>CAIIXF020000006.1:7550252-10106164 GCA_903813345.2 Owenia fusiformis
GAATATGTGCCATGCCGTCAGTATTAGATTCAGACATTGTGAAATCTCAACAGAAGCATGCGATTATGCCTGTCTAAAATGAACATGTATGAATGCTATAGGCTAAATTCCATGATATATACTTAAGATGGGGTTACTTCACAGTATACTAAGAGACAATGTCAATAGATAGATGGATGGCATTAAATGCTATCATACACTCATATCAAATAATTAGTATTTGGGGGATTGGGGTAAAATCTAGTTTGTTTTCTTGCATTCATTCAACACTGCTCACCTTAATGTGCTGTTATATAGGGGTATAGGATGCCTATATGTACTATCATTATCATTGATAATGATACTTTGGTAGTTTAATAATCACATTATATAAATGTACACCTCCCTGGTATATAATGATAAACATATTTGCAAAGAATGCTGAGATGACGCAATTGTACACAATTTTACAATAATATAAATGAAAAATAAATGTTAATTGATATTACACCATTTTTTATGTTTATTAAAAGTCTGAAAGTCAAAACTTTGAATTGGTTTGAGCAAAATATCCTATTTTGATATTTATAATTTACAAATTATCCATGAACATTGAAAGTTGAAACCTTAGATGTGGAGTTTTTCTATTTTATGAGGTCACCAAGATTTTTAATTCTTTTGGAATTAACTGCCAAGTCTAATAAGGATTAGAGGGATGAAAACATGAAGAACAAAACACCAAAACCATGACTAAATTGTCTAAATATTGCAAAACTATCTGTTAATGTGCATTTTTTCATGAAAATATAATTTCTGATAACTCAGATACCATTTATTATCCCAACGAACGAAGTTCGGTAGGGATATAGTGAAGCCCTCCGTCCGTCCGTCCATCCGTCTGTCTGTCCGTCCGGAAGATAACTCAAACATTAGTTGACGGATTTTCTTCATATTTAGTGGAAAGATGTATATTGGTGAATGGTTTTATGCAAAAAAAATTTTTTCAAGATGGCTGCCTCTTTAAAAATGACGGGACTTTTTCGCAAAAATCATAAATTTTTCAATCTAAACCAAAGTAATTAATATTATTATTTGAAATTTTGGTAGTATATTCGC
Source organism: Owenia fusiformis (assembly GCA_903813345.2). Taxonomy (NCBI): domain Eukaryota; kingdom Metazoa; phylum Annelida; class Polychaeta; order Sabellida; family Oweniidae; genus Owenia; species Owenia fusiformis. Next base: position 7,551,348 of record CAIIXF020000006.1, read on the forward strand.
AACATCTATCTTTTTCACATATATTCCGTGTTTTTCATCCTGACCCCCAGGGGCCGTATATGGGGGGTCAGGAAAACAGAAATTTTTCGCTTATTTTTAGATCTTTCTGAAGTATAGCTTTATTATACTCAAATTAAAGGCAATTAAGAGTAGATTGCAAATATTGTATCTTTTTCTGATTCGAGCCTCGTAAAATTCAAAATGGCCGTCTAATGTACGATTTCGCAATAATTTTTCGATCCCTTCAAAGTATGGCTATATTATACTCAAATTGAAGGAATTTTGGAGTAGATCACAATTATGGTATTATTTTTCAGATTTGTACACAGAAAATTCAAAATGGCTGCTTCGCAGGAATTCGCAATTCTAAAATCTAAATTTTTCAATTTTAACCAAAGTAATGAGTATAATTGATTGGAATTCGGTAATTGATGTTTTGTTCGTTGGGATTTGCTACTCCGCGGAGTTGCCGTTATCTAGTTGAATTTAGTCTAAATTTATGTCACTACCAGAAGTTACTCTTTAACCTTTTTGTGGATAGTGTCTGAACAAATGGTGGTTGACATCTATAACAAATGGCAGGTGGTGACATTTTGCATGTTAATGACAAAGGATGAACAAATATATTTGAATAATCTTCATTTAATGTATTTTATTCAGCTATATATTAAATAATTCAAAATATACAATTACATAATAATCATACAATAGTTTGGTTGAGATCTAGACACAAAAGTGTCATTTCAAATAAATATAATTGTTTTGTATAAAATCAACATTTATTCACATTTCATAATTGCAGTCAATTTGTACAATTCAGACTTCTTTACTTAACTGTATAATGCTACAATGGAAATAATATTTTATACAAAATAGACTCCATAATCTAATATAATAATAGTGCTACAATACATTAATAAATAACTTCACAATTTTGGTTAGATTTCTGGACGGATGGCATTTATACATACAGTAGTAACAATTTACTGGACGGATAATAAGTGATTTAAAATGATAAAATATCAAAGTCTTGAATGACAAAACACAGCAGTAAACGAAGTAATAGTTTTTGAGTTCCAAGTCAACAAATTGATATCACATCGACTAGTGATCTCAGGATGACTTGTCTGACCAGACAAAGGGCTTAAAAGACATGTACATGTGTAGCATAGCAGAAGCATAGTATCTTTTTATAACAAATAGTCTTACTACGGGCAGCTATAAACACTTATTTTCTCATGGTTGTTTATCACAATTCTACATTGGAATCTGGACGGAATAGATTTTACCTGTTACCTAAATATAAGGAAAATAGATATGTACTTTGACAGGAATGATTTCCTCTAAAAACGAAGGTGAACATTAGAAATTCTTATTGATTTTTTTCTTGTACCAGGGTTCGTACATGACAGAATGACATGACTGCACATGTATTGTACCTATGGTTCAAAAATACTCCAGATCAAAGACATGACTGTCTAAAATCACTTGCCATATCATATGCAGTCTCTCCATTTTCTGGACTTTTTAGGACTTTTGACACCTGTGACTGCCAGTGAAAGAGATGACAAGAGACAATGATACAATGTACAGTATCGTAATTTTGATCTCAATTTCAAGTAACAGAGGAAGAACTTCGTGTGTGTTTCTTCCCAACTTTTCCCGATGTACTTTTTGGTCTTCGTTTTTTGGCAGATGTAGTTTTACGTTGACCAAGTAATTCTTGTTGTTCTTCTAGACATTGTTGCTTCCATCTCGCCTCTGCCTGAGCTGAAGTCAGAATAACAAATATGTGATAAATCAACAGTAAATGCTATATGTGGGGGCCTATCAACTAGGCTTGAGAGATTTGTTGACCTCTTGTCATTGTTACTTCCATTTCACCCCTGAGCTGATTCAATTTACCAACTGAAATAAACCCACACTTCTAATTTATAGAGATTTAATTTTTCAAAAAGGATATTACTAATGAACAGAATGATGAAGTTCATATTATATTACATGTACTTACCAACTGCCTTATTGGCCAACTTGAGACGATGGAACTCATCTGCTAACCACACTTCTGGGCGACTCAACAACCTGAATAAGACACAAAGTTCTGATTATATCACATTCTTATGGAATAACGATTGGAATATGGAGTCTTAGAAAGTGTTTAGTTTCTTTTGTAGTATCACATCTTTATTCAGAACTTCACTAAAAGGGCAGTCAGCAGCAAAAGATGATTTCACGATGGATAAAAACAATTTATAAATTCATTTATCAAATTAGCTTTCAAATGTCTATAAAAGCCAATGAATTCTCCAATATTTTCTAAAATGACCTTCAGGCTACTTTGATCTTACACACAGATGTAAAATCAGCATAACTACTTACCCTGAGCCTCCTCCTTGCGGTGGCAGGCCATCAATTCTTGTGTCAAACACCTGCTCTGAAGGTGGCAATAAAGCCCTGAAACCAAATAAATGAACATAATATACCAAATAGGTGAGGAAACATTTAAATCAGAGGATATTATACTTACTTTAGGCCTCATTTTCAAAGTTTTAGTCTAAAAATGTTGAGAAATATTTTTCTGTAAAATTTTGGTAAAGAAACGATTGATCTGCAACTAAAGCATTACATACATGTATGTCGGTATATAAAATGGTCAATCATTCATTTGATTTTCTTGGTACTGATTCAAGGGATTTTTGAACACCAGACATCTTTTGAAAAATTGTTTGAAAAAGTCTCTGATATTAAAACAAACATATTTTGCCCAGGGAAAGCCCCTTATGAAATACCCAGCTTCAATGCTTTACTGTCATATTCTTACCTCTTTACTGCTCTCATGTCGATGTCAAGTCCCTTCTCAAAGAATCTGTCTCTAATGTCCCTGCATTCCTGGAGACCTGGCCCTTCTATCTCCTGAGAAAAAATATCAGTTATCATGGAATAAGTTGTTAGATATGCCATGAAGGAGGTGTAAATAGGCCAATCATAAAAAATTATGTTAATCTTGGCACAAAAAAAGTGTCATCACTATAACTTAAATCAGATCAAAGGCATAAAATTCTGTTTAAGTTGACAGAATTCTCATTCTTTGAGATTAAGATCCATATAGGGCTATCAGTTCCCTTCATATTATAGCCTCTACATAGGAAAACTGGCTATTATTACTTTCAGAGTGATATTTAGCTCACAATTCATACAAGGAAGAACATACCACTTCCTCTTTCCTTGTAGTGATGTAGACAGGGGCAGGTGTAGGGAGAGCCTGCAAGTTGCTCATCTGCCGTTTTATCACATCCCTTGGTGTAGTGCTTTGATAATTCAGTATAGCTGCAATTAAATAATTTGAAATTGAGCAATACGGTATAAATTTAATAATTTCCCATGTATTGGCTATATGGGGATGTGCCGCTAAAGTGGGTCACCTTTTCATTGAAAACTCCCTAGATGTGGGTCCCATTTTGAAGAAAAAACCCTAGATATAGGTTCCATTTTGATTAAAAAATCCCTAGAACTGGGTCTACCAATTGAAAATCCTAAAGCTGGGTATCGTATTTGAAAAATTACCTTAACGTGGGACTATTTTTGAAAGAAGAACCCTAGATGTTGGTCCATTTTTAGAGAAAAAATCCCTAGATGTGGGTATATATTTTGAATCTCAGCGGCACACCCCTGTGCAAAAGTTGACCAGTTCCCAATAAATAGCTCCATGCTTAATTCAGCATTACAATTAGACATAAATATATTTTCCTCTGCAAACACCTAACTAGTTGTAATCATGTTCACTAGCACTGTTTAACTAATGTTCAAAAGCTTCTATAATTGATAGTATAGTTAACAGAATTATTTAAGACCCTCATTGAATCAATAACACAACTCCATGACTTACTCCTAAGTAAAACATTTCATTGGTTGATATTATGATTGTACATGTATGTAATAATGGCACCTTGAGTTCCAAATGTCTTTGGTTCCAGTAATGCTTTTACAGCTTTGTTTGCTCGCAATGCATCCTTTGATGTGGTCTTAGATGGCGCTGGAACTCCAGGTGGGGCTGACTGAAATAATAAAAAGATCAAACTCTATGAAGCTTCTCAAAAAATTGTTATATACATGTTTATGAATGTACAGTTAAACCTGTCTAATTCAAACATTACTCGTACTCGCCAAGTGTTTGGATCAACAGGTGTTCACATTTCAAGGTTTTTATCATGGAAGCCTCTGGCAGATTTAAAAAAAATAAAAATGGGACTTAAAGAGATTATAAATACATTCTATCGCATTTAATTTTATCAAAAACTTCAGCTTTGACCCAATGGAAGCTTTAATACTTAGCATCGGTGATGGATACAAGGCATCATTTTAATCCACTCTGATATCAATATTGTATTTTACAATTGAATGCAAAAAAATGTATATGTGTTGAAATGAAATAATAAAATTCAAACTTTAACAGTTCATTTAATCAGTAAACCTATTTGCTCTTAATATCTTTCATTCTAACAAAAGAAGTAAGATGACATACAATGGTGACATAGTGGCTGTTACAGTTACTTGAAAAAGAGGTGTGGAGTAGTTTCTTAAGTAAAGAAAATGCATTAATTTCTGAATCTCTGAAAGAAATGTTATAGAATCACAAATTCCTTCTTTTCTTGAAAGGACCCCTAGATACCTACGAGTATGTGCCCATATCCAGAATATAACTTACCCCATATACTTCCACAGCAGTTTTAGTATCTTTTGGACTTCCTTGTTGTATTGACACATGTTTTGGCGGCTTAGAATTTCCTCGAGGGCTCGTGAAATTCTTGGTTGGCCTCTCATGCCCCGCTGTAAGAGGTTTCCGCTGAAAAAGAAATAACAATTGCAATACCTCATACAATTTAGTATATCAACAACATATGTAAATGTACAAGCAATTTAATAAGGCATGATCAAGCCATCTGGTTTTTGCAATTACAAAGTGTAACCATTTGTTACAAATGCTAAATTCAGACAATTGTCACAAAAAATGGTGACTACAACAATGCCATTACTTCTTAGAGAAATTACCGATGAAACTTTATGACTAATTTTTGTTGATTTATGAGAGAGTTGCTATAAAGTTCATTTTGTTGGAAATATTGATACATCTCTGTGCTTGTAAAAGATTCAAACCTAAACATGCTAAACGAGACAAGTTTTAAGTCCTGATTTAGTTTCACAAGCAAAATTAAAGGAAATGATATATTTTACCAAAATGCTCATATTGCTTCCACCTCCTTCAGAAATGCCAAAAAATATAATCCAATTCTTTCACTTAAATCAAGCCTACTTAATACAATTGCAATCATGAATCTCACATCAACAGAGAACATCTAAATATTCTGAATTATGAGAAATTTTCAGTTTTGTTCATAACTATTAAAAATTAATGATATAGTTTCACCAAGGGTCATCATGGTGCAATTAACATCAATTATATATGTATCCATAGAAACTTAATAACAATGAGTCCTTTATGTTAATCATATTGCGATTGGTAAATTGCATTTCAAAATTAATTCAACAGATATCAAACTGTAAAGGAACATCAAAGGTTTCTATTACAAACAAGCAATATTTCCATATTGAACAAATGTGAAAAATGACTATTTTTGTGATTGAATTTGATATTGTAATCCATGCTTATATCAATCCATCATTCTTTCACATGTTTAACATCCAAGTCAGAATTGTCAATGAATGCACAAATATGTAAGGGGCCTGGTCAAGATATTTTTTCTACGACCATTTTGGACACTGGAACTAAATTTTTGCCTACTCAATTCCCGATGTTTTTTTCCATAACAAAATCTGGTCTTTAGTTCTCTCTGCTCATAAAATTAGTTTTGCTAAAAGATTTATATCATTATTTGACCCAGTCCCCAAGTATATTGAACCCAAAGAACCTCTTAATTACTTGATTTTAAGGTTACATCATACTCTTGGAAAATGTTATGAATCATAAATGACTTGGGAGAAATGAAATCACACTGATTATAAGTTATGTCATGACATATGCTATTCTAACAATGCGAGTTCTCATTTATTGATGAGCCAATCTATCAGTAATAATGAAATATTGATTTTACTAAAATATCAAGGTTATTTGCAATAGACAGCTAACCTGTAACTGTCTCTGAGGAATGTATTCATTGGCTTACACCTACAGATAATTACCATTCATGACGGTCGCAAACAATTTAATATTTAAATTGGGTGCCACAAAGCAGGCAGTCATTATTCATGTAAAAGAAGCTTAAGGTTCATCATCCTCAAAGGGTGCAATGATTTGTTCATAAAATTAGTTCATCCCTGTGTTTGAGCCTCGGGCATTCACTTAAAATCCAATTGAATGAATGAGTTCAATTTTTATTACCTTAAGCTAAGTCTTTCCCTCAAATCCTACATTCCACAGGGCACATTTCAGAAACAGATTTAAATTGTTTACATTATACCCATCATCTTTTTTATTTAGCTAAACTAACCTTATTCTTTATTTGGTATGTTTTTGGCTTGGATCTGATCCTATTATTAGCTGTTTCTCTCTCACTGTCTTCACCGCTGCTGGCATCTGCAATGATTTGATCATCTACAGAGTCATCATGTTCATTTTGAAGGAGGTCTGGAGACTTGGGGGTGTGGTCAGGAGCAGTGTCAGGAGCCATAGGGACATGACCAAGTCTTGATCCAGGCCTTGGTGGGGGACTACTTGACCTTAGCACCTACAAGCATTTACACATAAAATAACATACAATATATTTGCAATTCTTTGATAAAAGCTACATATTCAACTCAATTTTTCTTTGGTGCATTTATATATTTTGTAGCTGCTAAACTCTTATCCAACCTATTGCACATTTCAAATGATGACCATGACGACCACACTAACATTTGCCATTTTATAAATGAGCTTTGACCAAAATTTTTAGTTAAATCTTCAAAAATTCCATTCGTGATTTAGATCTGATATTTCAACATTTCAAGATTTTTCAGAAGTAAAGATATATATACCGTACTGCAGATACACTTTATTTAGCTCCCCTTTTACTTTGGTAGAATATAAATATCTGCCAAATTAAATATCCTTCAATTTTCAGATCACACAATCCCAAAATCAATGGTACTAACTACGAAACTAAGATTTTACTTGTATAAGTATTCTATTTAGAAATCAGTACTATACCAAGACTTAAGTGTAATAATAATAATAAAACTTAGCTCAGTGCTGAATCCGGTAAATTGAATGGCAACTTATGTTTAAAAATTGAGTAAAACCACCAAATTAAGTAGTAGCGCATTAAGTGCATCTACAGTATTATGTGTATGTAAAAAGGACTTGTGCCAATGGAAGCAGAAAAGTGCCATTGCAATATCTTACCTTTTTCTTTGCACTTGTAGGACGTTTTATTGGTACATGCATAATACGCCCTCTATCTTGTGGCACCTGTTCATCTGGTTTTGTATTTGGCTGTCTCTTTTGAGCACTTATAGGGCGCTTTACTGGAACAGCCTTATATCGTCCTCTATCAGGCTGTTCCACTTGTTTGACTAATCCCCCTAAGGCACTAACGCTTCTGTCAAGCTCTTCCAATCCAAGACCTTCTCCAGCTAATTGAAAAGTTTTAGTGACATAAGTCTTTTGATTCTCCTTTCCATTGCTTAAATCTTTTTGTTTTTCTAATTTCTTATCCATTGCAACTTCAAAATAATTCTTATTCACATCAGTTGAGATAACCTTAGTTGGTGAACCAGCTTTGGCTCGAAGAATCTCTAATTCTGCTTCGGACATTTTCTGTTCATTTTCATCTAAACAAGACATTGCGGTTTCCACTGGTTTGGATTTCTTTTTCTTTTTGGAGGATTTTTGTTTTTCCTCTTCATCATCATCATAGGCTACTGAAACCATAGCAACAGGGGCAGTTTTCTTGGCATATGACATTCCAGATGACGATTGCTCCGAGTCTACAATGACCAATGCTCCAGAGATATCGTCCAAAGTCTTTTCTTCTTCAAATTTAGTCTTACTTTTATTCTCATCTGTTGATTTTGCACTTTTCGTTCGTATATGTGGCTTATAGCCAGAATTCCTGGGGGTAATATTTACAGTTTCATTTTTTTCTTCATCAAACGTCACATTTAATGGTGGTTTTGGCCTTGGTAATGAACCTGTCAAACTACTTCTTAATTTATTTTGATCATTAAATAATTCATCATGATCATTATGTGAATTTACATAATTTTCCTGTTCCTCAAAATCTCCATTTACTGCATCAGATTTCACCTTCATTTGACTCACAACTTCATCATCGTCAAACATCACGACATCAAAATCCTCATTATTATTTGATTGGTTATAATCACTCTCCACATTTAATGGCTGGTTAAGAATTGTGGACGGCAGTTTGATATTTCCTTGTACAAAACTAAATCCTGTTTTTGTTGAGGCGGTCACTTGGTCGTCACGAGAAGATCGTAAAGTTCTAGCTGAATTTCTTGGAGAGTTCACAGATCTGAAAATAGATCACATGACATGGTAATGGGTATCATGAATATCCATCTTAATTATGTCCAATTAAATTAATTCAGGTGGGCCTAGGAAAAAGGTTCCAAAGTCACCTTACTCTGCCCACCTAAGAGTCACATCTCATATTATGGATTATTGCAATATTTCACATCAATTAAAATCATAGAATAAAATAGTGATAATAATTATCAATATAATTGTACATTGGCATGCCATCATATATCAATATCTAAGTGAGTCACATACATTAATGCTAGGGGGCAATAACGGATTTGCAAGCTTTAATACCTTCCACAACAATGTACATTGTGAAATAATTATGACATAACACAGTGAGTTCAATACTAGTGCTTCAAATGAACATAATTAATTTGGTATTGAAAAAGTTGCATCATATTTAGTCATGAGTCACTAGTACACCCTTCAGGTACAAGTTGAAAATTCTAGTTAAAACATTTATCTACTAGAAATAATCTCAATAACAGGATGAAAATTTGGAAAAGATAGATAAATTACTTTACTTAACAAACAAAAAACAATAAATCCTACAAACCTACCCGAGACAACAAACAAACATAAGAAGACATACAAACCTTTCTGTGATGAGTTCATCAGGGTCAAACATCTCTACAGTAGGAATAGCAAAGTCCAGCTTTATTGGTGTGGGAGTGCTGGAATTTAGAAATACTCTTTAGAAATTAACAAAGCTGCTTACAACTTTGGGATTAACTTTGGAGTTTCATCAACATGGTAATTTCTACTTGGCTCTGGCTTTGGGGTATTATGGCTAAAACCGTGTAAAATATAGCAGTTCAAATCATTTATCCCATCATCATCAAGTTAGGAACATAGTACAATTTATGAGACATTTATGCAAAAATAAAATACCAGAATTTCTAGTAAATGTACATTTTACACAGCACGTTTTCTTAAGAGTTGTGATGCTTTTGTTAATATGATTTACTTACGATTGAGACTGATCCCCCTCCCCTATCATATGCATCAAGTCAGGAGAGCCACGGGGTGGGGGTGGAGGGGGTGACACATTGTCCTCGCCCACATAGGCTGCTGATAGTTTACCTGTAAAAATAAGAATACACTGTTCCAAGAGTGAATGGCTTCAATGTACAAAGGTGTCACTTTCCAATGGGTCTAAAGAGCAGAAACCTTGTGAAAAATGTTGAAATATATGATGAGATTTTTTTTTAAATTTATTGATGGAATTCTTTCATACTTTTAAAAGAAAAAGTGAGTTATATTGACCCTGTGATGAATATGTAAAAAAAATAAAATTAAATAAATTAAAATTTCAATCCCAAATTCAACTCTTGCCAGTAAATTTCTCAACATATAAGCTTGGGCTAATTCCCACAATCCTTTCAGCTGTATCAACAGTTCTATTTTCACCAAAATGCAGTTTCCATTTCACCCTCATATAATGTAATACACTGAATAAAACTTCAAACTTACCCATGTCATATTTCTTGCCATTCATCTGTCCTTTTATGAAGTCATCAAGAGCATTGCCAGCATCCTCTCTTGAGAGATCATATTTGATGCCAGGGTCTGGCCCTCCTACCCAGCCTACCCCTGTAGCATAATTACTGCCTTTAGGAGGACGATCGCTGCTCTCATACTTGGCACCAGTCACTGAAATTACAGTGTTTGAAAAATATTCAAAGTGCTCTCCCTGGGATTTTTAGTTGAGTAAATATGAGAACCTTTAAAATTATTCCTAATTTGGTTTTGTGAAATGAATACATGGATTTAGATAATATTCACCTCCTCCTATATTTGCTGTGGCAAGATCAGTATCTTCAGATCCAGCTGCACTAGGTGGCGACAGTGCATCTTTTGCACTTTGGGGTCTCCTACGTTTACCACTAGGTGGCCTCCCTGGCCGAGCTTGTTTCGCACTTTCAGGACGTTTAGGTTTCCTATTGTGAAGTTTGATCAATTCAGGTATTGAATTGTTGCTACCCCTGGAAAAATTAAGAAATGTAATAAATTATATGTCTTTTTGACGAGGTGTTGCCCTACTGTCTCATTAAAATAGAAACTAGTTGCAATCAAAATCATTTTGTTTTTTTGTCAAACTTAATACTAATGAAAAATAAATACTAAGTAAACATTTTGTATTATTTACAAACAACTAATCTTACCAAGCAGAATGTGTTTTCTGTGAGATTAAATTAGACAATGGAGGCTGAGTGTCTATATCGCTGCGAATCACAGCTCTGGCTGTTCGCGTCACTGTGGCCTTGAGTTCCTTGGGGTCAGCTAGACCTACATTATAGAGTGCAGGCTTCACTTGATCTAGCTTCTGCAGGGACACACTAGCAGGAGACAGCCAGTTCTGAAATATATTATTGAAATATATGATATCAAATAGCAAATGTGATACAAAAATGACCATGCAAAACTAACCTTATAACCAAAATATTTGAAATCTGCATCAATTCTTTCTCCAAGAAATGAAACTTTATTATATTGTATCTACAGTGTATTATAAAGTAAAATACAAACCTGAGGAGGAACACTTCTAAAGTTCTTATTCATCCTATACATGTATACTAGTATGCAATTTGTTAAAGCATTACAATCATTCTGTCTCTTCAAAGCATTATATTCCATGCACAGGACTAAAGTAAATCTAAATTATGCATATCCTTTAGTATAGAGAAATAGTGGGACTCAGACTCTGTATTGCTTCTCATTGACAGTTATTGATTTACAAGGCTTACATGCAATAGCAATTAGATAAAACCAATTAACTTGGGTACTGTTGAAACAATATCAATTGTTAGTAGTGTACTATTGTCTACAAGTTTTCATTCATGTTGACATGCACGAAATGAACTTGATTTCTGATAGATTACTTTGTTTAAATGGAATTTGGTGATTTATTTTGAAACAAGATCAAAAAGCCTTCAGGTATTAAGATTTAACAAAAATTAGTTGTGGGGTGTACTGGCACCACAACTTGATCATATTTAAGGAATAGAGGCCGAGATTTTATTCTGTTCATTGTTAAAAGACTGAAATCGCGTAGCGATTGAGGTCTTTGGCAATGGCCAGAATATAATTTGAGGTCATATATTTGACATAAAACATAAAATCAAGGTCTTTGTTATGATTCTAATATGATAAACAGATAAGAAACACAACAATATGCATTTATGAATTTTAGTGGTCGTACATACTCCAATATAGACCAGTAAATCAATTGTTAGATAGCTATTGTGACGTCACGTATCATATTAGAATTGGGAATATAATATAACATGTCACATTTTCATATTTTATATATACAGGGTGGGCCAAAAAAAGCCAAAAATCTTTTTTAATTTTTGGCTCAAAATCATAATTTGCATACCAAATGAAACTTGAAGTTGTTATCTAGCCATGGATCATGAATGGTACACTTACTTGAATAAAATATGTCACCAGCGTCTCACTTAAACATGTGGTGTGCCATTAGAAATAAGCATAATTTGCAAAATATTCCTAAACTGATATGGCCTGATGACCGCCAAGCTATAGCCCTGATGCAAACCCCAGTGAGTATAGGATATGGGAAGGTCCCCAGGAGATTGTATGAAGGCACCCAATCTAAAAAATTGCTCAACTAAAGCTGGCAATTAAGACATGTTGAAAAAAAATTAGCTAACATTCCATTGATACTGTTATATCAGCAAGGCGACTAAAACTAAAATCTATCATCAAATAGGATGGTGGATCAATTGAACTCCTCTTTTAGATCAAATATTATCCAAGTTGAAGGACTTGTTACATTATATTATTACTAAGAACCCCTGGCACTATATAACTGCTAAGTTTGGGGTATGGAAGTTGGAAAATAAAAAAAGTTACAGTGTCTTGAAAAAAGTTGCATTTTTTTGGGCCCACCCTGTATATATCACTTCCCATATCTAATTTTGCCAGTCATCTGCTTTTTGCTTCGTTTTTTCACAATTTTGCCATTTATTTCTTAATCTGACTTCATCATTTGATAAATCCAATTGTGTTGTAATATTATTTGGTAAATCTGTCTATGTGTATGTTTTGTTTTGTTTTTATGTCATTTTATCACATTCATTTTTATTCATTTATAGTTAAAAATTATGTTGTTTTCACAATTTTTTAATACTTTAATAATCTTATATTTTGGTCAAAAAGGTTTCATCTGATGATGTTTTAGCATATTTTACCTATGCTCAAAATGAAACTTAAACATTTGTTATTTTTCTGCATCTCATGTAGCAGTGATTTATCAAATGGTAATTAGCTAAAAAAATTAGGTATCTGAAAGTATCTGTAGGTGCTGGATATGCATCACCATTCCTTCTTTACTGTACATTTAAACCCCTCTTAGGTAGCAATGTAATAGAATGAACAGTAGTTTATTTGGCTCTTGGCAAACTATTCAAAACCAGTGTGGCATGAAAGACAATTGACTGTCACCTGCAGCTGAACTAATTACACCCTATTCACTCATTCAATAGTTGAAAAGTAAACACAAAAGAAATCAAATCTTAAACTTCATCTGGCCTGCCTACTCAAACTGAACTAAATTACAACCACTCACTTCTCAACACACTTACCTCATAGTCAATACAAAAGAAATCAAATCTTCCTAAAATTGGACAATGGACCATTTTCCTTTCACAGGAGTCAGTGTGGGGTTTTAGTTAGATAAACCATTCATACTGGCCAAGGCACTTGGCTATTAATCCTCGTAAAACCCAGTACTTATAGTCTATCCATGAACACAATTACCAAAGCTTCAAAAAAGGTTGCTTGTGTAGAAAGTGAATTAGTTGCTTTATAAAATTGAAAAGGTGAGCATAGTAAAATGTGTAAACTGGGTAAACCATTATTTTTCCATATACAAAAAATCTCATACATGTATTAAATAATGTAGCCGTAGCTCTAAGCTCAAGCAGTAGAGCATCTGACATGTAATCAGGAGCTAGGTGGTGAATTGAATTCCCACCGAGGTGGAGTGACTTTTTCACATCAGACCTTAGCATAGGATTTGATCTTTTGTTTCAGATTAACCTATTTTGCTTGCAAAAAAATGATTAATATAAACTCACATCTGGAAAAGAGATAAACAAATTCTGTTAATGAATAGCAAATGAATGAAAAAACAATTTGAACTAAATGATTCATACCGGTACACCCTGAGAAAGGTCAAAAATGGCGGCCACATCTTTGTATTTGATTCGATTAAATAAGTTCTATCATTTAAATAAAGGCTTTAATTTTATTGATCGAAATATGACACAGGACAACGGATGAGAGCTGTATAAATGACAATGGTAAATATGGGTCAAATGTGCTGTAAATGATTACCTGGGATGATAACGATAATTTTTGACATTGGTATTTATAAAGACAATGGTAAAGTGTCCAGTTCATGTTTCCATTTTCCTATTTTCCAATGCAATAGATCCCCCATAGTCCATTGTCACATCTTATTCTTAACATGATTGAATTTTTGAAAAATATGTAACACAGCATACATGTATCATGTGACATCCTAATTATGCAACAAATGAAAGCTTGACGTAGTAACTTGTAACAGTTACATACAAATAGAGACAATAAAACGAATGACCTAATAACCTTAAGATTATTATAACATCACTACCAAACTCAAAATTACGATGACATACATTCCTGAACATTACCATTGAAATAGGCTTTGCCTTCTGAACTAGACAAAGAATGGTCACACAAATAGCCAATTAATGATTTTATTCAACCATAATAAGCTAAGGTCAGGAGATCATTGGTAGATTTTAGTCACATGGGTTTATTTATAAACAAGATCTCAAAAACATATGACAAAATTATTTTGGAAAAATAAAACAGGTGGATCTCAGCATTAAGCTTTACGAATTGCACGCTAAGTGACCAAAGTTGTCAAATGCAAACCCCTGGGCGTGGAGACACAAAGTTTCTTTTAAAAGTAACCCCCCCCCCCTTGGAACAAAAGCTAGCTACAGGCTAGGCACATTAATGCGCCTATGTGGCTTTATTAGGACATCTGAGATTTGTCACAAACCCAGCCTAATGACCCTATTAAACTTTCGATAGCCAAAGTCAGGGGCCAAACTAAACAAACAACAAAGCTAAACGTCACACATCAGTGTTGATTATGTTTCAATTTGTGACTTCATTAAAGAGATTGAGTCGTCCAGATTTCTATTCTGGACAATCAGTAATGTCCCTATATAATTGCTCATAAAACATCATATATGCCTTAGATATATCTTGAGACCAAATCATAAGCACAATATCGACAATATATCAACAGGACAACCAAAAGAACAACCAACTGTCAGAATTGAACGCAATATGTCGAAAACAGAATACAATGTTTTTTGGGGGATTTATCTATATTGTAACCCCTTAAAAATAATAAATATGGCTTCTCTAAGCCAAAATAATCTGAAGGAAAAAGCCAATCAGACTGGAACAAATTCGAGCGGGCTTTTTAAATTTGAATTTCTATTGATGTAAGTGCAAATTCATGGCTAGGAACAATCATCGAATTGATACTGTTAACGAATTAATTCAAGCCTCAGAATTGATAAGTTGATAAACTTGTTTTACATCAAATAACACGAAAAAATCAGGGGGTTACTCTAATTGTGTTTTTAGGAGACCCGATCTCTTTAACGTGCTACCTAACCAACAGAAAATAATATATAGTTTGTTCATTGTCTTTCTCTGTGGTATTTTCATAAAAAGTGGATTAGTCTAGCTAGTTTTGTCAAAATAGCATTATGGATGACCTTCGTATTTTTCTAGTGTCATTTTCACTGGATTATCTTGTTCTATACAAGGCTACAGGTACGTCTAAAGGTGTTTTGAACTGATAAGGAGTAAAAAGTTAAAATTTCAATTTGAACCTCAAATTGAAATTCATTCATTTGATTTTGAAGAAATCTTTTATTTTTTTTATTTACAAAATTATGGACGTGTACCTTTGTGACTTTCTCCCTCGCCTCGGTGTAAGCTGATATCGTATCGTCGTCGAAGTCCTCTTCAACATTCATCTTTATTAAATTTGAAAGTTATACACCCTCATAAGGACATGTAAATCACCTTTGAAATCCAAAAATTAAAATATTTGTAAAATATCGACCGCCATATTGTTTATGTTGAGTTTTCTCTAGATACCAAACTTCAACACGAAATCGAAATCATTAAAATTCAACTAGGTCAATTTACCCAGGATGCATCAAATTTGGCGCGGCTTTTTTGTTTTCCCAGCAAAAATATCTGTGAATTTGGTAAGTGCATTATCTATCTTTTTTTCTTGATTTACTCGAGATAACTCTAGCTGTTATTCGATAAAGCGTGAATTGGAATACTGGGACTTTAAACAACATACAAATTACTGATTCCATGACGATACAGCTGAGATTTGATCACATCAAGTCACTTGCAAAATTGTTTTGATTTTTTTTCCAAAGAAGTTCAAGAAAATTCATGATGTTCTTTCAGTGAATAGACTATTTTGAACCACTGTAGTCAGACATCTTCAAACCAAAATTTTTCAAATCTGCAGATCCCCTAGGGGTTTCATTTTCATTTGGAGCTGTGACGTTGTTGTATTGGCCTGACTTTTCTGCCTGTTACGTCTTATTAGCCTAATTTTTGCTTAGGTATCAATGTTACAGCTTAAATCCTGGGGCTAAAGAACCTATATTCATCATCGCACAGTATTACACTCTGCCTTGTGTAGTCGTATTCGATGACATTTGTAAACAGCAAGTTGCAAGTTACAACATCAGCAAAGCCAATATACTGAACGATCAATTCCAATCAGTATTCTCAAAAGATCCGAGAACTCCATTGCCAGACAAGGGCCCAAGCCCCCACCCTACGATGCCAGGGATAGATGTCACCCAAGAGGGAGTACTGAAGATGCTGCTTGGCCTGAACCCCAACAAGGCTAGTGGACCTGATGGAATATCTCCTAGAGTACTGAAGACCCTGGCTAACGAGATATCTCCGTCCTTAACAACCATCATTCAGCGCTCCTTAAACCATGGCAAAGTACCAAAGGATTGGAAGGCTGCGAACATCGTGCCAGTCTTCAAAAAGGGAGAGCGATACAAGGCATCCAACTACCGACCCGTGTCTCTGACCTGTATCTGTTGCAAGTTGACAGAACACATCATCACTAGCAACATGATGTCATTCCTTGAAACCAAAGGAATACTATATCCTCTACAACACGGTTTTAGGTCGAAAAGGTCATGTGAGACGCAGCTTATTGAGTTCTATCATGATCTTGTTTCAGCCAATGATGCCAACAAGCAGATAGACGTTATCATAATGG
The DNA here is from genome assembly GCA_903813345.2 of Owenia fusiformis. Taxonomy (NCBI): domain Eukaryota; kingdom Metazoa; phylum Annelida; class Polychaeta; order Sabellida; family Oweniidae; genus Owenia; species Owenia fusiformis. The sequence continues at coordinate 7,568,255 of CAIIXF020000006.1, forward strand.
ACTTTGCTAAAGCCTTTGATAAGGTCTCTCACCGTCATCTTGCTTATAAGCTTGACTACTATGGCATCAGAGGACAAACCAATGCCTGGATCTCTGACTTTCTGTCTGATAGAACCCAGAAAGTCAGTGTGGATGGTGCCTCATCTGAAATCGGACAGGTAACATCTGGCGTGCCACAGGGAACGGTATTGGGACCGATATTATTCCTGCTGTATATTAACGACCTCCCAGATACTCTACAACATACAACCCTCCGATTATTCGCTGATGACAGCATCATCTACAGAGAAGTTAAGACACCACAAGATGCCACTCTTCTGCAAGAAGATCTGAATGCAGCTGTAGAATGGGAGAAAACTTGGCTGATGAAGTTTCATCCTGACAAATGTACTGCATTGTCTGCCAAGTTGAATCCCAAAATCTACAAGTATGAAATGAGTGGACACACCTTGGAGCATATACCATCTGCTAGCTACCTTGGTGTTACCTTACAAGACAACCTCAAATGGAACCAGCACATAGACAAGTCTATATCCAAGAGCAACCAACTTCTTGGCATGCTGAGAAGACACCTGTGGAAGGCCCCTCGCCACACAAAGCAGATGGCTTACTTTACTCTAGTAAGACCAAGACTGGAGTATGCTGCTGCTGTATGGGATCCACACACCCAAACCCACATAGCTGCACTAGAAATGGTCCAACGAAGAGCTGCACGCTATGTGATGAATGACTACAGCCGTTACAGCTCAGTGACAACAATGCTGAATACACTACAATGGACACCACTTGAAACGAGGAGACAGCAACAACGGTTGACGATGATGTATAAGATCAAACAACAACTTGTTGCAATCCAACCAGACACATACCTCATGCCTCTCCAGCGCAGATCAAGGACTTCAAATAGTGAGAGCTTCCAGAGGTACAGTTGCAGGAAGGATGCAATGCTCCATTCCTTTTTCCCACGCACCATACCTGAGTGGAATATACTACCTGACAGCATTGTATTGGCAGAGAGCTTAGACCAGTTCAAGACTAGTCTAAGGGATCACTACCTTACACCCATGCCTTAATCTTATACTGTCTTTTAACCTATTGTTTTAGCTTTTTATTACCTAACACTGTTTTTAGCTCATGAACTTGTGTTGATGTTCATGTTTTAACTTTCTCGTACTAACCCGCGATATAATGATCAGTAAAATTGATCAATCGTGTATCCAAATGATGATGATGATGAACAGGTCATCTTATCCCGTACCAGGACTAAATAGTCCTGCATTGAGAGCATTCTTTTGCCTGTACGATTACAACTTGGGAGAATTATCTACGCCCCTAAGATACCTACTTCAATTGATTCCTGGGTATTTTAGCATTCTTTTCGTGTAGTTGAATCCACAATTGTCTGGGTATATTGGCAGAACGGGAACATTTTTCTTTTTCATCGAGAGATATTCCATCACTTTCCAAGATGGCGGTTGGATTTAAAAGGGGAATCCCCTTTTGACTGACCCGGAAGTGGCCCGGAAGTACCAAAAATGGAGGAATTTGACGGTTAAAATAAGTTAAATATTACACGCAAATATTGTGATTAAAAACAAAAATTTCTTTATTCTGCCGATAAACCCAGACAATTGTGGATTCAACTACAAGAAAAGAATGCAAACATACCAAGGAATCTATTGAAATAGGTATCTTAAGTGTTAAAAGCGTAGAAAATTCTCCCATGTTGTAATCGTACAGGCAAAAGAATGCTCTCAATGCAGGACTATAGTCCTGGCACGGGATAAAGGTCATCCATCGTTGTGGTTCACCACCACGCTCCATTAAATACTAAACCACGAAAAGAAAAGTCTACTAAAATACACCCGTACCTTCTATCCCCAAATGTTCCATACATTATCAGCATTTATTGGCCATATTCTGTAATGTTTCGGGGAACAGCAGATACATATGTACCTTCTCATCAAATCAAAACATATTTTTTTCTTTCTCTTCCAGCCAATACATACAGTAGATAAGGATACAGTCTAGAATGTCTACCAGTTCATTGAGTATAGGTAGTTTCCATGACTACTTGGAAGAAAATGTTGAGGAAGTGAACACAACTCCCAAGAAGAGAAAGAGACATACACCACCTTCAACCCCAGATGGACCCCCAGGTATATATTGCCGTAAATAAAATCATAATTTACATAGAACTTGCAATGTTTCAGAATTTGGATAATCCTTTAACTTATTATATTGGTGTCGTAAAGTAAAACCTACGTGACCATATCAATAACATGCTTTTGACAGACCTAAGTTGTACATTGTCCAAAATCAATTTACTGGCACTTTTTCCAGAGCCAAAGATGCTCATGTTTTCTTCAAGTCCATGGTTTTACTGTTTGTGATTTGTTATTGCAGCTGATGTCGAGGAAGATATTGAGAAGCTCTATAACTACATACCTGAAGTGGAAGAAATCTTTACTGTGTTAGATAAAGTGGGAGAAGGTGAGTTGGCTGCTGATTTAAATTTATGCATACTCATTATTTCACCAATTAAAATTAACTAAAATTACATAGTTCCCAAAATATAAAATATATCAGGCTAAGGTTTGACTGTATGTGGTGTTTTATTCCAGGTACGTTTAGTTCAGTGTATCTAGCAAGGTTGAAAAAACACCCAGAAGTTGACCAATACTTTGCGTTGAAGCACATCATCCCCACTAGTCATCCATCAAGGACAGAAAATGAACTGAGATGCTTACAACAGCTACGGTGTGTAAATTGTAGTCATATATCCATTTAAAGCTTACCCATCTATAGTAGTGGTGCAACTCGAATGTGAGTTGTCTGGCGAGTTGCACCACTAATCTTCTAATCAAAAACAAACAATGGTTTTGTGCTATATGAATTTCAGTCTTAGCCAGACTTCTTTTGTTTTCTTCAGTTGGTCTATAAGGCTAATGCTGAAATTCGTTTGACAAGCATGAATTGATTGATCTTTGATTGATGAAATATATAGCTAGATTATCAAATAAAAATGCTACATACATTTCAGTGGTGTGAACAATGTGATAGGTGTACAGTGGTGTGTTAGACACAAGGACCATGTGGTGATTGTGATGCCCTACTTTCAACATGGTAGATTTCAAGTAAGCCACCTTGATAATATATAAAAATTAATGGTATGAAGAGGTTATTGAATGGGAGGATGGAATATAAAATCTTATTCCATGGAAAAATATTATATTGGCCAAGGATATATTATATTGATCGAGGGCGATAGCCTTAGTTTCATAATGATATTTTCCGATGCTAATATCTCAAAATCTGGAAAACATGTTAGTATATCATATTCGTTTGCTCTAAGACTATTCCAGCTGAGAGATTAATTGCATATCATGAAAAACAAGTAACAAGTATATATTGAACAAATCTTATAGACTTAATAGCGCTTTCTGAAATAGGAGTTTATTGTATGTAAATCTCCTTGTAGGATGGTGTTAAACTATTCTCAGTAGCAGAGGTGAGAGAATATATGAGGAATCTTCTCATATCCTTGAAACAGGTCCACAAGTTTGATATCATACACAGGGATGTCAAACCAAGCAACTTCTTAGTGGATAGGAAATTGAAACGGTAAGTGCAAATAGGATACTTTTATAAAAGGGGAGAGGTGTTACAGCCATGAGTAGTGAGTGCCATCATGCCATGAACCTTTTTTTACACTTGAGGTGTGGTGGTCATTATGTTTCTAACCCCCATGCCTTCATTTATGTCTATCATTATTGGATGGGAAAAAGTATTGTTAAATCAAGCATGTAATGTAATAATTTGATATTAGATTCATTACTCAAAACTGAAATTCCTTCTTTCAAATCTTATAAACATTTTCTCTCTTGTATCTTAGATATGCATTGGTAGATTTTGGACTGGCTCATAAAGCCCCTGTGCAGTTGAAACCCCAAACTTCAGCTTCTATGGTTCCCCAAAAACCTACCCATGCCAGTATTGTAGCTTCATCTCCAACCAAGAGAAAGACGAGAGCTCAAACAGAAAATTTAGTAAGTTTGTTAAGACATTAACAGTAAAGTATTTAGTCAAGTGACTTTGAAATATTTAGCTATTATGTCATTTATTGTGTTAGGTGAACAGTTCTCTGACTATCAACAATTTAGTTCAGTGATATCAGCTGAATTGTCAACACTAGTTTTTGATTGGCAATTATTGATTGATATATATGGCCATCAGGTATGGTAATTCATTAAGATTTATTAGATCTCTCAGTCAAAATTGAATTTCAGGCACATTTTTGTCCTTTCCATCCAATATCTGCTAATTATTAAACTCAACTGATCTTCACTCTGGAGTAAATTCAAACATTGACAAGTAGACCACTTTACGTACTCTGAATTGATGAAATAATAACAATTTGAAATTGATATGACTATGTTATAGCCTAAGGTGTTTAAAAATGCTATAAATTTGGTATAAGTTCGATATGTAAGATAACGTTACATTTTCATTTCAGGGTGTCCAGGTCTCATCATTGAAGCGTAGCAGCTCACTGGCAGCTCCTTTAAGACTAAATAAACTAACAGTGAATGAAATAAAGGCTGATGCTTTAAAAAATGCTACAGCTCAAGTTCGCATAGAAAAACTCAAAATGTCCCAGACCCCAACTCCCGATATCATGAAACCAGAATTCAGGAAGAAGATGAAGTCTCCACGCAGGGTTCTTATGTGTAAAAGAATGCTTCATGCACAGAAGAAAGATGAGCTTATACTGAGGAAGTTGAATAATAGCAGTTCAACCAGTCATAAACCTAACCCTGCTAGGACTGCCTTGTATGATGCACCCACAACTTGTAAATGCTTTGGGTTGCCTCAAGTGTGCAACATATGCACTGCAAGGTAATATACCAATTTAAAGTTTCACGGAACAATTTTTCACTGATTAAATATACTCTTTATTGTCTATGCTATATAGAACTTTTGAACATTTTCAATAGTTGACATACTGTAATGACCAATGGCCGTCCAATGAAGCAACATGGTGCTAGAAGCTATTTGAAATTACCTAATGCACTCATTTCAGAACCACTAGCATTTGAGATTTTTTGAAAAATCATAAAAATAGAGATTTTATAGAAGACATTTCACCCCATTGAGAAAACTCTTAAAGAGGACCTTATTTGCAATATCATTATGGAAGAATCCCAAATATTTGATTCCACTTAATTTGTAAAAAATATCTCTTGTAGAGGTGCACAGGTGGCACCACGTGCTGGGACTCCAGGATTTAGGGCTCCTGAGGTTTTAATGAAGTCTCCAGACCAAACTACAGGTAATATAGTGTTAAAGCAGATAAAATATTTGAAATTGAATAATTGTTTGCATTATTATGTCACCACCAAAAGTGGTGACATATTGTTATGGTCTCCGTTTTTTTGCGACGGCGGTTGGTGGTTGGAGGTTGGCGTCCGGCGTCTGTAACAATTTCTTACAACTTCCTATAACTTAACAAATACTGTTTAGACTGACTTCAATTTTTTTCTAAATCATCTACATGTTCTCAGAAGTTCAAATCTGACTTGAGATTTGACATTTGACCTTCAATGACCTTCTCAAGGTCAAAAAGGTCTTTTTTCAACTTGCTTCACATTGACTAAATTTTTTTTCAAAATCATCTACATGTTCTCAGAAATTCAAATCTGACTTTAGATTTGACATTTGACCTTCAAATCTGACTTTAGATTTGACATTTGACCTTCAATGACCTTCTCAAGGTCAAAAAAGGTCAAAAAGGTCTGTTTTCAACTTGCTCCAAATTGACTAAATTTTTTTTTCAAAATCATCTACGTTTTCTCAGAAATTCAAATCTGACTTAAGATTTGACATTTGACCTTCAATGACCTTCTCAAGGTCAAAAAAGGTCTGTTTTCAACTTGCTTCAAATTGACTAAAAAAATTTTCAAAATCATCTACGTGATCTCAGTAATTCAAATCTGACTTTAGATTTGACTTAAGATTTGACATTTGACCTTCAATGACCTTCTCAAAGTCAAAAAAGGTCAAAAAGGTCTTTTTTCAACTTGCTTCAAATTGACTAAATTTTTTTTTCAAAATAATCTACATGTTCTCAGAAATTCAAATCTGACTTTAGATTTGACATTTGACCTTCAATGACCTTCTCAAGGTCAAAAAGTTCTTTTTTCAACTTGCTTCAAATTTACTTAATTTTTTTTTCAAAATCATCTACATCTTTTCAGAAGTTCAAATTTGACTTTACAAGTTCTCAGAAGTTCAAATCTGACTTTAGATTTGACCTTTGACCTTCAATGACCTTCTCAAGGTCAAAAAGGTCTGTTTTCAACTTGCTTCAAATTGACTTATTTTTTTTCAAAATCATCTACATGTTCTCAGAAGTTCAAATCTGACTTTAGATTTGACATTTGACCTTTAATGACCTTTTCAAGGTCAAAAAGGTCTTTTTTCAACTTGCTTCAAATTTACTTAATGTTTTTTTCAAAATCATCTACATGTTCTCAGAAGTTCAAATCTGACTTTAGATTTGACATTTGACCTTCAATGACCTTTTCAAGGTCAAAAAGGTCTTTTTTCAACTTGCTTCAAATTTACGTAATTTTTTTTCAAAATCATCTACAAGTTCTCAAAAGTTCAAATCTGACTATAGATTTGACCTTCAATGACATTCTCAAGGTCAAAACAAGATTTGACCTTCAATGACCTTCTCAAGGTCAAAAGGGTATTTTTTCAACTGGCGTCAAATTTGTTTTTTCAAAATCATCTACAAGTTATCAGAAGTTCAAATCTGACTTTAGGTTGAATTCATAATATTGTGAGCAACTAGGTGGTGACATTTTGTCATGTTAATGCCTTGTAAAATAAACTGACCTGTGACTTAAATACACTTAACTGCAGCTATGAGAACAGCTTACACATAATAACTTTAAAATGTAAGTATATTTGCAGCTGTAGGTCTTTATAACCTCAGTATCTGTATTCATTCAGCTGTAGTCTTATAGAACAAATTATCTCTTGCAGCTGTAGACATCTGGTCAGCAGGTGTTATGTTCTTGTCTCTCCTCAGTGGCCGCTACCCATTCTTTCGGGCCCCAGATGACATGACTGCACTGGCACAAATCATAGCACTTATGGGTAGTAATCAAGTCAAAGAGGCAGCAAAACATATTGGTAAGCCAATCCTTCAAGGTCAGGGAAAACCAGGAAATTGCTTTCCCTTACTTTAAAAAATTCAGATATTTCAGAATGACCACAAAAATGATCAGGGAATTTTAGAATCTTGAGAAAAGTTGGAGAATTTTAACTTAAACTGCTAAAACCATGTACTGTAAATTGTCTTAATTTGATGGCTTGATAAAAACAACCAAATTAAGTCTCTGCCAATTTTTTGAAAATGAAATTCAAGGGGAATTTTGTTCAGTACTTTTTCCATGTGTTACCCTGAATGATAAAATCTTGATTGAAACATATTAGATGTCAACTTTAAACTATTTTCTAAGATCTATCCGCTGGTTTAGATAAAACAATCTGATACCGTACCAGGAGATAAAATTGCATTATTGGTGGTGAGCTATGAAGTGGGTAATATGATTGATGATGGTCAATCCGCAAAATTAAATAGCATCAAATTTTTAATTTTGCCCATTCCACCAAAATACATAGCGCCAAATTAAAGCAATTTACAGTATACATAGCCATAATTTTTATTCAGAAAATGGTTAGGTACATCTTACACTTAGATCAGGGCAAGTCTTTTTTTAATTTTCTCCCAAAGCAATATCAAAGCACCGTGCTTTATATGTTATTACTCCATTTCCAGGTAAAGATATTATATGTCACCCTACAGTACCAGCCTTGGATTTAAAGATACTTTGTGAAAAACTCCGTAATAGTACAACCCAAACTAAACCAAAGACCAAAAGTATGGATAAAGAGAACCCTGTGAAATCTAAGAACTCTTGGGACAATGTTCCACAAGATGCTTATGATTTGTTATACAAACTATTAGACCTTAATCCACATACGAGAATAACAGCAGAATCTGCACTGGAACATCCTTTCTTCCATTCTTGATGTCTGGTGTTAAAGGTTAAAGAAATATACAATGTTGATGAGGTTCTTTAAGCCACACACCAATTGTCAGTTATTATCAGGACAATACTTTTCAATCCAATGTATAAAAATCTTGTTTTTCTACAATGACTCACAATCTTCTCAATTTTACAAGGCTATGTAGGATGTACATCAATGGCACTATTAGATTATATGAAAAACATTAGAACGTATAAAGGTGAATGTCAAACCATAAAACCATTTGTGTGTCTTAGTATAATGTAAGTGGTACTTGCTGAAGCATGATTTAATTCATTTACCTATGTTATTCTACCTGTTAGTAGTATTATATTGTTATCTAGAGTGAGTAATGTATTTTTCTTGCATATAGAGTTTCAAAAAAGTCTCAAATCAAGTCCCTGTCATCCCTCTCTACCCGGAATGTGCCTGGGAGAGAGATAAGGGAGTACAAGGTCTTGATCAAACCAAGGGACGAAATATATAATTACTATTTTAGTGAAATTCATCTTCAATGTATTTCATAGAAACATATTTTTAGATAAATATAATTTTACCTAAAACAATACATACAAGGTTGTTTTGCCTTCAGTTTTGCATTTCAAGCCCAATGTAAACCCTTAGAATGAGCATCTGTTCATATGGATGATTTCAGAACCATAGCGAACTGCTGTATTTTTTTAAAACTGGCACCCATTTTAGGTTGGCAAACTTACAGATTTAAAATTTTCAGGAAAAAAATATGACAATTATACAGATTGCCTGTGAAATTTATCATTGGACCTATATGTAAACATGTGTTCTTTGTTGCAGTACATTTTCAATTCAATTGAGTATTATTCAGTTACTGTTCCTTCTTGTCATTTGTCACTTGGTTGTACTCTGGGGTGTTTTGACATTACAAAAATACCTAGGATTGAAATTTTACCGAGGTGAAACTGAATGACATTATAATCAGTTTATCGAGTAATTTTTTTATCGAAAAAGGGAACAAACTTCAAAAGAAATTTGAGACAAAAATTCTGGCTGAGAAAACTACCTCATTTGTTTCAAAGTAGATATAAGCCTTGGCAATTTGTATTGTATCTTTATGTTTCAATAACAACTCACTGTAAACCTACAAGGCCTAAACTGTGCAATTCGCTTGTCACTGGTAGAAAGCCATTAATCACACATCTGGTGTTCTTGCACATGCATAGTGGTAATTAAAGCTGTCTTAGAAAATATGGCTGTGGTGTTTGAAGGCTATGTCATGATGTCCGGTAAGCTTGAAATCTATGATTTCTACCTATGTTTCTCCACTGGCGGATTAGGGGGGGGGGGCCCAGAAAAAAAAATTGGGCCCAAAAGAAATTTTGGGCCAAAAAAGGGCTTCAGGCCCAAAAAATGTGCCTTTTAGGTCATTACTTGGCCTTTTAAGGCCTTATTTTTTAATTTCAGGCCAAAAAATTTTTCCCGCTCAAGCGCGGACGTTTTTTTCTCTGACCTGAAATTTGGGCCCCCCCCCTTGTTGGTTCCCAGATCCGCCCCAGTTCTCTGTCTAGACTTGGCACCTAATTATCTTATGATATTAAAGACTTGCTGAATCATATTTATTTGGTCATTATGTTCCTATTTTAAAGGTATCAGTCAATATAAAATAGATCTTTTCTACATTTTTGAGTGTACTTTTCCTTCCTATTTTCTATATTTTCCTGATTTTTTACTTTAGAACCTTTTTTACAGATAGAAACACTGATGTATTATGAAACAATATCAGTTGAACAAAAGTGTACATTATTTTGTTTAAAGAAGATATTGTCCTTTTAATTGAATAGGTGTTGGCCAAAATTGATATTTTTAGCATTGATTTGAATAGGCAACTTTGAGCTGCTGCATGCAGAAAATAAGTGAAATGTCAAAGGAAAAAAAAAATAATGTAGAAAAATGGTTTAGATGAGTAGAAAGAGGAGACTTCTAGGTAAAAAAAAACATCAAAAAATTAGAGATTTCAAAAATCAGAAACTATAAGAAAAATAACTTTTCATACACATTTGTACAAAAATTAAAATTTTGTTTATATGCAAGTGTTACAATGGAATGTGTTAAAATCAAGTTGATTATGATAAGAGTTCATAGACATTTTTTACATCTCTGCATTTATAATTGATCATGCTTTTAAATTATAGTAAAAGTTTGAGTTTCTAAGTAAGTTTAAATGAGTAATTACATGAAAAGTGAATGCGGTTTAATTAACCAAAAGTGGTTTCAGCATTTAGTTTCTACAGTGGAAGGCTACTTGACCTTCTAGTAAACAAAGCTGAACTGGATACTAGGGTCATCAACACCAGCTTGACAAGCGAACTGCAGGCTTAGGTTTACAGTGAACTGTACAGGGCTATCTTTATATCAACACATGTATAACAGACTGTAGGCAATGTGGCATGAACATGATTTTCAGAGTACCATTATCTAGGTGTATACAAATAATACACACTTACCACAGATTTACATTTGTTTGCACATATTGAACACATATGCTGCACACGAACACAAGTCCCATAATTTAAAATTTAAAATGGCTGAAAATTTTCTGAAGAATGCCAAAGGAATTCATTATGGCTACGGGAAGGAGAACTACAAGGAAGGAGTACCATTACTGCCAGCATTTCATCCGGATGTGTTCACAGAATCTTTAGCAAACTTTAAGATGTTTCCTGATGACATCTATTTTACTGGCTACATGAGAACAGGTGAGTGTGAATGAGAACAAATGAGTGTACATGAGATCAGGTGATCGTACAAGACAACAGGTGGGTGAACACTAGAACAGGTGAGTATGCAAGAGAACAGATAAGTGTACATGAGAATAGGAGATAGTACATGAGAACAGGAGATGGTGCATGAGAACAGCTGAGTGTTCATGAGAATGGGTGTTGGAGAAGAGCTGAGTGTACATTAGAACAGATGAGTTAACATGAAAACAGGTTAGTTCACATAAGAACAAGTGTCACATAAGAACAAGTGAATTTATACAAGGAAGGGTGAGTGTAAATGAGAACAGCTGAGTGAACATGAGAGCAGCCAAGTGTACATGAGAAAAGTCAAGTTACTTAAGAACATGTGAGTATTTATGAGAATAACTGAGTGTATATAAACAGGTGCATGTTTATGAGAACAGCTGAGTGTGCTTCAGAACATGTGAGCTTACATGTAAATTCCAGCTAAATGTGACACAAATTATTATCCCATTGAACGAAGTTCAGAGGGATATAGGGAACGCCTCCGTCCGTCCGTCCGTCTGTATGTACGTACGTCCGTCCGGGCAATAACTCAAATACCGTTGGCCCGATTTTATTCATATTTTGTAGACATATACCCTATGGGGGTAGAAGTTCTGCTCAAAAGCCGATTTTCAAAATGGCCGCTCATTAAAAAATGGCGGCCATTTTAGTGCCGATTTTACAGTAATTTAGGTGCAATATGTAAAACTGTAATAGCAGTATGTTTTAAATGTAAAAAAATATATATAGGACATTAATAAAGCTAGAAATGTAGATATTAAAAAAAGCACAAGGCAGCCATCTTGAAAAATGGCGGCCTTTAGTCGTTATTTTACGATTTTTGCTGTAACTCGAAAAGTAGTGGAGCGATTTTGTTCATATTTGGTATGTGAATACAATAAGCATGGCACACTGTCTAATGACACTTTTGGTAGAAGGTGGCCATTTTGAAAAATGGTGGACATTTTGAAAAATGGCCGCCATTTTAACTTATTTTACTAAAACTCGAAAAGTAGTGGAGCGATTTTGTTCATATTTGGTATGTGAATACGTATAAGCATGGCACACTGTCTAATGACACTTTTGGTAGAAGGTGGCCATTTTGAAAAATGGCAGACATTTTGAAAAATGGCTGCCATTTTAACTTATTTTACTATAACTCGAAAAGTAGTGGAGCGATTTTGTTCATATTTGGTACGTGAATACGTATAAGCATGGCACACTGTCTAATGACACTTTTGGTAGAAGGCGGTCATTTTTCAAAATGGCCACCATTTTAACGTATTTACTATAACTCGAAAAGTAGTAGAGCGATTTTGTTCAGATTGGGAGTGTGAATATTATAAGCATGACACTGTCTAATGACACTTTTAGTAGAAGCTAGGTGCCCCTTTTGAAAAATGTTCGATGGGATTCGCTACGCTTTGGCGTTGCCGTTGTTCTGGTTTGTATTATAATAGGTACAGGGGTTTATACAGTGGGGGGAATCATCCATGCTTTAGACTTTTAAGAATAGGACTGGCATGAAAATTCTTGAACTAATATATATCACCTGAAAAAGATATTTGGAATTATTTCAAATTCTGAAGGCCACTTTCAAAATCCATCCTGTTCCAATTCAATCCCATTCCATTCAATTTCATTAACAATAGAAAAATACAGGGTCTGGAAAAATCAGAATGGTTCAATCTGTACAGATAAGCTTACACTAATTTTAGGCACATACATTGGCTTAGAGGTGCTCCAACTGATACTGAATGATGTGGATACTGAAACTCTAAGGAACACACCAATCTATGACAGAATATACCACATCCTTGTTGGCAGAGATTGTAAGTGACCAAAGAAGCTCTTCCCCAAGCCGTAAGGTGGCCCCAAACTTTATTTTCCCTTTTTGGTTTTATTTTAAATGGGTCTACTTGGACCTCAATTTCACAAACTGACCTAGCTATTCTTGAGAAAATTTAGTCACTCAACACTATAGCATTTCATTGTAAATGAGAATGGAACTCTCAAGGCTGAAAGGTTTTTGTGATCTTTTAGATTTCATACCTGGCAAACTTAAAGGTTTTGAACATGGGGAATCACCGCTTCCATGGCTGAGTGAGCAAAAATCCCCTCGACTTCTAAAAACTCATGGTCTTTATGAATTCGCCCCAAAGGATGCAAAAACCGGAAAGTGCAAGGTACTGTGAGTGTAACATATAAAGTGGAATTACTATATTTAGCTCATCAATTCATAGGCACAAACCATTACATAACATAACATAGCTTTAATAAGTATTCAATTATTTTTAGGTCATTGTAGCAACTAGAAATCCAAAGTCAACATACTTGAGTTGGTTCAAATTGATGCAAACATTTACCCCTGTCTTCCCCGATGGTATTACTTGGGAAGATTATTTTGCTGCAATGATATCAGGAGAGAATAAACACTGTAAGTAAATATAATGTGAAAATACCTTTACATATGTATGTACCACACCACTGTTTGAAAAGTTTCACACAGCACATTTTGATAACATTGGGTAGAACTATAAATATGCCAAAGTGGTTTAAACTTTGTATGAGGCCTTTAATAAAAAGACAATATCTTAACTACATTAAAGTCAAAAAACATAAGGAACTATAAACATTGTTCTTAATTTGAGTAGAACACTCTGTACATGTAAATGTAGTTTCATATATCTTCTACGTGTAGTGGTACTTGGTACATGGTTTGACTTCTGTCTGGATTGGTGGAAACATAGAGATGATATGTCCATCTTTTTTCTCAACTATGAAGCTCTTTTCAAGGTAATAACAATAAATTATTAACCAACTTTGTCCATTGTATAGAAGTCTCCACTTACTCACTCTAAACTGCATTATAAAAACTTTCTTACCATCCCAAGATCAAAGTTGTCTATTCTTAAAAGGTTGGCTACAAATCCACGGACTGTGGAAAGTAAGACTGATATTCTTATCATTCTATTACTCTGTTTTTGTTATTGGTTTTATTGATATGGTCTGAAAACACTCATGGTCAAATATTCTGTTTTTGCACTAATTTTCAGAAAATATATGATGGGGATAAAAAGGATTGCATGTTTAATATCTCTTGATATTTTGTAGGATGGTAGAAAGGTGATCAAAGAGTTGACAGAATTTTTGGGTAAAACATTAACAGAAGAAAAGATAACAGAGATACTAAAATACATTGACTTTGATCAATGTAAACAGAACCCATCATTTAGCAAGGCCCTCAAGAATATGCCAATGGCATCAGAAAAGACCTCACATATGAGAAAGGGTATGTGTAATTTCACATGTCTGTATGAACATATACTATTTCTATCAATATAGGATATCAAATACACATGTACTGTAGTACCAAAATTAAAAGCAGAATCAGATCTAGTGAATCTTTGGTTGCATTTAATATTTTGCCCTTATATTTTTCCAAAGAACATACTTTATTCAAGTAATGCCAAAGATTTTAATATTTATTTATTATTTGGGAGAATTTGCATTGTAGAGAATTCTGCTCTTCATAATTTGATAGGATTTCATGGATGTTATGGAAGATAATATATTTGAAATGGTAAAAGATTGGTTTGTAGGTCAATTCAAAGATAGCAGATTTTTGGGAGGGGGGTACAATATAAAATACATATTGTTTTATACATGTACATTAACAAGGTATCCATAAAGTCTCTTTACAATGCATGTATCTGCAATAAAAAACCATATCTCATCATATACAACTCTTGAGAACAATACAACTCCTGGATATTGTATACAACACCTGGGCAGAGTATACAATTCTTCGACTTGATATACAACTGCTCAATTTAGGGTGGGATAATAATATTCTCAATCTAGGGTTGGATAATGATACTCTCATAAGTATATGATATATTCATGAGTGACCGAATGGAACAGGTATAACACGATAAAACCTCATATTACCCCATCCCAAAAGAATCTGTTATCTTTGGTTAAAGTGAAATCTTGTCAACTACTATTGTACTTAATTCTGCCATATAACATAAAAACGTTATCACCATTAATTGCAACTATTGGTTAGATGCTCCTTCAGATATTTTAAAAGTCAAAAGACCAATTCTAGTTCTCTGCATGTATATTGAGATGACTGAGTATTATAATTGTATTTCAGGCAAGATTGATGACTGGAAGAATTACTTCACTGTGGCCCAGAGTGAACAATTTGATAAACTTTATAAAGAGAAAATGGAAGGATCAGGATTTCCAGAACCAGTGTATGAGTAGCATAGTCATGAGTCAATATCAAGACCAATACTAGTGCAGTTGATATGAAATTAGAGACACAATTTTAAATTGATATACTAATAATATTGACAAAATTCTGTAAAAAAAACATTAAAATCTCTCACCAGATTTACACAGAGTACAATCAGTTCAGGCATGTATTGGCACTTTTGACCAAAGTCTTAAATTCAAATCACCATCTCTTGTTAGTATATAGATTATGTCTAAACTAAACAAAATTATCTAACAACATTTTGTGAAATTCATATCCACTGTATTTCATAGAAACATATTTTTAGATAAAATATAACTTTACCTAAAACAATACATACTTTAGTTTTGTTTTGCCTTCAGTTTTACTCAGAGGCCAGTGAGTTTAAAGCCCAATGAATAATCCCAAGAAATATGCACATCAATACTCATTTGAATGATTTTATGAATGAGTGATCTATCTACAACAGTTATTGTCACATATGCTGTTATGTTTTTGCACTAACACCATGTTATTGCTGAGGATTAACAATTATAAATTAATTACTTATCATTACATGTTGGATGTTTTGAGTTGCTTGTGTAATATGTATTTCACAGAGGAATGGCTTTATGACATTTACAGATTTATGGGCTGCCATGTTTTCCTGGGTTTGTCATAAAGACTGTTTTCCATATTTTAAACTCAACAAAATACCCACATCCAAGAGATACTCTACATATGACCTATAACCCCAATACAAAATTTTGCTATTAAAATAGATTAATATTAATTCAAGGAACAATATTATACAAATAGTGACTGCCATTGAGGGAAATTATGCAAATTATCTTTTTGTCAGGATATTCCTGAGGGGAAAATTCTTACACTATTTTCCCAACATGTGTCAATCACTATTTGTTTTATTATATGCCCATACTCTGTGAAGAAAAACAAAATAAGAAGTCTTTCAGTTTCAACATTAAATGGGAAGATAAAAAGTATCAAAAACTGGTCACATGATGAAACTGGTCATTAGTAGTTTCATCTTCAATTTAGGACTTTCCAAGGAATTAGTTCATCTATTTCATATTATGTGACCATATATGAAATGATTGTATGTCATCCCTCGATTATAATAACAAACAGTAAATGGCAATATCTTATTACACTTTTCATCAAATGGCAACCATAGACAACCATGTTGTAAAGAGAATCATACTTTAGTCAGGAAATTAGCATTGCCACAGTATATAAAGCCCTTATGCCACTCATAAACAATACATTGTATTTTAATAAAATAGTTCAAATCAGTTTTTGTGTCTCATTTCTCCAAAAGAAATTACATGTACTAGTCAAATCACTAATGGGTTTCTAACATGGTGATAGTTCGCGATCATATATATTCTTAGATTTTCGGCACACAGACTAATATGGACATTCTAAAAATTTTGATCCGCATTGCCAAGCGCGAATCGCACTCCTTCATGGTGAAAATTCAAGATGGCCGCCAAAATTATCGTCAAATATGTATATTTTTTTGATAATTTTTTTTACTGCCTTTATTTCAATAAAATGTGATAAATTAATGTCTTCAGGTATTATCTAATAATATTCCTACCAAATGAATTTTTTATTAAGTATAAACATAAGAAATAATATATAAATAATTTAATAGCGCCATCTTTTGATAAAATTATACCAAAATTGACGTCAAAATAACAAACATTTCCCTTATTCACTGCTTCTTTTCAATAAAATTTGACAAGTTTATATCTTATCAAGGCTTACTGATAATATTCAACATATATCCGTAAAAATATTTCATTATAATCAATAAAGAAGAGTGTTGGGCAGCCCTACCTATAGGTATATATGCATTGAACTGCTCTGAAACATAAATTAATGATTATTATTTTATTCATGCTGACCCAATTTACTTATTCTTAAATAACTGTTATCTGTAATGAAAATGTTAGATTTTCGGCACACAGACTAATATGGATATTTTAAAGATCTCAATCCGCATTGCCAAGCATGATTCTCACTCCTTAAAATTCAAGATGGCCGCCAAAATAATCGTCAAATAAGAATATTTTTTTGATAATTTTCTGCTTTTATTTCAATAAAATGTGATAAATTAGTGTCTTCAGTTATTATTTAATAATATTCCCACCAAACAGTTTTTTATTAAGTATAAATATAAGAAATTGCTCTTACAGCACCACCTTTTGGTAAAATTATACCAAAATTAACGTCAAAATAATAAACAATTTCCTTATTAACTTCTTCTTTTCAATAAAATTTGACAAGTTTATATTTTATCAATGCTTAGTGATAACATTCAACATATATCTGTTAAAATATTGCATTATAACCAATAAAGAAGAGTGTTGTGCAGCCCCACCTATAGGTATATGCATTAAACTGAAACATAAATTAATAATTATTATTATTTTATTCATGCTGACCCAATTTGTTTATTCTTAAGTAACTGTTATCTGGAATAAAAATGTTAGCGTTTCTAGATTCAACAACATGTAAGTTGTAGAAAGTAGAAATGAGAGTTATATGAAGGGGGAGGGGGTATGTAAGTGGGGATAAGGTTTGTGGGTATATATTGAGGCATGTCACCCATCTTGATTTTCTGTGTGTTTCTGCACTCTGAAGTATAACAGAACTGTATTACAATTTTCTTCATTTTAGTTATATTGAAGTCAGTTTAAAGTCTAATATTCATTGTCTCTCATGTTGACGTGTATAAAGTCAACAAATTATATCAACCCAGACCAAACACCTGTACTTGCTGCCGAACAGCCCCTCTTTGCACTGTTCAAGCAGTTATAGTGGACAATGGCAAGAGATGGGAGAAAAAACGAAGCTGATAAGGATACTTGGTGGAATACACACTGAGATGGGAGCATTTCACATCTTTGGCAATCTATGAGAGAACCCTGGATGGATAATCTCCCTCTCTCAAGCTGGCATAGCCACATCTGGTACAGCTGATTCCTTTATCAAAGTTAACCAACTCGCACTAACTTGCAGAGCACATCTTATTTCTGCCTGTAGTTTTTATATTCTTGACAAAAAAGCCTGTGAGACACATTGTTTGTGCTGTGATATCGATGAATAACCTCAGTTTGAGTTGGATGACTGGGTGAAAAAACAGTCCCAGCTGAATGGCTCTTCCCAATTTAAGTTCTGGTCGATGGTAATGGATCTTAAACTTTTGAGAGGGCAACTTCAGCCTATACAAAGATACCCTTTCTGAGTTGTTGCCATGCCTTTTTATACTCAATCACACAAACTAGTCAAGGTGGCTACCAGTTCATATCCGTGACATGAACCAATTTAATGCAACACACCAATCAGTGCTTGGTGAATTCATTAAGGGAAACTAAACTGACTAAAACAACAAGGCACATGACATGAACGAAATCATACCATCTAGATATTGTTTTGGACAGTTATGAAACTACATGTAACAGTTTAGAGTCTGGTATAAGAAATAAGAGAGGAAACAGTAAAAGGAGGCATATTTATCCTGAAAATTCCCTACCTAGAAACTGGCAAGATTGTTTGTGCTTGGAGTAAAACAAGAGAGAACTGTTTCAAATCCTTACTGCAAATGTGAGCAATATAATTATTCATGAACGAAAAAGACTTCTCGCAACCTTTGATCAGGATGTCATGTGTCAATCCACAAAAACAATCCACCAAAGACAAATAACCTTGCACACAATCAACACATTTTTTCTGAATGAACCAAATGAATATGAGTTGGATTTGACAAGGGGAGACAGTTCAGATACTTGGCAGCACATGAAATGGCGAATTCCATTGGGCCTCAAAAAGTCTATGTCTGCCATTATTCCACTCATTGACAAGTTACACCTGGATTTCATGGAAGCAGGGGCAGAATTATAGCATGGGACAGGTGAAGCTCATTTTCACAACTGATGAATGCATTCCTCAGTCTAATAGATGATCCTTTATTAATGTTATGTTGCTGTATGATAAATTCAGCAATGACACCTCAATCAACACTGCAAGAAAGAATACATTTTTACAGAAGACTACTTCATTATTGACCACATTCCTCCAACAGCTGACGCCTTAATGCAACACTGCAAGGGAGCATTGTACCAAGGTGTGCATATCTGGGGTCAGTTTAACAAACCAAGTCCTATCATTCCCCGGGTATCATTCCATCTCCAAAGAACTGGGGCTGGAGAACAGAGCCAAGAGACAACACTCAGAAGCCACACAGGACTACCTTAAAGCAGATGGCTGATGCTAGTCAACCATTGGTAAAGTGTGGTTGTCAGAAGCAGTGTTTCCCATGAAGATGTACCATGTACAAGCTTGAAGGCTACTCTAGTAAGCACATCATTGTGTGCCTGCAATGGAGAGTATTCATTAGAATGACTAAAGTAAGGGTTTAAATATGGTAATACTAGGCCTATATAAGATGCAAGATACCCCCTATCTCCCCCCCCCCCAAAAAATTTATATGGTTGACATCTTAGAGTTGGCATTCTACTGTAAAATAATACTATAGAATATTTTTTTATTATGCATGGTACATGATACAGATCAAATCTTGGCTCTCCAAACTATTACATGCTTCCTTCAACAGTTCAATATATTATAAAACACAGTTTTGATTTTGAACAATTTCACCAATAGGTGGCGCTATGGGAGACATTCTTCATTATGTGTTTATCTAAATATTGTTTGGAAAGGAATCAGTTTCTACTAAAACATACAAACCTAATATATTCTGATGGAGGATGGAGATATGATAGGTACAGTACTACAGTATATATGAAATATACATATTTTAATGATTTATCGAAAATTTGGACGAAATCTTAAAAATGGGGGGAATGAACAACCAAAATCTTCTTTTTTGATAATCTAAATATTTTTCAGGGTAGAATTATTATAAATTGATGTTGAAATATACTAATTAACCACATTTTATTGAAAAAAAGGAATGAAAAAAATTATCAAATGAATATTATATAATTGTCGGCAATTTTGGCGGCCATCTTGGATTTTCACCAAGAAGGAGTGCGAACCGCGCTTGGCAATGCGGATCAAAATTTTTAGAATGTCCATATTAGTCTATGTGCCAAAAATCTAAGAATATATATGATCGCGAACTATCGAGCCATTATTGACTGGGCTATACACCGATATTGAAGTTTACTGTCCAGCTGAACACTCATTTATTGACAAATCTAGAGTTTGGCAAATATCTGAAATGTCCTTCAGTTTTCTTGTACTGTATAATTATTTGATCATAAAATAGGGAATAAATATGATCAAATAATATACAATGTCACGTATGCCATCTTCAGTACTTCATGGCACAATCTGATTAACTAAGATAGATATTGTGTCCATTTTTGAAAATAAATAAATAATGAAGAATGTAATATACAGGGTGCATCATAAGGGTTGTAGATCTGTAGTTCAATAACCATAGTTCCTACATTCATGTTTGTTGAAAAAATAAGATGGCCCAGATCAAAGGTAACTAACTCCAGGCTGGCACTTTAAGTCGCTCCCTGGTTGTTGTGCATGTCCAATGTCCATGATTTCAGTGAACTGAGGTGAAGCATTATGCTATTTTGCTGCTGCTTTCTCCTTTTTCTTTTCAACTTGTTTTTCTTTGGCCTGGAATGATGAAATATACAATGTACTTTATGTAACTTTGGTGACTCTCCAATTGAGTATATCAATAAAATTAGCTTCTCAGTTTTCACAGGTGTCTGCTAATGGGCAAACCACCCAATGCAGACAGTACTTGCAGAAAACACTCAATGCGCATTTGCGCATGTATCATACAATGAAGTTCTCAACTATTTACATGCTATCATTTTTATTAGGTATCATCGACACATATGAATATAATTGTATACCCAACATGACATAAATCATTCAATATCACAAATTCAAAAATGACTGTTGGTTCCACACCTCAGGCGCATGATATCAACAGAGCATATTACTCATTATATTTCAGCATTCTCTATAAATGGTCTACAATATTTGAGACAAATGCTCAAGATGTATAGAGGGAGACAAAATCCTAAGCTAATGGCCTGACATAACTTTTCTCCATTCTTTTCTCCATGTTATCTTATCTTTTTGAATAGCAACAAGCATGTAATTAGCATGTTTCTTTAGGAAGAATATTGTATTTTTAAAGAGAAAAACATACCTTTTCTACCATATCTACAAGTTTTCCTTCCTTGGCAAGGATTTTGAGTAGTTCCATAATGAATGGTAGATAGTTGTGACGTCTCCTGATATTTTCAATCTGAAAAAAAATAATTGAATTAAAAGTTATGTATCCAAATGCTGCAATAGAAGGCTTAACATGATCACAGTTGCAAATTTCTTTTATAATGGATGACTGCTTGTATGGTTAAACAAGTACTGATACTGCCTCATAAGTTGTTGCTGTTGGAGATAAAACTTCAAATTCAATATGATCTATGCTCCTAGAGAGCCTCGATGCACTTATTGCTGTCATTTGCCATAGTACAATATACATATATATACAAAATGTATACAACATCAAAAATCTGAATTGTATAGTCGAATATGAAAACATTTCTTACTTTGTATCTGTTAGATTTGAGATCCTCTTCTTGTATAAGCATTTGAAGTTTACTGATTTCCAAATCCCTTTCATCGGTCTCCATTTGCTAATAAACAAAACATAATGAAAAGGTTATTTGTGGCTTACTCATTTAACATATAGGTCTATTATATTGATTACTACACTTTATGACTAAATATGAGACTTGGGTTGTTTTTATATGATTCTTCAATGAATAATTTAATATAATCTACTGTTTAGAGTACATGTATATTGGTTCTTATTGTTTGATAGATGGTATTGACAGCAACTGTCAAATATTAACTCAAACCTGGATTCAGTTTTTAAGGCCTCAGTTGACTTTGAGCCTAAATCTTTAATATTTAGTCTTCTCATTATCTTTATTGTGTTATTACCATGGTCAGTCAATGAACAGGGTGGCCAAAAATGACCAAAGTATGTTACATTGCAACACCAACATTACATTTACCTTCATGAGTTCTTCTATTCGGTTTGTGTAAGTCATTTTTCTGTCGGAAACTATTGCCATTAGGTTGAAATGTATTTCATCTGCAGCATACCTACAATCACAGAGTATGCCATTAACATGAAATAAAATTCATCATTATTTATTTGTTCTACATTTTTGAATTATTAAGACCAAGATAAGACTAAAACACAAAGCTAAAGGAATCATAGGAACAACTATAGCAACAATTATTTTCATACTTTGAAAATGTGCAGTATTGTCATTGTTTTGTCTTTAAAATAATTGTATTTTACCATTAAATACTCACTTTTGTATTCTTTTTTCTATGACAGGTCTTGCAGAATCCAACCAATCAGATCCCTCCGGTATACTGCCTGAAAGTGAGGCAGAAAATCGTTTCATTTCACTTGATTTTGTGACTTGAATGAAATATTGCACCAGATTTTGACAAAAATGAACTCAATGCTGGAAATATATATTTTCATCAAAAACGTGTAAGGTTTTTTTTATAACCATATAAAACTGTCTAACCTATTGCATGACATCTCAAAATTTTATATGTAGACCCGTAGGGGATATAATAGTGTAAACTGTAAACCATAGGCTAAATAAAATGATTTAAAAAAATGTTTTTTTTCAAATAATCAACATAATATGTGTAAAATGGTGAATACTATTTCAATTTTAATCATGAGGAAATCTAATTAAAAAATTAAAATTTTATATACAGTATATATTCTAGAAAAGGGTCAATTTTTCCTGTTTCCTTAAGCCAACCTGAATAAAAAAAATAGAGGGTTCAGATAGGTCAGGTTTGAGTAACAGAAAGCAGGAGGGGAGCTGTTGGGTAACTATAACTTTACCATGGTCTATGGGTCCTTCCTTGAGACCATCTAGCTCATACAGCCTGCCATCTATAGGTAGATATCCAATAAAGTGGAAGACATCATCATCTTTCTTTGCCAGAGATTTATCGAATTCAAACATTTCTTGTCTAAAAAAATAAATATTATATTTTTGAATTTTTAGTTTAGGCTATTCCATATCAACATTTATATTAATAGATGTAATTCTGTACAATATTATTGCCTAGTTTTGCAAGAGTTTCGACAAGTTAACAAGATTGTAAGCATGAAACATTATGAAAGATGAGGCACAAATGAAAATACCAAAAATGTAAACGGAGTCTATGTAATATCAGGTATAAAGTAAGAGGTGAAAAGTTTGCTGTGAGGGGTGTAAGACTTGTGTTCATTTGAACAGAAGTTGAAATTTGGATCTTACCTTGCAAAACTGTTGTGGACTTTTTTGATTTGGTCAGAGTTACTAATGCTCAATCCTTTAGTCTGAAAATGTACAAACATAACAGTATTCAATAAGAAAATAAATCATTTTGATTTGAAGTATCAATTATCATGTTTATGGTATGTTTGTTTGTCTCAATCCATTTTCCAGCAGATACCAGGGAAAGGTTGTCTTTACATTACTTTTTTTATATAATTTTTTTTATTTCAAAGAATAAACATGTTAAAGCAATTGCAAAATTGACAGCTGACTGATAATGTATATGGGGTAACACAAATAATGTCAAATATGTCGTCTAAATACATGTATTACTTACTGCAGCATCAAATGACTGTGTGAACTCTCTGAATGATCCTAGTGTTTCTCCCAGCTTGATGTCTTTATGTTCAGCATTCAGTAAGATGCTCAGAATGGCTTGAGTAGCACATGCATTGTTGATGACCTGAAACGAAAGTTCAAAATGGATCAAGACACTGTACTACCCCTTCCTCCAACTTTAAGTGCCCCTCTTCCATCTCTAATTGAATGAGACCAAGCATTATACAATATACATACAGATAGACTTAGTAGCAAAACTTAGTCTATCTTTCCCTAAATTTTTAGAATTAATAATAATGCAACATACCTGTTTGGCAAAGAATATTTTTTCCAGTCGACTGTCTTGAACAAGTGAACCCTGGGGTGTGTCATCTGGCTTCCATTTAAACAAGAATATAAGTCCATGAACAGGCCTGGAGTTAAAAGAATACTTTAATTAAAACCTGGAAAGCTAAAATTGCCACTGATACTGATTCTTTTGAAAGCCCTTGTTCTCTACAAGAATTACAACATTTGTTATCTGTTTTGTGGAACACTATTAATGTTAATGATACAGAACAGAATATTCCAAAAATGTGCTATTTTGACAACAGGAGAGCAGATTCCTCAAAAATGAGGCAATAGGAAGAACTGGGACCAATTGTTAAATTACCTACTTGAATCCCAGTAAAACAGATATGACCACTGCTTATTCTTATCTGAATTGTGCGCCAGAAATGCAACTTACATATCTCTTACACTTTACAAAATGGGCTCTTAAAAAGTTGACCAAAAATGGGCCTCTTTATAAGGGCCTTGTTTCTTGTGGTTCTGGTGGTCATACCTTTGGACATTCCTTGCTAATCCCCCTCTTTCCCACAATATGCATGGAACAGAGGCTTCTCTATGGAGTACCTTACCTTAGATTTGCAAAGCTCTCTGGGTCTAAGCTCCATATTTCCTCTACTTGTGCCCCAGTCACTCCTTAAATATAAAATGTTACTATTGAGGATATCTTGATTGAACCATGTTTTAGGCCAGATATCATTTTGCCCTGATAAGAATTCTTGTCATTTATTAGAATTGATATTTGAATCAAATTCATAGAATAAGATGACAACTATTAAATTGAGATGATGGGCAGGGTTCAAAGAAAAAGCTGACAACCCATTGGCCCAGGAATATGTTTAATTAATGTAAAATCAAAGTTTGTCTAATTTGAGTTTGACTGTCTTCTTAAATTTTTTCTTAGGGTACAATGAGGCTCAAACGAACTTTGATTTTTTGTTAATTATACATGGTTCTGGGCCTATGTGGGAACATATTTGAGATGACAGTAATTAATGGATCAGGGGCTGGGGTAAAATTTTCTAGAGGGTGTAAGCCACTCCTTGCATTCCCCAAAACAATTGAAATAAAAGATATTTCACTTCGCTTCAGAAATGTATGTCAAACTTTTAAACTTTCTTTTGCATCGAGAGTATTAATTTTAGATGTGAATTACATGTATTTCTCAAATTCTGTTTCACTGAAGCAAATATCTAGGTGACCAAACCTTTTACTTACAGAGCAATAAAATCTGATCTGAATTATGATATTTGTGTGGGCGATAATATGTGAAAATTAAAAATGTTATTTGTTTCACTTCAAATTTCAGTGTTACATAAGCTTGTTCTACTCATAGAATAGTATTAAGTTCTCCTTCATCACTAGAGAAAAAAGTTTACTAACCAAAACCCTTTATCAGCTCTGTAAATACACCTGGATCACTCTCAATAAGACACCAATCACCGGCCGACATTGTTTCGGATTTTGAAAGTGAAGACCACTTAGATAGAACTTGTAAGATTTTGTTCGGAACTAGATTTCGTAATTACACGCAAAAGAAAACATATATTCAATATTTAAATGTTCTTATGGTATAATATAAGTGTTTGAATGCAAATATAAATGAAAAGACTTGCGTATTTGTGCCACATATCATATTGAAACTTCTAAAAAGTACCCTTACACGCGCAGCAAAAATTTAAAAAATCAGAAAGTCACAGCTTTATTTCGAAGAAATGGGTCGATAATCATGGCTAAATGTAATGATGAAGATGGCAAAGAAGACAAACCTTGTGAGCTTTACCCAGCTGTTGCAATGGTAAGCTGTTAAATTGACGTTTCGCAGAGTAATCAATGTAAATGCTCCTAGCCAAGCTCAATTATCACCCAGTATGATTGTCAGTGTGGCAATTTTGGCATGTTAGTTATTGTTACTGCAGGGGCAGATCTGGGAACCAACAAGGGGGGGGGCCCAAATTTCAGGTCAGAGAAAAATACGTCCGCGCTTGCGCGAAAAAATTTTTTGGGCCCCTAAAAGGCAAAAGTGGGCCCAAATTTTGAAATTTTGAGGCCCATTTTCTTCAAAATTTGACCTGAATTTAAAAAATAAGGCCTTAAAAGGCCCAGTAATGACCAAAAAGGCCGACTTTTTGGGGCCTTAAGGCCTTTTTTGGCCCAAAATTTTTTTTGGGCCCAATTTTTTTTTCTGGGCCCACCCAAGGGGGGGGGGGGCCCGGGCCCCCAGGCCCCCCCCCTAATCCGCCAGTGTACTGTGTAAAAGGGGAAGTCTGTTAACCTGTTTTTCAATCACGGACCTCTGCCAGATTCTTCCTGTTGGTCTCTAGGCTCAATAAATTTACTCAAGGATCAGACATAAAAATCTTCAAAAATGTTCATTTCCTTGATTCTGGAGTCAGTTTATCATTATCAATATCAACAATACGGCAACAAATATGACATGTCACTCCTCAAATGATACGTACTGTTGTCAGCTTTATCTCCAATTACTTAAACCATGCATATGTATTGACCTTTGGGCACGTCAGTCGGGAAGCTGTGGTGTAACGGACCAGATACTGGACCTGAAAGTGCCCAGTGCGGGAATCAAACCCAGGATCTCCTGCTTGCAAGGCAGACCCTCTACTCCTGAGACTGTAGTAGCGACTTGCTATCGAAGTTCATTACACCATCCCCCTGGAAGATGACATCCCATCGTAACTGATTCACAAGGGCAATCCCAATTCTGACACCACTGTAATGACCCTTTGGCATGTCTGTCGGGGAGCTGTAGTGCAATGAGCCAGATTCTAGACCCATAACGGAGTGTGCTAAATTCAATGCCCAGTGTTGGAATAGAACCAAGGACCTGCCGCTCACAAGCCAGATGCTCTACCCCTGAGCCACAAGGGCTTGCCACTACAGATGAGACTATAGTAGCGACTTATCATTATGGTCGGTGGTCGATGGTCATTACACATATGTGTAAATGTATGTTGATAAAAGCACAAAATAGCTGACTAGGCCTCTTTAAGAGGGAAAAATATTTTTTTAAGAAGGAAGAGCTGTCCTAAGCCAATGGGCGCTTATTTATATGGATATAATTATGTGACGATCCTTCAGATTACTTTGAGCATGGTAATGGGATTGCCTTGAAGGATTGTCACTTTGTTTCACTTTTGCACTTACATACTTTTTGTAGTTACTCTAATTTGTGTTGTATTTAATATATGTAGAACTCTTTAAGATTTTGCAAAAGGGTTGTTGATATAGACAGGCAGTTGCCCTGGACTAAAATTGAGAGTGTCAATTTCATTTATTCAAGATCCATTGAATTCGGGTCCTCACTTGTTTTTATCATGTAACCATAAACTTTATATTTGTATATATTATGCCATAATTGTGTAGAGTAATGACAGCGTATAATTTTTGTTATAAAACTGGTCATTTTCATGTTAGCAACTGTGCTGTAAACTTTCATTCAAGGGATAGCCAAACTTTGGGTTTGTTTACTTTCATCCAAAACGAGGCTAGGCTGGAGATCAGCTGTTTTAGCTCAGTGATTTTGTCTTGTCTGGGGACTCTCTTCATTGCATTGAAACGGGCCGGACGTGTATAACTTTTTGGAATTATAACATTCAAAAACGCAACTCAAAACTGGATATTTATATAAACACAGATATACCAACTTAGGTGAACAAGTTGGGGAAGGTAATTGAATTGATTTTATTGTAATTTTGACAGGTTTTTGAATTTGATAAACCACTGTAGTATCTTTTATTTTTATCTCAATTAGCGTGTATAACATGTATAAACACTCATTTAAAACTGTTTAGGGGATTTATTGCTAAAGGACTACTGTTGATTTGGATTATATAAAGTTTCTAGCGTCTTTTGGATCAGCTTGAGCTTTGAACTGATTCAGTCTTATTCCATACTGGCAATAACCCCCGCTTAGACAGTAAAGCTCCTTCTCAGATAATTGTCTGTAATTGGGCTTTATCACCCACTCCCTAATTTAAATCCCAGTACCCGTTTCTGTGATTTTTCACCGCCAGTTTGGTTGGAGGAACTTCAATAAGAACAGGGGTCACTGTGTGCCGACAAGCCTTAAAGGTCATGGCAAGCCATTTCAAGCTCATTTGGCTTCAACTGGCTTATTAGAGCTTCCCATATATTTACCACAACTTCCCCCCCTAAAGGTCACGGCAAGCCATTTTAAGCTCATTTGGCTTCTTTGGGCTTCCTGTTACTATTTAGACTATTTACTACAACCCCTCCCTTATACATGTTATACCAAAAACACTGATTGTATTTATTTCTAGTCAGTTTTACACGTCTGGCCTTACTATATATTGTTGCTTATAATAGATACATCATTCACTATTCTTTTTCTTTAAACTTGGAATGATTTCTCATATTCCATATCTGTTTTGATTTATAAACCTGAAATTGAGAGATAACTTTTTGAGCAATTGTAAATTCGAGGGATCCCGGGAATTGTTATGGAACATTTGACAAGGCGTACGTAAAGTTATGGTCTTTAGGAACCAATGTAACTTATTCTAAACCAGAGTCATTGTTCCTGGGGTTCCATTGAATAATCTTTATGACCTTCCCCCTCCCCCTTCATTCAACTTGAGACTGTATTAACTTTATTCACCAAAGTAACTTTTATTGACCCATTAGAAAACAATATGTTGTGTATGTTCATGCCTGGGTATTTTAAAAGGGATCCCGAGCATTCTTTCTGACCATAATCAAACAGCTGATCACTGATTCTGCACCCAGTACTTGCAGAGTCAAAGTCAGTATTGAAGCCAGTTCATAAGGCTTTAAGCCTATTCTAAGATGCTGTCTAGACATTTTGACCAGCCCCTAACTACATAGCATGAGTTAGTACAGATTCCATTTGGGGTCTTCAAGCCTGGCACTTGCTTGTATGGGGTTCTAGTCAGTGTTTACCATCTACCCCTCCCCATTTAGTTTCCATATCTGGTCTAAATCTATGTTAGCTATATTCTATATAGTTTTTCGATTATAGACAGATTTTATGCAAGAATACCTTACCCTTTTGTTTGCTAATTGTGGGAAAAACTACGTTCCACTTTTCATGTGAGTAGTATAGGAAGGTGATTTCAATCCCACTAGAGATCATACATAACGGAACTGTTGATTACATTTTTGGAAAGAAACACATTTTGGGCTTTATTGCAAATTGATTTACTGAACTTCCACTGACTTTGCTTTTTTGTGCATTGTGTATGAGAGACCATTTGTGTACTTGATATACCATTTGAATGTACTGATTTTGTAACGTTTGTGTAGAATAGTAATAGAAATAGAGTCGTTTTTATACATTATATAAAAATCCATTTACTTCCACTGTTTTGTTATTCGTGTGTTTAAATGGTGAATTAGTAATAGTATCCCCTGATGAGTTTGACAGACTCCTGATTTGAAAAAGCCCTACTTTAAGCATTACAAAGTTTCCCACTTTAATTGTGAAAAGTGACAACTTGAAGCCCATTGTAGCCCTCAAGTGGCTGCAACTTGACTTCCACCTGGTCATACTCACGTCCTAACTTCATACTTATTTGATGCAATTTAACACTGGGCATATTCAGAATCTTGAGTTTGTTGCCATTTGCTTTTATGAAATATAAAATTTACATTGAACACTGAGATATCTAACTAAGCCTATACTTAGATATTGTTATTCCGTAACTGTTATCCCGAAATTGTTCCACTTCATCCCAATTATTTGTTATCCCAGAATTTATCCCTAAATTATCCCGTAAATTTTCATAGCAAAATTTATCCCAATTTTATTCCCTATATATTTATCCCCACTTTATCCCATTTGTTAGGTACTGTGAACACAGATGTTGTTCAATTAAATAGGGGATACACTTTTCAACTTTTACTTGAACTTGTTCCGAAACTTAGTGAATGAAAACATCAAATCAAATTATTGACTCTTAGACTGTATTCTGTTTACGACCCTCAAACCACGCTACCACACGAGGGTCGCGACAGAAATGTTGGCCTAGCGGTGTGATGTAATACTTTACGTATTGACCCAAGCCTAGTCCTATGCCATTGCTCATTATTTGTTATTTTGCACCAATTGCAATCTTGCCATATATATTCCAATTGAAGTGATCAAAATATTCCGCAATGTCAGAAAAATCCAAAATGAAAACTTTGCCATGTCAAAAGTCCCTATCGGGAGCTTTTGGGTCTATAACACCAAGGTATTTGGATGATTCAGAAGTGGTTTTGGGCCATCAACATCTAAATAAAGATTTGAAACTGGCACAAGATGATACTTTGCCCATAGGATCTCCTGCAGCAAGCAAGATCCTGGTGAAAAGAAAATCTCCATTTAGACCCTTACTCCCCCCAATTAAAATAACTGACATTTCCAGATTTAGACCAAATACCCCAGAATTCTCTCATTCCCGTAATTTGACACTGAAGTCCCCAATAAATGTCAAACAAGAGAGAAAACATGACTATACAAAGCCAAACTATGATTTGTTAGATGATTCTAGCAAAGAGGGAGTAGTAAAGGATGTGCAAGTCAACTACCAGGTTCCACCCATTGCTCCAGTGCCACTGACACCTCATGAAGGTGACATGCTTCAGGGAGCATATGGGGGTGAACTGTCAGAACAGACTTTGCAAAGCCCTTTAATGATCCCATCTGATAGAATACCACCCTCAATGTATTATGACCCTAACTACATGAAATGTTTGCCTAAAGAGACTCCATCAGCTGATCAGCCATATGATCTTAAGATGGATTTCCAGGCTTCAAATGCCCCTTTAGTTGCAAAAGAGATTCCTCAATTAAGTGAACCTAACAAGTTGAAACATGCTGAATTTCTAACTGACAAGACTGTTCCAAACTCGGGTATTAAGTCTAAAAGTTATGAATGTATGCACCAACCCGAAAGTACTCTTTGTAGGCAAGCTTTAAAGAGGCCTAATGCTAGAGTCTTATGTGAATCTAGTGAATTCCCTCCTTGCAAAATCCTAGTTGTTGATAAATCTGATATGTTCAGTTTATCAGACAAATCATCTCAAAGCACTGAGTTTTCTGCCAATTGCAGACAGCCATATTGTCTACCCAAAAGTGTGGATCCGACCTATGATTCACATTTGGAGACACGTTCATGGCTTGATGCTCAAATACCTGGCTATTACAGAAGTGCCTTGCCCTCCCATGATATTTCAGCCCAGAGTGATAGTAATGGGTACACACCTTGTCAACAAGTCTCCTTCAAACAGAGGGTAAATGAAGATTATGCTAGATCCTCTCAAGCAGAATCAATATTGTCCTCTCTAGAATATGAAACACCTGTTTACTTTTCTGACCCAGATTATGTAGAAAATGGTATGAAACGTCCATCTTACCATACAAAATCTAGACAAAGACCAGCTTACTACATGAACAATTCTGAGGAATATGAATCCGCTACAGAAAATTGTTTTTCTCCCCTTGGATCTACAGTTATGAGTAGATCAAAAGTGAATCCAAGTTCCCCTGGTCTCTACAGACAGATTGATGAACCCAATGATCTGTTTATATCCAATCCTAATACATGTGATCAGGCATCCTGTACTGGAGTTGAAAACCAAAGAAGAGGCAATTCGTTTTCTAGAAGGGAAATGAAAGCACCACTTTTCAATGGAAAGTGTAGTCTCTCTGCTTTTCTCATCCAATTTAGACTTGTCTCTAACATAAATGGTTGGACAGATGAAGAATCTGCCATCTATATGGTGAGAAGTCTTGAGGGAGAGGCTGTCAATGTTTTAGATGATTTGGATGATGAAGACCTGCCAACCTTGGCTAGTATCATTAATGTCCTGAAAATTAACTATGAACCCCCTGAACAAAGTAACCATGCCCGTGCCGAGCTTAAACATAAGTTCAGAGGCAATGATGAGCCTCTTGAAAAGTTGGCTCATGATATCAGAAAATTGTCAAGACAAGCTTTTGGGAAGTCAGGCATGTCAAGGAAGACAATTGACGACCTGGCCAAACAAGCCTTCATTGATGCTTTGAATAATGAAGAACTGGAATCCAAGCTTTCTTTTTCTAACCCCAAAAGTCTCAATGAAGCTCTTACCATGGCTTTGCAATATGAGGCTTTCTTCAAGGGAAGAAAGAAGAGACTTGAACGTTTCCAAGACCCTGTTATATGTGCTACTCCAACTCCTGTTCAGGTTAACTCATCTACTGCAGCTACCTCATTATCTCTCTCTGAGAGTGATATTATGGAAATAGTTGAGCAAAAGATGGAGGCTTTAACCAGAAATCTGACTCAAACTATTACAAAGGAGAATCCTGTTTCCAAACTGAAAAGAAAATACTGTAAAATATGTGACTCGGGAAGTCACTCAGTATTTGATTGTAGCCAAAGACATCCCAACTCCAAAGTTCCTGGTGCCACAGTATGTTTCAAATGTGGCCAGGGCACTCACTGTGTAAATGCCTGCCCCTCTCTTAAGGGTAGGTTGAGTTAGCTTTCAAGCTAACTTATGTGAATGTATCTGTATTGTAAGTCCAAGCCACCATAGATACATTATATCACTCCAAAGAGTGGCTGGTGAAACCATTTGTGTTTATTACCTGATGACTTTATCTTGTATACTTACTTCCCTTGATCTACTTTAATGTTCATGTAAGCCAGTTTTCTCAGTGAGAAAATGTATGCTTACTTATGTGAATGTAAGAAAGAAAACTAATTTTTCTTTCCTGAAGTATTTCTGTTCCATTCCTGATGTTTCCCATCTTATGTCTACCACATGAGCTGTTGAGGCTTTGATTCTTGTTAAGCTTTAAACACTTTGCTCAGTGGTAGTGATGACATGACCTCAGACAGGGAACTATTTATTTGTTGATATGTTATGGATCACCAGTGACCTGCTTTACTCAAGCAATGGGGTTCATTGTGAACATTGGCCTGATCAACCAATGTTTACAAACATGAAGCCTGTTTACGCTTGGGGTAACAGGTATATTGGAATCCAAAGGACATTGATATATTATAGTTTTGTCCCTGCTTCTGTTTAAATGAGGTGGATTAACTTGTGACCCCCTGGGGGGTGAGTGCCACGATGGACAAGAGCTCTGTCCATTTGCTTCATCGAAGTGTTTCCCTACTACTGACTTTGTAGGTTCCCCTCATACCCCCAGTTCCACTTTCAAGCAACTGTCCCAGCTTGTGACCCCATCCACTGCAATGGATGTTCCCATCAAGTTTGAATCCTACCTCGCCTCCCTCCCTACTGCCTTTGTACCAAAAAGGGCAATGGTAGCTGAATTTGAATCATTCTCAGTACAAATGTTATGAGATATTATCTGAATACCTACCAATCCGAAACTGATTGTGAAAGGATATATCTTGAAGATACGTTTGATTGATTCAATCTCATTTGACAACCCTTTATTTTGGCCAAATCATATCATATCATGTGATATTCAAAATTTACCTGTAATTAACCTGTCTTATTTCCAGGACTGTAACACTTCTTATTCCAGTCCAGCATGAACCATATGATGACCTTCAACAAAATGAACATTGTACACTCTGCTGACTGAAAGTAATTTGAACGGATGAACACTATCATGATTGACTTTCGATTAAAGTGTGTCCAACTATTTGGAGAATCCCATGAACTGGCATTGGAAGCCACTTCAAATATTGAAAATGCAAATTAAGGCTTATAAACAGAGACAAATACTCTATACTTATATTACTGTGCAGTTTTGTGAAGCCTCTTGAGAAAGGCCATGAAGAATGACTGACAATCTCAACTTTACATTGTTCTAGAGACTATGCACTGCCAAATGCTGATTGAACATATTCCCATTCTTTGATTGGGAACCAGTAACATTGCCTGCATCATCCATATATGTGATGGTATGAACTCTTGATAAACTTAGTGCAAATAATATGGATATTACTTCAACCCTTTCCATGAACCGTGATCTGCAAGAAGAGGATGAAGAAGACAATTGATGCTGCAAGAGACATTTGTTATCATTAAACTTCATTTTGTATAATACTGTTACATGATAACCTTTCTATGTTGTGTATTATAGGTGAGAAATTAAAAACGTGTAAACTAGCATTTGTTTGATTTAGACTTATGGTTTTTATGTAAGTAGTAAACTGATTATATATTATTGTGTACATATGTCTATCAACTACTTAAGTCAGAACAATGTTGCTAGTAAATTACTTTAGGTGATGTGTTGATAAATGAATTTGTATTTTCAGAGTTCGAGGACGAACTGTTTTTAAAAGGGGGAGCAGTGTGACGATCCTTCAGATTACTTTGAGCATGGTAATGGGATTGCCTTGAAGGATTGTCACTTTGTTTCACTTTTGCACTTACATACTTTTTGTAGTTACTCTAATTTGTGTTGTATTTAATATATGTAGAACTCTTTAAGATTTTGCAAAAGGGTTGTTGATATAGACAGGCAGTTGCCCTGGACTAAAATTGAGAGTGTCAATTTCATTTATTCAAGATCCATTGAATTCGGGTCCTCACTTGTTTTTATCATGTAACCATAAACTTTATATTTGTATATATTATGCCATAATTGTGTAGAGTAATGACAGCGTATAATTTTTGTTATAAAACTGGTCATTTTCATGTTAGCAACTGTGCTGTAAACTTTCATTCAAGGGATAGCCAAACTTTGGGTTTGTTTACTTTCATCCAAAACGAGGCTAGGCTGGAGATCAGCTGTTTTAGCTCAGTGATTTTGTCTTGTCTGGGGACTCTCTTCATTGCATTGAAACGGGCCGGACGTGTATAACTTTTTGGAATTATAACATTCAAAAACGCAACTCAAAACTGGATATTTATATAAACACAGATATACCAACTTAGGTGAACAAGTTGGGGAAGGTAATTGAATTGATTTTATTGTAATTTTGACAGGTTTTTGAATTTGATAAACCACTGTAGTATCTTTTATTTTTATCTCAATTAGCGTGTATAACATGTATAAACACTCATTTAAAACTGTTTAGGGGATTTATTGCTAAAGGACTACTGTTGATTTGGATTATATAAAGTTTCTAGCGTCTTTTGGATCAGCTTGAGCTTTGAACTGATTCAGTCTTATTCCATACTGGCAATAACCCCCGCTTAGACAGTAAAGCTCCTTCTCAGATAATTGTCTGTAATTGGGCTTTATCACCCACTCCCTAATTTAAATCCCAGTACCCGTTTCTGTGATTTTTCACCGCCAGTTTGGTTGGAGGAACTTCAATAAGAACAGGGGTCACTGTGTGCCGACAAGCCTTAAAGGTCATGGCAAGCCATTTCAAGCTCATTTGGCTTCATCTGGCTTATTAGAGCTTCCCATATATTTACCACAACTTCCCCCCCTAAAGGTCACGGCAAGCCATTTTAAGCCCATTTGGCTTCTTTGGGCTTCCTGTTACTATTTAGACTATTTACTACAACCCCTCCCTTATACATGTTATACCAAAAACACTGATTGTATTTATTTCTAGTCAGTTTTACACGTCTGGCCTTACTATATATTGTTGCTTATAATAGATACATCATTCACTATTCTTTTTCTTTAAACTTGGAATGATTTCTCATATTCCATATCTGTTTTGATTTATAAACCTGAAATTGAGAGATAACTTTTTGAGCAATTGTAAATTCGAGGGATCCCGGGAATTGTTATGGAACATTTGACAAGGCGTACGTAAAGTTATGGTCTTTAGGAACCAATGTAACTTATTCTAAACCAGAGTCATTGTTCCTGGGGTTCCATTGAATAATCTTTATGACCTTCCCCCTCCCCCTTCATTCAACTTGAGACTGTATTAACTTTATTCACCAAAGTAACTTTTATTGACCCATTAGAAAACAATATGTTGTGTATGTTCATGCCTGGGTATTTTAAAAGGGATCCCGAGCATTCTTTCTGACCATAATCAAACAGCTGATCACTGATTCTGCACCCAGTACTTGCAGAGTCAAAGTCAGTATTGAAGCCAGTTCATAAGGCTTTAAGCCTATTCTAAGATGCTGTCTAGACATTTTGACCAGCCCCTAACTACATAGCATGAGTTAGTACAGATTCCATTTGGGGTCTTCAAGCCTGGCACTTGCTTGTATGGGGTTCTAGTCAGTGTTTACCATCTACCCCTCCCCATTTAGTTTCCATATCTGGTCTAAATCTATGTTAGCTATATTCTATAGTTTTTCGATTATAGACAGATTTTATGCAAGAATACCTTACCCTTTTGTTTGCTAATTGTGGGAAAAACTACGTTCCACTTTTCATGTGAGTAGTATAGGAAGGTGATTTCAATCCCACTAGAGATCATACATAACGGAACTGTTGATTACATTTTTGGAAAGAAACACATTTTGGGCTTTATTGCAAATTGATTTACTGAACTTCCACTGACTTTGCTTTTTTGTGCATTGTGTATGAGAGACCATTTGTGTACTTGATATACCATTTGAATGTACTGATTTTGTAACGTTTGTGTAGAATAGTAATAGAAATAGAGTCGTTTTTATACATTATATAAAAATCCATTTACTTCCACTGTTTTGTTATTCGTGTGTTTAAATGGTGAATTAGTAATAGTATCCCCTGATGAGTTTGACAGACTCCTGATTTGAAAAAGCCCTACTTTAAGCATTACAAAGTTTCCCACTTTAATTGTGAAAAGTGACAACTTGAAGCCCATTGTAGCCCTCAAGTGGCTGCAACTTGACTTCCACCTGGTCATACTCACGTCCTAACTTCATACTTATTTGATGCAATTTAACACTGGGCATATTCAGAATCTTGAGTTTGTTGCCATTTGCTTTTATGAAATATAAAATTTACATTGAACACTGAGATATCTAACTAAGCCTATACTTAGATATTGTTATTCCGTAACTTTTATCCCGAAATTGTTCCACTTCATCCCAATTATTTGTTATCCCAGAATTTATCCCTAAATTATCCCGTAAATTTTCATAGCAAAATTTATCCCAATTTTATTCCCTATATATTTATCCCCACTTTATCCCATTTGTTAGGTACTGTGAACACAGATGTTGTTCAATTAAATAGGGGATACACTTTTCAACTTTTACTTGAACTTGTTCCGAAACTTAGTGAATGAAAACATCAAATCAAATTATTGACTCTTAGACTGTATTCTGTTTACGACCCTCAAACCACGCTACCACACGAGGGTCGCGACAATTAATTGTAAAAATGACACATGGGCTTCATACTCGCAGGCATAAACATTGACCAATATGTGATCTTTTGTCATATTTCTCCTGCATCCTGTCAAGTTTACCCCAATTCTCTGTTCTGTTTGCTACTTCTGTTTTTCCTGGGCTGTTTTTATTATTAGCAATTTCAATCCTTTTCTTGATTGTTTTCGCCCACTGGGAGTTACTTTAGAAGTCCTCGAAATGAATGCCCATGGCCCTTTATAATGAGGGAAAAACTTTGTCATACACCTCTCTTTCAAATAAACACCCATTGGCTTATTTGCAAGAAACTTCGGTAGGCCTAGTAAAAGTCTGAAATAAATGTCTCTCGTAAACCTAAAGTTCATATGGTTTATGTAATTTTTACTTTGTTTCAGTATGGCCCTAACAATGTATTTGATTTGAAGAAAGGAGAAGTGAAACTCTGGTGTAGATGTGGACTCAGCAAGAAGCAGCCTTGGTGTGATGGTAGGTCGTCTGAATAAAATGCATGCTACAACAAACAAATACTGTACAGGCCTGTCGCCAGGATTTGCCAAGGGGGGTTCAATTTTCAAAAATTTCCAGGGGGGGTCACATTTGACAATTTTGGTCCAATTATGGCTAAAATCACTTGAGAAGTGCTCAAAAAAAGAAGTGGTGAAAAACTTCATGATTTTGAAAGAATTTTCGGCCAGGGGGGGAGGCTGCTGTAACTAATATTGTATGAAGCCTTGAAATATGTGTGACATTGACAGAAATTGACAATATTAAACAGATTATATTATGTTTTATAATACTGTATGGCCTAATTGCCATGATATCATTTATTGCTTTTTTCTCAGGAAAGGAAATGAAATATATAATATCTTTAGTATTGTTTTCCTAACATTAAAAAAATAGAAATTTTTTTATGTTATAGGCCTAGTATAATGTGGGATAAATTATGACCCATATCCTATCAACTGTTCAACTATTCAATAAATGCCCATGTGTCATTAACGAGTTATGTGCCATTTAAATATGGCTTTTATTTTGTTTAGTCTTGCTAGTACAGTTAAAGTTAAAGCACATACAGGGAGGGCCAAAAATGGAACATTTTCCATCCATTGTTAAATTTTTTGTTAGACTTAGTCATGTATTATCTTCATTACTTTATGGAATTGAAAAACAATTCATTGTTAATAGCTTGTGTAAATATGAATATACAAGCTGAACGTTTAATTACTCAATGCAAGGGTTTCCTAAAGATGTCCTTCACCCACCTAAACAATCAGTCTGAGCTGTATTTGACAGTCACACATGGCTTAAATGATTGGTTTTGATACATATTGTGCCAGTTTTGAAAAAAGCAGACGTCAGTCAAGCTATATTATTCAAGGGATATGTTTTAACATGTTTAATTGATGGAAATTTTGTTGAGACCATTTGAAGGGCACATATTTTCAGCAATGATGTCTCGGAGAAAATTTGGAAATTTTTCATGAAACACATATAGTATACAGATCATGACCATGACAAGCCAAAAATGATTATACATACGTATTTTTATCTTTAACATTTTCACAAATAATCATTTTACCATTATGTGAAACTTTGTGGATTGAACTGCAATAATAAAGAAAATTGAATATTAAATAGAAAAATGTTCAAATTTTTATTGGCCCACCCTTTACATGGCATAGATTGGTTCCACTTTTTTAAATGTCTCACCAACTCCAATATTAATCAAAACCTCTTAATGTGAACTTCTAACGCTTGTGCCAGCAGTGTTCGCTTTAAACAGGTTTTACTGTAAACAAAGTTTAACACTGAATGTAATTGCCTTTTCCAGGATCTCACGTAGGAACTGGAATAAAGCCAATGAAATGGACAGTTGACAAGCAACAAAGACTCTATCAACTTTGTGCTTGTAAATACACCAAATCTCCACCATATTGTGATGCCACACACACAAATTTACCTTGTGATGTCATAGAGAGACAGGAAATATGTAGTAATAAGGGCAAACATGAATTAAAGGACTTCACAAAAAAATTATGTACAGGGTGTGGATGGGTTCCAGATTTTTGATGGTTTTAATTAGCATATTCTTTCCAAGACATGGCATCGCATAGGCATGGTCAACATATTGTATTTTTCTAGTCCTAACTGTTAGTGAGAAAAAAAGACTTTAAAACAGGGCCATGAATTCATATGATCCAAAATCTGATCCTGATAAATATTGTAAGTAATGTTGCATTGCAGAATTAATCCTGCAATACATCGTAGCATTAGTGGCCCCATTAGTGAAATTAAACCATCTTCCAGGATATAGATCTTATCCTATCACAATTCCAACTACAAACTGTAGAAAAAATTTCAGATTAGATGCAATGTAATTCAGATTAATTCACCAAATAGTTATCCAGGGGGTCATTAACAGAAACTTCATAAAGTAACGACTTTGTAAGTCAATTGTTGTAACCATGGATATGATGATGTCACATTTAGGGAACAATGGACTTAACGAATTCTTAACTCTTTGTTCATGTCCCCCAGATTAATAATTCTTTAATACTAAAGATAGAATTCATCTCAATGACTTTTTGGATTGTACAAATTCACGATCCCAGGAGGAAGTTGGCAGATCTAATTGTTCTGGCCTAAGAATATCAATAATGTTAAACCATTGTATTCCTTCAGTATGATATACTTTGATGGATCAAAATGAAATATATCTAATAAAGTATTCAAACAATAAACACTTATTTTATTTTTATCGCTACTGGACTATTAAATGCATTTAAATTGGTACACTTTTTTTCAAGTTGTATAAAAAACAATGCGTCACACTTCCAACATACTCTGAAGGAGACATCTTTATATTCCTCTAACTTCGCATGATATAGTCGGCCTATAATATGTATATTTCAGTTAACAGACCTAAAATTCAATGTTACTATCTATCTATTCCCCACTTAACCATGTTAACTAAGTGACTTAGATAGCAACACAGTAGAATGAACAGTAGTTTATTTGAAAGAACTTACAGTTGTATCAATAGAATAGTACTGTACATTATTTTTCTATTTTTAAAGAACGAATTCAAAGGACACTTAGCAAGTTATCAAAAACTTACTATATTTGCACAAAGCCATCTTTAGATTGGTGATCAATCTAAAGATGGCTATGTGCAAATATAGTGAATCAAAAAACAGTGTGGCAAAAAAGACAATTGACACCCAGTTTTTGAAATGTACATTTAATCTTCTTTTGTAACTGTGTAATAATTAAACAACGATATAGTTTTGATCTAAGCTTAATTTTAAATCAAATGTTCAACTTTACACCTTGACTGTCACGAAGCTGAACTTATCACACTCCATTCACACTCACTCCTCTTCAAAATTTGGCCTGAAATTAGAAAATAAGGCCTTTAATGGCCCAATAATGATCAAAAGGCCCACTTTTTGGGGCCTTAAGGCTTTTGGCCCAAGGCCCCCAGCCCCCCCCCCCCCTGAATCTGATTGTTGAAATACACTTAACTTTTACTTGATCTATCCAACAGAGTGTTGAAAATAATAAGTGTAGTATTTATGATCTAAAATCGACACTGATACTTTTTGTGTCAGGCCTAGCCTAATCTCTATACATGTATTAGGAATATAGAGACGGCATTGGAATAAGGTAAATGAAATATACAGGGTGTCAAAAAACAACGGCACCCCCCTCTACAGCAAAAAGTCCTCAATGTTCCATATCATGTCATACCTCATTTGAAAGATAACTTAATTCTGGAGTTACTCATCAAATTTCATTTAATAAAACTTAATATTAAAAAAGCTACATTGTTTCAAAGTTTGCTACTTTGGTACTTTGTTTGCTGCTCTGTTACTGGTTAAAAGTCAAATCTTCAGAAAGTGAAATATGAAAGAATTACCCCAGATTTCAACTGCACTGAACATATGGGTTCATGTCTGAAAAACAGGGTATAGGAACTGATGGACAAAGAGCCTCTTGAAAATAGATACAGTAGGGATGTATTTCTGAAGAATGTGAGGAAAGTGCGAAGAGGATTATGCAACGCTACACCTTTATGTGAATTTTTATTGAAATCATATCTGTCCAGATAAGCTGCTGTTTGAGCAGCAACTGGTGGTCATACCAACTACTAAGAATCAGCTGTAAATCTGTAAAATTATATGATATAAAGCTGAAATTTCTCAGGTAACTCCAGAACACACCATGTAGCATTCAGTACTTTTTGCTGTAGAGGGCGGTGCCGTTGTTTTTTGACACCCTGTATATGATGTGATTAGGCTCAATATATGTGTATGTTTATTGATCATTGAGACCATGGACTTTAAATGACAATTGAGATTAAAGTCCATGTTGAGACTAACAGGACAGGAGGAACCTTGCTGAGATCTGTTTTAAAACTATTGAATTTCCCGCCACAATATCCATCCAATCAACGCTCACGTTATGATTATCTGTGGTGGAACTATTGACCAATGGAATGAGAGCTTACAACGACGTGAAGTTGAATTTGTTCAGAAGTTCACACAAATTTATCGCACAAAAACCTAAATAACATTGTTAATTCGCGGAAACATGAAAGGAAAAGATTCACAAGAGATTGAGAAATATTAAATCATGAGACAGTGCAAGTGAAATATTGAGCAAGTAAGGTAAATATACTACTTTACCCATTTTGATCAAGATGGTGTTTTCAATTTATTTTTTATTTCAGTTTCTTTCAAGTTTCAGTTTTGTTGTAATGTAATGTACTATAATTGTGTAATTTAAAACGATGAAGTATCGCTGCTGCATACCACAGATTCGGAGCCAGATCCAGACCCTATTGGTAGTTAGTCCAACAACATTAGACCTAGCCTGGGCCTCGTTTCTTATCTGACATGTCTTATTGCCCCGGCTAGGTCTAACTTCCATGATGATTTTGCCCTTGATGCGATCATTTAATCGTTCAGCAGGTTTCGACATGCGGAACTAATTAAACTCCGAAAACATGGTAATATTACATAAAGAATGTGATTCAAGCATGCATACATACCTTATAAATACATACACACCATCCCGTACCCCCCTTAGACCATATTGATGCATAATTACGAAAATATTGGAGACAGGTTTGGAATTTTACGAAAATATCGGTCAGCTCCGGTAACATCGAAATTGCAAATCGTATCAGGAATTAACCGTCATTGCGACACTGCATCAACGAACAGTAGGTTTGCAATTAATAACGATTTTGTGTGTATACAAGAGCTATATAAATCAATCAAAGATACCTGCTATCCTCAAAAATGGTTATTTTATCCCGAGTAATCGCGTGATAATTATCAATCTATTTGACAACAATTTCGTTTCAAAAGTTTAAATTTTAACCCGGGACGAACAGACACAATGCCGGACATGCGGAAGTTTAACCTCATTTTACTTGTATAAATGACCATTTAATACAATAATATTGTGTTGAATCGCTTGATGTTATGTGTTTTTATATTGTTGTCAAGTATCAGTTGCATGTTATCGCGGAAAAATGGTTTCGGTGGATCCAAAACTTGCATCAATGGAAAGAATAGTAAAGAGGTTAAACTCAATAATGGCCCCAAGAAAATTCTTCATAATAAATAACGCCGTTATTGAGTTTAACGACGTTGAACTAATTGGTAGTAGGCTCAAATGTCGATAAATCAGAATGGTGAAAAACTCAAAGTCAGCACTATCAATGGTATACTCTACCTTTAGATATAATCCTAAAAGTTCAAAAGCTTTTTGCCATTTTGTTTCACAACTGCGGTATGGTATAACTCCACCTTTTTTTTGTTTTTTTTTTACTTTATACCAGCATGTAATTTATTAAAAGTTTGTGATTATTATACAATTCTCTCTTTGTATTGCATTCCTTTTTTTATATTTAAGGTTCAGCTGGAAAGTAACATTTTGGTAAAAAATTGCTATACCTGCACATGTTATTTTCTGGTACATAATTAAGTATGAAGGCATGTGTGTATTTCCTTGCTTTTTTCAGGAAAGTATCATTACACTGTCTACTTTTAGTAAACCTGGAAACAGGTCAATGGTAGCTCCTGTGTTGTCTGGAAAATTTGAAAGAAAATTTGGAAAAACAGGAAGTGTGAAATATCAGAATTCCCTGGAGTTCCCTTTGAACGCCTACCAGATATTCTAAAAGAAGACAATGTAATGATTCTTTCCTGAAAAAAGCAAGGAAATTGATACATGCCTTCATACTTTATTTTGTACCAGAAAATAACATGTGCAGGTATAGCAATTTTTTACCAAAATGTTACTTTCCAGCTGTACCTTAAATTTTTTTTTTATTTCAGATAATTCAAAAAAGATTACATAAATTTAAAAATTTGTTTACATAAGTTACCTGTTGCATTACATGATAATATTTCTCTTGGAGCATATCAAACCAGGCCCATTTTCCATCAAATCTGGCCCAACTACTATCAGGTGGATGTCCTTCAAAAATCAAGTTGGCATGGTTACCAAAGCCTAATAGTTGCCATGGCAACCGTAGAAATGGGGTAAAAAATGGGGGCAAAAAAGCACCCAAACCCACCATTTTTTTAAAAAAAAAAACTATATTTCAAATCAAAAACCTATATACAGTACAATTAATACATTTACATATAAAGGTTACATGTTGTAAAATGATTTTTCCCTTTTATCTATCATTTTCAAAGTTTCCTGCTCATTCAGCAGATCACATTTAAACATATGGATAGCTATTTTTATAATCACACTTTTAAAATATTTTTCTTGTGCGAAATTTTCAATACCAAGTTTTTGTT
The DNA here is from genome assembly GCA_903813345.2 of Owenia fusiformis. Taxonomy (NCBI): domain Eukaryota; kingdom Metazoa; phylum Annelida; class Polychaeta; order Sabellida; family Oweniidae; genus Owenia; species Owenia fusiformis. The sequence continues at coordinate 7,612,482 of CAIIXF020000006.1, forward strand.
TATCACTGAGACAATTACAATCACAGGTGTTCCAAATATTTAAAACTTCTTTACACTTCAGAAAATACATGAAATAGTGCATATCATCATCAATTTCATTATCACAATATTTACATTTATCTGAATCTTGTATTTTACACTGTTTTAGATATTTGCCACTTGGATAAATTTTATGGATAATCTTCCATTGGATAATTTTGAGCTTATTATCTTTTGTACAATTAAAAAGTGTGTTCCACACATCCTTACTTATCAATGTATTATCTTATTTAATATCACATTTTCTTGCCAAGACTAACTCTGATCGTATATACTTTGAATCTGATTTACATAATTCTCTATTTACAAATCTCAAGTTGTTATTATTCTCTTCATCTCCATACTTTGTAATTAACTCTTGTTTAACACATGCTTTTAAAATATTATACTGCAGCATGGTTTGTCAATTGCGCTGCACTTTTTGAACTATGACATTATATGAACATAACATTCCATCTTTAACAATATCATTTATATAAATTACATCATTTTCAATCCAATGTTTAAAAAATAATGGTCCCAAACCATGGTGGGTCACGTGCATTATCTCATGGAAATGGGCATACCAGTGCAAAGATCTTTGTTCCGTGATAAAGGAAAGCTATCTAACATTGTCTGAAGAGCATTCTAATTCTACTTTTAACATGGCGACCTGGACAACATATAGCCATTTGGGCGATAATAGGTGATTCTAAAGTGAAAATGAGTGCTTTTTTCGTAGCTTTACTTTGACCAGGGCTTGCAAAAAATTGAAGTGATAAACCTTCCCCCAATTTTTGATATTTTTGTTGTCTAGAAGTGTTCTAGATGATATCAAAGTTTAAGAAAATTTGTATGTCTCGAAATATTTTGAAAATAAGTGCCATTATGGCGGGTCTGGGTGTTTTTTGCTCTCATTTTTACCCATTTCCACGGTTGCCATGGTAACTCATACCTGCCAACCTACCGTATTTTTACCGGCATCTACCATAAAATATTCGTTTTTCGGTAAAAAAACACAAATACCGTAAAAATTACTGTTTTTTCCTGTAAAAACGACCGTAAAAAATCTACTGTAATTTTACCAAAATCTACCGTACAATATTTTATTATAATTCGATTTTTTCTGTAAGAACAGCCTAAAAATATACCGTAAATATTTGAAAACTACAATATTTCTGCTGGAATTTAAAGTATTCTTGTTCAAACTACCGTAAAATCTACCGTAATTATCATGAAATTCTGAAAAATTGAATTCTTCTCGTATTGCCCTTGTAAAATTCCATTACCAACCCAAAAATAAATAGGTGCCGGCAGGTCTTTGATAGTGGTTATTGCGTACTTAGTAAGTAACTAAGTAAGCTGGCGTGTAATCAGTCAACACACTGGGGAATATCACGATGCAAAAACAGTGTTCAACTGTGTATCACAGGAAGAGTAATCATGATTAATTTGTAAAATGGCTACATTGTAGCAATGGTATGAGTATGATGTCACAATACACTGGGGCCTAACTGGCGTAAAGGGGAGAAAAAGGGCAGATTTTCCACATGGGGACCACATTTGACTCAAAATATTTGCATTTAGCAACATACATTTCAGTACATTCTGTGTAATACTTGAAAGGCATTGCTATAATGATTTACAAAATGAGATAATCTCGGGGATTTAGCATCTAAATTTTTTGCATGAGATGTCTGAAGTTGATGACCCAATTTTAGGTCATTTTGGCCAGTTTTTAGAGACTCAGCCCTCACCTATTTCCCCAAATATGACTAGATTTTGTAGAAAATGTGTTAAAAGTTTGAAAATCCAGCTGTTTTGAGCATGAAATAACTCAATTGTTTGAAAAAATGCTGAATGAGCATAAATTATCATGGTAAATTTTTTCCATTTTTGGATATTAAGGTGTTACTACGGTAAATACCACTTCTGGGTAGGACAGTGTTCTTTAATACTTAAAAACGAAGCCATGCCAACTTCAATGGTGTGCATAGTAGGTTTAAGGTGCCATGGAAGTTAACAGGAAATGACGAAACAGGAAGTGAAATTTTTTTTGCATTTTTAGACATTTTTTGAACAAAGATAACAGAGTTTTGGTTTGACCTCCAGTCAATTTTAACTATTTCCACATATCATTTACATGACCAGGATCACAATGTGCATGGTCAGAATGACCCTAAACATGATGAAATAACCTTTTTAGCCCTTTGAAAGTGTGACTGAAAAAAAGCTAAAGTAGGAGCTAGGGAAGGTCACAGAACAGAATCTTTTGAATTTTTCAGAAAACGTGCCCAATATAATGCTCTAACTGATACAATCTTTGAAATTTTAGAAAATTTTCTTAAACAAAAATGGCGGTCATAAAAAGGAAAATAGATTGCTTTTCAAATCAGTTTTTTTCAATTTTAATTCTTTTTCTATGAATGATATCAAATTTTCAAAGATTGTATCATTAGAGCAATACATTGGACACATTTACTGGAAAAATCACAAGATTCTGTTCATTGACCTTTCCTGAGCACCTACTTTTAGCTATTTTTCAGTCACATATTCATAGGGCGGAAAAGGTTACTTCATCATGTTTAGGGTCATTCTGACCATGAACATTGTGATCCTGGACCTGTAAATGGTATTTGGAACTAGTTGAATTGACTGGAGGTCAAAACAGAACTCTGTTATCTTTGTTCAAAAAATGTCTAAAAATACAAAAAAAATTGTCAATTCCTGTTTTGTCATTTCCTGTTAACTTCCATGGCACCTTAAGTATATGCATTGTGGCCATTTGAGGTATGTATGTAAAGCTGCACTGAGGCCAATTACTTTCTAAATGTGCCATTTCAGAAAGAAATCGCCAAAATATAGTGCCGTAAACTGGAACTACTTTATTCATTAATTTTCATCGGTGAAGCAGGGATTTTACCTAAAAATGAGTCCCTATGTTGGCGTAGTGATATTTAAAAATCGAGACGCAAACCCTATGTTAAATGTATGGTCAAGATGAAGGTTATGTATAGGGGAACGCAGAAATATAGTTATTGTATGGGCTAATTCGTTCGAAAATGGCGATATGTATCCCAAACTTGAATTTTGTGATTTTTTTCAATATTTTTCAATGATTTACCGTAGTGACACCTAAATGGAAATATAAACACTTCCGGTAAATATTCGGTTCAAGTGCGAATTTGGACAAACTTTTGCAAGTTTGACCAGGAAATCACCTTTCATTTGGTATGTTAGTAACGTTTTTGATCGTATTGGGTATGTAAGAATCATATACATGTCGAGTTATTAGCATAAATGTCACAGTTTGAAGGATAAATGGAAATATAACACTTCCGGGAAATATTGTCACAAAAGCCTTTTGGACTTTTAGTCTCTATATACTATTCCCTATATTTTTAGAATATACCATTGATACCATTGTGTGAAAAACTGCATATGATTTTGAAAGAATTTCTGGCCAGGGGGAGCTTCCCCAGCTCCCCCTCTCCCCCTCTGGCTACGGGCCTGGATTTTATTATACACTAGCTGGAGAATAGCGCTTGCGCTAATGTTGCCTGTACATGAAAATGTATGTTAAAGCGGCTCTAAGGTCTGTGGAGAGAAAAATGGAGAAATTTTACCTTTTCTGAGCTATCGGGGTGAAGTTTGGTCCAACATCTTCTTCCTTATTCCTATTTTATAAAAATGTATGCATATGGCAATATTCATCAACCAGTAGAACTGGCAAATCGTTTAGAATCTACAATTCCATACAAGGAGTCCCACTCATAGATTTTTCAAATTCTTTCCAAGTCGACGTCGAAACACCTAGCGGGTGAAATTGAAACTAATTTTTCTGGCTGCTCGAATCGATAAAATCTCTGATAGTGTGAGTCTTTTTATGAAATCTTTCTGATAGAAAACACTTAATTAATATTAGAAAGCATTAAATGTTGAATCCGAAGCGTAATCTGAAATAAAAGTGAAAAAACATTGCGCGGACGTCAGAGAAAAACTTCCGGTTTATTAAAAAATGGCGGACGTCGAAGGAGAAATTATGACGAAGAATTAGAGGATTTTCCTTTGCCATTATCGATCGTTATAAGGTATGTGCACAAATTCTAGTAGCATACATGGAAAATAAATACATTTTTAAAACTGAAAGGTGTATGGTGCCCACTGTAACAATAAAAAATTCATATGAGTTAGCAATTGAAGATGACAAATAGGTATATGAATGGAAAAAATCCTTGGAACTATTATATTAAGTAAAAAAGATTTTGTTCCTGCAAATTTCAGCTATGATACAAACCTGTTTTGGCCTCCTCCCAATGTCCCCGTTTCCTGATATAGTTGGTGTTCATGCTAAAGATAAAAAACAAAGATAAGAATTCTTGAGATCAAAAGTCCCAGAAAATGCCCAATGGAATGGTGCGTTGGGAATTTTATTGTAATCAAACAACATGTGAGCACCTCAAAGTCTTGGTTGTGGCTGAGTTAATAGATGATGAAAATATTTTGATTTGAATAATTTTTCTGAGTTCAATGATCTTATATTCTCTGGGATTGAATTCCAGATGGTTTTGCCTTGAAGGCTAATAGAGAATTTGCCTATGTTTGTGTTAAACTTGGGGCCTCTCAGGTCAAATTTTTTCTTGTGTCGCGGTCATGGATGCTATAATTGGTTGTAAAGTAAGAAGAATAAAGATCATCCATCAAGTCATTATTGCCCTTAACACATTTGAAAACAAATAAAGCAATTCTCAACTTAACAATTTGATGAATATTTAGCAATTTATGTTCAATAAAGAGTGGTTTAGTTGGATCTCTATAGTGATGAGATTTATCGAGCATATGTATAAACTGTTTTTGAATTGAATGAAGCTTATTTAAGAGAGTTTCAGGCACACATCCCCACATTATTATGTCAGAATTAAAATTGGAGTAAATAAGGGAGTAATAGAGCGTTTAGCCGGGAGCTCTTGAGAAAATCTGGATTAACATTACATTTGTAAAACGTTTTAACGCTAAGCTACATAGCTTGGAAATAATGAGCTATTATGGGCTATTACGATTCCCATACGGAAAGTACATGGATCAACAATTATTAATAGTTACTGGCCTCGTTGCGGGCCCTGTACAGACAAGTAAATGGTTTGGAAATTACAGGTTCTAACAGGCCTTGTTATCACAAGCCAGCACGAGGCTCGGAAATAAGAGCAATCACGGGACTTGTCACGAGGCCTGTATCAGGTTGTACAGAGCCTGTGGCGTTGAGGGATCAGGGCTCGTACAACCTCGTATGGGCCTCAATATATTTTGCCTGTGTAAACATTAAAATCAGATTGCAGCACCTTCAACACACCCACTTTTACCTTCAGTTTCCATTCTTAAACTTAGTAAGAGAATGCAAACTGAAATCAAACTGCGATTGACTGACACACAATCCAATTGACTTGCAACACAATACAAATTGTTGTTTCTGAATGTTGCTAACTATAGTTTTTCTCAAAGAAAGATGATTTTGATGATTGTCATTGTGATTCCACCAGTGAAAACATTACAAGAGTTAAACTGAGTCCTGACTGTACTTGGTCCCATATATGTAACTCATCATATTTTGAAAGTAATTTGCTCTTTTTAAATGTTTTTAGAGCCAACTAGAGGAGATCAGATGTCTGTTTAAAGCAAAGCTGACCTCCAAATGCAAATGAGAATTACAAAAATGACAATTTTGAATTGGTAAGTACTATAATATTGCGTTCCAAAAACGTAATTATTTTTTGTAATTTACGTCCACCCAATCTTGATTTACGTCCTCTCCATTGAAGGACGCCGTTAATGAAACCTCTGCCCACATCTAACGCCCAATTCCTTTTTCCCAAAACCAGACAGTATAACTTCACCCACGGTAAAAGTGAGTTATGTAATTCTGAATATAAAGTTAAAAGGTATACCATGTTGGTCGATCAGGAAATCCATTTCATAAGGTATTAAACAATTACTTATTTTCATCACTGACTTTTCCAGGTTGGAGTACAACCTTCAGAGGGATGCTTCAGATAATGGCATTACTCTCCAAGAAATACTCTCCAAGTGCAATAAAGATAGACACAAGTGTGGTCTCACCCCTGTGGATCAGAAAACACTTGGATGTTTAATGATAAAGTACTTCCAAATCGGAATATCAACGAGGGTCATGCCAAGCAATATTCTGTATAGCCTAAAATGGAAGGTTCATAACAAGGATAAGGCTTTTAACATTGGTAATGACACCTCATTTATAAAAGAGACTGGCTGGCGTGTTGATTCTACAACTGAGTTTTCCCTCATCCTGGCTAAAGTTATTGACTTAAAAATCAATAATTTAAATGTTGAGAAGAAAGTTGAATTTAGAGGTGGCAGGTGGTCTTTGAAGATTTACGATAAACCAGTAAATCTGAATGACGTGGATGTGGATGACCATTACATGACATCACAAGATGGTATTCTCACAGTTTTAGCAGTGGTTGATAACATTCCAGTCTGCCCAGGAAAGAAATTGGAAACAGGGAATGCAAACTATTCAATCCAATTGGAAAATAGTCATAACACCAATGATACTCAAAAACTTGTAGTTCATAGTATGGAATGTTTGATTGCAGTTCCTATCACTAGTTTAGGAGATTCATGTTCAATGTGTGAAAAAATCTTAGAAAATGTAAAACTTTTACCTTATGGACCAGAAAAGAGTTCATCTGAATGTGAAACTGCTTCTGATACACTCATTGCTGTTATAAAAGAAGAACATAACTATGCTGATGAGAGGAGCACTGACTTCCATGATGATCAACCTGAGGAAAACCCAAATCAATCTTTTCAACAAACTAGCAAAGAAATTACTTCAATGGTCAATTATATGGACTCATCAAAGCAACTATTTGTCAAAGAGGTGCATTCAGCAGTCAATAAAACTTTGCCATCCAAGAAACAAAGTGTCAATGTTAAATCTTCAGCAATCAATAACTCTGATGATAATAGGAAAACTGCTGAACTTAAGACAAATAATGTACCAAAGAAAATCAAAAAACGTCCAAATCCAGAAAAAAGTATTTTTATACCTCCTGAACTGTTGAATACCAACCATCCTCTAATTTTTGCATCCACCAAAGATACAGATGAGAGAATGGAAACTACGCCACAGAGTCAAGACCTTCTTAGCCAATCAAAGCGTGAGGAACAATATGGTATTGTGGACTATGTGCAGGGAGATGTAGTGACTGAGGATGCAGAACTAATGTCTCCTTCAGAACAATATCAGCTTCCACTTAATGGTAAAAACTTTTTTTTAGAAGGTTTCTTAACATGCTTAAACGATTTCTCAATTTATTTTACAAAAATTGCTATAATGATTTTGTGGCAATGCTTGGTAATGAGCAGGTAAAGTATGAATGCCTTCATGTGATAACATCATTCTCTTCTGTAAAATAATCATAAATATCAAAGAAAAATTATTTGGTCAAAAAACACAGAATTATAAACAGTTTGCCGAAAATCAGTGCAGTGTTCATGGTGTTGTTGTAAAATTGCGTATATGTCGTTTGAAACCTTCTCTATCCATCTTCTCTATCCATCTCCATCTTTTTCAGTAATGCGCAATTAACATGAGGAGGACCCTGATTTTGATTTAATGATCCGTCCCTTGGACGCAAAGTCCTATGTTTCAATTAACAAAATTGATAGACTCGGAAAAAGATCTTACCTTCCATCTTTTATTTGGTCAAAATCTGCTAAATAAATGAAGGATATTCTATTTCTAAAAGAAATACAATATTTTCTTTCCAAATTTCCTTTCCAGAAGTTGATTTCCGATCGAAATAGTACGAGGCCTGTGATAGGACATGGCCTTTCTATTAGAAAGCCCATGGATAGGACAATCACTAAGTAGTTGCTACAATACAGAGCGGTAATCAACAAGAATCCTATGATTGGCCACGATTGTTGATCGCGCATGCGTCTTAATAATTTCAACTAATCAAATTACTGGATTTGTTGCGCATGCACATAAAACGGAACTAATTAATGGAACCTTGCGGAAATTGCCCCTTGTGCAAATTGCTTCGAAATACGAAAAGAAAATGCGTATTAATGGTTGAATATTAGTTATCTCTTTCAAGTGAAGGTACCTATATCATTAAGTGACCTTCTAGACGTTTTTAGAACGCTTAAATTTAGGCCGATATTACTTTTCATCAATTTTTTCGTTCAGTGTAAAAATGTGACTTTGAATTCCCGGGAACCTTTTTTCATGGGACGCACTCTTTTGAGGGGGGACTTACTTTTTGAAAATCAATCCATCCCAGGGACGCACTCTTGGACTGCTGAAAGCACTGGTTTACATAACTATAGACTGTCAAGTTGAGGAAGAAAAACTGTTATTAAAAATTTGATATGAAATTTTTCATTCTTTACTTGCAGAAAGCCTATTGCAAATCATCCTTATGAATGGAGGAGATGATAATGACAGCGGGGACTTGCATATTAAAGATGATGGTACATTGACTCAAATGGATAGTATCTCCAGAGATACTAATATGGATGAAGATAACAGAGATATCCACGCTGATAATGATGATGTGAAGCCTAATCTTGAATTATTATCTGATGCACAAAGTCAAGCCAATTCAAAAGCTCCCGACAAAGGTAACAAGAGATCATTTAAAAAAATGAAGGCTCGTGTGAAGGAGATGTTTGCAGTGTTGTAATAAATTGTATTGATAAATAGGGATGCTTACTTTTAACACGGTTGTAATTTACCGAACAGCAAAAGTAGAAAAAATCCGAACATTTTGAACTGATTAAGATCTTTAAATTGTGAAGGTCTGAGTACCTGGACCTCTTAGAAAACATCCAAACATATCAAAAAGTAAAGATGGGTCAATTTGATTCTCGTTCTCCGAAGATATTAATAAAATAGTTAAATGTTCGGAGATTTTTATTGCTGTAAATTGTTCACAATTCTAAATCAAGAAGTCGCTCCTGTCGTATTTAGGAAATCATGTTGCTGAAAATCAGTGCACAGTGTTCATGGTGTTGTTGTAAAATTGCGTAAATATCGCTTGAAACCCTCTCTAACGCAATTTTATTATAAACTAACACCTTAGGGTTAAACTTTTGCTCGAGGAATTATCTCATTTTCATCAATAAATAAATATTAACCCATCAGGTTTTCTACTAGTAAACTAAGTTTAAACCTCAGTCCATTGTCGTTATCACTTACTACTTAACCCAAGTGAGATATGGCTCTTGCCTCAGCACAAGCCATTAAGCAAATTTACCTTTCAGTCTTTTTGCTAGCTTATTGTGAGCCTTAATAGAATCTGTTTGTTCATTCTTGTGTTTTTCCATCTCCATCCATCCATTCAATTGTTATCCCATCGAACGAAGTTCGGAGGGATATAGGGAACGCCTCCGTCCGTCCGTCCGTCCGTCCGTCCACCGTCCGTCCGTCCGGGCAATAACTCAAATACCGTTGGCCCGATTTTGTTCATATTTTGTACACATATACCCTATGAGAGTAGAAGTTCTGCTCGAAAGCCGATTTTCAAAATGGCCGCTCATTTCAAAATGGCGGCCATTTTAGTGTTGATTTTACAGTAATTTAGGTACAATATGTAAAACTGTAATAGCAATATGTTTTAAATGTAAAAAATTATAAGGACATTAATAATGCTACAAATGTAGATATTAAAGAAGCACATGGCAGCCATCTTGAAAAATGGCGGCCTTTTACGATTTTTGCTGTAACTCAAAAAGTAGTGGAGCGATTTTGTTCATATTTGGTATGTGAATACTATAAGCATTGCACACTGTCTAAAGACACTTTTTGGTAGAAGGCGGCCATTTTGAAAAATGGCCGCCATTTTAACGTATTTTACTATAACTCAAAAAGTAGTGGAGCGATTTTGTAGAATATTTGGTATGTGAATACTATAAGCATGGCACACTGTCCTATGACACTTTTGGTAGAAGGCGGCCATTTTGAAAAAAATTTTGAAAAATGGCCGCCATTTTAACATATTTTACTATAACTCGAAAAGTAGTGGAGTGATTTTGTTCATATTTGGTATGTGAATACTATAAGCGTGGCACGCTGTCTATTTCTAATGACACTTTTGGTAGAAGGCCATTTTGAAAATGGCCGCCATTTTAACGTATTTTACTATAACTCGAAAAGTAGTGGAGCGATTTTGTTCATATTTGATATGTGAATACTTTAAGCATGGCACATTGTCTAATAAAACTTTGGGGAGTAGTCGGCAATTTTGAAAAATGGCCACCATTTTTAGAGGTGGCTACTTAAAAGCATATTATATTTCTTCTGATGACAACTTGGCTAGTGAGCAACCATTTTGAAAATGGTGGCCTTTCTGGTGTGTTATTTTATGATATTTGCTATATATTTCGTTTGTAAAAATGCCAGCCATTTCTGTTCGATGGGATTCGCTACGCTTTGGCGTTGCCGTTGTTCTGGTTCATAAATCCACTACATCCATTTGTCCATCCATCTGCTCATCCATATGTCAACAATTTTCACATAAATGATACATTCTGTCATGGATAAACCATGAGTATTGGGTTTTAGGAAAAACAATAGCTGAGGGCCTTGGCCCAAGCCTATTAGTTCTCCTGAGATCTAATACAAATTGGTTATCCAACTTAAACCTCACAATGACATGACAGATAAATGGTCAATGATTTTGACCATGGCTGCCATTTTACATGTGTTGTTTTACTTTTTATGTCCCCACCACATAGTGTGGAGCCATATTGTCGGCCTAGGCGCGTCTGTCTGTCCGTCTGTCTGTCCGTCCGTACGTCGATGTCCCCACCACATAGTGTGGGGCCATATTGTCGGCCTAGGCGCGTCCGTCTGTCTGTCTGTCCGTCTGTACGTCCGGCAGTTTCCTCCAAAACCGCTACAGATATCACCTTCAAATTTTCAGGGATAACTTATGAGTGCATACAGATGTGGATGAAAAAAAATTAACTCGATACCTACTTCCTGTCGGCCATTTTGAAGTCAAATGCTAAAATCCTTGTCTGCAAACTTTAAAAAAAAACGGTTTCACAGTTGCCTTTAAAACTTTAATATCTTGTTCAGCTCAATTCATTCTAGATCTGATTAGGTTTTGGACCTGTTAGCTCAGTCATGTCAGCCATTTTGAATGTTTTAAGAAAAGTTAGCGCACGATAATACTTTGTATCATATTGAATGGTGTTTTTCAGTTTTCATACTTTAACTATTTAGTAGCTTTATAAATAACTTCACGTGTACTTTGTTGTAAAAGCCTATATTATTGTTAACAGTAGTTATATGTGATAATTTTGTAAAAAGAAATCAGCAAAAACTCATAATCACTTTTTTATTGTCGGCCATTTTGAATTTTTCCATCCCAAAATCTTGTCTGTAAAGTCTTGTCTACACGTTTTCAGGTGAACCGTTTGGTAGATCAATTTCAAATTTTCAGGGATGATTCTTAGTATAAAAATCTAAATCTGATTAGTTGGGCATTCTGGGTAAATGTCAAGGCAGCCATTTTGGATTTCCCGTCCTAAAATCTTGTCTGTAAAGTCTTGTCTACGCATTCCCAGGTGAACGGTTAGGTAGATCAATTTCAAATTTTCAGGGATGATTCTTAGTATGAAAATCTAGATCTGATTAGTTTTTGGGCATTCTGGGTAAATGACAAGGCAGCCATTTTGGATTTTCCGTCCTAAAATCTTGTCTGTAAAGTCTTGTCTACGCATTTCCAGGTGAACTGTTTGGTAGATCAATTTGAAATTTTCAGGGATGATTCTTAGTATGAAATCTAGATCTGATTAGTTTTTTGGCATTCTGGATAAATGTCAAGGCAGCCATTTTGGATTTTCCGTCCTAAAATCTTGTCTGTAAAGTCTTGTCTACGCATTTCCAGGTGAACTGTTTGGTAGATCAATTTGAAATTTTCAGGGATGATTCTTAGTATGAAAATCTAGATCTGATTAGTTTTTTGGCATTCTGGATAAATGTCAAGGCAGCCATTTTGGATTTTCCGTTTTAAAATCTTGCCCGTAAAGTCTTGTCTACGCGTTTTTTTAGGTGAACCGTTTGGTAGATCAATTTCAAATTTTCAGGGATGATTCTTAGTATGAAAATCTAGATCTGATTAGATCAATTTCAAATTTTCAGGGATGATTCTTAGTATGAAAATCTAGATCTGATTAGTTTTTTGGCATTCTGGATAAATGTCAAGGCAGTCATTTTGGATTTTCTGTCCTTAAATCTTGTCTGTAAAGTCTTGTTTACATGTTTTCTGGTTAACTGTGTGACGGATCAATTTCAAATTTTCAGGGGTGGTTCTTAGTATGAAAATCTAGAACTGTCTAATTCTTTGGCATTCTGATTAAATTTTAAGGTGGCCATTTTGGATTTTCCATCCTCAAATTGTGTCAGTAAAGTCTTGTCTACTCATTTTCAGGATAACCATTTGACGGGATCACCAATAGGTGGGGACATTTTGTACACATTTGTGTTCTCGTTTATTCACTATTACTCAAGAAGTAATAGAGAGATTCTGTTCAAATTACACTTTTTTATGACATCTTGGGTAGTGAGCGAGCATTTTGAAAATATTGGCCAATTTTACGTGTGTTTTTATCGCACCTTAAGGTGCTATATTGTAATCAGTTTGCCGGGTGATTGGGTGGGCAGGCAACCCCAAATAATCTTGTCTACAGGTTTCCATCCAAACTCTTTGAGGGATTCATTTGAAATTCTCAGGGATGTTTCTACCTATGAAAGTTTGGAACTGATTAGTTTTTCGGCATTTTGTGTAAATGTTCAGGCGGCCATTTTGGATTTTCCGTCCTAAAATCTTGTCTGTAAAGGCTTGTCTACAGGTTTCCAGCCAAACTGTTTGAGGGATTCATTTGAAATTCTCAGGGATGTTTCTACCGATAAAAGTTTAGAACTGATTAGTTTTTTGGCATTCTTGGTAAATGTTAAGGTGGCCATTTTGGATTTTTTGTCCCAAGATCGTGTCTGTAAAGGCTTGCTTTAAAAAATAAAAAAGAATTTCCCATTGAGAGCAATGTTAAATTAAAACATTTTTTAGAAATAACTAAACTGTCAATCTTTCCAATTTTCACATATTTTGTAATATATCAGTATTGTATTATATTGTATTTTCAGGAAAATCTGAATTGTAGAAGAAAAGCTGATACACTGTGAAGTAATACCTCAAAACGTGTCTCTTGAGGGTTGTTTAAAGGTTTCATGGATTCATCCTAAAATTTTAGAGATGTTTCTATGGAAAGTTTAGAACTGATTAGTTTTTAGGCAGTCTGGGTAAATGTTAAGGTGGCCATTTTGAATTTTCCATCGCGAAAAGTGTATTCTGTTCAAGGGTGCGATTCTGTTCACCCTGTGGCTTGTTTTGCAATTTTTGCTATGTTATTCACCTTTCCACAAAGTCAGCTCATGAATATTATAATGAGCTGCTTAAAAATCGGTGACGTCAATGACTGAAACTTTTTCCCGCGAAAAACAAATGCAATTGAGTTAACATGTAAATCCTCGGTTGATTGCTGTAAGTTTTACCTCTTCAAATGTGCAAGTAATCAGTAAATTATTGACAGATTTTTATTGAACGTCAAATTGACATTTATTTACGCCTTCTAAGCGATTTAAATATTAAATGTCTGTTCATAATGAGTAAATAATTTGAAAAGAATTACTCCCGGTCAGTTTTCAATCATGATGTGAACAGGTAAAATTATCATAATCATTAGTTCACCAACATTATAACATGTCTCTTATGCATAAAAATATATAGATAGACAATCTATTTTAAGTTAATCTTCAGTGTCATTTGATGAATGACCTGTTCAAATTAAAAACATTTGCTCTTATTCATTAAATCATTGACTTCACTACTTCCATAATTCAAACAACTAAACGATTACTTCCTATTTATTTCTGCAAGTTATATCAGATCGTATCTTGAAAATATTATACTTGAAAACATTGGGATATAGAGGTTATAATGAAAACACGCGCTACGCGCTAACGCGCCACGCGCCAATGCGCTAATAGAAAATGATCCTTCCCCCACGATGTGTGCGCATGTTTTAAGCACATGATTATGATTGGTCTATACCCTTGGCCCAGGGACATGTATAATTAGGGTTATGACTCCCTGGGAACTTGTCAAAACATTGACACTTCAAAGACTGTATAAATCACCGCTAACCTGTCAATCAGACTTTGATGTGAACTTTGCGGCCGCAGGAAATAAACAAAGCCTCTCGAAAATTACACTTTTCAAGTTACGATTTCTCTAAAAGTATAAGACCAATTCAGATGTTCTTCACACCGTTAAAAAACAGAATTCAACTTCAATTTAGGAAATAATTCCAAAACTAAATGAACGTGTACTTTTCTCTGTATTTGACCTGAAAGAACATTAGTAACTTAGAATTAATAAATATTTACGGCCAATTACCGGACAATGATAAAACACGCTGGTCGGGTTTACATTACTTTTTAAATCGTCTCTTATTTAAAACTTTAATTCCAAATGAAATACAATCCTGTTTTCAACAATATTCCTGGTAAAATAGGTAATACAATTCACTGGGACTGACGTAATTCAAAACTTTTTAAATCTAAAATCAAATTGAGAAAAACGAAAGCAAACATGAAAGGGGGGTTCATAGGGGTCTTGGAAATCCATATACACTATTTTTCACAAGCCCTTCAGTCTTATACCATTTACAGCATTTTTCACTCCTTTTACATGTATAACATACAGTGTATGCAATATTTTTCACATCTCCCTATATAGACGGTGAACCAACACGATCCTCAGAGACCCAGAGGGTGCATGAATGCACCTACTCCCTATAGTACCATATTTTACAAAAAGGTCGGGTAAATAATATATCTGTACGATAATTTTGAAATTACCGTTGAGAAAAGTTTGGATAATATTCAGAAGGAATTAACATAATGCAAGAATCCACGTAGTACCAAATGTATAATCATACTGCAAATAGGCAGTACACAGCCCCGAAGCCAGGGGGGTTCGGAGGGTGACTTTGGAATTTTTGAAAAAGTGACCCCCCCCCCCTGGGAAATCCTGGTTACTGTCCTGGCATATGGCATATAGAGACTACTATATAGAGATCTGAATTACCCCCATAAACGTGGGACTGATTTTTCAAATCACCCCCACAATCAGGCCCGTAGCCAGAGGGGGAGCTGAGGGAGCGGAGCTCCCCCTCTGGCCAGAGATTCTTTCAAAATCATGCAGTTTTTCACCATTCTGAGATTTTTTTTCATGATTATTAGCCAAAATTGTGAAAAAGCTTCCCCTGGAAAAAAGCTGGCTACGGGCAAGCCCCCACAACTACTTGTGTATTGAAATCCCAAATTTATGGGGATAAGCTGGATCTGCAGTATTCGTTCAAACTGCCTTTAAATTTCATAATAGGCTTCTTTAATTCTTTTAAAACATATGTTTATTTAACTTATACGATGCCATATACGATAAATGTTGCCCCCTCTTATGCGGCCATACACAATAGATTTTCACCCTCCTCTTATACGATAACCCTATACACCCCCCCCCCCCCATGAAAGCGAAAGAGAGTAACCGGGCACGAAAAGAAAAATGGAAAAATATAAATGCGACGCCTGAATTATTCCACCGTTTAGTAAGTCATGTGAGATATAACTTCAAATACAAAGAGTAAAGATATATAAAACATCCATGACTTGATATTAAGAGGTAACATGCGACAAATAAACATTATATTAAGTCATTAGTCAAGTAGTCGGGCCCCCGGGTCAGATTTCGAAACGGGATTTTTCTCGCCGATGGATGGACCCAAATAATGCAATGAAATAGGGAGCATATTCGCATATCTGCGACCATTCATCTTGTAAGGTGCTACTTTCTATCTTCCTTTTAAATCAGATAAAACACACTGACAATCGATAATCTTTGCACAGTTAACGATCAAACATTGGGCTTCTTCATACTTCTGCTTTCTGATGAGCCACCTAATCTCTTCACTCACTCGATTTTTATACATGTTCCCGGGCCTGTGGGAACGATCATTTTGAACAGTGCGTTAGTGCGCTAGCGCGTTAGCGCGTAGCGCGTGTTTTCATTATAACCGGATATAGAATTGATATCTTAGAGGAGCGTGACATATATAGAGGTTATCCTACATGAAGTTCAGGATATTGGGATTATCCCGAGGCAATTATAATATATCTGCCCGAGGGCCGAAGGTCCCGAGGGAAAATATATTATATTGGCCAAATATTTTAGAATATTCATGTCCAGTTTTGTTTTCTTGGCCGTGGGCGGATTTTCCTGTTCTCTCAAATATTCCCAATATACGTCCAAGTATGGGTTAAACATGTATATATATTCCAATGTATATTTCCCGCTGCGTATCTCCCGATCCAAATATCCCCGGGAAAATGTTTTTTATTCAGTGTAGAAACAGTCAATTTGTTAAAATATCTTGCTAAAGCAAAACTGTCAAAATAGATCCAACAGACCGTAGAATTTTTCTTAACTAAAATGATGATGGATTTCTCGAAAATAATGAGAATGAGAACGCTTGAAATCAAACATGGATATGGGTGTCCCGATTTTTCCTTGTGAAACCTCACTTGTCATTGGATAAATTAGTTATGTGATGATCGGTTTTGAATAATGATGACTGGGAAGATTTCAGAGAAAGAGCGTATATCATATAATGTTTATTGATGATATGTTGAGATTGCTGATCATTATTGACATCGCTGATGGCGAATAAATACCAAAAGGTAACGCTTTGCGCAAATGTCACTCATGGTGAATTTCTGATGGAACTTCTTATTACGACATAATAACCATTTAACAGGATAGTGTATGACCACTATCAGATAATTTAGCCGATGTTTGTAACTTCACAATTTACATTTTTTGTTTACAATCGCACGAGACACATGAGCCCGGGTATGTAAGGCTGATCTGAGAAGTCTTAATAAACAATAGTTCTGTCAAAAAAATGATTAAATTAAATTACATAAGATTCGGAAAGAAAGTGCCCCGTCCATATTTAATGTTTGCTTAAAAATAATTAGTACGTTGGCAAATAGAATCCTTTTTATAGCAGTTAATTCAAAATATTCCTATGCTGGCTGTACTAATTCTTCAAAACTTTCCATCATTGACGTCATTGATTTGACTCATTTGCATACAACCAATCAGCGCGCCGAAAATTATCGATTTTCTTTACTTTGTGGAAATGTGAATATTAAAAGATTTTTTAGAATTAACCAATCTGTCAGTCTCCCTAATTTTCACATATTTTGTCATTAAAAATATAACATTTTGAAACAGTTGTTTCTTTACTTACAGAAAACCTGATGCAAAACATCCTTATGAATGAAGGAGATGATAATGACAGTGGGGACTTGCATATTAAAGATGATGGTACATTGACTCAAATGGACAGTATCTACAGAGATACTAATATGGATGAAGATGACAGAGATATCCACTCTGATTATGATGATGTGAAGCCTTATCTTGAATCTGATGCACAAAGTCAAGCCACTTCAAAGGCTCCAGATAAAGGCAATAAAAGTATGTTAGTCTACATTAAATTAGCATTTTGTAAGCTCACATTGTGAACCTTATGGAATCGCCTACTAATCCATTCATTTATTCATCCATCCATCCATCCACCTATCCATCCATCTTTTGATCCATCCATCCACCCAGCCATCCATAAGTTCATTCACCCATCCATCCACCCAGCAATCCATCCATCCACTGATCCATCCACCCAGCCATCCGTCCATTGATCTACCCAGCCATCTGTCCATTGATCCATCCACTAAACCATCCATCCTCACAGCCATCCACCCAGCCATCTGTCTACACAGGCATCCACCCAGCCATCCATCCATTGATCCACCCACCCAATCATCCATCATTTGATCTATCCACCGATCCATCCTTGATCCATCCATTGATCCTTCCATCCTTTGATCCATGCATCCATCCATTGATCCATCCATCCATCCAACCAGTCATCCATCCATTGGTCCACCTAGCCATCCATCCATTGATCCATCCATCCACTGATCCATCCACCCAGCCATCCGTCCATTGATCAATCCACTTAGCCATCCATCCACACAGCCATCCACCCAGCCATCCATCCATTGATCCATCCATCCATCCACTGATCCATCCAGCCATCCATCCATTGATCCATCCACCCAGCCATCCACCCAGCAATCCATCCATTAATCCATCCACCCAGCCATCCGTCCATTGATCCATCCACTTAACCATCCATCCACACAGCCATCCACCCAGCCATCCATCCATTGATCTACCAACCCAATCATCCATCATTTGATCTATCCATTCATCCATCGATCCATCCATTGATCCTTCCATCCTTTGATCCATGCATCCATCCATTGATCCATCCAACCAGTCATCCATCCAGTCATCCATCCATTGGTCCACCTAGCCATCCATCCACTGATCCATCCACCCAGCCATCCGTCCATTGATCTACCCACCCAGCCATCCATCCATTGATCCATCCACCCATCCACTGATCCAACCACCCAGCCATCCGTTCATTGATCCATCCACCCAGCCATCCATCCATTGATCCATCCACCCAGCCATCCACCCAGCAATCCATCCATTGATCCCAGCCATCCACCCAGCAATCCATCCATTGATCCATCCACCCAGCCATCCATTCTTTGATCAATCCACTTAGCCATCCATCCACACAGCCATCCACAGCCATCCATCCATTGATCCATCCATCCATCCACTTATCCATCCACCCAGCCATCCGTCCATTGATCCATCCACCCAGCCATCCATCCATTGATCCATCCACCCAGCAATCCATCCATTGATCCATCCACCCAGCAATCAATCCATTGATCCATCCACCCAACAATCCATCCATTGATCCATCCACCCAGTCATCCACCCAGCAATCCATCCATTGATCCATCCACCCAGCCATCCGTCCATTGATCCATCCACTTAACCATCCATCCACACAACCATCCACCCAGCCATCCATCCATTGATCCACCCACCCAATCATCCATCATTTGATCTATCCATTCATCCATAGATCCATCCTTGATGCATCCATTGATCCTTCCATCCTTTGATCCATGCATCCATCCATTGATCCATCCAGTCAGCCATCCATCCATTGATCCATCAAACCAGTCATCCATCCATTGGTCCACCCAGCCATCCATCCATTGATCCATCCATCCATCTACGAGGGGTGATCAGGAATTTCTGGACCGTTGGCTCTATTTTTGCCATTTTTATCTTTTCTTGATGATTTTTTCACACAATATAGCCCAAATATATAGGATCACACCATGAAGATTTCATTGTTCTTTGGCATCATTATCCTCTTATTTTTGTTACCATAGTAACCGGTGACGCGACAAGGTGGAGCTCAGAAAAAATAACAAATTTGAAAAATCAACAGTAGTTTTATATGATGTTTGGACACTGTATTCATCGCTGAATATGTGACATACTGTAATAGGTTGTATTATATCATGAAGTATATTCATTAATGTTCATAGTACCTGGCATTATTCTTCCATCAATTCTAAGCCTTCAAAGTAGTTACCAGCATTTTGTAAGCATTTGTTATGCCTTTTCACCAAGTCCTGAAAAGCGTGATACTGATAGAGACCATCTTTGCCTACAAAATGTGATTGTTTCCGTTGGTTGTGGCCATTTACCACATGCACTGTATCCCCCACAATTAGCTGGGTGTGATTTCTATCTTTTCCCAACAGTGAAGAACAAATTATGAGGTATCCACTTTGAGGACATTATGAGATCATTCAGGAATTCACACACTAATGTTACAAAGTAGGCAAAGACACAGAGTATCACATCTTTCAGGACTGGGTGAAAAGGCATAACAAATGCTTACAAAGTGCTGATAACCACTTTTAAGGATTAGAATTGATGAAAGAATAATAATAGTTACTATGAACATAATGAATATATTTCATTAATGAATATACTTCATGATATAATACAACCTATTGCAGTATGTCACATATTCAGCGATGAATACAGTGTCCAAACATCATATAAAACTACTGTTGATTTTTCAAATTTGTTATTTTTTCTGAGCTCCACCTTGTCGCGTCACCGGTTACCATATAACAAAAATAAGAGGATAATGATTTCATAGAACAATGAAATCTTTATGGTGTGATCCTATATATTTGGGTTATATTGTGTGAAAAAATCATCAAGAAAAGATAAAAAAATAGCAAAAATAGAGCCAACGGTCCAGAAATTCCTGATCACCCCTCGTAGCTATCCATCCATTGATCCACCCACCCAATCATCCATCATTTGATCTATCCATTCATCCATCGATCCATCCTTTGATCTATCCATTCATCCTTCCATCTTTTGATCCATGCATCCATCCATTGATCCATCAATCCAGCCAGCCATCCATCCATTGATCCATCCAACCAGTTATCCATCCATTGGTCCACCTAGCCATCCATCCATTGATCCACCCAGCCAGCCGTATATTGATCCATCCATCCTTTCATCCATCCATCCATTGATCCCTCCATCCACCCAGCTATCCATCATCTGTTGTTGCACCGATGTTGCAGTTTGTAGTGTGGTAAGATTGGAATGAAAGTGTTGAAAGTCAAATGTAATTATTTTTTACAATATGGCGACTAGTCAACTGATCACATGACCTTTTATTCCGGAATATTTTCTCACTTTTCTATCATCGTTTTCACCACGCTATGAATCAAAATATCTTAAGATTAATTGGAGATTCAATCATATTTTTTTCTGTACTCCCGTATGGAAATATGAATGAATACATGGATTGGAAAATAGATGTGAAAATCCCCATGTTAAGCCTATGGGGGAATATTTGTTCAAATATTAAGATTAATAGGAGATTCGATCATATTTTTTTCTGTACTCCTGTACGGAAATATGAACGAATACATGGATTGGAAAATAGATGTGAAAATCCCCATGTTAAGCCTATGGGGGAAAACAAGGTAGTATGAATTTGTTCCTCTTTGCATTGCATCATGGGAAATATTTTGACCTTATAAGGAAATCTGAACATATTTACACCTTTTTATAAGGTAATATTTTGCTTGTTTAACACATGTAAACCTAAAACTAGTAAGTAATGAAAGAAAATTAAAAATGATGATATATTCAGGGAAGTGTTATGGTCGAACAAGCAATTTTTTTAATGGCTGTGTTTTATTCTATAAAACTGGATTCAGTCTGGTTTTGTTTACGTGGGAGATTTCTTTAAATGGCTGCCATTTTTTAATGAGTGGCCATTTTGAAAATTGACTTTCGAGCTGAACTTCTACCCCCATAGGACACATGTGTGAATTTGGCCACAATTCTTGAGACAGTTGATTACATTGATGGTTCATAGAAGGATTCATACTGGAGAGAAACCATTCAAATGTGAACTTTGTCCAAAGTCCTTCAGAGAAAGGGCACAGTTGAGAAATCACAGGAGGATTCACACTGGAGAAAAACCAGCTTAATTTGAAATGGGCCACAATTTTTCATAAAAAAAGGAATCTTTGATAACTCAAATACCAGTGAGCGGATTTGGTTCAAATTGTATGTGCTGGTGCCTAGGGCACAGTTGCTGGGATTACACCGTGCGTTTTAGAAAGGCGCCTAAAGTTTTAACCTTAGGTGCCTTCAGGAGTGTAGTGTAATACTGATTGGTTTTTGTAAAATGCTTTATCCTTGTTTTTGTAAAATGCTTTATCCCTGTTTTTGCCATTAATTTCTACCAAAATACAGGAAATGATGGATGAGAACTCACATGCAATAGGTCATCAAATTATATCGTAAAAATTGAAAGTAAGTTCACATCACTAGCAAATGTCTCGTTTATGTTTTCTCTTAGATGCTAAAAGAATAATTTATTGTAGATGTACATATCTGCTGGATATTCTCCATATCTACATTGTTAAAAGTGCACAAAAGGCATTTTAGAAATGACAGTTGTAATATTGGTGTAATCAGGATGGCGATTTTGTGAAGCACTTTAGTGCTTTTAGCGTTTTTCTGGTGTAATTCAAGCAAGTAGCTCTGTTTAAGAAAGAATTTTCAAGATGGCGATTAAATTTCAAAATGGCTGCCGCTTTGTATTACAAAATGTAATCTTTGATAACTCAAATATCAGTGGATTGATTTGGTTCAAATTTTATATGCTGATCCCTAGGGACAAAGGAACTCTGTTGAGGAAATTTTAAAGATGACAGCTGAATTTTAAAATAGACATATTTTTTGTAAAAAATGTTATCTTTGATAAATGGAGTAGCAGTGGATGGATTTGATTTCATATGCTGATGCTTTATAGAGATAAAGGAGGTCTGCTCAAGAATATGTTTTCAAGATGGCTGCTATTTATCAAAATAGCTGCCTTTTGTTGTTAAAAATGTAATCTTTGATGGCTCAAATACCAGTTGACAGATTTGATTAAAAATTTATACGCTGCTACCTTAAAGGCATGAAAGGACATAAGAGCTCTGCTCAAGAAGAAATTTTCAAGATGGCAGCCAAATTTTTAAATTTTTTAAAAAACATAATCTTTTCTATTTAACTAGTTTACATGAATCCAATGCACTTGATCCAATCCACCTTTTAATCCTTACCTTTGGAAGGCTATTTTCTAGTGCTGTTTTCAACTTATTTTTTCTCATTCCAGAGCTCCACAGAGTTTACTGTTTCGGACAAAATACATTTACCCCTGTTGGTAAAGTGCCAGACGAAAGACCAGGACAAACAATGCAGGACAGTAAAACACTTTGTAATCTGTGCAATAAGAATTTCAGAACAAACCAGATTTTTCGGAAACATAAACAAACATACAAACACTTTAAGTGTGATATATGTACATACAGCTTCATGGATGAGATTGACTTGATGATGCATTTGATTACTTTACATAAGATCAAAATTCAATGTGGTTTTTGCAACAAGGAATATAAATCTTTGGTCGGAATGAGAAATCATTTAAAGAGCTCCCTGCACTTCAAGTGTACTCTTTGCCCAAAGAGTTTTGAAACAAACAAACAGCTGACCAGCCATTCTAAAATCCATAGTCTAAAGCCATACACATGTAATCAGTGCTCACAACTCTTTACTTGTGAAGAAGATTTGAATATCCATTTTAATTCTACCCATAAATGTAAACAGTGCTTTGAAGTGTTTACTTCTAGACAAGACTTGAAAACTCACGTCCAGTTTAGCCATGTAGGGAGTCAGAACACATGCAGATATTGCCCAAAAAATTTTCCTTCTAAAAATGATTTGAACACTCACTTGCATCATGTTCATGATGAAACTTTGTTTAAATGTGATGTTTGCTCAAAATGTTTTGAAAGCAAAAGCACATTAAACATTCACCTGAAAATCCATTTTGCAGAAAAAACATATCAATGTGATGAGTGTTCAAAACGATTTATTTGTAATTCATATTTGAATTTACACAAAAAGCAATTTCATATGGGTAAGATTTTCACATGTAGTGATTGCAACAGAGCATTTAGAACCAAATCTAAACTCAACTTTCACAGGAGAATACACACAGGTGAAAATCTTTTTCATTGCCAATATTGTCCAAAATATTTCTTGAGACGAGACCATTTGGAAAAACATATTCGGGTTCACACAAGGGAAACCCCATTCATGTGTGAATATTGTTCAAAATGTTTCATACAAGAGTACAATTTAACAATGCATAGGAAAAATGTACATTTGGGAGAGAAACCATATAAATGTGAAGAGTGTTTGAAACAATTCAGTGAAAAAAGTCTCCTTAAGTGCCATATGAGATTACACACAAAAGAATTTCAGTGTAAACAATGTTCTAAATGTTTTGAATATAAAGGTAGTTTGGTAGCTCATAGAAGGCTTCACACTGGTGAGAAACCATATAAATGTGCAGAGTGTTTGAAATCTTTTAGAACACCGACAATGTTATATATTCATAAAAGAATCCACAGTGATAAAAAAACATTCAAATGTGAAGAGTGTTTGAAATGCTGTAGAACCCTGGCAGGGTTAAATAGTCATAAAAGAATCCACAGTGATGAAAAACCATTCAAATGTGAACTTTGTTTAAAATGTTTTAGATATTCAAGAAACTTACATCGTCATAAAAGAATCCACAGTAATGAAAAACCATTCAAATGTGAACATTGTCCTTCACAATTTAGACTTAAAACTTCAATAAGAAGGCACTTGGCAATGCACACAAAAATATATAAGTGTAAAACATGTTTGAAGTGTTTTGGAATGAAAAAGGAACTTTTACTCCACAGAAAAACTCATATTGAGGATAAGCAATTTAAGTGCTCTCATTGTTCAAAGCAGTTTAATGAGAAAGCCTTGTTGAGTAAGCATAGGAAATTACACAGAGATGATAACACATTTAAATGTGAACATTGCTCCAAGCAATTTAAGTTCATGAGTTTACTGAGCAAACATATGAAATGTCATACTAGCGGAAGGAAATTTAAATGTGAACATTGCCATAAATGCTTTTCTACACAAAAGTCTTACTTATGGCATAAAAGTATCCATAACAGCGACAAACCACATACTCATAATGTTGGAAAGAAAAAATTCATGTGTGAACATTGCGCTAAGGTGTTTTTTCAGCGAAAACATTTCTTGAATCATATACGTATTCATACTGGTGAGAAACCTTTTCAGTGTGAATTTTGTTCACAATTCTTTAGACAGTTGATTACATTGATGGTTCATAGAAGGATTCATACTGGAGACAAACCATTCAAATGTGAACTTTGTAAAAAGTCCTTCAGAGAAAGGGCACAGTTAAGAAATCACAGGAGGATTCACACTGGAGAAAAGCCATTTAAATGTGAATTCTGCTCAAAATGCTTCAGAGTAAAGGCTTCATTGAGAATACACAGAAAAACACACGCTGGTGAAAACTTGTGATGTGAGCTCTGTGACAAATACTTCAATCAAAAAACCATCTTGAGCAATCATATGAAAGATACATACCTTTGGTTATGATTAGAATACTATTATCTCAATATATATATGTATATACTATAGATAAAGGCCCAGTCACAATTGATTGTTGTTAAAATTGATGGTAGTTTATTTCACATAAAAAGAATTAATATTCAATAAGTATACTTGCGCAAACATCCCTTTGGCTAATTATCCCATCAAACGAAGTTTGGAGGTATATAGAGAACGCCTCTGTTCATCCATCCGTCCGTCCATCTGTCCTTACATCCATATGTCTGTCCATGCAATAACTCAAATACCGCTGGCCCGATTTTGTTCATATTTTTATATACATATACCATATGTAGGTAGAAGTTCTGCTCGAAAGTTGATTTTCAAAATGGCCTCTCATTTCAAAATGGTGACTGTTTAAGTGCCAATTTTATAGTAATTTAGGTACAAATGTAAAACTGTAATATTTATTTTTTATTTATTGGCATTGCCACTGATTATCAGGGCATGTACGTTTTCCAGGTAAAAAAAATTGATAAGACTTAATAATAAAAGTAGAAATTTAGATATTTAGGAAACGCATGGCAGCCATCTTGGAAAATGGTGGTTGTTACACACTATTTTATGATTTTTGCTATAACATCAAAAGTAGTGGAGCGATTTTGTTCTTTTTTAATATGTGATGACCTAAAAGCATGGCACACTGTCTTTTGACACATTGCCTTTTAGGCGGCCATTTTGAAAATGGCCAACATTTTTACACGTGTTATTTATGTTTTTTACGATAATACAAAATGTATGTCAAACTGTAATATTTATATGTTTTCAAGATAAAAAAGTTTGAAAAGACATTAATAAAGGTCAAAATGTAGATATATAAGAAACACCTGACAGCCATCTTGGAAAATGGAAGAGCTTTACATGCTATTTTACAAATTTTGCTACAACTTGAAAAGTAGTAGAACGATTTTGATCATATTTAATATCTGATGACTTATAAGCATGGCACACATTTTCTTTTGACACTTTGGCTTTTAGGTGGCTTTTTGAAAATGGCCGACATTTTTCACACATCATTTCTGTTTTTGTTTTTTATGTGGTGACATATTGTTATGGTCTCCGTTTTTTTGTGACGGCAGTTGGCATTCGGTGGGTGGCAGTTGGTGATTGGCGGTTGGTAGTTGGCGTCTGTAACAAATTCTTAAAACTTTCAATAACTTAACAAATACTGTTGAGAACAGACTTCAGTATTTTTCAAAATTGACCAATTTTTTTCCAAATCATCGAGAAGTTCTCAAAAGTTCAAATCTGACTATAGATTTGACCCTCAATGACATTCTCAAGTTCAAAAAATATTTGACCTTCTCAAGGTCATTAACTTCAAATTGACCAATTTTTTTTCAAAATCATCTGTAAGATCTCAGAAGCTCAAAGGATGAGTCTGGGTATCGACTTAGAAAATATTAAAAATTGTAATGTCTGAAAAACCAACTCAATCACACATATTATTAAACTTCAATATCTTATCCTTGTTCTGAGATTACAAAAATATCAATTTGTATCACAATTGATGAAGAATATTGGCATCAAAGACAGTGCATATCACTTTTTCAGAATGGAAAAAAATCAATGGCAAATATTTATACAAAAAGTTCGAAACATATCCTCCAAAACATTGCTTACTTTCTTTGTGTAGACATTGAATGGTATTTCTTGATAAGTGAATTGGTGTTTATCTGGGTAATCAAGGGATTATAGTCACTCAAAGTTACTGAGCATCCAGTTATGAGACTTCAATTGTGTTGGTGATGTTACACATATTTCAGTCAAATTCATGCTGAGCACAACATTTTGGTTTCAATTTATAATCCCTATACATGACCCTGGTGATGAAGAGTCAGAATCAGTCAAAAAACCTAAACCGGAAAACTGCTCATTGTGAAAACTAAAAGTGAAGCAACTTTTTTGATATTTCTTACATCAAAGGAGCATGTAGGTTATCGCAAACAATTTCAAACGATTCTAACTTGAATTATGAATATTTTCTGATCATGAACGTGGGTGTATCTTTTAGATCCATTCATTATCTTCAAGAAAAGTATATATAATGATAATTTAGTTAATCAGACCTAAGTGATATTGAAGGGGCAATGGACCAATCAACATACTTTTTCAAAAATGTTGACCTTATTTTCACCAAAAATGCAACCTATAATTATATTGTTGAATGCATAATAAGAATGTGCTTTGAGACATGTTCGATTTCCTAAAAGGAAAATTTGATTGCTCCAGGGACTTTAAAGATATTCAATTTGGATGACCAAAATGAACTGAAACCAATGGATAGCATGAGATTTTTCAATGGAGAAATAACATGGGGAACACTTATCTTGATGTAATTAAGTTTTTCTTTCAAGAACTATTTGATACATCAAAATGAAGAATAGTAATGCATTAAACATAGTAAAAAATGATTGCATTTTTGGTGAAAATGGGGTCAACATCTTCAAAATGGGGTCAAAAAGTGTGTTGATGGGTTAATTGCTAGTTAAATATCTCCGAGGTTGTTTGACTTTATTATTACTGTGCATAATTTTCTTTAAGATAATGAATTGATCGAAAAGATAAACTTGTCTTCATTGTCAGAAAATAGTCATAATCCAAGATATAACCTTTTGAAATTGTTTGCGATAACCCACGTGCTCCTTTGAAAATGTTCCGCTTTTTTATCAACAAGTGCTGGAAGCACATTGTTTATGTGAATGCATCAAAAATATAAGAGATATGAAGCAACGTGAACTCTTGCAAGAGGTTATATGGGGAAACAAATTATTCACCGTCAAAAATAAACCAATTTTCTTTGAATCATGGATCAAAAGTGGAATTATATACATAAAAGACTTGATAATTCAGAACAGGTTCCTTGATGTTAATATGTTATATCAAAAACTTGTAAATAAACAAAACTTGATATCTGAATATTACAAAGTTTTATCAGCCACGGGCACACTGAAAGAAAGATTCAATTTAGAATCTGTCAAGTATACAAATATTCATAATACTTTTAAATTTAATATAAATAATGTGATTATCACTGTGAATAATCAGAAATCCAAATTTTTTTATGAAATATTAAAAAACAAACGATCGGAAAAATGGTTTATGAAAAGGAAATGGGAACAAGAGTTTTGCTATGAAGCCAATGATGAAATAAATTGGCAAAACTTTTTTTCTACAAAAATAAGTTGTAAAGAAAAGAAAATAGGTAATTTCAACTTTAAAATAATCAACAATATTCTTCCTAGCCTTAGTGATTTATATATATTTGGTAAAAGTGAAACCTACAACTGTAGTTTATGTAATGAATTATGTACCTTGAAACATTTGTTATTTTCATGCTCATATTCTCAAAACATTTGGAAACATATTTATAATATCTCAGGGTTAAGAGTAACTTACAGAAAATTGATAATTGGTTAAGATGGAAATGACAATCATACTGAATTTTTAAACTATTTTATATAAGTATTGTGTCATTTGTTATATATAAAACATATATTCAAGAACTGAATAATGGTATTAAGCGTAATTTTGAAGGCACTATTAAAACTTTAAATTTTGAAATCTGTACTCGTAAAAATGTATTTTTTAAAAACAAATGGAAAATGATTAAAACATAACTCATTATACATTATTGTAATTAATTGTATCATTGTATTTATGTATCGTAAAAACCTAAATTGGAATAAAGTATATTTGAAAAAGAAAAAAAAAATTCTTACATCAAATGACAACCATCTTGTTTTTCCCCCTTCAAATTAAACTGGCGGGAAATTCAAAAATTTGAAAAAAAATTTAATCCTTAAATATATTTCAAAAATATGATTTTCTTATTAATTCTTCATGGGTCTTAAGTTATTTCTTCTTTATATGTCATACATGTTGCCATTGGTGTTTTTACTATGATAATGACCTTTTTTTATTTATTAAGATACTTATTCTGACTCTCAGCAGGGGGTTAATTATGCATCAAAACTGGTGAAAAGGTAAATATATACTTATCAAATATAACTAAGACAGTAATAAAAACCATATTTCACATCCATTTGACTGAGGGACCAAAAGGGGATATACCCAGACACATCCTTTGACTTAAGATTGAACGTATAATATTGTGAGCAACTAGGTGGTGACATTTTGTCATGTTAATGCTTTGTTTTACTATAAGGTGATATGTAATAGAATGATTTTGTTCATATATGATGACTTATAAACATATGTCACACTGTTTTAGGACACTTTGGTGGCTAGCACATGGCCATTTTTATGTGTGTTATTTTACATTTTCCACTATAACTCAAAAAGTGAAAGAACGATTTTGTATATATTCGATATGTGACTACTTACAAGCATGGTCTGTTTATTGACAATTCTGCTAGAGAGCGGCCATTTTGAAAAAATGTTGTTTTATGAAGTTGGCTGTTCCTAAAATCGTAGTGAAGCAATTTTGTAGAGGACAGCCAGACCGTTTGATGGGATTTGCCACGCCTTGGGGTTGCTGTTGTCTAGTTATTATTATAGTACTACATTATTATACAATTTTTTTTTTATTTAATATGAAATCAATGTTTTACCATGTTATAGCTTTCATTTATTAACCATGCATCTGTTGTAAAGTATAGAATAGCTATAATACACAATCATATAGCCTAATTGTCCAGAAAGTGATATAGAAAGCCTGTAGCTATGTGAAAATAGTTAATTTATGCTTGGCATTTGACTGAACTCATCATGAGAAATACCAGCCTTCTATCAGATTCAGAACCTTTCTAGGAAGATTGTTAGCAAAGCAAAGATGACCTGAATATCAGAAAAGATTATATGTTTGTATGTGTTATGTTTTGAAAGTTTCATTTTTCCTATTACATGTACTTATTTTCCTATAAGCTCTTACTAAATCATGTTATACTTTTGATGAGAAATGCTGTAGGTATATCTCCAAAAAAAAGGAAAACTGTAAAAAGATCTCGAGCAATCAGCTGATGGCAATGAACATTTATTCAGAAATTATTGTTTATACCAATTGTTTCTATTTAATAATTATCCCACCGAACGAAGTTCCAGTACCGGTTGACGGATTTGGTTCAAATTTTATAGGCTTATGCCTTATGAGTGTAGGACCTCTGCTCGAGAAGGAATTTTCAATATGGCAGCTCAGTTCAAAATGGCCGCCATTTTTCGTAAAAATGTAATCGTTGATAACTCAAATACAAGTTGACAGATTTGGTTCAAATTTTATATGCTGATGCCTAGGGACAATGGAGTTTCGCACTAAAAGAGATTTTCAAGATGGCCGCTTAATTTCAAAATGGCGGGCTAGGGCTTATGGCGGCCATTTTTCGCACGGATTTGGTTCAAATTTTATATGATTATGCCTAGGGACACAGTAGCTCTGTTCAAGAAATAATTTTCAAGATAGCGGCTGAATTTCAAGATGGCGGCCAATTTTTGTAAAAAACGTAATCTTTGATAACTCATATACCAGTGAACGGATTTGTTTCAAATTTTATATGATGATGCCTAGGGACACAGTTGCTATGTTCGACAAAGAATTTTCAAGATGGCCGCTTTATTTCAAAATGACGGCAATTTTTCGTTAAAAAACATAATCTTTGATAACTCAAATACCAGTGAGCGGTGGCCATTTTTCAAAATGGCCATCTCCTACCAAATGTGTCATTAGACAGTGAGCCATGCTTATAGTATTCACATACCAAATATGAACAAAATCGCTTCACTACTTCTTGAGTTACAGCAAAAATCGTAAAATAACGAGTAAAGGCCGCCTTTTTTCAAGATGGCTGCCATGTGCTTCTTTAATATTTACATTTCTAGCTTTATCAATGTCCTATATAATTTTTTTACATTTAAAACATAAATGCTATTACAGTTTTACATATTGCACCTAAATTACTGTAAAATCCGCACTAAAATGGCCGCTATTTTTAAATGAGCGGCCATTTTGAAAATCGGCTTTCGAGCAGAACTTCTACCCCCATAGGGTATATGTGTACAAAATATGAACAAAATCGGGCCAACGGTATTTGAGTAATTGCCCGGACGGACGGACTTATGGACGGATGGAGGCGTTCCCTATATCCCTCCGAACTTCGTTTGATGGGATAATGAGCACTACATTTTTAAATTATCAATATTGACTATATTAAAACATTTCCCCATGTTTTGCTAAATATGGAAAGTATATAATGATTATAGCTATCACATCAGGATAGAAAAGGTTTGGCCAGGAATGTTCCTTTAAAGTTTGAAGGCTTGATCGGGTGTGATAATATAATATGGGACAATAACTTGTAGATAGATCACCCATTTATAAAATCATTCAAATGAGTATTGATGTGCATATTTCTTGGGATTATTTATTGTGCTTTAAACCCAATGGCCTCTGAGTAAAACTGAAGGCAAAACTAAAGCATGTATTGTTTAGGTAAAGTTATATTTTATCTAAAAATATGTTTCTATGAAATACAGTGGATATGAATTTCACAAAATGTTGTTAGATAATTTTGTTTAGTTTAGACATAATCTATATACTAACAAGAGATGGTGATTTGAATTTAAGACTGGTCAAAAGTGCCAATACATGCCTGAACTGATTGTACTCTGTGTAAATCTGGTGAGAGATTTTAATGTTTTTTTGACAGAATTTTGTCAATATTATTAGTATATCAATTTAAAATTGTGTCTCTAATTTCATATCAACTGCACTAGTATTGGTCTTGATATTGACTCATGACTATGCTACTCATACACTGGTTCTGGAAATCCTGATCCGTCCATTTTCTCTTTATAAAGTTGATCAAATTGTTCACTCTGGGCCACAGTGAAGTAATTCTTCCAGTCATCAATCTTGCCTGAAATACAATTATAATACTCAGTCATCTTAATATACATGCAGAGAACTAGAATTGGTCTCTTGACTTTTAAAAAATCTGAAGGAGCATCTAACCAATAGTTGAAATTAATGGTGATAACGTTTTTATGTTATAAAGCAGAATCAAGTACAATAGTTGTTGACAAGATTTCGCTTGACCCAAAGATAACAGATTCTTTTGGGATGGTGTAATATGAGGTTATATCTTGTTATACCCATTCCTTCGGTCACTCATGAATATATCATATACTTATGAGAGTATCATTATCCCACCCTAAATTGAGAATATTATTATCCCACCCTAAATTGAGCAGTTGTATATCAAGTCAAAGAATTGTATACACTATCCAGGAGTTGTGGCTTTGTATAAAAAACCTCCTACCTCGTACCCACCTACCCACGTACCCACGTACGTGGGACATGATACAGTCTTTGAAGGGTTCAATTTTAAAGAAGTTATTAAATCTTAGTTTATGATGAATTATAGATGAATTGATGCACCCATATGCCTTTATTAATGGATCTGTCATCTGTCAAGTCATAAATAAAGCCGGAATTGCATAAATGTTAACAAGGCATTAACATGACAAAATGTCACCACCTAAAACAATTTGGTCAATCTAAAGCAAGTTGGAAAATACCTTTTGACCTTAAGTGTTAAGAAGGTTTGATTTGAACTTCTTAGAACATGTAGATGATTTTGAAAAAAAATTCGTCAATTTGAAGCAAGTTGAAAAAATACCTCTTTGACTTTTTTTGACATTGAGAAGGTCATTGAAGGTCAAATGTAAAGTCAAATTTGAACTTCTGAGAACATGTAGATGATTTTGAAAAAAAAATTAAGTCAATTTGAAGCAAGTTGAAAAAAGACCTTTTTGACCTTTTTTGACCTTGAGAAGGTCATTGAAGGTCAAATGTCAAATCTAAAGTCAAATCTAAAGTCATATTTGAATTTCTGAGAACATGTAGATGATTTTGAGAATAAAAATTTAGTCAATTTGAAGCAAGATGAAAAAATACCTTTTTGACCTTTTTTGACATTGAGAAGGTCATTGAAGGTCAAATGTCAAATCTAAAGTCAGATTTTGAAAAAAAATTCGTCAATTTGAAGCAAGTTGAAAAAATACCTCTTTGACTTTTTTTGACATTGAGAAGGTCATTGAAGGTCAAATGTAAAGTCAAATTTGAACTTCTGAGAACATGTAGATGATTTTGAAAAAAAAATTTAGTCAATTTGAAGCAAGTTGAAAAAAGACCTTTTTGACCTTTTTTGACTTTGAGAAGGTCATTGAAGGTCAAATGTCAAATCCTAAGTCAAATCTAAAGTCACATTTGAATTCCTGAGAACACGTAGATGATTTTGAAAAAAATTTTGAGTCAATTTGAAGCAAGTTGAAAACAGACCTTTTTGACCTTTTTTGACCTTGAGAAGGTCATTGAAGGTCAAATGTCAAATCTTAAGTCAAATCTTAAGTCAGATTTGAATTTCTGAGAACAAGTAGATGATTTTGAAAAAAAAATTTAGTCAATTTGAAGCAAGTTGAAAACAGACCTTTTTGACCTTGAGAAGGTCATTGAAGGTCAAATGTCAAATCTAAAGTCAAATTTGAAGGTGAAATGTCAAATTTAAAGTCAAATCTAAAGTCAGATTTGAATTTCTGAGAACATGTAGATGATTTTGAAAAAAAATTTAGTCAATGTGAAGCAAATTGAAAAAAGACCTTTTTGACCTTGAGAAGGTCATTGAAGGTCAAATGTCAAATCTAAAGTCAACTTCTGAGAACATGTAGATGATTTAGAAAAAATTGAAGTCAGTCTAAACAGTATTTGTTAAGTTATAGGAAGTTGTAAGAAATTGTTACAGACGCCGGACGCCAACCTCCAACCGCCGGACGCCAACCGCCGGACGCCAACCGCCGTCGCAAAAAAACGGAGACCATAACAATATGTCACCACTTTTGGTGGTGACATAAAAAAAACGGAGACCATAACAATATGTCACCACTTTTGGTGGTGACATAATAAAATGATTTAAGCTATTTTGTTCTATGTCTGCTTTTGATTTCTCGAAATGATTTTTGTATAAAAAACAAAACCGCATACTCACGTACGTGGGTCTTACACAGTCTTTGAAGGGTGCAATTTTTGAAGATTATTATTCATTCTCAGTTTGTGCTTAATATAGAGTAAATGGTGATGATATTCTTTTATGAAGCGGGTAAGTCAAAACATTACAAATATAAATCAAAGTAAGCATTAGAAGATCATTTAGAAGCATTTAAAATCGGATCCACGGCAAAATCTGAATAATTGAAATATTCACACACGGAATATGTCAAAGTCGTTTGATCTCGTCCAAGAAGCAATATTTTGTCACTTGTCTCTCCCAGAATTCCTTTAACATTTTTGCAATTCTGGCTTTATTTTATGGCTAAAAAGACAATAAAGGCATTTGGGTGCATTGATTAATCTATAATTCAACATAAACTAAGATTTGATAACTTAAATAATAATTAATAACCTTTAAAATTGAACCCTTCAAAGACTGTATCATGTCCCACGTACGTGGGTAGGTGGGTGCGAGGTAGGAGGTTTTTTATACAAAGCCAGGAGTTGTACTGTTCTCAAGAGTTGTATATGATGAGTTTTGGTTTTATATTACAGATATATACATTGTAAAGAGACTTTATAGATACCTTGTTAATGTACATGTATAAAACAATATGTATTATATTGTACCCCCCTTCCAAAAAATCTGCTGTCTTTGAATTGACCTACAAACCAATCTTTTACCATTTAAAATATATAATCTTCCATAACATCCATGAAATCCTATCAAGAGCAGAATGTGTAAATTCTCCCAAATAATAAATAAATATTAAAATCTTTGGCATTACTTGATTAAAGTATGTTCTTTGGAAAAATATAAGGGCAAAATATTAAATGCAACCAAAGTTATGAAAGATTCACTAGATCTGAATCTGCTTTAATTTTAGTATTCCCAGTACAGACATGTGAAATTATAGATACCCTTTCTCATATGTGAGGTCTTTTCTGATGTCGTTGGCATATTCTTGAGGGCCTTGCTAAATGATGGGTTCTGTTTACATTGATCAAAGTCAATGTATTTTAGTATCTCTGTTATCTTTTCTTCTGTTAATGTTTTACCCAAAAATTCTGTCAACTCTTTGATAACCTTTCTACCATTTCTACCATCCTACAAAATATCAAAAGATATTGAACATGCAATCCTTTTTATCCCAATCATATATTTTCTGAAAATTAGTGCAAAAACAGAATATTTGACCATGAGTGTTTTCAGACCATATCAATAAAACCAATAACAAAAACAGAGTAATAGAATGATAAGAATATCAGTCTTACTTTCCACAGTCCGTGGATTTGTAGCCAACCTTTTAAGAATAGACAACTTTGATCTTGGGATGGTAAGAAAGTTTTCATAATGCAGTTTAGAGGGAGTAAGTGGAGACTTCTATACAATGGACAAAGTTGATTAATAATTATTACCTTGAAAAGAGCTTCATAGTTGAGAAAATAAATGGACATATCATCTCTATGTTTCCACCAATCCAGATAGAAGTCAAACCATGTACCAAGTACCACTACACGTAGAAGATATATGAAACTACATTTACATGTACAGAGTGTTCTACTCAAATTAAGAACAATGTTTATAGTTCCTTATGTTTTTTTGACTTTAAATGTAGTTATAAAGTTTAAACCACTTTTGCATATTTATAGTTCTACCCAATGTTATCAATATGTGCTGTGTCAAACTTTTCATACAGTGGTACATACATACGATATGATATGTAAAGGTATTTTCTCATTATATTTACTTACAGTGTTTATTCTCTCCTGATATCACTGCAGCAAAATAATCTTCCCAAGTAATACCATCGGGGAAGACCGGGGTTAATGTTTGCATCAATTTGAACCAACTCAGGTATGTTGACTTTGGATTTCTAGTTGCTACAATGACCTAAAAATAATTGAATACTTATTAAAGCTATGTTATGTCATGTAATGGTTTGTGCCTTTGAATTGATGAGCAAAATAGTAATTTCACTTTACATGTTACACTCACAGTACCTTGCACTTTCCGGTTTTTGCATCCTTTGGGGCGAATTCATAAAGACCATGAGTTTTTAGAAGTCGAGGGGATTTTTGCTCACTCAGCCATGGAAGCGGTGATTCCCCATGTTCAAAACCTTTAAGTTTGCCAGGTATGAAATCTAAAAGATCACAAAAACCTTTCAGCCTTGAAAGTTCCATTCTCATTTACAATGAAATGCTATGTGTCGAGTGACTAAATTTTCTCAAGAATAGCTAGGTCAGTTTGTTAAATTGAGGTCCAAGTAGACCCATTTAAAATAAAACCAAAAAGGGAAAATAAAGTTTGGGGCCACCTTACGGCTAGGGGAAGAGGTTCTTTGGTCACTTACAATCTCTGCTAACAAGGATGTGGTATATTCTGTCATAGATTGGTGTGTTCCTTAGAGTTTCAGTATCCACATCATTCAGTATCAGTTGGAGCACCTCTAAGCCAATGTATGTGCCTGCAAATTGCAAGTTTCTCTGTACATATTGCACTATTGTGATTTTTCCAGACCCTGTATTTTTCTATTGTTAATCACGGTGTATAACCCAAACGCTCCGACATGCACGACGGAGCGTTTCATTAACGCGGAAACGCTCCGGAGCGAAATAAAATGGCGGCTAATGAAGATTCCACTATGACCGTAAGTATTGTTTCTCTCGTTTCTCTTACATATCATATGTTATGGTGAAATATTATGTACCATTCGATGAACAATACCGTGGGCAAAGATCTTATTTATTCAACTTCTGGTGGTAAACTGTTCAGTATTTGCTTGATCAAAGCTCCGTAGTGTAGGTCGAACGAATCTGAAGATGACGATTTGACCACAAATTATGAATTAAACTAGTATTTCTATGAAAACGTTAATCTTTCTGTTAAAGTAGTAGATCACAAACTCGTATATTCTCATTTTCTAAAATCCCAGTCCAAATCCATTACTTGTTCTCGAGAAATTGCTTGTTTTCCTCGAAACGCTCCGTCGATTTAGCACACAATTTTAGAAACGCTCTTACCATTTTGTTTTGATATCATTTTCAGATTATTAAAGAAGAGTTCCGAATCGAATCTATCTCTCAAAAACGTGTTGTACTTGTCAGGCAAATTGAAACATCTGAACCTGGTGGTGCTAAACGTGCAACTAGCTGATCTAAGCCTACATTATATGATGTCATGCCTACATGTGTGCTAAATCATAAAACTATAGAAAAAAGAAACTTTATATGTGAATTAATCTTTCTTCTTTTGATGCCAAGGGGTATAATAAATCTTTTCTTTCTCTTCCTGAAAAGGAAAGGCAAGCTATATATTTCCTAAACTGATCTACACTACCGGAGCGTTTCCAGTTCACTGTGTTAACCAGATCGGAGCGTTTCTTGAATATGAGAATGTCATCATTTTTAAGACTGGATTTTCGGTCATCAAATCACTATTACGATAATGTATGGTGCGTTGAAGCATTGGAATTTGACTAAAATATACGTTGGTGCTCTAATCTTGGCTCAACTAATCACATGTATCGATAAAAAGGGGTTTTGACCGGTAGAATGACAAATACGTTTTTGAATTTTCATAACTATACTGCTTCGTACAGCTCTTCCTAATTGCTTCAAACGTCAACAGCCATCCAAGTACAACATGAATATCACACCCATCGAATGGTATACTCGAAATATGTAACTCATACCTCTTATTCCCATTATTGGGGAAATCGTCAGACGGCTCATCATTCCCGCCAGCCAGTTTTCCTACTCCGGAGCGTTTCTTTGTTTAATTTCAGTAATGAAACGCTCCGTCGTGCATGTCGGAGCGTTTGGGTTATACACCGTGTTAATGATACATTGGACTCAGGGAAGGAAATGTAATAGAGTGGTATTCACTAAGATTATATACAATTGTCCCTCCTACTTTGGGTTGGCATTCTTGACACCGATGTGGCATTGAATTGAATTGGAACAGGATGGATTTCAGAGGCCTTCAGAAATTGGAAGAATTTCATTCCTTGCCAGTCCTATTCTTAAAAGTCTAAAGCATGGATGATTCCACCCACTGTATAATAAACTCCTGTACCTATGATAATACAAATAATTTGTGGCACATTTAGCTGGAATTAACATGTAAAGTCACATGTTCTGAAGTACACTCAGCTGTTCC
Organism: Owenia fusiformis; assembly: GCA_903813345.2. Lineage (NCBI taxonomy): Eukaryota > Metazoa > Annelida > Polychaeta > Sabellida > Oweniidae > Owenia > Owenia fusiformis. The sequence continues at coordinate 7,650,850 of CAIIXF020000006.1, forward strand.
CATAAACATATACCTGTTTATAACTTTATATACACTCAGTTATTCTCATAAATACTCACATGTTCTTAGTACACTTGACTTTTCTCATGTACACTTGGCTGCTCTCATGTTCACTCATTTGTTCTCATATACACTCAGCTCTTCTCATAAACACCCATTCTCATTTACACTCAGCTGTTCTTATTTACACTCACCTTTCCTCGTATAAACTCACTTGTTCTTATGTACACTCACCTGTTCTCATGTTCACTCATTTGTTCTCATGCACACTCAGCTCTTCTCCAACACCCATTCTCATTTACACTCAGCTGTTCTCTTAACACTCACCTGTTATCACGCACAATCTCCTGTTCTCTTGCATACTCACCTGTTCTAGTGTTCACCCACCTGTTGTCTTGTACGATTACCTGATCTCGTGTACACTCATCTGTTCACTTGCATACTCACCTGTTGTTCACCCACCTGTTGTCTTGTACACTCATCTGTTCTCATGTACACTCATCTGTTCTCATATACACTGATTTGTTCTCATATAGCCTACACTCATTTGTTCTCATCTACACTCATTTGTTCTCATATACACTTATCTGTTCTCATGTACACTCATTTGTTCTCATGTACACTCATTTGTTCTCATTTACACTCATTTGTTCTCATGTACACTCATCTGTTCTCATGTACACTCATTTGTTCTCATGTTCACTCACCTGTTCTCATGTAGCCAGTAAAGTAGATATCATCAGGAAACATCTTAAAATTTGCTAAAGATTCTGTGAACACATCCGGATGAAATGCTGGCAGTAATGGTACTCCTTCCTTGTAATTCTCCTTCCCGTAGCCATAATGGATCCCTTTGGCTTTCTTCAGAAAATTTTCAGCCATTTTAAATTATGGGACTTGTGTTCATGTGCAGCATTTGAGTTCAATATGTGCAAACAAATGTAAATCTGTGATGAGTGTGCATTATTTGTATACACCTAGATAAATGGTACTCTGAAAATCATGTTCATGCCACATGATTGTGTTGATATTAAGATTGCCCTGTACAGTTGTTATTGTAACATAAAGATACAATACAAATTGCCAAGGCTTATACCTATATTGAAACAAATGAAGTAGTTTTCTCAGCCAGAATTTCTGCCTCAAATTTCTTTTGAAGTTTGTTCCCTTTTTCGATAAAAAAATTACTCGATAAACTGATAATAATGTCATTCAGTTTCACCTCGGTAAAATTTCAATCCTAGGTATTTTTGTAATGTCAAAAGGCCCCAGAGTACAACCATTGAAGCTTACCTGAATTTCTCACAAATAGACCAATGGGCGTTTATTCGAAAGTGGGGTGTATAAAAAAAATCCCTCTTTATAAAGGACTTCTCAATAAACGTCCAGTGGGTGAAGACATTCGAGAAAAGGATTGAATTAGCTAATACTAAAAACGACCCGGGAAAAAACAGAAGTGACAGAAGAGAAGTAGGCTAATCTTGATATGATGTAGCAAAAATATGACGAAGGGTCACAAGTCAACTAATGCTCAGGTTCATGATACCATTGCATAAGTATGAAGGTCATGTGTCAATTTTAAGATCCATAATATTCCTCGAAATAAACGCCCACTGGCAGCTATTCCCTCCTAATAAATGCCCATCCCCTTGGAAAAAATGTTTTCCCCTGCTAATAAAGGTCAGTGATGGGCAGGAAAGGGTACAGTTGAGATACCAGATCACACTGGAGAAAAAGCATTTATAAATCACCCTGGACGAAGTGATAAGGTTAAAACAAGTGGCTCTGATTTAGGAAAAAACGATCTTCCTAAAAATTAATAATTTTTGTACCCCAATTTTTGTAAGGTTAAATTCTTGTGGACAAAGAGGAGAATCATATACAATTTTGTATTATGTTCAAGTGGTACATCTTAAACTACTCAGTTCGTGTGTTTTAAATTGAATGGAACGCGCATTAGTGGCTGGAGTGTAAATTAAAGTTGAGAATTATATCTCCCGCTAAAAATTACGATTTTATATTGTCAAAATATCTTTCATTGATGATCAATGATGCATATAAACGTTCATGCACACCGAGATTGTATGTTTCTTTTCATATGTGCATTTACAGCATCGACAGTTATTTTAATTTGATGTGATGCCTATTGTTTTACTCCCGACGACGAACATTTGAGGAAAATAAGCGGTCATTGATTTGCGATGGTGATTTGTGATAAAACGCGGCTTTCTATACCTGATTTAGTTTCATTAATTTAACGTTTTCCAGTCATGTCCTATGACAATCGCCGTTATGAAGCGTCGAAAATCTCTTTATATTACATCAAGTCATGTGGAAGTGGCCTTTGGATGAAATAAGAGTCTAAGATACATGCAGCTTGTTAGACGTACGATGCCCGTTGTCAACGCAAAGTCCAAAGATCTGGATGTCAAAACAACCCCTTTATTTACACTGCCATTGCACATGAATGGGAATTATGTTTATGTCCACTATTTTAGTAAATCGTCTTGGACATTTACTATAGAACAAATCATTTGCCTTACTGTATCTTTTGTTTAGCCTGAGAAGCTGAGTTATTCTTAACCAGATTGAAAAAATTAAGTATTGTGCGTATAATTCCATCGTCGGCAAGTCGTTGAATGACATCAGGTAACACACTGGTGAACTCATTTATTAGATCTTCAATATTTTCATCTAGCATCTGTATCGTTGCATTGCCATCTGTGGAACTGTGTGCTTCATTGCTGTGACAAGATTTCAAATTTATTACGGACGTTTATTACGGAGTGGCTCCAGGACCGACAATTGTCGGTACTGGAGACTGTCCAGGGGTATTTGCTAGGGTACCGACACTTGTCGGCACTCTATCGTCACCTAGTAGTGCCAGATAGAGAACCGACAATTGTCGGTACGCAAGTGGCTACTACGTGTTTTTGCTAGAGAGCCGACAATTTCATAAATAAATCGACTACTTTTACTTTTAGAAACAACCTCATCACTGGTAGCCTCGTGGTTAGCGAGCACGACTCGAACACACTCGGTCCCGAGTTCGAATCCCGGCAGGACCTGCTTTTTTCTTTTGAGGGGGGGGCATAGTGCTTCTTTTGCAGTATGGAATCACACAGGCATTAACTTGTATCGAGCCATAATTTATTTCGACAAAAATTGATTCAACTTCCATCAAAATTGTCCTACAAGCTTCAATTAAAAAACGTTTTAAAGCTCTTTTCTTGTTCTATCTAATGGGTCGATATATACAGTAAGGGGAGGGGATGCTTTCGCCCCCGTCGCTCTCTACCCTTACTACGCCATGGCACAGGAGAAATATCTCATTTGGAATATATCACTGTTTACTTTGCGTTTGGTAGCTCTCTCATGCGAGATGGAATCGTGGCCATTAACTAAGGGAGCCAAATGCAACTTCCATCAAAAATTGTGCTATAAGGTATGAGTACCGTAATCCAACACCAAATTCGAAAATTCATAACAATACTTTGCACATATGGCGTTCGTAACCAACTATGAAACGCTTACCCCCCCCCATAGTGTTATATATCAAAATGCACCTGTCCATATAGGGGTTCGATTGACCTACATCAAATTATAGGGAGTCAGGTTACTTTTTGAGATATCAGCGTCCGTTTATTGTAACTCGCGTTTGCTACCACTTCCTCAATTCTGATATGACGGGCAAACGCGTAGTAAACATGCTCACGTTCGGAACTATTTTGACCTACATCGCTATTTTCGTAATTCAAATGAAAGTTGAACTCCTCTTTATTTTGATACCAAATAGTCGCATACTAGGTACCCTAGAAGCCAACTATGGGTTATTTAGAACGATACCACTGGTTTTTAAATGGACTATATAGGGGTCATACCTTTTGGCGGATGGATATGGAACCTCATACCATAAGCTTCAAATAAAAAACATTCTAGCTATTTTCTTCTATCTAATGGGTAGCAAACGCCCGTTTCTACGCCTGATCGGCTCAGGAGTAATATCCTGTCTGTTTAGAATATGAATAGCCGTTTACTCTGCATTAATAGCTTTCTAACGTCTTACTTGTTCATGTTTTTTATATTGGGTTTTCAACGTTTTCTACCATTCCCTGTTCCCGGGCTACCATTTTTGACTGGGTTTGGTAATGCCCTCCCCGGGTTTTGCACTTGTTCCCAAAATATCCGTATGATATCTGAAATATCCCCCCACGCATTGCGCATGCGCCAGAAAATTCGAAAATCAATATTTGTCGGTCCTCTAGCGTGTAAACACAGCATATCTCCCGTACCGACAATTTATTTGTCGGTCCTCTAGCGTGCCACCACCTCAGAGTCTAGAGTACCGACAATTGTCGTTACTCTAGCCTTTACGAATTTATTATATCATTCATTTCATTGGTGATTTCATTGGTGGTTTCATTTTCAATTTTATTTTCAATTTCATTTTCTTTTTCAATGTTATTATCCATTGTTGTACGACATTTCATTTCATTGTTACTGTCAATATCTAATTTTGAGCATTTAGATACATGGGGAACATCACTGTCCAAGTACTGGGCTATTGATATTGTCATGGAGTGACTGATCCTGAATCACTATTTTTTTGCCACTGGCTTCGATCTCACTGGGAATCACATCTGAGAATTTTTTTGTTATCAATTTAATCGTTCCATTCACATTAATAATTTTTCTGATTTTCATTTCATTTTCAGGATGTTTTAAAATCAAGTGTTGTATTATTGCATTAAATTGTTTTGTTTTCCCGTCACAATGGTAGCATTGGAAGCCTACACACCTGAAAGTAAACAAGTGATTAATTAGACATCCATTCCACGTATTTTCCATATATTCTGTGGGAATCAGAGCCGCGTTTTTTCCAGAAAATAAATCTAATCTCCCTCAGGGACGTAAATTACTTCTTGTATTAGAAAAATAATGGTGATATGACATTCCCTGGTTCATAAACTATCATATTGCCAAATATCAATGCATTTGAAACAGAGTATCTACCATTTTTTCGAAAATAATCAAAAAAAAATATTGCGGTTATTTACAAAAATATATTATTTCAATTTGTATTCATTTCGTTTCTTAGTATTAATCGTTACAATATTATATATAGGGAGGTGGATATGTCTTGGATCAATGTACCGAGTTTGAACATGTCAGGTGGCCAAGAAAGGGTATAATTTAAAGAAATAAACTCACCCCTGCTCTGCCATGTTTATTTTTAGGAAGATCGTTTTTTCCTAAATCAGAGCCACTTGTTTTGACCTTATCACTTCGTCCAGGGTGTAAATGTGAATAGACTAGATGCGAGTAGAAATGATCTTGATTTACGTCATTAAATATTCAAAATTCAGTCAAAGTGATGTCTTATTTGAAATCTACATGTAAAAATACATCTAAAAATATGGTTTCGAAAATTGTTTATCAACTTTGAAAATGTAATCTTTTTTGAAAATGTGACTTCTAGTTCGGGTTGATTCCCCATAGACCCCATGTTACAAAATCACAAAAAAATGAAATATCTTTTCTTGTATTGGACATATAACATTTTCCCTTACTTGACATACTTTAATTTGCATAACTATTCGATACATAAGGGCTTTATGGAAATTGAACCACTAAAACAGATGTAATTTAAGATAAAGGGAACTTTCTGCTATATCCGCCATGCTATCTGACCCGAACGAGCCACCTGGTGGTGAAACTAGTAACTACATACTCGCATTTGCGTTATTCTGCTCAAAATGCTTCAGAGTTGAGGCATCATTAAGTGTACACAGAAAAACAAATATATGCTACTGGTGAGAACTTGTTTAGCTGTGTGCACTGTAATGAGTGCCCACTGTTTATGATAAGAATACTAGTATTGTAAATCTAACACAATATTTGCTGATTTTTTAATTGAAATTTAATTTGAAATTCAACAAGAAACATTTTACCTGCACGAGCACCCATTTGGCTAAATGGTTATATAAAATACTTTTTTGAGTTGTTTTTATGTGAGATCAATGTTTTGCCATGTTACAACTTTCCATTATAAACCATTTTGAAAAATATAGAAAAGCTATAGGGCGCAATATTTCTAATGTTTTCGATCCCTTGTTGGTCCCTGTTTAATCCACATAAGTCTACATTTTTTACATTCAATGCCTTATACCTAGAGCTTACTAGGGCAGCATTTTGGATCACTTATCTACCCTAGCCCCTAATGGTTTAACTATTAATTCTTGGAGTGTAATGATATAACGATGTTTTTATTATAACATGGTTTCTATGACATTTAAATAAAAAGTAAATTCATAATTAACCTATACCTGTATTACATAATAATTTAATTACTCTATTGTTAAATTCTATGATGCCACGATGATAAAATGTTGTCAATTGTTTGTATACTTTGTAATGGTGTTCGGGTTTTATAAACTAAATATAATATTCAATTTAATCATTGTTTTACCCGTAAAATACCTGTATTACATGTACATGATAATTTATTTGTTATATTGTTCTTTGTTATATTGTTGCAGTTTATGTTTTCACAATTAAAAGAACATTTATAAGTTGCTTAAAATAAGATTTACATAATAAATTGAAATACTGCAAAACTCAATCATTTTGTTATTTAAATATTAGAACAATTTCTTTCAGTAATTACTGTTGATAAGAATCATGAAAATACAAAAAATATTTAATATACACCTTATTGGGTTGCGATATAAACCGAAACAAATGTATCGCAACCATTTTACAAGTCACCACGCATAAACCTATTCTCGGCGATACTCAAATGGCGTAGCGTCATATACGCATAAAACGCCATGGCGTACTCTCAAAATTTAGAGGAAAGCTATTTTTATATCGAATTGCCCAACCAACGCTTTAGAAATACGGGATATTCTGAAAAAAATGGCCAATAATTTACATATGATTAATCCTATGTTGAATGTCACCCGACTTTTTCAAGTTGCAATCATTATGACTGAGTCAAAGAAAGCATTCCAGTGGTTCAAATAGACTTCTGTAATTATTTCCTTGATGTCAATATATTACACATAATTTCAGTCTATACATTATAATTTTAAAACGATCTCCCCCCCCCCTCTCTATTTCAATTGATCCATTTCTTCCAGGATTTCTATATATTATTATGAGCTTTATTTTGTATCCCACTTTTGGGCTGTTGAATAACTTATACAGAAAAAATAAAATGAAATGGCTTAACCAATTACAGTATCTATCTACAGGGTGTCCAAAAAAAACAGGACCGTAAGAAAGTTGAATAACTCGGTCAATTTTGCATATTTTGCCTTGAAATTTCAGAATTATTTAGTTCATTCAATGGGAATTTTGTTGTGAAAGTTTGATAATAGTCTACCAATTGAGTCAAAAACTACAGCTCCTTACAAAACATGCCCCAAATGTGCAAATCTCATCTCTATGCACAATTCAATCCGGCGAATAAAGCTGTTGATGATCCTCCTACACACATGTCTTTCTGAATGGACAAGTTTGTTCCAAGAACAGTTGCTACTGGGGCTTACATCCTCCTGATGAAGTGTTACAGCATCCATTGCATTCTGAACAATGCACTCCCTGGGTGGCAACGATGAAACATGGAATCATAAGTCCCCTTTGGTTCGAATGTGACTGGGGACTTGCTATCACCATGTACAAGGACCAGTAAGTTCTCACCAAGTTTTGGAGGTCACTAAGCACCAGAAGGGACATCTAAGGAGATAATTAAGCAGTGGTTTCAACAAGCCAATACCACCCTAACACTGCAAATGATATGCTGAAATGGTTTAGGCAATGCTTTGGTGGTCAGCTCATCAGTTGCAGAATGCAAACCATATGGGCAGCTCATTCGCCCCCAAATTTTTATCTTTGAGGATTTCTCAAAGCCAATGTGTATACTGACAGGCCCTTAACAATCTTAAGAGGGCAATAACTACCCCAATATTTACCATCCACATTAATGTGTATAGGTAAGGGTCATTAACAACTTTGTTCGCAGGATTCGTTTGTGCATAGAGAGGAGAAGTGCCCACTTTGAGCATGTTTTGTAAAGGACTGTAGTTTTTGACACAATGAACAGATTATCATTCAAACTTTCAGAACAAAATTCACATTGAATGAACTAAATAATTCTTAAATTTCAAGACAAAATATGCAAAAGTATATTACTATCTATAGGGTTCCTGCAAGATTTTATTGGGTGTATTAATTGAAATTTGAAATGATTTTTTGAATTGCTAATATGCCCCCTTTGAAAAACTGATTTCATGTGGTCAAGAGGCAAGGGCCCCGTGAGGCATCAAGGCCCGTTCTATCAGAACCCTTCTTTTTTGACTTGAAGGTTTTACCAAAGTCTTACAGAAGTGGGGCAAGGGCCACTTTTTGAGGAAAGTGCCGCCAATTGAATCTGGCGCCTAAATGAAACAAAATGAACAGCGAGTTGGGTGGGTGCCATGATGATCCCATGCTCAGAATAATATCAGGCGATATATACTTTAAAACAATAAAATAAACTTGGTGGTCCGTCTTGCCCCATGGCCCTTGCCCGCTGTCCCCTACGTGATTTTATCTCTCTCGATAAAGTTGATATAAATAGGAACATTAATTTATGTTCCATGATATTCACATTTTCAAAATGTTGACAGTGTTTTTATATTATCCATGTTACTTGACCGAACATCTTTTAGTTTACATTTAAATAAGAAATGGATTTAGCATATATTAATTCCCGGTAATTTGTAGTTGTGCAAGACTTTGAAAGTACTGCACGAAACAGTGTAAACCCGGAAGTAATTTGTCCAGATTTTCAACAGCATAAACTATACATCTGATCACATAAGTTATGGAGATAATTATATAATTTATGATATCAGACTGTTTATATGGTCTAGCTGGGAGTAAAACATTGCATAATTTGAGAAATAAGCACACGAGTGATCAAATTACGACATAAACCCAATATTAGAGCCAACAATTGGTCTTTGGTTTACCTAGCAACTGCCTTGGCAACAAACACAAACACCTGCTTTACTTCGATAAGCATTTACTTTTGAAAAACTGAATTGAGCAGACGGATTTCTGACCACCACGACAACATTTTGCAGATCATTAAACAACATTATGGAAGGTAAGATAGCAAACAGTATATTCAAACGATCACTATCGGTTACAGTCTAACCACGGACCTGAAGTCCGTGGTCTAGGCATGGACGTATATCAACGATGATATACGTCCATGGTCTAGGCTAACCTAAGCCTACCTGCACTGAAGTGCTGATTGATAATGTACGGACCTCTGCTACCTCTTCTTGGTGTCTAGGCTCAATGAATATACTCATTTATTCTTTGACATGTGATGAAAATTCTCATGCCTGTTGTTTTATATTTTCATTTTGATTTGTTTCTTTACAGTTGACAACAAAACAAATGTTGCCTTTGGCACCACATTGGACCGTGAGATGTACCCCATCCAGATGCCTCCAAATAGGTTTGGAAATGAGCTTATTCCACTTAAAGGTGCACCACACAGAGGTCCAGGGTGTTACGAAAACGAAGAGGTGTGTATCATCAAATGAATCTATTCTAGCCTAAATGAAGAATTATCAAATTAATCAAGGGTTAAGCTAAATACATGTAAATGAATGCAAATGGGTAAATGTTTCATTAATTTTTCAGGTGAGCAATTTCAAATGGGAAATTGACCATTTTGTGACCACAAACAAAGGCTACACACTGGGTGCTAGAACAGGACCAAGGTTTAGAAAGGAGTTCCAAGAGATTACCCCCTCGCCTGATACTTACCAAACAAAATGTACCAAGCCTTTGGTGTTTGATCCTGCTTATAAACCATTTAATGCTGCTGATAAGAGATTCCCAGTCTTCAAGAGGGATTTAGAGCAGGTGTTACCAGGGTAAGTCAATGTTCCATATTACTTTCCAGTGTTATAAACAAATTGAAATACAAACTTAATTTATATACATATATGTATCTGACTGACATGGTTTGATGAATATCATATCAAAACATGTTGACATCCTAAAAGAATATGAGTAATTTTCTCCAAGTTCAAAATGTCTGTTTTGAAGACAATCCTTAATTGGTTCAAGATAACAGAAAAACTCAATACAAGATTATTTAAGTTAAAAATTTGCATATCATTATGTTTGCATTCAATATTTTCCAGGGCTGGAACTTATGAACATGACACAGAACGCAACAGGAAAGTCACCTGGCACCAGTCTTTTGGAGGAGCCCCTATCAATCTACCATCAGTGGAAACCAAAAGCACGATAAACAAAAACACTGAAAAACTCATTAGCACTAAGGAGTCTAAGAAGTACTCTAGGAAACTGGCTTACTTGAAATTGTACTACGATTGAACAACTGATCTGACAATATCAAATGGATCAATCTTTGGCAATAGAAATATAAAATCCTAAAAGGCATCACACACTTAAAATTCTCAGTAACCTCATCGTTTTCATATTCATCCAAGAATCTCTAGAACACTACTGAACAACACAAGACAATATATGTAAATTATCACACTGCAGATGTCTCATTACTTTTATCTATTCCTGTTGCCATGGATATCCTAATTTGATTGGTGCTACCAGGAGTGCAATAACTCTAAATCTATGTACTATGCATAGAAACTGCTCAAAAATCTCAGACAAATTGTCAGAATGTGTATGTTGAATATGGACAATGTTTGATCAAGTGTATGAATTTCTTGAATTGAGTCAAGTTGTTTCACACACCAAAAATAAGTAGTTTAGTACTTAAAATATAAAGGCTAGAAAATAAAAAATGTTAAGTTTTCTTTAAAAAAATAAAAAACATTTATATAATATAACATGATTATTTTGTGTATTTAAGTTTTTTTATTCATTTATGTATGTACAATTACAATCCATTTGTAGATTTTAATTTTCATACTTATACATATTTTTGTCATAGCTTTAGTGACACACATTTATTCAACAGTACCATACCTAAAACAATACAAGTCATAATACATGTAATAGGAGCAATGATATTTCACAAAACAGATCATTGTAAAACTTGTAAATTCTATTGATATTAACTTGTTACTCATGTTAACTTGGATTTATTCTTTGCCACAATGTAATACATACTTGGTACAAAGTTGGCGCTATATATTTTATTTTCTTGTTGCCTATTTGCTATTATCCAAATTGCAGAATTGATACTCAATATTCAGACTTGAGACAAGATTTTCATTTCGGGCAATGTCTCACAGTCTCACATAAATCTACTAGATTAGTATATCTTCAATCATTATTTCACTAGAAAATAGCAACTTTTCACATCAGCCCTAGGCACAGGATTTTATCTGTGTTTTCATTTACTAATATAAATCTACTATCTAGTATATCTTCAATCATTATTTCACAAGAAAATCAGATGCCTTTCATACCGTTTTGTTCATCATTATATTAACTGAACATTAAAGTCGAGACATATCAAATTGAAATACAGGCCAAGATGATCATAACATTCTTTGATAAGATTTGAATTAATCATTTGACAGTCATGTTTTAATTAAATAAACTACGCTACAACATATCCAAATCAGGTTTAATTAAGAGATGTAACCTTAAGAAAATTTCAAGAATAGAAGAAGCCTCACAATACAGTATTTATTAAGATATTTATGTAAACACTAATCTGATTTAAGTGTAAATCATGCATTTCCTCCACACATTGTGATGTTTCCTTCAGGTCACAAATAGTCAAATATTATTCAGATGAATTTGTTGAACCTCACTTCATGGAGATTTTACGCCTAAACATTTCATTATATCTCTTAGACATTTCAAATATGGTGTCATATGTGATAATGGTCATGTACCAGGCACATGTAAAAATAAAACATGTATCAGTTGTACAGAAGCAATTTACTTACAACTTACATAGCTTCTTTTCAGTTTCATATAAGTCAGTTGCTATCCAAGACATTCTGATCAATGCTAGCTCATGTTTCTAGGATTCAAGACTTTGTCTGATACTTTACTAAACACTGAGAAATTAGTTGTTAAAAATAACAGTACTGTGCATTATTCAATTTAACAAAACAAGTTGGTTTTACACTTTCCAACATACAAATAATGCAGTCAGCAGGGTTTCACTTAAGCGCCAGCATGAAAACAGTTATTTTTTATCTTTCAATAGGCCTAATTGATTATTGCAACATGTATATATTGAAAATATCATGACAAATGATCATCAACACATTTTTATCCAGGAGGGACATGCATTCATCCTAACGTCACAACCTGAAGTACATACAGTGTGTGTATACTTTTTGACTCTTATATTTTCTTTAACTTTCTCATAGAGTTTGGATGCAGTTTAAAGGTGTATTTTTGTATGACCGCGGAGAAAGTGAATTTGATACAGTTTCGTAAAATTTAAGCTGTTTTAACAGCGAGTATCACACAGTCTAACCACAATCTAGCTAATTTTTAGGATAAAAATCTTTCTTGCGGTCAAAAATCATGTACAAAAATGCAGCCTAAATAAGCGCATACTAATATTATCTTCACTGGAGATTGTGTTTGAATGTTAACTGTAGTATGGCAAACAAAATACAATAATAGCTGCTTTTCATTGTTATTTCTCTGTACATTCACCAGATAAGTTGTTTTGTTATCTTTATTTTATGCCTTATCAACATAATTGTGAGTTTGGAGTCTTGCATAATATTATGTCATATTAGTCAGATTACTCCTTAAAATCAGCACTTTTTTATACAAAATCAAAGCTTTGAGGTAGTCAGAGGGGGACAAATCTTGGCCTGGTGTATAAAAGGTCACAATTACTTAGATTACTCCCTTCTCTGCCCACCTTAAAATCAGCACACTGTTTTTCAAACTAAGATTTTAGGTATGAAACGTCACAATTAGTCGGCCAAATTACTTCTTTTCTGCCAGCCTTAACATACCGTTTTATGCTACATCAATAATCATTACATTTTTCGTTTCACATCAATCTTTGAGCATATTCAACTATATGAAAAATTCCACATGTGATGTAATAATGTTTGGTTTAATGATAGCAGTTCACCTTGAGCATCTTTTCATATATCCCAAAATCCATGTCTCTAAATGAGACATTGTTTTATGCATGAATGGTAACCTATGTTTTGTTGAAGTTAGACTGTCACATTCATTCTGAATACACGTCAAATCCTTTGAGGGTTATTGTCACATCTTCTCAAATCCACAATTTTATACATGTAATTGTAAGGTAATGCTGGAATATATTTAAAATCCTCACATCCATATTTGAGCATTTCATTTCATCTTGTCAAATCCATAATTTTCAATGCTGTCATTATGACGAATATACAGTAAAACAACTCCCAAGTGAATTGTCAATTAATACAATTTATGTACAGATGTATCACTCTAGCAGTTCCTCCAGCTCCAGAAGGAGATCGTCTGCAGACTTACTCTCCTCAAGTGGAACTGGGTCCTCATTATCTCCTATCTCATTCAGTAACTGGTCTAGATCATCATCAGCGTTGGAGCTCGGATTGCGTGATTTCTTTTCTGCACTGTGCATCCTGGAAATAAGTATTTAATGTTATAAATAATGCCCATCTTGATAAATATTGAAACAAGGCATTGACATGACAAAAGGTTTATCAATCGTTCCAGATGCTAAACACTGACACTACATGCTGTCACAAAAATGAATTACATAAGAATTGTATATTAAATATGTGGAAATTTTTTGCCTAATGACATTATATCCTGGTTATTATAGGAATACACCTCGCAGGGCTAGGCACAAACATTTTCCATAGGGTTCGAAAGTGTTTGTGCCAAGCCCTAAGGGTTGTATTCGACGATATTACCCCTGCTCTGAGGTCTACAATTTGAACATGAAAACTCACCAAAATGTTTCGAATTTTCATTTTTGTCCGTCACATGGTCCTTCATTTATGACGTCACATATTATACGTATTACTAGGGGTATTCTTCGCGAATATACCCCAGATGAAATGTTGACTTTGTTTACAGTTTATAGAAGGCGTGAATTCAGTCATGTTCTAATTCAAAATATGACCACCTAATGGTCATTTCTCAGGCCTTAGTGCACCTAATGTACAAGTTTGACCTTGCATTTTCAATTTCAGTGTCTTAATATAGTGTATGAATAACCCCTGTCCTTTACACTAAAAGAAAAAATACGCATAGTGATCAAATATGACTTACCTATCACTGTTATTAGAATGCTGCCTACTGACACTAGGAGAGATCTTCCTCTTAAATGTAGAGCTTGACACCCGAGGAGACAAAGCTCTAGGGGGTGTCTGAACAGAGGGAGAGGGGGTACTAGGAGTGGGGGTACTATCCACTGTGCCCGACGGAGTTTGGGAATTTATTTTTGAGATCTCTGGTTCAACAGATACTGATGAAGTCTTTGATGATGTTACTAGCTTTTCTTGTGTATCATTATCTGTTGATGATGTCACAATACCCTGAGGTAAGTTAGTCCGAGTGCTGGCCGTTGTGACATCTTTATTACTAGACATACTTGAGGATAATGAGTTGCTGTTATTTTCTTGATTGTTTGCTTCAGCTGATGTTCTAGGCATAACTTTAGCTATATTTTTATTTAGTTTAATTTTTCTAGTTTGTCTGGCTACAGCTCCTACAGGCTTAGAACTTGGAGTAATTTTGCTATTTTGTTGACTGGTGCTCCTATGGCCTATAGTACTGTCTGAACCTGAAAGTAGAAAATTAAGTTCAACCTTTTTGCTAGTTATAAAATTTAAAAATAAAATTGCACATAACCGATTGCAAAGGAAACAAAAGAGGACAAAATACGATGAACTGGAGACAATTTAAAGATTTGGACAAAAGAAAAAAGAAAGCTGTATACATGAATTGGGAACAACATAGGCCTAAGGTAATGAGGAGCAAGATACTGACATTTATAGAGTAAAAGCAGCACTAATCAATGCCAAACAGAGCAGTCCATAATGAAACAAAGACAATGCAAAAAAGAATGACTGACCTTTAGCATCAAGATCAAACACAACTGGAGTGAACTTCCTTTTCATAGTTGGCTTAGGATCAGCCTCTGAAACTGCACTGGAATTATGCATCTCTTTTTGTCGTTGTTTCTTCTCAGCCATTATCTCAGCAAATGTCTTGATCTTAATTTCATTGGTTGACTGAAATTAAGTACAAGAGTATTTTTAGTAAGGCCAGCTCAATTTAATGACGGATATGGCTTTAAGCAATACAATTCCAAAATTCGAAAATATGATGAACAAAAATAAATAATAATTATTAATTAATTTTCATTTCAAAACCCCAATCAATATGAGCCAATGAAGTCAATAATTAGAACTCAATTAATGAAATACAACTTGTAAGAATTTAAAAAGGAAGTGTACAATTACAGAATTACTCTTGAGAGAAATTTTGAATGTTTACTTTTTCATGATGTGTTATATGTCTAAAGCATGCCTTGTTCTCCACACTCAACTCACCTTAGCTTCAGTTGGTTTAGGTGTATCCACCTCTACAGTTTGACTTGAATCAGGTTTCTTACTCCATATAGAGTTAATTTTCTTGCTGGATTTGACAGGGCTTGTGTTCCCAGGATTTTCATCTAATTGGCTTGCTTTCTTTGGAGGGCTTTTAGAACTACTTTCAGCATCTAAAATACAGAATAGAACATTGTGAGATACTAAGTGATCGCCATATAGGATTTATTATTCAAACGATATTATTTTCATGCATCAATTATATTTGTTATATTGTCATTTTAATAGTCAAAACAGCATATATACTTTTTCATCTGTATGGGACAATGATTGACCATGACTGTACAGAGTAGAGTATTCTTTTTATCTTATTTGAAATCATATAAATGTAATGATAAATATGTCAATTAAAAAATCTGAGATATTTCCCATTATTCAGGCGGTTACTGGTGACATTCTTTATATCAGGTGAATTTTTTTTTCAAAATGCTGCAATTCAGTACCTCTTGATTTAGGTGGCTGGTACAATTGTCTGACTCTCGGTAAAACCTTCTTCACTGAGATTTTCTGCTTTTTCACATCAGATCTTGGTGATGTGTCTTGGTCACCATTAGATGTATTCCCCAGTCTCAGTGCCTTCTCTTGGCGAATCTCTTCTAAAGTCTTGATCTTTATTTCTACTGGTTTTTCTATAATATAATAAATCATGTCAATTACCCAAATGCGAGTAGGTAGTTACCAGTTTCACCACCAGGTGGCTGACTCGGGTCAATTAACATGGCAGGTATATAAGAAAGTTCCCTTAAACTTGAATATTATCAATTTAAGTGGCTCAATTTTCATATAACCCTTATGTGTCTGATACTTATACTAATGAAAATATGTCCAGTAAAGCAAAATATTATCTGTCCACTCAAAGAAAAGATATTTCATTTTTTGTGATTTTATAGCATGGGGTCTATGGGGAATCTCCCCGAGCTAGAAGTCACATTTTCAAAGAAAATTAATTTTTCAAAGTTGATAAACACTTTTTAAAACCACATTTCTAGATGTAATTTTTCATGTAGATTTCAAATATGATATTACTTTGACTGAATTTTGAATTTTTAATGACGTAAATCAAGATTATTTCTACTCGCATCTGGGTTATTGGAGAAATATCTCTACATATAGAAATGAAAGAAAGTGAAATTGCGAGAACAAAGGAATGATGTCAAGTTCATTTTCAAAGTGGGTTGTAACCGCATTCTTTAATTCGCAAAGGATAATTTGAAAAAGGTTGATTTCCCATTTACACAAAGTGGCAAAAAATTAATAATCTTTAAAAAGTAGTGTTTACCAGTTTACACATCATCAGTCTAAATTCAGCCAACAGAGATTGAAAAACTAGGTAGTACTTATTACTTAATAGTTTGTACAAACCTGAACTTTTCTTCTTTTCTTCTCTGATTTGTGCAAGTGTTTTTATTTTGATTTGCTCCACTGGTACAGATCTTGATTCATGTTTGGGTATAGTTTCACTCTCAAGCTTGTTAGTGGTGTCTACATCTACAGAGTTGAATATTTTGTTAAGTGTATAAGTTAAAAGTTAAAACAGCCCAGTCTCTTTTGGTGATGCCAAAAATAGATTTAAATAGATTTTTTTTGTACGTATGGATTCTGAACCTTGAAACAATAGCTCACCAAGTATTCGGTAAATCAAGTAAAACCAATCATACCAAACATATTACAAGTTTGGGTTATTTTTATAATTTCTTTTAACTTTGGTGGCTTTTAGAATCAAAATTAAAGACTGTGCTACTTAAATAACACACGTGCAGAAAAAAGAAAGATTTAAAACACAAGAAAGGTACACATTGATTGGCCACTCAAACACAGGACCATAGGTTATCCTTAACATGTCTTAATTTTCAGAATTGCTCACTAATCATATGTAATTGAAAACATATAAAGTAAACACTTATTGTTAGAGATTAATCAACACAGGAAATTCTAAATGAAGTGGAAGATAGGAGTAGGAGAGGAAGATGTACCTGTATTATCACCATTAGATGAGGCACTACCCTCTGTCTTCTTCTGCATGGAGAGCAAAGCTTTCTCTCGCCTGATCTCATCAAGACTTTTGACTTTCACCTCAACAGTCTCTGCAGCCACCTTCTCTGTAAATCACAGGATTACATGCATTATTAACCAGAACCAAGTAGAACATGCTTTATAAATAATGTACATGTACATTGTACATACCTTTTGGTACCTATTACGATTGGCTATGTCTTAAGTTTCATGTTAGAATCATAGTTATATTTTCATATTTTGCATTATACCTTACCTTGTGAGTTTTCATTAATGCCCAGCCTCTTGGAAATATCAATTTTCTGTCTCTTACTCCTTCCCATTTGTAGAATGTCTTCATCTGTTAACATAAGAAGATACATAGCATAAACTTGATATGATCGAGTTAGTAAACTATTCTGCACGTACAATTACATTTATAGGAATGTCATATTTCAGAAAGGAACTAGAAAAATATGAAGGGATGAGATGGAAACTTTTTTTTGAAAATATCACATCCCAAGTTTTATTCAGTAGAAAGTTACTGAATTGATATTAAAGGCAGAATCAGATCTATAGGGGGCAACAAAATTACAAGCAACTTGTATAATTGAATGACCAATCTATTCCTTACAATATCAAATACAATATCTCCAAAATGATTCACAAAATGTTATAAATTGGAGAAGTTATTAATGATTCAAAGTGAAAAAGTGGATGAAAAATGTTAAAATTCTCCCAAATAATAAGAATGGTAACCATTCTTATAGAAAAATAATATATTATTGTAAACATCTTTAGTTTTCCTGGAATAAAGTATATGCACTTTTCTGATTTTTAGAAAATAGACATGACAAGGAATGACATGAGCCAAAAATATTCTAAAATTGGAACAATTTTTTGTTTAGCCTGCTCGCTATCTCTGATTCTCTCTTTAAGCTTGTGAAATTATATTGCAAACTGGAAAGAGAAATGTTAGAGACTTTTAAGATGTTCAAGAAATCAATTACCTTCATTGCCAATCTGTTTGTCATCATCTTTGTTCAACAGGCGCTTTTCTCGTATAGATACACCTAAATAAAGTATCATAAAACATTTTTGAAAGTAATAATTATGCATTAGGATTGCTTCGTTCCAAATAAGCATTCACATGACAACACTGTTATCCTAGATTTTAGATTTTATAAAATGGGGGTATAGGGGCTTGAATACTTCAATAGAATTCTTTGACATAGATCTGTTCACATCTGTTACTTTGTCATATATATTATAGCATCACATTATAATTTAATTCTTAACATGTATATATTTCAAGTTTCATCAGAAAACTATACCACCATAGAATTTTAATTTTCTAACCTGTTTCTGCTAATGCAATACGTCGCCTGGCAATTCTATCATCATTTTTTAATTTGTCACTGATATCTGGAAAAATGTAAGCACCAGAGATTTGTTAAACAATCTATACCAAAAATTGGTAAATTGTAAATGTTTATTGTCAAGGTTTTTATTGTTGAAGTTTTTTTCTCTAAACATATTATTTTATAAATTAAATATGTTCATTGACCTAATCTGATTGGGAAACTTCATATATTTCTTGCATTTTATTGTGAAAAATACATTGATGTCATATAAGAATATCATAAATAAAAACAATAGGTATATGAATCCAGAAATGTAAGAATGCATATGGCAATGTAACCGTGCTACTTTTAATCGAATATTAAAACCTACAACAATGCACAGCAACATTTCTTACCATTCTGTTTGATTTTTGACTTTTTAATCTCAGCCAAAGTGCGCACTCCAATATTAACTGGATTTCTCGACTCTGATTTCTTTATTCCTATTTTTGTTTTGGTACTTTGTCCAGGTGGCGGCTTGATACGTGTCTGGGGAATGGGAGGAGGCGCAAGTTTCGGATGAACAACCCGCGACTTTGATGCTTTAATTGGTTGAGATATAACATTCCTAGCTGGTGGGGAATCATGGGAATCAAACTCTGTTGATGGACCAAGTCTGTGAGATATTCTAGAGGAAACAGTAGAGACTTCATCTGAAAAAGCAGATTAAAACGTTCACGTGAATTAAGATTATGTATATAAATAAAAAGGTCAAGGTCAAAAAAAGATTTCAAGATTTGTACGACCTTGGTTTGAAAACAGAAAAAAAAGTTTTTTTGGCTATACTTTTCAGCATAACATGGATACCTAGATGTTACTTGTAAATGCAATGAATTTGTAGGATGGAATCAATCATGTTGAACGCAATAAATAAGGAAATCCTCATAATAAATGCCTGTAAAAATGTAAAAATGCCAATGTCATGAGTGGAATCAGTAAGGAATAAAGTATGAGAGGTATGAGTTCAACGTTTTTGATTAACTTACTGTCAATTTTAGGTGGGGTGGCAAGAAATATTGGCAGGTAGTGATCTTTTTAACACGACACATAACTAACAATAGGCCATTATAATACAGCATAATTCCAAAAGTAATTTTGAGACTTCTATAACGTTATGGCCATGAATCCAAAAAGCTATAGAAAGCCATACAAGATTGACCAGGATTATTCCATAAATCCACTAATATTCCACTGCAACCTCAAGTTTGAGCATTGTAAATATGAATAGATTTAGAATACTTTATACATGCGAACAGCTTAATCTTATTTGCCATTTGAAGGAATATTCCAATGGTTGCTTGACATACATAACTGCTTATACGATAAATAATCACCGCCATTTTGTAGCAAGAATCACAATTACTAGAAGGAGAGCTTTTTGAAATTCTGAATAAAATCAAATATATAGGTAATATATATATTGTATGATATAAATATGTCTTTAATATTACTATTATTAAATGAATAAATAATTATGTTTAATCACTTATAAATTATAATATAAGCCTATAAAACCTCAGGGCACATATAATATTGTTTGGAAATATATTTGAAAGGACAATCGGAAATGAACCAATACTTTAAACTTTTAATATTACCAAAAACAACATTCGTAAGAAAAATAAATTACAGCTTAAACAGTCACCCATACATATTTATGCATACATGTGAACTGTGTTATATATCAAGTAAATGTTTCTTGTACTTTTTTTAGAATAGAAAATCTTCATCATACTGTTGTCAATTTTCAGGGGCCAGCTTTCTCTGGTAAGGCAAAGGCATAAACCAAAAATATGAATAATCAAGGATATGCTAGTATTGAGACTGATGTGGCAACACCACGTGAAGAGAAGAAAGGTAATGATATAGCAGGTCCGAAAAGGAATCAGAGGACAGTACTCCCACCAATAAACATCACACCAGGAGTGCAACAGGTGCAGCCATTGATGAGCCCCACATTGTCGCCAACAACACCATGCCCAACGCATCCCCTGCTGGGAAATATAAGCCCTCGACCCACGTATGTTCCCCAACAAGCCACCTACATACCCCCACGGGCCACATACACAGTACCCCCAACTGTAGTGCAGCCACTGAATCCTAACCCTAACTACGCCAAGGCTCCAAGACCTGCTTGGGCTCACAATTGTGTGATGTTATTAAGCATCATGCTCATCATTTCTGGCATCATCATGTTCATCACAAACATCGTTGGCTTGACATTGGGTGTCAAATTTGCTGTAGGTGCAACAGGATTTTGGGGAGGTGTATTCATGATGGTCACTGGAGGAATTGGCATTTGTGCATCAAAAATGAAATCTACATGTAAGATTGTTAGCCTGATGGTCCTTGCTGTTATACTAGCTGTATTAAGTGCCTGTATATTTGGGGCACACACAACAGGTACTGTAATAGCCTCTGTTGGAGGATTGGACTACAGGGATGAGGGTGCCTTTGTGGAGTTTCCTGACTACATGGATGAACTACTGGACTACATAGAGGACTACAACTGTACCCATCCTTACGAGATTGTGAATGACACCTATTGTGAGGAAACATTTGCGTACAGACTAAATAAAAAGGAATATGATGAACTAATTGCAATTCCTACAAAACGGCCAAAATTTGATTATTATGATGAGAAGCAACCAGGATTCGGCTTAAGGATTGCTTTTAATGCAATTCTGACATTCTTTGCATTGGTGGTCTTTGTGGCCTCAATCATAGCTTCATGCTTGTCATGCCGGGCAGTGTGCTGCCGTTCTAGTTCTAGTGTGATTCAGGTTAGTATTCTTCATTGTGTCTATTCAAACAACTCACTAATCTTAACAAGTCTAAATATGAGTTCCTTTTCAAAAGACTTTCATGTGAACACTAGTGTTGTCGCGATGTGCCATAATCGTACATCGATGCATCGGCAATTTTCAGTAGTTAACATCGATGCACATCGCGATGTACATCGAGAAAAAGTTCAAGAAAAGTGCACTGAAATACCGAACGCTAATGCACTAAAATATCGAACAGAACAAATTAATAAGAGTAGCTGGTACATCCGGGAACATAGTAACGGTGAAATGAAAGTAAAGTACTTTTTTTAGATTAATGGTTCATTTCGACTAGCTAAAACAGTTTTAAAGCGAAAGAATATCAGAAAACATTTGAAAATGAAATATGACATGAAAAAAGGTAAGCAATTGGCGTCGGAATAAGATAAGAAAGGGCGATTTTTAGCAAATTGAAATTTTTTAAAAACATCGATGTTTTGTTTCAGACATCGATGCATCGCCAGAACCAGCTTTGGCGATGTATATCGCGATGTATCGATTAATCGCGACAACACTAGTGAACACATGCCAATACGAACACTTTTGGCCAATTCCAGTTGTACTCAGATTAGCCATGTTTGAATGTATAAAATGCACAATACTGCCTCATTACACATTACATTATGATCCAATATTCCAAGATTGAGATAGAAAATCAATCATATTAGGGATGTTGCAAACTTTCTGTTACAAATTGTACCATCAATTTTCAAATATTAAGTTCAAATATTGATTTCAGGTTGTGTATGTCCCAGCTACAGGATCTGTGCAGATGAACTCACCATATTCCCCGGGCCATTTTATCTCACATGGCAGCAACCAACAGGTTGGTTTCTTTTTTCTTATATACAATGACCAAAGAGGGAATCTTATTAAATCACAATTACCAGAATGAAACCAAAAACTGTATGTATTCATTCAACAGTCACAAAATGTTGTTGGCATCAACAAAATATCAATACCAATGCCAGTGGGGTGTATTATCACCCTCTCCATTAGATTTACTGCAACTATTTTCCCTTATACATGTACTTAAAGGCAACAAGAGAGACAATTATTTATTTTACAAATAAACATTCATCAAAACAGTGCTAACATGTCCTCTCTATCAATTTATTTAAGTAACTAACCAGAATCTAACAAGATTATTTAGTGTACATTGCTTATTGTTTCATCCAGCAGGCTGTCTCTGTTCCCCCACACGGCCAGCTACAACCCCATTATGTACAAAACCAGGGGTTGGGTCAATCCCAGAATATGACTACAAGATTCACCTACCAAACTGAATCCAGTGATTACAACCAGACTCAGCAACATACACAGGGAGCAGATGAATATACTAGGATACAGTCTCCTCCCCCTGCTTACCAACAATATGGGAGTAATGAAATGACTTCTATTGGCTAATAGTTCTCTAAATACTATTCTCAATAAACATTCATTCATTGTGCAGGGGTCACATTTGTAGAACAGTCAGTTACAGATCTGCAAATCAATTGTTCTTTCTCAGATTCAAAACAGACAAATGATTTGTACCTTCTTTACAATATTTGAAGAAATTAACACTGACTCAGAATTAGATGACAAAATATTCCTTCATCACGACAGGGACAGAGCCACTGACTACAGAGAATGAATGAACACACCTGGAGGTTGCCTATTTACCAAATGGGAGTGATAAAATAGTACTAATCATTGTTCACACATCAGTCAGACCAAGCAGAATTCATTAATGTATTAATACAGTGGTCAATGGCTGCTTCAAAGAATGTTATTATAACAACTTATAAATATTGTAAATAATACTGAAATTGATTTAAATAAATGATTTCTTCAATTTTAAATGTTTCAGATAAAATTCAGTTTTGTATTAATTAGGATACTCAAGAAATTGTGGAAACATATTTTTGCTTATATTCTAGAAACCATGCATACATAAAACAATCACATCATATCTTAGTTTGTGAAATTATTTAAATGATGTATTTTGAGTAAACATTTTTGATGACAAGTTGCTGAGTACTTATTTGTCATATAATGACCTTGTCATAAAGGAACGACACAATACACCACAAATACGACTCCAAACAGATGGATTGGAGGATTCAGAAGCACTACATAGGTACATAATAGACAGAACAATGTCTAGAAGTCAGAAATCCCCAGAATCTAGTGGTGAATATTTCATATCAACCACAATTTAATTTAAGTGCTGAATAAGTGCTGAAAAAGGTAATCATCCTCTCCCATAAAAATATCAAGGAGCATAAACAATGCTTTATTTTTTTAAGTGGAATGTGGATTAGAATTTATTCCATTGTAAAGATAAAATAAAATATCTGTGTTACCTTGTATGAACCTCTGATCCTCCTCATCTTCTACAAGGTAATCTTCAAACTCTCCAAACTCAGCTAAAAAGAACAAAAAACATACATGTATATCAGTAGAGCTCTACTGACTGCTGACTAGATAATCAGTTAGCACAAAATAAAAGAGGAACAATTCAATTTGTATGAAAAAGAATGATATGCAGATTGCTTACTTGTGACACAAAACAGACAACCCTATCATAAAGTGTGCCGTTAAGTTGTTGATGTACTTTGAATACATCATGTCATAAACTGTGTTTTTATTTGTTCTCCATTTTGTCATGGATCATACTTACCAAGTTGTGCTTTAGCTCTGGCCAACTTCTCCATTCTTATCTGCTCTAATGACTTGATCTCAACGTTTACATCTGTGATATCTGTAAATAAAATATTCCTTTATCAATAAATGTAAATGTGTGCATATTACATCATACCGCAAGGTGTTACAAGAACATCTTCAAGTGTTCATCTTCATATGTCAAATATCATTCTGTTAGGGTCATTCGGTGAATATCCATGACCAGAAGGAGGAGTTTCACAAGAATTTCTCACAACATGCAAAATGAATGGAAATCATAAATTTAACATGGAAAAGTTGAAAAGTCCCTATAAACAACAGGCAATTTTGTCAAAACTGGTGAAAATCACCTGTTGACTTTGCCAACTAATGAAACCCCTGAATAGTAAAAGCAAGATCTTAACAAACTGAATGGTGATTTATATAATCAACCTGGCCAATATTCAACAGGGTGATCTTATGCTATTAGTATAGCAAAATACAACCTACACATACCTGTAGCATCAGAAGAGCGCCTAGTCTGTATAAATGTGGGCTGGCTGGGTACAGTGACCTCCTTTAGGCGAACTGGAGGCTTCTTCTTCACAGGTGTATGTCCTGATGAACTCTCCGCATCTGATTCTGAATATACATATTTGTTTTTCTTAGAAGATGGGCATATTAAGATATTGTTGCATGTGCAATTAAGGTAAAACTATTAGCAGCTCCAATGGCTTATTCCTCCTGTTGCTATCACAACCATAACTTTTTGCCATATGGGGTAATGGGCTTGAAAATAATATCAACAGATGCAGGATCTGACACCTTATGTATGTGCCAAATTTTAGTGGAAATGAACAATTACAAAAGAAAATAAAGCAAAAATTAGCAACTACACATGATATGTGTATTAAGGCATGATCTGTTGACAGACCTGTAGATGCAAGTCTTCAAAAATATGGTGTTCTATCCTCAGTTCTGGGGTTAACTGGGTTAACTGGGGTTATGATGTCTAATTAATTAGTATGTATGTTTATATGATTGATGCTGAGCTATACACCCTTGTTGAACTCTACTGTGACATCTTAGAACATGACTTTGTGAACCCTTAATCTGATTCCCAATAAACACTTCAGGCTACCCTCATAGCCATAGGAGGTTTCTAACAATTAATTAATCAGTAAAAACTAAAGTGAAAAATATATATGTAGAGATCTTTGATACTAGGAATCCAACAAGTAAATAAGCGTACTAATAGTAATGTGTGACAGATGCTGAGAATCATAAAAAAATATTTAATCCCTATTACCTTGGGTGAGTTCAGAATACCCAGGTGACTGCCCTGTGAAGAATCCAGGTATGTAAATACACAACTTAATCATTTATAAAATTGGGGGATCAAATCAAAACAAATCTATAAATCAATTGCTTTTCCAAGGCCCAAAGCATAGTAAATAGACTCAATATTGCATGGAATTCTCTATAAACATAAAATAACTGTAAAGTATTTACTTCACATAATCACAAACAGGCCTTCTAATTCAAGCTGGAGTATGGGCAAGTCAGTTTCATACACGTGCAGCAATAATCAATTGACTCAAAATTTCACTCAACTGAGTAAGCCACAAGAATTTACTCAATTGAGTAAGCTACAAAAATTCACTCAATAGGATAAAGCACAAGAATTCACTCAATAGAGTAAGCCACAAGAATCCAAATATCTACTCACCATCGGACAGTGGATTAATGACAACAGGTTGTACAATGGGGCTTGGTATCTGCTCCTCTTCAATACTCAGTCTTTTCTTTACCTTCATCTCTAGTGGCTTTGCTATTAGACGGTCAAATGATTCAGCTAAACTGCTGGCAGATGTGGTAGCATTGGTGACAGATACTGCAATGATACACATCAAAATTACAGCAATTCACACAACTTTTTTGGCTCAATTTTGAAGGGCTAGCTGGGGACCTATATGATTGAGCAATGGGATCAAAAAATGTTTACCAGTTTCTATCTTAAATGGTCTAGACTATCATCAATGATTGACAAAAATGAACTAGAAGTTAAAGCATTCACTTTCAACCTTAATTTGCTTCAGAGAAATCTTTACTTTAAAGTCTGTTATATACAGATATATAAGGATTTATGGTATACCAATTCTGTCAGTCCTCCCCATACGTGGTAGTCGCAGACGTTGGGTAATCGGGTGATCTGGGCGAGGCAGTGATTAAGGGGAATGAATCTAGGCACATTTTCCTTTAAACATTTGACACTCTTGCGAGATCTATTGCTTGGAA
This sequence comes from Owenia fusiformis, assembly GCA_903813345.2. Classification (NCBI taxonomy): domain Eukaryota; kingdom Metazoa; phylum Annelida; class Polychaeta; order Sabellida; family Oweniidae; genus Owenia; species Owenia fusiformis. The sequence goes on from CAIIXF020000006.1 coordinate 7,677,631, forward strand.
CCCCATTTTGTTGGAAAATGTAATGATTCGAAAATGAGCTCATATCAGGATGGTTCAAAAACAACATAATTGGATCATCCAATGTCAATGTCTGTGGCTACTGCGTATTTGGAGAACTAACAGAATTGGTTTACCATGAACCCCTTACATCTTATCAGTCCATTAAGGACAGAAATATTGAAAAGTTGAATTCACTGTCTCAACAGCATGTCAATGATGCATTTGACCAGTTTAGGCCAAAATCGAGGGCTATATTTGATCAAAATGGTGGACATATTGAGCGTCTGTTTATGTAAATCAAGTTGACAAAAAACTTGGTTTTTGCAAGTTTCGGAAAACCGGTTTTGAAACGAAAATGACGTCATTTATATTATGGACGCTGGTTGACAGACATTATAATAAATTTGAACTCATGGTATACCAAATTAAAGATAAGTAAATTCCCTATCCACTGGTATATAATATGTCACGTATTTTCGAAATACGAGTGTCCCATTTTTTTGGACCACCCTGTATATACTTGTAGGAGATTGCGACAGTGTTCAACATGGCATAACTTGCTTACCTATGTGGTTTGAAGCCGGGAGGATGTCATCAGATTTTGTATGCCTGAATGCACAGTGGGGCTTGGTACATCCCCCAGGTTGTGTCTCCCAGTAACACTGCTCCAATGAACGGTCTTTCTACAATGATTAATATGGACATATTTATTTGTGAAACAGTCTACAAATTAGAATTTCCAAAAGCCTAAATGCAGAATCTTTAATGTTATAATATAATGACTCATATCAATCTACTCCGGTATTTATAAGAGACAATACAAGCTTTATAGTAATATAGCCCCTCGTTATGGACATAACACCATGTGGTCTTTCAATAATAAACAATGTGGCTTGCATAATTTAGCTAAAGCTATACCAAAGGCATGTTGTTGTGACCTTCATCATTTTAATACCACAGTACCTGTGAAATTATTAACTTGGCTTACCTTTATCTCCATGTGTCTAAACTTGCAGACTCTCCTTGTACAGCATCCATCTTGCCATAAGGAACATACAGTTTCATTACCTAGGGCAGCTTCACAATGGCGAAATGGACACATATCTCCCTGTAATAGAAATGAGTAAACACAATGGAGTTACCAAGGGGTTTATAGATTAATTGTGTTTCAAGACAGGGGTTACATGATGCCAGATATAAATTATGCTTATAATGTCAGTTTATACAAAATGCTTTGTCTGTATTTTAGAGAAAATTGGGGTATAACTGCAGGGGTTTGTATCATCTTTGTATTATTTTTCCAAACAAAATTCTGCAATATACTTCCAGACCGATGTGTACTTTTATGTAAAATTTAGATCAGTGTGATATATGAGATCATTTTTGTGAACGGCTTACCTTTGAACAACTGGAGTAGTAGAAAAAATAGCAGTCATCTCCTTGTTGGGCCATGTTGATGTTCAGATGTATGGCAGTTGTGTCTTCAGACTAATCCTTTCTTGAATATTGTACTTGATGATGTACAGATTTGATCCCTCTACTTGGATACTATGTGATCTTTTATTTGATTTTGTAGTTAGGTTCAGGTCGTCGATGTTTATCATCAATCTGATCAGTTGTTGCAAGGTCTTCCTTCTGGATTTCAGTAGATTTTGTTTATGGATTGTAAGGCTTCCTTTGTCAATAATATGTTCAGTCAATCATGATTGAATGTCGATCTCTCTGCCTCTGGTCTGAAAATAGTTTGTTGGCGGGCCTTGTAAACCAATGGGAACTTGGAATAAATGGGATTTGGGTGGTTGAAGCCTACGTGTGATAGACAGGGAATTCTGAAAATGAAAAATGTGATGTAATACAGTCAACTTGATAAGGATACTATACACTACATAGTCATACAGTAATTATTGAAGAAATAAAAATAGGGCAGAACATCTTGCGTTGCATAATGCTGCAAAAAGGATTCTGTTGACCTTTTTTCCAGCTTTACAGGTGTGTTACCATTTTAATTACTATATCACAAGAAAATATTTTTATATTTGTTTATTGTATTGGCACTTACTTGTACTACAATACATTCTAAAAAAATCCTCTTTTACATCATTTAACATTTTTCTCCATAACTATTAGAAACTTTTTGCACCTACTTTTTTTTACTTATCCCAGTGACATCACAAGCTTGGACAATGGTAGGGACAGAGTATGATTTTCCTGGTGGGATGTACAGCTTTAAAATATAATACTGAGCATCAAATTGGTCAAAGCTGTATCACTGGAATAATACAGTTTTGTGGTCTGGATCTGAAATATAAAAAATGAAATTACTTTCTTTAAAGCTTATCAATGATGCTTCTTAAATCATAAATGCTTGATTGATTAAACTAAAATTAATATTCAAAATCACATGAACCTTCATCTACATGTAACTTAGCAAATGCTGACATTTTACTCAAAACATGAACTTACATAGTTTTTTTTTATTGTTCATTCACACCAGTGACATCCCAGCAAGAAACCATATTGAGGATGAGGGCCAATGGGGCAAATCTTTACAATGGGATATTTAATAGTTTTGAGAAAGGGGCCTTCAAACACTTCAAAATTGCATCTTTCATATGCAATTGTGGAATGTGAACTTGGTGTTTGGGAATCTGGAAACACAAATATGAAAACAATTTAATCGTTTTAATTCAAGCAAGCAAGAGTCGAAATAAAATACATGACACAATTGGTTTGAGTATATCAATGATAGTATAATGAAGATCCAAGTTAAATGATAATTAGTTTATCACTATACTCTCTGAATACATTGCATTACATTGATTGTGATTGTAAATAGTGATGATTGAGATGAGATATTCTCAAAAAATTATAAATACCTTGCTTCTGAACACAAGTCCACTACAGCAAAGCATCGGGAGAAGTCATCTGCCAAAGGGAGGTCTGCTACTCTATATGCATTTTGTTTCTGATAATTTTGAATTTGCTTCAATTCTGTATCATTATGACCAAAAATGCCAAAATTAACCTAGAGTTATCATGGTAGGTCTCACAAATTTTGCCAACCATGACATGACAATTGGACACCTCAAGTCACCATTCAATTCACTCATTACTTGCAGCAAAGCAACATGACTCGTTAAACATGCTGACCAAGCACAATAATAATGAGTGCATATTCATTGTAAATTGAGTGTCCAATCTATTTCTAGATCCCTACCCAAGGAGTATCAATACAACCAGTTATCAAGGACATATCTATCTGACCGAACATTACAAGTAGCAATTATCAAGTATGTTTTCTTTTAGCCTTTGTGTTATGAACAAAAGTCAAGCTCAAAAAAAACTCAAATAAACCCCCTTTGAAATCTAATCTGGCCATGCGACATTGAGTTGCACAAACCACATCAATAAACTTAGGGGTTCAATGAATTCAGAGATTGCCATGGTTTCTAAATTGACTAGTGGAAAGCAAGAATAGATCAAGTTGTAATTATAGTAGGCCATCTTGAAGAATGAGAGAGGAGAAAATGAAACTAAATTGATTGAAAATAGTGAGGCTTTCTTTAAATAATATATCGTCATTCGATTTGATTTCTGAATTTCGTGTGCATTGTATATTCCATTTTGATTTTTGTGCAAAAATGAAAAATTATTGAAAAAATAAAATTATCAAAGCAACTCTAAAATATCCTTTTCCATGAAAACTTACCAATGTAGTCGTGTAAAACTTGTATATAACAATTGATTACTATTCTAGCTATGGAAATACACCAGTTATTGAATAGATCGTTAGATAAATATAGACATATTTAAGGTTTTAGCGGTTTCCTATTTTTCAGCGATTTTAAATCCAAGATGGCGGACAAGGTGTCCGTAGTCTCAAATCTCGTTGTATAAATTGTTTTCCTCGAATATAAAGCAATATTGTCATGGTAGTAACGTATAAATAATATAACACAATTTATTGTTAGTAATTTCAAGTGAAATAATATCTTACTTGACCATATATTATTGTTTATCATATATTGTTTGAGACTATATTTGTACTCAACAGGTCACATTTTGAGAAGAAATCAAAACACACATGATGGTGAAACCTCAGGGAAAAATCAAGTCTAAAAACCACCATCACACAAAGGGCAAAATGAAACAAAGTGGTGCCAATATTAAAGACAAACGGTTCAAGACATACATTGGCAACCAAACAGAAGGTATAAACCACAGATCTCAACTTGAGAAACATTTCTTTCACAGGAGCTTGAGACATGAGTTTTATTCATGCCTAAACTTTACTATATTTTTTACATCCTATCAATCTAATGATGGCTATGTGCAAATATAGTAACCTAAAGTTTACATGTTTTATATGTATGTGTTTCGGTGAATTCTCTCTCTCCCTGTGTTTTTATCGGAGTAGACTAGATTGAAAGTGAGAGAGCCGAGAGATATTCATATGCTATCTATTGCAAGACTTACGCCTGCCAAAACCGTCGCCATGTTAATCAGTGTTTTTAAGTATCGCAAGGATCCTGTCATGACCGTGGTAATGTTAAAACCTGATATGACCGTGATAATGATTGCAAGGCCTGTCATGACTGTGGTAAGGTTAAAGCCTGATATGACTGTGACACAGCGAAACCCTAATTTTTAACTTATAAATAATTTGCGAACAAACTATATCTCTACTCTCATTCAAGGAGGTTCGATTCGATAGCACATCTTTCTATAATGATCAATTAATAAGGTTTATGCATAAAAAATACTAACCGCAACAGGGAAACATGAAGGTCATTAATGTCATATAAAGGTTACGGTCGCGCCAGGCTTACACGATTACACTATCACGGTCATGGCAGGCATTGCTATATAATACAGCATTGTCGCGGTTATACCAGACTTTCACGATAACATTACCACGGTCATGCCATAGTCTTGCAACAGATAGGGTCTCGAGATATTGCCATGGCCTGGTTATGTTCCTGGAACTTTGTAGTATCGTAAATTCAATTGTTGATTTACGGTTTTGTCATAAATTTACGATAAAGCCAATCCTGAACTTTTCTGTGTATTTCTAGGACACCTTTTTATTACCTGTAGTAAAGTTACGATAGTTATGAGGTTCAGTAATAAGTTTGGATCGACATTTTCATCCATTTATTGAAGTTTCATCCCATGTTTTGAGGCACTCATTTTAGTGCCTTTCATTGAAAATTTCATAACAGAGAGGTATAATTAGTTGAAGTGAGACTTGAAACACCTCCCTACTTGAAACACCTCAATGTCTTTTTAGTCATTGACTTCAATTAAATGAAACGAAAATGAAATGAAACACTTTTTATGAGAGATAACACACAATGTTTTACTGTACTGCACTTAATGCACTGTATTTCTTCCATAGGGCAAGGGTTTGCAGACAAGAGAAAGCGTAAGATGATGCTAGACTATAGAAAGCTACTACAGAAAGAGAAACAGAAAATGAAAGCAACTGAACCAGGAACATCTGGGGAGAAAAGTGTGCATGAAATGCCAAGGTATTTCCATTTTGTTTTATTGTTTCCTAACCCATGTGTGTTTCTATTGTACCTAAAACGGTACAACATTGTCATTAGCTTGATGGTTGGGCAGTAAGGTACCGATAGCCTCTCACTTTTCATGTCTCCACAATTATTATACAAGTTGCTCCATAAATCAATTTGAAATTTTTAAGGTACAAAACTGTTTCATGTGTACCTTAATATTTTCTGGTCTTTCTCCATTTTGAATTTAATCTGCTCTTGATTTTAGGAGACTTTCTAAACAAGACAAAATGTCAGCCTTTTATGCAGCCCAGAAGCAGTTCTCATTGAAGTCACAGGAAGATGTGTTAAAGAAAGAGGTTCGTTTGCATGACTGTTGTGTGGAAAACGTTCAAACATGTTTGAGATAAACAGAGTAATTATCCCATCGAACAAAGTTCGGAGGGATATAGGGAATGCGTCCGTCCGTCTATCCATCCGTCCGTCTGTCTGTCCGTCCGTCCGGGCAATAACTCAAATACCGTTGGCCCGATTTTGTTCATATTTTGTACACATATACCCAATAGGGGTAGATGTTCTACTCGAAACCGATTTTCAAAATGGCCGCTCTAAAAATGGCGGCCATTTTTGTGCCGATTTTACAGTAATTTAGGTACTGCATATAAAACTGTAATAGCAATATGTTTTAAATGTAAAAAAGTTATATAGGACATTGATTAAGCTAGAAATGTAAAAACAGAAAAAATACATGGCAGCCTTGCACATCATTTTACGATTTTGCTCTAACTTAAGAAGTAGTGGAGCGATTTTGTTCATATTTGGTATGTGAATACTTTAAGTATGGAACAATGTTTAATGACATTTTCAAAAAGTAGTGGAGCGATTTTGTTCATATTTGGTATGTGAATACTTTAAGCATTGCCCAATGTCTAATGACATTTGGGTAGTAGGCGGCCATTTTGAAAAATGGCCACCATTTTTTACGTTTTTACTATAACTTGAAAAGTAGTGGAGCGATTTTGTTCATATTTGATATGTGAATACTAATGAGCCTTCCTCACTGTCTCATGACACTTTGCGTAGTAGGTGACCATTTTAAAAAATGGCTGTCATTTTTACTATAACTCGAAAAGTATTGGTGCGATTTTGTTCAAATTTGATATGTGAATACTTTAAGCATGGCACATTGTCTAGTAAAACTTTGGGGAGTAGTTGGCCATTTTGAAAAATGCCCATCATTTTTAAGTGTGTTATTTTACATTTCTTATTATAATTCTTAAAATCGCGGATTCGGTAGTATTGAATCTCTAATAAAGATGGCGCGAAAGTTTTTCCTTATAAGGTCAAAATATTTCCCATGATGCAGTTCGCGGGGGAACAAAATTTTTCTACCTTGTTTTTCCCCGTTGGTTTAACATGGGGATTTTCATACCCATTTTTCAAGCGATATTTTCGATCGAATCTCCATGCGATCGGAGAAAACAAACTAACAGAAACAATTAGTCTTTTAATAATCTTTATATAACATATATTTTTTTTCATTTTATTGGCTCCTAACGGGGTGAAAACAATGATTGAAAATGGGAGTATATTCCGGAAGAGAAGAAGTCACGTGACTAGTCGCCATATTGGAAAAAGCAATTCCATTCGACTTTCAACACGTTCATGCCAATATTACCGCACTACAAACTGTAACATCGATGCAACAACTGTATAAAAGTACTCATCTTCATATTACATTATAGAGTTACGTTGAAAACCCACAAACAACTGAGCATTTGACCAAAGAAGACACGTCGCTATTATCTAGGTCAAGTTTAGTGGTTCGAAAGCAAATCTTACATACTCGTTTCCGAATTTTGTTGTTAATTGTATAATCTTTTATTGATTAAATCTGGTATACTGACTATTAATTCAATGACAAAGAAGAAGAATTCCGATGGTGTCATTTTTTTATTTAGCTTGCGGGTGTAAAAACAAAATTGCGTAATTAATTTGATTTAGAACTTTCGGGTCTCACAAATAGCTACACGAAATGCATCGTTGAAAAATATTGACCAATCAAATTTTGTCCTTTTTGAGTACATATATGCACCATATATGCGAACGTTCTGATTCAAAGAGCGAACAGCGAAATGGAGAATTCAAAAAGTAATAGAGCGATTTTGTTCATATTTGATATGTGAATACTCGTAAGAATTGCATCCTGTCTTATGACATTTTGGGTGGCCAGCATTTACATGTAAATGTGTGTGATTTTTTTATTTACTTCTTGTACTTCTTGTCTTCATTTTGAAAATGGTGGCCTTTCTTATGGGTGTTATTTTACGATATTTGCTATATATTTTGTTTGTCAGCCATGCCAGCCATTTCTGTTCGATGGGATTCGCTACGCTTTGGCGTTGCCGTTGTTCTGGTTTTCAGACTTTCTTGTGGATGAATTGTACTTTAGTTTGCATTAAATAGAGATATTTTCACGTCATTAGCTAGGACTTTCGTCATAAAAGAACATTATGGACAATAAGTAAATTGCAGAATCAATGCAAATACTTGGAATATTTTTTTTCATTTTTTGTTAAGAGTGGTTCTCTCCTTGGATGAGAAATAATCCTTTGATCAAGTCCTACCCAATCAAAATACTTCAATCAAAATTCTCCGAATCATTTATTGCATCTTATCAGAATCAAAACTGTATTTATTTGTCCTTTCTGTTGTTGCAGATTGAAGAAAAAAGACAAAAAGAAACACAAGAAGCATTAGACAAATATAATACCAGAAAAAAAGAAACCCAAAAAACATTAAAAAAGAAAACACATAGAGGTCAACCTGTTATGGCAAACCGCATGGATCTCTTGCTAGAGAAAATCAAGAAACAATCCTGACATCTATTTAACTTGATGGTAAGAACATATTTATGTACAACAGATTTGATTTTAGGTCATCACTCGTCACTGGCAGATCCAGGGGGGGGGGGGGGAGGCTATGGGCCTTTAGGGGCCCAAAAATTGTTTCTGCCCTTGAAATGTGGGTGGGCTCCCTTGGCCCCCCCTTGTTAGCTTTCAGATCTGCCACTGCTTGTTGATAGTACCCCAATCATAATACCCGCTAAATGTATTCAAGCAGTCTCCAAACTATCAGAGCAACTGGGTGCTCCACCATGTAGTAAATTTGAAAATTATAAGTCATCTTTTTGAAAATCAGTTTGCACCCTGCCAAAATGGCGAAATATTGAGACATTTTGATTTAAATTAGGATTGAGTAAAAATCCTCTCAAGATCACTTATATTATTATGGGATATGAGATTCATGTTTGACCAGCCTAGTTGTTAGATATTTTATTGGCAATATTTGAAGCAGCCAAGAGACAGGAAATACGGTTCAGTTTTCCTTGCACGATTTTAAAGCTTTTAATGAATATAAGATGTTGTGTTTTACCATTTGCAGTAGAAAAACTGAATGTTTGTCTGGCAGACATAAATCATAAGAACATGCAGAAAGTTTGGAAGAAGAAACTCTTGCTTCTCTTTATTGCATATCAATAGTCAAAGATTTCTGCTTAGAGATACAAGTTTTTTGACCTGGTAAATAGAAGTAGAGCAACTAGATCAAGCAACTCTGAAAATGAATGTCTTAAAATGTGCAATATAAACTAAAATTAATATTCACTGAGTATCCTTGAATATTTGTAGTTACGATTCAATTTCCTTTGGAATTTTTATTATTATTGTATGGATTGTGTTACATTCCTTAGACATGATTCTCGTCCATAACTCTCATCTCAGTTCATCTGTTTTATAATATTGATTTAATGCTTAGAGATAGAATGGCTTAAGAGTGCAAAATGTTGGAAAGAGTTCTTTCAAAAACATGCCAATGTTTCCCTTGCAATCGTGATTTTATTTTCAGAAAAAACAAAATCGATTTAAGATGAAGAAACGTCCATATTCATTTGAAAAAATTTCTAAAAAATTTAAAAGTGACAATTCTAATCTAAAACTTAGTCTACTCTCAACCTGTCCCTATACCGTCCATTTCCTTCAAAGGAGCGCAAATATCACAATACTAAGGCTTTAGAATAAAAAATTTATTGAATCATTTCTAAGGCAAATAAATTAGTTCGAATGAGGTAAATTGCTTTGATTCCATTTATATTATTCATAGAATCTGTAAAGAGCTTTTCATTGATGATTCATTGCAAATTTATTACCAAGACATCACATATTTTTTATGATACTTAATGTAATTGATGTTTAATACTAACAATAAATGTAATGAAGTAGAGATAGTCCCCAGTGTTGTTCTATCCTCAATATTCTCTCTCAAACCCAAGACTAGGGAGATAGATCTAGTTTTATAAGTCCAAGACAACTTGGCTGACTTTCGACTTAATCTTCCCAGACATTCTCGATTTATTAATTTGCCAAATTCCTTCCAAAATATAACTAGCGTGCATGATTTAACAAATATGTGGAATCTTGAAATATGGTGTAATCCTGCCCTGCTTATTACACAGTTATGTGTTAAAATGAATTATTTCTCAGGAAATTATCTATACAAAAATATCTCCCTAGGTGCCATACCCTTTATAAATCATCACAAATCTTTTTATACAACAAATTTTTGATAAATAATTTATTAGCTGATTGTCTTTTTCCATTAGTACATTGTAATAATAAGGACAAACAGTGATTATGATAAGTAATTATTTATAAGAGCCGGTAACATATCCGGAAAATATTTACTTACATATGTTATTTTTCTAAATTCTCCATATAAAGTATGAAAAGTGAAAAAGAAATTTTCATAGGAGTTGAATGTCAAAGTCCTTTCAAAGAATTTGATAAGGTCAATCTAATGTCACAAGAAGTGATTTTTAAAAATATATTTTTAGATTTGGCTTTTTAGATTATTGTGTCATGGAATATACAGTAAAACCTGTCTGATTTAAACAGTCAGTATGGTTTAATGTAAAACTTGTGAAAGTGAAACACGGTCCTTTGGTACCTCTAAACAATGTTCCAGAGGTTCAATGTACCGGTATATTAAATTAATGAGAAATGGGACTTCAGAGGCATTCAACTTTACAGGTTTTACTGTGCAAGAGGACCAGGATTTACTTACATAGGTGTCAATTTGAAAATATGTACATATTCAAAATATGCAAGAGATGTACTGGAGAGGTGAGCAATGAACATTCAGTATCTCATATGATGGTTACACTGTTTTTTGCGGTCACTGTGTCCTGATTCTGTAAGATTTAACATTCATGGTATTTCCACTAGGCATTTTCTAGGATCACAAAACAGATCATTGCGTAATATATCATACTTATGTCCTTCCCTATAAGTCACGTTAGAAGGTGGCTTTATCCATCTTGACATTTCTATTTCTCATTTAACAATTTAGTCATCATTATGCAACTTGAGCGAAACATCCAAAGCCCAAAATCTGATCATAGACAATCTCCTTCAAATCTTGCTCGAGCATGAAAAGTCATTTCCAGCACTGCTTCTCTTTAGTCAGTCAATGATTGTTACATCAGAACATGATCCTAAAAGTGCCAAAATGAGCACGGCATTGAAAAATACCAGGCAACAAAAATTAGCAGCCATGGAGCACCAATCTCCTTATAAAGTGGCATATCACCTGTCGGCATATGTCATGAATATTGGCACAAAAACAGAAAGGCTCATAACAACATATAGCCAAAACAGGAGGTTGTCAACAACTGTTGCCAGAACTTGCCAGTCTGAGTCATGTCTTCTTAAAGTTCTTCGGAAGCAACAGAAAGCACTCTGGCAAGCCATGTAGTTGTAGTCTGTGATTTCTTCTTTTTCTGAATCACTTTCCTCCAAATGGTAGTTGTTCATGTCATCAACACAATGAGCCGGACTGAAATGTTTCGTCTCAACCTCCCCGTTGAATTTTATATCTCTCATTTCTAGCCTGATAGATGGAGCTTTGGTAATTCTGTCTCTGCGATTCTGTCGATTACGACTCTTGTGTTTACCCTTACCAGGGCCACTCATAACAAGGAGAATTTTGCGAAGAAAAGTTGGTACTTTCTGATGTGTGTCATGACGCATACTGAGGTTGGTTACTATGACAGCCATGACAAGAGCCACTGACACCATCAACATTGTTGCTCCATAGAACATGCCTAGAAAAATTAAATGAATACTCATAAATCAATACAGTCCTTGAAATGATATTATTAAGTGTCAAATATGGAGCATCATATAGTCCAAGAACATTCACAATTTCAATTAAAAAACTAAACTAAACTACGTGACTACATACACACGTGACTATACTTACCGAGGACTGGTATAGAGTCTGGTGTTGGTGGCATTGTTTCTGCCACCATGAGTAGGAACACCACCAGGGCCAGGAGGATTGTAATCTCCAGATTCACCTTCTCCCCAGATTCCACAGGCAAGAAGAACCCCAAGTATGAGATCAGGTAGATCAACACACAGGGATAGATCATGTTGAACACATAGAACTGACTCCTACGACGCATGTTAATTGTGAACGTAACATCGGGGTATGGTTCATCACAGCAGGCATACTTCTGGACGTGCCGCACTGATGTGATATTCTCCACCCACCATTCCTGGTTTTCTGGGTTGTAGTAGATACTATTAGCGAAGCTCTCATTGTAGATAATATTAAGTTCAAACCCACTATAAGTCCAAGAGATGAAGCTTAGTTGGCATTTTTGGGTATCAAAAGGAAAGTACTGGACATTGAGGGCGCAGTATGTCTTCACGAGGGCAGGAATCATCCAGAGGACATTCCCATCATTGTTGATTATCACATTTGTCACCATTCTGTCATTGAAGTTCTCATCTGCACTGAAAATATAAAGTATGACATTGAATGACCTATTTTATCAGCTGTTGGCAGTCGAGAGACAAGATATCTTGTCAAGGCATAAGAACAAGTATAAAAACACATTTTATTGAAAAATGGTAGTGGCCGGCAAATGTAAATCCGTTGAAATGACCCAGAGTACCAAGAGCTAGGCTTAAAGGACAACATTTAACAAAACAACATAAACTCCTATAAATCATATATAGACTGCACTGACCATTAAGAAATGTCAACAATTCTTAACAAAAACCATTGCAACATTACGCATTACATTAAGTATACAAACGAGGAATATAAGTCCATAGTACTATTCATAAACGTAACAATCAATAGAGCAAGCCATGTTTTGACATGGTTAATATCTACCCTCTCACATAAAAATGGAAGGGGAAATGTGAACTTATAACAATCATCTAATTCACTGTTATACAGAAAAAAGCCTGGTTGGTCTCATGATAATCATGCCTAAGTAGTACACAGCTTTTGAATAATCTATAAATGACCCAGACCATACAATTGTGGCCACCCACCCTGCACATTATACTACATAGATGTCAATTTTGTTAATTCTCTTGTGATTGTGTCACTAGGTCTTGAAATATTAATGTATGGTAATAAAGCAATATTAATAAGTGAAATCTGTCTCTCGTGAACACATGTCTCTAGTAGACACCCATCTCCGCACATACTCTACTGACTTCTGTATAAATTGTCCTCTTTGCAGTGAAGTATACTGTTTTATCAGAAAAATATGTTCAGCATACACACGTTTTACTGTATATCATTCTATTTAATATAATTTGGTACATATTATCTTTTAGTCTTTATGTCAGCATTAAAAATGGTAACATATCAGCCACCTGTGACTGGCTCTCAGACTTCAGAATTAGTCTTCAGGTATTAGCAATCAGTTTCTGTAATGAATTGTTACACTTTTGTAACTATATGTTATAACCTACCAGCAAGAGCAATTTGCCAAAAATATTTACTCCAGTGATCAACCTCATCACTGAAGAGCAGTTCAGTTATTCAGGTATATACCTGCTCAACTACTTTTCTATTAATTCCAATAAAATACAGTCATACAATAGTCATACAATATAAATCAATGAATAATAGATGAGAAAATATAGAGGTTATATATGTATATGATATGTATATCAAAGAGGCTATATATGTATTTTACATCTGCCTTGTGTATGGTCTTTCTATCCCATGCATTCAATTTATTACATTGATGGCAAAAATGCCAAAAATCAAAATCTACAGAAAGATCATGTTAATCCATCAAGGTGTTTCATATGACTGAAGATAAACAGATTGCAAATAAATGAAATCTTACACTTTTAAAGAATATTCATGATGGATACAGGTTGTATATTTGTTAGAAGCAGAATATATTTACAGTAAAACCTTTATATAGTGAACACCTATGCAGCCCCCAAAAATGTGTTCACTGTAGGCAGGTGTTCATTACAGAGAGGAAGTCAGTGTAAAATATCTTTTGAAGTTATGTTCACTAAACACAGGTTTTCACTAGAGAAAGGTGTTTACTAAGACAGGTTTTACATTTCTTATCTTTTGAAGTATTATAATTCTTATAAATTAGTTTTGTTCTCATTTATTTAAGTATAATTATGAGATAGAATGAAATATAATACAATGTTGTGTGTTTCTGGTTTTGCAATTGCATACTTATTTCATAACCAGCATTGACCACACAACCTTAATTTCCTTCAAATTGCCATTCGATTATTTCTGTTGTATAAAACAGTAATTCAATTAAAAGGGGAACAAAATATAGAATAAGTACAATTTAAGTACCATTGGGAATGTTTGACTCTTAGATGTTGTGGTATGATCATAAGGGACACTATGGTTTAATGAACATGGCATGTTATAGTAATTGGATCATTTATTAGAGATCCGATATATATTCAAAGACTTAATATAAAATATATTCCGTAAACACTAATGGCGATTTATTGGCTTATGCAGCAGATTACAATATCATGCTGATTGCTGAAACTCAGTATCTATAAAAACTGACATGTCAAATTAGAGTTATAGTCCATTACCCTGTACACAGTCTAGTTATAAACTAGCCTCTGCCTAGTACAGACTATATTACAGTTTAACAGCCCCACCCTCATGACTGGTGCCTGTGACAGCCCGGGTCATAAATCATTTCAAACCCACCATGCTGACATTTTCTCAACCAATCAGTGAACTGGAATGAACATGTGTTAAGTGCGTGCTCATTGGAAATGACTAAAAGGAAGTTGTCCATATTTTGATGATGAACTCCGACTCGGTGAGTTCAAAGATTGGTCAAAAATTGAAAGAGTGAAAACGTACCCTTTCCATTCATTCGACTTTGTTTCTTAAAAGAGAGCTTCATTTTCATAGTTTAACTAGACTGCATGCAGGGTAGTGAAAACCAAACTCATTTTTAAAAACGAAGTCAAATGAATGCAAATGGTATGGATCAATTATATATGTTACCTAAACCTTGATGTGAACCATGTCTCAATTTTGCCAACAACTGCAATAGATCTGGCTTATTTTGAAGTATATTTCCCCAATTGAATATTTAATTCAACTGGGCAATATATGATGAGTGCAGGAATAGCCTTTAACACAAAACATATCTATGAGGCAGTGGTAATAGGTATATAATTCAGTTATTAGTCCTGCTTGGACCTTTTTCTTTGAATGTTTGTTGGTATTTAATAGGCCTTAGTCTCGTGAGAGGATTATGGATAGCTTTTGTAATCCAGTCAACTTGGACAGGAGCATGATGAATGGATCTGACTAACTTTTATTCAAAATAATGATGACAAAATTTTCTCATTTGTACATGACAAAATTTTCTCATTTGTACATGATACCTTCAAAGTAGAATTTTACTTAAAAAGGGGCACATGTATTTTTACTATAACACGTCCATCATTAAATATTATAATGTAACGTATTAATGGGGTCTTGAGGAGGGGTACGAAAAAAAGAGTATAATGTTCAATATTAAAAATGGATTGTAGGATATATTCAGTAAGTATGAAGTTGAAATTTCACAGGATATTTTATGTCACATGATATGTTTTTAGCCAATCACAGAATGAGAAACATGACAGTGAGTTACTAAGTATAGATGTTCCCAAGTCAGAAATTTCAAATATTTTATGCACTTTTTCTGTTGAATGATAAATTATTGACTTCATCAAAAACATTCATCCCAATTACTTTTATCTTATCTGGTATTTTTATTGATATGGAGACATGATCTATAAATTGGGCATTAATATACCCCCTTTAGTACATCAAGGTTTGGTAATAAATAAAATAAATGTGAACTTTAACTTCGATATAGTACATCTCATGCCACTTTGGGAGAACTTTGAGGATTTTTATGATGAATATAATTAATTTACTCGGTTGGTTGTATGGCCTCTCCCATGTTTTTCAAGTTTTATTCTATACACCTACTGTGTAGTAAATTGTGGAAGCAGTAAATCCTTGATAAGGGATTATTTATCACCGGTTTGTTACTTGTAAAGGGAGAAAGATTATATCAGATCAAATCAAATTGCTCTTTTAATGAAGGCTGTTCCCCAGGGTAACATTGAGTTTGGAATTCGCTGTATTCTACCATGCAAGTTTTATGAATTATCTCTGCATCTAGATTCTGCAGATTGTTTACTTGCTTTGTTGTGGCGCGCTCTATTTACTTATATTAGCCACGTATCCTATAAATATTTGGTCTGTGTGTAATCGTAATCATTATTGGGAATTCAGATACCTCAGACAGCTGATTATTTCTGAGTTCTAAACAAGTGGTTTTGTTCAATAATATTTGTTGTATGTCAAAATCATCTGTCTCACATTTCTGTTATAAGAAAAACACATTTCACCATCATCTCTTTGATCTATGATGTAACCTGAGTTTCTGTACACATAATCTTATTGGATTTTCTTTGGGTGTCCTCCAAAATGGCGAAAGCAGTACCACAGAGATTCAATTAATCAGGATTATAATTAAGTCTAATATAGCTCACTAGTCTAACTCAGGTTCAGTTATTAAATTACAAAGAATTTATTAAATAAATGTACTATTTGCATTTGAGTCATTTAATGTTAAAATGTATTAACTGAGACACTCAAAACTATTGCTAGAATTACACCATGAGTTTTAGAAAGGTGCCTAAGGTTTGAACCCGTTTTGAAAAATAGGTGTAATCACGATTGCAGATTTACAAAAGTGCTTTTCCAAAACTCCTCACTAAAAACTCAAACTCAAGTCACTAAAAACGCCTTAAATCGTTTGGCGCTTTAGCAGTGTAGTGTAATTCCGATTGGCCTTACCCGGATTTTTACCATTTGCCCTAAATGAAATAAGCACTTTTAGCATTTTTCAGGTGTAATTCCAGCATATGAAATCAGTAGCACTTACAGTTACTTAAATCTTGCGACTTACTAGTTACTAATGACGAGATCGGGAGTCCATATTTGGTTGGCAGGTAAACGAATAGATTTGAGGCCTCCATAATCAGACTCATTCCAACTAAGGTACTCATCATTCCATCTCTGCCTTATAGACAATAAGCACTCAAATGTCTGGTGCTTTTCATCCTGGAAATGGAGGTAAAAAGAGTATGTTAGAGACTATGTCAAGACTGAAATAGACACCAAGTCACAAGGTTAAGTTTGTTATGAATAAGTCCTCCTCCTTCATAAAAATTAACTCAGAATTGATTTCCTACAAACAAGGTTTTCATTTTTGACGCATATTGAGGCCATACAGTGCCGTTTAATTTTGATGTTTTAGATGGTTTTAGCTTGATACACTTTTTATTTGGATACAGCAGCTACATTATTATATATGATCAGGGATTGGTATTCTCCTGATAGAAGGGATTCTGATTCAGTTTGATAAAAAAACTAATTCAATGTCGATATGTAAAATATATATGTAGAATCAAAGTACTTTGAAGCATGGTAGTGTAAGTATTCTGGTAATTGTAGTTTACCCATTTCAGTTGTTCAGTATTGGGTCATGATGATGATGATGTAAAACTAAAATAAAACCTGAATTGTATATTGAATATTTTTTGTTGAGAAAAATCATTCAGTGTTGGTAGGTGTTTACTACAGAGAGGGTAATTTATACAGAAGTCAAAAGAGTAGGTGTGAAGGATCGGTGTCTACTAGAAATATATGTTCACTAGAGAGAGGTGGTCATTTAGACAGGTTTTACTGTACATGTATATAATTGTCTTTCCTAGCAAGAAGGTAGTTTCAACTTGTAGCCTCTGAACTCTAGGATGGTAGTTTGGACACATAGTTCTTTTTAAGTCAAGTGGCAGCTCGTGGTATTTGTTTAGCTGGCTGATAGGGTAAGATTGATAGAGTTTTATCAATCCATCATCAAATTGGTAATTTCATTGATTTACTTCTTGCTCAATTTGTCTGATGGAGTGAATACAACCTCATAGAATGTCTAACAATGTATCAATAGATTGTATTAGTTGATTCAACTTGATTAAAAGCCATATGCTTAACTAACCCAGTTTTACAGTTGCCCTTCTTATGATGCCAGATAATTAGATTATGGACAAAATACACAAATTTTTAAGAGCTGGGCATATAATGGTAGGCCCCGTGGAATGACCTTTGCAACTGTTTTGTATATGATGTCAGAATGTGAGCATTTTTTACTTAAAGCAATTCTACCATAGAATTTCATTGACAGATAATGCAACATCATGGTAATTAAACATCAAATTAAGATTAATTAGTTTGGGGAACTTCATCTTATGATGCCAAATGATTTTGCAATTTTTACATATTGGGGTCAGTTATACAAACTTATCCTCTTACCAGGCAGGATTCCTTAAATGATTGACTGCATTCTTGATTGATGGGGAACACAATTATGCAAGCATTGTTACATTGTTTTCCTAAGCTGACAATTTTTACATATTGGGGTCAGTTACACAAACTTATCCCCATATCAGCCGGGATTCCTGAAATGATTGACTGCATTCTTGATTGATGGGGAACATAATTATGCAAGCATTGTTAGGATTTTATCCTCAAAAATGATCAGGATTTTTTGGAAAGTGATCAAGGTTGTTATCTTCTTGGAAAATGGTCAGGGATTAGATTTTGAAAAAGTGGTGACATATTGTTATAGTCTCCAACCTTTTTGTAGATGGTGT
This sequence comes from Owenia fusiformis, assembly GCA_903813345.2. Classification (NCBI taxonomy): domain Eukaryota; kingdom Metazoa; phylum Annelida; class Polychaeta; order Sabellida; family Oweniidae; genus Owenia; species Owenia fusiformis. The sequence continues at coordinate 7,696,241 of CAIIXF020000006.1, forward strand.
TTGGCATCTAGTATTCGGCATTTGGTGGTTGGCATTTGGAGTTCTGCAACTGCTACAAATGGCAGGTGGTTACATTTTGCAAATTAATGTCTTATATAATTTTTGAAAATGGCCATGTTTGCCTGATTCATTGATTGCTTATTTACTTTTATGATTGAATGGAATTTGATTAACATTTCGGTATATAGTATACAAAATGTTTATAGAACTTCCAGAAAATAAATTGAAAATGGAAAGGAATATGTATTTTACTATGATCTTATTCTGCGAGTGAGCTGGTATTGAGTAATTTATATAATCTTGAATTTCTATGCTCTGATCTGATATAATGGTGTTATGAATTTTGTTTCATTCAATTATTCTCTTAAGGGAAATAAAATTTGACACATGATAATGTTGACTCTACATATGGGTAATGATTAAGTCTTGGGGGGTATACTTGAATATACCTTCATCCTAAACAATGTAAATGGAACATCTGAAGAACGTGCTTCTGTAAATATGTTAAATCTCTTTTTTATACTATTAACCTTTGTAAATTATGTAATTTAATTTGATGTACATTTGATGCTTTCCCCAACACAGAGGAAATAAAGAAACATAGACATAAGGGCAGGGTAATGTTATTAAATAAAATTTGGTAGAAAACAGTAAATACAGTAGTTTATATCAGATTGAGGGTTCGGCTTTCTTCAAAATGGTGTCTCTAAAATTTGAATATAACCTAACAGCAACAGATATGATTCATATTTGAAGTGTTTTACTTCATATTGTTATGAGACTACTAGTTTATAAATGCACAAAGGAGTAGAAAAGTATGAAATGTCAGATACTCATATACTTATTTGTGAGAATATCTGGCAGGGGAAATGTAAATTCTTTTTTATATTTATTTTATGCTAAAATTATTCCATCAGGAAAACTTCTAATTCTTCTCGAATAACAGCAATTGAAAATAAATCTTTTATGTGTGATGTTTTAGGAAATGAGATCTCCGTCAATCTATAATCAATAGATAGTTTTGAAATCTGAGATTAAATCAATTTATTCCTGTTATATCAAGTAACTTTAAAACCATGACAGAACCATGATAGTCATGTTTATATCCATGCTTTTCTCTCAACAATTTGAATAAAGTGTCTGATTTTCTGTTATTTCTATACAAGTTAGAAGATGAATTTCATGCTTGTTTATTTTATTCATCCAATCATTTCTACTCAATAATGTATTTTGAAAGCATGCCTATTGTCAGATTTTTTCATGGGTGAGAAATTATTGGTATAGAGTCCTGATCATGATGATTCTGATAGTAACCTCATGTACCTGACCAGACAATATTTAGACTTGAATTCATGGCTGCACCATAGGGGGCTTGATGGGTGTGGGTAAACCCCCATTCAGATAATATGCCTATTGCGAACTAGTCTTTCACTTGGTAACATCTGTTTCAGCAGTGGCTTGAATTTAATCACTCAAAATAACAAATATCTTGCCTATTTTACTGTTAGATTACATCTACATGGTCTAGTTTTGGCATAATTTAGAAAATTTTGCAAAGTGCGAAGTGAACAATATTTTCCCAAAATTCTCTAAAATACATACTCTTATATTTTCACCACTGCTATGAGTAGTATTAGAATACTAAAAGACTATTTGAATACCATCTTTTATATGGTAAACCAAGATTGTGGATATACAGGTGTTTTTTGCAGCGTACATGTAGTTGTGTCAGTGAGTGAGCTAAATCTCCATTACAGGAACACAATGATGTGCATATGAGAGGAGCATTAAAGCATGCAGGCACAGCACCTCTTGATTTAAGAGTTTCCTTTTTACAACCACACTAATACCTGACATGCATCAGTCATCTGTTTTAAAAGTCTAATGTAGGTTCCAGATGTCTGATCTTGGCACTGTGGTCCAGCCTCAGTCTTTTTGGAATAAATCGACTTGGTTCCAAGTTCCCATCAGATATACACACCTTGATACAGTACTATCTAGTACTCTCCTGCAGTGTTCCAATAAGTCATCTACAGTGTGAGGAATGTGCTAAATTTAAGTAGTCTTCTTTATAAACATAGTCTTCCCTGCAATATATTTTCTTTTTGACTCTGGAGTACATTTGTCAACTTAGGAAGTTAGTTTCATCTGTCCCATGCTGTCTTTTTGCACCAACCATGAAATTCACATCCTGTCAGCAAATGGTAGGCATAGTGCTTTTTGTGGACCCGAGGAATTTGCCATTTCATATGTTGGCAAATGCAACCCATATTTGTTCTTCCAGAATAGAATAAGATGCAGTTTTGTTATTGTTAAGGATAACATCTGTATCAGCATCAAAAGCTGTATGAATCATTGTGTCGATGTGACCTGATACATCATCTTTGATGCACAGTATCATCCTTGTATCTCCTTCATTGAGTGTGCAAGTTGACATGTCATGGCTTAGGTGGATTGTCTTAGAGACTCTTAGAGAATAGCAAGTTGTTATAATACACATTAAAATTGCATGATTCATTTTTATGATAAATATTTTAAAAAAAGTTCTCAATTTATATTACAAAACACTTGTTCATTACATTCTGGAGCAAAAAGATGTTCTTGAGCTGAAAGAGTTCTGGAGAAGAAGAGAAGACCTCCCAAAGTTAAAAATTATTCTGCTTATAAGCGCGGAGAAGACCTCCTGGACTACTGTAGACAGTCCTCCTGGAGTAGAGACTGTCCTCCTGGAGTAGAGACACTCCTCCCACTAGAGAAGTTGAGAAATTCCCCAGAGTAGCGAAGACATCCTGAAGTTAAAACATTTCTCCCGGAGTATCGGAGATCTTTGGAGTTTATATCTTGTTCGGCTGAATTTGGACAATATATTTGTTGACACTTTATCAGCATTGATTTGACTGTCAATTTAAATGAATATGTGACCACAAGAGAGAAAGCATTTTAGTGTTTCTCTGCATTTTATCTTTTTCGGTTTTACCTGTGACAGTTTTGATTCTAGTGGTCACACTGACATCTGCAAAAAGGAATTGTTTAATTTGTCTTTAATTGCATTCAATAAATATTGATTAGACCTCATAAAAAGCAATAATTCATCAATTATTGGCATATTAAATCATGATTTGTGTAAAGAAAAGTCAAAACCAAATATACAGAGTATAAACTTTTTTTTATTAATTATGCATACATTTTTACTCTGTTTACACTGTATCCATGTGTTCCCCTAACCATACATCATCAATTAAAAATACATTTTTAAGGTCAGACTATTACTCTAAGAGCGAGGAGGAAAATTCTTAATAAATGGAGTATAGTTGGTTTGGCAGCATTTTCAGTTAGGGGGAAGTCTTGGATGAAAATTCTACCTAGGTGATAGCTTCACAGAGTGGTACATAATTCTTTTTTTTCAGGGGTTAGCCCCCCACCCCCCAAAAACACCCCACCCCGGTAAAATAATTTTTTCATTCTCAATAACTTTAGATATCTTGATGTTTGTAAGTTACATACATAGACATTATATATATGAATCATTTGAAAAATAAATAATGCCAATCACTCCTACAGAATTTGAATAATAGTACAAAGTGTGTACCCTAGGGGGCAAATTTGTGACCCATTTTCTTACTATTTAGTCCCCCACTTTTCAATTAGACACTGGAAGACATTGGGAAAATTCATGTGAAGTGCCCAGTAGCAGGCCTATGAGCCCTGAAAGGTTCAAACTAATTGAATAAGTCAGAGCCAAGAAAAAAATTGTTGATTTTTTGAAAATTTTGACATTTTCGAGATGGGTGATTTTGTGTATGACTATAGCTGACGCTTATAGTTTCTAGATCCATCCCTCTTTGATGTTAAATATGGTTTTAAAGTGTAGAACTAAGATGTAAAAAATAATTGAAATGGGTTTTAAGGAAGTTTAAAGTTTTAAATAAGTCCAAAATTTGAAGAATTGTACAATAGCAGGTCTGAATTTACGAATTTCAGGTATGACCTTGGATGACCCTTATGTTTTTTATATCTGTCCCTCTTTGATGATATTTATGGTTTTTTAGTAACAAACTAAGCTGTAAAATATAATTTAGATGGATTTTAAGAAGGTTTAAGGATTTTAACAAGTCAAAATTTGAAGAATTGTACTATATCAGGTCTGAATTTATGAATTTCAGGTAAGACCTTGGGAAAGCCTTATATTTTTTTACATCAGTCCCTCTTTGATGATATGTATTGTTTTGTAGTGTGGAACTAGGATGTAAAAAACTATTAAGATGGATTTTAAGACGGTTTTAGGATTTTCACAAGTTCAAAATTTGAAAAATTGTACAATATTAGGTCAGCAATTAACACATTTCAAGTATAACCTTGGTTGGTTCTCATGTTTTTTACGCCTATCCCTTTTTCATGATATATTTGGTTTAGTAGTGTTGAAATAATATGTATAACATAATTTGGATGTTTTTTTAAAAAAACTAAATGTTTTAAACAAGTTCAAAATCTTGGCGAATTGTACAATATCAGATCTGAAATTAACAGATTTCAAATATAACCTTTGTTGGCCCTTATGTTTTTAACATCCCTTTTTGATGATATATATGGTTTAGCAGTGTGGAACTAAAAGGTAAAACATAATTAAAATGGGTTTTAAGGAGGTTTAAGGTTTTAAACAAGTTCAAAACTTGACAAATTGTACAATATGAGACCTGAAATTTCAGGTATAGCCTTAGATGAGCCTTATGTTTTTTACAGATATCTCTCTATGATAACATCTATGGTTTTGTAGTATGGAACTAAAGTGTAATTCATAATTTAGATGGGTTTTAAGGAAGTTTTAGGTTCTAAAGAGGTTCAAAACTTGACAAATTGTACAATATCAGGTCTGTAATTAACAAATTCTAGGTATAGATTTGAATGATCCTCATGCTCTTTACATTCTAAACCTCTTTGATGATTTACATGGTTCTGTAGTGTGGGACTAAAATGTAAAACATAATTTAGGAATTTTGGGTTTTAAGGAAGTTTAACCCTAATGTCTGCAGGGGAGGGGGGGGGTCAAATTGACCTACCCCTCTGTTTTTTAAATGGTACTTTTTTTCTTGTGCCATCATTATTATTTTTAGCTTGAGCCACAGATAAATGACACCTTTTGGTGTAAAAATCAAGGTGATTGGGGGTAGAGGTGCAAAGTCATGATAGTCCGAAGTTGATCCCAATAAAAATGAAATTTATGAAATATTGATGGTTATCCTGTTTTTAATACTATAAAAAATGCAAAATGATGATAATTTCTAGATAATCATTGAGCAATAAGTAATAAATATAAACCTCCTTAAAACCCCAAATTCCTAAATTTTGTTTTACATTTTAGTTCCACACTACAAAACCATGTAAATCATCAAAGAGGTTAAGAATTTCAGACCTAATATTGTACAATTTGTTTTGTTTTGAACTTCTTGAAAACCTTAACCTTTGAGAGAATCAGATCCAGCAAGTAGCCAAACAAAAAATTGTTTAAATTTTTGAATATTTCTGGCTTATGTCATTCCTTTTCATGTCTATTTGCTAAAAATCCCCAAAGTGCACACTTTAGTGTAGGAAAACTAAAGATTTCTACAATAATATATTATTTTTCCATAAGAATGGTTACCATTCTTATTATTTTGGGAGTATTTAAACACTTTTCCCCCATTTTTGCACTTTGAATCCAATATAACTTCATCAGTTTTTAACACATCATGAATCTTTTTAAAGATATTGTACTTTAGATTGTAAGGAATAGATTGGTAGGTGAATTGTACATGTTGCTTGTAATTTTATCACCCCTATAGATCTGATTCTGCCTTTTAACTTCCTTAAAACCGATCGATCTAAATTTTGTTTTACATCTTAGTTCCATACTACTAAACCATATATATCATCATAGAGAGATATATACCTGAAATTTGTTAATGTCAGATATGATATTGTACAATTTGTCAAGTTTTGAACAGCTTTAAAACCTTAAACCTTCTCAAAACCCATCTAAATTATGTTTTATCTCTTAGTTCCACACCACTATATATTACCAACCATATATTTAAGGAATAAATAATGATAGGCCATTCAATATGGTGAAATTCAGCACGAGTTGGACAGAATGTTGTACAAAGCACGAACCGAAGGTGAGTGCATTTGTACTATCATTCTTATTCCGATTCAAACATAAAAATTAGTAAAAGCCGTGTCTGTGGAACGGGCATGAAGGAAGAATACGCATGCTGTCAAGATTCTGAAGTCGGCCGGAAAAATTTTAGAATTTGTTTGGGCTGTTCTATTTTACTCCCCGTTTTAGATTTTATACGGTGTATAAACTTGAAGTCAGCCATAGTTAAATAGTTACAGTAGTTACGGAGGGAGTAAAAAAGAACAGCTATCCCCGGACAGAGCCCCAGATGTGCAGCTGAGATGTCACTCAAAACAATGCAAATTGCAGATTGAATAGAGCATGGTCGTGCATCTATGGAGAATTAGAGAACGTTCTATATTGGCTATGCTGCATTCTGATTGGTTGAGAAATTCGAATAGAGCACGGTCATGTTTGAATATATAATCATTGAGAGAAAGATGTAAAAAACAAATAAGGGCCATCCACAGTTATACCTAAAATTAATAAATTCCAGACCTGTTATTGTACAATTCTTAATATTTTTAACTTGTTTAAAACCTTAAACTTGTTTAAAACCTGTCTAACTTATGTTTAATATCTTAGTTCAACACTACTAAACCATATATGTCATCAAAAAGGGATAGGTGTAAAAAAAACATAAGGCTCGTCCAAAGTAATACCAAAAAATCATTAATATCAGCTCTGATATTGTATAATTCGTAAAAATTTGAACTTGTTGAAATCCTTAAACTTCTTTAAAACCCATCTTAATAATGATTTACATATTAGCTCCACACTACTAAACAATATATACATATACATTGTATCATCAAAAAGGGATAGATGTTAAAAATATAAGGGCCAAGCAAGATTATACCTTAAATTCATTAATTTCTGATATTGTACAATACGCCAAGATTTTGAACTTGTTTAAAACGTTAACCTTCTTTAAAACCTATCTAAATTATGTTTTACATATTTCCACACTACTAAACCAAATATATCATGAAAAGGAGATAGGTTTAAAAATCATATGGGCCAACCAAGGTTATACTTGAAATTTGTTAATTGCAGATTTGATATTGTACATTTCTTCAAATTGTTTAAATCCTCAAACCTTCTTAAAATGCATCTAAATTATTTTTTACATCATAGTTCCACACTACAAAACCATACATATCACCAAAGAGGGACAGATGTAGAAAATATAAGGCTCATCCAAGGTCTTACCTAAAATTTGCAAATTCAGACCTGATATTGTACAATTCTTCAAAACTTGTTGGAATCCTAAAACCTTCTTAAAATTCATCTAAATTATATTTTACATCTTAGTTCCATACCATAAAACCAGGAATATCATCAAAGGGTGATATAGATGTAAAATATAGATGTAAAAAACAAAAGGGTCGTCCACGGTCATACGTGAAATTCAAAAATACAGATCTGATATTATACAATTCTTCAAATTTTGGACTCATTAAAATCCTTAAACACTCTTCAAAACCATCTTAATCATTTTTGAATCTTTGATCCACACTACAACACAATACATATCATCAAAGAGTGACAGATGTAAAAATATAAGGCCCATCCAAGGTCTTACCTGAAATTCGTAAATTCAGACCTGATATTGTACAATTCTTCAAATTTTGAACTCATTAAGATACTTAAACCTTCTTAAAATTCATCTACATATTATACATCTTAGTTCCACACTATAAAACCATGAATATCATCAAAGAGGGAAGGATGTAAAAAACGTAAGGCTCGTCCAAGGTCATACTGGAAATTCATAAATTCAGACCTGATATTGTACAATTCTTCAAATTTTGGACTCATTTAAAATCCTTAAACCTTCAAATCCATCTAAATTATTTTTACTCATTAGTTTCACACTACAAAACCATCCATATCATCAAAGAGGGACAGATGTAAAAAATATAAGGCTCATTCAAGGTCTTACCTGAAATTCATAAATTCAGACCTTATATTGTATAATTTTTCAAATTTTGGATTTGTTAAAATCCTTAAACCACCTTAAAAACCATCTAAATTATTTTGTAAATCTTAGTTCCATACTACAAAACCATAAATATCATCAAAAGGGGACAGATGTAAAAAATCTAAGGCTCATCCAAGGTCTTACCTTAAATTCGTAAATTCAGACCAGATATTGTACAATTCTTCGAATTTTGAACTTGTTTAAAACTTTTAACTTCCTTAAAACCCATTTTAATTATTTTTTACATCTTAGTTCCATACTTCAAAACCATATTTATTATCAAAGAGGGATAGATCTAGAAACCATAGGCCTCAGCTATAGTCATACACAAAATCATGCCTCTCAAAAATGTCAAATTTTTCAAAAAATCAACAATTTTTTTCTCGGCTCATACTGATTCAATCAATTTGAACCTTTCAGGGCTTATAGGTCTGCTGCTGGGCACTTCAGGTGAATTTTTCCAATGTCTTCCAGTGTCTGATTGAAAAGTGAGGCTCTAAATAGTAAGAAAATGGGTCACGAATTTGCCCCCTGGGTTACACACTTTGTACTATTATTCAAATTCTGTAGGAGTGATTGGCATTATTTATTTTTCAAATGATTCATATATATAATGTCTATGTATGTAACTTACAAACATCAAGATATCTAAAGTTATTGAGAATGAAAAAATTATTTTGCCGGGGTGGGGTGTTTTTGGGGGGTGAGGGGCTAATCCCTGAAAAAAAAGAATTATGTACCACTCTGTGAAGCTATCACCTAGGTAGAATTTTCATCCAAGACTTCCCCCTAACTGAAAATGCTGCCAAACCAACTATACTCCATTTATTAAGAATTTTCCTTCTCGCTCTTAGAGTATATTGTCTGTGATGCACTATTTGAACAGTAATTTGTTAAAATAGTTTTTCATGTACCTTAGACTACCTGACATTATAAACTTTTTAGGAACCTGGTATCTGAGCTAAAATTAGCCAAGAGTTTGAAATTATAACCTTAGTACCTAAAAAGTGACAGAATAGATTTCCTTATGTTAAAGTATAGTTTGGGATATTTGGGGTTTGTTTTCTTGATCAAACCCGTTTTGCTCTTAAGTGCTTTTACTTGCTGTGTTTTATAATGCTCTTTGTTCTCCTCCCTTGGGGCACTTTGCTTACGAATTTATCTCCAAGTCAACACTTTGTCTGTATCCACTTAAAAATGAGCATGATAATAATATGTGTAGACAACAGACCCATAAAGAAAATTTAAAAAATGTTAATTTTTATCATAAAGAGTGAAAAATATGTATGCTGTAGCGTAGCCAGGATGGGGCAGATGAGGCGATTGCTTCATCGTTTTTTAACATCCTTTGAGAAATATTCCTTTAGCAATTATTAACGAGTTATAAATGTTTTGCATAACTTTTATTGATTTTTAATCTGAAATCATCAAATTCTGATTCAATTGTGAATAATCTTATTACTTAAGAGTTATCATGTTCTTCTATTGCTAGGCAAGCAAGGCAAGGTTTGGAAAATTGTTTGCCTTTATCTTTTTAATATAAGGGTTAGTGAGCAATTTTTACATTAAAAAAATTGCCATGGTTTATATTGAAGAAAAACACTTAAGGTAGGCTAATAGATTCTGTGATCAAATATGACCCCAGGGATTAAAGTTTGAGTCTATGTGTATGGTTTTTCTATTAGACGATGAAAAGTAAAATGTAACTATCCTCACTGATGGATAAAGGCCATAGTCAATATTTCAATGTCCAGTAAAGAATATATGGTAGGCCCATAGACCATTTACAAATTTAACCTCATTGATTTCTTTGAATTTAGAAGTCACTTAGATTATAGGTTTATCAACAGTAATCCATATGATTTCAAAAAGTCTGAGTGGGCTCTGAACCATCACAAAATTATCAGCGATATATCTATATTCACCTGACCCCTAAAAGTATTTGTTTTTTGCAACCCAGCTCACTTAAATATATGATGAAAGATCATGATGAAATCATAAAGCTTCATAACAAGTATGTTTATATGTTTAACCCATGGGAGGATGTTCAGCCTGGAAATTATTTGAAACCAATACATTCCTATAGGCTAACAACCAAATAATACTGTGCTGCCATTTGTGAAGCAGACTCATTCAGAAAAACAATCTAGTGAACTATCATTAATTTCCTATCTCAATTTCTCAATGTCATAGACTTTTACTCACATATTGATAAAAAATAGTGCAAGTCTTGTTTTGATACTGGAATTCAAGAAAAAACATGTTCCTAACAAGCATGAATGTTTATGTACATATTCCCCACGAGTAATTAGAACTGGGAGGATTTCTCAGTGAGCTTGGACAAATATCATTAGAGAGGTTCTGATAAGATAGAACAAGGCACACCTGGATTAAATGAAGCCAGATGTTGATGCTGGGAAAGTATCAAATCAAATGATTTTCAAGGAAACATGTATTAATGATAGAATGTTTTTGTTGTTGAATGTTTTTATATAGTATTTTATTAGTATGTACAGCTTGTAACTTATTTTATTGATTATGACCAATTTTACCTGGATTATAAGCATTCTCTGTAAAATGTTTTTTCAAATAGACATGTAAGGCCAGATTCTTGAAAACATACAGCGTAGAAGTGAATAACTTCTAAAAATATATTTTGGTACTCACTGTGTCTAGAATGTGATAAAGAGAGATTGCTACTGAAACTTGAACTGGGGTCCCATCTGACTTCACTGGACGTGTTGTGATGTCATAAAAGTTTAGAATATTTTGTTTGAGTATGTGTTCATTAGATATGCCTCTGCCGCCATACCCTGCCACATACTTGCGGAATTTCTTTGAGCTTTTCTTTTTCATTTTCAGACTGGCTGATTCTGGAAAAAAATGAAAGAAATTCAATTAATTATCAATAATTAACATTTTTATGAAAATAGATAAATGTATATATTTGACCAACATGAGATTTATGAAGTTTAGTTTGAATAGAAAAATGAAATCTAGAGAAAATATTTTACTTTGAGAAATTAGAATTTTGATTGGCCAGTATGTATCAATGTAACAATTTTGTTATTGTATATTTCCAGATTCTACAAACAATATGCTAGGGAGGCATTTCAGGAGGCCTGGGTAAGACTTGGACTGCAACTACATATATCAGCCGCAATACAACATCAAAATGATACAAATGGGTTGATTTTTATATACACTGTAGATGAAAATAGCTTGGAAAGTTCTTCGACCTTCTGGTGCAATAAATTCCTTTTGGAGCTGCAACCAATCTGAACATATGTGGAGGGATGGCTTTGGCCTGATATCTCTTCAATATTCTCCCTATATTAAACACTGATATGGTGCCATCACAAGACACACATGTATGGTACCATCGATGTCAGTGGAAGATTTATTATGAGTCAAAAACTGGCAAATTGACAAATATATTTCTCATCAAGCAAACAAACAGAGCCTCGTTGAAGGCCTGAAGTGTCAGCTTGATAAAAAGGACAGCTTAGTTTTGATCCAAATTGGAGGAATAAATCTGTTTCTCTTAAGTAACACACATAAAAATGAGGAAATTACCCATCAATGAAATTTCATGGGGTCATGTTGTTAAAAGTAAAATATGTGCAAAAGAGAGGAATCTGCAAGGAATATTGTTCACAGACACCAAGTTGACGCTCTGAATTGTACAAAAATATTATAAAAATTATACTATTCTTTCAAATTCTAGACAGGAATTTACATGAAATAAACATAAGTAAATGGACATTTTAATGTTTGTAAATGGTCTCATTTGATACATACTAATCTAGCAAATATGGTTAGTATGCAGTTGTTATCCAATTATAGATTATCATTGACTAAACCCTTTAAACCATAGAGATGAAATCACTTGTGAGTAGCATCAGTTAATTTCTCAGTTTAATTTAGGTTTGATTTTTTTTATTTCTCCATTCAAACATTACAAGTACAATAATTGAAACAGTTCAGATTTAATTGATTTAATTCAAAATAAGTTAGTGCCAAATTAAGTAGAAGTACAGTATAACAGTTATTAAAATGAATGAAACAGGACATCATCGTTGAACATTTTAAATAAGATCACATAATTACCCTTAAAAATATAGTTTTATTCACCCTCATACTCCAATATTTATGTTACTTGATACGATGAGAGTTCCTTTGCTTCTGTACAAAGGAAATTGGATACAATTAATGAGAACTTATTACATTTGCTTGCAGTAGAAACAATTGTCACTTGAGAGACTAAGTCTGTTAATATCCCATGTCTAACTTTGAAGATGTGAAGTGAAGTGGTTATTAGTTAAGTTTATTGTGACTTAATTGAAAGAATCGTGCAGTTTACAGAGTCAAGTCACCTTTTTATGAATATCCTTCCAAGAAAAATGGGATTAGTTTTCCATATTCCAGATATATGAAAATAGAGATGATTTATCGCTTAAATGTCAAATGCAAGTTAAGTTGATGACTAACATTGCTTTGTATTTTAAAAGTTAATAATTTTCCCATCCAAATTAAAAAATTTCTAATTTTTCATTTTACAATATACAGAATACATGTATAATATGGAATTACAGTAAGTGTTCATTCAAAAAAATGAATGAAATTGTCAGTTATTTAATGTTGTTGATTATAAGTATGTATTTTATATTTGTTTAGTGTTGAGTCCAACCACTTTCTGAAAACTTAAAAATACTGGGGGTAACTAAAAAATAACTATGTAAATGAAAGAGTTTCCAGTAAAAAAGTATGCAAACAATTTGTACATGTCATCAAGTAGAATATTCATTCAATCCTATATGCAAATCTCTGAAAATCTCATTTAGATTTCAAAGCTATATAGCAAAGAGTCTATTGGTATTCTGATCAGAATTGAGAACGAGTGATGAGAAATTACTACACTGTATTTTGTGAGTGTAATGCTATTGGAGGAGGTAATTAATTAAATGAAGCCCCATGACAAAGCACCCATGACGTGTGACCAGACAGATTGATGTAATTGTCACAAGACCCCATCTTTTAACATTAGTGTTTAATTAGAAAAATGGGTGCCATTTAGAAAGTATTTGTGCCCCAGTTGTATCTCGGTTGCATTATAAGTATGGTTTCTCATAAATATGGCCTACTTTGTAATTACAGTGTGTCTAGGTCTAATGGACGTAATCGGGTAATGGGTTGGTTTTACAGAGATTGAAAGATCAAAATGAGTTTATTTTAAGGAGATACTTAATTAAAAAAGATCTCAATGTGAATATACTGTAAATGGTTTTGATTTGACTCTTATTTTGATTTGATTTTGTATTTGTGTAATTTTATAGTCCTCAACATAAATCTGTCACATTTCAAATGTAATGTAAGTACATTTATGTTTGAAAAGTAAAACTTTCACCTCCTCAGTAAATACTGCTCAAAAAATCTGTTGACCAATTTTTCTTCAAAATTGCATTTCCAAGTTTCCCATATTGGTAAAAAGTGGATGGTGCTTGGTGGGTGGTTTAGCAGTAAAGTGGATTACAATACATAGAATATGTATACGTAGAATTTAATTCCAAATTTTTTGGAAGACTCCGGAGGCTTCAATTCACAAATGTTATATTGTATTCTATGGATATTTGGTGTCACTTAGGGACCTTCTTTCACCAAAACCTTCACTGGTTCTAATCTTCCCATGTTTAATTAAAGATAAAGACAAACAACATCCCCATTAGAGAAAGAATTCTCCTTGAGAACAAGACTACTCAAGGCTAGCACTTATTCCCAGGGGAAAAAATGTCAAATGAATATAAATGAAGGTTGGAGTTTAGCATTTTGAATCAGTATGAGCATTACACAACATAGTTACCTCAGGAATAAAGGTTCATGTAAAATCAAGTTAAATGGAATAAGATTGAAGATGATTTGACATAAGAAAAGTAATTATTATTAATTTGTTATGATTTACTTCAATTAATATACATGTTTAATACTAGATGCCCAAAAGAGGGCATATTCTCTCATATATCAAAATAATTAATTCTAAAATATTACAATATTTTTGTAGAGAAATTAGTAAAGTATGAGACAATGTCAATATATTGATATATGTCCATAATTAATTATGTTTAGGAGTAGGGGGTAAAAGTCTACTGCATTTTGTCAGCTCGGTTCAATTTTTTAAAAATGGAAGTGACCTTTTATTTGAAAAAATCAATAAATGTTTGATTACTTTTTGAGGGATGGGATAAGTGATATTGATTACATTTTGGACAATATTGGAATATTGAGCTAACTGGTCTCTAAAACGGAAGAATTTATTCATTATTTTGGCATATGTTTCATTTTAAAAGATTTTCTTACTAATAAATTGTGATAATATTTCATTTTAAAATTGCTTTGTGGCATTTGATTCTATCTTATTTGATTGTTTTTATTGAATGTTCATGTATTGAATTCATTTGATACTTCATTGTGTAACAAATTAATAATAAATAACAAATGTAACATGATTTGATAAGTTCATATATTTTACTGTTTAACCTTTTTGTGATCAATCATTTCAAATGATGCCTTTGGTAATGAACAGAAAAAAATAGAAAGATAAAAGAATAATGAGCCCTTGATGAAACGTCCCTGTAGCCCTCTCATCTTGATCTTTTGCTCTACCAAATTTTAAAACAAATGTTTAATTCTGTTTTACTAGTTTATATTTAGTGTATTAAGTATGTTTCTATGTGCTTTATTCCTTGCTGTTTCTACTCTTAATCATTCATTTTTGTGTTTAAAACAATTCAACCATTCAATTTATTAATAGTACTCAAGTAAATGCACCATCAAACGATTGAGATTTGATATATTGGTCTTTAGAGATTTTACCTAGATATAAATTATAGTACAAAGAGGATATATTATTTTATAATATGGGAAGCATAAACTCATTGACTTTCAAGAACTTCAGGAACATCAATTTCTTGTATTTATGGAAATAAGTTTTACAATGGCAATATATACATATGATATAGTGAACTCATTAAACCCAAAGTATTTCACTCTCAGGCATGGATTTACACGTTTGTGCCCCATGTTTGTTCGCTTTGCTCTCTCGTGCAGATATCAATATCACCTCGTAGATAAAAATGATATTCAAAAATCATAGGATATCCTATAAGTCTCACCCAATAAAATCAAGCAAGATGGATATCTGATATTGGAATATTTTTTCAATAGTGTTTTAGATAGGATCATATACTGTTACTCTATTTACATCAATACGAGCAAAACATGATCTTTGCATGAAAAAATACTTCTGAGAAAATTGTATTTTAACCGATGGTACAGCATTATTTGAAAGCTGATAAATATTTGTATTCAAACAATATTGTCATATAACATGTACAGTATTCTAGGAGAATATCTAGAAAGGATAAATATGAAGATATTCCATCACATCAACATCTAGGCCTATATGGAGGTTACTGGTGAGAAATAGGAAATGGAGTTTGAAGATGGCAAGCAAAATAATCATGATTCTAAATGTAGTGGTGACATATTGTCATGGTCTTTTTGTGATTGGCGATCGGCAGTTGGCGTCTGTTACAAATGGTGGTGACATTTTGCATGTTAATGCCTTGTTTAAGAGTAAGTTAGTTTTGTGCAGAGTATATCACTTTGACAATCAATTAGTGCTAATATGTTCAGATGAAGAGAGTATCTTGATACATTGATCCTTTGGGTTTTGTTTTTGCTAATCACCTCATTCATTTGCATTACTGATTATGTTTACAAAGGGCTTTTTTGGGTCATTGGCCTTGTAAAGGACATTTAGAGGAACTATTCTCACGAGAAGATCTGAGTGAGAATTCCTTAGATGGGGAGGAACTTAATTAAATGGATGATGTCAGGCCATGTGATAATAGCTAAGACTAAGATGGGCGACTCTACAATACAACAGGGTCAGCCTCATTTTTTTGATGGAATCATCAAGAATATTCTTGTGTAGATTAAGTGTTCAATGAAGCGATTAGTGGTATATTCAAATATTGTATCAACTACTTTTGGAGATATTTTGAGATATCATGTTTTCCATCTTTTGGATCACTCTCCCTTGTCCATCCCCCATGATAATAATCCTCTGATAATAGCCCTCTGACCATCCTGATGGCTAAATAAATCCGAATTTGGCTCATATTGTATTGTAATACTGAACAATCGTTTATTAGGAAAGGGGAATAGTTCAGCTATATGGATATCAATACAGCTTTTGGGTAGGAGGAGATGAATGGGGAAATGGGAGAAGTCAATGCACTTAGAGAATTTGAAAGAACAACAGACTGACAGTACTGTACTGTAGATGATGAGATATGTTTGACAATGATGAGGAAAATGAATGGTACAGCTGCAGCAGCAGAGTGGGACAGTAGGGTGAACAACCTTTTAGCAAATTAAAACATGGTTGCACTTGCCATAATAGATTAGCCCAGTTCTCCCATTGAGAAAAAAAGATATAAACTATCTCTTACCCTGACGCCCAAAAAGCTTGTAGTTATTAACAAATCTTACTATTATAGAAGGAAATCAACTTATTAAGAAAAGTAACTAATTTTCAGTCTCAATTACCAAATAGTACAATGTAATGACGCATGTTTTCTTTAAATATAACTATGATTCTGAAGTTTCCATCACTAGCCAACTTCAACTTGCATCATTGTCATTTTCAATTAGAGAAATAATCACCAAGATACAAAATGATATTCAAGAAGACTCTTGGATTAGGAAAAATGATTGAAAAGATCAATGTTAGGATTGAAACTGACAAACAGTCGTCCCTAAAGGACGTCTCACTGGGTACACTAACTTAATTGAGATTATGACCGGAAAAGTTTGGAATTGTAAAGAAATACTTCAGAGACTTGAGTTAGAGCTAGATTGAAAGTTCTAAAGACAGAGGTCTCCAAAAACATAATAGATAAACACCCAAACTAAACCTAAATCAATTTTCCATTTGTGCTTCCAAGCTCAAGGATCTCGAAATGTCAATAGGCCTATTTGACTGTAAATGTTAAATGGGCATAGCATTTCCCCATTAGATCCTCCATGTTAAACAATATACAATGTTTCTTCTCAAACAGATATCAGATTAATTTAAAAGTACAAAGATTAGAGGTGAGTCGGGAGTAACTTTTGAAAAATTGTCGCACTTTTCCAATATGTTTTGCTCTCATAATCGGCATGCCTTTATTAGGATTGTTGGGAAAAGTTCATTTGAAATTCAAGAGAATCTGCAAAGACTATGTGTTCTGTACTGAAGCTCATCCTTCAAAGCTTGCTCAATCAAAAATAATGGCAATGTGATGATTTGAGGAGACTTGACGCAAACCTAGATTTTGAAAGACGTATTTCAATGTCAATCCCAATTATCTTGATATGTATCTTTCTACTTTGGAACTCGCTCTTCAATTTAGGAATGTTGGATATTGAGATGGGTGCCTCTCAACTAAAATATCACATCACGTATATAACATACAAGAGGAAGGAGATTGGGTTCATTATTATTCCCTCAAATGAAAAATCACATCTTGATACCGAGACCTGTATAATTAATTTTGATAACCCTGTTCAAGGCCTCTAGTTTACTCAATAGAGACTCGATGTAAAATAATATAACTTTTAGCCTTGTAGTAACTCTCACTTTCGTTTGACATAGTTCATTCTGATCTATCAGACGCTCCTTATCCTTTTGTGAAAGATGGTGAGCTGATACCACAATTTGCATTTAGTTTTGTTTTCAAAGTATCAAAACTGCTAATATTTTTTGTCTTTGAAAGCACCTTAAAATGTTCCAAATCAAATTATATATGATAAGTGCGTCTAACAGAACATTTAAAATTATGTATTGTATCTTTGATATTAACAGAAACAGTCGTTTGTATCAGGATTAGTTCTACAAATTATTCTGTTTGGTTCTCGCCCATTTAAATGCTATATTTTTGGATGGGTGATAGGGGTTGGACCACTGAGTAATGATTTCCATCAGTAAAAACATATTTCAAAAAGTCTTTAGAGACCATCGATAATATAAACCACATAGGATTTTACTTTTCTCCATTTTTTTATTCTAAGAATAATGGATTCTATGTTTTAAAGCGAACGTTATCATATATCGTATATCGCACCTTATATCATAACTTATAATAAACTGGCATTCCAAGTACTGCCATGGGCCTACAGTCTAATACACATCCTCTCAGATCAATTCTTAAAACGTCGGTCAATTGGTTTGTCGGTACTGTTTTCTTTGGTCGTGCGTAAGACTGTCAGTTAACGTGAATACTAAGAAGCCATCCATCTCAACTCGTCGAGAATTACCAGGTAAAACGTCAGTATCGATTACATAACTCCAGGCAGCATTCTATTAGCCTATCACTTTGGTACGAGAGCAAGGCAAGATGGCATGACCAAATGATGAAAATCAATTTACAAACATGAGGTATGACGATCGAATAATTTGGGTAATTCTGATGTTGATCTAAGGTCTCAATAAGAAATAACTCACTTTCGTTTAATTACTGTTCTCAAGTCAATTCTTCAGACCCTACCTTACCAATGAGTTAATATGGGCAATTCTTTTTTTCACGGTCATGGTTATGGATTAGATTCCCAAATGACCAAATGATTTCACCGGGCTTTTCCCGGCGGGATCCGAAGTCACGCACCTTTAGCAGGCATACATGAAGACTGGAGTAGAACACATATGCGACGTGACATATAAAATAAAAAATAATTCAAAACAGTATTTAGTATTTCGTTTTGTAAGGAACCCCAAACCCCCATCATACAAAACCTAAAAAGAAAAACCTTTTGGAAATATTTTTTAGAAACCTCTGATTTCCCCAAAACCACATACATTCCTCGTTCACAAGTCAGGAATTTATCACAATCAAATGTGTTGAGTTTTCGAAAATTGCCACCCAATGTACCAAGGTTAAATGTGTAGAAAAATCCAGACCAGGCGTAATAAAATATAGTTTGTGTATAACTTACTTCCAGTTAAGTTAAATTATGTTAGATACCTGGAATTCCTGGGAAATATGGTAATTATCACATAAACCTTAGAGAGAAACATATGGTTACCTTAACTGCCCAATGGATGTGATTTGTTTAGAATAACTAGATTTATTGTTGAAAACAAGCGAATCAATTTGTTATAATGGTGCTGTTAGCTCTGAAAAATGAGCGGTCTGAAAAATTCGACTTTAATATTCGCGATCGCTACTTTTAGTAATCTTAAAACCAACCCCGCCCTTGGTTCATCCGTCAGACATGTTCTTTATTTCAATATCATATTTTCTCGCCAGCTGATCAATCCCGTAGTGAAGTTCTCAAATAAAGCGGATGATATAACTCCTAAATTACATATCAAGCTCTTATTGCCCTTCTTTGAAAAGACGATTAAATACCATGAGTTAAGATACTTGAATTAGCCGAGAATGCCAGGACTCCTCTCATATATAAATTGACACCGCCTCCAGTGCCCCCCATGTATAAATCGACCCCCCCCCCCCAGTGGGCTCTATGTATAAATCCACACCCCCTCCAGTGGCCTCCGTGTATAAAGTGACTTCTCCCGGGTATAAAGTCAGTGTCAGGATTGATGAATTATTTAAAAGGCAAAATAGAAATAGAAGATTGGATTACATGTGGAATAAAATGAACAGACATGAGAGCAGACTTTTAATGGTGTAATAAATGAAGAATATCAGACTCTTCATAAGGTCTGGAGAGAAATGGAACTGGTTTTTTATGATCTGGGTACATCTAATAGTAAGGTATCCACATTTTTACGTAAACCAAGAGAATTTCTGAAACAACTCCAAAATGGGCCCTTATTAATTTTTTCAGAATCAAATCCTAAATAGTTCCAGTTCTAATCATTGGATATTTTTGTTTGTTATTTGTCGAAAGCATGTTTTGAAAAATAGACCATCTCAATATTAGTAACTGGGGATCACCTTAGATCAGCTATCTTATCTGAAACTTACTGGAATCTCTACACCTGCAACTGATATGTAGCATAATATGTTTCATGTAGTCATTTAACCTATGTTCCTGCTTGGTGTTCTGATAGATATGTAGTACATGATGAGATTTGTTTTAAAAACTCAATTTTTTATAAGTTCCAAAATCAGAATATTATCTTCATCTCAGGTTTTATTGATAGGTGGAAATGGTCTGAACTAATATTTTGAGAACTTGAGAACAGTGACTTTTTGGAGAATATTAAGATATTCTCTATTTTTACATTATACATTGAATGACACGAATGAACATCCTCTTCGGGTATCATGGAATTTTTCGTTACATCCATGAGGTAATTTTCGTTACGTTGAGATAATCGAGGAAGTTATCGAGGTGAAATGAGTTTTCTAAGTGGTTTTACTTTCTTCACAAATTCTATATAATTCAGCTTAATACAATTAAGTTCAATACATCCTGGTTGATTATTCTTTAACGACTCAATAATAAGTTTAAACATAACACATTTGTTATTTAAAAAATGCCCGTCCCCTCTTACTTGGCTCTCGTTATACAGCATCGAGATACTGCGCTATAGTATAATTTTCGCTTTAGACCCTCCCTTGGCGCGGGCCTGACATTTGGGTTTATGAGAAAACGTTTTAATCATGTTACAATCTCTAAATTCATACATACCAGTTATCAAAAGTATCAGGAGCAACCACGTGTAGCAATGATGTTGAATTCGTAACAGAAGAGAGAATATATCCATTTTATTTGTTAGTTCTTTACATCCATTTCATTGACGTACAGTAGTTTGAAAGTGCAAATAAAACGTGGATTCTATTTATGTTAAAGCTTACATCAGTCAATCAATTACATCCATGTGTGGGGTTTATTGTCTTATTTTAATGAAATCTGAGTACTATGAAGCACAGCTACCATTTAATCCGTTTCATTTGTTTTTCTAAACTCAAGATACTGTCATTTTCCATCCGTACATATTCATTTAATCGTATACTGGCAGTTTCCAATGGTTCTGAAGCAATAATAACACTATTTCCAATGTTTCGCTTCCTTATGGTTTCCTATCTGTATATCTGTTTGAAATTGAGCAAAATTGATTACAATTAAGAAGCACTATCAGGGCCAAGATTCAATTTGTTCTTCAGAATAATCAGCCGTCTTCTTTACTTCCCATTTGGCCGAGTAGTGAAATGAAGCAAGCCTGCTACGTCCTTTTTATATCCGAATACACTGAGGACAGAGGCTATTTAGTAATAAGGAGAACAAACACTCTTAAAGAATCGGAATCGAACTATTGAAAAGTGCATAGATGAAAGAAATGTGCATTCCTCTAGATTAGCTTTCTTTTGGTTTAAGATACTACAGTTGTTCATCTTTTTGGTCGACTACTTTAATTTTGAAAAAGTCGAAATAAAGAAAATGCCCAAGCGCCAGGCTGTCAATACCAATACCCTTTGCATTCGTTTAATTTGCGTGAGTAGGCTATCAATATTCTATACTGCACCAGTTCTTGATACTGATTTTATATCCTTGGCCACATGAGAACACCATCAGATGTCAGGTCTTCGATATTCTTTGTGTGGTTAGCGGACCCTAGGCGGATTTTATCTTCCAATTCTTCATTTCAAAGATGACGATACTGATAGAGAAATAGAAAGTCATAATACACTCTCGCTTCATTTTCATGCAAATGCAAAAGAAATGAAAAGGGACTATTCTAGGTTTGGAGAACGAAGTTCGTCACTCTAATTGAGTGTTACCCCTGCTTCGGACAAATTTGATTTTTTACATAGACATAGATTTGAATGTCTTCTTTTGAATAGTCATAATTTAATTGGGAGATATTTCTAGATTTTTCATCAAAAATTATAAGCGCAGTACATTGATGAACTTCTCTCCAAATCGAGACTTGCATTTCATTGAATCGGTCTACTGCACGTTACCCCTACTTCGGACAATTGTGATATTTTTTACATATTATAGATTTAAATGTCCTCTTTTGAATATTCATAATTTAATTTGGGTGATATTTCTATATTATTCATAAAAAATTATTAGCCCAGGAGACTGTTCTCCAAACCAAGACTTTCTTAGGCCTTGGAGGATGGCCTTTGGACACGTTTGCTTAAGACGTTAGTCGGCATTGGTGTAACTAAAATCTACGAACCGTCCTAAGCAGTTCACCATCGTCTTTACCAGTTCAGTATTCATCGAGTTAGAAGCAGCTAAATGTGCTTAAAGGGAATTTTATCGTATATCATCGATACTACAAATGCGTTTTCCCAATTGGAAGTGTTAGATTGAAAACTGGAAATACCAAACCGGCCATCGCCGCTTACAAAGATTCCAGAGTAATAAGTCAACATCCGAAATCAAACTTTCAAAACAGCACACGTACGGTATCGACAGTATATCAGGGTACCCATAGAGGTTATTTACTAGAAGGGATTGAATATGGGTTTTATACCGAGCACTGAAAAAGTGGAACATGAGACAATAAAACTTAGCGTACTGACTGAGTATGTGTTTGTGTTTCAGACAGGCTGTGTAATCTGTGCCAAAGCTTATGTAGGATACACATATCCAGTAATTGAGATAACTCTCATTTTTTTCAACAAGGTGCGATTTGAACCGGAAATCAGTATCGAATTATATGTGATACCAGGGGTATGTAAATTCATTTATTGGTCAAAATGATATATTGTTCGGATATTGTTTGTGTCATGCAGTAATCATGATGTAATGGTACCATGTTAATTAACAGGAAATTCAATCAGTTTGAACGGCCTTGTTCTGTGTCAACTCGCTCTTTGAGAAAATAGACGATTTGATAGAAAAATGAATCATGAATAACAATATAATGGACAGAAATATGCATACATAGTTTATCAAGGTTTATTCATTCTTTTTCAACAAAAGTGACTTGATATTAACAATCCACTGAACAAAAAAAGTTCAGATATAATTTATCCAACATTCATTATTTCATTACAATTTTGTGTTTATAATTTTAATAATATTTAAAAATTTGATATAGTCAGAGTTTAGTTTATTAACTAATATCTACTAGAATAGTACGGTACCTTTATGTATCTATTATTTCTCAGTATTACTGACATCATTATTTTGAAGTTTTACGCATTTATTAATTGTGAAAATGCTGAAATAGTATAACTTGGCTACATCGCAATTGTGCCATGAAGATGGATCACTCTGACATAAGCACATGACCATTGTGACATAAGCCCATTTTCTGTGTGACAACAGCACATGACCATTGTGACATAAGCACATGATCACTCTGACATAAGTGCATGACCATTGTGACATAAGCACATGATCACTGTGACATAAGCACATGACCATTGTGACATAAGCCCATTTTCTGTGTGACATAAGCACATGACCATTGTGACATAAGCACATGATCACTCTGACATAAGCTCTTGACCATTGTGACATAAGCACATGATCACTCTGACATAAGCACATGACCATTGTGACATAAGCACATCATCACTCTGACATCAGCACATGACCATTGTGACATAAGCATATGATCACTCTGACATAAGCGCATGACCATTGTGACATAAGCCCATGATCACTGTGACATAAGCACATGACCATTGTGACATAAGCACATGATTACTGTGACATAAGCACATGCTCATTGTGACAAAAGCATATGATGACTGTGACTGAAGTACATGACCATTGTGACACAATGATGAACGATCATTGTGACATAAGGACTTGATGGCTGTGACATAAGCACATGCTCATTGTGACATGCTCATTGTGACATAAGCACATGATCAATGTGACATAAGCACATGATCACTCTGACATAAGCACTTGACCATTGTGACATAAGCACATGATCACTCTGACATAAGCACATGACCATTGTGACATAAGCACATGATCACTCTGACATCAGCACATGACCATTGTGACATAAGCATATGATCACTCTGACATAAGCGCATGACCATTGTGACATAAGCACATGATCACTGTGACATAAGCACATGACCATTGTGACATAAGCACATGATTACTGTGACATAAGCACATGGTCATTGTGACAAAAGCATATGATGACTGTGACAGAAGTACATGACCATTGTGACACAATGATGAACGATCATTGTGACATAAGGACTTGATGGCTGTGACATAAGCACATGCTCATTGTGACATGCTCATTGTGACATAAGCACATGATCAATGTGACATACACCACTTTTCAAACTAAACCTTAATCACAAATTAAAGTCATAAGATTGAAAAGTGTCTCTGAACTTTGCAGCCCATTGTGTTTCCTCTTCCTTTGTAGACTTGCAGTTCTTCCAGTTGACCCTGTCTTCCATGTTGAGAATCTTTTCATCTGCCAAAGCTTCTCTGGAAAACAATACTTAAAACATAAAGAATAAGTTCACATTTCAGAACTGATATTACACCATTGGTATGAAATATTGTCTCGGTCATTATAAGGCCTGCATTTATCTTTCAGTTGTCAAGAATATATTGCTCATCAAGTAGAATATTTATAAAACAAAATGAAAATGTGTGACAGCAAGAAAATGGCTGCATTTATCTTTCTGTTGTCAAGAATATATTGTCCATCAAGTAAAATATTTATAAAACAAAATGAAAATATGTGACAGCAAGAAAAGCAACATGAAAATGAATATCTAATAGTACTGAACATTGAGATTGAAGTTATTCATTAAACATCCAAAATGGATATTTTAGATCTGGGGGAGTTGTTTACTACCCTGCGTGCAGAGTCTAGTTAAACTACACTCTGCCTAGTAGATACCATATTACAGTTTAGTAGCCCCACCCCCACGACGGGTACTGGTGACAGTTTGGGTAATAAATCACTTTTGACCTACGCGCTGACCTTTCCTCCACCAATCAGCGAGCTTGAAGAAACATGCGCCAAATGCGTTCTTATCAAATATGCGCATGTCATTGGTCAATTCCGGGCTCAACGATGACGTCAGAAAGAATGACCATATATAGAACGTCGGTCAAATTTGGCCGACGAACACTGATTGGCGCGGTGAGTTCACAGGTTTATTTTAGTTTGAAAGAGTGAAGACGAAGCTCTCTTTTAAGAAGTGAAGTCAAACGAATGCAAAGGGTATATGTTTACCTTCCAAACTGAAGTGGAAAGAACTTCTTAATCCTATGTAGCAATTTTTCACCAGAGGGCAGCTCTGCATAAAAGTAAGGTGCACCAGCTGGGACAATCTAAAACAAGGCATTAACATGACAAAATGTCACCACCTAAAACAATTTGGTCAATTTAAAGCAAGTTGGAAAATACCTTTTGACCTTAAGAAGAACTTCTGAGAACATGTAGATGATTTTGAAAAAAAAATTTGTCAATTTGAAACAAGTTGAAAAAAGACCTTTTTGACCTTGAGAAGGTCATTGAAGGTCAAAGGTCAAATCTTAAGTCAGATATGAACTTCTGAGAACTTGTAAAGTCAAATTTGAACTTCTGAAAAGATGTAGATGATTTTGAAAAAAAAATTTGGTCAATTTGAAGCAAGATGAAAACAGACCTTTTTGACCTTTTTTGACCTTGAGAAGGTCATTGAAGGTCAAATGTCAAATCTAAAGTCAAATCTAAAGTCATATTTGAATTTCTGAGAACATGTAGATGATTTTGAAAATTTTTTTTAGTCAATTTGAAGCAAGATGAAAAAATACCTTTTTGACCTTTTTTGACATTGAGAAGGTCATTGAAGGTCAAATGTCAAATCTAAAGTCAGATTTGAATTTCTGAGAACGTGTAGATGATTTTGAAAAAAAAATTTAGTCAATTTGAAGCAAGTTGAAAAAAGACCTTTTTGACCTTTTTTGACTTTGCGAAGGTCATTGAAGGTCAAATGTGAAATTTTAAGTCAAATCTAAAGTCAGATTTGAATTTCTGAGAACACGTAGATGATTTTGAAATTTTTTTTTAGTCAATTTGAAGCAAGTTGAAAACAGACCTTTTTGACCTTTTTTGACCTTGAGAAGGTCATTGAAGGTCAAATGTCAAATCTTAAGTCAAATCTTAAGTCAGATTTGAATTTCTGAGAACACGTAGATGATTTTGAAAAAAAATTCAGTCAATTTGAAGCAAGTTGAAAACAGACCTTTTTGACCTTTTTTGACCTTGAGAAGGTCATTGAAGGTCAAATGTCAAATCTTAAGTCAGATTTGAAGGTCAAATGTCAAATCTAAAGTCAAATCTAAAGTCAGATTTGAATTTCTGAGAACATGTAGATGATTTTGAAAAAAAATTTAGTCAATGTGAAGCAAGTTGAAAAAAGACCTTTTTGACCTTGAGAAGGTCATTGAAGGTCAAATGTCAAATCTAAAGTCAGATTTGAACTTCTGAGAACATGTAGATGATTTAGAAAAAAATTGAACTCAGTCTAAACAGTATTTGTTAAGTTATAGGAAGTTGTAAGAAATTGTTACAGACGCCGGACGCCAACCTCCAACCGCCGGACGCCGTCGCAAAAAAAACGGAGACCATAACAATATGTCACCACTTTTGGTGGTGACATAATAAGGAATATACTGCATTTAAAGTACATCTGTATATTTCTGGACTAGCTTTTTACCAGTAGTAGCACAAAAATAGCTGGTGAAAATAGTTGAACACTGCTACTGCATGAAAATAGCTTACTTGCATTTTCAGGAATGCTGACGCATAGTGAAAATTAATGAAGATCACTGTACATGACACAATATAGAACTGATTGCTGGAATATAACTTTCTTTCCCTGGGGATTTGTTCTGAAATTTCTGAAAAGGGGTGTGACCACTACAAACACACTCCTCATCTAACAGGCCTTTAACATACCAGTTATTAACCATGTCCTCAAGTATGTTAATTTAAAAGATGTTATGTAACCTTACTTGTTTCAGATCTGAATGCTTGGGAATCTCAGCAAGTTCAATGTTCTGCCCCTCAGCCAGTTCTGAAAAGACTTCAGGGACATCTCTTGCAGTGCTACCATCTATTGGAATTACCTAACAACACAGCGTGAGATTTATAAATTAAATATTAAAGAACAATATCTATAAAGTTTCATATTTTCTTCAAAGTAGAAGATTGATTAGGCAAAACATTTACACGTGGGATGTATTAAAGGGCCCTAAAGGAGTCTCAAAATGTTAAAAAATTAATAAAATTAAACATATTTATGAGGTCCTCACCTGGATCTGTAAGTGCGAAGTCTTAAAATTCCTCTCAAAGAACACAACACCTTTTCCCTGACTTTTAAAATACTTTTTCAATGCAGCTTTATATCTGGTGAAAGTTAAGAATATAAACAGAGAAGTTCAATGAGATCACATACATATACATAGTAAACAGACAGAGAGGTAGATAGATACCAGTGTTTATAACCACACATATCATCATGGGACCCTTTGTTTTTACAGATATTTGAACATTTCTATACATTATGACAAGATGCCAGTTATGATATTTCAGAATGAAATTCCCTTAACTTTTCCAGACAAAGCTATTCATTTCCAAGTTTTTCTGTTTTTTCCATTTAGTCCATAAACAAGTTGTATTTAATTATTTTTGACTACTTTTCAGCTCTAGAACATGAGATTTAAAGTCGTTTTAGACCTAATTTCAAAACTCCCTAACATTTTTGTATGCCTGAAAAATACATTTCTCTGAAATTTCCAGGTATGTAGGAACCCTCCCCCTCCCGTTAACCTTATCCCCGCTAATTCCACTATCCGTCCTACTAAAACATGACCATCATTCCACAAAGGATACTTGTCAATTTCTTCAATTGCATCATCAGGCAGAGTCACTGTTGACTGGTAGTGTCCTATAGGTAAGATCAATACATGGTCAGGTACTAGGCCACCTTTTGCTAATGCGAGATATGTCATGGTTCCTACACTGACCACAAGGTGCTTCTCAACCTCTGGACTTGAGAGACAAAACCAACATGGCCCCATAGGTTGCGCTGGAGGGAAACATAAAGCATTAACAATAAAACATTGATTCATATGGTACCTATAATTACATTCTTCAATTACTCTGAGCATATAAAATGACCAATTTTTATTCATTAAAATAATTTTGCTGGAACTACTTTCAGTTGAATTCAATTTCAATTGTAATCTTCATATTCAAGTAGTACATATGACTTGCACTGACTTGACAAGCAGTACAAACAGAAGATTTATTTTTGTATCTAAAGCTTATATATTTACGTTGTTTTCTTGGAGCTTTCTGGTCTGGTCCTCCATCTTTAGAAAAGTTTTGACGCTTTTTTCCTTTATCCATGTTTTCGCCTGCCTTCATGTCATAAAAAAATTGAGACCCATCCTCTTCTTTCTAAAAAATAAAAAGTTAAGAGTGAAAAAATAAAAGGGAAACAGATGTGAGTTGATGTAAAGGGTGTCTTGTCAACTATTTAATGCTGAAAAATATAGAAATCATGTACAGGATGGTAAGAAAAAATGGAAAACCTGTCGCCAATTTCCTCATATCTTTGTCATTTTAGGACATTACTCCCTGATATTTGGCACCTTTGTACAACATTCAATTTCCTACCAGCTAACAATATATTATGACCATCAAATTGATAGTCACAGTGTTCCAGAGGGGTCATTCATCAAGCTATCGCAAGCACGTCGCAAGCCTGCGATGTCGCAAGGGCCCTTTTTAGCGATTACGTCCTATTCATCAATCTCGTGCGACTGCGATCAGTAGAATTTTCTGCGACGTCGCAATGAAATACCCCTAAAATGGCCCAAATTTAAGCGACCGGTGGTACCCAGTCGCAGTGATTTAAGTTCACAAAAAATGTCTTAAATTAGTTGAATTTCTTTATGAAATTATATAGAAATTCTAGGACGTATAGTTCGATATTCGATCCATGTTATATTAAAATTGCAGAGCATATGCATTATGTTTAACATGTTTGTGGTGCTACCAAAAACAGCTAGTTTTCGGCTTGTATTTTCAAGTACTTCACCGTGCGACCGGTCGCAGTGATTGTGCGTTACACGTGGTTTTGGGTTTTGACCCACGTGGCTGTGCCCACTCAGTATCCATATTGTCAATCTTGCATGACACGTTAATCGTCTGTTGGAAGCGTTTATTCGTTCGAAATGGCGCAACTGATGGTTGATTTCAACCGTAATGCTCTGCGTAGAGAACGCGTACTTAGAGATCGTACAGATCCTCTTCAAATAAACGATAATGTGGACCTTATTTTGCGATGTCACATGCCTAGGGTTAACTATTATAAAAGTTTACGAAATGATACAAGAGGTTCTCGAAAGGATAACTAACACGTGTACAAGCACGTCCACGTGGTAATCACTGCGACTGGTCACATGGACATCGCAGACTGCGATTTGTTAATGAATAGGTCGCAGTCGCAGTCACTGCGACCTCGCACGATGGTCGCAGTGTCTGCGACGTCGCAGTGATTGCGATAGCTTGATGAATGACCCCTCAGCACTTTAAACAACATGCTCCAGTGGCCAATATTGCACTTTCGGCGAATTTGCACACATCATCCAAAATGTCTCTACCTAACTTCAACCTGTGGTGATACACCAAAAAAGAGTGTACGAGAATAACCTGAATAACCTCAGGACAACTGCAGACCTCAAAAAGGAGATCATCCATGTCATTCAGGCCATACCTGCTGAAAAATGTAGTCAGATCATTGACAACCTGTTCAGATTTGCCAATAGTGCGATGGTGGCCACACTGGGGCATCTTGTACAAAGTGCTGTACCATTGTGACTATCAATCTGATTGTCATGAAATATTGTTAGCTGGTAGGAAATTTAATGTTGTACAAATGTTACAAATATCAGAGAGTAATTACCTAAAATGACAAAGATATAAGGAAAATGCAGGGTTTCCATTTTTTGACCACCCTGTAGTTAATCAAAAGTACTGAGTACACGTACATGAAAAAAGTATGACCAAACAAAATAATAGTTTTTTGCTTAAAACACTTGTTACCAATTAGATAAATATATTACCCCAAGCAAGTTTTTGTCTCATAGTTTGAATTTGATGTGAAGAAAAAAATCCTTGAGAAATTATAATATACATCATTTTACTTTATCTTTAAGCCTACCCTAGTTTTGTCAGATTTGATGAGTGATGAATCCAACTTAAATGGGCACTCAGTAACATCTTGAGGTTGCTCAGTTAGTTTGGCAGTATCCATCTGCGACATTGGGGTGATATTGAATGCATATAGCCACTGGAATGAATTGAATCACAAATAAACATATGGCATAAGCATATAAATAAAGCGTTAATCGTTTATCATGTATGTAGAACGCAGTCACACTCTCTAAAGAGAGCTTGATCTACACTCATCCATGCGCCTTTCAAATTAAAAGCCTTTATCATGCACAAAAATCAGAAACACATCTGATTGGTAATCGGCTACATTTTTATCCACCTGTTCATAGCTGGCATTTTCATCTAATATATCTAAACTCCACAAAATTGTTTTTAAAATTAAAGCTATTTCAATGAGGGTAAAAGGACCAGTGCAGAAAGTTCATTAAAGATTTCCAGAACAAATGATTTTACTTCTACCCTCTGGGTCTCAGGAATTCACCATCTGGATTCAACACTTCCCTTCTCGATCTTACCTTTTTCTTCTGTGGGTTTCCAACTGAGGCCAGGCCAATGAACCTGGAGACATGCTTTTCTCTCTCAGCCAGTACCCTGTGGTTTCTGCAGCAAGAAACAATGGACTTAGAAGAAGTAGGGTTCCATTATTGAGATATGGCTTAAGAATCTGGCAAAGAAGAGGTTTTTGTGCAGCCAATTAACTGAGGAAATGATTTAGAACAGAAAAATGAACTAACAAGGTCCATCCAATTCCAAAATTTTGTTTCCAATCTGCAGTTTACATTTTCATCTATCATCATTCATGTTTGAAAGTGGTTGGACCTATTATTGATAACTCCTCTGCAATTATCTACAAACTGTATTGCCCTTTTCCCCACTACAAAAACATACCTGTAAGGTTGCCTTTCATAGAATGAGCCTTCCAGTGCGGCAAAGTGGTATCTAGGCCTCAGAGATAGAGCCAGTTGGGATATAATCCTTGAGCCAGTTTTTGTACTTTCCACACCTTCCTGAAACAAATAAACATCTGAGTCCACCTGCCTCTCAAGTTCACTTTTGTATCAAAATATCAGTTTTTTTTGTTGGTTATTTTTTGTGGAAATAATTAATTTTGTTTTGGTGGGGGTAAAAGGATGATACTGGCTACTTAGTATTGCATTCAACATGGACATCGTGTCATTTCATGAAAATATACATATGTTTAAGCATCACATACTGAACATAGACAAAGATTTCAACTTACTGGGCTTGTTGCATATTTCTCAACATCGGCAGGCCATTGTGACGACAATAAAATATCAACTCCTCTGAATTTTGCATCTACCAGGGGGCCTCTCAGAGATTCCCCTGTAGATGAATCAAAGTGTGTTGGGTCAGCAGCTTCACCCTCCATACCACTGATGTAAGCAATTTTCAGCCCTGAGCTCCCTGTGTAGACCCCTTGACTACCTAGATAAAACAAAATGCAACAAATGTTGGATTTTCTGTTGATTGATTTTTTCAACATTTCAACAATAATGAAAAACTTAAATTGAGGACAATGGCCTTATTTTCAAATATCTACTATTAACGTTTGAGATAAAATCTTTCACAGAATTAGAAACAGTACAAAACAATTCAAAACATCTGTGGTAATGATGGTGTTACTACTAACACTTACCTAGTAAAGTTACATTCTCACACAATTCCCCACCATCATCCTCAGTGAAGAATCTTTTATGAGACTCCTTATTTGGCCCCAGGATAAATGTAGGTATAGGCACTGGAACATTGACAAATAACAACTCACTTAATACTTGTATATATTTAATGTTAATTCACTAATGAAATAAAAACAAATAATATAAAAAAATGAAATCATAAAAAATACATTTGCTAGTATTGGCACTTGGTTAAAAACTAATGTGTATTTACTTGATAAAAATTTTGTAAGTTGTTGAAGGGGAATTGAGTGTGAGATAACTTAAATTTTGTATAAGGTAAGCTGAACAAGGGAAGGGAGTCTCAGCCAGGTTTAATTAAGGCCGATTTTTTAATAAAGATCAATGACTGGCTCTTTTTCAAATACATGGAGATATTACAATAGCAATGCCTTAAATATAATATATTGCATTTTTAACTTGATATAGTGATCAGCGTGTATTGTTAATGATGACTTAATATCTTAATTTAGAAAAGACAGTGGCTCAAACATTTTGTCTTAGATTATACAAAGAACACAAATGTGTACAAAATGTCCCCACCTATGGGTGATCCCGTCAAATGGTTATCCTAAAAATGAGTAGACAAGACTTTACCGACACAATTTGAGGACGGAAAATCCAAAATGGCCACCTTAAAATTTACCTTGAAATTGATCCGTCACACAGTTAACCAGAAAACATGTAAAAAAGACTTTACAGACGAGATTTGAGGACGGAAAATCCAAAATGGCTGTCTTGACATTTATCCAGAATGCCAAAAAACTAATCTGTTCTAGATATTCATACTAAGAATCATCCCTGAAAATTTGAAATTAATCTACCAAACGGTTCACCTGGAAATGCGTAGACAAGACTTTACAAACAAGATTTTAGGAGAGAAAATCCAAAATGGCTGCCTTGACATTTACCCAGAATGCCCAACAACTAATCAGATCTAGATTTTCATACTAAGAATCATCCCTGAAAATTTGAAATTGATTTACCAAACGGTTCACCTGAAAACGCGTAGACAAGACTTTACAGACAAGATTTTAGGATGGAAATATCCAAAATGGCCGACAATAAAAAGTGATTATGAGTTTTTGCTGATTTCTTTTTACAAAATTATCACATATAACTACTGTTAACAATAACATAGGCTCTTACAACAAAGTACACCTGAAATTATTTATAAGGCTACTAAATAGTTAAAGTATGAAAACTGAAAAACACCATTCAATATGATACAAAGTATTATCGTGCGCTAACTTTCCTTAAAACATTCAAAATGGCTGATATGACTGAGCAAACAGGTCCAAAACCTAATCAGATCTAGAATGAAGTGAGCTGAACAAGATTTTAAAGTTTTAAAAGCAACTGTGAAGCCATTTTTCTTAAAGTTTGCAGACAAGGATTTTAGCATTTGACTTCAAAATGGCCGACAGGAAGTAGGTATCGAGTTAATTTTTTTTCGTCCACATCTGTATGCACTCATAAGTTATCCCTGAAAATTTGAAGGTGATATCTGTAGCGATTTTGGAGAAAACTGCCGGACGTACGGACGGACGGATGGACAGACAGGCAGACGCGCCTAGGCCGACAATATGGCCCCACACTATGTGGTGGGGACATAAAAAAGATTGGCAAAGATGGATATTTATTAGTATTCTTACTATGTTTTTAAGCATCAAAGAAAATTATTGAACAACTATGCAAAATTTTAGGTATAACAGGGCCAATTAATTATTAATTTCAATTGCATGAAGTTCATCTTAATAAAAATACCTACACGCAAAATGAACCATGCAGGTGCATTTTAATAAATTAACTGGATGCTGCCCATGAATTGTGTTTATCAAATTAATCATATTGCATTGTTGAAAAGATCTAGAATAGACATCTGAAGACTGAATTTGGCTGCAATTTAGCATACTGGACAAAAGACAAACATGTTTCAAAATCGTAAGGCATTTAGAAAAATACAATACAAGTACATTCATGTGTTAATTGGATATACACTCCTAAATATGATATGCTTAATCATTTACATGAACGACCAAACATCTTATGATAACCGACTAAATGGACTACAGGATACAAAAGATAAAAAGCAACACAAAAATGTATTTTTTCTCAAACTTCATAAAACGGCTAGCTCGACAATACAAAATATATTTTTTCGTTATGTTGACTCAAATGATTTGAATATGGCACTACCAAAGGAGGGAGGAACAACATTTAACTATTCTCATATGTTTTCAAGGGAATTTGTTCAACCATCTGTTAAACCATTCAATGTGATATGTCATCACCTACGATATCATAAAAATGTTCTTGGCATAATGCCAGCAGATACTAAATCCATTACAATCATCAGGAACCCTGACACACAGTTTGTTTCATCCTTCAACTATTTCAATTTCAAAAACTGCTTCAAAGGGATCAAAACGATTGAGGAGTTTGCGAGAGTTTTACCGAAAATCAAAAAAGAAGGATCGTGTGCAAAGATTAACCCACAGAACTCGATGCTTTATGATTTTGGACTTCCTTTTACTAGCATCACAAACATTACTGCAATAAAGGATAAAATAATAGAAGTTGATAAAACATTTGATTTGGTGATATTAAGTGAGTACATTGATGAAGGATTAATCCTTATGCGAGAACTCCTCGGGTGGACAAACAAAGATATCATTTATCTTAACAAACTCGTTAATTCAAGACCAAAAGAAACAATCTCAACTGAAACACAGGATAACTTACGGGAATACAACAAAGGAGATGTTCTCCTCTATGAACACTTTAATAAAACATTCTGGCAAAAAGCCAAACATTTTGGTATTCAGAAACTGAAAACAGAAGTTGAAAATTTTCGTAAATTGAGACAAAAATGGTATAACTTCTGTATTGAAGCAACATTACCAGGAGACCAAATAAAAGACATTGACTTCAAGGCAGACTATAATGATGACAAAGTTCTGGCGTATAATATGAATGAAAATGCAAAAGAAACAGAGCTATGTTATCAGCTTATTACTCAGGAGTTACAATACTCAATGTATTTTAATGCGAGGCTTCAAAAATATTGGTCATAATTATGGGAAGTTCCTTTCTTTGCAGGCAGAGCTCCAAATGGGAAGTTATTTTATTAGAGGGTGTATATGAAGAGCTGTTTTCATTTTCAAGTTTTCAGGTGGAGTGACGGGTTAAACTATATTGGAATTGACTTTGTTTCTTCACAACGGTTGTCATTCTGACACCATTCCTCATGCAATAACTTCATGGGGCCTCTAGAATGACCAGTTTTTGTGCTG
This sequence comes from Owenia fusiformis, assembly GCA_903813345.2. Classification (NCBI taxonomy): domain Eukaryota; kingdom Metazoa; phylum Annelida; class Polychaeta; order Sabellida; family Oweniidae; genus Owenia; species Owenia fusiformis. The sequence continues at coordinate 7,731,570 of CAIIXF020000006.1, forward strand.
ATAGAGCTATCCAGAATAAATATAGTGTCAAATCAAATCGATTAATCTTACCTTTCTTAGAGCCCATAACGTAATGAGCCCATTCACTGTCATCATCGCCAAAGAAATCTCCAACACACAGTAACAACTGGAAAAAATTAGTGTTCTATTAACAGGGTTCCTAATTGGCAGCAGGCTCACGCTATATTGATGGCAGACTACACTACAGGCATATTCAATGATATTCAATATCAGGTTTTATATGCGTGATTATGCTCTGACCATGGTATAATGGCTAATATGACATAATTGACATTATATTTCTTGTACTTACATCAAATGCTCCAGTTTTCTTCTGGATTGAGTCGACTCTCTTATAAAGTGTTCCAAACTTTCCCTGCACATCACCAGCTACCAATCTAAAGAATTGAACAATATTACATATGATTTATACAGATCATTTAACTGATGTTCTTTCATATCACTCTTTGCAGGACAAAAATACTCTCTGGAGCAAATCTCAAATATTATTTGTTCAGGTATTTAAAATCTCAGAAAACTCAAGTGTCTTGTCTGTGCTTTCTTTTCCATAATGTGGTGATGTAAACTTCAAAATGGTAAAAACTGTTTGAATGGTACAACTTCAATTTGGTGGCCATTGTTTGGGTAAATCCTTCTTATCAGAAATTAGTTTAGAGAATACAAGAGAAAAATATTTGATGGGGGCTTCCAAAGGGTACATCAAAATTGTAGATAAAACTATTAGATCAATCCATTAGAAGTACTATTCAACTTTCTACAAAGTAAATTAAATCGATAATTTCCATTTTCCATTTTTCCTATGGCTGCACATGTTATTTTCTGATATAAAATAATGTACAAGTATGAAGGGATTTGTGTATCATAACAGCATCATTAAATTGTCTTATTTAAGTAAACCTGGTAGGAAGTCAATGGTAAATCCAGGAAATGCTCATGTTTCAAGAAAATGGCTCCCTTTTCAATTTTCCAAATTTTTTCTCCAAGTTTCTCAACAACACTGGACTGCTATTAGATCAGTTTATAAGACAACAAAATGATACTTTCCTGAAAAAAGCAAGGAAAAACACACATGCCTTCATCACTAAGCAACCCAAACAAAAATTTTATCAATACTCAGTATTTTCCAAAATAGGTTTTATTTCGATCACAATGCAGTGCAGATCAATGAGACAATGTTTCGTGAACATTTATTTTACAACACAGAATGGATTCGTGTATTGTGGTGGTAAATCCCAAAAACATGAATGAGTAAGCCAGCAGCCAGCCTTTGAAAGAGGGTAAGCCAGATCGGTGTATTGGTGTCAATGGCTCAAAATAAAAATAAATAAAAAGAACTCTGTGAAAAATTTCAAAATTGTAAAAAGTGTAATCTAGACACACAATGTCCCCTAATATGTATCCAACAGACTGACTAGAAGTCAGTCTGTTATGATGTACTACCTTCCTGTGGAAATTGCAACTAATTTTTTGCACAAAATTATCAATTAGAGGAACCATTTCTTCAATAAAATAAACATTACAAAATTTCAATTAAGTAGTAAGGTACAATTAAATGCAATAAAAAGTAACACACTTAAATGCAATACTATATTACATTGTCACGGTCATGCCAGGCCTTGCAGAACTATATAACATTGTCACGGTCATGCCAGGCCTTGCAGTACTACAGTATATAACATTGCCACGGTCATGTCAGGCCTTGCAGTACTATATTACATTGTCACGGTCATGCCAAGCCTTGCAGTACTACAGTATATTACATTGCCACGGTCATGCCAGGGCTTGCACAACTATATAACATTGTCACGGTCATGCCAGGCCTTCCAGTACTACAGTATATTACATTGCCACGGTCATGTCAGGCCTTGCAGTACTATATTACATTGTCACGGTCATGCCAAGCCTTGCAGAATACATTGTCACGGTCATGGCAGCCATTGCAATACAGCATTGTCGCGGTTATGCCAGGCTTTCACGATAACATTACCGCGGTTATGCCAGGCTTTCACGATAACATTACCACGGTCATGGCATGATCCTTGCGCTACTTAAAAACACTGAATAACATGGTGACGGTTACGCCAGGCGTTAGTCTTGCAACAGATAGGGTCTCTATAAGATACAGTTGGGGACAAAAAGAAATGACAGGTCGATTTTCGATCACCATTTCCTAATTATGGTGGTCTGAAAGCCCATAATTTCCAATATTGTCTAGATACATATCCCTTAAAATTTGTATATTTTACATTTTGTATAATCTCATCCACTGATTTATGGCCTCTTGTAAATTCTCTTATTTTTAACATGGGAAATCCTCACTTCAGCAAATCCACCTGTCATTTATTTATGTCCCCAACTGTAGAAGTCAATTTCGATTTGCTACAATACATCGGTCCATAACTTTTATTACCTTCTTCCAAGTGAAAACTGACAGACACAAAACACGTTATGTAGCTAGTACGATCCTTGTAAATTAAATAATAATCTAAAGTATCTACTTACACTCGTAGTGTTGTATTACTCATGATATCGTGAAACTAAACAACCAGAACTTAAATTTTGGGCTGGTAAAATCTTCCGGCATGAAAGTAGAACCGCAGCAAATAAAAATCTAGGCCATGAAACGCCAAATATAGATTACATTTCAATATAACAGAATCGGATTTGCCCGAATTTAGTCGTCTAAAAGTCGATACAAAACAATAAATCTTGCTATTTTGGATACTTTTTTCCACAAATTTACTATTTAAGAATTGAATATTTAGTTGTCAAAACTACTTTTGAAAGTTTTAACGGGTGTGTCAAAATTGTTTACAAATGGCGGATGGACGGCAACATTTTTAAATCTCTGAAACTTACAGATTTTGATCCAAACTGCGCCATTGTACATACTATTATTGTATAGAGCTCTATCCATTATGACTGACGGTTTCGGTGCAATTACTTGGTGGGGCTTTAGCGAAGCCCTTGATCTCCAAGACAAAGGTTAGTTCTGTAAGGCCTAGGCTAAAATTGAAATGCATTGATACAGTTGGGGACATAAATAAATGACAGGTGGATTTGCTGAAGTGAGGATTTCCCATGTTAAAAATAAGAGAATTTACAAGAGGCCATGAATCAGTGGATGAGATTATACAAAATGTAAAATATACAAATTTTAAGGGATATGTATCTAGACAATATTGGAAATTATGGGCTTTCAGACCACCATAATTAGGAAATGGTGATCGAAAATCGACCTGTCATTTATTTTTGTCCCCAACTGTAGTGCATAGGCTAGGTCTAGTAATAAAAGAACCTATGGAAAGTGTTTGGGCACGCAATGTTTTAGTGGATTTTGATTGAACAGAATTGTGAAATCAAGTTCAGCAGCCCCATGCAGACATTCATGAATTCACCGTTGCGCATTGTGAATTATGAACATTACTGTACCTCATGCAATTGTATTTAGAGGAATTATTAGGCCTTGCATGCGGTGTTGTTAGAGTCAGTTATTCTGTGCAACATTCTCAGAAGTTTCAGCATAAATAAAACTTTGTTCGGCAAGAACACACTTGATCCTCTGTTACCTTTTGTGATGCATCTTATTTGTCTTGTAAACTCAAATGGTTACTATTTCTAATTTTTGAGCCAATTAGGATACTACATAAATAAATAAACAAAACCATCGGGCTATCTTAATATTTTCATTTCTTTTTTGATTAGCTGATAATTAATGATTTAATGGCAATTCAAATTACGGGAAACTAATAGCTAGCCAATACGGGGAATACCATGATCGTCCTGATATACTGGGATATCTGGATTATCTGACCGTATTGAGAGTCTGAGTTAAGTCAAACATGGTTACTGAAATTGCTGAGGTGGTCAATACAACGCATTGGGGATTCCTTTAGTCATCATAATTCCAAAAGTCTTCAAAACACTCAATGTCAAAGAGAACAATTCAAAGTACATGTAGATCGGATAGATCCTAGATGTTTTGTAAAGGCTATTGATATTTTTTTTAGCAAACCTTACTCTGATTCTGATATCAGATATTCCTTATTTTTACTTGGAATCATATATTTATTAGGACTTGCACTCTTTGAGTCCATTTAAGGCTACTTTACTGGAGTGAACTAGCTGTTTCCAGTTGTCATAGACTCTCCATAGACTATTCAAAAGCCTGTCAGCAGTTTTGTTCGACCTTATTGATGAAAAATACATAATTGTCATTTTTATTTCACTACCAAGTCTCCAACATCATTACTCAGGCGCGTATCGTGGTCATTTTGCAAGGGTACGCCCCGTATGTGGATGAATAAAAAATTACTTCTTACATTCAATAATGTCAAGTGATACTCAGGTATATACGTACTGAATTTGCTGATTTTGAGCGTGTACTCTGCCGGGATGGACCCCATACGGCCTTGAAGAAGCGTACAAGAATGACGCAACTCTTTGAATCACGAAAAAATTTGAATCTTTGAAACACGAAAACAGTGAATGACAATGAGGGAATCGAGAACTTATTGTTACCCTACTATCACACCAAACTAGTTTTTACTACGTTCTCGAAAACGGGCTTCATCTGTGTACGGACGGACTGGACGTACTTAGAACCGTTTGGGGTCTTTTTACAAACTTCATCGAACGTACTCGAACGGGTAGATCCCCTAGAACTTAGAACATGCTCAAAATGTTCTCGTGGTCGATACGTTCTACAATTAGAACGAGTGACAACGTACTACCGACGAGCTGGACGTACTACGAACGGAAACGTCGTACTTCAATCCTACTAGGGACGTTTTATCAACGAGTTGAACTGTCTGACATGTCTGAGGACGTATTGAGAACGAGGCAGAACTAATTGCAAACGAGTTTAAATTGATTAAGAACGTATTTAAGACTGCTTATGAACGAGTTAGCAAAAATATAGCTACACAACAAGTTGCCACTGCGTTCTTCAAAACTGGTTTTAAACTGTTTGCGAACGGAATGAACGTAGCTGCAACTTTTTAAGGTCTATTTACGAACTTCATGATCGTTCTCAGACGGGAAGGTGATTTTAGAATTTTGAATCGATTCAAAATTCGATGGCGACCATACCGTTCTGTAATCAGGTCATGATGACCTTCTAGACTAAGGGACGCGTTATACGACGTTGCACACCCACTCTACTATACCTAACCCCTAAAAATGCATAAGATACTCTGTTTGTCTAATTGTATCGTTTAGTATATTTTTGAAAGTATCGTATTAACATCTAACGTCATCCGATAAACCATTCATAAGGAACAGACAAATAAAAACAAATATATAATTATTACTAATAAGCCAAATGGGTTGCTCATGAACACCAAATGCAAGGTATAGTAGAGTGACACCGACGTGGTGCGACCCGAACGAACTGCGAACGAAATGGACGTATTGAAGACTGTTTAAGAACGAAGTAGCTAATTATTTTAGACATATTTCCCGACCACAGCCAGATTGAGCCCGTTTTACGACGTTTTCGTAGGACTGGCAAGAACGGGTAAGAACTAGTTTGGTGTGATAGAGGGGTTAATACACTTGTACAACAAAGGTTTACACATCATCAAAGAAAATAACAGTAAAATACTGAATTTCATGTTTTTTCAAGATATTTTTTCAAATTCAAACAGTACGCCTGGGCGTATTTTGCGTACATGACGATACGCGCCTGTTACTGTATGAATAATTATTTGTGAGATTTCAGCTGAATGTTCCAAGTTTCTCTGATTGTTACATACATGTACTCCTGCATATTATTGATGATTTGTGATCACCAGATGGATTCTATCTTGTAGTGACGTCACAATTAGTTATTAGGCCACTTTGCCATAGCTGTTTGATTTTTGAGAGATTATCTTCTGTATTTCGTGCTTTATTGATTTATTTTTCACAAAAGTGTTTGATTTGACTAGATCAACATTCATTCTAATTCATTCACATGGCAAGTCTAGGATCTTACTGATATGATTTAGATAGCGGTTAAGCGCCCCCCGATTTTGAAAAAAACGGGGGTGCTTATTGGCATCGATGTTTAGTATGAATTTCATCAAAACTTACTTCACACATATAAAGATATACTCATGATCTAATCAAATTGGCATACCTGGTAAATATCCGACCCATGGTTTTCATAAAAGAAACTATAATATTTTCAGCTCAAAACTCATGTCGTCATGTGTCCGCCATTTAGTCTCTCCATCATGTCTAATATCAATTTTATATGACGTTATGACAACAGTATCCATAAACAAAATACCTGTATTCTGGTCAATGATCATGACATGTGATATAACATTTTACTTTGAAAAAATCATGATCGAATTCAACCTCATATTCTTTCTGTATCAATAAGTACAGCAGACTACTAGTATAAGAATGAAGAACTGGATATTGCATATTTTGTATTTGTTTATTTTCCAGATATCAATGCGTCTTTTAAGAAACTGGACATTGAAGAAAGCAAAGGTAATCTTTTCCTATATAATGCAATTTTATCTGAAATTTAAATATATTAAAGAATGTTTCATACTTGCTGTCTACTCAGTTTGGCCATAATGATTTTGAGGAAAAAGTTTATCATTTATGTAGTGCCCTGAAATGCCTGTTGGTGATGCATACATTATTGGCAAAATGCTCTTAACATCATTAGTACATGAAGCAAATCTAAATTCTACATAGTGCCACCTGTGATTTGGTCCCTCATGTTCATTGATAAAAAGGTGCAAATTGCAATTAGATTTTCTGGGAACATTCATTGATGTTAAAAACCAAATGAAGTAAGTCTACTGTATGCTTTTACAAGAAAAAATAACCACCCCTTACTGCATACTATCAACCAATCAATTACATGTTATCTTTTTCAGATGAATTAAATATTCTATTAATTGGAGCAGGTGATATAAGACACATACTCAAAACTGTTGCCAGATCATACCGTTGGTCAAAGAAAAAGATACATGTAAGTTTACTGGTTACTATATCTAGTAAATAATTATATTATTTATCAACCTTTAAATGTATTTTTGTATATGTATATATATATGAAACTAGCCTAAGTAAGTGTCCAGGTTCAGGGTTCAGGACAAAGGGTGAAAACATGAGGGACTCATTTTAATAGATGTACAATCAGTTCATTGCCCAATAATGCGATTAACAACCACATTTTCCAAGTTCATGAGGCAAACACATTCCAAGTTCATAAGGCAACCACATTTTCTAAGTTCATGAGGCAACAAGATTTCAAGTTCATGAGCCAACCATATTTTCCAAGTTCATGAGGCAACCACATTTCCAAGTTCATGAGGTAACCACATTTCCAAGTTCATGAGGCAAACACATTTTCCAAGTTTATGAGGCAGCCACATTTTCCAAGTTCATGAGGCAACTATTAATTTCAAACATTGGTCTGGTCAATTTAACCAGTATCCATCAAATATATTTATCAGCAAATAAATAAGGTTTCATTTTTGGTGACATTGACAAAGGAGTCCTCTGTTCATGTGATGCTTCATATAGTTATCACAAATGAATTGAGCTTTTATCCTCACCTCCAAACATATACTTCTGTTGGTAGACAATGTAGATAAGAAGTATATATTATATTTACTAGATCGGTACTTAACTCAATTTTTCAATAGTAATGTTATGTCATCAAAGTTGCATGTTAATGTATAATCTACATTCCTATTTGTTCCCACAGTATTATCAAACTTTGGGGAAACTAAATTACATGAATATACAATATTGTAACTATTCTTATTATATGCAAGATGAAGGCTTATTTTTTCCATTTTCTAAAAATGGAAGTTACCTGAGGAGTAAATTTCTAAGCAGTCTAATTCCCACTAGCAATTATTAATGCAGTTGCTGTTTTTTCCAGTTCTATGTTGCTGAGAACAACTTGGAATTATATGCTAGAGATCTTCTCATGATGACTGTAGCTTTAGAGAATCAAGGCAGGATGGGATTGCAGGGTATGTTCCAGCTCAGTCTTTTATTAAACAGCCAATGCGTCTTGAGGACAAAAAATTATTTGAGACATTTTACTCACACACTCAATCAAATATGATAAAAACTTTAATTTGGGTCAATACTGAAGTGAAAAAAATTACTTGCATAGAAAACAGCATTTGAAGTTCAGAGATCAAAAGAAGTGAATTACCACTTTTCACAAAGTACAGTATATGTTTTAAATAACTCTTGGATTAAAAGATGGTGTATGGTTGAAATTCCTATCAAAAATGAATGTTTTTCAATAGCATTGCTAAACACTTGAAATATATAAATTGATAGATCGAAAATATTTTTTCATGATCTTGTTTCAACTCTGATGTGATCAGTTTGAGCTGTTTTTGGTGTCAAATGAAAGATCAGGTACTTATTAATCCATTGGAAATACTATGAAGAACAAATGTGAAACTTCATTTACACATTTTTTTCTTTAAAGCATCTAATTTAAGATGTTTCTATAATATTGAGCCATCTACAAATTACTGATAACTATGGGTTTTGAGGACTTGTATTGATGGCAGTTCACTACTGGTTGTTCTTCATACCCATCTCAGTCTTTGTAAAAAGGTTGCTATATTGTTTCAAAATTATGTAAAATAAAATGTTTTGTGCGATTTCAGATAAAACTGAGCTCTTCTTAGAGATATTTGGAAATTCCCAAATTAGATACCAAACTTGTGAATATGTGGAAAAAATGACTAATGAGTTTATAAAGTAAGTATATATTTGTATTGTATCTCTGGGTCTTAATCACGTTTCTTGATGTCTTATAAAAATCTCTTTTCACAGCCCAACCCTCAATGAAAAAAAATTAAAAAACAGACGTCTTTTAATTGTTGTATTATAATTATGAAAAACTAATAGGTTTACCTATTACATTATCAAGCTGATTGCCCGTTTGATGATGGTAATATAAATAGACTGTATGTATTGTAATTTACTCAACCCCTTTATACCTTAATGAAAACAAAGTGTTTGCATATTTACAGAATGGTCACAGATGATGATTACATGGAAAAGAAAATGCCAGTGTTTGATATGTCACTTTTAAAGGTAAGTGTATCAAGCCATTCATTTAACAATTTATCATGTATAAATCATTTCCGAGAAATAACTCCATTCTGATACTCAGACCATGCCTGTCTTGCAAAGAATGCTACTATATGGAACTGATAAAAGGTTGTAATCTGTATGCTGTATGCTGTATCGTGTACAGCGAAACCCCTGCCTCAAAGCAATTAATTCTTTAATACAGTATCTTTGCAATCAACTTTTTGTTTGTTTGAATTACTCAGTGCATGTCCATTTACATGTTGTATATTATAAATTAATTATGTGGTACCACATTGTAATACGTGTTTATTTAATCAACCCCGCGATGGACTTTTATGGACAGAATACTCTGGACATGTAGCCTACATGGTAGCATAGCATAGCATAGTGAAACTTGTAGTATGTTTGGCCACTTTATCTCTTATCTTACCCATTGCAATTGAGGAAAAATTGAATTCAAACAGAAGCATGCTTAACATCTAATGGGTTATCAGAAGTTTTGGGAGGGAATATTTCAAAGAAACAAAGATGTGCTTGGCTTAGCTCCCTCCAAAGTCAGATATATCAAACACTTTTGAAATCATTAAAAATTTGAATATTTGCTGAATAAGGATATTCCCAAAAAGTGATTGTACTGGACATTTATTTGGGACTCTACATGAGATTGTATTGAATCTACACACTCAAAGCTCCTAATTGTTTCAGTTTAAAGAACGTGATATGCTTGAAGGAATCTTGAAGTTTTGGAGGAACAAAGATAAAACTGTTTTCCCCATTGAAAAATTCTGGTAAGTCAGTAAAAACTTGTTTTAGTGTGAACAAAATTGCATGAGTGTGCAAATGAAACTGAAACATCTAAAATGAATGAATTAGATTGATTGAATGATTGATTGATTGATTGGTTGTGTGTCAATTGTTTGTTTGATTGGCTGACATTTCCATCATAGAAAACATAATACAAAATATCTATAACAAAAAATGTATTACACTTGGCTCACCTCTCGAAATATGATTTTTTATGCAGTATACAGGTTGAAACAGTATTAAGGTCACTGTGGAGCTCTAACAAATATTTGTATTATGTACAGGGGTATAAAGAAGAGGAGAATTCTAAAGATTTATAGAGCATAAGTACTAGGAGGACACTGCTGTTGAATGAATTATATTGTTTTCATCATAAGTTTTCTGTATGTGTCAAATACACATATATGGAGAATACACATATATGGAGAATACACATATCTAGACAATACACATATCTGGAAAATACACATATATGGACATAAATCAAGAAACTTTACCTTAAAATTCAAAAATGACTATTGATGACCATTGAACCCCACTTAGGATTCATGTGTAGACTACACCAAGCTTTTTTGGCAGGTTCATTCGCTGCAGAGTGAACATTTGAAGAAACAAAACCTGCAATGTTTTTATTATTAACCCCACCAGGGGCGTAGCCAGGAAAAGTCAAGGGGTGTGATTTTTGGGGTTCACGACTGCGAGTGAAGTGAGCTCCAAAAAGGGGGTAGGGGTGTTTACCCCCGAAATTTTACATTGTATCAAAAAAATTTACATTGTATTTAATAATATGTGGTGCATTTTAATCATTTCAAACTACAATTTGTTAATGTTTTTTCAACAAATTTTACAAAATTGCTTTTTCTTTCTTAGGGGGGTGGGGGTGCGCCACCCCTGGCCACATCCATGCCCACTAAATGTTCAATACATGCATTGACAGTTTAAAAACATTTTCTTGAAATGTTTCCATTTGAGCCTATGAGGCATTTAATAATTAATTGACAAGCTCTGAAACTGTTATCATTTGGAAACTATGAATTTGTCCCCTGGAAGATGGTCCATGATAAATAATCAATGTTAACTTGTGTCCTTGGATCAAATGTCTTTGAAATCCTTTGTTTGAAGATATTACAGATGGCACTGATTTGCTCAATTAGAGCAGGGCTTTTTTAATTTTTTGTCAGCTTTTCTCTTCCTTTACCGTATCCAAATGGTTTGTCTCCAATTACTTCACTATAGGGTGTGGTAATTTTGAATTAATTCTGACCAGTTTCTCAACTTTATAAATTCTGTGGTGAAATTAGATTTTGTCTGAAACCTTTGTTAAACAACCAATTAAACCATATCATAGTTGTCATGACGAGATTAGTCCTCATGGAGTACAAATTATAATTTTTGATGAAAAGTTATGAATGTATATTTGAATGTATATGTTACGAGTGATTATAACCATTGCTTGAAAAATATTCTCACATTTTCAAAACTGGTGTAGATTTTTCAGAAATTAAGAGTGAAATTAATTTTTCTCAAGAAAGAACCAATTATGGTATGACAAATATTTTAGAGAGTCACATCTTTGGCCATGACCATCAAAATAGTATGTTTTCTTTCAAGTGAAGTCCCCGGGATAATAGAATTATCAAACTGATACCCTGGAAAATCATGGATTAGGATCCTACCCAAGTAACACATTTTTCAAAATATCTGACTTATTTTCTGGAAAGAGGATATTATCACATAAATAGATTATTGTACATATACAATGAGAGATTTATAATCTTTGACACCAAAAGCCTTATTTGGAAGATTAAGTTTTGGTGACCAAAACTAGGCTGAAAAGAGTAGATAGCATGAGTTTTCCCCAATGAAAATAACATATAATATACTTTAGTGTCACACTCTGGTAGCTTTACCTTATCTATAAGACTAATTCTACTTATGGCTAATCTGTTTTTTTCAGTCAATAACTTTTTCAGTAAAGGGTTTTGTAATACATGGACAGCATTAATTTTAGGGATTATTCATCAAAACAAGCTAAAGTATTTTAGTGGTAAAGAGTTAGTAGTTACTTTCTAAACATGAAGGAAACAACAAGGAGGATCGCCATCTGTGTTTTAGTGTTATTCTCTATTTTGCTAAATGGCACTTTTTTGTATCATCATGGTCTGACATTAAGGAACAAGAATATAATGGTGCAAGAAAAGGATATCAGTGGATTGCCACGGCCACTCTGTTCATCTGTTGATACAACTATCAATCCATTTGATACATGGTGGAAAAATTACAGAAAGTCTGAAGATTTTGGAGATGTTATGAAATGGAATCATTACTTTGATATATATCACAGACATTTTGCGAGGTTCAGGAACAAAGAGGTAGGCTAGCTGTGATTTTGAAATCAAATATTTTTTTTCAATAGTGTTAAATACCCATGAACTGCTACAATTTTAGTTCCATGACAATGACTCTTTATGGCTTAAGGCAGTTATACACTTTAACAAAAAGTTGAAAGCAAGAAAACAAAATTTAGCATCTCTTCATAGTTCAATGTAGCATCACTTTATTGTAGCATATTCATACTGACATCATTTCAACGTAGCATCCCCTCATAATGACATCACTTAAATGCAGCATCCCATTATAGAAGCATCACTTCAATATATCATCTCTTCATTATGATAGCTCTTCCTTGAATCATCTTTTGATATGATATCACTTGAGTGCACCATATATTCAAAGTGACACTATTTTAATTTAATATCACTTCTCAGTGACATCACTTTATATCATCACTTTATTGTGACATATCATCACTTTGTTGTGACATTACTTTATTATGGAATCATTTCATTTAATAATGGTCATGTGTTAAATGTCATACACACAAATGCCAATCTGACTTACATGTTGCTTACTTTGCAGATGACTTTGCTTGAGATAGGAGTAAGAAATGGTGGATCCTTAAAAATGTGGCGAGACTACTTTGGACCAGGTGTACAAATCTATGGCATAGACATTGACGCCAAAACAAAACGATTTGAAAATAAACTCGAGGGAGTAAAGATCATAATTGGAGATCAGGGAAATGCAACATTTTGGACTGAAGCACTGAAAACATTGCCAAAGTTTGACATAGTTATTGATGATGGGGGGCACAGAATGAAGCAGTTGAAGGTTACATTTGATCATCTATATGAGCACGTGAAAGCAAATGGTGGGATTTATCTCGTGGAAGATCTTCATACAGCTTACTGGCATACAGAGTATAGTGGAGGCTACAAAAGGCCAGGAACTTTCATAGAATACACAAAAGATCTAATCGACCAACTGAATGCAGATCATAGCAGAGATAAGAACTTTATTGTAACTAATTTTACAAGATGCACACAGAGTATGCATGTGTACGACAGTATAGTTGTGTTTGAGAAGTCACCACATCCTAAATATGATGTAATAATCTCACAGTAAATCACAGATCTGAACTGAAATAAAAGTTTGACTCCGGAAACAAGAAACTCTTATAAACGTGTTGTTATATTTCCCGACATTGAAGCATATACACTTATAAAGTCACCGTTATTAATAAATCATACTTACTACATACAATGTAAATGTCTCTGCGTTTCAATTAATACCAACATATGTCTGCCTAGTCAGTTCATGTACCATTCAAGTATAATCCTTATATAAACACTGTTTATAGTTAACTTATTGAAATCAGTTGAAAGGTTTTGCAGAACATTTGTAGCTAAACATATCTAAAATAATATGTTTGAAACTTATGTACAATAATAGTGAATTTGCATTCAAGGCATTTCAAACTATAATTTTTAATGTTTTTTTGTTTCTTTTTTTCGTGGGGGTGGTATGATACATCACCCCCCCCCCCTGGCTAACCCCATGTTTACACAGGTTGATCAGTTAGCTCTGAAAGAGAATCATAAAGACTAGAACAGATATAATTTCAAATGTTTTTATGTACACCTCCAAAAGTGATGATGTATTGTTATAGTCACCATTGCTTTTTAAAATCAAACACAATGATAACTCCTTTTTAGTATTTTTCCTTCAGCATTTGTGCATGCCTATTACCTCACCATTTCATATTCAATTCTATCTAAGTTGCATATTGACCATAATTCCAACATTTGTTCTTTTACAAAATGCTTGGTAAATTGGTTATTTTGAATTTTCCATCCTGCAATCTTGTCTACATTGTCTTGTCCATTGCCAAATTTTAGGATCATCTTACTTTGGCATTTACTCATAATTCCCAAAAGATATGAACATATCGTACATGTTTGTGTCCTAATTTCTAACCTCATTAATTTTAATATAAAAGAATATTGTATCAAATAGTTCATTTAAGTTTTCTTTTGTTCTACAGGGAATACAGACTGAGACAGTATTTAGGCCAAAGATATGATGCAATCCCAAATGTATTTGACTGGGACTACAGTATGAAATTATTAGGAAAAGATGTAAGTGCTGAATTTACAATTAGAATTTGCTTTTCTTGCCAGGTTTCTTTACAGTTTTTGGTCCTCTCCCTTTGGGACTTGAGCATAGATATTTTAAACAATCTTGATTCACATAAGATAAAAGATAACTTCCGGTAAACATGGCGTCGGACGTAATTATGAACGGCTCCCGAATATCGGACTTAGATCCATGCATGGAACGTGCACTTGCCCAATGTGAGGCTATACCTCGCTATGAAGTGGCAGAAAACTTATTTATGGATTATGATGAAGGTGCTTTACATGAAGGACGTGAAATCTTGTTTCAAATGGCAACAGAAAAATTGGATATCAAATGTACAGAAATATATGGCCCACAATCTGCCCGGGGACTCGAGCAGACGTTGGAGCTAAAATTGAAGAACCGAAAAGGTGAAACTAAGAAGATAAGTATGTGCAATGATATTTATGAACTATATATCTATGTCAGAAATCTAGTGACTGATTTTCCGAGGTGTGTGCTTGGCACTTCAAGTAAAATCCCTGAATTAGTTACTCTCAAGGGGCAACGACAGAATCGGCCAAATAACGTAATTCAACCATCTGTTTTGGACTTGTCTGCTAAAGTAACGGAATTATCTATGGACATCCGTAAACTTAACTCTGATAATGAGAAGATAAAGAGTGATTTACAAGGTAAAATAAGGAAACTGGAAAGCGAAGTTAAAAAGCTAGAGGAGAAAGTAGGTCATTTGAAAAACAATAACACTGGTCAGTTGGCGAATACAGCCAATAAAGCCAATACATGTGAGCAACGCGGCGGGGTAATTACCAATCTACCTGAAAACATTGCACCCATTTCAGGGCCTGTGAATCAATTGGTATTACCTGATTTGAGGCCAAGGAATCAACAAACTATTATTGATAATCCGATGAGTTTCAAACATCAAGCTAATACTGTTACACGAACCCGAAACATTTCTGAGGTCACAAAGACTTTGATTGGAACTACTGACTCGCAATCAGCTTCTGTGTCAACTCAAGCAAGATCTAGTGAACTAAAGTCAACTGCCGATGCGGATAAAATACAAGATGGCGGTATAGCGCAATCTACGTCAGATGTACCTAGCCAGGCTCCTGCTGTTCAAACACGCGACGTTGATATTAAGCTTTTATGCCAAGACAAAACAGATCATAATGACAGTAGCCTACCCGATGTTGATTGGGTTGAAGTAATGCCTAAACGGAAAAAGAGGCATAACACTGCGCCGATTCCCAGTATGATGGTTAAGGAAACAAAGCCGTTAACGTTTGCTAATGTTGTGAAAAGCTCTAAACCTACACCCAAGCCGATCCCCAGTCCCGTGAATAAGAAAGTGTTGAAATCTGCGATGAAGCCTGCTCGATTGCTTCGAGGTATAACTGCTGTTAAACATGTGACTTTATATGTTGAGAACATTGCAAAGGACGGATGCGAGACGGATAATGACATTGTACTACAATTGAAGGACCACGCATTAACGCAGGGTATTAATATTAACAAATGCTGGGTTGTATCAAATAAATATAGCAACACTCGTGTCGGTTGTAAGATAACAGTTCCCGTCTTCTCTGTGGTTAAAGCCCTCGATTCAAACTCCTGGCCAGATCCGATTTGCTGCAGAAGGTGGGAATATAACAGAAGAAATGATACTCGGTCCTATAGCGCCTTTAAACGAGCTTTAGGCAGGAGAGATAATGATGAATCGAGAAACTGTAGTGATAACAGTATCAACTATGAAGACATTTATGAATCAACAAATGAGTACTATAGGAACACTGTATGGGATTCGCGCGGCAATAATCGTGTGTTCAATAATGACGACAATGATTGGTGAATCTCTGACTATAACAGCCTGGAACGCAAACGGATTAAGTGCCTCTAGTCCGTACCTAAAAACATTATTGTCTTCCTCTGATATCGTCTGTTTAAGCGAGCACTGGCTCTATGAAAGTGCTCTTGATAATTTGAGAACGTTCGATCCACTTTTTGACTGTTTTTCTGTGAGTAGTAAGACATTAGATTCACTTAACCAAGGTCATCGGATAGGTAATGGGGGAGTTGCTATTATGTGGAGGCGATCCCTTTCAAACTATATTTTCCCACAAAAGAAACTTGGTGATAGTGATAGATTTATTGTAGTCAAAATTGCTCAACCAGACTCGAGAAACATATTTCTTATCTCAGCGTACATGCCACAGCGTAATTGTAAAAATTATGTTTTTTCAGAGGTCTTAGATGAACTCGAAGATGTTATAACAACAATGAAAGATGACGGTGATATTATTCTCATTGGTGACTTAAATGTTAATTTAGGGCGGTTGTATGGTGTTCGTGGAGCTGGAGTGATAAGTAAAAATGGCATCTTGTTAAATAATATGGCATTAAGATGTAATTTAAAAGTTGTTGATCTAACAGAAAAATGCACAGGTCCTGAATACTCTTTTTATAGAGAAAATGTTGGAAGGTCATACATAGATCATTGCCTTATATCTGAGATATGTAAAGTTAAATATGTTAAAATTCTAGAAGAAGAATTATTAAATAACTCTGACCACTTACCTTTGCAGGTTGTTCTCGAAACCACTGCGTCGGCACCGATCACTACTACTCAGCACATAAGCAACTCTCTTACCAAACCAGCCTGGAATAAGA
The DNA here is from genome assembly GCA_903813345.2 of Owenia fusiformis. Lineage (NCBI taxonomy): Eukaryota > Metazoa > Annelida > Polychaeta > Sabellida > Oweniidae > Owenia > Owenia fusiformis. Next base: position 7,748,628 of record CAIIXF020000006.1, read on the forward strand.
TTGATAGCACCAGTTTATATGAAAATTACACACGCGTTGTTAGTGAACGCCTTGCTCCACTAATTATCCGTGTTAGACAGATGATAGAAAATCGAGAAATGACAACAAATGATCTAAATACGATATTCGATTCTTCTGCATCTAGAATATATCCCTCTGAGTTTTAGACTTGGAGTCTTAGTTCCTATTTTTAAAGGAGGTAATAAAGATAGTCTAAATAAAGACAATCATAGGGGAATAACTCTTATTTCTACATATATGAAAATACTAGAGAAGCTGATGGTTGACAGAAGTAAGAATGTTAAATTATCAGAAGAAATATCGTGTTTGCAAGCTGCGAATAAGGAAAAAACATCATGTCTTCATACTTCTTTTTTAACAAGAGAAGCCATCAGCCATGGGTTGGAGAATGGTGATGACGTCATTGTGACGTCAGTAGACATCCGTAAAGCCTTTGACAGTGTGTGGCATGCAGGTCTATTGTACAAGATTTTCAATATTGGGATCAATGGGAAACTTTGGAGAATCTTGCGCTTAAGCTATATGGATTATAAATGTGCAATACGATGTGGATCAGATGTATTATCGGAACCTTTTAGCATTTCCCAGGGTGTCCATCAAGGTGGTATTTATTCGATGGAATTGTACTCTTTATATATGAATAAACTCTTAATTGACATTGTAGCAAGTGGCAGAGGAAGCTCGATTGGTGACATAGTGTGCACATGCCCGTCTTACGCGGATGACACTGTTATCATCGGATATCATACGAAATCTGTTCAGTATATACTAGACCTAATGCATGAGTATAGCAAAACCTGGAGGTTCAAATATCATCCTGAAAAATGTAAAGTTGTAATTTTTACGAACAGGAAAACCATGACTGATCACGCTGACCTTAAGCTTGGCGAAAGTGTTATCCCAGTTGTACGATCAACACAGCATGTTGGCCTACCCCTGTCTACAGATAGCAGTAATAGGGAATTCATTGATGATGCGATATCTAAAGGACGCAGGTCGATGAATGCGTACATTGGAACTACTACCAGCTGTACAAACCCAACGAATCCTCTAACTGCTTCTAAGTTATATTGGGCAGTGAGTGTTCCTTCAATGACTTTCGGTATGGAGCTGATACACTTTAATGAGGCAGAATATGAGACGCTAGAGCAAGGGCATCGGGGAATAGGCAAAAAATTGCAGGGTCTCCCGGTAAACACACCCAATGTTGCCGTTCTACCTCAGCTCGGATGGCATAGTATAACTTCCACTCTCATAATAGCGAAAATGATGTTCTTATTACAGCTATTATCGATGGCCATTGGTTCAGTGTACAGATGCGTTGCGATCAAAAGAATATTAGCTTACAGAATAGGAGGAAGGCAACTGAGCAAATTCTCACCAATAAATGATTTTATGATACTTGCCGAACGATATGGAATATTGCACTTAATATATGACATGATTGACTCGACCACCTTGCCATCTAAAGACTTGTGGAAACAGAAGGTTGGGACAAAAATTCGAGATTATGATCTGAATCGATGGAGAAGGGAGGCGACTACATATCACAAGTTAAAGCTATACACGGACATTGTTCAAAAAGTCAAACCAATAGTATGGTGGACTATAGCCAGGCAAGATGCTAGATATATCCGAAGATGCTCTCTTATGGTTCGACTACTCACCAGCCAAGGTAATCTGAGAGTAAACGTTGGAGAATGGGAGGGAATTCCAATGCGGGATAGACTCTGTGAACTGTGTCAGCATGAAGTTGAGACTTTAGAGCACTTTACGTTGTTTTGCCCAAATAACAATGAAAACAGGACCCAAATACAAATAGTGATAAACAGATATTTGAATGATGAGCACGTGACGACTTCTAACAAACTGAAATTGGTCTACGGAGGCGATGAGCGTGTCAGTCATGATGAACTCAAGGCAATGTCCAGTAATGTACGTGACATGTATATTAAAAGAACGGAGAAAAACTGAAATCCACATAAGAATGGTGGGAGTAGTGATCGGTTGCCGAGGATTTGATGTAACGATTTACCTAATTAGTAAATAGGTTTAAGCAAAGATATTTTACCGATATGAGTCTATGTATATAGTTTTACCAAGATGAGCCTGTAATACACCTATTAGTATGTATTTATATTTACAATGTGATTTGGTTTGATAAATGATAGGTGGACAATATCTTATTGTAGCTAAAGGGTAATAGGTAAAGTGTAGGTTAACTGACGGCGTCAACGCGGTAGCCTGGCGTCCGTCAACAGCAAATATTAGGTGGAGAACTTGTCTTTCTTATTGTATGTAACAGATAGTAGTCACTTGACGGCGTCAACGCGGTAGCCTGACGTCCGTCAACATCAGGGATTGGTTGTAAATAAACATTTTAATTGTTTTTATTTTTGTATGTGTCTTTTATATGTATTGTAATAATTAATTATTATTATCTCCAAAAATGGAGGCGAAATAAATATAATAATAATAATAAAAGACTGTTACGGTATGTGTAGTTGAATAATGAATGTTGCAAAGCCAATATTATGAAGATATAGAAGATGTTTAGTGGGAGGGATGAAATATGAATTTTATTCCTAGGGAAAATATGATATTGGCCAAGGAAAATATCACATTGACAAATATCACAATCAATGGACATCAGAACCATCAACTACCTATTTATTTCATAATATTTTATCTGAAACTTATTCATTTTCAAGTTTGGTTTGGTCATCACCCAATGATGGTGACATAAAATTATACAATTTAATTCATCATATAACCCTTTCAACTTTTATTAACAAGTTTTAAAACAGAACGAAAATTGTAAAAATCAAGTGATATCCCCAGGAATAGTTCTGATACTGCATCTGATTTTGACTGATACAGGATCCAATACAGGATATGATATGGGTTTTGGCTGATACAGGATTTTTTGAAAAACGATTTTATTCTCTGTTTATTTCCCAGCCAAAACATGTTATTATAGAATAAAGAATATTCTGCTCTGTCATGTATACGTATATATGTTTTTGTTTAGGTTAGTATAATACGAGGTTCAGAGTATAGCAGTTGGAGAACCAATGGTGTTGCTTTTGAGATACGAGAAGGAAACTACAATCAACCAAATAAAACTCTTGCCTCAGGCCTCACTTTGAAAAAGGTATGGTTACAATGATAAAAGTCGCTGCAAGTTTCTATAAAATTACATAAAGACACCAAAATGGAATATCACGTCTATATTATATAAAATATTTTAAAGAAATATAGAAAAAATTTCTTCGATGGGTCTCTGCCGAAATTCTTGTTTATAATATGTTTCTTTAGAAAAACATTTGATGGATTTAATTGATTCTCACAATAATCTTGATCTGATGAAAATGAAAATCTTGATCTGATAACTTTTTGGGTTTGCTTGGTTAAAGATTCATTGCAAGTTCACGATATTTATGTTTATGCTTCCACAAAGGTGGGGATGTATTGTCACTTTTGTCTTGTATTCTTTTGTAGGATGGAGAGCGTATCTTACGCCGTGGATACTGGGGAGATATTATAGTCAGCCCATACATCTCTTATGGAATAGATTGTGAAGAGAAATCATTCTTCAAAACCCAAAACAAGCAACATGTCAAGGTGAACATCATGTTTAGGCCAACAGCATTTCAATTTAAACATCAAGACAGAATAAACAACATTTTAGTTTAAACATCAGCATCATTCCTCCTCCAGCTTTTTCCTGTACATGTACTCATATTGGTTAGGAGTGCCATTCTGCTAATGCAGAATTTTATTTTCTAACTTGGGAGGGCTAGTGGCCTCCTCTCTGCTTGGTTTTTCTCAAATCACCCTAATCCAAGCTTAATCTTTCTTCAGAGTCCCCTTTGACAAAGTTCATAAAATCATGTCTTTTTAATTGTCTTACAGTCAGCAGTAGATGTATCTGAATACAATATCTTATCTATGCTATATGAACTACAACACAAGTCTAGATACATACCTCCTGAACCTTCAGAGGAGAAAACAGATAGTGGAAAACAACAGGCTACATTGACTGGTTAGTGTTATAAAGTTTTTCATTAGTAATTTAGTCTCCCCTAAATATTTCGAAATGGGCAGGGTTTATCATTGTATTATATTATTCTGTTACTAAGCTAGTCTAGTACAAGTTCTATGTGTAGAAGTAAGGTCCTTGAAATATATCAGAACAACCAGGATTCCATCATGGTATTATTATTACGTCACCACCAAAAGTAGTGACATATTGTTATGGTCTCCATTTTTGTGACAGCGGTTGGCATCTGCAATTCGGCATCTGTAACAAATGAGAGGTGGTGACATTTTTCATGTTCAAGCATTGTACCCCAGGTGTATGGAATGAATTATGCTTTACAATCTTTATTTTAGAAAACATGCTTTACAATGATTTCTTGTCTTGCAACGAATGCATGTTTTACAATGAAAGAATGTCTTGCAGTTAATGTGTGTATTGCTGTGAATGTACATCTTACTAGACATAAGTACCTTATGTTTGTTACAGAAATCACAGAAGAAGACGAAGAAATTGAGGCTAGTGAAGAATCTCCTCTTGAGAAAGTCAATCTCCTTGATAAAGAATACAGTAAGTGACACTTATTATTACTTCTTGGACACTCAGTAGTGTATGCAGTCTTTGTCCGACAATTACCTACATTGCCTCCCTGTCCTCTGAATGAAATTTTACACTTTTAAATTAACAAAGTGACCTTTTACTAACCACCCACTAAACATAATCCATCATAAATGTATATAATTGCGAATTATTCAGTGTGAAACTTATAGGTAGTAAGCTAGCACCCAAAAATGTATTAGTTCGTGAACAAATTGAAATTACTTGTTTCCTATGTATTTTTATGTGATACTTCAGAAAATGTTTGTCTGACGCGCCGTATCCGGGGCGAAAGTTGTCAAATTGGCGTTTTCGACCCTAAAATGGAAAATTACAGGGGGTACTTTGTCATCACTCGATAAATAATTCTGTTAGTCTTCAATCATCATAATAATTTTATGGGGAGTTGATTGGATCATGCTGAGGTAGTATGTAAAATTCCAATGCTCTGTCACTCATGGTTGTCATGGAAACCACAATTTTCGTTCAAAATATCCTTAATTTTGCAAAACCTGAACATGTACATCATGTAGAATATGGATTATTTTTCGAATCAATACATATCAGCACATTTTAGCACACTCAAAATAACCAGTACAGTTCAAACATTTGTTTAAATATAAAGGATATTGCAATTTACATGATTGGTCAGTGTCAAAGAACATACAATTACATGAGTGATCAAAAGTGGGCGTCGCCCCCATAATAGTAGATGATTGCTATACTCTATAAAAACAGAGTTTAACTTGACTTTTGAGATACATTTACACTAGACTTATTTGATTATATTTTATATCAAGCATTTCTGGTAAATAATGTACATCTAAGTGTCATAGTTATTGCATGGGGGGGTACAGAGGGGGCTAGTAAAAGAATTGGGAGGAGGCAGAGCTAATCAGCCTTAAGTATAAATCTCATCTACATATATCTGGATTTCATGGGGTACATCTTCTGCATGGGTCTTCTTCATATTCATCTCAGTATATGGGATATTACAACTTACATGATTGGTCAGTGTCAAAGAACATACAATTACACAAGTAATCAAAAGTGGGCGTCGCCCCCATACTAGAGTAGATGATTGCTATTCTCTTTAAAAAAACAGAGTTAAACTTGACTTGAGATACATTTACATTGGACTTCTTTGATTATACTTTATATTTTCTGGTAAATAATGTACAATTCAGTGCAATGGTTATTGCATGAGGAGGGGTGAGGTTAGTAACAGAATTGGGAGGGGGCAGAGTTAATCAGCCTTAGGAATAAATTCTTTCTTTTGGACTTCTTCATAGAGTATTTTCTGGGTCTTCTTAGTTATCTCAATATACTGTATATAGTTAGCATTAAGTATCAATTTCATATTCAGAGTTCTGGATTTCATAAGATACATCTTCTGGAGTCTTTCTGATTCATCTCCTGGTGCTATATCAACAATCATTTGTCTGAGAATACCAGTCAATACCCAATGCAATGGTGGAGTCATTCAGTTTCCATCCATGTCCATCTTCTGCTGGAATGTCAGGGTTTACAATATCACAGGCTGGTATCGAAATATTTGTCCGCTGTGACGGAGCATGCTATTTTTCATAAAAACACTAAGAATACTTCACGATTTATTTTTTAACTCATATGTTTCGTTATACCATACAAAATTACTTACTCCAAGCAATGGATATATCATTTGCGGGTAACTTTCACTTCTGTTTGAAGTCCAATTACGCTGGGAAGAAAAGCTATTGAAAATGACGCCGGAGTATCATACTTCAAAATGTACCATTTCTTGTTTAACTTTCTAATGGCACGATATAGTGACACGATAATATTTACACATGGTTTCAGCATAACTATGAAGGTATAAATGAGTTGTTGAAGTATTTGGTCTTTTTAATTCTTTTATAAAAAATAATGTTTAATTTTTTTGTCCGCTGTGACGGAGCAGTTGCAAATGTGAACCGTGAAAATGCTCCATCACAGCGGACAAAAAATATTAATATTATTTTTTATAAAAAAATTAAAAAGACCCAAATGCATTAATATTTCATTAATACATTCAGAGTTATGCTGAAAACATATGTTAATATTATCGTGTCACTATATCATGCCATTAAAAAGTTAAAAAAGAAATGGTACATTTTAGAGTTTGATACTCTGGCGCCGTTTTCAATAGATTTTACTCCTAGCGTTATTGGACTTCAAACAGAAGTGAAGGTTACACGCAAATGATATATCCATTGCATGGAGTAAGTAATTGTCTTTGATATAACGAAACATATGAGTTAAAAAATAAATCGTGAAGCATTCTTAGTGTTTTTATGAAAAATAGCATGCTCCGTCACAGCGGACAAATATTTCGATACCAGCCTGTGAATATGGGCCATATGCACGATAAGTGCTTTGTAGTAAGCTCTTGACAAGGTGGAAGAAGACTGATGTCGGTTCCTTCATAGTCTTTGATTGTTTTATGGGGTCTAAACTTCTATTTCAATTGGTTTATGTGGTTTTGCTGGTGTAAGACATTGTGGCTTAACATAAATGTTTTTTTATTATATTAATCAGTCTTCTTTTGTTTGTCCAGCACTACACTTTGCTGTATTCTGTGCTTATCCTAACACATTGATTGAAGGACTTATAAATGAAAGATATGTAGTCTTTAAAATGCACATGAGAGATGGATTGAAAATGTGTTTATTCCTTGTGACAATATTACTCTCTGGGCCCATATGGGCCCTAAGGAAATATCATACTAAATTTCATGGATTCTCTGATGGGTTGTTTTGTTTCTGGAGCTGGCAGAAAATACATGTTTTTCAAGATACTTCTAACAGCAGAGTGATTATGTGATAATTAAATCCAAAATTCTATAAACGAACCTGATAGGAGAAGAAGTGGGTGGTGGCACATCACCTTATCAAATGTAGAAATACATGAGTCCCTTAAGATTGGAATGAGTTCATGAATAAGGATGCAAACAAGAAGCAACTATACCAGTTACACTTAAAGCAGATATGAAATGGTATTTTTAACCTAAAGGAAGCAATATAATTTTTTGATAAATGTATTTGGACATGTTTTCTCATCAGTAGTGTGAAAACTATTTCACTCTAACGATCGTTATAGCTGCTTAATAAGCAATATTCGAATTGGTTGTGACGTTATTGGCCCCCACGTGATCTCTCACTGGTCCCCACGTGGCCCCCTGTTTTGGTCCATTAGATCATGATGTCATAATGCCAAAATGTTTTGTTATTTGTTTACACAATAATCCTATGGTTGCCGTGACGTTGTGATTACTAAGGAACCAATAAATCAAAGCTATATTTTGAATATGACGTTACCAATCATGTGGGGGCCAATTTGATTGATCAGTTAGTTTTATTTCGTTATCTATGACCGTTAGCAGTTATCTAACATTCATTTTAAAATGGCTATCGCAAGAACTCTACGTTGGGCTTACAATGGAGAAAACCGCATTTTTGTAGCTGCAAGTTGAGAAAAGCTATTTCAGTTGTCCTCAGTTAATTGAATAAGACCAGAATATGCCAAGAAAAAATCTACTGTGTAGCAGGTGGGAAATGCCATATCCTTTCCAGTGATCATCATGATAAACCATGAAATTTTATTTCTTCCCAGCCCTTCAGGTGAGACAGAAAGATGCTATGAGTATCAGAATGTCTAGTTATGGCAATACAATTAAACAACTATAGATGAGCCTTCTCATAGTCTGATCATTTTCATTCTTGTGATTTATCGCATGATATTGATATATAAACAATCTCTCAAGAGAAAATACCACTAAACACTTGCAGATTTGAGAGTCATTCAGCTGGGACTCAATATGGTGCTCCATCTTTTTAAAATGTGCTATCCTGCCCCTTCAAAGCCTGGCACTTACTTCATCTAGCGAAGGTATGAAGACTGCATATATTATGCCAGGCCCTAGATGGGAGTAGTAACAGAATAATTGGGAGGGAGTAGAGCTCCCTCCTAGGTCTGAAAACTACTATTATGAAGGTGATGATGCGTACTTTTGATCACTTATGTAATGGTATGGTCTTTGATACCAATCATGTAAAATGTAGTACCTATATATTGTAATGAAAATGAAGAAGACCCAGAAGATGTAACCTCTGGAAATCCAGAACTATATAAATGAGAATTATACTAAGGCTGATTAGCTCTGCCTTCTCCAAATTCTGTTACTACCACCCCCCCCCCCTCCGCTCCCCATGCAACAACTTTTACACTTATATGTACATTATTTACCAGAAATGCATGATATTAAGTATATTTAAAGAACTTCAATATAAATGTATCGCAAAAGTCAAGTTAAACTCTGTCTTTTCAGAGAATGGTAATCATTTACTATTATGGGGGCGACGCCCACTTTTGATCACTTATGTAGTAGTATGGTCTTTGACACTTACCAATTATATAAATTGCAATATCCTTTATGCTTAAACAAATGCTTGAACTTCCCTGGCCATTTTGGTTGTGCTAAAATATTCTTATATCTGTTGATTTGAAAAATAATCCTCATTCTATATTATGTCCCTTTACAGGTTTGGCCAAAATTAAGGATTTTTCAATGAAAATTGTGGTTTCCATGGCAACCATGAGTGACAGGTGATTGAACCTTAACATACTACCTCAGCATGATCCAATCAACTCCCCATAAAATTATTATGATGATTGAAGACCAACTGAAGGATTTATTCAATGATGATAAAGTACCCCCTGTAATTTTCCATTTTAGGGTCGAAAACGCCAATTTGACAACTTTCGCCCCGGATACGGCGCGTCAGACAAACATTTTCTGAAGTATCACATAAAAATACATAAGAAACAAGTAATTTCAATTTGTTCACGAACTAATACATTTTTGGGTGCTAGCTTACTACCTATTAAGAGCATGAATCTACATTTGATTCAAGGTGCCATGGCGCTAGATGATGTCAAGATCACATTTCTCCCTATTGGTAGTATTGGAGACCTACACAAGAAGGCAAAATTCCAGAAATTGTTCAACACAATATATTTCTCCAACAGGTATGTCATGATTTTCAGTGGATGTCCACATTTATCACATGATTTATATTTTGAGTGCCATAACAGCTTTGATATCAGTGTACAATGCAATGGCTCAAGGAATAGGCTGCAAGGTAGGCCACTCATATTTTTTTTGATTGGTCATTCCCTGATGTGGATGCAATATGCATGCATAATTCCATAATGTGGATGCAATGTATTTTTTGAGCTGGCTGATGTGAATATCAGCTCTAATGAATGAATCTACTTGCTGAAGGGCAAGTGAATATTTGAACTAAATATCTGGATGAAATAATTGTTGTTCTGAGAATTTTTAATGATTGTAAGTTCCTTCATTGCAATTTACAATTGATCTTCTTCAATACGTGTATTTCATTTTGCAGTATGGTCCACCTGCTCAACCAAGACTTAAGTGCTGTATTTGCTGATAAAGCCTCACTTGTACTGGAAACTTCAAGGTAAAAATGCATGTTGCTAGTTTTATCGAAGCATCGTTATATTTAAGTTAAAGATAGTAAGTCCTCTAGACCTCAATTTTAAAAGGTGGTTTTGGACTCCAAGAGACTTTAAAACTTTAGTCTATAAATGGTACTCTTGTAAATGTGAAATGGATATACTTTGAAAAGATACTAGATGCAAAGTGCTGCCATAAAAGTGAGTGTATATTTGAAAGTCCCTCTACCTTCATAATGTTAACCTATCCCAAATCTATTTGAAAATCATTGTAAATTACTCATTTTTTCAATGACAAGACTTTGGTTAGGTCCAAATTGTAAGGGTTGATGAAGACTCAAGAAGTTCAAAAACATCACTTCCTCACATTCATGAAAGTACAACACAAAGCTCAAGTTTGAAGACAGGGGCACCAAGAACACAGAGTAACATGTTTATTTCTTATTTAGATTTATGTTGGAGCTTACGAAGGAACAATCTCAGGAGTTTCTAACCAAGGTCACTGCAATGGCTCAAGGGATAGGCTGCAAGGTAGGCCACTCATTTATATCTCTATTTTTGGCGTACATCAAGTCCTTCAATTATATGAATGATTTTTATATGGTTCTTTACATATTTGAGATTTCAAAGGACTAAATATAGATTAACTAAGCATTGTGTGTTAGTAATTGAAGATCTTCTACTTTCAGGTGGCTAGTGATGCATGTGATGTTGAAAAGGACTCTTTCAAATGGTTCACATTTACAAGGTAGCATACATGTGTTAGTGTGGAAAATGATGTGATGTCCAACCATGAGGCCGCTACAAATATGAGGGTGATAAAACCATGAGTTGGTGACAATTACAATCATGAGGAAGCTCCCACATTTAGGCATTTCTAACCATAATGTTGCAACAGCCATGGAGTTCTGAAATTGGCATAGTTCTGGTCAGTATTGGCATGAGTTTGGCCAAACTGGCATGTGTAAATCAAAATTGGCATTTTTGCATATTGGCCATTCCTCTGGAAAATGAGAGCCCTCTTCTGATGAAACCTAGGGGCATAAACTAAATGACATGTGATAAAATACCATCATGACCATAGGACAGGACAATAGACTCAAAGGATTTATACACACAGTGATCTCCATATTATATGCTCAAAATGACTGTTACAATATGTCTTATACTCAGACTCAAAACTACCCAAAAATGTTTTTAATTTATAACGATCTATAAATTGCAATAAGAAAAAAACTTAATGCAAACTTTCTTTTTGAAAAAGTATCAAAGGTTTCTGTAGCTTTTTCAACTTTTCTATAGGCAATAAATCACAAATGACATGGTTGAATGATTGTTAAAAGGTATTAACAGAAAAATAAGTTTGTAAGTCTATTCATTGATGGGGTACATTCCAGGTCCTTATTAATTAAACTCTTGATTACCCAAAATGATGAATATCTCTGTCAAAGAGTGAGAGATTCTTCTCACAAGAAATTTTTTATCCATACAACACTGTCTTAAGATTTTGTTTTCAAGTGTGTGTTGTCAAATGGTGATTTGGGACTTTTACTAATTTAACTGAATTGAATACAAATATTGTATAATCTTATTTTGATAGAAACTGGCAAAAAATGAAAATCCTGTTTCAGATCTTGTTCAGAGACTGCTCTTGGGGAGGTTAAATATGCTAATTGATCTTAATTACAGAGTCTCAACTCTACTATTTTGTTATCAATGATTCCGTCCTGCCAGTTGTATTATACACAACTGTATACATATTTTCAGTGTTAAATAATATTCCAAGTTATTCCAATAGTTTGTGTAAAAATAGAGTTATTTTATACTGTGATGTGGAAATCAAAACAAATAAATGTTTAAAAAATATGTACTATTTCTTAAGTTTTAGGACTGATCTCGAAAATCCAATGGTATTTTGAAATTAAATGGCACTAGTCTGTATTTTTAGCTATATGTGAATATTTCAAATCTTTGGGGGGGGGGCTGTAACTTGCACTATTATGCTTTCATTAAAATCTTTTAAATACTAACATAAGACTATTACATTGACAATACAGAGTCGTATATCCATATTATTAAATCTTTTGAGCTGTTATGCTTGTGGGGTATGACATCTATTGAAAAAAGTGCATCTTGTACATTTTACAGGCATGATGCTCCGACCTAAATTCATGATTTCTCAAAATCTCAACCCCGTTGGTGTTATGTAAATACAAAGCAAAGCTACAAACATGTTTAAAGTATATTTAAAATACAGTTTATTCGAAAAACATGTAGATCTGATTACATTTATTTAAAGACAGAAAATAAGACACAAATTCAGAGAACTTGTTCACCATTGGTTGAAAGACCATTCCATCACTGATGCAAATAATAAATGTAACAACTACAAACAACATTTACCTAAGAAAACATTATTTTCATCCAAATATTTTAACTTTCACATTTTGTTAAAATGATGTTTATCCAAGAACAATGAATTCATGATCTCTTCAGTATACATTGAATTTTACATTCACAAATAATACAAATTCCACTTCCTCGTATAATATTCTCTCTTTGTAAAAGTGAAGTTAAGATTGCATCGATATAATTACTGTTAACATTGTATAGTTTTGGGATAGAATAAATCTCTCAAAAGTTGGTATATTTAACACTTACTTAATTAATGGAAAGTGCATGCATACAGCAAAATCCCTCCCTACATTAAATAGTATGTGGTAGTACATAATTCAGAAAAGTGCACAGAGAAGTACAAAATAGGATTTATATATACACATTGTATTCATACTTCCAGAGGTTGCCTCTAAATATAGCCTGTATATGCTAAACATCCTTAACATGTGAAGTCCATATGTTAAATCCACATAGATTGTTCTCTATTAGGCCTCATCCATGTACACAATAATGAGAGTATCAAACAGTTGACAGTAAAAGACTGAAGACCATTTCCAGAAATTGTTCATAGTTGATTGTGACAACCCCTCTTTGCTGAGTATCATGTTTCCTAAATGCATCTGTTAATGTCTGAAATAAAAAATGAAGATGACAGTAAAAATTTGAAGACTTCTTAAAATGTACAACACACAAACTATCAGTCTCAAAATTTTGAAACTTTGAAATGTCCTTGAAAATATTTTTCATGTGTATGTTAATACCTATATACATATTATCTCACATAAACTTATCTAGTTTTATGAAAACCTCAAAGATAAATGAATGAATGCTGTAAAGTTAGTTTTCAAAATGAAATGTACATGCTAAACCCATTCCTCATTGAAACATTTCAACATCAACAATGGGACTGTTTCCTTTATTTCAACTGTGCCATCATGCAAATACTTGAACACAGATACAGTAAAACTAATATGTGGTTCAGGAAACTGGACATGTAAGACATGGCTGCAATGCTATATGCAATGTTGATGTGAAAAAGTCAGTCGGTCCTACAGCTCGTGGCAGAACCAAGAAAATGAAGGGCCCTGTGATCAATCACCACTTGGGTCCCGAATTGAGTGGACTGACTTTTTCACATCAGCCCTTAGCACAAGATTTCATTGTTTTTCATTAACCAATTTGATCTTAATCTTACCTGGAGAGATACACAACACTGGACGAAATCATCAAATGCAATTGTGCCCCTTCCTTGTCTGTCAAACTTACGTACCAACATTTGGCAGAAGTTTGGTGACATCCTATAACCTGTAATAATAACACACAGTGATAAATACCACACTTTTTGAAAGATTCAAAATGGCCGACAAGTAATTCACCCAGCACGACTAGGGACAGTAATCGGAGCATATACCTATTACAGCATTTCTAAGATACCAATTTGATTTATACAAAACTGCATTATTTTCAAACATTAGTGAATAAAGTGAAAATATGAGATACAGTACATGGGGAATAAATTGAATAGTGTGGATGCTGATGGGAAACAACTTCAGTTGATTGACCTTACAGATGAATATGATTTCCAGAAATGTTGGAGTATTTTAGAACCAAACAGAGGTTAAGCCACTACAGTTGAATTCTTACCAAAGCTTGTAAGGGCAACATTAAGCTCTTGGTTGTCAATAGATCCAGAATTGTCCCTGTCATGACTCCTAAATGTAGTCTGCCAATCCGTCACATATTTCCAGAGTTGTTGGAACTCCTGGAAGTTTATAGTTCCACTCCTGTCCCTGTCAAACATTCCTATAAGAAAAGATCAACATTTTTCATGATGTTTCATAAAGTTGTCATTTCAGTTACTTATTTCATAACATGTCATTTAAGATCAAATATGAATGAGGCATTAGTATGCTGTTCGTTTGGTATGATAGAAGCATAGGCATAGCCAGGGATGCGATGGTGCGATCCTACCCCCCCCCCTCCGTAACCAATAACAATTTATTTGAAGCTTCTAGCTAAATTTTGAAGGAAGTTGCATCAATTTTTGTGAAATTCAATAAATCTTCAATTTTTGGGTTTCTTATGCCACAATTGCACCTCCGACTGAAAATCTGATTTTTTGGCGATATGAAAGCTCACTGAAAGCTGGCTACGCCCCTGAGAAGGTATCTTGTGCTGGAGAGCAAGGGTACTTGATGGAAAATAGTTCATAACATAGCTCACCTATCATCATCCTCACAGTCTCTGGGTTGAATGGGGTCCATGTTCCTGAAATAATTCATTCATGAATCATCAATAAATCATACATTTCCTGATATCATTTTTAAAATAACTGTTTTTTATATATTCCCCTGCAACTCCAAAATTGCTGAATACCAAAAAACAAGTTAAAGTTAACAATACCACTGAATTTTAATGTCAGTTTCCCATTTTCAGAATTTTCTATTTAATTACCATTAAATTCTCATTTACCATAAATCACACTCATCAGTACATGACAATGATTATATTGTGAAACATAGATGGCGAGTAAAGGGTTGTGATAACATATTCTGTGTCTAGCTGTTTCTGATAGAATACTATATGGCACTGGAATATTCCAGTGATATATTGATTAACTGTATTTGCAGTAACATGTACATTACATTAGAAACTAGATGTATTAGCAGCAAGATATAAACTACTTAAATAAAGCGAAACTCAGCTTAAGAAACTAATACAAGGCATGAACATGCAAAATGCCACCACCTGCTATTTGTTACATACTAGTATGCCATTGGTTACAGATGCCAACCACCAAGTGCCAAACACAAACTGCAGTCCATAAAAAAGTTGGGAGACTATAACAATGTCACCACCACCAATATATCACCACTTGTTATGGTGACATAAAAACTATCTAAATTTTGTAAAGGAAAACCAAGACCACCATATTCTATAGACCACCATATATGTCTTACCATTAGAGAGTGCCTGTTGTAACTCAGTTCCACTAATGCATCCACTTCTATCTTTATCTATCCTGGTTGAGGAGAAAACATACACTATAGTAGCTATGTGTCATCTTATCTGTTATCTATCTCACATACCCCATACATGTTGGGGAATGTTGCTATTATAATGTGCTGGTCATCATTTTATATCATAACTCTTAACAGACTGAGGATGGGACATCTCACCAAATTAAACTTTCATTGTTGGCTGCTAATGGTGTAACTTCTCTCCCGAAATGTTTTTCAAAATGTAGCCTTGCATCAGGTATCTGACCCCCCCCCCCTTTCTACTTTACCCATATGTTGGACATACAGGGGGAGTCACAAGCCATGAAGTGAAATGATTCAGTCTGTGGAGAGTTAAGGAAGAATGATACCAGCAGCATGGTGGTCATCGTTTTCTTTCACATAAATACAGTGCACAAAGAAGGCAGGATTTAAATGGGTCAGAAGCTATGTGATATACATATGTAGGCCTAATCATAAAAAAAATTGTGTGATGGTTACACCCTTGGTATAAGCAGTTACCTATAACCAGTGTCACAGCATGACTGTGGAGGGGTAAAGGTTATTTTTCTAATTCAAATCTATTAATTATCATTGACTTTTTCATGTCGAATTTCAAATTTGAAATCTATGATGCCTTCAGCTTGGAGTGTTTTTCCCATCCACCCAGTCTATTATCAGTAGCTGTATCTACCAAGGGTGGTTGAAGAGATACCAAAATGTATGGGATAAATTAGTTTTGATTCAAAGGAAAACCAATGAAAACATCTTATGTAAATGAAATGAAATTATGAAGAAAAGCCAGACCACCATGCATAAGAGACTGGTTAGAAAGGAGTAAGAAAGGCTAAGAAGTGGGATTACATTTTCTTATCATGTTGCTTGTTTGCTGCAATTTGCTGTATTTGTTATAAATACTGAAGTTAAGTTAAAGGGAAAATATTCATTTGCATCTTGAAATGGTGGGTTTAGTATTGGGATAATAATGGGTGTTGTAACGGAACATTTTCACAAGATTTATATTGATAATTTTTGTTTATCTAGATTATGATTTGATTTTGTACCTATATCAATTACAGTCCTCTTAATTCATTTGAATGACGTACAATGAAAGGTTGAAAGGTTTCATGAAAGGTTGGGTCTTTCAGTATTTCATTTCTATACTACAATCACTGCAACTAAACAGCAAACGAGCAATATTATAAGCAATCAACAAGATTTCATGCTTCGATCACATCATTCCAACTGGCATCAACATCAGAGAGCTGTTATTCTGCAAATAATTACCACATTAGTGGATTAGTGATCTAAGTGGTTTTCATTGTGAACCTAAAAGCAAATGTCCCTTACAAATTTTATCATGGTGTTTAGGTTCTTATAAAAACAATAATTTGAACAACTTCTTGTGAATGGTCTTTAAGATAATCAAGTTGATAATTTATACCATCATTCAACACTTTATTAATGTGGAAGTGATTGTTTTTTTCTTTTGATGATCATGATAAATTTTGTATGAGAAATCTGGGACATACTGTAACCCAGATTTAATTTCAGTGATCCTATATTTTGTTTTTTTGATTGAAATTTTGAATTTTGACACTAACTGTATTTTACCAAATGTTGCAGAAAGCTTCCAAAAAGCAATATTTGCATTCAAAACAAGGTAATAAAAAGCACAAAACATAAACGCACTTAAATTATACCAGTGTTACAGTGCTTCGGCACAGTATGTAAATAATCCCTGGGGAAATATAAAGCAACACAATTAATCATTTGCAACATATCATCATTTTATAACTCACCATTTGATAACGCCTGTCCCAACTCTATAGCAGATATTTGATTACTTCTATCTTTGTCAACTCTAAAACATTTTCAAAAAATTTTTTTGTTCATTTTCATGGATAATACTCAAAATGTGGAAATATACGTGAAGGTTCTCTTCAAGGGAGGTTGCAGGAACTTCTATCTATTTCTTCCTCTCTGCAAAATTCACTGGTGGATTATTTAAAGAGAGTAGAAGGTAGAGATGAGTTGAGAGTATGTTTGGAAAAAGTTTTTGTATTGTCTTTTACAAAATGTTGTGCTCTTCATCGTTCCATGCCATGTCTAAAAACTTCAATACTTCTGACTTTTTCAGGATATTCATTCTATTTTTAAGGTAATATATGCCAATAGTTTTGAAAAAGGGATGTTCACTTTTTTCTACTTTTTTATTTTATTGAGTACCCTATCTAAATTCTTTTTTCAGAAAATAAAACCAGGATTGTAAAGAGAACAACAATGAAATAATTTTGTAAAGACTGCTTCTAACATTTTACACTCTGACTCTTCTCTCCATTCTAATTTCTTAAATACAGGGTAGTCAAAAAATGGAAACCATGCATTTTTCTCATATCTTTGTTGTTTTAAGAGATTACCCCCTGATATTTCACACATCTGTACATCTCAATTTCCTACAACCCTACCATGTTTCATGACAATCAGATTGATAGTCACAACTTTACATCACTTTGAACAACATGCTTCAGGTTTGACCATCATCGCGCTGTAAGCAAACCTGCACAGTTGTCAATGATCCAAATGCATTTCTCAGCAGGTATGGCCTGAATAATACAGATGATCTCACTTTTGAGGTCTGAAATTGTCCTGAGTTACTTCCTGCGAAAGCTATTTGGATTTTGATATAATAGCTTTCCCACGGAGCATTTGGACAGCTCAATGATCGTGACCTTTGAAATCGAATTAAGTCGATCCGCGGCTTACTTTTGGTCTCTAACTGTCTCTTACATCAGTATCATCAATCAATGTAAGTATTGGAGCGCTGGAGTACTTCTTTTTCGATCAAGACTTGTAATTGTTAGTCGAGTGAATCGTTTTACTGCCAAATTCCAATATGGCGGTTTCTGCTCGGACATTTTCGTAAATCTCCGGAGGTTGTCCGAACCTAACTAATTCTCAAAATTCATTTCGTTCGTTGCGTATCTCGCACCTAGCAAACCGCCATATTGGAAATAGGTCTGTAAAACTTTAACTCGATGAACAATTTACAAGTCTTGATCGAAAAAGAAGTACTCCAGCGCTCCAATACTTACACGGATTGATGATACTGATGTAAGACACAGTTAGAGACCAAAAGTAAGCCGCGGATCGACTTAATTCAATTTCAAAGGTCACTATTGATCAGCTGTTCACTTCTCCGTTTGAGAGCCATAAGTTTCAAAATCTAACATGGCTCTCGAAGTGAGTAAGTCCTGAGGTCATTCTCATACACTCTATCTCTGCCATATCCCCACAGGTAGGCACATTTTGGACAAAGTGTGCTGGTTTCCCTACAGCGCATTAGTGGCCACTGGGTATGTTCTTTAAAGTGCTGTAACATTGCTGTAACATTGTGACTATCAATCAGATGGTAATGGAATAAGGTAGGCTGTTAGGAAATAGAATGATGTACAAATGTGTAAAATATCAGGGAGTTATTTGTTAGACTGACAAAGATATGAGGAAAATGGTGTAAGGGTTTCCAGTTTTTTTGACCACCCTGTAAAATATATATAAGCAATCAAAACTAATCCAAAAACAATAATATGATCAGTAACTTGTATTCAAATTACTCCATTTCATTAGATGTCCAAGTAAATGGTATCACCACTGTCCAGTGATTTTATTCAGGTCAATAAACATGGCAAATATACAATAAAAATTTGAACTTAAACTTGAAAAATCAATAAGTTTGTAGGCGGACCAATTATAATCTAACTTTTTGAGTTTGACAACTATAAAATTTAAAATGCATTCATTAATAACAATACATAAAAATGTTATTTGTTCAACATAAGGAAGGATAATTTACTAAATTCTTGAATTTTAGTATTATGGGGTCTAAAATAGGAATTGTATTTTTCCATATAAGTTCAGAGTTGAACTCATAATTACTTCGCTCTTTGTTTGTCACAAAGACGACTGCTATACGCAAAATAGATGCATGAAATTATGTTTCGAAACTGAAAGTTGAAAAATGGCTGAATATCCCGTGTTCTATGTGCATGCGTAAAAAAGAAAGTTATTCATTCCCACGATTCAGAATGATTCGAATTACTTTTCGGCGGTTAGATCGGTACCAAATGAAAGATTATTGCCAAGGAATGGAAAACATGTTTCGAAGATGAGAGTTATTTGTTTTATCACTAAAGGAAAATATTGAAAACATATATTTTCATTTTAAACACTTCTTTACATATTCTTCAGATTTCTCAGCAACTAGTGGATGGATTGCTACCATTTTGGGTAACTTTACTCTGTAGTGTTGTTTGAATCAGCATGTTGATTGTTGAAAGGATTCCATATATTTTTACTGGATATATCTAACAATCATTTTCTACAAATTTCAGGAAGCATCAAAATCGAGCTCCCTTAAACTCTTTATAACAGTAGACTAGTATCGGAGGGCTTGCCCGACCCTCCAGACAAACCCCTGTGGGTTTGTCCGGGAATTCCCCTACAATTTTACAAAATAACTTTATGAATCCAACTTTGGCATAGTCATATAAATCCGACCTCTAGTCTATATTTCTCGTAATTTTTTGTTAGATCTAATTTGAGCCCATGCTAGGACGCAAATGTTGAAAACAAAATAAAATAACAAAAATCCAAATCATCAAAAAGAAACGTGAAACAACAACATTAGACTAGAAAAAATTTCACTGCTTCATTTCGTCAGTAGAACGGCAAATATAAGAAATGGGGAGACCATTATGCAATAATATATGGAAAAGTATATTCATAATGTACATGAATGACATTTGTATATCTTGGATTGCTTCTAGTTTGGCTTATAAAGTGTGTGGCCTCTTATATTTGGATGTTTCTCTGCCATGTTATTTTCAATAAGATTAACATGGCTGAAATTCTTCAAATTACAAGACGGCACAGGCTTATTGCACAAAAAACTAAAAATCTGAAATATACAAATGTCATTCATGTACATTATGAATATCCTTTTCCATATATTATTGCACAATGGTCTCCCAATTTCTTATTTTTGCCGTTCTACTGACGAAATGAAGCAGTGAAATGGACTCTAGTAGTCGAGTTCACTTGACTAACTTTGGCACTGGGTCAATAAATATTACAAGGTGTGTTTAGTGTGTTCTTTACCTTTGAAATATTCCCCAGAGATAGTTTGGATCTGCAGCCATTTCAGCGTTCAGTAGTTTTACTTAACAGATCTAAATATATGGATATCTCTTGAAAAACTTTCGGAACTTCTAAAACGGAAAGAAACTTCTTTCAACTTCCGGGCTAGAAAGTTGACTGAATATTTAACATTTTGGTAATGCACCTACTTTTTATTCTCCATAACTGATCGTACTACATCACTTTTACCGATTGGAAATTAGTTTCACTTCATATAACATCAATCCAAAGCTATAAATTCAAAATGCATATATACAAAATGTTAAGAACCTGGCAATATTGCTACCAATATGTACATTGCTAAGTTTAGTACATTCTCTAGGACAAACAATATGGCGGATGGATTATTTTTGATTCTGTAAAACTTTATATCACATTCTTCCTTAACCTAGGACACTATAAATATAGACTTACAAAGTAAGGAAATACTAGTTCTTAATTTAAAATCCCTTTGTCTTAAATTGTATCAAACGTATCCAATTTCGTGAGTGAAATGTTATTGAAAAAGATGCTAGACTAGTCTAGATCTAGATTCTAGGCTAGACTCTATGATATGATTTTGAAATAGACTATTCTTGGATAGGCTGTAATGCCATGTGTTTCATCAAGCATTAGAGATAATTCATGTTTCAACTTTCTAGAGAAAATAAATTATTGAAGACCTCGAACGGCAATAAATCTTAAGGGTAGCCTAGTAGTTTCTTTCAGAGCAGTTGTACATAGATCTACCTTCATGGTAATGTTCTTTTCTGTTGACCTACCAGGGATGGAACGTTAACGGGTCTTCAATTTTTTTTCTTCCAAGTATTACATTTAATTTAATCTCCATTAGAATGAGTCGAGTAAGCTCTGCTAGCAGTCGTGGACGTGCTCCTACTGCAGCGGAAGTGACACGGTTAAAGGATACAATCAGCTCTCTACAACAAGAAGTTATTCAGGCAAACGCAGCCACAGACAAGGCCACAGATAAACTCAACTGTTTGATTCTTCTTGTGAAGAGGTAAGATTAGAGTTCATATTAGCAAAGAGCATTGATTGATCTCCTCAGTTTTGAATCAATGAGGCCTTGCAATAAGTTAAAAACGCCTAATTGACACTTCTCTTCCAGTATGATGGTCTGTTAATGTGACTCACTTTATTTATATATCCAGTATTTAATTGTTTGAATCATTTATTCCCATTGTTAAATGGACTTATTCAATTGTTAAATGTATTTTGGATGTGTGCTATGTATATTTAAACATTTTCGACATTGAACTTCATTACCTTAAACTGACTTCTTTTTGCAATTTTTGACTGGCATTCTGTATATGTTTTGTAGGGCATGGACTGGTGATAATACAGCAGCAATACATGTAGCTAAGATCATAGGTAAGTACATGTACACAAATTGTATATTAATTAGACATACCTGTAGCTGAGAGAACATCTACAGTAATGCATTTTCAAATGACAGAATTACATCATGATTGCACCATGACATGCCTGAGAGTGTGAGGAAAACTGAAAGGAATTTCCTCAAAAACGGCTAATGTGCAGGGATCTTAGATCCCTAAGAAGGGTCAGAGCAGTCAGGCAATTTTGATATGAAAGAATTGTAGCAACCATGTACGGATGTTTGTAACATAGTACATGTATAGTGTAAATTACTTTGTTTGAAACCTAACCTGTCTTACATTATTTCCAGGTATTGCTCCACCAGATGGTGAAGATCACATTGTTCAGAACACCAAGCCAAAGGTAATAACTAAGCCAATTTGTTGGATGTTAATTATACAAGAAATGTTACAAGGATTTGAGGTTTACTGGTTCAAAACTGAATTATGGACCATTAGACTGAATGAGCTTATCATTTACTTGTTTTCTTTTTCTTACACCTCTTACCAGATTTACTAAAAGAAGACGATGTGATGATACTTTCCTGAAAAAAGCAGTCATGCCTTCATACTTTATTTTGTACCATAGCAATTTTTTCCCAAAATGTTATTTTCCAGCTGTACCTTAACGAATGGCAAGCTCATTCTGTATTGACAAATATGAATCTTCTTTCAGTCTAAGACACTGAACAACTGGGCACTGCTGACCATAGGGCTATTGAACAGAGAATACAAGGCTATAGAAGAAGAAATGACTGAACAGTCCAGAGCATATCTTCTGGCAAGAGAGGGCTACTTAGATGAACAGATGCTGCAAAATCGGAACTCAGTTGCACAAGCAAGACCAAACAGTCCAAATGAAAGTTTTAAAAAGGTAAGACAGTCCCAAAAAGTGCAAACCCACCTCACCTATCTCTGTTCAAATCAAATCAAATCAAATCGAAAGGACTAGTAAGTGAACTAGAACCAAATTGACTTTCAATAAATGGCACAGAATTTAATGTATTTAACAAGTAAATATTGCTTCACAGATAATACTAAAAACTGCTTGATATTAAATCATCAAACATGTAAGAACATGATTATAAAGATACTAGTAACTGCATATTATTTGGATGAATAAATTGTAATAGTATAATTACTGTAGTATTACACTCAAACTCATGGGACAGAGCACAGTAGTTGACCTGAAAAATCCACTCCCTCTCACTCCTTGGTACATAAAGAGTGGGAGGGAATGGATTTTCTTTTCAGGACAACTTTACTTTTTGTTCCGATGCTTGTGGAACAGGGTGAAGAACCTTGTTAGTTTGCCATCTGTTAAAGTGAAAGAGGTTGTTACTGTTATGTTTATCTTCAGTGCCCTTTTATCTGCCTTCATGTTGTATCTGTGTTTTTCAGAAGTCCAAAAGTAGACCGAACTCTGGCTACAGAAACCCTCTCCCACCAACTGATAATGGTGATATAAATGATGGTAATAACATGACTTGGGGAGATCTGTTAGTTGATGGAACAGCCGCAGATAGGAAGTCGACTGGAAATGCAGTAAGTTGATAAGCCCTCAGTTTTAGCCACAGATGGCAAATGTGTTTCTCTAATCTTGTGTTTTTACATTGACAGGTAATTAGAAAAAATGAGAACAAACAAAGAGGAACCCATGATTTGACTAATTTGATACGAGTTTCCCTATTAAGAATGTGTACCCTAATTCAGAACATACTCTTTGTCAGTAAACCATAAGGAGGCCTTCAGCCTCTGAAACATGTAAGTGGACAGGATATTATTCCCTCCCTCTTGTATACTAATGAATAAAATTGTGAATAAATATTTAAAATATTTCAGGCTTTGACTGGATTGTTTCAACTTGAATCCAGTCAAGTGTCCAATTCAAGATCTGACCCTGATAGAACTAACATAGATTTTGATGATCCCAATAGATATACTCAGGTAAGAATTCAGATTTTCAAATATTGTAAATACAAGGTAAAAGTCGAAATCATGTCATTTCATATTGAGAAGAATCACCTGTCCAGTCATTTTATTGTTTTTTAATTATTTGATTTAGCCAAGGCGGTACCATTTTAGACCATAACAACATTCAATACATAGAAAAAATGAAAAAACATTAGGATCAGGGTTAGAGGTGTATTCACTATAACAATTTAGTCTGTTGTATGAAACTGCTCACATATGCCTGTATGTATTTCAGCCTGGTCTGTTTGAGTCCAAGAGCTTTGTTGGAAAGAAGCAGCGACCAAAGAGTGGAGTGGAGCAGAAAAAGAGAGATCTAAATAGAAACCGGCCTAAAAGTGCATGTAAGTCTTTCAAATACTTATACAATTTAACAATATTTATAAGTTTTTAATATAAGTTTCATATAAATTTTTCTCATGGATTTCTTTCAACTATGCAAAATTCAAATTTTTGTCTGAATGGCAATCATGAATTTTATCAATTGATTTACATTATTTTTGCATTTGCTCCTATCTACATTTACTAATACATGTTTAAACATCTAAGATCCAAAACAATATTATGTGTCACAATAAATTCACAAAAATCAATTTTGTGTTGTGGATGAGTGGTAAATTACCTTTTCTAAGTATGAGCGTTTAATTAAATCAATTCAAGGGAAATATATCTACAAGCATGAATGTATAGATAGTTTTAAATATTAATATTTAATAAAATCAAATATGAAGGAAGTACTTGTATTGTCTAAAAACATGCATTTACATTTTCTTATTTTATTCATTACCAGTTATCACAGCGCCTCCTCAACCTGAGCGTCCTTTGAAATATGAAACCACACGGCCAATATCTGGCAAAGGTTCCCTCAAACCAAAAAGAGACAATTACTTTTTCTCCAGTGGAGAGCCTCTAATGCGGAAAATTTCTGGATCATCCCCGAACATAAGTGACCCTTCTCCTCGCAATCCACCACCAATGAAAATCAAGATTCAGCGACCGGAAAGTATTGATAAATATATGGACGATATGAACAAAATGGCTGCCATGGAAGAGGATTTTAGTAGAACTGCAATGGCACTACAAAAAAAATTGGGGATTTCAAGTGATGGAATGATACACTAAAACAATACCATACCAAAACCATATGATATTTTATAATATTTATAACTGCTACAATTTATGAAAAGCTTGCTGTAAATATATGTGACTATTTGAGGCATGATGTCATTTAACATACTTTATTACCCCGGTTTATTACCTAGTATTTTTTGAACCAAGATTTTTATTATTGTCCTGCCCATTGGCCACAGCACATGTTCAGACTGAATATTTTTGTATATTTGTTGTATTCACCAAATATGTTCACATCTCCAATGTCTCAAGACCATTTCATTAGAATGGTGCTTTTGAAATACTGTCATTATTTTAGTCACTATTTTATGCACATAATTGTATTATTCATTTTTTCAATAATTATTTTTCCAAACAATACATTAAACATGTGTTTCAACATAATGTATAGTGTATAAGGAATAAATGAACAGAACAATGAATGGTCTCATAAACGGACACAGCTATTCAGTAAATACAACCTTGATATGTACTATCAGAATTATGTCATCTAATATATAGTAATATTAAAAGGTATGATGTCAGGTTATAGCCAGCTTCTTTAGTGAGATTCTTACTAAATGCAGGGTGTCCTGAAAGTGTGGGGGCTCCCCTAGGCAGACTATACCAGTGTCGTAATAGTATGTGTCATATATGTAATTTTTGCACATTTGAGGGTTGAACCATGATACTTGGCGAATCAGTGTAACTGGAAAAGCTTTAAAATGATATCTGACACATACTATGAAGACATATACTATTTCTTCAGTCAAATGAGTGACTCTATTTATCTTCATTTAAGTTCATAGTGAAGTATTTTTAGTAAAAATTTCAAAGATTTGTTTCCTCCATATCCATAGAGTGAAAACTTTCTCAATTCAGCAAAACATTTCAATCTTCTATTCTTAAATAGCATAATAACGCACACTTGAAATAAGTATTTTTAAATGAGACAACAGAGAGGTTTCACAAAAAAGGTATCAGCTAAAATGTATCCAGAACAGCATCTCCTTTAATTGAACTACTACGCATAAATGTGTGTGAATGTGTTACTGATTTTAGACACATTGAGCGAAAAACTTTTTGTGAAATCTCTCTAATGCATTCTGATACTCGTAGCATCTCTGTCTGTTGCATCGCAGATGCCAGAAGGATAGAGATGGAGAGGGCGTGGCTTACCACGATGCTCTAATGGCTTATTGAAGGTGCACGGTAATGAGCTATGTATAAGTATTTATATTCCAAAGTTTTCCTCTTTTCTCTTGAGTTTTCGCAGTATGTATGTGCACATTATTTTCAAAACCAATATTTGAATACGATGTCCTGAATATTATCTGTCCAGTCTATTTTGTAATGTTTACATGTAATTTCATTACATGAGCACAACTTGTAGTACTATTGTTGTATGTTTTAAAGGGCATGTTATTAAATGTGTAATTTATTTATCCGTCCAGGCCAATGTTTTAGTTGGCCATAAGTCAACATTCCTTGAACACATTAGATAGGCTTAGAACTCAATAAATAAAATATAAACATAATAAACTTATTGTATTATTTATTTATTTATTATCCTACTTAAAAAAGAATGAGCTATATATGTACACATTAAAATTAAACAACAAAATATGATAACCTCTACTAAATACCAGTCAAACTGGTGTAATATTATGAATGAAATTATTTAACAGCCCCTTTGATATTATGTACAAATCCAAAATACCACTATATATTATATCAACTACCTAATAAATACATATTTACAAGCTAAATATAAACAATCCTTTGTAAAAGTATCACAGAGTTAAAACATGAGCTTAAGGTGGTAAACAGAATTATTTCAACATATATTTTGAAAAATACAAAATCCAGTGGAGAATACAAAGATTAAGGACTGATTTTGGCACAGACCAATGTTAATAGTAAAATGTTAAGTTAATGGCTTAGTATTTTGCACAATGAATGATTATCTTCAGATTTACAAAATTGACCCTCGATTTATATTCTTAAAAAATTAAGAACAATACTTATTAACATTATACTTAATGACTGACACCTGGTTTTAACAAATAACAATGATCAATTATAGATTGACAGGATAACAAGATCACAAAAATATTGAAGTGATATTTACAGAAATTATTAGCTGTACAAAAAGTCTCTTTATTGTATCTAAAAAAAGATTCAATATTGTCGTCCACTTGTTTCTTCCTGATTTATGTGATGTGTGTTCAAAGTTTCAAATGTATGTAATGACAACTTATTTGACAAAAATACCATCTTGCATAATGTATTTTAAGAGACAGTCTATATAGCACAATGCAAAGCTCAAACTGCACAAAAAAAGTTCTATTCAGAACACCCATAGTTTTACCTTGTGAGGGAGTCATGATTTTGCATTGTACTACAGACTGACAGACTGAGTATAAAAATCACAGATTTTAGACCTTATTGCACTTTTTTAATGAATTCAAAAATGAATTACCATGAATCATAGGGGATATTAATACTCAATATCAAACATGTATGCATATTTTGAATGTCTTGTTTTGACCATTGATTATGTCGGCAGTTCTTATTGCTCATGTATAGGTTTGTGGTTTCCTGTTCTCTACCATATCAAGCTGGTACCAAATTGGCACTAATCTATCAATAGGTTGGTACCAATTTAGCAGAAAGTCTCAATCTGGTTCCTAATTGACTAAAATGCACCATTGAATAATTATGTCCTCTGAAAAACCTATTTTTGGAATTTTTCAAAAACTTTTTCAACTTCGGTGAAGATTTCATCTACTGTGCCCTCAGCTTTTATCTGAAAGGAAGAGCATGAAAATGTCAATACATAAAAATAACCAATGGAGTAAATAACTATAATTTTATAAATAAATTACATTATGATAACCTGGGTCAATAGAAGTTTTTTAATTAATATTACGTACAGCTGTATTTAGAAACAAAATTTAAATCATCTGATATAGCGATCAAACCATCTTTTGTTACATGTGTTAGAGACCAGTATTAATATTTCAATGTTGTCCCCAAAAGTTATTACTTACATTGCCGACTGACCCCCTCCCCTAAAACTATAATTGAACAATTGATTTTTTGAATAAATTCATTTCCTTTTAAATGTGTAGACTTATCAAATGTTATGGACTTTTACCCCTTCTTCCCAAATGAAATGGACTTGACCTTAACCCTTATGTGACATATTCTCCATGGCAACACTTACTGTTCTAAGTTTTCCTTGTTTATCATAATAAGAACACACAGGCTCTGTGATATCATGGAAAGTTTTCAGCCTCTTTTTGATAGTTTCTTCATTGTCATCTGCTCTACCGCTGGTCTTTGCACGATCAAGCAACCGTGCCGTCATAGTCTCATCTGATACTTCAAAGTACAAGACGCATTCAGCTGGTGTGATCTATAAAAAATCAAATTATGTATTTTATTTTTTTATTAATTATATTTCATTCAAAATATATTATAGACATAAACTACTTTTTTCAAAAAAATCTTCTCAATGTAAAGTGGCAGCAAATAGAGCATATAAAATGTTTAAATCTAACATTTTCCAAAAGGACACCAATCGTTCACTTAAAATCCTTGAATATCTAAAATTAAAATTGAAAAATAGGCTAAAAGGGGACAATTTATAAGAAAGTTACTCATAACTTGTTCTGTCTCCTCTCTTTGTTGAACTTTTAAATGAGTCAGTAAATATATTAGAGTGCCTACCTCACTTTCAAACCTCTCTCCTTGCTCTAATTCCCTTGGGTATCCATCTATGAGGAAGCCTTTAGAGTCTTTCACCTTGGCTAGCATAGCCTCCTTGAGCAGTTCTAACACAGTTTCCTAAACAAAATAAAATAAATAAAAAAACATTTCAATGGCATTAAGATGTACAGGTGTATTATTGAAAGTTCAGTTTTGAATTACCATGGGCTTTCTAAAGTACATGTACCCTTTTCATCAAGGTTCATATTCTATGAAAACTCAATGCTCTTGCAATTGCTTCAGTGAATTGTGTACATGTTCATGTACCATGACGTTTATCTAAGGTACATGTATAGACTATCATGAAGTCTACTGTGTTTTAGTTTAATGTGTCTAAAGATCAATTTGGAAAACCTTAATTTCAAAAAAGGGCAAGGTAAACTTACCAATGTAACAAGTTCCCCGCGCTCCATGACAGCCTGTAGAGTCTTCCCCCTAGGGGACCCAGATGCTACCTCTGCCCTCAGCAGGTCCCCTGATGACAAATGGGTATACCCATACTTCTCTAAGATCTTGGCACATTGGGTTCCCTTTCCTGAGCCAGGCCCACCTATAATATGGCTATCTTTTAAGAAACATGTATTTCTGTTTTTTTCATTATTTACATCAGATATGAATTTCATAATACTGTAAATATATTCATGTTTAATAATTGTTTGTCATCTTTCAACTGATCTACTACTTATCAATTGCATTAACATTGCCCTGAGAATTTTTTTATTCTGAACATTAATACATGTATTTCCTTATATCAATACAGTAGAAACTATGGCCCAATGATTCCATGTTAATGAACCTCCGTAAGTGGAACACCTCGCAAGTGGGACACGTTTTCTGCGGTCCCAAGGGTGTTCCACTTACACGGTTCTACTGTATTCAGTAAGACAATGGCTTACCCTTTAAAAAATAAGAAAAATGAATCTACTTACCACATACAAACACCACATGGCTTCCCTTTAGCGGGGTGGGGTCAAGTTTGGCTGCAAAATAAAGGTACCTCAGAGTTACTCATAGAGGCCTCTGTATATGTACACAATCAACATTATCTTGAACTTTTGTGACTTGCTTCTTTGTGATAAAACACATATAGCTTATACAAGATTAAACAAAATTTACATCAATTGTTATGGGGATAAGCTCAAGTGAAGTGTCATACATGACTGAAACACAAAATTATGGTACATCCCCTGTTCATTTTTATGTTTTGTAATTTTATGGTAAATTCCATTAACTCTATAAATGAACTGTACTTATCTAGTATAAACCAAAGCAAAGACTTAATCCAAAATCCTATATTATACTCTATTTCATGTAGATTCTTTCCTCCTTTTATAGATCATTCTTTAAAATGTTTTGCTAATATGTTTTACTTACCAAATTTATCCAGTTCATTCTCAACTTGTTTAAAGATTTCATCAACTGATCCCTCAGCTGTAATTTGACACAATTTATCCTGCTTTTTGTAATAATCTATAACAGGGGTGGTTACATCATGGAACGTCTTCAGCCTCTTTTTGATAGTAGCCTCATTATCATCTGCTCTTCCACTGGTGGCTGCTCTCCCCAATAGTCGTTTCGTCATTGTATCGTCAGACACATCAAAATATAAGACACATCTGGCTGGAGTGATCTGAAAAGATATTATTTTAAATCACTGTAAAATGTATTTTACTTACAAAGAATGCAAAGGACAAGGTATGGCAGAGCAAATGATTTTTGACAGTAATATATTTTACCATGATCATAATAATATGTTGTATTCCAAGCAAGTCCCCATGATACTTAAATTATCAATCTGAAAAACCATGGATTAGGAACCCAACTCAAAGCCAAATGTCTTATGTCTTATTTCCGAAAAAGAGGACTTTTAGTTATCATTTATATTTCAAACATAGAAAATAGATTAAATACAACACAAAATTTATAACTTCAAAGGTAGAATGCATTGAAAGTAACTTTGGTGACCAAAAGTTGGCTGAAAACAATGGATGGCACGAGTTTTCCCTATAAAAAATAACATTTCAATGCCTGCTCTTTTTCAGAAGTTATTGACATTGTGCAGAAGCAACTTTTGATGAAGTAAATATGAGAAAAGAAGTGTCCTCTTTTTTGGAAATAAATCTCAAAATTTTGTCAAGCCTCTCAAACACTGGCATTCCCTGTAAAGCTATGGGGATGA
Source organism: Owenia fusiformis (assembly GCA_903813345.2). Classification (NCBI taxonomy): domain Eukaryota; kingdom Metazoa; phylum Annelida; class Polychaeta; order Sabellida; family Oweniidae; genus Owenia; species Owenia fusiformis. The sequence goes on from CAIIXF020000006.1 coordinate 7,779,786, forward strand.
CCTGCTCAACAACAATATTCATTTTTAAGACTAACCTCTTTTTCAAACCTTGCTCCCTGTTCCAGTTCTCTTGGGTAACCATCAATGAGGTAACCCTTTGATCCTGGAGCCTTGGCAACCATAGCTTCCTTCAACAAATCTAGAACTACATCCTGGAAATGGAATAAAAGGGTTATTATTCTAGTCACAATTAAATGAGACTATTTAGGGACATCATCTGATTAGAATTCAAATTGTCAGAAAATGAGATCCTAAAATGAATAAATAAATAGATGACTTTTTATATAGATAGAATATCATTGCATAATATGGAAAGAACTGACATAAGTCACTTAATTTTCTCTCTTTGTGATAAATTGTCCATGCTGACATAGAATTTACACTCTCTTAAAAAGAGTAGCATCCAAAGGGGTGTAAAAACATTAATACACAATCTTCACAAAGTTAAAAAAAATTAGAGATGTTCTCACCAAAGGTACAAGTTCTCCCTTAGTCATTATAGCAGTCAACTCCTTGCCACGATCTGATCCTGAACGAACTTCATCCCTCAAGAGGTCTCCCGATGAAAGATGTGTGTACCCATACTTCTGAACGATCTTGTCACATTGGGTCCCTTTTCCACTACCAGGGCCACCTATTGATACATCAAGAATTCTTGATTTTTGTATTATCTATAGGGATTTTTTGTAATATTTATAGGGATGCTTCTGCTCCTTTTAGGAACATGGAATACTGTAAAACTTGAAGTTTTTGCATGCAACATACTTTTTAAAGAATCCTATGAATATCAATATTTCAACCCACCTGGTCATTTCTACTCATTTGGGAAAAAATTGAAAAATTTCACGAAGAACTTTTTTGAAATCAGTATTTTTGAGAAATTTAATTGTGCAAAGATTTACATTTAGTTTTTTATTTGACCATTGTTCATTTCTTATATTGAAATAATTCAAACTTGGTGGATGGAGTCATAAAGAGGGATGAAAATGGTTAATTGAAATGTGGTTTTATGAGAGCCATTAAAGATTGACTGAGGAGTTTCAATACCTTTAAAAGTGTACTTACCACAAACAAATATAATATTTTTGTCCTTCAACACGGACACATCAACTGCTGGAAAAAAACAAACAATACATTAAAATTTTAATTTTAAAAAAATTATTAGAACTACATGCATGTACTTCTATACATTTTCATTATGACCTTCATTAATCATCAAATAAGTTGCTCATTTTGTATAAATTTTAGTTTGATATGTAACTATGGCAATGTTGAAACAATTCAATATTAAGAACATTGCTGAAGACATTTTCAAGAGATAGCTTGCATTTACGAAGTATAAAGTATAAGATAGTACAATATGGAAAACATTTATTTCCCAGGTTACCAATAATTAAGTATCTATCTTCTACACTACATCATAGTTACTATAATAATGCAAGTACAGGAAAAGCAAATCAGTTATAAAGCATTGCTTAGCTCACTAAAGGTAATAATCAGTAATAATTGAATACAGGTTGTGTTCAGATCTGTTCATGCAGCTCAATCACATATGCCCTTGTCTTACCAGCTTCCAGTTGTGCCATTTCCAAGTTGCTAAAAAGTTTAATTACTAACACTTGTGTGTTTATGTGTTTTGTCTGCTTGTTTTCCAGCCACGTTTTTGAATCTGTGTAATCTTAGCATGGAATATGTATGTGATGTCACATTGTAACACTTAGTGATGTCACATTGTAACACTTAGTGATGTCACATTGTAATGCTTAGTGATGTTACATTGTAACGCTTTGTGATGTCACATTGTAACACTTAATGATGTCACATTGTAACGCTTGGTGATGTCAAACATGTGTGATGTTCAGTCATATTGTGTTATGTGTATAACATTACATGCAATAAAAAATATTGTTGCATATTTATTTGTTAATTCTTTATTTTGTGAATATAATTTGCTGACAAACTGCAACACTATCTGATATGATTTGTTGATTGGCTCAAACACTTGATATGAACGACTGATAATATTCCACTGAATTTTAAGCTGATCTAGGAATTCCATTCTATGGCTGGTTAGACAAAATATGAGGGACTAGCAATTGGAAATTTGTATAAGATGGATAATTCATTTAAACAGCAGATTGGATGTAAAATAATCAAAACTTCTATCTAATATCAAAATCCACTTACCATCGGAATCAGAATCAAAGATATTCCCCATATTTTCAAATCAAATAATTAATGAGAGTATAAAGATTCCTAAAACTTTTAAAAATTGTAACCTGCTGAATGTTGCTTTTGAAGTTTATAATTAAAAATGACTTTCATTTACATATACATGTATTCTAGATCAAACTTTGAAATAAATGGAAATCAATATGTTTCACTATTGTTCCATTACTTAATTCATTGTTTACTGACAACAGGCAACATTAATGGGATACCCTTGCAAAACTTGTTAATCAACCTTCCAAAATATCATTTTGGTTAAATTCTCGCTGACCAATTTTTTTTGCTTTTGATCATTTTTGGCAGCATTTCCCAATTTGAGATATATATATATACAGTATATAGATATATAGACTCTTGTATTGTAAGTTATAATACTAATATTACAATCAGAGGGGAGCATGGGTCACTGTTCATATCAAAAATTATATTTCACTCACAAAAAGGATGGTAACCTGAGGTCATTATATTGAACATGTTTTGTATATGATATTGATTTTGCTGAGGTGTTGTTGAACATTTAAGTAAATGAAGAGAGGAATTGGGGCATCATTATATTCATTTTAATGGGTTTTAAAGGGTTATTAATTTTGTTTCTACAGTAACAGTTACTATAGTAATGGTGGTGACCTCTAGTCATTCTTCCCAATTTCTACAAGTAAAAATGATGTTTCCTTCAAAGGAAATGTGTCTCGAACCCATGGTATATTAATCAAAATTCAACATTCTGCAATTTTTATATACTCTGATACAAAGCTTCTCTCTTGTAATCAAGGATTTTGTATCAATATCAAAATCTATTGATGGTGAAAGTAACAGATTTTATTAATTTTGAAAGCAAGAGATTGAGCCACTTTAATCATTTGCAAATATGCATTTTTCATAACATATTAAGCACAAAGCACAGATATATGGAACAGTAAATGATGAAGCTTAGGTAAAGATTTAAGCACAACCCATTAAGGGCATTCTGAACAATGTGATTATCTGAGAATAAAGACAAATGAAAAAAATATTATTTATTAAATTCAATGTACCAGTATTTAATACTACTGAGATCAACAACTCTTTAATCATACTATTTTCAAATAGACAGATTTTTTAAGTAATCAATTTTGCAAAGCAATAGATTGTTGTTTTTAGCCTTAAGGGTAAAAGCTATGTAAGTGGTCATAAAAGTTAAGATTATGTAAAAGCTTCTTGTATAATCTCTTGTGATTATCTGTCCCTAAAGCAAGCTTAAGATGATTGTAAAATAAAAGTCTCAATTGAGTGAAATTGCAGTGATAATTCATTGTACCATGAAGCAGGCAAAGCTTTTTTAAATTATAGAATTTACCAGTTTCTGTTGTGTGATCAGAATCCTTGATTTTTCCACTAATCTCTTCATTTGGTTTGTCATTGGCCTCTTTGTCTGCCTTTTCACCATCATTTTCTTTGTCTGTTTTTTCATCTATTTCATTTTGTTTTTCTGTGCCATCATTTTTCTCATTTGTTTTGTCATCAATTCCTACGTTTGTGTTTTGGTCATTTTTTTCATTTGTTTTGTCAGTTTCTTCATCTGTTCTACTTTGTTCTTTGTTTTGCTCATCGCTTTCTTGACTTGCTTTTTCATTATTTTCTGACTTCTCACTGTCATTTGAATTGTCATTGTTACTTTCTCCTTTGTCTGTAATCACTTTCTCATTATTTACATTTTCAATATCTTCCTCTACATTTTGATCATTCCTTCCATCTTCCACATCATTACCCAAAATTGTTTTCTCACCATTTTGAGAGTCTTCATTTTCATCATTTTTCCTATCAGCATTTGGGATACTATCATCAGTAGTTGTATTATGTGGCTCACCATCTGACTCAAGGTTTTCTATGTTAGTAGGAATGTGGACGGTTGGTTCAATTTTTTCCTCTATCACAGATACTGTTGGATAAGTAAAGAAACAACATGCATTTATAAATCATTCCAATCATTGTTTGGGTTATCATTATGCAGAGCTTAATTTTAAAGATAGGTATCTGGTATTAGCTGGTTGGTAAAGAATACTTAAGCCTCAGTCACATTTGCTCTAAGGCAGGCACATGGCAGCCGTAACTTCACAAAATCGATTTTACAAAATCTACATCATACTGCTTATCCCTATATTTTATATTGCATATTTCTCTCTCAATTTTGAGAAGCTAAGGTTGCCATACAGTTGCCACAGATCAAATGTGACTGAGGCTTTAGTAGCTATTAATAAATCAACCAAATCACAGATATCTATATGTCATCATAAGGTTGAAGTTTATGTACAATAAAACTTTTCTTATCTGAACACTTGATCTGGGACTGGACAAAAGTGTTTGGTGTTATAAAAGGTGTTGTAATTGAAGTTTTCTGAACATTGGATTCAAAAAAGATAAAGAAAATTGCAATTAAAAAGTGTCTGAATAAAGAGAGCTGTTGGAATATAAAGGTTTGACTGTATTTCAAAAACTCAATAGTTATATCATTGGTATATTGTCTTGGTTACGGAATTTATAAGAAAAGCAAATGTGCCCGGGATGGGTTTTTCCTGGGTCAATTTCTGGTTACATCTTAGTAACTGATGCATGCTTTAAATCATGTAATTCTTACAATTTTAGGAGGACAACATACTATAAAACTACATGTATGTACGAGTCATTAATGAAAGCACAGTTATAAAATTCAAATTATTTTAACATATGGAATTACCCTGTCCCTAAAAGTATATACTGCCAAATCTTTATATGATCCTACCATATGCGTTATTTCAATAATTTCTTTCTGAGACAAATAATAATACTAAGTTGTTATCAGGTTCTTGTGGATATAGCAAACTCTCTGAAAGGTGAACACACTTGGAACTTGGAAAACTTGAAAAATTATATATATATTGGTGAGTTCATCTTACTGAGATGGTTTTAACTTGAAGTCAAGCAATCAAAGAAATAGAAATTAAGGTCTGTGAAAAAGTGTTCACATTACAGAGGTGTTCATCCTAAAGGTATGTTCAAGTTAACAAGTCTAACTATAATCGTAAAAAGTATGAAAAACTAAAAGCAGTTTTCAAGCAGTAACTCACAGTCATATCTAATAACAAAATTTAAACAAACAATAATTTGTGGTAAAGAAATAATAATATTCATAAATAAAATTTATTTAAAATATATGTTAAAGTCTAATGCTACATACATTGCACTATTGCAACTACATGTACATGTACAGTAAGGCACAATATGACAGTAAAACATGTTTATATGAACATTTCTATAAGGTGAACACCTTTTTGATACGAACATCTTTTTGAATAGAACACCTCTACAATATGAACTTCTGAGTATGAATACTATAGTAATACACCTGCTGTATTAAAAATTAACATGTTAGCTAAGAATATGAACATTAATGTTTCAATAAAGAGTGCTAATGCTTAAAAATAATCTCAATATTCATGTTTTACTGTCAACGAATGATTTCAGAAACATTTTAAAAATGAATATCAAATAAATAATTTATATACAATAATAAAAAATAAAAATGATGATGTAGAGATTCCAAGATTTCTTTCTAACAAAAGTATAAGATTTAATTGATTTGAACTAAATGATTCTAGCAAATCAAGACACTTTTTAATGAAACAATTCATGAAAAGCATGGAAGATTAGCTAGAAACTACAATTATGAAAAATATGAAAATGTTACATCTTATTTATTGAAAAGTACAGTGTATGCTTAAGCTAATATGTTAAAGCTGTGTAAGTGAATATAGATGCTAATGCTAACATGCAGAATAAATATTACAATACACATTTTCACTTTGATAGATCTTACTAGTATATTACAGTGATTTGTTACAGAAAATACAGGGTGCATCATAGAATAGTGCAATGGCAAAATGGCTACAGGGTGAGCAACAAATAATGAAATGGATACAGTACTGTTATTTTGTTGTTTAGTCCTTAATTCACTTGAAGGAAAATATACTTGTACATGTACTAGAACTATACTCTTGTATTTTGATCAAAATTGATCTGGGATGAAAAACAGTTTGACTTGCATGAGTTTCATTCAGATTTCTGTTAAATGGCAAAGTTATTAGAAATTACAATTTTAACATGCAAACTGTTGTAGGATTCCTCAAAACAGGTGATAATCTAAAGTGGTCTAATATCTCCTGTTAATGAAACCCAGCATGTAGAAAATTTTAGGTTATGGTTGCTATGGTAACAACACAGCATTCATTCCACATTTCATAGGACACCCTGTAATTTTCAAGTCTTAGCTATTTGATAAAGCAGAAATATCTTCTATAAAATAAATGATCATTGAACTAGAAAGGTAACAAATAATCCACCAACCAGTCATTATCACGTAAACAGTATCATTCATAAATAAGTGAGGATATTGTCATCACTTTATTTGAAACATGCAATATTGTAAATATATCAATTTGCACTAAGATTACTGTTTCATACCATGGTTTGAAACGCAGATTGGTGGAATATACAATAGTGCCAAGTTAATAAAGCAATTGAAACTATGCTACTATATTTCAGAATTAACAAATGTAAACTATTTATAAGAAGCAATTAACATAGTATTCATGTACATTGTACATATATATGTGTATGTAATATCACAGATGTCCAACTAATCTTTCTCCACTCCAGGATTTATTTTGGCAATTCCTCTGAGGTGAAGCTATACTAATCTAACCTCATAGATTGCTATAATATGTACAACTATGTACAGTTTATTTATATACAGATTTCTAATTACCCCGAGTCTCTATGGTTTTATTTTCTGCAGCTTTATCAAGTTCTTTACTGTAGTTTGGATTTCCTTTATCTCCTCCTGTGTTGTTAGTTTCAGATTTCTCAATGACTGGTTCAATTATTTCTTCCACCATTTCTGTTAGCAACAAACAACATGCAATGAACATAAGCAGGGGGAGGGGGGACTGCATCTGTGCTTAAAATGTTAGTATGGGTATCATTTCTATAAGTTATATTGAATTAAAATTCATGACACTTATTTATCTTTCCTGATGTTCTATGGGAAAAATGTTTTCATTCAGGATGAGTGATTTTTAAACAATATTGTGTTTCAAAAATCATAATTCAGAACATTTTTTGCACAGTTTGTATTAATATTTCAAGATGCCCATACCTAGCATTAATCAAATTCATGCAAATAATTCTTAGAAACATCTTACATTTACGAACATTCTTTAAAAATCTTATAATAAGGCTTTTATAGGTATGTTTCCGTTAAAACATTGAGCCCACGCAGTATTTACATTTATGTACATGTTTAGACTGAGATGCGAAGCAAAGCATATACATAACAAATATAGATAATCAAAAATATAGTTTCCATCCTTTCTGTTATTTCACAAGAAGGATGCTGTTGAGCTCAGAATTAAAAAAAACTGGACAATGCACATGTATTTTGATAACAATGTTCCTTGTTATATTTTCATTTCCCTTCTTCCACCCCTTCTATAACATACCAAAAGTCCATGGAAATAAATGTAAAAATAGATACTCCGAATGATAGATGAGCCGGCTTGTTGATGCAAATGTACTGATGCTACTTCTATGTGTATATTGAGCCAAACACCAGAATTCACTTCTTGCTTTAGCATTGATGGTAAATATGTTAAAGGTAGAATCGATTTAAGAATATTTTTGGTTTATGTCATATTTTTACTCCTACTTCCAAAAACCCAAAAGATTCAGAGGTTTAAAAGAAGGTTTTATTCAAATGTCTTCATTTTTTAGAACTACAGGGTCAAAAATTGCAAAGAGATCATTGTTATAGAAATACATGTACATGGCGAAAACAACATGCCACAAACATAAATCCTATTAACCAACAATGAATGCCCATAACCTTTTCTCCTCTCAACTATGACTTGAAAAAAGCTTTTCACTTACCAGATTTTGGTATGGCCTGAAAAATAAAAGGAAGACATGATTAATATTTTTAGCAAAAATACTTATTATATAGAGTGCTTGTCACAATCCAATGTATGAGGTGCGCCCTTCACCCCCCCCCTAATCCATAGTAGGGAGAGATACTAAACATGCGGACCATTGTCTATTTGTTGCACGCATATGAAGAAATAAATATGAAAATGGGCAATAGTTAATACTTACAGGGATAACATTATTCAAGATTTCCTTAAAGGCCCCATGTAAAGTTTAAACCACTTTGGCTTATATTGTAGTCTTACCCAATGTTATCAAAGTGTGATATGTGAAACTTTTTTTTTAAATTTCAAAAAGTGGTTTTTGATAGACTTTTTGTTCCAAAATTTGTGAATTTATTTAAAACCAACTTTTAGAGGTCACTCATATCTTCTAATTAGCCACAATTCATACCAATGCATAGCATTCATCCTCCCATGTTTTTTGCCGAAAAAATTAAGAAAATCGGTTGATAAACAAGCGAGAAATGAACTTATCAGTGCATGAAAATGGTTCTGAGAAAAATGCATTTCAAAATTTTAGTTCTCATAGAAACCAATGGTACAATGATATCTAAAACATAATTTATTTTTCCTTTTAACCTGGTTAGACAATCAACATTGGTTTTTTATGAAAATCTAGCATATTTAGAAAAGATTGACATTGAAAAAAAAAATTCAATTTTTTTCAAAAAGTTTTTGTTACCTTAGTGACATCACTAATTTTCAAAATATTTTTGATAAGCTAAAACATTGAAGTGGCCCATTAAATATGACATTTTATTATTGAAATAGTGTGTCTTTTGTTCAATCTTTGCATTGGTGTTAAAAAGATAATCTTTTTTGAAATGCATTAAGAAATATTTGATGATTAAGAAATTTCAACTTTTTTTGAAAAGTGGCGGGAAATTTGAATATTTGAGAAATGAAATGCTCACAACTTTTTTTTCAAAAAATTTTTTTTGTTCAAAAATCTCTAATATCACTTTTCAAGTCCTGACAAATAGTAAATGAATGATAAAAAAATATTTTCAAACTTTAGACGGGGACTTTAAGAATAAGTTTTTTATTATTCAAGATAATGTTTATACAAAAATATAATTATTATGTGGTTGGCATCATTACCAAAGAGACATTGCATGGTAACCCCATCTTATCCAAATTATCTCACCTACACATATATCCCCCTCACCTTAATGTCTATCCCATTAAGTATCTCTATATTCCCCTTATCTATCCCTCTAACCTCAATCTCTATCACTTACATCTCTATCCTCCTCCTCCTCACTAACACTTCCACCCCCTACCTACTCAGTTACATCTCCATACCCTTAACCTTCATCTCTATCCCCCTTACCGTCATCTCTATTACCCCAACCATCTTTGTTAGCAAATAATAATGAGGAATTGGATAAAATAAGTTTTGATGTAGGACTAAACATAACACATGTAAAAAGTCCAGCTGTTGGGTATGTAAGCCAAAAATAATCAATTTATTTGTTTCCCTGCAGTTTTATCTTTTAGCCCTTGTGGTAAGCTTTACTTTTTGATCGATAACTTCAAGGAACAGCTATAGGCGGAGCTATAGCTATAGTGGTATTTAGATCCCTATAGCATGATGAGAGGATTGAATATGAATATGGGAGAAGTTACATAGTTCTCAGATCCCCTCTTAAAATAATTCCATAAAGATTATCTGACATCTCTGAAAATAATTCTATAGCTTTATACAATTACTTTTATTACTGTATGAAATTAACCAAGCATTTTATTCCTATTTTATTCTATTCTCTGCATATAAGTGTATCACTATACTGTACCTTTAATAAAGTTCACCTTGAGATTTTTTGCCAGGAATATTCACTCGTTTTACTGGGAATTATAATTCTGGAGAAATAGACTTCAATTTGAGGTACCATATCTTATGCCTTCGCCGTGAAAAAATAAACACAAATGCAAAAATCTACAAAAAATCTACAAAGATTCATTCCTTATATCCATCTCCTTCAATGTGTACCTGACTAACAACATATTCATTACACAATGGTATCATTACTGGAAGTCTGCCAAATGAAGATACATGTACAAGCGATACTTAACATATACTTACAGGCATTGTAGTAATATAGTCCTATACCCTGAGTAAACCCTATTACTATGCTATCTAATCCTCTTGTAGAATAAAATATCTGATTGCCTAATTTTGAGATCACTGTGTATGCTATTGATCTGAGCTCCAAACTGTATTTTCTTCTGTCTAGCAGCTGACCAAATTATGTTGGAGCTATTCGGAGTCAAATATCCTCACTGATTGATGAGCCTTCTTCTAAACCTAGTCTGGATTGATACCAGCTAGTTTTAAGTGAAAATAAGCTAGTCTTTACTGATGCTCAACTTCTCTTTACTGATGAATTCAAGCTAGTCTTTACTGATGCTTTACTAGTCTTCACTGATGAATTCAAGCTAGTCTTTCCTGATGCTTTACTAGTCTTTACTACTGAAGCTGGTATTTTCTGATTTCAAACTAGTCTTGAATGATGGCAGCTAGTCTCAATTGATGCCTAGTATAAGTGAATATACTAAATAAATGCAAGGTGGTGAGTATAACCTTCAATGGTAAGTATCCTGCCCATAAAATCACAACCAGGTCTTATATTTCTCTAAAAAAATCAATAAAATAAATGAAACCCGCAAGAAATGACAGAAACAATTAATACTTAGTTGATTGAGGCGTGAAATTGTGAGAAGTTCAAGTGAGTTGTGGAAATAAGGAGAAATAATGTGAAATTAGCATTAAGTGAGGAATATTTTTGTAAGGTATGCCCTTAGTGATGGCAAGTTCACATTGCCCTTGGTCTGCCGGTTATTGGTTATGTTCTTGGTTATGTTTGTGCACAATATAAAAGATGAACAAGCAATGACTCAATCCTTGTTTTGTGAATGTAAACCTTAGCCAATAAATAAATAAATTAATTAATTAACTAAGTGTGTTGTGTGATCTTTTGAGTAAATTGCTATAGCAACACAAGTTAGGTCAATCTAAAGGATGAATGAAGGTCATTTAAGTGTGCGCTTTTCTTTTTTATATGATTCTTGTTATCTTGTTTTTTGATAGGAGAGGGGTGAATACCAACAAGAGAAGATTATCAATAACCAGAAATTAAATTAAGGGTAATTCAGAAAAAGCACAGTTTATTACTTAATTATTCATTCAACATTCTGAATCCTATTGAATACAGAATACATCTATTACAGCATATGCATTGTTAAGTTAAGGTAAGCTGAGGAGAATGAATATCAAAGGCTTGCATCCTGAGATCCTGTACAAACATGTCTAAAAACTCCCAGACTTAATTCTCCTTAAAGTATCTCGCTTCAGAAAAATCACCACTTTGTTCAATTCAGATTGGATGATGAGCATTAAAAGTGGATGAAAGGTTCAATCTATTAATACTCTATTAAGTAATTAAAATGCATATAGTGCTATATATAGACTGTAAAAATACTTTTTCTTCGAGTGTTTAGACATCTTCAAGATAAGTTAAAGTATGACTTATCACTTAACCACTTTCTTCTTATTTTACAGGCTTTTAATTGTACATAATTAATATTTAAATATTCCATGTGAATGCACCATACATATTTAACAATTCAATTATTTTGAACTTTTTATCAATAATTTCAAAGATAACTTTTGCTCCCATTGACATTTGAAATATAAGAAGTCTGAAGGCACCATGCACCTCTACATGTTCTTCAGTGCTCATATTAAAGGCTCTTGTACTCATAAAGCTGTTTTTATCAATTTCTTTAAAGGGTTACATTAACCTCCTATTTATAAGCAATATTGCAACTTTTAAGAAATTAGGGGAGTTTGAACTGAAACATTGTAGTCTATTGCAATGGTATTCTGAGAATCGTAAATTATAGTTGCACCAAAAACAAAATTTGTTGTATTGAAAACAGGGGCCTTTAAAGGATGTACAATAAACTATAACCAGGTCAATATTCACAAGTGCAACCACATATAATATACTGTATATAATGTAAATAAAAATGACTGGGACATACATATATAAGATCAATTTATGCCTCAATGATACCATAATAAGATCAGGTTTTTTAATTACTTTAATTATCAGCTAAATGCCTTATTTTTATAATCCTAACTATTTTTCAAAAACTGAAGCCAACTTTCTCAAGTAATGATGTTCTCACATTTGTGCAACTAAATTTTCACCTGAATGTAAGGAAGTTCTCAAACAACAGCTAAATGCTAAAAGGCTGATGAAATTAATGATGATAGTTTTATCCTGAAGAGTTCTAATATATTACCAAAATCAGAGGGGTTGAATATCTCTGAAGAAACAGTCTGCTAAGTTACAGTGACCTTAATATTACTGTATCCATCAGGAAAACTAACCAACATCACCATCTTATGTCTATTTTTGGCTCTGCCCAATGAAAAACTATGTTGCTAAGCAACAAATTATGAAAACAGTATGGATATCATACATTTGATGATTATTAATTTTTCTTAATTTGATTGAAGAGAATCATTACTGCAAGAATATAAAGTATTCTCTATTTTTATTAATTCAATGAAAAATAGTTTTTGTACTTCTTAACCTTTAAGCTAACATCTTGTGTTTCTTAAGTCATTTGGTATACTGATATCAGTTCAACTTTCATACCAGGCACATATATTTATGTACATTTATAATGACTGAGCAATTAAAAAAGAGTCGTGTTCTACTCTGAATAATAACAGCATCTGCCTATACTTAATTTATACCCTTTCTTTCAATAACTTGAAAGTTTATAATTTTATTTCCGCTATATACCAGTAGTTATTTGCTGACCACTCATTTAGAATACCAGTTATATAAAACAATAATCAAGTACTTATGAATAACTGCTGTTTTTATATACTTAACATCTATGACAATAAACTTAACATTTAAAATGCCATTATTTCTCAGTTATGACTTTCATTACTGAACCTTCCATTTTGCTCCTCCTTACTCAAAATGTTCAACTATTATTAGAGTAAATGAAGAGAATATTCAAGGTCGAGGGATTCCATGCAAGATCTCTACATGCCAGACATTTGTATGATGAATATTTTGAGAAAATAATAAAAACTGAAATTCTTACCTGAGGCCCGAACATGTGATTAAACAGCATTGTGAAGTCATATTCAACTTCATCTTTGTCCCGATCTCCATTTATCTGAAATTAAATTACAATTCTATATTGGTGACTATCATTTCCATAAAGCTATAAATAAGGTTTTCTGCTCAAAAATCAAAAGGTTGTTAAAATTGCCCCCTTTTCACGAAAGTATTAATTATAATATGATTTAAAGTCAATCTAAGAATAAAATAAATAAAAAATGTTACCTAAATTGGTTACATTGGAAACTTTAGGCTTCTATATAAAGTTTTAACACAAAGGCTTTTAAACCCAGAACAACAGTGATGTACAACATTTGGTCCCTTAAAGGCAGAATCAGATCTATGGGGGTGACAAAATTACAAGCAACATGTTCAATTGATTCTCTCTTTAAGCTTCAGTTTGACCAAAAAAGGTTACAAAATTCAAAATGGACTTACCACAACTAGTTTTCCCTGATCATCATAATGTTTCAAAATTGGTAATGTGTTATTTTTGAAGAACCTTATTCTACTTTGTATTGCATTCAAATTGTCGTCAACACGGCCAGTTTCACCTCCTCTGTTGATGAGCCTCTGTTTCATATAATATTCTTCAGAGTCTATCAATATCGTGAGCGACACACCACCAACCTATAACATACATGTAATGCTATCTATCATTCAATACATAATATGTATGTGGCTTTTTATTAATTTTAAGGTAATTCATTTATATTTTAAATAGATGGGACATTCATTTGAAACACTGGATTTCTTAAAGGATAAAGTTCTGGACAAAATATCTACATGTATGTGTACATACAACTGTACAATTTTAAATGCAAGCAAAAATTTTGAATTCAACCTCATCATTTATCAGAGATCTGTAAACAACATATACGGATTCAATATAGATTATTTCAAACTGCTAATATTTCAAACTGCTAATAAACAGCTTACCCATTTATCAAAGACATGTAAACAATACACATACTGATTCAATACAGTGAATTTTTTCCAATTGATAATAATACAAGGCTTACCCATTTGTTGAGTACTTCAACTTGGCTAACATCTCTTGGGTATCCCTCCATCAAGATTGCCTTTGTGTCAGTGTCATTGTATTTCTGAACAGCTTTAGTTAACAAGTCAACTGTGATCTCCTACAAATTAGACATAATATCAATGTAATCATACATGTTATCTTGAAATAGGTTTCCCCCTCTCTTCCCTCAAGTCATCTGAATTGTATGTACATGTACTGTAATTCTGCACTATTTTACTCAATTTATAATTATAAAAAACAGTTCTCAATTCAAATATGGTAGCTGAATGGTTAATGGCATCAATGATTTTCAATATGTGTAATTTTTACGCAATTTTTAAATACTTTCAAAAGGATAACTTATAATGTTACATACCTCAGGGGCCATATCTCCTTTCTGCACAAGATCTGAAATCATTCCCCACTTCTCTTCTGCACTACCTCGCTGAGCAATTTCCTCACGTAAAATGTCTCCCATAGAAATGTGAACAAATCCAGGGAAGTTGGCAATAACATTGCGACACTGAGTTCCTTTACCACTGCCTGGACCACCTGGATGATAAAAACATGAAAAATCAAAATACAGTTAAGTCATATTATTGTACATATGATCAATAAAAGTGACATATTAAGGATAATATATTTTTCAATAATCGCAAATGAAGAATTCACTAAAAGAGAAACCCAGTTCACTTTGAAACTGTAGATACTAGTAAATTGTACATTGAACTAAACTTGCCGATACTGTATGCTTAGATATAATTGACCTACCTAGTACCAATATAATTGGGCATTGTGGCATATCATTTTTTCTTCCTTCATCCTTTACTCCTATGGTAATATCAGGGTCCGGCCAATTGCCCTCTGCAAATGTGTTGTCGCGACTAAATTCAAAAGTGTTTTGTCGGCTTGTTTTGGGACCTCGAGATCTTCGGCCATTAGGTGAGCCGGGAGGTGGGTGGGGAACTAGTCCTTCCATTGTCCCTGGTAAAAAAATAAGTTACAAATATAGCTAAATGATTCTGGTAAACAATGTCTGGAACTGAATGTCATTGATGATCTCCAGATTATCAGCTAGTTCTGTTTTTGTAATATTTAGTTTTTGTTTGTTCAAACACTGTAGCAATATTTTAATCTATCAACAACATGAAATGAATAACGATGAGCTGATATAACAGCAAAATGACAGCTGTAAGGCCAATAACAGCACACTAGCTGAATAGTAGCACAAGCACATCACTAACCTGGAGTAATAGATCTTGCCTCTTGTGTTTGTGCTGGGAATGCTTGGTCAAACATTGAAGACAGATCATAATGTATTTCATACATGTCACGATCACCCTCCAACTGAAACAGAAAGCAAGGTTACAATAAAGAATAAAGAAGAATGCATATTCAATTCTACGAGAACAATCTTTTTTATGGAGATATATGACACTAAAGCTTCAAAAACCCAAAAAATAAGACCCTTCTTGATACAAAAACACATCATTTTGAAATAATCTAAACTGTTTATACATTTCTAAATATGGCTCAATAAAAAATAGGTTTCCTATATTATTATAAGCTTAAAAATATTTTAACTTGGATTTTTTTTATTTTAGTATGAACTACACCACAGCTTACTACTCACCACAACCAGGTAGCCACTGTCATCATAGTATTTTGCAAGTGGTAGAGTGTTCGTTTTAAAATGGTGGAGTTTTGCTGAAACTGCATTCATTGAATCATCAATTCTGCCAGATGATTCATGGCGGTCCAAGAGTCGTCTTTGCAGATTTGACTCTTCACAATCAAGAACGAAAACCAGATCCACTTTTCCAACCTAAATGAAGTAGAATTTTGTAAATGTAAAAATATTGGATTAGATGTTAATGTTCAACATTTTGTGTGCAATAAATTCAAAATCATTCATATTTATTCATTTATTTGTAAAGTTACTGTAAATTATCTTATATTATTTTATATTTACATGTATATACAAGCTGTTCACTTTTTTCCTTTTACTATCCACTTTTTCAATATTTCATATATACTGTAAAATATGTTGCATTCAAGCATTTCATTTCATGAATTCTGCATCATCTTTGTTTCAGAACTTTATCCCTAGAATCTTAGTAAACTGAGCTGTTTTACAGTGCAAATGTGTTCCAACAGCATAATGTGTTGGACTCACCTTTTTGTTGTACTCCTCTGCCTGTTGCATAGTCCTTGGGTAACCCTCTATGATGAAACCTTTAGCATCTTTGTATTGTTTCAGACTGTCAGTCACAAGTTGTATGGCAATATCCTGCAGAATACAAATCATATCAATGAGACATAGACAATTGACAGTAAAGCACTGGTGTATTCCCTATATGGATTTTTCCATCTTAAGCCTATTTGATATAATTCTTTAGTTTGGGCCTCATTGTCAACTTCCATGTGCTCCCAAGTATAGTATCACAATACAAAGTCACATATATCAGATGGCAACACTTTTATGGAAAAACTGGAACTAGTATTATGATATCCATAACCCTTATTATTCAAAAATATGTTTGGATAATAAAGAGCACTGGAATCATGAACTGAGAACTATAATTTCAATCAACAGAGCAAAACAGAAAAGTTCAAAGTAAAATATCATCAAGTAAAATAATTTTTCACTTTTGGCAAAGAACTTTGTAAACTTGCCTATTGGGCAATAGACTGAATGAAACATGAGGTAATTATCCTTTGGATCAGAAGGCCCGAGACAATGAAACATTATCTAAAATGATATTAGATGTTATTAATCAATCTTATTTTTGTTATGTTGGCTAGATCAATTGAAGTTATTATAATGTGAAAACAAGATGCCAATTACTTGATAAGAATTCCAGATCAATGTAGTTATTGAGGATCAATGTGTGGTATCTCCAGTGAATACTTTGTCTTACGTCTCATGATATAACCTAAGTCTATTGCAAGAAAGAAATTCTACTATAGTCTAAAACTGACAAAATCTTAATCGAAAAAATACACAAAACTTCATTCAGAAAATAATTGGATGTCTTCTCCCTTAATTCAAAAGCTGTAATTAGCAGAAAATCCTCAGTTAATCAGTATATAATTTGGAATTAAAAAACAAAACAATGAAAAATAGTAATATCAAATATTTCAACACACAAAAGTACCTACCTCTGGTGCCATTTCACCTTTCTGTAAGAGATCTCCAACCATGCCCCATTTGTCATCAGCTGAGCCTTTCTGCATAATATTCCTGCGTAACAGATCTCCAATAGAAAGATGTACCCAACCAGGGTACCTGTGCACCAGCATCTTACACTGTGAGCCTTTACCACTCCCAGGACCCCCTGAAAATATGATTGACAATTTAAGGTCAAAATTATTAGATCATAATGTAAACACTTTAGAAATAACACTTTTTATAATTGAAAACCTTATATGAGTGGAAACCTAAAATTAGAGCAAAGGGAAGGAAATTTAACGTTAATATGAACACAGCTTTTGCATTGCATTTGCATTGAACATTAAAATATGCCGCTTATCCCAAATTTTTGTTGACTTACCTATTACAAAAACGATTGGTACATCTGGAATGTCAATCAAGGCCTTTTCAGGTTTGACATATAGATCATTCTCCTTGCCATGGCCTGGGGGTGGGGTTGCTGTACGGGTAGTTCCTGCTGTGCCTATGGGAGGTAGAGGACTGGTACGACTGTCTTCTAGTTTCATTATATCAGCTGAAAAGTAAAATCTGAATTTTTAAAGATCCTTTTTAAATGGTGTTTTATTGTGTTTTGTGCAGGCCTGTAGCCAGGGGGAGTTCGAGTGAACCCCTCTCTGGCCAAAAGTTCGAATCATATAGTATATACTATTCTGAGTACTTTTCAAGTGATTTTGGGCAAAAGTTGTCAAATGTGAACCCCCTGGATTATAATTTACAAGTTAACATATTTTACCTGAAACTGTTCTTGAACGTGGTCTGCTACGCCCAGAGCTAGTGCGTCTACCATTTGCGCTGCCATTTATGGGTGGCAGTGGGGCAGGTGTTTTTGCACGCTTTTGTTCGATAAAGAGATTCCAACGGACTTGTTCCAAGCCCGATTCACTAATTTTATTCAGACATTCCTGAAGGTAGCTGATATGATCCTTGGGCCTATGGTACATCAGCCCTGTCATAAGACACTACAAAGAAAAGAAAGAATTAACAATACGATAAATGTACAGTACATGTTTTGGTCTGGCATTAGTCCTGCTTCAAGCTCTTGTGACCATCCCTTCTAGATGCTAATGCAAGACTACTCTGGCTATTTGAATAGATATGTAGTTGATGAATCAATAATAATTGACTTTTCTATAGATTTTAGATATATTTCATTTGAATACTTATGGCTTACTCTATCAAATAAAACTTTATAAATTAGAAGATTGCTAATACTTAGAGACTTAGCAAAAAAATATTTAAAAAAAAAAAATTTTTTGAAATTATTGCTTTGTGTTGCTATAACTTATGAAAAGTATAAATGTCAGACCCATTGTAGACTGTCAGCATTAATTAACATGCTTGTGCAGAAGTAAGCGACAATTGTGCCAAAATGTCTCCATCAGAGATGATGGAAAGATTTTATTTGAGAATATATGAAGCTCACACATTTTTGCGACTGAATGCAGATGATATGCACCAGCGGAGGGGGGGGGGGGGGGGGGGCACACGCCCCCCCCCCTAAAAAGTCAGAAAATTTGTGTTTTGCCTCATTGCTTTTAACAAAATTTGGATCTTTTTTTAATTCGCTCACAGTTATCATCACACGCCCCCCCCCTAACACAAAATCCTGGATCCGCCCCTGATATGTTTCCACATGGGATTTCAACTAGAATTGAAAGACCATGGTTTCCACAATATGATTTCTAAGCAGTTTAGCAGATTTAATGTTAACGTATGGATGTGTGAGCCAATATTATATTGTGGCATCCCTGAATCCTCATTCAGTTAGAATGACAATGTCAGTCCTTCTTCATTGGAGATGAAAGACAGATAAGTGTATGCAAAGATCTCTCAGGTAAAATCAAATTTTTTAAAAGCATAAACCAATGAATATAAAGGGCGCATAGTGACTGAAATAAACATACTTTGTATAATCTAGACATGTTCAATGACAAGGTGAAAGAAATTTATGGCAAGGAGGGATTTGTTTTTATTTATTTTCATTTTCAGTCAGAAATTCCAACATGTTCATGGTGTTTCAGCCTACCTCGAAGAGCTGTGGTACCTCCCTGTTGGACAGGTACGACTTCGCATCGTCTGTTGTCATCCTGCCATACATATAGTACTCCTAAATGACTTTATAAGCCGATAATTAGTTAGTTTTTGAACTAATTTCAGATTTCTAGATTTTCACGTTGACCCAACTTCGTTTCCAAGGAACACAAATCCATAGTAGATGATGACCTTCTTTGTTGGCAGAACATGTATACCCAATATCGACAGCTAGGGACTTGTGAAATTAATTCAATTATGCTTAGTTCGGGCCGTATTATTACACTTTATCTATTTTCTTCAAGTTTGATTCTTTTGTTTTATCAACAACATATAGGACATATGAAAAATATATCAACGATACTGATTCTGCAATTAATTAAGGTGTTATCATTACTTATCAATAAAATCAATAAAACTATTTCTTTGCCAACAGGTGCGCGTGTAGTGCGAGGGTAGCAATGCGGATGAATAGGGACTATTTTCAAAATGTCAGCGCCCTTAGTTTTTCAAATTTCTTTCATTATTTTGTTTTTGTCTGTGAATATATCGTTACAGAAAAGTCAGGTAAATATTCCACAATATGCTTTGATTAACAAGTGCATGTGCTCTTTGTAAATGCAACAATATTTACAAAAGCTCAAGGAATCTCTAAATAAAACACGATAATAGGGGAAAAAATCCCGGGGAAAAAATAAAATTGCTTCATAAACTAATAAATATTGCATTTTTAATTTAGCAAAGACTAGAACTTAACTAGGAGTCCCAATTTAGAATCATTATCCCTCTGACACTGGGTGTGACTAGATGGAGTTTTGTCTTTTGCACATGTAGCGCCCACCCATGGTGCGGGGACGGAAACTTTGGACTTGTGGGTCAAGCACACTTGTATGTAGTCCAACAACATTAGACCTAGCCCGGGCCTCGTTTCTTATCTGACATGTGTTATGGCCCGGCTAGGTCTAACCTCCATGACCATTTTGCCTCTGATGCGTTAATTTAATCGTTCAGCAGGTTTCGACAAGCGGAACTAATTGAACCCTGAAAACATGGCAATATTACACAAAGAATGTGATTCAAGCATGCATACATACCTTATAAACACATACACCCCGTCCCGTATCCCCCTTAGACCCTATTGATGCATAATTACGAAAATATTGGAGACAGGTTTGGAATATGACGAAAATGTCGGTCAGTTTTGGTAACATCGAAATTGCAAATCGTTTCAGGAATTAACCGTCATCACGGCACTGCATTAACGAACAGTTGGTTTGCAATTAATAACTATTTTGCGTGTATATACGCGCTATATAAATTAATCAAAGATACCTGTTATCCTCAAAATTGATCTTTTTATCCCGAGTAATCGCGATAATAATTATCAATCTATTTGACAACAATTTCGTTTCGCTGGTAGTTTAATTTTACGATCCGGGACACTCAGACGAACAGACACAATGACGGACATGCGGAAATGTCACTTTAGAGATTGGTAAGTGTAGCCTCATTTTACTCGTATAAATGAACATTTAACACAATAATATTGTGTTAAATCGCTTGATGTTATGTGTTTTTATATTATTGTCAAGTATCAGTTGCACGTTATCGCGGAAAAATGGTTTCGATGGATTCAGAACTTGCATCAAAGGAAAGAATAGTAAGGAGGTTAAACTCAATAATGGCCCCAAGAAAATTCCTAATAATAAAGAACGCCGTTATTGAGTTTAACGACGTTGAACTAACTTGTATGATGCAAATCTATGGAGCTGTGTTTGTTGGCTTGAGGAACAAAAACCTTTTCTACTTTGAATGGTTTATTTCAGGATGAAAAAGTTGAAGATTTCTTTCAAAGCGAGCACACAAATAACTGGGCAGTCTTGGTAGACACATCAAGGTTCTGGTTCAACTATCGCCATGTTGCCAACGTTCTTTCAATGTACAGAAGTGTGAAGCGGTTGGGTATTCCTGATAGGTAAATAAGTTTATTTAGGAACCTGATTTTAATTTTGGTTATCCTAATGATCACATCTCAACAAAAACAATTGGTCTCGTATGTCATACAATTGATATTTGAAACACAGCTACATTGTATTATTCAAACTTTTGATTGGACATACATGTAAGTACATGTATGATGTTACTTTATTACCTTGAAGTACACATCATGCTTATGTCTGATCATAAGTTATTTTATTACCTTGAAGTAAACATCATACTTATGCAAGAATTTTTGATCAATGAGATTGGGTTTCAACTATACAAAACAGAGGCGCTCAGTCTATCTATCACATTATTTGTTTGGTGTTTTGTAGTCATATTATTTTGATGGTGGCTGATGACATGGCCTGTAATCCCAGGAACCCACGCCCAGCTACAGTGTTCAATAATGCCAATGAACAAATCAATGTTTATGGAGATGATGTAGAGGTGGACTACAGGGGCTATGAGGTAAACAAATAAGAAATGAGTGTTCTTTTTCCTTCCTTGAGATGATGACACACACATGTTTTCATTATTTCTTTTGGAGTGGATAATGTGAACAATATTTGTGTGTGTTGTGAGTGTTCATGGAGTGAATATGTCAAAATAATGACATTTCAATAACATTTCAGTTTGGGTATAGGGCTAAATGATTCCTTGTTTAATGATATTTATGAAAATGTGGTTGAAAAAATACCTATACTGGGTTAACAGGTTAAGAGCCAATTGCTTGATGTAAGACCACCTTCTCTGATGGCCATATTTTCCAAATTTGCTTGAAAGTTGAATCTGTGATTAGAATGAGAATTTAAAGTAATGTATATATTTCGATAAACCAGAATTAAAATTTTGAGTTGAGAGAATGGTGATAATGCTCATTTTATGGATTTGCCCAATACCAGCTTTTATGTTGGCTATAGCCTGCATTTGTTATGATTGTAGACTCAGAAAATATGAGAGTTGATAAGTATGTCAAGGTCTTTCTGATTCATCCCAGTAACTTAATGTAATGTTGAGTTCATGTAGTCTCATATTTGACCTCATATTTTAAAGGTGACTGTAGAGAATTTTATCCGAGTACTAACTGGACGTCTTCCCCCAAGTACGCCAAGATCAAAGCGCCTCCTCTCTGATGACAGAAGCAACATTCTGGTTTACATGACAGGTAGGCTTCTGTTAGTTAGAATTAAATACTTAAACTGCTGAATCAAAAATCTAACAATACATTATTTGATAATACAGTGCAAGTGCATGTATGTTAAAATTACATAAACACAATTATTGCATTGAAAAAACAAGAGTTGAACCTATTTTCAAATCACAATTCCACAAACTATCTTTGGAACAAGCATCTAAATTTCTAAACGTTTGAACAGTAAATTAATATTTTGGGTAATTTTTTTAATAAATTCAGGTCATGGTGGAGATGGGTTCCTGAAGTTCCAAGATGCAGAAGAGATCTCAAGTATTGAACTTGCTGATGCTTTTGAACAAATGTGGCAGAAGAGGAGGTCAGTTTTACACCAAGAAGTGGTGGCATATTGTTATAGCAACTAGTGTCTTTAGGAATGGACCAAAAAGTGGTGACATATTGGTATGGTCTCCGTTTTTTGTGGCGGCGATCGGTGGGTAGTGGTTGGCGATTGGTTGGTGGCTGTTGGCGTCTGTAACAAATTTTTAAAACTTCCAATAACTTAACAAATACTGTTCAAAATGACTTGTTTTTTCAAAATCATCTACAAAAGTTTTCAGAAGTTCAAATCTGACTTTATATTTAAGATTTGACCTGCAATGATCTTTTCAAGGTCAAAAAGATATTTTTTCAACTAATTGCTTCAAATTGACCAATTTTTTTTTCAAAATTATCTACAAGTTCTCAGAAGTTCAAATCTGACTTTACATTTATTTGATATTTCACTTTCAATGACCTTCTCAGGGTCAAAAAAGGTATTTTTCAACTTGCCTCAAATTTACCAAATTTATTATTCAAAATCATCTTCGAGGTCTCAGTAATTCAAGTAATTCAAATCTGACTTATGATTGAACTAATAATATTGTGAGCAACAAGGTGGTGACACTTTGTCATGTTAATGCCTTGTTTATTCTTGCAGGT
This sequence comes from Owenia fusiformis, assembly GCA_903813345.2. NCBI lineage: Eukaryota > Metazoa > Annelida > Polychaeta > Sabellida > Oweniidae > Owenia > Owenia fusiformis. Next base: position 7,803,529 of record CAIIXF020000006.1, read on the forward strand.
ACCATGAAGTGTTCTTCATGATTGACACATGTCAGGCAGAGTCAATGTTTCAGAAGTTCTACAGTCCTAACATTCTTTCTATCGCTAGTAGCAAAGTTGGGGAGGACTCATTATCTGTAAGTATTACATATACTAGTTTTATCCCATTCTTAGTAGACTAAGTGTTATAGAGAAATAACATGCGGGAATATAATTGATATCTGAGGTGACCGAGTGATATTTATCTCCCGCTGAGTTGAGCTCAGCAATTCCCGGGAATTTCATTTTATGTTAAAAGCTGTGGAGTTTTTAAAAAAATGTTAATAGGTTTACATTGAGATAAGATGTTCATGTTTTGATTATAGTTATCATTTGTAATTATTACATGAGGGTTCCATAACATTTAATGCATACTGCATAATCTACTAATCTCCATAATATACTAAGTATAGGATAAATCAGTTATTAAATGCTCAATTTTTGATACAGGTATATCCCTCGGTAAATACAATATATCAACCCTCAGTCCCTACGGTCCCTCGGGTAGATATATTGTATTTCCCTCAGATATACCCTGTATCAAAAACCTCACATTAAATAACCTCTATATCCTATCTTCACTAGCACTAGTCATGTTAGTTTTTCATGTTTCACTATTTGTATATCATGCCAGGATTTTACAAAGTGTGTATCTACATTTTAGGAAATCAAACAAAGTACAAATTCACTCACCGAATCTTTACTCACTCTACATGTACTGCCAACCAATTTTTGTGCCTGTTTTTTGTGTCATATCATTACCACAAATATCCTTGTTCTTTTAGCATCACGTGGACCCAGCTATTGGTGTGTACATCATTGATAGATTCACATACTACGCTCTTGAGTTCTTGGAGAAGTGCAAACCAGATAGTAAAAAGACAATGGGTCAATTTGTAAGTTTTTGCTGTTTATTTATGTGTCATATCTCTGGAAGTAATTTAATCTTGAAATTATTGCTTTGTGTTGCTATAACTTATGAATTTGATTTAGTACCATCAACATCATATTTTCCACATTTAGGCTAGGCAAATGGAAGTTTAACATCCCAAAAATTGCAACAGTTTTTAAATTAGGCTTATATTGTATATTGATACCAGTTGAAAAACATATCAAAAATATAGAAAAATATATGCAGTGGACAAATATGAAATGTCACATTCTAGGTACCCCCCTCCAAATTTGAGTATGGGATTGTAAATATTTTTTAATTTCAAAATGAAATGCTCTTGTCAACTAAATGAGTAATATTATGATAGTTTACTGACATAAGAGCAACTAAAAATTGTCAACCAACTATTTGAGTGCAATAATTGGCACTTCTAGCCCCAAATATCTGAAAATAGGCCATCAAATAGCCCGAATTTAATATAACAATGTATTTATTTCTGTATCAATTCATCAGAATTGCATGAAAAAAATCAAGGAGGTTAATGTATACCTGAAAATTGTATTTGATCAGTATCAGGGTCATTAGTTGAATATTGAGGGTGATAATAATATTTGAAATTTCAATATTTTACCACACCAACTTTTGGGGTGACCTTACTTTTGTTTAATTACTTCCAAGATATGTCATATTTGAACTCAATAGCACAACTAAATTATTTGTAAAGGCTTATTTTGTCCTGAAAACAGTTATTTGATGTTTTCAGGGAAGGATTATGTAAAAAAAAAAGTAGAAAAACTGCAAATGCCAGGTGAAATATAGGGGAAGCCCTACTTTTAGTTGATAACTGCTAAATTATCAAATGTTTTGCCCTTATTATAATCAATTTGATACATTTTCTGTTAAAACAGAGAACGATTTCTAAGAAATTAAGTACAATCAGTGTTCTAAAAATATCCTTGAAAAGGCAACAAAATGTTAAATATCCCTGTCCCTGACATCAGGTTATTAATATGAGCCAAAAAAAGGTAACCCAACCAAATTTTTGTTAATAACCCAGTCATTCAGCATGGGTTTGACATCATATTTTGCACAATTACCTTGTTCAATGTTCTTTCATTCTACTAAGTGTCATTGATCTATCCTTAATAGTCACGATTTTATGGCCATTTACAAAATGTGCTCAAAATATCGAAATGTGCCTAAATGACTGGACATCAATACCACCAGCTTTTTGTCTGTGGACCTATTTTCTATACCAACAACCCTTGAAACATTAAAACAAGAGATAAGAATGAAGATGAGAGCCATAACACACGATTTTTATGCTCCTGATTTGAAAAACTACGCCCGATACGTTCACGTTGACCTCCAGGCATGACGCCCATATTTCATGGCATGGTATAAAATGGCCATAAAATCGCGACCACTAGAGATACACCACTGAGACTAGATTGATAATACATTGACCAAGGCTCAATTCTGCAAAATATGACACTAAATTCATGCAGGATGACTGGACTGGGTTATTAAGATTTGTTTGGGTTACCTTTTTAGCTCACCCTGTATTAAGGAAAAGTGTTGCTTTTGACTAAGATGTTCTTAACCACACTGTGATATTGAGAATTGAAATGAAGAAGTTCAACTGTAGAATGTTGGATTTCAAGATGAAATTCAATAAAAAATGAGGAAAAGGTTTCTACGCTAGTAAATCCCTGGTCTTTATACAGGGCATGGTTCGATTACGTTATGTTCATTATCAAAAATGCTGCCTTCATTTTGTAATCTTAACTTACATGTACATATATGTGTCTTACTAAGAGAGCAAAAAATAATGCTGATTAAATAAGCTTAATACTTTTATGTTGTAACAACAATCACTTTCAACCTTGCTTATCACCAGCCTTCATTTTTTAGTCATCATTATTTTCATGATCAGTAATGGAGGTACTTGCACAAATGCCTTTGCATACCTTACATGCCATAGAACAGTTATTCCATTTTCTGCAAGTACATCTCATAGAAGTTCAATCTGTCTTACACACACAATGGATGATCTCTAAGAGAGGGGAGCTGCAGGTAGGCAATAGACTAGATACGAGTAGAAATATTCATTAAATATTCAAAATTCAAAATGATGTCATATTTGAAATATTCCCGATAGACCCCATGTTACAAAATCACAAAAATTGAATTATCTTATCTTGTATTGGACAGATAACATTTTCTTTTACTGGACATATTTTAATTTGCATAACTATTAGATACATAAGTGTTATATGAAAATTGAACCACGCAAATAGCTAGATGTAATTTAAGTTAGGGAACTTTCTACTATACCAGCCATGCTATCTGACCCAAATGAGCCATAGTGGTGGTGAATCTGGTAACTACCTACTCACATCTGCGTTATTGGTACAAAAGCTTCGCTGCTTATTTCCCAGCCCAATTATAATGGAGGCAGTTTATTTCCCTTCCACTCCTGGATCTGAAGGTATGCTCTATAACTGTGGTATCCCGCAGCATCAGACGTTGGAGGAAGAGCACGGGGCTGCAATAATTCAGATCTTGCTGCTCTCTTTTAATAGAATTTTTGAAGCCTAAGTACGTTGTAACAAAATGTCAGAACATCGAAGGTATTATGATTTTTCTTTTTATGTCACCACCAAAAGTGGTGACATATTGTTATGGTCTCCGTTTTTTTGCGACGGCGTCCGGCGGTTGGTGGTTGGCGTCCGGCGTCTGTAACAATTTCTTACAACTTCCTATAACTTAACAAATACTGTTTAGACTGACTTCAATTTTTTTCTAAATCATCTACATGTTCTCAGAAGTTCAAATCTGACTTTAGATTTGACATTTGACCTTCAATGACCTTCTCAAGGTCAAAAAGGTCTTTTTTTCAACTTGCTTCACATTGACTAAATTTTTTTTCAAAATCATCTACATGTTCTCAGAAATTCAAATCTGACTTTAGATTTGACATTTGACCTTCAAATCTGACTTTAGATTTGACATTTGACCTTCAATGACCTTCTCAAGGTCAAAAAAAGTAAAAAAGGTCTGTTTTCAACTTGCTTCAAATTGACTAAATTTTTTTTTCAAAATCATCTACGTGTTCTCAGAAATTCAAATCTGACTTTAGATTTGACTTAAGATTTGACATTTGACCTTCAGTGACCTTCTCAAAGTCAAAAAAGGTCAAAAAGGTCTTTTTTTAACTTGCTTCAAATTGACTAAATTTTTTTTTCAAAATCATCTACATGTTCTCAGAAATTCAAATCTGACTTTAGATTTGACATTTGACCTTCAATGACCTTCTCAAGGTCAAAAAAGGTCAAAAAGGTCTGTTTTCAACTTGCTTCAAATTGACTAATTTTTTTTTTCAAAATCATCTACGTGTTCTCAGAAATTCAAATCTGACTTAAGATTTGACTTAAGATTTGACATTTGACCTTCAATGACCTTCTCAAGGTCAAAAAAGGTCAAAAAGGTCTGTTTTCAACTTGCTTCAAATTGACTAAAAAAAAATTTCAAAATCATCTACGTGTTCTCAGAAATTCAAATCTGACTTTAGATTTGACTTAAGATTTGACATTTGACCTTCAATGACCTTCTCAATGTCAAAAAAGGTCAAAAAGGTCTTTTTTCAACTTGCTTCAAATTGACTAAATTTTTTTTTCAAAATCATCTACATGTTCTCAGAAATTCAAATCTGACTTTAGATTTGACATTTGACCTTCAATGACCTTCTCAAGGTCAAAAAAGGTCAAAAAGGTATTTTTTCATCTTGCTTCAAATTGACTAAATTTTTTTTCAAAATCATCTACATGTTCTCAGAAATTCAAATATGACTTTAGATTTGACATTTGACCTTCAATGAGCTTCTCAAGGTCAAAAAAGGTCAAAAAGGTCTTTTTTCAACTTGCTTCAAATTGACTAATTTTTTTTTTCAAAATCATCTACATGTTCTCAGAAATTCAAATCTGACTTTAGATTTGACATTTGACCTTTAATGACCTTCTCAAGGTCAAAAAAGGTCAAAAAGGTCTGTTTTCAACTTGCTTCGAATTGACTAAAAAAAATTTTCAAAATCATCTACGTGTTCTCAGAAATTCAAATCTGACTTTAGATTTGACTTGAGATTTGACATTTGACCTGCAATAACCTTCTCAAAGTCAAAGAAGGTCAAAAAGGTCTTTTTTCAACTTGCTTCAAATTGACTAAATTTTTTTTCAAAATCATCTACGTGTTCTCAGAAATTCAAATCTGACTCTAGATTTGACATTTGACCTTCAATGACCTTCTCAATGTCAAAAAAGGTCAAAAAGGTATTTTTTCAACTTGCTTCAAATTGACTAAATTTTTTTTTCAAAATCATCTACATGTTCTCAGAAATTCAAATCTGACTTTAGATTTGACATTTGACCTTCAATGACCTTCTCAAGGTCAAAAAGGTATTTTTTCATCTTGCTTCAAATTGACTAAATTTTTTTCAAAATCATCTACATGTTCTCAGAAATTCAAATATGACTTTAGATTTGACATTTGACCTTCAATGACCTTCTCAAGGTCAAAAAAGGTCAAAAAGGTCTTTTTTCAACTTGCTTCAAATTGACTAATTTTTTTTTTCAAAATCATCTACATGTTCTCAGAAATTCAAATCTGACTTTAGATTTGACATTTGACCTTTAATGACCTTCTCAAGGTCAAAAAAGGTCAAAAAGGTCTGTTTTCAACTTGCTTCGAATTGACTAAAAAAAATTTTCAAAATCATCTACGTGTTCTCAGAAATTCAAATCTGACTTTAGATTTGACTTGAGATTTGACATTTGACCTGCAATAACCTTCTCAAAGTCAAAGAAGGTCAAAAAGGTCTTTTTCAACTTGCTTCAAATTGACTAAATTTGTTTTCAAAATCATCTACGTGTTCTCAGAAATTCAAATCTGACTCTAGATTTGACATTTGACCTTCAATGACCTTCTCAATGTCAAAAAAGGTCAAAAAGGTATTTTTTCATCTTTCTTCAAATTGACTAAATTTTTTTTCATAATCATCTACATGTTCTCAGAAATTCAAATATGACTTTAGATTTGACTTTTGATTTGACATTTGACCTTCAATGACCTTCTCAAGGTCAAAAAAGTTCAAAAAGGTCTTTTTTCAACTTGCTTCAAATTGACTAATTTTTTTTTCAAAATCATCTACATGTTCTCAGAAATTCAAATCTGACTTTAGATTTGACATTTGACCCTTAATGACCTTCTCAAGGTCAAAAAAGGTCAAAAAGGTCTGTTTTCAACTTGCTTCAAATTGACCAAATTTTTTTTTCAAAATCATCTACATCTTTTCAGAAGTTCAAATTTGACTTTACAAGTTTTCAGAAATTCAAATCTGACTAGAGTTTGAACTCATAATATTGTGAGCAACTAGGTGGTGACATTTTGTCATGTTAATGCCTTGTTTTCCTTATTTCACACGTTGTAGGCAGAATTCCCACAACATTGTTATCACAAACATGTATCAGTATTATATGTTTAAAAAATGTACATATTTGCGAACAAATAGTTCAGAAGACAACAGAATCGTCGATTTAATTCCTCACTTAAGTTACATAAATGGTATTTCGATAAACAGTTAAGATCTGCACTTTTAACCCAAACCGTTTATGTAACTTAAGTGAGGAATTAAATCAAGAATTGTCTTCTAAGCTATTTTTGCGCAAACATGTACATTTTCTAAAACATGTGTTACTGATACACGATTGTGAGAAAAAAACATCGTGGGGATTCTGCGTACAACGCGTGAAAGAAAAATCGCACATTCGACGTTTAGACATTTTGTCATACCTAAACGGGCGTATTCGAGCGGATCACCAGTGCTTTTGGTAATTTAAAAACGACCGCTTGTCTTCTCAAGAACTCACTCTTTTTTATCTGCCTCAATGATAGCTTCTTGTCAATCCCATATATAACCAGAATGAGGTGTCACACCCCAGAAAAGCATGGATAAAGAAAATGTTGTCACTGACCACTTTTCCCAAAGACAATCTTATTTCATTTATATCCAACATTTTGTTTCTTGGGTTGCTGCTTTTGGTTCAGGTTTGAAGAAAATGTTGAAGTTTGTGTTTTGTGCATGATAAATGAGAAGCACAAGGAGAACTGGATGAGTACTGTATTTGAGGTTGGAACACTTTGGATTGCAGTCTTCACAATCACAATATCTGCATCCGATTCTGAATGTGTAGCACATGTACACTCAATGTTTTCCAACCTGACAGACAGAATTACCATCATTCCTACGCACTGAAATTATATTAATGAAAGACTTCCCAGATATCTGAGATTTAAATGTGCTCTATCAGTTTAAATTACCTTTAATAACCATAAAATCGTTTCTCCAACATTATACATCCAGTTCCATAGTAATGTATTCACTCAATGTTTTCCAACCTGACAGACAGAATTACCATCATTCCTACGCACTGAAATTATATTAATGAAAGACTTCCCAGATATCTGAGATTTAAATGTGCTCTATCAGTTTAAATTACCTTTAATAACCATAAAATCGTTCCTACAACATTATACATCCAGTTCCATAGTAATGTATTCTTAAGTAATGATTTATGTATCTGATGAATTTAAATATATGCAAATTTTGTAATTGCGGATTGTAATTAATAATTTAAACAATATTAAATTCCACAGAAACTACAATACATTATTTAGATAAGCCTAGTATAGAACAGTTACCAAATACCCTAATACCAGAGTGGTGATATGTAATTATTCATCAATTAAAAGTGAGGTCACCTTAACATTTCACCTGGTGCAACTAATAATTCCTATTTTCATACTAATAAGGTATAAACCTTCACAAAACCTTATTTTAGATGATGACAAGCCTATATAAATGATTTAGATGTCAACTCTAATACGAATGTCATGCATTGTGGGAGTTTGTCATCAAAACTATAGTCTCCCCTATAGTGGGCGGGGCAAAACTATGAAAATGAATTTTTTTTTTCTTCGTAAGTCTACACGTTAGAATTCTGATACTCACCAAATATTAAGTTCACATAAATATGTAACACCATGATTTTTTCATGCTTTTCTGACAATCTGATCCTAAAATATCTAAATAGATATTCAAAACTATAGTCTCCCCTAGTGGGCGGGGCAAAACTATGAAAAAGAAATAATTTTTTTCTTCCTAAGTATACAAGTTAGAAGTCTGATACTCACCAAATATGAAGTTCATATGAATATGTAACACCATGATTTTTTTCATGGTTTTCTGACAAACTGATCCTAAAATATTTAAATAGATATGTGATAACATGCCTGTTTTGTGGCCTATTTTGTTATACTTTGGGGTCAAATGACCAATTACTGGTCTCAAAAATGATCAAAACGATATTTTAATTATTTGTGAATATGTGATCTATCGTAATAAAGCTTGAATACTTGACTAAAGTATTCCATTTGGGAACAAAAAATTGTTTCCTACCAATACTCAATTTTGGGGTAGGGTTGTAGGGGGTACCTAGGAAGTGAAATTTCATATTTGTCCACTGCATACATTTTTCTATATTTTTGATATGTTTTTCAACTGATATCAATACATAATATAAGACTAATTTAAAAACTGTTGCAATTTTTGGGATGTTTGGGCCTTTTATGAGCCCATTTGCTTGGCCTAATTTGAAATGGTTGCAAATTCATGACATTTTTAGAATTTGTATAGAAGAATGTTGTATCAGCACAACTATATACACAATTACACTTTATTATGGAATCCCTTATACAAATCAATTCCAAAAATAGTTTTACTGTAACTAGACCCATTAATATTATCTTATACAAATCAATTCCAAAAATAGTTTTACTGTAACTAGGCCCATTAATATTATGTATGTGATATATTTCCAGCTCAAAGTGTGCCCCAAAAGTAAATGCATCTCAACAGTTGGTATCAGGACAGATCTGTTCCCTCGTAACCCTGATAAAGTTCTCATCACAGATTTCTTTGGCTCTGTCAGAAATGTAGAACTTACAGATTCTCAGCTTGAAATCACTGACTCACCTCAAAACACATGCAGGTATGTTTGGTCACAGTTTCGTTAATTTTTAAAGACATTATTTTTGCAACTATACATCCTCGCTCAATGTGTAGGTCTGATGTTATGAGCTATAGGCAGAAAATTCATCAGAATTCGAGAGGTCTATCAAGTGAGAAAGGGTGATAGTTTTTTTTTCAAGTTGTAACATTAGTCTCATTACACTATATTGTACTACAGTTATGAAGATGAAACAATGAAGAATCAAATATTTTTTTATTTATTTTCAGTGATGATACTTGCTCAAATAAAACCAAAGATACACAACCAGTTAGTCCTAGTAAAAAGAAATACAGATTTGCCAGTCAATTCCCCACAGAATTTCTTTCAAACTCAGTAAGTATATAAACTTTCTTGCAAACATTGTTTTCAGCCTTACAAGTATTGTAACCCTACACCAGCACCATGAAATGACCATTTAATGGGTGGAGTAAAAGATGAACCTTCAAAAGACTTACAATGAATTCCCTAAATGTATAACAGTATGGAGTATATTCCAAGTGAAGCTAAGCAAGAGGCAGAATTTTACAGAAAAATATCAATTCACTAAGTTTTTTATTATTTCATTTGAAATTTGAAAAATGGAGTCTTATGATATTTTAGTATTTTCTCCCTTTAATTCAAATATTGGCAATTTAATTTGATTTGCCTCGCCTCTCTTCAGATTCTAGTTCCACCCCTATATTTAATATCTAATTGTTCTAATTTCAGAGGTGATACAAACAAAGTGATATGAACTAACGTGAACAATTGTGAGAAACATTAAATAACAAGTGACTATGTATGTGATAGGAACTGTGAACTGCTCAAGCCATAGTTAACAGTACTTCAATTGTTGAAAGCACTATTGAGAGCATGGAGTGAAGAGATTTTAATATTGGAAGACACTCGGACTTTGGACATGGAAAATATAAGAGGATGAACAATATTGCACATGGAAAATATAGGAAGATGGACAATACTGGATGATGAAAAATCTTGAACAGAATGAGGGATGGGCATTTGGGCAATATTGGAAGGATCATTATGAGAATGTAATCAGGTTGTGAGAATTGTGAATCCTTTCAACATCTCATAATGGCTCAGTTAATGTGCAATGGGAGTGCAGTCAGTATGCTAAAAACAATGTATGTGTATGATCAGTGTTAAAAGGATTCAATAAAGTACATGGCCAGATTAATACGGGGAGCTGTTTCTACCTTAAGATATTAATTAACATTGTCCTACCACACATATATGCCCTATGGTGTCTGTGTGAGATAATTGTAACTCAAATGAAATGAAGGAAGTAAGGATTGAATCAATTTTGAAATGCAGTTTGTAATCAAAGTTTGTTTACAAATGAGTGACATTACCTGAAGTGAAGGCAATGAACTCCTTGGTGTATTTTGCTCTGACCATTGATGGATCTTTTTGACAAACCCACTTGAATCTTTGTCATCAAAATTTGATAAAAACTGCTTATCCAATGAGCTTGAAATTTTTACACATTCAGCTTCAAGAGCAGACTTAAGTACCAAGATCTGGCTTTTGGCATATTGGGTAAATTATATGGCAGCCACGTGGCTCTTCGAAGTGTGATGTTTGTAACTGTGTGTTTGGTTTTTAATTGTACTGATTTGAATATTTTATACATTTTATTATTTGAATACAATATATATGTATAATCATACATTCCAAAATTATTCATTGACATTGTGTTTGCTATGTATGTATGGTTTGAGGGCTTTATAAACTTGCCAATATGAAGGTTGTAAGTGAGTAGATTGTTTTCACAAAATTGGCAGGGTGAGATATCATGTCAACTTGACCTTTCCCTGTGGTCTGATAATTGATAAAGAATGCATGCTGTTCAAAAATTGCAGACCATGAGTGCAAACCCAGTGACAGAGTCCAGATTGTTAAAGTCCCCGTCTAAAGTTTGAAAATATTTTTTTATTATTCATTTACTATTTGTCAGGACTTAAAAAGTGATTTTAGAGATTTTTGAACAAAAAAAAATTTTTGAACAAAAAGTTTTGAGCATTTCATTTCATCAAATATTTCTTAATGCATTTCAAAAAAGATTATCTTTTTAACACCAATGCAAAGATTGAACAAAAGACACACTATTTCAATAATAAAATTTCATATTTAATGGGCCACTTCAATGTTTAAGCTTATCAAAAATATTTTGAAACATTAGTGATGTCACTAAGGTAACAAAAACTTTTTGAAAAAAATTGAATTTTTTTTCGATGTCAATCTTTTCTAAATATGCTAGACTTTCATAAAAAACCAATGTTGATTGTCTAACCAGGTTAAAAGGAAGAATAAATTATGTTTTAGATATCATTGTACCATTGGTTTCTATGAGAACTAAAATTTTGAAATGCATTTTTCTCAGAACCATTTTCATGCACTGATAAGTTCATTTCTCGCTTGTTTATGAACCGATTTTCTTAATTTTTTCGGCAAAAACATGGGAGGATGAATGCTATGCTTTGGTATGAATTGTGGCTAATTAGAAGATATGAGTGACCTCTAAAAGTTGGTTTTAAATAAATTCACAAATTTTGGAACAAAAAGTCTATCAAAAACCACTTTTTGAAATTTAAAAAAAAAGTTTCACATATCACACTTTGATAACATTGGGTAAGACTACAATATAAGCCAAAGTGGTTTAAACTTTACATGGGGCCTTTAAGGGATAATTTATGATTGGTCCATATCTCCTCATTAACCTTTGAATACCAGGTATTTTTAGCTCACATGGTGAGCAGGGCTATTGTTATTAATTTTGACATTTTACTGTCTTAAAGATTCTCGCAATCTTTATCCAATCAGCGTTTGCGAGTGTGTCGGCTCACGTATAAAAGGCGAATCCAACTCAAATCCATGCAGGGGTGTATGAGGTACTCCAATATGAAAGAGCTCGTGAAATCTGAATTTATATGCACATGGTCAATGTTTACACATGTTTGGAGTTATTAAAGAAAATGTGATATGGGTGTGGTTCCGGATTTGAAGTCATTGCTGGAAAATATGATTTTAATACGTGAAATTATATCTATAAATACAGCACTAAAAATAACAGTAGACTATATACATGTATGATTGTGTCCAGAAATGTTTGAAACCCCTACGGAAAATTCTGTCTACATTTTGTCACCATTGCTCTTTCTTCCCGCATTCTAGTGCTGTTTGAATGAATATATTAATTAATGTATTTCTAACTAAAATATATCACTTTTTTTTATAAACCACAAACATTTAGATCATAAAAAATTATTCAATACTTGAGTGAGCACGATATGCAAGGGTTACTAAGTTGACACAGTAAATGACCACTGATATTGTGTTAGTTCATGCACACAGCGTATTCTGCTAAGGCCATAAGAAGTAGATCCTCTGTTTTGCGTCCCCTTGCTTGCAAGATTTTGAGTAAATCAGAAAAAACACATCCAAATAGCAATCACAAGGGTCTGAAAGTACCATCGCATTTCAGAATCAGATGAAATGGCGGATAATTTGATGTGCGTCAAAATTGACAGTCTTATAATTATTTGACATACATTGTGTTTTTCTAATTTTTTACCCTTGAATAATAGCTATATTTTTATATATTGTATAAAATGTATAGATATGTGTTTGTAATCACTGCAAATTGGGATGTCATTCTTTTTTATGCCCCTAAAATGTATATATTTCTCAGCAAACAAGTTTGTGTTTTTTTCTTGAGTTTGTGTTTGTTTTCCTTGTACCCTTGCATGATTTGGATTTTGCCAGGACGCAAAACAAAGAATCTACTTCTTATGGCCTAATATACATTTGCTAACACCCCCACTTTCATAGTGAAGTGACTAATTGGTTTATGTTTACGTTTTAATGTGTTTTGGGTTCCTTGTTACAGCAAGGGGGGCCAGTAAAGTAGACTAACATGTTTGCATGGCAAATTTTGATCGAATATGTGAGACACTTTAATATACAATTAAAGATGTTATTTTGGTAATATTAGTGGACATAGCCTTTCACACATTTTTATACATACATTAGTTTGAACAAAATGTCAAAGTTAGAGCAATTCATGTGAAATGTTCTTTGACTGATTTGGTCATTTGGGTATTTAAGGGGTTAAATCATGTGATAAAGCAGCCCTTGTATGAAGTCATATTGATTATATAATCAAAATTAAATATTCATTTTTAAATGTTAATTTTTTGAAAGAATGTCACATAATATAAGCTCTGGAATATTATTATAAAGCTTGAATGTCAGGTGTCTACTTTGATATTTTGTGACAATAGGTGTCTGTTGACTTTATCATTTACATGGCAATGTTAGCCTGTGATCAATCCAGGTACAATACATGGTTCACCAAGCTTAGGTAGTCCCACACGTGTAAGTATCTCATTTGGTTCTTTCATCATTTCATCTGTGATTTCTTGTCTGGTGACTTTGTCTTTTTGGAAGCCACTACCTCTTTGGGAATCCTTCTCCATTGCTTCAACACCTTTTGTAATGAAATCCTCTGATATATCGCAATAATTGAAAATTGCTTTCACTGCTTTAGGTGGATCACTGAGCAGGTCTTCATATCTTATTGCTGCTATTTTGACGCCATTTTTGTTGAGGTCAAGGTACTCAGACATCATGCCTGCCCAGTTTAATGACATCACAGAAAATGCTGACATATTTTGCGCAAAATGTTTTTCTTTTGCCCATTTGAAATTTTCCTTTGCAGGCAAGAATATATCAATGATCATGGTCGTCATTTTCTTCGGTGCACAATTCCTCAATATGATGTTAGTTTGGAAAGCAAAAAATATCTTGAAGAATGTCAAGAATGCGAATGCGTTGTACATAGACTTGATTGTTTTAAGGTTGTCTCTGTACAAATACAATTGGTAAATATCTGGGAATGCCTCTGCCACATGATCCACATCCCTGATGGAAATGGAGCGGGTTTTGATACAATAACTTGTAACATCCTCTGATCTTGGCTTACATTGCAAACGAATCACATTTTTGACCATTTGTGACCAATCCCCTTTCTCCATTACATGTCTCCTTCCTGATAGCTTAGTCATTGAGTCAGGTTCTGCAATTGTGATAAGTCCAGGGGTCGCCTCAAACACTTGTGAGAGTAGCGTTGATCCACACCTCCCAGTGCTCGATATTAATATCACTTTCATTTTGGGGTCACCTGTTTCATCAGCCAGCTTAGTGAAGCTATCAAAGGGCATCTTTATTAATCTAACAGCATGTTGAAATTGGGAGATGTAGAAAAATGGATTCACATCTGAGCTGTAGACATTTATATCCAGTGGAGTTTCAACAAATAATGCCTCATTATTATCTGTAATGCCATATAAGGTTATGTTGTCATCAAGAACACATCTAGGGTCATCAAACTTCTCATGTGTGCATAGAAAATCAGCTTCTTGTGTCACCATAAAATCTGTAAATTTTCCACGCCATATGATTTTGGCAACTTGAGCTGATTTCTTGTAGTTTTTTCCATCATTGATATCGTCAATTGTTGAAGACAGACCTGTCAATCTCCAATATAATCGTTGGAGTTTTACAAACACAAATCGTATGATAATGTACACAATGAATGTGGCTAACCCCATTTTTCCCAAATGGTAAATCCAATTTATGATTCCCTTAACTATGCTGTAAAGTGGTCTCTTTAAGAATTTTACTCAGTTCTCATACCATTTACCCTGAAAAAAATTAGGAGTAAGAAATGAAGCTATTGTTGTCATAGCATATTGTATTTAAGGAACTTAAAAAGATGTTCAGTTGCTCTTTTGTGGTGAATTCTTTTGATGCATTATCCAATATGCAAATTTTCATAATAATGAAGACTAAGAAATATTGATTATGAAAATTCCATTGCTCAACAGCAAAGTGGTGGAATATGTGATGTTTTTAGCTCACATGGTGATTTATTTCATGTTTTTCTCACCACTTTTAGAAATCTTACTCATCATTTAAAGTATGTATTTGTTGTTTCTTACCTCATTGGTTGATTCTTTAAAATGTCTAATATTTCAGCTGAATATTGTACTGTTCTGTGATTTCAGAGTGTGGAGTGAGGTTGGATTTCTAGTTCTTTCCTCACTGGTTTACTCTTAACCAATCTAAGATTTTAGCTGAGTAGTTTATCACCATGTGTTTAATTCACTACAATACTTTATGGCTCTGTTTTACTTTAACATTATTAGAGGTTATAAATCATGTACTTTTGATAATAGTGATGAACCTTTGTTATAGATAAACTATTTCAACTACTACGTGAGAAGAGGTGAAATAGTACATATTTTGGTACAAGCTGCAATATGTTCAAGTTTGAATATATTTCAAAATTTTCTTCCTGAGTCCATTGGATCTTTGGAAAGAAAACTGAAAGTTTTATAAATGAAACAGACAAAGTAAATGCCGTGGCATAAGTTGAGCCTAATTATGATAAATATGGACAGGCAAAACAATGCTTACAAATGTATCAAAAAAGCTCTGTTTTGTTTTTCTTTTGTCATAATGATCACTTATGATTCATAAGTTGTACACCTTATACAGTAAAAACTATATAGGTGGATAACCTTTGGTTCCTCTAAAATGTGTACCACTTGGGAGGTGTTCCACTTATAGAGGTTTATTTATGTCAGAATATTTGTTTCATACAGGGTGGTCCAAAAAATCCTGTAACATTTTTTATTACTCCATCTATAAACAATGACATTTTGGAGTTGTGCTACAAGAAACAACAAAAAGAACTTGTAGCTTGTAGTTTCTTTCTTGACACTTCCAATTATTGCCACTCTGTCTCAATATTTATCCAGTTACTATTCATTTTCAATGTTCTCTTTTCATTCATGTTCTGGCATTAAATAAGGCATCAATTTGGATACATTTATATTTTTTTATTTCAAAAATCTCTAAAAATGTAAATTATATCAATCAGACATCTCAAATGGATGCACCAATTTTGTATAAATAAATAAAAAAAATAAAATAAAACAACCATCTATTTTAACTGGGAACTTATTTTAAATGTTCAAATCTCCATGATAACATGCAGATTTTTTATAGCCAACACAATACCAATGATGGACTCTCACCAAAAAGTAAAATAATTTGTTCAATTTAATTTTAAATAGTTGAAAACTACAATAAGCCTAAAGGTTCCACTTGTTAGATTATTTAATTGGTTATCACAAACTGGAATCTGAAAAATATTAAATAGTAATGTAAATATTTCTGAACATAATGTACGTGTACACTTATACACATTTACATACATACACTATATAAAGTATTATCATATGATCTGTAAAATGAAGCCCTCTGATTGGTCAGTTCTTTTGCTGTACCAATCTGTATTGCTACTGAGATTGTCCCTGTTGATCATCTCCGTCGCAATACAGAAAATATTGGTACGGAGGGGACAATCTCAGTAGCAATACAGAGGAACACATGATAAAAACGTTATTGAATGATTTGAAGTGCATTACAGGATATATTCTGTCTCGATATTATGTATTGGCACTCGCTTTTATCTCGTTCCAATGCGGAATTTCTCGAGCAGAATATATCCTGTATTGCACTTCAAATCATTCAATAACTTATAATATCAGAATGGTTAGTATGATTTTGGAGTACAATATCATTTTAATTTCAATTTGAATTAATATGATGAAACACTGTTACACTGTTATCAGTAATCATTACAACTTTAAATCTTTGATAGTTTGGTTGCCAGTTCCAAAACTGAATGTAATTTTCACGTTGATGCGCATTTAATTAAATGTACTGTTGTAAGCACGTCTGTTCATATTTTCTTGTATGGGTAGTTGTGTCATTTACAATATGGCCATCTTTTCTTGTGTGATTTACAATTTTGAGTATAATTTCATCTTAGATTGCAATAGCCAATTAAAATATATATGGGTTCATTGATATAATAGTTTTTGATAGCAATCTTTCCTTTATGTACATAAAAACTAACTTGCTTAATTCTCCATATTATATTTGTGATAATTTTAGCTTTGTGTATCTCCTGTGATTAACCCAGGCACAATACATGGCTCGTCAAGTTTAGGTAATCCCACACGTGCAAGAATCTTATTAGGTTCAATTTTCATGTCATCTGTCATTTCTTTCTTGGTAACTTTGTCTTTCTGGATGTCAGTTCCTCTTTGGGAATCTTTTGCCATAGCTTCAACACCTTTTGCAACGAAATCCTCTGAGATATTGCAGTACTTGAAAATTGCTTTAACAGCCTTGGAAGGATTGTTTAGCATGTCTTCATATCTTATAGCTGCTATTTTAACACCATTTTTGTTCAGGTCCATGTACTCTAACATCATGCCAGCCCAGCCAAGAGTCATAACAGAGTGCATTGACATATTTTGAACAAAACTTTTCTCTTTTGCCCATTTCAAATGTTTATCAGGAGCAAACATATCAACGAGCATGGTCCTCATTTTCTTAGGTGCACAATTCCTCAATATGATATTAGTTTGGCAAGCATAAAACATTCGGAAGAATGTTGTAGTTGCAAAGGCATTAAACATGGACATGATTGTTTTAAGGTTATCTCTGTATAAGTACAGTTGGTATATATCTGGGAATGCCTCTGCAATGTAATCAACATCCCTGGTGCAAACTGAGCGTGTCTTGATGCAATAACTTGTAACATCATCTGACCTGGGCTTACATTGTAGTCTTATCACATTCTTGGCCATTTGTGACCAAACACTTTTGTCCATATCAAGTCTCATTACGGTTAGCTTAGTCATTGAGTCAGGCTCTGCAATTGTGATAAGTCCAGGGGTCGCCTCAAACACTTGTGAGAGTATCGTTGATCCACACCTCCCAGTGCTCGATATTAATATCACTTTCATCTTGGGGTCACCTATTTCATCAGCCAGCTTAGTGAAGCTATCAAAGGGCATCTTTATTAACCTCACTGCATGTTTATATTGGGCGATGTAGAAAAATGGATTCACGTCTGAGCTGTAGACATTAATATCAGGTGGGGTTTCCACAAATAAGGCCTCTTTATTATCTGTAATGCCATATAAGGTTATGTTGTCATCATGAACACATCTAGGGTCATCAAATTTCTCATGTGTGTATAAAAAATCAGCTTCCTGTGCAACATTGAAATCCATAAACTTCCCACGCCATATGATTTTCCCGACTTGAGCCGATTTCTTGTAATTATTTCCAGCATTAATCTCCTCAAAAGTAGAAGATAGGCCTGTCAATCTCCAATATAATCCTCGGAGTTTTACAAACACAAGTCTTACAATGGAGTATACAAAGAATTGAGCCAGCCCCATATTTCCACTAGATATGATTACTCCTCACAGTTGAGACTACACCAAGAAGATTCTTACAGAAGGTGTGCGCAGGAAAATGTTCAGGAACCCTGAAATTGATTAAGAGAAAACATGAGGTTATATAGAAGTTATGAAAAGGAATCAAAGTTCATCATGATTACATTCCATGTAGTCTATGCCAATGCAATGTAATACATAGTTATATCAGCCTATTAGATTATACACATTGAAAAGATAATCAACTGCAACATTAAGTACATGCAATTAAAGAAATGTTGCACTATCATAACCCAAGATGATATATAGCAACACATTTGGAAACTTTCTAGTGGAAAATCTGAAGCATAAAGATATTGTATCTTTATCATGAATACTCTGCCACTCTCTCTATAACAAGACAACTTTGTGAATTATACACAACTTATAATCATATATATATTTGCTGCTACTTACCACGACTGTTGATTTCTTACAGATCCAAAAACAGTTTGCTAGAGTAGTTCATGAGAGAGTGAGAACAGTGTATGCCTTGTATTTAGCCCTGTATGTGTACACTGTTCAGAGTTCTTACTACTGCAAACAATAATGGCAGTGAATGGCTATTTATAGGTCAATAAAACTGCATATATCCCTTATACCTATATACTATCATATTTCTCATATCAGTTAGCATGACCCTTGATAAAACTTTATTGTATAATAGTAATATCATTCAGAATTCCCAGACTATGTACCCTTAGTGCAGAATCTAGTTATAAACAGGCACCCTCTTTAAATAACTAAATCATACAAATAGAAAGCATTCAGAGTCGGACTGTACAAGCATTTATTCCAATTTCAACAATGTTTTTGCATATAAAATGATTTACTAGTTGTAACCCGAGGCAGAGAATATTGAACAAATATTTCACTCTATTGAGGTGAATACCTGTACATCTTTCACAAGTGATATTCCAGGAAGCCCGAAGGGCAAGTGGAATATCACCTTGTGAAAGTGCTATGTTATTATATCACTGTCTAGCTAAACATCCCTAATATTATTAAGTCATAGGTTAACATTGAAATACATTGAATCTACTCGGTTCGTCTGCCATTTTGACTTACACTGAACTAAATTATTTACACTGAACGAAAACAAATTTGAAAATTCCCGGGAGCGTGGGATATCGCTAGATATCTCACGGTTGTCTTATCTGATTAGCATTGCCATTGAATATCGCCAGATATCCCACGAAATGTGACCCGGTTTTGACCAATCATACTGTCGCTAGCTAGATAGTGATATAATAATGATTAATAGTGAAGATCATATGGAAATTCATTCATGTTTTATTGCACAATAGCCTGAATAATTATTAGATTTTCACTCATATGTGCAACATCCTTTAAAAACATCATTAAAACAAGCAAAAACAAATATACAGCATTATTATTGCTCTGTCGTGATAATCAGTATGTGATTGGTCAGTCTTTTACCATGTGACTAAAAATACCACAAGGTATTCCATCCATGTATAAGTCATTGATATGAAAGGTATATTTTTTAAAATAAATACAGGTATTCAATGTATGTGACGTCACATGTGATGTATAGGCTACTGTAAACATGTGGCATTATTTATCCAATTTTCAATTTTTGAGACACTATATAGTTAATAAATTAATATTGTAAAACTGTTAATATATTTCTTCTGTACTTCTCAGATTTTGGTACACACGTAAATGGGTCAAATAATAAAACAAATATTGAATTCTGTTTTCGCACTCAACATCTTTCAATATTTGTATATTATTATATCACTGTCATATTCCTCACTTCCTGATTGGTCCATGCCCTCCATGTGACTAAAAAATCACAAGTGATATTTAACGGAAGAGACTTGATTTCCGTTGAATATTATACAAGTATTTAATTCTATTTAGGTGAATACCTGTGCATATTTGACAGAGTTAAAATGCTTTTTTTATTTTTGAGAAGATAGCTCATTAGGAAACATGGTGGAGATTAAAAGCAAAATTTTTATTATCAAACAGAAAATATGGTTAAAAAGATGTCTAGAATTTTTTAATCAAAAAAATGTATTTAGATTTTAAAATTATAATAGGATTAACTGGTAAATAATAGGTACATGGTGGGTAAAAGTGTTTTTGGGATTTCACAGATATATTGAATTGTTGTATTGAATGTATTTAAATGTTCTATTGAATGAAGTAAATGTATTGAATAGCTGTATTAAATGTAGTGACATTTTGTATTGAATTGTTATAGTATTTGAGTTTGAATGTAGGAGATGCATTGAATTATTGTATTAAATGTAGTAACTTTTGTATTGAATTGTTGGAATTAAATTTTAATAAAAAAAAACAACAAAACCTGTGCATATTTCACTCGTGATATTCCACGAAGCTTGAATGGCTAGTGAAATATCATCTCTTGAAAGTGTCACAGGTATTCATCAAAAATAGAATTAGATATTTGTTTCATTATTCACTGTAATATTCCTCACTCACATTAATGAAATAACAAATTATTGATGTCTGTTAATCATACCAATGTAATCCCAAGGATATATAAAATTAAAAGTACACTGTACTAGTATAAGTCATGAGTGGTGAATATCATTTGATATTCAATATAGGTCATGTGACTTCCATTGGATATTGCTAGTTATTTTTTAGTCATGTGTAGGAGATAAACCAATCAGAGAGCGAAGAATATGACAGTGATATAATAACAAATTATATTGACCAGTCACAACCTTTTGGTATACAGGTTATGAATGAGTAGACATTTATAATAGCGTAAAAACATAAAATCAGAATATATGCATTGAAGTACTTTTATTCAATTATCTTTCAATACATGTACATGTACAATAATAGTACTGTATATAAATCTTAACATTTTTGATCAAAAGGTGATATATAGTACTGCAACATTGTATGTCACTTTATAAATTGGCACAATACCCACTTAAAATATATTCTTGCATCAATGAAAGCATTCTGGTCAATATACTTACAAAATACAAAGCAATTAACTCATGTCCAATTTTGTCAGCCTTAAAGGAATATTCCTTGCAAAACCATCTCTCTCCTCATATGGTAGCTATAACTAGGGATGGGACGGTTCGTTTCGGTTCGGTTCGGTTTTTCGGATCATCAGCCGTCGGTTCGGTTTTTTTCGGTTCGGTTCATTCATTTTAAGGATTTGTATTGATTGACATGATTAGCTGCTTTGTCTCTGACTTCACTGCTGACTGTCACTTTCTTTTAATACAACCAATAAGATAACTAATTTATGCTTGTACACGACTAAAGAATATAGTACCAGGGACCACATGATTGATTACCGAGGGATACGAATACGCGGATACGAAACGAATCTAGTAAACAAGTGAGCTAGCAACAGACAAGACAGACAAGGTAGGGACTAGGAATATCAAAAATGTTGCTGTAAAACAGTGTTTTTAACTGTTTTATTGATACTTGACCAATGAAATATTAATCCGAAAACGATTTGAAAAGCTGATCCGAAAGTAGGGCCGTGATCCGAAAACCGATCCGAAGGCTATGAACCGCGGTTTTTCGGTATTTCGGTTATCCGTCCCACCCCTAGCTATAACCATATATATGCTTGCCATGTTTAGCAAAACATGCAAAAATGTTTTGATATGGTCAAATTTGATCACTTAGAAATGTGATGCTCAATTCCAGTAAGCTGCCATCTTTTAAAATTTCACACAGGAAGTGATGTCATCGACTCTCAACTTTGCATATAGCATTAGGTGAGGAGCTATTAAGAATTACAAAACCAGCTAAATATTCTTTTTCAACTTTGTATCTTATTTAATCCTTCTGAAAATCTCTTCTTTTATTCTAAGTTGACAAGCCCTGAAAATATTTTTGCACAGAAAGTAAGTAATGATCACTTGTCTAGAAGTGATTTTGTGCTACTTTCCTATACTGTTATGGGCAAGGTTATAGAAGTTGAGAGCTGATGACATCACTTCCTGCAAGAATATCTTAAAAGATGGCAGCTCACTGGAAATAAGCACTAGATTTTTAAATGATCAATATTGACCATATTAAAACATTTTCCCATGTTTTGCTAAATATGGAAACTATATATATGATTATAGCTACCATATCAAGAGAGAAAGGGTCAGGCAAGGAATATTCCTTTAAGTACTTTTTTCCTGGTCACTTTCATACAAGCTTTCATTTGATGTATAATACACAGTGATACTCATAAGTCAAGCATAAAGTTTGATAGTAAATATACTTTTTAGCCAACATTTCCATGGATAAGGGTAACAAAGCCTTCTTAGTCGAAGATTTTTTAAAATCTTTTACAGGAAGATACTTCAAGAGTAGTAGGGAGAATATGGCAGTTTTCTATGCAGGGTACAACATTTCAACTATTTTATCTCGGAAGGGCCCAATCTTTTTACTTTACCTTCAACCCAAACATTTGATATAACTGAACTATAAATTCTAGTTTTCTAACCACCATCACCCAAAATTACATTTTCTGAATAAGGTTATGTCAATGAAGTGGTAAAACCTCATCTTAATCAGTCCCTGTCAGAAATTAGTACAGTCACCAAGTCACTTATTAGCCCGGGGCAACAGAAAATAATCCTGGATACAATCAGTTATTTCTAAGGAGTATGTAGGACAGTAAAACCTGTCTAAATGGAACACCTTTGGAACCTCTAAAAATAAAAAAAGTGTTCCACTTGAGAGGTGTTCCACATATAGAGGTTCATTTTACATTAAGTTAGCTGGTCTTAGGACGCTGAAAAGTGTTCCACTAAAAGAGGTGTTCCACTTTACAGGTTTCATTATATTGCTTTAAACCTCTGGCCCACGCCCTCAAGGTCCAAATCCATATTATGTAGAGTGTGTATGTGTTAGTGGGGGGAGGCAAAATCTTGATGCAAGACTATTGGGTATAAAGACTAGCTGCAAATACAATGTCCCTCTTGATTAATCTTGAGGCTTCTTCCATTTTCTGGTACGATACAGGGTCACCGATTATTCTGGCCGCATTTCGAACGTCTCTTAAGACTTCGTCTAAGCGCTGAATTGAGCGTACAATGATTCCTTCTTGTACATCAGTTAAGTCAGTTATATCTGAGAATTTCTGGAAATATAGAATGAATCATTTTATTTGTTTGTTCATGTGAAAATGCAATTGAAGGAGTCATATTCAATCAATCAATTTCATCATTGGTGACGGGCGTTCACTTCACTTTAAGAGTTTACAAATTGTAGACCCTTTTGGACACTTGTGTTAAAATATGTTTGGCAACTCGCACTTGAGCCAGTTCAGTTGTGTCCTGCCCTCTATAGGAAACCTGAACTACATAAGGAATAAATTAATTTCTTACCATGCCTCTGGACCATTCAAAGACAACTTCAGTGAGTTCAAAGTTTAGTCTCTTAACATAGTCTTCCACTGGTTCAGTGAGTCCACATTGTTTTTGGATGATACCATTGTTCTCTGCAATCTTCTTGATTTTCTCAACTCCCTGAATTAAAAAAACAATATTGAGTTCAATAATGAGTTCAAGAGGGCCTCAAGAGAACAGATGGTTATAAGGAGACAACCCCCTAACATTCCAATGATGTGAAATACAAGGGAACAGAGTCTAATGCCTCCACCCCCACATTTCGATCTTCTTGTGTATGTTGATACGCTAAATATCAATGTATTGATTAAGTTGAAAAATCAATGAATCATGTTCATTTACCTTCTATAAGAGGGAAGGTGTCAATCTAAAATGTTATTATCTTTTGAGAAAACACTGAAATATTGACACAGGGCCCAGGCCTATTGGTATGATAAAAATGCCTCAAAACAAGGTTTTTATCAGCAACTTTGACAACAGAGCAGATCAACGCAACTCACCTATTGGTTAATTAGGCACATTCCTATTCAGAGAAGGACTTTTCTATACATACCTCTTCAATACTTGCAGACATGTTTGCAGCGCTACAATTCTTCTGCTCAAACACAACACATGACAACAAGGCTGCGATGTCACCAGGATGAAGACTTGTGAGAACGTTCTCAAATACAAGCTCAGTTATGAGAAGTTCATGGTTACTGATTTCACAGGCTACACGTCCTTTGAGCTGGACAGTGTTGTTCTCATCAATATATTTCAGCGATCTTAGCACCTGTAAATAGACGGAGAAAATGTGTAATGTAAAAATAGTAAGGGTGTGAAGCTGTAAAACTATTTGATATTGTACTGAAGTGGGAGGTCTATTAAAGATTTCTTATGGATTGTTTTCATCTCAATACAAGTAAATCTCTTAAAATATAAGAGCATTTGTATCTTAACTTCCTGGACAATCTGGACAATCACACTTTGGAGGTAGAGGGCTCCCCAAGAGGGGGCAGTGAGGTCGCTTTTGTCACTTTTAAAATTTCAAAATTCTCACTTTGTCACATTTAATATTTACTTGTCATATTTTGTCAGATTCATTCCTTTTTAGTCAGTCAAAGTATTTAATGCACATATAGTCTGTTATGTTCCATTGTTTGATTACTGGTTAGAATAAGTCATCTTAACTTGCATCAATTTACATTCACAACATATTGTCCATTTTTGTCACTCTCAAAATACTTGTCAGTCCGATAAATGTACTAATTGTCACTTGCAAGCATTTATTTGTCACATTTGTTCGTTTTTAAGTACTTCAAAGTCCCATTTAGTCCCATTTTTAGAGGCCAGGTCGCCTTATCACATACCCCTTGGGGAGCCCCAGGTAGCATACCCCATTGTAGTAGAGCAGTACACAAAGCAGAATCATCTCATACAAACAGTATTGTCTCATATGTAAAAGTATATTATGCACAGAACTGATGGAGTGTGAATGTTGAATGGGTATTTGCAACA
Organism: Owenia fusiformis; assembly: GCA_903813345.2. Classification (NCBI taxonomy): domain Eukaryota; kingdom Metazoa; phylum Annelida; class Polychaeta; order Sabellida; family Oweniidae; genus Owenia; species Owenia fusiformis. Next base: position 7,828,808 of record CAIIXF020000006.1, read on the forward strand.
CTGAATCACCTGAGAAGAATTGTACAATATTTCATCTGTCGATATCTCATTATTCATATATTCAGAATAAACTTATATTTATAAATAACAATACTCATGTTTAATAGCATTGTAAAACCTCTCCATAAAATGTTGCTCTAATCTTGCTCATACCTATTTGTGATTTTTTTAAATAAATAGACAAGCTTTTCTGTAAAGATGTTTTTATGAATTCGAATCTGAACCTTATGATTAGTGTTATTTCCTTTTCTCTTATTTCCTCTTTTCAGATATAAACATAAATAAAATTTAGAATCTTATTTTTAAGGACTCGTTATTTTCTCTTCATTAATGCAACAAACACAATAAAACTCAAAATAACGCAATTACCACCCCATGTTTAAAATGTCATGTTGTTTAATACCAGAGCAGAAAAGAATGGAAAAAACAAGTACTAAAGTAAAAAACAGTCTTGTAGTTAACATAACACATTGTGAATAAAATCAGATATTTAGACATTTCATTTAATTTTAATGGAGAAATGGCAAGATATTGCTATAACTCTGTGAAATTTAAAGCATGGGAATTATCGCCATAATCACTGAAGTGTTGAAATCCTAACATGGGATGAAAATATTGTGGATCTCTTTGCAGCTTGACTGAAAGTAACATCTTTCTCAAACAATCCTTTATTTTATTAGTTTTTGCTTGTTTCATTGGAAGGTCAACATGAAAAAAACTTGTCTCATATAAAATAAACAAGGCGTACATGCTAAATGTTACAACCATTTGTTACAGATGCCAGCCACCAATAGCCAACTGCCAATAACCGACCATCAACGGCCGTCAAAAAAACGGAGACAACAATATGTCAGCATTTTTTGGTGGTGACATAAAAATAAGAGTAATATATGCAAATAAAAACAAACTGATGGTGACACATCCTATCATACTGTTATTGATTTTGATAATTAATTTAAAGGAATTGTTTTACATCTAGAAATAATCAATGAGCTTGTAACATAAACATTATACAGGAAAACCACTCAAGTGAACATATTTACAGCTGAAAGTGTTCCTACTATAGATAGGACTACTACACTGTACTTGATAAAGAAATACTGATAAATCATATACAAATTGATTTTATGTTTAGCAGTGTTTATAATATTAAATCAATCTGAAACCGCTCAGGTCAAAGCTTTTTCCTTGTAATTAAAATTTTATGTGTTTTTCTTTCTTTTCGCCATGGCTTTATGCATATTTGAGCGAAATGAATTTGAAAAGTCTGATAGCAATGGATATATCCCTAAAATAAGACATTGAGATGTTCACTTATAATATGTTCACTTACAGGGATTTAACTGCATTGCTGCATACTTGGCTTGTAAATAATTTGCCTTTTTAAAACAACTAAAGTATTGTATAGTATGCAATGTATATTGATTAAATGCTATATTTCGTATAAATTAAATCAACAAGACACTGGAGAACCACAACCCTTTAAAAACACCAGAGCTATTATATTGTAGTTTGAACTTCAAAGTAATATAAAATATCTTTGGTAGAAAATTAATGTTGTATAACTACTGTAGTATTATCACCCAGGTAGTAAAAATGATCTTACACTTACTTACACTCATTAAACATTATCATGAAATATATACAAAGATTTGATAAGATCCCCTTTAAAACAACAACTACAATTATATTAAGCATGGGTGTAGCCAGTTATTAGACAGCCAAGGCAACTGCTTCACCAAGTTTTTACAGACACATTATATTTATTCAGGTATTTTTTAACTAAAAGTGTTGAATTGAAATCTAAAAGTAGTAATTCCTCCTTTAGCCTTAATTTGCCTCCCCAATTTATATTTGCCTCACCAAACACCGCTGATTTAGTCTGACTCATTAAGTTTGATGTAAGGGAAGATTAATTAATTAAAACACTTGTTGCATCCTAGCTGGGAAAAACTACAACTGAACATATGGATAAAATAAATATTAGATAGCAGTTTAATATGAACATAACATGGCTCAGTAGGTTGTTGAGACAATAACTCAAATACAACCAGTACTCAAGATCTCAACTCGTCAAGCCTGACTGAATATAACTGGCCATTAATTAATCTTATAATACATGAAGGAGGTATCCTCGTCCATGAAGACGATTAAAATCAATAAGGAGTGAATAGTTAGTGCAGAGGAAAGGATTGAATTATACAAGGAATATTTCAGCAAAACAATGAGAAATTCAATACAATATGGAAAAATAAAACAATAAAAATTTATTCAGGACAATTAAATCCAGTACAAAACAGGATAATTTGCTGCAATAAGGAAGATCAGGAAGTCATTAATCATATATTAATCCAAGATGATTCGTGCTCGATATCGCTACACAAACCTTGGAACAATATTTGTTACGACATGGGCAGTAATCTATTTTTTCTTTATTTTGTTGTGGATCAACTTTATCCCAAACAAGGAAGATGAAACAGAAGCAAGTATCAAAGAAACACTTAAAAACATGGACTCAATGGTGCACGAACATGAGGATACAGAGGTGAAACAAATGCAGTTACGATTTTTTGGAGACAATGGCGACAAATTGGAACACACCACAACTACAGAGCCATTTCAGGATTTAGATGAACTATCGCAGAATATAAATATGGGTGAATTATCAAAATTCCAGGATCTAGTTTCCTGGGCTGGAATGGAACCTAAAGCCGTAATTTACATCATTTATTCTAGACTACAAAAGATGAGAATGTTATTAGAATCATTACAAGCAAACTTTCTGACTAATTTTCGCTACCCTATAGTTGTTTTTTATGAAAAGAAAAAAATGGGTGACATTCCGCATATTCGTTCATTTTTGGATTCACAATACAGGATATTTTTCCAAATAGTTAAATTTGAAACTCCATCTTTTATTACTAAAGAAATAGTAATTAATCCAATGTGTAACTATCCTGTAAGCTATCGACATATGTTACGATTTCAATCGAAAACTGTATACCAACAGCCGATATTAAAAGGAATGGAGTATTACTGGCGATTGGACGATGACTCAGAAGTAGCCGCACCAATAAAATTTGACATCTTCAAATATATGAAAGAGAATAAGCTGCAATATGGATATCAAATACAAACGTATGACAACGGTTATTGTTCGGGAACTTTCTCAGAAGCTATTAAAAAATACAAGAGAATGAATCATATAACTCCATCATTCGAGCTAGAAACATTGCGGATTTACTTCACAAATTTTGAAGTAGCTAGTTTTGAATTTTGGCATTCCAAAAATTACACCAATTTCATAGAATATATTGATCAATTAGGGGGAATATATTACGAAAGATGGAGTGACGCAGCTATAAAAAGTCAAGCACTTTCGATGTTTATGCCAGAAAATAAAATTCATCAGTTTATTGATGTGCCATACAGACATGTAAATTATGAAAATTATGGTGTGGATTCTGATGGTAATGCTCTTGATTGATGAAGACAAATCAATCTGTAGTACTCCCACTTCCATTCCCTCGTTAGGTGTCATATAAATACAGCCATGAAGATGTTATTGTAAGAAGGATGATTATTGAAGAGGGGAATGCAAAATGAGTGGCTGAGACATGATGATAGGAAACCAACAAACCTGACTTAGAAGTTTTCAACCTATCTAGAGAGGCAAAAATATCCAGTTTGTATGATTGTAAACATCTGATACCATTTAATAATGTTGGCTATGATACTGTAGTTCTATCATCAAACAATATTAAACTTTCTCTTCATGACATTAACAGTTGAACAATATCAACATTGATTATGAAAATGATTTTTACTAATCAAGCTGATAAAACTTTCTCATAATGACAAATCATGTTTAAGCATAGATATGAAGTACTATTGTAAAACACTAACATTTCACTGGCATCTTTGTTTTATTAAAAGAATTCAATCATGTTGAACAAAAATGTTGCAACTGTATGAGTATGGGTCATGCCATTCATCATTCTCAAAATGGACTTGAATTGATAAAGCCTCCAGTAAGACAAAAAAAGGTGTACAAAGGTATTTACAAAGGTATCAAAGGTGTTCCAATTATAAAGGTATTACTGTACCTCAGAGGCAAGAAAATGGTAAAGTGAAGATTCAAGGGTGATACTGATTTGGGTAGGGAATTTAACATGGCAGTATGTTAGATGATAAAACCACCATGGACTTTAAAGGTAAATGAAAAGACTATATCCAGGCACAGGACTATATATGTATATCTAATCCTAATTACCATAAAGGTTACAATTTCTCCAAATGAAATATAACATCTTGCCTTGGCGTTTCCTCTCTAAATAAGACTTGTTTTCAGTGCCCAAATGTGTTATTAAATTGAGGAATTAGATTGCTTAATATTAAAAGCGCTCTTTAACAACAATAATTCTTGCACTTTTATTCTCTCATGTGAAAATAGGCAAACAACTATGAGAAACCTATTGAGGGTATGTTATTTTGGTCTTAATTAGAGTTGAAAGCCCATGGTGTTACCAAATCATGAAACAAGACATGTTTACTGTATCAATTGATGTGCATTTTAACAATGATCACCTCAAATGCTGAGAAATCAGTAAATTATAACATACAATTTGATAATTATGTAAATAATATGGTATTCTAACACTATGATTTACAGAATGTACATATGCATTGCATATTAATTACTATAAGCAACATCTTGTTTGTTGTAAAAAAAATCAATATAAAGAAGTAGCTAAAAAATCAAATGAATATAATTTTATAGGTGAATGCAACATATACATACATGTCTGATGATTATACTGACTACATAAGACCAAAGAATGTCTTATAAGTAGATGTCATTGCATAAAATGTGCCACATGATTTCTATTGATCGCTAATCTTTCAATAAATATATGTGATCAAAAAAATCAATTACCCAGGTCTTAATTAGAAGTGATTTGATATTTGAATATGAATGAATGTTGTTTGTCTAAATGTCATATGCTCACTGAGCAATATTGTAAAACATGTAGATATAGATGGGATATTTGTTGGAAACTAGAAAAAACAGAAACTCACCAGGAGTACCAGATTCCAACAAATAAAACATTTTTTATCGAATCACTCATCATTTTTAGAATTGCATGACAGAAATAATACCAGGTAGTAGTAATTTATCTCTTAAAAATCTAAAGTCTACATTGATTTCAAATTCCCCTCTCGAGTAGAGGTCAAGCCCTGGGGATCAAGCTCACAAGGTTTCAGCCTATAACATTTAAATTACACTTGGTCATTTTGAATAGAGAACATATTGCAAACTGCTTCTTGAGTATAAGTCCTATGCCCAATATAAGGTATCTGCCTATACACTTTGAAGCATATCTGTAAACCAGACAGATGGATGAACTGACAGCTTCTTTACATCTCCAATCGAACTTGTTTTGATGGGGTGACAAGTAAGAACAAATATATAATTGTGAAAAGTATTATGCCAATTTATCCATCTTATTATTCATTAATTGATAATTACATGCTTTATTATGAGTTAAATTAATCAATATATTACTACTGCAAAAGTTCTTTATATATAGGTTTGTTAAGAAAGGATGTTTATATATTGTTAACAATATAGTTATACCAAGAAAGCTATGTAAAACAGCAGCAGTGAAAATAAAAAAATAAATAATAATAAATAATAAAAGTTTTAAAAATTCTGTTTGTTTGAATATTTGATGATATAAACGTATCTCTGAGAGATTTTGTTTTCTGTGTCCGTTTATGTGAAGGGAGGTGTTATGTTGTAGAATAAGAACTTAAATGTTACCTGTACTCTCTGCTCGTATTCAGGCAGTAAAGACAGACTCTCATCAGATAAGAGAAACTTGATCTCACGCATCTTTTCTTCCAAAATCATATTCTCACAGACTTGAGCAAACTGAAAAATATTGAAATAAAATATTTTATTTGTTTTATGCTATTGAAAACTTCATTATCTACAATAAGTGATTTCATTGACAGCGATTTCAAACAAATCACATTTTGAAATTAAAATGAAATAAGTGGAAAAGTGTGTGTGAGTTGCATCTTTTTTAGACATAACTGACCATGCAGATGTCCTATGCAGATGTGACATTGCATTATAACAGTAAGCGTTTTAGTAGTAAATGTAAACCTGATTTTGAGAAAGAGGTCACCAGTGTAGAAACATAAAGTTGAGAATATTTCACAATTTTAGCAGATCTACTCTCAAACTCATAGCTTCAATGCTAAGATGACGTTTTTTCGCCAATTTTTGTTCAAATAGATGCAAAATTTTCACTCTAACAATTCTGACTAAAACTGATCAAAATATGCTAATTTTTATGACTTTTCACATTTTTAACTGGGTGGGTGCAAGCCTCAAAATATCTGGTAGGTGCAGCACCAACTCACTCTACTGCTGAGGATAAAAATATCACTATGATTTCGAGAAATGTTAGAAATTTTAAGTCTATAGTGTTATGAAATAAAAATTTAATACAATAACTTACATGTTGGTTGAACAGTGAGCAGTTTGTACAGCTATATCCTCCAAATGTTCCCTCCATTTGTTTGAGTGCTAAGAATTTCTCTACAAGATCCATGTCACGTAATTTGAGATCGTTGACTGGATCCAAACCAGGAAGGCCATCTGGATTCCCCTCTGTCAAGCGCAGTAACTCCTGAGTTGCTATAGTAACTGCCTGTCCTGGAGGGTCACTCTTAAATCGAGGCTGTTCTCGCTTTTTAAAATCATTGATAATTCTTTCAGCATTTATTTTGAGCGTTTTTGTTGTTATCACTGAAATATTTCCTGATTTCACTTCCACCATTTTGTGACCAGTAGCTCCCTCTGGCATGAAAAGTTTATTGTCAAGAATCGGTCGTACAGTTTCACTATCGAGATCAATTTCTTTATCAGATAACTTAACATCTGAATCACTTTTATTACAAAGTATAAGAATACTAAATGTTCGCTCTTTTTTCCCACTATGAGTCTGTAGCACCAGGCCAAGGATTCTGTCATGAATCGGAAGACTTAAAATCACGACCCTTCCTGGAGCAAGAGCTTTTATAGCATTCGGATGATTGAGGACAATTTTCTGGATATGTTGACGAAGTTGTTTGTAATCGCGACAAGCCGTGAAGTATTGCTTTAAGTCTTCGTCGCATATGAAACATTGCACATCTTCCTTCTTATATAGTTTCTGCCTGGTCTCCTCTAGAAGCTAAAACAGAAGAGTAATATGGAGCAATATAACATTCTTTTTATTAAACATAAGTGTTTCTTTGTAAAGTTAATATACATAATACAAGTAAAGCATTTATAGAATGCTTTATGCTATAAGGTCTTATTAAAAAATGACAATTGTAAATGACTCTATTCTACAAACTTTTGATTATCACTGATAAAGCTCCATATTTTCTTTAATTTCTACATCAATAGAATGTTCACATGTTTATTGATTAACTCTTAAACAACTATGCAAACAAATTAACCTTTGTAGAAGAGAAAATTTCTACCACTCTTTACTGTAGACAGGTTTTGAATTTGTAACGTTTTGTCATTTTTTGAGAGAGGCTATATAATCATTTTTGGTGAATTTTAGGTCCTACACAATCCTTTTGATCTTGTACCAAAAGTAAACATTACGATGTATCATCTTGTTTAATGTTTGACTATAGCAGATAGATGTAGTAATTATCAGACAATCTCAGAGATTCGTAATTAGACACTAAATTCTGTGTTTTAAAAAAAGCTTTTAATATTGCTATATTTGCTATTTAATTTCTATGTTCACTAAAGACAGGTGAATTCTATAGCTATGAATTTTGCCAAGATTTAGTATTCACTGTTAACAGTAGGTAGGTGTTCCCTCTACAAAAATTTTCTCTGTATAGAAGTGTTCACTTGAGAGAGGTGTTTGCTAATATAGGTTTTACTGTCCTTAGAGAAATAAACGATGAAATGTTAACATATTGAGCAAGTGTGTATTCCTAGTAGGAATGTACAATATAAACAATGTGTCATCCACTAATATCAGTTCTTAAAGTTTATGCCCCTTATTCTGACTATTCTGGACATAGTCTTTATTTGATTCTGACAAGGCTCCATTCATACTACAAAACTGCTCCAAATCTACTTTTAATTATTTTTACTTTTATAACTTGTACGTAGAGCCCAATTAAAAATCCCATGTATTTATATTCTGTTAAATCTATTTCTTGAGAGACCAATAAATTGACAAAAACAAATAAACAAAAAACAAACAAACAAAGATACCTCTTGATTTTTGGTGATATCCTTCTGTGCATGGAACTCAGAGAAACTTCTTTTCATCATGTCTTCAACTCGTAGCTGTTCCACACGGAGCAGGTTTAGAATCATGGAGTATGTCAAGCGGAACTGAGATTCTAGTTTAGTGGGCTTACCCTGAAAATAAAATATAAACCTTCCCCAAGAAGTGATACTAATGCTAATAATATGAGCAGAGCAGCTTTACATTTATTAACTACACAATACTAAAAGTAGAATTTATTGGGTGGCAACATAAACAAATTGTTACAATATAACAATACAATATTATGTGTATGACATTTTTATTTTTGTATGTCATTTTTATTTTATAAAAAATGTTCATCAAAATGGTGTGGTTACCTAGCCAATATATAGTAGAAAGTTCCCTTTAACTTAAATTACATCTGTTTTAGTGGTTCAATTTTCATATAACCCTTATGTATCTAATAGTTATGCAAATGAAAATATCTCCAGTAAAAAAATGTTCAATACATCAATAAATCTGTCCAATACAAGAAAAGATATTTCACTTTTTGAGATTTTGTAACATGGGGTCTATGGGGAATCAACCCAAACTTGAAGTCACAGTTTTGATAAAAATTAAATTTTCAAAGTTGATTAAAAAATTTCGACACCATATTTGTAGATGTACTTTTACATGTAGATTTTAAATATGACATCACTTTGACTGAATTTTGAATATTCAATGACATAAATCATGATTATGTCTACTGTATCTAATCTATTAAGAACCATGCCTTGTTATTTTCAGAACATGTGCCTCCTTCAAAATACTCAAAGCTGCGTAAAAATGCATATGTATATTCCATTCATGACAATACTATTGCTCAATAAAATCTACTACACTTCATGATAAAACTATTGCTCAATACATAGTACTAGAAAATCAGATATATAACCAGATTTTATGGTGGACACTCGGCATTTAGTGAAAGATATATGGCAGTCAAGATTTTGAATTCAACAATATTTTCAACCGGCTGTATACAGAGACTTGGACTTATATAGACTTTCAATACTTGAGGGCTAATGCATTAAAACCAAGTGTGTTGCTTCTTTTCCCAATTTGATTTTAAAATATGAATATTATTTTATGAAGGTGGTCTAGGGCATGGTGCTGTCTCATAAACATTCCCAATAAACTCTACATTTGCTTGCTTCCATTTAATGGATCAGTGATGAGATACTTTTTCAATAACAAGAAGTGTTAAAAAATTTTCATTTGTAGTTTTTGTATTGTGCACAAATATTGCTAAAACACAAAAAAGTATGATCTCATAAACATTGGTTGAGAAAAATCTGTATTCAATAACAAGATCTCATACTTTCATAAAGCAGAATTTAGTGAAAAACATTTGATTCCCAGAACAAATAAACAGCCTTTTTGGTCTCCTTCAGGAGAAAGATGGCGCTACCTACCAACATCATGTTATGCAGATCAGCCATCTCAGGTACATCTCCTTTACACAAGAGGATTACAGTTCCAGTAGTATCTAAGCCCCTCCTACCAGCTCTTCCTGCCATTTGGATGTACTCCCCTGGAATCATGGAAAATTCATATTCAAAATATCAGGATGTAATAATAGATTTACTGAGGTAAAGCAAAATGGCTATATATATCAGTATTGCATTATGGTGCATGAAAGCCTCCCTTATACATGAGTAAAATATTCAGAGCTCTTCTACCCATTTGGACTCCACTGTTTAGGCTGGATAAAAGATAAAAAGTAACAGGAAGAAACATAATTTGAGACTGAATCCTAACAATCATTTTTATATATAAACCGTACCCTTTGAATTGGTTCAACTTTGCATCTCAAAAGAGAGCTTCATCTTCACCCTTTCAATTTTCAATAAATCTCTGAACTTAGCAAGTTAATCAGAGTTTGTCATCCAAATACGGACAACTTTCTATATTTACGACTATTTTTTCTGACGAAATCGCATAATTATTGTGCACGCATTTAGCAAGTATTTCTTCTGGCTCACTAATTTGTTGACAATAGGTCAATGCAGAAGGTGTGAAATGATTTATGACCCGAGGTGTCACAAGCATCAGTAGTGGGGGTGGGGCTGCTAAACTGTAATACAGTCTATACAAGGCAGAGGGTAGTTTGTAACTAGACTGCGTGCAGTGTATATAAACTGGGAAACAATGGTCAAATCCAGGGGAGGGGGAGATTTCCCAAAGATGACCTTTTATAAACAGGTCTCATTTGCCATTGAAATGAATCTCTCAATGTTCACTTGTGTTTTATGAGTATTCTCTGAAAGTTTGGATCGAGTAACTTCAATATTTTCTCGGCCAGATGTTTCTCTTGACTGTGGAGATCAATGGGAGTTATTTAAAGTAAAAATAAGGGAGGAATCTATCAAGTATGCTAAGCATAAAGCAAAAACACGTAAAAAACTGAAACAATTTTTACTTAATAAGATTAGTAATTGTGATGATAATGATATATATTAACTTCATTATAATACTTTACTTGAGTATGAAGCAAAAGCTGCCCAAATACGGTCACGTGTACAGTGGATTGAGGAAGGTGAACGTAATACAAATTTTTTTCTTGGCCTTGAAAAACACCAACAGAAGAGTCAAACAATATATAATTCAAAACGTCCCAATGGAACTGTAGTTAGTAATCAGAATGAAATATTACAAATGCAGGAGAATTTCTATAAAACCCTTTATACTTCAAAAAATATACAAAAGGATAAAATCAATAATTATTTATTTTTTTCTATGAATGTTCATCTCTCTGGTAGTAATGTACAAAGTTGTTGATTTTCTTTCTCAGAGATATTTATTTTTCTTTTTGACGTTTCGTAGGATGTCCCTCCTACTTCTTCAGAAATAAAATTATATTTGAATCAAACTGAAATAATTAATTATTACATAACAATGAGACAAATAGCAACCGTTACTATAGAAAACTTCATTGATGTTACAATTAAAAAATTATTGAGAAAAATAGCAACCGTTACAATAAAAATCTTCAATGATGTAATATACAATTAAAAACGTTACTAAGGTATTACACAACATACCACCTAGAAACGACACTAAGACATTATGAATATGAATATATAAACTATAACATCTTATAATACACGGGATCCAGTGTGCAACCCTGATCCCTGTTTAATTCTGGACTTTTAAGTTTAATATGGAAAGTCAATATTTAAGTAAACACAATATTAGAGTATGCTTTTCATCTACAATGACTTTAAGGGATAAATTGGTCCATTTGAAAGACAAGGTTGAAGATGAGAAAAAGGCAGGTGTGATACATAAAGTTGAATGTGGAGATTGTAGTCAGTGTTACATTGGTAAGACAGGGCGGGATTTGGAATGTAGAGTAAAGGAGCACAAGAGGGTCACCTTATCTTCCAATGGACAGATAGCTTCAGCCATTATGGAACACTCTATCAATAAAGAACATGAAATAAATTGGACAGGTGTATCGGTTATTGATAATGAAAAACACTGGTTAAAAAGAAAAATCAAAGAAGCAAAAAGTTAAAGTTAAAACACTTGCATTATCTAAACTGATGTATTTAGCAAAATGTATTGACACTCCAAATGAAACTTTTTTGAAAGAAATTACTTCAGAACTTTATTCATTCCTGTGGGATGGAAAAAGAGATAAAATTAAAAGATCTGTCTTAATTAATACTTTGTCTAAAGGTGGACTCTCAATGCCTGACTTAAAATCTAAATTCAGGGCCTTTAAAATTAAATGGATATTAGATATTGAGTATTGGAATAAACATGCAAGTTGGAATATTCTAGCAAGAGAGATATTAAGCAAAACTGGACTCCCAGATACTTTGATATTTAAATCTACTTATAGAAAACCAGAGAATATTTGTAATTTTAATATCTTGCCTCAATTTTACAAAGATCTACTCCATGCTTTGAGTATTCTTGGAGGCTCAGAATCCAAAATTTATAACATAACATTTGCAGAAATTAGACAAATGGTGATTTGGCACAATAAAGATATAACTTTTAATAACAAATGTCTGTATTTTGAAAACTGGATAAATTCAAATATATTATATGTTAACCAGAACAACGGCAACGCCAAAGCGTAGCGAATCCCATCGAACATTTTTCAAAACGGGCACCTTCTACCAAAAGTGTCATTAGACAGTGTGCCATGCTTATAATATTCACATACCAAATATGAACAAAATCGCTCTACTACTTTTCAAGTTATAGTAACATACGTTAAAATGGTAGCCATTTTGAAAAAAGCCCGCCTCCTACCAAAAGTCTCATTAGACAGTGTGCCATGCTTATAGTATTCACGTACCAAATATGAACAAAATCGCTCCACTACTTTTCGAGTTATAGTAAAATACATTAAAATGGCGGCCATTTTGAAAAATGGCCTTCTAACAAAAGTGTCATTAGACAGTGTGCCATGCTTATAATATTCACATACCAAATATGAACAAAATCACTCTACTACTTTTCGAGTTATAGTAAAATACGTTAAAATGGTGGCCATTTTGAAAAATGCCTGCCTCCTACCAAAAGTCTCATTAGACAGTGTGCCATGCTTATACGTATTCACATACTAAATATGAACAAAATCGCTCCATCACTTTTCGAGTTATAGTAAAATAAGTTAAAATGGCAGCCATTTTTCAAAATATCCGCCATTTTTCAGAATGGCCGCCTTCTACCAAAAGTGTCATTAGATAGTGTGCCATGCTTACAGTATTCACATACCGAATATGAACAAAATCGCTCCACTACTTTTCGAGTTACAACAAAAATCGTAAAATAACGAGTAAAGGCCACCATTTTTCAAGATGGCTGCCATGTGCTTTTTTAATATCTACATTTCTAGCTTTATTAATGTCCTATATAATTTTTTTTACATTTAAAACATATTGCTATTACAGTTTTACATATTGCACCTAAATTACTGTAAAATCGGCACTAAAATGGCTGCCATTTTTAAATGAGCGGCCATTTTGAAAATCGGCTTTCGAGCAGAACTTCTACCCCCATAGGTTATATGTGTACAAAATATGAATAAAATCGGGCCAACGGTATTCGAGTTATTGCCCGGACGGACGGACGTACGGACGGACGTACGTACGTACGGACGGACGGAGGCGTTCCCTATATCCCTCCGAACTTCGTTCGATGGGATAATGATCTAATGTGTACCCAAGATGAAATTCTTGATAAGCTTAAATCTAGGGTCAATTGGATGGCAGAATATATAACTGTCAAGCAATCTTTGCCATTTCAATATAGAGTTAAAATATTTAGTGAGGCAAGCAGATGTACATATGTTAATACAAATGTAAGTTTAAGGTTTTATGACAGTCAATTGAAGCATTATAGATTTTTGGATAAACATGCAACATATATTCAATCTTGTTGGAACATATAGCAACTAAAACATATTTAGAATCATTTTGGATTAATCTTTGTGAAATTCAAAAAAGTCAAATGCTGTTTCAACAGACTTGGATACTTTTAAAGCAATCAAAAAATAAAAAAGTGGCCAATTTTAAATACAAACCTTTACATTACATTTTACCATGCAAACCAGAACAACGGCAACGCCAAAGCGTAGCGAATCCCATCGAACAGCCATGGATGGCATTTTTACAAACAAAGTACGTATATAGCAAAAATGGCAGGCATTTTGAAAAATGGCCGCCTTCTACCAAAAGTGTCCTGAGACCATTTGCCATACTTATAGTATTCACATACCAAATATGAACAAAATCGCTCCACTACTTTTCGAGTTATAGTATAATACGTTAAAATGGCGGCCATTTTGAAAAATGGCCACCTTCAACCAAAAGTGTCATTAGACAGTGTGCCATGCTTACAGTATTCACATACCAAATATGAACAAAATCGCTTCACTACTTTTCGAATTATTATAAAATATGTTAAAATGGCGGCCATTTTTCAAAATGGCCACCTTCTACTAAAAGTGTCATAGGATAGTGTGTCATGCTTTTAGTATTCACATACCAAATATGAACAAAATCGCTACACTACTTTTCCAGTTATAGTAAAATACGTTAAAATGGTGGCCATTTTGAAAAATGGCCGCCTTCTACCAAAAGTGTCATAAGACAGTGTGCCATGCTTATAGTATTCACATTCCAAATATGAACAAAATCGCTTCACTACTTTTCGAGTTATAGTAAAATAGATTAAAATGGTAGCCATTTTTTAAAATGGCAGCCATTTTTTAAAATGGCCGCCTTCTACCAAAAGTGTCTTTAGACAGTGTGCAATGTTTATAGTATTCACATACCAAATATGAACAAAATCGCTCCACTACTTTTCGAGTTACAGCAAAAATTGTAAAATATTGAGTAAAGGCCTCCATTTTTCAAAATGGCTGCCATGTGCTTCTTTAATATCTACATTTTTAGCTTTATTAATGTCCCATATAATTTTTTTACATCTAAAACGTATTGCTATTACAGTTTTACATATTGCACCTAAATAACTGTAAATTCGGCACTAAAATGGCCGCCATTATGAAATGAGTGGCCATTTTGAAAATCAGCTTTCGAGCAGAACTTCTACCCCCATAGGGTATACAAAATATGAACAAAATCCGGCCAACGGTATATGAGTTATTGCCTGGACGGACGGACTGACGGACGGACGTACGTACGGACGTACGTACGGGTGGACGTACGGGTGGACGGACGGACAGATCGACGGACGGACGGATGGACGGACGGATGGACGGACGGACAGAGGCGTTCCCTATATCCCTCCGAACTTTGTTCGATGGGATAACAATTACTTCTAAGATGGAAAATAAGTGTTAATGACAAGTGTGATATTTGCGGACAAGTAGAAGATTATAAACATTTGTTATTTCAATGTCATAGAGTACTTAACCCTTTGAGTGCCGTGGGGTTTTGGAATTGTTATGACGTCAAAATGCCACGGAAATGACTATAATATTGATGAAAAAATCGATTTTTATGGTTTTTCCACTCCATGATATTTTTTCCACTGGTATATTTCTTGATGATATTGCAAGTGTTAAAATGCTTTATTTTCACTTTTAGTTACTATGGTAACATGTTGAACGTCACTTAATCAATACATATTTCAGTTCTTAGAGGGGTTTTATAGCTAAAATTAACATTGGAAATATTGCACGGTTGAAAGAAATAAACTTTGAAAACTAAACGTAATTACTTTTAGTAATGCGCCCGTTCTTGCGCAACACATTTGGTGTAGCTTATTAAATATTTTAAAACAATAATTCAAATTAAAATATGATACAAATATTTATCCTCTTTCTTTTATTATTCCTTCTTTCAAATTAAAGAAATTCAGCATATACGAACAATATACATGTACATGCTATGTACAAAAATAATGAATAAATATACAATATCAGGATAATTCAAATTCATACAAAATCAGGCTAACTTTAATTGGCAGAACATGTGTGATGTGTATAATGAACCATGGTTTAATTGTAAAAGCCTACTTGTACTTGTTAGTATAGATCGTAAACGTGAAGCTAGTAACATGCGAAACAAGTGACCAACAAAATAGTATGTACAATCGTAATAATGAATCATGTCAATATGCTAGTCTGTTAGTATTTTCAGCACACGTGGTGTCTGCAACAGTCCAAGTGAAGACCCTTGGCACCGGGCTTGGCACACTTAGCGCATGCATTACGGAATTTAGTCCTCCTGCCTGCATCTCTATCACTACAAATACAAACGCAGCAGTCCCTTTCCCGCCTTCCAGGTACTTTCCGAACCCTCAAGATCGGATGGTCAATGATGGATATCTACTAGGGAGGCGATGAAGGCCATGTGAAAGTCTAACCTTGAAAGTAGAGCTGCATTGTTTTCATTATAAATTATATTAGCATTGAGCAACCATCTCTGTATGATGTTAAAATGCACTTTTTATGCTGGATATCTAGGGAGGCGATGACGGCCTGGTGAAAGTCTAACCTTACAAGCGGGGTGGTTTTTTCCTTATAAATTTAAAAATAATCAATACTGCTCTAATCCATTTTTATTTTCTATTGAAAGTATACTGTTTGAAATCTTAAACGAACTCAGACAACCAATTTTATATTTTTATATTCCAAATTAGCCTATAGCATTAAATGATTTAAATGGCTGATATCTCAAACGTACTCAGTCAACCAATTATACTTTTGATATATGATTTAAATGACTGATTTGTTAATTGCGAAAATAGATCGAACATGGTCTGATTCCATCCATCACCTGGTATAAATGAAAAAGTCATTTTTATATCGTCCAGGCTTCAACGTAGTGTAATGCGCTGAATGCCGATCTCAAACGTACTCAGACAACCAATTTTACTTTGGATAAACAATATTTAAAATAAGCCCATAGCATAAAATGATTGAAATGACTGATTGTTTTAATTATGACAATAGGCCGAACATAGTCTGATTCCATCGTTTATCAACAAGATGTATTAATTATTAGTCAGTTAGTATGGCCAAAAGCATCGTCAACTATATTTCGAGATAATGTTTGCGATATGAAATCTGTGAAAGATTCAGTTTTCCTTCTGAGATAATACGGAAAATAGTAGAATATTTGTCATTATCCGCAAAAACAAAACTAATCGTATAGTCCTAAAAAATGGTTTCTGCATGGAGGTACATACAGGCATGCAGATGATTATGCAGGTTAATGAAATAAAGTCTTCTTGTCTTTGCGTGCAACTGCAACAGAGGTTTCAAGAATTTTTTTATAATATGAGTTTATTTCTTCATGTATTTGAATAAGGTTTGTTTGATGTACAAATCTTTCCCCACCTAATGTTGAATTACATTTGTACATTTTCAGATGGAAAAAAGAATATCCCCGCTAATCTATCATACGAATTAAGGTGTAATAAATAGAAATGACCAAATATGTCAGCATTTTTCAATCTACGTGGATTCCGTGAAAGAACACGTAAGGTATGGTTTCAAAGTATGCTGAAACGGATATCTGCTTATGAATTGATACATGCGCGGCCTTGACAGAATAAACCTACTAACCCACATACGTGGGCTACTAACCTAGATACGTCTAGCTAATTTGCATAAAGTTGTAGCAGTCTGAATCCACTTTTTTGCTCTAAACTGGCTGTATAAAAATGGAATTTATTAGTCTTTAACTCTGCTGTTGATTGATAGACTTCGAAATAAATAAGACCATGGTTTTGCTCGGAGCAATAGCTTTCCGATGGTTCCACTTTTGTAATGACCAATGGGGGAAATAGAGTGTAAATGTGATTTCTCGAATGCCAAGTTTCACTGAAGAAATGCTGCGTTCTGATTGGCCGACTTTCTTGCAGTCCCAATCCACTTTAGCTCCCCAAACTCACGTTTTACAGAAATGACACTTATCGGTCTTTTTCTCCGCCATTTCTCGATCGATTTCTAAAAGCATAATGTCATAGTGAAGCTTACATTGTCAGTTTCCCGATGGTATCACTTTTGAAGCCATCCACGTGCGATAAGTAGGTGAAATTTGAACGTGAAAAGTTTCTCGATAATCGAAGATTCACTTTAAAAATACTGAGGAATCTGGCATTCTGATTGGTCAGTTTTCCTGCATTCTCAAGCCACTTTTCCGACTCCAAACTGAGTTGTTAAAAATGGCACTTATTACATACATCTCTCGATTTTGTTTCACATAATGACTAAAATCTGAAACTGATATACCTGAAACGTCAGTGTAAAGGATGAATCAAATCCAAAATTATTCAAGAAGACGAGGTTATATATAAAAACGATGAAATAAAACTAAAAACCTGTCTGGTTTTATGTAAATCTCGCCTCTAGAATGTCTGAAGAGTACCCAAACCCCAAAGTATTTTGCTCAAAATAAGTTAAACTAAAAATATTATTATTAACTTTGAACCCACGGGAGTAATTGTATAGTTTCTAAATAGCTGAATAACGCTGACATAATAAATGTCACTTTTGTTTGTCTTTGACTTTACTTGGGCCAGCCCTCCATTCACTTCAATGCTAGAAACGTGCAATAGTCAATTAATTTCATGATTTATCAAAACGTGTTGGTTGAATCTGTCTGAAACTCGAATGACATACTATTGGATGGCCCTGTCAATATTGTCAATACAAGATGGTTGTCATACAAATTAGCAAAGGTTTGAATGAATTTTAGTACTGCACCAATGGAGATTTGGCCCAAGTTTTTTCAAATGTCATAGAAAATGATTTAAATGACATAACTGTGTAAATCAAAGCTATTATTGGAGAAAACGTGTCACTAAATTCAAATATGCTATCAAAATTAGAGATAAAAATTGCAAATCTCTTAAAATCGCGACATGAAAAAACGAGAGTTAGCAAGATTTCAAAGCTATCTAGAAACTCTAGATCTTCTATTGCACGCAGTAGAATTTAAATGCACGCAAGTAAATTGTTATTTTATATATGTTCTTCTGATGCCATCTCTTTATTTAACATTGCCGAAATTATGTACAAGAGAGGTACTGTATATTGTTGCAATTTACAATTTTAGGTAAAATGGGCGGTAATCGGCCCTTGTGGCCTGGAGTATAACGATATCTAGGACAAAATATTTCATATTATTAAATTTAAACCCCCTATTTAGACAGAGATTAAAAGGTGGATTGGATCGAGTGGATTGGATTCATGTAAAAGGTGGATTGGATCGGAAATCTTCAAAATATGGATTTTTTAGTTGTACTCCCTCTAAGCAATTTCCTCCGGGCTAAAGTATTTTATGATTACTTGGGTCCCTTTAAGAATCGACAAATACATATTTCAATTAGTTGATAGATACTCTAAAGTATTTAACTACTCTCCCCTGTAAATCAACATTAGTAAGACATAATAAACATAGATCTATAGAGAAAAACTGTCATTCAAATTGACGTGTGGGTGTTCCCAAGACATGTTCTGTTTGAATTGAAAACAGATGATATGGATCTTCGACTTCAAAAGCATGCCTTATGATTTGTGAAATGTCTAAATTTACTCTTGGAATAATTAAGATTGTGTATCTGAGGTCACCTTTCTAGCCTACCCAAGCAAAATGATATAACATCTATTATTTGACATTGTGGAAGTGAGGAGAGCATTAATCATCTGATGGGAGATCAATATACATTTTTAAAGAAAATCCATAATTTGAAGAATCCTGATCCAATCCACCTTTTACATGAATCCAATCCACTCGATCCAATCCACCTTTTAATCTCTACCCTTATTTATGTAAAATACTTTACGCTTATCGTGCTGTTTACGCTTATCGTGCTCCTGGTAAATCGGGAGGTACAACTGAGGGATACAATGATGACGGGGTATGGGGGACTGGAAAGGAACTTCTTGAAATGATGACTAAACTTGAAATAGTGAAGGGTATCATTGTCATCACCAAATGGAAAAGAGGTCCATTAAACAAACAATTAATTGGTCCCTTTAGAAAACTAGTGAAAGACACAGCCAGACTCGGAGCTTTTAATGCAACTTAGAACAGTAGTGTGCAAAATGACTGATCCCTATATGTACATAGTTTGTTTTTGGTTATCTAGCAACAACATTGAGATTTTGGCCAATTGAAAGCCTCCTGAGTGCATTTGTATTACTAGATTAGTAATAACAAGATTAATCAATGGACTTTTTTAACCTTTTTCTTCTTGAGTTTTGATTATTTTACATGAAGGCTATACCAATAAGTTCCTGTCTATTTATATGTGAATGTAAATAACTTCATGAGTGATCAAGGAGCTTAGTTACCAATAATAAACCACATTTAAACAACAGTATTAGCATTATGTTTGGCATTTCAATTTTTTATTCTTGAAAACCACAATGTTTGTATTGATGTCACACCTCATAATGCTATTTCTTGTTGTGAGTATCCTTGGGCAGCTTGAGTCCCATTGCAAAATATTGTACATATGTTTCAACTTTTACTTTCTTATGCTATAAACACCATTCTCATTATGAAGTTTTTAAAGGGAAACTAACAAACAGTTTGATTGATAGAGGGGGGGGGCTATAATCCATGTTATTCTTACTTCAGTAATGACCAATGTTTTGGTATTACCTTATACCGTTTAAACCTGCTGGTTGTCATATTTAAAGGTCAATATCTGGATCTGTTTCTGTTTACAATCTACTGACCATTGGAATATATATTCAAGTACACGGTTTTGTATTTATTCTATCATACATGCATTTCAAAATCCAACTGTACATAAATATATACTTAATCAACTCTGTCATGGTTTCTCACAGCTGACTATGGTGCTATATTCTAAAGTTTGATGGGGGGGGGGGTATCAAATATCAAATTAGATAGACCAAATGTTCAGGTATTGTACAATACTTTGTACATAGACATTTGAGAACTGGAACACTAGGTTTGTTTATTTACATTATATTGATCATAAATCAAGGGTTCTACTGTTTGTTTCAAATTAAACTGCTATTGCTTCTCACAGCTAAAAAGTATTTAGTCAGAAGTGCAATTGGGGGGGGGGGTATTTGAACATGCTTGAATTATTTTCTAGAAGAGGTCAAATTGTAGGGAAGTGCTTTAGATTGTACATATATAATGCATTTTCCTGTATTATCCTGTATACTATATTCATTTTTATTTTACTTGTATATATTGCTTAACTGAATATTGAATTGATATGTATTTTGTGTTTATTGGTGAATTCCTAACTTGACACTTGACTTAATTATAGGTAATAACCTGTGCATATTAATAAACGACACAGAGTCAATACTTTGGCCAAAAACTGGAAGACATAATAATGGTGCAATGATTAACTTAGACTTTGATAATGGCTGAAAATGATATAAATTTTATGGTGCATCTGCCTTTTTTTCTCCACTTAGATGACTACTTGGAGGAACATAATTTTGAAAATTTACTTTTTGACCCTAGAACTGATAATGCAATTGGTTCAAATCCAAATGGAACTGAAAACACACCATTAGATATCCATACCCAAAAATTAATGAATTCTTGTAAATATCAGTTTCCTGAAACTGTAAATTCCAATTTGAAATCAAGAAAACACAATGATATGGTTATTGGGTGTGCAAATGTAAGGAGCTTGTCTCATAATTTTTCAAAATTTACCAATTTAAATGTTTTGACTGATAATCAATTTGACATATTTGGTGTTACTGAAACTTGGCTTAAAGAGAGCAATGAATCAGATTTCAACATACACGGATTTAACTCTGAATTTATTTCTAGAACTGCAAGAACAGGTGGTGGAGTTGGCATTTATATTAAGAAAAATATTGTATATAAAACAAGAGATGATTTGATTATAAGAAATGATTATGATATGCAGGCAATAACTATTGAAATTAATAAGGAGAATGATAGAAATACTTTAATAACAGTTGTTTACAAACCTCCTGATGTCGATCTTGAAATATTTAATCGCGAATTAAGCCAATTTTTAGGAATACTTTCACAAGAAAACAAAGATATTTTTCTTATGGGTGATTTTAATATCAATTTACTAAACACAGACCATGCAGGAACGGACAATTTTTTGAACACTTTGTATTCCTTTAACCTTTATCCTACCATTTATAGACCTACTCGAGTAACATCAAGAACAGCCACACTTATAGATAATATTTTTACAAACTCATTAAACATTAACAAATCAGGAATTATAATGACTGATATTTCAGATCATTTTCCTATTTTTGCAGTAGCAGATTTGCCACTTAATTTACAAATTACAGAAAAAATTCATTTTCGTTTAATGAAAAAACAAAATCATGATGACTTTAAATCAAAGATAGAAAACATTAATTTTGATGATGTATTAAAGTGTACAGATGTGAACATTGGGTATGACCTATTTATTCAGAAAATTTTGATAGTTTACAATGAATGCTTCCCATATATGAATAGAAATATGACATATAGATTTAACAATAAAAAACCATGGCTAACTGAAGGTATAATTACATCAATTAAACAAAAAAACAAACTCTATGTAAAATCTATTAAGCATCCAACTTCAGCAAAAATCAATGAATATAAATCTTTTAAACGCATTTTAAGGCAAGTAATACGAAATTCGGAAAGACTTTACTATAAACGCAAGTTCAACAGTTGTTCGGGTAATCTAAAGGAAACATGGAAAAACATTAATGAAATTCTTAACAGAGACAAACGTTCAAATCTGACAAACAAGGAATTTATTTATGATAATAAGCTGATTAAAGACCATAAACAAATTGCTAATCTTTTTAATGATTATTTTACCGAAGTAGGACCTAATCTTGCAAATAATATAAAAAATGCTAATTTTTCCCCAAAATATTACTTAAGCAAATTGACAGATTCATTCAATCAAAGTATATTTTTAAGACGCATAACAGATAAAGAAGTCAAAAAAATTATTGATAATTTAAAAGATTCAGCAGCAGGGTATGACGAAATTAAACCAATAACAGTTAAGAATTCAAATGACATATTCACTCCTCCTTTGCTCCATTTGACCAATTTATCTCTCTCGACTGGTGTCTTTCCAGATCAATTGAAAATAGCCAAAATTATTCCAATCTTCAAAAAGAATGATCAAAGATACTTTAGTAATTATAGGCCGATATCACTTTTATCAGTTTTTTCTAAAATATTTGAGAAAATTATGTATAATAGAGTTGTTGAGTTCGTTGAAAAATTCAAAATAATCTGTATCAATCAATTCGGATTTCGAAGGAATCGATCTACTTGTTCAGCTATTTTAACTTTCCTAGAAAACCTAAGGAAAGCTATGGAGAATAAACATTACAGTTTAGGGATCTTTTTGGATTTAAGTAAAGCCTTTGATACGGTTAACCATGATATTCTACTTACTAAATTGAATTTTTACGGCTTCCAGGGTAAATCCTTGGATTGGTTCAAAAGTTATCTTAGTAACAGAAAGCAAGCTACTTTTTTTGAACATGAA
Source organism: Owenia fusiformis (assembly GCA_903813345.2). Lineage (NCBI taxonomy): Eukaryota > Metazoa > Annelida > Polychaeta > Sabellida > Oweniidae > Owenia > Owenia fusiformis. The sequence continues at coordinate 7,852,147 of CAIIXF020000006.1, forward strand.
TACTCGGATATGAAAACAATACAATGTGGTGTCCCTCAGGGATCCATTTTAGGCCCCGTACTTTTCATCCTTTACATAAATGACCTAATCTCTACTAGCAATTTATTCAAATATGTAATTTTTGCTGATGATACAAATATTCTTTGCTCTGACAAAAATATTTATTCCTTAATTGATATAGTGAATAATGAATTAAAAACTGTAGATGATTGGTTCTGTGCTAATAAACTCTCATTGAACATTGATAAAACCAACTTTATGGTCTTTACAACTTCACAAAATAGGGTACCAGATAATATTTCAATCAAAATTAGAGACTCTTACATTATTCGTGTTTTTTCAACAAATTTTCTTGGCGTTATAATTGACCAAAATTTAAATTGGAAAGAACATATTCGAAAAATTGCACTAAAAAATTCAAAAACCATAGGTACTCTATTTCGAATAAAACACAAACTCAGTATCAAATCATTATTGAATATCTATAACTCACTTATTTATTCACACTTACAATATTGTATCCCAGCTTGGGGTGGGACAGGAAAAACACATATTGATATCTTATTAAAGCTGCAGAAAAGATTTGCCCGCTTAGTTACTAATAGTGAATATAATAAAGCACCATCATCACCTTTATTTCAACAACTAAATATACTGAAAATAAATGATATTTATAAACTCAATGTTCTTATCTTTACTTACAAATGCATCAAACGTCCATACAATTTTCCGAATGACTTATTTTGCAATTATTTTCAAGCAAATCAGCAGGTACACGACCACAATACAAGACAGACTGACAATCTTCATATTTCCAAATTTAGAACCAACTATGGCAAACGAAGTATTAAAACTCAAGGGGGAATAATCTGGAATTCAACTCCAGATGTTATCAAAAATTCAAAAACCATTTTTATTTTTAAGCGAGCCTTCAAAAGACATGTAATTAGTCTCTATGATTAGTACCCTGTACAAATTTTTAACAGATGCACCTTTTTCCATTTAGCTATTCTACATCATTAAAATGTTTTATTACACTTTTTATAATGTACATCATTTTTATTTTTATTTGTTTCCCAGTTTGGCTTACATAATTTATACTTTGAGACACTTTGTAACATCAATAATAAATGTAACTAACAATATGCCATTTTTAAATATTTTAGCTTGTGATAAGACATACACCCACTAGGGTGTCATTATCACTTATATGTATATATGTTTATATGATTTTAATAAATAAAAAAAAACAAAAAAAAACATTGTACTTACTGCAATATGATACTGCAATTGAGCCCATCGTCTCCACTGGCAGGGTAAAACAGGTTAATTGTATTAAATAAACACAAAACTAAATAGTGGATTCTTTATATTTACATGTATAATCATCCAAACACTGTGTATTACTCTTACATTTAATCATCTTAGCGTTTGCATATTCTGTGACAATATTGTCTGTAAATCCAGATCCCCTAAACGTATACGTATTGCTTGCTATACTCATGAAGGAACAAATAATTTACCCAACGAAATATACATATTGTATCGCCTTTTATAATGTTCATGGACGACCTTAAAATCAGATAAACTAAGGAAATGGTACGTTAACTCATTTAATGTTTGGTTTGTTTAATACATGTAATAAGGCATAATGTAGGCCTACTTAGCTACCATAGCTTCCATCGTACAAACACGAAAACGGACGCTCTTTATCAATGATCAGTTCGCATTTCTACATCCAAAAGTATTTTATTTTTATTTTCAGTTTATGCATAATGTGTAATGTCATTTCTATATATTCACATGGATTATATTTATAAATACATGTTTTACATTCTTACAGTTAATTTCATGTTTCAAAAACGTTATTACGCTACAATTTCAAGACAACAGTAAGCGTTCTAAAATGCTGAAAATCATATGCGTTCAAAGTATAATAAGAAATGCACTCATTTACAAATAAGTGACTTTGGTATACTTGCGACGAATTACTTACAAATCAACGTTTATAGGGACAACATTTTGGGCCGATATTAACGAAATCCTTGAATGCCAAGCTTGTTAATAAGCATTAATTTTTCGATATTGTAAGATGCCCAGCGTTCGTAAAATATAACTACATTGTATACTGTATATGAGGAATAGATCAGGTCGAATTGTTTTTAATGAACAAAACAAACATTACGTTTCATTCATATCGATGCATATTTTATTTCCAATACACGAATTTCAAGTATTTACTTCATTTGTACACTAAATTACGTTAACAGATACAATCTACCAAACATCAGCGTTGCAAAAATACGAAAATTACGTGCGTTCATAGCATAAAATAAGTTACCTCAGTTAGTTTGCAACACAATTGGTTTAATTACTTGACCAGTAACGTATTATTCACCATTTATGGGGACATTATTGAATCTACTATATTCGGGCCGATATTCCATTAAACCTTGCCAACTTGGTTAAAACGCATTTACTATACGATGTTGTAAGATACCCAGCGTCTGTTAAATTAACTTAAATCAAACTGAGACCGGGTCGATTTATTCAGAGCGATCTGAACAAACATAAATAAATAAGAATAGATTATTCATTCCCAGTTGATGACATGTTTCCCTGTGTATATAAACGCGTTATTTTGGGCCGATTTTGGGCCGATCTTGGCACTTTAGCGACATACATTTTCCCATCGGCCGAATCGGCCCAATGGCACTCAAAGGGTTAATGTAATAGACCAACTAGAAAATTATATTTTAGATCATTTTAAAATTGAATTAAGCTTGAAAAAGTATAAAACTCTTGTCTTTGGCTACAAGGTACAAGACACTAACTATACTTATTTTAATGAATGGTTAAACAACTTATGGTACATTATATTTATAAACTATTGGATATAATGTTCAAGAATTGAAATTGTATCATTTTTCACAAATATTGTAATATTGTTAAATGACCTGATGTATACAAATTTATAAAATAAGAAATATATACATGATTTAAAAAAAAGAAATAAATAAATAAAAAAAAGAGTAACTTTAATAGTATTACCGTTGTTATGAGAATTGAACTTCACTCGTGTCGTGTCTGACTATCAACTGCGTTTATTCCATAGATTGTGACGTAACACATTTGTACAATTATGACGTAACATAAAGCATCTAATTAACATAATTAAGACATTATGACATCTCCCCTTTTAGGATGATAATACACTAATGAATTGCATGTAATATGTCCATCGCATGTCTTAGCAAATAAATGAATTTTGCATTGTCCTTCATGCATATAGAAAGCTTGTAGTTTGTATATAAAACGTATCAACGTCAGCTTTAAAACATAAACATTATATAGTGATAATAATGTCAGTCTTAATTGAACACTTTATCATTTGCGATTCACTAACAATGCATCACAATGTCCATTACATAAATCTGGATGGCTTTTTTGCAATTATACCAGATTTAGAACGTGTTTGTATGACTCTTGGACTTGGCAACAATTCCATTCTTGGTTGAGGTAATTCCTCTTTAACATTCACAGACTGCTTACCATGATCCTCAATGTCGGGCGAAATACCAGAACTACTAGGGTTGGTAATTGTGGGGGCGGGGAATTCCATTGGAAATGGAATAGGACTGAGATCCCTTAATTTAGAGTTAGGGTCTGGCATTAGATGGCGTCTATTTCGTCTAACAGTACCCCGGTCAGTCTGTACAATGTACGATCTTGGTGAGTCATGTTTGGCTTTGATTATACCTGGAGTTTTCCACCCTTTTTGATTGTCAAGTTTAACGAGTACTTTGTCACCTTTAGGTAATTCTGTCAAAGGTTTCACACCATGGCGATTGTCATAGTTAGTCTTGTACTTTGCCTTAGCACTGCTATCGTGCTTAGCAACTTGTCTTAAGTTGGGCCAATGTGGACTTAAGTTGTTGGGTAAGGTTGGTACAGTCGATTTTATTTGTCTTCCCATCAACAATTGTGCTGGGGAAACACCTGTGGACATATGTGGCGTAGAGCGATAAGTGAGAAGCGCGAGAAATGGGTCATCCTGCGATAGGAACCGTTTGATTATTTGCACTCCTCTCTCTACTTGTCCGTTTGACTGACTTAAATGTGGCGAACTAGTTATGTGACGGAAATTGTATTTCTTAGCAAAATCTGCGAACTCTTGACTTGCGAATTGAGGACCGTTATCCGACACAACATCAGCAATACCATATCTGGCAAATATGCCTTTCATTTTGTCTATCACATTCTTTGATGTAATGTTTTTATTCATGGACGCGATCTCTGGGAAACGAGAGAAGTAATCCACGATCACCAACCAGTGTTGATTCTGGAACTCACAAAGATCCGCTGCGATTAATGACCATGGCCTATCAGGTAGAATAGTAGGTATCAGTGGTTCATGCTTTTGAGTTGGCCTTGAAACAACACAATGAGCACATTTACTTACCATATCTTTTATCTGCGAACTCATTCCAGGCCACCATACAGATTGATTCGCGCGCAATCTGCATTTTGTAATGCCTAAATGACCATGATGGATGCGTTCAAGCATATCCCTCTGCAAACTCCGAGGTACGACAACACGCGAGCCATGTGTTATAACTCCGTTATATAAACTCAACATACCTTGTTCTGCAAAATATGGCTTGATAGCTGGCGGTACACTCTTAATAGATTGTGGCCATCCAAGAGAAATGTATTTGTTTACCTGTAAAAGATCAGCATCCAAAGTTGTAGCTTCGCGGATTTTCTCCAATAACTGATCAGCGATAGGTCTATTTCTGTCAAGTGAGTACAGATAAGATTCTATATCTACTTCCAAATCATTCTGTTTTTCATCACACGGTTTCATCGGGTCGCGCGATAATGTGTCCGCTATTACCATATCCTTACCCGGGACATATTTAGCACGCACGTTGAAGCGCATCAATCGCATAAGAAGTCTCTGGCACCTAATCGGCGCTTTATCAATGTCTTTGGAATTTATCAACGGCACAAGGGGTTTGTGGTCCGTAAAAATTTCAAATTCGGGTAAACCGACTAAATATCTGGAAAAATGTTCACACCCCCATACCGAAGCAAGGCATTCCTTCTCAATTTGGGCATACTTCTTTTCCGATTCAGACAAACTTCTTGATCCGAATGCAACCGGTCTCCAAATGTCATCTTTACTTTTCTGAAGAAGACACGCCCCGATTCCGTAGCTAGAACTATCTGCGCTAACAATAGTAGGACGAGAAACGTCGTAAAAAGCTAGTACCGGCGCGTTGCATATCATTCGTTTGATTTCGTTGAAAGCATTATCTTGGGCTTTTTCCCATTGAAAAACAACATCCTTTCTAAGCAATGCATACAACGGAGCTGCAACTTCAGCTAAGTTTTTCACGAAACGACATAGAAAATTGACCATACCTAAAAATCTACGTAGTTCTGTGACGTCAGTAGGTGTATTTAGCTGTTGAATTGCCTTTATGTGTTCTTGTGAAGGAGCTACACCGTCCTTTGAAATTCGATTGCCAACAAATGTGACTTCCGGCAATGAAAACTTACACTTTCGGCGATTGAGCTTTATCCCTACCTTTCTTACGAGTTCCATCACGTTCTTGAGATTTTTATCATGTTCTGCTTGGGTTTTTCCATGTACGATTATATCGTCGATTACGACCTCGGCACCATCAACCTTCGAAAATATGTCACTCATATGTCTCTGATAAAGTTCACTTGCGAAGTTAAGACCAAATGGTACGCGATTGAACTTATACCTTCCAAAAGGCGTAATGAACGTAGTCAAAAGAGATGATTCGTGATCTAATGTGAGACCCCAAAAAGAACTCGACGCGTCCAAAATACTAAAAACGGTGGAGCCGGCCAACTTGTGCAAAACGTCTTCTGGTGTAGGGAGGATAAACTTCTCACGTTTCACACTGAGATTTAGACGACGTAAATCCACACAAATTCTTGGATCAGCATCATTTTTCTTTTCTACCGCGATAATGGGAGCACACCAATCAGTGGCACTAGTAACGCGTGAAATAACACTTTGAGATTCAAGCTTTTCTAACTTATCTTTCACTCTAGCCATTAATGGTAAAGGTAAACGTCTGGAGCAAGGTACACTATAAGGCACAGCGTCTGATTTTAGGTCAATGTGAACTGGCTTACAGTCAATCTTACCAACGTCACCGTAACAGTCATTAAAGGTATCATGAACAGACCCTAAATCTTTGAAAAGACCCATGGCTACAGCACAGCCCCTGGACAAAAGATTTACCCCAGAAAAAGTATCTGCGACGTGCATGTTTACCCTGTATTTGCGTGACGCATGGGGAATTTGAGCGGTAAACACCCCTTTACATTTGACAGGACCCCCTGGACTACTGAGCTTAACTCTACTCGGACGTAATGGAGGAGGATTGGGCAAACTAGAGTATGTATCACTGGTGATCATGGTAACATCAGCCCCTGAATCAATTTTAAAACGAATGGGATTGTTACCTGCTATCCTAAGTTCTTTAAACCACGCTGGGACTTGATCATTCACATCTGTGACGTCTGTCATATTGTCAATATCAACAGAATCAGCCAGCGGTGATGTATTAATATCGTCACTCTGGATACCTGGAACGGGTGAAGCTTGTGAGCGTACATCGACATCTGTCCCGAAGATCCGGTCTGGTAACCCTGGAATGCCTGGGTCATTGGGAATTACCATTTCCGATAGGAATACATAATCCTCATCTTGGTCTTCTACGTATTCTGTAGATTCAATTTTCTTGTTTGAGCTTTTACTCGGAAGTTTAACAGTCCCACCTTTTGTCTTGCGACATGCCCTTTTAAAATGCCCGATGCCCTTACAGGCGGAACATTGTTTTCCATGGGCATTACACTGCCCCTCTGCATGCTTACGAAGACAGTTACCACATTCACGGTCGGGTTTCTGTTTGCGGTGATTTGAACTATTTCCACGGGCTTTAATCGCATCAACAGGTTGAGGCGGGCCAGTCTCGCGCACAGCCTCTCGGATTCTTGCCATTTCAATACATCGATGCAACGTGAGTTTAGAATAGTCCATCAGTTTTATCTTGTTTTGAAGTTCCACGTTAGATAGTCCATTAACGAACTGATGAAGTATTTCCGTCTCTTTATTTTCGAAAGCGCAAACCTCTGATTGTTCGTACAGTTCTCTCAGGAACGTGTCAACAGACGAAGAGTTTTGTGCGATCTCATGAAAACGCCGCTGCTCGTCTATCACATTAACTTTAGGAACGAAATACTCGTCGAATTTCCTCAAAATGGTTTCATATTTAGATCTATCCTCTCCTTCTGCGAATATAAAGCTGTTATAGATCGCTTCTGATCTGGGACCCATAATATACAGTAAACTGTTTATCTGGCTTTCCTCCGATTCAGAATCAAGTTTTGCCGCTGTCCTGAATCTTGTGAAGCGTTGCTTCCAGAACCTCCATAGTTTCGGGTTATTTGTATCCAAATTTTCCGGTGGTGTCAGTCTAAATGATGCCATTACTGTCCTATAGGATTATTGAGCACTATATATGAGTAATATCCGGCATAAACACCAATTTAATCCAATTTTAACCACATCTAGTCACCATGTTATGAGAATTGAACTTCACTCGTGTCGTGTCTGACTATCAACTGCGTTTATTCCATAGATTGTGACGTAACACATTTGTACAATTATGACGTAACATAAAGCATCTAATTAACATAATTAAGACATTATGACAACCGTAGTTTTGAAATGATGATGTTGAACTGATGTTGAACTGAAATAAACGCCATTTCAACAATTTCAAATTTTACTTTGCATATGCGCAGCACTGAGAAAGCAAGTGCTCATGATTGTTCACGTGATCACATCCTGCAATTTGATTGGAGATCGTATAATGGGGAATCCTCCAATACGATAGAATATGAAAGAATTATGGGAGCTTCTCACTTCTTCTGGGTCAAATCAAAATTATAAGGAAACAGAAAAAACTCAAAATAATATAATAATTTCACCAAATGGTGTAAATGGGTCTACTTTCATTCATGAAATTCACGCCATCTGAGTTCATTGAAAATCTTCAATCTAGGACTTCACAGTTTAATAAGATATCATAGATCTATTTGAAATAAAGGGTGCTTATCAAATCACATATAACTTGGTATTCCCAACCAGGATAATGTATTGCTCAATTAAGTTTCAACATATGTTTTTCATGACTGGAATACCTACTTTTAAATAATAAAAATGTACAAATTTACTTTGAGGACATTATTTGAAGCACTGGATGATTGCATCAAAAATACATTTCTAACATGTCATAAAACACCCATTTGTGCAATGTTTCAAAGGGTATATAAGTATTCACGGCAGCAGTGTTATTGGTTATGAGTAAATACAAAATACTAAGAGTTTGAAATTCAAGCATTATATCTTATACAAGGGAAACTCTGCAACACGGATTAGGTAAAAAGTAATTTTGTATATAATTGTTTTGATATTATAAATTTATTCAACTAACATTTACAATTTATAAATAATCTGTTTGTTATTCATTTTCTTGATATTTTTGTGCTTTTGTTTTGAATTATAATAATTTGATCATTCTTTGAAATTTCAAACTTGTCATTTTTTCATATGTATTCATTCACAAAACAGGCTTTATAAAATGCCAAAGGGAGATTACGAAATTAGGACTGAAGTGTCCATATTGTGAGATATTTGGATAACAGAGGTGTTTAGATATACATGTTTTACTGTGCCATAGGGTCACTCTGCATGCTAGTGTGTAGCTTTTATAATATCAGATAAATCATTTATTGCAAAGTTTGAAAATATAGTTTAATCATTTAATTATTACTTTACATGACTTATAAAACTATTTGAGATTTTCTGAAAAATGTGACTTAAGAAAAAAGGTTGTTCATCTTATTGTTTTCAAATATTTGAATTTCCCGCCATTTTAGAAACAGATGTTTAGATTTTGAGATCATCACATACAGCACTTAACACTGCAAAACACATAATTACCTCTCCTCCATTGAATAGATCAGGCATAAGTCATATTATTTCAATCTAAGATTTTATGCATATGTAAACTTTTAAAGCATTTAAAAAATTTCATGTCATGACGATACACTGTGATAAAATATTTTTTCAAATATAAATATTTTCCAAATATGCTTAACTTTTTAAAATAAAGGAATATTGTTGGCCTATCTCAGTTGAAATTTGTTTATCTTATCTTGTTACATGTATTAATATCAGTGTACTTTAGTCTAGTGGATTCAATGAGAACTAAGATTTGGTTCACCTATCACAGAAATATATTAATCAACCAATCATCGATAAACCGATTCTTTCATTAATTATGGAGAAAATTATACAAACTTAAACGTTCTTCAGCCTCTACTAATCTATTCTCTTTGAAAGAGGAAGATATTTCCAACCATTATCTTATTGTCTGAAATGTTTATTTATTAATCAGACATTTTGAATCAATTTTCTTAATACTGTACATATATGTAGTTCTATTGTATTGTATTGTATATCTTTATTGCCCATAATAAAATGGAGATACAATTTATATGTACAGTGATGAAAAATAAAAGTACAAAATTATGACAAAATTATATACATGTTAGACGTATTAAAACTATACAATGAGCAAAATGCTCGCACGGTTGAGTCAGGTCTATTATTTTCATTAGTTCTAATTATATTTCATCATGTTCTGCAACTTTTGACATAAAAAATCTGTATTTTTATGTTTATTTTGATACATTTATATGTATATCTGATATTCAATTCAATTTACAGTACAATTTATATCTGTACCAATGACCCCCACCATGCCCATGTTGTCTATTGCCTTGATAAAAGACAGGTTTGTGTCATTTGAGCCATTTCTCTTTATCTTCCAAAAACCTGATGTCAAAACTATAAGAACTCTAGAATTCTTGGTGCGTCAAAAGGTAAAGCCATGTTTTTAGCTCACATGGTGAGCTATTGCAATCACTCACTTGTCCATCTGTCACTCTGTCTGTCTGTCCCTCTGTCAACAATTGGCCCGGTTTAAAACCTCTGTCAACAATTGGCCCTGTTTAAAACCTCTGTCAATGGGATTCCCGTCTTAAGTTATTTTTGTTCAACATCAATATAGAAAATCCCCCTATGACTCCTGGTTTAAAAGATCGCCTATTTTCAAAATGGCCGCCATTTTTGTCTCGCGAAATTCACTTTTGGACCATTTGCTTTAAAACCTCAATAGGATTCCCGTTTTAAGTTATTTTTGTTCTACATCAATACAGAAAACTCCCCTGTGACTTCTGTTTCAAAAGCTCGCCTATTCTCTTTTGGACCATTCGCTAGCTTCAAAAATAACTTCAGGTGTTCAGCACTGTAAAAAGCCATGTCACTGTAAAGAGTAATTGAATGAAATAATTTTGTTACAAAAAATTTTCAAAAAGATTATATCCGTTTTTTTGCCATTTTGGCCATCATTCACTTTTGAGCAACACCATGTGAGACCAGTACCCAAGGTACTATGTATTAGATTTGGAATCTGATTGACAGGCAATTTTCTAAAACAATATCCTGAGAACTGATATTAGATGGACATTCTTTTCTAACAAAGTTGATATTTGATTGCAGATTCCATCCTTTAATCTGCCGGGAGTGTCAACACTGGATTTCAATTGATGGGATTGGTCAACTTTATTCTACTGAGACAAGAAACTGAGGAAAGGTATGTAGAAACAGAGATGCATTTATTTTTAAAATACCAAAAAATGGTTTACTTGACTTTGCAGACTCTGCACTAAAAAAACACTCCCCATTCTATATTCATGTTTAGCATGTACCACAGATAATCGAATACCCTTTGCATTCGTTCGACTTCACTTCTTAAAAGAGAGCTCCGTCTTCACTCTTTCAAACTAAAATAAACGTGTGAACTCACTGCGCCAATCAGTGCTCGTCCGCCAAATTTGACTAACGTTCTATATATGGTCATTCCTACTGACGTCATCGTTAAGCCCGGAATTGACCAATGACAATTCAGAATTTATTTTAGCCAAAACACAAACTGTCATCTGCACCTGTCGTGGGGGCGGGGCTACTAAACTGTAATATGGTTTCTACTAGGCAGAGTGTAGTTTAACTAGACTCTGCATGCAGGGTAAAGATCGAACTGTATTTCCAGATGTCGAATTGTAGACAATATGAGAAAAAGTTCCCTCGAGATGGTCATGGGAACAATGAGATATTGCAATCCTGTAGGGACATCTGCCACCCATGGATCAACCAAGAAAATTATGAGGAATTGTGCTGGAATGATACTAATACAATGCAACATTGTAAAGGTTTGCACAGTTAAATACCATTGGCTTTAATCACTGATAATAATAAATGGCTCGTCTGTTTCTGTTCTTTTCTTGTTGGTTTATCATTGCTTTTTGCATATTCAGGACATAAAATCTTTCTATGAACTACAATTTCACTTTTTTAATATTCAATTAAAATGTATCTACTTTTTACAGGAAACAAAATAACTTGTCAATTGAAGGTCAATTGAAACCACAAAAACAAACACTAATCTTTTGTCTGTCTGGCATAGTGCTAGTATGTCATTTATCTTTAAGTCCTGTAATTTATGCTATATTTTTCTTGTTCTTTTTAGAATATGTGGATTGTATTAAACAGACACCAACTCCATCTACGACAACAATAACAACAACACAAACAACAACTCCATTTATGACAACAACTCCAACAACAACACAAACATTAACTTCATCTACGGCAACGTCAACCTCAGCTACATCTACGACAATAGCATTGATGTCAACACCTATATCATCATCTGCAGCAACATCTGAAGTGGGCATTGATTTAACTTTGATCACTCTTATTCTAACAATACTATGCACCTCAATCATTGTTCTGACACTCATAGTGGTCCTTCGTAGACACTGTATGAAAAGAAAAAAGGTGTGCACAGACCCTGAACGACCAGTGGATACTTGTAGATATTCTCCTTTGCAGTCGTCAGAAGCTATTTTAATCCATTTTGGAGGTACAGTACACAAAAAGTTCAGAGAAAAACAACTCAAAATTTATCAATTTTGGTATAAAAACAATAGCAAATTTCTGATAAACCCTCTATAAGCTTTTAAATATCTAAACAGTCAAATAAAAAATGTTATTTCTAGTTCTAAATTGATATTGACGATTTAAGTCAATTTGAGGGTCACTGGTCAAGGTAAAAATCTAGTTCATCTTTGTTTTTCAGGATAAATGTTTTTCCACTTATCTATGCAAATAGGTAATTAAAACATGAAAAAATATCAAAATCAAGACCTGCTTTAGCCAGTAGCATTTTACTAACATGTTTTCATGTTGAATTTTTATCATTAAAAAACTATTTCACCAAAGTCAAAATGAGAGAATCTTGACATGCAAAGCATCTACCATATTTATACCTCCATTCAAGATTGCCTCAATATGTATGATTGCCTCAATAATTTAATAATTCAATAATTTTTTCTGAAACCTTGCCTGATTTTTTCCACAAAAATGTATACATTTTTGTATTGATCTCATTTAGATAATTTACAAGACGAGCTGACAGAGATTGAACTCCTTGACATTGGCAAGAAAATGGGATACAAAATCGATGAGATTGCCATTCGACTTAATATCAGTCTACATGAGGTGGAAACAATAAAGCAGAGTAGCCCACAAAATGCCAATGACTGGGGAGTCAAAATTCTGAAAGAGTGGTGGAACAGACAAGGTAGAGATGTGAACAAAAGAAAAGTACTGGCTGCTGCCCTAAGAAAGTCTGGGAAAATTAAACTGGCTGAAGAAGTCCAAGCAAAACCGAAAGACAATATAGGTAAACAGAATCAATGTAATATTATACCAAATGTGATCAATAATACAAAAGGATGTTTAACTAAAAAAACAGCAACTTTCGGAGTAGCAAATCCAACACACATCCAATTCCATACTGTTGCGTCATTTAATTACCCATTCAGTTTCAGTGTTTATGTTTAGACATTTAATTAGGAAAATATGAAGGTTATCATTTTGTAGCTGATATTTTGATACACTGTATAGTCTTAAACAAGCTTGTATAGAAAATTATTTAGAGCCATGATTATATGCATCACTTCAGAATGACATGAATGATATGTATCATCATCAGAACATATTTAATTTATTCTATTGTGAAAAGAAACCAAGTTCCCAGCAAAGTATTCAGTCCTTTTATTTTCAGGTATCATAACTCATTCCATGCTTTCAACTAATAAAGCAGATGACTGCAAAGATCACCAAGAACAAGCTCTCAGAAAGAACACAAAAGTCACACAAGCTGCTTCAGAGATGCCAAAACAACACCAAATCTTCATCTGTAATAATGGACACATCAAGCATTGACACTTGCCTGTCGTAAAGATATTTTTGAAGTTGACTCAGATAGCTCAATGATATATGATCTAATGCTATGCATGTCCTTTGACAAAATCAGACAAAAACACTTGGCATCCAAAGTCAATCTTCACGGACATAACAGAACTAAATTGCAATGATTTGAGAACTTGTCATAATACATGTATGATATTTTTGCAGAGTGTAAATATTGTATATAATATAAACTTGCATGTTGGATATTATGAGGTTATATAATGGTTGATTCCGTATATCGTGTTTATACTCAAGTGAGTATATGATATATTCACGAGTGACTTTTTTTTTTCTTCAATTCAATTCAATTTATTATTCAATTCTAGTTTTCATACAATATTAATTTACAAGTGATATGAAAAGGACACCCCGAGGAAACGAGTGAATATATCATATACTCACGAGAGTATAACGATATACAAAATCGACCATTATATGATCTTATTATCCCACCCTAATCTTTAATCAATAAAAGGTTAATCTAAAGTCAGCAGTTGTATATCAAGTCGAAGAATTGTATATGCTGCCCAGGAGTTGTATACGCTATTCAGGAGTTGTATATCGTTCTCAAGAGTTATATACGATGAGTGTTGGTTTTATATTGCAGTTATACAATGCTATTATACAATCATACAAAGCACTTAGGGTGGGATAAACATGTATATATATGTATTACAGACATGACATTTGCCATTGTTGGATATTATAGAACAAAGTCAATTTTAAGTACATTCATAAACATATCACTTACTTTTTAAAGATTTTTATTAACAAGAAAACTGTGAGTATACATATACACCCTATGCAGACAGAGCCTGTGGGAAATATTGGGTGCGGAGCAAATGAGCGGAGGGTGCGGAGCTAACGGTCATTTTTGAATTTAAATTTGGGATATTTCTGAAACTAAGCTGTTTTGGGACTTTAAATATACCAAGATATGTGTATTTGACACCAAATATCAATACAATTGATTTGTGTCCCGCAGGGCTCTATATTAGGCCCGGTACTATTTATTCTTTATGTGAATGACCTAATCTCCACTAGCAATTTATTCAAATATACAATTTTTGCTGATGACACAAACATCTTATGCTCTGACAAAAATATTAACACTTTAGTTGATAATGTTAACAATGAACTGAAAACTGTAGATGATTGGTTCCGGGCTAATAAGCTTTCATTGAATATTGATAAAACCAACTTTATGGTTTTTACAACTTCTCAAAACATGGTACCGAATGATATTTTAATCAAAATTAGAGACTCAAACATTAAGCGTGTCTTTTCAACTAATTTCCTTGGTGTTATAATAGATCAGAATTTAAACTGGAAAGAACATATTCGCAAAATTGCACTGAAAGTTTCAAAAACCATTGGTACTCTATTTCGAATTAAACACAAACTCAACATGAAATCTTTAATGAATATATATTACTCACTTATCTACTCACACTTGCAATATTGTATCCCGATTTGGGGTGGGGCAGGAAAGACACATATTGATACTCTATTAAAATTACAGAAAAGATTTGTCCGTTTGGCTACTAATAGTGAATATAATAAAGCACCATCCTCACCTCTATTCCGTACATTAAATATACTTAAGATAAATGATATTTATAAACTCAATGTTCTCACCTTTACTTACAAATGCATCAACCGTCCAGACAATTTTCCTAATGATTTATTCGGTAATTATTTTCAAGCAAATCATCGCGTACATGACTACAACACAAGGCAGACTAGCAATCTTCATATTTCCAAATTTAGAACTAACCATGGCAAAAGAAGCATTAAGACTCAAGGGGCACTAATGTGGAATTCAGCTCCAGATAACATCAAAAATTCCAAAACCTTTCAGATTTTAAAGTGTGCTTTTAAAAGACACGTTATTAGTCGCTATGATTAGTACTCTGTACTACCTTTAAACAGATGCACCGGTATCCATAAATCAATTTTATATCTTTCAACTATATCATGTTAAACATTTTACTTATACTGTTTACCAGCTTGGCTTACCTGATTTAATTTAAATTTTGATGACACATTGTAAATTCAAGAGTATATGCACCTAAATTTAAAACAATTTATAAAGAATTACAACTTAATGATAAATGATATGCAATTTTAAAATGTTCTAGCTTGTGATAAGCCATACACCCCCTGGGGTGTCTTTATCATTATTATGTAAATATGATTTTAATAAATAAAAAAAAAAAAAAAAAAAAAAAATTGTGAAAATAGTAGCGCAATTCATTCTATAGCGACGCAGTGTGCCTTAAACCTTTCTCAGACCTATATCTTTTGAAATTATCCTTTTAATACTGAGTCCCCAGCATTCATAAAAAATGGTGTTCAAGGTACACTATCTATACAAATTATTTTTGCATCTTGGAAGCCAGGCAGTATCTGTGTGATTTTATAAAAATTCGGAAATGTTTTTCAGATATGAGCCCCCTCTAAATATTGGGTGCGGAGCAGCTCCATAAACGTACCTCCGCTTATAAAATGAATTGCACTACTATTTTCACAATTTTATTGATATTTGGTGTCAAATACACATATCTTGGTATATTTGAAGTCCCAAAACGGCTTAGTTTCAGAAATATCCCAATTTTAAATTCAAAAATGACCGTTAGCTCCGCACCCTCCGCTCATTTGCGCCGCACCCAATATTTCCCACAGGCTCTGTCTGCATAGGGTGATATATAATATATCATCAGTGGCAACACTGTGACGAGTATAATTTTTCATTGGTCGATTGCCACTTGTCGAGTGATAGAAAAATCCCAAGACCCACACTGAGACATGCAAGTAGTTCTAGTCACCTGGGATTAGTTTTAATGTACATATGTTTTTATTAATTTTTAAGATTCTGGCAAATAGTCATGCCGAATGCTTTGAATAAAATGCTTATAAGACCACCAAATTATTGTGATGTGTAAATGTGATAATATAAATATTTTTGCATAATATATTTTAAGCAATAAACATTTTATACATTTGATATACAGAACTTTACATGCTTGTTTTATGTACAATCATTGGATCCTGTAGCAGGAATGGATATTAATGAATTGTTGTCAAAAGTCAGTTGGTAATGTCAATATACAGGGTGTTAAAAAAACGCAACCCAAGAAATCGCTATATCTTGGAAAATACTCATTCAATCATGTTCATTTTTTCAGGAAAGAAAGAAGAGACTGTGTATGTATAGCCCCTGTTGTTAGTTAGTTGTAAAACATGATGCCTTGAACACCTGCTCAAAAGACAGTTGAACTAGAAAAATACGAAAAACCCTAGTCAGGGGTGACAACAAATAACTTCCTAACCATAGTGTTTTGGCTTTTCAAATTTGGCACAAATCATCTTCATTCAATGTATGGTAAATCTGTACAGTGAAATCAAAATCACTCAAGGGACTTTACAGTTATGGTCGAAATGCTTTCAAAATGCAGCCAAACGCCCTGGTTCAGGCAGACTTAAGAAGGTATTTTGACCATGACTGTAAAGTCCCTGGAGTGATTTTGATTTCACTGTACAGATTTACCATACATTGAATAAAGATGATTTGTGCCAAATTTGAAAAGCCAAAACACTATGGCCAATCCACAAATTCAGCACACATTGAATGAGGATAATTTGTGCTAAATCTGAAGTGCCAAGACACTATGGTTAGAAGGTTATTCTGTTTTATTGCTTTGGCAGTCTCCTCTTACTGCATTTTTCGCATGTTTCTAATACTAATGTCTTTTGAGCAGGTGTCCAAGGCATCGTGTTTTTATTTCCTGAAAAAATGAACACAATTGGATTAGTATTTTCTAAGATATAACAATTTCTTTGGGTTGCGTTTTTTTACACCCTGTATTCCCTGTTTATGGGTCACATCAACAAGTACTTCACAATAGCAATAGTCACATGTCATTACCCAAGTCAAGAGCAAGAAGGCAGTCTGTTATAGCTCCAGCTCCTCCCTATCCTCAGCCTAACAATTTCTTGAATATAATTAATAAGGAGCTCCAGACCGATAACCTGGGATAGGTCAGCTCATAATGCAGCAGGGGGAAAAATTTGTGTTGAGTAAGGTAGATATCAGTCGTTAAAGACCATGAATGGTGTACCCACACTTACACTGATAAGCCCTCAATGTTGTAGCTTCTCAACCATCAAGAAGTAAAAGCGTGGGAGACATACATTTCTGTTCAGACTACATTCCAATCTATCAAGTGAAAGATATATTGTACCGGAAGCTGAGTTAATTAATACAGAACTCAATACATGTTTGTGTCTATCAGTACAAAATCATATGCATTAAAGAAGTCATGATGATGACAGCTCAAGAAATCAATCATTCAATTTTGAAATCTGAATCTCATTTCAAAATCACTCCTTAACACTTATCCCACTTATCTCTTCCATGAATATAAAGTCAACAGGGCATTAACATGCAAAATGTCACCACCCACCATTTGTTACAGATGGCGACCAAGGACAGCCAAACCCCAAATGCCATCCACAAAAAGATGAAGACTATAACAATATGTCACCACTTCCACATGATTGTCAAATGAAACTTAGTCGGCAATCAATGTGGCAAGAAATATGATTATGTAAATAGAAATAAAACCCTGGCCTCAAAAACGAGTTATTCACTCTATTTTTCCCCTGCTGCATTATGAGCTGACCTATCCCAAGTTATTCACTCGGACGCTGTGCATTCTTTAAAATAAAACTTATTATCTTATGTTGCTACCATTCTGATACTCAGACCATCTCTGCAATGCACAGAAAGGAATCTGAGAAAAGGCTGTGATATCTCATGATGTGTTGCTACCTGCAGTATTGAGCTAGGATAACCTACAAATTCTCCTCCATGTTATGCATGTTCACTGTCTAAACTGTACATGTGCATTACAAACATTAAAAATTCCAACAACCATTTCATTTATTAATCTGAATTTCCTTTAGGCAAGAGATTGGGTTTAACTTCCTTGCAATACATTACCCAATGGCCTTGATTTTGGTTACTACGGGAACCATTTCTAATTAAATGTTTCTATCCATCCTTCAAGATCGGTCCTTCACTGCTTTCATAGCAGATCATGCCCTTCACGCAAGCCTGTGTACTTTCATTTTACCCAACGCAAAAAAAGGCGCGTTTCTATTGGTCAACGCAACTGAACGCGTTGAGCTTTTTACCCATTCAGAGCGTTCGTTTCAAGAACCTTATAAATAATTCATATCCAATATGTCGGCCTCCATGTAATGCAATGAATTACTCTTGGGCCAAGGATGGTTTCTATCATACTAAATGTTTTTGGGATATTAATAAGGCATTCTATGCTGAGCATTCTGTGAAAATTCTATTAGAATATATTCAAAAAATAAAGAAACTGGATAGATATCATGAGAAGTTTATGATCAATACTAGAAATCAGCAACTCCACCGAGTAGCAAATCCCAACAAAACTATATTCATGAATCTGTATTAATATATGTCACAATGTAATATTTATAATCTACTATACCCTTGATTAAATTGGCAGATATTAAAAGTCATACATTAGAGATATATCAGAATTTTCAATTTAAAGGCAGAATCAGATCTATAGGGGTAACAAAATTACAAGCAACATAGACAAATAACCTACCAATCTATTACTTACAATCTCAAATACAATATATCCCAAAAGATTCACGATATGTTGTAAATTGATGAAGTTATTATAGATTCAAAGTGTAAGAATGGGTGAAAAATGTTTAAATTCTCCCAAATAATGAGAATGGTAAGTATTCTTAAAGAAAAAATACATTATTGTAAAAATCTTTTCCTAAAACAAAGTGTGCACTTTGGGGATTTTTAGAAAATAGACATTACAAGGAATGACACAAGCCAGAAATATTCTCAGATTGAAACAATTTTTTGTAGGCCTGCTCGCTATATCTGATTGTCTCTTTAAGCATTTGGGTGACCTGAGTGAGGAGTTTCAAAGGCTCAAATCATATAGACAAATCAATATTTGAGATCTATTAATGTAACCATATTTTGAAGAGATATTTTGAAGTACCAGTAATAGCGAAATCTTGCTCTAGGCAGCCATTTTGAATTTTCTGAAGCAAGAATGAGAAAAAGAACACCATAATTGAGATCTAATTCTAAAACTCCTTCAATCTGAGTATAATATAGCCATACTTTGAAGAGATCAGGATATTATTGCGAAATCCCACATAAAGCGGCCATTTTGAATTTTACGAGGCCTGAATCAGAAAAACAATACAATATTTGTAATCTACTCAATTTCCTTTCATCTGAGTACAATAAAGCTATAATACTTCAAAAAGATCTCAAAATTAACAACCATATACACATACCGTCCAACCATACATGTCCCCTGGGGGTCAGGCTGAAAAACTTGGAATATATATGAAATAGATAGATGTTGTGAATATACATGTACTACCAAATTTCAAACAATAATATTCATTACTTTGGTTTGAAATGAAAAAACATAAGATTTTTGCCAAATATTCACACAGTTTCTAAAGTGGTGGCCATCTTGAAAAAAAATATTTGCATAAAACTATCCATCAATATATCTTTCCACCCAAATATGAAACAAATCTGTCCAATTGTAATCGAGTTATCTTCCGCATGGATGGATGGACTGATGGACTGACTGACGGACAGATGGAGGGCTTCACTATATCCCAACTGAACTTTGTCATTCGTTGGGATAATTATAAATGGCTTTCCAAAATACAAATTCCTCAACATGTAGAATTCAAGAACCCCAACCTAATATATTGTACACATCATTATCTTGAATGACCAATCTTTACCCTGGACACTAAAGGTGAGCAGTAATTAGATGTGACCTATTTGAGAGACGCAAAATCAGTCTCTTAATGGGAGCTTATCGAATCACAGCTTGGTATTCCCAACTATGATAATGTATTGCTCAATTTATAGCATTTGCTTTTCATGATTGGAATTAGGATAATGTATTGCTCAGTTTATAGCATTTGTTTTTCACGACTGGAATACCAACTAAAATTTACTTCAAGTGACGGAATCAAAAATACATTTCTAACACGTCATAAAACATCAATGTACGAGGCCCGATCAGAAAGTAAGTAACCAACTGTTCTCATTTTTTCCTACTTCATTCAATCACATTGAATTTTTTACGGATGATGTAGAAAATATTAACCTATTAAAGAAGACCAAGGACAATGGGTTAGCGTCAATGCCATTGTTATGGCTGTTGCTATGGTGATGATTGTTTTGGGTAGGCGGGGCACCCTTTTGTAAGCGGCTTTGGAAGATGGTTTGTTGAGTTTTTTTACATGCCATATTCCTCCAAATGACCTAACAATTTTTTATGCAAGAATGAATAATTTGTTTCATGTATTATCACAATGGTAACTACGCTCCATTCCCTCATTTATAAGTCATCGGCACAAAGATACCAAGGGTATATCTGTCATAATGATGGTCATGATTCAGTCACAGTTTCAATCCAGTCAAATGTTGTTGAAGGGGGGTTTTACTGGCATGATAACAATGGTCCACCTCCACAGAGTCAACATTACCAAAGATACAGTAGATATAACCTTTTCTATGGCCACACAACTACCCCAGGCTCACTATTCCCCAGACCTGGCTCCACGTGACTATATTCTTTCCAAATGAAAAGATGTTGTTAGGGAGAGTCCGTTTGGACAGAAATAAGGCCATCATTAAAGCTTTCAATAGCAGTTTGCACTCATTGAATGGCGCCATGTTGCACTTCTTTAAGGACGGAGTGAAACATTGCCTCAACTGCATTGACTTTGGTAGCAATTAATTTGAAGGACTTTGTGCTAAAATGTAGTCTTACATTTGAATTTGATATATTTTGAGGTATTACAACATGTAGAAAAACTCTACAAATTATCTCAAACGCCACTTAAAACAGGGTGCCCCACCTACCCAAAACAATTGTCACCATAGCAACAGCAATAACCCATTGTCCTTGGTCTTCTTTAATAGGTTAATATTTTCTACATCATCTGTGAAAATTTCAATGTGATTGAATAAAATATGAAGAAATAAGAGCAGTTGGTTACTTACTTTCTGATCGGGCCTCGTACAATGTTTCAAAGGATATATAAGTGTATATGATATTAATTTCATTGGTCAATAAGTGAAATGACGCGATACCAAAGACTCGTTAAAAGGTGTGACGGAGAAGCTATACTGTCTTTTGCGGTCTTTATATCCTACACAAGGGCAACATTTCAGCAGCCTGGATTAGGTAAATAGTAATATTGTATAATTAATTTAACAAACAATTACAATTAATCAATAATTTTATTTATCATCCATTTTCTTGGCATTTATGTTCACTTGTTTTGAATTATAATAACTTGATCATTCTCTCTTCTTTCCAGTTTTTCTTGGGTATTCTTGTAATTTTTTCATTAATTCACAAATATTCTTGTAATTATTTCATAAACTCATTTACAAAGTAAGCTTTACGCCGACTCATGTTTATAAGAGAATTTATATTTTAAAATGTGTTTAAATTGTTTAAATGTTCTCATAATTAATCATTAAAAATAATTTAACTGAGTTATCAAAAGTTATTTAAACAATGCAATTATTATTTTAAATTATAAGAAGGCTTTCGAAATATGTATAATATATATATTCTTTATACATAATAATGATTTAAATTAATAAATAAATATTGACTTCACTTTTGAAAACAATCTTCCAATAAATAAGATAACATACTTGTATAATAATAATTAAAAAAAAGGTAAATGCTTTAAAAATAATCTGAAAAGACTTTAAATTTAACGCAGGGTGGGGTTCAAATTAATACTTTTGATCTAATATTAAGATATATTTTCACTGTTCCACAACTAGTTACTTTGACGGAATGTCAATGTAACAAAATGGATGAACTTCCTGGATATGAGTTTTTTATTTTGCCAATTTAAACCTACTTCTATGTCAAGTTGCAGATTTTAATTTGGCACAAAGTTAGACAATATAGTCTAGATTTAAAAAATGTATTCGGTTTGGAAAAGATTTCTAAATGAAGGCGTTATTCATACATTTAGTCCCTGGCTTTTGTTACATTGACATTAGTCCACATCTATTTTACCAAATTTTAAATCAAACACATTTTTTAAACTTGACTATATTTTCTAGCTTTGAGTCAAATTATAATCTAAAAACTTGACTTATATAACAAGTAAGCTTAGACTGAGAAAATAAAAATCTCATATCCAGGAAGTTCATCCATTTTGTTACATTGATGTTCTGTCAAAGTAACTAGTTGTGGAACAGTGATTTTGCAAGTTAAATGAGAAAATTCGTCAAAAGCCCATTCTGTTGGGTTCCTATTTTAATTTGTGAAGATCACTTAGTTTTTTGAGTAGTGTTTAGAGCACTTGTATTTATGTCAGATACAAAGTATTATAATTTCAAATTTTTTGATTTGTTTTGATAGCTTCATAGTTGTTTTGATGGATTTCATGCACTGAAAAACCACTAATCTTTAAAATTTTTATTGATTTTTGTATGAGATGAGGGGCTCAGAGGCACAAGGGGAAAGTGTACCCGCGTATATACAACCTACAGCCGAGCAAAGACCCGAAGATGTCTAAAAATGTAGGGGATAAGTTAGTAAACTCCTGTTTATATATTGAATTTCTCAATATGAGAAATAGATAAAGCACAGAATTATTTGTAACAGATATAGTAACTGTTGTTCTTCCAGGCACTCATGTTTGCAGAATAATGAGTACTTTATGCAATATTTACTATCAAATCGCTAAATTCAACTTCTAAATATTAGAATGATGTTTTACATCTTAAATAAGTAAGGACCATGGCTGTACACTGTATTTACTCCATTTGATTCAAACATACAATAGGTGCAAATATATCACATTTGTTTTACTGCCATATGTTGCATATCATTGAAATCACCGGTGAAAGTTGAAAATGAAAGACCCGATTATACCACGAGTATGATTCTATAGCACCCGATGCTACCGCCTGAGTATTCCGATTATACCGTGAGTAAAACCCGATGAGGTAGTGAGTAAGCTTTCGGATGATCATATAATAACATGAAGTATATCACAAAAATTCCTGTTAATATGATATAATTCCCGCAGCACTATACGTCAATGTCTGTGTCTCGCAAAGTTCTTAATTCATGCTTTCACTCAAATCACCATAATTTTCATTGTTGATAATATCATCAATTCTATTTGACTATGCTCATAATCCAATGATTTTGGTACGTGTTATTTTGTATCTACCAAGACGGTAACCATATGAAAAAAGTTATATATTTTGATTGATCTAAAATGTGCAAAGTTAAAAGACCCGTTATGCTCATTTGCTCTCAATTTTGAATAAGATAAGATATCAGTAGAATGGCTACTAAAATGAAAAAAGATTGACCAGTAGAGATTAGGAACATATTCATTTTAATCCATAAATATGGATAATAATTGATTTAAATGCAATTTTGCGCTATTCCTATCCTCCAGTGTTGATAGCCTAATTTCTGTTGTGTCAGTCTGGGTCAAAATGGTAACAATAGTATTAATAACGAGGAATCCTTCTAATAAAGGCAATTAAATCAAGGTTCGAAAACTCCCAAAAGTAACCCTTACACTATTTCATCATCAGCATGTCATAAACTCGACGATGTCATCGGATCTCAACAGATTTTACTCAAGTAATGTTCGGATTCTGAAATCCTTTACTCAAGATATTTTCTGATCTTTATTATATTACTCATCGATCACATCGGGTCCGATGTCCGATAACATCGGATCTTTTAGGACAAAGTTTATGTGAAAATTTTGCTGTTCAAAAGTGCTATTTTGACCTAATAGTTTGACACTTAATATATTATGCATATGACATGCATTTGCCGACCCAGGTATGTCTTATGTATGTCTCGTTATCAATTATCAAGCGAATATGAATGAGAAATCAAACCGAAAACCATTATATGTTTTACTTATCTCTTAATTTGTACATAAAAATATATTTCAACTATAATTCTAGGACAATTCCGCCTGCTAGAACATCTTAGTAACGATTCTAACCATCCAAGGGAATTGATAGAGGTCCAATATTACCTTTATTGTCCATTTTCCTATGAGATGTAGTTTACCAAACATTGGATTGGCGGTATATGCGTGTCTTACTCGGCGGTAGGTTGTATATACACGGGTACACTTTCCCCTCGTCAGAGGGGTATGAGATTTCCAACATTTAGGTGTCTTTACATGATGTTGTGATATCATAATATTATGTAAAATGCATAAAAGGGGGTGTCTTTGATGTATTGACATGGCAAGACATGAATTGCATTAGTGGCACTATCGTTTGTGTAAGGATAGATAAATATTCTGTTTGTGATGTCTTCTTTAAGAATTCATACAATTTGAAGTTAAGCATGTTACACAGTAAATATCTAAGCACAAGTGCCAAATATAAAGGGAAAGAACCAAAAGTTGTTATGGAACCTAACAAAAAGAAACTTTAAGTGTACACCGGTCATATAAACAACAAATGACATATATCTCAAAACCAATGTCTAATGCCCACTTTTCTCCACCATTTAAGAACCAATACCACAATCCAAGACCAGAGCACCAAGGGACATTTCATTCATACTGAAGTCATAACAATACATGTTGAAGAATAAATGAGAAATTAACACCCAATACTCATCAAAATTCATTTGCAAAGCTGTCACCATAATCCATAAAACACAATAATTCACAATGGTATTCAGGAGAAAACTAGGGTCTAGGGCTGGTTTCGATACCAATCTCCTGGCCTGATCATTCAGTATTTGTATAATATCAAACTCAAAAAGGTTAGATGAAAACTGATTCACTAAATCTATATCTTTTCTCACATGGTCTCCCATGTTCTGACCCAAATTAGCCAACTGGTGGTGGAACAGG
This sequence comes from Owenia fusiformis, assembly GCA_903813345.2. Lineage (NCBI taxonomy): Eukaryota > Metazoa > Annelida > Polychaeta > Sabellida > Oweniidae > Owenia > Owenia fusiformis. The sequence goes on from CAIIXF020000006.1 coordinate 7,877,636, forward strand.
TAACTACCTACTGGTACTGGCACATAGGTAGTTACACATTAAACCACTTATTAAGTTGATTGGGCAACCCAACTTTATTTGCCCTTAAATGGCTAAAATAAAAAATAAATGTCATTCTTCCTCTTGATTCACACTGATTCATGTCACATTAATCTCATTATCTTTATTAGTTTAACACTCATAACCTTACTCTTCAACAAACATGTACACTTTGTACAGCAATACATGTCTAATCAAAATGCCATTGGGATCACCATAAGTGCTTTCAATACCAGTCAATCTCATAGGAAGGTTTCTTTAAGGGATCGGGAATCAATAGATTACATAATTGGGACTGAAAGTGTTCAAATTGTGAGGTATTTGAATAAATTAGGTGTTCAGATATACTATGTTTTATTATATATTTTAAGTAGCATAGGATCAACCAGTATGTTAACGTGGACTTCTTATGATTAATTATTAATAGTAAATATTAACATATTTTCCCCATTGACGTCAATCAAATTGACGCAACAATAGGAAATGATTAAAAATTAAGAAGGAAAAAACATATATGACAAATAATGTGAACATATAAAAAAGATCCTCTGACATTTAATTCAGTATAGTGAACAAGATAACACAAGCGATTATCAAAATGGCAGACACAAATAATAAAGGTACAGTATAGTACAGTACTCATACATTCAAAAAAGAAATGTCACAGCTATTTTTGTCTTATGGGAGCTTAACTCCCCAAGTATGTATTTTGGACACAATACCTAAAATGTATTCTCATCTGGAGGCAAGACTTAGCTTCTCCAAAGTAAATGTATCTCAATTCTAATGAGTTTTCTCTAGATTTTTAAAACATATTATAAACAGGCACAGTAAAACATAGTATATATAAGCTTGACTCTTTAAAACTAAATCCATTAACATGTGAGCGAATGCCAGCAACACTTTTTGGACAGCACAGTAGTACCTAATGGGTTAGGGTCATAGTACTAGTGTTTACACATACTTTATATCCGCTAGGCTTATTTACCATCTTTTTAACTCCCCTTGGTCGGAGTCAAGACTGACGTGTGCAAAGATGTTTACTTACTATTTGTTACTATTGTGAAATGCTTTGCTGTGTTATCAGTGGTTCAACGTAGATATTTGAAAATAAACAATTTTCTTATTGGTTGATCGCGGATAAACAAAAATCGAGAAAAACCTAGAATATACTGGTAAAAAATTGACACTATAAAGAGATAGATTGTACTATAATACTGTTCATGCATATAGAATATACAGTTTAAAATCAAAAAGAGGAGTAACTGACTGAAGAGACAAAGCTACATATAAAACTCAATTATCAATTAATCAAAATGACTGTAAAAACAACTAAAAAAGGTATGTATATATTAATATTATATATTTCATTGACTGGTATTAGGGATGGGAGAGGTTAAATGTAAACATCTCTATTCTCTCTATCTCTTTTGAATGAATAACATTATATTAGGTGTCAACAACACATATACTGAAACTGAAAGCCGAACATGGTTTATTTTTAGAAATGATATTACAAATCAGCACATTTTTTCCTAAATGCTCTATCTGCCTAGCTAGCAAAGAGGAACTCTTAATTAATCATGTTACTATGAATAATGAAGTACTTGAACATGTGATACATATCAACTTTGTATGAATCAAAATCTTACTTGAAAAGTAACATCAATTAATATGAAAATATCGAGGCAATTGCCTGGTATATCACAGAAAGTGAACCAGTTATGAAATGTCTAGCACATGGCTTATTCATCTATGGAAATATTATTTAGAGTGACGCAGATTGCTTCTGGTGGTGCCATAAATGACCAGCAAATAGTAACTTCAAAGCTGACTCTTTAGCCTTTTTAATGATTTAAAAAATGAGGATAAAATATAAAAATATCGAAATCAATAGGCAACAATGGATCTTTAAATCAAAATTAAAACGAATAGTTGTCTATGTATACATAGTATATGTTTGCTCTGAATCAACATATGATAAACCAGCAGTACACCTAAGGTTACACCTTATAATATACTGGACTATTGAAATTCATGAACCTAGCCTGAAGGTTAAAATATATATCAGTTCAAACTATATGTATGGACATTCAAGCATAGCACATTTTAATTAATGAATAATAAATACAGGGGAACAGCTAAACACATGGGCTAATTTTGTAGAGGTGAGTTACATATGGTTATTACTAGTATATGTTATGCAGGCCAGGAAAGCGCTTAAAACCAATTTAGTAAGTTTCATATCCTATGTCTGTCTAAGCCATCTAGCCCCCATTTTATATAGAGAAAGATGGATATAGCACCGTTTAACAAGAATATAAGCCCAAGTATCACAGTGAGAGAAAAACAAAAAATTTAAAGGCCCCATTCTTCAAAGATAGTTAAATATTTCAAGAGGTTGAAATCTTTCTAAAGAATTTGCCATCTAACAACTTAATAATTCATGAAGAATAAATGGATATTTAAAAATACAGTACTTCCAAACTTTGCATGGGGACTTTAACAGACACATTTAGAATGATGAGAGGGTGATTTTGTTTTGAATTCAAAACAATTTACCAATATTTGGCATTGAACTTTTGGTGATTAAGATTAACTTCAAATTTGCATTTGTAGAGTTTTGAAACCACCCTTTAATTTATCTTAATAGACTTTTGTTGATTTTGCACAAACATTAATCAAAACTTAACATTCAGAATATCTCTTTTGTATCAACAACAGTGTCATTTATGATTTCCATTTAATTTAAAGGCCCACTATACTTAATTTGGAAGAAAAAATAATCATTGAAACATGTTACTCACACACTCGCTCAAATATGACACAAAGTTTGATTTCCTTTAATTTTCAACCAAGAAAAAAATAACTCACCTAGAAAAAAGCATTTGAAGTTCAGAGATCATTAGACATGCATGCACATGTTAAACAAAGCGCATGTTTTAAATCACTGTAATGATTTAAAAGATGGCGACACTTCTATAAAAATGAATGTATCATGTAAAACAAAAAACTCTGCCATCTTTCAATGGCATTGATAAAAACTTGATATAGAAAGCTTGACAAATCAAAAATATTCTCTGATAATTTATTATAAGCTTTGATGTGGTCTATTTGAGCTGTTGTTGGTGTCAAATGAATGAAAGAATACATTGGACATACTATGAAATTCAAATGTAAGTCTTTATTTTGCCCAAAAACATTGAAAATAAGCGAAGCGGGCCTTTAAACAAAAATAGTCAATATTTTTCTTTCATTTTGTATAATTTCAGTTGGACCTAGTTGGTTCTGGAGACTTTTTGTATACCTGGGGTGTTGTAAGATGTCAGAACAAAAACAGAAGTCAAATAAAGTTTCAACCTCAACAGACAGAATCAAAGCTGCAACATTAAATGTCAGCTGTGACAACCATGCCAATAGAATGGTCGAAAACCATGGTGAACAATATAATTTCAAGAAAAGATTTGATAAACAGTATGATAAACTGGATTCACTTGGGTTAGATGTGATTGCCTTGCAAGAAATTCGTTTAAAAGAAAATCTCGACTATATGAAAGACAAGATGAAGGACAAATATACTGTTCATTATTTTAAGAATAATTCCTCAACAATGAGCTTCAATAATTGCTTATGTATTCGTAAAGATTCTCAATGGACCAAAATAGATACCAAACAGTACTGGACGACACTTAAAGATGACATACCTGCACTTAGCAAAGACCCAGAAGCAAGAGTTCCACAGATATATGAAAAGGAAATTAAAGGGGACCCACATGGACGATGCATGGGGGTTACAGTTTTGCAGCACAAAACGTCTCAACGCAAAATTCTTGTTGCCTCAGTACAAGTGGTACCTTTTGGGGAAACAAAAGCAGTTCAACAGAAAGCAAGCTTGTCATTATCTGGTATGGCACGTGACATTACAGGCGAGGACTGTCCAGTTATAATAGCTGGGGACTTCAATATTTTTAATGAAGACCGCGAAGGTGACACATTTGAAAAAATAAAAGAATATGCAAACTTGAATAGCCTCATAGAGATTCCACCAAAAAGATTACACATCCCAAGCAATGGCAATAAAGATGATAAAATCATAACAGATGAAACCAAAATTGGGACTTTTAATCCATGGTCTTCTGACTCCTACGCTGATGTGGTCTATAAACAACCTCTGGGCTATTCAAAACTTGATACAATATTTGCTTCAATGTCATTAGAGTGCAAAGAAGGTGTTGATGTCATGCCAGTGTCAATGGATGAAGGGCTAAATGATCCTTCTAATATGTCTGATGAAGAGAGGAAATCACATGATGAATTGCGATATATTTTCAAAGACAAACTGGCATCAGATCATTTCCTCCTTAGCGCCACCTTTACTTTAAAATGATAAATAAAACCATGGCAATACTTGTATTTAAAGTCATTATGATACAGCTTTGAATAACCTAAATTAAAAATAAAATGATTCTCATATATTTAATTCATACTCAATATATCAAGAGCAAATATTTAATGTGTGGTAATGTAAATCAGCCACATGTGGTCCTTGAAATTACGATTTGTCTTACGATCGTTAGTATCACAATTAATGTATCAGTCAATAATAGTATAAACCTTTTAAAAAATAAACCAAATAAATAGTCAATTCATACATATTTTTTTTTGTGTCTTGAATTACCATGTGGAATCTTCTATTGATTAGTTAATTTCTGTACCACCTAATGCCCAATTCTATATACCCTGCGCGCAGAGTCTAGTTATAAACTAAACTGAAGATGAAGCTCTCTTTTAAGAAGTGAAGTTGAATGAATGCAAAAGGTAAATTCTATAGTGTCTTATTCACAAAAGTTTCATAACAAGGCATGTTGATTACACATATTATTGGAGAGATTGGAAACATATCTAAGTACCTTATTTGTTGGGATGGTAACCTGTATTATTTGTAACATATCTATAGGTGGTAATTGTATGAATTTTTGAAACTCAATCTAACCTCAATTTGTTTTCGTTAAAGCTTAATTACTCCTGGAATCAATCTGAGGTTAAGAAATGTTGCATGTCCTGATTGTACTAACTAGTTTGATACCAATACCATGATAACAGAAGATATTACCGAAAAGGAAATTGAAAGAATTCACCATAGCTACGGAATGAAAACTATAATGTCACATTTTGGTGGTGATATAATGAACAATCTTGCTTAAGAACCCTCTCGATCAATTTTAAAAAACATATACAGAATGTACTGCATTCTAGAATAAAGACAAAAAAGTATTCATCTGCCTTGATTTAATCTCTCGATAATGCCAAAAATCCGCAAATTGGAATTCAGCAGCCATTTTGATAATTCCTCCTTGAGGAAAGTCTAATGCTAATACAGCATCAGCACATAGGTCTTAACCAAATCTGACAACTGGTATTTGAGTTATTAAGATCATATTTTTTACATAATTTAACTGAACTTGTCATTTCAATTCATTTCTTCAAGAATGGAAGCTTGAACATCCATGTAGGAAACTCCTTCACGAGCATAGGTCCAATTCCCATAAGTACAGTGACACCTATTTTCTTGTATATGAAATAGAAGCATATTTAACATGGTAGTTTGGTTATCAAATTACTTGTTTGGTGTACCAGGAAAGATGGCTACTCAATATCCCTATCTATTCAATATCTCTAACTTTGTTAGGAGGTATAAAAAATTCCACAGTTCCATCAACAGTGTGCATCAGTATTAATCAAAGTAATCTTATTACCTTTGTAAATGGAAAGAAAAACAGTTCTTAATACTAAATTCATAGAATCATTTGTTTTACTCCTGAATTTTATGATCTGGGTTCAACATATTCAAAAGAAATTCCACGATTTGAAATGAAAAATTGGTCACTCTAACAATTTCATATCTTCTTGTACTTCATAAAAGAAATAAGATATTAATTCTGAAATGGGCTTATATCCATGTTATATTATGCCTTTACCATAGCTCTATCACCTCCTGGTGCTCCAACCAATCAGACTTTATCAATAATAAGTACATAACATGAAGGGACATAAGACTTGTCATTTCAATTCATTTCTTCAAGAATGGAAGCAGAGAAAATTGGTTCCTGCTAGAAGATAATTCAGATTTCAAATATTTCAGTTTAGTTATTGAGCAAGGATGGCAATTGATGAGAAAAATACTTAAATGACAGCAAATCAAAAAGTAAATTTACTTTTTTTGTAGATTGTAGGCTTAGTTTTTTAGTGACTAATATGTCATTGTAATGACATCAGAGAGTCAATAAAAGATATATATATATATACAACATTTTGGTATTATACATACGTGTATGCAAAAGATGGAACTTTGTGCATAAAGAAGACTGAATGAGGTAAGCATTTACTTTTACTTTTTATCAAAAATATATTCTAGATGTAGAGATTACGTGACATGTATGATATAATAATATAATAATTAATTAGCCCATTTCTCATACTTTTTGTTGTTTGCTTTAGAATTCAAATTTTTTTCTCTTTTACCGATTATTGATAACAATCTGAAAAATATACATCCTCAATGTAATGGTCATCGAATTGTACCAATTTTAATTTGAAAAATATCTGTATATTTTTAATATAATTGTTTTAGTAAACCTAACTAACATTGTCTTTGGCATTGTCTTTTCTTTTCTACAAATTCTTTGGAATGGAATGAACCATCTTTATCCAACTCTCGTTGGAGCGAAATGACACAAAATACTTAGTTCTCTCAATATCGTAGTTATACAAGGAAACTTAGGTTTATTCTAAATACCCACCCAAAAAAGATAAAATCAAAATACACATTTTACTTTATCTTTTTAATTTTTTTAAAATCAACCCTAAACTTTCCTTGTATGAATAAAATATTGAGAGAACTAAGTATGTTGTGTGGATGGTATGTCATTTTGGATATATGTTTAAGAACAAACGACAGGTCGAATGGGTTTACTAAAAAATTGTATAAAATAATATATAAATATTTTTCAAATTAAATTATTACCATTAAAAGATGACAATTGTATTGACGATGTGTAATTTTTCAGATTTTTTGTTTAAGACGAAAACAAAATTTTGAATTAAGTTCACCGAATCATATGTGGTCCTTTACCTGGTAAAATGCTTTAAATACGATGATTATTTAATGCGAAATTGAGAATTCACAACATCGGTGTTACTGACTTATCTATTAAATTTAAAGGAGCATTATGCCATAATAAATGGCTGTACATTTGCATTAAAGTTCATTTGAAAAAAATACAATATCAGTGATAACAGGTATTTGCTTTGATACCATCTTGTTTCAGGAATAGACTAAAAGCGATTTTATGAATTAGGAAAATAACGATTTCCCTGGGAAGTAAAAATGCTTTACATATTAAAGCAGAACAAGATAAGATAAGAAAATTAGAATGGAATGAAAAAAGTAAAGAGAAAAGTAATTGTTTGAAATGATCGCGCAATCTTAGTATACAATTACGTGTATTGTATTATATACATGTATTCCAAGTGATTGACCATTCACTTAAAGTATCAATTTTTAATCATCCTCTCCTAATATTCTATTGCAGTAAATCTGAGAAGGAAAAGAGACGATATTGTCCTATTACCAACAAATGAAGCCCTTAATGGTGATTAAAGTGATTCATTATGATGTAAGCAATGATCCATGTAGGTACAGTGCAAGACTTCAAATAGGCAACAGGTATTTGTACCACTGACATTAACCAAACATTGTTCATTAGCATGGCAAGCAAGCAATATCAGTATAACATAAAACACAATTTTGACTTTAAACCATAGTAGCAACCAGTAAAAAAAAACACTACAAAAAACTGCTTGTCAGCAAGTTGCTTATAATTAAAATATAAACAAGAATGATCTGCAACCATGACAACTAGTGTAATTGACAATATCACTATGGCAACCAATGAAACCATCATAAACAGTACAACTGCTATACCAGGTGATATGACAGAAGACACCAATAGAATAACTCATAACGTTCATGAGATGAATATTGAAATGCTGAAGCCCATTCTGTCGCCTGAGGAACTCTCTGTACACATGGTAATAGAGATCATTCTGATGGTGCTTATATGTACAGGCAACATACCAGTTCTGATGAGCATGTATATCTACAAGTGTCTGCACAGTGTCACTAACATGTTCCTTGTTAGTTTGGCCATAGCTGACTTGATGATGGGACTGTTCGGCTGCCCTCTTGATATCCTCATCCTCTATGTCATGCCATTGACATATGGACATCACATCCAGGACAAATGGCTATGTGCAGCAAGGCTATTTAGTCATGACTTATCCGTAGGGGCATCTGTATTCAGCATGGTTGGGATAGCTATAGATCGTTTCATTGCTGTCAAGTATCCACTAAGATACTGTGACTTGGTGACACATAAGCGCGCTGGAATCTACATTTGCATCATATGGGTGTACTGCATAATCGTATCATCGGGCAACTTCGTCGGCGACATTATCAAGTTTGGACCAGGGGATATCTGCCGATCAAACATGGTGATGGATCCGAAATTTGCTCTTTTTCTGAAATGTAACCTAGGGGCATCTTTCTTGGTCAGTACTATTGCTCACATTGTGGTTGCCATGTTCGCTACACACCAAAGGGCAAGGGTGGCTTCAGAATTAGCCGCGTTTAACAACAACCTAGCTGTGGCGTACAAGAAACAGAATCGCATAACAAAAACAATGTCTTTGATCGTGGGGATGTTCATCCTGTGTTGGTTACCCTGGGTCTTACTCTCATTGGTGAAATTCAAGAGGCCGGAGCCAAAATGGTACAAACATTTGTTTTATTTCACAGTTGAGATTTCAATTGCAAATAGCTTGATCAACCCCTGGATTTATGCTTTTCAACTGAAGTTATGGAAAAAAGCTATGAGAAATGTGCTCTTTTGCAGATACCAGGCTCAGATATCCGATGATTAATTTGTTCATTTAGTCAGAAATGTCATGATTTTCATGTAGAAACACCTGATACTTGGGAATATTATATCATAACTATGTCATCCAAGAATATCAAGCATACTATGCTTCTATAGGCAGGTATTATTGTAACTCACTGACATTAGTAAATGTTCACTTTGAAGCAAAATGACAAAAGTAAATGGTCACATTAGTGCACTGCCATAAGTAAATGGTCACATTATAGTGAACTTTTTTTTTTTTTTTAAATTTATTTCTATCATTCATTAGCATACAAATCAATATTTCAAAATGAAATATTTCAAAAACTTTAAATACATTTTCTCAATCAACAATGTTTCTAACATATTTTTCATATTCAAACATTACAGATATATTTTTTCTCTCATTCTTTGAAAACTTAAAGTCATGTATAGTTTTCTTTATTACAAGTGACTTGTATAATAAATTTTAATCTAATATTCCCATCCCTATTTTTTCAGGTGACAGGTCATCTCAACCCCAAGTCATCTCAACCCAGTCCAACTCAACCCCAAGTCAACTCAACCCCAAGTCAAGTCAACCTCAGTAAAACTCAACCCCAAGTCAACTCAACCCTGTAAAACTCAACCCCAGTAAAACTCAACCCTATTCATTTGTGCAATGTCTAATTAAATTTTTTATGATGAATAATTTAAGTCATTCATTTCTGAAAATCTAGCATTTTGCATGATACTTTGAATAGAAAGTTGTAAAAGTATTAAAAAAACAGTTGAGCTCAAGGATAATTCAACAAGTTGTCACTATTATTTAATTTAAGACATCTTTTGAAATCAAATTTTAGATAATTTAGAAATAATTAACAATGTAATATAATTTTTTATTTATATTAACAAGCATTAATAAAATCATTAACATTTACTAATTAATAGACTGAAAGCATATATGCGTGGCCAGGAGGGGTGCGCACACACCCTTGAACCAATTTTGAAGGAAGTTGCATGATTTTTTGTCAAAACATCTTTTTTGGCTCGCTTATGCCACGATCGGAACTCCCTGACTGAAAACCTGATTTTTTGGGCGATCACATCCCTCCTAACTGAAAGCTGGCTATGCCCCTGGAAGGGAAGCAATGGTCATGTTCCAGTTTTCCAAATAATCACGAGTGTCAACCTCATAGGGATTACAACAAAACAAATGTATTAGCAAGATTAATAAAATGCCCCATATTTTAATCCTATTAGTATCATGTTGACATTTGGAGATAAACTCATTATTATAATCTAAAAAGGCAGTGGTCTAAGAATGAAAATCACAAATTGAATAATCAGAATTATTTTTATGAAATAAACTTTCTTATAAGTTTATCAATATATAGAAATATAGGGGTTGAGTTTTACTGGGGTTGAGTTTTACAGGGTTGAGATGACTAGGGGTTGAGTTTTACTGGGGTTGATTTGACTTGGGGTTGAGTTGACTTGGGGTTGAGTTTTACTGGGTTGAGATGACTTGGGGTTGAGATGACCAGGAAGCTTTTTTCATAATCATTCAAAGCTATATCTTTCCAAATATTTTTAATTGCATTACAATGTATAAAAAAGTGTTCAATATTATCAACTTCGTTACATAGTTTACATAAATCAGATTGTTCTATGTTATATTTTTTTAATAAACCACCATGTGTAAATATACCATGGACAATTTTCCATTGGATACTTAAAAGACCAGTGTCTGACGTACATTTAAATAGCTGATTCCAAATGTCTGAACCAATAGTCAAACCATTAAATTGTACATCACACTGCCTTTCTTTTACAAGCTTATTCCTGGTTTTCTGTGATGTTAATTTTTCAATTTCTATCCCTCGAAATACTAGTGTTTCACTGGGTTTTATATTACCATACATATGAATTTTCTCTTGATTTAAACAAGCTCTTAAAATGTTATATTGCATTAAAGTTTCAGCATTTTTTCCTATTAATTCAGAAATTACCTCATATGGTTTTAAGTGTCCATTCACAACAACATCTGATATGTAGATTAAACCCTTTTCTATCCACTTGTGAAAGTACAAGGGATATCTACTTAATACAATATTTCTGTTATTCCATATTATAGATTCATCTGTATAATTGCTATTCTCAAGCCATGTAAATAATAACTTTTTATAGAAAATGCTCAAATGAGCGATACCTTTCAACTGATCAGCACTTATATTGCTGTTGAGAACACTAAACTTTTTACCTAATTTTCCATACATATACTCTGGTATAGCTCTCCAGTGGCCATCGCCATCCTCTGTTAATCTTTTAATCCATTGAATCATGTATGCAATTTGTAAGTCTTTACAGTTAATCATTTTTAAACCACCACAATCATAGCCTTGTACTAAAATATCTCTTTTTACTTTATCAGGCACCTTTTTAAGGTCTTCCTCTTTGAATTTTCCTTTTGCCCATATGAACTTGAACATCATGGTGTTAATTCTATTTAACAATTTATCTGGTAAAATAAATAATTGCATTAAATACGAAAATTGAGATAGCAAAAGTGATTTAACAATGACAATTTTACCCATAACAGATAAACTTCTGCCATTCCATGATTTCATGATATTTTCACACTTGATAAATTTTGGTTCAAAATTAACATTATTTTCAACAACACTTGTTGAACTAAAGGTAATTCCTAAAATCTGTATACAATTTTCTGGATATATTTTCCATTTAATTTCACCAGGATTGTCCTTTTGATTTTTCCACTTACCTAGCCACAAAGCTTCGGTCTTTTTAACATTTAATTTTAAACTGGACACATCATAAAAAGCTTTAAAAACATGTATTGTATTATGAAAAGATTGATCATCATGTAAAAATAAAGAGGTATCATCTGCAAATTCTCCTTTTCGCAGTTCGCTCTTTGAATCAGAACGTTCGCAAATATGCACTGAAAAAGCACTCAAAAAGGACAAAATTTGATTGGTCAATATTTTCCCACTATGCATTTCGCGTAGCTATTTGCGTGACACGAAAGTGCTAAATCAAACTAATTACTCAATTTTGTTTTTACACCCGCACGCTAAATAAAACAATGACACCATCGTAAGTATTCTTCTTTGTCATTGCTTTAATGGTCAGTATACAGAGTTTAATCAATAAAAGATTGTACAATGAACAACAAAATTCGGGAACGAGTACTATACATTTGCTTTCGGACCACTGAACAGATTGACCTAGATAATAGCGACGCGTCTTCTTTGGTCTACTGCTCAGTTGTTTGTGGGTTTTCAACGTAACTCTATAATGTAATTTGAAGATGAATACTTTTATTCAGTTGTTGCATCGATGTCGCAGTTTGTAGTGCGGTAAGATTGGCATGAAAGTATTAAAAGTCGAATGGAATTGTTTTTTCCAATATGGCGACTAGTCTACTGATCACGTGACCTTCTCTTTCGGAATATTTTCTCACTTTTCAATCATCGTTTTCACCACGCTATGAATTAATACAATGAAAAAAATAGCTGTTATATTAAGATTAATGAGAGATCAATCGTTTCTAATAATTTTTTCTGTACTCTCGTACGGGAATATGAACGAATATATCGTTTGAAAAATAGGTGTGAAAATCCCCATGTTAAACCTATGAGGGAAAATAAGGAAGTATAAATTTGTTCCTCCGCGAACTGCATCATGGGAAATATTTTGCCCTTATAAGGAAAGATTTTCGCGTCTTCTCTTTTGAAGAGGGAACAACGATTTCGATAATTGCAGTATCTTTGTTTGATCGGCACACCCTTGAATTTTAATACCTTTTATGTTTTTTTCTTGTCGAACCTTACAAGACAGTAGTTCACAAGCTATTATAAATGTCAGTGGAGATAATGGGCAGCCCTGCCGAATGCCACGGTGCAGATTAATTAATTAATTATAGTGAACTAATATAAGTAAATCATCACATTGCACCTAAGTAAAGGTTAAAAGGATAACTAGCATAGGTAAATGGTCAGATTATTGCCTACTGACAAACAAATGGTCATATTTTAGCGAAGTGACAGAAGTAAATGGTCATTTTAAAGAGCACTTACCTAAATATAGCAGAGTAAATTGTTACAATAATATGGTAATTTGACATAAGTATATCATAACATAAGTAAATTAGTAAATTGTCACATTGTAGCAAATGCCACAAGTTAATGGTCACATTGTAGCAAATGCCACAAGTTAATGGTCACATTGTAGCAAATGCCACAAGTTAATGGTCACATTGTAGCAATATAACATGAGTTATTGCTTATCATAGTGAACTGAAATAAGTAAACTATCACATTGTAACTCACTGGCATTAGTAAATGATTACATAACAGCAAAATGACATGGTACAAAGACATAGATAATTGGTCACATTGTAGTGAAATGACACAAGTACATGATCATATTGTAGTGAAATGACACAAGTAAATGGTCATAATATAGTGCAATGACACAAGTAAATGGTCATAATATAGTGCAATGACACAAGTAAATGGTCATAATATAGTGCAATGACACAAGTAAATAGTCATATTATAGTGAAATGACACAAGTAAATGGTCATATTGTAGTGACATGACACAAGTAAATGGTCATATTGTAGTGAAATGACACAAGTAAATGGTCACATTGTAGTGAAATGACACAAGTAAATGGTCATATTGTAGTGAAATGACACAAGTAAATGGTCATATTGTAGTGCAATGACACAAGTAAATAGTCATATCACAGTGTACTGCAATAAGTACATGGTATTATTATAGTGTACTGACATAGATAATTTGTTACATTATCATGAAATGTGCAATGACATAGGTAAATGGTCACATTATTGTCCAATGACACATATAAATGGTCATATCATAGTGTACTGATAAGTACATTGTCATATAATAGTGCAATGACAAAGGTAAATGGTCACATTGTTGTCCAATGACACGTATAAATGGTCATATAATAGTGTACTGATGTAAGTACATGGTCATATAATAGTGCAATGACAAGGATAAATGGTCACATTATTGTCCAATAACACATATAAATGGTCATGTCATAGTGTTCTGATAAGTACATGGTCATATAATAGTGCAATGACATAGGTAAATGGTCACATTATTGTCTAATGACACATATAAATGGTCATATAATAGTGTACTGATGTAAGTACATGGTCATATAATAGTGCAATGACAAGGGTAAATGGTCACATTATTGTCCAATGACACATATAAATGGTCATATCATAGTGTACTGATAAGTACATGGTCATATAATAGTGCAATGACATAGGTAAATGGTCACATTATTGTCCAATGACACATATAAATGGTCATATCATAGTGTACTGATAAGTACATAGTCATATAATAGTGCAATGACAAAGGTAAATGGTCACATTGTTGTCCAATGACACATATAAATGGTCATATAATAGTGTACTGATGTAAGTACATGGTCATATAATAGTGCAATGACAAGGGTAAATGGTCACATTATTGTCCAATGACACATATAAATGGTAATTTAATAGTGTACTGATGTAAGTACATGGTCATATAATAGTGCAATGACAAGGGTAAATGGTCACATTATTGTCCAATGACACATATAAATGGTCATATAATAGTGTACTGATGTAAGTACATGGTCATATTGTAGTGAAATGACACAAGTAAATGGTCATATTCTGGTGCACTAACTAGGGTAAATTGTCAAATTATCGTAGCATGGCACAAGTAAATGGTCACTCATAATGCACTGATATAAGTAAATTGTCACATTATCCTACAATGACACATACAAATAATGGTAGTGCACTGACATAAGTATATGGTCACATTCTTGAAGTGAAATGATATAAGTAGATGGTCATATTGTAGTAAAATGACACAAGTAAATGGTCATATTCTGGTGCACTAACTAGGGTAAATTGTCACATTATCGTAGCATGACACAAGTAAATTGTCAACAGGGCCGTCAGATGGGGGGGTGCGATGGGTGCGACCGCACCCCCCTTTGTTACCCCCCAAAATAAATTTGAAAAAAAAAATTGAAAATAATTTTTTTTTTTGAAAAATATTTTTTTTTGTAATTTTTTTTCATTGACTTATACACTTTGAAAGTACACAGAAAGCACCAAATAGCATCTTAAAAGTGTAAAACTTTCTAGGTGTATTGGCCACCCCTCACACACCCCACAAAACAATGGAAAAGTTCTAAATTTATTTTAGTGTTTTCTCTCAGACACTTTTAAAGTGCCCAGACATCATCAAAACAAAACAATGAAAAAGTTCTGAATTTGTTTTATGTATTGTCTCAGACACTTTTAAATTGCCCCGACATCATAAAATAGCTCCTTGATAAAGTTAATGATTCTGGAAGACTAACACTTACTCGCCCTCTGGCATCCCCACTCCACCTCCCCCTCTGGCAGCCCCCCCCCCTTAACACCCCCCCCCACAAAAAAAAATTGAGATTTTTCAAATTTTTTTATTGACTCATACATTTTGAAAGTGCCCAGCATAGCACCAAATAGCATCTTATTATTGTATAAAATTTTCTTGGAAAATATGCGCTTTTTGTGCCCAAACTTTATCGAATAGCACCTTGATGTCGTAAATTTTGATATGGGGGACAAACACTTGCTCCCCCTCTGGCACCCCAGCCCCACCTCCCCCTCTGGCACCCCCCCCCCTTTGACACCTCCAAAATTTGAAAAAAATTGTGATTGTTTTTCAATGTTTTTATTGACTTATACCTTTAAAAGTGCCCAGAAGCACCAAATATCATCTTTAAATTGTAAAACTTTCATGGAGAGTTAGCCACCCCTCACATTCCCCACAAAACAAAATAAAATATTCTGAATTTCATGTATTGTCTCAGACATTTTTTAAGTGCCCAGACATCATCAAATAACACCTTGATATGGTCAATGTTTCTGGGGGACAACCCCTTGCTCCCCTACTGGCACCCCACCCCACTTCACCCTCTCATCCTCTTTGACACCCCCAAAAGAATTTGAAAAAAATTCACATTTTTCTTATTGACTCATAACGCACAGGCGTACCAGATGGTTGCAAATTCGCTCCAAATACAACCAAATTTCAAAATTTTCCAGGGGGAGAACCCCCAGACCCCCCTGAATGTTCGGTTTTTTATTCTCTCAACTCTTATTCTTGTGGTGGTGGCGTACTACTTAGAAACTTACACTTTGAAAGTGCCCAGAAAGCACCAAATAGCATCTCAAAACTGTAAAATTTTCTAGGGGGAGTGGACTCCTCCTCACACCCCCCACAAAACAATTGGAACGTTTGGAAGTTGCATTTCTTAATTCCAAACCAATATAGGGAGTAACTGCCCCCCCCCTCTGTCTTACGCGATTTGATTTACGCGGCAAAAAATTGACAATTTATATTCTCTTTAGTAAGCTAAAAACCGCACCCCCCTTGGAGAAAAGTGTCTTACGGGCCTGGTCAATCATATTTGTATTATACACAGGCAAATTATATCAAGCTTGAATGAGGCTCGAAAATTACAAATAATTATGGGCTATAATGGACTATAATCAAAATGTAATTTTAATGTTCTCTATATTTTATTTCATTGATCACAAAAAGTTAATCAAAAATAACGAAGTTTTACGTGCCTTCTTACGAGCCTCGTACAGGCAAGTACATGGACCGAAAATTAACAGCAGTTAAGGGCCTCGTAATGCATAAATGGGTCGGAAAGTACGGGTTCTAACAGCCTTGTAATCACAAGTTGTTACAAGGCTTGGAAATTATGAGCAGTTATGGGGCTCGTTACGAGGCCCATACACAGTTGTACAAAGCCCATTGAGGGAACGGGGCTTGTACAACCTGGTAGGGCCCTCATGTAATTTGCCTGTGTAGTGCACTGGCACAAGTTAATGGTCATATTGTAGTGAACTGACACAAGTAAATGGTCATATTGTAGTGAAATGACACAAGTAAATGGTCATATTGTTGTGAAATGACACAAGTAAATGGTCATATTGTAGTGAAATGACACAAGTAAATGGTTATATTGTAGTGAAATGACACAAGTAAATGGTCATATTGTAGTGAAATGACACAAGTAAATGGTCATATTGTAGTGAAATGACACAAGTAAATGGTCATATTGTTGTGAAATGACACAAGTAAATGGTCATATTGTAGTGAAATGACACAAGTAAATGGTCATATTGTAGTGAAATGACACAAGTAAATGGTCATATTATAGTGAAATGACACAAGTAAATGGTCATATTGTAGTGAAATGACACAAGTAAATGGTCATATTGTTGTGAAATGACACAAGTAAATGGTCAAATTAATCAATTTCAATGTTGTTCAAAAATATGTGCTGTGCCACCAGCAGGAAGCACTAGCACCAAGTGACCATATCTAATTAAGATTCCTTGCGTATGAGATAATTATATATATAACTATTGTGATGACAGCAAAAATTCAGAGCAGGTATGTCAATCAATCCTACATATAGCAAATCTAATTAGCTCTTGATGAGAAATGTGGGTAAATATATTTTGATGTGTACAGGATATAGCTTTCAGATAAATTTAGCAGTATAATAAAATATCAAACCTTGTATGAAATTATAAAATATGTAAATGTATGTCTGGCATAATAAATTATTGTGATTTGATGTAGAAAGTAAATTATTCTTCATTGTATATTGTAATATGATATCCAATAAACAACTCAATTAAAACATCTCATGATTCACATCAAAATACGAATCATGACATAATACATCATGCTCGAACAGGATCAGGGTAAGTAAAGGCTTATATTAATTAAGATTCTACAAAAGATCAAACTAAAGCTCAGATTTCATCAGTCTACTTTAATCATCTAAACAAGGCATTAACATGACAAAATGTCACCACCTAAAACAATTTGGTCAATTTAAAGCAAGTTGGAAAATACCTTTTGACCTTGAGAAGGTCATTGAAGGTCAAAGGTCAAATCTAAAGTCAGATTTGAACTTCTGAGAACTTGTAAAGTCAAATTTGAACTTTTGAAAAGATGTAGATGATTTTGAAAAAAAAATTTGGTCAATTTGAAGCAAGTTGAAAACAGACCTTTTTGACCTTTTTTGACCTTGAGAAGGTCATTAAAGGTCAAATGTCAAATCTAAAGTCAGAATTGAATTTCTGAGAACATGTAGATGATTTTGAAAAAAAAATTAGTCAATTTGAAGCAAGTTGAAAAAGACCTTTTTGACCTTTTTTAACCTTGAGAAGGTCATTGAAGGTCAAATGTCAAATCTAAAGTCATATTTGAATTTCTGAGAACATGTAGATGATTCTGAAAAAAAATTTTAGTCAATTTGAAGCAAGATGAAAAAATACCTTTTTGACCCTTTTTGACATTGAGAAGGTCAAATGTCAAATCTAAAGTCAGATTTGAATTTCTGAAAACATGTAGATGATTTTGAAAAAAGAATTTAGTCAATTTGAAGCAAGTTGAAAAAAGACCTTTTTGACCTTTTTTGACTTTGAGAAGGTCATTGAAGGTCAAATGTCAAATCTAAAGTCAGATTTGAATTTCTGAGAACATGTTGATGATTTTGAAAAAAAAATTTAGTCAATTTGAAGCAAGTTGAAAAAAGACCTTTTTGACCTTTTTTGACTTTGAGAAGGTCATTAAAGGTCAAATGCCAAATCTAAAGTCAGATTTGAATTTCTGAGAACACGTAGATGATTTTGAAAATTTTTTTTAGTCAATTTGAAGCAAGTTGAAAACAGACCTTTTTGACCTTTTTTGACCTTGAGAAGGTCAAATGTCAAATCTTAAGTCAGATTTGAATTTCTGAGAACACGTAGATGATTTTGAAAAAAAAATTTAGTCAATTTGAAGCAAGTTGAAAACAGACCTTTTTGACCTTTTTTGACCTTGAGAATGTAATTGAAGGTCAAATGTCAAATCTAAAGTCAGATTTGAAGGTCAAATGTCAAATCTAAAGTCAAATCTAAAGTCAGATTTGAATTTCTGAGAACATGTAGATGATTTTGAAAAAAAATTTAGTCAATGTGAAGCAAGTTGAAAAAAGACCTTTTTGACCTTGAGAAGGTCATTGAAGGTCAAATGTCAAATCTAAAGTCAGATTTGATTTTCTGAGAACATGTAGATGATTTAGAAAAAAATTGAAGTCAGTCTAAACAGTATTTGTTAAGTTATAGGAAGTTGTAAGAAATTGTTACAGACGCCGGACGCCAACCTCCAACCACCAACCGCCAACCACCAACCGCCAACCACCAACCGCCGTCGCAAAAAAACGGAGACCATAACAATATGTCACCACTTTTGGTGGTGACATAACTAGAGAAACAGCAACTCCTACGAGTAGCTAATCCCACTAAACTAAACATATTTCATCAAATCACTCATTATTTTAAAAATAATATCCATTGAAGTAACAAGGAAGATAGAAGTAACAAGAAAATATGAAGAAAATGTGCAAAGAGGTATTTGAGTAATCGAAGATAACATTTTTCATGAAAATTGTGGTCCCTTACATTGAAAAGGCCTTCTGAAGCAGAGCTCTTTTGTCCAAAACATATTAGCCAATAAAATTTTGACCGAATTCTCTTCCTGGTATTTATCTAAGTTATCATAAACTACATTTTTTCATCAAAATGGTGGCCATTTTGAGTGGCTATCTTGTTTTTTATGTTGAAAATTCCCTCTTGAGCAGAAGTATACCAAAGAACCTAATGACTTCCCTATATCCCGTCCAAACTTCGTTTGTTGGTACATTTAACACTTCAAGCTCAGAAACCACAATGGACAATCCCCTAATAACAGCAAAATAACATTTGAGAAACAATGAAGAAATCCACAAAACAACAATGGCACGAATCAAAAAATGACACAATATTTGCAATAGACATTAATTTAATTGCTTTCATTTGAGTTTCATACTTCAGAAAAATTAATACTTAATGACCCATTGTTACATGACTCTTGTGTGTGAAATATATATTTTTGGATTCACCACCAAAACAGAAATATCCATTTTGTAACTTTGGTTGGAAATGAAAAACTTAAGTTTTCACAATCTGCAATTTTCAAATAAGTGACTTGAAAAATTATTTTTGTTGTGTGAAAGTACTGATATACATATTGTACATCTTTCTAGGAAATATAAAGAAAAACTGTACACTAGAATTTTGATGGATAGATGGATTGATTGATGAATAGACTGACAGACAGATGCACAGAATGAGGGCTTCAGTATATCCATATTGAATTTTGTTTGTTAGGATGATGATTATTCTTATAAATGCCATCTACAGTGCTGGGCAATATCTCACATATATTCAAAATTATGATGGATTTACTAAAATGGACTGGAAACTCATATTTGTCAGGCCAAAATAAGCAAATGCACATATATAAGGTATCATTGAACAAATCCTACTCTTTCATACTTAATCCTGTTACAGTGTTTGTTGACCATATTGCCGCTCACGAAAGACTAGAGGCTATAACAATATGTCAGCACTTCTCAATGGTGGCACAAAAATGTTTTGAAGAATAGGTTCTTATTTCATTCAACAAGTTTCTAGTATATATTAGTACATTCACAGTTATCTAAAATAAAAAAAGAATTACCTGGTAAAAGGTCTCTAAAGTTGGTGCCGTCGTGTTTCCGTATCGAGTCAAACACAACAGTCCTTGCTGGCATATTCACTCCCATTGCAAATGTCTCAGTCGCAAAAAGAATCTGAAAATAATTGTCAATTGTTTACATTTCAGTTTCTCATTTAAAGTTTTTGTCAAAATCTTTCATGAATAGATCTTTCAATACAGGAAAGTACATCACGTATATGGCCTTAAAACTACCCATAATTAATTATTCTTTGACTTTTTTCTTCAATAGGTTAAGTCCTGTCCAAACCAAAAGCATCTTCCTGAAATGTATAATTTCTATCCCCTCCCAGTACATTTTTGAACCGTGACATCCTTATCCATGAACATCAACGTAGCCTGAAATCTATTAACTAGATATAGTAACACCACTCTCTGTAAAAGTCTTTATAATCTCAAATGTAACTTTAATAGCCTTTATTAGAATTTTGAAAGTCAATGAATGTCAGTAACTTACAGACAGAAAGCATATCGTGTGATATTTATGATTTCAGATTCTCATTTTAACTAATTTACATAATATAGATGGAGCTTAGTCCATGCAAAAGTTTTCCTTAATAATGCAACTTGACGAATACCTTTACTAGGCCTCTTTGAAACAGCATCTCCACCACTTCCTTCAGAATTGGTAATATTCCACTATGGTGGATTCCTAGCCCTCTCTTCAACAGGTCACACATTCTAGTTACCTAAATTGATTAAAACAAGACATGTAGTCAATGTTGAAATGTAAGGGTTAATTGAGACATACAGGCAATGTTGAAATGTAAGGGTTAAATGAGACATATAGTCAATGTTAAAATGTATGGGTTAAATGAGGAATGTAAACATTGTTAAAATGTAAGGTTAAAATAAGACATATAGTCAATGTTGAAATGTAAGGGTAAAATGAGACATATAGTCAATGTTGAAATATAAGGGTTAAATAAGACATACAGGCAATGTTGAAATGAAAGGGTTAAATGAGACACATAATCAATGTTGAAATGTATGGGTTAAATGAGGAATGTAAACATTATTAAAATGTAAGGTTAAAATAAGACATATAGTCAATGTTGAAATGAAAGGGTAAAATGAGACATATAGTCAATGTTGAAATGTAAGGGTTAAATGAGACACATAATCAATGTTGAAATGTAAGGGTTAAATGAGACATACAGGCAATGTTGAAATGTAAGGGTTAAATGAGACACATAATCAATGTTGAAATGTATGGGTTAAATGAGGAATGTAAACATTGTTAAAATGTAAGGTTAAAATAAGACATATAGTCAATGTTGAAATGTAAGAGTAAAATGAGACATATAGTCAATGTTGAAATGTAAGGGTTAAATGAGACACATAATCAATGTTGAAATGTAAGTGTTAAATGAGACATATAGTCAATTTTATTATGTAGGAGTTAAATGGGACATGTAATCATTGCTGAAATGTAAGGGCTGAATGAGACAATGTTAAAAAGTAAGGGTTAAATGAGACAATCACATTGTCTATATAAGTGGTAAAAACCTATATTATGTCCAATTGAGAAATTTCTGTAAAACAATGACAATTGCTTTTATATTAGTTTAATGAAGTAAGCGTGACTTGTTAATATTTGTCTTTTGCATTGACATAACATTTGAATAAAAAACTGCTTGATCTCAGTGTCAATACTTCCTGGTTGATGTTGTTAAGAAAAATCTGAGAGAAAGAAGGATAAAATCATATCTTTAGAAAAATGGAGCACGAATATATAAGGGTTATGTACTGGGAGGTTTTGGATATGGGGTTTATCCAGAGGGAGATATGCATATCTACCTGAGGGACCATAGGGACCGAAGGTAGATGTGCATATCTCACGAGGGTTGAACCCAATATCCAAACCGACCGTACATAACTGCTTTATCCTACACCAAGTAGAGTTTTCAGGGGCATATCAATAGTACAAGGTGTAAAAAGCCATTTCAATAGTACAAGGTGTAAAAATAACAATATGTCACCACTTTTGGTGGTGACATAATAAACAAATCATTCATATGCAAAGTCATTTTATTGCATAACCGTAAGCGGGAAGATATGCACCGAAGCGGGAGATATGGCGGGAGATATGGAGGTTCTTGATATGGAAACCTCAAAATCAGGATACGGGATATATCTTACCAACTTATCTCCCTAAAACTCTACTTGGCATAGGATAAATGATATTATTCAAATATATAGTTTTCTTTATAAATCAAATATCTTAAAATCTAATGTCTATAATAAATCAAATGAATCAGACAAGGAAGTAGGTCCTGCAAAAATCCCTGAACATGTACCTCAAATAAAATTAGAAATACATTATAGACTGCTAAGAAATAAGGATATTGCTCAACTCAAGAAACTCAAAATGGAGGTTATGTAACTTTAAATTTTTACAAACTTGGAAAATTATATATTAAGATAACAACATTGGACAGTTTTCAATTTGGAAAGAAATTATTTGATTTTACACTGAATTAAAGGCCTTGCAAATCCTTTTATTTCATTGATTTTCAATTTTGGATGTTTGTATATTTCCAGATCTTTGTATCGTATATGTTTATGCTGTGGGTTGGCATAAGTGAGATTCACATGTTAATGAGTTATCAAACAAATGCAGGTGATCAAAGGTCAAATGAGGCTCTGATCAATTGTTTATATGATCATGAAAGAGATCATGTATTTGAGGATCAATTACATGATGCTGAAAAAGATGTACAAATAGGTACAACTGGCAAGTCTCAACAAATCTTCATCCAAGGAAAGTATGATAAAACCCATACTGAGAACTTAAAGCACTCCTCTCCTCCACAGGATTTGGACTATGATCAACAGGATTATGTGAACCATGATTCAAAATATAATACCAAAATTCCAGATTTTTGTTTGTGTATGTCATCGTGTCATTGCACAGCTAGATCTCAAAAGGATCACTGGCCTCTGGAAAACATTTTGGAATTCTTACCACACAACATTTCCAAGATATACCTAGCAAACTTTAACTTTGGAAACTTGAAAAACAACTCATTCAAACATTTTCCTGCACTAAATCAAATAACCATCAGAGAGAGTAACATAACTGAGATAGAAGTCAATGCTTTTCAACATTTGGATAAAATGGTGGAAATTAGTATCGATTTGTCTGACAATGACATCCAGTATATAGAGCCTGGAGCATTTAAACATGGAAAGGGTACATCAGAGCTGGTCATAAACTATAACTATAATCTGGGACTTCAAAATGCTCAAAACATTCTGAATGATTTTGAGAACAAAGAATTGCACAGTCTCTATATGAAGGAATGTGGTATAGTCATTGATATAATCGATGGAAAACTGTTCAAAGTACTGAAGACATCCAAGCTCAATATTTTAGATATATCTGGAAACACTATCAAAACATTGGCTGCTGATGCTTTTGAACCAATCAAATCACTACAAAAACTGACAATTTCGAATTTCATGTACACAAGCAACTTTACCTTTAATATTTTACAGAATCTAACAGACTTTAGATTATTTGGAGGAATTCAGAAATCAACAGCATTGATACCTACACTGGATTTAAGTGGCCTTCAACATTTGAAACATCTTAGACTTTACCTGTCTGATAGCACAACAATGAATATAAAAATGAGAGAGTTACCGCATCTGCGTTCTCTTAGGTTAATTGATGCTAACGATTTTGAAGGATATCGTCATCAAGTGATTCAATTACTCAAAAGTTCAAAGTCAATTGACAGCATTGGCCTTGATGGGAACAATTTGTTCAAATACACAGATCATGAGCTTTGCCACTTGTTTGAAAACAAAAGTTACGTTGAAGGTTTGAGTCTCACAAGAAACTATTTGACACATTTACCAGGCTGTCTCTTCAAGGGGATGTTCAAGTTGTTAGTACTCTTCTTATCAAAAAATAGGATAATGAACATTCAAAACGATCTTTTTAAAGACTTATATAGCCTGAGATGGTTGGACCTGTCAGACAATGCATTAATGTTTATGGATCCTGGGAACTTTGCCCATATGCCTACCTTGGAAAGGTTACATATCCAACACAATAGCTTTAACTGCAATTGTGAGCTAATTGGATTACGGGATGTACTAAACGGCAAGTTGAACAAGCCCAAATGGGCGATCGGAAGATTAATCGGATATTTTGAAAAGTGCAGTATACCCGAATCCCTGAAACACGAGTTCATACATAACTACACTATACCTTGGATTGAATGTAATTCTGGACTGGTCATTACAGTATCTTCTGCAACTGGGGGTTCCCTCATATTTTTAACAATCCTCACACTTGTGTTACTGCATCACTATCGGAAGGACATAAAATATATCAAAATGGTGCGCCAAGCAAGGAAGCATGAGGGTTATGCTCCAATTCAGGATATTCCATATGAGGATGATGCTTTTGTTAGTTACCATAGTGATAAACAGTTGTGGATCCAACGAGACATGTGCAGGGAGTTAGAAAATGGAGATGATATTAAGTTCACACTTATGTACGATGACAGGATCATGCCTGGTGGCTCATTCTTCACATCGTTAGGCAACGCTATGTATAGCTGTAGGAAAATTATACTTGTGGTGAGTCGTGGATGGGTAGAGGCTGCCCTCAACCAGTTTGAGGTGAGTACCAGAAATAAAAGAGCAAAGTGGTCAAGTATTTCAGGCCCATAGCCAGCTTTTGCCAAGGGGGTCAGTTTTTTTTAAATTCCAGGGGGTCAAAGACAAACTTATGTTTATTTTATTTCCTATTTATAAAATTTCAATGAATTATATCATCAATGTTTTCAAATTAAGTAATTGAATATGTTTGGGATTTGAAGGGTTCAGACTAGATGTGAGTAGAAATAATATTAACAACAGTTGTGAATTGTGTTTTAAAGCCTAATATGAAATGAATTATGTTTACAAAGTAAGTTTTTCAATTGAGTTAATATTTTTCTGATCTTCATCAGATGGATATGGCACTAGCGACATTGCTTGATGACCACAAGGACATGATCATTGTGCTCCTCATGGAACACATCCCTAAAGCTGAGATGTCTGACACACTGAGAATGATGGTGAAACACAACACCTGCCTCAAGTGGAGTGACAATGAGAGACAACAGGCAAAGTTCTGGAGGGACCTGAAACTGGAACTAGGGAAACATCACTTGGAAAATACTTAACTATAATGATGTGATACATAACATGTGAGATATGGAGAAAGAAAAAAGATTTGGTACAACATATAATATTAAACAGACAGTGGATCTTCAACATTCTCCTAAAATAAATGCCTCAAATAACACATTTGTTGTTAAGGGATTCATCAAAATTAAATAAGTAGGCAGTAATTGTGTAAATTTGAACCGCACACTCAAAACTAAACTCAATATATTGTGCTTGATTACAAATTCACATAAAGCTAAGCAAGGTATGTCATACTCCAGCCAATCAGAATACAGTATTTCAAATACCAAGCACCATGGCTATTTTTTGTCACTTTTCTCACAATGAAAACGGCGCCCCATGTCCAGTCAATTTCAACAAGTGTGCAATATGTGGGTAAGTAAAGGTTATGTGTAGGCGCTATTTGTATACCATGTATGCCATCTCTGAACACTTTAAATATAACACTTTTGTTGATATATACGAGTTCTATACTTCTATCTCCAACAATGACTCTTTGCTGTCAATGGCATGTCACAATTAAGCGGACATTCTTGGGTGTAAAGATATTTGTCACATTTAAGGATATTAGCAAGAGCTTTAGAGTTGTAAATTAATCAAATATATAAATCATGACTCAGTGATTACAAATAAAGCTGAGCTGAATTTATCAATAACTATAATATCCGATTCTAATTCTTAAGACTTAATTAATCCGTATTGGAGATTGAGAATTCAATCTTGTCTCACTATAGCTAATAAGGTTGGGTTATGCAACTTCTTATTCTGCAAATCATCTTGTTTTGAACTCCATAATTACTATTTTTCACATATAGCTATGTCAAATTTCAGCCACTTAGAACAATGTATTTCAAATAATCTGCATTCTTAAAATTACAACTTGGCAGTTGAGTGAAAACCTGTAAATAGTATCATAGGGAATAGCAAGTGGTTGGGGTTATAGTGTTAATCTAGTTTTGATCAAGATATGATCATTTAAAATCATTTGCCACATACCTTTAATGTGCAAACAAAAAAATATCTACATAATAGCCCAACGGGTAACATCATAAACATACCTGAGGCAAGTCTCGGTCTTCTGGCTTAAGCTTAGAGACACAGCGATGGAAAAATATATGAACCTCGCTTTTTTCACTTGCAGTGGTCAAATCTACACTCCTCAAATGGTTGGCATTTTCCTCAATTCGTTTCTTGGAGAATGTGAAAGCCACTGTCGGCATCTTATCTTTTTTCTTTAGCATGTCTATCACTGAGAGCCAAATATTCTTGTCCTAGAAAAATAATTGAGGGATATTAAAGCTATAGTATTTTTTGCATTTGCATTCTACAATCTGTAATTATATACAAACAAAGTTTCCAATTGTATATTTTGTGTGTATATAGCTTGTTGATATTATGTTAAATAAAGGAGAAAATAACAAAGCATGAACTGTTGCACAATATCTAGTCAATATCTGTTTTGTATAACATATATAGTGCTGCTTTCATATGTGCCCTTGTGGAATTACCTGCATTGGGTTGCCCCCACGTGTGCCTTTAGCCCCGTAACTCTGGGAAGACTTGCTAGCCCGCTCTTTCTTGGCATCAAGTGCCTTGTAATAACTGAAAGAAACATTAAGGGATTAAATGCTAAAATGTAAATAATGCCATTTTGTTACGCTTTTAATCCTAATTCATTGTCTAAAAAGGAATCTGATCTTATCACATATGGATGTTTTGGATTTAAGATGCAATTCCCAAATTCATTAGAACTGAACAAGGGCCTGCCAAATAATAAATCAAAAAGGTATACCATGAAATTGGTCAACATTAGGAAATAGCCAGAAATACAAATGACTGTCAAAAACATCTTAGATCTTGCAAATTGAGCCTGATTTTCATTTTTCTGTTATGAGAATGCTATAGATTCCTGGCACCTTGCAACCTGTCTTGTCTTGAACAGACAGATTATATTGTCCCTCTGTCCTGTTTTTACCTCATACGTACCCAAACTTAGAATCCACCATTGCAATAATTTCTCCAAAACTGCTAGAGTTGCAAATAATACACTTATGGGGATTGGCACTTGAAGATGCTACTTGGACAACTACTCAATTATGCAACTATATATATGAATACATAAAAAAGACTTACAAGTTATAACATTTAGATTTATAACAATACTTTAGGCTTACCCAGTTTGTTTGAATTGCCTTGTAGAGTCAAGAATAAGAAATAGTTCATTGCTTGTTTTTGTGCTGTTCCCAGTGTAGAGGTAGTGCTCCAGAGGTACAGGCCTCTTGGTAGTACTTATCACATACATTCTTTTTTTCTTGATACGCCTAAAAAACAAATGAAAGATGAGGTATAATATTGAACTCAGTCTTAGACATTCCTGGATCTACATGTATATACCCATAGGTGGCAGATTTGTATATACGAGGGGTGATCAATAAGTAATGGACATACATGTTGATATATCCTTATTTCCGTGAAGGAGGTACAGGTACCCCGGGACTGACATTTACGTTACATATTCAGTTTTTAGCCAGGTTGGCAAATTTCAGTTAGATTTAAACTTTTTTTTATATGCAACAAGTGTTGTGTTGTTTGAAATATTTTGCTGACTGGTAACGCACAAACAGTAAGTATTGTGATGTCAGAGTGTTGTATGGTCGGGGTTTACAGGTCAATTTGAGAACATTGTGAAAGAAGGAGTTGGTGAGAGAAGGAAACACCTTACTCCATATGGAAAATGCCCCTCCCCACAGATCTCAAAATGTTCAGAAAACAATATCCCTGGACCTCAAAATTGAGCCCTTGGCCAATGCACCATATTGTCCAGATCTGCCCACATGTGACTTATTTATTCCTATACTACTTATTTCTATAGAGAAGGGACGCAGGTTTATTGACATTGATGAAATAAAACAACCTGTGCAACTGCATCTTGTTACCATGTCAGAGAATGGATTCAGCCTTGTCTCACAATCTTGAGTTAAGAGGATGAGGAATTGTGTACATTAGCACTTGGTGGAACCTATGTAGAGGGCCCTGTAGAATGAATGTGGCATGAATACCACATAGTGATGATAAAATATTCAAAATCAAATATGGCATAACAAAATGTGGTAATTCATGACCATAATGGTTTGTTATGTTCAGCCTGCATTCAACTGCGTTGCATGTTAAACAAGCTAAAATTGCTTCAGAATGTTTGACTTAATGTCGGTCCCTGGGTACCTATACCTCCTTCACGACAATAAAGATATATCAAAATATATTATATGTTTTGTTTTCAAATCTTCAGAGTTGATAGATAATTGAATGATGTATCACTGGTAAGAAAATCGAAGGTATTGGTCAATAAAAAGCATCCGTGTAAAAAAGCGTCCATTACTTATTGATCACCCCTCGTACCCATAGGTGGCAGATTTTGGTGAACTATTTATTTTTCATATCCCAAGACTGCTAAGTACAGTATGCCATCTATGATAACACTTGAACACATATCCAATGATATCAATATTAAAATGCTGGTTAATATGAATATTTTGCTTTGAAGCATATTCTCTGAATTAAAATTCCTTCATGAATGATGCATATCATAACTTAGAATGTGAAATAATATTAGTTTCCCATACCTGGAGGAAATAAATTTATCCTCTCAATGTTATGATATCCTTCCCTGGTATCTTACCAAATATGGGATAAATATTGCCTAACAGAAAGCATTTGAATGAAAACTCACTTACCCTACCCAGTCAGCGAACTCCATGGTGTTGGGTACAGTTGCACTTAACATGATGATATTGACATGCTGGGGCAACATAATAAGCACCTCCTCCCATACAACACCTCTCTAGAAACATATAAAACATTTCTGGAATATCAGATATAAATGTACGAAAACTGAAATAATTACTGAAAATAAAGTATGCAATATGTGAAACACCTCGTGTCCTCGTAATAGCTAAGTGAAACATAATATGTATAGATTTGTTCATACATAAGGTGGAAAAATAAAAATAGGACACCGCATTATATATTTTATATTCAAAAGAGTAAATATGCACCTTTAAGTCAGAAATTTAGGGAGTGTAATGCTTAAACACATGTGTAAATTTTAAAACAAAATGATGCAGGTCTTCATTATTTTCTAATTGACACAAGACAAGTGGTTCATTACTACCAAAACAGTTTCTGAAATAGCAGTCATTTTTGAATTTCCATTATCTTGGGCAAAATTGAATTCACCATTTGTTATAATGAACAAACTTTTAATGAAAAGTGTTAGATATGCAAATGTTTGACAATAAATCTTACCTCAGAGTCATTAATATAATGCACCTCATCAAATATCACCCACTCTAAATCTCTGATCACATCTGATCCATTGTACAGCATAGATCTACAATGAAGGGGATATTGTACAGCATAGATCCAGAAATACATAAATACAATAACATCTTGTAAAATAGAGATCTATGAATACAAAGAATAGGATTAAATCTATAAGTACACAAATACAATGACATATTGTAAGCATAGACCTGAAAATACAATGAATGGAATATTGTACAGCTTTGGTGTAGACTGGGTGGTTTTGGGGTTTCTGAGGTTGGCAACTTTATACATAAAGTCCTAAGAAACTGATAATTGGGAAAATAACTACCTTAATATTTCTGTTGTCATAATGAGACAAGCTGCCTCTGGATGAATCTGTACATCACCAGTTATCAACCCAACATCTCCAAATGTCACTTTGAAGTCACGGAACTTCTGATTGGATAAGGCCTTGATGGGGGAGGTATAAATTGTCCTGGAAAACAAATCACATAATTTATCACTTGATTGGCATTCAGCGAAGTCAGACCTTTCGACTACATTCTAATACTGTATTTTTATATGAACAACTGACTTTACTTCTCAAGAAAAACTCTGAAAACTTTATGGTTACAATATAGTCATGGTCAAAGAAAAAACTCTCAAATCATTTGCCATACAGTACCATACCATATTATACATGGTCCTTTATACAATAATGTAATATACATAGTTCCATTGTTAGGCTATTTGGTTGAGTACCACTTCATTATACTTGAGTTATGTTTAAATTGCTTTGGTAACATGGACAGTGGATATCTATATATGGATATGGATGTGTAACAACTTATTTTTCAGATTTGACAACCTTACATACCTTGTCATGTGTTTCATAGAGAGCGCAATGGCATATTCCGCTACAACAGTCTTTCCAGCTGAAGTGTGTGCCGCCACAAACACACTATCATGATTCTCTAAGCATAGAATTGCCTGTTTTTGGAACACATCAAGCTCAAAAGGCCACTGAAATATTTAAAAAATGAATCAATAAGGCATTTTTACGAAGAGCGCGTATTGAATATTTATCATGCACTATTATTCTACATTTCTGGGCAATTTTATTACTAAATTTCATGGATGAGCATTCTATTTTGTGTTTATTTCCCCCTATAACTTTGCTTCATTGTTCAAAGTATGAATTCACTCTAAAATGAATTGTGAAAAATACATCTAATGCTCATTATCTTGTTGACGTGTGCTCTCATGGAAATCAGACTATTTTAGTATGTGCTTCAAAAAGTAAGTATTAAAATGGCAGTGCGTGAACATGCATTACAAATATCAAGTAAATACATTATAAAACTATCAAGTGACTTTTTTGAAACTTTATAAACTTATTGGCTTAGTGTTCAATTCACCAATCTGTAATGTGAAAACCTAAGTGGAACATTTTTAGCAGAGCAAAAGGCATTCCAATTACACAACTTTTGACATATCCTAATTAAAATCAAGAATTTTACCTTGTATGCCATATCAGGTATGCGTTTATGGAAATCATCTACAGGGGTGCTGATATCAACTGGAATGACCCATTCTTCCTTTGGCTCTTGCTTCTTTCTCTCTACTGTTGTTGGTGTATCACCCTGTAAATTCCAATGAGACATGGCATTTCATAATTTTAAGATATTTTAATATGGTTGGGAGGAGGACGTTTTACTGGAGGGAGGAAATTAAAATCCCAAAATAAAATAATTCTGTTTTCCTACAACTGATACTTGCATGGATACTTGACACATCCTTTATTTTGCATCAGTTAATTCCCTGTTTGACATTTGTGATATATTTGGATCATTGGAGTACTGTATCTGTTTTACCTTAACAAGTTCATCAATCTCTGCATCAGCAACATTATCTCCACTCATCTTCTTATCATCTTCTTCATCATTTATCTCATCTTCTTCATCACTTTCTCCACTAAACTCCAGATCATCGAGTGCAAGGATATCAGCAATATTTAGCTCAGTAGGGACCTCTACTGGTGCTGAAGGTATTTCAACTGGCTTGGGAGTTCTTGCGAATTCAACACCAGAAGCAAAACCTGGTGGAGTGCTGAGAAGGTCTAAAAATAGATTATGGTGTTGTGTTAATTATGTTCTTACAATTAAAATACAGTGGAATAGAGTGAATACATGTCATAAGGAAAAAGTAAACAATACAAATTACACAAAATTGACAGATCATTACTAGTACATGTACTTGTTCTTCATTGAACTTGGTAGATTTACATTGAAGACTTGCAATATAATTTTGCTATACTCAATGTGAACTGTTACTACCTTTGAAATCCAAGAGTTCGTCATCTTGAACAGTTGTAAGCTGCTCAATATCTGGTTCAGTAAGACCACCTGAAAGAATATTTTAAAAATTAGTACCGTGGGTACTGGGCTCACATGGTGTTGCTCAAAAGTGAAGTGAATGATGGCTAAAATAACAGAAAATAAAACAAGGCACAGACGTGAACAATATTGTACCTAAAACACAGCATTGTGGTCTTGTTGACCAAGAAAGCAAGATGGCCGCAGAAAAGTTAATCAGCTCTAGAACTTATCACTGTGTAACATATGTAAAAATTTGAACGGTTTGGCTGGAAACCTGTAGACAAGCCTCGATAGACAATATTTTAGGATGGAAAATCTAAAATGGCAGCCTTAACATTTACCCAGAATGCCCAAAAACTAATCAGTTCTAAACTTTCATACATAGAAAGATCCCTGAAAATTTCAGATGAATCCTTCAAAAGGTTTGGCTGGAAACCTGTAGACAAGTCTTGAAAGTAAAGATTTTAGGACGGAAAATCCAAAATGGCCACCTTAAAATTTACCCAGAATGCCCAAAAACTAATCAGTTCTTGACGTTGATATGTAGAAACATCCCTGAAAATTTCAGATGAATCCCTCAAATGATTTGGCTGAAAACCTGTAGACAAGTCTTGAAAGTAAAGATTGTAGGACGGAAAATCCAAAATGGCCACCTTAAAATTTACCCAGAATGCCCAAAAACTAATCAGTTCTTGACGTTGATATGTAGAAACATCCCTGAAAATTTCAGATGAATCCCTCAAATGGTTTGGCTGAAAACCTGTAGACAAGTCTTGAAAGTAAAGATTGTAGGACGGAAAATCCAAAATGGCCACCTTAAAATTTACCCAGAATGCCCAAAAACTAATCAGTTCTTGACGTTGATATGTAGAAACATCCCTGAAAATTTCAGATGAATTCCTCAAATGGTTTGGCTGGAAACCTGTAGACAAGTCTTGAAAGTGAAGATTTTAGGACGGAAAATCCAAAATGGCCACCTTAAGATTTACCCAGAATGCCCAAAAACTAATCAGTTCTTGACGTTCATATGTAGAAACATCCCTGAAAATTTCAGATGAATCCCTCAAATGGTTTGGCTGGAAACCTGTAGACAAGCTGAAAAGTGAGACGCCGCCCGCCTGCCGCCCGCCCGCCAAGCTGACTACAATATCGTACCTTTTGTTAGGTACGATAAAAACATGAAGTTTAGTATCAGAAAAATAGTTGCCATAAGAATATGTCATAACATTTTACAGTAATTCTGAAAATAGATGTAATGTAGTTACCAGGCCAAAATGGGAAATTTGTTGAACTTCCCTTCACTCCTTGATCAGGAGGGCCTGGTGCACGCTTCAATGATAATGAATTCTTGGCTGTATCGCTCATATTCAGTACAGCTTCCTGTAATTAAGACAGCAATAAAATTAACCAAAACCTTTTGATATTTCATAATTTCACCATAAATTGAAACTACACGTACATTTTGGTTGAAAACGTTGGTCACAAGGAACTTATAATGTCAAAGTTCGTCAAGTTTAAACAAGATATTAACATTCAAAATTTAAACACCTGCCATTTGTTCCAGATGCCGACCACTGAATGCCGACTGCTGAACACCATCCAAACTTGATAAACATACTTTATACCAATATTGAAATGGAAAAAAGACCTCATGGGAGTGGAATTTGGACATCGCTACAGTTTGAAATGATACATTCTTGCGTTTAATCAAAGTTTTAGGTATAGTCTATAATGAATAATAAGTGATTGGTCAAATTAATAGAAACATCTTCATGAGAGAAAAAGCCCACAGAGGAGAAGTATTATGTAGAGTATGTACGACATCTACCTCTTTATATCCTATTAGTTTGCCAGATGTAGGGTGTCTGTCTACAGATATGTTTGTTTGTGGGGCCGTTTCTTCAATATGATACAATCTGGAGGGCACAGCTTCTCTGGGCCAAAACCTGAAATCCAATTCAGATAATATATGAGGACCCCTGAACATAAGAGCACCACCCCAACAAAACATAAGGTCAATATCAGTTCATTGATATAATGCTGAGGTGACCCCCAAAACATACAAGAACAGCTACTGGACCTACTGGACAAATGAAATACAAAAAGAGAGCACTGATATACTTCCGCTATTGAAGAAAGATTAATACCTCTGAGCTCTGTTCAGGTCATGTATTGGGAGACTTTCTGGCTTTGTTAGGAATTCTTCAAGTTTCTTGCGATCGTTGGGCATCACTGGAGGTAACCCAACTGGTAACTTTGATGAAATACATTAAAACATTAATTCATAATCCTGTGCAGTCTAAAGAAATATGAGCAATATAAATATTTGTCTCATATACAAAATTAATGTAAATATATGTAGGAGATTATCTGTATTTCCACAAGTTAAAGTATTTCTTTGCATCAGTCTGTACAGAACAGTGATCTCCCCAGGATTTTTATCTCAGGGGGGTGCAAAATTCTCATTTTCACAATTCAGACAAAAATTTGTCAAAATATGCCAATTTTTCATGATTTTTCTCATTTTCAAGTGGGTGCAAATAGATTTTCAGGTAGGTGCAAGCCTATTTTCAAAAACCTCAGGAGGGTGCTGCACCCACTTGCTTTAATGCTGGGGAGATCACTGGAGACTTTATTAAACATAAACTATTTTTCTGTGCTGATTACATTATTATTGTATTACAGCAAACAAGTTTTCCAACATATCTAAGACACATTATTTCTGAA
Organism: Owenia fusiformis; assembly: GCA_903813345.2. Classification (NCBI taxonomy): domain Eukaryota; kingdom Metazoa; phylum Annelida; class Polychaeta; order Sabellida; family Oweniidae; genus Owenia; species Owenia fusiformis. Next base: position 7,912,940 of record CAIIXF020000006.1, read on the forward strand.
ATTGCGAAGAAAACAAGAATATTTGACTTACTGTACTCATTAGCCACTGCCTGTTCTTGCCTTGTGAAGGAACAACTTCCATATGTCCATCAACTCCCATCTCTAACAGGTCAAAGTCCACGATGGCCTGCTTAGGATCATCTCCTTGCTTCATATCATCCATCTTTTTCCCCAGTTTTTCAGTCATCTTGTAGCATAAGCCAAAATGGAGTCAAAATTTTGGTAAATTCGAACTGAAAGTAGAAAATACACGACTTATAGAAGATTTTGGATTGACCAATTCCACTTCATCTGAGGTTCACATATTGAATACCAACTTTGGAAGGGGACTTGGACTGGGACTCTAAATATCAGAATGTTCCTATACTGTATCAACCTGTCAAATTTCAATGTGTTTCCATACCAACCAATGTATATAATGCAGTAATCTCCCTAGCATTAAAGCAAGTGAGCACAGCACCCACTTGAGATTTTAAAAACAGTATGAAATTTGAAGAAAATCTGTAAAGTGGTTTTCCTGAAATCATGATGACAAGATTTATCTAAAAACTTCCAAGATGGCCACCAGAATGCAAGATGGCTGCCGAAAAGTTAATCAGCTCTAGAACTTCTTATCATGTAACATGTGTGGAAATTTGAAGTAAATCCGTTAAGTGGTTTTCCTGATATTGCAATGACAAGATTTATCTAAAAACTTCCAAGATGGCCACCAGAATGCAAGATAACGGCCGGAAAGTTTATCAGCTCTAGAACTTCTTATCATGTGCATGGGCGTAGCGCCCGGTACGCTGGGTACGCACAGGCGTACCAGATGATTGCAAATTCGCTCCAAATACAACCTGATTTCAAAATTTTCCTGCCCCCCCCCTAATGCTTGTGTTTTGATTCACTCAACCCTTGTTCCTGTGGTGGTGGCGTACTACTTAGAAAAATAGTGCTACGCCCATGATGTAATATGTGTGAAAATCTGAAGCAAATCCCTTCAGTGGTTTTCCTGGAATCGTGATGACAAGATTTATCTAAAAACTACCAAGATGGCCACCAGAATGCAAGATGGCCACCAAAAAGTTAATCAGCTCTAGAACTTCTTACAATGTGTGACAATTTGAAGTAAATCAATTAAGTGGTTTTCCCGGAATTGTGATGACAAGATAGTGAGGCGCCGCCTGCCCGTCAAGCTGACGACAATATCGTACCTTTTTAGCTACAATAAAAATATGGATTCAAACAATCTCAGCTTCCTGACATGTGTAAACCAATATTATTTCACAAATGTGAAGTAACATACATGTATTATCAAGATCTGAGCATTGCAATAACGAAAAGTCAAACTTTTCTGACACTCTAATACCAGATTTTGTTGTCGCGATGTGGCATAATCAAACATCAATGCATCAGCAATTTTCAGGACTAAACATCAATGCACATGGAGATGTACATTGGGAAAATGTCAGATAAAAATATAGACAAGCTAAAACATTTTGAAAGTGAAAGCATATCAGAGAACATTGCAAAATGATCTAAGAATAAGAAAGGACATTTGCATGAAATTGAAATGAAAAGGTGATTTTTAGCAGAATTGACTTTTTAATATCGAGATAACACCAGTACCAGATCCTAAAACTTTATAATCAATGAAGCCCATATGGGTCAAATAAAACATAATTTGCATGAAACAAAAGTGGTATGCGGAAGGGTAAATCTAAGGTTAAAGGCAGATTAACCCTTAGGTTTCTCCCCTGGACAATCAGTGATATCCCATTATAATTACTTATAATATATTACATACCTTAGATATATCTTGAGACCAACTTCTGGGTATAGTATTGCTGATACATTGAGAAAATCAACAGAACAACCAACTGTCAGACCACAACTGACTGAGTTTGATCGCCACAATTGAGGAAAACTCTTTCAAATGACACGCGCACACGACCATCGGCAAACTCTGCACGTGCCTTGAGCCAGGCAGCCAATCAGATTCAAAGCCGGTTTTTAATTCCTTTTTGAACTGTCATTCATGAAGTTGCACTGGTCACGTAACCATACTGATAAACAAATTTAAGACCAATCAGATAAGATATGGATTTCCCCAGTTTATTCAAGTTTCAGATAATTAATTTCGAAGAAAATAATTCGACCGGTCAGCACAATCATAAAATTAGCACATGATAAAGAGTCGGAGGGCTTCTTTGTTGGTAAGTAGATCGATGAATATGTGATAAAGCTCAACATGTAAAAAAGTCCAAGGGGTCTTGTTTGTGCTTTCCTATAGCCACGTCCCTCTCTAGCGATGAATTTTGGCGTATTTCTTCCTCTTGACTTGGAATAAAAAGAAACAGAAAAATCAAAAAAAGTAAAAATGAACTTCCGGTTATACTGTACCAATTATTTCTGTTCAACTGTTTACATGAGGCGACAGACACCACCGGAAATCGTAGAATATTTGCAGTTTCAACGAAACAATCAACTACTAATGAAAACTTTACCTTATGTAAGTAGTAATATCATGTTTCATTCGATGAATGAAAACCTTCGCCGAGGTCTGCTCAATTACGTTCATCTGACTCTTCAAGGTGGAGGAAAGAAAAGTTAATTTGAAAATGGAACTTTGAGTTTGAGTGTCGCTTTAACTTGAATGTAAGCATACAGGGGCGTCGAACCATATTCGAATAAAAGGATGCGATTTCCAGAATATATATTTTTTTCGGTAAGTGATTAATGGCCGAAGGCCGCGCATCTGGGGGCCAGGGGGGAGGGTCTGAGGGCAGAGCTACCGATCCTGAGTCCCGTCCCTCATTGGCTGCTCATGAGAAAAATGAAATAAGGTCACATGATACTCAACAGGAATTGACAAAACAGGAAGTGACAAAAACATGCTTGATTTCAACATTTTTTTGAACCAAGATGTCAGAGTTCTGTTCTGACCTCAGTTGTGACTAGTTCCACATTACCTTATTCTTCTTCCACAGTGTGGCCTGGTTAAGCTATCATCAAGCCCTGTTTGTTCTATTGCTTTTTACGCTATCCCATGATTGAACTTAGTATGTACTGGAGTCTTAGTTCATATGTCCGTCTGCATCAGCTTTTATTTAGTCTTTTCTAAGAGCAATCTTTTGAAAAAGATCCTTTGGTAAAAACGGCCATTTTGTTTTTCGCTAAAGCGAGAAATTGATCAACCTCAACAGATGTTTAAAAAATGGCAGACCAAATGATTTCAAGTTTAGTCAGGTCGAAAGCATTCAATATCTCTCACATAGGACAGTGTTCGGTTCAGTCTTAATTGATCAAATATTCTCATTACAATTTTTGAAATAGCTTTTAAATTTTTTTTCCTCAAGGACAAACTTTTTTATTAGTCCCTGGTGGTCTAGATAGAATCACTTCTAGCCAAGTAATTTGGCTAGAGACTTGAGTAAGTTCCACATATCAATTGTATGTCATCAATTGAATCATGGGGTTTTCCCTCCTCTTACAATGTACAATATTTTGAAAATTGTCTGAAACAAAAATGGCGGTCATATAAAGGAAAATAGATCACTTTTCAATTCAGTTTTTTTTTCTTTTTTTTCTTTTTCAACAAATGATATCAAATTTTCAAAGATTGTATCATTTAGAGCAATATATGAGGCACATTTTCTGAAAAATTCAAATGATTCTGTTCAGTGACCTTTCTTAAGCTCCTACTTTTAGCTATCTATCAGTCACATTTTCAGAGTGCTGAAAAAGTTATTTCATCATGTTTAGGGTCATTCTGACCATGGCCATTATGGTCCTGGTCATGTAAATGCTATGTGGAACTAGTTAAACTGACTGGAGGTCAAAACAGAACTCTGATATCTCGGTTCAAAAATGTTTGAAATCCAGCATGGTTTTGTCACTTCCTGTTTTGTCATTTCCTGTTAACTACTATGGCACCTTAAGGTCAGGGTGCACTTTGATGAATGTGTTGTATCATGGGCTTTCAATTTTCCAATTTCGCGGTTCGCTCTTTGAATCTGAACGTTCGCAAATATGGAGCAGATATGTACTCAAAAAGGACTAAATTTGATTGGTCAATATTTTCCCACGATGCATTTCGCGTAGCTATTTGCGTGTACTAAATCAAACGTATTACGCTATTTTGTTTTTACACCCGCATGCTAAATAAAACAATGACACCATTGGAAGTATGCTTCTTTGTCATTGCTTTAATAGTCAGTATTCCGAGTTTAATCAATAAAATATTAAGAGATCAATTGTTTCTGATAATTTTTTTGTGCTCTCGTACGGAAATATGAACAAATATATCGCTTGAAAAATAGGTGTGAAAATCCCCATGTTAACCTATGGGGGAAAACAAGGAAGTATAAATTTGTTCCTCCGCGAACTGCATCATGGGAAATATTTTGATCTTATAAGGAAAGATTTTCGCGTCTCGTCTTTTGAAGAGGGAACAAGGATCTGCTCAATTGAATGCCCATGGCTGTATGAAGAAACTTCTTGCAATCTATTCCTCTGTAAGGTGCTGCCACCTATTTCTCTGAACCAGGGTAAGTGTATCAGATGATCATCAAGTGCTGACATCTTTTAATCCATATAAAGTTATATAAAACTTTGTGGCTGAACATTATTGAATTTCATTATTTTTTACATCAAGTTGAAAATGGTAGCTTCCTTTGAGTTAAAGATAATTCTTTGATCTTTCTTGCCTTTCTCAATCACATTTCCAGTCAATCAAAATCAAACTACCTTTCCAATATAATATTCACCGAATGTTATGCTTTCCTAAGATTCTAGGCATTTATTATCGTACCCCTGGGTACTGTACAGATCAGTTTGTTTGGTTAATAAAAACACAGAATTAGATCCTGTGCTAAGGGCTGATGTGAAAAAGTCAGTCTACCCCAGTGGGGATTGAACCCATGACCCCTTGCTTTCCAAGCAATCGCTCTTTCATAACCAATCTCCCACGACGGCTTCTTTTGGGGTATATTGTATATTTATACAAATCTCATATTAAATGCTTAATGTATTAGGCTCTCAGGACTCCAGGATATTCAGATCAAGAAATACTTTTGAAATAATATTCTGGAAACATTGACTATTGGATTTAAACACTTCATATATCATCACATCATGTTAAGCATTATGCAGTATTTATCTTTCATGATATTACCTCTTGTGCCTAATGAGGACTGGGTCCCAGGGTTCTTTCAAGAATATCTTTTGACTGCCATGGACCATTTTGGTAATAATATTACTGTGATATTCATATCCATACTATATGGAGCAATTTAGTAATACTACTTTAGTTATATTATTTATAATGTTAAATGTAATGCAGTAAACACAATACAAATATTTGTCACATTCCACAGTTGAATATGTCATATTCCACAAGTGAATAAAATGTCATATACCACAGGTGAATATGCTCTGCTCACTAACCAATGAGAATGCGTTATGCATTGAATGTGCAATGGTCAAATGCATTGATTGAACAATTAATGGGACAAATGTTCTAAATTATGGTAATGAATCAACAATACAGTGCATTGGAATTACCAACTTATACCATTGAATAACATACACCAGTAGGAAACTGCATTGTTTGATTCTGTTTTGTGTTTGTGTTACACAGACAAACACACACTGCACAGGAAAAAATTACACATTAATAAACGAACTTATTTTCATGGATATTATTAGTGACTTTTTAACAATATCGACAGTCGACAAAGACCAGACACAAAACCTCTAAAATCACAAGTATTAATGTATTGTGGTATTGGCAATCACATTTATACTCTAAGTATCACTCAGCAATCACACGTGATAAACTTACTCAATTACTCCAGGATTGTTTATATCACGTTTTCACCTGCGGAGTTAATGCTTCGCTTGTTTTTGCTTCGTTTATTTATAACATTATTGAAAATTTACAATTGTAACATTGCTCCCTAGCGCCAGTGGCATTATAGGCTAGCATAATAAGATTAAATTACAGAAAATATAGAAATATCACAATAGATTTTGGGCAATGTAATATACATGTGAGTAGCATGTGCCATGTCGTTACTCGGAAGAAAGAATTCAACGAAATTCAAATTAGGATTCTAGCAATAAAATTATTAGATTCATCCTCATCTAATTTAAATTATTTTCAAAATCAATCCTATCCTTCTGTCTTCTGGCAAGGATGTCTTTCTGGTTGGCAAGGTTGTGCTGCTCAAGGAACTGGATAAACTTTCGAAGACTGGATAAGTGGCGCTGGCAGTGTAAGACGAAATGCTTGGTATTTCATTTTCATCACAGATATAATGATTTATCAAAAATTCCAGTACTAAATTTGTGAGCAAATTTTGGGGATTTGAAGTACAGGCCACTTCTTATTCGGTTCAAATCATTTCCTGTTTATGGTTTAGATTAAGTTAAGAAGTGGTGTTGAAGTCATGATTTACTGGTTTATTTCTAACTTTAGTTTTGAATGTTGAAATTTTAGATATTGCTCTTTCTTTTACGTATAATATGTCCCACTCTGTAATCAATCTCTAGACTGGCCGATATATGTAAACGGGCACTGGCTTGAACTGTGGGAATTTTGAAGGGAAGATGAGCCATGTCTCTTGCTTGTTCATGGCTATTTTTTGTCAAAAAGGTTAATTATATGGTCAGGTGATATATCATTGCAAATTTTGAACATGATAAGAGGGTCTTTATCCCTTCTTCAGTTTTTAAGGGTTCCCAATCAAGACAGTTCAATGTTTTGACTGAGCTCCTGAGCAAATGAGTGCAGCTTTGTTGTGAAGTTTTGCTTTTTGAAGAGTGCTTCCTCAATAGGTAGAGCTAAATTAGTCTAAATGGGGTAGGATGTAAGATAGTTTTAAGGTGCTTTGAATTCAATTTATGACTTAATGATTTTAATGGGCTTAATTGTTTTATATGTTATGAGTATGTTATCCTCACCTGTTGGCATATCACGCAGGTGAGTATGATATTTGCAGGTGAGTAACAGGTATTCACTGCAGAATATGCCATATTATTATATCACTATATGCTAGCGACAGTATGATTGGTCAAAACCGGGTCACATGTTGTGGGATATCTGGCGATATTCAATGGCAATGCTAATCAGATAAGACAACCGTGAGATATCTAGCGATATCCCACGCTCCCGGGAATTTTCAAAGAATTTGTTTTCGTTCAGTGTAAATAATTTAGTTCAGTGTAGGTCAAAATGGCAGACGAACCGAGTAGATTCAATGTATTTCAATGTTAACCTATGACTTAATAATAAAAGGGATGTTTAGCTAGACAAATATTTCACTCTATTTTCGGTGAATACCTGGAGCACTTTCACAAGGTGATATTCCACTTGCCCTTCGGGCTTCGTGGAATATCACTTGTGAAATATGTATAGGTATTCACCTCAATAGAGTGAAATATTTGTTCATTATCAAACACTTAGTGTACTAAATTCTTTTCAAAAAATATTTTTTTCAACTTTTTTTGCTGATGATGATTTTCCATCGGATAAATGGACAATCCTATGGTTTTTCAAAAATATCAATTGTATCCACTCATGGATATCAATATCTTCACTGCATTCACTCATGAAGATATCAATACCCACTCATGGATATAAATGATATTTTTTCAAATCATAGGATATTCCTATAATCACCTGTGGGATAAACCATGTTCCACAGGTGAGTATGGTATTTTCACCCATATCACAAATACCACGCGACCATAAATGTATGGCATAATACACGTGTACACATGTATAGTAATTACTTTTAGTAATAATCGAGCAATTTTGAACCTAGATGATGGCATGGCAGTTAATAATTGCAGTTACACAATTTGGCTGCTTTATAATAGTTCTTACATGCCCGGGGTTACATGCCATCACATCATTGAGATTACATAATATTTTGTATAATATTTTGTTATGTAATTTGTTTATTATTCTTTGGTAACCAGTTTTTGGTGATATAAAGAAATCTTTGGATTTTAGGGCCATCAAAATTACAAGACTCAGGTATTGTAATATATATATGGATAAATCAGTGATGGCCAAGATGTACAAATTGGTATAAAATGGTATTATAAAATTCAATGCCAACCAATTTGACCAAATCTGTGAGAGAATTTGTGAGAAAATGGAGACATTTTGAAAGATGTATTTTTAGGCAAAATATTTGACTTTGATAACTTTGCCTGGTAGTCGTAGAGAATATAAAGTCACTTTGGCATACCTTGAAAATTAATAAAATATTAGAAATATTAAAATACTGTGTCCTATTGTTCAGAAATTATTTTTATTTTGACAGTGTGATATACTAGATAGGGAAATGAAGCATGATGCTGATTGATTGTCTATTCAAAAAAACATTTTTCGACTTATAAATCACCAGATGGCATTAGAATGATTAAACAAATGATAAAGATTAAAATATAATTTGTTAAACTCAAATTTAAAAAACATTCATATTTGCCAAATTTTTAAAAGAACAAAGTGTTTTTTGAACAATAATATTAATGGCTCAGATGTCCCAAATGTTTGTATTCAGTTCTTTATGTGACTCTTGTTTTTTATCCTTTGTTCTTTTTTCTACAAATATAGGGTTATTGAGGGTCAGTTGATATTCTCAAGTTCTCTACTTACCCTTAACTGAACCCTTTAATCTACCCTTGCAGTTGGCATAATTTTTAATTTTTATTTTTGATTACAAATGCTATTTTCTTTATTTTATAAGTGTGTCATTTCTTATATTAATTATTTGTCACATTTTCAAAAATTATCTTCACAGTTATTTGTATTAGGTAATTTAGGATTTATGGGATGATGTTTTGTCCATATAAGGGAAACCTTTAATAATGCTTTTTACTTGTCATTGTCAAATCTTAATTGATGTGTATAAAAAACCTTTTTCAGACTGGACAAAGAGACCATAGCAAATAGAGTTCACCAAGGAAGCTTTGGTTTTAAAATTAAAAACATATCTTTTTCATGATCAATGGCAGGTTTTTTTAATGGCACACAGAAGTTCAACTGCATTGAATTCCATTTTTTCAAATCAGACATAAATATTTTTCCCTTTGTTGAATGTTAATAACCCTAAATTATTTTCGAAAAAAGGAAAAATTGAACATGGATTTCTTAGCTTGGACTTTATGAGTACATGTTATTAAAATCTATCATAACAAAATACCTGAACGAAAAATGTCACGGTGATTAATTTTTTAAATGGAAATATTGTTCAAATTAGTGGAATAAGGTGAATAGGCACCAAGACCCTCTAAATTATATAAATAAAACAAAAATGCAAGTGTTTCTTTTATGTTTCAGAAAAAAAACTGTGATTTAGCATGAAAAGTATAAGATTTTCTTCATAGGTGTTTATCTAAAGAAGGACCTTCACTATATCCTAGGTTCAATGTTAGCTGTTTCTAAAAATTTTCAATGTGATGTGATTCTATTTCACTGTTTCTCATATTACATGGTATAATTTTTCAACTTTGTTAATTCACCTCGACATAAATTGAATTTATCTCTTATAAGATTGAGTTATAGCCTGGTGTACTGATCTTTTATGCTCTAAATTGAGAAAAAAGACTTGTACTTTTGATATTTTATAGATGAGAATATGGGGTAAACAAAATACTTTACCTAACCTCACCTTAACTGACCATCATTCAAAATATTATAGTAGGTACTATTGAATTGTAATATGCCAGAAATAAGAAATTATACAAATCTTAAAATAAAAGAGAATTTTACAGTAGTTCAGAAACAAACTTTACTGAAAATGTTAGATCTAGAGGCAGTGTTTTTGAAGAGCATGCCAACGTTTCCTTTAAAATCCTAATTTTATTTTCTGAAAAAAAAAAGAATTGAGATATCTGATCAAATACAGGCCCATTGCCAGGATTTACCTGGGGAGTGGTTTTACCAAGGAGGAGCTTTTGCCAAGGGGAGGGAGCTTTTTGGCAAAAAAAGTTTTTGGCAATAAATCATGCATTAAGTGCTCAGAATGGTGAAATGGGGGGGGGGGGAGTGGCCGCTCCCTCCGCTCTCCCTGGCTACGGGCCTGAAATATAGAAATTATTAATTGTAGAAATGTCCACTTTATTGAAAAAGCAACAACTTGATTGAAATTGATGTCATTGAGACAGTAGATTGTGAGATGCTACCCTCTGCCTGGGTTTTTATGGTTAAGATGCAGAGTAGGTCTCAACGAACTCAAATGTAACTTTTGTGGCCTTTTAGGAGTTTGTATATGTAGGACATTATCATGATTTTCTTACAATAGGTTCTGATTTGATTAAGACTGGAGGGTAATGAGATTGGAGCTCTAATGAAAGCTTTTTTGAGCAATAAAAAATCTGATTTGGACATATTGTCTCCTTGACAATTTAACAACAAAACCTCATATGAAGAAATCAATTTCATTTTCAATCTATTGTATTCATGACGATTTCAGAATTGCTTTCTTTGTTTCACAATTTATCTGATAAAAAACATATGGTCATTTTACTTTAACATTGTTAGTAGATGTCAATCTTTTCATGCTGCTTGTGATAAAAATCTTTAATTATTAATCAGCCAATTCTAATGAAATTGAACTACCCTTCAGAGAAATGTCAGTAAATGTCAGCAAATTCATGATGTGAAAATGAGTGAAATTAGGAATAAAGTCTAAGGACATGTAGTGAAATTTGTAAAGAAATGAAAAAAAGCTAAAAAACATGTTTGAGCCAAAGAAAACATGTTAATCACATTAGAAGAAATAATGTATTATAGTCTATTATGAATGATCGATCAATGTTACGATGAATGGAAAAAAGGTTGATTTTTTCTGGTGAACTAACATTAGTATTTAAGTGAAAAACATATTATATTATAGAATATAAGAATATGAAAATGGGAGTATTGTAATAAATAATCGTTAGAAGTTAGTAATGATTTTTGATGTGGAAGTATCAGGTTTCAAGTCATCTTAGGTTTTATTTAGTTTGGTGATGCTTTATGTCTTATTCCCATTTATAAAAGTTTATGCTTTTTCTCATAAAGAACATAAAAAGTAAAAAATTAGCTGGTATTGTTTCAGCTAACATATTGGTCGGTTCATTTTTAATATATCATTTTTAAGACATTATGAAAAATTACCTCCTTTTTTATTGAAGTGAGATTACATTGTTTTAAGGGCATTTAGTATTTAGTTAAGGAGCTAGGTGTCTTAAGGACAGATCCATATGCCATTGATTTTATTTGTTTTAAAGTATCATATTATTTTGATACTCTTATTGTAAGGTCTCATGAACTGAAACCAGGTCATATAAGAGGTACATGTTTTTAATGATTTCAAGTTAACAATTTTCATTATTAATTTAGTAAGACGGAATCATCCGCCCTCCAAAAATCTGAAAATTGATTGATTCAGGATACCCTTGAAAAAATTTATTTCAGTTTAAGTTTTGACATGAATGATTTTGTGTTGATTCCGTTACCAGGGAAATAGAGGGAAAATATTGAATAATAGGGAACTGAACCATTGATATTTAATTATGATTTTAAAACTAAGTTCTTCAAGACAAGGTTAGGGGCATATAAGGTTAAACCTCTTATCACTGATTTTGTTTTTTCTGCCCTTGTTTCTAAGTGTTTCTTTTACATTAATGATATGGGGTAAAGGGTTTATCCTTAACATGGCCATGTACCCTAACATTTATCAAGTACCGATAATCAACCCTTGATGAAAATTTCACTTTGGGTCATGTTTTACATGAAGATTTTCATGAAATATAACAAAACAAAGAGGAGGTGATACTTTTGTCACAAAAAGAATTCAACAAAAAATATGAAAAGTAAGAGAATTTGGAATTTCATATTGAATCTTGAGGGAAAGAGAGTAAAATTCTTGGACTGGATTGAGATATATGTTAGGAGTATCACACTCTCAGAAGTTTTACATATTCTGGTGATGACTATTTTACTGATTTAGCCAAGCACCCCTATTCATAAAATATCATTATGCCCATGTTTAGAACTGAAAAAAACAGAGAAAAGAAGAAAAATATTCTTAAAGCTAAGTCACAAAGAAAGGTTAACTCTATAATTAAGGCGAAATATGACAGTGTGATAAAATTCAATCAACTTTTAAAGATAAATTCTTGCAATATGATAAACAATTGTGATACATTATGCAAGATTTGGTCAACTAAGGTGAGAAGTTGTCACTGAAACTTGAACTAGAAATGCCATGAACATCATAGGTATTGCATTAATCTGATGACTGTTTTTAATTAGATGGTATGTGGTGGAGTCATATCATGATTCTCTAAAAATATGAAGATATTATAAGTTGATCAAATAAGGACAAGGCCATGCTTTTATTTAATAATTGGGTTTCCAAAATCTATAAGGAACGTAACATAACATAAAATATGTTACGGTTTATACTTTCTTCCATTATTAGGAATTTATTATGCAAATGAAAAACTTACCCTATATAAAATAGCCAATTATGCTTTTTGCTATAAATGGCACGGAAATGTTGAAGCATTCACAGATATATAAATTATTCAGATGTAAAAGGAATTGATTCATTTCACCTTTTCAACCAGAGAGAAATGTAAAAAATGCAAAAATCCATATTGTGTATATGCCTAGAAACATTTTCTGTTCCAGAGCAGCCTTTTGTCTTTGAGAAGCCCTATTACAGTCATGTATTTATTTACGATTAATTGGGATCCCTGTATTACTTGATTTACAATAATTTAGATTTCATTTTAGGATGTAATCATATTTTCTCATTCAACCTAGGGTACATATACACAGAAGCATGAAACTTGTTCCAATATGTTACATATTTCACTCTTTTAAAAATAAAATTGAAAATTATTTTGCGATTGTAAAAATATAGTTTAAATTTTAAGTGGTTTACAGTATTTATCTGATATTGGCATTGATTGTAATTGTAGCTGTGCAGAGTCAGAGAGAGTTCAAGATCACTTACTCCCACTACTGTGATCTGATTGGTCAATAGTTCATCACAAACACTGCAGGTATGGCACTATGAGTATAGCAACATCAGGAAAATTTGAACCGCATAAGTCAGTTACTGAAATGTGCAGGATAGGTTTCGTTTTATAAAAAATATGATTTTTTACACCGCTTGATTATATTTGTTTGAATTATGGCTGTTCATGTGCAGGTACCCATTGAATGAAATTTGTTAGGGATATAGCAAAGCCCTTTGTTCATCAGTCCATCCGTTTGATCAGTTCTTCAGTATCTTTGATCTGGAACGTAGTGAGCCTATATTTGGAAGAGATCTCAAAATTACAGAAATTTGGATTCAGAATGTGTTTTAGAAAGACTTCCAAAAACAGTAAATATCCATTACTAGTCTTACATTTCTTTAATAAATTCCAACCATTTTGAAGTGTTATGCATTTTGAAAAAAAATGTTTTGACACGTAGTGGGCTTTCTAAAGCTAAAAGACATAGGTCCTGTCTATACATGGTTTTAATTAACCCAGTTATACAAGCAAAATCAAGTTCACCTTGTAAAAAGTTTGCTTTGATCATATTTTTCACATCTTTCTATTTTATTATTCAAAATTAATGTCATTTTGTATGTTGTTATGTTTAATATTTATCTTTGCCTACTAATATATCACTTAAAATAAGAATTCTAAACCACACATTTTAAGAATGTTTACTATTTTTGATAAGTGTTTCTAGGACTGCAACACACTCAATTATATTGATATCTTTGAGAAATCCAATATGTTGATATAGAAAAAAGTAAGACTCTTGAACTGGTATTGGTCCTTGAGCAGAAGTCGTCTGGGGACATGACAACCCATCAATAAATCTCACAGAACACATGTTGAAAATCCAAAATAAAGTACAAAGAGCTGAATCATTAAGGAATAAAGTATATATTCACATAATAGATACTTTAAATTATATAGAAATTCTAAAAAATCAGATAATTCAGTCAAATTAAGAGAGAAAGGGCAAATAATTTGCATGTAAAGTGTGATTATTGTCTTCTGAGAATCCAACTATTTTTAGGTGTTTTCTGGGAATAATTAACCTTCAGTGGTTGTTTAGGGAGTCCATGTAATGTAATGGTCCCCACTCCCCTATGTGTATATGTTATGCATGTATTTGTTCATTCTTACAAACTCTTCCTCTTTTTCTAATTGAAATGACTTTTTTGATCAATAATGTATTAACACAAAATAAGCTTTGGGTGTTTTATAATTCAATCCACTCCATAGATAGTAGATCTTATCAAACCATTTTGTAAAAATCTTGACAAATACAGCTATTTTGATGACTCCAGATGACAGTTGATCCTCCATGATCCATGCTTATTTAAAAGGATTTGTCATTTCAACATGTTACTTGACCAACCACCCTTTTCCAAGGAATCCTAGAATAAAATTATATTATCCCAAAATAAGATATTAAATTTTTTGATATTTTTAGATTGACACACCCTTTTTGTACACCACTTTTATTTTTCAATTTAACCCTCCAGTTTGTTTTACGATGAAAACATGTGAAAGTGGTGAAATACCAGTAAGGGTGAGTTCATGAAAAGGACAGTGTGGCATTGAAATTATCATCTGCATTACCCTCTAACCCTACACTGTTACCCTAAATAGATGGTTGTTTTTTATGCAGACCCATCCAAAAAATTCATTTTTGTTTTCCAAAGCGTTTGGTAAGAAAGTACTCTTTATGCAAACTTAGTACAGGGTGTCCATAATCATGTGGATTACACAATTCCAGAATAGTTTTTCACATTTCCTGTTCACTAGTCCGTCCATCCCCACATGTGTCTATGGCTTCAATAGTCCATCCCCATATGTGTCTATGGCTTCAATAGCCCATCCCCACATGTGTCTATTGCTTCAATAGTCTTGTATCAAGTCTCATTCATTTCATAGTTGCATTTTCATTAATTATATTTTCATATGCAGAATCAGAAAATTAAAAAGCACAAAAACATTAAGTCAAAGTAGGTGGATTTCACTGGTGGATCTGGGGGGGGGCAAAATAGGCCTTAAGGTCCCAAATTTACAGGGGCCAAAATAGGCCTTAAGGCCCCAAATTTTGGCCTCCCCCCACATTTTGGTCATAAATGGGCCTTCCAAGGCCTTATCTTTTAATTTAAGGCCAAATTCTGAAGAAAATGGGCCTCAAAATTTCAAAATTTGGGCCCAAGTTTTGGGTATCCCAGACCAGAAGTTCGGGCCCCCCCCTTGTTGGTTCCCAGATCCGCCCCTGGATTTGATAATAAACTTCCAGACTTTCTAATTGTTTACTATACAGGGTGGTTATCTTGAGTACCAGAATTGCATAGTTGCATGGTTCTTCAAAATAGTTCTTACATTAGTTTATGTGACATTTAAAATGAGAATGTCAGGAATATATTGAACAAATATTAGGAGGATCAGAAGTAAAGATTCAACATCAGGAAAACAGAACTGGTTTTCAAAAATGTAGGAGAAAAATGAATGAGACAACTGTTATTTTCATGACCAGAAAGATTTCTCAATGTGAAGAATATTTGAAGTATTTGTGGAAGATTTTGTCTTCTTCCATACTGAGAGTGTTAAATAGGGCTGTTGTGTTATGTGACAAAAACAGTGGACCATGATGTCATCATCCTCCGATCACAGGGCTTCAAAATCCAAAATATATTCTTCCTTTTTATTATCCCCTGCGATAAGCAGTTAGCATTTCCCCGATTAACAACTCGCAATATGATTCGCTGTCGCAACAACATGGATTACTCTAAATACTCTATAAATTGTAGTGCATCATCTGTGATGCTCCACCTTTTTGAAGCTGCTCTCTTTTTCTAACTCAATGATCTTTACAAAAATAAGACATTATATGTTATATCTTGATCTTTTGTTCCAGATTAGTCGCAAATCAAGATTCAAACATCAAAGAAGATCAATGTTTCCTCTGCAACATCTTTTAAATTCTGAATAGTCAGGTGATGATATGAAAAGTTCACCCCCTTCCTTGGCAAGGTAAGCGTCTAAAAAAATATTTGTTCATCTTGACCCAATTGATTAATTATACCATTACTATACATAAACCTGACCTAGTTGGTTTGTAAGTGGTCCTAGAATCTGTATAAGATGTAATTTATTTCATCATCCTGTTGGCAGGAGTTGCAAAATTCATGAAAAACAGAAAATTAGAAACCGCAGCACGTGTAAATTTCTAGGTTATTTGGTACACTCATTTCTTTCAGTCAATATGATTCTCATGTTATTCTTACTTTTCCAGTCTTTTCCTCTGAAATTATGACAAAAATCCTTGATTTTTTAACTCTACATCATGTTAAAAACAATGTACGGATTCTGAACATTTATTTTCTTGTTGACTTCTCTTCATTTTGTGAACTTTTGAGAACAGTGCAGAGACACATGACATATTTTGTAAGACACCACACAAGTCATAACAAGTAAAACTAAAAGGTATGATTTATCACAAAGACATGCTAAAACTATTTTTCTACGTAATTTATTGCAAAATTGTGCTAAAGTTCTTTTTCAGCATCTGATGAATTCTATTTTAATCACCATATGGGGTCTTTTGACCTTGTTGCAAGTAAATTGGTAAACAATTCACATCTCGACTGTTTCTACATCTCAAAAACAAGTTCAAACTTCCTGATCATGAACTTGTTTTTTATTTATTTTCATTTCATGTAAAACTTAAAAATAGTTTCCATATTATTAGGATATTTGCAAGTTATTCTTCATACCATATCTAATTATGGAGCAAGTTCTCCATTTTGTCTCTTCAAATGACAAGATTGTATCTAAATATTATTTTTTGGCGTTTTATATGATCGAGTCATTCTCGGAAATTTCAAGGTATTCACTATACTGTACATTTTAAGTTAATAGATGTCATTGCAAGGAACAGGATTCCATCCATAATAACATTTGATTACCTCTTTGTATGTTTCTTTGAGATGATGTAGCTGGGGATTTAGATAAAGGAGAATGGGATATTAAGAAAATACATGGATATATAAAGATAGAGAAACAGCCTTTTCCATAGAACATAAAAAATCATTCCTCCACCTGTACTATTTCCCCTCCATTGTAATTATATTTAATACATCTTAGAATGCAGTTATTTTAGAAATGGTGCTTTTTATATCACCACCAGAAGTAGTGGCATATTATTTCTGTCTCTAACTGTTTTGTGAACAGTATTCAGCAGTTGGTGTTTGGTGTCTCTAACAAATGGCATGTGGTAACATGTTACATGTAAATGCCTTGTATGGTACTTGATATGGCAACTTGGCAAGTGGGGCATTGATCTATTAAGTATCCTCTTGTTAAACCCACATTTACATGTACAGTATATGTAATTTATTTAGATTATAATAATGACTACAGTAAAACCTGTATATCAAAACACCTCTCTAGTCTGATCACCTCTCAATGGTTTTTGTTCGACCCATTTTTTCTGCTGTCGACTTGCACGATAAAACACTTCAAAATATGAACACCTGCCAATCTGAACACTTTTGGCTGGTTTTAGTCGTGTACAGATTAGACAGGTTTTACTGTATATTGATAATTCATTAAAAACAACCATAAAGAATAATATAATTTATTACTCAAGGTCTGATTAGTCTCAATATCTGTCAACTCCTTGTTTACCCCAACCACATATTGGTTTTCCATGAAGACATGAATTGATGGCATTTGGTTTGAACTTTGCGAGTAAGTGAGGTTTTTGAGGTTTTGGGGTTTTCTTGTCTTATTACCAGGACTTAGTTTCTCTAGTACATACTTTGTAATGCTGACATCGGATCTTTCATTGGCATTTTTTATCACTTCAACTGTTTTTTTAGATTATATTTGCACATTTCTGGTTTACTTCAGCTAATCAGCAAAAATTACTTGCTTATATTGTCTATTAGAATGTATGTTTTAAGTACTTCATGTGTATTTGACTAATACGAATTAATATTTAACAACAATATACTTTTTTTTGCTCTGAGATAATATTTTGTTGCTTATAGGAAAGGTCATTGGCTTAAATATAAGATTTTTGACTCTTCCCCGAAACAATAATTTTTTTCTTTTATACATTAATGAATGGATGCTTTGAGTTGCACCCTACAGATTACAATTGGCATAGTAGTAGAGATAGTATTACTTTTCGCACATGTGTATTAAATCATTAGGTCATTCCACCTTTGTAATTTCCCTGGTCATAGATAGGTCATGACAACTTTTCACGCTATAGTAATTAATTGCTCATCAGTCAGGTGCATATACTAATAAATCGCTAAATATGTCAGTAATGTTTATTTTTATCATGGATATGATCGCTTATTTGCTGATGCCATAAATTAATAGATACATGTATGTGTTCATGTGTCGATTGTATGGATTTGAATTTCATTTTTTTTAAATTTTAAAATTGCATTTCACAATAAATTGAAATTTGGTAGGAATCTTGGGTGAACTTGTAACTTTTGAACTTTTCACACTATATAAGTTGGCTACAATTTCATAGTTTTTATTAGAATGTTATTTTTACTGTTGTTTTTGATTTTATGTGCCAAAAAGTTACTATATACATGCTTTTATGCAATTATCTGTCTAGTTATTTTGCTTTAATGATAAACAAGCCTTAACGTTTAAAAAAACATCCAAAATGGATTTTGTATTTCCATCATGGATTTTTTTACTGGCCTACTGGTCAGAAGTCAGTTTACAGACCTTTGTGAAATGAATATAGGACCTTGCTTGGTCCTGAATGTCACTTACTTGCTAATTAGCGATAATATCACTATTATCATCAAATGAAATTGTGGTATGGGGCATATACTTTACTCCCTGTAATTATCGCGTGCTACTATATTTCTCGCTTTTCGCAAGTTTTGGAAAATTCGCGAAATATAATAGTTGCGAAATTCCTGCAGTTCTAGTTCACAAAATTTGATAGTCGTGAAATTCCAAGGAAATTCCCGGACATTTCAATGTTGACAATATTTTCGTCCAGTGCTGGTAAAAACTAGTCATTTCGAGTTTTGAAAAAGAGAAATTAGAAGAAAGATAGTTATTAGAATATTAAAATGAAGATTCTAACGAAATGGCTAAATAAGATGCCAAAATCACCAGATGAAAGAACAATCATGGTTGATATCGAAGTCGAAAGAGTGATCTTGTATGACAAATCCGTGAAAATTAATAGCCTCGAAATTTCAAAAAAATGAAAATTAGCAAAATATAATACAATACCCCCCTTGATCGTCATAAATCCCCCTTCTTCATTTTTTCATTTGATCAGTACTTGTTTCTATGGCAACTCCTCACTTTTGTCCATGGCAACTCCATGACAACTGCCACTGTAGGTTTGTCTCTCTATTCTGCCCTCTACTAATAATCTGGTATTGTGGATATACCATATTCTCTGTAATATGCGCCTACCAACTAATAAGCGCCCAGTCTGCTTTACAAAGTTCAAGAAATATCAAGGAATGACCAAGTTTTAATGAATATATCAGAAAAAATCAAAGAAATTCTAGTGTGCGATAATAGAGTACTTAGACTAAACTGCTGTAAATGTGACGCATATGTTGTAATTCTATACATCCTCCCAATAAAAATCTATTGTTGGTTGCTTCTCACATCATACTAAACTATAATTATCTCAAAATAGTCTATAATGAAGGAAAGAAATCTTTAGAACAACAATATTATTGTAAAAATATGCTGTTACTTCGTTTTGATGTTACAAATAAGGCATTCTTGGCAGGAAAAATTGCCATGCATGAAATTCCCAGGGATTATTGAATTCTTTCATATATGGGCGCTTATAAGAATGGTCTGAAGAATGTATTTTCAATTTTCTAAACGCCCTGGACGCTAATTACAGAGAATACAAAAATATTATCTTATTATACCTGTCAGGGAACAACAATTTATTGTCAGCCATCTCCCCTGTCATGAGTCAGGCCGTTGTTTTTTTATAATTGTCATGATTATCAACAAGGTAATTGCTGAGTCATGTATTTGTACATTTGATTTGGTACATGTGTATCGAATCCACATGTCTTGTCTCAACCATGTCTTTATTATTATATATTTGTACTTCAGGTTATTATATATTTGTACTTTATGTTTTTTGTTGTTATGTAGTTTTTGTAAACTGCAACATTGCATAGCTTATCTAATATGGCCACTCTATTCAAGATGGCTGCCATCTTTCCTAGGAATGGCATTTTTGGCTCTGCAAAATTTAAACATATTTTAAAATGTTTTGTATGTTAATTACTTCAGAGAGGGGATTTTCAAATTGGCATCAATTAAAAATGCCAACCATTTTTCCTTTAAATCTGATATTTTTTGCTTTCACTTAATTACTGTAATCGGTTTATGCATAATTTTAAAACATATGTTCTTTTTTATCAAAACCCGGCATCTATTCAAAATGACAGTGCAAATCCAAAAGGGTCCAGACCAGGGTCCAGGGTTTCAAGTAGGCCTAATTAGGCCTCAATTCCAAAACTCAAAAATTAACCTTTATTTTTGACAAAAAATGGGCCTTATCCAGTTATTGGGCCAGTTCCTTGTCAGTTTTATTCTCTCACTTATTAAAAGAGACTTAAAATTGTATCTACTTGGGAAACTTTTTCTTATGTGACCAATATAACATCTCTGCTCATAAGTATTCCTTATTGGCAATACCATTGTGCATGATCCATGCATATTCCGCAGATCATACCTATTCCACTCAAAAATTCTGTCTAAAATTTGAATAAAGTGTCTGATTTCCTGACATATCTATATCTGAGTATGTAAACTACATCCTTGGTAACTTCATTTTTTTCAAATGAACTCTTTTTAGGCTATTTTAGAATATGAAATGTGATCAATATGATTGATTGCATTGATTATTTGCAATAGTCATAGGAGGACTTAATTATTTTCTCCTTGCTTTGATCCAAGAATGAGTCATGGTATAGAAAAATCTCTGACATTTTTTTGTTAAATTAAAGCAAATTACTGAGGGATTCCACATTTGTTTGAAAGTGAAATTTTTTTATGTCAGCTGAATAAATTAATTATTGCTTATTCAAGATATCACTTTTTATAGATTATTCGAGACACATGAGGGTTTTGCTCAAATAAAAAGTTCATGACCTAGAAAGTTCATTAATATTTCAGCTCATCTCTAAAAGGACATCTCCCTATCCCATAATCCCTTTCTTAATACACCAAGAAGTTTATTGGTCAGTTGTTAGCCCATGATCTATGAATAGATACTTTACCATGGTTAATGAGAGCACAGGATTTGACCTCAAAAGTCCAACCCTGATGTATATTTGGTTTGTAGGATTAATGGTTTGAAGTAGTATTTTAGGAGTTTATTTGTTCATCCAAATGTAATAATATGGTCACTCACACATATCTAGTCAATAAAGATCTGACAACTTATTGTTTCTACATCAAATAAGAACAATGGGGGTAAATAGAATGTCTCCCATAGGCAAAGGAGGTTCAGAATTATTTGTTTTCTAACGATACATTCTACTGATTCTGGAATGTTAATAGTAGACTTGCACTCTTTCCACCCTGTTCATCCAGATTTCTCTTTATAAATACCAAATATAATGCCTTGGTCACATTTGGTCTGATATTCAGTACCAGCAACCGGCTGATGAGTTATTCTCATCCAGGCACAGTGTTGAAGAGTAAATGTGACCATGACACAAGTTGATTTAGTTTGTGATGGACCAGGGGTTAGGAGCCAGTTTCATTGGTTGTATTTACCTGGAAGGGAAGAAATGTGGATGCTCTCAATTACCTGAGTCAATGAAAAATGGAGCATCAGTCAGTTCAATTAATTTCTGTGGAATCTGCATGTTTGCTTGGATTGATTGTTGTGTTCATATCATCTAATACAAATTGAAAATGTTGTTTAGCGGTCATCACAAATCCTCCATCGATCAAACCTTTTTTGTTTGTTTGCAACTTTTGTTGTAACTGGTATTCAGCATCATTGGGAGTCAGCATATGTAACATAAAAATTGGTCACCATTTTTTGGACATTTTCTGAAGTAGAATCATGTTAAACATACAATCAACCTGTAGGTGCCTAATTTTTATGTTTTTTTCTTGTGCCTGCCGACAGTAGCAACATTGACCTGCCCTTGGATCCTCTTAAATATTAACGACTTCCCTGTCAAATTATTCATTTTAGCCTGTTAATTATTTCATCAACTCACTCGTGATTAGAAAGGTCAGAACTTGCAGCATTTCTGAATAATTTCTGATAAATTCATTTATTTAGCGTCACTTGGTTCGCGGAGTAATTTTGCTCAATGGTTATTGCTTTAGAGGCGAATAGGAACCATATGGAAAAAAGAAATTTAAAGTCTCAAGAGTATGAAGAACTTATGCACCATTTGCAAATTTAAGCTGAAGACCTCCAATGAAATATCAATATTTTTGTAAAATGGTCATCTATTATTTTTAGGTGAATTACCATTTAATACCCCCCCCCCCCCCCCCCGATGATCAGTAGAATATACATTTTTCTGTTTTTCTGTTTTATCATAGAAAATAAAAATGAATTTGAATCTGATCTACACATTTTTTTATTTAATACATATTCATGATTTTATTTTTTGCTATTAATTTGTTACAGTATGCAATAAAAAATCTTGAGTTGTGCATGTGGAAGAAAATAAAGCATCAATGCACTTTTTGAAAAAACTTGACCTTTGATTGTCAGAACAAATTGGCAAGGAATTTTGTTTCAAACCAGATGCCTTTGGGATAATGTTTTTTGCAGTAAACAAATTGTCCTTGACTCATGGTCAAGCAAAAAATCAATATACGTTAATTAGCAGAGAGGGAACAGTAGCAGTGAACTTAACTGGAAAAATACCATTGGCAGAGAATTGTTCGAGTGCTGATTATTGGCGAAAAACATATGATTGGGAAAATATGTTTCAGTGGTTTTTTGTAAGTGATGCTGACCGTTTCATGACACCTTGGTAAACATTAATGGAGTAGTGCTTTCACTCTAGGGGAAAAGTTACAAAACCAGTGTTTTCTAATAACTATAAATCACGCCACTATTTCAGATAGAAAGACAATGGGAAAGAGTTGATGCGGCTACTTCATTGTGGCATCACATGTACTCACCATGGTAACAACTGGGAATCAAGATAATTATCTTGATGAAGTATTTCTAATGACATGATGAATGCCAATTTGCAATACCATGCAACATGAACAATGCCAATTTACAATGCCATTCAGCATTACAATGTTTTGTTTTTGTTATACCAATTTGTGATAGCATGCAGCATGAACTATGCCAATTTGCAATGCCATGCAAAATGAACAGTGCCAATTTGAAATCACACATAATATGAAATTTGCCAATTTGCAATGCCCTTCAGTATTTCAATGTTGTTCGTAATTCCAATTTGTAATAGCATAAACAATGTCAATTAATGCCATTCAGCATTACAATGTATTTTGTAATGCCAATTTGCAATGGCATGCAACATGAACAGTGCCAATTTACAATGCCATTCAGCATTACAATGTATTTTGTAATGCCAATTTGCAATGGCATCCAACATGAATAGTGCCAATTTACAATGCCATTCAGCATTACAATGTATTTTGTAATGGCAATTTGCAATGGCATCCAACATGAATAGTGCCAATTTACAATGCCATTCAGCATTACAATGTATTTTGTAATGCCAATTTGCAATGGCATCCAACATGAATAGTGCCAATTTGTAATGCCATTCAGCATTACAATATTTTTTGTAAATGCCAATTTGCAATGCCATGCAAAATGAACAGTGCCAATTTGCAATCACACATAATATGAAATTTGCCAATTTGCAATGCCCTTCAGTATTACAATTTATTTTGTAATGCCAATTTGCAATGGCATGCAACATGAATAGTGCCAATTTGTAATGCCATTCAGGATTACAATATTTTTGTAATGCCAGTTCGTAATAGCACACAGTATATGCCATTTGAAGAATGCTTAATTGTTGATTCGTTGTTGCAATGCAATGCACAATGCAAATCGGAATCACAGTATTTTACAATTTAGACATCTCCCTTCTATATTTTTGATCAAATATCTCAAATCCTTTTCTGATATTAAATTTAGGATTTTAAGGGAAACATTGGCATGTTTTTTATGAAAAGATTGTTTTAAGATTTTCCACATCGAAAATCTAGGGCCAAGACAGGAATTTGAATTTAGCTCATGTAGGATTTATGATTAGATGCCTAATATGAAAGAAATGAAAAGATGTCTTATTGAAGAACACTGTCTTCAACAAACAATCAATCTGCAAAATAACCGAACAGATCTTTTTGATGTTCAAACTGGTGGAACATTAAACAGCATAATTATTTATCTGGTGACTAATATTTGATGACTAATCAAGATTTACAGTTATTCAACAATGAAAAAATATTGTACCCCACAATGATTGTACTTTTCGATGCACTAGTCTTACACAGTCATAGCCTAACAAAATCTGGACTTCATGTTAATTAGACCTCTAATTGGAGCACATCCCATGTAGAACACATTTAACTGAGAACAACCAGGTTTTACTGGTTTTGCAATAACTTTACCAGGTAGTGACAATTTTTTCTTATGAAATTTGTTTTTTGATGAAAATGATGCATAGATGTCATACTTAAAAGATGACATAAGAGATACATGTATTGATGTCACATTGGCTAATCGGCTGCTAGAATAATAAGGCTCTGGATAAGGCCATCAAATCATAACATCATTTGTGCTCCTTAGAGGGTGATTATTTTTCTGCTAGTCTCAGGGTACCTAGCATTCCTATAACATTCATATATACGAACAGTAACCTGTGTTACAAACATTAAATATCCATAGAAACTGTAGTCAAAACAGTACTTTAAAAAACTACCTGTGATTATGTGCAAGGATGTGATATTTCTATGTTTCAAGGATGTGATATTTCTATGTTTACTGAAAACTTAAATAATATCATTTTTTCATTGGGACTACTATGTGTACTATATCCTGCGTTGCAAACACAAAAAACCCATAGAAACAATAGTCAAAACAGAAGTTTGATAATTGTATTTCAAAAAATGTTTGAGGATGTGATGTTTCTATGTTAACTAACAACAAATTGCCATAGAAAGACTAGATAACATGTCAATAGGATTCCCATTTTAAGTTAATTTTGTTCAACATCAATACAAAAAACTCTCCTATGACTCTTGGTTCAAAAGCTCGCCTATTTTCAAAATGGTTGCCATTCTTGTTTCGCGAAATTCACTTTTTGCCCATTTCCTAGCTTTACAAATAATTTCAGCTGTCCTGCATTGTAAAAAGCCATGTCACTGTAAAAGGTAGTTGTATGAAATAATTTTGTTACAAAAAATCGGCAAAATATTATATCCGTTTTTTTTTTATTTTCAGCCATTTTAGTTAACATTGATTTGTCCATCTGTCTCGCGAAATCCTATTTTGGACCATTTGCTTAAAACCTCTGTCGATAGGATTCCAGTTTCAAGTTATTTTTGTTCAACATCAATACAAAAGACTCCCCTATGACTCCTGGTTCAAAAGCTTGCCTGATTTCAAAATGGTCGCCATTTTTGTCTCGCGAAATTCAATTTTGGCCCATTTCCTAGCTTTACAAATAATTTCAGGTGTCTTGCATTGCAAAAAGTCATGTCACTGTAAAGAGTAGTTGTATGAAATAATTTTGTTACAAATTATTGGCAAAAAATTATATCCGTTTTTTTTCAGCCATTTTAATTGACTGAGAGACAGATGGCTTGAAATAATTTTGTAACAAAAAATCAGCAAAAAATGTGACCATGTGAGCCCAGTACCCACGGTACTAATTTTTTTTAACATTGGTGTATCCATTGTCTTATATATTGAATCTAGATATTATTACTGGAAATGGAAGAAAGACTTTAAAACATTATAAATATGAATGGAACTATTGGAATAAAGTAGGCAATTCATATATTCCTAATAAAGTAAACTAATAAGGTTCAATTATATGATTTAGTTTGAGAAGGAAAATTCCACGAATAAATAATTAGTTGGTGTTTTCGTGCTGGGATGAGGTTTGTCTCAGATTGCATTACTACTACTGATGCATGTGTCAGAATGATAAACAAGTTACAAAACAATTTACCAAACAAGTTAGTGTAACGCCTTCTCATTGGTCATAACAATGAGTATTTTTTCGCTTATCAAGAAGAATAATAAAGATGTTTTTCATTGGTCAGTAAAAGTACTTTGTGGAGGTGTATGGATATATCGTTATTCCTTAAGGTCAGCGCTGAATGACAGATTAAATTAATCAATACTTGAAGTGCAGTATTGTTTTCTTTCATGAGCTCAACTTCGTAATTTTCTCTTAATAATTTTAGTTTTATGTACATATAAGATGCAAATAGATTGTTGTTGTGGCACCTGCAATGATTTTCTCATAGTTTTGATATTTTCTCATTTCTCTGAGACTGAATGCATTTTTGTATTTCCTGTATATGGGATACTAATGATTACATGCTAAGATAATGTTTTTGGATCAATCTTTCTCTGTACAAATCTCAACTTTCTTGATAATAATTCCTCAGGATAATTTGATTCAATAAAGTATTCTCATAATTCTTATCCTATCCACATATCAGGTATAAACTAATAATAGTGCCTCTGCACTAGAGAATATGTAATTATAATAAATACACATGTCAATATGTTTTTCTTCATGGATGTAGGATGTTCAACTTGTCATAATAGCACATACTCCCTGGACATATTCAAGGATGAGTTTAAGTATACCTACCACCTGCCAAATCCCGCTCTTGAAAAATATCATTTTCTGAAAAAGAAAATAAAGTAGAGAGTAAAATTTGTACAGAATAAAGTAAACATATGGGTCATCAATATCTTCAATTGTCTCAAAAATCAACATGTCAGATGATTCAATCTTTTTGAAAGAATTTGAATGGAATATTAAGTATTTCTGAGAATTTTACGTACAGGAACATTTTCAGTACAGAAAACTTGTAAACAATTACTATTTTTCATTAATTGCAGATTTCATTAAAAGAGGAGAATGACTTTGTCATATAAACAAATAGATATTGTCATTTTGAGAAATGTTTATATGTGATTTCAATGAGGGTCTTTGATATGCCAATATCTGATCATATTTCAGAAAGAACATGTATATAATTCATATGAATATTTCATGAAAACATGTTATTCATCATGTTTATCAACCATGGAAAACCTTGAAGATCTTGGTAAACATGTTTTACAATGTTCATCCAAAATATATATTCTATTTTAAAGTCATTTTCTTAACTTTAAAAAGCTCAAACTCAATCCAATTGATTATCTGCTTCTATTGGTTTAAAGGGTGTATGTTTTAATTTTAATAACTATTTTCCTCTTTCATACAATTTGTTAAGATGTGATTTATATAATGTAAATAGTACTATTTTTAAGGGAACGTTTTGAATATGTTATTGCAAATCTCCAGCCTAAGAAAATATCACTGGTCATGCTTCATATAGAAAATGATTAGCTGAAATTTCATGGTTTTATAATATGAGCTTTACCCATGGAGAATGAAGTCAATCTAAAAATCAAATTTTCAAAAAATCAAAATCTCAAAGTTGATTGATAAGTAACTATATATTTAGATGTGTTTGTAATTTTTTATATTCAGTTGTTAAATATGATAAACAATTTTCATAACCATATTTTCATAACCAATTTTTAGATATAAATATTATATGTTGAGTTCAAATCATATGACTCGACCCCCTATTTTCTTTACCTACTAGTGCAGGCCTGTAGCTGGGGGGGGGGGGGGGGGGTGTCACAAGTAAACCCCCCCTGGAATTTTTCAAAAAGTTAACCCCCCCTTGGTAAATCCTGGCTAAGGGCCTGTAGTGTGTAGTCCAGTCATGGGAGGGGGGGTCTCAAGGGCTTGTAGCTTGACTATTGCTAGATCTGTATGACCAAACATTTATATATTGATTTAGTTCTAGAGAGGTTTCCATAGGTTGTTTTTCTAAATATTTTCCATTCTTTTATTAATGAATTGATAATTGATTTACATTTTGAACTAATCCCTGAATTGATTCACTTCCGAAGAGGTCTCCTAAGGTTGGAATCAGAGTTGTTTTTCTAGATATTTTCTATTCTTTTCCTAATGGATAATGGAATTGTTAATTGAGTAATGTCGTCTTTTAAAATGACATACAGTGTTCAGTTGTTGTCGATTGCTAAAGTCAAGAATTAACTAATTAAGTATTTGTGAGAAAATGTAGAAAAATGCAATGTGTGGATATTATTTGAAAAGTCACTTGAATAAGAATTCTATTCTACTCAAGATTTATTTATTTATTTTTTTGCTATGGTCAATATGTTGCTATGGACAAAATGTTGCTATTATATGGTTAGTCAGCATGTTCATTATTTTCATCCTTTGGGGAGGTTAAATACATTTTGTTTTTTTTATAATTGTATGGATATTGTTGCCTTAGGATGTAAACCACAAATAATAATTCCACTACAATAGCCAAAGGCCTGGCAATGCAGCTATAAAATGTACTGAACTGGTTTCGATGTAATAATATGGGGTTGCTAGCCCATAGCTGGGGGGGGGGGGGGGGGTGAGGAATATGTGCCTGGGTTGGATCTGATACATAACAATATTCAAGATTTGATCATTTATTTTAAAAGGGGAATTCTGTTTTTTTGTATAATTCCAACTAACTCATGTCATTAAACGAGATTATCATATTACTTAAACTAACAATATATGAATTTTACATGTTTCCACCAAATGATTCAACCATGTACAACAAGGGCAGATTTGGAAATTGAAAATAAAATGCAAGAAAATATTTTTTTGAAATTTTTGATCAACTTGAAAATTTAGGTCCATTTTTCAAAAACTAAGGCCTCTTTATCAAAAGGACGATATTCTCAAAGAATATGGTATTTTTAAAAATAAGCCTGACTGTATGTTGTATTTGTTTTATCCCACTACCACTTGTTCAAGCATGTTGAGACAATATACATGTACTATATTTTTTACAAAGGTTCCACCAGTCTAAATTAATATGGCTATCTTGCCTAAAAAGTACAATTGGTATCCAATTTCTTTTTATGTTTACAATACAGACTATTAAGACTTTGAATGAATCTAACAAAGGTGGGAATTTTTTTTCTTGTAGAACTTAAAAATTCCTGTGGTATTGGAAATTGAATCAAATCTTGGATAAATGTTAAAAAACTACACAGAGTAGTTCAGAACCTTTATTTTAAGCCTCTATGTTTAATTCTAACGTTGATTGATATTTTGCTTTCAGGGATAAGGAGCAATTGATGACTTGAAAAGTCAGCTTAATAAACTTGCTTGAGGGTCAAGAAACTAGAGGCATTTAAAGAGACGCTAAACTTATGAAGGTAAGTAATTATCACATCTTTCATAACTGCTTATACAAGATGATTATCCCACCGAATGAAGTTTGTAGGGATATAGAGAAGCCATCTGTCTGTTTGTTTGTTCGCCCGTCCATTCATTCATGTGTTAGGACGATAACTCAAATACCAGTTGATGGATTTGGTTTGGATTTTATGGCCATGCCTTGTAAGTGTAGGACCTCTGCTTGAGAAGGAATTTTCAATATGGGTATAATTTTTCAAGAAACGTGTAATCTTTGGTAACTCAAACACTACTTGACAGATTTGGTTCAAATTTTATATGATGATGCCAAACTATAGACTAATGTCTTATGGGCAAAGGACCTCTGCTCGAGTTATGGCCACTCATTTCAATATGGCTGCCATTTTTTATAAAAAATGTAAGATGTGATAACTCAAATACCAGCTGATGGATTTGCTCACATCATGGGTTTAGATTTTGCCAAAAGGAGACAATACTACAGGCAATACTTCTCTATTACTTCCTCTGTCATGTTATGTTCAAAATGACTAGGGATTTAACAAAATATGTTGTTAGTGGCTGTGCATATACTGTCACAATATTGCATAAAATAAAATTATGAAACTGTTGATCATCTACCCACTTAACACTTTTTCCTATTAACCAAATTATCACCCTCTCCCAGTTTTATTTCCTTATTCCTTATTATCCCATCAAACGAAGTTTGGAGGGATATAGGGAACGCCTTTGTCTGTTCGTCTGGGCAATAACTCAAATACTGTTGGCCCGATCATGTTTGAAATGTGAAGACAATTATGTAGGACATTAATAAAGCTAGAAATGTTGATATTAAAGAAACACATGGCAGCCATCTTGAAAAATAGCGTCCTTCATACACACTATTTTATGATTTTTGCTGCAGGCATTTTAAGCAAAAGTAAATGAGCGATTTTGTTCATATTTGATATGTGAATACTATAAGCATGCCTCACTGTCTAATGACACTTTTGGGAGTAGGCGGCTATTTTGAAAAATGGCCACCATTTTTACGTGTGTTATTTTACGTTTTTTACAATAACTCAAAAAGTAATAGAGCGATTTTGTTCATATTTGATATGTGAATGAGGCTATAAACATGGCACATTACCTTATGACATTTTGGCTAGTAGGCCGCCTATTTTATATTACACTTTCGGATGACAATTTGGCTTGTGAGTAACCATTTTGAAAATGGTGGCCATTTTTGTGTATTTTACAATTTTTGCTTAACACAGTACTTCGTTTGGGCTTTGTATAAAAAACCTTTTACCTCGCACCCACCTACCCACGTACATGGGACATGATACAGTCTTTGAAGGGTTCAATTGACAGATACATAAATAAAGGCATATGGGTACATTAATTCATCTATAATTCAACATAAACTGAGGTTTAATAATCTTTAAAATTGAACCCTTCAAAGACTGTATCATGTCTCACATACATGGGTACGAGGTAGGAGGTTTTTTATACAAAGCCCTTCATTTGTAAAAATGCCAGCCTTGGCTGTTCGTTGGGATTTGCCATGCTTTGGCGTTGATGTCATCTCATTCTTCATATTATGAGCAACAATATGTTTAAGTGCTTGATATCAATTTTCACATCATATGGTAATTCATAATTTATCCAAGCTGAATATTTAAGAATCTTGCAATCCACTAAAAATTGTGATGCAACTTTTGTAACATGTAAAATAATAGTACAGTATTAATATGAAAACGCACGGTTATACCCGTAGCTACTGTAATGTGTTTGTAAAAGTACTGAAAAAATGAAATGTATAAAAATATTTTGGTCAGGTTTGCCAGTACCTCCTCCCTAAAGGTTTAAGTATAAAAAAAAGTTTTTTAAATTTTTATCTTTTGACCTGACCCCTTACAACAGTATTATGACACTTGGAATCTTTTCTGTAGATATACAGAATATTATTCATTGGAAATGTATTTATTCTGATGAACTTTTGGCCGAGGTTGGATTGATTATCTATTTAAAGCATGCCTGTTATCAATCTGATATTAATTTTGATTGGCTTTTACTGCTCTTGCACGGTTATTGTGTGTGCATGCATTGTGAGGCTTGCATATTAAAAAATGTGGGCAGGAACACTTACTGTATGGGTGAATTGGTAGTTGATGGGTCAAAGCTAAGCAACTTATGTAAAGAAAGAATCATTTTCAGAGAAATGACAAAATGTAATGAAAAATTGCACATTTTCAATTTGAGTGCACTGTACCTAGCTGTCAAGTATTTGACAGAATATTGGATGGGATCATGCGATCTAACTTTTTTATTGAGTCTAGAGAATGAATTTGTTTGTGATGTAAGGAAATACCCTGCGAGCCTTTTGTAAATTATATCCAATTTTTTCATTAATGATTGAATGCTCAAATTCAGATATGACCTCAAAAGTGACAGTTTTAAAAGTGAAAATGTAAGAAACCACATTTGAGTTGAATGAAAGACCGATTCATTTTTGCAGATGTTAGACCGCAATGTAAAAACACCAGACAAACTCGGTTAAAGTTCAAACTTGAGGTTATTCGGTGCATTTGTGGTTTCCAAGACGCAGCATCCCAGAGATTTCATTGGTTGAGAATAACACAACATCCAGAACCGTGGTGGGCAGAGTGACATAATTTATCTCTATGTTTTTGGAATATGCAAAAAGTGAACTTTCCCAGCTGCATGCGTCTTCACTGGTACTGGGTCCACTTCTGATTCTATAATCCCTTGACATTGAGTGACGAAATTAGAAAAAATCATTTTCTCATTTTGCTCCATATCAGAGTTTTTAAGAAGTCTAACTATGCATTATTGAATCTACATTAAAGAATATTTTGGTACATGTCGTTTTTCTCATACTCTATGGTATTCTTATTGGATTTTTAAATGATGAACAATTTGTGATGTTTTGGTTTCTGTGATAGATAATCATGCAATTTGTCATCAAAATAAAGGAAGTCCAAAGTCACAACTGAGATTATAACCCCTAATCTAATCTAATCAATGTCAACCTAAGGATACTCTGCACAAATATTCACTAGGGTTTTCTGAGAGAAATAACATAACAACTTATTTTGTAATTTGAGTGCCAGTGGGGTAACATATTTCTTATATTAATGATTCATGGATTTCTTCTAATGGTCACTGATATTTTGAAAGAAAATCTACCACATGACTACATTGGAATTTTTGAAAAGGTCACCTTATTCCCTGAAACCACAAAGGTTGACCACATTGCCCACAAGGAGGACTGAGAGGATGACTGTCATATCAGAAACACTTAAAAATGATATGTTAGAACTTCAAAGTCCTTTTCTATTGTGTTCTTGTTAGGATGTATGAATAAGATTTCACTCATGCAGGGTATGCTTTTATTATGTCACTAACACAACTGGTGACAAATTGTTATGGTTTCCAACTTTTTTGTGGATGGTGTTTGGCAGTATGTGTGTTTGCCTGTTGGTGGTTGGTGTTTGGCATTCAGCATCTGTAACAAATGACATGTGATGACATTTTGCATGTTAATGTCTTGTTTTGGTATCAGCCATGCTCTCAGGCGTAGAAACTTCTTACTTCCCATAAGAATAATTTTTGGATGCTTTAGAAGAAGGTTTCACAAGTAAAACCCTACCTCTTATCTTAGAATTCCCCCACCCCTTTCTATTTTGCTCACACTATGTATGAAGAGAGGGCATTTTTGTAGATAATGATAGTTAGTCAAAGGCATAGACTGTCTCTTTAAGGGAGTAGCTCTTCTGTCCCCCCTCTCCTGCCTACGAGCACTCTAATGTTTTTTTTATTTTCTTAAATTTAAGTTTTATTTCTGAAAGATATTCCAAAGGTCATCAGGGCAGACCGTATGCCTGGTACGGTCTAAATCAACAATTTCAGGATCACTGTCACAAACCTTGTGGTCTTTGGTTTCCACATTGTGGTCAACAATGAAACCTGTCAATTCCTTATCTTTTCATTTCTTTTCACTCTAAAACCTCAATGAAACACCTATTTTCTCGGGGTTCTGTATGATATAGGGTATCTACTTCATGACTATTTCTTTCATGCCTTATTTTTTCCTCTATTTTTCTCAGTTTCATGTAAAAGTCAGAGGTATCTTGGAATTATTTTTGGGTAGTGGTTTGGGGTTTTCATATTGTGGCCAACATTGAGGCAATCTTGGTTTAAAAAGCTGTTGAAAATAGCTTCATTTTACCAAAAATAATCCTAGATATTAGGAAATTTGTTATTAATAAAGGATGTGTGTATTGAATTAATGACAACAAACCAGTTTTCCTTTTCCTATATCCTTCCATTCTGTTGATCTGAGTCAGTTATTGTTTGTTTCAGCATGATTTGCCTTTCCCTTAAAATTATCTCTGGCCATACATATTTCACTCCATTTCTCTCTAAAATTTGAACGAACTGTCTCATTTTTTGGCATTTCTATACATTTTAGAGTGTTGACTACATGCCTGGTAACTTTATTCCTTGCTGATTCCACTCTTTCCAACTCTATTTTTGATTTTAAAACTTGACCACCACAACTTTTTTTTTATAAATTCAAGGTATTTTAGAACATCCTGTTGTAGGTAAGTATACCCTCCTTCACTTCACCTATATGTCAATTAAAATAAATATTTGATCCAGCAGAAAAATGGAACAGGTTTTTCAGGATAAAAACAAATCTGTTCAAATATATTTTTTAATACGGGCGAGGCTGACCCAAAGCTGATTAATTTAATTTCTACTTTTTTAAGGAAGAAGAATCCCCTAGTCTAATTCCTAAGTAAGGAAACGGCCCTATCTTAATTTTAATAATTATCCTCTGCATAAAAATTCAATACGGGGGGGGGGGGAGATCAGTGACATACTTCCAGACTAAAAAGCTACTTGTTTGTATTAAGCTAACATTATGTCAAGACCCTCATGGTCATGTTAACCTTGCATTCATCTTTATATTCATCTAAGTCCTTGAAACGTGCAGAGGCTGATGTTTCAGGGGCATGCATTTTACTGAGGGTATATGCAATGGGGGACCATTTTATTATGGGATATGGGCCTATTATGTTTGTTGAGACTGTAAATCCCAAATTGGTACATCCTTGCACTTCATGGCTGAGGAAGTTTTCAAATAAGTGGTTTGCTACTTTCCAAATAAGGGATGATCATGTGATATTGTAAATGTGATAAATACAATAAGACATGAGAAGAAATTGCTATTATTATTATTATGTACTGTAATCATCAGTGTCAAGATATAGGGACAAAAAATAAATATGCCGATATTGCAAAATAACTTACATGATGATGACCATGTACAGTCAAACATCAGGAACACCATACTCCTTCAGAAGCCACAAAAACATCTACACGAAAAATGACTATATAATTCAAAATCTATACATGTACATAATCGTCAGGATAATTTCGATGTAATTTATTGGAAATAATAATTAAGTTATATTTAATATCTCCTTGTAAAATCGTAGATTAAAGGTGTTGCAGGGGAAGAAATGTTTGTCAAATTTTGGTCCAATCTTCTAGGCCTGGGCTTCTAGGTATGATTACATTGGAGAGTTTCACTGTACATATACGTACATATATCAAGTATCAGGTGCTGATACTAGACTGATAAATGAATGATAGAGACTGAGTGATTGTTGCCTTCTAAGAAAGCATTAAAATTTTGAATTGCATCATACAAGTGTTATTTACGATGTAGCTCATACTGTCGGGAAATGTGGGACTTCATTAAAGTGAGGGTGTTTCTTACATATTGCACGTCTGTAACTTAAAACGATTGAAAATGCACAAACCAAAGCTCTCCCTCTTTACCCCCTCCCACCTGTAGACCTGTGCAAACTTCCAAAGATTATTTGTATAAGTATAACAATGAGTTAAGTATTTGTACAGCTGTGATGTATGGCCTCAACGAGCCAAATAACATATATTGCTCCCCCTCCTCACTCTTTAACCACAGGTCCTGGGTGACCACAATGGTGGGGTTGCCCAGGGTGTGGCCTGGGGTAATCCTGAGGTCATAGTGCCTCCATAAATAACCAAATCGCAACTGAAATAGACCTGTTCTTTCAGACTACTTCGTTTAGCGAAACCACATAGGTCACCTAATTTCGAGGAATACCTTGTGGTTTCTTCGAAAGGATATCATAAAAGCTTTGAAATCTTTGTCACATTATTAGAAATATAGGTTTGAATTATCTCTAGAGTATCCTTTAATCGAACTTTTAGAAATATTTTTGCTTTGGTTCCACATTTTTTTTAATTTAGAAAGAAAAGCATTTTTGCAATAGCGGAAATTTTTCACGGGTTGTGGTCTCAGGATATGCCTGTATCTAAGGTTAGGTAGTGAGCTTAGGTCAACTATGCCATGTATTTCCATATAAGGATACTTCAAGTTTGTTTAGATAAGTATCAATTAATTAATTTGATAAAATCAGTCAGGCCATTACTACGTCTCGAGAATGGACTTAAACTTTACGGCACTGAATATTGACGAAAAAGAAGTTTGGGCACAGTTTTACTTGTACTGTATTCTGAAACATCATTTGGGTGAATTAAAAAGTGTGGTTATACTTGGTCTGACTAGTAATTCATGTCACTCTCTCCCAGGGTACCTTGCTAAGGGCTTATAGATGGAAAAACCAACATGGATTGGGGGATTTCAAAACTCTTAAAATTGCTAGGTGAACAGGAATGCTTTTTAACACATAGTTTCAGGTGGAAAAATCAATGTTTCAACCTTCACACAAGCATATTCCATTTAGGAATGGAGAATATGTCAAAAGCACAAATTCAACAAATAAAGACCTCCTCAAAAATAATATTTTTTAACTGTAACAAAGGGAACTTTGAAGCAAATTAGTAAAAGAAATGAGTAAATATTCAAAATAAATAGACTAATGTGTCATGTTTTGATACAATTGTCAATAAAATAAATATATTCACATATAAATTTAAAATATGGAATATATGAAATTCTAAAAGTAATCAACATTTGTTAGCCATGGTATATCATTAAAAAATTGAAAAAGTATGATGTTCCATATTGTGTTAACGATAAACAATATGTCTGCCCAGCTAATTAGCCAAATAATCACTTTAAAGCAAAGTTTTAATACAGCCGAGACCCTTTAAGGAATATAAGGTTGCAGGTAGTTTATCTTAACCTTCAAAAATGGGGGTTAGACTGTCTGGGAGACCTAGTGAAATTGTTTACTGACTTAAACATTTCATATAGGGGCAAACCATTAACCCTAATGGGACCCTATTATCCTTTACTGTTCCCCGCCCTCAATATTTTTTGACACACCAAGATTTCCTAATACTGAAGTTCAATTATTTTTTCTAAACAACCATTATAAAAATTAGGATTCCTAATTTAGCTAATGATAGACTGCCCCTGATTGGCCAATCTTTTGATTAATGGTGCATTTTGGAAGAAAAAGTGTTCAAAAATAGAATACTAGGTCAACGTAACCTAGTATAATATCACTAAATTGTAAATATCTTCACTTGTTTACTAGAATTAACTGGAATCAATTTTCGTTTGGAGTCAAAATAGAATTATTTAGATAACTCTAGATTTTAGTGACCTTGACAACCTGTCTTTGACTTAAAGTGACAATTTATAAATTGTTCCAAGCACATATTTTGTCTATCGTATGCATAAATCTGCAGCAGAAAAACATTTAATATCTTTTTCCCAAAGATTTGAGCCAATTTTTAGAGAAGTTATGAGAAAATTTAATCTGGGCAACTTTTGATGACTGATGTAAAATATTTATTAAATAAAAAGGCTAACTGTTAAAGACTATGATATGAAATTAACAGATTAAGAGTTTCATTAAGAATAATTTGTCAGTTTTCATTTTGAAGTCCTGTTTTATGAAAAAACAGGATGGTTTACCGAGATGTCTTCTGATTAACCTAATGATGCAATGCATACAACATGTATAACTTGTTTTGCTTAGCAATCAATGTCAAATAACTTAGTTCAAGGATTGATAAGAGAAGTACATCAAATGACATCATTGGATTGACATTCAAAACTGAACACAAAACTGATTACAGAAAAATGTCACTGAGCCAATCAAAGCCTGCAACCACTTACAACCATGCCAACTTCGATATATGGCCATAATTTAATGGTAATGAGCCTACTAGGGGATCTGGGGGGGGTCCAAATTGGGGCCATAAAAGGCCTTAGGGCCCCAAAAAGTGGGCCTTTTGGTAATTACTGGGCCTTGTAAGGCCTTATTTTTTAATTTCAGGCCAAATTTGAAGAAAATAGGCCTCGAAATTTCAAAAGTTGGGCTCACATTTTGGTTTTAGGGGCCCAAATTTTTTTTCTCTGACCTGAAACTTGCACTCCCCCCCCCTTGTTGGTTCCTAGATCCGCCCCTGGAACCCTTACCATAAAGTAATGAACCGTTACCATTAAGTAATGAAACCTTTGCATGATATATAATCAACCCTCACAAAAAATACTTTTTTGATAACTGAGATACAAATTATGGAATTTAATGGGCTAGTGTCTTATGGGTATGGGCAAACGATCTCTGCACAAGGAGGCATTTTCAATATGGCTGCTTATTTCAAAATGGCTGCCATTTAAAAAAGTAATGTGTGATAACTCAAATACTAATTGATGAATTTGGTTCAAGTTTTGTATGCTGAAGCCTTGGGGACACAGGGCTCTTCTCAAGATGGCTGTCCGATTCCAAATAATTTTTCATCATTTAAATAATGATGGGCGAAGAACCTCTGCTTACAAAGGAATTTTCAATAAAGTCGTTCCATTCAAAATGGCCGCTACTTCCTGGTTATTTCTATCATGTTATGTTCAAAATGATGAGTTTTTTTGTCAAACGTATTTTGTTTGATGGGTTTTGCTACTCCGGGGAGTTGCTGTTTTCTAGTTTTTATCAGCCAGCAGTCTTAGATTGAAAAAGCTACTTTTTTGTCATCCTAGTACAAAGTTGTAAAATAAACTATAACTCTAATGTATCCAAGATTCAAATATTTTGCCTTTCTTGCAAAGAGCTAGTTATGTCATTTCAACCTGTTGATTTGTGAGGTTAGGGTGATATAATGTAATGTCATGTTGAAGTGGAAAGTTGAATTACAAATCAATATATTTTAGTAAACAGCTGCACATGATTAGTTTAGATAGCTCTTAAAGCATCTTGTTTTCGATACATGGGGTCATTTGTCGATTGCGCTTGAGATACTAGTGCAATAATGAATACTGAAAGTTTTTTAGCAAGGGTTTCATATAAAGATCAGAAGGATTTATTGTTATCCTATTCCCATATGCTAAAACAATAAGAGTTTTCCAGGAAAGTGTGATACATTGTCATAGTTACTATTTTTGTATCCAGCAATCAGCCTTTGATTGTGATTGTTAGCATTCAGCATTTGTAGAAATTGTGACACTTTTGTAACTATTGACTACAGGGTGGTCTCATAATGCTGGTTAAGGTTGTCATTTGTCCAGTATTTTATCAGCTGACGTATTGTTAAAGTAGTGGTTATGTAGAACAGCTAGTCAAGATGTCGACATCAACTTGTATTTCTCAAAAGTCGATTCAAAATTGAAAGTTGAATCCCAGGAAAAACATTATTAAAACTATAAAGAACAATATTCAAACTTACATTTTCATAAATTCTTATGCTTTGTTTTTTATTTTCTTTCATTCTAATCATGATCAACTTAAAACATTGATTTATTGAGCTGAAAATATATTTGATATGCATATCATAGAGGGCTATCTTTGAGAGAAAGAACAATAAATGAAATATGGCGGTATCTGAACCTGCTGCAGCATAATCCAAAGACAAACAATTATGTCATAGAATTATTTACGTATAATTTTTTTTTTTTTAAAACATCATGAAAAGTCTGAGAAGTTTTCACAGTTGTTTCTACCACTATGTCAAAGCATGGGCTTGGTCAAAGTCATGATTTTTATTCAATCAGAGTTTGGAAATTGTTACACTTTTGTATTTTTGCAATTTAACTTACCTAGTTGCGTCATATTAATTATATATTCTTTTATTGACTCTTATGTATGTCAGTCTCTCCGACACATGGGTCACTATACAGTTATTTACATGTGTTTTATATACAAATATACAGTCATAAGCAAAATGGAAAAATACAAAAATCATTACATCATGATTCTAATGTAGTGTTGATATATACATTCAGACTGAAAACACCTTTTCAAATAAGCTTGACAAACATAATTGCTACAAAATGTACATTCTATGATACAAACTAAATTTACAAATATTTACAAACTTATACAATGTTAAAGACTGGATATGAATGCTCTTACATTGTTACAATCTATGAGGAATTTGGCAAAATATTTTAATATGTTAATTTTGCTGTTCATGATCTCCTTTATTAAAAATTCAGGCATTAAGTTGCTAATAGGAATATTT
The DNA here is from genome assembly GCA_903813345.2 of Owenia fusiformis. Taxonomy (NCBI): domain Eukaryota; kingdom Metazoa; phylum Annelida; class Polychaeta; order Sabellida; family Oweniidae; genus Owenia; species Owenia fusiformis. The sequence goes on from CAIIXF020000006.1 coordinate 7,952,983, forward strand.
TCAGCTAGTATTTTGAAGAATATCGCTCTCTGGTTTGTATAAGAAGGGCAGTAAAAAATTAAATGTAGTTCATCTTCTATTTGATTTAGGTTACAATTTAAACAGAGTCTATCTTTTAGTTGTATCTTTTGTCCATTTTTCTTTTTGTGTCTACCAATTTCAATTTCTAATTTGTGGTTACTTAGCCTTATTTTGCATAATATGTTTCTAAGTTTGCTGTTTTTTATCATAAGGTAAGGCTCTTTTTTGAATTCAACTTTGAATAAAGAATATGTTCTTAGGCATGGTTTTTTTGAGTGATCGTTGATTAGAGCAAGCCATTGGTATTTGTAAAGAGATCTTAATTTATTTGATACTTTAAGATGAAGTGTTAAATATGATTGAATGTTAATATCAGATTTTAAATGATTATCCCACATATCTTGTAAATCACATTCTTTCAAAATATTTTCGATTTGTGACACCCATGATTTCCCACCGCAATTTTGTAGCTGTTTGCCATGTAGATGCATTGTCTAAAGGAGTGTTTTGAGCCTAATGCTCAGTTATCAGATCTTTTTTAACATCATATATTCAGTCTCTCTATTTGATTTTAGCTATAAACAATGCATATATGTCGATATTCACTCACCATTAATACTGCATGCTTCATTTAATGGAGTTTACCTTAACATTTTACATTGACAAGACCCCTTACAAGTATATCCTCCTTGCTAATAGATCTTATTATTTGCATCACAAATGCTTCAAAGTGTCAATTAACATCTTATAATCTGACTGAACAACAAATGAGTTGGACATATAAACAGGTAATGACAATTTCTCATACTGTTGTGACTTATTTCATATAACTTAACCATGGGGCAAAATTTGAATCCTTTTATGCGAAGTTACAGTGAAAAGAATAGACTTGGATTTGTTCATTTATATTTCATGTGCAAATCTTTACAGAAATTTTACAGAAAAACCAACTAACTATAAAAATGATGACATTCAATGAATTTAAGTGACGAAGCAGTTGTAATAACTGGAAATAGGGTTCTGACTGTGATTTCAAATGAAGAGATAATTACAGTAGCAGAAATAGGGTTCTGTGATTCCAAATGAGATTTCCATAGTAACTGGAAATAGGGTTCTAGGATTCCAAATAAAGAGATTGCCATAGTTACAGGAATTAGGGTTCAGTGATTCCAAATGAAGAGATTGTCATAGTAACTAGAAATAGGGTTCTGCGATTCCAAATGAGATTTCCATAGTAACAGAAATTAGTATTCTGTGATTCCAAATAAAAAGATTGTCATAATAACAGGAAATAGTTTTTTTTATTCCAATACACCAGATGCGAGTAGAAATAATCTTGATTTATTTCAGGCATTAAACATTCAAAATTCTACATGTAAAATTACATCAAGAAATGTGGTTTTGAAAAGAGTTTATCAACTTTCAAAATTTAATTTTCTTTAAAAATGTGACTTCGAGGTCGGGGAGATTCCCTATACACCCAATGTTGTAAAATCACAAAAAGTCAAATATCTGTTCTTGTGTTGGGCAGGTAATATTTTCTTTTACTAGATATATTTTAATTTGTATAACTATCAGATACATAAGGGTAATATGAAAAGTGAACCACTAAAACTGATGATTATTCAAGTTTATGGGAATTTTGTAATACCCTGCCATGTTATTTCCCTCGAATCAGCCACCTGGTGGCAAAAGTGGAAACTGCCTACTCGCATCTGAGTAATTGAAGAAATTGCCATAGTTACAGGAAATAGGGTTCTGTGATTCCAAATAAAGGGATTGTCATAGTACATGTAACTATAAATAGGGTTCTTTGATTCCAAATGAAGAGATTGCCATAGTAACAAGAAATATGGTTCTGTGATTCCAAAAAAGGGATTGTCATAGTACATGTAACTATAAATAGGGTTCTTTGATCCCAAATGAAGAGATTGCCATAGTAACGAGAAATATGGTTCTGTGATTCCAAAAAAGGGATTGTCATCGTACATGTAACTTTAAATAGGGTTCTTTGATTTCAAATCAAGAGATTGCGATAGTTACAAGAAATAGAGTTCTGTGATTCCAAATGAATAGCCAGTCCTTAACCATTTTCTAATGATCATAAAACAAATACTATTATCTGACTATCACTATATTATCATAACAATTTGAATCTATGCAGCATTTATTTCTTGCCAATAAGGTTTCCCATTAACTCAAATTGATACATTAATGTTGAGCTTGAAAGAAATCAAAGCTCATATTTTATTAATATTCACTAATGTAAGTGTGGGCAAGTGTGGGCAAAAATCATCAAGTAAAATATTGTATACAGGGTTCAGCATTTGTTTTATTTGCGATGATGAATTCACATTAGCACTAATTGATGAATTTGTACTTGAAATGACTTGTGAGGAGTTCAGATAAATATTGTATCTTTCTCCCATCCTATGACATTTATGGCTTACCTTTAACCAGAGGTCAAACCAATCAACTGTATATCCTTCAAATCAATAATCAGCTATATTAGGTTCAATGTTGGGTGTGTCATTTGGATTTGCAAGGTATGACCCTGAATGAACCTAGTGATTTGTTGTTAGATGGATCTGGAGGTCATTCACCGGCATCCGTGTTGCAACAGTACTGACCTGGACTTGCAAGGAATCATGGTCAGTTTTATGGCAATATCCGATAAAATTGTAGCCATTTTCAAAGCTGATTGGCTATTATCACTCATGTGATCGGTGCTAAGCATTGTGGGTGGGTACCTCTTTTGGTATTGGTCAATCTCTGAGAAAAACAGTTGCATTCATGATCACTTTCATGGGAGTTAATGGAGATGTTTTTCATTAAGTCTCACATTGGAATTGTAAATTTTGTTTTCAAGAGTATCAACTGACAGTTTTATTGATTACCCTAATCTCAGGAAAGAATAAAACAATGATATTTTGATAATTTTTTCAAATTAATAATGGTTTCCTGAATATTTATATTTGAAAAAAAAATTATATACTGTATGTATGTGGAATAACATTAAAATAAAGCAAAAAATTGTAGTCGTTGCAATAAAACTGAGAAAAGTATCAAAAGGTTGTTGGTTGATAAACACCTATGTGAAAATTGTCATATGGTTAAGCCCTTTCCCCAATCATTTCTTTTTGAAATTTGAATTTGAGAGTATTTTATTCTATGATACTCCTTTAAAATTTAAAATGTGAAGTTCATGATGGTGTACATATTCCTCGCCAATTCATCCCCTTTACATGATAAATTTTGATTCCAAAACATGTCCAGTGCAGTGATCTTCCACGTGGGTAATTACAATGATAAATAGCTCAGGTGGCCTTTGTTTTCCCATATACTGCCCCTTTTATCACTAAAGTACACTATAATGTATTGTTTTTCTACAAGAACTGGAAATGACGCTTATTCTCTTTTATTACCTGAGGATAATACCTTGTGAATGAGAAAATATTAATAATTTGCATCAGAAACTGCATGTTCTTGAGATATAGGGACAAAGGGTCAACAATTTGTTTATTTTACGATTATTTTTGTTTCAATATTGTACCTGGAACATTACGAGATTAAAGTATTTTTTCATTGACCAAAATAAACTTTCGATTTCAAAGGTGAGGGACATTTTGTCGTGGACAATGAAAGTGAAAATAATAGGGTAAAATGGATCATGTTTTATTACCTTTGGGACATTACTTGCCAGGAGCTTGTTGAACTGACAAGAAAAAATCATTACTTTAGAAGAAAGTGCATGTACTTTTTATTAGGGAACAAAGGGGCAAAAATTTATTTCTTTATTTTATATTTCAGTTTTTCTTTATGTTAAAAATTATAACAAAGCAAAAAATAACACAAATTAGACTCTACACTTGACGTAGACATTTCTTGGTATCAGGTGTTATTGTTATTTGACTTTGAGAATGGTATGCCATTTGCCCGTATTCAGTATTTAAGCATATGGGTGCTGCTGTACCAAAGTAAGAAATTCCTCAGCACCCAGATGAGAAAACAACAAGACATATAAGGATAATTTTGGCCAAGTTTAGACACAGTTGTCCGAAATATAATTTTACCATTTTGAGAAAAACATGGGAGAATTGCTGTTTGAGATGGTTCCTATTAAAGTATTTAACTCATTTGACCATGAACTTTCAAAAGAAAAGAAATCCCATGATTTGACATTTGTGATTTGATTTCTCAAATTTTTGTCAGTTTTTGTCAGGTTTTTCAAATTCAGGAATTGAATTGTTAAGAAACGCTTTAAATGGCTGAATAACTGGACACCACATTATGTTGTTCTTATACAGCAGTTGCCTTATTGGACAAATGACTTAAAGTGCATTGGTGTCAATTAATGAAATTGATACTTTTGTCTTTGGGGTGTTGATCTTGTACCTCTCTCAATCAATAAAATCAATTAGGTCTAGGTGAGTAGTTTCCATCCAGTTGAAGAAGCTCTTACTTGTGAGAAATGTGATTGTAGATTCTTGAAAGTTCAATATTTGTACCATCATGATAAACCATGACATCTCATTTCTTCTCAGCCCTGAGTTTCAGATGAAACAGAAAGATGCTTTGAGTATCAGAATGTATTGGTACTAACCACTTTTACTTTGGTTTCGTTATGATGTCACATCTGCATCCAATGTTTATGAAAATGCATCTGATCATACCCCACCATATGAGATTTTGCTTGGTAATGATATAAAGAAGCACACAATTCATTTATTAGGCTGCATGTCTCAGCCATAACTCAAATACTGCTTATCGGATTTGACTCAAATTTTATAAGCTGGTGCATTTAAAAACAAGCACTTGATTGTTGTGAATGGCCATCATTTTAAAAATTGTGCATTTTTTCATTTCACCTCTCTCCTTATGCCTGGGTCATATTTGCTCCAATCCATCGGCTGGCGCCTGGGGGAGAGAGTGTTTTGTTCAATATTGTATTTAATTTTGAACAAAATACTCAATCGGCCAGGCGCTGTTGTGAAAATCGGAGGAAATGTGACCAAGGCATTACCGAACAATCTGTGATGCCAATTCTAATTTAGTAGCTCAATTAGCCCGCCCTAATCCGATTCAATGAAACAAGTACTAATTAAGGGAGTGTTGAAGGAGCTTGAAATGAAGCTAAAGACGTGAAGTCAAATTATTGAAAATTGTACTAAATTAAAAACACAAGGGCAGTGCAGATAGGTTCATTGATTCCTTTCCTGTAAATATTTACATTTCATAGGCTTGCATGCGCTTGTGTTATGTTAATTCAACAATAAAATGATGAAGCCCAAGGCTTGGATGTTTTACAAGAAATCTCTCAACGATACAAATTAGAAGCACCTTGAGAGATCACAGGCTTTTTGTAGTTCCTTTCTAATGCTTGTTTCGAAACAGAAAGATGAACAGAAAGTGATGAGTATCAGAATGGATTAGAAGTGCAAAACACAAGTACTTTGTGATTTTCTCAATTATTTACATCTTGTGGTAGTCATGTGTTGTTCACAAAGTTATACTAAGTGGCTTAGGGGTATCAGGGCACCACGTCATTGCATTTCTTCTTAGTTGTAAGACATTGTTGTTAACAAAACAGCCTTGGAAAGATGTAAATATGAGAATGGCCTAGGGATAGATATGACGATAATGAACAAACACTTTAATGAACAAAGGGCAACATTAGAGAAACATCAAACAACCTAATCCCAAAAATTAAATGTTGAAATAAATACCATATGACATACTTTTTGAGATATAAAAGCCCTAAAACAGAATACCATTTTCAAAAAATGACTAAAAGCGGTCGAATTAGGTGTTCAGATTTCGAGGTTTTTGCATCCGCAAGATTCTGAATTTTGAAGAAATATTAATGCATTTTCAATGAATATTAATATTTCTATTGACTACATAGCTTTACGGCATTCCAAAATGAATTTAGTCATGCTAGAAACTCGAGGTGTCATGGATACCTGATTGTGTTCCTACCCGCGGAATTATACTCTCGGAACGGAACACAGAACAAAAATTAAGAACTTGGTTTGGTTCCGGAACTAGAAAATCTTACCCTTTCACAGTTTGTGACCCTTAATCGCCACAAAACAGCATTTTTCTTTCAATATTTTACACCAAAAGAACTTCTTTTCACCTTCACATTGAAGAGCTTTTAGCTAACAAATAGATCTAGACGATCAATTTATTTTAGTCTAATGCACGCAGTTACTCTGTTCCGAACCGTTCCGAAATTGTTCCATTCCGAAGCAAAATTTTTCGACTCAAACCATTCTGATTTTTGTTGTTGTTTCGTGACATCTCTACTAGAAACACCCATTGATTTGAGACCATTTGATGTTTTTTTAAAAGTTTTGATATTATAACAAATCTGAGTTAAATTGAAAATATTTGAGCAATTAGAAATATGTGATATTTTGTGAAAGTGTTCAGATTAGACAGATTAGTTTTTCAAATTTGAATGTTCACTGTTTGAATTCGCAGGTGTTCAGATTTCAATGTTTTTTTAATATGGGAATCAATGGGAGGAAAAAATGGAACTTGAAAAAGTGTTCAGATTGGAAGGTGTTCAGATTAGCCAGGGGCCAGGGTCCTTGATTGATTTTTTATCTGAATTCCAATGTAATTTGGATTTCTCTTTGGGATTCCCCCAAAATCTTAGGATTGTACGAATTCACCAAACATTAATCCGGATCAATACAAAAAGATAAAATTTATCCGGATAAATTCTTGGATCGTACAAATTCATGGCTTCTGGTATTCAGATATACAGGTTTTACTGTACATGTATGTATTTTGAAAAAGATTTTACCAAACAGGCTTTGGTGACAGTTGTTACAGTTACCCAGTAGGTTTAATTGCTTTGTCACCAAGAATTTTGACAAAAAAGCTTCTTTACAAGGGATTTTTGAGGTGTTACAGACTCAAAATCTTTCAATACAAAGCTTTTTATTAAACTTGTTTGTCAATTAAACCCTATGGTATAACAGGTGCCATTAACCTTTAGCGTGCTGCCGGCGGACTCGTCCGCCGAGACTAAAATGTCTCTCACAACTGCCGGCGGACCCGTACGCCCGATTTCAAACTTTTAAAAACTTTACTTTTTCGCGCCATTCGTATTGTCCAATTAGCTTGCCCGATTTATTCAGTGCCTAACATGACTTCCTGTTGACCTAGAAATGGCGATATTTCGAAAAATAATTCTCAATTCAACAATTTCAACAGTATTTTAGTCGTTTTTAGTGAACGAATCGTACAAAATGGTGGACAAATACGATCACAACGAAAATGTGGAGGAGATGGATTACGATTTCGAGCTCTTTAGGCTCTTGGAAGCCGATAACGGTCATCGAAAATAGAAACTAGAATATTTTCTGAATTGAAAAATTGAACATTCGATCGCTGCAAATTCAGATTTGGATTCTGACCAGACGAAGAGGCGGAGCGGCGGATTCCGGAGGAGTATTCATGGTATATTTATGCCCAGTCGTGTTAATGTACGAAAAAATTCATGAGAACATTTTTTTCATGAGCCAGGCCACTGTATCTTCCCTTTGTGAAAATTTTATCCAGATTCATTCAGTAGTTATTGAGATATTAATTATTTAGTCCAGGCATATCATTTTTTGCACTCTTTGAAAAATAAGCCAGTTGCGTGGGATATATTTGCTGAAATAAGGCAGCATGGTAAAGGTTAAGTAGAAATTATGTAATTCCTTAGTATATGCGTGCATTGATATTTTATAATGGTTAAATCCTGCATGGATTAATAGATTAGATATAGCTTCAGGTAAAGGTGTTAAGTGTTGGTAAATAGTAATATTTGTCTGACATTATGGGAAATACTAACAAATATTAATTAAAACCTGGCCATGTGGTGCTAATCTTGGTTCATTTATTTCAAGTTTATTGTTCAAGAAATGTGAATTGAGTGCTTGGTTTTGGGGATTTTTCACAATTACATGTGAGAATTGTATTGTTTTTTAGCCATTGTCTACCTTTTTGTATCTATACCCAAAGGAAAGTATGATATTTTATGTAAAGGTCATTCATGATATTGAACCATGGTGGCAATTCATATACAGATATAGTCCCAAGTTCAAAGTCTTGTTGAGGTACTTTGTTCCCCCTCCCTCCCTACAGATGCCTCTTGTAATTTTTTTGTTTTTGTTCTTCTTTTGCACTTATGTCCTTGCTTCCCTACTATCTTGTATTTTCTCAGCCTGTGCTAAGAATTTTTTAGGGCTATTCATATCTTTAAATGGGGAGAGGGCCACCTTTTCTTCATAGTATATTTTTTTATAAATCCGTCGGATTTTTAAAGAAAAAGTTTGGCCCATTTTCTGATTTTTCCATTTTCCACATCTGTCAGTGAGGATTAGGGGTTAATAGTATGAAAGTGATAAGATGCATATCATTTTGAAAGTCCAACAGTCACGATCATTTTTTCTAATTTTTGTAGATTTAATAGCGATTAAATGTTTCACATATATTCTGATTAAAGTCTAAAGTTGAGTGAGTGTCTGGTCGGCCAACAGTCCAAGTTCAAAAGTTTATGATTTTTAAAGTATGAAGATTAAAGTCTAACAGGATCCTCTGAATGACAATAGTTCATAAATACTATTTTCAAAAATGGGTTCATGTTCCAAATATATTTGTAAATAAGTATTGAAGTGTGATTAAGTCATAAAGTGACATATTCAAACAATGATAATAAATGTTGAATGTTTTTTAGATACCAACAATGTCATTTTGTTCTACTAGTACCTTTTTTATAACACCTTTTTGGTTCAAGTGCATTTATGATATATAACACAAGACATTATATACACTTTCATGATATAACTTCTCCAAATAATCCTGTTTTCTAAGAAATCCCTAGGAAATTATCAATCTTGTTTGATAAATTGGTGTCTCTAAAATAGTGAACCATTTACATATTTGTGTCTTTAGTAGTGGAGCCTCTTACACATCGTGCCTTTAACAGACACCGGAAAATGTAGTACGTTGGAGCCTTTAACATACCATGGCCGTCGCCAGGGGGTCGCGTCGGGTGCGCTTGCACCCCCCCTTGAGTTTTGCCTCGTCGCTTTTTACAAAATTTGACTCGTCACTTTTTTTTATTTGCCTCAGAAAAAACGTGAATATTTTGCCTCAAGTTATTTGTAGCACTTTCTCCATGGCTTTGACGCCACTTTCCATACGAGAACCTGGAATGTCACTCTGATTAATACCCAAGATCTATTACAAATGAGAGAGAGAGAATGTTTCGTTCTCATAAACTTCCGGTTGTAGCATTGCGCGAATAAATTTGACCATGATACTTTTAGTGTATTGCGCAACCTTTTCAAATTTGCGCAAGAAATTTTATCCCGCCTTCAACACTGAATGAAAAGCACAGTTGAGCACAAATCTTCTGTAAATGCTCCAATTTATTTCTACAGATTACGATATAATTTGGATTAGTTGTGAGAGGATGATTTGTAGAGGTGATGAATGTAAGTAATAGTTACTTTTTGAGCGTAAAAATACTAAAAAATAAAAACCAGAACAGAAGGAACAAGACGATTAATTTTCAAGTTTTTTGAGAAGAATATTGCTGTGTTAGCGTGGTCGTGTCCATTATTAGTGTGGGGGTGGAAGGATTCGTTACAAATTCTCTCCTCTTTTCTGTTGATGAATAATCAAGATGCATACACCAATTTTTAACAAGATACATTTAAATAAACATGTTTCGCATATTTTGCGTATTTATATGGAAGAAGCCAACCACTCAAAAGTTGTCTGCTAAGCTGACACCCCTTTCTCTTAAATATATTTCCCCCATTCCTGAGTTTCACTTTTCACGATTGTGTATTTTTACAACTGCCACTTATTAAAATATTCGCCAGAGTTGTGTCTCTATAGGTATGGAACCAATACATCTGATTCTTTTAAGCCTATTTCACTTTATTTTCCTTTCGTCATGTGCTGAACTCTCCTGTATTTAATATAGATTATCTATATACAAATCATATTCCCGGGATTTACCTCATTAAAGGCAGGGCAAGTGCGTCAGCATTTGAAGGCGTTTGCCAGGATCAGAACCACAATGACAGAGGAGAGACTTTCAGATTTAGCTATGATATTTATTCACTATGACCATGACATTTCTTTGGATAAAGTAGCAGATTTATTTGCATTTTTGCATCCAAGGAGGTTAAAATTGACCAGTCTTTTGTATGAGTGAAGAGTAACGATAGATTCAGATCTAGGAAGAAGTCACTGTCTACAAAAAATTGTCTCAATTTTACCAGGCTCATATCATTCCTTTTCATTTATATTTTGGGAGTTTTATAACAGATTGTAAGAGATACATTTTTTTGTTTTTGTAGTTTTGTCACTTCTTATAGATCTGATTCTATCTTTAACTATGTGACTAGTCAACAAACAACAGTATTATGGTGGTTTCTTTAGAATATGTTGGTGCTATTTACTTACATACAATACATGTAACAAGTTACAGATTGTAAGTGAAAATATCTGTAGAAAACTTTGTCAACTGTTTTGTCAAAATATTAGTAAGAAATATGTCCTAGCATTGACTGATATATCACCAGTCAATTCATTAGTTATATGTAACATGACTTTTTGTTTGTTGTAATCTAAAAGCTATATTTAGAGGTTATGTCACTATGACGTGAAATATGCCTGAGTTCTCCCAATATCGGCCGACCTTGGGAGGCTCTATATTTGGGCAAGAACGAAGGCATATTTCACGTCATAGTGACATAACTGATGTATTACATGCCTTTGTTCCCATGGTTACTTTGTATCAATGACGTGACGTCATGATATTATCATGGTTATTAAAGAAATCTAATATCAAAACGAGGTAAGCGGGCTATATCGGGGTAATCGGGCAATATCGGTGGATATAGCTCGCTAACTTTACCATTGACTTCCATACAAATGCTTCGCTAGGTATGTAATACAAGGCTGAATTGAACATCCTCAAGTTGATGTCAAATTAAAGGAATTTTCAGTATTTAAAGGTTGTACATATACTGCATTGCATTAAATTGCCATGATATTTAAAATGTCATTTCCTTGTAAAATGATATTTAAGATCTTGATCCTTTCCTTTTAAAATGCTTTTTTGTGAAATGTAATCTTTAATAATATTGCAATGGTGCCATGGGGTGCCAAATCAGTGAGACTTACTGTAACAGAGTATGGGGTATCAAATCAGTGAGACTTACTGTTACAGAGTACATAGCCTTGCAATGGTATCTATACAATTTTGTTTTGATTAAGACTCATTGTTAGGTCCATTTAAAGAATTATAAAGAGGTTAAAAAGAGTTGCCAATATTCAGTATTTTACTGCATTGTCATGAGACAAGTTTTGATTATTATGGCTGTTCAAAAGAGTATAACATGTCTTAATAAACCATATCTAAGTCATGTTTTTGATAGTTATTCACAATGGTTAATCACAATGTGATATCTGATATGGCTAATAAATAAATCAGTTTGAAATATTAGTAATCTAGATGATGTGAATGTTACTTTATGCACTATACATGATGTGTGAGTAGATTTTGTCCCATTGACACTTTTTGCCGCGCTTTCGATTTTTTGCCTCATTGAAAGAAAAAATTTGCCTCATTAATCTGAAAAATTTGCCTCATGCACCCCCCCTTGAGAAATCCTAGCTACGCCAGTGCATACTACGGTCAGAAGTATATAGTTTAGCCCTTTACTTTTAAAAATAACACATTGGAGCATAGTGGTGCCATTAGGTTCATATTATACATGAAATAGCCTTTAAATTCCATTTGCCAGACTTTTGGTAGCTTCATGTACCCGATGAACTGTGCGAGTTTAGTCTGTTGATTTATTATGAAAAAAGTGCAAAGCATCAAAAAAATGTTGTGAAACATAAAACCTAGCAATAAAAAATGTCATTCTTTTGTACCATTTTGCATGATGAGTTAGTTACTATAAAAAGAATTTAGTTATCAATTGTCATTCACCCGATGATGCTTTTAATTTGCATACTACGTGTTATTCAGTTTTGTAAGGTATTAGGTCATCATAACCAGTAAGCATTCTTTTAGTAAAGCAAATATGCCATATTTCATTTCTTATCATTTTATGGCATGCATGCCTTTACACCATGCATATGCTTAAAGGAACATTCTACCCAAACATTTTCACTTTGTATGACCTTGTATAATTTTGTAATATGACCTAGATTTTAATTTTTGTTGTAATTTTACATATCAATAACTTGTTTATTTGTTATCAAATCATTTCCTCGTCATGAAAAACATTGACGTATAGAAGCCCTCATTGACTTTCTTTGGAAATACCTAAGACAAATCCATGAACATAAAAGAAAGGATGTTATTTTGCATTTTGTAACCAAAAACATTTCGCAATTCTTCGTCATGTAAGCATTAAGTTGTTTATTGTCCACAAAGAAGAGCAATTAAATTATGGATGATGTATGAGTCATAATTAAAACAATATTTTCATGTAATATACCAATACCAATTCAATATTAAATGACTTGTTGATCAAAATATTGTTATAAGTGTTTTCTTTAATGTTTGAACAATAGTATTGTTTAAACATGGGTTCTATCTAGAATGATTAGTAACCATCAAGTCAATATAACTCAAAAAATAGGTACTACAGTAAAACCTGGGTATATTGAACATCTTTTGCCAAGAAAAACATTCAGTATTCAATTTAGAGTGGCTAATTTATACAGAAGTCAGTTGAGTATGTGGAGGAAGGGTGTTCATTAGGACAGGATTTACTGTATTCATTATACATGGAAGCCTCATATTTGCTGGAATATGTTCAACATTAAAGGTTCTTGTTTGTCAAAAATGCAAGACCCATTAACCAATGGCAGATTCCAATTAAATGTATGATTAGAAGTCCAGATATTGTAATGTAGAACATAGAACCCCATCGGATCCATTCTTGTTTTTGAATATATAGGTCAAGTTTCATTAAGTGTGTCAATGCTATATGAGTCAGCCAGTCAAGTATGGCTTTCTTCATGTTTGTTTTTTGTGTTACAAGCATGAGTTCTCATATAAGTGAGAGTCTTATTATTTGGCCTGCTTGTCTGTTTCCCATTAATGATATGCATTACAAAAGAGCTGATGCTCATATTTTGTAGCATGACCTTCTTCTCAATTGATTTGTGGTAATCTAATGGGCTGATAGCTGACTTGTTTAGATCCCGACTCAAGGTGACAAAACCTGAGTATACTTCACATAAACTCAGGGTCCAAACCACTAATCTTTTAACATATCCTCCACCCACAAACTCTACCTTTATGTCAACAGGGATTCAGTATTTTCTACCTTATGAAGGGTCAAGTGTTAAAGGGTTTATGTTAAAAACAAAATCCTCGAAATTCTGTGTCAGAAAAAACCGCAATGTCAGGAGAAGTTCAGTACTGATGTTTTTTGAGATGATGTGGCACTCTTACTTGATCAGGTTTTAGTCTGCCTAGGACTAAAGTTTCTATCTGGTCGTACATTTCTTACATAATTCTTAGCTAAAATTTGGATAAAGTATCTGACTTTTGACCATTTTGATACAATTAAGAGTATTGCCTTCATGTCTATTTACTTTATTCCTTGCTAGTTTCACTCTTTTCCATTCTATTTTTGGTTTTAAAATATGACCATCATGTTAGGTAAAGCAAATAAACTTGCGCATGTTAAAAAGATAGGGCTTCATATTTTGTCTGCCACTTAGACATTATGATCAGTAGGTATGTGTTACAGGGCGTAGTCTATGAAATGTGGTTAGGAGCACTAGGTCTGGGTTGGGACCCAGCCTCTTCCCCTGAGCTGGATCAAAAGAAAAAAGTTGGAGTCATACCATAAAGACAAAAAGACATGATATAAAGGGGAAATTACCTGATTAGAAAAAAATAAAACTTATTTTTAAAAGGGGCCCAAAACAATTTTTCTGTTTCATATACATGTAGATAGTTCACAACATTTTGTATTTGGATGACATATCCTGCTTGGATTCTCTTGTCCTCTTTTGGTAGAAGACCCACATTTTGGAAGGATTGCCCATTAAAACTTGACTTATTGACCTTGAACAACTTATTTTCTGGAATTACTTAATCAATTTCTTCTATCATGGCCAAAATAAACAAACAACACAAAACAATCAATATTTATTAGCTTGGATCCCAGGATAAAAAACATTACACTCGAAGAGATCAGCAGGTAGTGATATTATGAGAAAAAATTCTCAGACGATTTACTTCAAAAAGAACAACCCCATGATGGGTAAAAAGGTAAAAAAGAACATCTTATTGTAACCCCTTCAGACAGGGTTATTTTTTTAACATCGGGAGTCATGTCAATATGCCTTTTCAGATTAAATGATCAAATGTTGAAGTATTATGCCGACAAGACAAATTAGTTAGTGTTGTGTTATAATGCTCTGTGTTATGGTTATGATATAACTTTCACAAAATTTTGTTTGATTGTAATCTGTATTAAATTTTTTTCATTGCTCCCTATAAAAAGATGAAGGTCTCTTTTGAGATGGTAGGTTTAACTTTTGCAAAGGTAACTCCTTTGTAGCGATAGGATGTTATTTTGGAGATCAGAAAGATATTTATAAAACGTAAAAAAGTGTTTTTTTTAAACGTAATTATACTGACAATTTGAATTAAATAATGTTCCCTATATAGAAACCTTTCATCTGAGAATATTCTCAACTTTATTGTTCAAAATGTTTTTGCAACTTTTGCCAAAAATCATCCCATTTACTAATAAGATTGCAAAAAAGGAAAAGCACCCCTCCCACTATATTTATTTATTAAAATGGGAGCCATGGCTAAAAATGACCTCACTAAATAAAAACAAAAAGGACATATTCATCAACAAACATACAAACAAACAAACATACAAACAAACAGATGTCTCAACCAAGCAACAAATTGGAGAAATATGATAAATCAATCAACTAGACAAATCAAGACAAGAAATGACATTACATGATTATTCAGCCTGAAACTACCACTTTCAATATTTCTGTATGTAAACAAGTCAATGATATAAAGCATGTATTTACTGATGAACCTGAAATACCCTCATTCATCTTCATGTTCAAAACTCCATGACTTTGTTGGGGGTTTAGGGGCATTGAAATTCCCATCTTTCAAATCTGTTGTTCATGAAGCTATGTGTTTTCATAAGATTTATTTCTGTACCTGTGTTTTCAAGTATTTTAGGGTCAATGCTAACATGATAAAAGGTTGCTACATATATCCTTATATATCCATCCATATGGCCCCCTACAACTCTCATTACCAAAAACACCCACGGTCATCCCAGGACAGCAGCATTTGTTGATAAATCACAATGTTTCCTTGCAGACGGCTTTTCAGTTATTTCAGTTTTTGTTGATTTTCTCTGAAAATATTGGAAGAACTGTTTTGGAAAAATGTATATTTCAACAGTGTAGGATATTCACTTCATAGTTCAATAATGTTCTGTCAAGGAATATTCTCCCTATTTGGAATATTTTGAAATAGTATCCTGTCAACAAGTAGATTATTTTTTATAAGGAAGGGGTCCATTTGCAGACTCAAGGTTAGGCCTACCTTATACCCGATAACACTCTCTGTATGTAGTCTTCTGAACAGCCTCAAAAAAGGGCTCATGAGTAAAGTTACCCCCTGACCAACTTGGGACTGGTGTCCTTTCTACAATGTCATATTCTTGTTATTCAAAAAAAAAAAAAAAAAATCTTGTTCTTCAAGCCTTTAGACCTTTATTCTTCAAGCCCTCATTCAAGTAGGCTAATTCTATAGGACATCATTCTACACGGGTCCTTGTAGGACTCTTTCTCCGGAGCCTCTTTCTACAAGGCTCCTACGGTTCCTTATTCTGTGAGCCCCCAATCTACAGGCCCTCTTTCAAGGCCTTTTTCACACCCTCAGGTTCTATGGGGCCGCATTTATAAGGCCTATAATTCATACCAGTTTTCTGAGGTCTGTCCATTAGCCTGAATAATGTAGTATTTGTGATAGGGAGGGGTTCAAATATAGAAAACTTTTGAGATTTCATGAAAATTAACTTGTTTTTGTGTTACTCGTGAAATCTTGATTATAATGGAACTTATTGAAAGAGCGTGTTCTGAGAAATCAGCACAAGTCACGTCAATAGATTACAAATAACCTTCACTAAAGTATGTCCGGCTGTTCTTTGTCAATGTTTTGTTGAAAAATCTGGACATTTTGCCAAATAATTAAGGACAAGTCCTCAATTAGACAGTGTAGGTTTTATCTCAGTGTTGACCGAATTTATACATTTACTGAAAACCTATAAGCGTGTATTTGAAATTACATTTGAATTAAACTATTTTGCTGGGTAAAATAGAAAATTGTAGAATATATTATCAGCTCTGTGATATAAAAATGTTATTCAAAAAATGTATATTATAACACAATTGGTAAATCTGGTGTAACAAATATTTATTCATTCATGTATTGGATTTTGCAGTCTTGTAGGAGTTAAAGAGGTAAATTTTTACTACAAATACTATCTGATTCTGTAACTCTATTGAGATAAGGGCAGCAACCCAAATTATATGTAATACTTGATAAGATACCAAAAGGAGGAGACACTAAGCTGTAGTATTGTCTTAACACATCTTATCTTAACACCCCCTCTCATTGACCCTTGAAAACCTATGATTTTCCAAGGATTATACTGAACCCAAGGGACCTTTAAGGATATCAAATCAATATCTGCACTTTCAAACCAAACTTTTGTTTCCGTGTTTTGTAACCATATTTCTGATTAATAAAAACATCTGATGTATTCTGTTAAAATGATTAATTGTTTTCAATAAAGAATAATTCTCCAGGAAAATCTGTAAAATCTTAGTGTTAAAAAACTTCAGGTTGTTCAGAGAAACCAGGGTACATATGGATTAATAGAGACCCCTTGGGAGATGACTAATAAGGATCTGCTTTTATTAATGAGGTTCACGAAGCATTCAAGGTCCTGAGGGTTTCAGCAATCTTTAGGGTCAGTGTCAGATCATAAATATTCATGATATTATAATGAGGAGCATAAATTTGCCAATGGGAAAAACAAGTCACAAAGAGTTCAGGGAGTTCACATAAGGACGGCAAAGGATTTTCTAATGCACACGTGTTTCACAGTGCAAGCTTAGAGGTGTTATAGTGGTCAGTAGCTCACTATCTAGCCAATATTGAAGATTCAAAAATCATTTCTGCAGCTTTTTGGATATTTTTACTGAAACAGGATTTTGTATTCTGTTCGCTGTTGCTGCGCTGATTGCATCCTGAAAATGATGAATTGATGAATTTTTGGATTACTTTGCTAAATTATTGGTAAGTTGTTTTTTAGAGTATCTTATAATGTATGTTGATTAATGCAGTGATTTTGGTTATGAAATTTTCTTTTTTGAGTACATAATGAAAAAAAGACTATAGGTAGAATTTGTATAGGATTTTTTGTGAAAAGCATTATTTTTTACTATTTTTTTTATTTTATTTTTAACAGAATTTTATTTGAGAAATTTTTAATTTATATTAATTTTTGTTAAATGTTGATTTATTTTTATGATTACATTTAAAAAATGTTAAATTTTTTTTGTCACACCCATGTTTTAGCAAATAAATATTTTATATAAAGGATCTTAAGATATTTTCAGTTTTGACTTTCTTACAAAAATGGATTATTCGACAGGAAGAAGGTTAATGTATAATACTGCACCAATGTAAACGTTAAATAATATAGGTTTCATAATTTATTGATTAAAATTATAAAATCTCAATTTTGAATTATTCATGAGTTTATTTTGATAATTTATCAATACGTATAAATCTTAAAATAAACATAAATATTTTTATATTTGTCTAAAATGAATATCTGTTGAAGCTTACCATATAAAATATTTATTGAGTTCCACTATGGAATAATATAAAAGTACAATATAAAAAACAAAAACAATGGTAATCCGTTCAATAAAATACAAGTCATTTGGGATTATTCACCTGTTTATGGAGTCAGAATTAGGTTAATAGTTCTGCTTGTTTGTCAATTAGATGTTTTATCTTTTGCATCAAGGTTAGATGCAAAAATATATACAGAATGATACATACATCATACATCTGTCATATTAAGGTTGTTTTATGCAAAACTTCTTTATAAAAATGTGTTTTTGCTCTTCTTGTTTCATGGACTATTTTTGTCTCAGGTTTTAAGATTCTCTAAATAGAAGGCGAATTCTTAACGTAGACTTTCATAGACAGAAGAAGGCTAAAAATAAAGTTGTAAAAATGATGTTTATCAAGAACTGAATTCTGAAAAATTTAACGAATAGATATCTGTAGAATAAAGTAATAGAGTTATATATAAAATTAAAATCTTTAAAAGTTTTTAAGCCAAAAGTTTTTATTTAAATGCAGTATGTCTTCCTTTGAAGCTGAGAGCTGTGTGGATAACTTATTATCTCGTGAGATAAATATTATATCCACTACTTTAGATTAGAAGTAACATTCAGAGAAGGTGTGAAGATAATTTGTAAATACGACTTCAAGGATAGTCTAATTGTGGATTCCTCTCCAATATTAACATTAATCAGTATATGTAGGGGTGATCTCAAAAATATTATAATTAATTGTAGACATTGATCTTGAGATGAAAAGACATATCCAAAGGTGATATTCTTTTTTTAAAACATTAAGATTAAATTATATTCAAAAAATGAAATTATCTTTCCTAATTTAATTTTTTTCTTTAAAATAGAAATCTCTAGGTTTTAAATATTTTTCGAAATAATTCTTAATTTAAAGATTTCTCTGAACGCTCTGATTTCACTGTCCCCCCACACCCATGCCCTTCACCAACCCAACAATTCGCATTCTTTTTGGCAAAAATTGGCATGAAAATAATATAAGGATTCTTCTCATTTTCTCTTGAACATGCTATTATTAAAATATAGATTTTCACTTAAATGGATCCGGGAAAAGATTCAGGAACGATGACTCAATCATCTGTTTGCAACCAGGACCTAACTTCGCTTACCCAAGAATAAATATTTGTATATAACATGTCTATTTCTTGCTCTTTCTCTCTGAATTTGAAATAAATATTGGCTGTTCTTGCATTTTTATACAATTGAAAATATTGACTAAATGTTTGTATATTTGATTTTTTTTATTGATTTGTTCTCTTTTACTTTATTTTACATTTTTACATTTGTCCACACTGTTTTTATTTGAAGGTGCGTAATAATTTACACTTGATAGTGCAATTTCTTTTTCCTTGGAAAGATGAAGAAGCTTCTTATCGAATTATTTTAGTTTGGTAAACACGTGGGCAAAGCTTACAAGAATAGTAAATATACATTTTTGGCATCACTGCGCACTGTTTTATCATTGTGTGGTTTTAAAGTAGAATGGGTGTTGGAGGAGGGGTGGGCATAGTAGTGTTTTTCAATGAAGGGACAAAAGAGACAGGGGCTTAACTAATGGTTGTATCATAAAATAATATTGAAGTAAAAATTGCAAGACAGGCTGCAGCTAAAATAATAATATATCGTGATGCATCCTGAAATCCCTTCTTAAATTACAGAAATGTTTTTGCGATCAGGATATGAACGAACACGATCTCAATAGAGTTCTTACCTGTATATTTGAGATATTTGAGTTTAATATTTTTACACTCCCCATAATATGTTTGGAAAAACCAACTCACCTAATAGAACATTTTTTGAAGTCAGTATGTTTTGTGTTTTAAATAATAAATAATCATCAAAGTCATTCCATTTTCAACCTAATGTATTGTGGAACAAAATTAACATTCAAATATATACAACCTTTAATAGGCTATCTTATAGGGATTTAGGGTTGCCAAACATTTGTAGGGGGTGTACATATTTTTTTCAAGATGACCACGAGGCATTTCCCTTTTTTATGACCTCCAATGTCAGGTCATTTCTTTTATAACTATTTTTTTGCATTTGAAGTTGTTGAGAGAATGATTGAAAATAAAGAAGTTCTGTTCATCTTAACCATAGAAATGTTTCAATCATTTTAATTAATTACATATTTGGTTTTCATGGATCACGATGTCCTGGTTCAGTTTTGAAAGTAGGTCTATTTGAATTGATCACTTTTCCCATATTCATGGTAAATGTTGGTGTTTCATATGCATTATAAATATCCTTATTGCTCCCATAGATCATGTTGCACTTTGGAAGCATGCTGTCAATATTATTGGTATGATTCATATGTTTTTATACCAAAGATCTGATATGGCCTGGATGAACTTGGAAGATATGTTTACCTTGCTGATAAAGAACCTGAGCATAAGCAGGATTTACAAAATTCATGATAGTTAGGCCCCTTGAAATGTAAAATCAGTTTATTGGTAATTACTGCCTTCTCTATAGATCTCCTTGATCAATCCATTTCTGTTATGTTTATTTGTGAGAAAATTCCATTTTATGGAGTTCTGTCATTGAGAATTTATTTCTTTTATAAAAAGCCTTAATTGTTGGTTTTTCCATTTCATTCCCAAAAATACAGTAAGGGGTTTTTATCAGCTAGTCAAAACATCATGTACGTAACCTTTATCTGTATATTATTCTCCTATCAGTTATCCTATCTTTAGAAAACTTAGAACATGCAAAAATTTAATTTTCCAATTTATTTAAGTAAAAATAAGCTCAAATAATAAATAAATAATATTTATAAGTTAAACTAACATTTTATTCACTAAATATATCCAAAATCATTGTTATGTAGCCTATATTTAAACATCAATAGCAAAAGGTCAACAAAGTTCCTCAAAGGCATGACTTTTTCACAATCTGTTCTTGCCATAAACACATATAATGATTCAGGGCTGATAGAAAGTGTAGCAAATAAAATAATTCATCAGATATATTTAGCGCCAAAATATGTCACACCTTTGTCACCCATTGGTTCATTTTTTGACTTTGAATTCTGGTAGTTACCATGTCTGCCAATAGATGGGGTAATAGAGCTAATCGAGAGTTTGTGTGAACTTGGTAGGATTAATATAATGAAAGTCACAAGCTAAACACAATTTTACGATAGTATAATCTGAATGACTTTAAAGTAATTGTAAATTGAATTACTGAAAGACTTTTCGAGAATAGCGGATATCGGCGCATGGGATACAAAAATACAAATATGGTTGTGTCAAAATATCCCGAAAAATATGAGGTAAGTTAAAAATTCATTTGTTCTTACTATAAAAGGCAGAACTCTTGAACGATCTTTTATTTCAGTTTGATTCATAAGTCATGACTATGGTTTTATTGATTCAGTTATTAGTTTCAATGCCGATTGCTATTTGCTGTATCATTGTTATTTGTGGTGATTCGGTTATTAGGTGCAAATTATTATTAAGAAATTCCTTGCCAATGCACGGAATTATGGAAGTGAAATCTGACATCGACATTATTTTTATGAAATTAAGGCTATCCATTTTATTTTTCTCAATCAGGCAAATGTGTAGTTATGATTTCTCCATTTGTAACTGTACGCAGGTTAGTATGGATAAGGCAGAGCATGTCCATAGCCAGCTTTTTCCAAGGGGAGGGGCAGTTCAGTTTTTAAAAATTCCAGATTCAGATGTGACAATTTTGGTAAATTTGAAAAGTGCTCAAAATGGTGAAAACTGCATGAATTCGAAAGAATTCTAGGTACGAGTCTGAAGAGGGCATGGGGAAAGAGTGTTTGTGTCATGCCTAAGTGTTGGGGATACTTGTGTAATAGAAAACAATAGTACACATTAACACAGTATGATTAAATCGTCATAGGAAATATTGATGGAGATCATGGTAAAAACCCTCATAGATGTTATGTCAATTGCTATAAAAAACAGAGGAATTTAAAAAAAATAAAGTGAAAATACACAAAACCAATCAGTCAATCTATTCTAGACTATTTTAAGTGAAAATTTTGATGAATGGAAATTGAAATTGAACAATTAATTGAGAAATTGTTCAAATGTATCAAAAATATTGTAAGGGATTCTACTAAGTGGGTGTAGAGGTGTAAACAGGTTTCAAGGTTACAAGAGTTCAGCCTGTTTACGAGTGATTGATACATTTTCTGGACTCTGCCAGTTTTATGATATTTTTCAACCTAACTGTTTCAGTGCATGGTTAGACAATATGAAACTCTAATTTTTTTATTGTACAAGGGGCGATCCATATATTCTGATAAAAATGCTCTCATTTTGTGAATCAGAATATATGGATCGCCCCTTGTACAATGTTTTCATAATGAAATCAAAACTGTAAATGATCTATCCTTGCATGAGGGTAGTGATTTTAATTATTACTGGACTCAAACTATAACTGGTACCAAAAATCATTAATAAACTTCAGTGTTTTTAAAAATAATATAAGAATAGCTAAAGCACAGCTTATTCCAACTGCGCTACTTTTCCAATGTCATTAAGGATTCTGATTTATTGTTCAATACAGTCCAATCTACAGATACAAAAATAGTTAATTAGGTAATATTGGCTCATTCTATGTAAATGAATGGAGCATGAAATTTTTGGAGCTATGCCTCAGAGTGGTGTCAGAGAGAATCAATACTTCCTCGCACTGGTCAGGCTCTTCAATGTCTTTGTCACTGTTTGTGCATGTACTATTGATTTGGAATGAAATTACAACTCGTGAGCGCTCATTACCTTCTTGCTGTCTGCTCAAAATATTTCATCGTTTGTTTCTCTATCTGAAAATAATTTGATTGAACTGTCACATTTTCTTGGATATTTATACAAATTAGAGTCTAATCTTTACACCTATTTATTTCATATCTCATTAATTCCTCTGTTTTTTACTGTTTTTCACAAAAAGAAATATGACCATGTGAGGATTTTTTCAAAGAGCTGTTTCATCCGTGAGTCATGATGAAGTTCAAAAGCCTCATATATATGGATGATACCTGGCACGTGATGACCCTACCAATGAAATGCCTCAAAACAGTGACCTTCTCAATAAGAAAAAATTCATATTTTCTTTAATCTTTTTACATATTTTGTTTTTATTAAAAATTTAGTCATATCAGCATATTTCTTTCGTTTCTCTCTTCAAGATTGGAAAATATGCATAGCAATTTTTATGGTTAGTTTGAGAGCAGAATATGCGTGGACTAATTTATGGTATTCTCCTTTATGTTTAAAGCCATCACATAAGACATCAGTTTGTTCATTAGTAACTCATACAGAATTAAGGGCATGTTTTTCAAAGATTCAGATGTACAAAAATCAGTACAATGCATGCATTTGTAAAACGTATCATTAGATTATAGTAATCTTTATATACAAAAAAACAAGCAATCATACAAGTAGATGTATTTTACACACTTGCCATTGTTTTGATTTATTAGTACTATTTTTATATTATTGCGTGTGACTCCTCAGGATGGAGATCAAATAAATTAAACACAACAGCTGTGCGTAGATATACCATCATTACATGAATATAATAAACAGCTGATGTCAGTAAGTGCCATACTCCTACCCTTCATCTTCAAGTATTGATTAGTTTCATAATAGTTGTTATTGTGAAATTCATTTTCCGTTTTATCTCCAATTGGTTTAATGACGGCAATGAAGATTTCATTTGTAAAAGAAATAAAGTTCAAAATGATAAAATGTTGATCTATAGTAATAAAGTTAATCTGTAGATTTAATTTGGGGAGTTGGATTCTGATTGAATGAAGCAAGATCAAACGGCATACACTAACTCTTCTCTCTAATTAAAAAAGTGTAGGCGAATCTCTCTATTAAAGCAGTGATTCAGAAATAAAACTATATAGGTCTCAATATGAAATTACGTTTGTACTTTTATGATATCGATCAGTTTATGCATATACCATCATGGTGGAAATAGATAATGACATAGATGACTTAAGATCGAAATATATGGAGTTAGCGTGATCAGTGTGACTTAGAAGTGTGGGTTTATTTCACCTTGAAAAATGCTATCTTGACATTACATCATGTCTTCACATCTGGCTTTGGTGTGTCTGTTCATCAATTCACATTGATCAATATTTCTGGAAAATATTTGAATGATTATTAGTTTTTTTGCATTTCTTGAAAATTCAGAGTTTATGTATTGCTTTTTTTCTTTTTTTCCTTGCTGATTTCACTCAAATCCTACATAATTTTTTTGAATAATGACCCCCACGTCACGTGGCCGCCACAAGTGACATAAGAAACAGGATATTGATATTCTAGAATCAAAGTATAGTTTTGACATTACTGTATTAAATATTAACGATCGTTCTATCCTGTTACATAACTATCTTTATTAATATCTGATTGGGTGAACCCTCAGATGAAATACTTAGTGAAATATCATACTTATGTGAATTTCCATGAAAAATAATTTCATTACTGTATCAGGACTAATCGTGATTGGAGAAAGGAAGCAAGCATTCTCATATTCATCACGTCTGTTTTGCAGCTAGTAAGATGCTCTGAAGGTGTTCAAAGTACTGAATATAGACAGATAATTATAAAGATCATATAGACAGTGACATAACCAAAATCATTGTTATCTGTCCTTTTAATACTTGACTTCTTGGCCTACAGAATGGCCCTTATACCAAGGTCAATGTCATCTATTACATAAAATAAAACTTGTTTATCTAAATTCCTTTCTAAACTGAACACCTCCCAATATGAACACCTTTTCCGGTCCTTATTATCTTTCCATTAACTCCCATTTTAAAAGGAAACTTGAAATGTGAACAACTCATATAAAAACACTTTAAGCCTGTCCAATCAAAATTCTGTTTTGACAGGTTTTACTGTATAGATGTGTTTACTTGAAGTCAGTAACCTCATTCTAGGATGTTACACATCTTACACATGTTACACTGTAGTGTAATAACTAAAATAATTTCCCTTTTTTTGTTTCAATCAAAAATGTTTTATAAGTCCATTTTGATAAAACTGAATCACTCCTTTCATTGATGGTGTCTTGAAACATGCAGAAGTATCACAGAATATATATGGAAGTGGATTACGGGGTAAATCCGGTATTACCTTATAAGGAAAACGAAAGCCTATAATGAAATTGTAATTAGTTTATCGCATCACTAGTTTGAATGACATTGGTTTATTTTATCTATAAGTGATCTACTTTTTTAGGAGTGATTAAAAGTACTTTAATTTATCGTGAAACATTTTATCAACTTATTTTCTGTTTCAAGTTTTACTGGTAAACATAAAAAAAATAGCTACTTGACTCCATTTTTCAAAAATAAAATATCATAAAATGAGGAATATACTCCTGTTTAATTACTACATAAAAACTATCCCACAAATTGGTTTTATTACCCAATAATCATACAATTTTGATATTTTTAGCTGAAATTTGATTAGCTACGTGCAATAACTCACTATATTGCAATGGAGTAGGGAAATTGATTGTGAGGGCCAAGTTCAATGTGACCGTGAATTCTATCTGACTACTACAGGCATAGACTATAACTGACCTTCTTTTAACCAATCAAAATCTAGTTCAATCCATAGTGTAGATATTGAAGTTGGCAACTGTGAGGTGTTTAGGTGCACCAATGCATGTAGTAGTCGTGTAGTAAAGAAACACTGGCTCAAAAGTTGAATGTATTTTTAACTTGTCAGTCTTTAAGTTCACAAATCAGTTTGTTCTTAGGTGAAATCTTTTCGTGGGTATATTGAACATTAAATGTTATTTTCATTGTATTGATGTCGTTGTGACATAAGGAGGTTGCTAACGGCAACTGACCTATTTTTCACCAATTAGAGAGCTGATTGAACGGTTTTGGATTGTTGATATTGTTAATCAAGATAAAGCGAGTTTATCGAGTTAATCGGAACTATTTCCTGTAAAACTTGTACTATTGTCATTTACATACTTGACACTTCAATATTTCAGGAATCTAGTGTTAAAGAACGAAAAAAACGATTGAATACTCATGTTCTCTGTGGATGTTTCATCACGTGTTTATCGCTGGGGTGTAGTTTTTCTTTGTGTTGCCCTGCCCATTTTCTGATTATGATTTATGAGATCTATAATATTATTTCTAAAAGGTTATTCAGTCATTCTCCAATCATTTAATCCCCTCTACTATTCTGTTCAATCCATCCTTAGCCTCACCCCCCCCCCCCCCTATCTTGTAATGCACTATTCTCAATTTTGGCACATTGCCAAGTTGCCAACCTGTTTGGTGAAACTAGGTGGGATAAACAATTACAAACTTGGATGGGAATCAAAATCAATACTTCTTTTGAGCTTGTTTTTTTTTCAAATCATATCCGTATCCCCCCAGAAGCACATACTGAAGTTGTACTCTCTGTGCTCTAGTTTCATGTTAAATATTGCGAAGGAATTTAAAGAGAGAGAACTATTCTAAAATTTCGAAATTGTAAAAGTGTCAGAAAAGACAATTATTCTTCAGAGTACCTGGCTTTTGATATATGTCAGAAAATTTTATCATCAATGGTACTTTTTATTTGTTGTTGTTTTGTGTGAAATTTGATATCATTTCTACTCACTGTCTATTTGAAGTGTTTTTTACATTTTTGATTAAAGCCTGGACTTCTACCAGGATGTTATGCTGAGGACTTTGACGCATTTCATTCAAGATCACCTTTCCCTTTGACTGATTAATTATTAAAGTTGCCAGAAGTATATTATTTTCTCCCTTTCCAATGTGTTTATACCCTCCGTGCAGAGTCTAGTTAAACTACACTCTGCCTAGTAGAGACCATATTACAGTTTAGTAGCCACGCCCCCACGGCGGGTACCGGTGACAGTTTGGGTAATAAATCACTTCTGACCTACGCGCTGACCTTTCTTCCACCGATCAGCGAGCTTGAAGAAACATACGCTAAATGCGTTCTAATTAAATATGCGCATGTCATTGGTCAATTCCGGGCTCAACGATGACGTCAGAAGGAATGACCATATATAGAACGTCGGTCAAATTTGGCCGACGAACACTGATTGGCGCGGTGAGTTCACAGGTTTATTTTAGTTTGAAAGAGTGAAGACGAAGCTCTCTTTTAAGAAGTGAAGTCAAACGAATGCAAAGGGTAATGTGTTTACCAAATTCCAAAGATAAAGTAAAAATAGGATAACGACAACCTTAAGAATATATTTTGGGGTTAAATGAGACAGATGAAGTCATTTTGGAAAATCAGACTAATGGAAATAGTATTACATTTTAGAAAATTATTTTTTGGTTGGTCACCTCTAACACAAAATTATTAAACATGTAGCTATTATTATTGTATTGGACAGACACAGAGGCTTCAAAAGTAGATTGTTCTCAGATTTGATTAGGATTTACCATTGTCTTAAATTCTATGGAAAATAGGAGAAAACTCAAATAAACTAGGATGTCATTACCCTAGATACAATGAATAAGTTACCTCATTCTCAGCGCATATTGTTTTTCTTAGAAGTTATGTAACTAGATAGTCAAGATGTTACCTTCACTATCTTATCTTTTATTTATGAAATACTGAAAATGTTATAATTTGATCTATTGTTAATTTGCGATTTTTGGAGGGAGAGGTGGTATTGAAAAACTCTGTACATCAAGAGACAAGGGGTAATTAAAAAATATGTTCAATTGACCAAAATTTGGTCATATTTTTTTATTATGGGCAGTGGTTTTATTAGATATAGCCATGAACCTTAATCTGGTATGTTTTTGCATTGTTTTTTTTATTATAAAAAATATGCAGGGAAGTGAAAGGGATCTGAACTGAACTTTAACCATGTTGTTTGTTTATTGAATTTTAGGTAATTATTCCTATTTTACTTTTTTACGATTTGTTGAGGAACACGTTTTGGATTTGTTTTGTTAAATGAAAACAGGCTAACTTTTTGCACCCTATACTTGGTCTACTTGTAAACATTTTATTCATCATCTTTTCACTTCTCTTTCTATTAATAGAAGAGGCGTCTATTTTGAGCTTGCAAATAAAAGTTGAGAAATCATGTTTTTTTTATTGTGCATGTTTTTTGAAATCTTCGCTAGTATATCTGGATTTTTCTAGAATATGATGAACTTTTTTTGACCCAAGCAAATATTGAATCAGTATGATAAAAATCAATCTCAAAAAAGCTATTGGACGTAATTATGACAAAAACGCCTCATAGATATAGCTACCTATGCAGGGTGAATGTTATCATGTTATGGCATAGATCGTAAGCATTCTGACCTTCAGATGCATCAGAATCGTCCCCATTTACTTTCATAGGGGGCTGTATAATCTTGACTAAATGCAGTTTTTCAAAGCCATTTGGAAATATTTTTTAAAGTGTCTGAGACGTGCATAAATTAAACCAATTTCTGACTCACTGTGTACTTAGTGCTCCTATTAGAATGAGGTTGATATATTCACAATGCAGTATTTCACACAGGACGCTATAACCTTGTATTTTACCATTGAAGGTCCCAAAGTGTTTTTTATACACCACTAAACACCAAATACAGCAAATGAAAAATTGAAGGAATTTCCAGCTAAAAATGAATATCTCGTTGGTCTTTTTATCAGAATGATCAATTGAACTGTAAAAACTCTTGGAAGGTATTTATTATGAAGATGATGTATTGAAACAATGGTAGGTTTTATTTACTTGTTCTTTCTGTTTTATATTATTATCATTTATCTGTTTTTCTGTTGATTTTCTTAGTTGATGAAATATTGGTATTGAAACTATTTATGTATGTATTTCTTAAACCAGTCATACTCTTACATGCTGCAATCAAACTAATGATAAACAATTATCCTCATAACAGGTAGAAATTGACCAGTCCCTGACCCTTGCTCTCTACATGACCAGTCCCCTACTGTGTGATGGACCAATCAGAGGCCAATTATACACATCTCATTATATTATTAACCTTGAATGAGTTAACAGGGTATTATGAGGGTCAGATGGTATATGGTTAACAATAAGGACAAAGGTCACCATAGTGCATTGGGATACCAGAGTTAAGGGTGTGGAAACCGAAAATGAACATTTTAGGTTAACTCTGACCTCAGAAGTAATTTAATGACTCAATGACGTTAATAAATTAAGAAAAGTGGAGTTTTATTTTGAATAACAATGGGAAATCTGAGAGAACAGGATGAGTAATACACGAGTACAGATATAAAGGTCAGTATGTACACCAGCTGCTGTATTGAGAGAACAGGACTCATTGATTTCTGTATAGTAATATTGCTCAAATGTACCGCTTTTGAATCTCTTTTCAGTCCTTTGTTTATCTTACAATAAGAAACCTGAATTGAATAATTAGCCCTTTAGTACTAAAGAAGTAGATATATTGGTTTCTCTGAAATACTGTTAACGATGAAAATATTGTAGACTGGTTGAAGGCCAATAATTATAGTTATTTTGGGCTTGGCTTAGATCACGATAATAAGGTTGGAGTAAACAAGCGATGATGTCATAGATTTGTAATCATCGAGCGAAGAAGGATGTGATAGTTCAGATCATGTATGATTTGATAATTAAAAGTGAAGAACAGTGCCAAATTAAAGGTCACGTGTTGTGATTCATGTGTTACTAAATTGAAATTGTTTTGTTGGTTCGTCCATATTGTATTCTGTAATATTTTCCCCAGCTTTTAAATGAGGCTAAATGGGGAGATAGGACACAGGCCCGTAGCCAGAATTTTCCAAGGGGGGTTCACTTTTCCAAAAAGTTCCAGGGGGGTTCACTTTGGTAAATTTGGCCAAAAATCACTCAAAAAATAGTCAGGATGGTGAAAAACTGCATGATTTTGAAAGAAATTTTGGCCAGGGGGGGGGGGGTTCGTCCGAACCCCCCCAACCCCCCCTGGCTACGGGCCTGGGACATGAGAAGTTTTCTTTTCATAAAAATTATCCAAAAATTATTGTTTTGGCCAATACATTACTTTGCTAATATAGTTTAATTCATTTCTTTATCCTATTACATTGTTTGTTTGATTTCAAAATAGCTTCATCTACTCAATAACAAACTTTTTTTAGATTTCTTGGAATCTGTTTATTGGTTTGGGGGGTATCAGTTTCTAGATGTTTTAGAAGATTATTATTATGGTTTTCAGCTACATATGAATTATGAAACCTCTAATTGACCTTTAAAGGTCAAAAAGTTGACTCTTACAGAGCACTTAGAATTAATATCAGGCCCTCATAATTTAGTGTGTGTTTAGCATCACCTATTTGGCCATTCGAAATTGACCCAAAACCTTCTTTGTCAAGTTTCTTTCCTTGATTTCGGTCATCTTTTTAATTATTTCAAATCCCTAAAGATTGAGTGGTTGTTAAATAAATTGAGATAAATGAAGAAACAGCCTGGTCAAGTTCAGAAAGTTATTCTGCTTACCCCTCAGTTAACAGAATGCAGACTTAGTCATACATTTTAACACCTAACAGCTGACAATCTATATAGTAAATTGACCCTCAATAAAATACTGTACTTTCAAAGTTCAATTGACACCTCAGGCAAATTAAGAATAAATCATTATGTGTTATTGTCAATGCAGTCACATTTCAAAGGCATTAATATTGAAATGTGAATGTCATTCAT
This sequence comes from Owenia fusiformis, assembly GCA_903813345.2. Lineage (NCBI taxonomy): Eukaryota > Metazoa > Annelida > Polychaeta > Sabellida > Oweniidae > Owenia > Owenia fusiformis. The sequence goes on from CAIIXF020000006.1 coordinate 7,983,661, forward strand.
ATTCAAGGTTAAAGGCCCTGTGTAAAGTTCATATGGGGGGTTTAATAATTTTTTATCAATCATGTTTAGGGGTGTGATATTATTCAGAGTGGAGACCACTCCCACCCCCCCACCAAATTTGTCGCCAGCTGAATATTCTATTTTCAGATTATCTCCAACTCTTTATTAGAACAGCTGGTTGCATAAGAAGTTGTACCTTTAATAAGTAACTGCCCCGATTAGGTTGGAAATTACATTATATTACATCATTTGGCTGTGTATGAGTATGTAATGTTAACACAAGGAATCCATTAATTCATTAACTAAATATAAGTTGAGTGGGATTTATGTATGTCATGGTGGTATGCCCAGGAATTTAATTATTTGATAGTTACATGATATTTCACACATTTTCTCCAGGATTCAAAGTTTTTCTCAGATTTTCTCAGATTTTGTGTAATTCGTAGCTTTAACTTTACAGATTTGTCTACTTTTCATGGTGATTACTCTAATTTCCTTCAGTATTTCACACATTTATCGCATCCCAGTGTAATGTTTTATTAATGGGACATGACAATAATGGCTGCAGCTTAGTATTAGGTCATCATAGTCTCTAGGTTAGCATGATTGCAACATAATATCATGTGTAATATCCGGCAAGATAACGAACCATGTTTTATATCCATGCGGGTTTTAGAGGGGGGGGGGGGTGGTAGAGAGGGAAATATCAGAATATTAATTCGTATAAGACTTATGGATATTTTACTGAATGTTGGATTAGGCAGGTGGAAAGCTTAGGTGGGATGTCTGTCTGGAACTGGAAAGGCAGTTGGGCAATATGTTTATAATCCTGCTTTGAAGATCTTATGCATTCTGATCAATCTCTTTATCTAATGTCTCGGTCACATTTGATCTATGGCAACCGTACGGAGGGGCGGCCGTAGCTTCCCAAAATCAACGAAATATGCAGTATGAAATATAGGGATAACTGGATAAGCAGTCTAGTTGAAAGCCCATGGTATGTTTTATTTTCTTTACTGATTTTCTGAAGCTATGGCCACCATATAGCTGTCCTAGAGAATTTGACTCCAGCAGAGGCTGTCCCACCATGGGATTATGATGTTGAAAGAAGGGGGGGGGGGGAGTTGTGGCATTTGGATGCAGTTTCAGTTTGCTCCTGTTAGACATGTTTCAAGTATGAAGTTAAATAAGTTTAACCTGGGTTTGAGTGCATATCAAGTTATTTACACCAAATCTATAAATAGAGGAATTAAAACCCTGTTTTCTTACAGAGTTCAATAGAATAGCAAATGAAATGATAAAAGCCAGGATGGCTAAAGCAATATAGGGTTTATTCAATAAGTGGATCCACAGGGAACGGTGTAGTTGTTGACAGGCTTAGGAAAGTCATTTCAAAGTCAGTAGGAATTAGGTTAATTCTGGATTAGGATAATCTGATACATGGATTATCTAGATTCATATAACTGTATTTCTGCAAGTTCATGTTAATTCTGTATAGGATTAGAGCAATGTACCAGAAATTGATTTACATCAAAATGAAATGGATTAACCTTCTGAAAACAGCTGATCCCATTTTTAATATTTTTGATATTATAGCATGCAAGGGAAACATACAAAATATCTCTGGAAATGGGATAGGGAGGGGACTCTTATTAAATTTATTTTAATTTGTAGGTGTTTTATATTTAATGTTTTTATATCCATCCCCTTTACTTCCCACTTCCTGAGGGTATGAATGCCCCAGGGGTTATTTAATAGTGGTAAGGATATAAGAGCGTGGAGGGGATATGAAGGGGTATACAGGGAGAATAAATGAATAATTTCACTTTGAATGTTAATTAGTTGTGTTTGTTCTAGAGATTGCATAAGGGCCTGGCTAAATTGCCTAAGCCACATTCATTGTTCAATTCCATTGTTTTGGGCCAACCCGTACACACATGTATGTGTACACATGTGTGTAACCATAGTAACTTGATCAATATGTGTATTTATACATGTGGCAGGTACATGCACATGTAATTCATATAAGGACTAAAAGGGTTGACCTTTAAGCTGATTAGAGGTCATGGGGTGTGGTGGGCATTCATCCTTTTACTTAAAGGGTTAACACAAACTATATAATGACGGAAAAGTGTTACTGAATATAATCAAGAAACATACTCGATTTCCAGTTTGATTTGTAATCATGAAAACTTCATACCTTACTATAATCCAAGATGACCAAGAGACAATCTGAATGAAACAATGATGACTATACATCTATACATCTCTCATCTGACAATGTGAGAAAGAATGCTAATCTTGGATATATCTACACGTAGTTGAATTGAAATGATGATTGTCACTGTTGTTTAATACAGAGAGATAGTTCTATTGAAAGAAGGTAAGCATTAGATTGCCTAAATGTGTCTGATACATCTAAAACATACTTATTTCTAGTCTAGTTACAAGCCTGCAACCCCCCTCCATGACCCTTTCTCAATACTTGACTTTAGGCATTCTGATTTATCAAGAGCCTTACTTTATCTAATGCTTTGGTGAGAGTATTCTAAAGGATAATACTTGCTGTGGATCACACAATGGACACCTTCTCACACTTTTCACACACAGGAGTGTAGTTGAGGGGGGGGGGAGGTTCACTAGGGTTTGTAGTAAGACTTATATATCATTCCCTGGTAATCCAAGATATCTTGTGTACCTAATGAACTCTCAGTGTACATGATGTACATGTATATTCACATCCAAGGCTCAGACTAGGAGAAATCAAGGACAGTTGCAACACAAATAAGAGAGTTTAAAATGTCAGAAGCAATCTTTTCAAAAACCAAACCAGTGTTTCCCATAGATCCTAATTTATCATCTTAAAAGGAATTTGAGATGTATTTAAACTAATTAGGTACAGCAATGTCCAAATTCATTTGATTCTTAAAGGGAGACACCGAGATGTCTTGAGTTAATCTCTGCTGTTCCAAAGTCTTCATTGCACCTTTAAATTGAATGAAAGGTTGTAATGCTTTTCCAATCATCAAAGAGTTATTTTTGATAATTATTGTACTTATTTATCCTGTCACTCTCAGGTATTGTTGTTTGCACTCATGTTTCTGCCATGATAACAGCATACCATGTAAGCATGATTAGGTTACTTTATCACAGATCAAAGTCTGATGGTCACCTACCCATTTCAAAACAGCTCCTGCTCTTACATTGTGTCATTTTATAGGTCACTTGTATGTGTTTTCGTAATACACCTCGTTATCATTTATAGACAAATACATGTTTTTCAGGTAATATTCTTATTAACTTAAATATCAGTCTTCTGAAATTTGGATTTCTTTAAACAAATCCATGGTTTTCACATGTTTTGTTGAACGGATATTGTTAACTAGGATAATTTATGTTTTACTTTGGGATGGGTAATTCTAATTATTTATTTACCACTGACCTTTAAAATGACATTCATATTCTAGATTATTATTATCTCTTACAAAATAATTAAAGAAAACAAAGTACATTCATGCCATTGACATTTTTCAAAGTTATTTTTGAGTAATTGGGGGTGTAATATTTTTTTAGTAAAGGTTAAAAGCCTGCAGTTTTTTCTTAATAATAAATCAAAATGGTAATTAAGTATCATATGATGTAACGTCCCCTTGAGCAAAGTCCTCTAGATGTGATCATTCATAAAATTTATTTGTCTGCTTGGAAAATATATTTCCATTTAGCGCACGTTATCACAAACAGTATAGGCAAACTGGGAAAAGTGCAGCCTTTGGGAGACGTTTGCTTAAGTGGTAGTTTTGCAGATTTTCCCACTCCCTCTTATTTGATCAGGTGATGTTAGTCAGGTGACTTAAAATGTGTCGAGACATTTCATACCAAAATTGACCAAAACTTTTAACTAAACGTACATCAAATAAAGTGGAATGCATGATGGATTTTATATACAGAAATACCAATTTATTTATTTTATCAATTCTTTTTTCAAGTGAAATAGGTAATATTTCTGATTTTATAAATAAAGACTAATGGTAAAATATTTGGAATAAAATGTGGCAGGTTCAAGTTTAAGTGCTGTTCTTGACATTCAGTTAAAAGTACAATACTGATTACTGATTACAAATTGCAGTTGGGCTGGGGGCAAATGTCAATGTGTTTTTTGCTGAACTAATCACTTAAGAGGGCATAAAGCTAGTTTTGTCATAAAAATGGATGGTAATGTAAACTCAATGAGTAGAGGGGTGGCTTCAGCTAACTAACAGGGTTCTAATGAAACAATAAAACATAAGTTTTTCTTATTAGATATCCCTGAATAAATAAATCTAAATAATAATAACTTACAATGTATGTTTTGATATGACCCCCTTTGATGAAAAGTAAGTCACTTTGGCACCTCTTATACATGTATTCTTACTATTCTCATTTTCAGTCTTAATAAAATTACAAATTACCTAGACTTGTATAGACTTTTACAATGTCAAAGTATCCTCCAGAACTAGGTGTATTTACACCTCAAGATAACAGAGAAGCTAGGAATGCCTTGGTTTATTTGCATAGAATTACTTTTTTGTATTGCACAACAGGTCCTTGACCCAGTTTTATGATCTACATAATTTGAGAGTGTAGAGAATCATTTTGGTTATTGCTGGTTCATTGATTGGTTTAGTGATTGGATGCCATATCAACTTATCCCATTGTCACCCAAAAGAGAAGCCTTTCAGCTCTATACGACCACACCCACCTTTTACTTAGTCATCACAATTTCATTACCCAGAGGTGAGGGTCACAATTTTTTCTTATCTTGTTTAGAGTCATTGAACTCCTGAAACTATTAAGGTTTTAAAATGTCAGTTATTTATTTTTCTTTGCCACAAGGTGTATTTCATAACCTCTAGAATAAAACTTGTTTTGTTGAGGTATAAGTAAGATTTGGTATCAGTCGAGACAGTATGATGTAATCTGTTGGTATCGAGAGTGTTAACATGTATCGCCGAGCAAGGGGAATTATTCTTACCTAGCCTTGAGTATGCCCTTGAAAATAATCAATATACAGATTCTATGGCCACATTGGTTTATCATCCCAATGCGAACATGGATAACGTGTCCAATTTCAATGCAAGAAACCTTGCAATGAAATTCTCTGTCTATATCATAGATATACTCATATTACACAATGCATTACTATCAAGCTGGCCCTGAACATGATTAATTTGGCAAAATTCAGGTCAAGTTCACCGGTTTAAAGTCAGTTGTAACTCTCAACGAACTTGAAGTTGAACTCAGTACACATTCTATATGTCTGACGAAAACGTGGTACACAACACGGCGGAGCAAGATATTTGATAATTTAGGATTAAATATGAGAAAAAATTAAACTTTAAAGATGATTTTGGATGATATAGAAATGGTAAGTACTATGATAATTTTGAAGATTTGTCTTAATTAAATAATTGATAATTTTCTTAGTTGTAAAATATTTTTTTTTTTAGAAAATTATATGTATCGGTTATGGAATGAGTCATAAGTGAAGATGGGATGGGGTATTAAAAAATTGAATATTTATCCTCATAATGACGCATAATTTAAAATAATGTCTAGTCTCATGGATTTATTTAACCAACAATTTTTTCCTCTTGTCATCATTCATTTTTATTATTGAATTTGGTAAATGTAAATATATTTGCACATAAACTTCAGTTTTGTGGCATTGGCAATTTTTCTTATCAATTCTTAATACTAAGTGCTTTTAAAGGCCACTTGTTCAATGGTCAAATATACAGAGCTTCATCATATGACAAAATTTCCAAAAGTCTTGTCCCCCCACCCATTGGTGAATATGTTCCCTTTCCTTCTTGGTAAATATTTACTCCCTTTATTATCCCTTCTCCCCCACCCTCCCCACCCCCTACCAGCCTGGGTAGATAATCAACATTCTCCCTTCCCGGGCAAATATTTACCCTTACCTTTAATAAATGTAGGCGTGGTGACGGAAAATTCATTCTAATAATGTCATATTGTTATTTATTGAGCAAATATTGATTGATTGCTATTTAGAACCTGTTCTCATTTAAATTACCTTCATAAAGTTATATGACGAACATGACATTCATTAAGTGCTTTTACAGGATATTGTGTAATAGACTAAAATCACCTGATATTGTTATATTTCCATAAACAACTTTGAATAAGGTTAACAAGATTGGGGTTATGTACTTTGCACAAAGGGCAAGATCACACCAAAACTACATATCTGTTAATTATTCACTTACTAAAGTCCAAATACCATTTTGATTGGTGCCCTTTTGAATTCCAAAAATCATTTCTTTTATTCTAATCCATTTGGCATCTGGCTACCCTTTGCATTCGTTTGACTTCACTTCTTAAAAGAGAGCTTCGTCTTCACTCTTTCAAACTAAAACAAACCTGTGAACTCACCGCGCCAATCAGTGTTCGTCGGCCAAATTTGACCGACGTTCTATATATGGTCATTCCTTCTGAGGTCATCGTTGAGCCAGGAATTGACCAATGACATGCGCATATTTAATTAGAACGCATTTGGCGTATGTTTGTTCAAGCTAGCTGAATGGTGGAAGAAAGGCCAGCGCATAGGTCAGAAGTGATTTATTACCCAAACTTTCACTGGTACCCGTCGTGGGGGCGGGGCTACTAAACTGTAATATGGTCTCTACTAGGCAGAGTGTAGTTTAACTAGACTCTGCACACAGGGTAGCATCTGGCTAGCAGTACCATAGAACAGACAATGCCCTCTTTTGGGGAAATTCCAATTCAATTCTTATATCTGTATTTTCAAATATTTTTAATACATGAAAATAAATAATATTTCTCATTTATGCCTATTTGACTTTATTGATAAGGAAAGTGCTTTATTCCCTAGCTTTGCTGTACCATTCATTACTATTCTATTTTAGTGGAAAATCAGACATTTCATTTGTATTGATTTGCATTTTGTGACATTTTGATAAGTCAAAGTCACCATGACACCATTAATGTGTGATCTATTTTTATTGGACACATTGTCTGTTGAACTTTTACCATGATATGGATTTATACTTTAATCATAATGTAGTTTTAAAATGATACTATAATTTAATAGTCATCTTTATTCTCTTTATTCCGTATTATTATACTCTTTTATTTATCATATGGTTTCTGGGGCTTTTCTCTTCTAATATTACCCATTCAGCCTCTCGTTTTGAATTAATATATTGTATAGCAAATTAGCAATGTCTGATTCTCATTAAATTAAGAATTTCACATTTGGTATTTCCTGGAAATTGTTGAGGAATAGTATGTAAAGTTGTCTACGAAATACATGTGTTTTATCCTCACTTCCAAGAGATTTATGTTAGACTGTACAGACAGGTATCCTACAACAAAACAAATGTGGAATATTATAAATGAACATTGTGATATTCTGAAATGTTACAACATAGTCACTTATTAAAGAAGGTGAATCTGCTTTATTCAAGGCTATTGCGTTTTGTGTTCAAAGTATATTATATCTGAGTCTTGGAAGGAATCATGCTGTTTAAATATGATATTTTGCTATATTCAATTCTAGGTCATTGTCCTGTGTAAAAGTATTCCAAAGTCACAAAAAGAAATATGCTGATTGTAAATTATGTCATTTTCTCAGATAAGCATATTGTGGCTCCAATAGTTGAGTTTAACATATGTTTCAGAATCTCCATAAGGAGACAATTGTTGTATGTTCTCCTAAAGGAGAAATCCATAACAAAAAATTCAAGTATTTTACAGTCCTTACTGAAAAATCAAGTTTCAAATATATTTTGTCTTAATATTGTACTTATTTGAGATATCCAAATAGAGTGAAACCTGTCTTAATATTGTACTTGAGATATTCAAATGAAGTGAAACCCGTCTTATTCGAACACCACTGGGACCAGCCACAACTTTTCAAATTATATTTCAAGGTTCCTTAAAATGTGAGTCAGGGTAAGATAACAAAGTGGCGACTAACAAAATATGCTCATATTGAGAGGTGTTGGAATTAGAGAGTTGTTGGGAAATACAAGTTTTACTGTATTTAATACTTGCCTATTTGGTTACTTTTTCATAGGTAGAAACATTTACGTAAGCCCAATTAGCAGATAGTTATTAGAAAAACGTTGGGATGCCTTATTGGAATTTGATTGGTTGCCAGACCAAAGTTGTACTACTCACGAGACATAAGAACACGTTGCAAGCTCACATATATAATTTTTCAATTATCCCGTTACTCAGCATTCTGGTATTGACACTTGTAGCAACTAGTACAAAATCAATTTCACAGAGATAGCACTATTGAACTTATATTGCTTTGATTTAGGATAATGGATACATAGGATTTACATTTTTACCAACAAAACAGGAGTAAATATAAACAAAAAAGCAAAATTTGACAACTTCTGTCCAAAATGCCAGTCTTTCAAGAGGATGAAGTATTCCGTGATTTTTACGACCAAACTGCTGTTAAGTTCCATGTCTGGCCGGATGCTGTATCGAAATGGCACGTGCAACAGGTCGATAATTTATTATTATTTACTCTGAAAAGATATTTATTTTGATTGTTTGTTTATTAAGTTTTAATATTTTGGTTGTCAAGTTAAAAATTGACAATATGGTACAAAATAGGGAATGAAATAAAAAATGCAATGCACTAAATAATACGTTACAAGAAAATCATATAGTTCATTAAAAAGTTTGAGATTAACCTTTGGAAAGTCATGTCCATTTTTCATGGCAATCGGGCGTTCATTATACAAATTTTATATCCATTTCTAATTTTATAACAAAATAAATTACACGTTTTTAGTTGAAGAGGCAGTTAAGAAGATATAAATCAGATAGTAAACCGTGAATTAAATATCATGGTTGTCAAGGTGACATATCTTAAAAGCGGAATGAGAAATATCTTGGTAATTATCGTTAGCAGGCAATGTCAAGGAAAATATACTTAAGAATTGAGATTATCATGCTATGTTAAACTCATCAAGATGTATGTAAATGCATGTAACCATTCATAATTCCTTTGGTTAAGACTCAACAATTGTATCAGTAATGTTAAGAAGTACCATTACAAAATTTTGTTTTCGCCATGATGGATTTGAGTTCTATGAAGAAAAATCTGAAAACCCTCAGTAAGGAGGGTTCTATTATTTAATGGATTTTCTGCGGAAGTTCATTTTATATTTTTAGAGCGAACATGATAAAAATAGGCACTGCTATATTGATACACTGCAAGGTGGCTATTGACTAATTTAACGTCATATCGATAGCCCATGCATGAAATTTAGTAGTGTTTTTGTTTTATTACATGAAAACATTTGAGGGAAATATTTTACAAATACCAAATTCAGCAGGAAGATCGCCATAACAATTAAGGATCTAATGAAATCGTGATTTTGTATCATACCTTGACAAAGTACATGAATTGGAATAATTGTGGTAGCATATAAGACATGGGTATATATTGGTGCAGTTAGCATATATAAAAGAATACATTAGTTCAGATCATCAATAAATCGTTAATTTTTTATGTACCATTGTGACATAAATGCACTCTGTGGCAAGATGGTGGGTAGAACATTCAATATAACTCTGTTACAGCAACCCTATTTCAAATGTCACTGCATATTTTTTCCTGCTTTAAAAAGTATTGAATGTTGGAAAGCATAGTTTCAAACAATAAAAAGTAAATGAAGATATTTTTCTAATGCCCAACTTTAAATGTAATCTCTCCTGTGTTTTCAGATATATAGACCTTTAATCAGAATGGCAGCTGGGGATCTAGAAACCCCACACAGGGACGAGAGTCACAATGATGTCCACGAGGATGTCGGCCAAGGTGCCATCTTATTTAGAAACTATAAACTCAAACAATACAAGATGAAAAGCTCTCAGTTGCGCGCCAGTTCCCCCACGTGCTCTGATATTTCCGAGTCAGGCTCTGGGAGGGATGACTCTGGGGTGGAAAGCATATCCAGATCTCAACGTAGCCCAATCTCTGAATTTTCTGATCTCAATAGCGATAAACTTGATGATATTCGTAGTCGTAGCGATAGCTGTGGAAGTCGAATTAGCAGCTTCTCCGACACAAGTAACTACTCCAGAGGAGAGCCTCCAATGTTGAAAAGGGAACACCCGGAAATACATGGTTTGAATCGCAGTCTCTTAGACATGCAGTCTCTCTGTGAGCGTAAACGATTTGAAGAGTTCGCAATGAAAATCAAGAGTGAGCCTAGCCAAGGGGAGCCAACGTCACAACAAATGAGATACATGAGTCCGTCCATGGCGTATGGAAACCCAATGAATGGTTTGAGTGCCCTCGGTGGGCTGAACATGAATAGCATGGAGGGACTAAGCCGAATGGCCCAAATTAATAGCTTTAATATGAACAACATGCAAAGTAACGGTGGAAATCACGCGGGTATGAAGTTCATACCTGTCATGTCTAGTATGCCTAGTGGACTCCCCCCGATGATGTCCCCAGTCATGATGCAATCATCACCCAATATGATGGAAGGACTCTCCCCCGGAGCCTTCCACCCTCACTCCCACCCTAGCATGCAACACCCATCCATGAAAACACCATTCCATCCAAATGGGCTCAATATTAAATCGGAGTTTCTGAATGAGCCCAAGTTCAACTCTCTTCAGCAAGAAAGCCCGAGAAATACTCCTCCGGCGCCACCTACCCATACACCTCGTACCAAAGAAGAGGAGCTAGAAATGAAACGACGATTCTACGCCAATTACAACCTCGATTTTCATGAGATTGAGGCTAAATGCCGAGCACAGATAGCTAGTCAGGCTGAGGAAGCTCACAATGGATGCGACAGTGACAACGATGAACCTATGGCGTGTGGAATTTGTAATGATAAAGCCACAGGGCTTCATTACGGAATCATCACTTGCGAAGGGTGAGAATTATTTTTGTATAGATAAAGATTATAAAGTTTGAAAAGAGATCATTTTTTTCCTACATTTAAAACAATTAACAATAATTAACACAAAACTGAACATAGTTATCGAAATTGTTGAAAGTTAAAGGTGAGAATTATGTTGTTGATTTCAATTTCAGGTGCAAGGGTTTTTTCAAACGAACTGTCCAAAACAAGAGGGTCTACACATGTATAGCTGATGGGAACTGTGAAGTGACAAAAACACAAAGAAACCGCTGCCAGTATTGCCGATTTAAGAAATGCTTACAAAGTGGAATGGTCTTAGCAGGTAAATATAGGCTTGCCGTCGTAATGAATATATTAGTGTATTATGTACATTAGAATGTACGTCATGTTTTTGAAATGAAGTAGTGTGAAAAAGAGAAATTAGCAAAAAGGGAGAAGTTAGCAACTATATAATGATGAATACAAATGAATGAAGTTGACGCCCTAAATTAGGATGCCACAGAATAGATTCAGGCATTCGCCTATATTTCTAAGATGAGGTAGAAGAAATCGTTTCATCTCTCTGCTCAGGTGTGACTTGAATTTATAAAAGTCACGTGTATACAGTATATTATCATTCAAGTTGAGAGACGTCATGTGAGGCTGAATAAACGTGGACTTTGTCAGGTGGTGTAACATTCGAAGGAAGTAATTTCTCTCATTGATTTTGTTATTTAATTGCTATATATGAGGAATGATTCTGTACATGTGACTATCTAGTCATGATATCAAGTTACATAGTTATTGTATGTAATATGTCTATGTAAGAATGAATTATATATTATATGTGTATCATTCAGTCTCGTGACACATGTGATAATTAATGATATAATGGGCAATGAGATCCAAGGCAAATACACTCCGATTTAATTTTATTGACGCACAACCCAACTAAATATAAATATCGTCACATGTTCTCGAAGTTACAGAGGTCTCTAAGATACATGGATGACACGTGACATTAGAAGCACATTTCATATTATTTATTTAATTTCATATGATTTGAATGTTAAGTAACCCAAAACGATTACTCACATCGTTTGTGACTGTTGCCATAGCAACTAATGTAAGTGTGATCTCTAAGCACTTGTTTTAATATTTCTCCTCCTTCTCAAAAAAATAAAATATTCTAATCAGGGATGTAATCAACACATTTTTCAGCTGAAATCCTTGATTAAAAAGTCCATCAGGGTGTCTTAATCATAAATAAACCTGAATAGTTAAATGACACTTTCCAATATGACTTGGGAAATTGGTGATGTCAATCTCATTGGTGACCAAGGTGACTTTCACCTGTTTTTTTTGCTCCGATCCATCGGCCGGTGTCTGGCCGATTGAGTGTTTTGTTCAATATAATTGTATTCAATTTTGAACAAAATACTCAATCGGCCAGGCGCCGTAGTAAAAATCGGAGCAAATGTGACCAAGGCATTACTGTTAGTTTTAAAGTGCAATCAGAAAATTAACACTGACCTATTTAGCGAGTAAATAGCCTAGTTTATTTGTGGATGTTATACTCTTGCATAGGGGATTCACTATTCAATAGCGAGTTGTCAATTATTCTTGATTTAACTCATGTTGACATGTAACTGGGACACAATAACCTTGATATGCCTTATTAATGATGGAATAAGAAGACACTACATTGGGACAGTGTGACTTTTGATACGGTACAATGGAATCTTCAGCCTTTTGAGTGACTGAAACATTTACATGGGTCTATTTTAATATACATATGTCCTTTAAAATCATAAGATAACATTAATCTGAGGCAGTCTGATCATCATGTAAGGGATGCGACACGTTTTATATGAGAATGGAAAAAGTAAATGTTTAATGCTGTCATATGGTTAGGATGATCTTCTTGTTCTAAAAATATCTGACAAAATCAATTTTAAGTCAGTGTCTATAAATGTAATCATGTGATCTAATCAACCAATCAGATAACAGCGAGGGTTGCTTGTTTCATGATCATTCACCTCATTTATGAGCTATTTCCATCTATTCATATTCGTCCGTTTTTAGTCGTTAAAATGAATGAATTTTCTTATTTTTGGCATTTCTATGAAATTCAGAGTTTTATATTCATGCCTGTTTATTTTATTCCTGAATTTTATTGCTGAATCCTCTATTTCTGGCTATATTTAACAACAAAAACATTGATCGCCGTGACAACATGACATTTCAATTTGTACAAATGAGTTTGTTTTGACCCAGACTTTCAAGGGCATGTTATACCTCATAAGATATTGCACAAATTATCGTCTCTGACCTTCAAATCTGTATCTTTATCCAGAGCAACGATAACTCTTTTTGCCCTTAGTTTTAGTACTTTTTATTAAACCTAAAAAGATATAATATTGTCTATACTGTCGTCGGTGCGGAACAGGAAAGGCAAAAATATTCATATAGAGTTAACTCTGTTAAGAGGGTAACCTCATATATTATGCAGATGCTTTGGATTAACTTTAAATTCATAGCTATTTGATATAACATTAAAGCAAAAATGTTCACAAGGTAGCTGTTTCTAAAAGTATTTGATATCTTAATTTCATCAATGCTGTAATTTTATGACATGCTGGTGTAGCACATCAATTGCTATCCCATTGACTCCTAAAGGAGACGATCTCCCTCACTATCTTTCACATTGGAAATAACAAACTCTAGTTAAGCTATCATTATGACATCAGTGGATAAGGACCCTCAGGTTATAAACTTTTTATTATAGTATACAGTAATTTTATGAGTCTTTACTGACGACAAGTTCAAAGCGACTCCATAAATCTACAATTAAATAAAACATTCTCTAACCGAGGTACGTGGTTTTGCAACCTCATCAAATTACATTTCACTGGGGAGATCGTGTTACGGAAAGAATAAGTGCTGTGTATTATTTGAGGTTACCACAACTTCCCAACACATTGTATTCTAGTTTAATTATATGTACCTGTACGCAGAGTAAAGATTTTATGCATGGGAGCTTAAAAAATCACATATTTTTTAAAATATGTTTATTTAACCATTCCTGTCATATCTCATTTAAATAAAAAGTGAAAATATGACTTGATTATGTAGTGGCGTTAAAGAGTGGATATGATATATTTTATCAGTCCAATTTTAGATATCGATGGCAGCTTATTTGTACTTGCAAGAGCTGGATCATCGTGAACTTTTAAATGGCTTCGGTATTGAAAATTCCCTCTTCAAGGTTACAGCGACATTCTCTGTTAATTTGATATTTTCATTGCCACAGCAACGCATGGTTTATGAGACTATTAATGTCAAATGTAGCATAAAACCATACTAGGGTGCTCTTGACTCAGAAATTGCGAATTCCCCCCAGGCCATTAGGATTTTAGCATCATATCATCAAAAATTTAGCGTGTAAAACATGAAACATAACAATCGTGGGTGTAGACAGTCACTAGACAGGCAAGGCATGTGTCTCACCAAAATTTAAAGATGTAGAAATGAGGTTCAATGATAGTATTATATCTCATTTGGCCTAAATTTGCCACACCTATTTAAAATTTGCCTCTGCTATGTTTAAATCCTGTCTACCTCCCTAACAGTGTTTTACTATTCCCTCTATGAATATTAATTTTCTCTAAAGGCATGTGCACTCAATGTACTCGTAAAGTACAACTTCATTTTATTAAATTTTGTTAATTATTCATTTACCCTTTTAAAACATACAATGATTTGAGTAATTGAATTTTATTTCTTATTTCATAAATTCTACAAACAACTCAAAATGCCAACTTATCACTCAAATCCAAATGGCTTTCAAAATTGGATCTAATATGTGTTGATGTCATATTTCTTCCTTAATCGGGCGCATTATCAAGGGCTTGACGTGATTCGGTACATTTGTTACGTAGCTGCACTATGTTGCTCTTACATTTTATGTGAGCAACGCTGATAAAAGTCACCCAATCCCATTAATATGTCAAATTTGAGCATTTTTATTGGAAAGCACTAAGTGCCATCAGAGATTAGACTTTGTTAATTGCATTAAAAATATTAATTTGTTTTTCTTCTCGGAGGACTTACCCCAGAGTAGGACAAAATTATCAAGTTTAGTTGTTTGTTATCAACGTTGTGCAAATATTGATAACGGTTTTTGAGGCATAATCACCCGATCAGTGATCACATGGCCAAGCTAGACACGAATACACACTGTAACATGAATGCAAAACATGTCTCAAAAGCACATCGTGACACGAATGATGCAATAATACATAATGCCATCACATTTCAAGCAGAATATGCACATATGGCATTACATTTCAATTGGCATCATACTTCAAGTAGTCCATATGGCATTATACTTCAATTGGCATCCCGAAGATTAGAAACAAATGGTTAATTCAGAAATTTTTTTATAGTTTGAAGAATTTGTGGACATGTATAAAAAAATTTGAATTATTGTACTTATAAACTGAGTTGCACTCATAAACTGAGTTGCACTCATAAACTGAGTTGCACTCATAAACTGAGTTGCACTCATTTTAATCAGTCAGTGTATTGAATTATGTGCACTTAGCAGTAATTACATCATTGATTACCGTTTCAATCTGCAAGTGTTTCTTTCAGCAAACTATCATTAATGTTAATAAATCAAATACCAATCATTTTAAGTTAACCTTCAAAGAGATAAAGACTTTATATCAGTCCCACGTTGTAATGGTATGATAACTGTTTAAAAAGATACAGTAGAATATATCACGTCACATTTTTGAAATATATCACATGTAGCATCACATGTGATTCCCACATAGTGTTATTACTAGTATAAGCCATTGATAAGTATGCCATTTGTGTCTCCATGTAATATGTATTTATCATATAAATATAACACTTTTTGCTGGGTCTTAGTCTTATTAAGTAGATATAAATAATACCCTGTTACTGTCATATTTCAATGAAACCTAAAACCATGTATTCTTATTATTATTACTCAATGCTAATAATCAGTGTTCTGAAATGGACTTGTCATGGTCATTAGAAGTAGATCAGAAAATCCTTCACATTTTCGACTGTCATGTGCTTTAATGATATATTATAGTATTGATATAGTTTTTGTGGATGGTGTTCGATGGGTGGCATTCAGCTTTTGGCATCTGTAACAAATGGCAGGTTGTGACATTTTGCATGTTTATGCCCTGTTGTTTCTTACAATCAGTCAAAGAAGCTAAAAACATTTTAGTTCAAATTGTAAATGAATTGAAGTATCTCAAACTGAAGTTAACCAAGTTAATGTGAAGCTGATCATAAACTCTCTGAATGAACTCAATTAACATTGATCTTATTTTCAGTTTATGAAATCTAGTCTTTATGTTTATGACCTTGTTTACGATTTACTTTGAGTTTGCTCTTGATTTTTGGTAAAATTCCAGGTTTGCGGTGAAGAAAAAGAAAAACAAACTTTTTGTTGTAAATAAACAGTTTCGTTTTTGATAGATACAAGAAGATGAAAGAATATGCATGGTGAAAGAAAATATTTTAAACACTTTAAATAGTACCTGCCAGATCAGCCTGTCCCTAGCAAGATTAACTCCTGCTTTATGTACATTGAGTTAGATATTAATGTGTTTTTATTGATGTGCTTTCAGCTGTGCGAGAAGACAGAATGCCAGGAGGACGTAATTCTGGGGCTGTCTATAATCTATACAAGGTCAAATATAAACGTCATAAGAAGCGTAATGAAGCCAAGAAACAACGTCTCCAACAGCTGGCATCTCAGAATGGATCTCTTGCCCATGGGTCTCTCCCCTCTTTACCCTCTTCGGGCCTTGCTAGCATTCCCACCTCCCATAGTGAAGAGTTCATGCCTCCTTTGAAGCGCATGGCTATCGAAGCTGCAGCAGCTGCTCGTGCAGAGTTCACAAGATCATCGCATGGCGCTTACGAGAATCGCAACGAAGTGTATAATAATAGTAATTCAGCATATTCTGACAGCCAATCACAATGTATAGATTTATCTCAGAAATCATCATCAATTTCATCTTCTCCAAGCATGAGGTCGCCACCCCCAATGCTGGAAGTTACAGACCCCAATTCATCTACCTCAGGAACACCCTCTCAGAATGGATCTCAGCTAGAGGCCCCACCCCCAAGACAAGTCAGCCCCAGCCCCCAGAAGCAGCAATCACGATACAGCTTACCTCCAACAAACCTCTCACAGATTGTTGGAGAGCTTATCGCATGTGAAAAGGAGATGGATACATCCGCAGCTCAAATGGACTTTCTAGCTCAGAATGAGGACTCTCTTATGAAAGCAATGTGCAAATTAGGCGACTCAATCGTAACGCAACTTGTAAAGTGGACCAAACATCTGCCATTCTATAGTGACATTCCACTTGCCGTACACACCCAATTACTCACGAGTAAATGGCATGAAATTCTACTACTAATCACATCAGCTCAACACGCGCTCACAACCACCGACAATCAATCTCTCGGCGACTTTAACACATACTTCAAAAGTAACATGGAAAAGCTGCAATACTATCTTAACAATGTGCTTGGGAAGGCTATCACAGTGGAGGAACTGGACCAAGAGGTGGGGGACATGATGGAGAAAGTCTCGAGAGTTGGCCATAACTTTGCCAGGATGAGGCTGAATAAAGCGGAATACGTCTGCTTGAAAGTTATTTTGTTACTTAATCAAGGTACGCAACATAAAAGACAAATCACACTTATTTATTATTATGTGGTTCAATTATTAGGTTTTGCATCATTCATAGACCACATACATGAATTCACTTTTGGATAGTCTTGTTTGACTTGGTTTTCTCTGTGCTGATTTTCTATGACAAACATTTTATTCACTTACCAATTTTAGATATTATGAATTTGATATTGTCTATCTGGAATGAAAGCAGATAAAAACTATTACATTCTTCATGAAAATTGCTGCATGAAATTATTCATATTTGTTGAAACGAAGTGATATGATTAATGAAGATTTATATTTATCATAGAATAGTTATAATAATCAATATCAGCATGTTAAATATATCCCAAATGATGATATCTATTATTCATTTCACGATTATTTTTTCAGATCCTAACCCAGATCATCCTTCTCTTGTGGCAATCAAGGACTTTTACATGGCGGTGTTACGTGATGTCATAATGCAGCAACACCCTGGGAACACAGAACGATTTTGTGACCTTCTTGCCCAACTTCCCCAGATACAGAATGCATCATCACTTTTACTGCAGAGTAAAATGATCTACATTCCATTCCTTCTCAATACAATGAAGTCATAAACTGATGATGTCATTATAATGTATGGCCTTTGTCACCAGTTCATGTGTGCACAACATTTGATGACATCATCCTTATACGCCTAGAAATATCAACGGAACCTGATGAGAGATTTTGATTAAATATGCATTATAAGATAAGAGTTTAATATTTATGTGACTATTTAAGAATATTGAGCTTCAAACATATATATATATAAGCTATAATATAATCATTTTTACTTTGGACATGACATCACATCACATCATTACAAAGATGCCTTGGAACACATTTCATATCTTGTGCCTTGTGTGAATATTTGAAAAGGACATTATGGATGGGAAAATAAAAGTAATTTTATATGTACAGTTTATTGACTTAACTAATGCAGAAGAAAATTCCACAAATGTTTTGGGATAAATTGAAATTGATATTTAAATCAACTGTAATTTAGACTTCAATTATTATAATGTGTGTATACATAATGTATTATATTTATAATTGCCTAATGCCTGATGCATTTTCATTGGTTCTCGCATAATGCTTAGTAGATGTAGAATAATATTTAATCAATGAAAATGCAACAAGTAAATGCAGTAAAAATTATTGTCATTTTATAAGGCATTGTGTTGATACTGTATTGTAACATGGTACATAAAATGTATATATGATTTGCATATACATGTAATGTTTACATGACCATTTTTCTAAGGCTTTGAGGTAATACAGAAAAAGCTCTAAAATAGTATATGATACGTAGAAAATATATAATATAGACTATGAGTTCAAAACTGTTCAACTTAAACTTGTGCAATGAATGCCTATGCTATTGATACCAATCTGGTCTATATGTTTTACTCATGTTCAGTCCAATTTAAATAAACGGAGTGTCCGTTTCAGTGCCAGTTACCTGTGTTCCATTTTTATATAATTTAGAGGATAAAAATGTATAACTACATGTATTCATTTTATTTCAAGCATAGATTGTTTTCTGAATCTATTTTATGAAAAATGTGACCAGTTTGGCATCGTATGCATAGGCTGTTATGTATAACCAATCATATACTACCCGACTTGAAGATCTCAGAGGTACTCCTAGGGGAGATACTTTAAAAAACATATTTCTCATATCATAATATGGAAAGTAAGAGGGCAAAAATGTTTATGGACATCATCATAGTTTAAGGTGCTTTTAGATGAGGGGGGTTCATCAAGATATGGCATAAGGAACCTGAGCCCCCTGATGACCCCCCTCTAGTTTGTATAAACTAACTGATTAGTTAGAAATATGTATTCACACAATTGTTATAGTAACAAGTTTTTGGTAACATTAGTTTCTATTGGGATATGGGTTTTAGTTGCTATAGCAACAAGATGCCATTTTATTACAATTTATTGAGGATATTAGTCGCTACTGTGCCATAGATATTTAACCTAATATTGGGAGACTGAGTGAGTTGTAATATATGGCAATAGTTATATGAGTGGGAACTTTATATAACATGAAAAGAGCGAGTTGAAGATTGTTGTGCAGATATGGTTTTACTGCATTGTTTAATGTACAGAGAATGTGGGAATAGTAAATATGAATTTTATGAACTGATTTATCAACCATTTTGATTTAACAAATTGAAAAAATGAACCTAGAAATGAAACAGTTGATAAAATTCATTGAAGGAAAATGGCATTTTAAATCGAAGGAGGGAATTAAATTATATGATATTCATAATTATATAATTTCATCTCCTTCGAAGACAAATGATGCATTGTGGGTGTTTCACAGGTTCAATTTATGTGTGACACAAAAACAAATAATTTGATCCTTTGATTAAAGAAACAGAAAGGCAAATGAAGAGCTTATAAGTCAACCCCGAGATTTCATAATTTTGACACTTGAATGTAAGCCTATTAAAAAACAGGTTAAATAATTTGAAACATATTTATCTAAGTCAGGGGTTTGCTATAATGTCTCAAGGGGAGAATCTAATAAATCATCCATTTTATTGATTTACAAAGTGCGACATGCACTCAGGCAATGTGATGTCCATGTGCCAGCGATGTCACGTGTCATTGATGATGTCACATTTTATGAAGATGATATATTTAGAGTTTCCCAAGATTCACATTTGAATTGAGCCTCAAGGAAAGGTCTTGATTGATCTCTATAAAATCATTATAGAGAAAATCATTAGAGACTGAATCTTGTGTTGAAATTGACTCGATGTGACTGGATCATGATAGTTTGGGCTGTAGATTAAGCGGAACATTTAGACGGATTTGGTATGTACAGAACACAATGGAATTAACCTCTCATGGATACAGAACACAACAGTCCTATTATTCAAGAGTGGTTATTTCCAAAATGTACTGTAAAATAGTTAGAAGCATTGTGGTTACCATAGTAACAATGTTGTCAATAAAAGTTACTTGAATAAAAAGTAAAAGCGGCGATTTTTTGTCCGACACTTTTAGTGCTGAAAATGTGCGTCAATGCATGTGTATATATCTAAAGCGCATGATAGTTATCTTATTGTTTATTCATTATTTACATAGGAATGAAGTAATTTATTATATGTTGAAATTAATTGATTATTATTTATGAATGTACACATTGTGCTGTTGTTATTGCTATATATATATAAATATATAAATTAGTCGTGGACTTATGTGAGTAGAGACATACTTTTGGAGAATGCACTTTATGCATTAAAAATGCACTGTATTATTGACAAATGCACTATGAAATGTCTTGGGTATGGAGCATAGCATTTGTTTATGTATTATTACTGTTAGCATTCAATTCAACTTTTGAAGCTTTATACATATTTCTACACTTGACTTTATTGCTTAATTTTTATTTCTTATGAATATAAAAGAAAAATAACTATCATAGACAATGTCATACATTGATTTTTTAATCTTCTTGAGAATGTAAAGAAACACAGGTCATGGATACTTTTAGTTGAAAGTATATAAAATAATTTTATTTTAGTTACAACACTAATTTAGTTGATTTGCATAGGTTGTTTTGCTTTTATAAATATCAATATTCTCATTTAAAACTCATGTTATCTAATATAGATGTTTTTAATAAGCCAAATGAAATATAATCTTGTCTTGAAATTGCGATGCAAAATATGCTGCCAGTTTTATTAATATTATTTGTTAGAACTAAACATTGGACTTTTCAAAATGTGAAATTGTTTCTGTAATTTATAGTTGGCAAAAAATGAGTTCCTACATTATTATATCATAATTGTATTTATTATATATAAATGTAGCTGTATGTGAATAAAAAAAAACAATAAAATATATAAAAAATAAATTAATTTTAGTTATGTATGATTTTTAAATTTAATTGATTAACCTTAGAGGCAACCTCCTCAAATACTTGTATTGTATCACACCAAAGTTCTATGAACTTATACAAGAGGCATTTCCATAATATTCATCATAACATATTTTCTCTCAATAGGTTCACGATAATCATCCATCCATAGGTGCCATTACAAAAGCACTTTTATGGGGAAGTCTCAGCTTTATGGAAAACACCAATTTTGGAAAAGTTCATCCAGTCAAAGTATCTCACAATTTTTACAATCTATGTACTGTTTTTTCATAAATCATGTTTTTCATAAGATATTTTGGACGCAAGTTCCTCATAAAATAGACATATCCTCATATAAGAATTTTCAAATCATCACCCATTATGTAATGACAGAGTTCAATAAGAACTCATATTTTCAAAATAATAATTTTTCGGAAGAATGCATGATTCTTATTCAATCTTTATTCAAGCTTGAAAGCCCATGATTCAAGTTGTTATAAAATGATCGATGAAAGGTTTTTATTATGCTTGGTGACAAATCGAGTCATAATGTTACATTATGTAATACCTCATAACAGCGACGCCAGCAGTGGCATTGATTTTAATTCCATGGTTTCCAGGGAAAACTGTCTGCCGCCTCATCCCAAGGTTATTCCCCTGTTCACCAAAGTTGTATCATGTCTAACAATAGAAAATGGTTGAGGGCTCACATGGAATTTACAGATTTCTACATTTACGCCCCATTCTCATTACATCAGACAACCTGAAGTGCATAACATACTGTACTCCCAGTTAATTTCACGAGTTTTAATTTCGCAATTTTACCACATTCGTGAAAAGCGTGAAACTAAATTGCACGCGAAAAATACCAGGAGTAGAGTAATTTGCAGTTATTCCAGAGCCAATTTTGTAAGTTCTCATTTATTCTGATTCTAACAGTTTGCCGTCAGGGAGCCTAATTAGTACAATTAAATGATAATTCAATTAGCCTAATATCCTAGATGCGAGTAGAAATAATCTTGATTTACATCAATAAAAATTCACAGTTCAGTCAAACTGGTGTCATATTTGGAATCTACATATAAAATTACTTCTAAAAATGTGGTTTTGAAAAGAGTTTATCAACTTTGAAAATTTAATTTTCTTTGAAAATGTGACTTCTAGGTCCGGGAGATTCCCCATAGACCCCATGTTGTAAAAGTGAAATATCTTTTCTTGTGTTGGGCAGATAACATTTTCTTTTACTGGACATATTTTAATTTGTTTAACTATCAGATACATAAAGGTAATTTGAAAAGTGAACCACTAAAACTGATGCATATTCAAGTTTAAGGGAATTTTGTAATATCCTGCCATGTTATTTTCCCCAAATCAGCCGCCTGGTGGCGAAACTGGTAACTACCTACTCGCATCTGAGTAATTAAAGGGATGTTTCATAACGTACTTCCTTAGAAACATCCCTTAATTAGGCTAATTATTTATTGATTCTTATTAAATTAAGGTGGGACATACGTCTTAAAGATATTTTATTGTTTGGCTTACCTTATTATGTTCAATTGCTATCTACTTTACCCTATATTTTTTGGTTCAAGGGTGAGTTGTTTTCAGTAGTCATACTGCTTTGAAGATGAGTTTTGATTTTCTGTTGATAAACGTTAATTCTTTTTTTATTTTAACTACATCAGTGCACTTTATGAATGAAGTTTAAAATGTTAGGATATAGTATCAAATAAAAAGTGGAAGTGAAATATAAGTTGCTGTGGCATCAGTGACCTTACATCAAACAGTATACGTGTTCTGTTTACAGCAAAAATATGAACGAAACTGACATAAAAACTGTTTTCAAAGGTACATTACCCATCAAACCCTACAGCAGATGCAAGTCAACGGCAAACCCGACTAGTGGCCACCGTTGGACCTTTCTGCGGTCTGACAATGGCCTGTTGATTTCTACAGGGTCCGCAGCAATGCACAAAAATATTATAACTCAGAGTTATGATTTCTACAGCTACCCTGCGGCCTGTAAAAAACTGGATACGCCGTACGGAGACCGCAAGGCGAGCGTGGTTTTTCTACGCTCGCTGCAGAAATTCACTGATTTAATTGATCTGCAGTCGACGCACGGCCGCCATACGACAAATGTGACTGGGGTGTAAGACAAGTTATTTGTAATTTTGTACAATTCTACTAGGCTACCATCATTCCATGTCTTGGTTTTTTTTTAGTAAACCAGTCTCACTTTATTTCATGATTATTTTTATGAATCTGCATCTTAAATCTTCAATATTTGGTCAGACATCAATTCTTTTTTTTTCCAGAAAATAAAATGATTGTAAGGACATGTTTTTTTTAAATAGCCTATACTGTTTCCACTCTGCTGTATCCTTCCACTCAATTTAATTTAATTAATAGTTAATATATTCAAGATTTTACTTTATCCGAGACTATCTATTTACCTCTCTTTCTTTCTCGCTTTTATTAGTGAAAACAAACAAAAGAACACATTTTTTCAAGAACAAATTTATTATGGCCAAAATTTGAATAAGTCATGATTCTGAAATGAAAAGAAGCATGGAACAACTTTGCCACATCCACATAAGCCCTATAGATATTATTAATATATTACATATTTATCAATAACTACCTAATACCAAAGTATGTAAGAATTATTGCTCTTGTTTCAGCATCCGCCAATGCTTTACACATGAAATAATTCTCCCATGCTTCGGGTAAAAATCAAATAACAGATTCTTAATATTCATATTAAAGCTGCATTACATTGATGATGTAACTATAGTACATTAAAAAAAACTTGTTGCATAAACGACACATGTTGCATAAAAAAGCATCAGAGTATCTCCCAGGGGTTTTAATTTCTTTAATATCCGCCTAATATCAAATACTCATCCCCACGAGTAAATATTCTGATAAATACAAGTCATTCTTAACAAAATTCCAATGAATTCTACTATAAGCAATATTTCAGTTTTTAAAACAATGAAAACAACTCATTGCTATTTACAGGTCCTCTACCCGCCAATAGATGACCTGATTTTAACAGAATTTGAATTTAGTGCTTCATAAACTGAACTGAAGTCCATTTGAACATATTTCAATTTTTTACATTTTAATTCATCACTACCGCCTATAGTTTTGAATAAAATGTAAAAATTGTAACAAGTTTAAAATCTATTTCTCATAACATATAACTGATATAATAAAAAGCGACCACAATTTCAAATGCTTTACAGGTATCCCATTCCAGAATCATGCAAATTCGTAAAAAGGTAATTTTGAAATCCAAAATATAACTTTTCAAAGTACAGTACATGATTTTTTCTTGAAGTAACAAGTCAGTTATAAAACTGAGAAAAACCTTTAACAATGTTTTAACTGATTTGGTACAATATTATGACAACCACATTTTTGTTGTGTCATATGAGTATATCAAGTCAAAGTGTCTTGAACATTCCAAGTATCTTTGCTAAAAAATCCCCGAAAAAATATTTCATGAAAAATTGATGAATGATCTGTCCATCGGGAAAACATCAGGCCCGCCAAAACCTCACATAAACACAAACAGTAAGAATATTCACTAAGATTCCATTTCGAAAAAATGTGTATATGTTTTAAAACTTCAGATGACACTCATGTTTATTTTGTATCTTATGGTCCGCCAACCAAAAAATCAAAACAGACAATACCTCCTCCTTAAATGCACATACTATAAGTAAATCTAAATAAGCAATAGAAATCCTCTATTATACTACGAATACAGTCTAGGTAATAATATTTAATAAAAAAACAATCCTCAACATGATTTCGCTAATTAACATCAATTATCACTCAAGTCCAGTGGGTATCCGTTTCGATATTTCATATCCGTTGTTTCCACTTTTTTAATTTCATATATAATCCTATAAGAGTCCATGTTAGTTGATGAACAAAGAGCGGGTGAGGTTAACGTAATCGTACGCTCCCGGGATCTCGAATCCAGACGCATCTGTGTATGGTTGCATGCGCCGTATACAATAATCCGCCTGTTCTTTGGTAAGGTTCTGAAACATTGAAAAGGTAAAATTATAACAAAGGTGTATTAAAATGGCTTAAATGTTGAATTGGAAATAAGATTTTGATTTCACTGTATAGACTGAAAAAATAAGTGTTAGGAAATTGAGGGATTAGGACAAAAACTCTGAAATGCTATATCTGAACACGATTGTTATTGAATATGCCAAGCATGTATTCTGAATGATATGAAATTCACTTACGGCATACAACTCATTGGCAGTAATATATGGTTTCTCCCCTGCTGTAAGGGCACGGAAAGCTTGCTCAACCTCACTGGCTGACTGCACATTTTCTGTCTCCCGACTTATCATAAATGCCATGAACTCTTGCAGTGAAACATAGCCATCTCTGAAATACAATATTTCAAACATATGTACAATTCAATTAAACATCTTATTCCATAATGTTTCCCCGAGGAAATAAACAGGGAAAAGAATGATATTAAAAATCATGTATTAGAACAATTCCTGGTGAATCCTTTTGATTTTTACATTCTTCATCAGCACATTTCTACCGGTATTGAACAAAAATTGTTTGGAACTGCTTTAGAAGAAAATTTGAAAATAAACAAGGTCTAGAACTGTTACAGATATGTCTAGATATGCAACAGAGGACATGGATGATTTCATTAGCGCTGGGAAAATATCATATTAACACTCAGGATATCACCCTTGATCAATATGATATTTTTCTCGGTCAATATCATATTTTTCCTCGGAATAAAATTCATATTCCATCCCTCCCATTAAATGTCCTCTACATATTTCATAAAGACTTTGATATTTGATGGAGTCATGTATGTTTAATTCAGTTGTTTCTAATACAGCTATACTTAGATCAGTAATGTTCATTTATAATTGATTGATATTTTCATATGATCTTTTTAAACATACCTTACTTTATTTTCTAAATGTCAAGAATTATCTATAAACTCCAATATCTTTATATTTCCAGGTAATGTCAAATTAAGAACAGGTAGGTGGAAACTCTTAACCTTATATGCCCTAACAGAAGTATTAAATGTCAAATTTGCCCTAACATTATTTAGTTTCTTGCATAACTGAATTACATATTGCTGAACTGAATTGATAAAAATTGTTTGGAAATCCTAACCTGTTTGGATCAACTGAATCCAAGATGGCCTCAAACTCGGGATCTCGCTGTCCATCCTCTACCATTGGCAAATCGTAGCCCAATGCTCGCAGACATGACTTGAACTCATGATGATTCAGCTTGCCGCTCTTATCCTTGTCGTAATGCCTACAAATACAAAAGAAAATGTGAGAAAATGTCATGTTGTAAAATTTGAAATAATCCAATGAGTTGGAATAGCAAGGAATAAAGTAAATAGACAATAAATGATGTCTTCTTAAGGAAACTAATTGATTTTATTACTTTTTTATTATCGTCCTTCTAGAGTCCTGTTTGAACGAACTAACCCACTTTACTTCAAATGAATTGACTTGAACTTGGGACTTTTTCAGTGTGTGTAATTTTCATTAAAATAGCTGAATGAAAATGGTTATTTTCTCAAGGAAGCTGACTACTTTTATAAGACTTTACGACTGAACAATTAATTAAATTATGAACTGTATTTCAACTGTGTTCCACAATTAAACATACAGCCTTCATAAAATGGAACTAAAGCAGACAAAGCCACTGGCACATCGGATCTGATAATTGACTGTATAAATAAAAGTAGAAACATATCAGTCAAGGCAAAAAGTCAGGGTGCTCCTGATCTTGTGTTATTGAACTAAATGTACTCTGAAGTCACTGGCATGACAAATATATCAAGTGATATATGTCTGAACGGAATGTGTCTGTCGGGAAAAAATTGTCGACATTGTTTCTCTTTAAAATATTGTGTTGGGTGATATATATTTTATATCATACATCCCATAAGATCATGTTATATGTTTATTAAATCTTTCTTGGTCTCCATGTCAAAGTCAATGTGTCCTCTTAAAGTCAAGTCATATAACATGTATAACGCTAATAAATGTATTCATTAATCCTACTATTATTACCATATAAATAAGCTATATGTCTAAAAAATCAAATTAACTTCTGTTACTGTAATCAGACATTTCCGCTGCAGTTTTAAATTCAATTGCATGAGTATTGAATATAACACATGGCATATTGTGATATAGAACCTATACATTGTTCTTCATTCATTTCATCATCATGCCAGTATATGTACTTTATTTTAAGGATTCACTGAAAATGGCGTTAAGTGATTATATTTTATTTGTACTTTACATGGACATGTGATGTGATATACACATGCATATGGTGCCTGGGAAATTTCGTCGAAATGTATCATCTGTCCGTTTTTTTCATTCAGAAAATCTTAAAAGTAGAAAAGGTTCTGTTCATTCATAAAGCTGAAAAACTTACTTGAACATCATGCTGAATTCTCTTAGGGCATCTTCTGATACACCACTTGTGTTGCGGGCCTGGATCTGTTGCTCAAGGTTATGCTGCATTCTCATACCCAACTGGTCAAGCTGGTCCCAAGCTTGAGCTAGACCAACTGTACTATGCTCTGTGTATCTAGGATATAATTAGTCTCAAATGAATACCGAGTGGGGAAGTTGGTTCTGAGTTGTATCTTTAATCCATTGTAATAATAGATCTGAATGAATATGAGATATCTAACATAAGGAATTTACTATACAAAAAATTACATAATTTGTGATGCAAAAAGCGACAAAGCATTAACATTCCAAATGTCACCACCTGCCATTTGTTACAGATGCCAATCCCCGCCCACCGAACACTGTCCACAAAAAAGTTGGAGACTAACAATATGTCAGTGTTTATTGTAACCAACTTTAGCTGACAATACATACCTGTTATCCAAAATGAGCCTCTCTTCCATTTGTGCACTCAAGTCCTCAATATGCTTTAATTGCCCCCTCTGGGCACGCACCTCTGCAGATTTTCCCTTTGTCGCCTCCAGTTGCGTCTCTAATGATCCTGCACCTTCCATCATGGCAGACCTAAAAATAGGATATTTAGAATAGGAATATTCCAGAATATTAAGGGTTTCAAAAGTCATATCAAAGTGGGATTATGGGAGATTATAAAATAATGTAAAGTTGATACTTTCAGTTTGTCATGCTTTAAGTACAGAAATACAAATAAAAGGGGAGAACTTGAATTGCACCTAAATAATATACATAAAGATTTATAAAGTTAATGAAGTCAAAAAGTAACTAATAATGAAGTCAAAAAGTAGTATTCAGTCACAATACATATTTTCTGCATGCTACATGCGCCACTTGGCATGGATAATAAAGTCATAATGTAAAGTTTCCTATTTTGAATATGGTTGGGAGATTGCTTGAAAGCTTCAAAACAATATATGTTTCAGAACAACCACAAGCATTCAAATCAAACAATGCGAGTATATTTACTCATTGAAAATGAAAATTAGTTAGTATTTACTGGGGATCCAACAGTAAACTGAAACCTGGGTGTTGCACAGTTCTTAGGATTCGGTCAGTACGTTTGGTTTGAAAACTGTATGTATGTTTTTTACGATATGTAAATTAAGAAAAAGAGTCCTGATTGCTGAAAAGATGATATGCAGATTAACCAAAGTTGTTCTGATACATGAGAAAGATACGTATGAAAAGAAGAAAATTTGCTGAAGTGTCAGTTTTGGTAACCTGATTTTTTCATTATAGTGCGATAAAAATCTAAAAACCGTGAACCGAACTGTACTGAGAAATTATGAAACCATCGGACCCCTAGTGTTACATATGTAAGCATACAAGGCACTCATTTTAATCATTTTAATTGGTTTATGCATATATAAGTCAACAGGTGATTGGTTATATACGTTCACACATCGACCACCATTAAGGACCAATGCACTGTTTGAAAAATTGTTTCATAATACAAATGTTTTTAGTCATGAGCATTTAATTTCTCTTATGAAGTTAACAAAAATGCAATAAAGCAAAATAAAGCAATATTGTTGGCTTAAATTAATTCAAAATACGTTATGTCATGTTTTAATATTACTGTACTATTGCTTTTAATGAGAAGTAAAATTCTAAAATGTATATACATGTATCATTTTTGTGCTTTTGAGTTAATTTCTCAGTATAGAAGACAAAGTGGTTTCAACTTTATAATGGTCCTCCAAGCATTCGCTTAATTGAAAATATCCTTATGAACAAACCACCTTACAGTGTTTGTTACTGGGTATTATGGACACGGTACCATACAATCCAGTGGTGACACTGCACTCACGCAACACAAGTTCTCTCTCATTATACAATGCACTTTCTCATATGACACCATGCAAACACTCTCATATGACACCATGCACTTTCTCACATGGCACCATGCAGTCACTCTCATATGACACCATGCAGTCTCTCTCATATGACACCATGCAGTCACTCTCATATGACACCATGCAGTCACTCTTATATGACACCATGCAGTCACTCTTATATGACACCATGCAGTCACTCTCATATGACACCATGCAGTCACTCTCATATGACACCATGCAGTCACTCTCATATGACACCATGCAGTTACTCTCATATGACACCAGTCACTCAACACAAGGAAAAGCATGCTTGCAATAAAATAATAATAATGAAAAATATTTCAAGGAGTGAATGGTGAATATTTGGAAGGTAACTTATGATAATGCCTTCCAAAATTATGACCATTGTAACATGCATGCTAATTCAAACAAATCCAAGCCAAGAATTATAGATATTAACCCATCCAATAGCCAGTATCTGCATACAACATCAAGAAATGGAGATGAAAAAGAAATAACAACATTTAATTTATACAATAGATAAAGATATATAAAGATGTAATTATGATTAAATGCCCTATAAAATACAAACAATATTCATTATCATTAAGAGAGTTCATTGGAAATGTAAACCTCATCTTCTTATCATTATTAATTATTACGGAGAATTATGGCAGCCAACCATCCTTTCAGAATTAATGGCGGACATCTTTCCAGTGAAAGTAGATGCAGTTAATTCGTTAGTTTGTAGTTAGTCAGTTTGTAGTTAGTTAGGCTGTAGTTAGTCAGTTTGTTGTTAGTTAGTTTGTAGTTAGTCAGTTTGTAGTTAGTTAATTTGTAGTTAGTTAGGCTGTAGTTAGTCAGTGTGTAGTTAGTTAGTCTGTAGTTAGTTAGGCTGTAGTTAGTCAGTTTGAAGTTAATTAGGTTGTAGTTAGTCTGATAATAACTGAGAGAGCAATATTCTAACAATCTTAACAATTAAACACATAAAGGTAAGTTGCTATCTGTCCACTGGTACAAAAGACCAAGGCACTGATGGTGATAAAAAACAATTACCACTAACTCCTCAAAAGGGCATTATTAATATTACAAAAAATTTCACTTGCTTTTATAACTGACAGGAAAGACTCAATACATATAAGGAAACAAAGTTGTTTATTTACTCCTATAGGGGGCAGCATAGGTTCTTATGACAGCAAAGATGACTTTGGTTACTATGGAGGTTGTGCTGATAGTAAAGTGTACTTAGATCTTTTCAGATTACAGAGCATATGAGATATCACAAAAAAAATTACAACTGAAGTTAAGCATAGGCACAATAAGTAAGCAGCATGCAATATATGAACAAGGCATTAACAAGCAAAATGTCACCACCTGTCATTTGTTACAGATGCCGAACATCAGATGCCAACTGCCGAACACTGTCCACAAAAAAAGTTTGAGATAACATATGTCACCAATTGTAGTTGTAACATAATAGGGAACCTTCCAACAGCAGAGACATATAAATTGCAATGTAAACCCTAATGGATTGGATAATACCTTTTAGACCAATTCAATAATGATTAAAAAGGGTATCCCATTGCCAATATATTTACCAATATACAAAATAATTATTATTATATCAAATTGTCACATTAACAGTCTCACATCCCACCTGGATGGTTAAATGTGATATTAATGACATTATAAACTAAGCCAAGGTGTCATTGTGACATTTTCACGAGTCAGTGATCTTAGCATCTGTGTTTGAACTAACAATAAGCAAGTTTCAGTGTTTTATTTTTAAATGGATTACATAAAAACATTGTTTGGTCAAACATATGTCAATTGAAAAAAAGAAACACGTCTGAAAATCTAAAATCAAAGTGCAGACAAGAATTTAATCTGGATGTCTACCTGTCTCTTCACCACTCAGCCACCCAACTACAATCACAATCACTTCCAAAAGTGTGATTAAATTTAATAGATTCTATGTTATATTTTTTATATCATCCAATGTCTATATTAGCCTATGTACTGCATCATAGACATCTCAATGTAGATAAGTGAGTACTTTCATTGACTAACACAGTGCCTTAATCCAAAGAGACAATAAAATGCTGATTATTTGTGAAAAAGACAATAAATGCTAAGTAATCCCAAAAAGGCTTTAAATTGACACTTTGCTTTTATCATGGTATGAAAATGCAAGCCCCATTCTGTAACTCAGGTGATATAAACATGAAAGCATAATGGCAAAAAATAACTAAAACTGAAGACTACTAACAAAATTACATTTTCATTAAAATGGAGAAATGTTACTGATATGTTCATTCACTGAGATATTTTACATTTTGTTTTAAAAACAGGATAAGCTGACAATGGGATTACACTTTTGTTAATAATACAATGAAAGTATTGATTTAGTTTCTCCGAAAACTGTCTGAGCCTGTGGCAATATCACGGATCGTTTTATTGACATAGCTAAACATAGATTTTCAGTTGAGGTAATCCATACCTATAACTTGGGGATGGTATGTAAAGGCCAACCATTGTTGAATAATAAGCTGATTTTGTGAGAAAGAGGCTAATTTCAGACGAGAAAAACAATGATTTTGAAGTAAAATTCAAGTCAATGGAGAATCAATTTCAAATAATACACATATAAGTGCCATATAATACATAGGTTACATTATTCCCAGGAGCTTACCTTCTACAAGTAGCAAGTGCACATTCCATACAATTAAACATTCATTCAGACTCAGAAGCATCCACAACAACATGCATCAAACATTGTATTAGTCTTGGGGGCAACTTTTGTTATTTCATTAATATTTGTATTTGATGTTCATTAAGAATGAACACTGGAATGTCAAATATTCACATGGTATTTTTCAAAATGGCAACTATAGGTGGCAGCACTAATGTTATATATCTACACCAGATGTCACTGTGCTGCTTTTATAAAACATAGAGACAGACCCTAAAATGTCACATTAAAACAACAAATGTTACAAAATTAGCTGACCAATATGTATGCCAATATATATAAGTATACAGGAATTTTTCATTTCACTGGTTATTAATTTAAGAGCATATTGAATTGAAAACATGATGAGTGTCTACTGAATGAAAAATTAACATCATGTAACAGTGCTGTAATTACGACATACCTCGTCTCTGTTAGCCAGCGATGGAACTGATTGGCTGCCTCAGCGTATTGTTTACGCAAGATATCATTCTCTTCTTGCCGCTGCTGCTCACGTTCAAGCTCATTGTCACGCTCCTGTGGGACAAAAATATGGTTTACTTGGTTGCCATTTCTTTGCAATGAGTTCATGATCTAATAAAGGGCCTTGGTTCGATACGAAGGAATGACTGAGGAATAGCAACAAATTATTCCTTAAAACATAAAACACAACAATTCTTTTTTTCGAAATATTCTTGTGAAATGGACAATCAACATCAAGGTGTCTCACCTTAATGATCTTCTGGAGATTATGCCAGGTGTCCTCCAGAGCCTCCATGGTGAACCAGGTGTATGGATTGGGGCCCACATGGAAACTCTTAATCTTGCGATCAAGATCAGCCAGCTGCTCGAAATCTGTCTTAGCTGCACTCAGTGATGTTTTGAATTGATCATGAGCCTCACGAAGTGCCTACAGAAAAATGATTGAGTTGTGATGTAAATAAATCCATTTACTTGCCCCAGAATAAATATGAGGTGCAATTTGAGATTTTGGAGCTTAGTTGCTCTCAGTGATGACTTCCGCTGATTGTGGGTTAGGTGCTAAATGTATGATTCAGCAGTGTAGATGCATTATGAATGACCATCAGATATGTACAATACACATATTATATAAGAACAAGACAATGACAATATTGCACTTTAAAAAAGTTTGACATCAATAAGAGATAAATGAACTTCTTGTGAGTTGAACACTTACTCTGATTTCTTCAACAGAGTTACAGCGAACAGGATCTGTCAAGTCCTCTTCGGCATTCTCAAACCAACTGTTGAAAGCTGAAGCCTTCTTAGCAAAGGTGAGATAGAGGTCCTCAACCTGTCTGTACTGTTCTTGCAGACGCAACAGGCGCTGTTTACGTGCCTCTGAGTCACTCAGTAGTTTCTGCCAACTGGATAGAATAATACAAGGTGAAACAATTCTGAACCACATATACACAAATCTATTTTTACATATTCACATGTGGGCATATAATTCAATCTTCGGATTTTTTCTTGTTTTTATAGTGGGTTATTACATTTTGAATAAAAACAAAAAACATAGAGTTTTACAAAAACATCTTATTACTACACAATCATTATTATAATCATTGTTAATAAATTCTATTTTTCATAAAATTATATACTCGTATAGTATGCAGCAGACTTATCACGTTTTCATGATTATCACCTTTCTTGTGAGTATGATTATACGTCATATTTTCTATTACTATGCAGTTACATAATATTAACTGATATAAATCTCTGTAAAAAATTGAAAAAATTGAAAAAACACATCCACAGCTTTCCAGCCATACCAAAATATTCCATCTACACTGTACCTCCCAGACATTTGAAAACCAATTTTCCGGCCCCTTTTCAGATTGACATGAGGGTAATTAACAGGAACTTTGTATACTCTCTTAATACAATATCATTATTTATCATATGATCTGTAAAATGAAGCCCTATGATTGGTCAGTTCTTGTGCTGTACCAATCTGTATTGCTACTGATATTGTCCCCGTTGATCATCTCCGTCGCAATACAGACAGAAAATATTGGTATGGAGGGGCCAATCTCAGTAGAAATACAGAGGATCACACAATAAAAACGTTATTGAATGATTTGAAGTGCAATACAGGATATATGCTGCTCGAGAGAAAATCTGTATTGGAACGAGACGAAGTTTAACATATAATCCATGGGTACTTGTACAACAATTGCCTAGTTATCTTACCGTTCGATGACATCATTGTATCTCTTCTGAATGGCTGGTGTCTGGGCATGGTTGGCCTCTAGGAGTTGATCCTTCAATGAGGTAATTGTCTGAATTCCCTCCTTCTCAAAGGCCTGGAGTCCTGCGTCGAAAGTTTCCTGTTTGGTGAGGAGTGTCTGGACTGAGGAGAGGTCACGTCCATAGTCGTCAGAGCGAACCTGCGTCTCCTTGTCGGCTGAAATTAAATACATTGCAATTAATTCCAAACCAGTAAAAGACATATTGGTGTTTAATAAAAGTATATGCACAGAACATCCTTTATTGTGTAAGTATTTGTCTTAGCCTTAAAATCAGTAAAAATAAAAAAAAATAAAAAAGACACCAAGTTGCAACTCAAACATGAATTCTTACTAATCCACACTTTATGACACGACAATCATGAAGATCATGACCCATATAAGGTAGATTCTCACCAATCCAGCTCTCTACGACATCAGTCTTCCAGATGAACTGCAAGAATGCAGAGTTGTCAATGAGCCTTGCTTTTCTGGTGGTAGCTGCAGTTTCCAATACATTCATCTTCTCCTGGAGTCCCTTGCAGCGAGTTGCAATGTTGTCAGCATTGTGGTTGCCCTAGTAACACAGAATTTTTAGCATTTATATTCTACACCCAGAAATTAGAAAAAAGAGCAAACATGATGTAGTTTGATAAGATGGTTAAACAGCATACTTGCACACAGTATAGGAAAATTATATTTTTAGTTAATACTTTTACATCATAACACACGTTTGCTTCATTCTAATCATTAAGACGATTATCACCCCATGTACCTACCTCCTCAATGAGTTTGTCTCCATCCTTGTATATCTCACTGGATCTGTCCTTGTGCACTTGGTAGTCAGTATCGAAAGCATCGTGTTTCTTGATGAGACCTTGAACAGCAGCAAGGGTGTCACCATAGTCATCTCCTGAGAGAAAGAAAACAAGTTTTGTGATAGGCAATTATACAGTCATATTAAGATAGTCATAAATCATACATAGTCATATTGATATAGGCATAAATCATACATAGTCATATTATTATAGTCATATTATAGTCATGAAACAAACACAGTCATTTAATGATAAAACATTTGTAGTCATATTATTTGTTAGGGATAAATCGATGGCCCATTCCTCAGATATGAGTATTATATTCCCTAAACACATCTTATTATGAGTTACATACATATACATTATTATTATATCTCACTAGCCCACTCCTCAGATATGAGTATTATTTACCATAAACACATCTTATTTTGAGTTACACACATATATACTGTTTCTTTCAACACACCTGACAGAAGATGTTGTTTCTCAGTTATCCAAGACTCTTCTTCTTCAATGCTGGCACTGTACTGCTGGAAGGCATATGACTCCTCCAGTTTCTTAGACCTACAACAGAAAGTTACATAAATACACAGACTAAAGACTAAATCTATATCCAAAACTCCATGTAAAAACTTATATAAATTCTAAAAATATGCTTTGACTCAGACATATCAGATTTAATCACAATGAATAGTTTACAAAATGTCTTCCACCATCTCTGAAATAAAAATTAACAGTGAACTCCCCCAAATCTACCCTTTTTTAAGATCCAATTAGGTTTCAGTTAAGACAGAAGACTTTACTGTTCCATATTTTCTTTTTGTTTTTTGTTCATAAGTTACCTGTTGTCTGCCAAGGCTTTCAGATCATTCCAGTTATCAGAGAGTTGTTTGAGACGATTCTCAATCTCCTGGGTGCCAATAGTGGAGTCTGCTATCAGCTTCTCACCTACGTTTTGTACAGCCTATAATATAATACACAGGTTAGAATGTGTAGAGTAAGACTGTGCACAGTTTACAATGTGTACAGAAAATGTGCACAGTTTAGAATAATTAGAAGTTTTAACTATGTAAGTAAAATATGCACAGTAAGAATGTGCACAGTTCAGAATGTGTACAGTTAGATTTGTGCACAGTGAAGAATATGCAGACTTTCAAATGCAGAGTTTGGAATACTGACTACTAACTAGATTATTGGCAACATAAGCATTTTTGAAAGATGCTATTCAGATAGAGCTTCAAATCTACAAAGTTTAGAATAATCAGTAATGTAAAGAATCCCTGAATTATAATTTCAATTTAATAGATGCCAAAGTGAAGATATCTATAGCCTAGTTGAGAATATTTGTGCATTAAGGCATGTTTAGATTTAGAACTACTTAATTGCCCTCAATTGTGATGGTACATGCAGTCAGAATATACAGTCTGAAGGAATGTGCAGTTTGTAATATGTCATATACAACAAAGGAATAAGCTGAATATTATAATTTGATGTGTACATAAATATATCCATTTAGAGAAGATATATCATAAACATTTTTAGTCAATGCTTGGATTTTTGTGCAAAACAGGAAATGTATATAAGCATATTAAAAAAAGTCTAGGCGTATGAGGAAATATAAAATACATGTATTCATAACTAAGCTGAGCCGGGGAAGAAAATAAAATGTGTATCTTTACAATATGCCATGCATTATCAAATACGATGTATGTGTGCCTGTGATCTGAGTATGTTAATATTAATGCCTCAGTCATATTTGATCTACAGCAACCAAACAGCGGCTATAGCTTCCCAAAATCGAGAGAAATATTCAGTACGATGTAGATTTTCTATATCGATTTTTTGAAACTAGGGCTGGCTTGTGGCCACTTTAGAGCAAATGTGACTAAGGCTTTAAGCATTGGCAGTTAGCAGAATAATGAACAGCCTCATGGCAAATTAGGTAATAAGCAAATGTAAATATAATGGATGGATGGTTGCCTTAAGGTTGGACTTAGTCTATCAATTTGCAGGCAAGATGTAACTGTTGTTTCGGTGATACAGTTTTTGGTTGACAGTCCATGTCCCAAATTAAACATAAAAATCCCTCGAGGCTGTGAGTTTGTATTTCATTTATGTCTCAACATAATCAAATCAAATGCCTTTAGCTATGTATTCTGCTCCAAATCTCAGGAATTTCTGATATTGGTCAAAAATCGTATTCTGCTTAGGTATTTGACAATTTGTTGTATAAATGATGTGAGTTGAATAAAGTAAGTTTAAGAACAGAAATACAGACAAGGCATTAACATGCAAAATGTCACCACCTGCCATTTGTTACAGATGCTGACTGCCGGATACCGAATGGCAACTGCCGAACCAAATACAAAACTATTAGACGAGTAGCAGCGGGCAATATTTGAAGAGATTAAACCTCCGAAAGGTTACTGGCTAATCTTGGTACCGTTGGAAAGCTTAACTTCTGCACTAACATGCTTGATGACTAAAAACATTCAGAACAGGTGGAAAAGTTCTTAAAAATGCTGGTTTCCATGGTAACTGCAAAGTTGTCACTATTAAGGCCCATGAATATACTTTTGAACATATCTAGATAACGCTTTGACCATATGTCTTGATAAAAGTATCACTGTAAAGATAATTTGACACAGTTTTTGAAAAAATGTATTTTTTGGATTATTGGACTCATTGTGATGTCATAGAACCAGAAACAGCTGATTTTTCGGTGATTTTGACAGAGTTTAGACATGTATCATATGCTTCTGTAAGCTACAATACTTAAAGTAAACTATGTTTTGTCTTTAAGTGACTTAACACAACACATAGTATTAGTATATCAAACAAACAATATCACTATGATTGTGATGTCATAATACAAAGAGATAGAGGCCTAATTCAAATATCTAATATCGAGATTTTTGACAAATCAAGATATATTTGAGGCATTTATACATTTTATACATTTTCAATGATAATTTAAAAAATCCTCAACAATATAATGTTATGTTTAATATATCGATGAAAGGGTTACTGGCAAATCATGGTACTGTTGGAAAGCTTAGCATCTGCACTAATATGTTTGATGACAAAAACAATTCAGAACAGGTGAGAAAATTCTTTTAAATGCTGGTTTCCATGGTAACTGCAATGTTGTCACCATTAAGGCCCATGAATATACTTTTGAACATATTTAGAGAACACTTTGACCATATGTCTTGATAAAAGTATCACTGTAAAGGTAATTTAACAAACTTGTTGAAAAAAGGGTATTTTTGAATTATTGGGCTCATTGTGATGTCATAGAACTAGAAACGGCTGATTTTTCGGTGATTTTGACAGAATCTAAACATGTATCATATGCTTCTGTAAGCTACAATACTTAAAGTAAACTATGTTTTGTCTTTAAGTGACTTAACACAACACATAGTATTAATATATCGAACAATCAATATCACTATGATTGTGATGTCATAATGCAAAGAGATAGAAGCCTAGTTCAAATATCTAATATCGAGATTTTTGACCAATCAAGATATATCTGAAGCATTTATACATTTTATATATTTTCAATGATCATTTAAAAAATCCTCAACAATATAATGTCATATTAAATATATCGATGAAAAGGTTACTGGCTAATCATGGTACCGTTGGAAAGCTTAGCATCTGTGTAAACATGCCCAATCCCTAAAATAAATCAAAACAGGTGAGAACATTTTTAAAAATGATGGTTTCCATGGTAACTGCAATGTTGTCACTATTAAAGTCCATAAATATACTTTTGAAGATATCTATGGAACGCTTTGACCATATATCATGTTTAAAGTTTCATTGTAAAGGTAATTTAACAAACTTGAGAGATTTTTGACATATTGGGATAAATTTGGAGAAATCTTAAGATAATTTGAAAAGCTTCAACAATATGTCACGTTCGATACATCGTCGAAAAGATAATTCCACAACTGCATCATAAATATATATCTAAGTTTTTTTTAGTGATTTCTACCAAATGTTATAATATGTGTCAGGTGTTTCTGGAGGCATATGGTACTTATATGTAAAATTATGATAAATAAAATTATGATAAAAAGCTACATGTACGTGTATCAATATGTCAGGCAAGAAAAGTTTAGAAATTTAGTTGATACTTTAGGTTGAGATTTACTTTAAGCGCTCGGTTCCATAGTAACCATTTAATATTTTCTATATATTCAGAGATAACAGCATAGTGCAGAGTGGGCATATCTCAGTTGTTCTTGTACAAATGAGTTAATATATATACATAATAGGATTTATTAGTATTGATGCCATTTTAGGGCCAAACATACAATTTACAACATACAACATACAATTTTCATTAACAGTAAAAATAGCAATAAAATAAAGAAAATAGGATTACATTCCTCAAATGACATATTTGAAGACTATTAGTTTATGGTTTATTATTCATATTACAAAGTTGTTGTTTGAATTAATATTGGTACCCTATGAAAACAAAAAAAAATATTTCTGATGTTTTTATGAAAACAATATTCAAATAAGCTAATTTTCATATTAATAATGGCATCAAGACCCGTAATTTTGATATATTAACACCACTATCAAATGATCACAGCCGTGGCCTGACTTTGTTTACATTTCTTAGGAACATATCAGATTTCAGTAAAAAATGCGACCCTACCCTACAGAAATGGCGATAAGTAGTGCTTTAACAGTCAATATTTGCTCATTAATAGCCCTTAAAGATTCCCTAGTATGAACGGGTTGTGCTTAAATAGCCAAAATTGATTTCTTAATAGCCCTTAGCAATTCCCTTATATGGGTTGTGGTAAATATCCCAGATTGGTTTCTCAATAGCCCTTAGTGATTCCCTTGTATCCTCTAGATTGGTTCTAATAGCCCTTAGTGATTCCCTTGTATCCTCTAGATTGGTTCTAATAGCCCTTAGTGATTCCCTTGTATGCTCTAGATTGGCTCTTAATAGCCCCTAGTGATTCCCTAGTATGCTCAGGTTGTGATTAAAATGTCCAATTGATTTCTTAATAGCCCTTAGTGATTCCCTTATATGCTCAGGTTGTGCTTAAATAGCCCGAATTAGTTTCTTGATAGCCCTTAATGATTCCCTTATATGCTCGAGTTGTGCTTAAATAGTCCCAATTAGTTTCTTAATAGCACTTAGTGATTCCCTAGTATGGCCGGGTTGTGCGTAAATAGCCCCAATTAGTTTCTTAATAGCCCTTAGTGATTCCCTTATATGCTCAGGTTGTGCCTAAATAGCCCCAATTGGTTTCTTAATAGCCCTTAGTGATTCCCTTATATGCTCGAGTTGTGCTTAAATAGTCCCAATTAGTTTCTTAATAGCCCTAAGTGATTCCTAGTATGGCCGGGTTGTGCGTAAATAGCCCCAATTAGTTTCTTAATAGCCTTTAGTGATACCCTAGTATGGCCGGGTTGTGCGTAAATAGCCCCAGTTAGTTTCTTATTAGCCCTAAGCGATTCCCTTATATGCTCGGGTATTGCTTAAATAGCCCCAATCGGTCTCTTAATACCCCCTAGTGATTTCCTTATATGCTCATGTTGTGCTTAAATAGCCCCAATTAGTTTCTTTATAGCCCTTAGTGATTCCCTAGTATGCTCGAGTTGTGCTTAAATAGTCCCAATTAGTTTCTTAATAGGCCTTAGTGATTCCCTAGTATGGCCGGGTTGTGCGTAAATAGCCCCAATTAGTTTCTTAATAGCCCTCAGTGATTCCCTAGTATGGCCGGGTTGTGCGTAAATAGCCCCAGTTAGTTTCTTATTAGCCCTTAGTGATTCCCTTATATGCTTGAGTATTGCTTAAATAGCCCCGATTAGTTTCTTGATAGCCCTTAGTGATTCCCTTATATGCTTGGGTAGTGCTTAAATAGCCCAAATTAGTTTCTTTATAGCCCTAATTGATTCCCTAGTATGCTTTGGTATGCTCAAATAGCCCTAATTGGTTTCTTATAGCTCTAAGTGATTCCCTAGTATGCTTGGGTTGTGCTTAAATAGTCCAATTGATTTCTTATTAGCCCTTAGTGATTCCCTTATATGCATGGGTATTGCTTAAATAGCCCCGATTAGTTTCTTGATAGCCCTTAGTGATTCCCTTATATGCTTGGGTTGTGCTTAAATAGCCCATATTAATTTCTTAATAGCCCTTATTGATTCCCTAGTATGCCCAGGTTGTGCTTTAATAGCCCTTAGTGATTCCCTACTATGATCGGGTTGTGCTTAAATAGCCAAAATTGGTTTCTTAATAGCCTTTAGCGATTTCCTTATATGCTCAGGTTGTGCTTAAATATCCCCCATTGGTTTCTTAATGGCCCTTAATGTTTCCCTTGTAATGCTCTAGATTGGTTCTTAATACCCCTTAGTGATTTCTAGTATGCTTTGGTTGTGCTCAAATAGCCCTAATTGGTTTCTTATAGCTCTTAGTGATTCCCTAATATGCTTGGGTTATGCTTAAATAGTCCAATTGATTTCTTAATAGCCCTTAGTGATTCCCTAGTATGCTCGAGTTGTGCCCAATGAGTTTCTTAATAGCCCTTAGTGATTCCCTAGTATGGCCGGGTTGTGTGTAAATAGCCCCAATTAGTTTCTTAATAGCCCTTAGTGATTCCCTAGTATGGCCGGGTTGTGCGTAAATAGCCCCAGTTAGTTTCTTATTAGCCCTTAGTGATTCCCTTATATGCTTGGGTATTGCTTAAATAGCCCCGATTAGTTTCTTGATAGCCCTTAGTGATTCCCTTATATGCTTGGGTAGTGCTTAAATAGCCCAAATCAGTTTCTTAATAGCCCTAATTGATTCCCTAGTATGCTTTGGTTGTGCTCAAATAGCCCTAATTGGTTTCTTATAGCTCTTAGTGATTCCATAGTATGCTTGGGTTGTGCTTAAATAGTCCAATTGATTTCTTATTAGCCCTTAGTGATTCCCTTATATGCTTGGGTATTGCTTAAATAGCCCCGATTAGTTTCTTGATAGCCCTTAGTGATTCCCTTATATGCTTGGGTTGTGCTTAAATAGTTCAATTGATTTCTTAATAGCCCTTAGTGATTCCCTAGTATGCTCTGGTTGTGCCTAAATAGCCCCAATTGGTTTCTTAATAGCCCTCAGTGATTCGCTAGTAAGCACAGGTTGTGCTCAAATAGTCATTATTGGTTTCTTATAGCCCTTATTGATTCCCTAGTATGTCCGGGTTGTGCTTAAATAGCCCCAATTAGTTTCTTAATAGCCCTTAGTGATTCCATAGTATGCTCGGGTTGTGCTCAAATAACCCCAATTAGTTTCTTAAAAGTCCGTAGTCATTCCCTATAGTATGCTCAGGTTGTGCTTCAATAGCCCCAATTGGTTTCTTAAAAGCCCTTAGTGATTCCCTTATATTCTCGGGTTGTGCTTAAATAACCCCAATTAGTTTCTTAATAGCCCTTAGTGATTCCGTAGTATGCTCGGGTTGTGCTTAAATAGCCTCAATTAGTTTTTAAATAGCCCTTAGTGATTCCCAGTATGCTCGGGTTGTGCTTAAATAGCCCCAATTAGTTTTTTTATAGCCCTTAGTGATTCCATAGTACACTCCCCTCCATAAGTTTGGCAACCTTTTTTCCCCCATTGAAAGACGTGTTAAAGGCTCTTTACCTTTGAATTTTTATTTACTTAACCTGTGATAAAAAATACTTATACTATTGATGGAAACGTAATTTGACTTTAATTCCAATATCTCCAAATTTTCACAATTTTTTTCCTCAATTACAATAGGTCGAAACTTGATGATAAATTTGATGTA
Source organism: Owenia fusiformis (assembly GCA_903813345.2). NCBI lineage: Eukaryota > Metazoa > Annelida > Polychaeta > Sabellida > Oweniidae > Owenia > Owenia fusiformis. The sequence goes on from CAIIXF020000006.1 coordinate 8,027,176, forward strand.
TTTTTGAAAATCGACATTCCCATGTTAACCAATGGGAAATGGTAGGTTTGCCGCAAGTCATATGACAGAATATCCATCTATCCGAATCCTTGCAAAAAATAAGAGTTAGGCAGGCAATTGAATTGGCTAACTTTATTTAACAAAAAATTGATATGTTTCTTCAGGTTCAACAAAGTTATAGGGCTTCAAAGTCAAAATTGTTTTTCAAAAAAACCCTCCCATTGAAATAACACAGGAGGCGAAAAATTATTTTCAAAAATGACTTTGAAGCGCTGTAACTTTAATATACATTAGGTCGAAACTTGATGATAAATTTGATGTATTTTTGAAAATCGACATTCCCATGTTAACCAATGGGAAATGGTAGGTTTGCCGCAAGTCATATGACAGAATATCCATCTATCCGAATCCTTGCAAAAAATAAGAGTTAGGCAGGCAATTGAATTGGCTAACTTTATTTAACAAAAAATTGATATGTTTCTTCAGGTTCAACAAAGTTATACATCAAATAAACTTAACACTTAGTGTTCAAAAAAGTTAAACAATTCAATTTTCTATATAAAAATATTTTTTGCTGAATCTTTTACTGAAAAGATATCCTGATTTCTGATTTGCCCCGAACCCTCCATTTCCCATTGGATTCCATGGGAATGACGATTTTTAAAAATTCATCAAATTTATCATCAATTTTCGACGTGCGTTGCTCCGGTATGGGATCTTTTGACATTTTACGTTGAATTAATTAGTACTCACATTTACTTGATCTTTTTCATAGTTTTATATGTTGCTAATGATACTCTTGGGCTACTTTGTACAAATTGTCAGTGAATGTGGTTGCCGAGAAAATACTTGTCAAAAAGTGTCTCATTTTTGGGACACCTGATATATATAACACCATGCTGTATAATTATTTCATTGTAAATATGTAAACTTAAGGTCAAAATTAATCATAATGAATAGTTTGCATATTTTTTCTAGAAATACCAGAACTTATTTTTGCTTTCATATGGTACCAATGTCATTATGATCTCATAATGATTAATATAAACTGTTACTATGGAAACGAACGATTAAAATAATTTTTTGCCTAAAAATCTTAGACAACACCAGTGCATCCGTAAAGCTCAATATGCAAGCTTTTGATCAGTATCAAAGCCCAAAAATACCTTCTACCTTTCTCATTCAATATCTGGATTTGTTAAAATTCTCGATACTAGATACATGTGTTTGATTTAGGCCTCTATCTTTTTGCATAATGACATCAAAATCACAATGATATTGTTTGCCTGATATATTAATACATGTAAGTGTTGTGTTCAGTCACGTATAAACACAAAATAGTTTATCTTCAATACTATTAGGCTACAGAAGCACATGATATTTGTTTTTATTATGCACCTCATTAAAATACTCAAATCTGATTGGTTCTTAGTTGCTTGTAATTTGGCAATACTCTGCTCTTTTCTGAAAACTGCCGGGTATTTTTTTAATATCTGACCCTTTCGAGAAAAAGGGTCGGATATTTTTTTCAATGTTTTTGCAACATTCCCACTTCATAGTTTTATTTCTTAATAACTGGAGTACTACTTAAAGCTTACATCTGAAACTGGCGGAAAATAGAAGAAAGCATGCACTTAATCAATCACAATTACCCTTATCATTCAAAAGTTACATATAATTCTGCAAGAACGTCTCGAATAAATAAAAATTAAATTCCCGGGGCAAATATTTTCGTCCAGTGTAGCGAATAAACTGGCCAGAAGTCGTCTGAGTTTTGAAACAAAAAATAAATAAATGTCAAAATAATGTCAACTAAACGACAGTTTAATCCTGTACTCCACTTAACTTTGATTGGGAGGTGCATAATAAAACAAATACTGGATGATCAGGAGCTGGATATGGCAGAATACCTATTCGAGAAAAAATATTGGGCGAGGCGGCAGCCGAGCCCAATATTTTTTCCAGTATTTGTTTAGTATTTTGTAAAATCACCAAAAATCGAGCGTTTCTATTTCTATTCTATGACATCACAATGAGCCCGAAACCTTGGAAATGTGTATATTTAACAAGTTTGTTAAATTAGCTTTACAATGATAGTTTTAATATGATATATGGTCAAACCGTTCTCTAGATATCTTCAAAAGTATATTCCTGGACTTAATAGTGACATCATTGCAGTTACCATGGAAACCATCATTTTTAGAAATGTTCTCACCTGTTTTGATTTATTTTAGCCATAAGGCATGTTAACACAGATGCTAAGCTTTCCAACGGTACCATGATTTGCCAGTAACCTTTTCATCGATATATTAAACATGACATTTTAATGTTGAGGATTTTTAAGTTATCATTGAAAATGTATAAAATATAATATAAATGTCTCAAATATATCTTGATTTGTCAATAATCCCGATATTAGATATTTGAATTAGGCTTCTATCTCTTTGCATTATGACATCACAATCTCAATGATATTGTTTGCCCGATAATATACATATAAGTGTTGTGTTAAGTCACTTTTAAACACAAAATAGTTTTATTAGATAATGTAGCTTACATTAGCATACGACACGTGTCTAAATTCTGTCAAAATCACCGAAAATCAAGCGTTTTTAGTTCTATGACATCACAATAGGCCCGAGAATCCTAAAAATATGTTTTTTCAAAAGGTTTTTTTAATTACCTTTACAGTGGTACTTTTATCATGATGAATGGTCAAAGCGTTCTCTATATATGTTCAAAAGAATATAATTTGTCCTTAATACTGACAACATTGCAGTTACCATGGAAACCAGCATTTTTAAGAACTTTTCCACCTGTTCTGAATTTTTATAGTTTTCAAACATGTTAGTGCAGGTGTTTAGCTTTCCAACGGTACCAACATTAGCCGGTAACCTTTTGGAGGTTTAAACTTCTTTATTTGAAGACTTTATGAGATCTGGCTACTCATCTATATTGGAGACTATTACAATATGTCACTACTTCTGGTGGAAAACAAGGCATTAACATGACAAAATGTCACCACTTAGTTGCTCACAATACTATTATGTTCAATCTTAAGTCAGATTTGAATTTCTGAGAACTTGTAGATGATTTTGAAGAGAATTGGTCAATTTGAAGCAAGTTGAAAAATTCCCTTTTTTGACCCTGAGAAGGTCATTGAAGGTGAAATCTCAAAACTTAAGTCAGATTTAAACTTCTGAGAACTTGTAGATGATTTGGAAAAAATGGTCAATTTGAAGCAAGTTGGAAAAAGACCTTTTTGACCTTGAGGTCATTGAGAAGGTCATTTTTTAACCTTGAGATTGTCATTGATCGATTTGAGGCAAGTTGAAAACAGGCCTTTTCGATCTTGAGAAGGTCAAATCTTAAATCTAAAGTCAGATTTGAACTTCTGATAACTTGTAGATGATTTTGAAAAAAAATTGGTCAATTTGAAGCAAGTTGAACTTTTTTTACCTTGAAGGTCAAATCTTAAATATAAGTCAGATTTGAACTTCTGAAAACTTGTAGATGATTTAATTTAAAAAAACTGAAGTCAGTAAGTTATTGTAAGTTTTAAGAATTTGTTACAGATGCCAATTGCCGATCGCCAACCACCAACAGCCGTCACAAAAAACATAGACTATAACAATATGTCACCACTTTTTGGTGGTGACATAAAAATGAACTGAAAACTGAATGTGGTGAGATGTTTTTAACATAGAAGTATACAAATAGACAAACATAGGAGGGGGGGGGGTGAGTGTGTTATTTCATATATTTCTATAGATAGACTCACCATTTTCTCTTGACCAAAGTCAAAATAGACCTAGCGTTAGTGTTAATAGAAAGAAAGTGTCAGTATAACATACAGTAGTTAGTAAATGGGTCATTTCTGGAGTATAGCATAGCTATAAGATTCTACAATACATATTCTAATATTTTGGTTCAAAGATACAGTCAAGAAATGACCCTCAGAGCAAGAACAAATGAGTAAGTAAATAACATCCCAAAATAGTAAATACTACATAGGGTTATAAATCTTTTTGTGAAACGTATATTCTACTGGGATTACTACTGCAAAGACAGTAATGCTAAAGACGAGATACATTTAACAAGACAATATTAGAGTCAGACAAGGTGTGAGCTAAAGGTTATCTAGGAAAACTTGTTAACCATTCAAACCTTTAAACAGAAATCGATACTAAAATAGGGCAGTGATCTCCCCAGCATTAAAGCAAGTGGGCACAGCACCCACCTGAGGAAAAAAACACTGTAAGGTATTCAAATCAGGAAAATCTAAATATAATGATTTTCCATTAACTGATGTTTTTATCCTTAAAGTATTCTAATTTAGACATGGTAATTACAATTGTTTTCCTAGGTTTAAGTAGGTGTATAATAGTACAGTAGATATATTAATATACAGTTCATTGGTCTAAGTAGGTGTATACTAGTACACAGCTATTTTTAGTGTATATGCAGTCTCAATTGATTTTAGTAGGTGTATATTAGTAGATGGCTGTTCCTTCACATTAAAACCTTCAGGCAATTGCATTGAACTTGATTGTTGAGATTAACAACTTATTGCATTGATTTCTTGTTTCAAACATCTTGTCCCCATTTGGTCTTTTAATGTTCACCTTATATCAGGGCTGATTTCTGTACATGTATATTCATAATAGAGAAGTGAGAGACACAAGCCTGTTTAAGAAATAACACAATGAAGTTATTGTACTTTTCTCTCAAGTAATACTGCTCTCCTTTTTCAGAGTGATTCAGGAATGTAACAAATACCTGTATGGCAGGTTCGTGACTGGTCAATTCAGCCTCAAGACGTTTGTGCTTCTTGCGGAGATTTTGAACGCCAGTCAAATCGCGACCGTAATCATCTGAACCAACCAATAGTTTCTTCTCTTTAATCCAGGATTCTTCATCGTCAATGTCACGGAAGAATTGATGGAGAGTGTTCGCCTCATCAAGTCTTAATCGGCGTTGCTCGGCTGCATCACATACCCTAAGAGAGAAATCATATATTACACATTGTATCATGGCTGTTATCATCAAACATTAAAGTTAAAAAATAATCTAGCTGATCCTTTGCTGAACAAAATATTATGTATCAAATGTGTCGTTGTTCAAGATCTTAAAGCAAATTAATACATGCATTTTTAGATACTCATACTGCTAACAGCCTGGTTCATTTAAACAGTGTATACATGACCTGTATTTGTCAATAACAAGTGTTTAAGATAATGAGTATGCTCGTCACCAGGGAAAAGCAATAATATGGAATCGGGATTTAACTTAAAAGGGCCTAATACAATTGGTTCCTACTTCTGGTATCTATCGTTTATCTGGTCCTTGGTGTCTTTGATTTTGTCAGCATCCCACACACCAGCCTCAATGAATGTGTCTGCAATCTTGTTAAGGTCATCAATACGTGGCTGGAAGAGGAAATACATGTAATTATTAAAAATCACTTTCTGCTTTAGAATTCCAAAAGCAAAAGATATATGGTACTTTAAGTTGTTTTTGGAATATGCAATGTACCTTTATGTCATTTTTGAGTTTTGGAGCAATTATCATTATTACCGTAGTGGGGCATCTTTAAAAAAACGATCCGTTAGATGTGTTAATTCAATATTCACCCTGTGATAGACATTAACTGAACTTCTTAATACATTCCCAGCATCATACACAAAAAATTCGCATTCGTATTTCGCATTCAAGTATACCATAGTAGAAACTGTACTTTGTACCCGAGTTCATGGTTTAGGGAGCTTGGGAATATTTCCTTCATGGCCGTATGATACCAGGTGAATAAATGATGGTAGGTCTCATAGAAACTATGGATAGGCATAAAACAAACTGTGTAAAAAGCAATTATTTTAGTAATTCTTCTCACACTTGCCCAACAATTAAGTACTTTGATGAATTTCTTGAAAGAGCTAAAAGAGGTGGGATAATCCCAAAGTTTACCTCATGAGCTTTGATATCTGCCTCCAAAAGTTGGTGTTTCTTGACAAGATTCTGCACAGATGCCAGATCTTTACCATAGTCATCTGTCTCCAACATGTGCTCAACTTCACCAAGCCAGAAGTCAATGTCCTTAATACCTTAAGTTATAAGATTATCAAACAAGTTAAATATATTATACTTACAGTGGCTAAAGATCTATATAATACACAGATATTTTCTATCGATACAACAATCCATTAACTTTCAGAAAACATAGTCATTCTTGTGGCATTGACATCTCTACATATCAAATGAATAGAGCTTTCTATAAATCTTGACTCCTTTTGGTGGGTCAAAGAAACAAGGGTAAAAGATTGTAAGAAGTTATAGTAGCAATAAGTTAACTCAACTTCTGCTATGTTAAAATGTGCTTAAGAATAACACCATGACCAATAGATGACATGATGTACTTGATTGGTCAATTCTTACAAACACTGAAAACCTTTCATCAGTTGTCTTACCAGCATTGTAAGTTCTTTGTCTGTTAGCTTCTTTGAGTTTTTCACTCTTCTCTGATGACTTAGTGACCAAGTACTCCCACTGCTCAGTAAGGGCAGCGAGTCTTTGTTTAACTGCCTCCTCAGATCCAGCACACTTTCCTTCATCTAACAAACCTACAACATACAAGACACTTGGTGTAAAACATGTAGTGTGGCAGAGAAACATTCTTTTTTCTAGAAATATCTTGCACAAGGAACATAGCTTACTAATATTTCACAAACAAACCTCACACATTTCAAAATTGTTTTTCAACCTTTATTTTCAAACCATTTTCATAAAAGTACATGAAAACAACATTTACATTTGCACATACAACTAACATCAACTTCCTACCATTAGTATCAAATTTTCCAGATTCATCCAAATTTTATCTTTAAGATCAGCAAAACTTACGTTGTCCAGTTTGGATGACAGTCTGGAGTCTATCAGCATTGGCTGCAAGTTCAGCCTCAAAGGCTTGATGTTTCTGATGCTTGCTCTGGATATTAGTTGGGTCCTTGTAACTCTCTTCCATTGCACTCTGGAGCTTCTCAGTGATCCATGAATCCATCTCATCTGCGTCTCGAACAAACTGTTGGATCGTCTGAGCCTCGCCGAGTTTGGATCGGTTGTCGATCATAGCTGTCTTTAGGTTGTCCCATCTAAAAAAGGGAATTTCCCAGTTAGCTTTTGCAATCCATATTAAGTGTTCTCGGTACTTATAGAAATGTGTTCTTTAACTTCAAATTAACTGGATTTTCAGAAACATTATTACATTACTGAGGAGAAAAAGTTGGTCCCTAATATGGAATGAACATGTAGGCAAAACAGTGCTAATTTTGACAGTAAAATTTGGGTTTACAGTACATACCTGTTCAAGACTTCATCACGGCGTCCATGAATAGAATCCTTATCATAATGATCTCCCTCAGTAAGCTGGGTGGCAAAGTTCTGGAGAGCGTAGATCTTCTCTTCTTGGGTCTTAATGGCACGGTCAAAATCTTCGTGTTTCTTAATCAAACCATCAACATTGTCCCCATCTTCACCTAGCAGTATATAGATCAAAATTAAATGAAGATGATAGCCATAAAACATAACTTAAATATGATAGCTCCAATATATCAGCTATTTTGTAGTGTTATGGCACAACCCTAGCTTAAATATATAAATTAAAATGTATGAGCCCAAAAGCCCCAAGATGTACTCTTACCTTGGCCTGCCTGCAGAGAGGCTTCACGAATTGACATCCAGGAGTCTGCTGCTTCACAGTCACGGTTGAACAGCTGCATCTCCAAGTTCTGGTCAAGTTTCTGACGACGGTCCACCCAGGCCCTGCACAAATAAGATATTTGTTGTAAAAATGCAAAGGGCAATATTTGAACATACAATATCCACACAAACATACATCACATGAAAAAATGTATGTGATATTGGTTTTTCAAAGAGCTTTTTTATGTCCATAAGTCTGAAGTTGTGGATAGAAAAGTACAGAAGATAAATATATTCTCTCTGATTTTTGTAGGTAGCAGGTATTTCTAATTGACAACCAAATCAAAATTATCACCTTAACTTTGGTTGAATATGATTCGAACAGGTTGAGAAGCCTCAAGATTAATTTTGAGTTTTTTTTTTGTCATATGATGATATCTAAGTCTGTTAATTACAAAGTTACAAGATCTACATTAATATCGTAATGTAGTTGTATATTTCTACTATTACACCATCCAATTAGAGTTTTTATTGTTTCTTACTTTTCAAGTGCCTCCCTGGACTCAGCCAGTTCAGTAAGCTTTTCTTTGACCTCATCAGCAGCATAATGGTCATTCTGTAGCAGCTGATGTCCAAACATCTCAAATGCCTGGAATGTCCCCGCACGTGCATCAATCTCCATGCGGTGTTCCTAGAATACAAATATAATGAGTTAGTCGTTAGTTATATAACAAGTGAATGATTGCAATAGCTCACCATGTGAGCTGAATATAACATTACATAATGCCTGTTGAATTGAGATTTCAGCATGTTAAAGAAATGATGTATTGTAATATATTTGAAGACCTTACGTTCACTTCAAATAAGTTACTTTTTCAGAGTGCTGTAAAATTAGGATTCTCCTAAGGTTAGATGGAGCCAAAGAGAATGTAAAAAGGAATTTACATGAAGAAATATGAATCATCATACTTCGTAATGAAATGTGTGACATTTACAACATAAACCTTTCAATGGAATAAGCAATATGATGAACTGGAATTAAATTAGATGACTGTTGGTCAAATAAAATCACTGAAAAGCAAGTATTTCTTAATTATCAAAAGTATTAATAGCAATTTATCAAATACTTATTATGCCCTATGGTAGTTTACCCAGTAGAAATTCTTAAAATAAAACATGTGTCTCCCCCATGAAAAATCACAATGGTGCTTATGTCTACTGGATTGATTTCAGTGAACAACCTGATCTAAGTGACACCTAATTTTCTGGCAAATATACTTTAAAGTGCTAATCCTGTTTATCATCTCCCTTACTGATTCATAGTTTTACATATATGCACACCCCAAATACTATTTCTAACACTGCCTTGGGAAATGGATGGGGTGAGCACTTTTCCACTTAAAAGCTTGATCTCTTTAAGGTTTTAAGGAATTCATCAGGTTTTTATGGATGGCACATTGAAGTCAAATATTAAAATTGAGAGCGAGGCAGTTTCTTTTAGCCTATATAAATGAAAAAGGGTAAAGATTGAATTTGAATTTAGAGTTAAGTACTCGGGCTTATTCTTAGACTAATGAGCACCTGGGTCCTGTGAGAAACAAACATGTAGCACAGTTGATTGACATGCATGCTGTCAGTAAAAATATAACATAGAATACTCAGCAACACAATCAGCCATTTAGTTTGAAAAATAAAGCGAAGCAAATGTTTTGTAAACAGCAGAAATGTATGATCATCAGAAAAAGCCATGATGAAATTTTGTAGACCAATGGACCCTTAGTGCTAATGACTATATCTGTGTGGTGATTCACACACAACTTTTTTGCTCAATGAGGAGATGTTGCTTGCTATGCTATATAAAAAGAAGAATATTTTAAACTAAATATAAAACATTAATTAAATATAATTGATTTCAGACACGTTGGATTTTTAAGTGCTAATGACCATATCTGCGCGGTGATTCATGTAAAATATTTTGCTCCATCAATAAGGAGAGGTGTTGATTGCTATGCTATTGAAATAGAATATTCCATATTAAATATAATTGATTTCAGACACCCTGGCTTTTTTTGATTAAACAAGACAGAGTGATAAGTATCACACTTTTTTATAAAATAAAAAATTTAAAATGGCTGCCAAGTATTTTATCCAACGAGCCAAAATCCAAACAGATCTTGACATTGTTTGAAAGTGTGCTCTTGCATCTGTAAATTTTCAAGTTGATCAGGAAGTTTAAAACCATAAATTGTGAATTTACTACCTCCGTTCATGCTTTAATTTCACTTCTTTTCTACTATTCTAAGACCTCTAAAGTCTTAATGCCTACTGACAAGATTCTTTGCTAATTGAATTCCCCTATTTTCAGCTTAAGTCAATTTTAAAAGCATAGCATTGATAATATTTAATTCACAGCAAACATCTACGCCTCTTCTATTCTATGTAACATCTCAGGGGTCTTAATCTGAAAATGACGTGCACATCCATCTCAGGGGTCCTAATCTGAAAATAACATGCAAATCCATGCACTGTTTTACGTAATTAATCAATCATGGCTTTAACCACTTCAAACCAACTCGGGTGAATCATGCCTGCACCCGTACCTGGTCAGGAAGTGTGTATACGTGTCGGGTCTCAATCTCTGTACGTAAACTCTAAAATAGAAACATAAGAAGCTTCAATAATGGCCCATGTTTAGATACTGAAATGATTGAGACAGAATAAATCGATTGGAATAAGGGCCCTGTCCAAGTGAAAGATAATAGAATAATAATACAATTATCAAAAAATCATTTTATTGAAAATATCAAATTTTTCTAACCTGATGCCGGTCAAGCAGAGCCTCTGCACCAGTGACATCTTTAGCAAGTTCTTCTGAAGACACTAGCGCCATCATGCTGTTGATCCAAGACATAAGGTCTCTGAAAAACATGAGAAATATTTTATAAAAATCTCATTTTATATTTTAATATATAATTTATTTTTCGATTTGTTCCATTCAGCCAATGATCAGAAGTCAAGGGTCCATTTCTAAGAGTATAGATTTTCTGGAGGTTTTTTGCCAATAGTTACAAAACACAGCCATTCATGACATATTCGAGGATAATGATTACTTTTTGGTGATATGATGAAAATGTATATGTGCATACCTATAATCAGAAGAGAATCTCTGTAGGTCATAAGAGTCAAGGAGTTTGGTTTTCCTGGCTTCTGCCTTGGTTGTCAGGGTGTTCCACTTCTCATTCACTTCAGTCTGATGTTTGTAAATCTCTTCAGCCTGGTCAGGGTGGGACTCCATGAATCTATGGGCATCTTGGTCCAATTGACGTACCTGGAATGAGATTTTGTTGTTATTTTGCTATTCTGCTTATTACTCATAGCTGAACTATTGGTTCTGGTTTCTACTTGAGCACAGAGATGCTACTTATGAAAGATGAATCATTTAATATAGTTAAAAGTTGAAAATAGAAATATTCAGTCAGAGCAGAAAAAACTTAGCAATTTGGAATTTTTACATTTTTAATATGACTGTATTAAGTGCAATTTAATTTGTGAATTGATAAAAAAAAAAAAAGAAAATGTTTTCTCATGAAAGTTTAATAGATTCACATGCTACTAATTCTTTTTAATAGAACTCTTCCAATGATTAATTTGTTAATCTATACAATATTTTACCTTATCACCAAGGGCAGCCAAGTCTCGTTCAAGACCTTCATGTTTACGCTGGAGTCTTTGAACAGTGGCAAGGTCTTTGCCATAATCAGTTGTATCCAAAGCTCGGCTCTTCTCCTCAATCCAATCCAGAGTTTCATCAACATCTCTAAAAATACAAGTTTCATACACATTCAATTTCGATAAATCGGTTAATACCATATATATGTACGTACATGTACATAAAATTAGTAGTCTCAGCTACATTTGGACAATATTATATTTTCCAAATTGTATGATTCTATATTGTTTTTCAATGTCACATAGCATTTTTGAAGATAGTTGCTTGTTGCCTGGTTGAACTTCTTTATGCTCCTGGCGTTTCTCTAATTTTCATCTAGAGAATGAAGCTGGAATAACTCCTGTATAGTAAATCAAAGTAAATTGTAAAGCTGAGTTTTTCAGTTTTAATCGTGATAAAAGATCACATAATTTGCACATTCAATACCTATGGTATCGCTGGGTCTCATGGGAACTAGCTAGAGTCTCTGCACGCTCTGCTGTCACTTGCTGTAGTGCTGCCCATCGCTGATTCAAATCCTCAATCTGGACCCGGATCTTCTCTGCAGCCTCAGTTTGGCCCATAGCAGTAAGCCTCTCAGCAATAGTGTTCAACTCGACTAATCGGGCCTCATTAGCTTTCAAGTCATTTTGGAAATCATCAAACTTCTTCTGCTGGGCTTCAACTTGTTCCAAATCCTCAGCCACCTCACTGTGTACAGCATAGGTTTCCTAAAATGGCACATATAGAGTATCATTTCATGTTAGATTTAAGACATCTATGCTTATGTTAGCTTCAAGAATATTAAAGTTGAAAAGACAAAATAAAATATATAGATTCCAAAGATGAGGAGTATATATGTTAAGATTAAGAATAAATAAAATAAACTCTATAAAGATCTAAGATTAGATCTAAGATTTTGTGTAGTAAGCATGAACAGTATGAAATTAATAAACTAAATGACTTTCACTGTCTCAAAATATTTCAATGTTAGTTCACTTTATATTTCAATGTATCATAATCTATATGCAAGGAGGAATGCCTGATACCACATTCATATGAAACTTCAAATGAATAAATGTTGTGAGGGAATCATGGGAGCTAACCCTCCTTGCAAAGTATACACATGATTTTATGTGCCTAATAGAGCTAAAACTGGATCTATGTTCTAAACTAAAGAGGGTATCTGAATTTCTAAATGGAAAGTTTCTTATTGACAATTTTCTATTTTAGAAAAAGATGGGATTTAATTACATGTACATATTTTTTCTCTACTTGAACTGACATTTTTTCCAAATAGCAAGGAATGTCAATCACGTGTATAATCCATCACATAAGGCCTGAACAGATTAAAGAATATGTTTAAAATAGTTGGGACATTTTGCCATAAATTTTTTGTTCATTATAAAGCTGCTTGCAGTGAACTAGAATTTCATTGAAACAGTGATACAATATCAATAATTAAAAGTCACAGTACCATATACTAGTACTGTAATAGCATCACAGAGCAATGCCTCAGTACCGTACTACAATCACAGTACAATACCCTAGTAATGCACTATAAATCACAGTACAATTCTAGTACTGTACTAAAACCACAGCACAATAACGTAGAATTGAACTATAATCAAAGTACAATATCCTAGTACCATACTACAATCACAGTACAATACCCTAGTACTGTACTACAATCACAGTACAATCTGTACCCGAGTACTGTATTACAATCACAGTATAGTACTCTGTAGTGTACTACTGTACTGGTATCACATCACTGAACAATAGCACACAATTTCAAAAAATACAATAGCACAATTTTTCACACACGGGAAGATGATTTTAAGGAAATTATACTTCAATCAATATATAAGGAATTTTCGGGCCTACCTAAATATTTCTAATTTTCGGGCCTACCTATATATTTCTAATTTAACATGCTTTCACAAATTTCACCACTCACAGACTTGCATGCTGACTTGAGCCAATCTGTACTTTAGAGAGTTTTTGATTATAATTTCTGTTCTCCAAATGACTTACATCAAAAAGTCTCAAATATCAATACATACATATACATTAACACTCCTCTCAAACTAGTTCCAAGTCTGTGTAACATACCAACTAGTCCATATAACAAGACTAGTTTATGTAACAAGACACAGTCGTTGTAACCAGTTAGAGTGTTAAATATAATATGTTTGACTTTTCCAGAATTTCCAAAATTGGACATTTTTGGAATAATAAGGCTCTACTCCTATTTGCACATGTTGAAAAATTTGGTGTCAGGAAGTAAAAACAAGTTTCACAATTGAATCATTTTAAATTACATTTTGCTTTCTACTTTCTTTGGAATGAATGCTATTTTCTTATATCGTAACACCAAACATATTAAAGTGCACAGTACAAATCTCAACATTCTCAAACAACACATCACTTAAGTTGAGTTTCAATTTGTACTATAACACTATACATGGTTAATGCGCTGTGTATGTAAGCCATTGCCTAACAATGTTATTTCAATTTCACATTGGTTTACATAGCACAGTTCCCTGACATTTGACATTTTCACACTCACCATCTAATGACGGCACAAATTCAAATAAATTCAAAATGAACACACATTTTAACCTGAGTTTCAATTAAAACTTAAAACCACAATATAAAAGTTAATCAATACACCTGTTGGAAAACTGTAGATCTTATCTTTATGAAATCTTTCTACTATTCCAACAAATGTTTACGCTTATAATATAGGAGATTTTATAATAGATGACTTCGTGGAATATAACATGTTAGTATTCTATCACACTAGGTATAAACTATTTGTTTGCTATCATGACTGTTTGCATGCGTTACTATTGCAATGGTATGTTACTATAGTAATTGTGTGACAAGCTGAATTGTTACCGTAACAACTGTAGTACTCTAAAAATAATGACAAATAATACGTAGAAAATCATCATGATTTAATCATACAGCGTCTAAGAAGCAATTGTTTTAAAGTAAATTCTTTATTTGAATATATTGTCTAATTCTAGGGATATCACAGGACAAAAATAAACCGTGACATCCCTTTCTTATTCTAAACTGAAGACAAATTTTAAGATGACATATTAGTTTCCTTTAATATAATTGCTATTTCAAAAAAAAAATTATTATTTGAACATTACCGTACTTGAATTTGAGTTTTTTAAAGATACAGAAGTCATAAATAGGAGATAATAATATATGATGCTTAATCTTTGTATATCAGACCAGAGTCAAATTTGAATGAGTGATGTGTACTGAAAAAAGGTTTGGTATAACAGTACCAGATCTGCTAAGAACAAACCATATAATCTTAGAGCTATTACTTGTAAAATATTGTGAAATATGATTTGTGAAATGAACTCATCTTTTTGGTTTCACTAAAGTAATATCAACAACTGGATTTCAAGAAGTCTTATTCAGGATATACAGAATACTATAAGAAAAACTTTACTCTTATTCTTATATAATATACTCATACATATACACTTGTATAAAATGTGATCCAATTTTTATAGTAAGGAAGTTTCAATACATGACACCCAGAGAATGAAAGATTTGTATCATGATTCGTTTTTCTTTTCATTTAATGTCATAGGATAAATATTATATACGACTAAATCTAAATTAATTACAAAATCTAATAGAAAAGATTGATAAGATAATATAATAGATAAGTTTGAAGAAAAGATTCAATCAATCAAATATCATTCAATACAGAATATAAAGGTTTTATCTTAACTAATCACCCACCGGTATGTTAGTCTTATCATATGAAAAAGTAATAGTACAACATTAATATGTATTCTATGAAGCAAATGAGAATAATTGACTTGGAAAAACTCCACCTCTAAAACCATAGTATTCTCTAAATAAAAGAGCTAATATTAGTTAAAACAAGGACATGACATCTTATTAATGTTTGAAAATATGTTTGTAAAATTTTAATTTCATCACCAAATCTCCCCACTGGCTAAAGGCATTTCTCTTGCATATTTTGACAAACATTAATATAGATCATGGTCCCTAAAGCTCTTATATTAAAAGTATTCACATTTTAGCTATAAACAATATTTTAAGTTATTTATATTACATAAAAATAGAGACATTTATTGACAACATTCTTACTGGTAACTAAATAAGAGTAGCCCTGAACCTGTATGTTTTGAATGACATTTATTCCACAATAAAGAGCAGAATTATATCAAGGACAATAGTCCATTATCTTAAGGATTAACATGACAAAATGTTAGAACCTGGTTGCAATTACAGAAGAGTAATACAGACAAAGAATGCAAATGCTGATATTGATGCTGGTCATAAAGACAGTGGCTATGACGATGCCATCTATCAATGGAAATAATTGTCATTCATAAACACAAATCATTAGATTTTCCAGAACAGACAGTGTTGAGATTTTATAAAACTTCAAATGTGAACTCATGTAGAATTGCTAGATATCCCCTGTAATAAATGTCCCCTTTAGTGACCTTACTTCAACTATTTTTTTTATAGTTTATACTCAATCAGAGCTAGAAATGAAGGCAGACTATTATTACTGGGGGACCATAATTACTGTCACCAGGTTAAAAATTCTTGGATATTTCTCACCTTCTCTGTGATCCATTGGGTGAGCTCTCCTGCTTCACGTACAAGCTGGTAGGCCTTGCAGGACTCTTCAAGTTTCTCCCGACGTTGTTTGCCAAGGTCCAGAAGGTTCTTGTACCTTGAAACAGTGATTTTAAAAATTTATTTCTGAATTCTACATTAATTTCTTATATTCAAATGTACAATTTGCCACTTCTTTTTGTAAAATTCATTGATATATATGTACTGCATCACTAAATAACTCAAACAATATAGCACCAAAGGGTGCAATAAAAACTACAAAACTCAAACATTTTTCAACACTGAGTTGAAAGAAACAATGTATTTTCCACTCAATTTTGCCATGGTTGATGTTATTATTATTGCATAAAATAGAGACAGATGGCTCACTGGTCTTCAATCTGCTTTTGGCGCACAGAGATGGTGTATTCATCAACAAGGTTTTGCTGGCTGGCTGTCAATCCAGAGTCAATCTTCTTGACGTAAGCAGCAGGTACGAATCCCTGGCGATCATTCACCTCAACCTTCCACCAGTCCTTAAAGTCAAAAGCAAGGTTGAATCTCGAATATGATTGCTTAAATCTTGGCAATATGTGCTTAAATCTCAGAAATGAATGCTTCAGTCTAGGATAAACGTGTTTAATCTAATGAATCTCAAGAATGGATGCTTAGATCTCAAAAATTAAAACTTGGTGTTTCAGGAGTGATTACTTGAATCTTAGAAATGAATGCTTCTCTCCAATAAGTATAAATTCAGAAGAAAAAACCTAAATAAAATACCTTGTTTGAGCTATTGAGGAGGGTCAGGACGTCTCCTTTCTTCATGGACACCTCTCTTGGACTCTTCTCGGCATAGTCATACAGTGCAACTACACATTCTTTACCAATGTCATCTACTATGGGGGCCTCTTGTTGCTGAAATGGGATCAAGGGAAAAAATATATACAGCTCAAACCATTTGACAAATCAGAATTGCACATGGAACTTTAATCAATGAATTGGGCAAGAATACATGATAAGGACAATTTTTTTCTTCATTTTGGTCATTACTTCGATAGAAAACTCCAGAAATCGAGAAATCGAACATTATTCTAGTTCCAATAAATCGGTCCATATCAAAACTTCAGTCTTCATATTCATGACAGATAGAAAGTTACCTTTACTTCTTATCTATTCCTTCAATGAACTAGTTCCACATAAAAGCTTTCATACTGTCATTAATAAGAAACATGAATTGAATTAACAAAATGTCAATAATAAATATGACTATTACACATCTTGAAAATGGATAACGATTAATTCTAGTTGGCAAAAATATCTAAATATTTCCATACCTTGCAGGCCAAGGCTTGTTCCCTGATGCTTTCAATACTAGTGCTGTAAGCCTCAATGTCAGCCATGAGGGCCTCATGTTTTTTCAACAATGCCTCAGCAGAATCCTCATCTTTACCGCAGTCGTTGTTCCCAACGATTGGCTCCTTTTCTCTCATCCAGGTCTCAGCTTCGTTGGCATCTGCAAAATAGGCCTGGGCTTGGAGAGAATCTTCAAGATCTTCTTTACGCTTGGCTGCTTTTTCCTGGAAAACAGAGAAAGACATAGTTATACACAAGGTAGTTCAACCTGAAATATGTCTAGGCCGGCTATTCAATAAATATAAAATCTTACAAGATGGTGCCCTATTGTTCAAAGAAGGTCAGAAAATGAATCGAACTGAATTGCTTTTTAAGTTTTTTATTAGATAAATTGCATTATGTTTTGAAGTTCTACATTCACTTCAATTGATCATTTACAGGTATTGGGCAATTATTTGTGGCAGTTTTGTTAAAATAGCAAATACACTCAGCATTAAGTATATCTCTATACCTTTAGGTTCTCCCACTTCTCCAATAGACTGGTGGTGCGCTCTTGGATATCCTCCTGGGCGAAATGTCCATCATTGATCATCTCCTGCCCCTGGGAGCACACAGCATCAATACGGTGCTCGTGTCCCGCAATCTCTGTTTGCAGCGCCTGGTGTTTTTTCATCAGATTCTGGACTCCAATTAAATCTCGGCCACGGTTTGTTGATGCTGCAATTGGTTCCTTTTCTCTGATCCAGTCTTCTTCATCTTCTACATCACGGAAGAATTGTTGAAGTCGAAGAGCATCAGCAAGTTTGGCACGCTTGTTTTCAATTGGATCCTGGAACATTATGAAGAAAGCGATCAATTTACATGAAAGTAAGTTATAAACCAACTCAGGGCATTCACCATGAATTTCAACAGACTTAATTTTAAAGATTGAAAAAATTCCAACAAAATTCTGTATATTTTTGGCTACATTTTAGTTGTTAAGGTCTAATCAAAATTTTTATCAACTATCGAGAACTTAGAGGTTGAATATTCTGCATGAGACTTCAAATTCAAATTCATTGGTTTATTATTTGTACATTATATTAATTCTACGTACCTTCAGTGCAGAATACCGGTCAACAATTTGAGCCTGTTTAGCTTTGATGTTATCAGCTTCAAAATGGCCAGCCTGAGCATATGACTCTGCAAGATTGACAACAGCGTCAATTCTCTCTTGATGGGATGCTACATCAGCCTCCATCAATGTATGCTTCTTCTGAAGGTTCTGAACACTGGTCAAGTCCTGTAATAATTTCAATTCTTTAAAACAATGTTAAAACAATAAGGCATTGATAAAAATGGCACTGTTGTTGTGATTCAAGCAAAATACCACATAATTACTTTTGGTAAGGCTGTTTCATTTGCAAGAATTGCGACAATCATTTTGTGAACATTCTTTTATAGGGTGGTCCAAAAAAAGTGAACCCCTGCAACAGGCTATAATTTTCTTAATACATGCATGAATTGGCTCATATTATCACATGTTATAGAGAAAGGTCTAAAATTTTGGTTGATGCCATAATTTATTCTCAGTCTTAAATTTTGAAAAAATTACAAGCGTTTAACAAACATGCCTGGAAATTAGATATTGTACAAAATTTTACAAATGTGATTCATGAAAATTGTTGAAACACATTGGATGATCTTAAATAGCTTTCAGTTAGAGATACAAGTTTAAAACCCTACCATATGACAAAAGGGACACTATTCAAGCAGAAAACACATTTCACACTTTAATTGATCATTTTGAAGCATTTTTAACTGTTCAACAGTTCAGGGGTATGTTACCTACACCAACAGTTAGAGGGGGGCCTCTTGTGGAAGGAAGTTGCCCCCTGTGACCAGGAATCTGACAACCCCTTCATCAAATATCTTTAAAAAATCAAAAGAAAATCCAATATTCAATGTTTTGAGCCATATATCATTAGAATTGGTCCATGATTTATGAAGATATTGACATTTCAAGATCATATAGGGGTATGTTCATGATTTCACTGAAAAATGTTTTCGTCTGTGGAAGCTTGGCACATCTCTTTGGATCACAATAACTTTGCAACTAACAAATGCAGGATGCTAGTTTTAAGCCATAATGTGCAAGATTTAAAATTGAACAAAGTCAGAAAATATTAGTTCTTTAAGACTGCAGCTCAAAAAATTCTCAGGGGAAAGGTGTTAAAGGGTTGAAGAATCGCAGATATTGAAAATCACAATTTGTCCATTTTCAGTAATGTTTGGTCAGGGCTTATAATTTCTGCAAATTTCAAAACTAAGAAAAATGTATGGTACCAACATAAGTTTTAGACCTTCCTCTACAACATGTGAAAATAAAAAATAATTCCTGCAAGTAATAAGGGAAATATGGCCAGTTGCAGGGGCTCACTTTTTTTGGACCACCCTGTAAAAGAAATTTGCAATTCAAAGAGAGTAACATGCCATGGATGGGGTATTCTTGGTAAAACATTTTCAATTTTCATTAACGAGCCATTATAAGAGTTAAGAAATGAACTTGAATCTGGAAAGTAATCTAATCATTCTTCAAAAGTATTTCTAATATTGAAATGCAAAAATACATGGATATATAATGGATTAATATTAAGAAGACCTTTTTAAACTATTTTACTTAATATTCACTTGACATTCTAGAACTAAACAGTTTAAAACACAATCTAATATATTGTTAATTACTGTACATGTATATCTATTTTAAACAATACTCTCTGCACCTTAAAGGATGAACATATTCCTAACTAGCAAAAGTAGAATTACCTATAACTTGAAATGTTGAAAAGTTAAAAACCATGCCTTTCAAACGAGCTTTGTTGAACAAAACATGCCAATATACATGTGACGTAACATTATATTTGAACACTAAGCACATCTGAACTGAGCAAGGCATGGTCATGAATTACAAATAGCTCCACCAATAATAATTTCCCAGAACCAGATTCTAAAAATATTTTGAAGTTCTACATCTGAAATTCAACTGCCCAACATGGTATCATATTAGACTACTAAATTTCATAAATTACACTTAACTATTTGTAATGAGATACAGTCAAATTATAATCCCCCACCAACCAGACTTTAATTAATATTTCTTCTTCACTAAAAAAGCATACCAATAAACCAATATCGCCTCTGAGCTACCAGTAATATGTGTACTAACTGTACCATGCATCACTCAGTTCAGATACCCTAACTTTGTAACATTACATGAAACAGATCAGTACTAATATGACATAGACCAGTACTAATATGATGTAGACCAGTACTAATATGACAGAGATCAGTACTAATATGACATAGATCAGTACATATATGACAGAGATCAGTATATATTTGTTTTAGATCAGTACAAGTATATCAGAACAAATATGATGTAAATCAGTGTATAAATGACACAGATAAGTACAAATATTACACACATCAGTATATGTAAAATATTTGATGCACATCAGTACAAATATGACATAGATCAGTACAAATATGACATAGATCAGTACAAATATGACACCGATTAGTATAAATATGACATTGATCAGATCAAATCTGTCTGGCTTGACTCTCTGGCCAGTGCTCTTCACAGCACGAGTCACATATATGACAACACACCAAACAATGACTAGTTATTATCAGTCATAATATGGAAGAACAATATACATGTAGTAAGAAATAGTCATTGTATTATATAGTTTAAATCTAACATTAAGCAAAGCCCCGTTAGCCTAGATACTGACCATGTACCAATTGAAATGTACAATACAGTACATGAACTTTGAATTAAGGGAAGTAAAATATAACAAATGTGTACTGAAAATGCAGCTTTTCTTTCAAAGGTGTGTGTAAATTATGGTTCTGGAAATTGGTGAGAATAAAAAAGCAAGAATAAAGAAATGTGTGCACGATTCATTAACTAGGATTCAGTGCTTTTAGAAAAGCAAAGTTAAAAGATAAAACCTTACACCAAATTCAAACCAAAGTACTTCCATTCAAGAAAAAAAGTCAATTAGCCAGTTCTAGAAAGTACTGCTGAACATCAGAATCCCAAAATTCTAAAACACCTAAATAAGGCTTAACAAGTTTCAATTCACAAACATTGACTAACTACAGTAGACTTGGACTTTATTAAACAAGGCCTCCAAACATAGGTAGACAAGGCCTTTTTGAATGAGGCGGGCCACGTACAGATAGATCAAATGTTGACAAGACTATTTTGTGAACTTATAAATAATCAAGATATTGTCAACTAAAGAGAGTATAAAGAATTGACAAAGAAAACACCTTACCCATGAAGACACAAGGTCAAAGGGAAAGACCATTTAATAAACAAGGCCTAAACAATGTTATCAGGGCTAATGAGAGAGGCCGTTCAACAAACAAGGCCCAAACACCCGTAGACAGGGCCAATGGGAGAGGCCTTTAAACAGCCAAGGCCTTAACACATGTAATCAGGGCCAATAGGAGAGGCCTTTGGAGAGACAAGGCCCAAACACATTTAGACATGGCCGATGGGAGAGCCATTTGGACAGATAAGGCCCAAACACATATAGACATGGCCAATGGGAGAGGTCTTTGGACAGACAAGGCCCAAACACATATAGACATGGCCAATGGGAGAGGCCTTTGGACAGACAAGGCCCAAACACATATAGACAGGGCCAATGGGAGAGGCCTTTGGACAGACAAGGCCCAAACACATATTGACAGGGCCAATGGGAGAGGACATTGAAACAGTCAAGGCCCAAACAAACACAACTTCAACCAAAAAACTTGTCAATAAGCCCACAATTACACACATATGTTATATGTCAAATATCAAAACATAATATTATTATACATTATAAGGAATAAGAATATATAACAAAGCTGAAGTGCATTTAAACACTTATTTCTGGACCCAAGGGCTGTATGAACAAGCCACAAGAACTGCCAATTATGGAAGTCAACTCTTCGTTAATCTCTGGGTTAACAACCGATAATGGCCACGATATCTTGGAGCTGTCTCTTGTAAGCAGGTGAGATATCAGGGGTAAGTTTCTCAAAAAGACATCAATTACCATCAGCAGAATCACTATTTGCATTGTTTTTTTTAGAAACAGACCCCTGGTTTTCTCAAGAAGATCAATAAAAATGTATGTTGACCCTTGGGTTCCAGAAGTAGTGCCAGGCCACCAATTAAGCCACTATAACAATAACTCACTCCTTTAACGCCCATCTAAAGAAGTAAAGGGAAAGAAAAGAAAGTAGTGTTAGAGAGAAAGATAAAGGGTTGATAAATAAATATTACGCCTCTCTGCCTAAACAAAGTACATATTTTTTTTACTTAAAATCATTTTTTCTGGTGTTTTGTGCCTTCTAATTTTAATCTATCAATGGAAGATATTACCCATAATGCTAAGCAAGAACAACTTGCATAGGCTTATGGGAAAAGGTACTTAAAGCAAAAGCCTATGAAAATGACTTTACATGTTGAGAATAATTACAGTTGTCTATTTTGAAGAGTTTCATCCACATATCACAAAATTTAATGTTCAGGCAGACAGAACACAGTTTCAAAATTATCTATAAGTTAAAGTTATCGAAATAATTATTCAAAATAAAATTCACAGCATCATGGAAAGATGACAATGGTGCCATTTGTATTCAGTTTTGCACTTGAATAATGTTAAGGTTTATTTTATTACTTGCATCTAGCTCCATTATATGAAAGCCATGTACTTCATGCTTTTTGACTAAAAATTCTTTAAATCCTGAGCTATGCTTTTCATAGTAATCTTACATGTTTTAGGAATAATGACGAACATTTTTTTCCAGTTTCTTCAGTATCTTTACAGAAGCTTTGGAGTTGCTCCTGTCATTCTTTGGTGTTACAAAAGCATGTCTCAAGTGACATTTAAATATAGAATCTTGCCATGTATTTGTCCATGATGCTCAAGATTACTACTCTAATGTTAACGCAACAAACAATATCAAGAATATGTTATAGCACATTACAATATAGATGGCAATATACAGCATATATGTGTGAGGTTACAAGACATCTATGATAAAATCATCACAGCCAATCCACAGGAATTCTCTCCTTATTTGAGCAAATCATCATTATTCCTTACAACATTAGGCTTTGATGTTCAACAATTTGGTTAAATTTATAGCATAGAAATCAAGGTATTTCTTCATTAAAGACATACATGTACATACCATACAGGCCTATTTTCGTAACATAGTGTAGGTATATTAAAGTGGCCCAATTTTAAATTGCCAAATTTTTTTCACACAAAAAGTACTCTTATATATTAGTGGTTTTAGATTAAAGACAAGTAACCATTGGACCAGAGGACCATGGGGTAGTTTATAATTTCAGTTTCTCTTAATCTTCAAAAGGGCTGTATGAGGTACATGTATTTCATAGTAGTAAAATACCAAGATATATGAAGCGGATTGAGCAACCAAACATTACTATAACTAATTAAATATAAATCCAGAAGATGTTAACCTGCAATAGGCTTTTAACATGTTATTTTCACCATTTTATATCATCATCGAATAGCATGCCAATGTTACAAGGAATCTACATACATAATGTTAAAATGAGTGTATTTAGAAGTCCCTGAAGTTACATGTATTACAAAACCAATATAAACAGGACTGACTCAGTCCACAACAAAGGATTTACTTCTGTAATGCAACTAATCATGGTCAAGTTTACTCCACCAATCATGAAAATGTTAACAAACTGCTCAATTTTCTAAATTCTTATAAAATAGAGTTTTTCTATGAAAATCTGTTAAATGGGCAGGTATCAGGCCCCAACAGTTACATAGCATTTGACAGTATGTATGTAGATACAAACACAACACCTACAATACAAGGTTACCAGTATATGCGATAGTGTGCTTTACTATACATATGCAAAATATGCCCTCATAAAACACAATAATATACCCTCAATACACACACATTAATATGCCCTCATACATACCTTGCCAAGATCCTCTGAGGTGATAACACCCTCAGATTCTGCCAGCCAAACCTCAAGATCTTCAACATTGCGGTTGTACTGCTGAAGATCACTTGCATCCTTCAGTTTGGAGCCTTTACGTTCACTTTGCTCTACAAGTTGAGCCCAGAGACTCTGAAGCTCATCCAAGTGGTCTCTGGAATAAACATAAACAGATCAATGAATTTCAGATGTAATTTGTGAGAATTGTTAGAATTACTCCTTTGATTAACCTTGGTATCAATATCATTTTTACAATAGCAGGGTTCGTACACCTTTTTCAAAATGAATTTCCCTGACATTTCCCTGACATTTCCAGGCAAAAAAAGAAATTTCCAGATCTAGTTTTCCTTGCACGGCCTCTAAAAAGTCTCAAACTATATTATTTAAAAGACAAGACTTATTATGAAACATTTCGGTTTGTCTTTTAGTACCATTTCTCATGACTCAACTTTACTTTTACAGGCCGTCTTATTCACCAATTTATTCCTGATACATTATATTCCTAATTTTACATATTTACAAAGGTAAACATACATGTACAGGGGCATAGTCAGCATGTGTCAAGGGGATGCATTTTTGGGGGTTTGCATCACTGCGAGTGAAGGAAACCCAAAGGGGGGTACGGGGGAAATTTTTCAAAATTGACAATTGTATATGGTGCATTCTAAGCATTTCAAACTATAATTTGTTAATGTTTTGTAATGAATCCAAATAAAACCAGAACAATGGCAACGCGTAGCGAATCCCATCGAACAGAAATGGCTGGCATTTTTACATTTGAAATATATAGCAAATATTATAAAATAACACCCATAAGAAAGGCCACCATTTTCAAAATGGTTGATCACTAGCCAAGTTGTCATCAGAAGAAGTAATATGCTTTTAAGTAGCCACATATAAAATTCTTAAAAAATCGCCAATGCTGGCCATTTTTTTAAATTGCCGCTTACTACCCAAAATGTCATAAGACAGTATGCAATCCTTACGAGTATTCACATATCAAATACGAACAAAATCGCTCTATTACTTTTTGAGTTATAATAAAAAATGTAAAATAACACACATAAAAATGGTGGCCATTTTTCAAAATGGCCGACTACTCCCCAAAGTTTTATTAGACAATGTGCCATGCTTAAAGTATTCACATATCAAATATGAACAAAATCGCTCCACTACTTTTCAAGTTATCGTAAAAAATGTAAAAGTGACAGCCATTTTTTAAAATGGCCGCCTACTACGCGAAGTGTCATGAGAGAGTGTGCAAGGCTCATGAGTATTCACATCTCAAATATGAACAAAATCGCTCCACTACTTTTCAAGTTATAGTAAAAAATCATAAAAATGGTGGCCATTTTGAAGAATGGCCGCCCACTACCCAAAGTGTCATTAGACAGTGTGCCATGCTTATAGTATTCACATATCAAATATGAACAAAATCGCTCTACTACTTTTTGAGTTATAGTAAAATATGTAAAATAAAACAAGTAAAAATGGCGGCCATTTTTCAAAATGGCCACCTACTACCCAAAATGTCATTAGACATTGTGCCATGCTTTAAGTATTCACATACCAAATATGAACAAAATCGCTCCACTACTTTTCAAGTTACATTGATATCCTATCATAGCCTTAACAGTATTTTGCTAGAACATTATTTTTTCAACAATGATACAAAATTCCCTGACATTTCCCTGACACATCTACTGTTTCAAAATTCCCTGACATTTTTTGCCCTTTTTGACCCAATTTTAAAATTCCCTGACATTTCCAGCACCTGGAAAAATAAATCAATTTCCCTGACATTTCCAGGTGTGTACGAACCCTGAATAGTCAGTAGCCTTTAGTTTTCTTAAGTAAAATCTTAGGCATTACTTATCTAAAACAATTTATGACTAAATTATCAAATAAAACATCATATCATATATACTTGACTCTTACAGGCACTTTAGATTAAAGTAGGGTTGAAAATTTTCTTCAATAAATCCATACCTGATCTGCTCTTTAGCAAAATGGTCAGATTCAATTAACTCTCCACCAGTTTTGGTGACACCTTCAATGCGGCTCTGGTTGGCTTGGAGTTCAGCCTCAAAGTTCTGGTGTTTCTGCACTTTGCCTTGAAGGTTGGTAGGGTCCTAGAATGAGTGAGATTATATATATTGTCTGAGGTCATTGTTTCTTTAAAACATTAATTTTTTTATAACTCCTACTAATAGAAATATACCTGGAACGATATCTTTCTATCATTTAGAATTGAAATTTTCTGAATATGGATTTGAAAATTCATGAAAATAATCATACATTTTTAAAGCCAATCTATGATCAAAATGAAAATTGGTGCAAACATGTATGACAGTTAGTGACTCTTACCATGTAACTTTCATCACTAGCAGTCTTGAGTTTCTCATTGATCCAGCCCTTGGTTTCATCGTAGTCACGTTCGAATATCTGGTAGCGGTAAGATTCTTCCAGCATGTGGCGTCGTAGAGTTGACTTCTCATAAAGAGCATTGCGACGAGCCAGAAGCTATAAAATATAAATGTTTACTAAGTTAAATTTCACAAACAATATGACTTCATAATACCATATCTATATAAGCTTTGACTGATCAGTAAGAGGTGAAGATTATGTCTATTGAGGGTCTATATTTGAAAATTTCAGTGGTTGATTTTGAAATCATTTTAGGAGGGGAGAAAATGTGATATTTTAAGACTGGCTCAAAACAAAAGTTGAAATGTACTCACAGCATCCCTACGCTGAGCCACATCATCTGCAGCGTAATGTTCATTCTCAATTAGCTTAGTAGCAAACTCATCAAGCGCCTTGATCTTCTCCTCTTGGGCAGCCAAGGATTTTTCGAAATCTTCATGTTTTTTGATGAGCGCCTCAACGCTATCAAGAGAATCTCCCAGGTCCTCATTGGTCAAGAAAGCTTCCTGTTTCGTCATCCAGGTGTCAGCTTGTTCTGCAATTCATGAAGGGACAAGGTTAATAAACAATAACAAGCAAACATTCAATAATACACATGTGTTTTGTATTGTTTTGGCAAGGAGGTGGTAAAAGTTTTTATGCTTTATTAACATATATCAAATTAGGAGGTGACTTATAATTTGAGAACTTAAATATATGTTCTATAATATCTTAAATGTCATATTGACAAAGTATACAGAAACTGCCATTATGTGTTTACTGTAAAAGAATTATACTGAAGTTTAAACTATTGTAAATTACAAAAGTGTAACAATGCAGACACTGAATCAAATGATGCATAACCAACAAACCTGTGTCTCTGTAGAAGAGCTGCAGGTCCATGCACTGTTCATACAGGATGCGTCTCTCCTCCCACAGATCCAACAAGCCAGTCTTCTCGTTGGCCAGTGTCACAAGCTTTTCCTTCACTTCCTCAACGGCATAGTGCTCACTTTCTAGAAGCTTCTGTCCGGCCTCGGCGGTGGCACGGAAACTGTCCTCTCTAGCATCAATCTCTCCCTAAATGAAAATGTTGATTAATTTTTTGAAATTCAATTCATAAATACAAATATAAGTAAAAAATAAATGAAATTTTGGGGAAATGGTGTTCTGATTTCTAGAGGAGAGGTATACCAAGTATTTTTTGGAAGATATTCCCTGTTTAGGAAAATTGCAAATCTAAAATTTTGTTTATCAGTAACGTACCTTATGTTCTTGGTGTCTCTCCAACAGAGCCTCTGCTCCAGCAACATCTTTAGCCAAATCATCGGCAGAAATGATGGCTTTGATGTCATAGATCCAAGAGATCAAATCTCTGTACTCAGCAAGGAAACGATGAAGGTAGTATGAATCGTCTAGGCGGGATTTACGTTCGGCGGCCTATAAAATAGAACAGAGAATTGATTAATGGGAGTAGAAAGGGTAAATTTCAAAGAATTAATGACAATTTACAATATTTTTGCATTTATCATTCTGTTTGTGTAAATCAAAATAAGAACAAAAAAGGAATGACGAAAATAAACATATTGCTTACTAAAACCGAATTAAAATGATCAAAATATTTAACTATAGTACTTACTTTCCCACTCAGGCGGTCCCAATCTTGCGCAATCTCAGTTTGTTTCTGGCGGATCTGATCTTGCTGGTCAGGGTGGCTGTCACAGAGGCGGTCTGCTTCTCCACTCAGGGTCTTCACTTTCTCTTCCAGGGCATTAAGGTCACGCTCTACACCATCGTGTTTACGCTGAAGAGCCTGGACGCTGGCGAGGTCACGTCCATAGTCGTCAGATGAAATAATGGCTTCCTTTTCAGTAATCCATGCGATTGTCTCATCAGCATCCCTGTTAGGTTAAAGAAGTTATTAATTAGAAATTGATGGAAAATCATTTTGCCAAGAAACCCGCTAGCCAAGTAGTATAACTAGTCTTGATTAAGGCCCCCCAATTAGCCATTAAAACAGGATACATAAAATCACACATCTTTCTAGTGTTTTGAGGACAGATGAGATAAAGTATATAATATAATACAGCCTACCTATTGAAATGTTGGATCTCATGGGCACCATAGAGTCTCTCTTGGCGTTGGAGAGATAATTGGCGGAGTCTCTCCCATGCTTCGTTCAACTCTTGCTGGCGGCGTGAAATAGTTTCTTCATCTGGGTGTCCTTCTTCTAAAAGTTTAGCTCCGAGTAGGTTCACCTCGTTTACCCGATCTTCGTGGTTTGCTAGATCCTAAAAATTAAATAATTCAAAACATTGAACAAAATTATCTAGAACTTGATTTTCAACATTTTAAGTTACACATAAAAGAATGAGTCAATAAAATAGTATACTTTTAAAACATTAAGATTTGTTTCACAGAATTTTAAATACTAAATGATTCAGGAAAAAATGTGAGAAAATCAAAGACGATACCTTGTTGAATTCATCGAATTTCTTCTGTAGAGCCTCAACGTGCTCCAAATCTTGACCAATCTCACTTGACGACACGAAAGCCTCTTTATCAACAATCCAGAACATAACCTCATCGCATTCCCTCAAGAATTGGACCAATTGGAGAGACTGTTGGAGTTTTTGTCCCTTCTCGGCTAGTTTACGTAGAAGAAGGTCCCATAGGCGGTGGAGCTCTTCTAAACGTATCTTGATCGTCTCAGATGCGTAATGTTCTTCATTCATCATCCCAATTCCAGTCTCGTCCAATTGTTCCAAGGCATTGCTGTGGGCGGCAACTTCTGCCTCGAAAGCCTGATGCTTCTGGATCTTTGCCTATAGTGAAAACAACATTTCAAACTTTAAGCCAATTTAACATAATAGAATGGGGATATTTGACAATTCAGTCTCTTATGATTTAAAGGATGCATGGTTTCACAATATAAGCACAGATTATAATAAAGAACATGAATTATTTGTAAAATGACATATAAATGAAAGGACAATAGATTGATATGAAAGGATTGACCATGCATATCATTTAAGGGAGATTACAAGGAAGTCCTCCAAATCTTATAAATCAAGGTCAATTACAAAATTGGTATATTGCATATAAAACCAGATTTGCATTTCTGGGCAGTACCCTATCCCCAATTATTTTTTACAAGAGAGCGTGTGAAATGAACATATGGGCTCAATATATGATATGGGCAATCTCAGAATTTTTATAAGAACCTAGACATATGCAGTCATGTACAATATTTTTAGAGTTTTTATAGCGAGGAAAGTGACCTAAAGCTATTTGACTGAAGAAAAATAAGGGAGGTAAGTTTAAAGTTTCTACAACTCGCATTTCAAAGCCTTATGAGTAACTCAGACTAAAATATAAGCAAATGTATGCGCAAGATTTCGCATTAACACAAAAATGTTCATTATCAAAAAATATTATAGACACGAGCCAGAAGTTACAGCTGGAGGATATATCATATATGATTCACCAGTCACATGACTGGTTTAAACCTATCAGATAAGGGCATTTGATGTGTTAATGACTTAGGTATTTTGGGGTTATGTGTAACTTGATATGTGGGATTTCTTATCTTGTTACTAGTTATACATTAACATGCTGCTGTGTAGCATAAACTTAATATAAGGGATGTAATGATTTACTTATTTCTTCCAGTATATTTTCAAAATATCTATTCAAAATGGATCGTTTCACTTTTGCCTGCATCTTCATTCTATGAATAATATTATGATAAAAGAACTGATAAATCATTCAATCAAAAATAGTAAAGCCTTGTTTAATGAATTGTCTGTAAAAATGAGATGGTAACACTAATATTGGTTTGGTCACATCTGGTGTTATTTAATTACATCTTTTTCCTTCATGTAGCCATCAGGCGCAATCTATGATGATTGAATTATGGGGCATACCAACCCCCTTCATCAGCACATCACACCTGCTCTTACAAAAACCATCATGGTATTACTTATCCAAATAAGAGGGATATGAAAATAAATGTGTATGAGAGATCGTCAAAATGATGATTTCTTCAAATTACAAGCACAGGTATTATTTTCAGCAGTTCTCATGGTATTATTTTCTCAAGACAAGGCTAATACAGTGTAGTTAGGTTTATTAGAAGGTTGGATGTCTAGAACAGATGAGGCTATGCTATGCTGTATCTAAAAATAGCACATTTATTCTGCATAATCTCCTCCACCCAGTGTTGTATCTTGTAACATGATTCAAGATAGCTGATACATCTAACTCTACTCAGGGTGTAGCGAGATTTTCTCAAAGCTCTACTCATCACCACTGATGCCAGAAACTGGACTATGACTCTTTCCTAAATACTTAAGAGTGGGGAGGGGGTGTAATATGATATTATGTCCATCAATAGGGTTGCTCCAACGTTTTTAAATCAAAATTCCCTGAGTGAACGTTGAATTTTCCCTGAGTGAAGATTCTTTATATTTATTTAGTCTCTTACAGACTTTCAGCTTGCACTGATTCAATCATTACATACTATTGATAATATGAATGTGTTATAATCAACCAATATTTCCTGCTCAACTCTATCTGGATTATCTCAACTTGTGGAATGCATAATATATTGATTACATCTCTATGTTGCAGTACCACATATGTTATTTCATTCTAAACAGAAGCAAATATACATATGTGCGTGAAGTCTGTATATAAAGCATTAATGCATCATTACATTCACAGCCTCTTGTTTTTCAGAGAACTTTTTGTAACTGACTTTTTCAATCAATCGGAGTCAGATAATATATTCATGTAACCCCTTTCCCCTCCTGTTATATGGAACTAAGATGACTGACCAGAAATGCAAGGGATCGTTAATGAATATATAACAAACTTAAAACCTGGTACACTAGGTTTTAAAACACTCATTTGCTTCTAGTTTATTTTACTTCACTCAAATAGCCCCATTAAAGCTTAAAGTGATTTCATCATTGACCTCTATCCTATGTGCACTTGTTAATAAAGGCAGATTTGACTACTCAACACACCTGAAGGTTGGTTGGGTCCCTCCAGCTCTCATCAGAGGCGGCTTGCAACTTCTCGTTGATCCAGCTTTCCAGCTCATCAGCGTCACGCTTGAAATACTGGTAGCGGCGGGCATCTTCCAGCATCAACCTACGACGTTTGGTGGCATCTTTGAATTGCTCATAGCGGGTGAGGACCTGGGAACGTCTCTCTTGTATATCTTCCTTTGTCTCAAGGATCTTGATCTCGCGGGGTGGCGCTACTTCTCCCTCCATCTTGATTTACTACAAATATAAAATGAGATGCAAAATCAAATGTAGACAAACACAAAAAGTTCAAAAGTTAATCGATATAGAGTGTGACCCCATTGATCCTTCAGGCGGTTTTTAAAAAATGTTAGCCTGAAAAATTAACCAAAACTATATAATGTAGCTAAGTGTCTCATTCCTGACTTAAAAGCAATATATGTAAAAGCAAAAAGCTAAGTTAAATTCTACCTGACTTCCAAACTTGAACGATGTATACCAGAATGCAAAAAAGGGCATAAAGAAGTGCATATGCCACAAATAACAGAACTATATATAGCAAGAATATGTCCGGGTGTTCATCAAGAAAAGGACAGATTTTCATGAGTTAAATCTCTAAGAATCAATCTCCTGCAGTCTCATTGAGTGTTAATATCCTGGTGAATCATTCCTATCTTGCAAAATATGCAAAAGCATCAAATATTCCTTTCATAGTAAATCCTAACTCCTGGTAATATTCTAGCTTATAAATAAAATCCCATATGATATCTAATTCAGATATATATGATACCCCTTGAATATATACTGCGCAGTGATCTAAGTAATTTCTTTGATTTCATGCAGTGGGACCATAAAATGAGGAAAATCAATACCTTGCCAGCATACAGGAATAAAAATGTTACTAATAAATGCAGACTCTAGGCAATCGATATATGTGTCTGCCATTATGTTTTCCTTCCGGTATGGTTTATATTCAGCATTTTGTATTGGCATTTATAAGTATACAGAAATTTTCAAGTTTGACCCCAGAGACAACTTGGTTGCCACAAGATTCACAAATCAAAATTCTCAGGCATTTACCTGTAACTTGTTTTTATCAATGATGAATTAAAGCAAAAGAGACAAATTACCTAAGGTGGTTTTAATTATTTCATTTACTTTTTTTTCATTTCATGTATCTTTTCAGTTGTGATATAATTTTTAGATTTTCAAAATTCTACTGAAGTTAAGCTTGCATCATTTTTCTACAAATCATTTCATTTGTTTTCAATACATTTAAAATTAACTATCGTTGGGGGAAATGTTGAAATTCTGACTTTACCATGACTCTCAGTCTGGCAGGCCTGTTACAAGTAGGATTTGACAAAGTAGTATGTGAAACATATAACATCCAGGAGTATAGGAGTTCTGAACTTGGATAATCCAGATCTATGTCGGTGATATAATATTAGCCAGGCTCAATGCTTACAAAGTAGAACTTCAATGTAGATCAACCTTTTTTTCTACAATTCAGATTTTCTTGAAAAAAACCTAGGTGAAATATTTACTGATGTTTCACAAAATATGTAAAAATTAGTCAGGTTATTTCTAGAAAGAATCATTTACTTACATTACATTCAATGGAAAATCATATTTTAATTAGTTTAAAAAGATTGCACAATTCAGATTCTCTTTGAATTGTGATCATTTATTATTGAACAAAAAATGTGTTTATAAATATATTTAAGAAAATACACCAATCTGATCTTGAGAAAAAAATAATCAATTTAATTAAAATAATCAATTCTGTTATTCCATCGTGTAATGATCAACATTGCCATGTAAAGGTCTAAAAGAAATAATTATGTCTACATCACACTTGATACAAGCGTGCTGCCCCTGAGCCATCAGGTCAATTTGAATAAAGCTGATATTTTTCGGATATAAGATATTACAGAAATAACTCCTATTACTTCACTAAATAATTTGAAAATGAATAATTATATTACTGATATTATCAGAATGCATGCCGAGTGAAAACTTTATCTAAATCTGGAAGTAATATTGTTTCATTCTGGAGGTTGACTTCCATCTTAAATTCTCGTCGACCGAGATCTTATGCGAGAGCGAGATTTAGGATGTGCGAACTGACTGGGCAATAGTCAGTGAACTTTTTTATTTATTTATAACACTATTGAAGAATATACAATTATGGTACTGGTGCCTAGCGCCAGTGGCATTATAGGCTAACATTATTGGAAAAATTACATTATTGAATACATGTACTTAAAATGTTTTGATAGATTTTGTACAGTGACCTTCTACCTTATATTCATCATGAAACTTGAATATCATGCTGTTGTGGGGCAAAGAATGGTAGTGCTGATGTGTGGATTACATTTAAATGAGCGATGGGGTTTACTTGAACTTCACCATTTACTTGTTATTAGTATTTTGAGGTTCCATTTGAAAAAGGTGTCAAAGTAACTCCATGTACCAAAGTTACCTAAAAATGAACCAATATGATATGGTGTCAAAGTTTCCAAATAAACACTAAAACCACAGATTCAGTCCATTTAAATCGTAGTGATATTAGTACTCAAATTTTTTTATACCATTCAAAACATTCCTTGCAACTGAAAGTGGTTCCACACTAAATGTAATTGCTAGGAACTATTTTTCTATTGCTACTTTTTTTATTTGGATTGATAAAACAGATTATGAATGCCTTAATTTAACTTTTACCGTGGCATATATTATTTTGACAGGAAGGCAAAGAATAATAAGACACTAAATAAATGAATGAAGTCTGATTTGTCCCTTATTAACAGTTTGTATTCTTATATTTCTGAATATTGCCTGCGAAATCATTGTTTTAAAAATCAATTTCTTTATGTCTCATCATCTTGAGCAGCCGCTAATGATAATACTTCTACGAAATGATCTGGCCAGCATCTGTTCACCCTGCCAAACCATCTTGATCCACAAGGTTTCAGATGCTCAAACTTCGACCTTGGAATTCGAAGATGCTGCCATGTCATTATCAAATGGTGAGGTCAGGGATCTCAAGATCAAGATGGTAAAAATGCAAAAAGCAAACAATAGAATAAGCTATATAGGGTTCTGACAGAATAACGGATAAATATACAGATTAATGAAGGTTTTCTTTCATGGACACAAATCAATCAGCCTAGCAGACAATCTTAGAATCTGACCCAATTATTCAAATAACTTTCGTGGGAGGGGCAATTTCGGCGTGAGATTATGCAAAAACTAAAGCTTATATTTACTCATAATGAAGATAGAATACATAATATACATTCCTACATTAGTTGGATGATACTAAGTTTATTTGATTCTGTTAAATATAGGCGCAAAATGAAAAAAATGTACAACATTTTTATTTACCTTACTTCCTCGTCCAAGATGGCGGCTAATTGAAGATAATCCCGTTATTAGCTTTCCTCCCCTCTATTAAAATGTCTATTTTGTGAAATTACGAATAATGCTTCATACAAGTATAAATTTATGTTTCAAAAAAGTTTGAATAATTTAAAAACAAATTTTAGCAAGAGTAATTTATTGATTTTCCTTGTCTAATTTAAAAAATGCGTAATTTATTGATAGACAATGAGGAAGTTTTAGAATTTAACAGCCATTGGAAGAGCATTGACCCGGAAGTGTAATCCTTTTGGCTTGGGGTCATAATCAAAAGGTAAATATTGCTGAAATGTTGTGCAAAAGTTAGTTTTGCAGTAAAGCAGGGCTGCTTTATGGATTACATTGTATTTATTCTATGTGTTGAACAGTAAGTGCTTATTAAAATCTGTGTAGCATAGGTACTAGACCGAGGCCAAAGCTGAGAATCTACATAAGTTGAGGCCTGCAGCTTTTGTAAACTCTACAAAAACTTGAAAAAGCTTTACAAATTACACACAGCAGCAGTGGTGTAGTTCTAGCCTCAGGTAATGTGTAGTAATATCCATAAAGTGCCCGCAGTACAGGCATCGGAACAGATGAGTTCACTCCGGAACCCAATACTCATTTCTCCGAAACCCTAGTCCAGACCTACAGGTAGCCTTAGACTATATCCTATTTAGTCTGAATTATATTCAGACTATAAGGCACCTATGTTAAAGTATGGTAATTCTAAATATTTGTTTACATAGGAAGTGCTATTCAAAATGGCCGATTGGGTAAAATTAATTTTCACATTTGTTA
This sequence comes from Owenia fusiformis, assembly GCA_903813345.2. Lineage (NCBI taxonomy): Eukaryota > Metazoa > Annelida > Polychaeta > Sabellida > Oweniidae > Owenia > Owenia fusiformis. Next base: position 8,063,243 of record CAIIXF020000006.1, read on the forward strand.
CTTCAACTAGCTTTATTTCCACTTGACAATATGCTGTGTTACTTTTTATTGCATTTAATTGTACCTTACTATTTAATTGAAATTTTGTAATGCTTATTTTATTGAACAAATGGTTCCTCTAATTGATAATTTTGTGCAAAAAATTTCACTGCAATTTCCACAGGAAAGTAGTACATCATAACAGACTGACTTCTAGTCAGTCTGTTGGATACATACTACAGGTAGCCTGGTAGACTGTATCCTTCGTCTGAATAAATTATATCGGTCTATTGGATACATACTACCTAGCCTGGGGCCTCGTTTCTTATCTGACATATTCTTATGGCCCCGGCTAAATGGTCAAGAAAATACCTAATAGTAAAGAAAGCCGTTATAAAGTTTAACGACGTTGAACCACCGGAACCCATAACTCCGGAACCCATGAATCCCACGATGCATTTTGCGTAGCTATTTGCGTGACCTGAATGTACTAAATCAAAAAAATTACGAAATTTTGTTTTAACACCTGAATGCGAAATAGAACAGTGACACCATCGGCTATATTGGTTTATGTCATTACTATAACAATCAGTATACCGAGTACAATCCATAAAAGCTTGCATAATGATCAACAATATTTGGAAATTACTGCTCTAGATCCCAGGCTCAAGATTTGCTTTCGGACACTTAACCAATTCTCATTCACACATAGAATAAAGCAGTACATCATTGGAAAGCTTGTCATTTGTTATTAAAGTTCCATACATTACACTAAATATCTCTGTCCCCCAAGGGTTGATTTCAATCTGGTATCAATGAGATTAAAGATAACATAGGCTTTCCAATGGTATGCTGTATGTGTGACTTTTTAAATCATAACAAAAAAACTGTACTTAATGTTGTCAAAAAATATTTTATATCATATACACAGAGAGTGGGGAGGGGGCGTTAATTTCAGGACAATTCTAATATCTGCTCCAATGCTTGTGGCTCGCAAAATTTTCAATGTTGCGCTAATTTATCCTCATTAATGACCTCTTCTTTTTTTGTGATCTGACAACAAAAAATAGAGGTCCATGCTCAAATCAAATGTATATTAGAGTAGGTTGCAAAGTTCACTGTTTCATTCTGAATCAAGCCTCAGAAGGTCGAAGGAATTATTGTTAATTTTGAGATCTCTTCAAATGTGAGTTCAAGCAAAGGATTAGTTATTTAATTCTCTTAACATTGTTTCTTTTTCAGTTTGGTGCAACGGGGATAGGGTGGTGCTGTTCATGTCACTCAAGTGAGTCTTTTGGATGAGGCCCATTGATTTGATCAGGTAAGTACATATATGTTCAGATATTTTAAGCGGATCTTGTATAGATTTTGTATAGTTTTAAATCCATTTGCGCATGATGAAAATAAGCATATTGTAACCTAAATGTTGTAAAAAGAATTTATCATGTGACCCACATGAAAAAACAGTCAGTGAGGGAGCTCTGGAATGGAATGGTCAGGATTTATTTTATGTATTTATTTGAGAGCAGTTGCATTTTTTTCAATTACCTATGCCTTTCCATGCCATGTGAATGTAGCATATGGTATGAATAAACTGTAATTCATTATGTTTCTGTTAACAGATTCCTTCGTATACAAAGAAGTTACAACAACTGGGCTAAAAATCTAACAAGTACAAGAAATATGGCTGTAAACACCCAAATAGCCCCAAAACAGATTACAACATTTGTTGTATATGACCTTGAAACTACTGGGTTTCAAGATAGGCCTAAAATTACAGAAATGTCTATGATAGCAGTCCATCGCAATGATCTGTTGAGTGACACAAGAATTGGATTACCAAGAGTTCTAAATAAACTCACCATATGTGTTTATCCCATGAAGGAAGTTTGCCCTGGAGCTGCTGATGTCACAGGTATTGCTAGACTGAAATTTAAGCTCCAAGGTATTGAAAATGGTGCAAATGTCCTTCACCCCGAAAAGATTGTTTTTCTATTACAACTTTTAAATAGTACTATTTATTCATATTGGTCATTGGATATCAGAACCGACTTAGAACAAAATTCCTGCAGAAGAATGGTTGATTTAGCTCTTGCATGGGGTGAGAGATAAAGCAGCTTTGGAGTTAAATTGAGCAAAGTTCTTGATATATTCTCTTGGTCAACTGTGATGCTCTGATTCTTTACCAAAATTAGATGTTCCAACTCTGTGACTATATGAATGGCAAGATCAAGTCAAATTGAAACAATGACCTAAGTACTTACATGTTGGTACACATTCATTCTCTTTCTGATAGGCTATCTGTTTCTGTCCTATTGTACAACCCTTGCTTTGCTGTTTTCAGGTCTTCACAATGATAATCTGTATTTCCAAAAGGATTTTGATGAAGAATCTGGTCAGATGATTATGTCCTTTCTCCGAAGACTGGCTCCACCTGTCTGCCTTATCGCACATAATGGTAACTCCTATGACCATGGAATTCTAAGAAATGAATTGGATTTCTCAAAGACTGGAATTTCTGGTGACCTTTTATGTGCTGATTCGTTACCTTGTTTTCGTCAGCTTGATTCACCCCCTAAATTAAATGGTCAAATTTCCACACCAGATGGGGCTTGTGCTGTAGATACTCCACCTATAAAAGGTATTGTGGATCAATCCCAGAATGAAACAGGGCCAACAAATGGGCTACAAAGAAGTAACAGTGTTAAGCGAGAGTTGTTTGGGGTTTCTGCCACAGCTTCTAGTATGGATGAAATGAATGATTTCGATTGGTCAGTAGATGTAACTGATGAGGAACTAATGACTATTAATTTACGAGACATGTGCAATAGCAATAACAACAATGAAAATAAAAAACATGAAAATGACGGCCAATTACTTTCTCAAAGCCAAACGGCAATGAAATTAGAAAAGGTTCCCACATATCCTGGGACTCCAAAACGACCAATTACAACTCCTAACAACAGCCAGGAAACTCCTGTTAAAAAGACGAAAAAGTTGTCGTATAAACTTGGTGAAATATACAAAAGAGAGCTTAAGAAACCATTGCTAAACGCTCATTGCGCTGAGGATGACTGCATCATGTTGTTGGAGATTATGCGCAAAAGAGCACCATCTGTGTGCGAATGGATGGACAATCATGCTGTTCCATTCATCAACATTCAACCACGGTATAAAGTAAGGTACCAAAGGAGCCCATTGCCCACCGGTCAGTTCCCATTCCAAGGCAGTTCAAGTCAAAATTAACTTTTAACTTTTGTCTCAAGTTGGTGTAATGATAGCATGACTATTTTTTTAAAAAGAGTGGTCCTCTTAATTATAACTTACTCTGAGGTTTCATCGAAGATTTCCAGCATTACTGAAACATTGACATTATCATCTGGAGAATTCCAACTTATTTTCTAAACTTCAGACACTTGTTTTAATAAGTAGTGTCTTGTAGTTACATAATTATCATGATTAAGACATATTTTTGGATAACATTGAACTGACTCTGCAAACTGCTGAGCTAAAAAAAACTAGTCTTATAGAGAATTAGTTATATATATATAGTAGTAATCTAGCAACCTAAGGTAAAAGTGAGACCCTATTTTCCACAGGGTTGGAAAGGGGAAAGTGTCAGAAATGTAACTATTACTACAATGGACTTCTATCACTGGTTGAGCTAGTACTTCATAAAGACAAGGGGATCATTTGATTTTTGTTTAATCTCCAAATTTCAAAGTAGAAACATTTCTGAAACGTTGTGTTCAAACTTCAAATCATGATTTAATAAATTTACCCCTTTTTAACAAAATGATTCATTTATCATCGTAGCCACTGTGGAAATCTGATAATCAGATTCATGAAACTGACACTTCCACCTTTCCAATGGTGTATTGGAGACTTTTGGGCAAGTTGTCACACAATGTGTCAGCACTTAAACCTTCATGGACAGTAGTTGAGTCTCTAGCTTGCTGAAGTATTTTTACATTATAGAGTATTTTTCATAAACATGGAACATGTTAGAGTATGAACTGGAACTTTTTTCTAAAATATGATAAATATTCTAACATTATACAGTAGTATGCAAATATGCATTTAATTTTACTTATATGTTACTGGTATACACTGCAAAATTATTATGTACATGTAGGCTTATGTATTTTACATTTTAGACTATGTTTGTCATTTTATGGATATACATGTATACTATTCGAATGTATATTTTTACAAGTTCATTTTCCTTTTAGTATATACTTATACACCATCAAATGTATGTGTCTACAAGGTTAAAAAACACTAAAATGTCATTTTATTGTAATGGGCACAGGCCTTTAATAGTCATAACATAGTCCCCAGACAATGAGAACCAGCACTTTTCTATTGTATAGTTATATAGACTAATCAAGGGAAAGATCAATACCCGGTGATTTCAGCGGGAAGTGGCGTTTCGTTCAGTGGATGAGCTGCGCGCGCACGCATAAATGTGATTATCCAATATAATTAGGGGAGGGCTATTTGAAATAGTTTTTGGTCTTAGGCGCGACCCAGGGCTGATGTCTTAAGGACATTTCGTTGAAAATGAGCCATTCGGCTGATAATTGGTGAGAGTTTGCGATCTTATAATATATAACTGTTACTCAGACACATATTTTGACACGATTCTGTTGGAAATAAGCTTTGAACCGAGAGATATTCACGATTGATATGCACATTTTTGATTGTGCCATTGCTTTTCCATTGCACAATCCATGTATTGATAGAAGAAACATTAATAATGCAGATTGGTTTACCTTCAATACATGGCAGACACTACATATCGGTCTATTAATACCAGTTTGTGCCTAAATAGTTTTATATTTCCATCCACGGCCTGGAGCCTGGGTGTGTTTGTCTCTTATGTGTATGCTTGTGCATGGACTTCTAATCACTAGCAGAATTTAACATGATGCAAACTCGACATTATAACTCATGCTGTAACATTTTGACTTCGCTGGAAAACAATAGGAATTATTTTTCTCGCCAATCAATCATGAATCACAATCAAAATTTCAGAATGAGCAATCAGGCAATGATCCAAATCAAGTTATAACATTATATGATATTCAGCAAGAAGTCCGGTAGAAATACAGAATATTTAAACATCAAAGCTGAAAGTTAAAAGCTAATCTGTCAATTTTCTGTCTGCAAAAGAGCGTTTACATTTGACACAATAACAGACTGAGGCTTTGAAATCTAGGATTCCCCAGGAAAATATGACGTCATACTAATTAGCATAAGGATTTCCCTATTGGTTTGGGTCGAGCCTTGTTCGAAAACACAATCCATAAATACATGCTAATTTCTAAGGAGATAGGAAGTGTATAACGTGTTTATCGATTTTGTTTAAATATTTAATCAATTATCAAATTGTTTAAGTGGATAAAGTGGTCACACTTGCTTCAATTCATAGCGAAATCGACGGATAGAAACTGACCGAATTCCCGATATCCTACCCCGTATTACTGTAGGCTATAAGCACAGTGACCTACAGAGGGCGCTATCACAAACAAGTACTGCACGAACCGATAAATTCCCGGGTATTGTAACGCCCTTGGACTAATATATTCAGGGCATTCAATTAGTAGTCTTCATACAAAGGATAGGTATCGATATGGAGAACTCAACAATGTTTTTCTCTTAAACCAATCATTAAAAACATTCTGTAAAAAAACATGGTATTTTATGTAATGTTGACTGATTGACAATAATATGATGCAAAAAATTATTTAGAAATATTTTATATAACTGTTTTTGTTAACAATTTTTGTTTTTTTAGTGAAATTGTTTTTGCTCCTTTCTGCCAATTCTTGAGAATGAAATAAAATGTCTTTCCGAACCTCGTTGGAACAAAATAGCATATACAACATGTTTTTAGACCTCTCAATATCATATTTATACAAAGGAATTTTTGGTTGATTTTAAAAAAGTATTCAAAAAATTAAAACAAAATTCTCCCAAAATAGATGAAAATCAAGATAAATCTTTTATTTCATTAACAAGATACTTTTTTAAAATCAACCAAAATCTCCTTTGTACAATTACAATATTGAGAGACCTAAACATGTTGTGTTTATGTCATTTTGTTCCAATGAGGTTCGGAAAGATGTTTCATTTCACTCTGGAAACATGATACCAAGAACAAAACAAGTTTTTGATGTGTTTTCTAAAACAATATAGATAAAAGTATTTATATATTTTTCAAATTATATTGTTACTATTCAAAAGATGACCATTAAATTGACGATGTGTAAAATTTCCAGAATTACTTGATGACTGGTTTAAGAGAAACGTGTGTTCAAAAAGTTCTCCATATCGATACCACTCCTTTTCAAATTTTTATTGTCTGCATTTTCACATGTTTCTACTGTTATTGAGAAATTTTCCCAATAATATGCAGTCAACGAATGAGTCCAAAATATAAAACAACAAACATTGTTACAGCCTTTTTATCAATACTTTTTGAATGCCTTGTCATGATGAGACTCTCATCAATCTTCCATGCTACCATAAGAATTTGTATTCAATAACAATATGTGCATGCTATACATAATATATGTGTATCTGTTCTTTGTACTTATATACAGTATACAGTAAATGTGCTTATATACACTACATCGCATATAATATATCCTAGGTGTTTACAGTATATGAGCTTGTATATACAGTATACAGTACATGTGCTTGATATATAGTGCATTTTCTTGGTATATACAGTATATATTGTCATATACATTAGTGAAATATTGTTTTGGTCTCTTACTTTTTGTGACAGCATATACAGTATATGTGCTTGATATATACGATATATGACAATCTGCTTTGTAAATTAATTTGTAAATTAAATCGTATATGTGCTTTGTAGACAATATGCATTCCACATACAGTACATGTACTTTGTAGTGCAATAAAAGTTATTATATTCATTAGATAATCATGTGTTCAAAGTACTATATACATGTACCACCATTTTCAAAATGACCCAACCTAACATGATCACAATTGGTTTTTACCTCACTTGACCTATCCATATTGGTGATCCTGACCCTACATGTTCTGCATGACCTTGTTATTGGAGAACCCATTTGATCTTCATATTGGCAATTGTGAATCTACATGACCGTTTTGTTGGTGACCCTTGTGAAAGAAATGATGGTCCCCCAGGGATTATGGTCCCCTTTGTTAACGGTCCTTACTGGCCCTGATTGCGTATAAGGTAATGAGGGAAAGCGTTGTATTTAGGTCACCATATAAATCAATGGAGAGTAGGACCATAATTTGATAGGACCTCCTACCCTTTTACACCCTGACCCTCTATGACATTCTTATAAGTGACCTTAATCTTACATGACCTTTATATTGTTGATCCTTACCTTACATGCTACATTCTTATCAGTGATCCTGGTGTAAAAGGGTAGGAGGTCCTATCAAATTATGGTCCTACTCTCCATTGATTTATATGGTGACCTAAATACAACGCTTTCCCTCATTACCTTATACGCAATCGGGGCCAGTAAGGGCCGTTAACAAAGGGGACCATAATCCCTGGGGGACCATCATTTCTTTCACACTGGGCCTACATCGCTACATGACCTAATATTGGAAAACCCATATAATCTTCATATTAGAAATTGTGACTCTAGTGATCTCTTTATTGGTGACCCTGACAATACATAACATTCTTATTACAGGATACATTTATTTTTTATATTAGTGATCCTGGCCCTAAATGACCTAATATACATGGAAAGTATGGCCTTTTTGGGCATAAATGGGCCTTTCCCAGTTTCTAGACCTTATTTTTAACTTAAGGCCAAATTATCAAGAAGATGGGCCTTAGAATTTTCAAAATTTGGGCCATGGACGTCTAATATACATTCTTTGAAACCAGATAGATATCAATTACATCTTCCCAAAATTTGGATTCTTCTTTCGCCAGAACATTCTCTTCGTCTGTGATTTGGGCCCACTTTTTGGTTTTAGGGGAATTTTTATAGGAATATTTTTTTCATACTTCTAACCCCCTCCCTTTTTGATTCCTGAAATTTTTAAAAGTTAATTATGGCCCGTTTTTTGATAATTTGGCCTAATAAGGCTCAAAAAGGCCAAGTAATGACCAAAAAGGCCCTCATATTGAGGCCTTACAAAATTTTTGGTCCCAAAATTGTTCCTACATCATGAACTATTATCGACTTATCATTTAATTGGATTGTTCATTTCTGGATAATCAGTAATTTATTATTTGATGTTGGACTCTTCTAAACAAAGCAGTGAACCCGACTTATATTCACACACGTTCGTTAATTTAACGCAACCTACAATAGCGAACGTTTGCAATTTCACTGAAACAGCGGCAAAAATCACGTGAAAAGTAAACAGAAGTTGACTCAGAGAGGAAAGCGTCAAAGACGTCCTGCTCTACTGTTCACTCACGATAATGTCAAGTAGCGTCAGTTCAAGAATAATTGTGGTACCAGTTGACTACAGCGAACATGCAGAGATGGCATATGCCTGTGAGTATGGGAGTAGACTGAGCAAAATTTGAAAATTCAAAATTGGAATATTTTCTTTGGACAACTTCCACTGATTTTTTGAATTTGATGTCTTGGAATGGGTGGGGAAAGAGCCATTGGTGTCAGACTACGGTTTTAAAACGCTCTAACCACTAGAGTTCAGCCTTCTCAAAGTGTCAGCCATACCGAAGGGGGGAGGGGGTGTTCACTTTAGCAGATCATGTCATGGCTATAATCTATATAAGTTGGAATATTGGTCTGCCGGTTACTGCTTAATTATTTCCTGGTTATTATTTGGTTGGTTGCTTTATTGATCGTTTAGATTGCTAGTTTGTTGTTTGGTTGCTTGATCTATGGACCTGAAGAAACCTAGGACCCTTGGATCCAAGGGCTCTACTGACTGACAGGGCCGTCAGATGGGGGGGGGGGGTGCGATGGGTGCGACCGCACCCCCCTTTTTTCTAATTTTTTTTCATTGACTCATACACTTTGAAAGTGCCCAGAAAGCACCATATTGCATCTTAAAATTGTAAATTCTTTTAGGGAAAGTAGGCCATCCCTTACACGGTTTATTCCCATTTCGCCCCTTCCCATTTCGCCCCTTCCTATTTCGCCCCTCATTTATTCCCATTTCGCTCCTTCCCAATTGGCCCCTTTCCCATTTCGCCCCTTTCTCATTTTGCCCCTTTGCCATTTCACCCCTTTCCCGTGTTGCCCCCTTCCCATATCGCCCCTTTCCCTTATCGCCCCTTCCCATTTCGCCCCTTCCCATCTCGCCCCTTCTCCATTTCACCCCTTCCCATTTCGCCCCTTCCCATCTCGCCCCTTCCCATTTCGCCCCTCATTTATTCCCATTTCGCCCCTTCCCAATTGGCCCCTTTCCCATTTTGCCCCTTTGCCATTTTGCGCCTTTGCCTGATATAAGGCCATTGGGACTCTTGTGAACCTCTGTGACCTATGATTAAGTGAACTAAGGTCAAGGTCATTCCAAGGTCAAGGGTCAGTATCTAGGTATTTTACTTTTTAATACCTAGGGGCGAAATGGGAAGGGGCGAAATGGGAATGAACGAGGGGCGAAATGGGAAATTAAAAGGGGCCAATTGGGAAGGGGCGAAATGGGAATAAATGAGGGGCGAAATGGGAAGGGGCGAAATGGGAAGGGGCCAATTGGGAAAGGGCGAATTGGGAAGGGGTGGAGGGGGAATGAGGGGCGAAATGGGAAGGGGGCATAATGGGACGGGGGCGAAATGGAAGAGGGGATAAATGGGAAAGGGGCAATTTGGGAAAGGGGCAAAATGGGAAGGGGCGAAATGGGTAGGGGTGAAATGGGAAGGGGCCAAATGGGAATAAATGAGGGGCGAAATGGGAAGGGGCAAAGTGGGAAGGGGCGAAATGGGAAGACACCCCCTTACACCCCCCACAAAACAATTGAAAAGTTTTGAATAATTGCTTCAGACACTTCTAAAGTGCCCAGACATCATCAAATAGCTCCTTGATATAGTCAATGTTTCTGGGGGACTAACACTTGCTCCCCTCTGGCATCCCCACCCCACCTCCCCATCTGGCAACCCCCCCCCCTTTGACATCCCCCCCAAAAAAAAAATATGGAAAAAATTGTGATTTTCTCAATTTTTTTTATTTACTCATACATTTTGAAAGTGTCAAGAAAGCACCAAATAGCGTCTTAAAATTGTAAAATTTTCTCCGGGGAGTTGGTCACCCCTCACACCCCCAACAAAACAATTAAAAAGTTCTGAATTTATTTTATGTATTGTCTCAGACACTTTTAAAGTGCCCAGACATCATCAAATAGCTCCTTGATATAGTCAATGTTTCTGGGGGACTAACACTTGCTCCCCTCTGGCATCCCCACCCCACCTCCTCATCTGGCAACCCCCCCCCCCCTTTGACATCCCCCCCAAAAAATATGGAAAAAATTGTGATTTTCTCAATTTTTTTTATTTACTCATACATTTTGAAAGTGCCAAGAAAGCACCAAATAGCGTCTTAAAATTGTGAAATTTTCTAGGGGGAGTTGGTCACCCCTCACACCCCCAACAAAACAATTGAAAAGTTCTGAATTTATTTTATGTATTGTCTCAGACACTTTTAAAGTGCCCAGACATCATCAAATAGCTCCTTGATATAGTCAATGTTCCTGGGGGACTAACACTTGCTCGCCCTCTAGCATCCCCACCCTACCTCCCCCTCTGGCACCCCTTCCCTTTGACACCCCACCCCCCAAAAGAATTTGAAAAATGTGATTTTTTCAAATTTTTTATTGACTGGCACACTTTGAAAGTGTCCAGAGAGCATCAAATGGCATCTTAAAATTGTAAAATTTTCTAGGGAAGCAGGCAATCCCTCACATCCCCCACAAAACAATTGACAAAGATTCTGAATTTATTTCATGTATTGTCTCAGACACTTTTAAAGTGCCCATACTTCATGAAATAGCACCTTGATATTGGTCAATGTTTTTGGCTGAAAGATATGGGGGACAAACACTTGCTCCCCCTCTGGCACCCCAACCCCACCTCCCCCTCTGGCACCCCCCTTTGACACACCCACCCCCAAAAAAATTGTAAAAAAGTTTCTCAATTTTTTTATTGACTCATACACTTTAGAAGTGCCCAGAAAGCACCAAATATCATCTTGAAATTGTAAAATTTTCTAGGAGAGTTGGCCACCCCTCACATCCCCAACAAAACAATTGAAAAATTCTGAATTTCATGTATTGTCTCAGACATTTTTAAAGGCCCCATGTAAAGTTTAAACCACTTTGGCTTATATTGTAGTCTTACCCAATGTTATCAAAGTGTGATATGTGAAACTTTTTTTTTTAATTTCAAAAAGTGGTTTTTGATAGACTTTTTGTTCCAAAATTTGTGAATTTATTTAAAACCAACTTTTAGAGGTCACTCATATCTTCTAATTAGCAACAATTCATACCAATGCATAGCATACATCCTCCCATGTTTTTTGCCGAAAAAATTAAGAAAATCGGTTGATAAACAAGCGAGAAATGAACTTATCAGTGCATGAAAATGGTTCTGAGAAAAATGCATTTCAAAATTTTAGTTCTCATAGAACCCAATGGTACAATGATATCTAAAACATAATTTATTCTTCCTTTTAACCTGGTTAGACAATCAACATTGGTTTTTTATGAAAGTCTAGCATATTTAGAAAAGATTGACATAGAAAAAAAAATTCAATTTATTTCAAAAAGTTTTTGTTACCTTAGTGACATCACTAATGTTTCAAAATATTTTTGATAAGCTAAAACATTGAAGTTGCCCATTAAATATGACATTTTATTATTGAAATAGTGTGTCTTTTGTTCAATCTTTGCATTGGTGTTAAAAATATAATCTTTTTTGAAATGCATTAAGAAATATTTGATGATTAAGAAATTTCAAAAATTGGGAAATTTGAATATTTGAGAAATGAAATGCTCACAATTTTTTTTTCAAAAAAAAGTTTTTGTTCAAAAATCTCTAAAATCACTTTTTAAGTCCTGACAAATAGTAAATGAATGATAAAAAAACATTTTCAAACTTTAGACGGGGACTTTAAAGTGCCCAGACATCATCAAATATAGCACCTTGATATGGTCAATGTTTCTGGGGGACAACTCCTTGCTCCCCCTCTGGCACCCCCACCCAACCGCACCCTCTCATCCTCTTTGACACCCCCCAAAAAAATTTCACATTTTTCTATTGACACTGTGACTTTGAAAGTGCCCAGAAAGCACCAAATAGCATCTCAAAAGTGTAAAATTTTCTAGGTCGAGTGGGCCACTCCTTACACCCCCATAAAACAATTGGAAAGTTTGGAAGTTGCATATGTTAATTTTAAAGACTTAAAAGTGCCTAGAAATCACCAAGTGACATAATGAAATCATAAACATTTCTGGCACCCCACCCCAAAAACGAAAGCATTCATTTACTCAAACACATTAAAAGCGCTCAGAATTAACCAGACAGCAACTTGAATTAGTTAAATTTTCCTGTGCTGTCCCCTCGCTCCCCTAAGAAAAAAATGACTGAAAAAAATTTGAATTTCTTTAAATTGATTATATTGATCGAAACACTTGAAAGTGTCCAGAAATCACTGAATGTGATCTTGAACTGGTAAAAGTTCTCGGGTGAACATTTATGCCCTTACTAGCACGCCCTCCCCCTATTCCATTTTTTCTCCAAATTGCTCATACAATATTTAGTCTTAAAACAATAAGAAAACAATAAAACAATGAGTGCCCCCCCCCCCCCTGTGACTTACGCGATTTGACTTACGCTGCAAAAAATTGACAATTTTATATTCTCGTAGTGGGAACCGCACCCCCCTTGGAAAAAAGTGTCTTACGGGCCTGGACTGGGCTATAAAGGCTTAAGCCACTACAGCTGGGCCATAGTAGCAACTTACTATCAAGGGTCGTTACACTATCCCCCATCTGCTTTCCTAGCTGTGACTACCACACACACACATGGGCGCAAAGGATGCAACCAATGCTTTGATCCCACTTCTGACACCAGTCTAATGTAATGACCCGAGGGCGCCCCAGGGGAATGACTAACTAGCTAGCATAGTGTAACAAGCCAGATAAAGAAATTGAAAGAAAGTGTGCTAAATTCAATGCCCTGTGTGGGAATCGAACCTAGGACCATTGGATCCAAAGACTGATGCTCTACCGACTGAGCTATAAAGGCTTAAGCCACTACAGCTGGGCCGTAGTAGCAACTTACTATCAAGGGTTGTTACACTATCCCCCATTTGAAAGGACCACGCCCTCGTGGTCAGCCCTGCTTTCCTAGCAGTGACTACCACACACACATGGGCGCAAAGGATACAACCAATGCTTTGATCCCACTTCTGACACCAGTCTAATGTAATGACCCGAGGGCGCCCCAGGGGAATGACTAACTAACGAGCATAGTGTGACAAGCCAGATAAAGAAATTGAAAGAAAGTGTGCTAAATTCAATGCCCTGTGTGGGAATTGAACCTAGGCCCCTTGGATCCAAAGACTGATGCTCTACCTGACTGAGCTGGGCCGTAGTAGCAACTTACTATCAAGGGTCATTACATTGCTTCACTGGATGGCTGGCAGCTTGGATGGTTAGTTGCTTGCTTAGTTGTTTTGCTGGTTGGTTCAGCTCTTCTTTGCATTTTCAGTCATTTGTCTGATTGGGTAGGTTCTTGGTTGATTTGTTGTTTGGTTGGTCAACTACTCTTGGCTTGTTGCATTTTGATTTGCTTATTAGTTTCATGGTTGATAAGTGGTTGATTTATCACAGCTTGGTGGTTGATTGACTGGCCGTTTGCTTGCTCAGTTGTCTTGTTGATTGATGACTTGGGTTGGTGATTATCAGTCACTTGCTTGTTTAGTTGTATGGTTGGTTGCTTTGTTGATTGAATGACTTGTTAGTTGGTTAGGTGGTTGGTTGTTTTGTCGGATGGTTATTCTTGGCTTGTTGCTTTTGACTGGTTGCTTGGTTTATTTGCTGATTGGTTTCATGGTTGATAAATGGGATGTTGCTTGGTTGGCTGATTTGTTGGTTGATTGCTTGATTTATTGCATGGTTTGGTGATTGCTTTGTTAGTTGGTTAGTTCTTTGGTTGGTTTGTAGAGTGAAAACATAGGTATGAGTAGTGATCAATGAAGCAAGCCATGATAGTTTACTCTTTTCAAATTACAGGGTATGTGGAGAATATAAAACAAGATGGAGATATTCTACATATTCTTCATATCCACGAGCCTCTAATTCCAAGTTACGTGGGTTGGACCTACCAGGGTATGTATGTCGCGAGGGCATTCACTCCAACAGGGAAGTTGAAGCAAACAGGTGCCGCACCCAATAGACTAGATGCGAGTAGAAATAATCTTGATTAACGTCATTAAATATTCAAAATTCAGTCAAAGTGATCTCATATTTGAAATCTGCATGTAAAAGTACATCTAGAAATATGGTTTCGAAAATTGTCTATCAACTTTGAAAATTTAATTTTTTTTGAAAATGCGACTTCTTGTTCGGGTTGATTCCCCATAGACCCCATGTTACAAAATCACAAAAAGTGAATTATCTTCTCTTGTATTGGACAGATAACATTTTCTTTTACTGGACATATTTTAATTTGCATAACTATTAGATACATAAGGGTTATATGAAAATCGAATCACGCAAATAGATGTAATTTAAGTTAAAGGGAACTTTCTACTATACCCGCCATGCTATCTGACCCGACCGAGCCACCTGGTGGTGAATCTGGTAACTACCTACTCCCATCTGCGTTATTAAGAATTTTTTGTATTACAATTGCACTGTATCAGTACATTTCAAAATCTGTTGCACATTTTTTGCACCTGCTTAGATATGAACAATTTTGATTTGATTTTCATGGGATATTTTTCATCAATCAACTTTCATTCATAAACGTTACTAATAATTTTGATACTTCATTCATTATTTTAGAGGTAGGCGCTCAGATGGAATTGGAGAAGCAAAGAGTTATGGGACTACTCAAGAAATATGAACACAAACTTGGGCGTGACAAGGTGAGAAAAACTAACATGGGCATGATAGGTTGAAAAAAATATGAACAAAAACATGGGCATGATAAGTTGAAAAATATGAACACAAACATTGGCATGATAAATTGAGAAATTACGAACATAAACTTGAGCATAGGGTGAAAAATATTCAAATATGAACACAAACGTTGGCATGATAAATTGAGAAATTATGAACATTGACTTGAGCATAGGGTGAAAAATATTCAAATATGAACACAAAATTGGCATGATGAATTGAGAAATTATGAACATTGACTTGAGCATAGGGTGAACAATATTCAAATATGAACACAAACGTTGGCATGATAAATTGAGAAATTATGAACATTGACTTGAGCATAGGGTGAAAAATATTCAAATATGAACACAAAATTGGCATGATGAATTGAGAAATTATGAACATTGACTTGAGCATAGGGTGAAAAATATTCAAATATGAACACAAACTTTGGCATAATAAATTGAGAAATTATAAACATAAACTTGAGCATAGGGTGAGAAATATTCAAATATGAACACAAACTTTGGCATAAGATGAGAAATATATACATAAACTCGGATTGATAACTAAGGTGAGATCTAAGAGCCAACAAAAAGTTCTAAAAAGCAAGCCCAATGTCCTGTTTAAAAACCCATATTCTTACTGTTCTAGATAAGAGGTCACACCCATCATGAAGTCCACCATAGACCAGGAGAATGCATCATTACCTATGCCAAAAATATCGGGGCACACATGATCCTTATGGCAAGCCGTGGTCATGGGAAAGTGCGTCAGACCATATTAGGTAGTATATCAGGATATGTGCTTCATCACGCGCCAATGCCTGTGCTGATAATCCCAAAGCCTCACCATCATCATCATATGTTTGGTTGTCATGACAACAAGGAAATAAAAGTTGCGCACAATGGTGCCACCTATGATAAGCTTGCTGAAAGCGTAGAGGAAACAGAAATGTGAACAGTTTTGAATTAAAATTAAAACTATGTATCCATAGGTGGACCAATAAGGGACAAATGATTTGGGCCAATAAGCAACTTTCAAAGACTGATATCAAATAATTAAGGACCATTTAAGACTTGCAAAGACTGCAATTAAATGACCTAGGCCAATACGAATCAACTGATTTCAGCCAGTTATGCAATTACAAAAACTATGGACTTGAATAAATGATGCGGGCCAATTAGACACTTGCACAGAACATGATGTAAACTTATATTTAATGAAATGCTACTGGCCTGGGCTGAACTGAAAAATTGCTCAATATATGATATTAGTGTATATTATGCAGTAGTATGTGTCCCATGATCTATGCAAGTATTCATGATAGAACATGCATAATCAATTTTTACTTTTTGAGTTCACTGGATTTAGCAACTTATGTATCAGTGGGGGTTGTACAGGTCAATTGTTTTTTGTATCTCAATTTTCTTTAGTTAATGAGATCTTTGAGTAACAATTACTGATCTTTTATCAGTCAATAATGTGAATAGTTACACAAATATAGTAAAATCTGTCTAATCCACACACCACTGGGACTGGACACAAAAATGTTTGGATTGGCAGGTGTTCACATTTTGAGGTTATAAAACAATGGTAATTTATGTCAGATAAAAATGGGACCAAAGGTGTTCAAATTCAATTGAAGGTTCAGCTTTGATAGGTGTCTGATAAACAGATTTTACTATTTTTGTCTAATTGTTGTGTTAAATTTATAAGATTATACAATCATAATTGTATATTACGTGTATTGTAGAAAATAGCATCCATCATGTACCATGTACAAACACTGTCAAACAGCATGCAAAAGGCCATAGTATTGATAGGCCTCTGCTTCTGTTAAATTAATAAATATGTATATTTTATGAGAGGGCACTTTCATATGTAGTCAAAACAACTATCTATGCCATGGTCACATTTGTTCAAATCTTCAACAACGGTCTGGCCGATGAGTATTTTGTTCACAATTGAATGCAATTTTGAACAAAATACTCATCGGCAGCGCTACATCGCAAATGTGACCACAGCATTAATCTGATTATATATTTGTTACAAAACATAATATTGATTTCATTGCTTCAGAATCTCAATTTGAGTGTATTTGCAGAATGAAATTTATATTATAAAATTAAGAAGTTTATTTTGTTAAAAAAATTGTTTAAGACAAACAGAAGATACAGTTGAATTGTTAAAGCTATTAATAAATCTTCAAATAAAAAAGTAAAAACAAATATTTCTGTACTATTATTTATGGGTTCCATAAAAGAGGAATATTGACAAGGTTTGTACCAATTCTGATGTGCATTAGAGACCAGGACAGTGTTAACCAACAATATCTCAATAATATTACATTCTTGGATGTACATCAATATATTGACCTCCCTTTCCTATCCCATGAACTTCTAATCTTTACATGAATCCACCATGATTTGATCTCACTATTGGGCTTTAAACAGCGAACTTCATGTTTTGTGCAATAATCATAGTTGCTTGCCTTAAGACTGAAGGTGAGCAGAGAAAGAGAATGGAATGACAAACATGAAATTATGTAATTGTTGAGGGTACCATTCATTCCCGCATTCTTGATTGTAAAATACGAAATGGATATTATATATTCTGTGTTATGATTGGCTGGAATGTGAAATATAATACCTAGCTATGTTGAATATGTTGCAGTAGGAAAATAAACATAACAAGATTATTCTAGGATATACCAGTATATATTATTTATGGTTTATATTCCTTGTCCATGTCATCTCTTATCTCCAGTGTGTATTGATACAATACAGTCATATACACCCTTAGTTTAGTCATCATTGCAGTTAAAGGGGCAACAATGATGAGAGTAGAGCAACTTTCTAAAATGTTTACATTATTGTTTTGCTACCAACATTCCACATCCAACCTTTTCCTAAAAGTTTAACAGCTTTGAGTTTATTTCTTACTTTGATTTTCAGGTTATATTGTCAATTTTGAAAAGCTGGAAACTAGCCTATGGTTTCCAATTCTACCAAATTTGGACATATGTATCTCAATGTTCAGTAATACTTGCATAGGTAAAGCCTTGCATATGATCAGGTATTTCAAGCAAAACATTGGCATTGCTTCAAACATTCAACACTTGTTGACAAAAATTATGATTTCTTAGAGCTGGAGTGGCTTTCCATTCTACACATAATCTCTGATAATAAAACTTGCATATTTGTCATAGAAAAAAACAAATTGGGATGATTCTGCTATGTCTGAACTTGTGGAAAAATACTGCGGCACAATGAAAACAAGACATTAGCATGCAAAATGTCACCACCTGCCATTAAATACAGGCTGGATGCCAAACACTGTTCATAAAAAAAGTTAAAGACTATAACAATATGTTACCACTTGTGGAGGTGAAATAAAAATGAACACATCACACTTAAATATCACACAATACTAATATTTGTATCAAACATGATGCAGACCGCTCAGTGCTAACCCAAGTTGTACAAAAAATGCAAACAGTAGCTAAGGCTACTCACATCTTACTTCACAGTCCAATCAAAATACACACAGTACCTATGAAAAATGTAAAATCAAAAACAGGGATACCAATTTGCAATCAGTTTCTATTTTTTCACAAGAAATCCACTACAGCATGTGCAGTAAAATTATTTTATACAGAAAACAATAAATATGTATTTTGCATAGATAATAAGGAGGCTAAGCTACACAGAACAAACCCCCCTCCCCCGGCCAAAAATTCTTTCAAAATCATGCAATGTTTCACCATTCTGTGCACTATTTAATTGGCTTTGGGCCAAAGTTGTCAAATGTGAACCCTGTGGATTTCTTTAAAAAGTGATTCCCTTAGCAAAAGCTGGCTAAAGGCCTGCTTGTGCATGAATGTACATTATAACCCTGAGGAATTTCTGTCATGCTCTAAATTGTTTTTTAAAGTGATTGATACAAACAACTATCTTTATTATCAATCAGGCAGGTTTAATATGACAAAGAGGAGAATTTATCCCCAGGAAACCATAATACTACATATTAACATACAAGTATTTTAAAAACATGTAGCTTGACCTTTCTAATGATAAATAATAGTGTCTCAAGTCTATTCTACAGCAAAAACTCAAAATGCACACACATCTAGTTTTATTTTGTCTAGATGTTCTGATTCCTATCAAAGCTAACAATATGAGCCATAACATAGATATTCTACCAAAATCACACTTAACACTTAATCATTGTATTATAAATAAATGTAATAAAGAAATTATACTGCATGGTACAACTTAAAGATTATAACTTCATGCAATTAAAATATTGTTCCATTTTTGAGATTTTGAGAAATGTGGCCCATATATACGATGTACACTTCACTGCTTCACTTGAAAACTTCACCCTAATCTCCATCAACTAGCCACTGCCTTCAATCAAATTATAACTAATGATTTAAACATTTCATGAGATCTTAATGATCTCAAAGCTAGATTTCATGGCCATGGAAAATGTGAATGTTTTTTTTAGTTAAATATGACTTGACATAAATAGTGTTAATGGAGACAAGAGCATATGTATCACTTTCTGCTCTAAATTGATAATTTACCTCAATCAATATATTATTTGGAAGAAATGACAAATATAAAAATAGCTACTTTAAAAAATCTGAAAAATAAGTACAGTGAAACCTGTAAAGTGGAACACCTCAAGGAGTGGAACACCATTCAGAGTCCCAAGATCAACTGACTTAATGTTTGTACTTACTGTAGCATCAAATTAAAAGCAAATATATAGGCTAGGCCTAGTACTTATCTGCATAATATGTAGTGTTGTAATATTCTAACTTTATATTTTAAATTCAGCCTAACAAAAGAGAATATAAAATTTGAAAAACAGTGATTTGAGTAAAAAGGATTCCTTTTCCTCTTGGCCTATACTTGGCAATGCGAATGTTTAGACTACATAGTTCTTGGGGAAGATACTTGTAAGTTAGTGAAGTGTCGACTTGAAGTATATCCTTTATCACAACGTTGAGAAACTTATATTTCCAAATGCGTCAACAGGTGTGCCTTCATCTATGGTTTCAAAAGGCATGCTTGTTCCATTAAATATATGACTGAAACTAGTGTCATGCAAATTCAAACTATCGTTAAGCAATTCATTATTTTTCAATGGCGTTATCCCAAATATGTCTGTAATCATATTTTTCTCAGCCTCCTTACGTCGAGCTGATCCTGGTGTTCCCTTTGTTCCATTAGTCCTGACAGGTGTTATCCTGAAGGGTGTCCAGTTGTAACCGCCACTTTCTAATAAATTACTGGTATTCCTAAGTGGAGTTAGATTGGCAATTGGAGAACACCAATTTGGGGTTAGCATGAGGCCTTTGTTTGGTGTAGACGTAGCCATATTTTGGGATTTCGGAGGAGTCTTTAACAAGTCTTGATTTGGTGATGAATTTGTTTTCACCGCTGCTGCACATATATTATTAAACACTTCTGTGAATGATTCAATATTTTCAGATTCATCACGTAGCTTTTTATGTGTACTTTTTCTCGGTGCTCTTTTCTTATATTTTCTTGGCTTTGTGATAAGTGGTTTACTTCTATCGTGACTGGTATCACTTGCCTTTGATTCAATACCCGAATCCGGTGAAATCAGTGGTTCTGTTGATGTCACAGGATCATGTGACCTGTTTGGTGTATTCTCGATCCCAGCATTCAACCATGCTAGACTTATTATATCCTTAGTAAGGTTGTGACTGAGTCGTGATTTCTTGGATCCTGGGGGAGAGAAGCTGTTGTCTTGAACATGTGAACCTGAAATTAAACAGTAAATATATTTTATTGTCATCTCACAATAAGAAATTCATTTCATGTATTATTGCCCATTCTACCAAAGGCGCTCCAGTGATTTTCATCAAAATCACCTGTCTTCAGTTTATCTTTGGCATATGACAAAAATTCTTCGAGAACCAATCAAAACTTCTCAAAACTGGATCACTATTGAACATGTCCTCTAATTGTCATTAAGTAAAGCTTTCAATAGGCTATCCAGACATCTTATTTTACTTGAAGGTTTAAACTCTCTAAAATCTCTAAGGTCAGCGTACCCACCTTGTGTAGTGTAACTATTGACTGGGGCATAGAAAACTGGGAGACCAGCAGGCAGAATAGATGGGTCTGAGATTGGCATGAGAGTGTACGATTTATCACTATTTGGCTTCGGCAGTATCGGCTTCATCTCATCTACATAAGAGAAAACATTTAACGATAAGCATTAGCTCTATTTATTGTCACTTTTCTAGCGAACATTACTCTGTATTTATGAGAATACATCTGGCTGATCAGTTGGTGGAAAAGGCTCATCAAAATTGTGAATTTCAAAATAGAGTTGTAAAATCAGGATGCCCATGTGAAACAAAATTAGGCTGATCTCTAAAACTGGTTGGTGCTATTCTAAACTGAGAGAAGGAACTTGAGTGGAGGTATGACTGATTGATATTGTCTGGGGAGAAGAAATGCACTTCATGGGATAACATATACAAGGCATCGACATGCCAAATGTCACCACCTGCCATTTGTTACAGATGCTGACCACTAAACACCAACTTCAGAACAATGTCAACAAAAAGTTGGAGACTAAAACAATATGTCACTACTTCTGGAGGTGACATAATGACAAATATAGGTTCTTTTTAATTACAAAACAACTTTGTAAATCTTACTTGTTTGATTGAACGAAGTGTTCACTGGGACTGCTGACTGAAAGTTATTAATACTCAACAATGGAGTGCCTGAAAGTGGAGTTCCGGTCAAAGTTGTTCCAGACAACTGACTTCCTTGGAAATGAGCTCTGGATATTTGGAGTCCAGAGACAGGATTTACAGTCTGTATTGGCAAAGTTTTTGGTTTTGGTATCAGCAATCGCTGCGAATGTGTCTCCACTGGTGTCACTACCTTTGTTATCCTGGCTGAAATTTAAAATAGTTTAAAACTATTATGATTTTGATTAGAATTTATTCATGCTGTTAATAACAAGTGTGCAATTTTTCCAAGACTTCTCATTTTTCAGAAAATAATTTTTGTTTCTTTATCAGTTTATCCTTTAATTATTTGACCATTGATAGTATAGCTACAGGTTAAAATTTGCTTCACTTTATATGTAGGACTTTTGATGACTTACGATTTCGAGGTTTTTTAGGTTTTGATTTGATGGCCTTACAATGCCATGGAGGAACCCCATTATTCTTTTCCCGTTCAAGGAGTTCCTTGTTAAGCATCCAATAGGAAGACTGCTCACCCTTCTGCCCTTGAACCCGCATGAAAACATCATAAAGTGACAGGTTGTGACGCACAGAATTCTAAAATGCACAATATACATTTGTATTATATAATTGCTAGAATCCCAGATTGGTTTATGGCATACCATGTGATCAAGAATACCACAACAATACAATAAACCATACAATAAACGAGTATTTGTCTCACCCTCTGAGCAGCACACTGAGAATACACTCTACATTATCACTGAAAGAGCAACAAGCATGTATTGCATGAACTTATGAATGAAACATCAACTAACATTAATAAATGGCTCATATATTTAGATTTAAAAGGGATATCCCATTGTACATGGTTAATTTACATAATTTTGAGTTCTATTCCCTTCTCAATTCTGAAGCAAGACATTCTATGTTGATTTTTGACTTTTCATCTGAACTACAGTAAAAGGATCATTGGAGAGATCAAACATTGATCAACAAGGAACATGTATATATGCAAAAATGACAAGACGTCACCATGTGGTTTCAATTACAAAATTTCTGACAATTGTTACGGACTTCAACACTCATACCAAACACAAGACAAAAAAAATACACTGACATACCATGGATGAAGACATAAAACTTCAACAAGGAATTTACATGCAAGATGTCACCACCTGCAATTTGTTGCAGATGCCGACTGCCAAATGGCAAACACCAACCACTGAACACCATCTTCAAAAAATTGGATACCATAACAATATGTCACCACTTGTGATGGTGACATAAAAATGTATCCTTACTTTCCAGCCCTCTCCATTAGTGTGTTTATAGAATGGGAACATGTCTTCAATCCACTTGTAGATTTCCCTGAGTGTCAACTTCTGTGCAGGGGAACTACCGATTGCGATCTGAATGAGGTGAAGGTATGAGTAAGGGGGCCGTTGCCTTGTGCCACACTCAGTTGCCACCTAAAATCATGCAAAATTAAACATCCATTTAACATGCACTTAACTCAGTTGCCACCTAAAATCATGCAAAATTAAACATCCATTTAACATGCACTTAACTCTGCAGCCTGAGACGCTTGACCTTTTTTCAAAATAACCAGGATTGTATAATGTCTCCAGAACATCATGAAAATGTGTCAGGATTAAGCTGATTCCAGGCTGTATTGGCATTGCCAATTTGACAAGTAGACCCTGAAACTGATATTGGTCCTAAGTCAGACATTTTCAGTCAAATTTTAGCTGAAAATGTCCAGCGTTTGCTCTATCGTTACTCTTTATTTGTTGATCAATAATTTCTACTGGATTTGACAGATCTTTAGATACTTCCAAAGATTCCAACCAAAAGTTTTTGTAAATTGTGTACTACTGCCATCTATTTATCAACTATTTAGCAAGTTCTCTACTAGTATTCAAATGAATAAAGATTGACACAATTCCCTACCCTCCTAATATCCACCAGGCTATCAGTGTTATGTAAATCAAGCTGGAGACGATCGTTGGCCTGCTGCATAGTGCTTGGGGGTCCAGTGAATTCTGGGAGACCTGGGCCGCAACTCGATATCACATTGTCACCAGTGACCCTGTTTACCCATCCTAGATTGGTCAGAGAGTCATTGTGACCTGGAAATAGATGAATGTATTGTTAGTACCTCAATTCTGATTGGTCAAATACATATATGGTCAATATTTCTGACTTGTCAACCATACAATGCCTTGCTTGCAGTCTTGCGTTGAGATATAAAATTCAGAGAACAACAAATAAATTGAGGTATTTCTGGTATTTTTGTGTTTGGTCAAGAGTAAAAAGAGTCGAGACCAATGGGAACGTTTGAATCAGTAATGTTTTCAATGAACAGAATTGGATTTCTTGTACTTACTTGTAATTATGATTAGAACATTTGCAATCATATGACAACAATCTTATGTAAACTTATGCCAGCCTCTAAACTCACTGTGTGTTTAATTTATTTCCAACCTGTCCTATATACCAACATCTTGTTAAACCTACTTATCAGTCTTATGTAAGACTTTTATATACTATTACTTTAAGTTCAGTATTTATATAAGAGAATGACTCTTTATGAGAGCTGCAAAGGATGGGGATGTGTAATCTATTCATTTTGAAAAGATATATACTATAACCCCTTTCAGGCTAGACCAAATGGTCTTTCCCTGCATGATTTATAATAGAGGTTAGATATCAGCACTTGAATATCATATTACAGTTGGTGGCAACTACTGTCAACCTTTCTGTGGTAAGCACTGCTTGGAATAGTTTGATTTTACTACTTCTTCAAAAGAGAGCTTCGTCTACACTCTGAGTGATGATCATTTGATCTAACATTACTTATCAATTAGAATACTGAGAATAGTCAATAAAAATCCAGCACCCAATCAAAGTGGAATCTACTGAATTTTATGCTTTCATGTGTATGTATGTATATGTACATTCATTCATTTTATCAACTGTATATAATTTTTCCTATTCAGAGCCTACTATAGGCTCAGACATTCAGGGGCTTGTAAAGGTGTTCTTATAATAAAAGGACTTGTAATCGATAGGAGATAGAGATAAGAGATAGGATCTGTCTTAACTTTAAAGTGGTGTCTGCATATACAAGTTTGACTGTACAAGGTCACATATTTCAGAATTTCAGACAGAATAATACATAGAGCTGTTTATAACAGTATGCAATACAAGAAGACTATCCTGCAATCAGAGCTAACTGGTTCACATCACTGGTGGTTTGTTTCTTTGAGTTCAATATTTGCAGAATATTTGTGACTCCTGAGGCTCGTGAGGAAAGACAGATGACAGTTGAGCATTAACAATAAATACACTGTACATGTATCATAATAATACATACAACTGTAAGTGAATAAATCTCAAGAAGGAAATGTAAATACCAATTCTGGGCAGAGAAAGTAGAGATACAAGTGAGGTAGTGACATCTGAATGTAGCCACTGGTAAGAGATACTATACATCTGAGCAATGAGCATAGTCAGAAATATGTAAAGTGCAAGTTGTAATTGTCAATTGATTTCTGAACAAGGAGCCCCAAGGATAATAAAGCTGACTACTGAATATGGACAAAAGCTGGAACTAAAATCAAGAAAAACAAAACAATAGGAATTAATGTACTATCAGTCTTTAGTGATCCATTGTTGACAACTGGAGTAAATTACAAAACTACTTAACCAGTTTAAACACAACAAAATATGAATCATCACGAAGAAAGTGAGAATGAAAGTCAATCAAGACACGCTGATGAAAAGGCAGCAACAAGCCAGAACTATATTGGAGAGAGAAATTTCAAATGTGATGTGTGTTTAAAGATATTCAATCAAAATTCTGGACTCAAACAACATTATAAGATCCATACTGAAGGCAGAAATTTCAAATGTGACATTTGTTCCAAAACATTTAAACAAAAACCGTATCTCATAAACCATTTTAAAAGTCATACTGGAGAAAGAAATTTCAAATGTGAAGTGTGTTTTAAGACATTCAGCCAAAAAATAAACCTTGCACAACATAATAAGATCCATACTGGGGAGAAGAATTTCAAATGTAATATTTGCTTTAAAAGATTTAGTGCAAATGGCGACCTAACAAAACATTATAAGATCCATACTGGAGAGAAGAATTTCAAATGTAATGTTTGTTCTAAAACATTCATTAAAAATTATGGGCTTATACAACATAATAAGATCCATACTGGAGAGAAGAATTTTAAATGTGATATTTGTTTCAAAACATTTAGACCTTATAACCCATTCTTACATCCATACTGGAAGGCAAGAGGTGAATTTCAAATGTGATGTGTGTTTCAAGACATTTATCTACAAGTCTAACCTTACATACCATTATATGATTCATACTGGAGAGAAAAATTTCAAATGTGATATTTGCTTCAAAACATTTAAAAGTAAACATATCCTTATAAACCACTTTAAGATCCATACTGGAGAGAGGAAATTCAAATGTGATGTTTGTTTAAAGGTATTTATTACAGCCCATCACCTGAAGAGGCACTGTAAAATTCATACTGGAGAGAAGAATTTCAAATGTGATGTTTGTTTGAAGACATTTAGTGAAAAGTATTGCCTCATATACCATTCAATGATCCATACTGGAGAGAAGAATTTCAAATGTGATGTTTGTTCAAAGACATTTAGCCGAAAGCCGTACCTTGTATTACATTCAACAATCCATACTGGAGAGAAGAATTTCAAATGTGAAATTTGTTTGAAGACATTTAAACGGAAATCTCACCTCAAAAACCATTCTAAGATCCATACTGGAGAAAGGCTTTTCAAATGTGATGTGTGTTTAAAGACCTTTAACCAAAAGTCTAATCTCACACAACATTCCAAGAACCATACTGAAGAGATGAATTTCAAATGTGACATTTGCTTAAAAACATATAAACGACAATCTGGCCTCATAACCCATTCTAAAAGTCATACTGGAGAGAGGAATTTCAAATGTGAAGTGTGTTTAAAGACATTTATTCTAAAAAAGAGTCTAACAATACATAATAAGATCCACACTGGGGAGAGGAATTTCAAATGTGATGTTTGCTCTAAAACATTTAATTCAAAGGGTGACTTAACAAGACATTATAAGATCCATACTGGAGAGAGGAACTACAAATGTAATGTTTGTTCCAAAACGTTCACTACAAATTATGTGCTTACCATACATTCTAAGATCCATACTGGAGAGAGGAATTTTAAATGTGATGCTTGTTCTACGACATTTATTACAAAGCCTGCACTTAAAAGACATTATAAGATCCATACTTGAGAGAGGTATTACAAATGTGATGTGACATTTTACCCAAAGTCTAACCTCATACAACATTATAAGATACATTTTGGAGAGGAATTTCAAATAGGTTTTAATTGTAACTGATCATCTACAGGGTGACCCAAAATGAATGCAACCCATAACACAGTTAATAAAATTAAAACTAATAGTGATTCACCTTTTATTTTGCACCCAAATGAAGCTGAGATGATAACAACCAAGTTCTGAAAGTATTGTTTCTGGGATCCAAAATAGTTCATTTTTATGGCCTAGCAAAAAATATGTTCGATTTGACCAACTTTATGTTTCAGCCATTCCTGAATGTGATGCACAGAGTTGTCAATTAGGAGGACACAATTCCTTTCTTTGAATATCTCTGATTTATGTAGTAATTGCTGGTCGTTAGTCTCTGATTGTCTGGGTGTGGTTTTCATGGACATTGTCCTTCATATAACCCCTCGAATAGAAATCTGAAGAGTTTAAGTCGGGTGATTGTGGGGTCCACCCAGGATCATATCTCATACTGATCAATCAATCTTCAAACCCACCCATTCTAACTTTTTGGTTTCAAGTGTTTGGACTTGCTCTATCCTGCTGGAACCATTGTTCTGACCCTGAGTGGGCCCCACACTCACCTGACTTGAACCCCCCCCCAGGTTTCTATCTGTGGGGTTATATGAAGGACAAAGTTTATGAAAACCATAAACAGAGACTAAAATCAACGATTACTACCAAGATCAGGGATATTCAAAGAAAGGAATGTGTCCTCCTAATTGACAACTTTGCATTTAGGACTGACTGAAACATAAAGTTGGTCAAAGCGAACATATTTTTTGCTAGGCCATAAAAATGAACCATTTGAATGCCTGGGACAATACTTTCAGAACTTGCTCAGCTTCATATGGGTGAAATTAAAAGGTTTATCACTATTAGTTTCAATTTCATTAACTGTGTTATGGGTTGCATTCATTTTGGGTCACCCTGTAACACATCAGATACTCACCATTATTACCATGAATTGAAAAATGTAGAGTGATACTTTATTATTCAACAAAAAAAGTCTTAATCATAGCTAAGACATGACAGATATGACAGCTTGATACTTTATGTTTAACTACGTACATACAGGTAAGAAAAATTCTGACAATTTTTCATGAAAATATCTCAAAATAATGACCAGTTTTATGAAAGAATAATTTACTTCTTTCCAGTTAGATTCTTCTTGAATTAAAAATCATTTAATACAAGGTGAAACTAATATATATTGGCACAAGAAAATACATTTTAACTCCACTAAATGCACTAAATGCTACATCCTTGGATAAGATTCTTTGAATCTTTTCTACTCCCAGGCCCTTGCATATCATTCAGCAAACCGAATGCTCGTTTTTGGTGTTGCTCACCGTTTAGTATAAAAGGCGCGATCCCAGAATATTACTCAGGTTAAAGTCACTGCGTAAACACCTTTGCCTGTGTATGTAGGAATAGTAAGAGTAAACATTGTCACACTTTTATATAAAGGAGATTTTTGTGTTGACAAATCAATTTCACACTTTATGGGTGAAGTTTCAAGATTTTCTATTTGTAAATTAATAAGAAAAATTGACATCTAGATTTACCCATCACATATTCAGGTATTATTAGCACAGAGCATGGTCTTATGAAATGATCCTGTATATGAAACATGGCAGTTTGGATTAGTACATGGATTTATATTGGCTGATGCAGATGCATCCTTTGGATAATTCATTCTCCTGATGTTTATAGAATCATTGTAAAACGATTATTTTATCTTCAAGACAATTACAATAAACTGGATATACAAACTCCTTTAATTTCTTAAAAATAGACTGATCCAGTGGACTCGCCTGGAGCTGCCATATTGTTTTTATTTTTTATATGGGAAGCTTATCGTAATCCTTTAAACACCATCAGCATGTGAATTATGGGATGATATAAACAGACTAATTTTAAACTTATTTTGCATTTAAAACATGTTAATATTGTAATTTTATATGTTGTACAATACTGTAAAATTGACACTAAAATGGTGGCCATTTTGATAATCGGCTTTAAAACTTACATGGGGAATATATGTATAAAATATGAATGACATTTTGTCAACATACTGTGTACTATAGTTTCATTAAATAAAATTAATAAATAATAGGAGAACATGTACTTACCTGTACTTGAGGTAGCTGCAGAGACATTGGTGTTTTCGCCAAAACCTGCCCTGTAAATAGTTGATATTTAGACTTTATAAAGTAATATTCAAACAAAATAAAATGTATTGTTTTAATGTTATATTATGTATACAGTAGCCTATCTGTTTTAGTGCGTGAGACATAAATAAATATATATACTACAACTACGACGTCCTATAATGTGCAATTTTGCCTGATAAATAAAAACTCTTTCAATCCAGTGTAGTGCCCCTGGGCTGGTATACATTTTCATCCATTGTTATTATGTTATACCACATGTACGAGCCATATTATGCATTAATTAAAACTTTTAGTTTAGTGCCCAATGGCACTTAAACAGGTGGGGCTCAATTTGTGTAATTTTTCAGATGATAGTTACAATCAAAACATGAATACTTGATCTCAATTAAAATTCTTAACATTATTTTTTTAATCTCAACAGCTTTTTAACATTAAACAGTACTATGTACCAGTATATGAAATTAATTAATATATCCAAAAGTACCGAACGAAATTCCCGGGGATTGCTGATGAGCGGGTGATATATATATAATATCTCTTGCTAACCTCAGCGGGTTATATATCACCCGCTCACCTCAGATATCAATTATATTCCCACGTGTTATTTACCTATGACACTACTAAGTATGGGATAATATACAATTATTGACCTCTCCAGAGGTTAACTGTCAAAATTATATCCCGAGGCTGTAAACCGAATGGAGAGGTCTATAATTGTTTTGTTAGTCCGAAGAATATCTTAGATTTTTCTGACCCTTGAAGTTGACTTGAAGTTGGATCCCGACCCTCGAGACGTTCATGTTGTATTTCAGAATATCGGCAGTAAGTTCACTCAATGGAGTCAAATTACTCTCCTGGGCGAAGTCCACTAAAAGCTTTGTACAAAGTTTTAGATTTTTCTTCGTATTTTGACTGTCTTTACTCTCTAAGAGACTAATAATATCCTCATCTTCAACATTTTTGAAACGGCTAGTGCTAGCGGCGGCCATTTTATCGTCTGATAATGACGTCATTTTAGTGGAATGCTGGGAATATTATTCATCGGCAATGCATTGTGCGGTGTACAGTTAAAATTATTCACCGCTCATTGACCAATCAAAATCGAGTATTTCAACTGAGGTACTAACAATATAAGTTATTGAATGATTTGAAGTGCAATACAGGATATATTCTGCTCAAGAAATTCTGTATTGAAATGAGATGAAGTAGAGTGCCAATACAGAATATCGAGAGCAGAATATATCCTGTATTGCACAAATTATTTTATAACATTTTTATTTGGCTAATACATTTTACCTAGGAGATAATCCCTGGGAAATATTTTGTTTTCTCTGTACTGAGATTGTCCCCTCCGTACCAATAGTTTCTGTATTGCTCCGAAGATACTCAAAGGGGACAATCTAAGAAGCAATACAGATTGGTACAGCACAAGAACTGACCAATCAGAGGGCTTCATTTTACAGATCATACAATAGATTAATATACTACCACAAACAGCACTAGGTAAATGGGGTTATTGCATTACATTTTAGTTATCATTCTCATTAGGGGGTACATCAATTTTTTAGAAGGAAACAACATAAATAATCAATATTCAAATACAATTTTAGATTTTAGAAATTAGAAAAGGAATAGGATTATATTAGACTATAATGGTTGGAATCAATTGTTTTGAGACAATTTGGTACAGCAAGGATAGGGGGATGTTATTCATATCACTCTAGTGAGTCAAGTTGGATGAGGGCCAATGATTTGATCAGGTATGTTCAATGATATTTTTTATTAGATCTTTTATAGATTTCAGTGATCTCCCCAGCATTTAAGCAAGTGGGCGCAGGACCCACCTGACATTTTGAAAATAGGCTTGCACCCACCTGAAAATCCATTTGCACCCACTTGAAAATGAGAAAAATCATGAAAAATATTCTGACCAATGAGAATTTTGCACCCACTTGAGAAAAAATCCTGTGGAGATCACTGGATTTTGTATGTCCAACCAGCAAATGAAAAATGGTCATATCAATTTTCATGGGTCTGAATATTTACATGGCATAATACAGGATTGGTGGAACTGGTTCGATCCCTAGAATATTTTTTCTATTATTATTCTCATTTTCATAATTCTGACCCAAGTTACTCAAAATATTTTGATTTTTTCTTAGGGTACTGGTGGAACAATAAAATTAGTGGTAAAAATAAAGTATGAACACATGTGAGTTTTTCTTTGCTTTTTCAGGAAAGTATCAATACATTGTCTTCTTTTAGAATATCTAGTAAGAGGTCAATGGCAATCCGGTGTTGTTGAGAAACTTGGAGAAGAAATTTGGAAAATATATTTATATTTTTAAGAACTCAAAGTGAATGCACTCTAATTCAGCACTAATTCATATGCAACGTGAGAACACATAGATAGCCTGGGTTCATGGCTTTATGTTTTAAAGTATATAATTATTATGTACCTTGGTTCCTTTTGTTTTTGATGTGGTAATACAACAGTGAGAGGAGCACTTGTTCTCACAACTTCAATAGGTGTCTTGGGTCTGTCAAGATTTCGAGAAACACCTGTTTCCTTTGATAATTTCCATGGATCGTGTGACAAGCTCTCAAGCACTCTGGCAGCTGTAGTACGATTATTCACATTTGACGTAACAATCACAATCTTTTTGGTTGCTGCAGATTTCTCAAGAAAAAGTTTTGGAGTCGAAAGGTTTAGTTGATCCGTCTTGATGGATGTAAATGGACCAGAGGGTGAGAAGGCTTGATTTTCTGGGATCTGTTTGATGATAATATGTTTGACATCGTCAGTATCTTTTACAGTGTCTGTAAAAGTATAGTTCACTGGAGACACTCTCCCTGTGAAGTTTTCACCCAGTATACTTGTTGGGTTTACCAATGTGTTATTTGGGGCATTCGCAGATTTAGACATTTTCATTCCAGTTTTTAATTCAACAACGGATCAAAGAACTATATGTCATTAAGTTCACATCTATTATTCATTGTGTGCCTACACTTAGTACACTACATTGTATTTGTCAACAAGATCTGATGGATCTATTGCAGCTGCATCTGAAAAGTATACAAAAACAATTTGTACAAAGGAAACACAGCAGAAAAGCAGCAAAATATGTTTCACATGCATCTAGAATTTTTTAAACTAAACTAAATTGTTTTGAGAATCGATAGCTCTAAAGATTTTCCGCAAGATGACTACTCCAATTTGGAACATAAATAAATGACAGGTGGATTTGCTGAAGTGAGGATTTCGCATGTCAAAAATAAGAGAATTTTCAAGAGGCCATGCATCAGTGGGTAGGATTATACAAAATGTAAAATATACAAAAGTTAAGGGATGTGTATCTAGACAATATTGGAAATTATGGGCTTTCAGACGACCATGGTTAGGAAATGGTGATAGAAAATCCATGTTTCATTTATTTTTGTTCCCCACTATATACTTGGTACAAGAGTTGTAGGGTACATTTTTACTGTACCGTAGTCAAAATGGAATTGTACGGTACTGTTGGAGAATGGCTGTGTATAACCTACCTGGTGGATATTTGACAGATATGACAACAAAATATACCCCTGTTGGAGACCCTATCTATTGCAAGACTTATGCCTGGCACAACCGTCACTGTTTTTAAGTATCGGAAGGATCCTGCCATGACTGTGGTAGTGTTATTGTGATAGCATGATATAACCGTGACAATGCCATATTATATTGCATTGCCTGTCATGACCATGGCAATGTTAAAGCCTGATATGACCGTGACAATATTGTAAGGCCTGACATGACCGTGGTAATGTTAAAGCCTGATATGACCGTGACAATGGTTGCAAGGCCTGTCATGTCCGTGGTTCTGTTAAAGCCTGATATGACCATGACAATGCTATACTATATTGCAAGGCCTGACATGACCGTGGTATTGTTAAAGCCTGATATGACCGTGACAATGGTTGCAAGGCCTGTCATGACCGTGGTAATGTTAAAGCCTGATATGACCGTGACAATGGTTGCAAGGTCTGTCATGACTGTGGTAATGTTAAAGCACAATATGACCGTGACAAATGGTTATATTAATTGACATTTAGTAGCATGAGAATACTGTAATGAAAAATTTCATTGTTTATCTACCTTAAATATGTAAATCTAGACTACTACTACATGTACTACTACTTTAACTCATAATTCATTTCCACAAACTATAATTCTAATCTCATTCAAGAACGTGAACATTGTCACGGTCATATCAGGTTTTAGTGTTATCGTGAAAGCCTGGTATAACCGTGACAATGCTATATTATATTACAAGGCCTGTCATGACCGTGGTAATGTTAAAGCCTGATATGACCGTGACAATGCTATATTATATTCCAAGGCCTGTCATGACCATGGTAATGTTAAAGCCTCATATGACTGTGGCAATGGTTGTAAGGCCTGTCATGACCGTGGTAATGTTTAAACCTGATATGACCGTGACAATGTTCACGTTCTTGAATGAGATTAGAATTATAGTTTGTGGAAATGAATTATGAGTTAAAGTAGTAGTAGTAGTAGTCTAGATTTACATATTTAAGGTAGATAAACTATGAAATTTTTCATTACAGTATTCTCAAGCTACTAAATGTCACTTAATATAACCATTGTCACGGTCATATCAGGCTTTAACATTACCTCGGTCATGACAGGTCTTGCAATATAGTATAGCATTGTCACGGTCATATCAGGCTTTAACATTACCACAGTCATGACAGGCCATGCAATATAATATAGCATTGTCACGGTTATACCAGGCTATCATGATATAAGTACAGATAATGACTGCTGAGAGAGAGAGAAATAAATAAATAATATGAATGTAAATATGAATAATGAATGACACTTTGAAAATCTGCGCAACAAGTGAATAAAGTACAAGAGAAAGTACATAGTGAATATACAAAAAGCACAAGAGACTAACTGCCGAGGAAAAAGCGGCTTATGCAACACAACAACAACAAATAACACAATGGTCATGGCAGGATCCTTGCGAGACTTAAAAACACTTAATAACATGGTGACAGTTGTGCCAGGTTACTCCCGTCGAGAGCTACTTAGATTTTGAAAGTATAGCTCTCTATCGCTAGAATCAACAGCTTAAGAATCCTGACTTCAAAGAAAATTTCAGGGAATTCAGCTGACTCATGTTGCACATTATATACCTGAAAATGTATCCTACATCGCCATCTTTCATTCAGCTCAACTATAGAACGTCTCACTGCCCTATGTATCGATCAGGACTTCATTTTATTGGTCGTGTCAAAAGTTTTGGCCAGGTATATTCAATATGGCGGCTTGACGTTTCCCAAGTTGCGCATGCGTCGATAGTATTTCCGTTTAACCGCCATATTGGAAATGGGTATCGAACAATAAAAGATTAGAACTCCTGATCGCCATAGAAGCACATCCGCGATCCTACATGCACGGGGAAAGTAGACACATATGAGCCCATAATGTAGGCTACAGTTTGAGACAAACAGCAAGCCGTTGAGTGGCGCTGATCAAAATAAGATGTCACAATTCTTCAGCTGGGAGATCCTCACGATGGAGAGCTATACTTTCAAAATCTAACATGGTAGCTCTCGACGTGAGTAAGTGCCAGGCAAGTCTTGCAACAGATAGGGTCTCTTTCTTTCTATCGGTCTCCCCCTTGGCCTTCCCAAAATTCTTAATTTAAAATTTAGAAGTTCAAATTGTGCACGTAATGATGGATTAGGCTATAGACCTAAACAGTATAAACCACACTTAACCTTTTACATTTCTAATATAAGTTTACTCATGGGCTTTCAAATAGAAAAAAAGCAGTGATGACTGTCACTGTGTGTCATTGATGATTGTCAACGTCGGATTGCTAAACCTCATCCATTCTGAGCAATGTTGACGGACAAATATTCAATAAAATTAAGAAAAGTGAACGTGTCATAGTGTTAATTCTGTTAGTTTGTATCAATATTGAATATGTTTGGACTAAGGTAGCACAGAGACGTTCTTTGAAGGTAAAATGTTTGCAAAATAATTTTCGAACTTACCACTTCATTCAAAATTGAAATTGACCAATCAGAATCTAGGATTCAGGTTCGGAACCAGTTCCGGTTTAAAAACTTGTTACGACAGCATTGATTGGCTTAATAATTTAAAAGTGGTGTGATTTGACAAATAGAAAGTCATTTAACAAATATGATATGGAACTTGTTAAAAATTGTAAAAATCAAAAATAATATTGAATTCGACAACATTTGTGTAAGGTAAGTCTTTTAATTCACCGTGTACCCATATAGAGAGCTATTTACATTGCTTACATTGTTACCACACTTGAGATTGACGTCCATGGAGTAGCCAATGCATTCTTGCCAATCTGAATCTTGATGTAGCCTGTAATCTAGGCTACAGTGGGGATCATAAAGAATTGCAAAAGCTATGAAAATTACATGCTGTCGCACATGTAATAAATTCTTACCTCAGTGTATTCAGTGCTCTATTTTCTAAGTAAGTCCAAATATAGTGGAATTTGTGTCCCTAATGACAAATAAGAACTTCAAAAGTTGAATTGGATATTCACATGTTATGCCGACTCTTCAAATGTTGAGGTGATTTTGTCGCCCGATTGCGCCAGAACGGAGGATTGGCTCCCTGAATGCAACATGACACGTGCCAGCTTTCAAAATGCTGTTCCGCCATTTTGAAACCTGTCATGAGTAAATACGGTTAACTGATGTTGCATTCTGGGAGTCAACCGTCCTTGGATAACAAACATGGCGATTCATGAAAGAATTCATTCGATTTGGTAGTGATTTATCATTAATTTGCAGGTATGAAGCTTTGGATTCATTTATTGTGCTACTTTAGTGAACTGGAATTGTTTTTCTACCGCTTGGGAGAGTTTGAGACACGAAACTTGGAAATTAGCTCATTGTGACAACTTGTGAACGTTGAGTTTTATTTTTGTCCCCCACTATACAGGAAAAATATTATAGACAAGACATGAGAGGCTCATCCGACCCCCTCCCCCTTCAACTTGAACCCCCTTTCTTTATAAAAACTAACTCCCACCCGGGAACAAGCCCCTTTTCAAGATCAAAGATCCCAAGTCCGGGAATTGGAACGAAGCCCACCCAGAGAGAGGACTCTTTTTTTGTGCGAATAATGAATCACACGTTTATATTAGCTATTTAATGATGCATGTACAATATTCTGTTATTTGATTGGTTTGTTGGAACTAATTTTAGTGTGTGAACCTCCCCCTTCGTCTCAAACCCCTCTTTACGTTATAAAATGACCCCCCTTCCCTTGGTAAATCCTGACTATAACCTGAAGGACAAGGTGAAGCATGGCTGAAGTTATTCGAATTGACAAACGGAAAAAATTTGAATTTGATTGCGATCATATCTTTTTCAGACGACCCTCGATAATGCCACCAAGAAAACGTAAACGCAAGGATTCTTCTACCAGCAGGAAGCCACCCCTTATATTTACAGAAAGTCCGATAAACAAACGCCACAACCTCCCTAGTCCAGTCTTTAGTGCAGACTTTCCTATTCAAGCTAGTGTTGTACACATAGATGACAATCTTCAGATTCCATGGGTAAGACGTATATATATTAGGGGTGCCTCGATATGTTATATAACTAGTATTTCAATGTCACATTTTGTGTTAATGATTCCATACACAATGCATTATTAGACTATAATTACCAAGGTTTATGATATTTGCTGATGTGTATCAAAAGACATTAATTATTGGGTGCATTGGGAGAATGTTAATACCATTATGTTTATGTTATTATGACATACACATATTTATACCACTCTAAGTCCGATAACAGTTGTATAACATGGGTCTATAACAACGATATACAATGGAGAGTGGTATATCGTCATCGTATACAACTCCTCCGTATACACTCCAGCGTATACCACTGTAGAAGTGCATTCTGGGAACTAATGAATATTGACCGAAGAACGAGGTGTATGTTTTGTTACACATGATTTCCTAGAATCAAGTGACGTCATAAATGGTTCCCACATGATTTGCTAGAATCAAGTGACGTCATAAATGGATCGAGAGTTGGCTATGAGATATTTTTATGGTTTTTATAATTGTTATGATTGTAATCAACTGTAATTGAACTTAGAGTGGCATAATAAGATTATATAATGGTTCATTCTGTATATCGTGCATTTTATACTCTCGTGAGAATATAATATATTCACTCGTTCGCTACGCTCACTTGTGAATATATTATATACTCACTCGAGTATAAACACGATATACAGGATGAACCATTATATAACCTCATATTATTAACCAGCCACAAATATACACATACTACTTAAAAGGCGAGGTAATGAATGAGGAGGGGCAAGTTGGCAAGGTAATTAATGAGGAGGGCTTAGTTGGTAAGTCAATCGCTTGGTTCCCAACAGGAATCTGATCAGTTGTCCTGTATTAGTCAGTCTTTTGTGAAGACACGGCACTTGGTCAAGCAAAGCTTGTGCATATACTTGTACATGCAGTATTGTTTAGCTCAATGACAAATTGGTAAATAAAATAAGGCTGTGGTTCTTTCATTTCAGGTTTCACCTCAGTTCCGTGGGAAAGCATTAACAATGGAGCATGGTATGTCTAAGAGGACAAGACGATCCCGGAAACCTTCAGGGCCAGGCCCAGTAACCAGAAAGAGAAACAACTCAAAGGAAAACCTTACCAGCAAGCCAAGGCCTCTACCTAAAGGAATGATACCTTTAGCTTTTATTGATAATCCAAAATCCCTCGAAACGATTTCCATCATCGAAGATGTATCGATCGAGGATTGTGATAGCGAGAAAACACAAACTCCAAAGACTAAATCTGGCGCAAATGGGATTCATATGTCTCGTTATATATCCCCAAATGGAAATATTATACCTTGTATTGGAGCAAGGGTAACTCGTTCAAAAACTAACAAAATATGTCCAGTTAATGCGAAGAGCAATAATGAGGAGAATGTTATTCAAAATGATGGAGATATCAGCACTGAAGATATTGAAAGTGATACTGCAGATGAAATCGATACCAATAAAACCAAAAAACCTTGGGCTTTAAGACACAATAAATCTAAACCAACCACACCATCTTTATCCCAGCTCATTCGTACACCTCCTTATATGGGCATATATACAAAAACTAAACCCAGAAATGTTCAAGGTGAAATTGAAATCACTGATAAACCACCTTTTAGTGATGATAGTATAGAGGACATTGAGGTGACCACTCATACTACTGATACAGACAGTTCTCCATTATTTATGACGCAAAAACGCCCAAAAAGAAGAACTAAACAAGGCAAACGTTTATTCCAAAATTCAAGATCAGAATTGTCTAGTAATGACTCTTCAATAGAAAATAAGGATTCAGATGCTGATCTTCCCAATATCAGATCTAAAAAGAAAACATTAACTTTGAGAAAGATAAGCTTTATAAATAATTCAACAAATGAAATTCATAATCAGTCGATCACAGATATCGAAACAGACAGTGATGGTTTAACTCCAAGGCGTAGATCTTTACGATTGCGTCGTAAATATTTGCAATTATTTTCAAAGGTGATTGGCTCTCCTCATACCCCTAGTCAACGTCCATACAGCAATATTCTTGCCCATGACACCCCAGAAATACATTATGGATTGTCTTATCGGGAAAAGCAACTTTTGGGATTGATTGACATTTGATATTTAGGTTATCTCTAAATTCCTACACATCTAAAAATAGTAGTGAATCTTCCAAGTATTAATTAAAGTGACCCAACCTCTTAATTTAATAATTTACACTTTCTTATAAATGAACTCTGATACAAATATTATCTTCTAAAAAAACATACTAAAGGGCACAAATAAACTGTCTTGATATGGTTGCTATAACAAATTGAGCTATTAACAAAATGTACATGTGAAAATATATGCAGAATGTTTTTCATGCATATTTCGAAAAGGATGAGTCTGGGAATGAGTCTGGGTATCGACTTAGAAAATATTGAAAATTGTAATGTCTGAAAAACCAACTTAATCACACATATTATTAAACTTCAATATCTTATCCTTCTTCTGAGATTACTAAAATATCAATTTGTATCACAATTGATGAAGAATATTGGCATCAAAGACAGTGCATATCACTTTGTCAGAATCGAAAAAAAATCAATGGCAAATATTAAATGAATTATTTATACAAAAAGTTTGAAACATATCCTCCAAAACATTGCTTATTTTCTTTGTATAGACATTGAATGGTATTTCTGGATAAGTGAATTTGTTTTTATCTGGGTAATCAAGGGATTATAGTCACTCAAAGTTACTGAGCATCCAGTTTTGAGACTTCAATTGTGTTGGTGAAGTTACACATATTTCAGTCAAATTCATGCTGAGCACAACATTTTGGTTTCAATTTTATAATCCCTATACATGACCCTGGTGATGAAGAGTCAGATTCAGTCAAAAAACCCAAACTGGAAAACTGTGTTCATTGTGAAAACTAAAAGTGAAGCAACTTTTTTTCTGATATTTCTTACATCAAATGGCAGCCATCTTGTTTTTCCCCCTTCAAATTAAACTGGCGGGAAATTCAAAAATTTGAAAAAAAATTTAATCCTTACATATATTTCAAAAGTATGATTTTCTTTTTAATTCTTCATGGGTCTTAAGTTATTTCTTCTTTGTATGTCATACATGTTGCCATTGGTGTTTTTTTCTATGATAATGACTATTTTTTGTTTGTTAGGCTACTTATTCTGACTCTCAGCAGGGGGCTAATTATGCATCAGAACTCATGAAAAAGTAAATATTCTTATCAAATATCACTAGGACAGTAATAAAAACCATATTTCACATACATTTGACTGAGGGACCAAAAGGGCATATACCCAGACACATCCTTTTAAGACCGCCATTTTGTTTGTTGATTTTTTGTACATAATAAAGATATGTCATCTTTGAACGTTGGGATTAATCCCCCTGAGGCTTTAGCAACCATATCGTAGAAATAACGGGTTGAGAAGAGTTTACCTTTAAGTTAAGCTTTATAGTGAAATCTGTCTATTAGAATTGTTAAAACATCAATGAATCTAAGTAATATTTTCAAGCTTTGATATGGAACTCTGAAGCATATATTTTTCTAAGAATCATACTCAAAGCATGAATACATGAATAAATTGCTTTTTTTAACAGCTTGATTTTGATTGAGATAATTTTTGTATGTAAGGTTTGTATCAAAGTCTGTTGATGCTGCAAGTTATAGAGCAATCTGATTGTTATGTCACCACCACAAATGGAATGAATATTGTTATAGTCTCCAACTTATTTGTGGATGGTATTGGGTCGAGTGTCACCAATCAGCATTTGGCAGTTGGTGTTTGGCTGACAGGTGGTGACATTTTACATGTTAATGACTTCTTTTTTAAGTATTTAAGAGTAAGAGGTTGGGTCACTTTAAGGACATTTGGTTTTCTAAACACAGGAACAAAAATGACAAAGAGCTTTAGACTATATATTTATATTTCATTGTCAATTTATTTCCATATATCTATAGACAATTACTTACAGCACCAATTTTATTCAACAGCAGTACAATAAATATTGTAAACCATCAGTGCAATTACGATACAATTTATATGGAACAATAAATACTGTAGATTGTGGCAACTCAAATTCTGATTTTTATTTATTTGCTCCCATTTTCAGTTTGTCCTTCCTTTGTTATGTCCATTATAAGAATTTAATACAACAAGGTCTCAACAAGCTCAGTTATATTAAATAGGCCAAGGCAAGTAGTTGTCTAAGCACATGGCCATGCAATACCCTCACCCTGAGGCCTATCATGAGATTTTCTTGATGCTAAAAAAACTATCAGTCACATACCTGTGAGCACACAAAACAAAGAACAACTTTCCATTTGTAATACATGGGACATGATGCTTTGTTTTAAAATACTATCATGGGCTTCAATTTAGTAATACTGCAAATGTATGTTTAGATAACCTTTAAAGAAATTAAAGTCTGAGCTCTCAGAATCTCTCAGACATTATGCATGACAATGAACAGTCCACCCCTAGATAGGCCAACGACAGTCTACTGTACTTTGCAAAGACTAATGAAAGTTTTAAACTGTATCAGCTAGAAGCATTGATGTCAATTTGTTCCCTAACATTTGGACTGTCCATGATAGAGTCCTGACGTACGAGGACTGCTGTGCGTGCATCATCTTGATCCCTGTCCCTGTCATATAACACATGTACTACATCACCACAGACATTCAGCAGACACTGGGCCTGGAATAAGAACATATAAAGTAAAACCTGTGTATAATAAATATTTCTTTGCTGAGAAAAAGTGTTCAGTGATGGTAGGTGTTCACTACAGAGAGGTTAATTCAGAAGTCAGTAGAGCATGTTGGTGACATAAAAATGCTCAAAGTTTGTTATAATGGAAGAAGAATCATGATTTCTTGAAAATATTACCTGATTTTTATGTGGGTTGTCAAGTAGGACACATTCTGTCATCTTGTACCCCACAAGTGCATTGCCCCCCAGGGCTGCGACATGTGCACGGGCTATGGCCATCACCTCTGTTATGAAACTCTGCACGAAACCACTAAGACCTCCACTCTGTAAGATGGAATACACTGTTAAATGCATCAGCCCAAAATTATGAAATATGATATCATAGTTTAAAGGCATGTATTCAAGATCCAGATTCAAATGATGTTTTTTATAAAAAAAAGGTTTTTGATCATTACACCATTTGTCCAAATGAGTAAACGCAAGTGTGATACACTTTGTTTATCAGTCAAGTTGATTGTGTCAACGAGTTGAATAAGTACAACAACTCATATACTCATATACTCGAGATGTTTTGCTAAAGCTCAAAAATACTTTCAAAAATTGTTCAGAAGTTTGTTTCTTGGACACATATCTTTAAATCTCTAAACACGTTCATGAGCAAAATAACCTAAAAATACATTTAGGTGGAAAGAGAGAGAAATAAACTAAACAACTTTCTTGATAGCTACTATAGATTGTAAAAGCAAGCATTTAGTTCTCATCAGAGAGAAATACATTGAAATAAGCATGATATGATGAGCAATCAGAGAATGAGCATCTTTGGAAATTATCATACGTACATGTATACATATAAAAAAGATACATGCATAACAATAACACACTTTACACCAATTAAGGTTTAGAAAGTTAAAATTGCTGATTAATTAAGACCTTACAGGGTTGGGACAGCAATTATAGAGTGTAAAAGGTGGAAGCAATATTTTAATTAAAAAAAACATGTAATCCTTATCATCGTAAAAATACCAGAAGAGATATTTAAAAACCAGATCAAAATTAGATTTTATAAAAAGTTACCACCAACTTGTATTTAATGCACCATCCAAAGGTTTGTGTGAGACCCCCATACAGGAATGGGTAGAGTTTCTGGCAGAATGAAAATTAGGCTGTCAAATAGGATAGGGAGAGCAATATTAGCCAGGCAAGTATAGTCAAAATACCTATTTTGTTAAATATGCATATCAAAAGTCCCTACTCCCTGAATGAAGTACTGTCAAAATCTCACCCACTGGGACAATACTGCGTGTTCAATTTCTGAACCTCTTAGCGGGTCACCAAAAAACCTTTGAATGACGCATTACCTTTAGGAGGCCTATTAGGACAACATTTGGACACATGTTGCAGTAATATCCATATCTGTAAAGCCTAGCAATATTAATACCAGATCCTTTTATGAACAATTGCTTGTTGAACTAAACAAGGAGTTTGCTTAAAAATACATTAAAATACAAAGATGACCTTAACTGTACTGGCATAATTTTTTTAACCAATAGAACAATAAAACTTATCATTAACACATATACAAGACTCACACCATTTCATACACATCCAAAACCACTGACAAAATATATGTGTACGCCAGTCTCTATTGGATGGATGTTACATATAATTTTTCTTTCACTGGGGAGGGCGGGGTAGAAACTTTGAGAGATGCAAACTTTGATTTAACATATTCCTGGAAGAAAGAGGGATGGGGAAGAGAGCAGAATTAAAACTTGCTCTATGCCTCTGGACATATGTACTTTTGCACCCTTTTACAGAATCTGATTTTCACAACATGATACATTCTACCACATGCTGTGTACTTGCACACACAACAAACAAACCACAAACCTCCCACTCTTCTTCTGTTATCGACATTTTACTAGGACTACGTCTATTAACTTGACGGTGTAATACTGGCCTCATTTCTTTTGGTTTAACCTTGAGCTTACGGCTCCCATAAAATGAACGGAACTTAGGGCTCAAAGGTGTCACCACTTTACCCTAAAGCAAGCAGAAATTAGAACTGCCAACTGGTTGTTTCATGGAAGTACTATTCAATCCATTTTCAAAAGTAAGAATAGGGTTTTTTAAACAGGACATAAAGCTTAAAGGCATATTTTGCATATTTTCCACATTTTGTGAGGAAATAAAGTCTTACGTTTGAATTTAATAGTACATTGTATTTCCAATGGATTGATAAGTACTTTATCTTTATATTTTTTTTATCTTGTTTGTATAGCATGATACATTCATTTTTATAGAAGTGTCGCCATCTTTAAAATCAAGAGTAATTTAAAAATGTGCATGTACTACTAATGATCTCTGAACTTCAGATGCTGTTTTCTATGTGAGTTATTTTTTCCTTGGTTTAATATTACTGCAAATCAAACTTTGTATCATATTTGAGTGTGTGAGTAACATGTTTCAATGATTAATTTTCACCTTTTTCTTCTAAATTAAGCATAGTGTGGCTTTCTAAGGCCTTTTTGAAATTTTTGGTTAGCAATATAGTGAATTTCAATTTTGGTTCAGGATTCCTTCCAAAAACAGCTCGAGCATGCTTTAAATTCTCAGATATCAATATTTTCAGGGATCTAAGGGTGAAAACTATATCGAGCAATCAATTTCAGTTTGAAGTGAAATTATGAGTTGCCATGCAACAGTGATGACGGATCAAATGTTAAGCTATTTGTGTCCACAAAGCTGGGATACATGATGGTCATATTTAAAAATTGAAAATACATGGAAGAGTGAAATCAGTGCAAGCAATTGCTTGCAGGAGCATTATT
Source organism: Owenia fusiformis (assembly GCA_903813345.2). Classification (NCBI taxonomy): domain Eukaryota; kingdom Metazoa; phylum Annelida; class Polychaeta; order Sabellida; family Oweniidae; genus Owenia; species Owenia fusiformis. The sequence goes on from CAIIXF020000006.1 coordinate 8,107,814, forward strand.
TTCAGAGGGAAGAATTGATTTATGGGTACATACCTCTCTTATGGATGTGCTTTCTCTAATGATGAAAAAATTGATGTTGCCAAGGTAATGCTCTATGTGTGCCCCAGGGATAAATGGTAGGGGGGTCAGATCGATACCATCGTAGTGCTTTGGGGACATCTGAAATTCCATGAACAAGGGGATAAAGAATGATACAATGTACATGTATGAAGAATCTTTTTATAATATTATATGAACAAGGCATTAAGGATGCAGTACCAGGTCAGCGTAGAAAAAGTTCCAGACATTAGATTTTGCTCATATTTTTTACAATGTATCACTATGATGTTATCATCATCCAAGTGCAATATGAAGAAGATTGACCGTCTGGTAATTACAAAATAAAAAAATTATTTTACCTACCCAAAATGAATCTTTTTACTTTTTTGAGTTTTCAAAAGAGCTGGCACCTTTCGAACCCTGGTTTTCGTATCCACTAATTGCGACTCAAGAACAAGTTTTTCAATAAAAGTGAAAGGGATAAAATATGCTTGATAAAATGTTTGCAATGTAATTATTTTCTGGAAACACCATTATTGAAATAAACTATAATTTTTGAATAAGACTAAATGCGAAAATGACGTTCTTGGGAGCTAGCTTTCTCAAACCGGAAGTCAAACCTGCGCAAACAGACGTGAAAACTGACCCGGTACTGCTTCCTTAAAATGACAAAATGTCACCACCAAGTTAGTTATTGCAATTGGTTACAAAAACGTAACAATAATCACAGAACCAAACGTTGGGTACCCCCAACAGTCACAAAAATAAGCTGTTTCCCTTGTAACATATATTCATTGCCATGGTAAATGAAACTGCCAAAAATATGTTAAAAGTCGTAACATGTCTTATATTTGAGGTCCATGTGAACACACCTTCTTAAATTATTGAAAATGGTTTCAAAATGTGACAAGTCCAGCTATTTGTTGTCATGGTGACAGATATTGGGAGAAATCATTAATGTGTTGGAGCTCAAAACATCATTACATATGTTCACAGTAAAAATTTTAAGTCATTCTAAGCATAACTTAAGTTATTGGAAGTTGTAACGCCGAATATGTCACCATTTCTGTTGGAACAATATGGTACATACAATACTTACGTGATATTCAATCTTTTTCTCTGATTTGGCACCTGTAAATCAGAAATATTCTTAAGAATGTTGCTATTCCATATGGAATCACAAGTACAGGGTTATATAAATAAACAGACAGTAAAGATAAGTAATAAATATTTTCATCGAATTCTCAATGTGAATCTTATCGTTTCTAATGGGAATTTCATCAGGGCTCCAAATGCAGATCTCATCAAGGTTTACAATAGGACCTACATCATGCTCCCAATTGGAGATTGTTTTTTCAATTAAGGAGGCTAAATTCTACTAAGAGGGTGCCTTAAAGAAAATTCAAACTTAACCTACTCACTTTTACTTGAATTGAAGGAGGATTGTTGGCTTGGCATACCCTCAGTGGTCACAGTGGGCAGAGGTTTAGTACCAGAGCCATCAATACAGCTGCCCAAGCCCTCCATGTGAAACATCATCTCATCAGGATCACCTAGTATAGAAGAGTGTATTTTGAGAATGTTTACATGTAAATACAAGGCATTAACATGAAAAATGTCACCACCTTGTAAGTTCTTGCAACAAATTGTTACAGATGCCAAACTCTGGGCGCTGACCATCAACCACACAAAAAAGATGGAAAAAGTCACAAAAAAGTTGGAGACTATAGTGGTGACTAAGGAATTCCAATCAAGTCCATGTTCAAGTGGAGGAATTTATTCTACAAACTGTGACCAGAAGTCAGAGCCTGAATGACATTTTCTGAGGATCTGTCAGAATCTTCTAAAGAAGCGATCTATAAATATTTCTAAGAATCCCTTCCCATTGTTACCTTGTCTATTAGCTTTGTCAGGACTAGATTGTGTGCCGACTAGCAGATTAACTGGTTCTCCTAGCCCCACACACATGGCTGTAACGGACACCTAAAAACAGGAGCATGGCATTTACAAATGAATCTGGATCAGCTAGATTGAACCATTCATGACATTACCTTTACAATTAAGAGAAAACCCTGTTCTATTATTTTAATTATAAAAGGTTTATCACAATATAAGAATAATTCAAAATTCAAATGAAACACATGGCTTAAATCTATTTCAAAATAATATATTGCATTCATATGAATCCCAACCTCAAAAATGTTCATAACCAACAATGTATTGTTACAGGGTGGGCAAAATGTTATATAATTTCACAATCAGAATGTGTTTTTGTATGATCTATTAATCTTATAATACACATAGATTTTGGCCCACTCTGTATAAAGTATACATATACCTGTATTTTGTCATCTTCTGGCAATTCAACATTAAAATCTAAGTTGGTCACGTAGCATGGCACCATTGTTCGCAGTTTAAAAAATATACTCTGAAAAATATAAATCAATTGTAATGCTGGAGTACTATTTGCAGTAATTTTTATTCGAATATGATACAGTATGTGATATCAGAATATCCAGATTTATAAGTCTATAATTTATTGGCTAGAGTTACCATGTCAAACTTTGCCAGCAGGAATGACAGTCCACAAAAATATGATATATAAGCAATACATAAGCTAATCCTATGCCCTGAACCTGTAAGAATTGCATCATAACCATCAGGTGACAAAACTGGATTGTTCTATTTAGTTTTCACAAAAAGGCCTGAAATTCCTATGACACACCCTGTCGTCAACTTACCCTGAGTACATGTTCAAACAGTGCGGAAAACTCCTTATTATTGAGATCACTGAGTTTGCCTCTCCAGACTCGTGTAAACATCTGAAGATTACACGCAAGGTTTGGAAAGCCAGGTACAATCTGAGTGTTGCATGTATCAAAGCCTGATGGAATCTGGGGGTCTAGTAACACTGATACAACGGCCTCATCCTCAGCGTCATCTATCTAAAATTCAAACATGACCGTGCTCTATTCGAATTTCTCAACCAATCAGAATGCAGCATAGTCAATATAGAACGTTCTCTAATTCTCCATAGATGCACGACCATGCTATATTCAATCTGCAATTTGCATTGTTTTGAGTGACGTCACATCTCAGCTGCACATCTGGGGCTCTGTCCGGGGATAGCTGTTCTTTTTTACCCCCTCCGTAACTACTGTAACTATTTAACTATGGCTGACCCATGTTTGCATACACCGTATAAAATCTAAAACGGGGAGTAAAATAGAACAGCCCAAACAAATTCTTCGGCCGACTTCAAAATCCTGACAGCATGCGTATTCTTCCTTCATGCCCGTTCCACAGACACGGCTTTTACTAATTTTTTATGTTTGAATCGGAATAAATAATGATAGGCCATTCAATATGGTGAAATTCATCACTCGTTGGACAGAATGTTAGTACAAATGCACTCACCTTCGGTTCGTGCTTTGTACAACATTCTGTCCAACTCGTGCTGAATTTCACCATATTGAATGGCCTATCATTATTTATTCCTTAATTCAAACATGACCGTGCTCTATTCGAATTTCTCAACCAATCAGAATGCAGCATAGCCAATATAGAACGTTCTCTAATTCTCCATAGATGCACGACCGTGCTCTATTCAATCTGCATTGTTTTGAGTGACGTCACATCTCAGCTGCACATCTGGGGCTCTGTCCGGGGATAGCTGTTCTTTTTTACTCCCTCCGTAACTACTGCAACTATTTAACTATGGCTGACTTCAAGTTTGCATTCGGTGAACGAGTCTGAACGGGGAGTAAAATAGAACAGCCCAAACAAATTCTAAATTTTTTCCGGCCGACTTCAGAATTTTGACAGCATGCGTATTCTTCCTTCATGCCCATTCCACAGACACGGCTTTTACTATTTTTTATGTTTGAATCGGAATAAATAATGATAGGCCATTCAATATGGTGAAATTCAGCACTCGTTGGACAGAATGTTAGTACAAATGCACTCACCTTCGGTTCGTGCTTTGTACAACATTCTGTCCAACTCGTGCTGAATTTCACCATATTGAATGGCCTATCATTATTTATTCCTTAAATCAAAAATTGAATATGAACGGCTCATGGGTTGAGTCAGGGGTCTTTTGCCTTGAATGACACTGTTTGTTGATAACCACAAGATAGCATTTTTCAAACGTTAATAAGCCCAGGGTTGGCTGGTTAAAATTGTTATATTGTTCTCATATTATTCGTATTTGTTGAATTGTAAGACTGACCAGTACAAATAAACTTAACTAAACTAAACTAAACTATCATGGAAATGGTGAAAAACAGGAAAAAATATATTCTCTTAAATGATGTTGATCACAACATTTGATATATTTATATAAAAGTAGCTTTCATATTTAAAAAACAAACAAGTAAATTCCATAATGCTAATGACATCTTTTCATAATGAAAGACTGCATGTTATGGAGTAATTAATAAGAGAAAGTTCAATATATTTACCTCTAAGATGAATGTATCTTTGTTCCCAGAAGACAAATCAAGATCTGACAATTCTTCCTCTGTTTCATCAATAACATAGTCACTGTGAGGACTGGGCTCTCCTTGATTGTTCTCCTGAAGGTGAAAAAATGTAGAAATATCATAAACACAAATGTAAACTGATCTTAGGGAGGGAGGGGGCGGGGGTCTTTAGGTCTTAGTCTTTTAGTCTCTTTTATGCATTATATTTTATACTCCCTTACACCTAATATTGCAGTTATAACTAACATCGTAATACCATATACATTTATCATTAGGCCTGTATCATATCATTAGTTATGTTTGTGATTGGGAGTGTGAGGGGGATTAAAATAAAAATGTCTAAAATCCTTTTTAACTAAAGATGGCATAAATCATCATGAATTATTGATCCCAATGAAAACAAATCTGGCACTTTATTTTGCAATCATCGAAAGTCAACAGCAATCTCAATAGAGCGTCTAAAGCATACAATTCTGTTGTAAGAAGAACAAATGTAAATAACACCTCAAAGAACTGCCTGTGTATTAGTTTGTAATGCCAACCGATAAAACATCTATTCATATCTTCTCCAAGCGAGTTCTTTGCTCTCATTTACACAGAAAGATGCAGTAGTTTCTATGTAAAACAACACAAAAATGTGAAGCATAGAGTTTTGAAGATAAGATGAAGAAAAATACAAAAATATGATGAAGATATTTTCACATAAAACATTTTTATTGTATGGATACAGGACAATAAAAAATTAATGGATCCAAATAACGATAAAGTTTAGAGGATTCTAGTTATAAATACAAATCAAATGAAAATACAGATCTAAAGGGATAATCAAAACAATATATAAGTAATCAATTGTATTCAAATAAAGTGAAGGAAGGTTTATCTCTCAAAGCCTACACTAATTTGATTTGTGGCTAATTAAAGGTAAGAACTTCATGTTTTGTTATATAAGATCAAACAAAACTTCTATGATAAGGCAAAGAAATTAGACTTTATCTGTTTATTCAACAAATGGTTGATTTTAAAGAAATATAATAGTGATGAAAGATTTCTAAAAGAGATTCTTATAAGTTGTTTATTAATATGAAAACACTATAAAAAGAAAATCAACAACTGCATAAAATGAATATTTTTTGATTCTGAGTTTAATAATTTTATAGTAACTTTACTGGACAACAATAGATTGCGCTACCATGAACACAGATGAAGATGAGCTACGTCTACATGATGGGGCATACAGAGGTGACCTTGAAACAGTGGGGCAGATGCTGGAGAAAAAAGTTGACCCAAATTGTGTAGATGAGGTAAGTCTTAAAAAATTGTTATGTATTGAAGTCTAGAAATAGAGTGGAAAAGAGTGGATTTCCAAAGAAATAAATTGAACAAACAGAAAACACTGGATGGATTTGTGAATAGCATTGACCATTGGGGAAGAGACTACTATGATCCCTTTACATTGATTGTCTACATGTTTTCTGATTTCAAATGGATAGTAAAGGGGTTCTTTCCTAATGTATAGTTACGACAAATATAATCATAATATTATATTTCTAATTTATTTTATGAATAACGTATCAACTATATATAGATAATATCTATGATTAAGAGAACACACAATTGTGTGATCACTAATCTATGTTATAAATAAAAAAGAGAAGAAAAGAGATTACATGTATCTACGGAAACATAAAGTGAACAAACATCAAGAAGACACTCCAAATTAATACATGTATATAGAAATGCAATAAGTAGAAACTTCATTGAATCAAATATTAGAAACATTTTTGTTTCTATGATCTATAGAGCTTTGGTTGTTCGATTGTTTCATTACATGTCGTTTTGATAGTATAATATATTTTATCAGACAATTTCTGATCAATTTCAGTTGAAAAACACCCCTCTACACATGGCATGTTCAGAAGGCCATATCAAAGTTGTGAGAGCTTTAATTGCAGAAAAGGCAAAACTAAACCCACAGAATAAGGTAAGAAATTATGAAGCATCTTACTTTCTATAAAAACTCCCGCATGCTGTTATATTTGGAGAAAAAATATTTTGTGTATGTTCCCTTTGGAAGTAAGACCTATCATACCCAAAGCTTATAATGTGGAATATGGTTTAAATAAGTCTGTGGATGTTTTTGTTTTAGTTGTTCTAAACTGTTCTTTATGATTATAGAATGGCCAGACCCCCCTACAACTAGCAGCCTATCATGGTCACCATAAGATTGTCATGTGTCTTCTTGATGCCGACTGTAAGATTGATGAACAAACTGGGGTACGATAATTTTATATTTCTATAAGTTACATGGAAATGCTACACTAGTAATCTGACTGAATGATAGCTGCAGATGGTAGCCCTGCAGATTATGAGCATTTTAGGCACCATGAAGCAGAATAAAACAAAGTGTTCTATATCCAACCCATAACTATCCATTTTCCATCCATTAAAATCTAAATCTAAATGTTTAACGTTTCTGTTGGATAGTACTATAGTTGTAGGTATTTAGCGAATCAATTTTCCATTTTAAAGCATGATTACCTTTACATTTTTCTCCTTTTAAATCAAATCTTTTTACTCTTTGGCTTTCAGTTCAGTGCATTCACTGCCCTCCACTTTGCCGTAAAGAGCAGTCAGGAGACTTGTGTCAGAGCCTTGCTAGAACGTGGGGCTAACACAGATATAGCCGATCTGGTGAGTTAGGTGTTTTTATATTTCCATCTATTCTTATAGCAAACAAATGTGTATTTAAGTAATAATAAGTAATTAAGTTCTCAAAATAGGTTAGCTGTCAATGAGAGCCCTATTTTAAAGAATCCAGAAGAGATCGTTACTTTCATTTTATTTACAATGTTCTAGTATGTCCATGTAGACCAATTAAAACTTCATACACAAAGATTAAAAGATTTATTTCAACTAGCCAGAATATCAGCAAATTTGTCTCTGTTGCTGCAACCTTGATTATGATCAACCAAAGAGCATTCATCTTTTCTTATCCAAGGCAGAATAGACATACTGTAGTTGTAATCTTCTAGTACTTTGCGCTGTTCAAATAATGGCGCAGATAACTGAATGAGCATGTACATTTACACTGAACAAAAAGAATTCCTGGGTATTCTGAAAAATTGGCGAAGACATGAATTGGCGAATTTTTGGAATTCGCCAAAAATTGGTACCAAATTAAGTTGTCTAACAGTATGTTATAATACTTAATCTATTCATTTTTAAAGAAAATCTTTTAAGCTTATATTTTATGAGGATTGGTTCAAACGTTTTATTATGTACTGACCATTTTGTATAATACACATGGTTCTAATCTTTATATTTATAGATCAAGAAAATACCTGAATACTATGCCAAAACAGACCCAATCAAGGCACTATTCGCAAAGTACTCAAAGAACAAAGACAGCAAACAAGACAAAGAGAATAAAAAACCTGTAGAACATACTGATGATGCCACAATCGCTACAAAAGAAGGGAATAAAAGATCGAAACAAGATAAATCTAAAAATGAGGACAATAAGAATGCAAAGGAAGATGATAGCAAAAGGTCAAAGACTGATGAAAAATCAAATAAATCTAAAGAGAGTGAAAAGACTAAATCAAAAGAGGAGAATAAAAAATCAAACACAAAAGAAAGTAATAAAAAGGAAAATGATACTGACAATAAGAATGATGATTCAAAGGCTAAAAGTAAAGAAAACAAAACAAAAAATAATGATGAAAATACAAAACAAAATGATAAGAATAAAGCAAAGTCAACAGATAAGGCCGATGAAGAAAAGAAAGGCAAGAATTCACAAAAAGATAAAAAGGACATTGACTCTGACAAAGGAGAAAATGAAAGTGATAAAAACAAAACAAAGTCCAAAGATAAGGCTGGTGAAGAAAATAATGACAAGAAATCACAAAAAGATAAAAATGACACTAAATCTGATGATGCAGATAAGAAAAACAGTAAAAGCAAAGAGGAAAAACCCAAAGAAGACAATAAAGAAGAAAACAATCAAAAATCAAATGATGAAAACAATAAGAAAGGAAAACAGAATGAAACAAATGAAAGTGTGCAAGACAAATCATCAAAGGAGAAAAATGAGTCACATGATAACAAAGACAATCCCAAAAAAGATAAAAGGGTGAAATTCAGTGAAGAAGTTGAGGAGAAATCAAAAAAAGAAAATGAGAAAGAGAAACCTCCTAACAAACCAAAAAAAAATGAGCCAAATAACCCAAAACCTGTAAAAGAGAATAACCCAAAACCTGTAAAAGAGAATAACCCAAAAGCTGTAAAAGAAACTAACCCAAAAGCTGTAAAAGAAAATAATCCAAAAACTGCTAAAGAGAATAACCTAAAAACTGTTAAAGAGAAAAATAACCCTAAAGCAAAAGAAGATCTTAAAAAGAAAGCACCAGTCAAACAAGCTCCTCCAGAACCGCAACCATCACCAAGACGGAGACGTGAAAAACCAATGACAGAAGAAGAGAGAAAAAAATTTGAATTCATGAAGCGTAAAACAAATGTTAGTAAATTAACTGATAAACAATTTGAATATTCTGATGAATTTAGAGAGAAAATGAAGAAACCTTTATATGAAAGACTCATGGGAGGTGGTGGGTCAAAAAGGAAGTAGCTAGATGCTTTAGTTTGTCAAAATATTTCATGTTCTACAGCAATTTAAAACTTTTTATAGTGTTGTAGTTTTTAATAAATTAATTACATTTCTATAATTATAATGTTGTTGATTATTTTATGATGACGTTTCATTTCAAAATCATTTTGGCTAATATGACACCATGACAAGGCTTAGACCAATCCTAAAATATCTTCAGCGAGAAATGAATTGAAACATTTTCAAAGAGTGCATATGCCAACGTTTTACACAGGAAATTTTGTTGTTTGATAATAGTTGAATGAATATGAATACATACTGGGTGAAAATGTCTTATGAGTAATCAACATAACTCAGAAATATTACAACCTCAATAATACTTCATTCCAGAGGAAGAGTAAGTTTTTTGAGGTTTTTGCATAAATGATTGTTTACTGAAACAAGTTGATCTTCATATTGTGAATGTTTGAATGTGAATGTTGTGTTTTTTAATTTGTTTTTTTTTTGGTGCTGTATCTACCATATAAAAGATACATGTGTGCTCTTTGGGTTCTGTGTACTCTATGGCATGAATTGTCAAATTTTTCTCAAAACGTAATTAATTACATTTCAGACTGACCCCCTCTCTCAATAATTTAGCAAAACACCAATTGATTTTTCTTAATTTGTCTAATGTTCCACTTTAACCTTATTGTACTTGTAACCCCTCACCTAAAAATATAATTTCTTGGCAAACAATGATATACTGACTCTAGAATCACTATTGTTAACAATTTCTTATTCATCACTTGGTCCATAAATTGAAGCCCTTATGTCAAATATTGTTAATGTTTACCAAAACTAAATAGGGTCCATAAAAATGAAAACTTTTTGTCTTATTTACACAAATGCTGTTTAAATACTGTATAAGGCTTTTTTATGAAGTAATTCTTTTCAGTTTTTTAGATCACTATTTGAATTATTTAAATCAACATCAAACAAGACAACAAGCTAGAAAATGAAGGAACTTTCTTTGGAAAGGACACACTATTATTTCATATCTTCTTGTATTTTTCATCATGAGAAAGAATGAAGAGCTTTATGTGAAATTCTCAAAATGATCTCCTTTACTGTTTATAATTTTATATGCGAGGAAATACAATAATGTACAATAAAAGCCTGACCTCGAAAGAGAGAGTTTCTAAGAGGAGAGACTAAATTACACCCTTGTGTTCGATCAATAGAAGAAGCTTTAAACCAACCCATGTTGACTCCTTAGTCATAACTATATTTAATTGTGGTGATTATTCCATTCTTTTTTTCCCAGGAACAAACTGCAGTACATTCACATCTAATACAATTTACAGTGTCAACCTCTTGTATTTTCATGTCATTTCTTGATAACTTTCATCATTTTCATGCCTTTATGCATCTGATAATCTGACTTAGGATTTTACCCAAGGACATACAGGGAAGCTGTAGAATAAAAACAAGTTGAAAACCAACTTGAAATGTTCAAATTTTAGGTGTTCACTTCCAAAGGGTAATTTGACAAGGTAGAAAATTATTGGAAATATATTTAATATTAAAAGTGTTCACTTTATCATAAGTGTTCATCTAATCTTGATGTTTACTGTTCACATTAACAGGTTTTACTGTACTGCACATAAAGTGAATTGATATCCCTTTAATGTATATCTTAAGAATAAAGAACATCTAAGTCGTAACTCTGATGTTTACGAGCTGCTCCTGAATTATTGATAAAGCGAAAACACAATCTGTAACTATGGTAACTGAATACAGTAAAGATATTAATGTCTATGAGATGGATTCAATAGATGAGATTCTTTAAAGCAAGGTAAGTTATTTTAACTTAATATGAATCACACATGAAAAAACATACAGATAAAGTTAAATAGTCACAGAACTCCTAAATTCATTCCCTTTAAAAAGTAAAATTGTGTTGCTTATTTGTAGCACCATCTTGGCACAGAATTTCAAGGAGTAATCTAAATAAATATAGATATTTCTGAAATATACCAAAGACTCAAGATAGTAAAGTATAATACATCCTTTTCAAATCTACCGTGATAAAACCAAACACTTATCTGCATGTATTTCTCATGCACTGTATACTAATTAGAAAGCTAGCCTTTAAATTTTAAAGAAATTTCACATATTCTGGAACTTCCCTTTAGCAGTTTATCATATTGCATGCAGACATTCACTTTTCCTGGCCAAAAACACTCTCTTTGCATTCCAAAACAATTCATACTTGAAATTTTATCTTAGGGCTACCTCTACTTTCATCAAAGCAATGCAGGTTTAAGTTTCCACGCCTGTTGAAACAATAGAAATTGATACTCAACCATAATTAGAATTGTATGCCATATTCTCTCCATTAGTCGCACACCTAATAAAACAGGGACGATATAAAAAGCTGATCTAAAAGCCAAAATCTGAATTTTAGCATCCACTTTTGAGAGCTTCTTTGTAAGATTCCAAGAGAGAAACTATGCTCAGATGCATCTTTTTGGAGAAATGTAAACCCATTGTATATGTAAATGCATTTCATTCTATATCTATGACGACATTGAAAATGATATGAACAATCAGATATGACTCGTTACAGGATGGAAGAAACCATTGATGAAAAGGGCCTAAAACTGAGAGATGCAGCTCAAAGAGGGGACCTATCCATGTTGTATAACATGATTGATGTGAAGGCTGACATTAATGATACAGATGAGGTACATTATAATTATACCCCTATACTGCCCATAGTCTTATCTACAAACATGGAAGTCTAGGCTTCTGAATAAAAGTACATTGGTGTTGAAATGATGAGTTGTTTGCATTATCATGTATGCATTGCTATGTTATTATGTTACAGTACAAAAATACGGCACTACACCATGCATGTAGAGAGGGCCATCTATCTGTAGTAAAGGCACTAATTGACGCTAAGGCAAAGCTTAACAGAGAAACAAAGGTATTATTTATATGAATACTGAATGAATATGAAAACACTGATTTCAATTTCTACTGGATACATGAAACCATGGACTTGATTTTACAAGACAATTATAAAGACAATTCCAATATTTTTCATAAATCATGATTATGATGGCAGATTCCAATTAACAAACATGTGCTCAACTTAATCTTCCATTCTCATATAATTTCTCTACCTTGGTAAAGGTTCATATTTTGTCCAATTTTGCTCTGAATTGTGAAAATGAGAATTTTGCACCCACGTGAGAAAAAATCCTATGGAGACCACTGAAAATATAAGTTGATGTTACTTATTACGCAAAATATTCCAGATTGGACAGACCCCACTTCAACTTGCAGCTAATAGAGGGCACCACATGGTTGTACAGACACTTTTAAATGCAGATGCAAAGAAGAACAAGAGAACAGGGGTGAGTGATTTTCCCCAAATTTTACAAAAGTATCCTTACATGTAATTGCTAGTTAACGTAATATTAAAGACACTTATTTGAGAAACTCTCCTCATTTCAATTTGAACTATAAATATATCTCCTTTATAGGACATTATTGTAAGTCCATTTTTTGATTGTCACACAGGCCTGTATTTATCACACAGGCCTGTATTGTTTTAGTATCCACCAGCACTTTTATGTAGCCTTGTTTATTTATGGTAGTTATGACAACATGATTCACTTCATTCTGATACATTAAATGCATTTTCAGTATAGCGCTTTTACTGCCCTACATTTCGCAACTAAAAGCTGTCATGCAGAGTGTGTTAAGATCTTGCTGGACTGCAATGCAGACACAGAAATACTAGATCTGGTATGTGACCATTGAAAGAAAATCAGAAAAATGGCCAAAATATTCACTACATACCTACGTCAAGGGTTTTCTCTCTAACTGTAGTTTGAACCACAGTAACTAGGTCAACAGAAAGGTGGCACTAGTGGTCTTACTATTCACCTCTTTTGTACTGTCATCTTTCTGAAGACCTAGTGCCCCCTAGTCCTTATGGTTCAGGCAGTTATAAATCCTTATGACCTCAATGATGGGTTTTCAAGAGAGAAGGCCCATGCCTGAAGTTTGGGCAATTAAGAGTATTGTCAAATAAAAGAGTATTGGTCAGTTCTCAATCATTCATTTTGTTTTAAAATATGACGATATGTTTAATTTCAAAATAGAGAAACAGAGGACGAAATCAGAGCAAGAAAAAAGGAAAATCACTGAATTTTTATTTAAAAAGAATATCTAATCATGGTATGGTATTTAGTAGAGGTGTCCTGGGTCAGATATTTTTTTGGGTTGGGTCAGGCCAGAAAAAAGGGTGCGGGACGGGTATTTTCTGGTCGGTTCAGAAGAAAACAGAAAAATTAATTTGCCTTACTTTTTAATAACATCTTCTGATAACATCAATACTGCATATTATGCTTTGATAAAGGGAAAATGATAGAAACTTAGCATTAAATCATTTCGAGAAGAACCATAAAGGAAATAGGCAAGCTAGAAGTTTCAAATTTTTGCTGGGAACATAAAGCGTTTTATGATAATTTCCAATATTCCTGGGTGTTCTGACCTGACCCAAAATTGGTAAGTTTACTAAGTACGTAGTTGTAGATGTTTGTGACCCGAGCCTTCCAAATGATAATAACTATTGAATTAAATTAAGTACAGAAAATGTTTATCTTTCAGATTAAAAAACCAGCAGAATATTATGCAAAGACAGAGGAAATAAAAGAATTGTACAGAAAACACAAAGAAAAAGATGCACATTGGGATAAATACATTGATAAAGAAAACAAAAAATCTCGGAAGTCTGCAAGACGAAAAAGAGAAAAAACACTTCTTGAAGAGAAACATGTGAGTTTTGTGGAGGAAAATATAAGGAAACCAAAAGCAGATAGCAAAAAACGCGACAAATCCCCACATGAAAAACCCAATACTCCACCGAAAACCAAACGTGACAAATCCCCACATGAAAAACCCAATACTCCACCGAAAACCAAACGTGACAAATCCCCACATGAAAAACCCAATACTTCACCGAAAACCAAACGTGACAACTCCCCACATGAAAAACCCAATACTCCACCAAAAACCAAACGTGACAAATCCCCACATGAAAAACCGAAAACTCCACCAAAAACCAAACGTGACAAATCCCCACATGAAAAACCGAAAACTCCACCCAAGACCAAACGTGACAAATCCCCAAATGAAAAACAAAATACTCCAACTGAAAAGAAACGTGATAAGTCCCCAAAAGCTGAAAATCTGGATGACACCATTATGACTGAAAAGGAAGAATTTGAAAGATTAAGTAAGAAATCTGAATCTGACATGACTTCTGATGAAAGAGCAAGGTATAAATTCTTAAGAAAAAATCACAATGCTGGAAAAATATTCAACAAAAAGTTTGAATTTTCAGAAGAGCATAAAGCTAAAATGAAATCTTCTGTGTATGATCGGCTAATGGGTGGAGGTAAAAAGCCTCCAGTGGAAAATGCTAGAAAAAAAGTGGCAGAAAAGAAAAAGGTTAAACCCATGTACTAAATGTACTACAAACTGTAGAATATGTAAATGAACTAGTTTGTTAAAATCATTTCATCATATAATATGGATCTTGTTAACTGTAATTTCTAGTGTTTTGGTGGTATCATACTATATATGGTATCAATAAATACATTTTTATATCGACAAGAGGTTGTTTCTAAATGCCCCACTACAGGGCACCATTGTTCCTATCTTTATTTCATCAAATTTCCCGACAATCAAGACAAAAAAAAATTATTTATTTCTTTTGATTCACATGACCTCTAAAAAGTTCATATATCTTACTGATAGTTTCAAAAACAGTTTTTTTTCTATAAATTTTTTATTTTATTTTAAAGTTCTGATGACAAATCTTCCCATCACATTTTATTATTTAAAAAGTCCCTGACATTTTAGCCCTTTTGGCCAGATTTCAAAATTCTCTGACATTTTGAGGTATGCATTTCTCTGACAAGAGAACTACAGACGAATAACAACTTGAACAAGTATGTAGCCCATGTTGTAAATTTAATAAAAATCAGACATCTTATTCAAATTCGAATGAAATATTGTCAAATATACATTAATAAGCATGAGCAAATTTCTAAACTGAATTTCCTGGTTTAGGTGGTCACATACATCATGATAAACCATGACATCTAAAATCTTCCCAGCCTTTCAGGTGAAACAGAAAGATGCTAAGAGTATCAGAATGAGTCACATACATAATAGTACTTACAGGTACATGTAGTCCATAGAGGTCTCTGTTGCTATTCACTGCATCTAGAATATTATTCTGCATTCGTTCTAACCTTTTGTCTTCATTAGGGTCAACACCCTAGAAAAGACCAATGTACTGCATATTACAACAATGCATTAACATGCCAAATGTCACCACCTGTCATTTGTTACAGATGCCTAACACCAACCACCAGACACAGAACACAAACTACAAATCCAAAACTCATTCCACAAAAAAGTTGGAGATTATAACAATATGAAACCACTGGTGGTGACATAAAAATGGACTATTTCATCCTACGTTTTCTTTTTAACCTCGAATGAATATGATTTATTCACCAGAAAAATCTTCTTGACAATAGAAATGGCTTAATATTATATTTGATATCATACACAAATTACCATCATTGTATAGATAATGAATTTGTGGACATAGTATCATTTTGTCTAATTGCTAAAATGGAATTGTATTTGACTGAATATGATCCACGTGCGTTTTCTGCTGAATAGCTATTATTAGCTAATATTGCTAATATCTAATAGCTCGTATTTCATGTTTTCACTTATCAGCTAGAGGATTTATGCTTTGAATTATTAGTTTTAGAATAACTATGCTGATTAACTCTATAGAAAAGAAAATTTTGGTTGGCTACATGGTGTTGTGAATTTATTAATTTATCAACTGAAGTCACTTCATAAAGGATGTGTCCGGGTATATGCCCTTTTGGTCCCTCAGTCAAATGTATGTTAAATATGTTTTTTATTACTGTCCTAGTTATATTTGATAAGTATATTTACTTTTTCACGAATTTTGATGCATAATTAACCCCCTGCTGAGAGTCAGAATAAGTATCTTAACAAAAAAATAAATAGTCATTATTATAGAAAAAACATCAATGGCAACATGTATGACATTCAAAGAAGAAATAACTTAAGACCCATGAAGAATTTAAAAGAAAATCATATTTTTGAAATATATTTAAGGATTAAAATTTTTTTCAAATTTTTGAATTTCCCGCCAGTTTAATTTGAAGGGAGAAAAACAAGATGGCTGCCATTTGATGTAAGAAATATCAGAAAAAAAGTTGCTTCACTTTTAGTTTTCACAATGAGCAGTTTTCCGGTTTAGATTTTTTGACTGATTCTGACTCTTCATCACCAGGGTCATGTATAGAGATTATAAAATTGAAACCGGAATGTTGTGCTCAGCATGAATTTGACTGAAATATGTGTAA
Organism: Owenia fusiformis; assembly: GCA_903813345.2. Taxonomy (NCBI): domain Eukaryota; kingdom Metazoa; phylum Annelida; class Polychaeta; order Sabellida; family Oweniidae; genus Owenia; species Owenia fusiformis. The sequence goes on from CAIIXF020000006.1 coordinate 8,124,427, forward strand.
CTTCACCAACACAATTGAAGTCTCAAAACTGGATGCTCAGTAACTTTGAGTGACTATAATCCCTTGATTACCCAGATAAACACCAATTCACTTATCCAGAAATGCCATTCAATGTCTATACAAAGAAAGTAAGCAATGTTTTGGAGGATATGTTTCAAACCTTTTGCATAAATAATTCATTTAATATTTGCCATTGATTTTTTTTCAATTCTGACAAAGTGATATGCACTGTCTTTGATGCCAATATTCTTCATTAATTGTGATACAAATTGATATTTTTGTACTCTCAGAAGAAGGATAAGATATTGAAGTTTAATAATATGTGTGATTGAGTTGGTTTTTCAGACATTACAATTTTCAATATTTTCTAAGTCGATACCCAGACTCATTCCCAGACTCATCCTTTAAGAATTCCTAAATGAATTTAACCATTTCAAACAATGGACTTCTTAATTTCTAGGAAGTTGAAGAATATGAATAAATAGTGCTAATGGTGTTTCATGTATATCCACTTTGTTAACATAGATAATTGTTAAAGGACGAACCTTCCCAGTGATCTTTGGGGCAATTGGAGCAGGTAAAGGCCCAGCAAACACTGCAGTTGCAGTCTGAAATAGAACATAACAAGAGAATGTCATGAAAATTGATGTTATGTAAAGCAACATGTTACTATTGATGTCATATAAACTTACATTTTACTATTGCTGATGTCATATTAATGACATGTTACTATTGATGTCATGTAAATTGATGTTATGTAAAGTGACACATTACAATTGATGTAATGTAAAATGACATGTTACTATTGATGTCATGTAAAGCAACATATTACTATTGATGTCATATCAACTTATTCCTACTAATGTCATGTAAAGTTATTATTATGAATGAATTATCCATGAATTATCCATATTTAAGAAATGTTTGACATACTGCTATGGCAACCAGTAATTCTTCGCCAACTGTGACCTGGATCTTCAAGCCAAACAACAGGTTCATTCCTTTTATCTTCAGTTTACTCAGTAACTGTTTGTGAAGCTCATACTCCATGAATGGAAGATTCTGAAAATATTAATAGTTCAACATTTACATGGAAAACATACATTCAGTCCATACTCCACCCACAAATGAGAGATCCTGACAAAATTAAACAAGGCATTAACATGACAAAATGTCACCACCTAGTTGCTCACAATATTATGAGTTCAATCTTAAGATTTGGATTTCCAAGAACTTGTAGATGATTTTGAAAGAATAAATTGGTCAATTTGAAGCAAGTTGAAAAAAGACATTTTTTGACCATGAAAAGTCAGATTTGAACTTCTGAGAACTTGTAGATGATTTTGAAAAAAAATTGTTCAATTTGAAGCAAGATGAAAAAATACCTTTTTGACCTTAAGAATTTCATGGAAGGTCAAATCTATAGTCAGATTTGAACTGATGAGAACTTGTAGATGATTTTGAAAAAGAATTGGTCAATTTGAAGAAAGTTGAAAAAGATGTTTTTGATCTTTTTTGACCTTGAGAAGGTCATTGAAGGTCAAATCTAAAATCTAGAATCAGATTTGAACTTCTGACAACTTGTAAGTGATTTGGAAAAAATTGGTCAATTTGAAGTAAGTTGAAAAATACCTTTTTAACATTTTTTTGACAAACAGTGATTGAAAATTGCTGAAAATCCACTCCAGGTTTCATTTTAGTTGAGATACCAATCTAGGCTAACTTTTTCAATTTATTTCCCTATACACAAGGACAAGGGAGAAAAGACGTCACAACAGACGTCATGAAGTCAATGGAAATATGAAATTGTATATAATCCCACAATAAAATCATTATACAATTGCAATTAATTAGTGATGTGATACAAACCCAGCTGAGAATCTAGCCAAGATGATTATTGTTGCACAGTGTATCAATTGTGATCTTGAATGTCTGAATTAATGAAACATAGCATGTGGCCAGCCACACTAAACCAAATCATTCCATTGGTTCTCTGAGCTTGACAGAGAACATTAAGATCATACTAGCTAAATATGTTTCAGACTGGAGAGATGTAGAATACATTCCGCAGGAAAACAATATTTAAAACTAATTGGAGAAGTTAATTGTTGTGAAGTTCAACTAAGAAAGTGCAAAATGACTCAGGTAGCATTGACAAATTCAACTGCGATTGGTGGATTAACTGCTATCTATATGGCCAACTCATTTAAATATGAATAGTACCTGCTACTTTTCACTTATAAATGAATTTGCCCTAAAATAGCAGTTATTCCGTCAGCTGACAGCTGGTGGTTGAATTTGCAAATGCTAGCTTTTTCTTCACAAACAGTTGGACATTTAAAAAGGATTTCGTCTAGAATAACTGATGACAGCGTTTTGTAAATTACAGATGAAAAAAACTATTTAGATGAGTATAAATGATGTATTTTGTGGTACACAATTTGAGGGTGTAACATTTTTTGCAAAAAACAATATCCAACATTTGAACATGGTTGGGGAAGATACTTTTTGGAGCTCAATGGAACAAAATAACTCATTGAGTAAAATGCGAGGAAACGAGACTTGGAATGCACATCTTCTAAAACCCGAGCTACCAAGACATCAAATGATTGTGCATATGTCGATCGAAATTCTCCTGATTCTGCTGACTTGTTGTGGAAACATTGTAGTTCTTATAAGTATCTGGTTACGTAGGAGTTTACAAACAGTAAACAACATGTTTCTTGCAAGTCTATCCCTCGCAGACTTAATAATGGGAACATTTGCCTCACCACTTTCAGTTTACATCCTTTACATGGTACCAATCGTATATGGTTCCCATATTCAGGATAAATGGCTTTGTACATGCAGGTATTTCGCAATCTGTATGTCTGTAGCGCCATCTTTATTTAGCCTTTCAGGGATTGCTATTGATCGTTACATAGCAGTGGTTTACCCAATCAAGTATCGAGAAACTGTTACTCGAACATGGGCGGTGATTTATCTAATATTCAGCTGGATTTACTGTACGATAGGATCAGCTATGCTGTTTTACAAAAACATGATCAGCTTTGATGACCCGGGGGACTTCTGCAGAACAAGAATGGTAATGCATCCTGATTTTTCAATTATCGTAAAAGCACATCTAGGTGTTCTCTTTCTCATTTGCTCCATCTCTCACATTACAATAGCATTTATAGCGTACAAGCGTAAGAACGCAGTTGCTACTGAACTGAATGTAACAAACAGTGACATAATGGTGCAAACCTACAAGAGACAGAAACGAATCACAAGGACAATGACATTGATCTGTGGTGTATTTGTTTTGTGTTGGCTACCATGGGTGATCATGTCTTTGATTTCCCTAGATGACTATCCAATGTGGTGGAAGTCATTGTTTTACTTTACCGTTGAGCTGTCATTTGCTGGTAGTGCAGTGAACCCATGGATTTATGCTTACAGGCACCGGACCTTACGCAAGGCCATGTTGAATGTCTTGAAGTGTAAATACAAAAGACTAACTGCTTCTGAAGTCATAGCTTCATCGTAAAACTCTGAGAGAGATAAACACTTTTACTTGTGAGGTTACATTTACATGTAAGGTTAATGTTTGGAAAAATATGTGAGATAAACATTATAGGTTTGCTATGGGGAAACCTAAATTGGGCAAATTTATAAGGCTTACATGTGAATGAAGCATTTGAGGTTAACCGATGTGGCGGACATGTGAGGCAAACCTCTAAAACTCACATATGAAGGGAACCTATAACAAACAGAGAAGTAGCAATATTAACAGTAAAATTGTGAACATGTAACTGTCAGAAGTCATATTGAGTGTTTTTGAGAGAGACATTAGATATCAAAGATTTATATGAAAATTGATTTAGTCAATCAAATAGTGACACTGGCAACTAAAAGATCCTAAATATGCCACTTGGTTGTTCATGAATTGAATACCAAATAACATGGTCAGAAGAGAAAAAACATATATTGTACCACATGTAATTCTGATGCTGTTAGTGGTGACGTATCACCATTTTGTGCTCCAGTCACAAAAGAGAACACTTACTTGCAAGATTGATATAGAAATACTGTTGGTTTCTTAGAACTAACCTATAATCTAGCCTTGCCCAAGTCGGTATTTTTTTACTAATCTGATCTTGAATTATTACCGCCTTGTACAATCCAATACATCTCCGCTGATACTGAGATATTCAATGGTTTCGAGATTTCCATAATACCTACGCTATCAGGGGTATCGCGAAACCTTATTGATTGACAGATCGCGTGGACGACATGACGTGTGACTCCAGGCTGATTGACCAATCAAAACGTTATCAGGTTGAGCTGCATAAACAAAGCAAACATCCTGTCTACGACTTGAAATTCAATGATCTGATCGAGTGTTTCTTTAGAGGTTGCAATAACATTCATGAATATATGTAATAAATGCACATTGGAATATAAGATTCATTAATATAAATTAAATCATGCGAATCAATGTTGATTTAAAACTGATTTCGCGATGAAAATGTAGCAAGGCATGCAGTCGTCGATCAGTGATTCAATCTCAGCCTACATGTTCGATCATTTGAATTCAGGGATCGTTTCAACGTTTATTGTTGAAATCTTATCACCTCCGGTTATCCAATCGATGCTCCGGCATCCACTAAACTCTGATTGATATTTATCTGAAAAAATATTTGTATTTTCATGATGAATTTGTGCAAGATTTGTTCGTGAAAAGTCCCGGTGAAAAGTGTACTTGTTTTTGACCGTGCATAATAATGAGCTAACGCTACAGGGCCGTCGTTGATTGGTCAAATTTTACTGACATCAACAAACTGTCGGTAAAGCACGTGGCTTTCTCTTTGGTACAAAGCGGTCATAATAGAAATCAAGATAAGTAAAAGAGACCGACTTGGGCAAGGCTACCTATAATCATATTGTTACCTAATTAGGGATCTATTTGAGACTCTGAGAAAATTATTGTGTAATGATTATCACTTCTATATCCTAATTACACGTACATATATGTCAATTAGGGAATCAATAGACAATTTTGTTGCCATTACTATGGCATTGTATATTACTGTAATTATGTATAGGCTGTATGTTTGTTTATGCTATGGGCCTGATGTATTGGCCTAAGATCACACAATAAAAACGTTATTCAATAATTTGAAGTGCAATACAGGATATATTATGTCTCGATATTATGCATTGGCACTTGACTTTGTCTCGTTCCAAAACAAAATTTCTTGAGCAGAATATATCTTGTATTGCACTTCAAATCATTCAATAACTTATATGTATTGTGGGAATTTTTAATTCCCCTGAGTAATACTTGGGCCTGTGAAACGTTTATTTTACAGGATTTTGTGTTATTTTATCTTTATTCAATGTTCCGTCCCTGTAACTTGGATGTTTACTTGATCAGCAAGCTGAGTTGGAATAAATTTGAATAATTAGGCACCCAGCAACAGAGCTCCACCAATCAGATTTCTTTATTTGAATTTACCGCCAACTTAAGTTGTATTTTCCCATAATGCAACCTGAGATGTCTGGACTTTAGCGTGAGATCGTGACCTGTAAATCAGAGTAAACCAAGACTTTGCAGAGGAAAGACCTCGTTAATTTGTATCGTTTTATGTGGTAGCGTGTTCGATGTGAATTGCGAACTAGATTACATGATATTTGGATTATTTGCTGACATTATTTGCTGCAGTTTTTGCGTCCGTTGTGACTGTGCGAGATACAAGAATATAACAGCCAGTTTTGGGTGAGTTGGCAATTTGATTATTGAGTTTGACGCCATATTGCTGTCCGCCATTTTGATTTCTTCTTCCCAGAATTCCCAGCGGTCGGCCATCTTTATTTTTACGGAAGTGATGTCATTTTAAGAAGTAATTCCTCCTCCGAGTAATTAAGGCTCTTGTCTAATCTCAGTTTGATTGATATTCGAGAGTCGTGTCTGCTCCGAGGACTCACTGCTCCGAGTGATTACTCCTCCAATTATTTAAGTGTTATATCTCCTCCGAGTTATATTTGGTCCGAGTAGTTACAGCTCTGTCTAATCTCCGTTGTGATTGATATTCGAGAGTTGTATCTGCTCCGAGGATTGCCAGCTCCGAGTGAATACTCCTCCATCTAGTTGAGAGCCATATCTGCTCCGAGGACTCACTGCTCCGAGTGATTACTCCTCCATTTATTCTAGAGTGGAATCTGCTCCGAGGGTTGAGGATACAGCTCCGTCTAATCTCAGTTTATTGATCGATATTCGTGAGTTGCTCCTCCTCCTCTGAGTTATTGATGATCCGAAATCGATACAAGTTGCTGAACTTGACGCATCCTCCGAGGTGATTTGACTCCTCCAGAAGCTAGGTACTGAGGTTACACTACCGGAACCAAAGTATCCCTGGGTTGCAAGGTTTACTCTCATTGGAGCCAAGGTTACACTCCCGGAACTGAGGTACTCCACGATCGAGAAGTGGCAGCTCTGGTCTAATCTCACCATTTGATTGACATTCCAGAGTTGTTATTTCTCTGTAGAAGTTGTAGTGGTCTCTCTTGTGAAGTGGTGACTCCTTGAGCAGAAGTTACTCCAGAGCCTGGACTCCTTCCAAGAGACAGTGTGAGTAGAGGTTGAGAAGAGATTACTGTGGTGACGAGGTTACTATAGAGACGGGAAGACTCCCGGTGCGGAAGGTACTCCCAATAGCCAGGGTTGCGTTCAGGAGCAGAGGTTTCCCCTGAGACGAGACAACTCCTGGAGTGGAAGGTACTCCAATAGCTAGGGTCTTGTACAAAAGAAGAGGTTTCTCCTGTGAAGTGGCGACTCCCCGAGCAGAAGATACTCCCGGAGCCTGGACCCCTTCCACGAGACAGTTTTATAGAGACAATATAACTCCTTGAGCCGAGGTTACACTTCCGGAACCAAAACTCCCGGAGCCCTGATTCCTCCGAGGTGAGAAGACTGAGGGACATTGGTGTGTGTTTACTGGGAGCAGTCACATCCCAGGTCTTATCTCAGCGGAGCCCCGATTCCTCTGAGACGAGACGACTCTGAGGGACAGCGCAGTGAAGATTATTTGGAGCATTTATAACTCGGGTCTAATCTCAGAGTATTGATTGACATTCCCGAGTGGTTCCTCCTCCATAGATATCACATTGCAACAGTGATATAGACGAGACGATACCTAGAGCAGAAGGACCTCCTAGAGGGTGAAGATAGTTCATAGGAGCAGATCCTCCTCCTTTTACAATTATTCAAGAAGGTGTTATTAGAAGAGAGAGAAGACTGGAAGAAGCTGAACAGAGACATTGAAGCTGTATATAGACATTTTGAATTTACTTGTACTATTATTTTACGTTTGAATAGATTTTAAAATCCCTGTATATCATTGTTATATTGCCATCTTTGAAAGGTAACTGCCGTACCACCAAACCAGGTCGGCACCCGTGTATAACACCTCCAAGATCCCTTATATCGTCCCTGGCCTTTCCTGAAGTTTGCATACAGGGTACTCCTGGGAATCGGCCAGGCGCGACATTGGTGGCAGCGGTGGGATCTGTTGCCTTAGAAGATGTCTGAGATGTCACAGAAGTGCGAGCGTTCGCCAGAGACGATGGAGCGAGAGGGCTCCAGACGAGATGACGTGAGAACTGGCGGAATTGTGCGATTGGTTCCAAAGATGGGTTTGAAGCATCTTGAGACTCCTGCAAGGGATAGATGTCCAGAAGAGCAGTCTGGTTCGGAGGGAAAATCGCTCCCAAGAGATGAGGAGAGAATGCTCCCAAGCGAGGAGGAGAGTCTCGGTGTTCCACTTATGAGAGTAGATGACACTCTACCAGAGGACTTAGATGAGAGAGCCGGAGCAACTCTAGTCCGAGGAGAGCCTAGAGTTATTTCCCCAGATATGACGATGAAGATTCTTCCTGATGTAGAGAAGGAAGATACTGGATACCATGCTGAATCTAGGCTAAGACGAGATGTTCCAGCTCCCGCTTTGAGAAGAGACCATTGGGCTCGGGGGAAGAGAGAATTCGACTCCACCAAGTCCAGGCTGGTGTCTTTAGAAGGGAGCTTGGGAACTCTGAGAGTAGATGTCCTTAAGATGCGAGATTGTTTACTTAGCAGACAATGTGAAGGGCAATTTGCGATCCATGAAGAGATGAACCACCTACATGAGGAGATAGCACATCTCTCTAATATGCAGAGGAACCTTTGTGAAGAGATGTCCCGTCACCAGGTGGAGGCTAAGAAGAGTAAAGCTGAGCTTGATGGTACATTGAGAGAGTTGACTGGTTCATTGAGACAGATTGCCTTAGATTTGCGAGTGACCAGAGGAGGATTTGAAACTCAAAAGGGAGCTAGGAAAACTCCAACAGACGAGCAATATGAGCTCCTGGGATCTCAGTACAATGCTGATGGAGTGACTATGGCTCGGGAACCCCAAAGACAAGTTGTGGCTGCTCGAGAAGTAGAAGCTCCCCAGGAGGACTCCAAGGCTCATCCTGCAGATGTGAAGAAGAGCGAAGATAGCTCCAATGGTAACCAGGAGCATGCAATGGTCAAGCTCGCAGAGAAAGCGATGGAAATGTGTGGAAAGGCCTTGGACTCAGTACAGCAGGGAAGAAAAACTAAAATCAAGATAACCCAGTTGTTCGATGGGAAGACTCCATGGCTGGACTATAAGGCACACTTCCAGAACTGTGTAGAGAGCAACCAATGGACTGATGAGGAGAAGAGACAGAACCTGACCAATCAGTTGCGAGGAGATGCCCAGCAGCTAGTACAAGAGCTGGAAGAAGGGCATACTTTTGATGAGCTAATAGAAGCCCTTACCAAAAGATTTGGGCCAGGTGAGAAAGCCTCATTGTATGAAGCTCAGCTGAATACAAGGGTTAGACAACCAAAAGAGTCATTACAGAGCTTGGGCCAGAGCATAAGGAGATTGGCCTCATTAGCCTACCCTGAGATGTCTCGTTCCTCCCAAGACAGACTTGCTCGGCAAAGCTTCGAGAGGGCTATTACTGATGATGATGTCCGAGCTGCAGTGCATCGCCGAGCCCCAAAGTCTCTTGACGAAGCCATAGAGGAAGCCCAGAAGGAGGAAGCTTACCAAGAGTCGGAACATATACGAAGGGGACTCAAGCCAAAACAATTGAACCATCCCATCTCAGTTGTGAATAGCGACCCTTTGGAGGAAAAGCTCCTCAAGATGATGGAGGATATGAAGACAGAGATGATGAAGGAGATGGATGAGGCGTTAAAGCTCTTCAAAGAGCAAAGAGAACTCCGAGCTCCTCGATCTATTATTTGTAGAAGATGTGGAGAGGAAGGGCACATTGTGAGAGGATGTCCTCTAGTAACCTGCTTCAATTGTTCGGAGCGAGGGCACCTCTCCATTGATTGTCCCAAATCCAAGAAGAGTAGAGATGCTCGAGGGGTCCATCCAGTTTGTTGCCTTGATGTCAGAGATCAAGCAGTGGTAGATCCTAAGAGAGCTGAATCTGCTCAGAAGATAGAGGCTGTTGTTGAGCTGTGTGGAACTCCTGTTAAGTGCCTGATAGACACAGGATCAGTGGTGTCTTTGATGAGTCTACACAGCTTCAACAGAATCAACTACCGGAAGAGACCACAACTGAAACCAGCCAAAGATGTCTTGCTGCAAGCCGATGGTTCTCCAATAGCAGTCTACGGCTCGTGTTCTATGGAGGTGGAGTTAGATGGAAGGAAGACCCCCTTGGAGATGGAGATTGCCGAAATCAGCCAGGATGGAATCCTAGGGACAGACTACCTGTCGGCTAGTAAAGCAGTGATCCATTATGGCTCTTTACAGATGAGCTTCCATGACTCCAACAGAGAAGGAATCCAGAGCTGTTGCTGCTCCCAAGAAGAGAAGTCAAAGGAGCCAAGAACTTTCATGACTGCAACCCACAAAAGAAGAGAGCAAAAGAAGAATGAGCTTCAAAAGAATCCCGATGAGCTAGGTGATACTGTGTGGCTCCAGAATAGCGGAAGGAAGAGCGAAGATGACTCTCTTGATGTTAAGAGCCGAGATGCCTCCAATAGACCTGGGGTGGGAGCTGAGGAACCTCAAGCCCTAGTAGACAGCCGAGAGAGACCTACACTCCTTGAGAAGGGAAGGTCAAGTAGGGGGGCAAGACGGTCGAGTAGTAGCGATTTGACAAGAGAGAGGCGAGCCTACAAACCAAGAGGGTCATCAAGTGAGCAGTCAGAAGAAAGTCTACCTTACAGAGCGAGACCAAGATGTCAAAGAAGACAGCCGACATACTTACCAGTATGTTGTGCTGATAGAGACAAGATGAACTGGAGAAGAGTTGACTCATCTGAGGAGCCAATGAGGCTCTCCCATGTGCATGGCAGAGGGGCAACTACTGAGGCGTAGTGACTCTTTTCCTAAATGATACAATACAAAGTTAAGATAGATAGTAGTGCAGATAGTAGATGAGTGTAGATAGACTGTTGATTGAGCGAGTATTGATGAAAGGAGCTAAGTGAGCTCTTTACTTGTAATTATTTTGTAAGAGGTACTTGAGCTCTTTATGTACATTGTAACATTGAGATGTATTTTCTTAGTAGTTGACTTTATATTGTGTGATCGTGGGCGATCAACCTTAGTAGGGGGGAGTGTGGGAATTTTTAATTCCCCTGAGTAATACTTGGGCCTGTGAAACGTTTATTTTACAGGATTTTGTGTTATTTTATCTTTATTCAATGTTCCGTCCCTGTAACTTGGATGTTTACTTGATCAGCAAGCTGAGTTGGAATAAATTTGAATAATTAGGCACCCAGCAACAGAGCTCCACCAATCAGATTTCTTTATTTGAATTTACCGCCAACTTAAGTTGTATTTTCCCATAATGCAACCTGAGATGTCTGGACTTTAGCGTGAGATCGTGACCTGTAAATCAGAGTAAACCAAGACTTTGCAGAGGAAAGACCTCGTTAATTTGTATCGTTTTATGTGGTAGCGTGTTCGATGTGAATTGCGAACTAGATTACATGATATTTGGATTATTTGCTGACATTATTTGCTGCAGTTTTTGCGTCCGTTGTGACTGTGCGAGATACAAGAAGATAACAGCCAGTTTTGGGTGAGTTGGCAATTTGATTATTGAGTTTGACGCCATATTGCTGTCCGCCATTTTGATTTCTTCTTCCCAGAATTCCCAGCGGTCGGCCATCTTTATTTTTACGGAAGTGATGTCATTTTAAGAAGTAATTCCTCCTCCGAGTAATTAAGGCTCTTGTCTAATCTCAGTTTGATTGATATTCGAGAGTCGTGTCTGCTCCGAGGACTCCGAGGACCGAGTGATTACTCCTCCAATTATTTAAGTGTTATATCTCCTCCGAGTTATATTTGGTCCGAGTAGTTACAGCTCTGTCTAATCTCCGTTGTGATTGATATTCGAGAGTTGTATCTGCTCCGAGGATTGCCAGCTCCGAGTGAATACTCCTCCATCTAGTTGAGAGCCATATCTGCTCCGAGGACTCACTGCTCCGAGTGATTACTCCTCCATTTATTCTAGAGTGGAATCTGCTCCGAGGGTTGAGGATACAGCTCTGTCTAATCTCAGTTTATTGATCGATATTCGTGAGTTGCTCCTCCTCCTCTGAGTTATTGATGATCCGAAATCGATACAAGTTGCTGAACTTGACGCATCCTCCGAGGTGATTTGACTCCTCCAGAAGCTAGGTACTGAGGTTACACTACCGGAACCAAAGTATCCCTGGGTTGCAAGGTTTACTCTCATTGGAGCCAAGGTTACACTCCCGGAACTGAGGTACTCCACGATCGAGAAGTGGCAGCTCTGGTCTAATCTCACCATTTGATTGACATTCCAGAGTTGTTATTTCTCTGTAGAAGTTGTAGTGGTCTCTCTTGTGAAGTGGTGACTCCTTGAGCAGAAGTTACTCCAGAGCCTGGACTCCTTCCAAGAGACAGTGTGAGTAGAGGTTGAGAAGAGATTACTGTGGTGACGAGGTTACTATAGAGACGGGAAGACTCCCGGTGCGGAAGGTACTCCCAATAGCCAGGGTTGCGTTCAGGAGCAGAGGTTTCCCCTGAGACGAGACAACTCCTGGAGTGGAAGGTACTCCAATAGCTAGGGTCTTGTACAAAAGAAGAGGTTTCTCCTGTGAAGTGGCGACTCCCCGAGCAGAAGATACTCCCGGAGCCTGGACCCCTTCCACGAGACAGTTTTATAGAGACAATATAACTCCTTGAGCCGAGGTTACACTTCCGGAACCAAAACTCCCGGAGCCCTGATTCCTCCGAGGTGAGAAGACTGAGGGACATTGGTGTGTGTTTACTGGGAGCAGTCACATCCCAGGTCTTATCTCAGCGGAGCCCCGATTCCTCTGAGACGAGACGACTCTGAGGGACAGCGCAGTGAAGATTATTTGGAGCATTTATAACTCGGGTCTAATCTCAGAGTATTGATTGACATTCCCGAGTGGTTCCTCCTCCATAGATATCACATTGCAACAGTGATATAGACGAGACGATACCTAGAGCAGAAGGACCTCCTAGAGGGTGAAGATAGTTCATAGGAGCAGATCCTCCTCCTTTTACAATTATTCAAGAAGGTGTTATTAGAAGAGAGAGAAGACTGGAAGAAGCTGAACAGAGACATTGAAGCTGTATATAGACATTTTGAATTTACTTGTACTATTATTTTACGTTTGAATAGATTTTAAAATCCCTGTATATCATTGTTATATTGCCATCTTTGAAAGGTAACTGCCGTACCACCAAACCAGGTCGGCACCCGTGTATAACACCTCCAAGATCCCTTATATCGTCCCTGGCCTTTCCTGAAGTTTGCATACAGGGTACTCCTGGGAATCGGCCAGGCGCGACAGTATCATATCGTATCATATTATATCGTATCATGTTGAGTTTACTTGAAAAAGGTAATATACTAGTAAATACATTAAAACCTGTATGTCTGAACACCTTTCATTTTGAACTTTATTTTGGTTCTGCCATTGAACTCCATGTGAAAAAAATTAAAATATGTCAATCCGAAGACTTTTTGCCAGTTCCATTACATTCAGATAAGGCAGGTCCTACTGTATATCAATATAATTGTGAATTAAGCAATTTGTTGGTAACAAGTTGCTGAATAGTATAGTTTCCATATAGCTTTTGAAATCTCGCTAAATCTCGTTTTTCGTGAGATTTTAAGAGACTTGCATATTAGACCTTTAATGAATTACATAATCTTCTTTTAAATGGCATATTTGAATTCAGTGAAATGTTTTCTCCTTAAATAGCTTTGATTTACACAGTTATGTAATTTTAATAATTTTCTATGACAATTTAAAAAAACTTGGGCCAAATGTCCATAGATGCAATGCTAAAATTCTTTAAATCCGTGGATTATTTGTATGTCAATCAACATTTGCATGTTTAATCACAACATGTACATAAACAGGGTCATTCAAGTTTTATACAGATTCAACAAACACACTTTGATAAATCATGAAATTAAGCCACTTTTCCAAGATTTTAGCATGTAAATGAATGGAGCTCTAGCCCAAGTTAAAAGCTGAATAAAAGATGGCAGCACGAGATTTCATTGATTTTTCTGCTATTTAGAAACTATCCTATTAATTTAATGACATCACAATTATTATTACCATTGGTTGCACATATATGATTGTAGTAGTGTAAATGTTGAAAAATAAATTGAGTTGAAAGAATGACTTACATCACTTATTTCTTTGGCATTTGTCTCTCCTTTCAGTTCTTTCTTCACTCTGCATATTCTGAAAAATAAACAAATCAGGGACCATGAATCTATGAATCAGTACAATCCAAATTTCTGATGCATTAAGTAATTAATCTGGAGTTTAATTCTTTTTTTCAATTCAAAATAAATATATATCAATTTTCAATCTAAATTTTAATCAAACCATTTTGAGTATTATGATAATTTTAAAATCTGTTTAGACAATAGAGTTATTATTTGTTCAATAAAAGATATATTTCACTTTCATGATTTTATAACATGGGCTCTGTGGGGAATCTACCAAACCTGAAAATCAGATTCCCAAAAATAAAGTTTAAAATAAAGTTAAGCTGATAATGTTTAAAACCACATATTTCAGATCTTTGTAGCATTCAGATATGATGCAACATTAAATATTTAGCGATTAAAAACTTTATTTTTACTAGCATCTAATCCATGGTTTCGCTAAGAAGAATATGCTAACATTTCACCTGTTTACCAAACACTTGTTTTCCTCAGTTAACATACTTTTAATTATTTTTGAATTTAGATCAATTTTATCTTTGTTTATCAACACTCAAAGATGTTTGTTTATTTTGTAACCTTTTCTCTTTTTGTACCTTACTGTATTAAATAATTGTTCTCTCCAGGATCTTCCATATGAAGCAGGTGTAAAATTCTCATTTTTCACAATATTGACAAAGTTGGTCAAAATATGCCAATTCTCAATATTTTTTTGTTTTCAAGTTTAAAGTAAGTGACAATAGATTTCCAGGTGGGAAAAAGCCAATTTTCACAATTGCAAGTGGATGTTGTATTTCATAAAACATACGGAACCATTTCTTGAAACTGATCTCTATCTACTGAATGAATTAACAAATCATAGCCATAACCAGAACAACGGCAACGCCAAAGCGTAGCGAATCCCATCGAACAGAAATGGCTGGCATTTTTACAAACGAATAGCAAATATCATAAAACAACACACCAGAAAGGCCACCATTTTCAAAATGGTTGCTCACTAGCCAAGTTGTCATCAGAAGAAATAATATGCTTTTAAGTAGCCACCTCTAAAATTTTTGAAAAATCACACATGTACTTGTAAAATAACACACATAAAAATGGTTTCCATTTTTCAAAATGGCCGACTACTCCCCAAAGTTTTATTAGACAATGTGCCATGCTTAAAGTATTCACATATCAAATCTGAACAAAATCGCTCAACTACTTTTCGAGTTATAGTAAAATACGTTAAAATGGCGGCCATTTTTCAAAATGGCCACCTTATACCAAAAGTGTCATTAGAAATAGACAGTGTGCCATGCTTATAGTATTCACATACCAAATATGAACAAAATCGCTCCACTACTTTTCAAGTTATAGTAAAATACGTTAAAATGGCGGCCATTTTTCAAAATTTTTTTCAAAATGGCCACCTTCTACCAAAAGTGTCATAGCACAGTGTGCCATGCTTATAGTATTCACATACCAAATATGAACAAAACTGCTCCACTACTTTTCGAGTTATAGTAAAAGACGTTAAAATGGCGGCCATTTTTCAATTTTTTTTCAAAATGGCCACCTTCTACCCAAAGTGTCATAGGACAGTGTGCCATGCTTATAGTATTCACATACCAAATATGAACAAAATAGCTCCACTACTTTTCGAGTTATAGTAAAATATGTTAAAATGGCGGCCATTTTTCAAAATGGCCGCCTTCTACCAAAAGTGTCTTTAGACAGTGTGCAATGCTTATAGTATTCACATACCAAATATGAACAAAATCGCTCCACTATTTTTTGAGTTACAGCAAAAATCGTAAAATAACGAGTAAAGGCCGCCATTTTTCAAGATGGCTGCCATGTGCTTCTTTAATATCTACATTTGTAGCATTATTAATGCCCCTTATAATTTTTTTACATTTAAAACATATTGCTATTACAGTTTTACATATAGCACCTAAATTACTGTAAAATCGGCACTAAAATGGCCGCCATTTTGAAATGAGCGGCCATTTTGAAAATTGGCTTTCGAGCAGAACTTCTACCCCCATAGGGTATATGTGTACAAAATATGAACAAAATCGGGCCAACGGAATTTGAGTTATTGCCCGGACGGACGGACGGACGTACGTACGGACGGACGGACGTACGTACGTACGTACGTACGGACGGACGGACGGACGGACGGAGGCGTTCCCTATATCCCTCCGAACTTCGTTCGATGGGATAATAAAAGTGACACATGCATGCTTCAATATAGAGAAAATCATTTTATTACTAACCTATTTATGTTAACAATTTAAACCCATGAAAAAGTGTCAAGTACACAGATAGTGAAGATAATAAACATCATTTTAAGGTAAAGAAATTTACCATACAATGTATTTATTTTTAATATTATCAAACTGTATATAAACGCCAATTGACCTTTTTAACTGATAGTGATGAATCACACAAACTAGATAAAAAATAGGATTTTGTTAGCCACATGTAAAATTCTCAATTAAAGTAAGTGGTTATATTAATAATTGAAAGTAAACATATTTTTTAACATGTGAACCTGCACGCTGTGAGCCACGCTTGTAACTAAAATCCTTTCGTAAGAAGTTTCATAATGATGATTTCATGGTCAAATCATCAGTTTCACCATACACTGACAGACATTGAATACCATATGAATTAAGGTATGTATTAAATGCATATATATCTAATGTTACAGGTATTAAGCATTATTGTTCAATATCATTTTTTCATCTTGGGTCAAGTAGACAGTAAAAATCAGTTGTAATAAAAAATTGTGCAAAAAATGTTCAAAGTAAATCCACATGTTGTGAATTACCAGTAATCTTAATAAAATAATAAAATTGATAATATTTTCTACATTTTCATGAATATACACAAAATACATCATTCAAAATCACTGCCAAAATGCTTATATGACATTTGTCTATTCAAACACATGAAAAATCTTTAGCCATGATTTTGATCTGATGTAATAATGATACTAAGATTTTGTAATAGAATCTATCCTTATATATTATCTACAGATACCATGGAAGATACAAGCACAGTCCATGGCAAGCTTTCAGACAAGAGCACTCGAAAACTGATTTGTAAAATAAAGAACTTTCTGCACACACTCTGTATATTTGGAACTTTAAAGCGCGATCAGTTGTGTGAGGCACAAAACCTTACAGAAATAGAATGCGACGTTATACTAAAACATTATGAATCCTGTGGAAGTTCAACTGCGCAATTTATCAACTGTCTACTACAAAGTGGATTTTTCGACCCATTGGAAAATCTTTCCGAAAGGTTAATCCCTAGTATAATAGACAAGAATCAACTGAATGAAAATGCCAGGAAATATGCTAAAATTGTGTATCTGGACCCAATAGCTAATACAGAAACACAAAATGCATGCCCAGGCTCTTATTATGAGAATTATGAATACATAGATGTTAACAGGCCTGATGTGTATGGTCTTACGGCATTGGAGTATGCCCTGATTTATGAGAGATCAGACTTGGTGAGAATATTGCTTCAGGTTCCCCAGTTAGACCCAAACACCACGCTACATTTCACCATAGCTGGACTCAGTGCAGATGTTTTAACAAATTTTCAAACTCGACCTTTAGCCGACATGGTTGCTAAGAGATCGATTTCACTGCAAAGCACGGTGAGAAAAGAGCAACTCTTGAATGGATTAGTCTGTCGCAAAAGTAAAGATTTTGTTGAAACGCTGCTGAAACACCCTAATTTGGATGTAAATGCTTTAGACTGTGATGGCCACTCCGCCTTATATGAAGCATCACAAAATGGCCTATTTGGTATTGCAAAATTACTAATGGAACACAAAGATATTGACATTAACCAACATTGTATAGATGGCAATACAGCTTTACATGCAGCAATCCAAAATGGCTGCCACAAAATGGCAAACGTATTACTTGACAATTCCAATATTAAGGTGAATGCATGTAACGGAAATGGAGAAACGGCTCTAATGCTTAGTGCAAATGAACCCCATCTCATTGAAAAAATGCTTACATCGTTCGATGACATTGACGTAAATGCTGTCGATAATAATGACCAGTATTCAACATTGCATAGAGCAGTATTAGCTAAGAATAAAGAATCGTGCCAGTTGCTATGTAAAGATGAACGTATTAACTCTTTGGTTAAAGACAAACATGACTTGACGCCCCTTGGGCTCCTTAAACACCAGAACTCATCAAGTGAGTACCCAGAAATATTAAAAGTACTACAGATCAAAGAGCGCAAGTGTCGAGAAGATGAAACATTAAAAATCAAAACAGCTTTAGAACATTTATCTGATGTGATCAGACAATCATATCTGATCTCTAATGTAAAAACTTTCATGCAGGCAGATATTGAAAAGATAAAATTTAAACTATCCAGATCCACCAAAACAGAAGAATGAATGTTACCTGAAAATCTGACACATGAATTTTAATGTACAAAACTATTTATATTATTTATTTTAGTGAGAAAATAAGATGTATAATACATGGATTAGTAAAACAGGTTACTGTTACTGTTACTCATAATGATGCCCTGGACATTTTTATTGTAAACACATATGATATATTCAAGCTCAATACATTTGTATTTATTTATGCTTGTACTGCATCAGGTCTGTATACTTTTTTTTTAAAGCAAAAAGTCAGATGTATGACATGAAAAGTTGATTTAAATTTCCAGAATGAAAACTTAAAAAACGATTTGAAGAAACATACTAGTAAATACACAGAAGTATAAAAAGTTGTTACAGGTGTTATAAATTTTTCTAATGACATTTATGGTTAAGTAGAGTGAAGTAAGTGCATCATCTTATTGCATCTTTTTTCAAGTGGCAGTCAAGTACTTTTGTATTTGTTTATGTAAATAATTTCATCACATGCTGCATAATTTTCAAACTGACAA
The DNA here is from genome assembly GCA_903813345.2 of Owenia fusiformis. Classification (NCBI taxonomy): domain Eukaryota; kingdom Metazoa; phylum Annelida; class Polychaeta; order Sabellida; family Oweniidae; genus Owenia; species Owenia fusiformis. The sequence continues at coordinate 8,143,123 of CAIIXF020000006.1, forward strand.
AATGGTTATCTACTGCTGCCCTCTTTTATAACATATTTTTCTAGATTGGGTAGTACAGGTTCATAAACACATATCCGTGTATCAGCAATTATACAATATAGTACTATGCTACTTTCGACAAACATTGGTTTACACATTGTAAAGACTTCTATCAAGATATACCAAAGCTGGTAAAGATGAATAACCCAGATGCGAGTAGAAATAATCTTGATTTACGTCATTAAAAATTCAAAATTCAGTCAAAGTAATATCATATTTGAAATCTACATGTAAAATTACATCTAGAAATGTGGTTTTAAAAAGTGTTTATCAACTTTGAAAAATTAATTTTCTTTGAAAATGTGACTTCTAGCTCGGGGAGATTCCCCATAGACCCCATGCTATAAAATCACAAAAAGTGAAATATCTTTTCTTTTAGTGGACAGATAATATTTTGCTTTACTGGACATATTTTCATTAGTATAAGTATCAGGCACATAAGGGTTATATGAAAATTGAGCCACTTAAATTGATAATATTCAAGTTTAAGGGAACTTTCTTATATACCTGCCATGTTAATTGACCCGAATCAGCCACCTGGTGGTGAAACTGGTAACTACCTACTCGCATTTGGGTAATTTGGATTAAATTGAATTATCCAATTAGATACATTCAGAATACAATAGCCATCCATTCTATAGCAACAGATATTCAACAAGAACTTTCAAAAATTCGACTGAGATAAAGGATACTATCTTCGAAAACAAAAAACAAAAATAAGATAAGAAAAGGAAGAAACAATCAGCTTTTACAATCCAGGTGGGGCTTAGCTTTCAAAGTTTGATGACCAGAAACAAGATTTTTCCAAGCCTATATATATATGAATGTCTAATTACCTTGCTTGTATAAGGCAGCCTTTTCCTATAACACACAGCTCTCTGGGTGGCTCTATGGTAGTGAATAGAACATCTGGAACTTTGGATTTCCTGTAATATAAAGATAATATGTACTCATTTTGGGGTCAGGTCTGTCCCTAACAACACTTGGCAACACAGTCCATGTATGTACAGGGTGGGGCCAAAAAGTCCATTTTTGCTTTGACATAACTTTTTTGAAAATATATGGATTTCCATAAGATTTTGGCAGAATATGCAAAAATCAATTTTACAAATGTTCCTAAAGTTGGATGAATAAATCTTTAGGGATTTTTGAATAATGAAGGTAAAAAGACACTAGGGGTCTATATGAAAAATTACAGATTTGAAACCTGTAAAGTGGAACACCTCTGTAAGTGGAACACTTTTCAGAGTCCCAAGACCAACTGACTGACCTAATGTTAAATGAACCTATATAAGTGGAACATTCCCAAATGGTGTTACATTTAGACAGGTTTTACTGACTATAATATACAGTTGGGATAATAACTTGAAAATAAAAACACTAAACCCCCCCCCCCCCCCAAAAAAAAATCTTCTGCTTCTTTTGGAGTTGATGCACATATAAATGGCTGCTATTCTTTAAATGGCCACCTTACAATCAAGTTGTCAAAAGAAAATGTGTCATGCTTTAAAATATTTCATATAAAATATCTCTATATCCCCAAAATTCAAAAATCATTTAAAAAATGGCATTCAATAGTTTAGTAATATGTAAATCAACATGAACAGTACTGCTGAATATATAAATACCTTCACAAGGCCATTTAATAAGCAGATATATGAGGAAAACATGATTAATCTTTCTAAAAATCAAACAAGCTATTACTGTGGTAGTTATGAAGTTCAAAAAAGGATAAGTTGCAGAATAAGGAGTTGCGTAACCTAACTTCAGCTACAGTGAAATATGATTAAATTCTCAATCTCTAATACGGATTAATTAAGTCTTTAAAGAATTAGAATCGGATATAATAGTTGAATATGACCTTGTAATAGTTGAATTCAGTTCAGCTATATTTTTAACCACTGAGTCAGAATAATTAATCATAAAATATATAAACAAGAAAGTGATTTTCCAATATCACCTTACCTGAATGTATGGCCACTGATCGACCAAAGTAGTCATTTGAGAAAGTATTCAAATGAACAAATAACTGATCTTAATGATCTGTTTCTCTCTATCTATCTCTCTCTATATATATGGTAGCCCGGACAGAATTGTTCAATGGTCACCTTTTCTTTCATAACTTTTTTAATTTTCAGTATTATCAAAATCTGATTACATATTTGAAAACTATAGTGAAATTCTGACATACAAAAAAATATTTAAGAAACATCTCTTAATTTATTGATATTATAGGCGTTCATAGTATGAGTGACGCAAATACACAATTCACCATTTTGTCTCATATTTGTTCAAAAATGGTGGCATGTTAGTTGAGAGTTAATATTTAAGAAATGTCATGGGCCTACGAAATTATGTAGACTGCTGCCTTGGTATGAGGTAATGACTGCATTTATAACCATTTGTTTTTTATTTTGACTTGTATGTATACCAGTTCTTAAAAAGGTTTGTACATTGTGTGTACAGTATATTGGTAAGGTCGCAGGACTTAAAGTTTTTTGGCCATTCGATTGTTACTTGTAGTGGATTAGCAACCATGTTCGTTTAACCTGTGCAACTATAGGGTCATACTGCCACAGTTTGTAATGTCTTTCCCCAGTCACACGCCTCTTAACCCATCCTTGGCATGCATGTGAATTGTTCTTCAGCTTTTCAATGGCCTCTGAGATGGCTGTTTGGAGCTCTTGAAAAGATTGAGGACCTACTCTCATCACACCCCGCACAGTGGGGCACCACCTTTTCAAATCCTCTTGAACACAACCCCGAACATTTCAATAGAGTTGATCATCAGGATTGTAACGGTAACTGTGACAGCATGGGACAATAGTCCTATGACAATCTTTAAATATTAACATGCAACTGAACATTCAAATTCACAAAATATGCCACCATTTTGAACAAATGTGAGGCAAAATGATGAATTATGTATTTGCATCACTCATACTATGAACGCCTATAATATCAATAAATTAAGAGATGTTCCTAAAATATATTTTTTGTATGTCAGAATTTTACTCTAGTTTTCAAATATGTAATCAGATTTTGATAATACTGAAAACTAAAAAAGTTATTTAAGAAAAAATGACCATTGAACAATTCTGTCCGGGCTACTTTATATATATGTATGTAATTAATTTACAACTCTTAAGCTCCTAGTAATATCCTGAAGCGTGACGAATAGTTTTACCCCATATTAACTCAGCTTAATTGCGATGTACAACAATGAGTCATTGTTGTTGGCGGAATTTAGAAGTTGTATGAATGAACAAGTCTTAAATTAAAAGCATTCAGGGATGAAATACATTTGCAGACATGTAATCTTTACTTACCCACATATTGCACACTTGCTGAAATTGACTGGAAAGGGGGCGCTGTTTTCATTGTAAGGAATGTGACAGAGGCGGCAGGAGTATGTCATCCCATCATCCTCAGACCTACAATTTTAGTTAACATCTTAAATACGATGATGTTGACATATATACTGTAACAAATAGACCCAGAGTGAGGGGTATATCTGTCACTGAAATTTGGTCTCATTTTGACATTTTTTGCCAAAGAACAAGAATAATGTTTTAAAATGTGTTCAATGGGTCCATGATTACTTTGGTCAAAATGTAAAACTCATTTTTATGAAAATTTTCTGCCATTTTTAAAGTTGTGGCCATTTTAAAAATTTCTTTGAAGTTGAACAATATATACCTTTCCAACAAATACGAAAAAATCCATCAGCTAGTATAATGATTGACAGAGAGACGGACTGACTGACAGATGGATTGACGGATGGATGGAGGGCTTCACTATATCCCTACTGAACTTTGTTCATTGGGATTACAATGCACCAAATACAAGTATCTCGAGGTTCTAAACAGATGCATGGGTGAATGATGAAAAATAAGTCAAATTTATCTTGTCTCTTTTTGCTGTAGTTTATGTATAAATTATGTAAAAATATTGTCAATAGAACAAGAAAAATATTACATGTTTAGTTGTTTCACTTTTATCTCAGTCATATTGAAAATTTCCTCTCTAACAGTGAAGAACAAAATAATTATAATTTAACTTACTCCTCCGATAGATATCTATGCCTATCACTAGCATTCTGATTGGCTAGATTAACATCGACATGCAGCTTTTCATGAACTTTAACTTTCTCTTTTTCTTTTTCAAACTGTTGTCGATCCAATGATAATGTTAATAGATTTTGTCGCATGGCAGATTCAGGGTCACAGTTTAAGTTAACGAGGGCAGCAGTTCCTGATGCCGATAATATAATAATTTCATCGCTGAAATAAAATCATGATATCATATTAAATACTGCTCCAATAACTCCTTATCCAAAACATGGGGAGATAAACAGAACTAAATTTTGTTGAAAATTAAAGATTTGTTGTAGGTTCATATTTTTAGTGAATCATCTTCAGCGAAAAGAACATATCCTGATATGTCCTGTCACAAATGAGGAGAGAAATTGGAATCAAATGGCAACATCCGTATTACAGGAGATTATGATTAATTCTAGTGATTTATAGTACTTAACGTTTTAGAAAGATGAAGCACATAATACTGTAAGCACGACCAGCGAGGAACCTGAGGGGATGCAACGTGGCATTGTATATGGAATATGAATGAGGGGAAAACGAATGTAGATTAATGGGAAAATAAGAATTTTATATGGAATATATTAATGAGGGGAAAACGATTGTAGATTAATGGGAAAATAAGAATTAGAAACAAGGCATTAACATGCAAAAAGTATGGGTATTCTGCTTACCATATACTTGTCTGTTCACTATACCCTACAACAGAATGGCACCCTACAGCTCTAGCATGCGACCTGATTTCTGTCCGAATCTCAGTCCACCATGCATCACGAGTTTCTGGCTCATCTACAAATATGTAAACACAAGTTCCATAAGAGACCAAAAATATCAAAAAACAAATAGAATAGCAGCACTTATGAGTATAACTAATCATGAAAAAACAAATCCCAAACAACAGCTACTTTAATGGCCCCCGATAGCAAGAAGCTACTACATTAATTGGCTCAGCAGTAGAACATGCATCCATGGAGCGGAAGGTCCTGGGTTTAATTCTGGCAATGGGCATTGAATTTAGCTCACTCCCTTTCATGTATCTGGGTTAACACTACCGCTTAATTTAAGCCCAAAAGAAATCCACTAACATGTTCCTTTTTTGCATTGCAAATAATTATATGTATTTGTAAGCTTCACCTGGATTATGAATCCTATCCAAGAGTTTCACAGATCGGGCTGATACAACGCCACCTATATGTACAATGAATCCACGAGGGAAACTAGTCATGGTGAAGAATGGGTACTCCTAAAAATAAAAAATAGCATAGGTCTCATTGGAAAGTGTTGCATGAAGAAACAGTCAGAAAATTCAAGGACTGGGCCTGTCATTTTGGGAAAATATATCCATATGCTTCGTATTTGGTCAAGATGTCGATAAATCCTGAATCATTGGGTCAGAAGCAATAACTGATTTTTCATTCAATTGCTACTTATTAGGAAAACGGCATGTGTTCCAAACGGGGAATAGTGTGCAATTAAATGGAACTATCACTGAATAAGGTTAAAGGTCAAATGTAAACTTAATGATAATCAATATGATAATTCATACATCTTGGGTGGGGGAATAAAAATATCTTCCCTTGGACAGATATTTCATTCTTAAAGGTAAATATGAGATCAAAATATTATGTTATGTCACTGTAAAATATTGATCTACAACATATGAACCTAACAGAACCAAACAAGTACATATACAATATGTGGATTACATAATCCTCACATAATGTGAGTTCAACCTACCATGATATCAATACTATGGTTCCCCTGCTGTAAGAGAGATCTCATTTGTGAGGGGCGGGTTGCTACCCCGCCACCACTTCCCCCACCCCCACTTCCGCTGCCACCACTTCCAGCTATACTACTTCCTATAAGTATAGTATTGAGATAGGTAGATTAAAATCTAATATTTAATTGAAGATGATTTCACATTGACATTATCAATATCTGAGTTAATTTAATCCAGGCTCAAAAGTGGTTGCTGATTCAATGGATGCAATTTAAAATTGCTTTTGACCAATCAAAAGTGATTTTACAATTTTTAAGAGACCACTTTGACCAATCAAAAGCGATATTACTTGTATGCTTCCAATAGCATGCTTTAACAACCAGTACAACAATAATGCCATCCACAGTTAAGCAAAATACAGAAATTGGATTCAATACAAATATAAATCAAATATATGTATAGACAAGGCACAAACATGCAAAATGTCACCCCCTGCCATTTGTAACGGATTCCAAACACCAAATATCAAACACAAACTGCCATCAACAAAACAGTTAGAGAATATAACCACTTCTGGTAGTGACATAAAAACTGTATATTGTGAACACCACTTTTGCATTAAAAGATTCAATTTTCACTATGTTTATATTGAGGGGGAAAGACGGAGTATTAACAATATCATTACTAATAATAGTAGCCAACCCAAAAATATAGATTTAAAATCAGTGGTGTTCACACTGAGTGGTGTTCATTTACTTAAAGTGTTCACAATTCACAAACAGGTCACCATAGTAACTTTCCATAACATCAATATGCACTTAAACCTCAGCAAACGTAAAATAGCATTACCCTGAAGCATAAAAACTAAATATAAATTGAAGATACATAAAATGTAATAAGTTCTTACAATCTCTGACAGGGTGCGTCTGAGTTAATGTAAATAAAAATTCAGTTGTCAGGTAATTTTCCCTTTCCCAGAATTCACTTGAAATTGTCCTTGGTCACAGAAATGGAATAACATTGTACTGGGAGGTTTGGAATATAGGGTAGTGAAAATGCTCATTAAAGTTTTAAAACCAATATCAAAATATATAATTTCTTTATGGAGAGATAGATATACATAAAGCTGTATGTCCTGGACCTCGGCAACAGCAGGATAGACAGAAATATCCATCCCGTTCCCTGGATACACTACATGTATTCATTCCTGCACGTTACAAAGTTGTAGGTATGGGATAATCCTAATATCCTGAACCTGTCACTGTAGACTTCACAAAGGTATCACTCTTAAACTAAACACAGGTGCTGGGGTGATTGAAAGATGTCAGAAAAACAAATAATAAAGTACAAATAAACAAACAAGCTGTTATCTTTCAATAGCCACCCCATAATTCAAAAAGTTTTTCCAAATTTAGGATATAGTTTAGTGCAGTGCAATGTAGTATATACTATATCAGTGATCAAAAAATGTTTTTACATATATAGTACAGGCTTTGGATCCTACAATGAGGCAAATTCCATCCAGTCATGAATCCCCCATACTCTTTACTCTTACATACAGGCCCATGACAACAACAATGTCCCCCTCTTACTAGGGACTTCACCCAGGGTTATCCTCTGTGTCAATCTAATGCCAATACAAACAATTTCAAAATTTCGAGACTCCAAGTTTTACTGCTACATTTTACAACTTTTTGCAATTTTGGCTGCTTTAAACTTGGAGCCTACTCTTATTGTTCCAGTGCAGCCATTACATTATGGCCTTTACCTTCATATGTCAGAGAAGCATGCATTACAGTGCTTTCCTCAGTATTTCACAACTGGGTGCCAAATGTTCATTTCATCTATTCTCATTTCTGAACAGGAAGCATACAATTTCAAAACTTGTCATCTCAATTGTATTTCTTATATCATTCTTCCCTGCATCTGCTACTCTTATCAAAAGCTGAAGTGTGCAGATTGTTCAATTTTGCATGACTTTCAAAGCTCTCAACTAGGTGTAATTGAATTTTCAACAAGGTGAAAGGTAATTCAAATCCTCAACAGGGTGCAGCTGCAGCATCCTACTCTGGAGAGATCACTGCTATACATTACAAAATATATGATGCACCTACATGTATATTGTATTAAATTACATATCCACCAAAGCACCATTAAAACATCAAAGCAAGAATCAGAGAGAGCAATTTTCCAATGTCAATTCAAAAAAGTCTCCAACCATGCATTGATTTATTTTATAAAAATCAAAACTGTTGATAACAGACTTAGGAAATTACAAGTTTTTACAATAAGGTTTTATTTTATTTTTCTAAAGATGATGCATAAATTCAAATTTACTATTACATTTCTGCACCTAAAATTGCAACCTTCAATGAGTCTTTTTTAAATATTATGTAGAAAAAAGATAAAGATGCTTGATTGTAATTAATTGTAATTACATCACTTCCTTTACTCTCTGATTCTCTCTTTGATTCAGCATTTCAAAGCGACCTAATTCAGACCATGATTTGCAATGATTCACCACAATGCATTCGTTTAAGCTATAGTTTGTCAAACTCTCTCAAGGCATAAACCTTTGCGTTATCCTGAATCACTGTTTATAGTACTTACGTCTCTTGAACTTAGCAAAGCTCTCTAAACCAATATAAAGTAACCCAAAATGTTTCAAAACATGCTAATTATAAAATAAAGCGTAAAATTCAGGCATCATCACAGGATTTCAAACTAGATAACGGCAACTCCGCGGAGTAGCAAATCCCAACGAACAAAATATCAATTACCGAAATCCAATCAATTATACGCATTACTATGGTTAAGATTGAAAAATTTAGATTTTAGAATTGCGAATTCCTGCAAAGCAGCCATTTTGAATTTTCTGAGGTACAAATCTGAAAAATAATACCATAATTGTGATCTACTCTAAAATTCCTTCAATTTGAGTATAATATAGCCATACTTTGAAGGGATCGAAAAATTATTGCGAAATCGTGTATTAGACGGCCATTTTGAATTTTACGAGGATCGAATCAGAAAAAAGATACAATATTTGCAATCTACTCTTAATTGCCTTTCATTTGAGTATAATAAAGCTATACTTCAGAAAGATCTAAAAATTAGTGAAAATTTCTGTTTTCCTGACCCCCCATACACGGCCCCTGGGGGTCAGGATGAAAAACATGGAATATACGTGAAATAGATAGATGTTGCGAATATACTACCAAAATTTCAAACAATAATATTAATTACTTTGGTTTAGAATGAAAAATTTATGATTTTTGCGAAAAAGTCCGGTCATTTTTAAACTGCGGCCATCTTGAAAAAATTTTTTTTGCGTAAAACTATTCATCAATATACATCTTTCCACCAAATATGAAGTAAATCCGTCGACTAATATTTGAGTTATCTTCCGGACAGACGGACGTCTTGTAATATATAGATACACTGTCCCACATGTTTTGTTAAAGAGCAACTGAAGCATACAATCTTTCCACAAAGATAAATTCAGACCAACATTTGGATATCTACATCATATAGGTAGATTATAATTGATTTTATTTACTTGTCATATCCAGTATTTAATACATTATAGGTTAAAACCCATATTAATATTGAAGTCGGACGGACTGACTGACGGACGGACATCTTGTAATATATAGATACACTGTCCCACATGTTTTGTTAACAGACGGACGGAGGGCTTCACTATATCCCTACCGAACTTCGTTTGTTGGGATAATTAACTGCATGGTAGCAAGGTATATGTGACAAAATGTCACCATTTTGTAGGATATTGCATATGGTTACAAAGGCGTAACAATTTGTCACAGATGCTGAATATAAAACTCTAAAGGATGGTTACAATAATTGGTTACCATAGCAATACTGTATGTAACCACTTCTAAAGGGTTCTCAGTGTGAGGAAATTTTTCAGTGAGGAAAGGGGAGGGAAGTTTGGAATGGGGAGGAAACAGGTAGAAGGCCTTCTTAATGGGGAAGCGATGACAAACATTGAATTCTTCAGTGGTTTTTGAATTATGGTATCAAAGATCTGAGATGGAACCAATTAGATGGGGAAGAACTGAAATATACATTATCTTTTAAAAAACATGTTGACAAACAACTTTTCATTCGTGGAATAACAAAAAAGATTAATTTTAAGAAAAGAAATAGATTCCATTTAAAATAACAAATTACAAGACATCAAATAATATGTTAAAGAGGTAAAGAATGATCTTGGAATCATTATAAGTGAGGAGGGGGGGGAGGGTGCAGGGATGTGCCACACACTGTAAAATATGGAAAAAAGTACAATCGAAAAATCATGCAGTTTTAGCTTGGTTATTATAGCAACATTCATAATATAATCTTAAAGTAAGTTTGAGCATAAGCCAAAATTAATATGTTAAGTATATAAGAAATCTTTTTTTTAGAAAATTTGGCTAATTATGTTTATCAAAATATGTTTTAATTCAAATGAATGAACATTATCAATGTTTTAGTTTATTTAGTAGATGAGTATTTATCCCAGCTGTAACATGATTCAAATGTCAGATTGTAACATTTTGAAGCATTATTTTCATAGCACACACCTTCAAGTTCATAATGGGAAAGCAGATTTTACACAGATCATCTATCCATATGAACATGTCACTGGCAAATTACAAAATATCTCACCCATTTTAAATAGATTTGTTTTCAACAATTTCAACATGATTTTGTTGTCAATACAGTGACATATTAGTATGGATGTAATAAGTGTTACTATTTTTACAAATATTTATGTGGGTTTTATATGAACAATGAAGGCATGAACTTATCTAAACAATAAGCTTAAAAAGATGCTACTCACCTTTAGGTGGGGTTCCTATGTCAGAGTCAGATAGACGCCTCAACAGAATATTGGCTGACTTTGATGGGGAACTCGACAGAGCTTTAGATCCTGAGGTACAGGTTGCAGATGTTGCCATAGTAACAGATGGAGAATTTGTGACTGCAGATTCCTCTGGTACAGGGACGCTATAAGCGGAAAAAGACCCCTTGAAAGCATGCCTAGTAGGGGTCATTGGCCCTTGAATGTTAGAGGGATCAAAACTGAAAGCAGCATGCATGGTTTTAATAGCACTAGCACTATGAGGGTGAGGAGGAGGGGTGGCGAGTGATGGGGAGTGAGAGAAACCAGGTGCAGAGACTTTGCGTTGTGCCATTCTGAAAATACACATGGATATGTGCCATCACAACAAAATACAACTAATCAATACATACTCACAGCAAAACCACACTAATTAATATGTACTCACAGCAAAATACACACTAAGTAATATGTACTCACAGCAAAATATACACTGAGTAATATGTACTCACAGCAAAATACACACTAAGTAATATGTACTCACAGCAAAATACACACTGAGTAATATGTACTCACAGCAAAACACACACTAAGTAATATGACTCACAGCAAAACATAGACTAAGTAATATATACTCACAGCAAAATACACACTAAGTAATATGTACTCGCAGCAAAATACACACTAAGTAATATGTACTCACAGCAAATATTAAGTAATATGTATTCACAACAAAATATGTGATCAGTATGGACAATTAATAAATAATTGATGAACAAAAGTAGAAGGTTCAATCAAATGTTAAAAAGAAAAAAACTTACAAAAAATGACTTACAAAGAAATTAGTCAATACATGTTTAAGAGTATAATGTACAACAAATATATTACATTTCATTATTCAATTTTCTATGATTACATTTCTCCCCCCCCCTCTCTCCCAATATATTACCATCGCTGAAAAGGTAAGCAAATATTTCATTCTAAGGAGAGCAATATACACTTGTTCATCTTTCTATAATTTTTAAGGGCTGAGGGCAAAACATTGTCAAAGATTTTCAAAAGATCGAATGAAATATTTGTTTTATATATTCATTGCTAGACATACCCTATAAACGGAATCCACTATAATTGCTTGGTCATAGCCATTAACCAATTAGAGCACTGGGATTCAAGCAATGATTCGATAAAATGGAATATTTGATTTACTATTCATTGTAATTATAAATGTACATTTCAAAAATGAAACTCAATCAGGCAATGTCTAACCTTATACCATAGCTGAGGTCAAATCTATATAACGCATAAATATATTTATGATATTTTGCGTGGAAAAAAGAGATATCCATGGAACATCAAGAACTCATGGATAAAAATGATATCACTCCAAACTAGAAAAACAGCAACTCCACGGAGTAGCAAATCCCACCGAATGACAGTTGAGTTACCAAAGATTACGAAAATGAAAATGAAAAATGGCAGCCATTCTGAAGATCAGCCACCATCTTAAAATTTTTTTCTCAAACAGAGCTACTGTGTTTCTAGGCATCAGCATATAAAATTTGAACCAAATCTGTTCACTGGTATTTGACTTATCAAAGATTACGTTTTTCTTATGAAAAATGGCTACCATTTTGAAATTCAGCCACCATCTTAAAAATGAGCCAAATCTGCTCACTGGTATTTGAGTTATCAAAGATTACGTTTTTTACGAAAAATGGCGTCCATTTTGAAATTCAGCCACCATCTTGAAAATTCTTTCTCGAACAGATCTCCTTTGTCCCTAGGCATCATCATATAAAATTTGAGCCAAATCCATTCACTGGTATTTGAGTTATCAAGATTACCTTTTTTTACGAAAAATGGCTGCCATTTTGAATATCAAGCCGCCATCTTGAAAATTCTTTCTTGAACAGATCTATTGTGTCCCTAGGCATTATCATATAAAATTTGAGCCAAATCCGTTCACTGGTATTTGAGTTATCAAAGATTACCTTTTTTTACAAAAATGGCCACCATTTTGAATATCAAGCCGCCATCTTGAAAATTCTTTCTTGAACAGATCTATTGTGTCCCTAGGCATTATCATATAAAATTTGAGCCAAATCCGTTCACTGGTATTTGAGTTATCAAAGATTAAATTTTTTTACGAAAAATGGCTGCCATTTTGAAATCTAGCCGCCATCTTGAAATTTTTTACTCAAACATATCTACTGTGTCCCTAGGCATCAGCATATAAAATTTGAACCAAATCCACAAACTAGTATTTGAGTTATTGAAGATTACATTTTTTACGAAAAATGGCGGCCATTTTGAATTCCTTCTCGAGCAGAGGTCCTACACCCATAAGGCATAAGTCTATAAAATTTGAATCAAATCCGTGAAACGGTATTTGAGTTATCGCCCGGACAAACAGACGGACGGACGGACGGACGGCTTTCCTATATCCCTCACGAACTTCGTTCGGTGGGATAATCATAGGATATCCTGTACACCTTTTGAGGGAGAGAGAGAGAGATAGAGGGAAGAACATTCCAATGATATAATAAAACAAAATATCCTAGGAAGGAAAAGTTAATGCATGTATATTTATACAGAACTGTGCAATCAAATAACACATTCAACAACACAACACTGCACTCAAAACACAACACAACACAAAAACATATTATTATATATGAGAGATGCAAAAACTTCCAAAATAATACATAACTATAAAGTTTACATGGATATCAAAAGATAGCTTATTAGTCAATTAGCTTCTTAATTATGATATATCATTCTGAAACTTAAGAACAAAAGAAAATATTGAGGAATAGAATGTACAAATGTAATCATAGAGACTTTAAATTACTTTCATGCAATGCAGAGATGTGTCTGTTTTCTAAAGTTTACATGGTTAATTTGGGTTGTTTCCCTGTATTTTAGTTTTCAAATATTGCCTCATGTGATTTTGAATTAGATAGTTGAAATTGATATGCTGGCTTGAATAATCAAATTGCACAAGTTACAAACAGAAAATCTACAATACATAGAGCTACATATGTCTATATTTGTGAAAACTTATCTAGTTTTAAATCCCAATTTGAACTTGTGAAAGCTTCCAAAAATATACATGTATAACTGAAATCAACATAAAGTAAAAGGCAAAGTAAAAGACAATGATGTGAAATAAGTACATGTACATAACAGAAACTTTAATGATTGATTGGTATAGAATATAACAAAGAAATCTCCAGTTTATTTATTGTTAACTAACTTAATTGTAAACTTGCTAAAATTGCATCAAATTGTACAGGTATATCTTAACATTAAATAATTATTTATTGCATTAATTAAGACAGCTGTTCTGACTTACTCTCTGACGGGAGATGCACTGTGCGGGGATGAACTCGTTGTAAATCGGGAGACTGTAACAGCCGTTCCAATGGCTCGGACTACTATGCCAGACTCACCCTCCAAGTCAAAACACTGCTTGTATCTGTAATGATATAAAGTTAAAACATTCAATACTACCTCTTTCTTTGTACACGTGTATTATTTGTTAGTAAATAATTGTTGAGCATTTAGAAAGAATATTATTCAATTCCCTATATACAGGGTGGGCCAAAAAAACACCACTTTTTTTTCAAGCCACTACAACTTTTTTATTTTCCAACCTACATACCCCAAATTTTGCAGTTATATAGTGCCAAGAGTTCTTAGTAATAATATAACATAACAAGTCATTCAACTTGGATAATATTTGATCTAAAAGGGGAGTTCAATTGGTCCGCCAGCCTAATTGATGATTTTTTTAGCCCACCCTGTATATATAATACTATACAGTATTCACTATTTCGTCAGACATTGGATTATTTTCTCTTTTTGAATTTGATCTCTATATACAGATGTAGTCTGACAGAAGAGGAACTAGTCACTTACAGACATTGTATTATTTATTGCGCATACTATGCAACATAAAATACATGAAGAGGCATCCAATGAAAAACTACAAACTGCTAACCCCCCTATCACACCAAACTAGTTCTTACCCGTTCTTGCCAGTCCTACGAAAACGTCGTAAAACGGGCTCAATCTGGCTGTGGTCGGGAAATATGTCTGAAATAATTAGCTTCTTCGTTCTTAAACAGTCGTCAATACGTCCATCTCGTTCGCAGTTCGTTCAGGTCGCACTACGTCGGTGTGCAACGTAGTAGAACGCGTCCCTTAGTCTAGAAGGTCAACATGACCTGATTACAGAACGGTATGGTCGCCATCGAACTTTGAATAGATTCAAAATTCTAAAATCACATTCCCGTCTGAGAACGATCATAAAGTTCGTAAATAGACCTTAGAAAGTTGCAGCTACGATCATTCCGTTCGCACACAGTTTAAAACCAGTTTTGAAGAACGCAGTGGCAACTTGTTTGGTGTGATAGCTATATTTTTGCAAACACGTTCATAAGCAGTGTTAAACACGTTCTTAATCAGTTTAAACCAGTTTGCAATTAGTTCTACCTCGTTCTCAACACGTCCTCAGACAGTTCAACTCGTTGTTAAAACGTCCCTAGTAGGATTGAGTTACGACGGTTCCGTTCGTAGTACGTCCAGCTCGTCGTTAGTACGTTGTCACTCATTCTAATTGTAGAACGTGACGACCACGAGAACATTTTGAGCATTGTCTAAGTTCTAGAGGACCTACCCGTTCGAGTACGTTCGATGAAGTTTGTACATAGATCCCAAACGGTTCTTAGTAGGTCCAGTCCGTTTGTACACAGTTGAAGCCCGTTTTCGAGAACGTAGTGAGAACTAGTTTGGTGTGATAGTAGGGTAAGAATTCTTTCTTTACTTGTTAAACAGAATTAACCAAAATTGACACTAGTCAGAAGCATAATCCCCAAAATATGCCCTTTATAGATTTTGGCTGTTACAATGTGATCTCATGTGGCAATTTACAAAACAAACCTACAAATTATAATTTGAAATGATACCCCAGGGAGCCAAGAGCCAGAATATTTATAAAACATATATTTATTACCCAATGACAGAATTTCCTCCCATTTCCATCACTTTTAAGCCAATTTTTCTCTGTAACTCTCCTGAAAACACACAAAATGGAATAATTTTGAAGTGACATTTTTTATTTATATATCATAGTTTAGTTTATTTATTTATTTATAGTGGTCAGTCTTACAATTCAACAAAATATGAAACATTAATAACAGTTTTACCCAGTCCACCTTGGGCTTATTTAACATATTATATTAGAATACCACATTATGTCATATTACATATATTATATACATGTACATAGAGTTGAACCATGAAACTTGGCAAATCAATGTAACTTTGGATAAGCTTTAAAATGATATATGACACATACAATGGCGACATTGGTACATGTCTGCCTAGGATGGGGGGGGGTCCCATGCTTTTGGGACACCCTGTACATATATATAAAAACATTTGACGTGACATTTAGTGAAAGAAAGAATATTTCTTGTGTGTTGTGCTAAGAAGAACAAATTTGTAGCTGATATCTCAGCTCCATGTAAGAGTCTAGCTATAACACAAAATTACTTTTCAATGTCTAAACTCTTCAAAACTTTAAACCATAATTTTCCAGGCCATGCCATTTATATAATAAATAATAAATCAATAATTTTGAACTTTGGAATAAAGAATCTGAAAATGGTAAACTACTGCATGAGTAATTTAGTTTTGTTAACTACATTGTTGCTAACTACCTTTTAATTCTAGTTGTTAAACATTTTCTGTTTTATATGAGACCTGTCATCAATGTAAAAAGGAATCAATTACTCTTTGTTTTCATTATACCCATATTTCAAATAAATATCTAAAAAGGCCACATAGAAATATGTGAAATACACACAGATATGAGGGTTTGTAATGCTTAATAATACATGATGGATGAAAATTATCTGAATAATGAATAAAATTATGCCATAAACCTACTGATCTGAACATTTTTGTAGGTCCCCCATTTTTTACTCTGCCATTGCCTTCCAAGTTAAAAATCCCCAAAATGTGAACTGACCTAACAATCTGAATATTTTACCGGTCCGTATGAGTTTTACTGTTTATGTTAACCTGGGTAGACCCTTTTAAACGAATGGAGGACAAACTCAATTTGAGACATATAACCAGATTATAGTGATCTAATAGTGATTATAGTGATCTCATAGTGATCTCATAATGATCTCATAGTGATGAACTCAACAATTTTATAAAGTAGGTTCTGCACCCACTTGAAATATTGAAGAGGCTTGGGCCCACCTGATAATGACTAAGAGAAGTGTGACAATGAGAATTTTTCACCTATTAAGTAACAAATTCCTTACCCTTTGCATTCGTTTGACTTCACTTCTTAAAAGAGAGCTTCGTCTTATATCTTTCAAACTAAAATAAACCTGTGAACTCACCGCGCCAATCAGTGTCCGTCGGCCAAATTTGACCGACGTTCTATATATGGTCATTCTTTCTGACGTCATCGTTGAGCCCGGAATTGACCAATGACATGCACATATTTAATTAGAACGCATTTGGCGTATGTTTCTTCAAGCTCGCGGATTGGTGGAAAAAGGTCAGCGCGTAGGTCAAAAGTTATTTATTACGTAAACTGTCACCGGTACCTGTCGTGGGGGTGGGGCTACTAAACCGTAATATGGTATCTACTAGGCAGAGTGTAGTTTAACTAGACTCTGCACGCAGGGTACAAATTCCTTAATGTGAAATAAATATTAACAGAGTCCAAAATGAAGTCAGAGTTTCATTTTAATGATGATATGAGTGCAGGTTAAAGGCTCATCAGTTACTTCTCATATTTCAGCATGTGAATAAGTTAGTAAGTGGAAATAGAGGTCAAAGTAGTCAATATCATAAAATTCTAGTTTTTGTTTTATTTACATTATTATTAAAATGTTGATTGATTCATTATCATTTTGAAGTATAGCAACTCCCTGGAGTAGCAAATCCAACAAACAAAATGTATTTTATCTAATCTCTCGTCACTTGAACATATTGTTAAATAGATATAACTAAGCAATAGTTTTGTTTCCTTTGCCAAAAGTTATTGTCTCCTTTAGGCAATATCTTCACTTTCTATATCTGCATTCTATATCTGCACCAAATCTGATAACTGGTATTTGGGTTATTGCCCAGACATCAGCTTATAACTCATACCGTAGCCTTTAAACAAGAATAAATATAGCCACACATTTATTAAACTGATCTGAATTCTAACAGGTATACAAGGCCGAATGAAGTTAATTCTATGTTAAATGTTAAACCAAAGGGTAAAACCTATAGGGTAGAGAGGTAGTGAAAAATACATAGCTAAAAAACATAAGTTTAAATCATTCCAGTTGTGTGGTGGCAGCAGCCTAACTATTATGACAACATTAGTCATCAGATATATCTAAAATTGCTTATCAGTAATTAATAAAAATAGATTACTAAATAACAGTTTAAATACATTTGGTAATTGTAAACATTATTGCATTTGTGAAATGTATTAAGAAGGAAATAATAGAAAGAAAAGGTTACCATAGAGATGAACATAAACCATATTATATTTGTATCAGGGAAAACTTTTAAGCCAGTGGAACATTATAGTTACTGATGCCTGGTTAGCATGACCTCTTATGCAACAAATATTCAGATGCTTTGTGATGCTCAACAACAATGTATATCAAGGCTAAGGAATAAGTTTGTATGATATAACATTGCATTAGACTTGTATTACACTGACATCTGCCTACCTTGATGTGCAGGTGAAAAGATTTAACTGTTGTTACGAGGAACTCGAAAAAATGAATGGTACTATGGCGGAATTCAACTATACTGAAATACATTTTAGTGGAGCCCTTGGAAAAGGTGACCATAATTCAAGCCTAGTGGAGGAGCCAGGATTTTCCTTCATCCCTGCAAATGGATATGGTGATAGCAGCATTATGAGTGCTCTTCCACCTGGGATTGTGTTTGCGTTCGTCATTCTTAGCATCCTCTGTATCATTTGGATTATATTTGGAAATGTTATGATCATTTTTGCGTACCATAGGTTCCCTGCTTTGCACTTGGTCAGTAATTACTTGCTTTACCAGTTAGCAATCGCAGACTTATTAGCTGGATTCGGTGGAATATATGGACTCTTTTATCAACTTTTACCATTGGAATTAATTCAGAACTTTACTTGCTGTGCCTTAGGACAAGCCTTTATGGGGATACCGAGTTACGTCTCTTTGCTGTTACTACTCGCTGTAACAATTGATCGTTTTATCGCAATCAATCACCCACTACAATACCGAATGCTTGTCACATTGAAAAAAGTGCAAGTTTTGATCTTAACAGTTTGGGCTGGAGTAGGTTTGCTAACAATTGTGTCAATTGTTGATTGGTATTTTCACCTACGTAGACAAGGAAAGCAACACTGCTATGAAGGTAGTATTTACGATATCGAAATCGAATCGAGAATTATGGGATTTCTCTATGCACCATTATTTATAATTGTCCTTATTGGAACTTTATGCATGTACACTCAAATATTCTATATTGCGAGGCAACAAATGGCAAATCAGAACTCTAAGATAAACTCAGCGGAATCGGGTTCTACATCACTGAAAATGAACCTAAAAATCGTGAAAACTGCATGTATCATCATTGGACTGTTTTTCATTTGCTGGTGTCCATTTGTTATCATCGTTACCATGGATTTATGGGGACTTGCTCTAAAATTCAAATCAGCAAGGAGCACGTTAGGAGAAGGAACTTTTGTGATTGTATACAACTCGTTTTATTTACTTGTATTGGCAAATAGTGGTATGAATCCAATGATATATGCAGCAAGAATGAGAGCCTTTAAGAATGCATTAAAGAAACTGCTGTGTTCATGTTTTAAGGACGATGCAACAAAAGCATATGATTCGGGGGTCAAGTATGAAACAGGAGATACCCAATCAATACAGGAGCAAAAGATACGGTTAACGAGCCAAGATTGAGACATGATTGAAAATGAAACAAATGTTCACTGCATATCTATGAGAATAGAGTACAGTTAAACAATATAAAAATTGTATAGTGTTTGAATAGTGTTACTAAATACAGAATAT
This sequence comes from Owenia fusiformis, assembly GCA_903813345.2. Taxonomy (NCBI): domain Eukaryota; kingdom Metazoa; phylum Annelida; class Polychaeta; order Sabellida; family Oweniidae; genus Owenia; species Owenia fusiformis. The sequence goes on from CAIIXF020000006.1 coordinate 8,162,938, forward strand.
ATACTGTACAAGAAAACTCATGTACGGTTTAACTGTATAGTAATACCATATGCAGAAAACTATATAAAAAAACATACCATTCATTAATAAGATTTATTCACTGTAAAATCAAGTTAAGTATTTAAAACAGAAAAAATGTATATAAAAATGTATATGGCTAACATATAAAGCAATATACTGTACAGAAAAACATACAGGGTATTAAAAGCATATAGGGTAAAATAAAACAGGGTTGTAATGAGAAAAAAATATAGAGAAAAACATGAAATTATGAATTTGCCTGTTTTGTTCCTCTCACAAATCATCATACAGTGTCATCACATATGTGCAATACAGTTAGCATGTCAGGCAAAAATTCCAACAAATATAATTACATGCTCTGCCTCATTATATGATAGAGAGAATGATACCTTAATACACTTACATAAACTACAAATGTTCTTGGTTGCATAGTTTTGTAAAAACATCCCAGTCTGAAACAAGGCATTAACACGCAAAATGTCACCACCTGCCATTTGTTACAGATGACTGCTGAACACAGTCCACAAAAAATTGGAGACTTTAACAATAAATTAGACCAACCTGATAGCTTAGAGAAGAGTCTCTGTCTCGTCTCATTTGAAGTCCTCGGTGATCGTATCTTGTCGATCCACTGATATTCCGGGTCATCATTCACCACAAGCTCTTCCACAAAACCCCTGATTGCTTGTAGTACATAGCCTTGGGGAACTCCACATGCTGTAAGACACAATGGTACAAATTGGTGAAAATTTGGACTTGACGTTTTTGTCATTTTAACATAAAAAGGTAACTCTGACGGAGAATGCTTGGGACTGGGCTTCAAATTTGATTAAATAATCTCAATAAGGAATATAATTTGACCTCTGAGCGTGACTGTTTGTATACATTAAGGGTTGACCATTAAAATTTTGATTAATGGATTTCACATCATACATTCGACCAATTTTTTTAATATTTAAGAAAAAAGAATATTTCTTTTTCTTCCTGTCAAAGTTTCTTCTAACCAAGATTGAAAAGAATTCTTAAAGAATATTTAACTTAATTTCTTATTAAAGTTGTCTGTAATTTGTATATGAAGATTCAGTGAATATATTTAAAGAATAAAGACTGAGATTTTATAATTTATGGCGTAATATATGACCGAAAATTTTATTCTGTTCATTGTTTGACAATGGCCAGAATAAAATTTGAGGTCATATTTTTGACATAAATCGTAAAATGGAGGTTTTTGTTACGATTCTAATATGATACTAAACAGACAAGAAACACAACTATTTGCATTTATGAATTTTAGCAGGTTCTAGCTATTGTGACGTCACGTATCATATTAGAATATGAAATAAAAATACATATCAAGTAAGGGGTCTAGTAAAAATTAGTAACTTATATCAGAAAACACAAAATCAAGCTTTGGACATTTGTGAGTGAGTGAGCAATGGTAAAAGAATTGAATGTATAGAATCTATCAAAGCCTATAATTTGACCAAATATTTGAAAAAATAATTAATTCAATAACGAAATTTTGGCTTTTGCCAAAAGCAAAACTTCATGAGTCACATTAGCAAATACTGAAGTACTAAGCCTTAGTACCACTTTTATAGAAGATTTTTTACAGCAATATCACTTTAATTGTCACAGTATCACTAAACAATGTATGAAGGACATGTAGGATATATACAAAAGAGGTATTCAAGTGCAGTTCTCATTCATACAGATGTAAACAAGAAATCAACTTTAATTTAACCCTTGCAATAAATCCTAAGCATTAACAAAATAAAGATAAAACCTTGTAAAACTTTTTTATATATGCTATACTGAGAAATTGATAAGATTGTAACGGAAGGATGTATTAGCAAGCATCTTAATTAATACTCTTTAAAAAAAATACTGTAAGATATTTTTGTAATTTAGAAAATAAAATGAATTCCAAAAGGGTTTATTTCAAGTTGAATTTAAATCACTTGGTCAAAGTCAAACTTACTCATCATGCTCTTGAAAAGCATATTTTTCAAGCCAGTGTATTTACATTACTAGTAACTAAAAATATCATTTCTCGCACGTTTATTCCTGGCTATTTCTCTATTTTTCAATGTAGAAACTAATTTTTTTGGCATTAATATATAATTTAGATTGGCCATTACATGTCTGTATATTTTGTTCCTTGCTAATTTCACTCTCTTCGTGTAAATTATTCATTTTAAAACAGGACCTTTGTGCCTTTTAATTTATTGGTTATCTTAATGACGTACATAGAGTCCATTTGTTTACTTCCATTTCAGAAAATAAAGGAAATAACAACTAAACACAGGATATCGCGGTGGATATAAAACCCAGTGAGAAAATGTACAAGTCAGATACTCTAGCACAAGAACAACAATTAGAAAGACAATATGGGGAGCATGAAATTGATCATTGTAGTATTGGTGGTTGCTATGGTGATTTGTGATGCCATCCCTGCCCCAGGAAGGGGAGGGGGTAGACGTGGAAGGGGCCGAGGAAGACAGGGACGTCAACGAAATCGCCAAAATCGTCGTGATATTGTTCGAGAGAACTGTGCTGGAGAAGATGATGTTGATAAGGTCTTCAAAATTGATTGCAACTGGTGCACCTGTTCAAACCGCCCTGGACTGGCTGCATGTACTATGATGTTATGCCCAAAACCAGGACGACGTCCCCCAGTAAAAGCCTGTGGAAATCACACAGTTGGTGAGGCATACTTTGACGGCTGCAACACATGTAGTTGCACCCCTGTTGGACCCCTATGTACAATGAGGGAATGCCTGGATGATGCTCTCATCGATGATGAATCTCAAATCCCTGATCCAGATGTGGAAGAAGATCGCGAAAAGCGTTCAATTAGTGATGAGACCATTGAGCTCATAAGAGACATGGAAGAAGTTGAAATCTCAGAATCCAAACGTCAAAAACGATGGACTAGTCCCTTTCCAAGAAAACATTGTCATGGACGCAAAGAAGAATGGCGGATGTCCTGTAACACATGCTGGTGTACACAACAAGGGTTCCCAATATGCACCATGAGATACTGCAATGATGACTTCCCTTTCAGGAACAAGCGCTCTACAGTTTATTCGCATGAACATCAAGTGAAATTAGATTTACAAACCAGACTAGAGCTCTTGATGATTTGTGGCCCCGACAGGGAAATAGGTAAGAAAACAATGACATCTTAGTTTGTTGGTGTCTCAAACATTTAGCATACACCATTCTAAACATTATCTCTTTTTAGTGCTTATTCTCTACAATCCATCAATTTTTGGAGTTTTCAACCAAACAATGAACACTTCATAAATTAATTTTACTCTTTTAAAACCTGAATATACCTCTCTAATATAAACACCTCTCAATGTGAACACTTTTTCTCAGGCCATTGGTTTTCTCCCATTGACTCACACATTTAGAAACCTTGAAATGTTTACACTAATCTGTACACTTTTAGCTGGCCAAAAATAAAGGCATACAGATTAGACAGGTTTCACTGTATTTAATAAAACCCTCTGTCCCTTTAACAGTGTCTAATTTCTACATGTACATATACATATGTATACAAGAACACAAATGTGTACAATATGTCCCCACCTATGGGTGATCCCATGAAATGGTTATCCTGAAAATGAGTAGACAAGACTTTACTGACACAATTTGAGGACGGAAAGTCCAAAATGGCCGCCTTAAAATTTACCCAGAATCCCCAAAAATTAGCTAGTTCTAGATTTTCATACTAAGAACCACCCCTGAAAATTTGAAATTGATCCGTCAAACAGTTAAACAAGACTTTACAGACAAGATTTTAGGATGGAAAATCCAAAATGGCTGCCTTGACATTTACCCAGAATGTCAAAAAACTAATCAGTTCTAGATTTTCATACTAAGAATCATCCCTGAAAATTTGAAATTGATCTACCAAACGGTTCACCTGAAAACGCGTAGACAAGACTTTACAGACAAGATTTAAGGACAGAAAATCCAAAATGGCTGCCTTGACATTTACCCAGAATGCCAAAAAACTAATCAGATCTAGGTTTTCATACTAAGAATCATCCCTGAAAATTTGAAATTGATCTAACAAACGGTTCACCTGGAAATGCGTAGACAAGACTTTACAGACAAGATTTTAGGACGGAAAATCCAAAATGGCTGCCTTGACATTTACCCAGAACGCCAAAAAAACTAATCAGATCTAGATTTTCATACTAAGAATCATCCCTGAAAATTTGAAATTGATCTACCAAACGGTTCACCTGGAAATGCGTAGACAAGACTTTACAGACAAGATTTTAGGACGGAAAATCCAAAATGGCTGCCTTGACATTTACCCAGAACGCCAAAAAACTAATCAGATCTAGATTTTCATACTAAGATTCATCCCTGAAAATTTGAAATCGATCTACCAAACGGTTCACCTGAAAACGTGTAGACAAGACTTTACAGACAAGATTTTAGGACGGAAAAAACCAAAATGGCCGACAATAAAAAAGTGATTACGAGTTTTTGCTGATTTCCTTTTACAAAATTATCACATATAACTACTGTTAACAATAACATAGGCTTTTTCAACAAAGTACACCTGGAATTATTTATAAAGCTACTAAATAGTTAAAGTATGAAAACTCAAAAACACCATTCAATATGATACAAAGTATTATCGCGCGCTAACTTTTCTTCAGACATTCAAAATGGCTGACATGACTGGGCTAACAGGTCCAAAACCTAATCAGATGTAGAATGAAGTGAGCTGAACAAGATGTTAAAGTTTTAAAAGCAACTGTGAAGCCGTTTTTCTTAAAGTTTGCAGACAAGGATTTTAGCATTTGACCTCAAAATGGCCGACAGGAAGTAGCTATCGAGTTAATTTTTTTTCATCCACATCTGTATGCACTCACAAGTTATTCCTGAAAATTTGAAGGTGATAGCTGTAGCGGTTTTGGAGAAAACTGCCGGACGTACGGACGGACAGACAGACAACCAGACAGACAGACAGACAGACGGACGGACGGACGCGCCTAGGACGACAATATGGCCCCACACTATGTGGTGGGGACATAATAATAAACGTTTTCCTGAATGTCCTGACAAATAATATGTACATGTTTTTTCCTACAGGGGATAGCTGGAATGATGGCTGCAATCTGTGTGGATGTACAGCATATGGACCCATATGTACCATGAGATATTGCCTGAGCCCGCAATTACAAACTGAGAACAATTTTGAAAACTTCGAAATCTAGTCAGCTGACAGTGGAAATCACTGCGCATTAGGGTAGCACTGCAGAAAATAACAATTGTCGAAGAGGGTGAAATTACCTGCAGCACAGAAATTAAGTATCAAGTAAATTAAATGATGGTAGAATAAATCTAACATTATGCTTGGATACTTACATGTACATTCACAGTATTTGAGTACTCAAAACATGTATGAAACATTTCTAGCCATAAATTGAAACATAACCAGTGATATCGTTATAATTTGACACCTACAAATGTAAATTAGTATTTTTGGGGTCGAGGTAGAGGGCAGAAGTCTCTTACAGTCTCTTACAGTTTTCTTTTTTGAAAAAACTCAAACATATATAGTCCTGGAATTATATTGATATATTATTACCACCTTGCCGGGACAGTTCTAGGGGTTTTAGTGCAAGTTTAGAAGGCATTCATTTTACAATATCCACCTGAGCAATATGTGACATCATTGGGGCAGTCAATACTGTCAAGAATGCAATCAATGACCAGCAATTTTCCCAGGGAAATTAAATATGGTTCAGTGCGTCAACTTTTCTTGCTGTTTCAGTCCTGGTCATTAACGGTGGTAATAATACTAATAACGTCATTTCTGCGGGCAATATAGTGCTAGTGCTATAGCACTATATTGCCCTTAGAAATGACGTTATTGTACTATTAACCTCAGATCGCTTGACAGAGTGATATTGAGAGAGAGTTTACATCTCACATTTTTCTGAGACAAAGATTTTAGTTACAATTTACAGTTTATATGTACAATGTATGTATTATCTTATTGTCTATATGACATATTTTACATTTTTATAAAATAAAAATCATTTTTACTTTTGTAAAATCTATTTTGTTGTTGAATGATGATAATCAAGCACAATAATACATTTCTACATTATTCAAGTGTGGATTCAATCATTATTTGTGGCCTGTTGTATTATTTTTTGCTATATACATGTAATCTTGAAATAAATTACTTGTTTTAGATGAGATTTTTAGAACGAGATTTTAAGAAAATCGCAAAACAATCAAAGATTTTAGTCTATTTAATGACATATCTGAATTCTCTTTTCAATTATTTTTTACAATTATTTCATTGTTTAGAATTTCAAAGAGAAATCCTGAGAATACGGCTGAGAATAATCCAGCTCCCCCGAATCAAATTAGCAATCCATGAATACTATGCCTTCATATTTCATATTCATCGACAGGCTCGCCTGGTGGACTCCATTGAAATCCTTCTGTTGCACTGCATTGTTGAATGCTTGAAATAATACGCCTGCATTTTAGTTGAACATTTCGAACATTATACTGACCACTACCAGAACCTTTGACACCGGACATGTTTGCGAAATAAAACTCAAAGAATAAAAAAATACAGAAGTATATGTATGTTTAAGTAACCAGTTTATGTAACCATTTTGGCAAAATTTCAAATTTGGCAAATATTGGCCATAAATGGAGAACTGGCAACATTGTTAAAAGACCAAAATTGCATTCAAAGCCAAATGTACAAGGGTTTGACAAAGAGTACTAGTGTCAGTTTTCTTCATAACAGTAATGCTATAACCATTACTACTATTGCCATCTATTTATCTATCTAAAAAGCAAGTTCTCTATTTGACACACTATCCTATCCAATATAAGTGGTGTGGATGACTTAATCCAATATCTAATTATAATTCTAAAAATCCCAGATTACTATGTATGTGATTGTGATAAGTCAATTGTTAATATGATGTAACTACATGTACTGTTAATGTGATGTAACTACAGTACTGTTAATGTGATGTAACTACTGTTATCTCTCAATTTGAATTATTTCATGGCTGTAACTGACCGACTGACTCTAATTTTATCTACTTTAGGGGGTATTTATTTGAATTTTTTAATCTATTTTTAGGGGTATTTATTTTGATTTTTAGATACTTTTTTAAAATAAACCAAACTTTTCTTTGTATACTGTGATATTGAGAGATCAATCTTATGGTGTATATGTCATTTTGTTCCAACAAGGTTCAAAAAGATATTTTATTTCATTCTCAAAAATTGGTAGAAAAGGATAAAAAACAATTGCACTTAAAAACAAAAATTGTTTGCTTTATCCCTAATGGGTTGTTCCTTTATCCCTAATGGGTTGTTCCTTTATCCCAAATGGGTTGTTCACTGGGATAATAATCCAGGCCTATTAATTCACCTGAAGAAACTTCTTGACGTCTTATTAATTTCTGAAGATTCCACTGTATATAAGCACATTAGTAGCTCGTGAAATTTCATATAAGCGCTACAGAGCATCAAAGCACACACAAATATATATATACCATATATATAGCAGAGGGTGAGTCTAATTTTGTTTTTTAGTTGGTCAAATTGTTTTTAAAATGGAGTTATATAAAATAATTTGTATAATTATTTCTCTTTTATCCTCAGAATGGGACTGTTAAACATAAAAAATAAATAAAATAAAAACCTTGTGCAAGATAATTATAATTTGAAAATAAGTGGATAAGCCTAACTATCTAAATAAATTAAATAATTGGAATTAAACACTGAAGATAATTTTTTGGTAATTGTTTTGGTTATTATATTTTTATCTATTTTGTTTTTGTTAAAAAGTTTGGTTCATTTTAAAAAAAGTATCTAAAAATCAAAATAAATACCCCTAAAAATAGATAAAAAATTCAAATAAATACCCCCTAAAATAATAAAATTAGAGTATACCTTTTATTTCATTAATAAGATAATTATCATAAATGAAAGAAAATGATGTTTTCTTTTTGGCGTGTAATTTATATTTAATATTAATCTAAGTCTTAAAAGTACAATAAAGAAACATGTTCTTTAATGTGTGGGCTCAATCAAGCACCATACTGATCTGATCTTTTTGCTACAAATAAGATCTAAAAATAGCTTTCACCCATGAAGACAAATCACCATTTTCTCTTGATGCTAAATCAGTTTTTCTTCACCTTACTTATTTGTATTATGATACTTCTAATTTTCTATTTTTCTGAAAATCAATTTACAATATACCTACAGCCTACACCGCATGTTTCTTTGACAGACTAAATAACATGTCAATCTAAGGACTTGATCAGTGTAAAATTGTTGCTTCGAATAACATCTGTAATTTTTCAAATAGGCCCCTTGTGTCTGTTTACCTTTATTATTTGAATATCTTAAAAGACTTATTTATCCCACTTCAGGAACAATTGTAAAATTGATTTCTGCATATCCTGCCAAAATTGCATTGATCAATGCATTTTCAAAAAAGTTATATCGAAATAAAAAAAATCTGGACTATTTTGGCCAACCCTGTATATTTTTCAAATTAATTTGTTACAATTCAAACTATCATCATTAAATGTATCATTTTTTTCACACTAGATTTTTTTGTAAATTTATATATGCTCATAGTGCAGTTAGGGCAGCTTATATAGAAAACACACAAAACCTAGACCCATTTTCAAAAGTCAATTAGAACAAAATAATTACAATTTTCATCACAAGAAGTTTGGGCGAAACTTTTTTCTTGAAAGTTACAAAATAGCAGATGAAATCATTGAAAATCATAAAATTGTTTTTTTCTCACTAATTCATACACAGCATAACTCTTTCTGAAAAGTTGAAAACAAATAATAATCATTGTCATCGTATTGAGTATGGTTACCTTGAGTATTAGGTGATGACTGGCTGTATGATAGGTATCTGATGCATATGTAGAATTCTCTATATTATTAGTATCAACTGGTTTATAGAAAATTCTACCATACTAACACCCTATGCAGACAGAGCCTGTGGGAAATATTGGGTGCGGCGCAAATGAGCGGAGGGTGCGGAGCTAACGGTCATTTTTGAATTTAAAATTGGGATATTTCTGAAACTAAGCCGTTTTGGGACTTCAAATATACCAAGATATGTGTATTTGACACCAAATATCAATAAAATTGTGAAAATAGTAGTGCAATTCATTTTATAGCGACGCAGTATGCCTTAAACATTTCCCAGACCTATATATTTTGAGACTATCCTTTTAATACTGCGTCCCCAGCATTCATAAAAAATGGTGTTCAAGATACACTACCCATGCAAATTATTTTTGCATCTTGGAAGCCAGGCAGTATCTGTGTGATTTTATAAAAATTCGGAAATGTTCTTCAGATATGAGCCCCCTCTAAATATTGGGTGCGGAGGTACGTTTATGGAGCTGCTCCGCACCCAATATTTAGAGGGGGCTCATATTTGAAAAACATTTCCGAATTTTTATAAAATCACACAGATACTGCCTGGCTTCCAAGATGCAAAAATAATTTGTATAGATAGTGTACCTTGAACACCATTTTTTATGAATGCTGGGGACTCAGTATTAAAAGGATAATTTCAAAATATATAGGTCTGGGAAAGGTTTAAGGCACACTGCGTCGCTATTGAATGAATTGTGCTACTATTTTCACAATTGTATTGATATTTGGTGTCAAATACACATATCTTGGTATATTTGAAGTCCCAAAACGGCTTAGTTTCAGAAATATCCCAAATTTAAATTCAAAAATGACCGTTAGCTCCGCACCCTCCGCTCATTTGCTCCGCACCCAATATTTCCCACAGGCTCTGTCTGCATAGGGTGACTAAGCTCACTTATTTATTTATTTAATCTGTAAAAAGTATTAACAAAAATTACATCATGATTAATACTAGGACACCAAAAGGCAAATAATGGTATTATTCAAGAGTAGAAAAAAGTATACATTAAAAAGTGAAATATATGTTTACATATAACTGCCCTAATCGTTGACACTATGTACGTACATGCAATATATGTGATATAAGTGATGATGTGCCTAGTTAGAATGATTTATCATATTATCATTAATATTTTGAAAGAATTTTAGATTTATATGATTTCTTGAAAAGGACATGTTAGATTGTTTAATTTTGTCATCAACAGTGGACCAAAGAAAATTAAGGTCCATGGGTATCCAATTTGTCTGAGGTATCTATCTGAAAGTTTTCCTTAGAAAGGTTTGCTTAGAAATGAGTTATATCATTGTTATTATTGGAACAATGGTACATAAAAATACTTGTGTTGAGTAAAATTCTATCTTTGTTACAGACAAATAAACAGGCTTGACTTCGAAATTAGAATCCAAAAAGTTTGAAGAAGCTGTAACCAACATTTAAGCATGATGAATGGAACGCTTGGACCAACAATTGAAGCCAACCACACACGCATGTATAACAACACCACAAGCACAACAGCTGATGAAATTCAAGGTATGCTTGGACCAACAATTGAGGCCAACCATACACACATGTATAACAACACCACAAGCACAACAGCTGATGAAATTCAAGGTATGCTTGGACCAACAATTGAGGCCAACCATACACACATGTATAACAACACCAAGAGCGCAACAGCTGACGAAATTCAAGAACTATGGGTACACTTCATAATTGCCATTTTCCTCATCTCTTTTATCACTGTGGGGAACAGCCTAATCCTCTGGACAGTTTACAAAATAGAGTCAATTCGTTCAGTTACAAGTCTTTTCATCGTGAATCTTTCACTGGTTGACTTTTTAACTGGTGCCATTGTGTTGCCAATAACAATGACTATTAACTACATTATACCTCTTTTTACAGGCAATTATGTACAAAACAAGTACTACTGCATCGTGAAAGCATTTTTGTTGACATTATTTTTGTTATCGTCAGTGTTTGGGTTGATAGGTATTGCCATAGAGCGTTACATAGCTATAGTGTTTCCACTGCGTTACGTTAGCCTGATGACCGCAAAAAATGCAAAGATCATTATTGTAAGCATATGGGTGTATGTACTGTCAATGATGCTTGTAATATTCATAAATGATTTAAATGTGTATGAAACTGGGCAACAATGTATAAATGATAATGTCATCGAGCAATCTTACTACTTGTTTATCAAACTGAACATTTTTGTCCCAATTCTTATAATTTTTGTTGTTTATTCGAAGATCACTTGGGTTGCATACAAGCATCGAGCCCAGATAATAAATGAATTAGCCAGCATTGACAATGCTAAAGCTGTCGCATACAAAAATGAGCACTCGATTATGAAAGCCACTATCATTGTCAATGTTGTTTTTATGATTATGTATGGACAATTTCTGTATATATCATCACTTAAGCTGAGCACTGAATGGTACGAGACATTGAGGTATCACTCAGGTGAAATCTTGACATTAAATAGTGGAGTGAACCCCTGGATTTATGCACTCCGTGACAGAAAATTTAAGAATGCCCTGCTGGCTGCTCTCAAGCTGAAACGAAATGGGGCTTCGATAGAATATAATTAAGTATGATTTAATATAGGACCCTTAAGGTACTGGTAGAACAAAAATATTTTTGAAAAAATTGCTATTCTTGTTATTTTTCTGGTACAAAATAAAGTATGAAGGCATGTGTCTTCTTTTAGTAAACCTGGTAAGAGGTCCAGGCCCGTAGCCAGGATTTGTTAAGGGGAGTTCACTTTTTGAAAAATTCCAGGGGGGTTCACTTGTGACAATTTTGGTCCAAAAATGTCCAAAATCACTTAAAAAGTGCTTAGAATGGTGAAAAACTGCATGGCTTTGAAAGATTTTTTGGCCAGGGGGGGGCCTGAGGTCAATGGTAACTCCAAGAAATGCTGATATTTCAAGAAAATGGCTGCCTTTTCAATTTTCCAAAGTTCTTTCTTCTCTCAACAACTCTTGCCATTGACTTCTTACCAGACATACTAAAAAAAACAATGTAATGATGCTTTCCTGACAAAAGCAAGGAAAAACACACATGCCTTCATACTTTATTTCGTACTGGAAAATAACATGTGCAAATATAGCAATTTTTTCAAAAATGTACCTTAAGCCTTGGTTGTGGTGTGAACTGGTGTGTATATTCATTATTTCCTTGATTAAAACCCTAAGTGATATACTAGTGACTGAAATGTCTGCTGAAACTATTTTGAAAAACACTGTTCTTTGGCTATTTAATTACTTATTTGAAAAATCTATCATCGACCTAAACATTAAATATATCATACCTCTTATCACAGGCAAAGATGAACATGTACTATATACAGTATGTATGTAATTGGTCGCTATTTGACGAAAGTGCATGAGAGATCTTTGCTGTAAAATTGATGTAAAGGCAATTTATTCAAGTTCATATAGAGCACTTGTAGACAACTCAGTGATATGATGTATATTGTACAGTCTAATGCATACATGTATATTTTTTTGTTTGTACTGTAATTGTTCACTTTATTGGATTCATTTTGGTGGAAAGTTAAAATTCTCAAGAGACCAATAAATAAATAATCTTAGATTGATTTGAGGAGTACATGCATATCACACTTCATGAATTTTGTAATAAAGCATGGTTGAATATGACTTTGTGTTTCTTGTTGTGTTTTAGTCATGTAACTGATTTGAAATGTCAATAAAATATTGTAATTACACTATAATACACTGAACAGATATTTTGTTTTTCCTGATAAACTAGATATATGTATGCCCTACTTACTGTATATATCTTATCTGTATATATCAGTCCTCACATAATAAATACCAAGAAATAGCTACAGGGTGTTCAATAAATAAGGTTAAAGATATTGTAACTTTCTATTCTATATTTATTCTTTCTGATAGCTTTGTTCATACTCCCAGGTCTATTACTACCACAAATGCAATATAAAAAAAAACAGTCCTAAAGTCCCATTGTTATGAAAATAAGCTAGTCAACATAATGTCCATCTCTAGCTAAACACTTCTTATGCCTATTCACCCACTCTCTAAACACACTTTCAAACCCATTCCATACAATGCAGACACCTGAAATTATTTGCAAAGCTAGGAAATGGGCCAAAAGTGAATTTCGGGGAATAAAAATGGCGGCCATTTTGAAACCAGAACAACGGCAACGCCAAAGCGTAGCGAATCCCATCGAACAGAAATGACTGGCATTTTTTACAAACGAATAGCAAATATCATAAAACAACACACCAGAAAGGCCACCATTTTCAAAATGGTTGCTCACTAGCCAAGTTGTCATCAGAAGAAATAATATGCTTTTAAGTAGCCACCTCTAAAATTTTTGAAAAATCATACATGTACTTGTAAAATAACACACATAAAAATGGTGGCCATTTTTCGAAATGGCCGACTACTCCCCAAAGTTTAATTAGACATTGTGCCATGCTTAAAGCATTCACATATCAAATATGAACAAAATCGCTCCACTACTTTTCAAGTTATAGTAAAATACGTTAAAATGGTGGCCATTTTTCAAAATGGCCACCTTCTACCAAAAGAGTCATTAGAAATAGACAGTGTGCCATGCTTATTGTATTCACATACCAAATATGAACAAAATCGCTCTACTACTTTTCGAGTTATAGTAAAATATGTAAGAATGGCGGCCATTTTTCATAATTTTTTTCAAAATGGCCGCCTTCTACCCAAAGTGTCATAGGACAGTGTGCCATGCTTATAGTATTCACATACCAAATATGAACAAAATCACTCCACTACTTTTCGAGTTATAGCAAAATATGTTAAAATGGCGGCCATTTTTCAAAATTTTTTCAAAATGGCCGCTTTCTACCAAAAGTGTCATAGGACAGTGTGCCATGCTTATAGTATTCACATACCAAATATGAACAAAATCACTCCACTACTTTTCGAGTTATAGCAAAATATGTTAAAATGGCGGCCATTTTTCAAAATTTTTTCAAAATGGCCGCCTTCTACCAAAAGTGTCTTTAGACAGTGTGCAATGCTTATAATATTCACATACCAAATATGAACAAAATCGCTCCACTATTTTTTGAGTTACAGCAAAAATCGTAAAATGACGAGTAAAGGCTGCCATTTTTCAAAATGGCTGCCATGTGCTTCTTTAATATCTACATTTGTAGCATTATCAATGTCCTTTATAATTTTTTTACATTTAAAACATATTGCTATTACAGTTTTACATATTGCACCTAAATTACTGTAAAATCGGCACTAAAATGGCTGCCATTTGGAAATGAGCGGCCATTTTGAAAATCGGCTTTCGAGCAGAACTTCTACCCCCATAGGGTATATGTGTACAAAATATGAACAAAATCGGGCCAACGGTATTTGAGTTATTGCCCGGATGGACGGACAGACGGACGGACAGACGGACGGACGTACGTACGGACGTACGTATGGACGGACGGAGGCGTTCCCTATATCCCTCCGAACTTCGTTCGATGGGATAAATAGGCGAGCTTTTGAACCAGGAGTCATAGGGGAGTTTTTTGTATTGATGTTGAAGAAAAATAACTTAAAACGGGAATCCTATCGACAGAGGATACAGGCAAATGGGCCAAAAGTGGATTTTGCGAGATAGATGGACAAATCAATGTTAACTAAAATGGCTGCAAATAAATAAAAAAAATGGATATAATATTCTGCTGATCTTTTGTAACAAAATTATTTCATACAACTTTTCTTTCCATTGACATGGATTTTTAAAATGCAGGACACCTGAATTTATTTGTAAAGCTAGGAAATGGGTCAAAAGTGAATTTCGCGAGACAAAAATGGCAGTCATTTTGAAAATAGGCAAGCTTTTGAACCAGGGGTCATAGGGGAGTTTTCTGTATTGATGTTGAACAGAAATAACTTAAACAGGAATCCTATCGACAGAGGTTTTAAGGCAAATGGTCCAAAAGTGGATTTCACAAGACAGATGGACCAATCAATGTTAACTAAAATGGCTGGAAATAAAATGGCTGGAAATAAAAAAAAAAACGGATACAATTTTTTGCTGATTTTTTGTAATAAAATTATTTCATACAACTACTCTTCACATTGACATGACTTTTTACAATGCAGGACACCTGAATTTATTTGTAAAGCTAGGAAATGGGTCAAAAGTGAATTTCGCGAGACAAAAATGGCGGCCATCTTAAAAATAGGCAAGCTTTTGAACCAGAAGTCATAGGGGAGTTTTCTGTATTGATATTGAACAAAGATTACTTAAAACAGGAATCCTATCAACAGAGGTTTTAAAACGTTTCACTATTGTTGGTCAAAAAATGGATTTCACGAGACAGCTGGACAAATCAATGTTAACTAAAAAGGCTGAAAATAAAAAAAAATGGATATAATTTTTTGCCGATTTTTTGTAACAAAATTATTTCATACAACTACTCTTCACATTGACATGGATTTTAACAATGCAGGACACCTGACATTATTTGTAAAGCTAGGAAATGGGTCAAAAATGAATTTCACAAGACAAAAATGGCGGCCATCTTGAAAATAGGCGAGCTTTTGAACCAGGAGTCATACAGGGAGTTTTCTGTATTGATGTTGAACAAAAATAACTTAAAACGGGAATCCTGTCAACAGAGGTTTTAAAACGTGCCACTATTGTTGATGGATGGACGGACACATGCACGCACGCATGGACAGACAGATGGACAAGTGAGTGATTGCAAAAGCTCACCTTGTGAGCTAAAAATAATCTTGCTTCAAATTGCACCAAATTTATCAAAAATCATCTTCAAGTTTCAAAGAGTTCATATCTGAGATCAGACTTACATGTAGATCTGACATTCGATTGACCTTCACTGGTCTTTTTCAGGTAACATTTTCAAGATCACAAAAAATTGAACAAAAGGTACAATGGGTATTGAACTCATATGGTGAAAGGGCTTTCAAAAGACTTTGAAAGCCATATTTAGACTGAAGATTAAAAGTGTAACCTTTTTACATCTTGGATTTCCAAGGTATGATGTTTTCATACCTTGGAATATCAGGCTGAAATAAGTTTTGGTTGACATTTCGATTTCTTATTAGTGCATATCTGACATGTCTCAACAACTAAAGAAATATTAAACATGATGCTATTGAATTAATCTATAAACTCAGGTTCAACATAATCTGCATACTTAAATCTTAAAATTACTTTCTCTGGTATGAACCCTGGTGAAATGAACTACAACAATTTCTTAACTATTAATTAGACTATATCAACTGACAAAACAGTACCATCTACTTTATTTATTTTTTTGAGGTGTAATCACACAACCCGTAGATGGAGGATTGTTTTTCCATTAAATGCTCAGGTGTGTGATTAGTAAATCCACTTACTTAGCTAATTAGATTCTATTAACGTTATTCAGCTGACCAAACATACCTTCTCCTTAATTGTGTTTTTCTCAGTTGCAACATGAGGATTGTTTTTCTATTAAGATGCATATAAATGCTCAGGTGCATAGCCGTAGGGACCGGGGGTTCGGTCAGGATTTCCCAAAAAATATTTTTGCGGATATGCAATATTAATTAGCCGTGCAATTTGAAAACGTTATATGATCAGTAAATAAATTCATGTTGTTATGGTGAACATAAAACGTTTTTTTGTTAGAAACATAGTGAAGAAACCTCTCTCCAAACATTTGTCAACCTAAGGGACGGGGTGGGGTCGTCTAATTTGGAAAAACCACAGAACATATCATTCTACAAAGAAAGGAAGAGGGAAGTTAGCGCAACCGATTTTGGACAGTCATATGTTTGATTTTGGCCATTTCCTTGGGATCTAAACAGGTGCATATGTTAGGCAAATGCATTACCTCCAGGAAAATCACTTCTAGAGATGATAAAATAATTTCGACTTTGAGACAGGGTAGATGCAAACAACCCAGCCACATGTTTTTTCTGAAATGTTTTCTTGATTTTCAACCCCTTCCATCCCTACTTTTTTCAATTTTTCTTGCATCAATATGTTGCATTTTGACACACAGTTAATCCCTTAAAAGGAATAAACGATTCCTTTTAGATAAAGTGGAAAACAATATTTCCCATGTTATTTTCCCATAGGAAAAATCATTGCTTTCAGCTAAGTTTGGTCACCCATAATGGGTATCTTTAAAACCCCTGAAGGAATCACTTATTCCTTTAAAGTGGTTAACTATGTGTCAAAATGCACCATATTGATGCAAGAAAAAATAAAAAAACAGGGATGGAAGGGGTCGAAAATTAGGAAAACATTTCAGAAAAAACATGTGGGTGGGTTGTTTGCATCTACCCTGTCTCAAAGTCGAAATTATTTTATCATCTCTAGAAGTGATTTTCCATTTGCCTAACATATGCAATTGTTTAAATCCTCAGAAAATGGCCAAAATCCAACATATTACTGTCCAAAATCTGTTGCGCTAATTTCCCTCCTCCTTTAATAATATCACACAATTTTGTAGGAATTTTGTTTTAAGCCAGTTCTGGTCCATGAAAACAGCGCAAATGTCTTATGCTCTGAAAGAAAGTTTTTCTATGATAACTTTCTACAACATTTAAACAAAGGCTTCTTAAAATACCTTGAAGTAGTCATAAAACTGATCAAAACACATATTATTTAAAAGAATATTCAATAATATTTCTTGGGAAGTCCCCAGAACAAAACAAGTTCATTAATAAAAACGTCACTTTTTTAAGGAAAACCCAATCCATTGAGAAAAAATAGTTTTTTTTCAGATGCAGTCAACACATCATAGAGATTATCTTAAATTTGAATTGTAATTGTTTCAATGCGTATTTTCACGAATATCGAATTTTAGTGGATCATGTTTATGTCATCCATTGGTACCAAGTAACACATTTCAAAACGTTTTGATTATCTCATGCAATTAAACTGCTCTGGGGGACCTACCAGCTCCGGGGACTTCCAAAGAAATTTTAGATAATTTCGTATTTCAAAATTCCTGCAAAAGAATGATTCATTTGGAGGTGATTCATCTTGTCCGAGATAAAACAGCTTTTAAAGAGGGACATGGGGTATAAATAGGAGGCAGACAAATGGAACAGCCAAAATAACTGTATTTTTGATATTTTCACAAAGCTGGTCAATTTTCGCATATTTCATATTGATTGAGAAGATGTATTGGTTCCAATTTTGTTATGTGTATCTTTCAATGTTTTTAAGTTCATATTCTACAGTTAGATTTCAACTTCATCATTTTGTTGGATTGTGACAGAACATTTAAAAACACTGATAACATTTTTCAAATTTAAAAGTCCTCAAGATTAGCCAATCAAAATCAAGTATTTAGCAATGCTTTTACTAATCCTGACTATCTGTGCGATGTTAAAGTGTGGATGTAACCTGATATTTTAATGAGAGTTGCTAGCAACTTTAAAACCGGCCTTAAAGTTAAAAAAATTAATTGTGCAAAATAATTGACTAATTCTTATCAAAACATTATGCTCCATGATCTTCCCAAAATAAGACGATCTCACAATCTCACGTTAGCTCCCCATCGGACTACGTGTTAAAGCCTCATTATGTTTGAACTTTTATTTATATAACCTGCAAAGAAAATGTTTATGATAAATGTGCAGATAACTTGACTATTATCTCTACCTCCAATATTCCCTTAATCAGGTCGAAAATTGATGACTTTGATGCATATTTGAAAAACCAAAACACATTTCTATTAATATAAAATTAAATTGTCTGACATTTTGCACATTTTGCAACTTTGTTTACTTCGTGAACATTGAAATAACAAAGCTTGAAATTCATTTTTAAAAATCATTTTTCGCACCCACTAGTGTTATTTGAATGGGACATGTTTCTTGAGAAAAATTGACTTTGGAGACCCATTAATTTTTTGAACGCAAAGAAAGTTATCATTTTTTGTTCTTGTTAAATAAAGTTAAATTCGAAATCTAAATTCAATTGTCTACTTAACTTGTATTTTGCGAAAAATGGAATCGTTTTAAGTATAACATAGGGAGGCTTTAACACGTAATCCAATGGGGAGTTAGAGCTGCCAACCTTTTGGAGGGAGTGTAAATTGTATGTGCAAATACAAAAATGCTTTTATGTGGAGTTAGGGCTGCCAACCTTTTGGAGGGAGTGTAAATAGTATGTGCAAGTACAAAAATGCTTTTATTTTGAGTTAGGGCTGCCAACCTTTTGGAGGGAGTGTAAATTGTATGTACAAATACAAAAATGCTTTTATGTGGAGTTAGGGCTGCCAACCTTTTGGAGGGAGTGTAAATAGTATGTGGAAATACAAAAATACTTTTATTTTGAGTTAGGGCTGCCAACCTTTTGGAGGGAGTGTAAATTGTATGTACAAACACAAAAATGCTTTTATATGACTGTGAGGAACCTAAAAAACAAAATAATATTTGTGAATAACATAAAATTCTAACCCCTGGTCACCAAATCCTGGCTACGCCATTGAGGTGTGTGTTTCAACAAACTTTGGGAAAAAAAGCATTGCTCTTAAGGCATGCCACTACATGGACCATTATAAATCCCACTTACTATAGAAAAATTGGACACCACATGACGACTGTCTAAACTTGTTGAAGTCAGAGAAGAGATCAACCTTGACCTTCAAGTGAATCTCCCCGCGTATGCCTGAAACAAAACAAGTGATCATTTTAAAAGTGAAGGTCTGCATTGTAAGGACTGGAATCCTGATCTTAATTTTATGTTATCAAACCCAAGAAGTCAACTATTATTAACATTGTTGAATCTCAAGAGAATTAGTCCTATTATAGCCAGGAACCACCTGCAGTGCTGCCTCTAGTCAGGATGGGGTTAAGATCCCCGGAGACAGTGGCTTGAAGATTTAAATAATACATACCATGCATTGTATCATAGACAGGGAACCAGCCACTGATTAATGCAGCATTGTCCCTAGTCAGGAGGGGGTTAAGATCCCCAAAGACAGTGGCTTTAAGATTTACATAATACATACCATGCAGTGTATCATAGACAGGGAACCAGTCACTGATCAATGCATCATTGTCCCTAGTCAGGAGGGGGTTAAGATCCACATAGACAATGGCTTTAAGATTTACATAATACATACCATGCATTGTATCATAGACAGGGAACCAGTCACTGATCAATGCAGCATTGTCCCTAGTCAGGAGGGGGTTAAGATCCACATAGACAATGGCTTTAAGATTTACATAATACATACCATGCATTGTATCATAGACAGGGAACCAGTCACTGATCAATGCATCATTGTCCCTAGTCAGGAGGGGGTTAAGATCCACATAGACAATGGCTTTAAGATTTACATAATACATACCATGCATTGTATCATAGACAGGGAACCAGTCACTGATCAATGCAGCATTGTCCCTAGTCAGGAGGGGGTTAAGATCCACATAGACAATGGCTTTAAGATTTACATAATACATACCATGCATTGTATCATACACAGGGAACCAGCCACTGATTAATGCAGCATTGTCCCTAGTCAGGAGGGGGTTAAGATCCACATAGACAGTGCCTATCAAGTCATGTGCACTGTAGGTATCATGGTCCATTACCCTACAAAACAAAAAATTATGAAGTTGTCAAAAGATTTTACAAGCCTGCATTGCTACTTAGACAGATGTCAGTCAGATTGGGGAGATGTGTGGGTACAGAAATCTCTGCAAAATCCTCCTAGGGTAATAATGTTATAATTCCAGTAATCTTTTCTTTTTTCATGCATATTGTTCAGTGATCTTCATTAATTTACACAGAGCTCTATTCAAAATGAAAATCAGCCGTTTTGTGCAATAACAGTATACCAAGGAGGATTGGGTCTCAGGGTCTTCAATCTCCAAGCATCACTTGATGTGTGATGTCATGTCATGGACATACATTTGTAGTACATGTATTTAATTTACTTTGTCATTGAAATTCACTCTTCACCAGTGATAATATAATGGGGCTGGGAGAAACACAGCAGCTTGGTGCAAGACTGAAATTACAAATTATATAAAAATTATGTGATACTGGTCATATAGAATACCTTATTTGCAAGGGTTCATCTTGGAGATCCTCATCATCTACTTCAAATCTGAACCATTCAGAATTCCAGCTGGGATTCAATGATTTGCGGCAGACGTCAGTCTTGAATGTGGTTGTGCCAAAACGAACCTGGAGAACATATTTTAATACATCACTGCATCAAATAATAAAAATAGAATCGTATTTAAAGATTGGTGCAATGTGGGTCATCAAGGTTGAAACCACGTGTATATGTTCAGATCACATGAAAACATTTTTCTAAAACTGACTAGTTGTGTATTTTTCATGCCACAGCAGAAAAACATACATGTTATTCTTCTTTCTGATCCAGCTTTTTTGCAGTTATTGAGAAATTTATAGTTTTAAACATTGAAATTTTTAACATTGAAAAACTTATTTTGACTATTAATCTGGGATGAAAAAATTACTGTCAGATTAATGTTAGTTGTGGTGCTTACCTTAACATACATGTGATTCTCAAAATCAAAATAAGATATTTCAGGTGAATATATGGATAGTCAAACATGTGGAACTGCCATCTTTCTATCAATACCTATGATGTATGTATAGCCATCATCTGATTTATAATGTTTTCATGAATAACTGCAATTATCATTAAAGAATTAGAGTTTACTAAAACACTCTCACTTACTTTAATTGTCAATTGACCCAGATTGTCCAAATTTAACAAAAAACAAGAATTACATTATATAATTATATTAAATATTTTCAAATACTGATATACATGAAAGAATAATCTCCTTGTTACCTCAACAAATGCATCAGTTGAGTCGCTAGACCTGTCCATCACTGGTAAGTCCCGCCCACTCAGTACCCGGACCTTTAATTTTCCAGGCATCACACACAGTAGCTGATTTTACCCTAATAAGAAAAAATCACAATAGCCAATTCTTGTACTGTTTGTATACTAATTATAACATTTTTAACCAACCTGTTTTTTTACTTATCAATCTGTGTTGTCTTAATCTAATGTGTATTAATGATTTGGTTCTCTAAAGCTCTAAATATGAACACTGGAACACATAAAGTATTGAATGAAATCAAAATCCACCCCCACTCTCTCAGTCTATGTACCAAAATTCCTACGTACACAGAGTGGGGGAGATAGATTTTGGTCAGTTCTACTATCTGCTCCAGTCCCTATGCTCTGCTTCAACGACAAAAATATCAGAATTGTAAATTCAGATTCTTACTGTCTCTATTCAAAGACCTGCTCTTCTTGGGGGTTTAGACATTTTGAATGGCCTTAATTGGTCTTACATGTACATGTATGTCTAGATATTTGGTATGGCATTGGTCCTATAGTAGGACATTTGGTATGGCTTTGGTCTTATATTTGGACATTTGGTATGGCTTTTTGACCTTATTAGGTTGGTATGGGAACATACTGAAATTTGACAGATTGGTATGGGAACATATTGATATCTGAGGGTTCAGCCTAGGGCCCTAGGACTCCCGCCACTGACTTGAGTCAATGTTTCTTTCGAAACTTACTGCCATATAATTTTACCAAAATTCAAAAATTATCTGGCAGTAAGTTTCGAAAGAAACATTGACTCACATCCCTGACCCCCACCGAATTTGAATACAGTGAATCCCCGGGAGACGGAATCATCTCGCTTTTCATTGCATTGTGCTGCATGAATATGTGGCTAAAAAATGATAATAAAATGATTATCCAGTATATTCTATTTCAAAGTCCAGAAAATGAAGCCACATCAACTGAACTATCAATTCTCCAAAGGCATTTGCCAGGTTTGCCTTTGCCTTTGGACCTGCAAAAAAGTCAACATTGGAACATGCTGGAGAAAAATTCGAACGCAAAATACACCTTGAATGCTGGACAAAAATACAGGTGTACAGATTTTCAATCATAATTACCTAATTAACTTACCCCTGCAATGATTCAAATAGTTACGATCTGTCTTTTTATGTAGTAAGAGGTGAAATTGTTCAGATTTTCATCTTGTAGAAATTTTTGCCCCATATTTATTTTGTGGTGTGTCATGATCCAAAATGGCTGCGCCCATGAAAAAAAAATTGGTTCTTAAATTTTTATCTTTTTATTGCATTACAAACACAATGCGTCCCTAACAGAGGACTTATATTTTAAGATTTGATAGGCTTTAAATCATTTATCGAAACTGAATAGGATACGAGACGACAGTAATGAGAACTGTGTCTTTTGTTGAGAGATTGGAATTTGATTTTCCTGGAAATCTTTTCAATCAGGCTTTGGGAGTGGGAGATGTAGATAATGACAAGGTAACACTGATATTTATATATTTCCTTAGAAAGAAGCAGTAAATTTTAGCATTTCAATTTTATTTGAATGATATCCCTAACAGTCTTGTCTCACATACATGTACATGTCCTTCCTGCGAAAGCTACAATGTACATGTATGTGGATTTTAGCTTTCCCACGGCGCACTTAGACAGTTGAATAATAGCGACCTTTAAAACATGAATAATGCTTATTTTCGGTCTCTATCTGTGTCTTATATAAGTATCATCAATCCGTGCAAGTATTGGAGCGCTGAAATAGAGTCAATACGTCTATTTCCAAACACCCCCATCAAAAAATGTAGTTAGCTTGGCTGTACTGCACATCTATGGTATGATTCTATATATATTATGTGTATTATACACTGTAGAATGCATTTGCCGAAAAAATTACGAAAAATTGTAAAAAAAATCTGGGTTATACCATTTTTACTACAAGGTATTTTAGGGGGGTAATTCCGAACAGGAGTATTTTTGGGGGGTAAATCCGAACACTAATATGGGGGTAATTCCAAACACTAAACCTAAATTTAATTGTTTTAATTGTTAGATTGATGGTATATCATTATATGATACCCTGAACTTATGATACTGGATCCTGTCACCCCTGCATATCAAAAAACCCAAATTTAATTAATTTATAAGTGATATCTATTGATTGAAAGGCATATGGTTTGTGGGGGTAATTCCAAACACGAGCATGGGGGTAATTCCGAACACCTAAATCATCATAATTGATTATTTTATTGTTAGATTGTTGTTATACATCATTATATGGTATCTTTTAGGCTACAAATATTATGTAGAGGTAGTAGAGGTAATATTATTCAATTCAATGATTTGCTTGCCATTGTTTGGAACCCGTTCGTGTTTACCCCCCTGTTTGGATTTGGACGTATTGACTCTACTTCTTTTTCGATCAAGACTTGTAAATTGTTCATCGAGTGAATGCTTTTTCAACCCATTTCCAATATGGCGGATTGCTAGGAGCGAGATACACAATGAACAAAATGAATTTTGAGAATGAGTTAGGTTCAGACAACCTCCGGAGATTTACGAAAATGTCCGAGCAGAAAACCCATATTGGAATTTGGCAGAAAAAACATTCGCTTGACGAACAATTACATGTTTTGATCGAAAAAGTCTTGATGTGACAACAACATACAGAACTGTGTACATTCTGAGGAGTGAGCCTGATACTAGTATCAATTACTTAATGTTCTATATATTATAAGGCTTAGTAAAGCTCAAACAGCAACAGTTTTCAGACAAGCCTCTACAAATTTATGATTTTGACAACCCATTGTTTTGTTTGCAAACATGTCATGTGTTTTTATATTTAAAATTTGTGATTTATTTTTGAGGGAATGTCTTGTCATATATACTGTACATATGGCCTCAGATATGACATATCAATTACACACTGACCCCTAAGGGTCCCAAGGGCCCTAAGCAAGGCTGACTGATTTTTGTATTTTTCAGTGTAATGAAATTGTAGCAGGGAACATGAATGGAGAACTGATGGTCTTTAAAGGAAGAGACAGTAAACCTTGGAGGAAAGCAAGTGATCTTGGAATGGTGAGATTGTGCTACATGTAATCACACATATTTTAATTATTCCAATGAAGAAGAGTAGTGGTATAGTAAATCCTGTCAGTTTGTCCAGAGCAGAACTCAAATACTAATTGAGAGATTTTCTTCATATGGAAAGATGTATAGTGGTGGAATGTTGTATTGTTTGGTAAAGATACAATTGTTTTGCCTATATTTGAATTTTTTATAGAACTGCTCAAATTTTTAATATTGTATTTTCTTTTTGATTTGTGCTTTGGAAAATCCAAAACTGTGGCCTAAGGCAGAATTTCATCTTAATTTGGAAATCTCATCAGACTATGATGTTATTGTCCTCAAATCAAATGTACTTCAACTGAGTCTTGCAAATCTTTCCATTTATCTTGAAATCCATTCAAAGTACCAAATATCAAAATTCATGTGTGCCTTGTGAAACCCAAAATGGCAAATTTGATTTTAATTAATTTGGAGGATCTCATGGAATTATGATTTTATTATACTCAAATTGTTTGTTGGGATTATCTAGTCCAGAGAGTTGCCATTTTGTTGTTAGAACCATGAATATGGTATCAAGGGTAGATCATGAATGTTTTCCTATTTAGTCCACAGCAGAGCAAACATCATACTGATATTGATTAAGTAAAAAAGGTGTAAATAAAGTGATAATTTCCTCATATGTCAGTCTGATACTGCTAATATAGCTACATTTCTGTTCCACTTTGCTGAGAAATGAGATATATTGGTGAGTCATGTTGTACATATATAATTGATAATGATTTTTATTATGTCACCACCACATTTTGCATGTTAATGGGTTGTTGCTTTATTTTTATATTAATCATTTGTAGACCAAACAAAGTTATACTTTAGTCTTGATTCATATATTTTTTTCATAATTTCAGATCACCTGTATTGGAGTAGGTGACATTTGCAATAAAGGAAAGGTAAACAATTCAAATGACAGTACCTCCCATAAAAGAAATGTAAAGAAATGATTTGTATGAGAGTTTTTGTTAGCTTATGGAAGCAACTTTTGAGTATTCAATAAAAAAATTGGAGTACTTCAGTGTGGTATTAAATTGATTGTACATGGAACTATTGACCTGGTCCCTTAGCCCTTGATTTATCTCTTTATTGTAATGTACATTCTTGTGTGTGTTGAGTGCATATTATATTCTGTGTGAAGAGAGTGTTGGAAGAGGTGAAAAGGGGAAGTGAAATGGTTGGAAGCAACAGTTGGAAAATTAGTATTCTCTGTATATTGAAGACTTTAGTAGATCTAATGGGGAAGATGATATGGCATAGAGATGGTGGATAGAAATAATTCAGGATTCTTAATCCATTGTATTTCCTTTATTTACAGAACATGCTGGTTAGCCTGAGTGCAGAGGGATGGTGCCATATATTTTGTGTGAAGGGTGATGGTGAGGAAGGCAATGGAGACATGGACAGATGTATGCAACCATCCCACATACAACATCTGCCAGCCAACAGCAGAGTAATGATCATAGCAGATGTTGGTATGTTTACTCTTATTATATGGGGTCTGTCATGGGTCAAAAATTGTGATTCAGTAAAAGTTATTATGTTAGGTCAAACAACTTCTCTATGTTGTACAGTAGTTGGTATATGTTCGTGATTGTTACATTTAATAAATCAACCAACAAAGAGATGTTACCAAATTATTACTGTTTATATTATCTGAATATGATACATATATTTTTTAAGAGACCCTCTAAGAATTTTGCAAGATTTTATATACAAGTTAAAGTGTTCATATATGGCTCCATCTGTTGTTAAATTCTACATTCTTTGTTTTTATCTTAAATTGACTAAATGGGTAAATCCAAACAACTTAAAGAAATGAAAGGACAGAAGCGACATCTTTTAGAAGACCTCATTGTTCGTACAGTACATGAAATATACATTCACTAATTTATTTCAGACAATGACGGGAAGAGTGAGCTTGTGATTGGTTACTCTGATCGTGTGGTTCGCTCATTTCGCTGGTCCACTACAGCCGATCCTGACAGCTTCCCTCTTGGCAAATTCATCCCTGTAGAGAAGTGGCAACTTGCGGGTAATTTGCCTTACAACATCTGGTAGAAGACTTTTGTCCATGTTGATTGACCATTCAGAGCACAGACTTGATAGTGTGTCATAACTTATTGCTCAATACTCAAGCATCTGAAGAGCTTTTGAAAAAGTCATTCTTCAATTGGGTTATTGAACCAGTGTCCCACAATATATGGCAGATCTAGCCCTAAATAAGTCATTTTCTTAAGGCTATCGAGAATAATGTAGTAAAATGTATAAAAAAGATGTTTGTTTGCTGTTACTTAGTTTCTGTATCTGGTGACTAAACCCCTCCCCTAGTCTTGCTTCAAGACCTTAAGTGAAGTAAAAACCCTAAAGTAAAGTAGATTTTTCACATAATGGAAAAATATTACAGTCCATTTTGGTAAAAAGGTTGAAATATCTTGACTTGTATGAGATTTGGGCTCTAAAAATTTTAAGAAAGGTGTCCTAAAGCTAGTCTTTTTGATAGATATTCTTGTTAACTGTCCATGTCCCAAGTCTGTTTTTGTTGATTTCAGCTCAAATTGGTTCCATTACAACTAATACGTTAGCAGATGGCACTGTTGATGTGATGGTGGCGCAACCTGGTGGTACATTTGTGAGTCTAGTTGGAAGTAAAGATATACATACAGGAGCAGGGCATAAGGACAAACCACAGTGGGGCCCTAACACATCAACAGAGGATCTGGAGGAGTATGTTAAATAATTTTTGGCTCATTGACCTAATCAGTATGTTTTAAAGCTATCATGAATACAAATTGTATGTATTTGAAATGATCTATTATGATGAAATGGTGTTCCTGAATAATGAATTTGTTTTTTTTAATTGAACACACCATTAATACGTTACATTATTTTTGGCTCACACAGTGAGCCTATGGGATTGACCAGGCGTCCGTCCGTCCGTTGGTCCGTCCGTCCGTTGGTCCGTCCGTCCGTCCGTCCGTCCGTCAACATTGGCCGCACAAATTAAAACTGCTATTCGGATTGAGTCATATCCACATTCATTTTATTTTATGCATATCCATAATGCCTATTTGACCTATCATCGCCATTTCCCAAGTTCGCCCGGTTTCCGAGAAATTGCGGATTTTGACGTCAAAAAGTCAAATTTTCTGTAAATACTAGACACTTTGTTGAAGTAGAACTTTCAAATAACTTTTAGTAGTTGGTGTATATGCAACTTATGTCCTCTGAAGATTTCAAAGCTCTTGGAATTACGGTTTTTGGTGTTTACTCTATAAAATTTAAAAAAAGTAGGACTTAGTCATTTTCAGGAAACTTTCTCATGTATAAAGTCAATGGCAGGTTTTGTGATTGACAAGATTCTTAAAGTTTGCCTTATACTTGATCATTTCCTGCAATAAATTACATCATTAATAGATTTAAGCAGTCCCTACATATTTCTCAATATATGTCAGCATCAAATTTTTACCGTTTTTGAGATATTTGACGTAAAAAAACAGTAAAAATAAGTTATTTTTCAACTTGCTTCAATTTGACCAAATTTTTTTTTGAAAATCATCTACAAGTTGCCAGGAGTTCAAATCTGACATTAGTTTTAGGATTTGACCTTTACTTGACCTTCAGTGACCTTCGAAAGGTCAAAAAAGTTGATTTTTCAAATTGATTTTTGGATGTAAATTTTGGTCAGCTTAATCACAAAAGACCTTACCGAGCTCTGAATAAGTAAAATTTTCAAGGCCAAAGGTCATCAAACTAGGTCACACAACTATGCTATCTAAGTTTCTCAAAGTTCGAGACTACAAATCATAATCAATATTTTTGTTTGAAAGTCAGGATATAAATTCCTCTGAAGGTTCCAAACTGTGTGAGCATAGGACCGTGGGTCCTTCATTAAGTACTGTTAAAGTCTTCTAAAACATGGATTTATTCTTAACTTGAATTTAAGTATGGAATGATTTGGAACCCTCTGTACAGTGTATATGCTGTTTATAGTTCATCCTTACAAAATAATGCATTCCCGCCCCCACTATTTTGGCCCATAGATAACAGTGAATAATGTCTGGTGCCGAAGAATTTTAACTTACTACTTCAAGCAATCTGAATATTACCACAAATGCATTTAACCTGCATGTATTTAGAGAATTTAAATTGCATATATTTAGAGATAAGATACAGGGACCTACTCTGGTGTATCATCCTCTAGGAGCTGCGAGGGCACGTAACCCAAGTGTTACCACGGAGATCATTGGCAACATAAGCAAGAGTAAGAAGCACGTCAGTGAAGAAGAGAGAGCTTGTTATTACGCTGTATGCACACTAGATGGTAAACCATTTGTCTTTTTTTCCCCCATATAGAATTCTGCCAATATTTTTCGCTTGAAGGCGCTCTTGATATTACCATAAAAACCAAGGGCTTCTCTTTTTTGTTACCGCTTTAAAATGAGCTTGAAACATACTGGAATGTTATAGATATGTATACAATTCTGAATTATTTTCATTTTATTTTCATTAAGGAACTTTGAGCTTGGTTGAGGATGACAAGATTCAGTGGTCTTTTCTTGTTGACCATCAACTGTTTGGTTTAACAAAGCTTGATGTAACAGGGGATGGGACAGAGGAGGTTGTCGTGTGCTCATGGGATGGACAAACCTACATTGTTAATCATAGTAAAGAGGTCGCTAGGTTCCAGTTTGAAGATAACATAGCAGCTTTCTGTGCAGGTTTGTTAACTTGTTTTCTGTATTTATTTGTTTGTTAATAATCAAAAGGTATTATATTGTTCATATATTGTGTTATAATGTTTAGTCTCTTAAATTTCCAAAAATATCAAATTTACTGTTGGACTCTCTTGATACTAGAAGGTAACAAATGTTAACGATTTTCGAACATGCAAAACTTTATGCCTCTTAAAATTGTATACCTCCATTGTGAACACGAAAATTTTGAATATAAGATAATTTCATAGAAAATGACAATCCTACTGATTGATATCATATTTACCTATGATAATGCAATAAGTGATTTCATTCCAGGTCACTACGCATTATCTGATGAGAAGAATGTCCCGTGTTTGATATATGTGACATTTAGTCAACAGATCCTTGTATATTATAACATGCAAATGCCACATGTAGAATTGGCGAACCTTATAGACACCATGGACCAGAGGGAGGGAATACCAGAGTTGTTGCAGTGTCTCAGTGTTGACCGTAAGTATTTTCTCCATTTGATAAAATATTTGTTCTGTGGCGACAGAAATCATTTCAGAATCTGTTTTTACAAACACAGGGGCACTGCCTAGGGATTTATTTTTTATTTCTATTTTTAATGATTTACCTTGATTTATGAAAAGTTTGTTCTTCAAAAGTTGTAAATATATATTGTATATCGTGAAAAATTATGAAATATTTAAGTATATTCAATTCTATTTCAGCAAGCAATAAGCAACAGTTAAGGCAGCTTTACCACTGGGCACTTTATGGAGGCGGGCACCAATCTAAGTCTTGACATCAATACAACAACACTTGAAGTATTGACATTGTCACAAATGGAACTGTGTCAAGTTTTGACATCATCAAAAGGACATGACATTGTGAATGGATGACTTTTGAAGTTCCAACATCATCATCAATGGACACAAATTGTAAGTCCTGTCATCGGCATGGTATGTGGACTGTTAATTGGTACTGGTCATGCCACTATTCAAACATATGAAATCTTCGCTAATGGAGCCTAGTGTAGTATTGACATCTTGCAGGAATGTTTGTTAAGTGATCACGTTCATAGTGTGGTTAGGACATGCTGACTGAATACCAGCATTAACATGCATTGTGACATCACTGTAGACACCAAAAACTAAGTGAATGAATTGAATTAGTTTGAATCACTGTTACTTGTTAAAACAATTGTATTCCTCTGTACAAACTCCATCAGGTCAATGTGACTAAGGGCACGTCCCCCCAGGGCAACTTGTCAAATAATTGTGTGAGAATTTTGTATGATGATAACATAGCATTTAACCTACACTCAAAAGCAATTATATCTGTCATTTTAATCATATTGTATCTTGGTGATCCTCTTCAAGTATGTCAGTGGTAACCCCCTTATGAAACTGGTGTCATATGCATTTTGAACTATGAAAGGTACTCACATAATAAGTGGTTCAAAGCTTTAATAAAAAGGATATTTAGAGTACCCTACTTTTGATATTCAGTTTGTTTTTTGATGTTTGTATATGAGTCTACCCTCGTCAACTTAAGGTACAACATGAAAGAGAGTTCAAATGAAACTTTATATACATGTATGTATAATGATCGGATGACTCTCAAATTAAACTTTATATGCATGTATGTAAAATGATCGGATGATTCTCAAATTAAACTTTATATACATGTATGTATAATGATCGGATGACTCTCAAATTAAACTTTATATACATGTATGTATAATGATCGGATGACTCTCAAATTAAACTTTATATACATGTATGTATAATGATCGGATGATTCTCAAAATAAAATGTGCCATTTAGATAATTTGTTCAAGCTCTAAGAAAACAAGATTGGCCGTTTAGTGCAATTTTAAGTCACAATTCATTGAGTCATACGCTTAAATTATTTTCACACATAGCAAAAAAGCATAGTACAATATCACTATAAACAATGTTTTCCAACCAGAAACATTTTCGCATAAGTATCTACTTGGCTAAACATAATGATACTATTATCATTTTTCACACTAGGTCAGTGTTTTCTTTGTTTAGGTTTTCTTTACTAACCATTAGACAGCACTGTGAGTCAAACTTTTTAACAAATGTAAATTTATTTTCTTGTACAACATAAAATAGCTAGAAAGTACATTTACAGGGTGGGCCAAAATGCATGTAAGTTGTATCGACATAAAAAATGTGGAATTTTTGGCCCACCCTGTACATGTCGAAATGAAATAATATATCGTAATGATGAAATACCAGTATGTTCCCTCGAGAAGAATTATACTATAAACATTATAGCAATGTGTGTATAGCAATGGTGCGATTAATATATGAATATGCATTATAATGAATAGTTACAGCTTACACATGTCTGCACATGACTATTATAAGTGTGTAAATAAAACAATGCATGAGGGCATTCACATGTCATCTGGTCACTCGCTGTGCCTATATTTTCTCTTGACACATTTTGTTATGTTTTTCTCTCAGTTTGAATGAAATTCCTTGTTTTCTATACAATTTATAGTGTCAACTTCATGCCTGATTACATTATCCCTTGCTGCACTCCTTCGCTTTGCATTGTTCATTTCAAATATTTCTCATAGTTACAGAAGATAAAGTTCATGAAATTCTTCATAAGTTATACTGAGTTGATTTGTAGAATAAGATATACAAATATAACAACATCAATAAAGTATACATTAATTACTTCAAAACAAATGCATTATTATTTTGTACAGTCAAACTTGTCTAAACTGAGTGTTGCTTGCTTGGGTTAGCTAAGTGTGTTCATGTTGAGATTTTCGCATAATATGAGCTTTTGAAAAATGAGAGAACAAATGTATGGGATAATTAAAATCTAGAACTGAAACTGTTTCCATTTCACATTCTGAGAACACATTTGATTTAGAAAAAATGAGATCAAACATTTTCCAAAGCAGATTAAATGACTCATTTCTGAGTGTTTCTCACAATTGTATTCACATGACATAAAATTCAAGATAAGCTGTTTGTTATTATTCGTGCTACCTTTTATAGACTATTTTTATGCTGGTAAACTCTTATCAGTCATGCTCACAGATGTGTATATATTTCTATTATAAATCTTTCGTTCATTTTTACGATGTATAAACACTGTAATATAAAGAATAGCGAATATGATAATCAACAAAAAACTCAGTACAAGAATGGTATATACAAAAACCATATAGGTACTTGGGAATAAATAGCTGACCAATGGTGGGAGGGTCATTCCGCTGATAGATGCCGCTGCCAGCGCTGTTCCCGCTACAACTCCAGTGACTTGCATCGCATTGTTTTGAATCCAGGATAATATGGACGCAAACACTGTTCCCATGCTTAACCCTGCGGTAATGATACACACCCAAACCGCGATTGGATGTTGCACAAAAATTAACAGTCCAACAATGGAGGCTGCCAATAGGAATGTGTCTATCAGAAGAAGTTTTGTGAATGAGATCATCTTGGTTAATGGGACCGCTATCAAACGAGCAAGCATGAAGGCCCCCCAGAAAGCTGATGTTATGACTGTTCCTGTTTCTTTGCTCCACCCAAGTGCAACATTTAAGAACGTCATCAAAAGTCCTCCGATGATGTACTCAATTCCTCCGTAACAATACAAAAAACTAAACAACAGACATAGTATTTGTAAACTGTATAGTCTGCTCTTTGTCTCTTTATTGCCATGACTTGAATCAGTTTTGTATTCAAGGGCTTTTAATGTCCGTTTCCCTTGTAAAGTTATACCAAAGAATACGACTGCCATGAAAAGATGTAAGATCCCAATGATCAAGTACACATACTCCACATTCGATTCCGTCATTAATTCCAGTGGTTTTATCTCATCCATTTTTTCAGTTATGTTGTAGCCTGTTGTAGATGTTATATTGATATATTTGCGACTCTCATCACTCCTTTGTAAGGCCTCTGATTCAATGGTATTGTTGTTGCCATGGTAACCAAATGAATTTGAAATATAGTTACCATGGTAACTGTTGTTGTACATACTCTGATATGCTTGATTGTTATGGTAATTGCCATTGGTAATGTTTGTTGATGCATTACTACGGTAGCTAGATATAAAAGGCTTGGCCAAGAGTGGGCCAATGAATGAGCCAATGCCGAAAAAGAAGTGAGATAACTGGAAGTATGGTCCAATTTTGCTCTCCCAAACTAGAAGCAGAAACACTTGCCCACCTGAAGATAAAAAAACATGCAAACATTTAATTTATACATAATATACATGTACAGTGTATGTGTTGTCTTACAGTAAAACCAATGGAGACAACATCTTTAATTGGAGCTAAAAAAAGTGTTCACTATGGGGAGGTGTCAACAGAGAATGTATGATATATGGAGTTCACAAGAGGTAGGCAATCGTAAGGAAGAGACAGAGACAGGTTTTAATGCACATACTATAGGGTGGGCCAAAAAATCCACATGATATTACGAACAAATGTACAAACTATATACCATTGGAAAGACAATTCAATTTCCAATAATATGATATTTAATTCATTCCATTTACATGAGTATTTGTCTTAAACTATTAGGCTATTTCGATAACCACATGGGTCAAAATCATGATTAACCAATTGCTGAATACAGAATGCTATTAAGAACTGACCAGACAGATATAACCCCTTATGTCAGTTTTAGGGATATAATTCTACTTATAGGAAGGTCAACATTGTTGATTTATACATCAAATTAAAGAAAATTGATTTAAAAATGCAATCATGAGTTCTTTTACCATTTTGATGTATTAGTAATATAGCCTAAATAATGTAGCACTTGAAGTCTGTATTAGTCCATTTGTCATTTTCTGAACGTATGAATATTTAAAAGTATGATGTTTTTCTGTGTAAATACTATCATTAGAGATTATTGGAGTGATTAAGCTGGGTTGCCAAAAAAATAACTTTGGGGAAAAATTTTGTATCTATTACAATGGTAACATACCAGGTATATGGTGGTATTCCAACGCTAAGTCAATAGTCAAGGCCATGTTAAGCGATTGCACCCCTCCCTAATCAGCTTATATAATTTTTTCCCCAAACAAACATTTTCGGCAACCAAGTTAAATCACTTCAGAAAACCCTTATTATCATAAATCGACCATAAAACATCGTACTTTTGACAATTTCTAGGTTCACTATTGGATGTATAGGGGTGACAAATGGTCTATATCAAATAGTTGAATATTTACTCATTTTCAAGACATTTTGGAGATGATGCCTATTTGAGGCTAAAATCATCATTTGATGGATAATAATGATGTTGTACTTATATAACTTACATTTTAAATGGCACACAATGCAATTATAGGCACCAGAAGAGCAAATAATTGAAATTTATTCCATATTATGAGTCATGGCAAAATTTCAACTGAGTTTCTTTGCAAAACATGTTTGAAGCAAATATCAATGTATCTATCAATCTAACTTTATAACGAACTACAATGCATAATAATAGGTTTCATGATTATTTAAGAGCTAATAAATGGCAAATAATAAAAATTAACTCTAATACATTTTCTTTATATGTAAAGGCCTAAACGTGTTGATTAAACAATAAATGCAATATTATGCAATAAGCTCAAAACATATAGCTAAATCTTGTTTTTTTTACTGTTACTAAATCTTGGTTTTTTTTACTGTTACTACCTCATGATATGGAAAAAATCATGCAGTCGCCAATAGCCATTCATATTTTATGAATCATGCATTTTATTATCCCAACGAACGAAGTTCGGTAGGGATATAGTAAAGCCCTCCGTCCGTCCATCAGTCCA
This sequence comes from Owenia fusiformis, assembly GCA_903813345.2. Lineage (NCBI taxonomy): Eukaryota > Metazoa > Annelida > Polychaeta > Sabellida > Oweniidae > Owenia > Owenia fusiformis. Next base: position 8,198,475 of record CAIIXF020000006.1, read on the forward strand.
TCACATATATTCCGTGTTTTTCATCCTGACCCCCAGGGGCCCTGTATGGGGGGGGGGGGGGGGGTCAGGAAAACAGAATTTTTTGCTAGTTTTTATATCTTTCTGAAGTATAGCTTTATTATACTCAAATGAAAGGCAATTAAGAGTAGATTGCAAATATTGTATCTTTTTTCTGATTTGAGCCTCGTAAAATTCAAAATGGCCGTCTAATGTACGATTTCGCAATAATTTTTTGATCCATTCAAAGTATGGCTATATTATACTCAAATTGAAGGAATTTTGGAGTAGATCACAATTTATTATGGTATTATTTTTCAGATTTGTACCTCAGAAAATTCAAAATGGTTGCTTTGCAGGAATTCGCAATTCTAAAATCTAAATTTTTCAATTTTAACCAAAGTAACGAGTATAATTGATTGGAATTCGGTAATTGATATTTTGTTTGTTGGGATTTGCTACTCCGCGGATCGAGTTGCCGTTATCTAGTTTAAAATTGAATTTTTTTAATGGTATGTAATTTATGGATATTTCCAACATATCAGCAAAGATATTACAAAAATGAAAATGTGGACGTTTTTTGGCCCATCCTGTTTATTTTGTTTAGTTACATTTTATTACCTTTGATAAGTTGTATAGATTAACATGATATAGTATTTTGATATTACAGGCATATAACTCATGATCGAACTGTATTAAAGGTTAATTAGTATTACTTAGTATTATGAAACCAGTGTATGTATATCTCATTGATCAAGCCACTCTTCAAAATACGATCATTGAAGTTTCTGCATAGCTTAATTATTGGTAATTATCTTTTTTGGAAGAATCAACTACTGATTAAACTTGTTTGGCACATTCACGCCCGGTGATCGTGAAAATGGGACGGAGGGGGGGGGGGGGGGGAGCAGGCAATTTCCGCTAGAAAATTCAACAAATCTGGTAAAATTATTTTTTCAAGACAGAGTTTACGATTGAATTGCAAATTGAATAAGCGCACGGTATGATAAAATATGTTAGGCATTCTAGGATTATTTTTCAGCCGATACTCTTTTAAGATATAAGATCTATTAAAAAAGGCGCAACGCAACCAACGTGCAAAAGTCAAAGTTTTTGCTATAAATCAAGCAACAATGGACTCAAGACCTGTAATAAATACTTGTAAGTGATGTTATCATAACTAAATTAATGTCATTGCTAAATTTATAAAATAAGTTTCCATACGTAAAATAAAAAATAATCGAAAATAATTAAAATGGGACGGAGGGGGGGGGGGGGGGAGGGGAAGGAGGGGGGAGTAATAATTCTATAAAGTGAAACAACTTCACACGAATTCTTGTATTTGAAAAATGAACTCATTATTACTTAGTAAGAAACTGGATGATATACACCTGGAGACTGAAAAATGGGGACATTTGGAGTAAAATGACTTAAAGTCGCGAAACATCTCTAATCATGTCTTATATACATATTGCTCCCCCCCTCCGTCCCCCCCACTCCGTCCCAAATTCATTATTTTCGATTATTTTTTATTTCACATATGGAAACTTATTTTATAAATTCAGCAATGACATTAATTTAGTTATGATAACATCACTTACAAGTATTTATATCAGGTCGTCCAGACCATTGTTGCTTGATTTATAGCAAAAACGTTGATTTGTGCCTGTTGATGGCCTTGCGCCTTTTTTAATAGATCTCATACCTTAGATGCGTATCGTTTCAGAAAAAATCCCAGAAAACCTAACATATTCTACCATACCGTGCGCCTATCCATTTAGCAATTCAATAGTAAACTTTTTCTTGAAAAAATAAATCTTCCAGATTTGTTGAATTTCCTAGCAGAAATTGCCTGCTCCCCCCCTCCGTCCCATATTCACGATCACCGGGCGTGACATTCAACAATGAGAAGTAACCAATGCTTATAATTATTTTCTTTAGCACAATCAATGACTGAATATCATCAGGTTTGGAAACAATCAATTACTGATTATCTTGATTGGAACAATAAACTAATGATGAATTCATTTTACCACCTCAGATTGTTGTTTTGAATTAGCACTTCCCCCTTATCTGATATCTAAATATGACCACTCAAAATTTTATAAAACAAAGTGTGTTTTGATTACATTTTGTCACGCGAGATATTGAGGATATTTTCACATTACTTGACATTTTGACTATTTGAAACAATGTACTTTATCGGCAGCAATTCAAGAGCCCTTTAAACCCTGTAAACGCCTTATTAGCTGCTTCATATCAAATATAGCTGATAACAGAAAAACTTGATGTAAAAATGCATGCCTCGATGTGCATAACATTATATGAGATATAATAGACCATTTTAAACAGTGGTTATATGATAAGTGTTCTTAATTAGAAAACGCGATATTTTATATAAAATTAGTCAGAAAAACATGTACAGTACAGTAATTCCGAGAAACTCTGTTTTTGAATACTTACATGTGTCCAGTATTCCACTAGATATCCCCAGAAATCCCAATGCTGTTACAACGAGGGCTAGTTGGGTAAACCATGGGGTGATCGTCACGGCGACTGCACCGAGAAGAAGTGAGAATGCGATAACCAATGTCTGATTGAAACGATCTATCAGAGCGCCACCTATTATTGATCCCATCAGGAAGCCCAGAGATCGACCCGTAAAAACGATAGATATTTCAGATGTTGTTACGCCAGTTTTGTCCCTTAGATCTAAAACGGTAGGTCCTAGTACGGAAAGAGTGATGCCCTGAAAGTTCAGAGTGAAATAGACAATTTAACTCAGAAAAATCATATTGTTTTCATAAAAACACGTTCAGCCCCAATAATACGCCAATACTAATTAGACATTGATCTGTGACCTTGAAATGATCTTGACCCATAAACACTGACCTCTGGTCACTTTGTCAGTGGTCATCAAATAGGTCTGTAGCCAACTACCTAGATAATGACCTTTGACCTTGAAATGACCTTGATATCAGGTCACCTAATCATTGGTGACAAATTCATAGAATGAAGTGAAATACCCTTGGACCAAGGATGATACGTGACATTGTTTACTCTTTTTCAAGACACAACAATACCCCTTCTGTCGGTCTGTGGCCATGAATCATATCAGTATAATCTTAACAATATGACCTTCCATTACTCTACTTATCACAAAGTAATTATGTCACATCTTGTCATATCTTTCAAGGCCATGCGATATGTGTGAATTGTTTTTAATTATCACCAAATACACATAGACTAACAGTGAAATACACAATCATTCAGTGTGTCGAGGATATGGAGGGCGGGTGAAGGAACAAGATCATAAGAACTAGTGTTTTAGAGTTCTTATACTATTTCTCATACTTGGTCCAATATTTCACTTCTTTTTAGCATAAATGAAGCCTTTTGAAGAAAGATGTCTATCTCGTAACTCTGGCTTCACGTTGGCAATAATTTATCTGAAAAGAACGAACTTCGGTTTTGAGGTTTGTTCACCTCAGTTGCTCAGTTGCGAACAGACCAAGTACAAAACAACAACTAATTGTATTTAACAACGTTACGTATGTACGACCTGATAGTCTGCCAAGTGGATCAAAAATAAGAAAACCAAAGTTCAAAAAGTTCACCTTATCTCATAAACAGGCTTGAGAATTTGCCATTATTTTGGAAAGTAGGCCGTAGAGCTGTTTTAAGGTCAGGAATTCCATGTAAATCTTATTCAACATACTCCCCATCCATTTACCCGACTGGCCTTTTTTATGTTTTACTTTTTTTTATTTCAAAAACTACTTTTTGAAATTAAAAAAAAGAATTCAAATGTCGACATTTTCTTGTTCGAAAGGTCGAGACATCGTTAAAACTTTTGTTGGGTCACAATGTCTTTTCATAAGCAATAATTCACTCCAAATATAGCATTTATCCTTACGTGTTTTTTGTCGAGAAAGTTAAGGAAATTCATGGGTGATAAATAAGCGAAAAATGAGCTCATCCATGCATAAAAGTGGTTCAGAGAAAAAAATTATAAAGCATTTTAAAATTTTAGTTCTAGAAATCAATGGTATTGTATTGTATCTTTTATTCCTCCACAAGGGAGAGCAAACACATAAAATTACATCATCTTAATATACAAAAAGTATAACTACAAAGGAACATATTTAGAAAAAACATTGACAAAATCATGATTATCGGCATGTGATTTCTCACAGTGCAATTTTATGTAAATACAAGGATTCGGATTACTTTAAAGTATAACTGTCTAAATGATAGAGAGAAGTAGCAAACTCAATGATGAACTGATCGTTATCATCATCTTCTTGCGAATGTATCAGATATTTTGCCATTTTTTAAATAGTACTTAATGGTTTTCCCTGTTTTATTCTTTCAATCTAGTTAGACAATCTTACTCCCGTCGAGAGCTACTTAGATTTTGAAAGTATAGCTCTCTATCGCTAGAATCAACAGCTTAAGAATCCTGACTTCAAAGACAATTTCAGGGAATTCAGCTGACTCATGTTGCACATTATATACCTGAAAATGTATCCTACATCGCCATCTTTCATTCAGCTCAACTATAGAACGTCTCACTGCCCTATGTATCGATCAGGACTTCATTTTATTGGTCGTGTCAAAAGTTTTGGCCAGGTATATTCAATATGGCGGCTTGACGTTTCCCAAGTTGCGCATGCGTCGATAGTATTTCCGTTTAACCGCCATATTGGAAATGGGTATCGAACAATAAACGATTAGAACTCCTGATCGCCATAGAAGCACATCCGCGATCCTACATGCACGGGGAAAGTAGACACATATGAGCCCATAATGTAGGCTACAGTTTGAGACAAACAGCAAGCCGTTGACTGGCGCTGATCAAAATAAGATGTCACAATTCTTCAGCTGGGAGATCCTCACGATGGAGAGCTATACTTTCAAAATCTAACATGGTAGCTCTCGACGTGAGTAAAGACAATCGATATCACACCGGCACTCTTTCAAAAAAATGTTGCACCCTGGGTGTGATCACGATGATGTCACTTCGGCTGCACGCTTTTTAATATGCTGAAATGTTTAGTGGCATATTAAATATGACATTTTATTCACGAAATAGTGTGTCAGTCTTCACAATGGTGTCATAAAGAGAGTTTTTTGCACTGTATATAGTGAAATAATATAGTAAATAAATAAACTATATATACACATTTTCAAACTTTGTACGGGGCCTTTAATGTAATTGGTCCGTCATGGTTGAGTATATTAAAGTACAAAAATTGTAAAACAATGGAGAAAATGAAAACACGCATACAATGGATATATACACTCCCCTCCAAATGCTTGGAGAACTTGACTCCCCATTCCATAGCCTGTTAAAACCTGTTTGCCAAGACAAGTTTTAAACAGTGTTTCAATAGTGGGTATGTTCATTTTACCTAACTTTTGGTGGAGAGTGTATAAAAGTGTAAAAAAATTCACTCTAATTTACAAATTAGATGATTAAAATGCAGGATGAATATTGATGCCAAAGTCCGCTATAAATAAATGGAACGCTAGACACGTTTACTTTGACCATTGCCCTTGGAGATAAGAAGTCGATGCTTTGACCCAGGGTGTACTTAGAGATGAAAGGCATGATTAATTTGGCTCAAAGGATTATAGTCTCTGAATTAAAGTCAATCGTATTAGCTCAGATGGGGTATTCCATTCGTGTAATATAATAAGTCAAAGTATGAACCAGTGAAGGGGGTGGGGGGTTCTCGACTGGGAATCTTGTAAACCCAAATGTTCCAGTTTCTATAAAATGTAACTCATGTGTTTATACCAGCGCTTATGATCCATGGAGAAAATGCAATTAAAGTTGATATCTGATCAACCTGAACGATTTACGATTGCAATAATAATCTGCAAAACATAATAATTTCGTGTTATCAATACAGTTATTATGAATACTTGAGTAGTATCAATTTCTGCTCTGTTGCTCGTACTTACCAGCCCTATGAACGCAATATACAGACTAGCGGTCTTTACGATCTTTGTTTTCAATCCATCCGAATGAACATTCGATTTTGCAGCATCTTCATATGGGCCCAATGAAGCATTCCTATTTTCACCATGCGTAGTGATTTGTTTTCCTTTTGGACATTTCTCGGCTGCTTGATTCAGTCCTAATGTATGTAAACTGGTTGTGCTATTAACGAGTGCCATTGTGATAAGGCTATATTATAATTACTATTTTTCTTTATTCGATCTTGAATGTTGTATTGTGGTTCTTTTCGAACTGTGTCTGTGATTATCTTCGTTTATTGTATAAGTACTGATATTCTATCCTGTGTCAGTGCAATGTGCAAGCGTTGCATAAATAGTTATTTCAAGACACAAGTAATAGATACAGTTTAATGTGAATTGTGTAAAACATACGCACGCTCTCATCATCCCTCGCAGTTATTGTACCGACTCACACAGGATCAAGAGCTAAAATAAAGGTTTCTATACTAAAATATTTTAGAATGTATAGTAAGCCAGTGTTTTTAAATGTAATGCTTCTTTTAAGCGCCAGTCAACCAATGTTCAATTCATCTGCTTCAATGTATTCAAAATAAAGGCTTACGTGCATTTATACAGGTTAAGACATAAACAGGGTGGAGCAAAATATCGCTTAATTAAATGAAAAAATAACCCACTTATTAACTCAAATAGGTAAAATAATTTCTAAAACAAATTGATACAGCAACTACAGTACTTCAACGTAATATTTGGTTGCATGTAAGTTGAAAGTTCTTTCTTTAAGCTAAATTTCATTTTTATGTGGCTTCGGGTGGTTTAAATAATAGTGCATTTTAATTCAGATTTGTATAGATGGCATTGGAAGGGAAGTGTAGCTAATACAGCGAACACCCTGTATATCCTTTACAGAACAATACATATAACTTACTCTATGATTACATGTATTGATTATTGACATGAGCGTAATTTGAAGATTTCCAACATTTCGTTGATGACGCAACTTACTACTTAAAGATACAATACAATATAGATAAGTTAATGAATTATAAGTTAAAAGTTAATAAATCATAAGTTAAAAACTAATACCTGCAGTATACACGGTGTCTCGTCAGTAATTTAATAAGCAGTGATACGATAATTAAATTATTCTGATACTTTTGTGCCTTGTTACTAACTATACAACTACTATGGGAAAATTTAGTAAGACTGAAAAAATGACGTTGTTTATTATGATGTTTATTTTTGAAAGGGTGAAAATTTGATAGTTAAATTCCATGCCATTTTAGCATAAGGTTTCTTGATTACTCAAAATAAAAAGATGAAATAGGCTAAAGTATTGACTTATACCATAAAATGATATTATTTTTTATGTAAATTGACGTTGAACATATTTTTCGGATTTCAAAACCATTAGCAGCTATTAATGCCACGATGGGTATGCCAGTCAGTCAATATACATAATCCATGCATTGTCTGATTCTTTAGCTTCAATTTGGTGAATATTTCATACACACTCAAGCTGTAATCATGGCAAAGATAGAAGCGAAACTTTGAAAAAGCCCTGAACAATTGGGATGGCATATTCACCTAGTTACCATGGCAACATCATATTGGATTAACATAGGCATTGCCAGGGGGTGCGATGGGTGCGCCCCCATAAACAAAAAAAAATAGAACCATTAAATAGAAGAAGAGCTTTAAAATCATTTTGACCTGAAGCTTCTTGCTCAGTTTTGGAGGAAGGTGCATCAATTTTGTAAAATTCAAAACAAATCTTAAAAACATTTTTGAGTTGCTTATGCCACAATCGCAATCCCCCTCTCCTGACTGAACGCTGGCTGCACCCCTGATTAATAATTGCCATTATGACATCATAACATAACACAATCCAAATTGAATAATTTTCTATAGTTATAAGATTATTTTCTGTCATCATATTTTAAATAGAATACATGTGTCAGTCAACTAGTCAAAATGTAAAATTTCCCAAAGAATTCTTTTTACATTAGATAGTTCTGCTACGTGCTGTAACCATAGCAACAGCATAAATTGGACACTTTTATTACATTTTTGATTCCATCAATTTTTATGACCATGCAAGTATAAATGAAATAAAATTATAAACTTAAACTATAAACTTAAAGAAATAAACTAATTAATTAGTTAAAAGCATTACTGACTATTTTAAAGACAATAATATCACAGATTAATACATCATGATTAAGATAAAATATGCAAGAACAAACATTTATGACGTCATAATCAATATGCAAATCATCATATTTGCATAGTTTACTAACTGTCTGATTGCTCTATCTATTACCTTTGATTTGGTGCAAATTCCATCTAAATCTGATCATTAATGAAGAAAATAAGGGCCAAACACTGAATCGAGCCCCTAAAAGTGGGTGGGGCATATTTACTTTGTTACCATAGCAACGCCATCGTTGATTCAGAATTGTCAACTTAATATATCCTGATTGCATTATCTATTACTTTCAATTTGGTCTGAATTTCATCAAAATCTGAGCAATAATGGTGGAGATGGGGGCCAAACACTGAAAAGAGCCCCTAAAAACGGGCATGGCATATTTACTTGGTTACCATAGCAACGGCATCGCATATTCAGAATTGCCCATAATATTCCTTGATCATACTTTATACATGTAAAGAAATAGAATGTAAATCAATCATTGTTTTCAGCTTTGACCTACTTTTATGGTGAATGTCAAAGGACAAGATACCAATTTGGAATCATCTTGAGCAATTTTACCTTATTTCAAGAAAATAATTTCGAAAACAGCTATGGTAGTCATACCATAACAGGTATATCTGTCAATCTACATTCCCCATGCATCGTCTGATTCTTTAGTTTCCATTTGATGAAAATTTCATATAAACCAGAGCTATCATCATGACAACTGATAGAATCAAGACTTTGGAAAAGACCTGAAAAGTGGGGATGGCATATTCACCTGAATACAACAGCTAACATAGGCATAGCCAGGTGGTGTGATTGGGGCAACCCCCCCCCCATTTACCAATAAAAATAGAACCATTACAGCAGGAGATCCAAGACGTCATATCCATTGTTCTTTCGGCATAAGAGCTTTAAAATGCTTTTGACTTGAAGCTTCTAGCTCAACTTTGAAGGAATTTTTGTATAATTCAAGTCAAATTAAACTTTTTTGAGTTGCTTATGCCCATATCGCACCCCCTCCCCCTGATTGAAAGCTGGTTGCGCCCCTGATTAATAATTGCCATTATGACATCATAATATACACAGTCCAAATTAGATAATTTTCTATCGTTATTAGGTTATTTTCTGCCAGCCATCAAATTTTAAAAGGAATACATGTCAGTCAACTAGTCAAAATGTAACATTTCCCAAAGAATTGTTTTCACAGCAGATAGTTTTGCAACATACTGTTACCATAGCAACAGCTTGAATTGGATATTTTCATTACATTTTTTCAATTTTTATGACCATACATGTATGAATGAAATAAACTAATAAACTCATCGAAAAGAAATGAACTAATTAACTACTTAAAAGCATTACTGACCATTTTAAAGACAATAATTTCCCAGATTTTACATCATGATTAAAATAAAATATGCAAGAACAAACGTGTATGACGTCATAATTAATATGCAAATCACCTTATTTGCATATTTTATAAACCGTTTGATTGCTCTTTCCATGACCTTTCATTTGGTACAAATGTCACCTAAATCTGAGCAATATTGACGAAGATAGGGACCAAACACTGAAAAGAGCCTCTAAAAGTGGGTGTGTGATATTTACTTTGCTACCATAGCAACGCCATATCGGATTCAGAATTGCCAACTTAATATTTCCTAATTGCATTATCCATTATCTTCCATTTGGTGTGAATTTCATCTAAATCTGAGCAATAATGACAGAGATAGGGGCTATACACTGAAAAGAGCCCATAAAATTGGGCGTGGCATATTTACTTGGTTACCATAGCAACGCCGTCGCGGATTCAGAATTGCCAACATCATTTTTCTTGATCAGTATCACTTCTAGTTCATGAAAACATATGTCGCTTAGCTCGCCTCTAAAAACGGGACACGGAACCTCTTATTTGGACTTTTGCTCCCACACTATAGGCCTATATATTTTGTAAATAGATTACTTAGCTCATAATGAACGCTTTAGAGAGGTACTAGACACGGTTTATAACGGACACGTGTGACAATAGACTAGATGCGAGTAGAAATAATCTTGATTTACGTCATTGGATATTCAAAATTCAGTCAAACTGATGTCATATTTGAAATCTACATGTAAAAGTAAATCTAGAAATATGGTTTCGAAAATTGTTTATCAACTTTGAAAATTTAATTTTTTTTGAAAATGATAATTCTAGTTCGGGTTGATTCCCCATAGACCCCATGTTACAAAATCACAAAAAGTGAAATATCTTTTCTTGTATTGGACAGATAACATTGTCCTTTACTGGACATATTTCAAATTGCATAACTATTAGATACATAAGGGTTATATGAGAATTGAACCAATAAAACAGATGTAGTTTAAGTTAAAGGGAACTTTCTACTATACCCACCATGCTATCTGACCCGAACGAGCCACCTGGTGGTGAAACTGATAACTACCTTCTCGCATCTGCGTTATTTTAAAGAAATAAGAACAATAAATTCATATAAATTCGCATCCTCCGAACGCAGGAGTCCAGATATCAGCCGCTATGTGGAAGGAACATAGTGGATGATGTCTGACCCCTGCGTTCGAAGGATGTTGGTTTTAGTGAGCAAGGTTATGATAATAATATTGTCGCCCAAAGTGGTTTACAAGCCATTCACCTTACTCGATTTTTCTTAAGTTTTCAGAATGCTGGCAGGGCGCGCATATCATCTTATGGTTGACTTGGGGATGATTGATGATCTTTCAATGTTTTGATATCATTTATAACTTGTAACTTTCCTTCTCACGGTCATATCTGTCTATCCATCAAGATCTCCTTCAAGCGTATCCTTGTCACCTTCAATCGTATCCTTATATCCTTCAATCGTATCTGTGGCGCTGATCCTTCATTCAATTCATTGAGCCATGCCTAGTGGTAGTTATCAGTATTACTCTACTACTCTACTATACAAATGAGATGATATATACCATGTACATTTGTACCATATCTATCCATCTACCTATCTATATTTAGATATTGTATATGAACCCATCCAGGGTTAGCTCATAATCTGTTAAATATGAATTCCCGAAGGCGAAGTATAACTTGAGCACTAGTTTGTGCACAGTCGGTTTTCATTCATTGGTTTTCATATTTTTAAAATATTATTTTCACTAAAACAAATAGAAGGCAGCTGGCCAGAAAACGTCAATGTATTAACAATAGCATAAAGTTCTAAAAATGAACTTCTATAATATGTTATGGGAACCTCTAACTTGCAATCAATTACTAGTATACTTAATTGCTATACCCATATACCCCCATCAACAGCCAAAATTACAGAGATCATACAAAAAGTAAAACAATCTGGATTGGGGGGGGTGTCCCCAAACGTCACAGGAAAGTGTTGAGACATAACATAACAAGGGATCTTAAAAGCCAATGGATGAAGTAATGGATCAAGTACCAAGGGAAGGTTTACGACGAGACCCCTAAGCAGAAAAACACTACCAAGAAAGTAAACATGGAACTGAAAATGTAGAAAAAACTATTGACAAGAATTACCTTAATAACGTTAAGCTTAAGCAAGAGATTCTTATAAATAAATGGCAAATAGTACTTCCAACCGTTAACTCTTATAACCTGATATCCTTATCGAAAATATACTCCCCATTTCTTTGATGGAAGAGAGGAATTCAAGGTATCCAAAGGTCAGTGTTGTTTCCATCGTTCAAACGTCCCTGGATGCTATAAACGTTGGAGGAACCACATCATGTGAAAGGAAATCGAAACATCCGCAAGATATATCTGAGCCTTAGAACGGGAGTGATATAAGGAGAAAGTAGTTGTTAAGGTCTACTCGGCTGAGGGTGTATGAAAAGACCAACCACCGACCCCACTACCGACCACCGACCAGTCAACCTCTACGCTTGGGTCCAAAATCTGTAGTCGATCCTTGGAGGTCGGTGGTCGGGGGGGGGGGGGAGTGGTCAATCTTTTTCGTGCATCCATTAATTAGCATAGGGTGTTGATATGGTACAGCCCTAATGATCTAAGGTTTCTGTAACTGTCATCAATCAAATTCATTTACCCAGTTTCAATATGCGTGCACACTCTTTGGCACCATTGTTCCATTGTTATGCAAGTGCATATCATTTTAGTTAGTGGGTTATTGTGAAAACCACCTGCATTATTTGATTTTAATCATTTTCAGCCACAGAATAAAATGCATCGCGACTGACTACAGATGCAGGAATAAAAATAATGTGTGTTCACTTGAACACTTATTGGCACACAACACATTTATTTATTACACACTGCCCACTTTAATCGACCGCATCGTAGAAGAGATGCATGCTGATTACAATTTTATCATCACTCATTAAAGGGGGTTAAAAAGACTAAATGTTCAGAAACGGAGAAATTAAATAGAACGCACAAACTTGAAATATTTTCATGGAATAGGAATGATATTACGTACATTTTTCTGTTATGATTTAAAATAGTGTGTCACACATTTACCGCTAATTTAGCATACAATTGAAAATGGATCTTGCACCCCATGCAGACAGATCGCCTAAAATTACATTCGCATGATGCGAGACTCGACATTCGGCAGGAAACTGGAAACATTTTGTCACCCATGTGGCAAATCATTTTTTCAAACTTAATAAATGTTGAATGGTAGTCACATTAAGTTATACAAGAATGAGAATAGCATAACGGTTTGAAAAGTGATGGCGGTGATTGAAATTACGATGTAAAGATAAAACCGCTCCAAAATATTTGTAGACTTCTTTGAAAAATTTAGAAGTATAACAAAACAAAACAAAAAATATAAATAGTAAGGCTTTCCGGTCCAATTCCCCTGGTAGCATTAACATTGGTCTTATATACAGGGTGGGCCAATACAAATTGGAATATTCTTCTATTTATTGAATTGTCTTTATTTTTGCAGTGATATTGGAGACTTTAAAAGGCCCCCTCACATATGAACGAATCCACCAAACGCAGTCTTGCGATGTCAATTCTAGCGATTGGGAACGTAAACATGCTTACTGAAGCACATCTTTGCGCATGCTTCCGAAGCTTTCCGAGAGGAAACTTACACATACGAACACCTCAATGATGTACAGCGTACACATACTAATGGGAACGGATTTTACTCAATTCCTATTCGCAAGACTGCGTTTCGTGGATTCGTTCATATGTGAGGGGGGCTTAAGCTTGGATTTTTTCACAACGTAACCGTGAACGCGAATGCAATGAATCAATACAGTAATATATAGAGCGCGCATACAAAACAAGCGCTACTCGCTCGTCTACTTCAGATACCAAATCAACTTCAATATCGTATTTAATTTAGAAAGAGAGATTTCACGTCAACGGATATCATTATACTCATGTATATCGAATACTATGCTGGCAATTCTGATTTCGATGCCCAGTATAATGTTTTCTGAAGAAAACGATGTATGTCAAATATGTTTTAAGCCCCCCCTCACATATGAACGAAAACCCCTTTACGTCAACTTGCGTATAGTGGCGAATAGGAAATTAGTCAAATTCGTTCTCATTAGTACGAGTTCGTGACAGTACGTCGCAGTGGTCGTATAGATGCGTTTGTCAGCGTTTACCTCGGTTGAAATTAGTCTTTTTCGTCGGAAAATTTTGAACATGTTCAAAAAATTGCAGCGAATAAAAGTTTCGTGTGTCATTCGTTGAAATTCGTTTCAATGCGTTAACGATCGGTTAACCTTCGCATTGGCTTCGTCAAGTGACGTTACAGGTCGCTGGGGATAAGGTCGTATCCCCATAATTTGCATATCAAGCGACTGACGACGATCCCATTACGAACCATTACGAACCATTGCGGCAGTTTGCAACCTTGTACGCAGTGGAACGAATACTTACGAATTGGATCTACGTTAAGCTGAATAATTGAGAGAATACCAAATTAAATCAAATAATTCTTTTGTCATGGAAGACACGGATCGACTGAGGCTGCAGTATGTGGCTGCTATGGCCCAGCAAGAAGTTTTAACGCAGCAACTTAACATTCATGAGTTCATCAGAGGCCGTTTTAGGCGGAGAAGGGGAGCCAGAGGACGTGGCATCTGGAGGAGACAATGGTTGAATCCAGAGAGACGGCATATATGATCAGCTCATTGTGGAGCTGAGAAGAGAGGACCCCAGAACATTCAAAAAGTTCCTCTGCATGCCAACAGAAATGTATGACGAAATCTTTGAGAGGGTCCGTCCTCGGCTATGGAAACAACATAGCTGGTACAGAGAGCCTTTAGGTCCAGGCCTCAAACTAGCTGCCACTATTCGCCACCTGGTTTCTGGTGCCAAGTACTCTGACATGCAGTACTGAGAATACCCTCTCTGTAGTGGTAAGAGAAGTCTGTCAAGCTATATGTGACGAATATGTTGATGAGGTCATGACTGCCCCCTCCACACCTGAAGAATGGAAACAATTGGCTGATGGTTTCCTCGAGAAGTGGAACTTTCCAAATTGCGTTGCTGCAATTGATGGCAAACACATAGCCATCAGAAAGCCTAATAGCTCTGGTTCCTTATATTATAATTATAAGGGTTTCTACAGCATCATCTTACTGGGAATTGTCGACTCAGACTACAAGTTCGTGTGGTGTGATCTGGGTGGTGAGTAAACTATACATACGTTACTGCATTAATTTTGTAATTATATAGATTTAATACAATTATAGCTATATTTGCAATGTATACTGACAATATTTTATCCTCTTACTCTTGCATAATTTCAGGATATGGTTCAAGTGGAGATGCCAGGATCTATAATGCATCGGAATTCTTGGAGATGGTGCAGGATGGTTCGATCGCATTTCCACACCAACAGCCATTTCCCAACGACACCGTTGATATGCCTTTTTTCTTGGTAGGGGATGACGCATTCAGCCTAAGTGATCACATGCAGAAGCCCTATGGACATAGAACCCTCACTAGAGAGGAAAGAATTCTAAACTACCGGTTATCGAGGGCTAGGAGGGTTTCAGAAAACGCCTTTGGAATTTTGGCCAACCGATTCCAGGTACATTGTAATTTATAATATTTGTCGGCCAAACAAACAGTTAAACTCCAAGTTCCTGGGACTATCTAGATACGTTTATTCGACTTCGAGTAAATGAGACTTCATTCGAACTTCCGCTAATTGAGACATGAAAATAGTATGTTTTGTTTGATAAATAATTTGAAAGATGCGCATAAATTGGAACCAACTGAGTTCCACATTCGACCTATAACAGTTTAACTATTAATCCGTATTTTCAAATTAATTCAATTTAATTCATAATAACATTTCAGGTACTCCTCTCAACGATGAACCATAAGCCATCCACAGCGAGGCTGATAGTCAAGACATGCTGCATTCTCCACAACTTGATGAGAATGAGGTACCCTGCAATGCAAAAGGCACTGATTGACCAAGAGGACAGAAGAGACGACATGGTTCCTGGGGAATGGAGGAGAGATCGCAACTTGGAAGATGTCAGGGCTGTCAATATCAGAGGCCACAACACAGCAAACAAAAAGGGGAAGATTGTGAGAAATACTCTGAAGCACTGGGTCAACTCTCCAGCAGGAAGTGTACCATGGCAAGACAGGATCGTGCCAAATTAAAGGTTGGACTTTGAGAAATAATCTAAAGCACTGTGTCAACTTGAAATTAAGTGTAATTTGCCTGACATAAATTGTAAAAACTAGTTAAAACGTATTTTTGTTTTACGAGTCTAATAATAAGAAATGTATTGATATAATATCAAAGGGAAAATACCAAACATGATCAGAAAACACAAGAGAAACAAAATCTTTAAGCGAATATTGTCATTAAAAACAAACACCAACTATCCCAACTGAAATTCAAGCGTCAAAAGAAACAGTGTCCAACACCCCTCCCCTTCCATTCTAATATCAAATATTACGACCCAAAACCATAAAACATAGGGATATTTCATTCAAACTGAAGTAATTACAATAATTGCTTGGCATGGTAACCAATTGTACGTGTTAATAACATTCCCAATGGATGATCACTGTATGAATTTCAAATCTGTGTTGACTACGACCTCTTAATTAAGGTAGACTATGTTAGAAATGTCAGAATAGCCATATTAAATACAGGGTGACACCAAAAAATGCCACCCACTTATTTCAGAATGACTTTCTTTTATGTGTAGATAGAGTGTTCAATGGAAGAAAGATTGGTATGCTTGCAATGCATCAATTGTTAAAGTGTCAGTTGATGTAAAAGTAATGTATCATAGTTTGACAATAAAGTATGTAACTAACTACATGTAACTAACTAAACTAAGAATAAAGAGATATCACATTTTCCGCAGAGGCATGCTCTGACACAAAATCGTTCGAAAATGTAATTTAGAAATCTTTCTTTTTTTAAATTTACTTAAAAAGTGAGTCAGTTCCTAAAATATAGCACAAATTATGAAGGAAAATGGGTAGATATGACATTTAAATGATAAAATATGTGAAAGCAATACAGAAATGACACAAATAATGGCTAAGAAAGAAATCTCAATTTCAGAAAATTGTATTTGATGCAATTCAAGTACATCAATCTTTGATAAAAAAAATTACGAAGATTCCGTCGTTATTGACAAAGTTATTCCAGAATAAGTGGGTGGCATTTTTTGTGTCACCCTGTATATTGGCACGGCAACAGAACATATTGCCAAAAATCTGCTTGATTTATATATGATAGTGTGGTGTTGTCAAGTAAATTGACCCTTACACTTTTCGCAAAGGTTCGTTTAGATTCGGAAGCATGCGCACAATATTGCGCTTTGGTTCGCATGTATGCGTTGTTAATCGCTGACGGGAATCGCTGACGCCTCCTGCTTTTCGTAAGGCTTTGTTCAGATTCGGAAGAATGCGCATAATTACGCTTTATTTCGCATGTATGCGTTATTACTCGCTGAAGGGGATGTCAAAGGTTGTTTGCGAGACGCAACGCATCTTAGCGAATAAAAGTAGTAATTCGTCACACTTCGTAAAACATTCGCAACAAATAGTTACCTTACATTACTATTCGTTATGTTTTCTATTATGTAACATATTTTTAAACATTTTCGCTCAATACTGTATTCGCCAGAAATGACTAATTTACCACATGCGTCAGGCTGCGTTTGGTGGATTCGTTCATATGTGAGGGGGCCTTTTGCTCCAAATATCTTACGAAACGAGCTTGTTAAAATATGCATTATAGAAAACCAGCTATAACTATCAATGGCATATTACACCGATGATGTGTAGTCTAACCTTGCATTCGCGAATTCAACTAACGCCTGTCCGCTTCCGGATTAACCTAGTACTTTATGACTCATTTAAATATGAATGGAATAGTGGCAGGTACTATTCATATTTGAATGAGTTTCCAATAAAATAGTAGGTTAATCCGGTAGCCGACAGGCGTTAGTTGCTTTCGCGAATACAAGCTAAGTAACTGACTGAAGAAACACTGTAACTGAACGATTGTTTATATGAGAAATTACATGCATTCGTATGAGGCAATATATACGTACAGATTGAAATTTCGATTTTATATGAATTGCTGACGTTGTATAAAATCAAAATGTAAAAATAAATTGATTAATTGATTAAATGTGAATGAACAAAAAACACTTTAAATCACTTCCACTCCCTCAACCTGCCGAAGGTACCCGAAATGTATAAATCATTTAAAAGTAAATGCTACAAACAAAACTGATTCAAAAAAGTCAAAGAAATGAATTGAACTTTGTAACACTTGAAGTGGCCACAGCAAACAATGTTTGACATCTATATTCAACAACGCGCAATATAATGTACATACATGTATGGTGAATATGTTTAAAATGCAATAGTGACATCTAATTTGTGTGTAAATTGTCAAATAATGAGATTGCTGTTGCAATATATGAGATTGCAATATGACATTTCTCATCAAAACAAATGTTCTCCAAGTTGGGTCCTGTAAGTTTGGCTCCCCCATTGAACTACGTGTTAAAGCCTCTTTACCTTTGAATTTTTATTTACTTAACCTGCTACGAAAACACTGACACTATTGATGGAAACGTAACTTGACCTTATTTCCAACACCTCCAAATTTTTTCAATTTTTTCCTCAATTGCAATAGGTCGAAAATTAATGATAAATTTGATGAATTTTTTAAAATCGACATTCCCATGTTAACCAATTGCAAATTACATGCTCACACAAGAGGAGGGAAAGCCCCAGAGTTTAAAGATGACAGACATAATTACCTCTTTTGCTTACCACCTTCGTTCGCTCGAATTTTTATCGGCTAGTTATCAAATATTACACTTCGATGGGATGTTTTAATTGACATAGGCATATTCCGTATACCTTTCCTTATCACTGGGGATGAACTGGAAACGAGGGAGGTTTTGCCTCGTATCAAAATGGCGGCGCGTGAAAAAATTTCATTCTGTAAGATTTTTGTTTTTTACAATTTTCGTGCTTTTATCCTTCAAATTAAAACTTAATATTTGGTAAGTAAATAGTTTATAAGTTCCGGTTTTATAATATGATTGCAAATTAGAAATCAATACAGACATTGCTGAGATATTTACATTTCAATTCTCTCACTTAGGAAACGAGGTACCTGTCTACATTTTGTAACAATGAAACGAGGCAATGTTTGACTTGCAACGAGGCAACTATTCTTTCTGTGATAGTGTCTACATTTAATGATCATATTTCCACCGTTCTGGTCACATACGACCGATTACGTTTTACACGATATACATGATTATATATGTAAGAGTTAAAAAGAATAACCATATTGTTCATAAAGCGCTACACTGGTCATTTATCTTTCAGAGCAAGACAACATGGATGAATCCGACGTACAAGACATAAACCAAATGAGTGTCTATTTTATATAGGAATATTGATCTAATCTAAGCTTAATTTCCGTGGTTGAATTCAAATGTGGGCCATGCGTATTACAGGGTTGTGTAGCCAGCTTTTGATAGGGTGAGGGGGGGGGGTGTTCTGGCGAGCGTCGAATGCAAGCAAATAAAGTACCAATACCTTGTTCATCGATTTTGAAAGGATCGGATTACAACAGTATAACATAAAATGTTACATGTACACTATTTGCGCGGTAAAGTTGTTCCAATGCAGGCAAAAGCAATCACATCATATATACAGGTACAATGATGGTACACATTCCAAATGTGTAGTTATACATATTAGGCTATGACATGATGAGCTAATAAGAATGTCTGATAAGCATGTAGGCCTATGTATATATGATAATCTGTACAATCTGAATGTTTGATAAAGGAACTTGATGATACAGCCGAAGGTATGGAATGATTAAAGTTGCAGCAAAGAAAAGTCTAACTGTACCAATTTAGTTAAGCTACATGTTGTTAAGGTTCATCTTTAAGTACAGAAAATGTCAATGCACTTCACTCGATTCATTCTTTGCTGCAGCTTAAAATTTATGCTAATGAGTTATACTGTTTTATTTTTTAAATATTTCGAAAACGTTAAGGTAACTTATAACTTAATCAAAAAATTCAAGATGGCCGAAACCAGGAAGCACATGGCATTTGAGTATAATCTGACCATCAAAATTAACTGTCTTTTGGTTGGATTTTCTCTCAATTTTTTAGTTCCACTTATCATTTATATAACCAGGCTCACTGTGGTAATGCAAATAGAAACAGTAAACATTTTGAAATGGGAATTTGAGTCCTCTGAAAATGTGACAGAAAAATTGACAAAAAGAGTAGCACGGCAAAGGTCCCTGAACATTTTTTTTCTAATTTCTCTGAAACATCCCTTTAATATAGCCCAAAATGGAAGGAGCTTTAGAATTTTTGAAATCTCTCATACAAATTAAAAAAAATAGAAAAAAAACAATTTGAGAAGTGTACTTTTTTCCTTATTTTGATCCCAATTTTTTTATCGGGTAATTTTTCAAAGGACGATTCTCGGTTTGGAGAACGAAGTTCATCAATCTAAATTAGCATTATCCCTGCTTCGGACAAAATTGATTTTTTTACATAATATAGATTTGAATGTCTTCTTTTGAATAGTCATAATTTAATTTGGGTAATATTTCTAGATTTTTCCCCAAAAAATATTAGCGCAGTACATTGATGAACTTCTTTCCCCAAATCGAGACTTGTATTTTATTAAATCGGTCTAATTGAGCGTTATCCCTGCTTCAGACCAATTTGTTATTTTTACATCTTGTAGATTTAAATGTCCTCTTATGAATATTCATAGTTTAATTTGGGTAATATTTCTATATTTTTCATGAAAAAATTATTAGCCCAGGAGACTGTTCTCCAAACCGAGAATCGTCCTTTCCGTTGCTCCTTCGTTTTTGATATATGTTTGAAGTATATTTTCTGAAATGTTCAGATATTTTGAATCAGCGGTTTTTCACGGGCTACTCCTAGAAAAAAATCTTCTCAAATTCTTTAAACGGCACTTTTTTCTCAAACTAAAGTTTTTTGTTGTTCTTTGATGTCTTTGTAATGATTACAGTGCACAAGCATATGTGAAATAATAAAAACGACTTCTCAGGAAGAGTTTGAAAATTTCAAGATTAAGTTAACAGTCACCTTAAATAGCATTGCTTTGAGTGTCAATTCCAAACGAGCCAGCTATCCGAGCTATCGATGGTAGCGCATATATCGTCAAAATGTTCTCTCAAATAAGAAACATCTCGTTCAAAGAAGTGCTATTTTAATAGGAGCTTAAGCTACACGTATTTTAGAAATGGCGAACGTAAACGTGAAATGACCCCTGGGAACTATAGTTCCGTTCTGGATTGACTTATACAAAGACCCAATTAAAACAGTTTAACTGATACCTTTGTAATCATTCATGCAAATAAAGACGTTGAAGACAAGAACTAGTTCTCTGAAGATTGCAATTTTACACGTTTACGTACACTTCTCTTTAAAACATGTGTCGTTAAACCTCCCTACTAATCGTACTCAAATGGGGCATTGTTGTTGCTTGAGATGGCTATATTTGATAGAATATAATTCCAGATACGATAAAAAACGAATGACCATGGTAATAATTAAATGACTCGCCTATATTACAAAAATAGCAGAGTCAAGGAGCACACTGGCATTGTCTCATTGGTGTACATTGGATTTTACTGTTTGTATTCTTTAATGTCTGTATGTTCCTTATTATGTCACTATCAATTATGTTATTATGCATATGGTCCAACGAAATGTGGAAATGTTCGGCGTCTGACGTCTGGAGTTCGGCGTCTGGCGTTTTGCGTCAATAGCAAATTCTTTAGCAATTTTAGCAACTTTCAAAAACTGAACAAATGCGTACCGCTTACACGTTCAATGGCAACGCCAAAATGATGAGACGTGTATATACAAATGAACCTGTTTTCTCATCTAACGTTCGTTTCCGTACAGAGAGATTACCATCATGCGGTTGCATCATATGGAATACAATATCAGCAACGTTGTCGTTCCCTGTGTTACAGAAATAGCATTTGAACAGGGACACTTCTTTTTGTAGGCCCCGTTCTGTAATAAAAACAAAACATTTTTAATTAAATATGGTTGCCTCGTTTCATTCTTAAGAATGCTATATAGCTGCCTCGTTTCCTTGAGAAACATGCCTCGTTTCCTAAGTGAGAGAATTGATACGTAAATATCTCAGCAATGCCAGTATTGATTTCTAATTTGTAATCATATTATAAAACCGGAACTTATGAACTATTTACTTGCCAAATATTAAGTTTTAATTTGAAGGATAAAAGCACGAAAATTGTAAAAAACAAAAATCTTACCGAATGAAATTTTTTCACGCGCCGCCATTTTGATACGAGGCAAAACCTCCCTCGTTTCCAGTTCATCCCCAGTGCTTATCTTGATGTGAAATGAGAAGCTATGATATTGGTTAACACGCCAGAAATGAACATTATATTATTCGAAGCGTATTTCGAAAATTTTGAAACCGCCATTGATGACGTCATTTGTTTGTCGACTTGACCAATCAGCAACGATGTCATCTCAATACAGATTTACATTATAAGCGTATGTCATCTTTGAACCCTGGTGTTTCTCCCCCTCTGTGCTCACACCTTTTCAACAGAAGCATTTCATCCAAGCGCACTTAGACAGCTAAGTACGCCGTGGCAACCTTGTCGGCTGCTTGCGTGTGTCAACCGCGCCGGCTTGTTGCTAGGGCACTACAGGAGTTCGATTGCAATAAACTGTGATGATGAGAAACCTCATTAAAACATTACGCAAATAAAAAAACAACATACAAAAATACAGTGTTATTCTACCTCAGGCATGTTCCACAACATTCGGATCTAATTAAGCATGCAATGTTACGGTGCTTTTTACATTTCTGTAGCCTTTTTCCGTGTCATTCAAGATCTTCCCGAAATCAGAAATGATTATAGCTGCCAAAAATAGTGCAATGATTGCAAAAGGAGGTATTGCAATAATCCACGCATATTCTGTTTCTTCGGGTTGAAATTCAGTTTTCTTTATTGGTTTATATGGGCGTGCGTCTTCCTCGTCATCATTCCTCTTGTTCTTCCTGAGATATAAAATTGCTACATATGTTTCTTTTATTGGTTCGAGATGCTTTTGTTTTAATATTGTCACCTGCTCTGTATTCATTAATTTTGAAGTTATCGTTGCATCTGATGATTTTGTCAATGATTCAGAAAATGTCATTTTGTCAGGAGTTGTCGCCGAGTCTCTGATTATCATTGCTTCTGGAGTAGTTGTTGGGTCTTGGATAACAGTTGGTTCTGTAGTTGTCGTTGGGCCTTGGGTAGATGTTGGTTTCAGACTTGTGTGTTCTAACGTTGTCACTTGTTCTTGATTTATTGTAGGTTCCTGTGTTATCTCAAGATCTGATGTTGTCATTTGTTCCTGAGTTGGCATCAGGTCTCGGGTTGTGGTTGTGGTTGGATCTGGAATTTTTATTGGTTCTGGAGTAGTCCTTGTGTATTTTGTTGTCAATAAGTCTTTGGTCGTTGTTAGTTCTGCATAATTAGTATACTTGGTAGTAGTTGTAGAAATTGCTGTTGTAGCAAGTGTTGTAGCTGTAGTTGGTATGGTCACATAATCTACATCTGTCACGCTAGGCTCTGTGGTCAATACTGGAAATAAATAAATAAATATCAATGATTAAACTCAGAATGTTTTACACCATGAACTTCAAAAATATGAATACGTAAATCAGTCAAGCCAAGTAAGTAAGTCAACATTCGAAAATGAAAATCTCAAAAATCGCACATCTTTGATTTCCAAATTAAAATAATTTGTGAGGTGGTTATTTAGATGATAATACACATTTTAACATACTAATTTTGAGTACATCTCGAATCCATTCTCAACAAAGCGTTCTCGAAATAAGTATTCGAAATGTTTGAGTTCGGGATGATAAAAGTACGTTAAGATATACCGCTCCTTAACAAACTCCTTCAGGAACAAGATATAGAATAAAATGCATATTCTTCCTATTTATTCCCCGACACTTGCCAATGAATGTTGCATAAGTAAATATCTCCGTTTTAAAAAATTTTGAAAACGTTGTTCTCTACAGGTGCCATTTTTTATAATTGAAAAACAAAATTGAACAATTTGCATTTCTAAATTGATAAGTTTCTTGGAATACAACTTAACTGTAAACGATTTAAGTCATTAATAATATTTCCCTTAGTGAACCCATGCTGAATAGACAGTAACTGGGTCAATGTTTTGTGTTCAACCTTGTTTTCATGACTTTTAAACATGAGTCGACGATTATGTAGGAAATTTCATTTTCAAATGTAAGCGTGTCAACTCCTGTTTTTGCACAATATTTAGCCCTTTATAATGATAGATCGCCAAATCATGCATGTACCTCGAGCTCTCAATTAGGCGATATGTTTTTCAATTTATAGATGTTAACTATAAACTCAAACAAAAATTCAAACCACCCGCTCTATTATTTTGATTACACAAGACGAAATTTCCACTCCCGGGGAGCACATTGGTATCACTTTGAAGGAAGATTCTTGAAAAATCGTTCGAATTTTCACAAACGGTTTCACGTAATTTTATTGCTTTGTTTAAGCCTCGACTTATATCATACTCAAATCCGATACCATAATTACGAATCAAAATGAAACATTCAATTCACCAGGTTAAATAATAAACCGTTTCGAGAATTGATGATTTGAGTTAATTGTGGATATTTATATAAATGTAAGTTGGCATGTATTCGACAGTTAATGTACACACATGATGTATGCATCAACGTGTGACTAAAAATATCAATTCGTGACTATCACATTTGGCTTCCAAAAATTAAGTTGGAAATTACAGTGGTAGGAGATTAACGAAAACGTCAATCACATCCAAATATCCGTGCGACGTCAAGTATTAACAAAACACTTTTCGTGCATCTCGAACATGGCAAGGTTCTGTTATCCAGCAATGTGCATTTCGAAAGAAAAAATTCACAAATATCAACAATTTTCATTGAGTAGGATATTACATTCGAAATCACGACTTTCAAATTGTTTTTTTTAACCAAGAATTGTAAGAACTTGAAACATGTTGTGAGTTTTTTAAACGGCATATCCTCATTCACGTTCTTTGACAAGGATGAATCCATTTGAAAACATGGATTTTCTTGATTATTCTTCAAAACTACCCTTGAAATATAAGTATGTAGGATATTACAGTGTAAATTGACACGCATTTGTTTGCTCGATATCCTGAACAAATAAATGCAGTACCGTCTTGCAATATTTGAAAACCGAAAGTTCATTCTGTATGTAAACAAGAAAAAATACATTTATGGTTGGTTCATAATGAAAAATGACGAATAACATATATCTTTTGAAGTAGGGGTATACAGGGACACAGTGGAAAATCAGAAATTTAGGTCATATCCCAAAGATTGCTTCACCAATATGTAACAGAACATCAAAATTATCATTTACACGTTTGCTGATAGGTTTATTGAAAATAATGAACCAGAGGTTTACTTCAATTGTGGCACCATTCTTAGTAAATATTGATGAACATACGAATATCGAATGTTGACTAAGTTACTTGTCTTGACCGAAATGACTAACCAAATTGAACATCGCTCATATCGTCATATTCACAATCACAAACACGGGCTATATTTTTTAATGTAAATTAATAGAGCTCATATTTGAACTTACGCAATTTAACTAAAACAATACAAATGTGAACATTGTTTACTCGTAGCTACGCAAGACCGGCAAGGCAATTAAAGTTCCACCTCTTACGATCAAAACCATATTTTTGATAGATTCTAGACTCACCCTGGATTTCTGAAAAATTCCAATCCCATTTAGAATTCGATATCGGACCATAATCTGAGTATACTGTGTGGCAATGGCCTATCTTCCATTGAATAGATTTGCAAGTCTTTCCTTCATTGCTTGGTTGCTCATCTTCACACCTTTTCTTGCACAGTTCTTCACTCTGGAACTCATAGTGCGTTCTATCGCTTAATCTCTTGGTATTGCTTTTAGTGACCCTCCACGTAAATCCTGATATTAACAGAAATAACGATATTAAAAACAGAATCGGATCTTTCCAAAATTTTAAGAGAGGTTTCGCACAACGTTTTGAGCTCAACGTATCTAAAATCCGAACCCATTCACTCGATTCATGCGTAACGAGATGTTAGTAATAACCCATTGTGTGAAAGCTCTCTAATATAAATATAATATAATAAATAAAATAGATAATATATAATATAAATATTCTCCTTGGATAATTTAAAATTTTTATACAAGATATGAGGAGTACCAATACCACCAATCACAATCGTTTCTGCATATTAAGCATCCAGGCCTTTATCAATTATAATTTTATGTTTATTTGAGATGAATTTCCAACTTACGATTGTTTAACGTCTTTATAACATTGTAATAATGGCCTAAATGGGAGAGGAAAGTTGTAGGTAAATCCAAAACTTGAAATTATTAAATGGTTTCTTTTTCGAAGACGACGCACAACGGTTTCTAACTAAGATCACCTAATAATGCATCTCTGGTTTGTTTGTTTGTTTACTTTAATTTGAACTGATGTATTTGACCAGTGGAGTACAGAAATGAATAAATTTTAAAATGACCGACTTCGGGAGAACCCCCCCCCCTTTGAAACAACCATTGAATTGTTTTAAGATTACATATTCTTAGCTCTTATATGTCTTTTCAAGTGAGTTTGACACCGAGTTATTTCTTTACTTTTTGTGATCTATTTGTTTCCCCCGTTATCATTTTGTCTACCTTTTCACTGCTTTAAAGTCGGTTTAATGTCCTGCTTATTTATCACATCATGGTGTGACAGGTTTAAATATTTGTTTTGATTTAAAATATATTTTTCTTTTCATAAGTTTTGCTCTAAAACATGTTTTGTCTTACAGCAAGCCTACAACATGTTAATGTTTCGGTTGTCATTCTAAAGTCCAAAAGAGCATTATTTAATCGTAAATTGGTGTTCTTGCAGAATGGTTTAATTTAAGGTGATAAAAAGACTTACGTAAACTCGAACATCCTGTAAATTGTAAACCTATTGCAGCAATTATCAAAATTCTTGGTACTTTGTTCATTTTGTTGACGCATCAGAGTGAAAATGTTTCGCTAATCCATAGTGACTCTCTCTTAGGGTGAGTAGTCCTCATACAGGACAATTAGTTAGTCCTCCTCCAATTGTTTCGATCAAGTATTCCAACATCCGAAAGGTGCTTTGTTGCGATCAGTAGTAGCCTGACAGAAATTGGCATTCTGATTTATCAGAGCCTTTTTTATGTTATTATGGTTGAGTTTTTCATGGGATAGTAAAGGCTGAGGATCCCACTATGGTATCTTGTCAATTGAAACGTGATATCCTAAAAATAATAATCCTTCAAAACTTATCACACTAGATTTTCAGGATTTGATATTTGGTAGATTCCACGATGCAATTCCAAAACGCTGATACACCAAGTCCGTCCGGAGCGTTTCAACCGAACCTGACCGGAACCTCAACGATCCGATCCCAACCACTCTCTTCCTATGTCTGTGACTGCAACAACTTCTGCTACTGGCAAAGGACAATACACAGAAAACACACCACTAAGAGTCTGCGTTAACTACATTTGTCTTGGAAACCTCGACGAACTTCAGTGAGTTGCGTTTCGATAAAATATTAAAAAACAGAAAGCCATTAAGAGTATTTTAAGTGTGTCTAATGGACTGATGTTGATTCACTTGTTGAGATTTAGACTACAACATATCCTATATAAGTATTAGACAGAGGCCTATCAGTTAAACATTCTGCCCATTTCGGTTTATTTAATGCGTATTGATTTCCGTAAGTCTCAACACTCGACCATGACCTAATGGATATTTAATAAATCATCAGTTTCAAATCATTGTTTTTGTGACAACTAAGGTGTGGTTACAAATTGTTATAGTCACCATTTTTTCTGACCGGTGGAACAGGATCAGTAAGCTTAGTCCGCTAGTAATCATCGTCCGTAGGACCTGCGTTCCTATGATGATATATTGTTCTAGTTAGACTTAGTTTTTTGCTATAATGTACATGATAAAATGAATTCTGGCGTATATTCCAGACGGACTACCATTCCTGCTATATACTAGGAAAATACGTCCATCGGACTCACGTAGGATGGACGGATACCGGCCAAAGGTCACGATCGCGCAATCGGTGCCAATATTCTGACGCTTTTGAAGCGGAGGATGTCGACCATAGTTCATAGTTGATCTTATGATGACGTCGTCTTTATAAACATATCTAAAGATTTGGTTAGAAACTTTGCATCATGGCTACGTGAATGCTTACAAAGGGCCCCGTATATCACCGCATGTAGACAGATCGCCTAAAATTACACTCGTATGATGCGGGACTCGACATTCAACGGGAAATCGGAAACAATTTGTCACCAATAATGTAGCAAATTATTTTTTTACTGCTTAATA
Organism: Owenia fusiformis; assembly: GCA_903813345.2. NCBI lineage: Eukaryota > Metazoa > Annelida > Polychaeta > Sabellida > Oweniidae > Owenia > Owenia fusiformis. The sequence continues at coordinate 8,226,663 of CAIIXF020000006.1, forward strand.
ATTGGTGAATGACAGTCATATTAAGTTCTTCAAGTATGAGAATGGCATGACATTCTAATAAATTCAAGGTAACTCGTTTGAAAAATGATGGCGGTGATTGAAATTGATGTAAAGATAAAACCGCAACAAAATATATAGATTTCTTTGAAAAACTGCAGTAACATTGGTCTCTAACATGTCATGCAATTAATATTTGAAACACAACTATCATTCGAACTTAAGATCGGACATAACTATGATGTTACTTTTACTTTATTACCTTGAAGTACACATGATAGAATCATGATGATAACCCTATTTTAGATATGATTTTTTATTCTCCCGTTCCCTGGTTCCCCAAATTTTCAATTTCACTAATTTGATTTATATGCCGTTGCTATGTAGTTGCTAAGCAAAATAATGAACCGAAATTACATTGGAATAGTGCCAAGTCAAGCATTTATGTAATGTCTTGGTAGATCCATTCTGATACTCAAACCATCTATGCCATGCTTTCTAGAAACTGATAGGAGACTGTGATATCTCACGATGTGGTAGATCGCTGGTCATATAAAAAAACTAAAAAAAACTCCATTTTAACTCTGTTGAACTACTAAGTTAACAACAATATCAACATCATTGAAATAAGACAAACGTTGTGATGTAGTGTTATAAAAAAGGTTGCAGATATTAGGGTTAACAAACCGTCTTTTGAGTGTGCGCTACCTTTCCAGCTTCCCCCCCAATGGATTCCCTGTGACGATATGTGAACAAAAATGGTGACATATAAAAGCGATGCATCTATATTTGACCTCCCCTATTTTTAAAAGAATAAAACAATCTGAGCTGATTTTAGTTTGAAGAATATTAATGTTGGATCGTACTCAAGTCTCAAGGTTCATGTTATTGTCTAACTTGAAACCTCATTACGATAATCTGTTTATTGAAAACTTCAGTGTGTCGAGTGTCTGTTGCGTTCACACTACCAATTGTAAGGTTTGATTTAATCGGATTGTTACATTTCTCAATGCATTTCAGAAGAGTATTTGGAATAATGGATTTCACCCAGTTTTCTCTAAAACAGGGTCTTATCCGAAAAGGTAACCCAAATAAATCTTAATAACTCAGTCGTCCTGCTATATTGTGTTTTGTCATATTCAATACAATTGAACCTTGTTCATTCTAGTAAGTGTCATTGGTCTATCTATCTAATATCTATATGGTCACGACTTTATGGCTATTTTACAAAACATCCACTATGAAAAATCACCCAATATAAACTTATGTGTACACTAACAAGTTAAAAACAACCCTAGAAGCATCAGATAGGTTAAACCATGGGCTTTCAATACTACTTTCGAACGGTAAATTAATTTTTGGGGGCGGACTACCGGACAACAACACCTATCAGTTTTGAAACATTTCAAGAGGACTATCATATAATCTAATTTTTCTTAGTTCAAATATAGATGTCAGGCTGATTAAACAGCGCAGCGCAATTTATCTAATGGTATTCATATTATAGGCACCATCTTTCAAATACAGGCCTGCAGAACTCGTTCCTCATTCTTCCATGGACTTCCTTGAAAGAAGGAAAGAAGGTAGAATGTAATGTCTGGAGCTGTTAGGTGGATTGAATATACATTTAATAAAGAGAATGAAATGATCAATTGTTTGAAGTGCAAAATGAATGTTTTATTCTTTTATTTGTATAGAACACTCCTCTGTTGTAGGTTACTCTTAGTACCAATTGCGCAGCATAAACTTCTTGTTATAATTCCATGGCGACCCAACGGCCTACAAGATGTAGATCCGCCGTTTTGCAACATTGTGTCGACCACAGATTCTCTCTATTTTCTTAATGTACGTACGTAATATGTAGACAGGTTTAAAGCACGAATGAATCTTCATTTGCTCTTTTGCCAAATATGTACAATGGCAATGGCATTCGTAAGTAATATGATCCAACACTTCCTTGGTACATCGATTTCCAGTGTTGATAGTCTCTTAATGGTCCTTCACTTGTGTGCCCTCCTTACATTTTGTCTCTAATAAAACTCGATTATTCACTTGCCTGTGCAATAATACTCACATTTTGCACATCACATGATCTGTTGCACCACATTTATATCATCAACGGTCGGTTGCTTGTCTGTTATGTTACATGAATGTTTACTCGCTTGTTCCAAAACACTTTCATTTTGAAAAGTGTCATCGTCTTTCAATTCATGCAACCCTTCACGTACCCGTTCAATCACATCTGTAGCATCAATGTCCCTACTACTTTTGAGTAGCCATTTAACAGTGCTTTTTACATTGTTATATCCTTTTTTCATGTCTTTCGTAAGTTTGCCAATATCAGAGATAACAATTCCTGCCAAAAATAACGCTATTATTACCAAGGGTGGTACTCCAATGATTTTAGAATGTTTTGCCTCTGCAGGCTGGAAAAATATCTTTTTTATTGGCTTATATATGTTGACTTCTTTGAATTCTTCATCATCCGCTTTCTCTATGTCCCTCAGATATATAATATCTGGTTTATTGGGGAGTGTTATCGGAGCTGTAACGTTACCTGTTTCAGTTGTTGAAGAGCATGTGTTTGTTGTATTATTTGACATTGTTGTTATTAATGGTTCTGATGTTGTTGTTTGTTCTGATGTTGTCATTGGTACTTGTTTTGTTGTTGATTCTTGTGTTGTCTTTTGTTCTTGTGTTGTTGCTGGTTCTGATGTTGTCGTCGATTCTGACGTTGTCGTTTGTTCTTGTGTTGTTGTTTGTTCTTGTGTAGTTTGTTCTTGTGTTGTCGTTTGTTCTTGTGTAGTTGGTTCTTGTGTTGTCATTTGTTCTTGTGTTATCGTTTGTTCTTGTGTTGTCGTTTGTTCTTGTGTTGTTGTTAGTTCTTGTGTAGTTGGTTCGTGTGTTGTCGTCTGTTCTTGTGTTGTTGTTTGTTCTTGTGTAGTTGGTTCTTGTGTTGTCGTTTGTTCTTGTGTTGTCGTTTGTTCTTGTGTAGTTGGTTCTTGTGTTGTTGTTTGTTCTTGTGTTGTTGTTTGTTCTCGTGTAGTTGGTTCTTGTGTTGTCGTTTGTTCTTGTGAAGTCATTGGTGTAGATGTTCTCGCCTTACACGGGTGTTCTATCAAATAAATACAACAATATGTAACAAGGCATTAACATGACAAAATGTCACCACCTAAAACAATTTGGTAAATTTAAAGCAAGTTGGAAAATACCTTTTGACCTTAAGAAGGTTTGATTTGAACTTCTTAGAACATGTAGATGATTTTGACCTTGAAAAGGTCATTGAAAGTCAAATGTCAAATCTAAAGTCAGATTTGAACTTCTGAGAACATGTAGATGATTTTGAAAAAAATTTAGTCAATTTGAAGCAAGTTGAAAAAAGACCTTTTTGACCTTGAGAAGGTCATTGAAGGTCAGTCAAATTTGAACTTCTGAAAAGATGTAGACGATTTTGAAAAAAAAATTTGGTCAATTTGAAGCAAGTTGAAAACAGACCTTTTTGACCTTGAGAAGGTCATTAAAGGTCAAATGTCAAATCTAAAGTCAGATTTGAATTTCTGAGAACATGTAGATGATTTTGAAAAAAAATTAGTCAATTTGAAGCACGTTGAAAAAAGACCTTTTTGACCTTTTTTGACCTTGAGAAGGTCATTGAAGGTCAAATGTAAAATCTCAAGTCAAATCTAAAGTCATATTTGAATTTCTGAGAACATGTAGATGATTTTGAAAAAAAAAATTAGTCAATTTGAAGCAAGATGAAAAAATACCTTTTTGACCTTTTTTGACATTATGAAGGTCATTGAAGGTCAAATGTCAAATCTAAAGTCAGATTTGAATTTCTGAGAACATGTAGATGATTTTAAAAAAAATTTAGTCAATTTGAAGCAAGTTGAAAAAAGACCTTTTTGACCTTTTTTGACTTTGAGAAGGTCATTGAAGGTCAAATGTCAAATCTTAAGTCAAATCTAAAGTCAGATTTGAATTCCTGAGAACACGTAGATGATTTTGAAAAATTTTTTTAGTCAATTTGAAGCAAGTTGAAAACAGACCTTTTTGACCTTTTTTGACCTTGAGAAGGTCATTGAAGGTTAAATGTCAAATCTTAAGTCAGATTTGAATTTCTGAGAACACGTAGATGATTTTGAAAAAAAAATTTAATCAATTTGAAGCAAGTTGAAAACAGACCTTTTTGACCTTTTTTGACCTTGAGAAGGTCATTGAAGGTCAAATGTCAAATCTAAAGTCAGATTTGAAGGTCAAATGTCAAATCTAAAGTCAAATCTAAAGTCAGATTTGAATTTCTGAGAACATGTAGATGATTTTGAAAAAAAATTTAGTCAATGTGAAGCAAGTTGAAAAAAGACCTTTTTGACCTTGAGAAGGTCATTGAAGGTCAAATGTCAAATCTAAAGTCAGATTTGAACTTCTGAGAACATGTAGATGATTTAGAAAAAAATTGAAGTCAGTCTAAACAGTATTTGTTAAGTTATAGGAAGTTGTAAGAAATTGTTACAGACGCCGGACGCCAACCGCCAGACGCCGGACGCCAACCGCCGGACGCCAACCGCCGGACGCCAACCGCCGTCGCAAAAAACGGAGACCATAACAATATGTCACCACTTTTGGTGGTGACATAATAAACATATTTATTAATTGAAGACGACATGTAGATAACCAAATATCAAGCAACTATTTATACTGTAGTTGATATTTCTACTATTCTCTATACAATATGTATATACTTTTAACGAATGTATTATTAGCGGCTATTCTAAGTGTACATGGAGAATGGAGATTATACATTTTAAAATGTCTATAAACCTCTACATAAAAATTACTCTTGACTCACTTGACTCACAAGTAACCTAAAACCTCATTATCATCATTTCGTCGCAGAGCAAAATCGCATGCGCAACGCACGAAACGAAGCGCAAATATTTCTAAAAATGATATTACTACTTCGACGCATATTTATGATATTTATTTTGTATCAAAATTGGACAATACACGATCCATGTGAAAGTCGAACCATATGATGCGACACTCGAACTTATCGTATGATCTGTAAAATGAAGCCCTCTGATTGGTCAGTTCTTGTGCTGTACCAATCTGTATTGCTACTGAGATTGTCCCCGTTGATCATCTCCGTCGCAATACAGAAAATATTGGTACGGAAGAGACAATCTCAGTAGCAATACAGAGGATCACACGATAAAAACGTTATTGAACGATTTGAAGTGCAATACAGGATATATTCATACTTTCAGACGATTGTAACAGTTCCAGTTAAGCAACTATATATAATTTTGCGAAGTGCCTAATACATTATTTTACCCAATGCATCATATAAGAAATCATATATGCGATGCATTATAATTACCATACATGTAATTATTGATTTGAAACTCGCATCGTAATATGCGAAATACGCATCATCATTTGCGAAACTCGCATCATCGTATGCGATTTACAATCTATGTTATACCAACAGTTAATTTTCTTACATAACTTATTTTCATTCACACACGCACTAATTCTATCAAGTGTCACGCAAAGAGTTGCACTTGACTCTAACTTTGAAAAAATCCAAAGCAATGTTGATATGTCACACGGATCGCGTTATAAGTAGCATGGAATACCGAAAGAATTACACACATATAAATGTAAAGGATAGGTACCGATATGGAGAACTGAATTCAACAATGTTTTTCTCTAAACCAATCATTGAAAACATTCTGAAAAAACACGGTATTTTATGTAATGTTGACTGATGGACAACAATTTAATGCGAAAATTATTTAGAAATATTTTATACAACTGTTTTTGTTAACATTTTTTGTTTTTTAGTACAATTGTTTTTGCTCCTTTCTACCAATTCTTGAGAATAAAATAAAATGTCTTTCCGAACCTTGTCGGAACAAAATAGCATATACAACATGTTTTTTAAACCTCTCAATATTTTAGTTGTGCAAAGAAATTTTTGGTTGATTTTAAAAAATGATTCAAAAAATTAAAAAAAATCCCCTCCAAATAGATAGCAATCAAGATAAACCTTTTATTTCATTAACAAGATGGTTTTTTAAAATCAACCAAAATTTCCTTTGTACAATAACAATATTGAGAGACATGTTGTGTTTATGTCGTTTTGTTCCAATGAGGTTCGGAAAGATGTTTCATTTCACTCTGGAAACATGATACCAAGAACAAAACAAGTGTGTGATGTTTTTCTAAAACAATATAGATTAAAGTATATACACTCCCCTCCATAAGTTTGGCAACCTTTTTTCCCCCATTGAACTACGTGTTAAAGCCTCTTTACCTTTGAATTTTTATTTACTTAACCAGCGATGAAAATACTTCTACTATTGATGGAAACGTAATTTGACTTTAATTCCAATTCCTCCAAATTTTCTCAATTTTTTTCCTCAATTACAATAGGTCGAAAATTGATGATAAATTTGATGAATTTTTGAAAATCGACATTTCCATGTTAACCAATGGGAAATGGTAGGTTTGCCGCAAGTCATATGATAGAATATCCATCCATCCGATTCTTTGCAAAAAATACGAGTTAGGCAGGCAATTGAATTTACTAACTTTATTTAACCAAAAATTGATATGTTTCTTCAGGTTCAACAAAGTTATAAGGCTTTAAAGTCAAAATTGTTTTTCAAAAAACCTCTCCCATTGAAATAACACAGGAGGCGAAAAATTATTTTCAAAAATGACTTTGAAGCGCTGTAACTTTAATATTCATCAAATAAACTAAACACTTAGTGTTCATAAAAGTTAGACAATTCACTTTTCTATATAAAAATATTTTTTGCTGAATCTTTTACTGAAAAGATATCATGATTTCTGATTTGCCCCGAACCCTCCATTTCCCATTGGATTACATGGGAATGACGATTTTCAAAAATTTATCATCAATTTTCGACCTATTGTAATTGAGGAAAAAATTGAGAAAATTTGGAGGTATTGGAAATAAAGTCAAGTTACGTTTCCATCAATATTATAAGTTATTTCATCACCGGCTAAGTAAATAAAAATCCAAACGTAGAGAGGCTTTAACACTTAGTTCAATGGGGAAAAAAGGTTGCCAAACTTATGGAGGGGAGTGTATATATTTTTCAAATTATATAGTTACCATTCAAAAGATGGCCATCAAATTGACGATGTGTTGAATTTTTAGATTTTTTTATGACTGGTTTAATAGAAACGTGCGTTCAATATCGATACCACTCCTTTCGAAAGAACGTGTCAATTTTACACACGCATTGAGTTTAAATCCAATCCAATCCAGCCACTCAATTCAATACACTCTTTAATCTTTACCATGATATCACGAGTACTTTGACTGACTTTATATTGACTAACTGAATATCAAATGATGTAAATCAAGATAATCTCAACTCGCATTTGGGTATTCGAACCCAAAGGACAGGTGGCGGTAAACCCCTCTTTTAGCCCCCCTACAAAACAAGTATATATTGACATGGAGTTGAAGAGGAAGTATGACTCATTACTTAAAATGTGATTTCTGAGAGTTTTGACATTTGACCTTGACACTAGGGTGGTTTAAAGGTCAACTTTGAGAGTTGCTATTTTTGTCAAAATTTGACTGTTTCTAATCCAAGAAATGAGAGCAATTGGCTTTATTTTGATTGTGACTGATAAAAAGACATGTGAATAGAAATAAAATTTTTTTTTAATAAATTATCATGGGCAATTACCTGAAAATCTTGAGAATAAATACCGATATGGGCATTTTTAGGGGGACTTAATTTTCTTGTTTCAAAAATGAATGTTCTTGTTGCCTTTTGAGACTCTAACAGTATCCTAAGCATGTTTTAAGAGTTGGGATGTGATTATTATTTTAAATGCCCATGGGCAATTAGGATAAAATGACTGAAATTAAATGCACACAAGGGCACTTCAAAAAGAATGGATTTTATTTTTTCAATTGCTTCTCGCCAGTTTTCTAAACATATTTGCCACTAAACTTTTACTAAATGCCCATTGGCATTTGGCATTTTATTTGGCATTTGAAATTAAAATGTTTGAATGTACACTTCCTTTTAAAGTTATTTGCCAATTTGCAGTTCCCATATTTGAAACACAAATAATTCAGAGAAATCCTCTCTCAATATATATCATAAAATATAAGGCAGCATAATGTATGAATGGCATGACACTCAAAGGATTGCCTAAAATAATTTCTACTTATTCCCTATTTAGCAAAACATTTAGGCCATTCAAGGATTTTCTTATAATAATGTCACTAAATTCTATGTTTTCAGAAAAAACAAAATGTCCCCATGTACTCTCTACTTGTAATGTATATAAATGACAAAGGGAATTGTGATCTTGGATTATATTGTAGCGAAATGAGTTCCAAGATTTTGATTAAATACTACATGTATGTAAACTTCATTAACAAGGTCATCTGAACTCAAGAGGTGTGTTACTTGCTTTGGCACAATGTGTTATTGCATTTTCACTCTTAAATAATATATAAAACCCTTTAAATAAATGAAGGTTTTGTAGTTTTTAATATAAGGCTCTTCATCAGAATGCCAACATATAATTAATTTTGGATGGCCTAATCTGTACATGCAGTTATGTAGTGTACATGTATGCCCAGGTTAGCAGCCATATTGAAAACATAAACCAGTCAGGCTTATTTTCATCACAAAAGTTAAGTTTTAGTGGTGAGCCCAAACTCCCACAAAAATGATATTTGCAGAGAAGCTACTTTACAGTCTCTGCATTATACAGTTTCAATATATTTTTTGTGGGAGTGTGGGCTGACAGTTAACTTTTCAATGAAAGGGAATGAGCACCATGCTAAAACTTGATAACAAAGTGAACGAAAAATAACAATGTTTTCTAGATTTGCATAGGTAAACTACATATATCGCTAGATTTTGTCAATTTTCTTCTCCGAATACTTGTATGCCATATGTTCCATATATTAAATTCTATATAATGATAAGTTTTGATATTATTTTGATGGTAAACATAATGTGTACCCATATTCAGACAGCCTTGTGATAGGGGTTCTTACTGCCAATTTTTCAAAGAAACGGAAAACTTATGTAACTTTTTGAAATCGCACATCTCAAGAAGAAAGGTTTATCTACAACTTGCAATTGGTTTTAAAAGTAAATGGAAGAATGAGTTTTTCAGAAAAAGTCTAAGTGGACCAATAGTCTGTTAAATGGACCTGTTCTTTGTCAAATTATGCTTATTATCTATAATTTTTCTCATTTCGAAGTCGGTGTATATGACTTTTCAGGTTGATGCAAGCCTGTTTTAAAAATTCCAGGTGGGTACGCGCCTACTTGCTTTAATGCTGGGAAGATCACGGTGTATACCTTATATCAGTTATGACCAATATCCCCAGAGATAGTTTCGGTCCGAATAGGACAACACACCCTAGCAGGTGGGTTTGTATTGCCCAGGAGATATGGTCCGATGGACCTAATTCCCTAGGAGACCATATTTCGATAGGACCAGAAATGCTTTTACACCGGGATGATTGAATAGATGCACGGTCGTATGTGTCTGGATATGACGATATAACAGACAAAACTCAAACTCTGTTCATTAATAACATTTTTAGATAACTCTGGTGTATTGATTTGAACTTAAGATAAAAAGAAACAAATAGAGAATTTTCTTTACTCATACTTTACATGGCAGCTGACGTCCCCAAGTGGCACTTTCATATTGTATTAATATAAAAAGTGTAATTCAGAAAAGTATAACTAAATATATTTCTAATAAAAATGTAGATAAACATAAATCTTCAATTACGGAAGTAATTTAACAATACGTTTAAGAATATAATTCTGGATAAGTTTAAGAATATAATTCTGGGTAAAGGTAATGTAACACATATAAATAAAAAGGTCGAAATATTAATCATTTGAAATGAAATATTGTTACACATTTGCGCGAACATGATCTTTTCTGGTTTTGCACATTATGTTATCCAAAGATTAGTCCCACTAAACTAATCAATTTGGAAGCTGCAGCTGACTTTAAACTAATCTATGACTTTCCCACTTCCAATAGTATTTGTGTAATGCTGAATGCTGCCTTTTGCTTTAACTGTCACTTTTTAAGCGACCTTGAACTATAGATTCGACCTTGACATTCCCTGAACTCATTTAATATTAAATATCAAGTTTGATACCCAACCCTCACTTTGAACTCTGGAATCTTCACTTACTATTCGAGGTTTTACAAGTCTACAATACCGCACACGGGCATTTTACCGAGTCTAGGTTCCAAGTACCAAGTACCAAGTTCAACGGTTTAGGAGATGCCAAAATACAAACAAAAAGCCCGACAAAAAGCTGCTTTCTAAAAACATGGCCACTCTTGCACAATCTAATACAAAAACATGCTTACCACCATTCGGGAATCCTATTATTTGAGCATAGTATTTTGTGTCCGACTCTATGTTTATTAACCGAGCTGTTCCGTTGTGTTCTGCTGACATTCTACATTTCCTAAATCCATTTTTTGGCTCCTTTGTATTGTAATGTACGGACATGCAGCATTTTGTTGCATTTTCACAATGTTCCTGACACTCTTCAATCGAAATGTTGAAAATCACTTCGAATTCTACTGATGAATCGAGGTCTAGTTTATGCCGCGGTAGTATTTGAGACCATTTATACCCTGAAAAAGAATGAAACACGGTGATGAAAGCCGAAAACTCGACAAGTCACTTTTTAATTTACTTACATGTACACACAATTCACCTCATGCGGGTACTTGTTCACTTTTAATTGATTAGTCGAGTTTTGTTATAAAAATCTTATCAGTCTTACCTGAAGTAGCAGCGTTTCTCACACAATCAAAGGTTATGTATACTATTGTCAATGCACAAATTATTTTTCCAAACATATTCGCAATCAAAACAGATTATAATGTTGAATTCATCCTTTTTTCTATGCGTCTTATAACTCGGATCAGACTTCCTAAGTAAACTTCCACTTGGATATGAAAAATGTCGATTTTTATACGAAAATACCGTTGTAATTTTTTCAACATCATTTTATCAATTAATATCGCATTAGTTGATTAAAGTGTATTACCTCACTTTCCCAGGAGAAAAAAGAGAATATGAACGTTGTTTGAAAGGCACGATGAACTGAAAACGAGCCAATTTGGCGAAAAATTAAGTGACCATATATGTTATAAATACAACAATTGTGGAAAATGTTAAAAAAGAATACCTTCATTCAAATTTGTGAGAGAAATCGAGGGAAATATTCATGACGTGAGACTTTGGTAAACTGATGTAATTAAAATGATGCCTACTGTGCCTATAAAAGTCATTTAATACCAAGAATGTACATTTTATTTGATTGAAAGTGTATGTATACCTTTATTCAGTTTTGTTTGCGATTTGGCCATTCATCTCCTCGCTGTATATAAACGATGCTATTGAGTGCTATGTCATCCCCTGGTTTTCCCAATCGTTTAAGTAATTGGAGGATAATAAATGTGTGGCATCGCCATAAATTGATTTCTAATTGTGATAGTGCTAAATATTGGATATATCTCTGTTGATGAATGCAAATGATGGATTCCAGGTTAACTCGGGCTATATATTGAAACGATTTGAAAAACTCTATTTGTTAATTTGGATCGGGTACTATATTTTGAAAGATAAAGAATATGTCTATAAAATCAACTTGTAAAACCAACATGACTTGATAAATTACAGATCCCCCTTAATGTTCAAAATTGTTATTCGTTATCCTCAACAATGCAATATTGATATTGCACTTTATTGACTCATTCGCTTTATGTTAGGACTGACTTCGTCATATTTACAGATAAACTTGATGAAGCATTAACACTATCTAAATGCCTAGCTGCTTACCAATTCATGAAGTACGTTGGTGGTTGCCATTTAGAAACAAATCGAGTATAAAAGAAAAAAATTAATAAGGAATGAAATACATTATACACAAAGCCCATAACACTGACTGAAATATAAAAATGTTATCATCGGACACTTCGAGATGTTAAAAAGAGAATTGATTTAAAAATGTGACATATTCGATTGAGATTTAAAGAACGAGTCGATAATTATTGTCCCTGGTGCTGAAAGCATTTATCTGTTTATCGGTCAGGCTAGCTTGTCTATTAAACTTCTATTCATATTTCAACAAAACTCCTGATTTTAAGCGTTTTTACCAATTATCAGATCTAGACGAACTAGTGGAGCGATAAAACATCAATTCCAAATTATTCCATTTGAAGTGTATGCATCATTTGTACAATGTTTTATTCGTAATTTTACTAAAAAATAGAGCTCTATACCCCTGAGAAAAACGTTTAGAGAACAAAAACATAATACTTGCAAAGTTATATGTGATTTAATAAGAGAGGCGTTTTGTGCAATAATCAAAAACAATTAATTGAATTGTGTTGATGTTGGTAATCGATCGCCTCTGTCCTTTATGGAGTTGTAATCAAGAATTTTTATCGTCTGCTCTTGAAGTTAATAATTGAAAGGATCGGTCGGTCAAATAATGCTCATCAACTATAATCGCTGGTCATGGGGGTCAGGGGGGGGGGGGGGGTAGAAACGCGTCCAGTATTCTCGTCTGGTAACCGAGACACCACATTACAGAAAAACTAGATGGATAGCTGTAATTTTATAAGAATTGGATGTTCCCGAATATGGGAATCTGATGAGCCTTTTTTTTAGGTAAGAACACACCGTAAAACGATCACAGGCTACGGAGTAAAATTACACCTACCTCTCTCTGGATCAAAAATGAAGGTCTGCGTCCAGTATTTCCAGTTGTACCAGGCGAAAATACTGGACGCGTTTCCGGACGCGTTTCTATCCCCTGTTAGTGTCATCCTGATGTAGACCGGTTGAGTTTTTGAAACAAAGCAATGCAATCACCTCTACTTGTGTGATACATTGGGTAAATAGAAAACAATAACGAAATGATTGAAATATAAGATGGTTGACATGAAATTGTTTGAAACAGTGTTAGATGCTAAAATGCAACATAGTTCAAGTGAGCACTAGCTATTTGCATTCGTTCGACTTTGCTTCTCAAAAGAGAGCCTCGTCTTATTTATAACTAGACTCTGCGCGCAGGGTAAGTGAGCAACTATGTATGTACAATGTAAAACTACATTGCATTCGTGGCTACAAGAAACTTCAAAGGACAGGTATTGATATGGTGAACTAAATTCAACAATGTTTTTCTCTTTAACATTCTGTAAAAACACGGTCCTTTATGTAATGTTGACCGATTGACAACAATTCAATGCAAAAATTATTTACACATATTTTATATACATGTTTTTGTTAACATTTTTTGTTTTTTAGTGAAATTGATTTTTGTTCCTTTCTACCAATTCTTGAGAATGTCTTTCCGAACCTTGTTGGAACAAAATAGCATATACAACATTTTCTTAGACCTCTCAATATTATAATTATACAAAAGAAATTTTGCTTGATTTTACAAAAAGTATGCAAAAACAACCCCCCAAAATAGATGAAAATTAAGATAAACCTTTTATTTCATTAACAAGATACTTTTTAAAAATCAACCAAACTTTCCTTTGTACAATTACAATACTGAGAGACCTAAACACGTTATGTCGTCTTGTTCCAATGAGGTTCGGATAGATGTTTCATTTCAGTCCGAACATATCGTATTTTCCAAAACAATATAGAGAAAAATATATAAATATATTTCAAATTATAATGTTACCATCCAAAGTATGACCAAAGTAAACACCTCTTGAGGATCGAAAATGTGCTTTATGTGACTCTAATGAGATAGAGGACGAGATACACTTCACTCTCAAATGCTCTCACTACAATGTTTTGAGGAAAAAATTTCTGGCTATTGTTAATAAGCTGGCCCCTAGCATTGATACTGGTACAAATGATCATATTCTGCTGTTTACTAGACTTATGCACACGCCCTGTATACAGAGAGCTTTTGCAAGTACATTATTTAAGATGTTCAGTAAAAGAAACTTTGATCTGGAAAGACTTTAACAGTACCTCTATTTGAGATAATTCCATAATAAACTATAATGTATTTTCTCATACTGTATTCTATTTGTTGATATTCAATTATACATAAGTTGCTTGTCTGGGGATAAAGGCCATATGATATTGATTCTGCCACTTTACAGCACTTTTACATACTATTTAGAACTGTGATACTGCCAAAATATATACAAGATGCAAACCTGTAGATCCACAGGAGGGTATTGGGCCAACCAGAGGGCCCTTACATCACTGATTAAGCAGGGTTTCTTTTTCCATTTGCTCCCAGGAACATCAACCTTGGGGAAGATGTCTCCTCTTAGTAAGTGGAAGTAAACAGTGAACTCAGTATACAAAAGTCATGGTCTTTATCACTGTCTTATTGTGCATTTAGTAATTTTCACATGGGAATATTAATATTACCCACACATGTATTAACTTGTTGTCTCATAAGCCGGCATCGGCTATAAGCAATGTTTTTAAAAAAAGTGTTTTAAATGTATTTTAATATTATTGCTTGTGACACAAAAATAAACTATATTAAACTAAACCATTAAATTGACGATGTGTTAAATTTTCAGAATGTTTTGATGACTGGTTTAAGAGAAACGCGTGTTCAAAAAGTTCACCATATCGATACCACTCCTTTTGAAACGAAAATACTATACCTTGTTATGAAATACGTCCTTGTTATAAATCAAAAACTGATTGGAGTGGCCAGGTGATAATACTTGTGAATATCAAGTATGTTTATCATAAAGAAGGATATCGTGATTTTATATCAGGCTTTTGATTTAGGAGCATTTAAAGCTGCAAAGCAAAATTGTTCGAAAGGTTTTTAATGCAATTGTTCGAAAGGTTTCTGATGCAATTCCTGCAACAAGGGATCAACAGAATTCGCTTACCTTTCTAGGAATGTAGACTATGTCCCCTAATTGCACAATATCAATAGAGAATTCTCAAATATTACCTTGTGCTCCACTACACAGCTTTTGATGACATCACACAAACGGGAAATTTCCTCTCAGTTCAAATATTCAAATTATGAGATTAAGCATCATGATAAACCATGACATCTCATTTCTTCTCAGCCCTGAGATCATGTTCCAGGTGAAACAGGAAGATGCTATGAGTATCAGAATGAGATTAAGGGACAGAGTCATGTCACCCAAAGCCAATGGTAGGAAAAAGAAGGATCTAGAGTCCATGAGAAAAGCAAATACGTTGCTGCAAGCTACTTATACCTATTTATTGTAATAACATGGCTAGAATTAGAAGTCACAGATTTACAGCATCTTCGATTTCCAAGTGGTTGTTACACTGAAGTTGGAGCAACTAAAACCCTGAGCCCAAAACAATGGTCACCAAAGCGACCGCCATAACAATGTAATTGAAGCTAACCCATTGTCTTTTGTTTTGTTTTGTTTTGTTTTGTAGGTTATTATTTTCCTGTGAAATTTTCAATGTGATTGAATAATGTATGAAAAAATTAGAGCAGTCGGTTACTTACTTTCTGATCGGGCCTCGTATATATAAAAATAATGGTACAAAAAGAGCCAAGAAAGGATTCTAAAAATTGCAAACCTGACATCAATATAGAAATAATTGATTAACATTATAAGGAAAACTGATTTCAATGTGATATGAGATAACATTGATATTATTTACATTTAAAGTACGATTTGATTTATTGTGTTGAAAACTTTAAGTAGTTAGTGAATTTGAATTACACCAGGAGAAAACACCCTCAGTAAACAATTAAAAATCGAAATAAGTATATACTTTTTAATCATGCTTACACAACGATGTTGGAGGTTTCCCCTGAATCTACTGATAGTGGTGTTTATAATCCAGCTACACAGCGTTCCTGCTCATGCAACAGACAAGGCAAGATCAAAAAATCTTTCATGTTGCGAGAAATGCAGATGTGTAGACTCGAATGTCCTATGTGATGGTGTTAAGAATCTAACTTCACTTCCATTGGATTGCCCAATCAACACAACTCAGTTGAGTCTTGTGGGTGGCGGACTATCTGAATTAAACGATGGAGTACTTGGCAAGCACTATGAAGCCTTGGAGTGTTTGAACATATCTGGGAATAGAATCAGTGTTTTACGCAATGCAACATTTGCTGGCTTGAAGGATCTGCAAGTTCTGAACATTGGAGACAATTTTTATTCCGCATCTGAATTAGACCCTTTTGTGTTCAGTTCGTTACCTAATATCAAACACATTGAGGTGACTAGCTGGGGCGATGCAATGGAAAAGGGAACCGATCGTATAGTGGCAAAGGCCTGGATGAATACACTACAAGGCTTAGAAAATTCGACAATTGAAACAATTATATTCAAACACATATCAAAAAATCCCGTAGCAGTTGAAAAGTCATACTTCAAACATTTAAAAAACTCCCCCGTAAAGAATCTTATTTTCAATGACATGGAGATTGTTGATATTGATATTGACTGTCTGGCATATCTTCCCAAGCTTGAGGTCATGGACCTTTCAACAAACACCTTAGAGATGACTTTTAGTTACTTCAAGATAATGATATACCTTTATAAGCTCACAAATTTGCGAGATGTGATACTGAAGGATAATTTAATGAGGCATGGTTCTGTAGTTGAAGAGGTCTTTACGAAAGAGCAAGCCATGACTTTTTATCAGTTTCCAAAAAGTATTCAACTGATTGACTTCTCTGGATCGGTCTTCGCATTCAGCTCATACTCGTTCTCATACGGTTTTAGGATTTTAAGTGATAACCAGCTTGAAAAAGTTGATATGTCAGGCATGAAACTCATCCATTACATTGGTGATGAAGTGCTTGGTTTCGTTAAATTAAGAGAACTGCACTTTCAAAATAACGAATGTGAGATCACTCCATCAATGCTTTCTTGTCGTCATGGCGCATTTGAATCATTACAAATTCTGGATATTTCCTACAATTATATCAACTGGTCTTCTGTCGAGAATGACACTCAAATATTTGAAAATTGCACAAAACTACAATATTTGGATATGTCCCATAATAAAATGAACTACATCCCCCTCACAGTTTTCAATGACACATATGAATTAAGGACCCTAAATCTTAGTGGTAACCACCTTGACGACCTAAATCTAGACATCAAGAGTCTAGGTGTTTTGGGAATGCTAAATATTTCTCATAACAAGTTGCAAATGGTTCCGACAGGCATTCGAGAAGACCTGGATTATCTCAAACAACGTCATAATATCAGTGTTAAACTGGACGTGACTGATAATCCTCTTATATGTAGCTGCCACTCATATGACTTCATAGAATGGATGCAAGCACATAGCAAAGACATACACCAATGGGACAAGCTACATTGCACTTATTTCAATGATTCTGTGATCCAGATGCGCACAATCAATGTTCCGACGCTACAAATAAAATGTGTACAGAGACTAATACTTGCAGGTACTATCCCGAGCGGAATGCTGATAATTGTGATCAGTATAACAGTTGTATGTTACAGACGAAGGTACAAATTACAATTCATTTTCCTGCAGTTAAGAGCTGCATGTAGGCATCACGGGAAAGAAAACGCAGACTTTGATTTTGACGCATTTATAAGCTATAGTTCCTTGGATATTACCTGGGGTAAGAAAACACTATATGTCAACTTGGTGGGGACATTTCACTACAAAATATGTATTGATGACGTAAACTTTAGACCAGGATCAGAAATCACAGCAGCCATTACGCGGGCAATAGCCAAAAGCAATAAAGTAATCCTGGTTATAACTCAGAATTTCCTACGTAGCAAATGGTGCACATATGAACTAGACCTTGCGACGGGTGAGCTGGCCAGTAAGGGGCGAGATTGTCTTGTGCTCATATTGAAGGAACCACTTAATTCACTACCTGAAGAATTAATCACTGATACGTTGCGTTCACTTCTAGACACTAGAATCTATTTGGAGTGGAGAGAAGATGCTGATAGAAAAGACGTGTTTTGGAGAAAGCTTCGTGATGTACTTGGCGAACCTTCATCTAGAGGGGACCACAATGAACAGGAAGAAAGTCCTCTATTCCCTCAGACTATAGAGGATGAAAATTTGGCTCAGCAAATCCTTGCACACGCTCAACAATCGGGTAAAAATGAGGATGAATCACCTTTGTTGAAAACCCAAAAGAGCTAAACTGGGAATTTAACTGTCACTAATATAAGGTATATACGAAAATAATTTAACAAGTTAAAGCGTGGTTGTAACATTACAATATATATGTATAAGTTCTTGATGACTCCTCTGCTTGTGAAGAAAGCCATGATGCAGGATAATGCAGAATACAATGAATAAAGAGTGAACTTGAAATATGTGTTGCATTTCTTTCACTCCCCCATTTTATTTCACTTTACATTGAAATTATAGTATTGTTGCAAATTTCTTTTAAGACCTACAAAAGAGGTCGCAAATTTGTACAGTTATTGTGCAATTTTAACTGAAGAAACTTGAAAACAGATTTGATTGCACTCGCACTGCCATCTTTGTTAAATTTTATTTCTTATGCTCCTGTAGGATCTGTAGTATATGGCCAAAGAGATGCAATGTACAACGTTTTGTCACATTTAATGTAATTGGTGAAACCACCAAAAAGGATTGCTTAATTGTAGCATTGATGTTGTTGAGAAAATTAATGCATCATTCATTAAACATCCACGATGCTTTGCTACGTGACTTATAATGGACTGGGAATGGGAATGGCATGCCAAAGGGGGAAACTGGAACACGCTTGAATATTGGTGTGAGGTCGGGTTCGGCCGAGTAAGCACCTCCTGCTGTATACACCCCGCCCATATGCAAGCATATGGAACACCTGTGGTCTGGTGGTTGGCCACATATACAAGCAGAGTTCCAGTGGGATTTAGGTGGAATGGGTCGCATTTGGGTTCCATGTTTCTCTTCTCTTGATCCATAGCCATCGGGAGCTGTCTTCTGCTGATAAGCAAATATCATTCTCTTTCTGATATTATATGAGTTATATGATATTTAAACCTCTACAGATGATGTCATATACATGAACTACACCAATGCCATGAATAATTTCAAGAATAAATTGAAAATTAAATTGGAATCACAAAGGGTAATACTGGACCAAAATTACGTAATATTTGTTGAAACCACCGACAACACAAAGTTGCACATTTCAAAATTGTACAAATTACAGTATAATGAATTCAAGCATCATGTTTTGTCAAATAATCATACGATGTTTAGCACGATGTTCTCTATCTAAGGAGTGACAGTCTCTATCTAATAAATTTCCTTCATTTTATCTTTAAACCACGCACTGTACTAGCAGTATATTGAAGATAAGACACAATTCACTACCAATTCTCCGTTTATGTCATACCTAAACATCATACTTATAATATACATAGTCAGTGTCTAATGTTTGGTACTTTGTTTTAAATACTGTATCATGTTTTAGACGCACCTATAATTCATATAATTTTAGGGTGCCAACGTTTCAAAGATGTAGCTTCTAAATAAATATCGTCCTCGTTACAATTTTGTGTTCTTCAACTATATTAATCTTAAATAGTTCTGTAATGATTCAAGAGTGGGGTATCCCGTTTTGATGCTCGAACCATTTTTGCATTGCTAGAAAGGTACTGATAGAAGGCTGTAATCTCTCACAACAGGGTACAATATGAATCTTATCCAGATTTGACTCATCGATATTATCAATAGCATTACTTAGAACATGGAAATGAACTGTACAATCCCTATTCTACTTTATTCTATTTGATTGAAGGGGCTTATCTTTGCACATCTGATCAAAGTCGTTTGGAACCAAACATTGACAAAATCATGCACGGGTACGGGTGTTGTCGGAAGATGGTGTGGTATAATGTTCACTCACATTTCACACTGTGGCTAGTCGATCTATGTGGATGCAGTCATTTATATGCAATGTATCATGGGTGCTCGCGTACATTATAGGGAATGGAATCATTGCAAAAATATGACAGCAAATCGAGGTAAATGATCTCAGAGTTTCTACTTAACATTGTGACTTGAAATCTTGCATACATATTCAATATGCATAGTATCACAATATGTGAAAGTTTCAGCTACTATATTCCTGTTATAGGAAAGATATTTGAAAAACATTTCGTAAACGTCAACATATATGTATAAAATGGATGCCACTATGTATCATTTGGAATCAGAACTGTAACAAATGGATGCTATACTAAATTATACTTTTATCATGATGATTTATTTACTGATGGACAACTGGCCAGATTTTCTTTGTATTCATTGTTTGGATAAACAATCCTCATTCAGTAAAGTAATTAGCAACACCATTACAAGACACCCTCATGAAGAATTGAAAATACTAATTATAAACCCATCCACATGATACATCATAATTGAATTGCTTTTTAAAGCGGATATTTCATACCATAACCCCAAAAATATTATAAAACGCATTGTATGTGTATTTTACTTCACATAGACATATCTGTGTACGTGAAATAATTGTATTACATGAATTTTTTATTCCCCATTATAAGGTAAACCTATGGCAAATTATACACACCTTCTCACAGCTATGAGCGAGATGATAAAACTGGCCGAGTGAACTCGTTTGAGTTATCTATTCTCCGTAAAAATGTCAGAGAATGTGTGTTTATAGCGTAGCTCTGGTTTTGTAAATCAATGAAGTATGATATACGCGGATGAGTAAATATAGATTATTTAAACAGAAGTGCAAAATTCTTCCATTGAAAAGTACAGAGGCGAGCACCCACGATACATTGCATATAAATGACTGCATCCACATAGATCGACTAGCCACAGTGTGTAAATAATCAAAAATTAAATCGATTTGATGAGAACGAAAAGGGCATGTTGAGCTTGCTTATCATAATATTGACATGCTTATCTTATATTAGTTATTTTTAATTAGAATACGTGACGCGATGACATGCTGAAATATGCCTTGTTCTACATTCATATATTGCCTATAATAACCAAAAAGAAACAATAACTAATGTATAAAGGTGTCAAGATGTAAAATTAGCTAATGGTATTGGTATTTTGAAAGTTAATGTAAATACTAATAAGGTATACCACACGATAATCAACTTGACAGTTTCCGTTCAACCTCGATAAAGGTTTGATGGCCTACAATAAATACATGTGCTATTAGACTATATGTAGGTAGACAGCTTAAACCAATGGTACAGGGTTGGCCAAAAACATCCACATTTTTGTTTTGCTACAACATTTTTAATATTACATAAATATGTTTAAATCATACATCATTGGAAAGACAATTCAATTTCCAACAAAATGATACATAATTCATTTCACATAGAAGCGTATTTGTCTTGAAATAACATTTCAATTATCACAGGGGTCAAAATCATGATTTACCAATAGATTAGATGCGAGTAGAAAAAATCTTGATTTACGCCATTAAATATTCAAAATTCAGTCAAAGCGATGTTATATTTGAAATCTACATGTAAAAGTACATCTAGAAATATGGTTTCGAAAATTGTTGATCAATTTTGAAAATTTAATCAATTTTGAAAGTGTGATTTCTAGTTCGGGTTGATTCTCCATAGAGCCCATGTTACAAAATCACAAAAATTGAAATATCTTTTCTTGTATTGGTCAGATAACATTTTCATTTACTGGACATATTTTGATTTGCATAACTATTAGATTCATAAGGGTCATATGAAAATTGAACCACTAGAACAGATGTAATTTAAGTCACAGGCTGGTATCGAAATATTTGTCCGCTGTGACGGAGCATGCTATTTTTCATAAAAACACTAAGAATACTTCACGATTTATTTTTTAGCTCATATGTTTCGTTATACCATACAAAATTACTTACTCCATGCAATGGATATATCATTTGCGGGTAACTTTCACTTCTGTTTGAAGTCCAATTACGCTGGGAAGAAAAGCTATTGAAAATGGCGCCGGAGTATCATACTTCAAAATGTACCATTTCTTGTTTAACTTTCTAATGGCACGATATAGTGACACGATAATATTTACACATGGTTTCAGCATAACTATGAAGGTATGAATGAGATGTTGATGTATTTGGTCTTTTTAATTCTTTTATAAAAAATTAATGTTTAATTTTTTTGTCCGCTGTGACGGAGCAGTTGCAAATGTGAACTGTGAAAATGCTCCGTCACAGCGGACAAAAAATATTAATATTATTTTTTATTAAAAAAACTAAAAAGACCCAATGCATTAATATCTCATTAATACGTTCAGAGTTATGCTTAAAACATATGTTAATATTATCGTGTCACTATATAATGCCATTAAAAAGTAAAAAAAGAAATGGTACATTTTAGAGTTTGATACTCTGGCGCCGTTTTCAATAGATTTTACTCATAGCGTTATTGGACTTCAAACAGAAGTGAAGGTTACACACAAATGATATATCCATTGCATGGAGTGAGTAATTATCTTTGATATAACGAAACATATGAGTTAAAAAATAAATCGTGAAGCATTCTTAGTGTTTTTTATAAAAAATAGCATGCTCCGTCACAGCGGACAAATCTTTCGATACCAGCCTGTGTAAGTTAAAGGGAACTTTCTACTATACCCGCCATGCTATCTGACCCGAACGAGCCACCTGGTGGTGAAACTGGTAACTACCTACTCGCATCTGCGTTATTGCTTAATACAGAATGCTAAGTACCGACCAGACAGATATAACCCCTATGTCAGCTTTGGGGATATAATTCTTATAATAGAGGTTCAAAATTGTTGATTTACGTATCAAATGAAAGCAAATTGATTGACAAATACAATATTATTTAGTTCCTTTACTATTTCGATATGTGTTGGTAATATAGCCTAATTTAATCAAAAGTAACAAGCTGTGAAAGTGATCCAATGCAAATGTAAACGTTTACGAACATCGTTTCTGTTTAAAACTGTACACACATTTTATTATATTATGGGCAACCCCGTTTATCAGTCAAAGGTGACATTTCACAAAGCACGAAGGGTGTAAGGAAATATATTTTGAAAGTGTCACTTGTAACCATCAATAGCATGAAATGTACGTATGTTTTTATTATATAAACATCAGTCCAACCGTCTTTATCCATACATTTAAACATTATACTGGGTCCTGTCTGTCCACAATCATTTGAGACTGAATGCATAATCTTATATGAATAGGACAATCTACAACTAATACGTATTACGTTATTAGTTAACACCGTAGTTAAGAAATAGACATATATCAGAATCTGATTTATAATAGTATGAGATAAAACTGACATCGTTTCTATTTTTAACTATTTCTAACGATTTTATTAATGTTGTCAAGTTCACTGCTAAAAAGTTTGAGTATCTAGTGCACGGTGGAGTACTTAGACGGCCTGCCTACCAGGCGTGTAGCCTGACATAGTGTCAAACTGCGCGCCTCCACCAAGATATTGCTGTCTTTTAAAATTACTAGAAATACTGGAATTACAAGGTCTGTTTCGTCAGTTAGACAGTAATATTCTGTTTAAAGTTGTTCAGTGTTGGGTAATATTTATGTATGTATATGTATATGGATTTGGGACTTCTTGTTTGGTAAGTAGATGGGTATATATGTGGTGAAATTCAATATGCAAAAAAGTCCAGAGGGGTCTTGATTGTGCTATCCTATGGCATAGAGCCTCTTTAAATGTTTTTTTTGTGAGGCAATATATTCTACTTGTAGTTTTTACTTAGAATTTTTTAGACTTACACTCCCTCCATAAGTTTGGCAATCTTAGCTCCCTCATTGAACTACGTGCTAAAGCCTGTTTACCTTTGGATTTTTATTTACTTAACCTGCGATGAAAATACTTTTAATATTGATGGAAACGTAACTTGACTTTATTTCGAATACCTCCAGATTTTCTCAATTTTTTACCCAATGGGAAATGGAAGGTTTGCCGCAGAACCACAGAATATCCATCCATCCGAATCCTTGCAAAAATACAAGTTAGGTAGGCAATTCAATTAACTAACTTAATTTAACAAAAAATCGATACGTTTCTTCAGGTTCAACAAAGTTAAAGGTCTTTAAAGTCAATTTATTTTTCAAAAAAACCTCTCCCATTGAAATAACACATGAGGTCAAAAATGATTTTCAATACTGACTTTAATTTGAAGCTCTGTAACTTAAGTATTCATCAAGTAAACTAAACACTTAGTGTACCAAAAAGTAAGACAATTAAATTTTCTATATAAAAATATTTTTGCTGAATCTTTTACAGAATAGATATCCTGATTTCTGATTTGACCCGAACCCACCATTTCCCATTGCTTTACATTGGAATGACGATTTTCAAATATTCATCAAGTTTATCATCAATTTTCGTCTTATTGGAATTAAGGAAAACAATTGGGAAGGTATTGGAAATAAAGTCAAGCTACATTTCCATCGATATTTTAAGTAATCTCATCGCAGGTTAAAGGAATATTTCTTGCCAAACCAGCTCTCTCCTCATATGGTAGCTATAACCATATATATGCTTGCCATGTTTAGCAAAACGCGCAAAAATGTTTTGATATGGTCAAATTTGATCACTTAGAAATGTGATGCTCATTTCCAGTAAGCTGCCATATTTTAAAATTTCACACAGGAAGTGATGTCATCGACTCTCAACTTTGCATATAGCATTAGGTGAGGAGCTATTAAGAATTACAAAACCAGCTAAATATTATTTGTCAACGTTGTATCTCATTTAATCCTTCTGAAAATCTCTTCTTTTATTCTAAGTTGACAAGCCCTGAAAATATTTTTGCACAGAAGGTAATGATCACTTGTCTAGAAGTGATTTTGTGCTACTTTCCTATACTGTTATGTGCAAGGTTATAGAAGTTGAGAGTTGATGGCAGCTCACTGGAAAAAAGCACTAGATTTTTAAATGATCAATATTGACCATATTTTCCCATGTTTTGCTAAATATGAAAACTATATATATGATTATAGCTACCATATCAAGAGAGAAAGGGTCTGGTAAGGAATATTCCTTTAAGTAAATAAAAATTCAAACGTAAAGAGGCTTTAACACGTACTTCAACGGGGGACCTAAGGTTGCCGAACTTATGGAGGGGATTGTACTTAAATATGCAACCATTTTAGTATGATAGGCACGCTTTTTGGAGAAAATGCAGTTTGTGATTTCTATGGCTGATTTATATATTCTCCACCGAATGAGAAAACAGTTCAGTATAATCGTCTTAAAAACGTTGGAAACATCAACTAATACTTGTACAAGGGTTGTTCAAAAAGTTTTGCACAGATATACCTTATGAAAATAATGAACCAATCTTGTTCATAGTTGGTATAGGTATGTGTCCCCACCTTATTCCCTCACATTGTCAAGGTTTCATGTATATACGTAGACTAATTAACATTTTATGGTTGCTAAAGTAACCAAGGTGACGACGACATGGTCCATATCATTTTGTAAAAAGAAGAAAATAGTAATATATAAAGAACAATATTACTAATCATGCTAAATTTACTTACATAAATTGTCAACTTAAATTAAAACAGTATCTAGTATTGTCGTCATGGCAAAAGTGAATCTTATATCAATATTTTCCACCTTATTTTCTTTGGTTATGCCAAATAATCATCGTCAACACTCATTAACACTCTTCAAACATCTTGAAAAAATCACCAGATTTCTTATGACATTATCAAAGTTTTCATGAATTCATGAAATATTGGAGAATATGGCTCGAAATAATAAAGTTGAAGTAGAAAACATTGATAGAATACATGATAAAGAATGGGGAAACAGTATTACACAAGTTATATTCATTCATGCATTAAGACATAAATCATATGATGACTCCAATAGGCATTGCTAAGTATTCCAAGATGGAATTAGAGAATAGAAAATGTAAATTGAAGATAGCTGTAGTTATGAGAAGGGTTACTATTCTATAGGTAGGATGGTTCAGACGTTTACTTATGAAGTGAACATTATGATACAAGTAATGCATTACTGAAAAGGAGGACTACATACTAATTACTATATATTTAGATTAATCATAAATTAGTTATAGCATAAACTGACTGACAGCAGACAGAACAAAGATAACCAAACCATTTCAGATTATCAAGGCAACAAAATCAATTTTAAAACGTCATATGAACCGTGGGCCCATTGGTTCAAATTGTAAAGTCAATGTATCTCAGAAAGTGCATTGAATACGGTCCTGAAATTTCACATATGGTTGTAAGAAGGAAGATACTATATCTGTATCAAATCTCATGCAAAAGTATAGTAATAAATCTCTTGTCTTGAGAAGCTTTCGTGCAAAACTTTTCGAACGATCCTAATATAATGTCGTATTTTAAAGCGCGCAGTTTGTGATAAAAAACAAGATTATGCCTGAGTATGCGCTACTCCGCCGTGCAGTAATTTTATATTAAACTCGAGAAAAAAATCTCTGCAAACAATTGATAAACGCAATATAGTTTTAAATCATGCTTA
Organism: Owenia fusiformis; assembly: GCA_903813345.2. Taxonomy (NCBI): domain Eukaryota; kingdom Metazoa; phylum Annelida; class Polychaeta; order Sabellida; family Oweniidae; genus Owenia; species Owenia fusiformis. The sequence continues at coordinate 8,253,231 of CAIIXF020000006.1, forward strand.
CGACACGTTGTTGGAGGTTTCCCCTGCATTTACTAATTCTAATTTTGACTACGAAGGTAAGCTACGATTCGGTTCATGCAACCGACGAGACAAGAACAAGTCTGAAAAACATTTTATGTTGCGAGAAGTGCAGATGTGTAGATACTGGTGTTCTGTGTGATGGAAAGAACCTTACATCGTTACCATTGGATTGCCCAATTAACACAACTCGGTTGAGTCTCGTAGATTGCGGATTGTCTCATTTAAACGATGGAGAACTTGGCAAGCACTATCAAGCTTTAGAGAGTTTGAACATATCTGGGAATAGCATTAGTAGCTTACGCAATGCAACATTTGCTGGCTTGAAGGATCTGCATGTTCTGAACATTGGAGACAATTATTATTCCGCATCTGAATTAGACCCGCTTGTGTTCAGTTTGTTACCTAACATAAGATACATTGAGGTGACTAGCTGGGGCGATGCAATGGACAAAGGAACCGATCGTATGGTGGCAAAGGCCTGGATGAATACGCTACAAGGATTGGACAATTCGACAATTGAAACAATTATATTCAAACACATTTCAAAAAATCCTGTAGTTGTGGAAAAATCATACTGCAAATATTTGAAAAACTCTCCGGTCAAGAATCTTATTTTCAATGACATGGAGATTGTAGATATTGATATTGACTGTTTGGCATATCTTCCAAAGCTTGAGGTCGTGGACCTTTCAACGAACACCTTAGAGATGACATTTAGTTACTTAAACATGATGATTTACCTATATAAGCTCATAAATCTACGAGAAGTGATTCTATCGGATAATCTGATGAGACAGGGAGGGTCTGTGGTTACAGAGGTCTTTACGAAAGAGCAAGCGATGATTTTTAATCAGTTTCCAAAAAGTATTCAACTGATTGACTTTTCGAGATCAGTCTTGGCAATGGACTCGTACTCGTTCTCGTACGGTTTTAGGGTCCATAGTGATAACCAGCTTACAAAAGTTGACATGTCAGGCATGAAACTAATCCGTTACATTGGTGATGAGATCCTTGGTTTCGTGAACTTAAAGGAAATACACTTTCAAAACAACGAATGTGAGATCAGTCCATCTGTATTTTCTTGTCGACATGGCGCATTTGAATCATTGCAAATTCTGGATGTTTCCTACAATTATATCAACTGGTCCTCCATCGAGAATGGGACTCAAATGTTTGAGAATTGCACAGGACTTCAATATTTGGATATGTCACATAACAAAATGAACTTCGTCCCCCATACAGCCTTCAAGGACATTTTAGAACTTAGGACGGTTAATCTAAGCGGTAACAATCTTAATGACCTAAATCTGGACTTCAAGAGACTTGTAGTTCTAGAAATCCTCAATATTTCGCATAACAAGTTCCAAATGTTGCCTAAATGCATTCGAGACGACCTGACTTTTCTCAAACAACATCATAATATCAGTGTTCAGCTTGATGTGACTGATAATCCTCTAATATGTAGCTGTCACTCATATGACTTCATAGAGTGGATGCAAGCACATAGCAAAGACATACACCAATGGGACACGCTACAATGCACTTACTACAATGATTCTGTGATCCTGATGAATACAATAAACGTCCCATTGCTACGAATAACATGTATAAAGAAACTGATACTTGCAGGTACCATCCCCAGTGGTATTCTGATAATTTTGATCATTTTAACAATAGTATGTTACAGACGAAGGTACAAATTACAATACATTTTCCTGCAGTTAAGAGCTGCATGTAGGCATCACGGGAAAGAGAACGCAGACTTTGATTTTGACGCATTTATCAGCTACAGTTCCTTGGATAAAACATGGGGTATGAAAACATTATATGTCAACTTGGTGGGAAAATTTCACTACAAGATATGCATTGACGACGTTAATTTTAGACCAGGATCAGAAATCACAGCAGCCATTACGCGGGCCATAGCTAAAAGCAATAAAGTAATCCTGGTTATAACTCAGAATTTCCTACGTAGCAAATGGTGCACATATGAACTAGACCTTGCGACGGGTGAGTTGGCCAGTAAGGGACGAGATTGTCTTGTGTTAATATTGAAGGAACCACTTAATTCACTACCTGAAGAATTAATTACCGATACGTTGCGTTCACTTTTGGACACCAGAATCTATTTAGAATGGAGTGACGATGCAGACAGAAAAGATGTGTTTTGGAGAAAGCTTCGTGATGTACTTGGTGAACCTTCATCAAGAGGGGAACACGATGAACAAGATGAAAGTCCTCTATTCCCCCAGACTATAGATGATGAAAATTTGGTCCAACACCTCCTTTCGCACGCTCAACCAAGTTTGAATGACGATGCAACACCCTTGCTGAACAGCCAAGATAAATAATTAGTCCATGGTATGAAATCTCTAGGACGTCTAATAAAGGAGCTGGTAGCACACTATAGCGCAGCGATATTTGACCTAACATTAGCATACCTACATATGTCCCCTAATAATTTTTATTATAACCGTTTAATATACTTCCGGCTTTAAGGCTGAATTATGCCTGCCATTAACAGAGGTCAAAAAATTTCCAAAAAATAAACTTCCAAACTTTCACAATTTGGAGTACACAATGCAATAGCAAATAATAAAATATGATTTTAAGTATATGATTTAGGTTTCTAAGCTAAATGTTTGAGGTTATTTTTCTTATCAATACCAAAAGATTATGTCATCAGTGTATCAACATTTTGTATTGTTTCTCGGGTATTAATAAGATAAATGCTACAAATGAATCACTTTTATATTAGAATGACAAATGCTTAAATTATGCTAGGTTTTCACAAAATGGGTCTCAATACGTTTTAAGATATGAACTTTTATTCAGCGTTGAATATTATCAATAAAGGTGGTCCTATTGCTCTTCCTTGACTAATTGCGACAACAGCTAAAATTATATTTCTCGTAGTTAGATATAGCTCAGTCCAACCATCAAGACTTGGTCGAATTCATGAATAATTGAGAAAAATCGTTATCATTATCTTCCTAAAATTTGATTATATCCTTCGGTAAGGTCAAAGAAGAAACAACCATCAGAAAACTTGATGATAGCCACAACTAACGTCGAGGAAGAATTTTGAGGCGTTCGACTGCATATGACTCTAATTGATTATTAGACATGCCCTTGGAATATATGAACATGCAAATACCTCTGTAGCATCGAATTAGATATGAATCTTACCTATTTGTTATTGTATTATGTTTTATAAAACATCGACAATAATTTGTTGTTAGACCCTTTACGATTATATGGAAAAATTCTGGTAATAAAATGTTTTAACTGGTAAGAAAACTAATATGTTCCCAATCAAAAAAAATTACCTAAATATTCCATACAATTTTGTTGAATCGGCTTAGCTCATATTTGAAAAATCAAACAAAATCTGAAAAACACACTTGTGTAATTACACTAATTAAACACCGACATCTACAGTAAAATCATAGTAATTCTGACATTATGATATTCAATATTTTGTTCGTATGCTTAGAATAACGGTCTGTGTCTTATAAAATGTATAAAAGTTCAATTCAAAATATTTACGTTTTTTGACCCCTTGTGATGAAATACATTTTTCGACCCGAAAGCCGGAAGTTTTTTCAGCAAATGGTATTTTAAAAGAATCAAGACATACGTATACACCTTCATAAATATTGCTTCAAATGTTGCTGCGCTATAGTGTGCTACGGATCCTTCATATTCGGAAGTCATACCATGGACTAAATTTGATATTAAATATATATAGAAATTGGTCGTCATTTGAAGCCTAAGCCAAGACCTTTGGATGAACGTTTATGTAATATGTGTGGTATTTTAGAAGATGAACAACACTATATCATGATATGTAAGAAAAATACAACAGAAAGAAAACTTCTGTTTGACACCCTTACACAATTTAATTTGTAGGTAGTCCTGACTTTATTTTCAAAAACATTTTGTGTCATAAAAATTCCTTTGTAATTTTACATCTAGCAAAGTTCATTTATCATTCACTCAAAAACTGGATTAATATTGTGACAATGATACATCACACTGATGTTTTAAATTCTGTCATGTTGTATTTGTATATTTTCTATGAAGTAGTTAGTTTAGTCTAAGTTTAATTTTGTATATTGTAGTTTGTAGTGACTAATATGTCATTGCAATGACATCAGAGAGTCAATAAAAGATATATAGAGATTATCCTATATGAGGTTCAGAATATTGGGATTATCCCGAGGCCAATATAATTTATCTACCCGAGGGCCGTAGGTTGCCATACCAATCACATTGTTCAATTGGCAAAAGTTCAGAAACTTTGCAACCAACCGTGGAATTATTTAAAAATATTCATGTCCAGTTTTGTATTCTTGTCCGTAGCCGGATTTTCCTGTTCAAATCTTTGATTATTAAATTATGCTAGGTTTTCACAAAATGGGTCTCAATACGTTTTAAGATATGAACTTTTATTCAGCGGTGAATATTATCAATTATTATTCTATTTCTCGTAGTTAGATATAGCTCAGTCCAACCATCAAGACTTGGTCGAATTCATGAATAATTGAGAAAAATCGTTATCATTATCTTCCTAAAATTTGATTATATCCTTCGGTAAGGTCAAAGAAGAAACAACCATCAGAAAACTTGATGATAGGTTTATGCTAGGTTTTCACAAAATGGGTCTCAATACGTTTTAAGATATGAACTTTTATTCAGCGGTGAATATTATCAATTATTATTCTATTTCTCGTAGTTAGATATAGCTCAGTCCAACCATCAAGACTTGGTCGAATTCATGAATAATTGAGAAAAATCGTTATCATTATCTTCCTAAAATTTGATTATATCCTTCGGTAAGGTCAAAGAAGAAACAACCATCAGAAAACTTGATGATAGCCACAACTAACGTCGAGGAAGAATTTTAAGGCGTTCGACTGCATATGACTCTAATTGATTATTAGACATGCCCTTGGAATATATGAACATGCAAATACCTCTGTAACATCGAATTAGATATGAATCTTACCTATTTGTTATTGTATTATGTTTTATAAAACATCGACAATAATTTGTTGTTAGACCCTTTACGATTATATGGAAAAATTCTGGTAATAAAATGTTTTAACTGGTAAGAAAACTAATATGTTCCCAATCAAAAAAAATTACCTAAATATTCCATACAATTTTGTTGAATCGGCTTAGCTCATATTTGAAAATCAAACAAAATCTGAAAAACACACTTGTGTAATTACACTAATTAAACACCGACATCTACAGTAAAATCATAGTAATTCTGACATAATGATATTCAATTTTTTTGTTCGTATGCTTAGAATAACAGTCTGTGTCTTATAAAATGTATAAAAGTTCAATTCAAAATATTTACGTTTTTTGACCCCTTGTGATGAAATACATTTTTCGACCCGAAAGCCGAAAGTTTTTTCAGCAAATGGTATTTTAAAAGAATCAAGACGTATACACCTTTATAAATATTGCTTCAAATGTTGCTGCGCTATAGTGTGCTACGGATCCTTCATATTCGGAAGTCATACCATGGACTAAATTTGATTTTCACCAATTGAAAACTGAGAACTAACCTTACCAATATGTATGCCAATTAATGAAATGAATGACTCCAATCATGATAATGTCTCGATAAGGGAAAGTCTGATGCCTCGAAGCTCCTCCTTAAATGGTGGCAGCATTAGCCATTTTTGTAAGGTCCCTTTGCTACTGAAGCCATAACGTGTTGTTTTAGATAAGTCAAATATTAATATGTCATTAGGTCAAATCAAAATCCTACTTAATTTTCGGTGATCAAATGTAATTACAGATGTAAGACATGTCCAATACATCAAATTTTATTCAAATCATCTTTCAATAAACAATATTCGATTGATCCTGTTGTAGATTTGACATGTTACACCATGTTTAAGATTGACGATGATTATATTTTCATCAAGATGATAACAAAAAACTGTATCAGAATTATAAGTCTCAGTGGCAGAAAGATATTTTCAAATATCCTGTTTTAAGAACATACATAACATTCAAAAATGTCTTTGAAAGAGAGGGTTATTTAGATATACAAAATAAAAAGTACAGACAAGCAATCAGTAGATTTAGGCTTAGTTCACACTTACATATTATAGAAATTGGTCGTCATTTGAAGCCTAAGCCAAGACCTTTGGATGAACGTTTATGTAATATGTGTGGTATTTTAGAAGATGAACAACACTATATCATGTTGTGTAAGAAAAATACAACAGAAAGAAAACTTCTGTTTGACACCCTTACACAATTTAATTTTGTAGGTAGTCCTGACTTTATTTTCAAAAAACTTTTGTCTCATAAAAATTCCTTTGTAATTTTACATCTAGCAAAGTTCATTTATCATTCATTTAAAAAAACTGGATTAATATTGTGACAATGATACATCACACTGATGTTTTAAATTCTGTCATGTTGTATTTGTATATTTTCTATGAAGTAGTTAGTTTAGTCTAAGTTTAATTTTGTATATTGTAGTTTGTAGTGACTAATATGTCATTGCAATGACATCAGAGAGTCAATAAAAGATATATAGAGATTATCCTATATGAGGTTCAGAATATTGGGATTATCCCGAGGCCAATATAATTTATCTGCCCGGGAGCCGTAGGTTGCCATACCAATCACATTGTTCAATTGGCAAAAGTTCAGAAACTTTGCAACCAACCGTGGAATTATTTAAAAATATTCATGTCCAGTTTTGTATTCTTGTCCGTAGCCGGATTTTCCTGTTCAAATCTTTGATTATTAATGCCTTGGTCACATATGCCCCGATCCATCGGCAGGCGCCCGGCCGATTGAGTGTTTTGTTCAATATTGTATTCAATTTTGAACAAAATACTCAATCGGCCGGGTGCCGTGGAGAAAATCGGAGCAAATGTGACCAAGGCATGACGGGGTATACTGCTCCTTCCCTTAAGCATCAAACAGATCGCGATTGTCTGCGTTTTTCTCCATTGTCGTTTCTGTAAGCGAACGTTACAAAAAAGAACCTATACGGGAATAGCGATTCTGACGAAGCGGGTCCCGCTATAGTCGATGTGCCATTTTCTGAACCTTTGAATCTGTAAAAACACGATGTTTTATTGGGGAATCACTATCATAAGGGTTTTATGAAGTGATTTAGCTGGGTTGGACAAAGGGCAACCTTGGGGAAAAAATAATATATGCAAATGAAGATGGCCATAATATAAAAGCGATTTTTGAAAGCTTTTGACTCAATTGACCATACTACTTTGTAATAAACTTACAAACGATGAAATCAACTGTGGAATAGTGGTAACATGGCATAATAGCTAAGAACACCAACACATTGTCTCATCCAACCATACTTCATTAATTACACAAGGTGTGATTCAGGGATCTGTTTCATGTTATATTATTTTTCTATACATCAAACACCTGCATAAATCAAGTAATTTATTGATTTCTTTGTCACTATTGGTGATGACACACATCTTTCATCATACAAAACGTTTGATATCTCTAAATATGCTAAACATGCATACTATATAATATGTACACTATTTGATAAGTTATTTTTATATATTTTAACATTATCTTATTCATTGAAGCTAAAAACATGGGTCTCCAGCTCCCAGCAAACAGTGACGTCCATGTGACGTCTCTCATATGTGGTATATAAGTTCACTGAAGACGTTGTATATTTCCGTTATATAAACGTCAAAGCAACGTAAAATTGTGACATTCAGCAAAACGTCGGTGGATGGTTAAAAAATGACGTTGTAGTAATGTGTTCGTAAAGTTCGAAATTTGTGCTGGTGTGAAAAACGTAACAATGACGTTGAATTTTTACCAGTTTGGTTCATTTGCAACGTAATATAAACGATAAAATTTGACGTTGTCGTAACGTGTTTTAAATGTGAAAGATATTTGTAAGTGTAGAAAACGTTACAAAGACGTTGTGTTCTCACCAAATTTGGTACATTTGCTACGTAATGTAGACGGTAAAATTTGACGTTGTCGTAACGTGTTTTAAATGTGAAAGATATTTGTAAGTGTAGAAAACGTTACAAAGACGTTGCACTTCTCACCAAATTGTTTCATTTGCTACGTAATATAAACGGTAAAATTTGACGTTGTCGTAACGTGTTTTAAATGTGAAAGATATTTTTAAGTGCAGGAAACATTACAAAGACGTTGCAGTTCTCACCAAATTGTTTCATTTGCTACGTAATATAAACGGTAAAATTTGACGTTGTCGTAACGTGTTTTAAATGTGAAAGATATTTGTAAGTGTAGAAAACGTTACAAAGACGTTGTGTTCTCACCAAATTTGGTACATTTGCTACGTAATGTAAACGGTAAAATTTGACGTTGTCGTAACGTGTTTTAAATGTGAAAGATATTTGTAAGTGTAGAAAACGTTACAAAGACGTTGCACTTCTCACCAAATTGTTTCATTTGCTACGTAATATAAACGGTAAAATTTGACGTTGTCGTAACGTGTTTTAAATGTGAAAGATATTTGTAAGTGTAGAAAACGTTACAAAGACGTTGTGTTCTCACCAAATTTGGTACATTTGCTACGTAATGTAAACGGTAAAATTTGACGTTGTCGTAACGTGTTTTAAATGTGAAAGATATTTGTAAGTGTAGAAAACGTTACAAAGACGTTGCACTTCTCACAAAATTGTTTCATTTGCTACGTAATATAAACGGTAAAATTTGACGTTGTCGTTACGTGTTCTAAATGTGAAAGATATTTGTAAGTGTAAAAAACGTTACAAAGACGTTGTGTTCTCACCAAATTTGGTACATTTGCTACGTAATGTAAACGGTAAAATTTGACGTTGTCGTAACGTGTTTTAAATGTGAAAGATATTTGTAAGTGTAGAAAACGTTACAAAGACGTTGCACTTCTCACCAAATTGTTTCATTTGCTACGTTATATAAACGGTAAAATTTGATGTTGTCGTAACGTGTTCTAAATGTGAAAGATATTTGTAAGTGTAAAAAACGTTACAAAGACGTTGTGTTCTCACCAAATTTGGTACATTTGCTACGTAATGTAAACGGTAAAATTTGACGTTGTCGTAACGTGTTTTAAATGTGAAAGATATTTGTAAGTGTAGAAAACGTTACAAAGACGTTGCACTTCTCACCAAATTGTTTCATTTGCTACGTTATATAAACGGTAAAATTTGATGTTGTCGTAACGTGTTCTAAATGTGAAAGATATTTGTAAGTGTAAAAAACGTTACAAAGACGTTGTGTTCTCACCAAATTTGGTACATTTGCTACGTAATGTAAACGGTAAAATTTGACGTTGTCGTAACGTGTTTTAAATGTGAAAGATATTTGTAAGTGTAGAAAACGTTACAAAGACGTTGCAGTTCTCACCGAATTGTTTCATTTGCTACGTAATATAAACAGTAAAATTTGACGTTGTCGTAACGTGTTTTAAATGTGAAAGATAATTGTAAGTCGAGGAAACGTTACAAAGTCCTTGTTTTCCCACCAAATTGGTTCATTTGCAACGTAGTGAAAATGGCTAATTGTAACGTTGTCAAAACATGGTTTGAATGTGAAAAATATTTGTAATTGTAAAACACGTTACAAAGACGTCATTTTCTGACCAAAATGGTTCATTTTCAACGTAGTGCAAACGGTTAATTTCAACGTTGTCGAAACGTGTTTTCAATTGAAATGTAAAAAAATATTTGTAAGTGCAGGAAACGTGACAAAAAGACGCTGTGTCCTCACGAAATTGGTTTATTTGCAACGTTGTCGAAACGGTTAATTTTGACGTTGACGAAACGGGTTTTAAACGTGTATATGAAAAGGAACGTGACAAAGACGTTGTGGTCTCAACAAATTCGTTTAATTTGTGACGTGAAGTAAATATGTTAAATATATAACGAATATACATGTATGCCTCAAGTTGTGGTAACTTTAAATACTGATCGGTGGAGGCACAGGCATATGCTGGCTCACACAGATGAACTTAACGTGGTAATTGAGAGTGAAAGTGGAAATATGATGTAGAGAAAACGTTTCTCCGACGTTGTAATTTTGCCATGGGTTATTGCTGACAAAAGTCTGACGTTCTGTCCCGGGGGGTTCACTCCAATATACCTCTTAATACCTACTGTATGTGCCGCGCCAAAGACCCCCTTTTTGAGCATTTTTTCCATGTCAATTTCCTCTCAAAATTGGAAGTTTCCATGTTTTATTCCTCTGAACTTCATAGATGTCCATGTCGACTTCCTCTGGAGCTTGCCGGGACTAAATTTTGCGAATTATCGGTAAATTGACTAAAACTCCACTCTTCCGGAGATTTGTCAGACCTCGGAACAAAAATTTTAGTCCCGGTTTTAGTCCCTTTCAACAAGGTCGAGCGTTACAAACGGAAAGTACATCGCTCGCAAATTTGATGTATTTCTCGTTCGGCTTTTTATCGTATTCTGTTCTATCAACCAATGGAAATTAGAGGAATTCCAGCGTCGAAATCAACATGGAGGACAGTTCCAAGTTCAAGATATTTCTGCTTAAAAGCAACTTGGGAGCCGTACTGCCAGCTTTCGAAGGTAAGAATGATGCATGCATGTTACACAATCACCAAAGGTTAAGATGAAAGCATTCCATTTCCGGTACTTGCAGCGAGAACACAAATAATCTCATGTGAAAGTTTGGATCGTTTCAATATTTTCAAAATTTTTGACAGTTGAAATTAACTTTTGAATATTCTGATATTTGAATCGATGTTTTTGATTTTCAATTTCATCACGACTTTCAATCATAATTCCCGGTTCATAATTTTCGTTAGGTCAATTACAAGAGGTCCAGGGGTCAATTAACCATCAGCGACTTTCAAGTCAGATCCGGCCCCGGGGATCTGGCGCAGAGGTCTGGATTGGATGGTGAAGTGTTTATGGCAAATGGTTTATGCAGTTATCTTAATCTTGATGGTGATCTCTGTTAGATCTACCTCTTTCAAAGAATAGACATTGCCCGGGGAGTCAGTGATTGCCTTCTTTAGCCTGATAGATAATCATGATGGCAGAAATACAGAAATACACAAACATGTATCAGTTTCATATGTTTTAGAAAATACCTTTATACCTTTATACCAATAGTTCTGGAAGAAGGATGTTTCCTATATGATCCAGATCTTTTTGTGTTGTTGTGTCTTACTAATTAATTGGTGGGGGGGGAGTTGTTATAATGCTCACTAAAATGTACATGTTTGCGAACAAATAGTTCAGAAGACAATAGAATCGTCGATTTAATTCCTCATTTAAGTTACATAAACGGTTTTTTCGAAAAACAGTTAAGATCTGCACTTTTAACCCGAACCGTTTGTGTAACTTAAGTGAGGAATTAAATCGATGATTCTGTTGTCTTCTGAGCTAGGCCTAGTTTTTCGCAAACATGTTCATTTTCTAAAACATATGATGCTGATACATGTTTGTGAGAAAAAATGTCGTTGCGATTCTGACTACAATGCGTGAAATAAGGAAAAACGAAAAATCGTACCTTCGACGTTCCTACATTTTGTTACCAAAACGAACCGTTTCGGTAGCCAGCGTAATCGAGCGGATCACCAGTGAATAGATAGCATACTATATTTAGGGAGTTCTTTAATTTTTTTGAAAATAACATGTCAGAGAAGCATTGAAATATGAGGCCACAGATATGATAGCTAAACTACAAAACAAACTAAAATAAACAAAAGTAAGAACATGTATAAATGTTTCTATTTTTACATATTCTGTTTCAATATGGTCCTTTAATTGCTTATTTTTTGATTCATAGAAGTTCCAAACATTCAAAATTTTACTGTAATCTCATCTACTCTACGACCCCCACTTAAATTTGTAAAAAACATAAGTGGGGGTAACCAAACTCGTCTGGCCCTGTTATCCACTCCCTGATTCTGAAATGTCGTAGACCAACAACGTCAGGCGTAGATAACTGGGCCATACGGGTTTTGTTAAAGTGGGGGTAGAATGCGATAAATCGCATGATGTATGGTCTCTCTAAAATTCTCTTATTTTTAACATGGGAAATCGTCACTTCAGCAAATTCACATGTCATTTATTTATGTTCCAAAATTTATTTAGGCTAGTATTAATATGTATATAACATATGCCTGGCAAAATTTTGTGAATTTAATTTAAAATCAAACATTATCCATTATGATTTAGGTTCGCCTTTGACAGTTTTTGATGTGGAAATGTGTCTGTTATTAAGCATATTAAGCATACGCCCTTTACCAATTCACGAAGACTGACAGGTGAACTTCAACCTTCCTTGAAACTGTATGATTATTGATATTTATATTTTTTAATCGAAATGGTGTTTGTTATAAGCACACGCCTTTAAACAATTGATAGAGACTGAAAAGTGTATTTCATCTTCAGCAAATCTGAAATTAAGCTTTGTTTTTATTGATCGAATTCAATGAAAGTTAATTTCTTTTAAGTTAAGTTAACTTTTATCAGCCTTTAAAAAGACTTCTATTGTCATCTGTTTTCCATCTTAGTGTACAATAGTTCTCTACTCTGTTTTCAGAAGTAGGAGATGAACCAGATTTTTGTAGCTTTCATCCATGATAACCCCGAGACCTTGTTGGTTGTGTTTAGATGATGGTGTTTCATGCTAATCAGGTATATTATTTCATCGTTTGATTTAATTAACTTGCATCATTTGTGGCTCCTTGCTTCAGAAAGTATTCATTTGTATTTAATGCAGTTATTATTTAACTTTCACAGTTTCGCAACAAATGAGATACTGTAAATTGCTTTAATTTGGTGCTATTTAATTTGGCGCACTGTGCAAATTTTAAAAGTATGACCGCTATATAATTAAGTTCTTTTAAAAGGTTTGAACTTAATCCTGATTGACACAATGTTAAAAACATCTCAGTAGATTTACTCATCATATTCACAATTTAAAGGTCTTATCTTAATCAATACAATTTGAAATAAAAGTATAAAATAAAGTAACAGTCTTTTAAAGTACTACTATTGTCCTCTATTTTCCCATCTACCTATTCTGTTTTCAGGATTGTTGTAGCCTTCACCCATGATAACCCTGAGATGATTTTGGCTGTGTTGAGATGAGTGGTGTTATGCTAATCAGGTAGGCCTATATTATTTCTAGAGGTGTCACACTGACCCGAAGTTGACCTGCCATATTTTATCTCAGAAAGTTAAGAGTCATTCTCAGGTATCTACTTTCCTACCGTTCCAACATTTCAAATTATTATCCAATAGAATATTTTAATAAATAGATCTCTAGTTAGATCATTGGATGAAGATTATGAGAGTCAACGAAGGAATGTTTTGGCTATATGATTCTACTGTAGAAATACAAAAGGATAGTACAAAAAGCTACTAGGGATCTTTAAACTGATGAGCATAGGGATTGTTTACCCCAGAGTAGTCCCAAAAGTCTCCTGAGACAAAGATCAGATCTGGTGGAAGAAAGATTACACTATCAAGTGCATTTTCAGATAACCAACTAATAAAATGTTTATACTACAAGTCTCTAAAATATTTCAGACAAACTAGCAGTACAAGCAGAATGGAACATTTGACGGTTTTGAAGTTAGGCAGTCTAGAGTCCTCTGAGCTTGGGGAGTTGCGAGGAAGGTGACTTCGGTAAGTCCAGGTTAATCTATTATTCATTATAGAAGTATTTCATATATACAGTATTAAGTTTACAGCAGAATCAAATCTAGCAAGATCCTTGTCATTCTATTCTAAAAATATAAAGTGCAGACTTTACTTCAGGAATACTAGAGAATTTTACCAAAGAATTTTACAATATTATGTATTTTATTTTATATATATGGCTTCCATATTTATATTTGGAAGAATTTAAACATTTATAGAAGTATTTCATATATACAGTATTAAGTTTACAGCAGAATCAAATCTAGCAAGATCCTTGTCATTCTATTCTAAAAATATAAAGTGCAGACTTTACTTCAGGAATACTAGAGAATTTTACCAAAGAATTTTACAATATTATGTATTTTATTTTATATTTTTGGCTTCCATATTTATATTTGGAAGAATTTAAACATTTTCCCGATTTTCGCACTTTTAATCCTCAATAACTTACTGATTTACAACACATTGTAGACCTTTGAGACATATTGTATCTGAGATTGTAAAGAATAGATTGCTAGGTCAATTTTGGTTGAAAATGACACTGCAAAATATACAGAGTGGGTATGGGTATACAGGTTACATTTCATACTTTTCAATAGATTGATTTTTTCCAGGAAAATGTCCAAAAACAAGCAGAAATGACAATGTGTTAAACATGCAACCAGGGAAACAACGACTGAGCTGTACAAGTCATTTGAAGAAACATTTGGAAAGTGATGAGGACCAATGAGAGCTCATGCTTTCAAGGAAAAATGAAAACTTAGCATAAACAATATCTGTTCCGAGAAACAAGCCAGTTTGAATTAAATTTTTATCTCTATAACAAGTAATGGGACAGTACTTTTAATATTGCATAGATATAATGGCTTCATATCTGAAACATGCAATTTTTCTAGATTTATTCCCAACTTAAAATGGTCATTATTGCTTTTTGAAAATCAATACCATGTTAACTAATAGAGCATTTGTTCAAGCTCAAATTAGAATATTTATTCATTCCAGTTCAGAAAAATAACAATATAACCCCTAAACAGTCAGGCTATAGATAATTACATTCATAGTAAAGGGGGTGAATAGATCTGCCGAGATCTGGGCACAATCTCGGAAATGAAATATCGAAATATCATACAAGTGTTAATCCCGTACTTAGTAGTGTTATAGGTAAATAACATGCAGGAATATAATTGATATCTGAGTTGAGCGGGATATATATATATATATATATATATATATATATCATCCGCTCATCAGCAATCCCTTGGAATTTCTTTTCAGTGCTTTTTTTGAATTCCCGGGTTATACTTTGGTTATCTTTGATAAATATTAATTTCATACACTATAAAATGTTAAAAGCTGTTGAGTTTAAAAAAATCTTTGAGGCCTTTGAATAAAATATTCATGTTTTGATTTTAATTATCGTTTGAATTACTACATTAGGGTTCCCTAACATTCAATGCATATTTAATTCTCATAATCTACTAAGTAAAGGATAAATCAGTTATTAAATGCTCGATTTTTGATACAGTGTATATCCCTCAGTAAATACAATATATCAACCTACGGTCCCTCAGGTAGATATATTGTATTTCCCTCAGATATACCCTCTATCAAAAATCTCCCATTAAATAACGTATTAGGTATCATTGGAAAGGTAACAAGTATTCAACTCCCAGTATTTTGAGTTTTCTTATAACTATATTGAGCCATTATTAATGAAGAAATTCATAGTTTAAAAACATGGGGGTTTATCATTTCTAAGGGGGGGTTAGTCACAATTTATAAGTTAAAATATGCCTAATTTAATTTTAAGACAAGCCAGAACGGCAAATCTCCCCACCCCGTTAACCGTTTAGGGGTTAATAAAATACTTAATAAAACTTATTAAAGATAGGATAGATTTTTGATAGATGACATACGAGACTGTGATTATATTTAAGTTCAATTCTGTGTGTCAATATTCTCTATTTGGATGCTCAAAAAAGTTCTTGTGTATTAACTCATTAATTATTGGAAAAACAATATACATTTGTTAATAAGTCAAAGCATAAGTTAGTTGTGTTTTACCTTCACATGTGAAAATGTTAGGCTTAGCGTGTTATATATAATTTTACTGAACATCGGTGTCTACATCTTCCTGTACATGAACTTTAAATTAGCTATATGTTCATGTAATGATTCATTTAACTGGACGTTAGTCATTACTATCACTATATCTTGTTGATGTCATAATTAAGGTTACTAGAACATTCCTTGCATGTGTTGTCCTAACTTGATGTAACCAGAAGTTATGAATTTGCCATGTATGTGACAAGCACGTTACAGTCTCTTTATTTTGGCAAAGTCGTTGTTAAGGTTGGTACTACATTCCTGGCTGTGATATCTAAGTCGAACGTAACTTGTATACTCATTTATGCGTGTCCACACTTTCCTTTGCCTACAACGTTCTATAATTAATGTTTCCAGAACTTTAACTTGGCCACGTATATGTGACGTTGCATAAGCACGTTACAGTCTGTCATTTTATTTTTGCAGTCATTGTTAAGGTTGCTACTACATTCCTAGCACATGATATTTAAGTAAAATGTAACATTGTATAAACATCTGTGCGAGTCCAGACCTTCCTGTGCCTACATCGGTCCAAGACAAACGTAACCAGAACTTTAAACTGGACAGGTATATGTTACGTTGCATAAGCACATTACAGTCTCACTATTTTTGCGAAGTCATTGTTAAGGTTGGTTCTACATTCCTGGCACGTGATATTTAAGTCAAATGTAACGTTCTTTAAACATCTGTGCGAGTCCACATCTTCCTGTACCTACAACGTTCCATAATTAACGTACCAGAACTTCAAACTGGCCACGTATATGTGACGTTGCATAAGCACATTACAGTCTCGTTATTTTTGCGAAGTTAGCGTTTAGGTTGGTTCTACGTTCCTGGCACGTGATATTTAAGTCAAATGTAACGTTCTTTGAACATCTGTGCGAGTCCACACCTTCCTGTACCTACAACGTTCCATAATTAACGTATCAGAAATTTATATTGGCCACGTATTTATGACGTAATGTAAGTACGTTACATTTTCGTTATTTTGGCGAAGTCATCGTTTAGGTTGGTTCCACGTTCCTGGCACGTGATATTTAAGTCAAATGTAACGTTCTTTAAACATCTGTGCGAGTCCACACCTTCCTGTACCTACAACGTTCCATATCAACGTTACCAGAAATTTAGATTGGCCACGTATATATGACGTAATGTAAGTACGTTACATTTTCGTTATTTTGGTGACGTAATTGTTAAGGTCGCTACTACGTTCCTGACACGTGATATTTAAGTCAAATGTAACGTTCTTTGAACATCTGTGCGAGTCCACACCTTCCTGTACCTACAACGTTCCATAATTAACGTATCAGAAATTTAGATTGGCCACGTATTTATGACGTAATGTAAGTACGTTACATTTTCGTTATTTTGGCGAAGTCCTCGTTTAGGTTGGTTCCACGTTCCTGGCACGTGATATTTAAGTCAAATGTAACGTTCTTTAAACATCTGTGCGAGTCCACACCTTCCTGTACCTACAACGTTCCATATCAACGTTACCAGAAATTTAGATTGGTCACGTATATGTGACGTAATGTAAGTACGTTACATTTTCGTTATTTTGGTGACGTAATTGTTAAGGTCGCTACTACGTTCCTGACACGTGATATTTAAGTCAAATGTAACGTTATTTAAACATCTATGCGAGTCCACACCTTCCTGTACCTACAACGTTCCATATCAACGTTACCAGAAATTTAGATTGGCCACGTATATATGACGTTATGTAAGTACGTTATAGTTTCGTTATTTTGGCGAAGTCCTCGTTTAGGTTGGTTCCACGTTCCTGGCACGTGATATTTAAGTCAAATGTAACGTTCTTTAAACATCTGTGCGAGTCCACACCTTCCTGTACCTACAACGTTCCATATCAACGTTACCAGAAATTTAGATTGGTCACGTATATGTGACGTAATGTAAGTACGTTACATTTTCGTTATTTTGGTGACGTAATTGTTAAGGTCGCTACTACGTTCCTGACACGTGATATTTAAGTCAAATGTAACGTTATTTAAACATCTATGCGAGTCCACACCTTCCTGTACCTACAACGTTCCATATCAACGTTACCAGAAATTTAGATTGGCCACGTATATATGACGTTATGTAAGTAC
Organism: Owenia fusiformis; assembly: GCA_903813345.2. Lineage (NCBI taxonomy): Eukaryota > Metazoa > Annelida > Polychaeta > Sabellida > Oweniidae > Owenia > Owenia fusiformis. The sequence continues at coordinate 8,271,148 of CAIIXF020000006.1, forward strand.
GTTATAGTTTCGTTATTTTGGCGACGTTATTGTTAAGGTCGCTACTACGTTCCTGACACGTGATATTTAAGTCAAATGTAACGTTCCTTAAACATCTGTGCGAGTCCACACCTTCCTGTACCTACAACGTTCCATATCAACGTTACCAGAAATTTAGATTGGCCACGTATATATGACGTAATGTAAGTACGTTACATTTTCGTTATTTTGGTGACGTAATTGTTAAGGTCGCTACTACGTTCCTGACACGTGATATTTAAGTCAAATGTAACGTTATTTAAACATCTATGCGAGTCCACACCTTCCTGTACCTACAACGTTCCATATCAACGTTACCAGAAATTTAGATTGGCCACGTATATATGACGTAATGTAAGTACGTTACAGTTTCGTTATTTTGGCGACGTTATTGTTAAGGTCGCTGCTACGTTCCTGACACGTGATATTTAAGTCAAATGTAACGTTCTTTAAACATCTGTGCGAGTCCACACCTTCCTGTACCTACAACGTTCCATATCAACGTTACCAGAAATTTAGATTGGCCACGTATTTATGACGTAATGTTAGTACGTTACATTTTCGTTATTTTGGTGACGTAATTGTTAAGGTCGCTACTACGTTCCTGACACGTGATATTTAAGTCAAATGTAACGTTCTTTAAACATCTATGCGAGTCCACACCTTCCTGTACATACAACGTTCCATATCAACGTTACCAGAAATTTAGATTGGCCACGTATATATGACGTAATGTAAGTACGTTACAGTTTCGTTATTTTGGCGACGTAATTGTTAAGGTCGCTACTACGTCCCTGACACGTGATATTTAAGTCAAATGTAACGTTCTTTAAACATCTGTGCGAGTCCACACCTTCCTGTACCTACAACGTTCCATATTTAACGTTGCTACAACTTGAGACATATATTCTGACGACGTTATCACAACGTAAAATTGTTAGCTGGGAGGTCCCAAGGCTATCATTTTTCCTTTCTAAGATATGTTAAAAATTCAATAATTGGCAACCCAATTAAATTACTAAGAATTTAAGGAAACCACCAATTGGTCACTCCTTTGTATTGCAAGCTTGATAAACAAAATATTTTGAATAAATGCGAAATACCAATAATAAATATGCTAATTTGCATATATGCACAATGTCTAAAAAGTTATCATTGTATCTTTTAACATTACCGTATATCTGACTGACCCTGAAACATTTTGGCTAATTTGCATATAATGCAGTACATTAAAATATAATAAATAATTCTTGTATCTTTTTACATTATCTTATTCATTGAGCCTGAAAACATGGGTATAGTACTGTAGTAAGTAAGGGCACAACAATTGTGATGCTATCATTAATAATGGCTGCCCTTATTTACATATATCATTTCCCCTGAAATTAGTTATTTGTTGGCAACCCAATTAAATCAATAAAGAAACCCTTAACTAGTTAATTAGTAAGTAATTTTCAATGTATTACAAGCTTAATATGGAAAATATCTGAATAAATGCGATATTTCAATCATAAAATATGCTAAGTTGCAATTATGCACTCTATCTTATAAGTTATCAGACCCGTAAGACACCTTTCTCCAAGGGGGGGGGGGGGGTGCAGTTTTTAATGAAGAGAAAATGAAATTCTCATTTTTCCGCGTAAATCAAAGCGGAGGGTGTGCTAGAAGGCAATATAATCAATTTAAAGAAATTCAGATTTTTTAATCATTTTCTTCTAAGGGGAGCGAGTGGGCAGCACAGGAAAATTTTACTAATTCAAGATGCTGTCTGATTAATTCTGAGATTGCTCCCCCCCCCTACTTTCACTTTCAAAGTGTATGAGTCAATAGAAAATGTGTTTTTTGGGAGGTGTCAAAGAGGATAAAAGGGTGAGGTGGAGATACCAAGGGGTTTTCCCTCAGAAACATTGACCATTTCAAGGTGCTATTTGATGATGTCTGAGCACTTTAAAAGTGTCTGAGATAATACATGAGATTCATAATATTTTCAATTGTTTTGTGGGGGTGTGATGGCTGACCAACTCTCCTAGAAAATTTTACAATTTTAATGATGATATTTGGTGCTTTCTGTTCACTTTTAAAGTGTACAAGTCAATAAAAGAAATGAACAACAATCACAATTTTTTCAAATTGTGGGAGTGCCAAAGGGGGAAGGGGTTTGCCAAAGGGGGAGGTAGGATCGGGGTGCCAAAGGGGGAGCAAGTGTTTATCCCCCATATCTGTCCCCCAGAAACATTGACCATATAAAAGTGCTATTTGATGAAGTCTGGGCACCTGAAATGTGTCTGAGACAATACATGAAATAAATTCAGAATTTTTGTCAATTTTGTTTTGTGGGAGATGTGAGGGGTTGCCTACTTCCTTAGAAAATTCTATAATTTTAAGATGCTATTTGGTTCTTTCTGGGCACTGAGTCAATAAAAAAGATTAAATCATAATTTTTTTAGGGGGAAGGGGGGCGAAGGGGAGGTGGGATGAGGATGCCAGAGGGGGAGCAAGTGTTAGTCCCCCAGAAACATTGACTATATCAAGGAGCCATTTGATGATGTCTGGGCACTTTAAAAGTGTCTGAGACAATACATAAAATAAATTCAGAACTTTTCAATTGTTAGTGTGTGGGTGTGAGGGGTGGCCCACTCCCCCTAGAAAATTTTACAATTTTAAGATGCTATTTGGTGCTTTTTGGACAGTTTAAAGGGAGTCAATTATAAAGATTAGAAAAAATCATAATTTTTTCAATTTCTTTTTTTTTTGGGGGGGGGGTGTCCAACGGGGGATCCGGGGGAGGTGGGGTGAGGATGCAAGAGCGGGAGCAAGTGCTTGTCCCCAAGAAACATTGACTTTATCAAGGGGCTATTTGATGATGTCTGGGCACTTTAAAAGTGTCTGAGACAATACATAATAAATTCAGAATTTTTCAATTGTCTGTGTGGGGGTGTGAGGGGTGGCCCACTCCCCCTAGAAAATTGTACAATTTTAAGATGCTATTTGGTGCTTTCTGGACATTTTCAAAGTGTATGAGTCAATGGAAAAAAATTAGAGAGAAGAATATTTTTCAAGAAAAAATTCCCCAACTTTTTTGGGGGGGGGGGTTGTCAGAGGGGGATGCGTCGCACCCCCCTCCCCCATCTGACGGCCATGGTTATTCTTGTATATTTTAACAATATCTTATTCATTAACCCTGAAAACACAAGTTTAGACAAATTAATTATGCTGCTTTCATTTTTACATTTCAGGATATAGAAAACAATCAATATACTTCAGGCAACCCTTGTCGTCATATATTAACCAAAAAACATCGTGTTTTCAACAATTCATAGGTTCACTATAGGATGCATAGGAGTGACAAATGGACTACTATGGTATTAATGGTTGAGAAATAGGGATCAAAACCAGCTTTGGTTTTCTCCTATCAATGACCATTTTGAATTATTGTGTTTTATGGATTAAGGCGACGGCTTGGCGAATACACTGCGTCGCGTGAGAATAACTTTGTACTAACTGCCATTTTCAAAAAAATTGAGATAGACATGGAATTTTACTATTTGAAACACAGGCTTTCATCTCAGATACATGCCCCATCTCAATTCCCTCTCATTAAGCTAGAATTCAGTGTGAAATTGTACCATCTCCAGACAAACAGCTAATTTCTAATTTCAAATTGTCATATCTGATATCAACTGTTTCAACCAATCAACTCTCTAAGAATTGGTCATGTGACTTGCAAAACTTGGAGTTATAACAATCTTATATTAAAACGAAGTATGCCAATATGCATGTTATTGTATCTAGAATGAAATAATGTTTTGTAACACAATACCATGCCAGTTTGCATGCCTGGCCTTTAACGTTTTAGTTTTAGAACTATTACAAGTAGATCAAAAAAAATAAAATGATACTGTATGTGTAATCCCATGCATATTCAAATTATATGCCCTTAATTACTCTTTGTATTATGGATGCTCATTGGATTATTCATGGCCACATGATATGAAATAGAATTACTAATTTCCTCGAAAACCTAAATCCTTGCTACCAGGGAAGATGAAAAGTACAAATGACCAGTTAATTAGATCATGTGAGCAGTCTAAAGTACCCTTTATCTTCCCTGCTACCAGGTCTTATAGGGGTTTGAATGGCCAAATGCAATAGAAATGCATATACGAAGCTGTCATCATTAAATGTTGAAAATGAAAGACTACTTATATATTTGTTTCTTCAAATAGAGTACATAATAATAGGTTATATACTAGATATAGTAATCAAAACAAATAGTAACTGTCATATTTTGCACTACATTGCTCAAAGGCAATCACTGTCTGTATACTATTGAAATCTATATCAATAAGGAGTTATCTTTATGTTAGTATAGTCCCTTAAAACACTTATTTTATTTTCTCTTCATCTATGATTTACTTTGCGCTTTTCACTGAACATCTGGGATCTTTTTAGTTATTTTATTACTAGTATGTTTTTCAGATTTGTCCTTTCTTTTTGCATTTTTGGGATCATTGTTTTTAGATCATCTACATTTTATTTTGGAAAAGTAACAAATTGGTTCAATTTCTTTACAAAGAGCCACTCTTAGTCTCCACTTCTACAATTGCTTCAATTCCCAATTGTACTCCACAGAGTAGCAAACAACAGAAAATGAATGGATTATGATAGCTGCATCCCAATGAACAAAATGTGATTACCTAAATCGAGGTTTCATCACTTTCATTAATCTAAAATGAATTAGAAATTATTTTTCTATTTTCAAATTTCTTCCATGTGCATGTAATTAAAATTGGTTATGTCTTAGGCCCTAAGGATCTGAAACCGGCTGGTCAAAATGGAATTACGGACCAGTTGCAATGTTATTCTCCTATACCCAGTGAAAAAATCAACTGGTCTGTATCAAAAATAAGCTGATAATGACCAGCGGACCGGCCCTTAGGGGCTACATTGTAATGTGCTGGGAGGTTTAGGCTACAGGGTTTATACTGAGGGAAATATGTGGGGAACCGTATTGGCATCATTGGTTTCAATGCATTGTACTTCTGCCTTAGTTTCAAAGGCAATAAATTCTTTTTGAAGGGTGTCCTGAGATTCCAAAATTAAGAAATAATTGTACTTATTTGAGAAATTGATTTTAAAGTTTTATAAATTGAATTTTCTTTATTTTATTAAATAATATTCTTTGGTTTTTGAAGATTTTTTTACAAAGCAAAACATTATTTTTCATTCTAGATACAATAACATGCATATTGGCATACTTTGTTTTAATATAAGATTGTTATAACTCCAAGTTTTGCAAGTCACATGACCAATTCTTAGAGAGTTGATTGGGTGAAACAGTTGATATCAGATATGACAATTTGAAATTAGAAATAAGCTGTTATTCCGGTGGGAAATTGTATCAACTCCATTTCCATAGTTTTAAAAAAGGATCTTGTAAATTGTTTCAAGATATGATATTTCATATAAGATATCTCTAGGGTGAGACCAGGTGACATACAAAAAATCAAGTTTCACATAGCAATACTAAGTAAGATACAGACCTCTAAACTTTCAAACCTTGATTTCTCAGTTCCGTAAAAATGTGAGATAGTACAAAGTTATTCTCATGCGACGACTGTTGCTCATGAATATGGAATATTAGATTTTGCAGCTCGGAATTCAAGTTTTGGAGTAAGAGAACATTTATTTGGAGTCGTTCAGACATTTATTTTCAAGGCAAATCATGCCATATACGAGGGTTGATCCAAAAGTTCCGAACCGTTTGCTCTAAAAATCTTAATATTTTATGAATATTGTCCATATTTGGCCACAACCACCCCATATGTAGTAGTTTCATTTTGTGTAAATATAAGCAATAAATTTGACCAGCAACATAGGTGTCTGGTTACCATAGCAACATGACAACAGGGTAGGTGGAGCTGGAATAAATTAGACTTTATTTCGAATTTCAGTAATTGAAGAGCTATTTCAGATCATTTCAATTTGTGGAGTTTCACTCCCATAAAATCTCATACAATCATTCGCCTTCAAAATAGTCACCACCATGTGCTACACATTTCTTACAACGTTTCAACCAGTCCTGAAATACATGGTGAAGTCAACCTTTAGCTGTAGCATAAACGCTATTAGTAAATGCCTGAATAAAGTCAGCTTCGCCATCGAAATGGATACCATACAGTGGTTTCTTGGCCTCAGGAAACATACAAAAGTCACATGTTGGCATATCAGGAGAATATGGCAGATGGGGCTGAAGTTGGGCCTGGAAGCACTCGTGTATTGCATCTGTTGTAACATTGGCTCTGTGGGCTGCAGTATTACCATGGTGAAAGTATAAATTCCCAAGGAGATCTGGTCGTTTTTTTCTCATAGCATCTTTAAGATCTTTCTTCAGCACCTGGTACACATTTTTAAACTGAGTAACTGTCATACCTAATTGATTGACTCAAAATAGATCAGCATACTTCATAAAAGTAATCAAGTTTACAACTTTATAAATGAGTGATAAGGTTTTGTAACTGACCCTTGAATAATAAGCTCCATTGACGGTGACTCCAGTTGCCACAGAGTGAACCAGGATAACTGTGTCGTACTCTTGCTCCACCTACCCTGTTGTCATGTTGCTATGGTAACCAGACACCTATGTTGCTGGTCAAATTTATTGCTTATTTTTACACAAATTGAAACTAATATATATGGGGTGGTTGTGGCCAAATATGAACAATATTCATAAAGTATTAAGATTTTTAGAGCAAACATCTACAAATCAACATTTTTTCTGAGAAAAAATATTTACATTTAAATTTTGAAAATTACTGTTATTTAATCAGGGGTAGGCTTAGAATTTTTAGCATTTTCAAAACACTCTGATCCAAATCGTCATGTAAAACAGATCAAACAGGATAAGCATCTGGTCATGAAGATTGAAGTGTCCTACAGGGTGTCCAAAAAAAACAGGACCGTAAGAAAGTTGAATAACTCGGTCAATTTTGCATATTTTGCCTTGAAATTTCAGAATTATTTAGTTCATTCAATGTGAATTTTGTTGTGAAACTTTGATAATAATCTATCAATTGAGTCAAAAACAACAGCTCCTTACAAAACATGCCTCAAATGTGCACCTCTTATCTCTATGCACAATTCAATCCGGCGAACAAAGTTGTTGATGATCCTCCTACACACATGTCTTTCTGAATGGACAAGTTTGTTCAAAGAACAATTGCAACTGGGGCTAACATCCTCCTGATGAAGTGTTACAGCATCCATTGCATTCTGAACAATGCACTCCCTGGGTGGCAATGAGGAAACATGGAATCATCAGTCCCTTTTGGTTCGAAGGTGACTGGGGACGTGCTATCACCATGAACAAGGACCAGTAAGTTCTCACCAAGCTTTGGTGAGGTCTCTAAGCACCAGAAGGGGCATCTAAGGAGATAATTAAGCAGTGGTTTCAACAAGCCAATACCACCCAACACTGCAATTGATATGCTGAAATGGTTTAGGCAATGCTTTGGTGGTCAGCTCATCAGTTGCAGAACGCAAACCATATGGGCACCTCATTCGCCTGATCTAAATACCCCAAATTTTTATCTTTGAGGATTTCTCAAAGCCAATGTGTATACTGACAGGCCCCTGACAATCTTAAGAGGGCAATAACTACCCCAATATTTACCATCCACATTAATGTGTTTAGGTCAGGGTCATTAACAACTTTGTTCAGGATTCGTTTGTGCATAGAGAGAAGTGCCCACTTTGAGCATGTTTTGTAAAGGACATCAAACTTTCAGAACAAATTCACATTGAATGAACTAAATAAATATAAAATTGCAAGGCAAAATATGCAAAATTGACTGACTTATTCAACTTTCTTACGATCCTGTTTTATTGGACACCCTGTATATCCAATGATAGCACTAATATGCGTTATGTCCTCCTTGTACTACAATCGGAACATCAGCCCTACGGGACCAGCTATGAATGGAACATTTGACCTTTCTAAGTGAATATTAGAATGGTGCATTACGTGCACATGTTATGATCGCCCTATCATGTAACTTTATAATTCAAACAGTGTGGCAAGAGATGCAACTTGACTTTATTTTCAATAACTCCAAATATTCATATTCCTCACTCTTCCGAGATGTTGCATCCAGTTGTTGCTGAATTCATTTTTCAAAAAATTCTTCATAATTGTCGGGATATTAGATCAAGAACACGACCACACTTCAAAAGCAATTACTTTTTGCATATTGTATATAAAAAGCTTTGAATAAATCAAGAATCGTTAATACTAAAATAACATTTGTACAAATAAAAGAAATCATAAAATATAAAATCAATGACGAACGAAATATTGCAAACTTAAATGGTACACTGGAAAGTTAATTCGGCGAGATATATGGATATTTTATATATATACTATATGCTCTAATTTTATCAATAATTGATATTTTTCCATGAAATTTCCAGTAAATGTTCCTTGGAGACATTTTGATCATTCTACAAATTTCCATGTTGACTGATTAAACGATATTCATGTTATAATAAAATCAAGTTGGTGAGTTTGGGTAGGGTGGGGCAGGTTAAACAGTCACGTCAAAGGAATAAAAAATTGAAAATATGAAATAATTAATCAACACATACCATTTTGAGTAGCAATAAGAAGTATGCTCAAAAATACATTTTAAGATACTAAATTACTATGAGCACATCCTACATTTAATGGATGTATATTGCACAGTGTCCCATTTCACATTTTCTCAAAATATTGCCCTTTGCATGTTATGTACTTTAGATGCCTGTCGGGTCAAACACTTTTGGCAATTTCTTCCACCTTGACTTGTGGAGTTTTTACCTCCCATGTTTGGAGTTGTCATCCAGGGTCCAGTCATCTCTTTTAAATCTCTTCTGCCACCTCATAATTGTAGCTCTATCTGTAATATAGTTCTATATTATACTTTCTTCATTGTACAGCATACGTCATGCGTGGCTTTGTGTCAAGGTGAAGTATGAAATTAGACCACCCAACACAAGGCCTTATGTTATCAGGTGATAATTGCAGCCATATTTGCAATTTCTCGACAGTGACTGTATTCGAATTTGTGACTATTGAACAGTGGTATAATGACATCACAGTGTAAAATGTCATTATTTGTACTTGGTTCACATCATGCTGAATAAATTAAACAATTTCCAAAACATTTTGATCACTTAAAAGAAAGATATATTAATAAGATAACACTTTGGATCTTTTCATAATAAGAAAAATACACGAATTCGCGGAAATTTCTTCCACCTTAAAGGCATATTACTCCCCACCTACGTTCACCCCCCCTCCGTTTAATTTAGTTATTTTTGATTATTTTTCATGTAATGTATGGAAAGTTATTTTTTTAAAAACAGCAATGACATTAAATTTTTTGATAAAAACGTCACTTATAAGTATTTATTACAGGTCGTGTAGACCATTCTTGCTTAATTTATAGCAAAAACATTGGCATTTGCACATTGGTGACGCCGTGCATTTTTAAATAGATCTTATATTCTAGAAACTCATCCGTTCAAAATAATCCTAGAAAACCTAACATATTTTCTCGTGTCGTGCGCCCATTCATTCAGCAATTCAAAATAAATCTTTCTTGTGAAAATCAGCTACTCCCCCCGTTCATTTCCGATAACGGGGCGTGATATTGTGTAGAGATTTCTTTTAAAATCATTTTTGAATAATTCTTGAAAATCGCCCTTGCTGAAATTCTCCGTAACTTCAACAAGTTCTAAGCGAAAAATACAATAAACGAATGCAGAGTTATGTTGTTTGAACTACATGTATATTATAAACATTCTAAATTCATAATAGAGCATGATCACATACACGCCCCCAGCCATATGAACGCATCAACTCTCCACCACATTGGAGAAGGTGGCTTCGGGAAGGTGGACGCGTGCAAAGTTCTCAAGCAAAAGAAGGACTTTCTGGAAGAGCTGCGCTACCTAATTGCTGTACAGATAGAGCACATCGACAGTCTTCAACGCCTCATTTCTTTCAACGTTAAAGACAAGGTAATCGTCTCAAACCTTGTGGAGTACGACAATCACACCTAGTCGTCTCTATGGCATGGCGTTTCCGATCCAGAAGAGTATGACCTACAAACCAAAGACTATCTTCATCAACTGCGTAGGTCCATCCATGCCGTAAAACACATCCACAGCCAGCTTGGAATCCTCCACAACGATCTCAAGACCGACATCTTCGTCATGAAATCACGCACTGCAGGCGTTCTTATAGACTTTAACGTGGCGTACTCATACTTAGCCCATTCACTTGTTCTCGGGTCAATTCGAATCAGATCTGGATTGCACCAGAAGTTCGGGAAGCCAGATCACCAGTGAGCATCGCCAGTGACATCTACTCAATAGGAGTTGCGTTCGAGGATATCTTATCCCTCGTTGATGATTGCTGTCTCCGCTCAACGATTACCGCCTGTTCAGAGCCTGAAGCTTTTGACCGCCCTGGAATTGGTTTCCTCGATGAAATTCTTTGTGACATTTTAGCTAGTTAATGCCAAGAGGACTGATCTATTTTATTCATAAAATTGTAAAATATTATGTAGCCTACTCTGTAATAACTGTAGGCTGTGTAATTGAGAAATATATTGAAATATATATGCATTTATATATATACATGCCCAATATCTAAACAATTTGAGAATAGAATACAAAGAACATCCCTGAAAATTTTTAATCATTCCATTAACTGGTGTGCACGGAAACGTGTAGATAAGACTTTACAGACAAGATTTGAGAACGGAAAATCCTAAAGGCTACCTTAAAATCAAAATTCTATTTCAGGGATAGAAACGCGTCCAGTATTTTCGCCTGGTACAACTGCAAATTCTGGACACATACCTCCATTTTTGATCCAGAGAAAGGTAGGTGTAATTTTACTCCGTAGCCTGTGATCATTTTACAGTGTGTCCTTACCTAAAGGCAGGCTCGTCAGATTCCCATATTGGAGAACGTCCGATTCTTATAAAATGACAGCTATCCATCTAGTTTTTCTGTAATGTGGGGTTAAGCACAGAAATATTTTGATTTTTTCAGGAAATACACGAATCGAATTATATTTCTCAATTACATTTTCATTGACAAGATATGCAATTTTCTTGTGTATGAACTAACAATACAGCCTCCAATCTGCAAATTTTAGCTTAAAAGTGATCGATAAAAGAAAAATGAGGAAATTTTAGAAATACTGGACAAAATAAAAAATGTACTGGACGCAAGCCTGCTAATACCTATTGGCTTGCGTACAGTACATTTTCATTTCGTCCTGTATTTCTTTAAACTTTGTCATTTTTCTATTTTCGATCATTTCAAAGCTAAAATTTGCTGACTGGAAGTTGTATTCTTCATACACAAGAAAACTGAATATCTTGTCAATGAAATGGTAAATAAAAAGAAATCTGACTGGATTCGTGTATTTCCTGGGGAAAAATCAAAATATTTCCGTGCTTAACCCCACATTAGAAAAAATCTAGATGAATGACTGTCATATGTGTTTTCCTCATTGTACTGGGAATCTGATGAGGATGTTTCTATATAAAGAAACACTGTGATCGATAAAAGAAAAATGAGAAAATTTAATACTGGACAAAATAAAAAATGTACTGGGCGCAGTACCCTTTGCATTCGTTTGACTTCACTTCTTAAAAGAGAGCTTCGTAGTTTAACTAGACTCTGCACGCAGGGTATGGGCGCAGTGTAATACGCTGTAAAACAATCACAGTCTACCGAGTAAAATCACACCTACCTCTTTATTGATCAAAAATGGAGGTCTGCGTCCAGTATCCCGGTTTGTACCAGACGAAAAGACGCTGGACCCCCCGATTTAGACAAAAACATGATGAAAATACACACATCCAAATCCCAACTAGAAAACAGCAACTCCGCAGAGTAGCAATTCCCACCGAACAAAATATGTTTTGACAAATAACGTCTCTATTGCTTCTTCAACAGAGCTCCTTTGTCGGTGGGTATACCAGCACATGAATTTTAAAGTCCTTCCACTTGTATTTGAGTTATCAAATGTTATATTTTTTACTAAAAATGGCGGAAATTTTGAAATTCATTTCTCTGTCCCTAGTATAGGCATCAGCACATAAAAAGTTAAACCAAATCCTACAACTTGGGTTATCAAATATTACATTTTGGTCATCTTTAAAATTTCTTATCAAACAAACCTTTTTTGTCTCAAGACATCAACATATAAAATCTGAACAAAATCCGTTCACTGATTTTTGAGTTACCAAAGATTACGTTTTAATCAAAAATGCCGGGCATTTTCAAATTCAGGGGCCATCTTGAAAATGTCTTCTGAGTAGAGTTCCTTTGTCTCCAGGCATCAGCACATACAATTTGGACCAAATGCGTCAACCGGCATTTGTTATTCTTTTACAAAAAATGGTCTTAATAATTCAACAATTGTTGCATTTACATTCATTCGATAGGACATCATGGATATGGTAGAAAATAAAATATTCGCCTCTGCGATATATTTCTATATGAAATTCAGGGGCCATCTTGAAAATGTCTTCTGAGTAGAGTTCCTTTGTCTCCAGGCATCAGCATATAAAATGTTAAAGTCTGGAGGCGATAAATGGAAAATCATGGAAGCAAAATTAAACAACTGATACTGATGATTTTTTCCTTTAAATAAAATAATTTCCAATGGGGTAAAATGTCTTAAAGTCTAACGTTTAACCAATATTGTATTGTAAAATATATAATTACCATGTAACTGTATTGTAATTGTTTTTTTGCAATTGCTTTAACATGCTTTTTCTTTGAAATAAAAACAATTAAAAAAAGAAAATAATTTTTTTTGCTCGTACAATCATGTCAGACATGTACTAATATTACAGGCATAAACCTTTGTCCCTCTGAATCTCCTGATTCCGTCTTTGAGGGCCTTCCAGATATGCACTGTGATGTATGAAGATTATTGTTAGACGCACCAACTTGTATTAATGTATTACAACAATATAACTTGTATTACTGTATCCAGACAACGTTTCTAGAAAGTGTAACGTTACTGATACATGATGTGTACAATAAAGCATTCGCTAAAAGGCTGCATTCGGCGGAAGTGGTTACAAAAGGTTTTGATGTTCAAATTGTTAGTCTGAGTGGTGAAGATCTAGCTATAAGGGCATCTTGCTAGTTCAATATAATTACTATGTGTTTAATCAGTGCAGGGTAAAATAATGACTCTCTATTTGGACTACTCTGGGGTCTCCCTAATTGGTATTCCTAACTATTGCAGTAGTTGGAACTACATTATCAGCCGTCGGTACCTTTTCATCCGCGATAACGTTGAAGGATACCCTCATTCCCTCGGCAAGCTTCTGAAATACTTGTCCTTTAAAGGAAGCCTGAAAACAAAGTAAACCAATTTAAAACACTTGAATAAAAATCAATATCAAGTGTTGTTTTTTCTGGGATCACGTACGTAGTCGATAACAGACTACCGTACTTGTAGTATATATTTTTTGTATCATACTTCGCAGTAAGTGCATCAAATACAGGGTGTCTCAAAAAATGTATCCAAAAGTATATCAAGAGCACAGATAAACCAATCAATACTTATCGGCAAATGATTCAGGAGTTACTTCCAGAGTTAGGTAGGCTAGCCTGGAGACCAAATGATATCCAAATGAAAACACAGTGGTCTCAAATTGATACACACAACAAAAGCTACAATAGAATCTCAGCCAATGCAGTTTCTTGAACTTCTGACCTCTCCGTATAAGGGGGCTATAAGACATTGCAAGGGCCTCCCTATTCACCATATTTAACGGTCCATACTTTTTTCTCTGAGGCTATTTGAAGGATCATTGTATGCTAAACCCAAGCTAAGAGACCTATAGAACAACTTAAGACCAGCATCCGAACAGAAATCAAAACATTCCACCAGAAATATGAAATGTGATGAACAATGTAGTACATGTAGTAAGGATGCAGACTGTCATCAAAATATGAGATTACATTGAATATGTGGTTTATAAGGTAACGGGTCAAAGTATCAAAAAGGCAAAACTGAATTAAAAACTGTGGATAGGGGAAAAAACTTTCATCTTTTATCTACAAGACCATGCAAAAAATGTCTGAAAAAATTGTTTGGTTTGTCTATGGTGTTGATTTACTTTTGGGTACATTTTTTGAGACACCCTATTAATTTAAATCCAAATTACACAAATATATTTCACATCGCATATATACTTTCGATTTGCAAACATTAACATTCGTACGGAATTGTTTATATTCGGTACGTGACTCGCGCATGCGCTGATGCATGATTGCTTCTGGCGCGCAAAGATGCAGAGTTCCAGTTCTATTTCATTTACGTTAATCATGGAATAACACGTCTCCATAAGAACCGATCAAGGAGATCCTAAGTTAAAAGTTGGAACTATACCATTTGATTTACATGGGAAATCCCTCCAAGAGAATATTCTAGGGATAAAAGAATGTATACAGTTTACACAATTTGAGAAATAATTGACAAGACCCAATTAAAACAGCATTCATATTATTCAAAAGCGTTCGTAATCAACGATTACCAGCCCTCTGAAGTTTGAAAAATAAAAATACCTAGGTGTTAATCCATATATTATATTTTTTAGAAATATTTTTGGGATTATATGTGCAATCTTATAGTCAATAAAATGTTTTAAGTGTATTGATGTTTTTAAGATGAAAACACAAGCAAAATGCATGAAAAAGCTCCCCGATTTGTGAACAACTCTCGGTCCATTTCAATAAAGTTGTAAATATATGAAACAAGAGACAAAAATAGTCTTGGAATATCATCTCATGAGGGTGCGCCACGTGTATTCATCGAAGAATGAATGTTTATTATATAGGGCCTGATCGCGTTTACCATCTTCAGTATTATTATTTATTTTTGTAAACATTGATAAATACATTCATATACATGTGTTTAAACCTAAGTTTGTGTTGATTATAATCTTGACCTACACTGAACGAAATAAAGGACCCGTCACTATAAGTGTCACTATAAATAAGATATAAATCCAATGTACGATCATATGTTAAATTCTACTGAAATAAAAAAGGTTATAGTCTTAACTCACTAATGCCATAATTCTTTTGAAATTAAATCAATCCAAGAACATGTTTTCAGGCAATTCCAAGAGTGACCCATTTCTCTGCCAAAATTGTGTGTTTTTCTCTTAAAAATAATTTTTTCTGAGGTTTGAGAATATATCCACATTCAATAGTCTAACAATATCAAGCGTATTATTCATGCCTTATAGTTTTGAGGCTCTCTAACATTACCACGGTCATGACAGGCCTTGCAATATAATATTCATTGTCACGGTCATGACAGGCCTTACAATATAATATACTGTAGCATTGTCAGGGTTATACCAGGCTTTCACGTTAACAGTACCACGGTCATGACAGGATCCTTGCGAAACTTAAAAACACTTAATAACACGGTGACGGTTGTGCCAGGCATAAGTCTTGCAATAGATAGCATTAGGCCAGTCTACAGCAAGCATTTTGGGAAGTCAGAGGGCCACTTGTTAGACATAATTTTTCTAAAAGATTACTTTATGTAGCATCAATTCACATATGTCTGGGTCGAACTAGTTTGTGGACGAAGGATTTTTAGCTTTTTTACCCCCCTAGAATAATATTTGAAGGGGTATTAGATTATCATTCTATAACACCAACTGAATATTTGGTATAGTACTGATTCCTACATAATATGTCACTAGTACGATTGTCAAGTGTATCCTAAAATTATAGAGAGATATGCTGATTGGTTTAGGAAAAAACATAATTTATAGAAATAAAAAGGCATATTTTCGTTCATTTTTTACCTTCACCAATCTTATTTTTGCAGCTTCAGAGAAATAATAGGCAGTTATAGTGCTCCAAATAGTATTCATGAATCATTCTCAAGTTATGCGTGGCATTGTAATATAAGTTATGTAATGATTAAGTACTATTTTGTATTTTTAATATGGCTTTGTTGACCCCTACCCCTTAGAAATATGAGAAAATGAAGGTAGCACAATTAGATCAGAAATTCTATAATGAGTACAAATACTTCTCCAAGTCACATTTAAAAATGTATTTGTGTGATATATATAGGTAATTTAATGGGAGGGATGCAATCTGAATTTTATTTTGAGGGAAAATATAATTGGCCAAGGAAAATATCATATTGACTGAGGGCAATAGCCAGAGTGTTAATATGATAGTTCTCGAGGCGAATAAAATAAATAAAATTCATATTCCACCAAGACCATCAATAACCTATTTATTTCATAATTTTTTCTGAAACATAATACTCAAGAGAAATCCCTGGGAATTGTTCTGATACAGGATCTGATATGTGATTTAGGCTGATACAGGATCCAATACGGGATCTGCCTTTGTTAGTTTAAAGGATCATTTCTTCATGTTAAATTCTTGTTTTTATATTTTTCTTTTCCTAAAATTTTATCAAGAAATTCTCTAAGTCAAGGTCTTATGATTCTTATTCAGATGGATCAGTCTGTATTTGTATGCTCATTATTCCATTTAATATATCCTTTAAAAGTACAATACATTACATCGCAAGAAACTGTATCATGTTGCCTTGAAGCATGAGCTCTGTTCAGTCCAGCATATCTTACCCAGGCAGGCACATGTGCATTTTATCAGCTAAGGGATTCCTTCGAGGGGAACAGGTAATTGCTATTGAGTCTATGCTGTCAATCTTAAAACTAAATATAGTACATTTAGGTACACGAATGACGAAGATACATGTTACGTATAATTTGTTGGTATAACCCCCTTGTGCTCCACTTTATCCATTAGCAAAAGGAGAAGACAGAAATGATTGTCCAGAAGTATTTCTTATAATATTCCCTTTATATCTAAAAATGATTCTACAATAGATAAAGTTTGCATGTACCTCTGACTCTGAGGAAACTCCGAATGACTCCCCGCTCCGCCCATTTCATTCAATTAATAAGGGAGAAGGACTTGACTTTACTAACTTATTCCAAAATTATTTTTTCAAATATCCCCTTTACCCATGAAGGAATTTTCAGTTGATACAGATTACATGTGCAGTTGAGCATAATTCAAAGGTTTGAGTGAGACCCCCATATGGGAAGTGGTGGAGGTTTTGACAAAATAATGATTGGGCTGTCAAACTCAAATCATGGGAGTAACCTATTGAGTCAATTTCCCCACCCTGGAAGCAATAATAGAGAGTCGGATATAGTGAAAATTCCTATTATTAACAATATACTTTTGAAAGTCTCTATGCTACTCTCAGGACTCCTTGAATGGTGCATAATATTTGAGAATGTATAATGTTCATGTTCACTAGGAAAAATCTAATTATGTCAATCTTTACATTGTGCACTCTATATTCATAGGCATTCTTAGCATGTACATTATTTTCTTTTTGCCCATTTCTTTCAGCCCATAAATTCCCATCCTCTAGGTCTATATATAAACATTGAAACAGGCTTTTGACCCAGGAAATTTGTGTTTTATGACATTTGTGAAACACATTCTTGAAGAAAATAATATACAAGGCAGGACATAAGTAGTCATCAGAGAAATTCTGATCCAATCGTGCCATCTCAGAGTTCTTGTATTTCTAAGGGGTAGGGGTCAACAAAGCCAAATTAAAATACAAAATAGTACTTTATCATTACATTACTTATATTACAATATCACATATAGCTCGGAAATGATTTTTGAATACTTTTTGGAGCACTATAACTGCCTATAATTTCTCTGAAGCTACAACAATAAAATCGGTAAGACTAAAAAATGAGCAAGGGGTAGGGGTCACCAAAGCCATATTAAAAATACAAAATAGTACTCAATCATTACATTCCTTATATTACAATGTCACACATACCTGAAAATTATTTTTGATTACAACTTGGAGCACTATTACTGACTATTTTTTCTGTGAAGCAGCAAAAATAAGATTGGTGAAACTAAAAAAATAACAAAAAATATGCTTTTTATTTCGATAAATTATGTTTACTCCCAAACCAATCAATATATCTCTCCATAATTTCAGGATACGCTGATCCACTGTCCTGGTGACATATTATGGAGAAATCAGTACTATGGCAAATACTGAATTGATTTTATAGAATGATAATCTAATACTTAGAATATTATTCTAGGGGGTAAAAAGGCTCAGAATCCTTCCTTCACAAACTAATACGACCCAGACATATGTGAATTGATGCTGAATAAAGTTATCTTTTAGAGAAATTATGTCTAAAAGTGGCCCTCTGACTTCCCAAAATGCTTGCTGTAGACTGGCCTACATGTGTGAATACCTCATTTATTCACTGGTTTTCAGTATTTACTAATTTATCAATTTATCTAACATCGCATGTTATTTCATATCACGTGACCCAATTGAAAACCTGGGAGATATAAAATATAACTAGATAGAGAAAGAAGTGGTCGATTAACCAGAAGAACATTAATTAAGTATATCATAGAGTTAACGGAACCAAGCTTTACACGTTGATAAGAATAAACCATTATTCATATAAGTTATGAACAATATAAGTTATGGACAATTCAACGTAGATTAGAAAACTTACATCACGCACAAAAACAGTAGTGCTACTAGTATCAGGTTTGATATACCCATAACCCTTTTCTCTGTAAAAGCACACGACAGTTCCCGTCAATGTCCTGGAATGCAAAGATTTTTACCAGTATTTATTGCATAAGCTAATAAATTACAATTAATAAAATGTAATGTCAATCTCCCTTTGGCATTACAGACATGCAGAATGAAGATTCGTGATCACGTTCAAGTTGCACACTAGAAATAATACACTATCTCACTTAACAAATTCGATGAACTTTTTAAATCGAATGGCAGGTTTTGATCCAGAAAGTGCAGCATATTCACGGTGCCCATGTCAAGCTGCGTGCCTACTTAGGCGCGCAGTTTGTTTCGATCACAAACTGCGTGCCTAACAACATTGCATCATTCAAGTTGGAGTCTGTATTTTGAAACGTAATTTGAAGGCATTTAGACTGCATTGCTTTCTTGTTTAATGCGTTTATTCTGTGGCGAATATATGAATCTTGCAATAACTAGCAAAAACTATGTCCAAATGAATCTAAGTTTTAAAACATAAGCAAATTAATGGCATTTTCGTCACCGATTTAACGGGAATTTATACATAAATCGATCTAGCACTTTAAACATAAATGACAAATACTTCAGGCTAGTTCTACATTTAAATCATTACCCAGTTATCATGTACAATTCAAAATATTTCGAGTTATAACAGTTAATCGGGAGATTAAAATGAAATAAAGCACAAACCGCGCGCCTATTTTAGCCAGAAATTACCAACTGCGTGCATACACTTTCTAAACTACAGTAACGACCCATTAGCATATCTATTTTTTTCAATGGCTTATATCTGGCCTGATGTGCCGTTACTGAACCTTCTTAATGGTCCGAGGCTACATTAGGCTGCAACCCTGTAGTAACTAGTTAGGTGTCCCATACCACCCTTGGTCCGAGGCTACATTAGGCTGCAACCCTGTAGTAACTACGTAGTAAGGTGTCCCATACCACCCTTGGTCCGAGGCTTCATTGGGCTGCAACCCTATAGTAACTAGTTAGGTGTCCCATACCACCCTTGGTCCGAGGCTATATTGGGCTGCAACCCTATAGTAACTAGTTAGATGTCCCATACCACCCTATACCCGGGGCTACATTAGGCTGCAATCCTATATCAACTTGTGAGGTGTCCCATACCACCTTATACCCGGGGCTACATTGGGCTGCAACCCTATATTACTTATGAGGTGTCCCATACCACCCTATACCCGGGGCTACATTAGGCTGCAACCCTATATCAACTTGTGAGGTGTCCCATACCACCTTATACATGGGGCTACATTGGGCTGCAACCCTATATTACTTGTGAGGTGTCCCATACCACCCTATACCCGGGGCTACATTAGGCTGTACCCCTATATTACTTGTGACGTGTCCCATACCACCTTATACATGGGGCTACATTGGGCTGCAACCCTATATTACTTGTGAGGAGTCCCATATCACCCTATACCCGGGCTACATTAGGCTGCAACCCTATATTACTTGTGAGGTGTCCCATACCACCCTATACCCGGGGCTACATTGGGCTGCAACCCTATATCAACTTGTGAGGTGTCTCATACCACCCTATACCCGGGGCTACATCGGGCTGCAACCCTATATTACTTGTGAGGAGTCCCATATCACCCTATACCCGGGCTACATTAGGCTGCAACCCTATATTACTTGTGAGGTGTCCCATGCCACACTATACCCGGGGCTACATTAGGCTGCAACCCTATAGTAAGCCAATACAAACCCCATTAGCTCTATTGGTGACGTGTTGCTTGAAATTAAACATATTCATTAGACTGACTCAGTACATGACTTGATATACAGACTTTAACAATTATATTATTATCAACCCGATAACAAGCCACTCAGTCCACACGCTACCATTATAAAGTAGTGGATTGTTACACTCAATATACGTACTTGTCATTGGAATTTCTACAGAGGCATATGTAGGTGCTACGAAAATCCTGCTATATCGTCAGATTTTATGAGATTTGCATATTGAAAGTCAAAGTTTATAATAGAACTAGGTAACAATTAAGTTGGAAAAAACGTTTACTTCCATGAATGGATGGCTCAATAAACGATTTCTCTTGATATTTGAGAGGACATCTGAGCGAAAGGATATTTTCACAGTATTTTATGTTTAGTGTATTCTCGAACGGGTCTCTCGTATTTTTAAATAGCTTCCTTTTTGGTCATTTTTATCAGTCTTTCTTTTTTAACAGCGCATTTATTAAATTTGTTTTGCCAAAATTTTGAGGCGGTGTCATTATTTGAGGAGCTTTCGGAGAATCACTGGGCATATTATCTTCGCCTATCTGGCAAGTTTTGCGAACATCTTCTGGTAAAGGGAGGGGGGGGGGGTGCTTACGTTTTCTGAAAATACTATAAGTTATTTAATTGAGATTGCTTTGAAGTGCAATACAGGATATATTCCGTTCCTGTATTGCACTTCAAATCATTCTATAACGTTTTCATAGTAGATCTCAGGCCAATACATTTTACCTAGGAGATAATCCCTAGAAATATTCTGTATTCTCTGTATTGCTACTGAGATTTTCCTATCCGTACCAATATTTTCTGTATTCACGGTGTTATAGCATGACGGTTACGCCAAGGCGATTTGCAAAATTTTGCGGTAACGATAACAAAAAAATGGCGAATGGAAAAGGCAGCATGTCCTCTTTCTCGCCTGTAGGCAATATTTACAGATAAGATTTCCTTTTAAACTAGTTCCATTCGGTGACGTATATATGGATGCTTATAAAGACTGGGTCAAATCTGCCATGTGGTCTACAAGAAACAGAATATAAGCTGTAAACCTACCGACTGAGATATCCAAGTTCATAATTTTTGGTCCATTCTCGTGTTTTCTCAGTACATGTGTCTCAGAGCCACTCAAAATATTAACTGTAAGTAAACTGTGTATAGACAAGGCATAAAATGACAAATCCAGAACATGAACGTGGTGTATATCGTAAATAATAAGGTTTCAAACGCAATTTCGTTAGACGACTACGTATGACTTCTATCGAATTCTATGGACGGTAACGTATTGTATTCGTTGTACATAAGATATTTAGCGGACTGTCACATGCCTGTTCATCTGTCAAGTCAAGGTTGCTAGATCTGATAGCCTCTTTCCATGTTATTGCTACAATTGGTAAGAAATTGAATATTGAATTTCCTATATTTCTTTTCAGGACTCTCAAGAAACGCTCTTGTTTCAGCCTCTATAGGGCAAGGAAAAAAACTGTTGCTTACTTTATTTATGAAACCAATGAAAGTGTAAAAGATAGCAATGAAGAGGCAAAAGTAGATTAAGATCAAGTACTGATGAAGATGACAAAATTTATGACAAAGAATCGGGGTTTCATATTTGAATCAGGTTCGCGTAACCGCCCATCAATTTTTTTACGTTACCGCAAATTCAAAATACATTATTAGGGCTTGAGCAGAACATATTAGGTGGTTTCCAATGCTCAGTTGGCTTTGTATGATCGTATGTAGGTTACATCTATATACCCCAAGGATTTAGGTAATGTAGGCCATGCCCTAACAACAAAAACAAACAAATTACTAAATTTTGTGTAGTTTTGAATTTCAAACTCGACAGTTTTTCTCCTATTTCATGTTATCCCCCGGCATCAATTTGCAAAGACTATGTTCAAAATATACATTACTGAATGCATCACCGATTGCAACGCTTACATAAATCGTTCATCCTTTCATTGATACACAGTAGTAGAAAATAATGCACCAACCTTAGTTTTCCTTTCCATCGCGACCATTTTATTGGATAAATCAGTGAACGTAGCCGTCCAACCTCGTTTTCAGCGGTGGCGTAACCGTCATGCTATAACACCGTGGTATTGCTCCGGAGATGATCAAATGGAACCATCTCAGAAGCAATACAGATTGGTAGAGCACAAGAACTGACCAATCAGAGGGCTTCATTTTACAGATCATACAATAAAAGATTGGATAGCAAGGCGACCAAAACTAAAATATATCATCAAATAGAATGGGGGACCAGTTGAACTCCTCTTTTAGATCAAATGTAATCCAAGTTGAAGGACGTGTTACATTATATTATTACTAAGAACCCCTGGCACTAAATAACTGCATAAGTTGGGGTATGTAGGCTGGAAAATAAAAAAGTTGTACCGTCTTGAAAAAAGTGGCGTTTTTTGGCCCACCCTGTATTCTAGTATACATAGATACAATTGCTGAATAAATGCCAAATGACGATAAAAAGACATAAATATAACTTAACAATGTAAATTTTGAACGCAGAAGCTACTTAAGTCACTTATATTGAGATTGACATGGGCTCCGTGATATTTATACCTAAACTCAGTAGGACGTTTTTTGTGACAACTTCAAGAAATTAACATTTCCGTCGAGCAAAGATCAAAAAAGCAAACGGATATTACAAAGTTAATTTTCTCCTGTCTGGAAGTCTGATAAAACAGAAGATCTTCTTGCACATGCAGTTGCAAAATTCATAGCATTATACAGATGGTGATGGTCAAACTTTAAAAACTATTTTTTAATCTTTAATTTCTAACCTTCCTACCATCACATTCATGCCATCATCATAATTCCATCTTTCATATTCATTCACTTTTCTAATCACGTTTATCAACTTGTCTCCTACACTTATTTTCCAATCACGTTTAAGCCTTATATGGATTTTCTTTATTAGTGAATGTGTCTGTAATGCCTAATAAGGGCGATTTACATTATTACATTTTGTTAATTGTAATATTTTATTTATGCAATACATACTGGTAAATAGGTTCATCAACAATTATTACATATTTTATGCAGGAAAAGTATAATTCTATTAAAAATAATCGAAAAACATGCAGATTTTTTTCATTTCACTTCGTATTCGCTTTAATTTGAAGTATCAATCTTTTTACATTACAAATGAAATCATGGGTGTGTGAAGCATCAATATATATACGTTGCACCATGTTACAGACCAGCACTAGGCCAACAAAGTGTATAATTTTGAGAAATAAACTTACCGTTGGTCCGACATAGTCAACTTTAGACGTCGCGTATCGTCTCAACCTAACTACAATTCGAAATCGGTACAATCTCCGTAGCTTTGGGTTACTGATTGGAAAAGCTTAGTGTTCAAGTGGCAACTTGCCATGTGCACTCCATCATGGATTGATACGGTCAAATTATTATCGAATTTGGCACAAATATAAACAGCGTCGTGCAGCTTGCCTTTGTATCATTCCAACACCTGAACACTATACGATTTAAAAGTCCAACTTACCCTACTATCACACCAAACTAGTTCTCACTACGTTCTCGAAAACGGGCTTCAACTTTTTACGAACGGACTGGACGTACTTAGAACCGTTTGGGGTCTTTTTACAAACTTCATCGAACGTACTTGAACGGGTAAGTCCTCTAGAACTTAGAACATGCTCAAAATGCTCTCGTGGTCGTCACGTTATGAACGAGTTAGCAAAAATATAGCTATCACACCAAACAAGTTGCAACTGCGTTCTTCAAAACTGGTTTTAAACTTTGTGCGAACTTCATGAACGTAGCTGCAACTTTCTAAGGACTATTTACGAACTTCATGAACGTTCTCAGATGGGAAGGTGATTTTAGAATTTTGAAATGATTCAAAATTCGATGGCGACCATACCGTTCTGTAATCAGGTCATGATGACCTTCTGGACTAAGGGACGTGTTATACGACGTTGCACTCCGACAAGGTGCGACCTGAAAGAACTGCGAATGAGATGGACGTATTGAAGACTGTTTATGAACGAAGTAGCTAATTATTTTAGACATATTTCCCGACCACAGCCAGGTTGAACCCGTTTTACGATATTTTCGTAGGACTGGCAAGAACGGGTAAGAACTAGTTTGGTGTGATAGGGGGGTTAGGTAGCAACACAATGGAATGAACTGCAGTTTATTTTAAAGAATATACAGTTGTTACAAAGAAGAGTGGATTCTTTCTCTTCTTTCACTACTTTCACCCTAATCACTAATTCAATAGTTGAAGAGTAAACCAAAAAAAGTATTTTGGGTGTAACCCTACTGTCACATCAAACTAATTCTCGAAAATGGACTTAAACTGTGTCTGGACGTATTGGACGTACGTAGAAGCGCTTTTGATCTTTTTACAAAGTTCATGAACGTAGTCGAACTGGTAGCTCCTTCAGAACTTAGAGCATGCTCAAAGTTTTCTGTTTGACGTCACGCTCTGCAGTTAGAACGAATGACAACGTCATTTTTGGGTGAGCCCCAAAAACGGAGCACATTGTTTTAAAATCTGTATTGTACAGGGTGTTTCATATGTATGTATCCGCCTCTAAACTCATTCATGTAGCAACCCATCATGTGATATATCATTTTGTTCCTTATGAAAAGTTAAATAGGATTGGGAAGAGAGGGGTTTCCCTGAAAAAAGATACAATCCATCAAAATATGTGGGTAGGGGGTCATTTATAAGTAGTTTTGTAAGGAATTTTAAGCCAGTCCGGTGATCTGTTTACTTTGTCTGCTGCCCAATTTTAGTGATAAAGGTGGTACCATGGTCCCTGACCTCCCTATAAGCCACTGCATGAATCCCATCTATATATCTTTGTGCATAACTGCCACAGACATGTACTGAGCTCAGCCATGGTGACAATAGCTAGAAATGTGCAATGCGGAAACTAAGGTCCTTTAAATTGTCCTCAAAATTACCAGAACTTGCCGTCTAGATGACCGGTACCCACCATCTTTAGTACATTTTAGATGCATGAGCTTTAATGAGTTTCATTATTAAATGAAGGACAAGTACTTGCAAAGTATATGAGCATGTACAGCATATAATTCAGCAAATTCTGATTGAGAAGCTGGATTTTTATTGAGTTTATGGTTGTTTTTTTGTGATGTAGCTTTGTTATAATCACTTTAATATCTAAATTTAAAAGATGGATGTAGCATAATAAGCATAAAAATAATAGCATTCTGTGGAATAACTCTAACATTATATGGAATGGTCACCCTTTGGTTTTTTATTATTGGATAAAGAGAGGAATAATATTCATGAATGATACTGTCAAAAATGGTAGACTTTGTACTTATGAGGAATTGATATGTAAAATTGGAAAGACCGGTCAAACTATACTTCAATATGCCGAAAGCTTGCATAAAACAGGATTTGTATGAATTAAACAACACTGATGAAACATTGTATTTTAACAATATTAATATTAAGAATGTATCATCACAAAACATCAGAGAGTCACTTGTTCAAAAAAGAATATGTAAAATTAAATATAATGGCATAGACATATCTGAAAGAATATGGGAATCCCTTTTTCATTGTACAAAAGAAGCGTCATTGTTAGTTATACAATGGAAGATTTTGCACAACATATACCCTAATGGTACTTATCTCAAAAAATGTAAAATAGAAAATAGTGATTTATGCAAACAATGCAATGCAAGAGATGCACCCTTGGTATACGCAGCTAACGAAAATTGATCGGTACGGGTCAAAAGCTGGACCGGTACGGGTTAACGGTTTTATTTGAATTTAAAACAGCCATAACTTGCTAAATATTGACTTCCTCGTGTCTAATTTGAAATATATGATTCCTCCCGATGCTTTTAAGTACCCTAATTTTTTACAGATTTTTAAACGGACCAAAACTCTCTAAATGCGCATTTATGCTCTTTTCTCTCGAGAACGACTGTCTCATTTTCACGATAACTTTTATTTAGTACTTCTAACATATAAGATCTATTTTTCCCCATCAAGGTATGATGTAAATTACATGCTATTTACATCTTGTGAGTTTCAGAGACGCGCGTTTGATTTTATAAAAAATGCCAAACTTTGTGACAAAGAATTTCATTCTGCTTGCAGCGAGAAGACGGACCGGTTCGGGGCAAAATATTGATCAGGCCCGATCAAGTGTCGAAAAACGAATCTAAAACATCGCAATTTAAATCAAAACTTCCTCGTGGGGAAAATATGGCGCCAACTCACTTCTCGCGAGATAAACCCTTACATAAAATTACCCCACAAAAAATTACCCTTACAAAATAGTTGCTCTAAATACAAAAGCTATACCTCAAGTAACTAAATAACATGTATTACCCTGACCCTGCAGCTGTATTATTCGCGCTCCAAGCGGAAGGGAAGTAGCGAGACTGGGAATAAGGTTGGCATTTGCAAGGGTAGCCGACCCAGGGTCGCTACAGTATTTTATGGCAAGCCAGTTAAACGATAATAAAAAGTTAGGTCTGACTGAAATGAAGCCAGATTTATTTTACGAAACGCTCATTATCAAGAAAATTATTCATGATTTTAAATATAAGAACTGTGAAGAAAATGTATTGTCTTTATACGAGAGCGAAAAAGTTCTGAGTTTGTAAATATTTTGTAATGTATATGTAAATATGTTATATACTAAGTAACTGACCTCATGTAGTGTTACAAAGGGTGGGTCAAATGCATTTTCTTGCATAACTTACACTTTTGCTTACATTTCTTACAATCAGACAACATTTTGACTATGCCAAGACGTCACTTGAATGCAACTGAGGTTGCTAGAGCACTAGGGATGCTTGAAGCTGGCTTTAGCCAGCGATGGGTAGCTGAAGTGATGGGTGTATCCCATAGTGTCATAAGTCGAGCAAGCCAACGGCACTGGGAGACAGGGTAATACACAGAGAGGCCCCGCAGTGGCCGACCATCTGCAACAACCCCAAGAGATGACCACTATTTGATGAATCTCAGCCTCCGCAACCGCTTTAGTAGTACTAGTGCCCCCGACTCAATAATGCCTTTGCTGATGCTACTGGAGTCGTTGTTTCCACTCAAACCATCCGTAACAGACTTCATAGAGCAAATATGCATGCCCGAAGGCCTGTAACGCGTGTCCCACTGACCCCTGTCCACAGAAGAATCCGTCTCAACTGGGCCCGTGAGCATGTCAGATGGACCCAACAGCAGGGAAGTGTTATGTTCACTGATGAGAGCAGGCTCACTCTTGATCACAATGATGGACGTGTTAGAGTCTACAGAAGACAAGGAGAGAGCTATACTGATGCTTGTGTCACAGAACATGACCGCTATGGGGGAGACAGTATCATGGTGTGGGGAGACATTTCCTTTGATAACTGTACTCGGCTGTATGTGGTTCCCGGGGGAGCAATGACACGATACAGGGATGAGGTCATTGATCCCATTGTGTTACCCTTTGCAGAATATGCTGGGGAAAACTTTGTTTTTATGGATGACAATGCCCGCCCCCATCGAGCTAGGTTGGTGACCGAGTACCTAGAGGACCATGGGATCAACTACATGGACTGGCCTGCAAGATCTCCAGACTTAAATCCGATTGAGCATGCCTGAGACATGTTGGGGAGGAGTATTGAAGAGCTTGAAGTTCAACCAGGTGAGATACAGCAACTGGCAATGGCTCTAGAGACTGCATGGGACGCTATGGACGTTTAAGAGATGTCAATGACCTCATAAACTCGATAAGACGGCGATGTCAAGCTGTTATTGCAGCTAGAGGTAGCCACATTTGACATTGAGACTGATTTAAAGACATTCAAACCAAAATCTTGAAAAAATGTGTTTTGACTTTTGATCCTGTATGTCCATCTTGAGATCTCTGTTTCATTTCTGTTTTCCAATAACAACACATTATTATGCATTGAAAAAAGTAATGTGAAAATAAAAAAAGTGGTCCATAACATTTTGAGGAGTATATGTTACTTAATAATGAGATATAATAGTATAATCATTGGTATTACAAACTAGTACCCTGTATGATATTTGATAAATATAAAAGTTATTTTTTGGAGCATTCTCTATAGCCATTTTGTAGGGAAAATGATGAAAAAATGTATGTAATCTCTTAATTTGAAGTATGACTTGAATCGATTGCAAACTTCATATTTGCACATTTGATGAGATAAACCATTTGTGTCATATTTTGAAATTATTAAGTTTGCAATCGATTCAGGTCAAAGTGTATTTTTGGTATTTTTGTGATAATCAATAGAAACCAGTGGCCTCTATTGGGATATGCTGATATCCTCATGTTAAGTCAATGATGCACAGCCCCATGTAAGCCAATACAACCTTACTGAACTAAATGACCCCTATCTCAGCCTAAGCTTATTTGTGCCCGAGCACTTTAAATTATATGATATTCTATTCTTCATGTTACACCTACGAATGATTCATTTTGACCATGGGGGTATATGCCAATTATCGCACCTTTTCCTTTGCACTAAGTCTTAGTGTCTACGAGGGTTGTCCAAGAAGTAATGCACTATATGCTCTATCAATTTATCAATTATTAATATTTTGCCATGAAATTTTCAGTAGATGTTCCTTAGAAACATTTTGATTATTCAAAATATTGACCTTTGCATGTTTTGCACTTTTGATGCTTGTCAGGTCGAACACTTTTGGCAATTTCTTCCACCATGACTTGTGGACTTTTTACATCCCATGTTTGGAGTTGTCATCAAGGGACCAGTCATCAGTTTTAAGAAATACATTTTAAGATACTATATTACTATGAGCACATCCTAGATTTAATGGATGTATATTGCACAGTGTCCCATGTCACATTTTATCGAAATATTGCCCTTTGCATGCTATGTACTTTTGATGCCTGTCAGGTCAAACACTCTTGGTAATTTCTTCCACTGTGACTTGTGGCGTTTTTGCCTCCCATGTTTGGAGTTGTCATCCAGGGTCAAATCATCTCTTTTAAATCTCTTCTGCCACCTCATAATTGTAGTTCTATCTGGTGTTTACTCCTTTCATACTTTCTTCATGGTTGCATAAGTTTGTGTGGCTGTGAGTCCATTTCTTGACTGACTAAATTTGAATTTGTGACTGTTGAACTAAGGCATTATGACATCACAGTGCAAAATGTCATTATTTGTACTTGGGGAACATCATACTGAATAAATTTAACAATTTCCCTGTGTTGCTATAGCAACCATTGTAAGACTTAATATTAATGTATGATACTGAAACTTCAGTAGTAATATTCGCAAAATTTCAGCTGAATTGAAGATTATTAGAGAAAGTTAGAGCATATAGTGCATTACTTCTGGGACAACCCTCGAATACCACAGATGGGACGTTTACATAATCTACTAATCATATCATTTACCCAATAAGTCGAGGAATATCTTTGAATACTTCATTTGTTCAAATTATTGCATTATTATACTCCGACCAATTTTACAAACATATAAGAGGTCATTAATGGTCAAATCTGAGATATATGGACGTCGAGCTAGCAGATGATGGTTTCACTTGTTTTAAGCAAACGAAAATGAAAATATGCACCAGTTTACTTAATTTTATTAAAACATTCACAAAGGTCCAAACTTGATACTTATTAATGTTTATGCGATTAGTCAATATACACTCATTTGTATAGAATGATCCCAGGGAATGATATGAGTGTTCCACTTCCATCATGTCTTTTGTAACCAAATTTTCCTATTTTGAGTCATAGTAAATGATTAAGAAAATAGCAAATATTTACCATTAAGAGGCCAATGAAGGTCAACCGAAATCTAAGGTCATATGAAGTCCTGAGAACTTGTGGATGATTGTTCTAAAATTAGGGGTTGAGGCAAGTTGAAAAATTACAGATCTTTTACCTTTTTGAACTGAAATATATCAATAACAGTAATACATATAGACACATTGTTAACTGTACTTAGACAGGAGAGACATCAGTTCAAGAACAGGTCTTAGACAGAAAGACATCTCAAGATCGCTATTCTGATTTGATGTATCGTTTCGTGTTGCAATTATATCTGAATCAAAATGGATTCTCCGCTTCTTCCTGCCATTGTTCCCGTTCATGATATCCTTGGTACAGATTAAAGGCGAAAATCCCTCATGGTTGTTTTCCCTATAAATAAATTATTCTGCAATTACAATTAACATAGCTTTAATTAAGAATCTAAAATTGCCCCCTGGTTCCCTGGTAGTCAACATTGAACCCCCATGCATTGTGTGAAAATGATTTAACCAATGACGCAGATTAGAGGCCGATATACATTGTATATCATAGAATCAGAGCTCGATCTTGGTAGGTCTTCAAGACCCACACCTCACTCACCTGCAGTATTCAATCCGGCATTCGTGGCTTTCCCAATCTGTACAAGTCAACGGTGTAATTGTACAGTGCCCATATGGCCAACAGTCCCAGAACTGGGCTGGCCATGGCTGCCCGAGATCTCCGCACCAGTTAAGTGGATCTTTCGTTAAACAAGCGTCACCAACGGCTTCTGTAACTCCAGTGTGTGCGATCAGCACTAACCACGAGCAAATAATAGTCAAGGCACTCAACATTCTTGACCTACCAACTCTACCTGCGATTCACAATCATTTCAAACATTCAAAATAAATGAATCTGACCTCTCCCCTCTCAATTGTTTTTTCCATAGAAATAATTTCAATTTTCCTTATACCTACTCAATCGGGCAGATAAATAAAACAGAGAGGAAAACTAGTCCCCAGAGGATATTGATAATATATTCTTATATTACTTTTAGTATGCTCGCAATTCTCAATTTTCAAATAATGATCATTTTAATTTTGAAGCTGATTTTAATTTTTGATAAGGGGGCTTTAATTCTCGAGGGGTCATCACAATAATACACGTCCACTTACACTGTATTATTGTATGTATTCTTTGTACAAATGATTAATTTAATAAAAAAAAATAAAAAAAATACACGTCTCTGTAAAAACGTGTAGCATAACTAAGTAGATGAACTATACGTACCTCTAGTAGGGAGTGCTGAGGGAGTGGAAGCTTAAAGACGTAATCTGATTCCTCACTTATGAAACTAAAATATTCCGTCACCTTGATCCAAGTTTTTAATATCCGATTGAACATTTACTGTTACATTTAGCTGATTTCCTATCTAAAAAGCATACATAACCAATGATAACGTTCTTTGAAATGTAAAATACATTGATAATATTGTTTCAACAAAAATATCAGCCGTTATCGTGCATTAAGAGGCTTTGAGTTAGGAAATGTTAACAATGTATTGATAATAAATGAAATACAACAACAATGGATAGCTTCATCGACAAGGAAATGATGACAGGCTATCTTCTATAGCTTATATTAAATCATTCATATCAGACTGTGCTTCTTTTTCATCTCAATTAATTACCAATTACACCAAGGGCCTGTTTCTCGACTCACAAATACCTTTGAAAATCCAGTTTCTTTTCAAATACCTCTGAAGTCCCATTTTCCACACTCATTTTTCATGGCTAGGATCTGACATGATAATCCCACAGATCAGAGCATTTCATTTGTTAGAAAAGGAGATGTCACGATTATCAGAATGAAAACACCAGTCGACTCGCCTGATTTTACAATTAATGTTATCCAAGTATGGTATTTTCGCTATTAAATGTTTCACTATATCATATTTCAATTTGAAATAACAAACATATTGGTTTAAATCTTTATTCTTGTATTTTCGTATTATTATGGGATTTTAAGTTTTAAATTGGATGAAAACCTCATCGGTTTTTAATCTAAATTGCCATAGCCTCTACTGTGTATATGTATCATCCATGTACCGGAAATGATATAAAATAACTTTGAAATTAAAAATATTGAATTAAAATAATGTAATTATAATTGCTCTTATCTATGTTTCTATGTCCCCACATGGACAAAATGTATTAAATGATATCAAAAAGAATTTGAAAAATGCTAGCTTAGTATTATCCATGTTCATGTGAATCAATCATTGTTCAACAAGTTCCTATCTCAATAGTTTTCAGCCCAAAATCGTCACTAAACTGGGTCCAAGGTCCTTGCATCAATTAATATTTGCTCGATGAGCTCACTTCCTCTCATACTTTTGTACTCTGCTGGTTTCCTGCCATCCTAAAAATGGAAATGGTTCACTAAATTATTTATCATCAAGACATTATTCAGCGATTGATTCGAAATTATGTCATACAGTCATTTTAATTCATACAGATTATTTTTCAACCATATTAAAATTTAGATTTGGAATTCTTCATTTCATTTCCATGTACTTTTATATGAATTTCGATTTACATATGCCATTAGATGCGTCGAGTCATTTTCAATCAATAATGGCATTTTCATTTACTCTAACGTACACTGATATTCTGTGATACCTTCTAAATATTTACCTTGTCTAGACTTTCTTCATATTCCCTAGGATTTCTCTCCATTATGAGAGCGAGGAATGGTTCAGCTTGATCATCTGGTAAGGAATAGGCATAGTGAAGTGGGTACCTATTGCACTGGAATATGTTAGGGAATTATGATACATTTTGTTAACTAATAGTTGGATTTTGGCATTGGTATAGATAAGATTTACCATACAAATGCATGTAAGTCATTGTCGAATATATGTATCGCAAGATCAATTCTCAATCATATGGCAATACGTAATGAAGATAAACTAGACCAGTCCTTTTAAAACCCATGTGTGTACATTAAATAGTACAACGTTTGATATGTCTAGACTCTGGTATATCATAAGATCTTATTGTGCATTTTGTATCAACTTACATTATCAGGTATTCCTCTCAGTACAGGTCTGGTGATCACAAGTTGCTCTGCTGCTTTAAACTGGTTGTGAACTATAGCCTTTATCAATGCACTGTACCCATGCTAAAATAAGATCCGTACATATGATGCGAACAAACTAATGGTCTATCATTAAAGACACAAAACATTCACATGCCAAAATGTCATCTCCTGATTTCAATTACATTCAATCGCCGATGCCGACCATAGATCATAGAAAATGGTGTTTTATCAGGTTAAACCTATCAATTGGTACTGAGTGTGTCTTTAAAACTACATACCCTATCTTGAAAATTGAGTATGTTATGTTGTTGTATGTCATCCTGGTTTCCTTCGGACGCTGCTTCAAGAAGTTTTACACCTCGTTGCTGCAGTGTCTCTACATTGTTCAGTGTATCTAATAACTCATTGTCTCTCTTCTCTAGCGCTAACTGGTTTGGAGTCTTCCCACTTCCCATCTGTGAAATCTGAAGATTTTCTGACCCATAGAACTTAGCGATGAGATGCTGGACAAACATGTGCTTCAGATTCTTCATAATGTATTCATCTATAGCTTGCATAACATCAATACGCTTCATCTTTATGGCTAGCTCCCGTGCATTTACACCATCCTAAAGTGAAAATACAAATTATTATCACATCCGATGAACTATCATGCTATGGAATAAAGTCAAACCAACCAAATCTCAGATCTTATGTTGAAAATATAAGAAATATCAAAATCAGGCAAGTTACATGTAAATATTGTAACATTACACCATATCTTTTTACATATGATATTTTATAAATTATTTATGCTTTGAAATATTGTATTCCTACCTTGTTTCTCTCAACTACACAATGACCTGCCCTCATGGTAAGTAACCACTTAATGAAGTCGACCGGCATGTTCTCTTCAATAGCCCTTAGGAACAGAGTATTCCCAAGCCTGTCTTTTTCTTTTTCACCCATTGTTCTTCTGTGCCACATATATTTTGCCATTTCTACTGGAGAATCTTCTGTGAAGGCTTTGAACATCAGGGGAATAGTGCAATCACCCTATAGACATTACTTGTTTGATTTAATTAATTATTTTTATTAGTTAATTGTTTTATTGTTGGTAGGTTGCAATACAAGGTTAATGACGTTCCAGCTTTTAAAGGTCAATGGTATTAGTCTGGCATTATCATTTACATCATTGGAATCTCAAAAGAAAGAATTTTACTGTTTACTAAGTACACTGATAATATTTGTGATCAGGTAATTCACTGTATTACTTGATTGGTGAAATATACTTTCTCCAGTGATAAGGCTTTTTAGAATTTATCAATGAATCAAAAACACCTAACTCAGTTTTAATCCTGTTTTAATTTACACACCTGTGCATTTTCCTGTACCCGTATGTTGACGCTAGCCTTCCCTCTCTCAATAAGTGTTTTCACAATGTCGAAGTTGTGTATGTCTATAGCACATGATAAAGCTGTCTTCCCCGTTTTACTCTGAAATAATCAACTTGAATAATTTCCAAGCATATACAAACGTGGTATACAATGTTTTAGTGTATGTTGATCAATGTAGTTATATCAAAAAATTTCGAACTCAACTACTCAAATATTAATCCATTCTTTTGGAAAACATACTAACTTTGATTTTTGAGATGTAAAATGTATTTCTCTTTCATAATC
The DNA here is from genome assembly GCA_903813345.2 of Owenia fusiformis. NCBI lineage: Eukaryota > Metazoa > Annelida > Polychaeta > Sabellida > Oweniidae > Owenia > Owenia fusiformis. The sequence goes on from CAIIXF020000006.1 coordinate 8,306,166, forward strand.
TAACATTACAATGCTATTTCTCTTACATTATCTTTTACATATCCTAACATTGCAATGCTATTTCTCTTACATTATCTTTTACAGATCCTAACATTACAATGCTATTTCTCTTACATTATCTTTTACATATCCTAACATTACAATGCTATTTCTCTTACATTATCTTTTACAGATCCTAACATTACAATGCTATTTCTCTTACATCATCTTTTACATATCCTAACATTGCAATGCTATTTCTCTTACATTATCTTTTACAGATCCTAACATTACAATGCTATTTCTCTGACATTATCTTTTACATATCCTAACATTACAATGCTATTTCTCTTGCATTATCTAACATTCAGTGAATTATTTTGTTTACATATTACACTTTTCCACATATTTTAACGTGTTGAATAAAATATACGACTATGTTAAACAATAGGCAATTTATTAAGGATCATTACTTTTGCTATAATAAAGAAACGTGTACCTTATTATGCCGCATGTTAATGTTGATATTTTTCTTGTCTGCCAAAATTTGCTCCACAGCTTCAATATCCTCAGCCAATACAGCATGGATCAATTCCTGCAATGCAGCAATATACACGTTAGCTCATGGAGGACGTCATTAGTATTTTAGATTAAGATTAAAGGCACACTATACTTAATTTACAAGAAAAAAATCAGAAACAAAAAATCACTGAAACATGTTAGGTTTCTCACACACTTGCTCAAAAATGACAAAAAAATTATTTAAAAGATGGCGGCACTTCTATATAAATGAATGTGTAAGAGCTCTGTGAATGTGTCATGTAATACAAACAACTTTGCCATCTTTCAATGACATTGATAAAAACTTGATATATAAGGCTTGACAGATCGAAAATATTTTTTTTGATAATTTATTGTAAGCTTGATGTGGTCCGTTTGAGCTGTTGTTGGTGTCAAATTAAAGATACGGTTCTTATCCATACATTGGACATTCAAATGTAAGTCTTAATTTTGCCCAAAAACGTTGAAAATACGCAAAGTGGGACTGAATAAACACTGTTTTATCTCACAAATGTGATACAACTGATGAACATTTTCAATCACCACCAAATGTAATACAATTACATAACTTTAAGTACAGACTTAAAGTAAAATAATACAATTCAAACTTCTTACCAATGTGTTGTTTTGTTCCTTAAGAAATCTATAGCACTTTTCTATTTTTTGATTTGACTTTCCTAAACTTTTTCCTAATTTCATTGCAGTTTCTCCATTCTGAAAATGACAGATCGTTTCAAAATTAGATGTTATACCTAAGTAAATACCATATGCTCAAATACACAAACAATAATCTAGGTTAAACGTCCAACGGTAAGCGAAAATGATACATTTAGTAAAGACCTTATTGCCCTTATTCTATTCAAAGATTACCTTAATAATTGTATTTGGACTGCACCACATTTTCACAAGTTTCTGCACTGAGTTAAAGCTGCCTTTAGTAATGGTTGACAGCATGCCATCTCTATAAGATGACATGTATGTCTTCATCGTTCCTTCCACCATTGAGATTACAGTCTGGCCGTTCTAAATTGATACAAAATATGCATCTACTGTTTGATTTAATTAGTACTATTAGACCTAATTAAGATTTGTTTGGGGATTGGAAATCAAACCCAGCAACACACGTATCTCCTCGAAGCCATTTTACTTCCTTCATAATAGTATGTATTGTAATGTATGAGTATTGATCTTGACCGGTAGAGAAAAAGTCCATAAATACCATATATCAATGCATCTTTTTGTCATGAGTACATTTAGCGTTATTAAATCATCAATCAAGTAAACCCTAGTTTTTGCAAATTACCTTATTTCTGGCCAGGGGATCAGCGCCACATTGCAACAGTGCCTCTATGATGTCCCTCTGCCCTCTCTTGATTGCCACATGCAGGGCAGTGTCACCATTCTAAACAACAGAACAAATACTAACTTCAATCTATTATATAAAGCCTCCGGAACCTCTATCTAGACGCTAATCGCCCCTATCGACGTCCAGGTGAGGTGGGGTGTGCAGGGGTGGGCCCCGAGGGCTTGAAACAAGACAGACCTGATCATTAAGAGAAATATGAATAGGATTAGTTAGTTTTTCCCAAAACAGTAATAAGTTACACAACTGGACCGAAATCCTAAAAGGGTCAATTACAATTGGAAGACCCATTGTAACGTCGCAGTAAATAATACATAATAAAAACGTACCTTATTTTTATGGTTTACATGAGTACCAGCCCTGGTATACACATATATGGGAGAGGGATGGTTGTCTAAGGCTGCCTTATGGAGAAATGAATCTCCATCCTGGAATCATTTGAATTGTTATATAATATTCTGATATATAGTGATGTATATAGAACTAATACGCACTATGGTTATTATAAATTGTTAATGGCAAGTTAATCATTATGACCATACTGGTCAAGTCGACCGCCGAGATATTGAAGTGAAGTTTCTTTACAAATAGTTAAATCTTTATCTGATTCGTTTTACATGTTCTTTGTTACTTAATGTATGCATTGAGATAATAGAAATATATTTGGAACTTGCGTTACAAAAATGTTCATAAAAGGAGTAGACAATATTTGTTGATATTTTGACATCTTCAAATGAGTCTATAGTAACAGTTTATGTCTTACTGAGTCGGTGAATTGAGAAGAATGTTCTTGGATATTTTTTCGAGCCATGTCAGCAGGAGACATTGTATGACCAAGTCTCATAGACAACATCTGAAAAGTAAATCATGCACAAAATCACAAGGATAATATACGAATAACAGATAAACTTAAAATTTATTTACACGTTTTCAAAAGTGGCACAAATGACAATTTCAATGCGCCGATAATAACTACAGGTCATATTAAATATCTTTAAAAGCATTTTAGATGAACCAGTTATCCAATGCGACACCTTGATCAGTTGTAATATTACTACAAAAATAGAATTGAAACCCCATGAAGAAATTATTATTTTGATTATACGCTAGAATTCAAGAATCGGAATAAAACTTATTTTGAGTTATATTCCTGTAAACATATTAACACATTTGAAGATGTCCTAATAAGACCATTTACCTTTTTGCTTATTGTTAGTATAATAAAAGTTTTTCAATGAAAGTGGTATTAAAGTTAATGTAAATGTATGAACTAGCCCAAAATAAATAGGAACCAGCCTACCATAACAATATTTTCAAAGGGTTGTAAAAAACAAAGACGGACTTGAGGTCACAACTGTCTCGTAAGCACACGGTTGGGAGTAGACGTTTGGAGTAGACGTGGAGGTTAGGAAAGCTTGCAATGGATTTCTTGGCCGTATGGACTCTGGAGCCCCCAAAGGTGAAGGTATGAAAAGCATATTTTGTATTCTTATCTGTATTTCGATTAAGATTATTTATTTAACTAATTGAAGATTAAAATTTAAACGTTCAACCCCTTCCATTTCACTTTGCTGTAATCGGAGATTGGATACACTAAATGGAAAGAACTAAAATCGTTTATGATTATGCATTTTGTATATTCAAATAAATAACCACAATAAATTGATTGGACATTGCGAAAAATAAGATCTCAGAGTTCCAAACTTTGTAGTCTATTCGTTTGTTTTGTACTTCGCACATCTGAATACTTTCGAGGATGAAACCAGGTCATGTCTATCATTATTTCCAATACTTCTATGTAAATAAAATACAGAGCAAATCTGCAACATACTGTATGGTACCGTTTTGGAAAAAGTACTGTATGGTACCGTGAAATATGGTACCGTACGGTACCATAGACTAAATAGTACCGTACGGTACCGTGATTTTAGAGTGCGGATTGGGGGTGTATGGTATGTTATTTTGAGAGGTTATTTCATTCATAACTTCCATAACTTCAGATTGATGACATCCCAAACTTTTGGAAGCGTAAGATAGGAACAGCATTCCGTGCCTACGACAGGAACAACGATGGAACACTCTGCTACGAAGACTTGATGGGTATTGGTGACTATTTTGTAAAGACAGGTACTGTCCTTTTATTGCTTGGAATGTCATATAATATTCTTTGATTTTACATTTTTCTGACAGTTTAACATATTTTCTCATTTTATATGATTGGTGTAACTACTACCAATAACTGGAAAATTCTAGGTGCAATAGTTATTCTATTTTAAGGCAAAATGAATAGGAAACACGCAGATCTAGTGTACACGTCCCTGAAAAAGACAGCTGAAGGGACGGCCGATCCTCCATGTGACATGGTTACCTTCATCAGAAACATCTACGCAAACCTTATTAAGAAAGACAAGGAGCAAATAGCTAAGCTGAATCTCTTTGAAGTGTGGAACATCTGGTTCAGTGCTCTGGATGCTGATGACGACAACTACTTGACCCTTGACGAGTACAAAATATTATGGGATGGATTTGGTCTAGATCCTCGATTCGCGGATATCCAGTTTTCGTGGATGGATACGGACGGGGATGGAAAAGTGAGCCGAGAGGAATTCCAAGATGCCTATCGTGATTATGTCACAAATTTGGACACAGATGAAAATAATATAAACCGTTTCTTTGGGCCCTTGATTGAATTGTAATTTACGTGTCATATTCAAAGAACTGTTGAATAACAATTTGACAATGCTGCTATAATAAACATTAATAAACTTCACAAACTTCGTGTTAATCGGTAAAAAATGAGTAAGTACAATTGGACCTACATTTCCAAGTCCCTCAAGACGATCTTCCGTGATATTCTTTGTGGGGTGAACAGTGGCACCTCCTCTAGGTGAAGCTATTCCCTCACCTGGTTTGCGATGACCATTCTCAATGTCATCAATGAGTGATTTCACCTGTTGTACACACAAGCGAAACATAATTAGAATTGTAAAAAGGTGTCTGGGTACCACCATATATGTTGTATCAAAATTCAACTTCAATATAACAAATATTGGATTGAACAGAAAGAGTGACTGGCGTTGAGGAAAACGTGCAAAATATTTCCTCCGGTGTAATATTATTGACAGGATATTTTCAGTTGGATTTTTTGCACATATTCCCGAAAATATAATTAAAAAAAACCTCCAAAGATTTGACAACTGGAAGTTCCCATTGGACCACTTGTTAAAGCAGGTTTAAACATAAACATGTTTTAACATGGGGGACTTCCGGGTACCAAACTTATGGAGGGAGATGCTATAATATATAATACACATAAAGATGTCCTAGTATGAGACATTAAATCTAATATATATAATCTATACTTGCTATATACATTTAAATTGTAGCGTCATTTACAATATACGAATATATGCTTGTTCCAAGAACAAAATATCATATATAATATTATTAAGGAATTAAAAAGTGACATTATTTACATCTTTCACGAGCAATGTGTGAATGTGCATAGATAAATGATGAAAACTGGCTGTTTATCTAAGTATAAAAGAGAAAATAATACAAATGCGTTGGCCTAATGTTATCTACAGTGCATTTTGTTCATGTTTCTATCTCCTTGAGACACCTCTGTCATTCTATAAACAACACATAAATAAACAAAACCCAATGCAACTGATTGCTTCAAATAATGAATGACAAATGTACCTTTTTAAGATTGTATTTCTCCGCCATATCAGAAGAATCATATTGCGACTCTGGGCACTTTAATGTGCCTTGGTGATCCAGGTAACACCATTGGTTGCACAACTTATCCGGGTACTAGAAAACAGAAATAAACTGAATGTCATGTGTTTTTAAAGAAGGACAATTTTCTCAAATAGTATATAATTGTCATAACTGACTACACTAATATCAGATTCATCAAAATTAATGTACACGAAGTTGCAGTTAGGGATTCCAAGATAATCAAGATTTGAGGTTTCGGATATGTTTGATGTGTATCGAATACTTTATCGAAATTCCGACTAACCGTATAAGGCCTGTTGTATGGGAAACCATTTTCAAGAAGAAATAGTGCAATTGGTTCACATCTGTTCTCTATGGCACACATCAATGGGTCGGTAGATTCATCCTGAATACAAAGAAAATAAAAAATATGATTTATATATGATTTTGCAACCCACTTGGGTAGCAACACAAAAGAAAGAACTAGCTTATTTTAAAGAATGGACAGTTGTAACAAAGAAGAGTGCTTTCTTTTTCAATTGTTTTTTAAAGAAGTGACACTTGGCAAGCAAAAGCCAGTGTGGCACAAAAGACGGCTGGCTGCCACATGCAGTCCACTATAACTGAATTAATTACACCCTATTCACTCATTCCATAGTTTTGACAATTATACATTTTAGCAGCCCCGCGCCCACTGCCATTATTGGCCACACCGCTCCGAGCCATACAACAAACACGTTGTTAATAATGTTTAGATTCTTTCACTCATGGTGAGGATTCTCTTAAACCAGAGACAAACTGTTTTGTATGTCTCTGTTAAACTTAAAAAGTGTAGCTAGAGAACTTTTTCAAACGAATACATATATTTAAAGTGCAGTAGCCTATTTGCTATGGTTCATAAACTTTTTGGTGCTAGTAATTCTCTGTGTTACAAATGTTTGACCTTGTGATAAAAAATACGTCGAATCGAATTCATTTCACAGTTTCCGTTAAATCAAAATGTAGATGCAATAAAATGTCAATTGCTTTAGTGGTTGTTTAATATTTGGTAATACATATTGCAAAGTTGCATCGTTTCTGGCAACATGAAAAAAACAACAGTACAGCGAAGCAATTCAACGGGGAACAAATTCGCTAACATATTTGCTGATGTACAGTCGCATCTAAACATATGGCAATATCTATTCATAAATTTATTGTTGAACCAAAATAAACAGGATTTAACTGATAGGTGGATTGTATAATATGTGATACTAAACTAACTACTGTAGTAAAAGCAAGATACTTTAAATAAAATTTAACAGAGCATACATAGACCGATCTCAGTCATAACATGTAGATATATACCTCCAATATATTCCCTATATACAACTGTTCAGCCTATAAGGTATCACTGTATATAACTTTTCATTTCTTGTCGTGCCTAATTGGCAACACTCCTGGTATCTATAGGGCCAAATGACATTAATTAATAAGCAAGGTGCATCTTTGCTAGAGGGCTCGTACATGATATAAAAACTTTATGTGGTTTATGGTGTCATCATCAACTCTCTGTAGCTTTGCAATACAACAGGTAAGTTTTTATACAGATATATACAAAACGTTCTCATTTATAAATTAAAATTTTTTGAAAGCAAACATTTGTGAAAAACATCCCTTGGTGCTGATTTAAATGAATTAATGTTCAGGACACAAAGGATTAGACTAAAAATAGTTTTGAAAGTCTTAGCTTTGTGACATATTTTAAACTCATATATCGTACTGTATGTCATATCCAGTCTCAAATGGGCTGGGGAAATCTTAAGTTTTAATTTGTATATGATAGTTTTATGTTATTCTTTAACACCTTTTCGATTTAGCATGCAGTGAACCAGCTACATACTGTCAAATAAGTTACTCCTCAACGGCAATTTTTGCCGTTGCTCTAGACCAGGTACATGGCACATAACACGTCTTAAAATCAGATCATTTTTCAAACGATATCATTTTTATCGTCAAGTTGAAATTTGATATCTACGATGCGATAAAATGATATCACGAGAAATGATCTGATATTGGGTTTATCATTTATTATTGTATTTTCCTTTTGGCACTTGCGTAAACAATCATATTTATAATATTTTCTAGATCTCAATTCAGTATGATGAAGTTAGTGTGCCTAGTAGTCCTTGTGACAGTCACCCTTGCCCATCCAAGCCGTCGCTATGGTTACGCAACCCGTTACTACAGCAATGTAGGATACACTGGATACGGTATGACAAACTACGTGGGCATTGATATTTTCTGTTAATTTTAGACAAATTGGCTTATATTAATAAAATACTGTCTGGCTATATCTGGCCACAGAATGAAATGAAAGATTTTTCGTAACAAAAAGTTCACAACCCAACGTTATTTTTATTAATATAAATGAGGGATAAGCGCAAAGGAAAACATCTGAGGAAACAAAAACTTTAAATAATTATAGATGCAGCAAAGCATGAGGCAGGCGAGGCCTGAACTGCCTCGATGAAACGCCGTCGTAGTTATAAAGAAAAATATTAATTCAGACGTGTTTCTCTTTAAAACTTAAATATGAGGTCCCATGACTGTGATTTTAACAATTTAGTCAAAGTTGCCTCGCCAATTCAAATTAACATCGCCTTTGAGATCCTGGTTATTGGCTTCATCATACATATGTTTAACAAACTGACAAACTTACAGCACTGCATGTTTGCAATGTTTTGATTTTGATCTACATTCTCATAAAATAAATGTCTCGCGAGATATGGTCCATGCGAAGCAAGAGGTCAAATGTCTGATATCTGGATATCATAATCTTTAAATAAAATGACATCGAAATTCTAGCAATTTCCTGACTTATCAATGTCTCTTTTTAAACAGGTAACGCCTACCAGAACAGAGAATATGTGCCATACGGAAATGGCTACCCATACGCCAATGTTGGACCCAACAAAGCTGTCGTCAAATCCCCATCCGGACTGGTAAGATTGTAACATGATTTTGACAATTTTAACAAGTTTAAAACCTCAAATTTAGAAATATGACTTGTAAAACAATACCAAAATATTGGCAACACGTAAGGAGCTATCCGTGAATCCATCAAGAGTACATGTAATTGGTATTTACAACGTATTTGCGAATTTCTAACCAAACAAATTAATTAATTGTATAATTGTATTTTATCGCATCGCATCGTATCGTATCGTATCACACGTATATGTATTGCCTCACTCATATGAGAGAGAATACATCTACAATATATTATAATTAACATAAAATATACATAATAGTGTATCACTAAAACATGACCTACTACATTGTACTTCTAGCTCATTGGAGACAATGGTGGCTATGTCAGCGCCCAATACGAGAAGGTCGTAGGACCCAACGATGCTGCTATCAGAGGAGATACTGATGGAGACAGAGATCTTGTACGTAAATAGGCATTTAAGCCAATAGCATGTATACATCAATACCACTATCGTCAACTTATTAGTGTATTAGTTAAAAGGATCCACAAGTGTGGTTTTAACCACAATTTGATGAACCCATGTAAATGAAATAACTGCATAAGCTTATACAACCATACGTATCTGTTTACATAGGTTGTTGGAGACAACGGCGGTTACATCAGCGAGGCATATGATAAAGTAGTAGGACCCAACGATGCCGTTGTCCGTCCAGAGATCGTAAGTATCAATATTAATACTGTTCGGAATACTTCATTTAAAAGTAGATTTCCATTAAGAAACTGAACGGAAAACACAAATGAACACCATGCAAAAACATAATGGTCAATAAAATGTTCAAATCGTAGTGTAGGCAGTATTTCGGTTGCTAAACCTTTTAGAGGAGCGTTAACGCGTGCACCCATTCAACCAAAATACGAAGTCTATTTGGAAATGGTATTTAGGCATACTTTTGCACTAAACCTCCAGGTTCTTGAATTGTTCGAGAAATATATGAAAACAACTTTCAATCTTCAACTCTTTTACAGATCCGTGGAGACAACGGAGCTTACATTGATGTGGTAAACGGACGTGTTGTCGGAAACAATGGCCGAGTTGCTGGATACGCTTATGGATATTAAATGTGCAATAATCTATTGTTTGAAATATATAATTGATTACCTAAAACTACTTAATAGTTGTGTTCATGAAATGAGAATAATTTCTATAAGCCAATGATTACGTAATGTCTAAACAAAATATTCAATTCAAACTTATCACAATCCAACTACTTAGTAATAATATTTCTGTTCTTAAAATGACGATTCACCTGAGAGAGAATCTGTTGAATGGCAGTTGAGTCTTGGACAACCTGTAATGTTTCCTGCACTCCACTCAGATCATTTTTCCCTATGCATTCCATCAACTGAAACAATGAAAGATCAATGTTAATCTAGACCTTTGACAACATGCAATTTGTTAGCTCTCCATCCGGGTCACTCTTCCCCATACACATGCATTCCCTCAACTAAAACAATAAAACAGCTATGTTAATCTACAGGTCGTTGACAGCATGTAGCCATGTAATGTTTCCTGCATTACACTCAGGTCAACCTCCTCTATAAAATCCTTCAACTAAAGCAATAAAGCATCTTCATTACATAGTATTGGGATAATGTTTACGTTATTCAATTATAGGCATCATTACACATATCAAAGCATTCGTATCATTATAAAAACATCATCATCATCATTTTGCTGTTTTGCGTGTATCATTTATTATTAAGAAAAATGATATATATTTTATCGAACAGGAAATCCTCGGATGTATAAATATAAACAGATAAATGACGACATGAAGACATATTGTAGATAAGTGAACATTTAATAGTATTTACCATAGGCTTTTTGACAACATAATATAATGACATAGGGATCATCATATACACCTTGACATTTGTATAACGGGTACTATTCTCTTGTTGATATTCCGGGTGTCCCAAAAAGTTATACCAAAATGAAATGGGAATAACTCCTTTTCTTTCGTCAAATCTTTTCACATGATAAATAGAATTCATTTTCAAATTATCAGATAGAATTCATAGAGATCTGTAAATTACTTACTGATCAGAAATGTTAGATGACAAGCTCTGAATGACCTCAGTCTCAATCGATGAAGAGCTGAATGATATTTTAAACATGGGAAATGGGTGATGGTGATGAAACAAGCTTTTATCCTTATAATAAGTGCAAAGAGGTACCTTACCTATTGAAACTTTCAAATGTTTAGCATGAACAAATGGGTGGTGGTACTTTTCTCTAAAATTAAATAGAGTAACTTGATGAAAGTTTCAGATATTTATGATAATCAAATTGTATCTCAGACGATCAAATTTCAAGAAAATTCGTTCATCACCTACAGAATTATTCCATGTTTGTCTCGGAATGACTTTGGGACACCCCCAAGTTCAACTCTCTATAATATGTACAATCATGGGTCGCGTCTATTGGCAAATCAAAGGTAGAGTGTATAGGGAATCTTATTATTATTTGGTGCCTTGTGTTTCATACATTTTCACATTATGTAAATAATTAAATACAAAGCCATCTTATTACGATAGATTCAAGGATATACTTATGAAATAACATAACTAGGCCTATACAACCTATTAAACAATTCATTTGTAAGCTGCAAATAGTTGATTACTGAGTTATTTTATTGCATGTGTAACACCAAGACACAATTAAATTGACATAATAGTAATACGATTGATGTGACTCAATGTCAATTTTATATTTGTGTAAAATGAATATTCAAACAAATAATATATTATTCAACATCTACAGGGAGAAATTATCGTATGATACTGCAGATAAACTCTGTATATTTCGACAATGGTGATTAAAGGTGTCCTTGAGTGTATAGTCATTCTGATTATTTGTTCCATCATTCGAGCAGAGTATGCAGGTAATACTTACTTTAATATGAAGATTTAAACTAAGGCAGACTTACACATACGATTTTTACGAAAGGATTTTATAGTTAGATTACAGGTAGTAAATATAGAGTTGTCTAATTTCTGTATATATTTTGTCAAATGACGATTATAGGGTACCGTTATAAGAATATATTCCAAAGTTATAAGATTTATGACAAATAACATTAATAAGTATCCAGGATATGTTTGTTTTCATTGCACAGATGTAGGAATCTCAAAGACATTTACTTAAATACTGATCTGTCAGGGTTCAAATTCCAGTATCGTAGACTTACAGAATCTTTAAAATACAAATTACTTTGACATCATTGATCTATTTCGCATATTTTCACATATTTCGAATGGTCAATGCCTCGTGTGTCAGGCAAGCATAGTTTTCTTACTAGTCACATGTGTGACAGTGGGTGGAGAAACAAACTATACCATACATATACAAGGACTCGGAACATTCTTGATTTATAGTGGGGAAACTTGAAAACGATTAAGTACAGTCTAATATTGCAGAACACTCCAAATACGATGGAATCACATAGCTAAACGAGTTTAAGCCCTAACACAGCAATATATCAGAATACAAGATCCATTTCAGATTATGATGTCCGACTCAGTGGCGACGATGGCAACTATGGAAGAGTAGAGATATACCTGAATGGAACATGGGGAAGGGTGTGCAATGATGAATGGGATATTGAAGATGCAAGAGTTGTATGTAAACAACTAGGATTTGATCAGAAACACTCATATGTTCCTTATAATAGAGGTGATTATGGAGTTTTCACGATATTCCATTTAAAAATAAGAACAAATACAAGTTGGTCAGATTAGGTTTGATTTTAATTAAGACTACCACAAAGACTCCGATTTTAAGATTCTAGTATTTAGAAACCAGATATGGTGATCGTTTATAGTATTGATAGTTAAATTCAGGAACTCCGGGAAGAAATCACGCACAGTATGGAAAGGGACGTGGTGCGTATGTTATGAGCAAAGTAGAGTGTACTGGATCAGAAATTCATCTCTCTGAGTGTAAGCATCAGATACAGGGGGAGAAAACAAGTAAAAGGTGTAAATTAAAGGTAAAGAGTTTCTGTACAACCTGTTCATATCCAGAAATTGAATCACAGAAAATGCCAAACCCACATTGCAACATCTGCCCTTGGAATACAGACAATGTTTATAATAAACGTTCACAAAGTCACGATAAACAAAAAGATTTATTTAAATATCAGCAGAAGAGCGAACGGGGAAAAACTAAAAATGGAAAAATAAAAATCTAAAGTATAATCAGTCATAAGAAAACAAACCCAGAACATATAAACTAACTAATAACCCAACTAATAATCTAATTATCCATTAAAAATTAATCTATTAAAATTTCACAGGCGCCGCATGATGCCATTGTCACATGCAAGACCATTGTCAGACTCGCAGGAAAGAAACGTACGAAAACATCAGGGAGACTAGAAATCTATAAGAACTCTAAATGGAGACCTGTATGTTACTCTTCAGTCATTGGTCCAAAGATTGCGGAAAAGCTATGCGCCACATTAGGAATCGTTGGTGTGAATCCTATTACTTTTCGAGGTGAACATTTCGGACGAGCAAGAAAGGTAAAACCGTGGTGGTTGTCGCTGCCCTGTGAGTATGGGAAATGTGGCATTGAAAGAGAGGTTCAGAGTTGTGACATCAACAAATATGCAAACATTGAGTGCTCAAATCATGATAGGTGGCCTAAAGGTAAGCATCCGCATTTTTCTTTTTGTTTAGTGTTATAAAATAAAAGGTAAACATTGCTCACTAAGACTCTAAGACCGGGAAAGCACATGTGTGAATGTGGTTATATATTCAATACAGAGACTACAAGAATAAAGCTTGGGAATAAGAACTATGGAGAAGTGAATGTACAAGTTGGAGATGATTGGCTACCAGTTTGTAACAGACACTGGAATGAGGGTGCATCAAGAGTAGTTTGTAAACAACAAAGATATGACCCTGACTCAGGGCGTAATTCTGGCACTTCCTTAACTGGAGTTGATAATGGCAATGTGATAGTTACTGATATGACATGCACTGGGGATGAAGAAAATCTAAGTGGATGTTCATTCTCAAAATGGAAAATCACACATCTTAGTAAAGTAGCTGATGAATGCAATGCATCATCAGATGGCGTACAAGTGTCGTGTTTAGGTGATACAATAAAGGCACGTTTGGTTGGTGGCCCAGACGAAAAATCAGGCCGTGTTGAAATATGGTATAAAAATGAATGGAGAAAAGCCTGTGATTCGAAAACATCTCTCAGATATTATTATTGGGTCAGTAGTGTGTGCAAGGACGTGAATGGAACATTGCAATACGGAAGACACCATCGAAACAGAGGACAATTTGGAAGAAGTACATCTCAAACAGGTGTTAGACTACGTTGTATTGGGGCAAAAGATCTCCAGTCGTGCAGAATAGAAGAAATGACATGCGCAGAGGATACACATTTTGATTTAGCCGTGTCGTGTTTTGATCATGAACCAGGTACAAGTAAATGTTTTGAAATAAGTACATATAAACCATTTCCGTCAGATTCGTTGTTTATACAGCAAACAGCGCATCATATGGTTCCACTAGAAACATCTCAAGGCTGGGAAGAAATGAGATGTCATAGTTTATCATAATGTTTACCCATTGCATAAATAGTAAATACCCTCCCTAATATGATATAAACCTGATTCAACCAGGTTTACACGAATATGTCATGCCCGCCCTATTTGGTTATGAACCTCGTGATAAGAATGATTTTGAGGGTGGCATTGTGAGACTGAATAAAGAGTACTGGAATGATGGAGAAACCTATACAATTTGCGGTGATAACTGGAGCATAAATGAAGCCAAAGTAGTCTGCCGGCAGATGGGTATGTTGTGACATATAATTCGGAAAATGAACTGAACAAGTCGGCAAGCAACGCCAAACAACCATGCCAGTTTAAATCGAAATTTTTAACAAAAGCTTTAACATGTGAAGTACTTAGGATCGTCGAAAACATTTTGACTCGTATGTTTTTTAGGATATGACACGACTGATGCTGCAGCCGATCAGTTCTCATTCCTGGACTGCTATGACGGTGATAAGGTGGTAATGAGCGATGTCAGTTGTACAGGGGAGGAAGCCAGTCTGTCGGAATGTAGCTTCAGCCAAGGGGAGAATATCACGTGCTCAGGTACTATGACAACTCTTTAATCCTTAATAACACAACATTAAAATCCCATGTTTGAATAGCCACAGGTATTAAAGCTGAGGTGATTTTCTCATAATAAACTATTAATTTTCATTGCGTAGACAGTTTCGATATTGTGATATGTATGAACGTTTCAGATGGTTCAAGGGCTAGTGTGTATTGTGAAAAGATACCTTTAAAGCTAACAATAAATGGTCAAGATTCTAACATGGCTGGCGAAGTAACACTTATCAGTAGTTTGGCTACTGCGTTCACTCCACATCCGATATGTTCAACTGGATGGGATGATAGAGAAGCTAAAGTTGTATGTCGCCAACTCGGTTACCCTTACGCAAATGCATCTGTTTACATGGCAGAGTATAATGCAAGTAACTATGATGGAAACGGACCTTTTTTAACGAAGTTAGGATGCAACGGAAGTGAAACCCACCTTGGACAGTGCCAATTCGAGGAGAGCTTTTCCGTTCATTCTCACGGGCATCTATATGACTTTTTAGATTACTGTACCGAATATGAATTCTTTGTGAATATGGTAGATCACATGATAGAATACAAGGATTGTGAAGGAGGACAAATTGCTGGGGTGATTTGCCAATGACTAAACACAGTTTCGAATACAATGGACAAATAAATATAGTTAAACGTGTACATTGGAACACCTCTCAATTTGAACGCATTTTCGGTCACTCATTTTAAACTGACATATTTTTTCATGTTTCAAAAGCCTTGAAATCTGATCCCTTACATATACGTATCTCGTAGTATTTCTTTACATTTGAATTTATGAAGTTATAGCAATAAATAAAATAAATTGAAAATTAGTTTAGTTCTGTAGCCTGTTTGGTCTATTAATAATTGCAAATTGATACTTGGGCATATAACAGGTATTTGGGTATTTGGGAGATAATACAAGTTACAAGTAATACAAGTTATGGGAATGATACATAGCACATGGAACAATATTAATATCTACACTATATGTTAAATTGTAATGATATTGAAGTTAAGAGTGTCAACATGATCCATGCCCAGTTCATGCCATTAATGTGGTTTACGATTTTAAATTCCAAAAAGATGAACTGATAACCTGAATAAACATCTTACTTTCTGTGTGACTTTGAAGACATCATCTTTGTGCATTCCAAGTTGAGGTTTCAAATGTGCAGTGCTTAAACTGGATGTCTGGATCCGTTTCTTGGACTGAATGTTTGTATTTGTAATGGCTTCATTCACAGGTGCATGATTTCCACTTGATATTGCATCCATCAGTTCTTTTACCTATGGAGGAATACATTCAGTATCATCTTACCCAAAAATATTCCTTTATATGAATATCTTTCCTTCATATGTTACATATATCATCCCATATTCTAGGATAAATTAACCCATCTGCGGTTATACTAAGGAATGGACCAACATAAAATATGTCCATATGCATCCTCGTTTATTTTATGTGGACAAAACGAAACGTTAATTCCTTAAATACTTAATGAAGGTTTTAGATTTTAAGACAAGGAAAAATAAATGGCAAAAGATTCTGAATTAACACGGTATTATTTAGAAATGATCTTTACATTTTTACATCTTTACAAAACCAGACTTAAATTCAGCTATTGAAATAATTCTAAAATATCTATAATATCGTCTCTGTAATATCTTTACCTTTTCAAGGTTATATTGCCCTGCTAAGCTTTCTGCACTGTATTGTGAGGGACACTGACCATCCCCATGGTCATAATAGCACTGATGATTACAGCTTTGTTCAGGGTACTAGAAAGGAAACAAAATATGAAAACAATTGTTGATTATTACATTTTAAATCTTTTTGTAATAAGCTTTTATTCCCATCCACTGATATATGAACTAAAGACAACTGACACTTCTTTGGTAATGGTCTTTATTTTTGTTCACTTAACAATAATTTATTCATCAACTGCTTTTGAAAGCAATTGATTCCAGAGTATACTTTCAGTATACGCGGGAACAATATTACCGTAAATAGGAAAAACATGTGATTAACAACAAAGTAGGATAACGATATGTTTTAATAAAAAATGATATGAATGGGTTTGTTGTAACATTTTTCAAGTGATTCCTCAAAACAGTTAAGCTACCCCAATAATAATAAACAACAAGGCATTAACATGCAAAATGTAACCACCTGCCATTTGTTACAGTCAGAGAATGTCAAACACCAACCACCAAATGCCATCCACAAAAAAGTTGAAAACTATAACAATATGTCACCACTTAATACGGTTAATAAAATAAATTCTTGCAATCAATTTCAAGTGATTCCTAGTGAAATATTTCAGTTACGCCCACAGTAATAAATAGAATCAATAAAAACTTACTGTATACAATATTTTGAAGTTGAATCCTTTCTCTATAAGATGTATGGCTATTGCCTCATTCTGCTGTTCTATGGCTTGAATCAGGGGATCAGAACCTTCCATCTGAAATGACAATCACAATTTTAAATAAAAACATTCTGTCATGTTTTTTAATCAATTGAACAAAGAAATTGGGGTTTCGGGGGGTTGCTTCACTCTTTCTGGTTATGCGATTATAGATGTTCACTTTTCAGTTGCATTTCTCTTTGTGCATTGCATTTACACAATACATATGCATTCACCAACACATTACACTTTGCACATACACACTGAAAAACATTTCCGAATTTTTATAAAATCACACAGATACTGCCTGGCTTCCAAGATGCAAAAATAATTTGTATAGATAGTGTACCTTGAACACCATTTTTTATGAATGCTGGGGACTCAGTATTAAAAGGATAATTTCAAAATATATAGGTCTGGGAAAGGTTTAAGGCACACTGCGTCGCTATAGAATGAATTGCGCTACTATTTTCACAATTGTATTGGTATTTGGTGTCAAATACACATATCTTGGTATATTTGAAGTCCCAAAACGGCTTAGTTTCAGAAATATCCCAAATTTAAATTCAAAAATGACCGTTAGCTCCGCACCCTCCGCTCATTTGCTCCGCACCCAATATTTCCCACAGGCTCTGTCTGCATAGGGTGTACATGGGAGAAATTGGTTTATTATTTTCAAATATTACTTTAAAATGGCAATGGGACGAGTTAAGTAGTAAAATACAACTTAAAGCATGTAACCTGTTCACAGATTGCATTGATGTGTTTCTGATCTTTCACTGGCCTTAGGATCTTCACAACCTCTTTAATGTCATTCTTTCCAATTGCTTCTTGAAGCTGGAATATAAAATTAGAGAATCATCAATGGTTATGTAATTGCCATTTGAATGTTGAGTTTGCATCTTGTTCTTCATGAATGAGATGTACTTTTAACTAATGACAAATTACATGTATATCTACCCAAATGAGTAAAAATACTTCAAGTTGATATTCATAAGTGAATATAAAGCATATTCATACAATATCATTATATCCCATTTATCAAATGAAATGTTTGAAAAATCAATAAAAACAAACATGTGTTCAGATACTAGATTAGTAAGTAATCCATCTTACAAGCTGATATAATAAGTAATATTATATTTATATTTTATACTATATTTGTTATTGTTCTCTAATACTATTGTATTAAAACATTTTCAATATCATAACAAAACTAACCAGAAGTGCTAATGCTTTGATTTCTCCTTGCTTTAGATTGCCATCATTCCCCTTATCTTGGCCTATATGGTCCTCGTGTTCTATTGGAGATGGCATGGCGGGTTACGAGTAATCTCGGATGAGTTTAGTATATATCCTATCTTGAATATTGAGGCTTATCTACCATCCTTTCTTTGTATTAATGCATATTTGTATTAGCATCCGTGATTCCTTCCAATGAGATTCTGGAATCCAGGCATCATCAAATATCTTTAATGCAACACAGTAACAAGTCGTAATCAATGTAAAATAAAATTTACAATTTATGTTATTATTGTATATCCTTAAAATGTCAAAACAACTGCTCAAGTGCTACTCACAAAACAAAATACACGGATCAATTGGATAACATCAATAGAATTAGATATAATTACATGGCCTAGCTGAAGCTTTCAATCTTGAAATTACAGTTGACCTTTCTTATTACCTACATACAAAAGAACACTGATCAGAAACAATAACATTGGTACTACCTTAACTGTCTTACCTTGTGGCTGATTCTGACATCAGATCAACATTGATAGAACATATTAAACTAGTCTAACTGCCATTGCAATATCTTTTAATGAAAGGTGGCTGGTATCCAATATCGCACAATGTTTGATTGATACAGTCAATAAAAGGAGTCTTAATATTCAAATAACACCAGTTCAATATATTTACCCAACCTTTGCTTATGTTTCTATGTAGAGCTTTTCAGGTTTTTATGATTAATTATTTACTCTCGTCATTTAGTACTAGAAAATGTTTGCTATCGCTATGCAGAATGTAAACACTTGTATAGCGATGCATTGATTTTTACCTGGGGATGAGGGTATTCCCTATAATCAGTTCTTTGGGATTTATACACTCCAATACAAGGCAATAACATGACAAAATGTCACCACCTAGTTGCTCACAATGTTATTAGTTCAAACTTAAGTCAGATTGGAATTTCTGAGAACTCTGTAGATGATTTAAAAAAAAGAAATTGGTCAATTTGAAGCAAGTTTCTTCGACCCTGAGAAGGTGAAATCTCAAATCTAAAGTCAGATTTTAACTTCTGAAAATTTGTAGGGATTTTGATAAAAATAGGTCAATTTGAAGCAAATTAAAAAAAACTTTTTAACCTTGAGGTCAAATCATTTTTGACCTTAAAAATGTCATTGAAGGTCAAATCTCTGGTCAAATTTGAACCTTTCAGAACTTGGAGATGATTTTGAAAAAAAATTGGTCAATTTTAAGCAAGTTGAAAAAAGACCTTTTTGACCTTGAGAAGGTCAAATCATTTTTGACCTTGAGAATGTCATTGATGGTCAAATCTATAGTCAGATTTGAACTTTTGAGAACTTGTAGATGATTTTGAAAAAATTGGTTAATTTGAAGAAAGTAGAAAAAATACCAAAATTTGAATCATCTGAAAACTTGTAGATTATATGGAAAGTCTAAACAGTATTTGTTAAGTTTTTGAAGTTTTAAGAATTTGTTACAGACGCCAACCACCTCCACAAAAAAACGGAGCCATCACTTCTTGGCGGTGACATAAAAACTAATATGACATTCAATATAATTTCTTATGATATTTAAATCATTGAACTCACTTTATGTTATATTAGATAAATTATTCAAATATTGATTTTGTCAAATACAGATTTGGACAATATTCCAAAATTGCAATGAATTTAAATTAAAATGATGATGGGATCTGGAGAGTGAAGTAATCTTATTATAATTTACTCCATAAAACATTTTCGTTTCATAGAATATAGCATGCATCATTCCATATATTATGGATAGGTTTTTGTGTAAAGGTAATTATCCAGATGAGAGAAGGTATTTACCAGTTTCACCCCCAGGTCGCTAATTCGGGTTAACTCATGGCAGGTATATAAAAAAGTTCCCTTGAAAATATGTCCAGTAAAAGAGAATATTATCTGCCCAACACAAGAAAAGATATTTCAATTTTTGTGATTTTGTAACATGGGGTCTATGGGGAATCTCCCTGACCTAGAAGTCACATTTTCAAAGAAGCTTAAATTTTCAAAGTTGGTACATACTTTTTTAACGACATTTCTAGATGCAATTTTACATGTAGATTTCAAATATGATATCCCTTTAACTAAATTTTGAATATTTAATGAAGTTAATCAAGATTATTTCTACTTGCATATAGTATAGGTTATTAAAAAATGTTTTGAATAGCTACTGATATCCATTATTGTGCATTTTATAGTATAGTGCTTTGGAGATTCAATAGAATGAAAATATTTCTGGGACAGGCAATATTTCCTGATACATCTCACTATATTAAAACAAGCCACAGGGTGAACAGAATCGCACCCTTGAACAGAATACACTTTTCGGGATGGAAAATTCAAAATGGCCACCTTAACATTTACCCAAACTGCCTAAAAACTAATCAGTTCTAAACTTTCCATAGAAACATCTCTAAAATTTAAGGATGAATCCATGAAACCTGTAAACAACCCTCAAGAGACACGTTTTAAGGTATTACTTCACAGTGTATCAGCTTTTTTTCTATAATTCAGATTTTCCTGAAAAAAATCCTGGTAAAAGATATACTGATGTATTACAAAATATGTGAAAATTGGAAAGATTGACCGTTTAGTTATTTGTAAAAAAATGTTTTAATTTAACATTGCTCTCAATGGGAAATTCTTTTTTATTTTTTAAAACAAGCCTTCACAGACACGATTTTAGGACGAAAAATCCAAAATGGCCGCCTTAACATTTACTAAGACTGCCGAAAAACTAATCAGTTCTAAAATTTTATAGGTAGAAATATCCCTGAGAATTTCAAATGAATCCCTTAAATGGTTTGGCTGGAACTTGTAGACAAGCCTTGACAGACAAGATTTTAGGACAGAAAATCCAAAATGGCCGTCTTAACATTTATCCAGAATGTCGAAAAACTAATCACTTCTAAACTTTCATAGGTAGAAACATCCCAAAGAATTTCAAATGAATCCCTCAAACGGTTTGGCTGGAAACCTGTAGACAAGCCTTGACAAACAAGATTTTAGGAAGGAAAATCCAAAATGGCCGCCTTAAAATTTACCCAGAATGCCGAAAAACTAACCAGTTCTTAACTTTCATAGGTAGAAACATCCCTGAGAATTTCAAATGAATCCCTCAAACGGTTTGGCTGGAAACCTGTAGACAAGCCTTGACAGACAAGATTTTAGGACGGAAAATCCAAAATGGCCGACTTAACATTTACCCAGAATGCCGAAAACCTAATCAGTTCTTAACTTTCATAGGTAGAAATATCCCGGAGAATTTCAAATGAATCCCTCAAACGGTTTGGCTGGAAACCTTTAGACAAGCCTTGACAGACAAGATTTTAGGACGGAAAATCCAAAATGGCCACCTTAACATTTACCCAGAATGCCGAAAAACTAATCAGTTCTAAACTTTCATGGGTAGAAACATCCCTGAGAATTTCAAATAAATCCCTCAAACGGTTTGGCTGAAAACCTGTAGACAAGCCTTGACAGACAAGATTTTAGGACGGAAAATCCAAAATGGCCACCTTAACATTTACCCAGAATGCCGAAAAACTAATCACTTCTAAATGTTCATAGGTAGAAACATCCCTGAGAATTTCAAAAGAATCCCTCAAATGGTTTGGCTGGAAACCTGTAGACAAGATTATTCGGGACGCCTGCCCGCCCACCCAACCGCCTGGCAAACTGATTACAATATAGCATTTTTGGGTGCGATAAAAATCTTAAATGAATCCTCCTCAGTAAAGATATTTATGTTTCCTTCAAAAGCCTCGCTCAAAAAGTATTGTCGTGATAAGGAAACAAATGTCATGCTGTACATCAATCCTTTGAATATGTTTTTGTTAAGGGTTTAAGTAAGGAATATCATGTTAAAAAATTTTAAAATAAAAAAGCTTTCTTGTTTTTGTTTCTCCACCTAGGAACTGGATAACATATATGATTTGAAAATTACATACTAATAACAAACACTGATATTTTGCTACAAAATATATTTCATAATGAGCACCTCAATAAATAGTTCAAACAGAATAAATGAATGACAGTTTTGTGAAGTCATGAATCAATGTACAGTAAATGTTTTTGAAAAAAGAAGAATTCAGTTTTTTAATAATAACTTTAACCTCAAACCATTTTCTTTTATGTATATCATCTGTATTTTAACATATATCACTTGAACATAAGCATTCAAGATGAGAGAATCTAAATTTTCTCACATACATTAAAATCCATAAGCAGTTGTTGTGATAAATGGTAGAACACTCAACAAAGATCCGTCGGTTATCGAATATCTATACTACATCTTAGCTAATTTATACAGAGATCGGGATCATTTGTCAGCGAACACCATGATTAACAAATATATTACACATACATAAATAAAGCATTATTTAATATAAGCTTTACATTAGTCCAGCATATGGTAGAGGAGTTGTCTTTCAAACCAGCAACTGCTGCTTTAGGCTACTGGCCTAATTTCCTTTCTTAAATAAATATTATGACATTTATTTTTTACCAGAAACATTGATTTTGTCAAAAGCCATAGCAGAAGGAATCAAAGACATACGAGTAATGTCATTTGTAGCCTAATACAATCAAGTTAAGTGAATAATAACTGATAACATATAACTTTAGATTAACCTACATTTGCAACAGACCAAAAAAACATGTACATATAATTCAATTATACAATGGTCCCAAACATTCATAAAAGCACAATAATTTCACTAGAACTTGTGAAAAAGTACACAATGCACATTTATGAATCCCTTGTATGTCACTTCATCTTATACATCTTCATGAAATTTTCCACTAAATAAACTGTCAAACCATCTCTTACATATCAGTACAGGCGAAGTACTTAATGAACGGTTGCAAATTCCCTCTTTTCATCTTGAAATAATCAGCAGCGAACGAAGTGAAGAAACAACACATTTTGTATATTAAAAGTACAACAAACAACAAAGGATGTTTCTGAGGGTACATTAAATTATCATAAAAAATGTCACAAATTTTGCTCATAGCATTTCTTGTTCCTAAAATGCTAGAAAGATTCTGCCTTTATTTCATCATAGTCTAAATGCTTCGATTTTTAAGCTTATTTGACAATGTTTTTGAAAAACAGACACTCTTTTAAATTCTAATGATTTGAAACACCCTCTGTTCTCTGATGTCAATTTAATATTCATTTAAATAAAATATCAACCTAAGCTCTCATGTTTTTTTCACAGAGAGAAGTATTAATTACAATTTTTAGAAATTCTAATCATCATCTCGAAAGATGTTTAACATTTAACATAAAGAAGAAAATCTGACAAGCACATAAAGTGTTTCCAAAGGAGACTGCACGGAATTGGTATATACACTTTATAACAAACGGCAAAAACTTTGCAACCAAATTATTTTCAGCATTGTATCTTCTCTTAATAAGGCCCCGTTATCTTAAATGAAAGTAAAGCCACATTTTCCATTGTCCCTCAAAATAAATACTCTGAAGTACTCTCAATTAAAAGCCCATGGAGAATTTATTTGAATCTGAAATATATGCTGTTGAATGAAAGATTATGTTACAAAAAGCTAATAAAAAGTCATACAAAAGTAGATCATTTTGAAATAGTTTAAAATAAATGATCCATGGGCCTTAGTCTAAGAAAATCGTGTACAAACCTACTACATAAGTTTCTAGAAAACTCTTTTGCATGTATTTACTTCGTACAATTTCAAAGTTCATAACATATGTTATATTTAACATTTCTAAACATTAAAACATTTACAGTTTTTTGCATTACATGAGGTAAATTACATTTTCAGTTATTGTGACAAGTCACAAACTTTGTTGTAGTTGTATTGCACATGTAGCTATAGAATATTTAATAAGAACACTTTCCATTTCAAATAGGCCGACATTAGACTGAGTCTCGTCAACCCCTAACAGTTTCCAATATCTTAAACTAGCATTAAAAGAGAATGGGATGCATGGGGCTGACTAGATAGAAATTGCAAGATACACTAACTAATACATATGTAAGAATCTGTAAATGACACAATATAGATTGTGTCTTACAATATTTTGTTCACAGCTAGTACATAGTTTAAATTCAGGACATTAACAGATAAACACTAGGGATAAAATTCATAATATTTCACTTGATGACATTACATAATATGATATTTCACTTGATTATATTACATTTTATGATATTTCACTTGATGATATTTTAATTCAATGTTCATTCTAAATGCACTGAATCAGAATGCTTGAAATGAGGTAGTTAACTAAAACACTTTTGATTGTAAGATCTAGCTGCTGCTTGGGGTAGCCCACCATATCAAATATGACGGTAATGACATGAGACTAAACAACTACTTCCTGTATACAATACATGGTACAAAGCATTAGGAGTTTGCATTCATTATATCAATTAATATCATAACTGTACTCATATTTTTTTATACTCCTTTACATTCTTTTACAAACTGAAACAATATTGGAAAATTAAAAAAGACTTTTGAATTGAAGCAATATTGTCATGTGATGAGAAAAAATATTGTGAGAAAAAATGGAAATAGCACAAAAAAGGTTAATAGTGGATGTCTTAAGCATGCTGTTAGTGCAAATTGTAAACCTCCTTATCTACACATATGGGCCTACTTGTTTTTGTAGTCGTCAAGGATAACATGCTGGTAGTATCCCATAATGCATCATTTTATAGGAAATATCCCATGATGCAACATTTTACAGATTTGTATCCCATGATGCATCATTTTACAGGAAATATCCCATTCTGCAATATTTTACAGATTTTTCCCATGATGCAACATTTAACAGGAAGTGTCCCATGAAGCATCATTTTACTCATAGTGTATGATGATGCTTCAATGCATCACATTTGTAAACCACTATGGTACTCATATGCTCATACATATACAGGTTCGCTGGAATCTGATTGGTTATCAGAGTTGTCCACATTATTTTTCTGTCGCCAAATTCCAACTGTACGGTCACTGAAATCAAAGGTAAGGAAGGTTAGTTAGGCACTCTACATGCAGGGTTAGATTGAACAGATTATAACGATCCTTCCAGTGTTAGATATAATGGAACAATGAAAATCGAATAAGATCATGTATCATATATTACCATAGCTCATGTTTCAGATAACAATACCTTAAATGCTACAAATGTTTAGATGTATCAAATAACAGTAAATGAAGACAAAAACTTGTGTATTGAAAAAAAGAAGTCTTTGACAAAGAAACTGAAGGAAATATTTTCAAATCAAAAAAAAATGAAGTCAATCATGCTAAATCGATACAAGTGTAAATTTCCATCAAAGAAAGACAAAATGTGCATGCAAGGTAAAGAAAATAGTTTAGGGATAACTACAATTAATGTTGTAAATCTTCATAATGAAGGAAATAAAACAATACAATACAATACAATACAAGTTAGTAAATCAAAAGTGTCAACCAAAAAATCAGTATGAAGGAACTGAGGTTGAATTCATTTTTATTTTCCAATAAATTGCAATGGAAAATGATCATAAAATGGTTGTTACAAAACTTATTGAAATCATTTATTAAGGTCTAAATTGTCATTAATAATTGATATGTAAGAAATCATGGTATATGAACTTAAAAAAATAAAATAAAAAATTATAATTCCAAAATATGATGACATTAAAAGCTTCTAAAGGCAACATTGAAAGCTGTGGATATTGCAAATGAGATGTGCACTTGAATGATTCAGAATATATGTGAAACAAAAATGTGAAATAAAATGTGAATATCAATACAGGGCATGCCAAACACATGCAGATAGTGTAGTGTAACAGTTGCATTGTTAGTGCAAACTTTGGATTTTGGTCCCTCAAGTATAATTCTTTGGACCCATCTTTTTGACTCATCCAAAATATGGAGGCTTATAAAAAGGCTATGAAGAAATACATGCACACTTTTCACATTATTCCAAAATAGACTTTGACTTGTTTCATTTCAAATCTGTCCTTGGTACATATTTGATATACATTGATATATATACATGTATCTTAATCAAGGTTTGCTCTATGCTATTGAGGTTTCTAGTTCTAAAAAAATTTAAATAAAAAAATACTTTTTTTCAACATTTGCTTTGGAGTTCAGATAGGCTCAATGTTTTCAAAGAACCCTAATGTCTCCTATTACTCAAGAATTAGAATTTTCTCTCTCTAATACAAGACTCTCTGTTAAGACAGTTTTAATGTTTTGAAGTAGAGATTTGTCCACTTTAAAACAAGACTTTCTCTCTGCTCTTTGAGCTTCTTGTTCTAATGTTGTAAGTGTTTGTATTCTCCTGGTCTTGATGGTTGTATGTGTTGTAATTGTTGTCAATGTTGTATGACCAGATCTTGATGCCACATTCACTATGTAAGCAAAGTGCAACATAAATACACAGCTAAAATACAACTGGAATGCACAGCTATAATACAGATGGCTCATTAAAATTCAGCTAAAACATAGCTTGTTCATTAAAACACAGCTGAAATACAACTGAAATGCACAGCTATAATACAGCTGATTCATTTATGCACAGCTGAAATACAGCTGGTTCATTAAAATTAAGCTTCAATATAGCTGGTTCATTCGTACACAGCTGTAAGACAACTGATTTATTAATACACAGCTGAAGTAGAGCTGGTTTATTAATATACAGCTGAAATACAGCTGTAACACTATCGAGTATTCAAATGGATGATATCAAGCTAATCTGCATCACAAAGAAGCGAAAATCAAATACATAATACAGAAAATGATTTGAAAATAAAAAGAGGAATATAAAATAATTTGATAGTAAGCAAATAATACTGCTATATATTTAAAAGGGAAACTTTTGTTGACATCAATCACATTTGAGTCATCCCAAATGTTTCACACTACATTCTACACATAATCAATATATTCAACTGCTATTTTAGACTGCATACCCATTCTTCTCAACATGACTAACATTTTTAACTGATTATTTTTGTGATATTATGTATAATGGCCTTGTACAACCCTCCTACTTAATGCCTTACGTTTAGAATCTAGTGTGAAACATGAATTGATGCCCCACAGGCCTCTGACTTACTTTGATGCAGTGAATATGCAGCTTGAGTTGGTTGTTATAGCATTTATTGGGCTGGAATGTGCTTTGATCTCCCCTAGCTGATTGCAGTTGTCCACGCTCCATAACTTCAGCATGCCTCCACGACAGCCACTTAGAACTGAGGTACCTCCTGGCATGAATGCCAGCCCACAGATCCAGTCTTTGTGGGCCCCATTGATGGACTGAAAATATTCAAGTTGTCATATAAGATGGTGTCAACAGTACCATTGATGGACTTGAAAATATACAAGTTGTCATATAAGATGGTGTCAACAGTACCATTGATGGACTTGAAAATATACAAGTTGTCATATAAGATGGTGTCAACAGTACCATTGATAGACTGAATAAAATACATAAGTTGTCAAATAAGATGGTGCCAACAGTACCATTGATGGATTAAAATACACGAGTTATCAAATAAGATGATACCAACAGTACCATTGATGGATTGAAATACATAAGTTGTCAAATAAGATGATACCAACAGTACCATTGATGGATTGAAATACATAAGTTGTCAAATAAGATGATACCAACAGTACCATTGATGGATTGAAATACATAAGTTGTCAAATAAGATGATACCAACAGTACCATTGATGGATTGAAATACATGAGTTATCAAATAAGATGATACCAACAGTACCATTGTTGGACTGAAATACATAAGTTGTCAAATAAGATGATACCAACAGTACCATTGATGGATTGAAATACACGAGTTATCAAATAAGATGATACCAACAGTACCATTGATGGATTGAAATACATAAGTTGTCAAATAAGATGAAACCAACAGTACCATTGATGGATTGAAATACATAAGTTGTCAAATAAGATGATACCAACAGTACCATTGATGGATTGAAATACATGAGTTATCAAATAAGATGATACCAACAGTACCATTGATGGACTGAAATACATAAGTTGTCAAATAAGATGATACCAACAGTACCATTGATGGATTGAAATACATGAGTTATCAAATAAGATGATACCAATAGTACCATTGATGGACTGAAATACATAAGTTGTCAAGTAAGGTAGTGCCAACAGTACCATTGATAGACTCAAATACACAAGTTGTCAAAAAGGATGCTGCAATCAGTACCATTGATGGACTGAAAATACATGAGTTGTCAAATAAGATAGTGCCAACAGTAGCCCTGAGGGACTGAAATACATGAGTTGTCAAATAAGATAGTGCCAACAGTACCATTGATAGCCTCAAATACTCAAGTTGTCAAATAAGATAGTGCCAACAGTACCCCTGAGGGACTGAAAATACAGTTATCATATGCAATGTTTTCTGCATTATCTTCATAAACTCCTTCAAGAATGGTGTTGCAAGATGATGAAGGAGATGTTGATCTTTTAAGACATTATATTTTCTATAATGTATCTCTCCCCAAGTCATTCGATACAAACCAAAAAATTCCAGAAATATCCCAATTTCCAGATTTAATTTAGACTGACAAATTCGATCACCTCACTTGGGAGATGAACAAGGGACTGTAAGAATAAATAATTATATCAGCAGAGAAGTAAAGAATTGTGCTCAAGTTTAGATGAGGACATCAGATTATAATTTCAATGAGATGTTTTATGAAATGCTGGATGGCATTTACAGTACAGATCTATGAAAAACAAGACAGACGGAATGCTCATCTAAAAATGTCACATGGCACCAGAGTTCTAGAATTAAAATATTTATAACATTAACTCTAAGAGGGACATCAAGGGATTTTTTCACTCTGACAAAAATAAATAAAAGGAAGACCAACAAAATGAAATCCAAGAAAGAATCAAAATGGGAAGCAAGTATAAAATATATTGCCACCATGGGGATTTGAACCACAGACCTTGAAAATTTTTATTGCATCAGGAAATATCCGTATAGGTAAGGAAACAATGTTATTTGATAGACTGGGATACCAACAATTATTTGAAAGTGATGCTCAACAAAATGCTGGATGGCATCAGGGGACTTAATAGATTCATGATCTGATTCTATGATCAGGTCAATGTAAATAAACTGCTTAGTTTAGGAGGGCGAAGTAACCCCTTAATTTGGCCAGCACAAGGTCACCACGGAAAAAACAGTGTTATATTATCAAAAATATATTATTTCAATTAACTTGAAAAATCAATTAGTGAAGTATTATAATCCATTTCTTAATGTTCAAGATTAGGTTAAAACAATTCAATGAGGAATAAATGCAAATATGAAAATCTGTTCCAGGCACTCCAGTGCCGCCATCTTTCAATAATGAAAGAACTTTTGTTAATACCATAATAAATAAACCTTGAAGTACTATTGTGTAAAATGCGAAAACAACTATCTTTCATTTCTCTCACCTTCTAAATTCTACAAGAACATTTCTTATATTTCTTATAACAAAAAAATAAACAAACTAAAAATGACAAGCAAAAAATAAAATTGTCCTTTTAAAAAAGTGCCACCATGGGGATTTGAACCACAGACCTTATGAAATTATATTGCATCAGAAAATATCCATAAAGATAACAATGTTAATTGACAGACAGGGACACCAAATAATTATTTGAGAGTGAAGCTTAGCAAAATGCTGGATGGCATCAGGGGACTAGGGTTTCATCATCTGATCCTAAGATCAGATCAATGAGGATAAACTTTAGCAGAGTTATATGTGGCGAAGTAACCCCTTAATTTGGCCAGCACAGATCTTTCTTGAAAATATGCCTTGTTATGTTATGGAAATATTTTCAGTTTCAAATTGACTTGAACATGGACAAGATTATTTAGAAGTGTATTATCCGCTATATAATGTATAATTTAAGTTGTTTAAATGATGGGATTATCATTACACACAGGATACATGCAAGTATGAAATTGTTCCAAGGCACTATGGTGCTGCCATCTTTCAATGATGAAAGAACCTGCTCACCATATACAATCAATAACTTTATGCCACATATATTGAATAGAATTGTTTTTCCATTTCCCTCACCTGCTTCAGGGACTGATCACTAAGGTCCCACTTCTTTATACATGTGTCCCTAGAGCCACTAAATAACAGGTCCCCTGATAGAGCAAGTGATTGGATACCATCATAGTGGGGTGGTTCCAGGTTGTATTTAGGCCCCAACACTCCGACTGAGTTCTCTTGCACATCAAACACCTAGAAAGTTAAAATATGACTCAGCAAAACTGCAGAAATATATTTTGAGGTGCTATGTCAACCTTTGTACTGAAAGAACACTATAAATTATGACTGAGTGTCTCACAAAGAAAACCTTGGAACATAGAGAATTTATAGTTGTAACCAAAAGTGGTTTGTTTGTAGTAGTATTAATTATCATTAATCCCAGAAGGCATCCAGTGTAACCAAAAGTGGCTAATGTTTGTAGTAGTTGTAAATCATAAATAATGTGTTCAAAGTACTATTCATGTTCAGGTTTTAATGAATTGTTACATCCCTGATTCAACAGAACAAGTAGTATATTATGTAATTGATTTAATGATATATATAGTGAAAACTATGCTCTGCCTCTTATGTGTTGATCATGAGAGCCAGACCACAGAACTGAAGTAATATATATATTGAGACACACTTTTTAGCCACTAAAGCAATGACGTCAGCAGACAGCATGTACATACATGGAACTACAAATGCAAGAAAGTGCTACAATAGTGACGTTTAGAGCCCGTTGCTATGGTAACTCTCTGACAGCATCAGTTTACCTTTATATAGTGAACTATAGAGCCTGTTACTATGTTTTCTCTATATAAATGAGTTTACCTTTATATAGTGATCTTTAGATCCAGTAACTATGGTAAGTGCATCATCGTTAGTCTCTTGCCCAACCTCGAGTACCATCACTGCAGCTTGGTGGCCACCTGTTAACTTGCCTACTGCCATGAACCTTCAATCAAAATATTTAAATGTTTAATATAATCATATGGCATCAATATGATCCAATGTATTATATATAAAAAACACCACAACTTATTATCACATGTTATATAATTTTAAGATAATTTCTTCTGAACCAACCCAAAATCTTTGACCGTATCATGCTTTGCTATAGTGACTCTATGACAGCATCAGTTTATCTTTATATAGTTTACCTTTATATCTATTTTCTTTTGACTCTTCATTGTAGTCTTAAAATAGATAGACCCTCATCAATTTGTCTTATAAGTGAGCTCTAATTTTACGCTATATTACATGTCTATGGTTGTCTCTAAATAAGGTGTTTCTTACTTTCTGAGGTCCCAAATGCGGACTGTGTTACTAGCAGCAGAGTACATGACAGATCCACCAGGGGCAAGAGAAATGTCATTAATCGTAGTCTCCCCAGGGGGTAGGGACACCAAACGTGATACTCCATCAGTAACATTCATCTGCCCACTTTGAGTTAATCCGGATGAACTAAAATACAAATATCAACGATATACATGAATTGTAAATGAAAATACATGCTGCATATAGGGGATATACTGTGAGGTTTTAGATATGGGATTTATCTAGAGAGAAGTTGCATAGACCTGTGTCATGTAATGTTTTTATATCCTTGCTGACACATTGTTCTAAAACAGAGACAAAATAATGCAAGAACCCTCAAGCCCAAAACTGGTCTAAAAACACAACAGGGGTTTAGACTTCAAGTTAATTCTTCCTTTTTAAGCAAAGTAAAAGGTGAATAGATCTATTTAGTGCATCTTAAGTATATTGTTAAAAAGTACAATACCTTAAAGTTTTTATGCATTTTGATGAGCCTGCTCTGATGTCCCACAGATATATATAGGATGTTGAGACTGTATAAAGTATGTTGTTTTCCTCACTAAAGCGAACAGCTATCACATTGTTAGGGTGGGGCCCATATGTGTCCAAATCTTGACCAGTATTTAAATCCCAAACTTTGGCATTGCGATCTGCAAAATTATAAGAGATATTTTAAATTCTGCTTTCTCTTGTCTATTCTCAGAAATTCTGACATAGTTTTTAAGAATATGAATGTTTGCGAAGTGATTCAGTTGTCATGGTATTACAACAATGAACAGAAAATGAATTGAAACTTGAAGAATTCCAAGTGAAATTGAATTAATCTTATTCAAGATAAGTTGGGAATAAACAATACTTTGTTCATCTTTATTGAAAGGATTTCTACTTGCCTTTACTACTGCTGAACATGTGTGTATCTGTAGCAAATACAGATAACACTGCTTTTGTATGGCCCTCTGCTACATGGGTGCATACCAGGGGGCTGGTCTTGAAATTGGCCTTATTATTATATGGTGCAATAACACCCCTAGGGAAACAGTCAAAATGAATATGCAGTGTAAATATCAGATTGTAGTTCATAGTTTTCTAACCACTTGCAACTTGAAATGGTACAAATTGTTCCATAGAATTAGAAATCACATTGTATTGTCTAAAAATGATGTTCATCAAATTCATTATGGTTCTATTCATTCTTTAAATATGTGTAAAAATACACCCAATATTATTTACATTATTGAAAGTATGATATATGAATTTCCACCATACCTGTTAACTTTAGGGGAACTTGGTCCAGAATGTGTAAGTCTGGAGAAAACATTGTCCTCTCGCTTTCGTGAGGTCATTGGGGACCCCATAGGAGACTCATCGGGAGTACTGTCTCTGTAAATACAAATAAATCATTGCTATCTTTGTAATCAATAATTAGGGACTAGTTTTTCATATGATTCTAATGTATGGAAGGATGAAAAGACAGATGAATGGATAGTTGATGTTTCATAGACTCGCCGTTTGAGCCAAAACAGGATTTCTTCCAAATCATCATGATGTCATAATGTGACAAAACAATGGTTAAAATATATTCAAACTTCCAATCATGCAAATATAAAAACTATAAACTATGAATAGATGAATTTTTAAAATTGGCAAATGTTGGTTTGTCATGAATTGTTACCATGGGGAATTTATTTCCCATAATAAATTCTGACTCAAAAGAGGGCACTGACACATATTGAAACAAATTAAGGTAGGCAAAGTTGAATGAACCCAAATGTCATGTAACATGAAAAGCTAAATTCGTTAAGTTGGGCATGATGAAATAAATCTTAATCATACAGAATTTTCATTGTACCTTACCACTTTAATAAATGTAGCATTTCATGTTACATGACACTGGGATTCATTCTACAGATATATTATTTCACTGAAGAATAATAATGACCTCTTGATGGAACAATCATGTAATGGGTGTTGTTTTTATATTTCAAACAAATACTGTATGTTCTTAAAGAGAACCATATTCCAATACTCTCTCATTGAATACATATCCTTATCCATAACAAGATCAAATCCCTGAGATCATATGTTCACTCCTGACCTGGGAAACAATACTCAGACATCCTTGACCATAAATGGGATCATCCAAAGTGTTATCCACATGGCACTTATAACAATACAAATACCTTTATCACACAACCAGTTACATAAGAATTTACAATAGAGACTTACAGATTGGTAATGGAATAAGTGTTATGATTTGAAGGAATTAAATTAAGGAATATGGGTCAAGAGACTTATTGAGGAATTTTGGAAAAACAAATTCTTACAAATAAGTTATTTCTAAGATTGGCATTGCTTTATATTTGTTTAAATCACATTATTTTTATAAAAATTATTTTAAACTGGGTAAATAAAAACAAATTACTGTAAATGACCAAGTTTTCATATACTTCCACAACTCTTATATTTAATATACAGTATATTAAATGGAAATTGAATTAAATATTTATGAGGGTTAGGAGGTCCGTGTATGGATTGGATTACTGTGCACGACATAAAGAAAACAGCCAACAATGGACCCGAATTGCTAAATACCCAAATATGGGAGATTACCGTTGAGTTGAAATAACAAAATGGCAGGACACATGATTTCTAAAATGTATGTCTGCGTGATAATTGAAATGTTTCCAGAATGTAAAGAAACATCAAAATATCAACCTTTCAAACATTGACTATCGGATATAAACAACATAACAAGGTGAGTTGAAATTTTCAAGTACATTTTCTAAATACTTCAATAGGTCTTGTATTGTCTCATGGTTAAGAATGTTTTTAAAGAAATGAAGTCTGAAGTGCAAAAACACAGACAGAATTGTATTCATAACATAAAGAACAATCAACAATTCTATTATTTGAGTGAAAAACATAATATGAATTTCTTTTGGAAGAGGGAGAAAGCACAAAACCAGAAGGGTACAATGTAAGTAGGATTTGAAGTAGGATTTTGTTTCTTTTGACACTTTTAGCAGTGTATAGTAAGTTTAGGAACCAAAAATAGTGATTTCATTGGCTATTTGCAACTGGGATATGAACATGATATGTTTACATTAATTAACAGTCTAGCTAAAGGGAGTCAAGTCAAAATTGTAGACCATTATATCATATTAGAATAATAAAATGAAAGAAGTCTTTTTGGCTAGTGTAAGGACATTAACTAGCTTTATCCATTAGATATCCTACCCATTAGATATCCTACCTCTTCAGTAAAGTACAAGGTATATATAGAAAGTTAATGAAAGCGCAGAATAATTTCTGCATTAAGTGCTGATGTGAAAAAGTCAGTCCACCCTTGTGGGGATTGAACCCATGACCCCTCGCTTTTCCGAAACAACAAGAAAATATAATGACAATCAATTACATTGGAATTGTACTCTAGGCAAGAAATGCAATTACTGCAATTCATCAATTTCTTAATTCTTAATCACAAGAGTAAACCAGATATTTGAATCAATCTATACATTAACTTTATAAAAGAGACCAAAATTCCAATCGATCAGGTTTTTGTCCATCTCCTCAAGTTCATTAATATTTATTTGATTAACCGTTACATTGTTAGGGTATCGGTTGTGTTGTTAGGGACACTAAGACATAGGTCACAAACCCATCTTATGTTAAACTGTTTATACATACCTTTTGCATTTATTATGGTAACAGTATTAATGAATCATTATTTTCTACATATATTTGAGATATTTTACAAATACACAAAAATCTTATTTAAAGGCCCCATATAAAGTTTAAACCACTTTGGCTTATATTGAAGTCTTACCCAATGTTATCAAAGTGTGATATGTGAAACTTTTTTTTTAAATTTCAAAAATTTCATAAATAAGCGAGAAATGAACTTATCAGTGCATGAAAATGGTTCTGAGAAAAATGCATTTCAAAATTTTAGTTCTCATAGAAACCAATGGTACAATGATATCTAAAACATAATTTATTCTTCCTTTTAACCTGGTTAGACAATCAACATTGGTTTTTTATGAAAGTCTAGCATATCTAGAAAAGATTGACATCGAAAAAAAAATTTCAATTTATTTCAAAAAGTTTTTGGTACCTTAGTGACATCACTAATGTTTCAAAATATTTTTGATATGCTAAAACATTGAAGTGGCCCATTAAATATGGCATTTTATTATTGAAATAGTGTGTCCTTTGTTCAATCTTTGCATTGGTGTTAAAAAGATAATCTTTTTTGAAATGCATTAAGAAATATTTGATGATTAAGAAATTTCAATATTTGAGAAATAAAATGCTCACAACTTTTTTTCCAAAAAATTTTTTTTGTTCAAAAATCTCTAAAATCACTTTTTAAGTCCTGACAAATAGTAAATGAATGATACAAAAATATTTTCAAACTATAGACGGGGACTTTAAATATTTATTTGAGATAAATATGGCCCTTTCTTAATTTTTGTTGATTAGGATTTATGTATTTGGTCCACATTCTTCAAAATGGCATTTTTGTTAGCACTTTTGCTATGACATTCAGCGATACAATCAGATTCAATCTTCAAATATAATAGTAACTATAACAGACCAGTATGTTAAGAAATTCTATTATAATCAGTTACTAAAATGTTATTTTTTGAATTGAATGAATTACAAGAAACATTTCAAATAGTATGAGCTAAGCTTTTATTAAATTTACATATCAATATAGTACTTACTGGTTCTTAAAACTGAATCAACATATCGTGAAAATGTCTCATTTTTCTATAATCATTGAAATACTTAGGTCTCCAAAATTAAATATTAAAACAGGTTTTGGGAGCTTACTTCACCTGATCTTGAGAGTTACCAGTTATTTGATACATAATAACTGTAAATATGTATATTGGTAGGGTTATAGAAACCACTTTGGCACTTTGAAGTCCCCAGTCTCCCCTACTATAATGTTATGAAGCAAAGCTCATATATAGCATATCAGGAAAGTATAACATGCTTTACTAAATATGGTATAGCAGTGAAAAAATAAGAAAAGGAAGAAGTAGAGAGTGATAAAGACCTCATACATGTATATGAATGGAACACATTTTATGGTACCCAAAGTGATCTACTTTAACAGTTTTTACTGGTGTATGGGTTAAACCACTTTAATTAATTAATTTAAATTGATTGGAATATCAAATCTGAATTTTATGGTATAAGTGAAATAGAACAAGCTAAGTCTTAATCATAAAAGAACAAAACTTCCTTTCACTTTAACATTATCAGATGTACAATGTTTTAAATATATCAGTCATAGAAATCTACATGAAGACAAGGTCATTGTTCGATAGAAGTAAAGGTTATTTCCTTCTCTTGTTTCAAATCAATAAGAAGTATTTTAAGAAACAAAGAACTGACTAAATCCATTTCGTAAAGGTTATATATAAACACCTAGAAGAAAGTATAAAGAATGTTAATATGATAGAGCTTTTGTTATTAACTCTGAAATAATTTAATTTATATTGATATATAATATACCTGGGGATACGACTGTTTTAAAACCTTCATTCTTATATTCAGTCATATCCTGAAACAATATCCTTCAGGTATTTTAAGTTACAGTACATAAGTTTTAATGAATTGATCTTTTAGATCATGTGATAGGCCCATGCCCATAGGGAGCAACATTATATAGACATAGCTTTGGAAACAGTGTATATGGGAACATAACATAGAGTATTAATGAGGAACTTGAGTGCTAATATTGAAGTTTTTCAGTAAATACTGTAGGAAACAATCACATAGATATATGGCTGATGGAGTAGAATTTTTATTAATCATTTTATATTGCCTTTTTCAGAAGACGAAACCAACAAATATATGCTCAGAACAGACAAGATAACAAGGATTTTGAAAAATAGGATAAAGCTCACGAAAAGCTAAACTGAATTAAGACAATTGGAACAATTTATGATTAGACATATATGATAAAGAGAAAATGAAACAACATATTAAGTTGAAATCCACGATTCAAATTAATACCAGATGAAACATAATGGACGACAAAAAGTGATGACATCACAGCAAAAATTGATGATGTCAGGGGAATCTAGAGGTTCTCTAGATATGATTCTAGAAGATGAAGAAGAACTTTCAAAATTACTGAGAGGTCCAAACAAATCTATACATAAGTTGCCAGCTAACATGTCAATCACAGATAGGTAATTTATTTATGATTTTATTTTTTTTTTAATCATTAATGTAATTCATTTATGATACCTTATTAGTTATTTAGATTATTGCTTGGTGTTGCCATGGCAAAATAAAAGGAACACAAGCATATCTCAAAATATAAGCCTCCCATCGAGTCTCTGCCTGCTCTTCTCCCTCTCTCATTAATACAAGGACTTTATACAGATCTACCCTCTCCCAAACTAAGCCAAGCCATCGTTAATCATTTCTGACAGCCCATTAAAAGATTTTTTACATAAGAGGTTTTGGAGTTTTGAGTGATGTCATATCTAACAATGACAACACAATTCAAAGAAGGGAAACAATATAAAACCTTTATTCATAAAAATATCATGACAGAACCCATTCATGCTAAAATAACTGTTAGCTATAAATATTAAATCACAGAGACATGAAACTGCGAAGTACCAATTCAATTTATCTTGCAGAACAAGGCAGTATATTAGTTAGTTCAACAACTAGTGCCTCATGTCTGGCTGGAAATAGCTTGTAATGTTGTATCATATGTGAATTATTGATAGCATTTTCCTCAATTGCTTAATTAATTACTCAAATATTACTGATTTTGATTTATTCAGACTATTGCCTGGTCATTCTATCTGAATGCATATAACATTTTCATCAATATTGACAAAACTTTTTCAATTATTTAAATATTTGTTCAAAAATAGACATCAAAGAGTATTATTTCTTTATTAAACACTTGGGTTAACCTGGGCTCATTAATTAGAACTCCATTCTCTGACTAAAACGGATCACTTAGGATTGTTTTCTTGTACCCTGGGATAATAACTAAGTGCACTACCCTCTAACTTCAATTCATCATTTTACAATTTCGTGTTCAACCAATCAGAGAGAATTACATAGTCAGGCTTATACTACATGTTTATATGTTGTTTAAACATTCATTTTGACATTGCCATGGTTATAAGCAATGGCAGGTTCTGATTGGCTCAAAGAAGTGCAGAAATATAAAATCAGAGTATGAGCTGAGACAAAGATTATCATTCTTGCAAAGGGTCCTTTAATTCTTAATATGACCATATATGGAAATAACCATGGAAATTACCATGGTTATAATTTGTTGCTGGCTTTGGTTGATTTGGGGAGTTGAGAAGTTTATCTATTGTTTTACGAGTTTAAGACAACACCGTAGCAAGAATGTATTTGATATGACTATTACAGAATATTAGGATATCATTGCTTTCTGTTATACTAAACCACCACCACTACAACCCTAGATAACCATTCTACCTTTATTCACTATAATCCTCTCAATAATTCTTATTTCAAAATAATTGTTTTTGGATATTAATCAAATATTCCAAAAGTACTTAACTTAGTAAGAATAACATGTCAAACTTCAGAAATCTGAGACATTGATTTTTGAGTACATTAGGTAAATTTGAAGTCATGTAAGTGTTATGTAAATAAATACTTGAAGGATTTCGCAGAAAATCATGCTTAACGTCAAATTCTTAAAAATTTGATTGACAATGTTCAAATAGTTGCCTATCATAAAACTTTTGTTGAAAAATGAGATCTGCTTCTTTCCCCTATAGCCTTACTAATTACACATTCATCAACAGCCTATATATCATTTTAAAGCTCAAAGTACAGGACATTGAAATATCCTGTAGGGAATGTGATTTACTGATATATTGACAAGGCTTTCACGCTAAATTATTATTTGTAACAAATATCACTAATTCACTGTAATCAGAAATCAACCCTGATTCAG
The DNA here is from genome assembly GCA_903813345.2 of Owenia fusiformis. NCBI lineage: Eukaryota > Metazoa > Annelida > Polychaeta > Sabellida > Oweniidae > Owenia > Owenia fusiformis. The sequence goes on from CAIIXF020000006.1 coordinate 8,346,009, forward strand.
AGAATTCTGGTAACTATGGCAACCAATTAGACCTTCAATAGGTTATAATAAACATCACCTTTGCAATTCTCTAAGAATAATATCACTAGTGAATGTTCTACTCCTAGAAAGTGAGAGGAGGTGATTTCTAAGTATTGCAATCAAATAAGTACTGTTACTTGAGAATCTAATACCAGTTTGGGCATAGAAAATTGCAGTGATTTACATAACACATGAAAAACAACTAAATTATTTATTATGTGATGGTTACTTGGTGGTATATAGCAGTTATTAATTTGGAAATAAATCAACAATTCTGGATTCTGACTTGTTAGAAACAAAAGGGAGTCGAGTATCTAGGTGATTTGTAAGTATATTTCAAGAACTATTTTATGAACATGTAAAAGAACTTTTAATCCTTGAACTATTTTATTTTAGGTTAAGTGGATCTATTGTCAATAAACATGATTAAAATGCGTTAAAAGTATTGTTATTTTATCAATTAAGTGTTGACAAATCATTGTTTAGTTTTTTACACTAGAAAATCTTTTGAACATTGATTGATTTCAAAGAATCACATGATTAGTTAGTTTAAAACAAATAAATGTTGTTTTAATATTCATTTTATTTTACTCTCAGTTTTATTCAGGTTAATATTCCAAGTTTTGAATCATCTGAATCGAAAAAAATCACAAATAGAAGTGCCAAAAATGCACTAAAAATTTCTTTCTTTTGAATCCTTGAATAAATAAATCAAAAAGCAAATGACATTATGACCTTCCATTTAAATACTTTTAATAACGATATAATTCTTTTAAATTAACACACTTGAAGACACATTTTCATTCAAGATAACCTTGACATTTTGAATGAAATCATCGATAAAAGGTTTAATTCCACATCATTGATAATTCCAATCAGTTGAAGGCCACTGACTCATTGACAGGGTCAGTGACATTTGAATAATGTGACCTGTGGTACGAAAGTACATTCAATCTGAAAAACAAGATTCCAACAGCACAAAAGACATTTGCTGCATTAAAGTCAGGGACACGTTTCCATTTCCTTATTTACAAACTTCTTATAAAGAGATTCAAAAGAGTATTTCATCAATAAAAAGTTTAATTCCACTGATAATTCTTATCCAAGGCCATTGCCTCACTGAGAAGGTCATTGATAAGCTGAGCTGGGCAACTTTTTAAGTACATCCAACCTCAAGAATAAGATTCCCAAAAGCACAAAACAAATTCTGCTTCCCAAGTCAGTGACATGCATTCATTCTCATTTTTACATACATCATATAAAGAGATTAGAAAGAGTATTGAATTTCAATGTTCCACATTCAATTAAGGATCGAGGATAATATATTGTGCACATTGCAAAATGTCACCTCTAAACCAGTCATAAATACTTTAAAACATATTTATCAAGTAAGCTTATACACCACGTTGCACTTTTCATATCATTTAATTCAATTAAGGTAACAGTATAATAGAATGAAATAAATAAATCTTTCAAAAAACAAAAGCAAATTTTTTTCAAAAAAATCATAACGCGAAAGAAGACCAAATATAGAAGATTTGAGATACAGAAATGTCCAAATTAATTAACTGAGAAGGGGATGTCTGTTTTTTCAAAACTACTGCTTGAAATGAATAACATTTGCATTGTTGGACCTTTTAGAAATTGGCAGAACATCAAATGTTCTGAGCGAAATACATCGAATAATTGAAGATTCTCTCAAATTATCAATTTCTAACAAAATAATACAATATTAACAACAATACCAGAGACATGACACTGAATTATGTACCACAATTAATCATGTCTGCCTTCAAATGATAAAAAGAATATCCCTAATATTTATGTTAAGACACGACTATGTAGGGGAATTCAGACATATAAGATAGTAACACAACAAAATCCATTCCCAGACTCATAAATCAACATTCATTCAATTTTTTCTGAACTGAAATTATATCAGTCTTTGATCATGAACTTGATTTACCTATATTTTTTAAAACTATACAGACCCTCAAGTTTTTATCATACAATCGTCTAAAAGGCATGTCAGATAATATTTTCTTTAATGTTGTTCACATGTGTTTCAAATTGTTGTAAATTTCTTTGTGTAACCCAACGAGGGTTGAAATTAACCCTAGCACAAAATTCAAATCCATCAAACACTTGATAATTTATCATATAATAAATCAACCCAACTCTATGTCTCTCTTCAAGTTACAAGACTTAAGTGATAAATTCTAGTGAATATTATTTGTTCAGGGTTAAGAAGTTGAATCCATTTAACTTTAATAATGACACTCTTTGGTGCTCCGATGTGATTTATACCTGTAAATCTCACCTGGAGCCCTATCAAAGTGAGAAGTTCGTTAAAGGTAAGTGTTGTGATATGGAGACTCTCACAGTTGCGGAGAGAGGCGAGAGCGCGAAATTGTTTTCTGGAAGTTGTCGTCAACAAAAAACTTGTTACTTGCTGCAATGACAAACTGTATTAAACCACTGGAGCAAAACAACGGACTAATAATTAGTAATATTTGGATTGGTATTAAATATACAATAAACAATACAATGATGATGATTTAATAAGAAGCATCACAATTTTAAAATTAAGGTAAACATCATACTGCACGTTTAATTTAACAAGGCATTAACATGACAAAATGTCACCACCTAGTTGCTCACAATATTATGAGTTCAAACTTAAGTCAGATTTGAATTTCTGAGAACTTGTAAAGTCAAATTTGAACTTCTGAAAAGATGTAGATGATTTTGAAAAAAAAATTTGGTCAATTTGAAGCAAGTTGAAACAGACCTTTTTGACCTTTTTTGACCTTGAGAAGGTCATTAAAGGTCAAATGTCAAATCTAAAGTCAGATTTGAATTTCTGAGAACATGTAGATGATTTTGAAAAAAAATTAGTCAATTTGAAGCAAGTTGAAAAAAGACCTTTTTGATTTTTTTGACCTTGAGAAGGTCATTGAAGGTCAAATGTCAAATCTAAAGTCAAATCTAAAGTCATATTTGAATTTCTGAGAACATGTAGATGATTTTGAAAAAAAATTTAGTCAATTTGAAGCAAGATGAAAAAATATCTTTTTGACCTTTTTTGACATTGAGAAGGTCATTGAAGGTCAAGTGTCAAATCTAAAGTCAGATTTGAATTTCTGAGAACATGTAGATAATTTTGAAAAAAAAATTTAGTCAATTTGAAGCAAGTTGAAAAAAGACCTTTTTGACCTTTTTTGACTTTGAGAAGGTCATTGAAGGTCAAATGTCAAATCTTAAGTCAAATCTAAAGTCAGATTTGAATTTCTGAGAACACGTAGATAATTTTGAAAATTTTTTTTAGTCAATTTGAAGCAAGTTGAAAACAGACCTTTTTGACCTTTTTGACCTTGAGAAGGTCATTTAAGGTCAAATGTCAAATCTAAAGTCAGATTTGAATTTCTGAGAACATGTAGATGATTTTGAAAAAAAAATTAGTCAATTTGAAGCAAGTTGAAAAAAGACCTTTTTGACCTTTTTTGACCTTGAGAAGGTCATTAAAGGTCAAATGTCAAATCTAAAGTCATATTTGAATTTCTGAGAACATGTAGATGATTTTGAAAAAAATTTAGTCAATTTGAAGCAAGATGAAAAAATACCTTTTTGACCTTTTTTGACATTGAGAAGGTCATTGAAGGTCAAATGTCAAATCTAAAGTCAGATTTGAATTTCTGAGAACATGTAGATGATTTTGAAAAAAAAATTAAGTCAATTTGAAGCAAGTTGAAAAAATACCTTTTTGACCTTTTTTGACTTTGAGAAGGTCATTGAAGGTCAAATGTCAAATCTTAAGTCAAATCTAAAGTCAGATTTGAATTTCTGAGAACACGTAGATGATTTTGAAAAATTTTTTTAGTCAATTTGAAGCAAGTTGAAAACAGACCTTTTTGACCTTTTTGACCTTGAGAAGGTCATTGAAGGTCAAATGTCAAATCTTAAGTCAGATTTGAATTTCTGAGAACACGTAGATGATTTTGAAAAAAAAATTTAGTTAATTTGAAGCAAGTTGAAAACAGACCTTTTTGACCTTTTTTGACCTTGAGAAGGTCATTGAAGGTCAAATGTCAAATCTAAAGTCAGATTTGAATTTCTGAGAACATGTAGATGATTTTGAAAAAAAATTTTAGTCAATTTGAAGCAAGTTGAAAACAGACCTTTTTGACCTTTTTTGACCTTGAAAAGGTCATTGAAGGTCAAATGTCAAATCTAAAGTCAGATTTGAAGGTCAAATGTCAAATCTAAAGTCAGATTTGAATTTCTGAGAACATGTAGATGATTTTGAAAAAAAATTTAGTCAATGTGAAGCAAGTTGAAAAAAGACCTTTTTGACCTTGAGAAGGTCATTGAAGGTCAAATGTCAAATCTAAAGTCAGATTTGAACTTCTGAGAACATGTAGATGATTTAGAAAAAAATTGAAGTCAGTCTAAACAGTATTTGTTAAGTTATAGGAAGTTGTAAGAAATTGTTACAGACGCCGAACGCCAACCGCCGGACGCCAACCACCAACCGCCGGACGCCGTCGCAAAAAAACGGAGACCATAACAATATGTCACCACTTTTGGTGGTGACATAAAAATGGAAATGACATTTCAAAGAATCTGTATAAAAAGATGTTTTTTACTTAAAATTTTGTGTAAATAAATATATATCATCCATATTTAGAATTGGAAATATTAAAGCATAGTACCATAATATTTATAAGTTTGCGAGTCACATTTATATAGCGAAATTGATCCAGAAAGAATTGCAGTCTCACTTTGGACAATCACCAACTTCTCATGTGTTGTTATCTTTAATGCAAAATATCAATGAAAAAACTTGAACTATCAAGAAATACAACAGGAATTTACTAATGAGAGAATGTAAATTGTAACGTTCATTAAAATGATAAATAGAATTGGTATATTAAAAGGACTTTATAAACAGGCAAAATCTATTGATGAACTCATGGGCAATGACAAAAATAACAATACATTGGATCAATCATCTTATTATATCAATTAAATCATTGATACATGCAGATACACTCTACTTGTAATTAACAAATATTTACTTAATTGTATAAATATAATTCATTACTCTCAATGAGATTCATTTCATCACTGAACATGACAGCATGAGATTAATTCTGATAAATAATGATAACAAAGACTGCACCCTCTGTAAGGGTACTATGTTACTTACTAACTGTAGCTGTAAACAAAGAAACAAAATTCAGAAAAATAATCAAGACGCTATACCTAGTATCAGTTTTGTTAAATTTTCAATTGTTCATAATATTTTCAACAAGAATACTAGATTTTTGCTGTACTTTTTCTTTAATATGAGGCACTTATATTAATTGGATAAATAATATAGGTGTGTATGTGAGGAACAGAAGACTGCACTAAAAGCACTAAGAATGGCAAAGATATTAGTGTTGCATTCAGTTTTGCTTTATTTTCATGGAAGAATACTAAATAAATATACAATATTTGTTTTCCCTGATTGAGAGGAAATCGTATCGGAAATTACAAAATCAAATCTGTTTTTTCTGTCAATAACTTAGAATTCACACTATGTCAATACATGAAGTTTCTTCTTTGGACTAACAGAAATATAATCCAAATTCAGGACAAGATTTTCCTTTTACTTCAAAGCTATATCTTATAGAATTAAGCAACTCTAAGAGCTATAAAAAGTTGTAAAATGAAACTTTTTAAAATGAGTGGAAATTGAGACCTAGACCTCTTCTGTGATAAAAATCAAAAATCAATAAATATCATAATGGTACGAAATACAAAAACATCTAATTGAGTAAATGGCTAAATGCGCATGTACCCAATATTGACCTGACAGAGAGGGTAATTTAGATGTTTACCATCAACACCTAATACATCGAAATCTCATAAAGTTCATGCTTTATTTTGACGCTATTTTTCAGGGTAACCTTAGTGAGAAACACAGCCGAGCAGAAACACCTGCGACTCGTGAGCAGCCATTTTAAGAGAGAAATGAAGAAAAACATGGCAGCATATCGCAATAAAACTGACCAATTGAAAGAGGAGTTATACCAATTCCAAAATGATCTTAACCAATTTCACATGGATGACTCAAAAGATGTCAGGACTAATTCCAATATGGCTGACACGCCATCACGATTTTACTCCTCGCCATATAGTCGGATAACTCCAAAAACTGGTACATCCAGTCGGAATGGATTGTTGAAGCCCAAATGGAATTCTAGTCATAATTTATTAGATAGTGAAATGCTCAAAGCAGTAGATGAACGTAGAAATAGCACGCCCTTGCCAGAGAACTTGATGGCTCTCCCAGAGCTAAAGAATCATATACAGTTATCATACATAGACAGGAAAAACTCAGTTCAGAATCTTTCGCATATTTTAATCCCAGAGGAGGATAAAATTGATTCTGATCCTCCATCATTTGATTCTAGTATGGAGTCAGACGAACAGACATTACAGAGTGATATAAAACCCAAACAGGAAACAATGGATTATACTGAAGGAAAACATCATACAGATAATACTGATAAAAATACCAATAATAAAACAAGAAATAAATCTAAAGGAAAAAGAACAAACAGAAAAGTAAAAGAACCAGCAGAAAGTCCTGACAAAATGTCATATAGTCCTAAAAATAAAAATAAAAGCAACAAAAAGGTCCACTTTGCTTGTGACACATCGGATGGAGGATACAGCTCAATGTCAAGCTCCCCCAAACCTACATTAGAGCCCCAAAAACCAGCACTTAAATTTCCTATTATCCTTGAGAGAACAAACTCCATAATACCACCAATTATGGAGAAATTCTGCATCCTTGGACCATCCCATAAACCCAACAATATTGAACGTCAAACAAGTGATAAAAACCTAAAAAGAATGAAAAGTCGGACTAAACCAAACAAAACAGCAATCACTAGAAAGTCCTCAGAGAGTAAAATTGAGTATAAAGTATATTATAAAAACCCAGACAAAGACATCAGCCCTGTGGACAAATTCCGGGAAGTTGCACAAAAAGTGATGCCCCAATCACGAACAAACAGAGACAAAATGAGCATGCTGGATGTGGTGCTTGCAGTAAAAGAAAGACTCTGGGAAAACCAGCGGGACTTAAAATTTGGGGAATCAGTGCCAAAAGCGAATCATGGTGTTTTATTGACAGATTTCTTGCTGAGTAAATCTGCAGATCATGAAAGGCAGGAGAACAAAATGGTAAGATTATGAGATTAACATATATTTAGAAATAATCCCAAGATAATCTGCATTTATTGAACTGATAATAATGGAATGGCACGGGGAAATCTATTTTAACATTTTTACAAAGACCTAAAAAATGTATGATCGAATGGTTTTTTGGCTTATGATATCTCGTGAGCATATATGACTTTATGTATATAATGATAATAAGTTGGTTTGTATAGGTTAATGATATAAATTATACATAGTTCACAATTTATAGACTTTTTAAATACTCAATGGACATATCAAATAGTACATATAAATTATATCGTCCTCACACATCTATTTTTTGCAAGGGTTTGTTTTCAATAAGCCAATCTGGCATCACCTTTCCATGTAATCAAATATGAGTTCATTGTCATTGTTAAATGAGTAAATGAACTTATATTTGAATAACCTATTTCCATATATTTAATTATTCAATTAAACCCAATTGAACTTTTTATTTGAGCAATTGATCTGTATGTCAATGTTAGATGTTTCTCAATAAATCTGAGATTTTATTCCATGACATCCTCACCTAGAATTACTAAAACCCGCTTTAAAAGTACAATCCCCTCCAAAAATTTAACAATAGAAAGTCCATCATTGGAATTATATGCTTGGCGACCTACTGTAATTGAGGAATTAAAGTTCAAACTAATGGAGAGCTGAGGTGCATATATTTTGATGAGAAAGCACAAAGGGCAACATTTGGAAATAATTTCAGACATTATTCACATTTTCATATAATTTGAGTTTATAAATTGAGAACAAATACTGAGAAAGAATGTAAAAAACAAGTAGGTGATTATGATTTCTCACCCATGTGAGCTAAAAAATTATTAAAAAAAACCTGTGATATAAATTCGAGAAATATGAGTATACAGTAAAATAACATTTGAATGAATCTTGAAAGAGAATCACAACAGAAATATCTCAAATGTTTGCTTTCCTGCCATGATTATATTATTACAAATGTTACAATCTTATCAGAACTTTAGAATGAAACAGACAATCATAAAATATCTGAAGTTGTATTGTAATAGCATTTGCCAATACTCAACTGATAATCATTGCATGTATCATAAAGTGACATTCTTATTTTAGTGTACCTCTCGTGTCACTGATTAGAAAGCAAGGAACAAATAAATAAATAAATAACACGTATAAACATGTACAACTGTTGACAAATTCAATGTTCCTTTACTCAATGATACATGTCAAATAAAGTGTAAATGTTAGTATAGATTTTTGGTGATTTTTGGGTATACATATATTCCCCATATACATGTCATTCTCATCAAATTATTTCTGTTTATGTATCATAGGAAAGCATAAGGGACAACTTAAAACAAATACACACATACACCAAGGAATTCTAGTATCATTTTAGGGGTCTTATGTATTTTCAGGCAGTGGAGGGGTCTTCACAAAAGGGTGTCCCTGGATTCTCAGCTGAACGAAGTGGAAGACGTCACCCAAATGTGCTTTTGAAAAATCAACTCCGAAAAATGGCGAGAAATCGAACAATGTCAGAACAAATAGAGGCAGAGCAATATAGACTTGAAAATATGGATGTCACAAAATCCTGACACTATGACATTGGGGCTCTATGAAATGTGCATGTAATCTGACATGAATTCGTGTCAGTGGAATACAGTTATCAGTAAAAAATATATTAATTCACAGAGATCCATCAATTATATAGGTCAATTACCTAACTTACAATGGTTTCTAGTGGATGTAACCTAGATTGTTCACAGTTTTGACAAGCTACATATCACATAATTATTCTTCTGTAAGAGTATCCATACATGTCAATTGATGTTATGAACGTATATGCCATGAAATAAAGATGACTAAAAATTATATACACACTGTGGTAGTTTACAGTTATTTATTGGTAGAAATGCCTTTCTTAAATTATCATGCTCTCTGATAATAACAATCATAACAATCGTGATTTTATCAAATTTTTTTTTAAATAATTTCATTCATGATGTCAAAACAAAATGTTATACTGAGCAAAAGCTTTTTTGCACATTTCATTTCAAATATTATTGTGAAGATTCATGTATAAAAAAAAGTTTTTAGCTTCAACCAAGCATTGTAAAGACATAAGCAGCTCAAAATATTATGTTCATATTAAACAACATGTGCACATGTTTGTTTTATCAATATCCCAAATATATCAGGAGATTGGGGAGCTCACACTATAATAGTTGCAGATCCATGAATTAAATAATGAAGGTTATTTTTCAGTTACAAGCATATTCCATGTACAAGCTATAATAAACCTGTTTAAGAAATGATCGCATCAGAGATTTTAATGTCATGGAAGACAATTAGATATGAAAAAATAGAAATGACAAAAAGTGTTCACATTTAGAAAGGTTCCCTTTACAAAAGTGTTCTATTTAGTCCCTGTACCAAAGGAAGAGAGAATTAGAAGCAAATATTTCACCTATGCTAACAGTTAACAAGTATAAACTAAATAACATGTTAGATTTACAAAATGCAAAGTAAACACAAAAACATATACACAAACAAATATAAAGCAAAAAATAAAAACAAAATAAAACTTACATAGAGGTTTGCCTTTGTGACCATTTGAAATTGTTAGCATTTTGGTCTGTACTGAGGGTAAAGCTATTACGTCGTTCCGGAGGTATGGGGGTAAGGGGGGCATCGGATGTGCTGCCAGAGCTACTGATTGAACTAGAACTGCTGAAACATGCAGGTGTCTCATGCTACATACAGTGTTTACAGATTGTCAGAAAGATTATACAAGATAATTTCATGTTTTTGCTACTATGATTACAAGAGAGAATGATACATAAAAAGAAGTTTTGAAAAATGGTCCCCTATTTCTATACTGCCATATTTGAAAAGGTATCACAAAATGTTTTCAATTTAACAACAGATGAAAGAATATAATACTGATTTTGAAACATTTTCTTGTAACATGAAAATAAAAATAAAAAAATATTAAAATTCAGTTAATGAAAATCATAATTTGTTTCTATTTGATAATCTTTTGTCAAAATAATCCACAGATAGTTTATGTATTTAATCAAGGAGGATTGGAAGCCAGGGTTCCAACTCGATATTCTTTAATCTCCACGCATGCGTCATTTGCTATTCGTGTCTGTATAATTTGTACGACTGCATGGAGAATGACCCGATACTCTCCAACAAAGCTATCGCTAGGTGATTGTTTTGCAGAATATCGGTGTTGCATTCTGGGAGCCAATCCTCCTTGGTATTTAATCATAGAGCAAAAACATGATCATATTTTATGAAATTGACAAGATGCTGCAGTGACATCTATCAGACTTCAGTTGAAAGAATAGCATATAAATCATAATGCACAGGAACAATACATAAATCATACACTAGAATAAAATAAATTTTGAGTATAAATTGAAATAACTAGTTAAGATATACATATACACGTAACATAATAGCAAAGCAAGATTCAAGGAAGATCAACATGAGGTCATTTCTTATGAAGTATATTGGATGCTTGAAATTTAACTCTCTTTTTTGATGTAAGTACAGTGACATGAAAGACAATGAATTTCTCACAAATAATCACTTAATTTTTTCTAGAAATGACATCATGTGCTCTTGTATATTGTGCAGCATGCAAGGTAAATGTGTATATCACCTAACTAAACTATAAACAAGAATGTAAACATGCAAAAATGAAGAACATGCAAAACAACAAAGTAAAAAAAACATGTAAATAAAAACATGTAAAAAGCAAAAAAATAAAAACATGCAAATGAAAATGAAACATGCAAAACACATTCAAAACAGACGCAAAGCACTGTGTCAAGCAATCAGTTATTACAAAATCTCTCAAATAGACGAAGCCATCAATAGTGGACTCTAATCATATCAAACTAGCAAATTGATTAACTTACCAATAGTTTGTTTAAACCACTTCTAATGTAATCCATACCATACTAGGATACTCTTAATGTTTCCAAACTGCCTATACAATAAGCTAAGAGAATTTTGAATTCACTCGAGAAATTCATTTTCCATGTAAACTTTTCTAATAATGGTGGAGTACAATTCATTCAACTATCTACTGTGTATCATGGAAGTAATTAAAAAAGCTAGAGACAACCAAAGCAAAACACTTCTACAATGTTTACACTCACAATTTCTTATTCCTAAAAGTGATAAAATTGAATCAAGATGACTAACAGTAACATATTTGATATGTCTAACCAAATATTTTTCATTTATACATGTACATTTTACTTGTTGGACTTATACTGAAATGGCTCTGGCTTCACAGACTTTCTCCTTACTATACCATGAATTCTTCTACATATATCATGAAAACTCCTCTATATACCATTAATACTCCTTTCTATATCATGAATACTTCTCCATATATCATGAATACTCCTTCATATATCACAAATACTTCTTCATATATCATGAATACTTCTCCATATGAGCAAACAGGCCTCGGAGAGGGGGTACAGGCGATTTGATCAATTCATTTTGTAATTTCTTACTTTGTGGATAATATCCCCAATAGGGGGTCTTCCACTTCATGTTATTGTAATATTATACAATATAAGGAAATAAATAATAATAATAATAATATACCATGAATACTCCTCCATATTTCATGAATACTCCTTAATATATCATGAATACTCCTTTATATATCATGAACTCATATTCCCCCTAAATATGCTTCATTATCTGTACTGACACAAACTACTGTATGTTCTGCAAAATGATATGCAGGATGATAAAAATTATAATGATAAACTTGATAACACGCTTCATGATAACATGCTTCATGATAACATACTTCATGATACACTTCATAATATGCTTGAGAAATGTGCAAGAATATTTGACACTTCATTCAAAATACTGACGCGAAAATTAACAAAAAATAATGAAAAATAAATAGGACTAAAATGCCATCTTTTGACAAATTAAGACAACTCACTGAGAGAATGGCCGCCACATGCGTTTTTCAACCTGAGTTGGTGGGCAGCTCTTATTTCTGCGCCGCGTCATCACCGGAGAGGGCGAAGCTGGAGGTCTGTTGAACAGCATGGGGTTATGTTTAAATACAGGGTGACACAATGTTTATTTTACTTTTCTAATCAAAATCAGGTAACAGTGATTGATGCTTGGACCAGGTATAACCCAGGTGAGTAGTATGTCTGTGATACATATTTCTGGGTCATGCTTTGAGCACAGTGTTCAATGCACCCACTGCCTTTGTAAATGTTGTGCCATTAAATAATAATGTAATTTGCATACATTTGTGTCACACTGTAATTCCCATATATTACTTTACAGCTATATAGTACTATTATTTGGAAATGAATAACTTACAATCATCTTTCATGAAAAAGGAAACTTAAATATTTGATTTCATCGAAAAAGGGCAAAACAGAGATTCCTTAATCAAATATAGGTAACTTAAATTCTCAATAACATTATCTTTGATTTTAGTTTTTACAAAACATACAAAAATAACTTTATTAATCAAATTTAACAAAGCCATAAAGCTCTAACTTCAAGCATAAGTCCTAAATGGCAAATGTATCTAAGTGTACTATAAAGATGACGATGAAAGTGTCAGAAGCTCTTACTAAATAACAAAATATGTTTCTAAGATAAAGAAATTGATCAAATGATTATTGCCATTAAGGTGAGCAAGGTAGAATATTATAGCTCAAGTTAATTAGTCAAATCACTTATACTCTGCCAACCTTAAGAATGAATATCTGTGGAACTACAATTGTAATAATTAAGCCTAATAATCTTGTATTACTGGTAATAAGCAATAAATGAGGCTTAATTGGCTTAACTCCTATAGGCTTAAAACTAATCGTTGATGAGTCTGCTTCATGTATGTATTAGTTGGGCATAGAAGAATAAGAAGCACATTAGACTGGCACCAAGCATCCCCAGGTAACATGCTGCCCCATGGATGCAGAATACAATAGACCAATTCAGTGAGAAACACTCTAATTAGCTCCAAGCAGCATGGACAGACATCAGACTCCTTTCCTTTTAAGGTAACCAGACAGAGAAAGAAAAGCGGTGAATATCAACAAGCCATCTCCAGACCAATCTACATCTCTTGCTTCACTTGCATTTAGCTACATATTGAAGTGAAGCTTCAGAAATTTTTGATAACTCAGGCCTATACAGCACTTAAGTATAAATCTTACTACTAAAGTGATATATGATTTAAATGTGAACGTATTGATGAAACTATTATAACTTTACTGACTTATATAACCAATTAAAAGCTTATGCACTGATGCATCACAGAACTACGGAAATATATTATAAACACAGCTACAGCTGCATACAGCTAAACAACTACAGCTACATAGTTCAGATGTATATTTTAGTAACTGACATGGACAACACATACAACTTTATATTCTAAATCAAATCTACAGTTTTGCTATTATGAGATGACTAAAATACTACATAACACATTCTAAAAGCTGTACCAAATGCACACACAGACATGCCCCCATTTTCACCATATTCAAACTACTCCCAAATACATGTAATCACATAGATTCTTTTGTTTCAAATCAACTGTGATTATCAGGCAAATATGGAAGGAAAAAGTTGTACAAGGCTACAAAATGTGCAACTACAGTTTACCAAAATATTATATGGAGTCCCATTTCCCTCAAAAAATGAAAGTAAAAAATGACTACTTGCATTACTTGTATTAAATAAAGCAACTGGTTGTAACTTTACAAGGCAACCCTAAATTTTGACAAAGTTATCAAGTACTGCTCTGGTCCTGAAAAAAATCAGTTTTTTTTGTTTAGGTTATGACCAGCCTGGTCAAATTTAAGATGCCTTATTAAAATTAGAACCACACATTATTGGGTGTTAAAGTTATAAAAGAGCACTTACATTGTGTTAATTCTGGGGGGTCTGTCAGAATCAGAAAGTCGTAAACTTTTGCTCCGTCTAAATGGACTCGTAGTCTGATTGCTGGGTTCATTAGGTGATGTTCTATACAACAATAATAACAACAACCAAATAAACTCAAAGTTAATTGCATTCCCGATATGGAGATATCCCAGAAGGTTATATACAACATTGACAAGGCCTAAGCCAAGGCATTATTGGCCCTGTAAGTTAAATTATCTGATTAGGATATAAGATGTCTCTCTTGTTTGTTGAAATAAAGACTATGACTACTGGGATATCTCCAAATGGGATAAATTATAAATACAGCTGTAAATCAGATGTTAAGGCAATCAAAATGCAAACTTGTGTGTGTAAAATGCACACTGGCTTTAAGAAATCAAATATTACAACATTAAATTCTACTTTCACGAGTCAAATCATCAAATCATATTCACCACCTTAAATGAATCATAGCTACGATGAAAAATAATGTATAGAAATATGAGTGGATCACAAGATGAACTGAACAATGTTTTAATAAAAATATTATGAAACAGAAATCTCAATAAACATGCCTTACTACATTTTAAATCACTGCAATATAAATTAAAGGCCCAACATAAGTTGTTCAAACCTTACACAGGGCCTTTAAAAGAAATAAAGCTACAACACTGAAATGAAAGTCTAACCTAAATGCACAAAAGGCAACATTTGATAACACATAAAGCCAGAATGCATTCTATAACACAACAGGGTGTTAAATATCTAAAATAAAACAAAGCAGTAAAACTCCAAAACTTTACCTCTGTTAAGGTCTAAATTATCGTAATCATAAAGCTTCGCAATATTATAAAGCAATATTTTAAAAAGATTTTCTGGAAATTTCAAAAACCTGTTCAGTGAACTTTCCTGTAGAAGTACTTCTTAAGCTTTTGACTAATGTATTTTTAAGAAGTGAGTGAAAATACATATTCCAGTATGTCTAATGTTATTCTCACCATGTCTGTGATCTTTGTAATGTAAATGATATGCAGAACAATCAAAAGGAATTGAATCAGAATAACTCATTCATCTTAAAAAATCAAAAATCCAGCATACTTTTGTCTGTTTTGCATCCCTTCCTGATATCTATAGTTAGACCTTGAATATTTATTAGTAGAACATGAACACCCCCCGTCCCCCAAAAATATTAACACCTCCCTCCCCCAAAAATATTTTAAAAAGGTCA
Organism: Owenia fusiformis; assembly: GCA_903813345.2. Lineage (NCBI taxonomy): Eukaryota > Metazoa > Annelida > Polychaeta > Sabellida > Oweniidae > Owenia > Owenia fusiformis. The sequence continues at coordinate 8,361,445 of CAIIXF020000006.1, forward strand.
TGCAAATTAAGTTTTATGTACTTTTAAATAAAGTTACTACATGCAACAAGCTTAGAAGTAAATAAAGTAAACAATTATAATTGTTAATATAAATGAACTAAAATAAAAGCAAACAAAAAATCTATTCTAATTTTAAGTATTTTATCAAAATGTTTTATTACACTACAAAGCAAAAGCATAAGAATTCAAGTCAAATAATGCAATCATGCATGAATATTCTAATGATATGCGCATAATATTATGTTAATTAGTGCTAGAGACTTACGCTGATTTGTTAATCTTGTTTTGTTTCTCCACTTTACTCATGCGGAGGCTACGACTGCGTTTGAATAGACTAGTATTGGACTTGGGGGCGTCCCCACTGCTGTGCGGATCAGACAAATCAAAAATCATAGAAATCAACACACAAAAGACATTAAATAAGAACGTGAAATAAAAGTGTAAATGAAACCAAAATGGTGATGAAAATAAAATGAGTGCAAATCAAATCAATGGTAAAGATTAAAAGTATTATGATCACCATACACACAATGTATATTTTAAAATAAATTTTAAAAACATTCAAACAGTTATAACAAAACAATGACACAACCCATATAAGTACATAATAAGAAAGCATAGAACTTTCAATTTCACCCCCTGACATACCCCCAATTGACAATTTTTGCACAAATAAACAATATAACTTGAGACTTTAAAAGAGAAGACACCTATATGTGTAAAGCACCAACATTGAAGCATTTTGCTGGAATCCACATTTCACTGATGCAAACATATAAACAAAAAATATATTTTAGTTTATTTAACAGTAAATGATATCCGCAATCAACTTTCAACCAATCTAAAATTCTCTACAACATTCTCTACAGCTAGTGCTAATCAGAATATCTAAAATTCATAACTATTGAAGGGGTCTTTCTCATAAGTTCCTCATGCTTGTTTACCTCATAAGGGGTCTCATTTAAAAGACAACATGCTGTTAGTATTACCATGGCCCGAATACTATTTGGTAGTCAAACCCTTTTCTAATAAGGGTATGTTAGTTGAACCCTCAACATGTCATATATACATGTATGAACCTCCATAACCTCTATTAGTCTCCAACAAACCATGATACCTCATATTCCACCTAAAGCCACCTTAGTATAGATTTATTATAACCCATGAACAAACATTTAGATCAGGGAAATTGATAGTGTGATTATGTTTGAATAAGGCTCCTTATAACAAACCCCTGGTCTTATGTGAACTATAAATAATCTTCCAGATATTACCTATCTTATTGAATATAAATAATCTTTTTGTTAAACCATAGGCTTTGGGCTGATATAAAAGACAGCAAAAGAAAAGATATAAAAGAGTTGACTGCCCTGATTTCTTTTTACGATTACTATTCCTTCAATCACCCCAAGCCCATGTTTTATATAATTTCCAATGCTGAACTTTCCTACAAGTGAAGCAATATTTCAATTCACCTGATTGGTTCTCAAAGTCACATGGTCAAACAATCTCTCACATTCATATCTATACTCTCTCTCATACGTCCATCATGTATTGGAAGAAGTATTCAGTGGAACATAGGTGACTTACGTTGGATTTTATTTTCATTTTAAGAATTGTATGTGTACATATATCAGAAATTGATAGATAGTTCAATTTCCTACATTTTCAAATCAGACTTTTAAATTTCCATATGTGGATTATTTCTACGGAATCAGTCACCAATTCTCCACTGCATACCTTTCCATATTTCCTACTTACACTGAGCTAGGTGTCTGAGTCTTCGTTGGCTGAATTACTGCAGGAATATTCTTCCGCCTTAGAACAGGAGAAGGTTCTGGGGTCTGCCTTGCTGAGAGGCGTCCACTTCCATACTGGGGGGATATCCCTCTGTCATTTTTTACTGCATTTTGGTCTTTTTGTACAGGAACACTTGTGGGCCTTGAATCATTAAAAACCAACATTTCAATGAAAGATTCTCATATTTGGAATTTTTATTTGCCAAAAGAATGATTTTCATGTTTTTCTGTATGTAGTAGGCACTTTTTATAAGACAGAATTAAGGTGCCATTCATAGTTTCTTTCACCGAACTCATTCTTTTAGCCCATAAAGTTCATGAGATTACACAACATACAAATATTTCCATAATATAGCTAGCTTAAATTAGTATTTGGTACAACAGACACAACATTCTGATAGAAAACATGCAACTTAAATAAATTAAATTATAAAATAATGTATAATATGAAAATGATGAACAAATAAAACAATGTATATGAAGACAAACAAAATACAAACTGTGCAGTAGCCTACACCCTAACCTGGTATTTCTGGGTATATTAGAATCACTTGATACTTTTTCTAAAGTTTTAACCCTCGATGGAGGGGGCATCAGTAAACTATCGAGACTGGGTTTTTTATCAGGAAGGAGGCTGTTGGTATTCGTCTGTTTCATTTCTTCATGTTCTTCAGGCATTATGGGTAACACTGGGATTATATTTTCTTCTGATCCACCGCAAAAAAGTAGATCTTCTGTTGTGGCAGTTTTTCGTCTGGCCTGAGTGGTGAAAAAGTGATGGGCATTTATTAAAATAAGCTTTACATCTCATTGTGATGTAACACTTATAAAACAGAAAAAAATGTAAAATTCAATTAAACTAATATTTCTTTTTGAATTTCTGTCTTATTTCTTCTAGGTTTGAAAATAAAAAAGAGATTTTAAGTGGCAATTAACGCACCTTGGTCTCTCCCTTGTTTGGCCTTGCGACATTATCCAGACTACCTCGACCAATCAGCAACTCTTGCGCCTCCATCATCCTATAGGTGTCACTACCAGGCACACATACATTAATACATGGGTCAAGGTCACGACCCCAAGTGATTGTCACATGTGAGCGAAGCAGCCACATGATGTGAGATATGTGAGGCAAACATGAGTTAGGTTGAAAATCAGTTTTCTCCAAAGGATATCAATTTCTCAATGTATGCAAGGTCCAGTTGTTTGAATCATTTGGAGATTGATGAGGTCATGCCAGGAGATGAATGCGGGTGACATTATATGTAGTAAAGTTAGTAAACAAAGACCCAGGGTTTCAAAAATATTATCTATTATTTTGTTAAAATATCATAATAAAAATATCTTTAAATTTCTGCTAGACTCAGTGAACCATAGAAAATATACCCTAAAAGTATATCAATTATAAAAATAATTTAGTTGAACTAACATTTTGTTTTAATAACGTTCTCAAAAATTGACCATGAAAGTCTGGGTCATGTGATATGTTAGTCTGCAAGCATGCATAGCAGCAGTTTAGCAAGAAACAACATGCAGTTAGGATACATTGCTCAAAAATAAAATGTTCATGAAGAAAAAAAATATGTATAAGAACGAAGAATCGAACAACAAGTATAATGGATGGCAGTTTGATTTATACAGTGTTAGGATTAGAAAATATCACAGATTTGTAGCTTATAGATCACCGGTAAAATATGTACAAATTATGAGTATTTATTTATATACATTGATGGTAATATTTACATATATTTACAGGTCCATTTTTATGGTATATACAGTAGTTCATTTAAAACTCTTTAAATTGAGCATATCTGATATGTCTCCTTTAAGGCACTTGAGCAAACTGCAATTATAGTAATGCATTAATGTATTTATGTACATATATTGTATATTAATAATTATAATATCAATACATCTGTGGTTATAATTTTAATGCATTTCTGCTGTCTTAAGCAGCATTATGGTATGATTCTGAGGTAAGTAGCATTGGTCAAATAACAAAAATTATTTTGGATTCTGACTGACTGGTTTATAACTGAACATTGTGAAAAGAGTAAAATCCAATTTGAAAACTGTGAGGTATAAACTTAATTAGTAGGTAATTAATTAAATAAGAAATATTATGAACAAAATTCAGTTTCTGAGGTATGGGTCGCTTCATGGCAAGGTTATAATTCAATGTAAATTAAAAAAAAGATGTCTTCTACTGAAAGATTTCAGGGAATAACAAAACACTAAAGTTCCAACGCTTTGAGGTCAATTCACCTTACAATTTTGAGAAAACTAAAATTATCAAGAACCAACATTTCTTAAGAAGAGATGTAGTTGAATACAATACAATAATGTATAAATCTAATTTAAATTATTTCTCCAAAGAGATAAAGGTGCAAATGAAAAGTAGAATAATAAAAATCTTGCGCAAAATCTCAAAATCACAATATCAATTGCACAACATTGCACTGGGGATTCTATAAAATATTTCTATGATTCTAAACAATACTGAGCTTCTAATATATTATATATGCTACAATACACTGTCAGGATACAAAGCAATGCCCGTTATCCCAGCAGAGGCTGAAATACACATAAGCTAAAGAAAAGCAGATGCCTAGTACTATAGTGAAGTAACAAAAGTCACTACATTGCGGTGATCAAAAAATGTGTCGCATTCCATCCATGTTCGTGTTGAAAAAGAAAAAGAAAGAAAAACATGAATTAGTACAAAATATTTATTTAATAATAAAATGGATATGTTATCTTTAATTAGGACACAGGGAGGAGATTGTATTAAGGAGGACTGCGAACACACACATATTGAGCTTATAAGTGATTTTATATTGAAATGCATTTAAAGCGATTTGAATTGCACCAGCGGATTCATCCCCTCCAAAGATTAGCTTGCAATTCTAATGAAGAAAAAAAGAATAAGCTGAGAGGTCCATGCAGGCAATGAGTCCAAAAAGCACTTGTTGAGTAACTTGAGTAACTTGATTATCTGATAACTATTTCTGAGGTTATTTTATTTCAATATCTTATATCTTATAAGATATCATCATACTGTTGCTATGCATTTGCTTAATTGTCTATAATAGAGCACTGACTAATTTTATTGACAGATCAAGGCCCTTGGAAGGGATTGAAATTAATATTATTATTATTTGATGAAGATTTAATCATGCAATTTATCATTCATTTTTTTAAATTACATGGCATTGATAGTGACTTTTGCCAAAGTTACAGACATTGAAGGCTGGTGGTTAGGCATATTATAGAATGTTTTGTTATTAGGCATTTAAGGGTTAATTTCTTTAACATGAAAAAGCAACATATTAAGATTGCGGGGTTTCAGGCAATTCTACTCATACATTTCAATATGATATTTCAATTTGTACATATTTTACAAGTGAAATGAGTTGGGTCAAAATATCAATTTCTAGCATAAACAAAATTGTTTTCTGGTAAAGCCCCAAATTATTGGTCTGAATCAGATTTGTATATTACACTATTGGGTTTGTAATATTTTGTTTACTCTTTTTATCCGGTGCACTCAGTGGATGGATCTTGTTTTTTCTTTGACAATAAATGAGTGCATTTGATATTCCAGCAGACATATCAAGTAATTTGAATTTTCCTTAAAACCATATCCAAAATTGATTAATTGAAGCTGAAGGTTATCATGACTCATGCAAAATGGAGTTAAGGGTTTTAAAAAGGGGGTGGATGACAGGGTTGAAGTTTAAGCAAAAAATGAATTAGGTTCATTGATTTAGGTGCCAGATGTTGATAAATTGACTCAACTCAAAATGAATCATTTATTCAATCAAATGCATTCAACAATATCTATACTACTATGACAATAAATACTTCTATATATGCAGTTGCTAAGCAACAGAAAGTAAACATTGAAAATTCTATATTCAAATAACATAACTGGCAAAATGTGTCATATCTCTCAACTAGGCAATATTTGATGGATTAAATATCATTTTAATAACAATAATAATGAACCAGTAATGAGATAGTAATTATGCAAATGGGCTAAATATGCAAATGAGCTACCTGTCAATTGGTGAGGACGATCTGGAGGTACTTGTGCTGTCAGATTCTGAAATTAACCAATATCACTGGGGGGTATCGTGATGCAACAACACCGTGTTGTTGCATCAAGATGGCCAGACTTCCGGTGATAGATTTTCGTACGATGTTTTGTTTTCCCAATTTACACCCATTTCTAGGACGAGTTGCTCAACAATCATACACATGCAGTTAGCACATGATCTATATTTTAAAAAACTGTCATTGGTATACATGTAGCATCATCAAGAAGCGATAAATTCGTGGTTTTAATTCCTCACTATTGATGCAACAACACCACTCTGTTTCTTATCGATGATGCAACAACACCAATGTGCTGATGCAAAAACGCCAATATAATGTATCATTGAACAACAAGAGAAACTCTTTTATGTTCTGTTTACAGGTGTAGGTCGGGACATGAATAAAACGCGTGAGTCAGTGGTCCATGGACGAAACGTATTTTGTTTGGTTTCTTTGTCTATATCAAAGTTAAAAGGATATACAAGGCAAACTAAATAAAGTACAGAATCCTCGGGAGGCAATCTCATTGATATTGTATCTGAAAAATAAAGATTATACATTTTCTAAATTAAATGCCCTTGATTTACCGTATGGAAATTGCTTACAAATAACTAATATAATTTTGGAAAGACAACAGATATCAGTCATTTTGTGTTGTTAGTACCTCAATTGAAATACTCAATTCTGATTGGTTGATGAGCGGGCAACAAAATGTATTGTTAGTACCTCAACTGAAATACTCGATTCTGATTGGGTGATTAGCGGTCAAAATTATGTATTATTATATACCTCAAATGTATTCTAGATGCTCATTGGCTTATTCATGGTCACATGACATGGAATAGATGAACAAATTCCCTGGAAAGTCCTAAATCCCTGCTTTCAGGGAAGATGAATTGTACTAATCAACAGTTAGGTCATGTGACCAGTCAATAGTACATTTTATCTTCCCCCAAATCTGAGATTATAGGAGTTGAAAGGTAAAATGCCTTTAAATGCCAATAAGAACCTGTGAACATTTGATATTGAAATGAAAAGACTTCTCAATTTTGTTTTTGTTTACAGAGTACTTATCACTTTATCAGGTATATAATAAAACAAATAGTGACTGCCACATTTTCGGGAAATAGTGTAAAAATTTTCCTCTCGGGAATATCCTGTCCACTGACTTGTTCCCTCGTCCTGCGGGAACATGTCAGTGGACAGGATATTCCCTTGAGGAAAATATTTTGCACTATTTCCCTCAATGGCAGTCACTATTTGTACACTGTTGACCGCTACTAGGTACTGTTGACCGCTACTTCTGAAAAAAGTTTCATGACGTCACAAAAAATCATGGAAGACGGACATTTTGTAAGTGTTGATGAAAATGACTTTACTTGGCGACAAGTATAGCAAAAATACAAATAGAAACTTACGCCGTGATGTGCCAAATACAGAGTTAAGCTTCTTGCACTGTCTCCATATTTTCTAAAAAAATATTGCTAACGTGGTTCGGAGAAAAGGTTGTGAAATGAAGCCATGCCGATTGATGATCGTCGTCTATATGTGTATTATTAGTTTACTCGGACTAACAAAACAATAGTAGACCTCTCCATTCGATCAACTGTCAAAATCATATACCTCGACTGTAAACCTTGAAACTACTGTTGACCTCGACCTTCGGTCTCTGTCAACAGTATTTTTTCGGTTTACAGTCTCGGTATACAATTTTGCCGGTTGGCCTCTGGGGAGGTCAACAATTGTAAACTGTTTTTTTTAATGTTGAAATTTTTTTAATTTTGAAAAAATAAGTTGTGTAAAAAATTACAAGTATTCGACGGTTTGGGGATTTTTGCTAAAATATGATACCTTTACTTATCAAATATGTTCACGTGATATTCGATTATATATTCGTCCAATTATTATATTATTTGGACTAACAGAACAATTGTTAACCTCTCTTTTCGGTCAACTGGCAAAAGTGTCCTCGACATCTGGTCTCAGTGATCAACAGTACTTTCAACGTTTACAGTATCGGTATACAATTTTGCCAGTTGACCTCAAGAGGGGTCTACAATTGTATATTGTATATCCTTTGTTATCCCACCCAAAGTATGATGTCATATATCAAGTTGAAGAGTTGTATACGCTGCTCAGGAGTTTACGCTATCCAGGAGTTGTACATCGTTCTCAAGAGTTGTATAGGATGAGTGTTGGTTTAATGATATTGCAGTTATACGATGCTATTATATAAAAGTTATTTACTGAGAGGGACTCAATATTGGTTTTATTTCGAGAGACAATATGATATTTCCCGAGGGCCCGGGATATCTGGGATAACTGTACCCCTATCAATTTACCTTTTTGGGCCCTAAATCTTATCACTTTTGTTTACCTTTTTACTCAGTCGGAGAGAAGGAATCCAAAGAGAGCAATAATTCTACATGTGCGTCGTGCAAGATTTCCATTAAACGTGTAACTAAACGGCCTCTCTAATAAAGTCAATTAGACGTTTTTACACGTTGGCTCTCCAAATTGTAGGAAATAAAGAATCATGTCATATTATATCATAGATGAAGCAATCATCCCATCAACATCAGCTCACGAATGTCACAGTTAAACTGTTTTAGTTATAATTTGATAAACAGTGGTAACGTACATCACTGGCGGATTAGGGGGGGGGGGCCTTTGGTGGGCCCAGAAAAAAAATTGGGCCCAAAAAGATTTTGGGCCAAAAAAGGCCTTCAGGCCCCAAAAAGTGGGCCTTTTTGATCATTAATGGGCCTTTTAAGGCCTTATTTTTTAATTTCAGGCCAAATTTTGAAGAAAATGGGCCTCTAAATTTCAAAATTTGGGCCCACTTTTGGGTTTTAGGGGCCCAAAATTTTTTTCCCAGCAAGCACGGACGTGTTTTTCTCTGACCTGAAATTTGGCCCCCCCCCCTTGTTGGTTCCCAGATCCGCCCCTGTACATCTACTAGTTTATCACTGTTCCACAGATGGATGACAGATAATATCATGATAATATCCAATAGCTCATCATGTTTACCGAGAACGAAAGATGTTTGTCCACCATTTTGAATGATACTAACTGGAGTCAGGGCCATCAAGCTATGGAACAGTGGTTTATGAAAATAGATTGGGTTACTAAAGCTTGCCATGTTAAAGGCGATTGAACTATGTTATAGAATAACGTCCAGTACATTATAATATGTAAAAGTATAATTTTTTGAAAATACATATAAAGGATCTTCGCCCACAGGACGTGTATTTTGAATGCCTTGAGAAGAACGCAAATATGGGTAGGCTAATTGGTAACGGTATTGCAATAGTAGCATTTAAAAATCTGTTCCTCTCGAGATTTATGGTCTTCTGAAATTATACTATTAATTGGTGTTGCTGCAGCATTGCTCAAATCTAGAGGAGTGTTGTTGCATCTTCGGTTTGGTGTTGTTGCATCAATAGTGAGGAACTAAAACCGTGAACTTATTGCTTCTTGGTGATGGTACATGTATACTAATGACAGTTTCTTTAAATATAGATCGTTCGCTAACTGCACGTGTATGGTTATTGAGCAACTCGTCCTAGAAATGGGTTTAATTGGGGAAACAAAATATCGTACGAAAATCTATCACCGGAAGTCTGGCCATCTTGATGCAACAACACGGTGTTGTTGCATCACGATACTCCCCAGTGAATATGTACAGTGTATTGAATAGTTTTATACAAGCCCATTTGACTCGGGTGTTATGTGTAAATTCATTATATTTTTCCAATGAGTCATATAATGTAAGATGTAATGTAATGTATAATGTAACTATACAAATACAACAACAATATTTGATTCTCTATTGATTGATGGAGTTACATAACATTGTAAATCAAAAAACATTTTATGGTTACTAAGATGAGGATTACAGTTAAAAGCCCTTTAAGGCATTCATTAAGATGGATACACAAAAGAACATACCTTGATCAGCACCTAGCAGAGAATCATCAAACTCTCCATGTACAGAATCAAGCACAATATGCTGTAGTAGGTCATATTGGAACTTGTTCTGAACCTCAGATGAGGATTACAGATATCAGCCCTTTAAGGTATTCATTAAGATGGATACACAATAGAACATACCTTGATCAGCACCTAGTAGAGAATCATCAAACTCTCCATGTACAGAATCAACCACAATATGCTGTAGTAGGTCATATTGGAACTTGTTCTGAACCTCAAAGCGATGGAGATTGGCAGAAATTTCTTTCACTTCATTCTCTTTCTGCATACATGCTAAGCCCTTAAATCATGATAAATATTCTTTAATATATAGTATTGCCAAATATTTCTGACTCTTGCTTTAAGTGGACAAATCCCTTATGGCAAGGGGTTAATTTTGTGTAAGCCCCAAATTAAATTTATGTACATATGTATGAAAATATTGTTGAACACAACAGTGTCATGAGAAAAACTCGTTTTTAGTAGATAAAGAATTATTCAAGCTCACTAAGCATGGACAATCTCGCAAAGGTACTCAAGCAAGAACCTTTTTGCATCATAAATAGATACAGGCCATAAAACGTTTACCTCACTGACACCATGAAACATTTACCTTGTTGACAGCTAGGGCCATAAAATGTTCAATTAGATATTTTGCTTCCTGAAGGTTACATTTCTCCAGTAATGGTGCAGGGTCTAAATCTTCCATGTCTCTGGATTCCTCCATTTCCATAATCTCATTCTGGCAATCTGAGATTCGATCCTGGGCATCATTGACTTGCATCTGTAAGCTTGATATCTGCTCATCTAAAACTCTCATATCTTCAGGAGTCTGAAAGGTAGACATAAATGCTCTTTAAATATGAGATTTTTTGAATCTGCCATGACATACAATTCACAATTCACAATTTTATTCACAATTTCTTTTCCATACCCAAGAATAAAGACATAAAAGTCTATTACAGAGTATATACTCGTATATTTTACCTTGTTGCCCATTTTCAGTGCATTGTCTCTAGTTGCTTTTCTTTTCTCTGTTTTCTTTATCAGCTCATCTCGTCTCTAAAGTAAAAATAATTGCATAAATAAACCAGAACAACGGCAACGCCAAAGCGTAGCGAATCCCATCGAACAGAAATGGCTGGCATTTTTACAAACGAAATATATAGCAAATATCATAAAATAACACACATAAGAAAGGCCACCATTTTCAAAATGGTTGCTCACTAGCCAAGTTGTCATCAGAAGAAGTAATATGCTTTTTCTTTATAGTATTCACATACCAAATATGAACAAAATCGCTCCGCTACTTCTTGAGTTACAGCAAAATTCGTAAAATAACGAGGAAATGCCGCCATTTTTCAAGATGGCTGACATGTGCTTCTTTAATATCTATATTTCTAGCTTTATCAATGTCCTATATAATTTTTTTACATTTAAAACATATTGCTATTACAGTTTTACATATTGCACCTAAATTACTGTAAAATCGGCACTAAAATGGCCGCCATTTTTAAATGAGCAGCCATTTTGAACGTATGTGTACGAAATATGAACAAAATCGGGCCAACGGTATTTGAGTTATTGCCCGGACGGACAGACGGACGTACGTATGGACGGATGGACGGACGGAGACGTTCCCTATATCCCTCCGAACTTCGTTCGATGGGATAATAACAATACACAGGGGTGATAACAAAGGAATTCTACTATATTGGGGCACATATGAAAGGAAGAGACTTATTCTTATTACTTTTATGATAGAATTCTTCACTGCATAGAGGTCTAGGTCAGTTGAATAGCTAAAATGAATGAACTGAGCCAGCAATTTTTTCACCACAAAGAATACGGGTAAAAATACAATAAAGTATCAGATAAATAAGGTTTTTGTACTGGGTGGTTTTGGGTATGGGGTTTATCAAGTGGGATTTATGCATATCTACCTGAGGGACCATAGGTAGATGTGCATATCTCACGAGGGATAAACCCCATATACAAACCGACCGTGCATAACTGCTTTATCTTATAACCAGTAGATTTTTCTCATTTTTTTCAATTTCTTTTCACATTTTTTTCAAATTTTTCCAATAGTTTTTTCGACTTTTTCAAAGCAGGAAGATATACCCTGGAGCGGGAGATATGGAGGCTCTGGATATGGGAACCTCAAAATCAGGATATGGAATATATCTTACCAACCTATGTCCCTAAAACTCTACTTGGCATAGGATAAGAGGGCTGACATATTTTGGGTTTATTAACTACTCTTACCTTCAGCCAGAGATCCATGTCTTTCTCGATTGCAATCAGAGTCTGTTTTCTTGACACAGTTTTTATCACCTGAAAAAGATGTCATATCAGTTGTGTACATCAAAACAGAAAACCTATTACTAGACAGCTTCTTATGTTACAGCAAGATATAAATTAAAAATATTTTAAAAAAATTAAATGAAAAATAGGAACCTAAAAAACTTATATCACAGTGTAAATAGACATAAGATAAAATATGTAAGCTCACATTTTTTTCTAGTGTATCCCACTTTTGTTTGGCAGCTTTAGCTGAGAATTCTCCTTTACGTCTCCTGCGGGATATTGGATCAACAGGCCTTGTGAGAGGGCGGTCATAGCTCCCTATACGTCCTGCAGCCTTGGCAGACATGGGCCGCTGTTGTTCTTTTCGTCTCATCGCTAGCATCTGGAAAAGGAACAAATATTGGATAATGAAAAATTTGTTTTAGCTCAGGTGTGTTGTTTTTTGAAAACAAAAAAGTCACAGTCATTTTAACTTTAGTGTAAAAATGTGGCATGCAACTGATAAAAAGTGAAATAAAGTAGTAGAAGTAATAGAAAAAAACTATGTGTCAATTATAATTGCATGTATAAGTTAATGAACTATGTAATAATTCATGAAGATAAGATATTTCAATAACATCACATTTTGACATCTATTCTTATTAGCAATACCTCTTCTTGCTTTCTTCTTAGTACAATCTCCTTCTGTCTATTTTCAATCTCAAGACTTTTAATTCTCCCCTCTTTCTTTCGTTGTTCACGTTTCAGTCCCATCACCTCCCGCTGGTTCCGCATCTCAGCTTGCTTCGACTTCTGCGCTTCCTCCTTCATTTGTTTCATTAACTTCACCTATGATGGACATTTCATTCTATTTTCTATTTTGAAATAATTAATGTTCAAACCACTCAATCCAGTTTTGAGAACTCTTGTGTAATTTTCATGACTATAAATAAGTAACCGTAATTTAAATAAAATAAGTCATATTTTACACATTTTTATGTAGATATGTTATGGTAACAAACAGAGTTCAAAATCAAAATGTTTTGATTAGAATGATAATTGATTAGAAATGACATCTTCCAAAAAGAAATGTTGAACTTTTTATAAAAATGAGGAACTACTGTCATTGTTCCCATTGAAATTTCAAGCTTTAAAAATCTCACGCAAACCTTTAATTTCTTCATATCACTGAGCTCCTTTGTAGCTGTCTTCAGTTGCATTTGATAGGATGTATTATTCTTCACTAGTTTTGCGTGTTCCTTGGTTGCTGCTGACATCTTCTTGAGATCACTCTGAAGATCATTCAGCTTCTTCTTGAACTCATCTCTGACCTTAGCAACCTTCTCACTGGAATGATCCTTCTCTGTAATGGTAAAAAAGATAAAAACTTTATTGATATCATCTATTATAGCTAACTCACTTCTTAAAAAATGACATAATATTTCAGCCAGCCCCTTTTGTTTGAGTCTACCACTCCATTACTGATGAATGATCCAAAAACATCAGGCATGTGTAAAACTTGTGGTGGTTACAAAAAGACGATGGGATTGACAACATACCTAAACTTTGTAAAACCTGGTCCCTTTCTTTCTCAGTGTCCTTGATCCGCTGACTTAAAGATTTCAACTTCTCTTCATAATGTTGCTTCATGGCATTCATCTGCTTCTGACTGCTTTCTAACTTCTCAATAAGCTGCTCCTTTATATTAATATCACAAGTTATGTTGGCCAGTTCCTCACTTATAATTTCATTTCCTGGAACCATGAATTTACATGTTAATTCAAAATGTTCACCACATCTAATGCAGTCGCCTTTAATCTTAATATCTGCTTCCATAATTGTTGACATATTTACATGGGTTTGGATCTTTATGGTATCCATCTTGATTTTTTGGTCTATATTAGTGTAATAAATTTTGTGTATGTTAGTTAAGAAGATATATGCTATACGAAAATATTTCTTACTTCAGGCATGATTTTGCTAATGTTAGTTTAATTATGCTGGAATGCATCCAATGAACGTAATTTACAATAAGAAGTGTACTAAATGACTTCATCCTTCCCACAAACAGAAAGATACCAAAATAAAAAAAAACTTTTTCATTGAAATATATCAGTTGATATGAAGCATCAAACCTATCCAAAACATTAACTCATTGTAAATTATATTTTTTTAAATTTTTTTGTTACATTTTTAGAAATCCATATATGAAATAGTGTCTGATGATGTTTTTTTTTACCTTTTTCTTCTGAATCAGAATCTGAGCTAACTTCCTCATCTTCGTCATCATCCACATCGTCATCATCTTCATCATTGTCATCTTCATCATCAACATCGTCCTCCTCATCATCTTCAACCTTCTCATTCTCATCAGCCTCTTTGTTTGCCTTACTCTCAACATTCTCCTTATCACTGAAGTAACAATATTAATTTATAATCAATTAATTATACATTTAATAATACTTAATCAGGGTGTGGTATTATCACTAGCTCAGTTGCCCAGATTAGGCTAGTTTTGATCTGACAAGCTGTTTCTGTGTGAAGGATGAAGGACCCACGGTCCTATGCTCACACAGTTTGGAACCTTCAGAGGAATTTATATCCTGACTTTCAAACAAAAATATTGATTTGGATTTGTAGTCTCGAACTTTGAGAAACTTAGATAGCATAGTTATGTGACCTAGTTTGATGACCCTTGACCTTGAAAATTTTACTTATTCAGAGCTCAGTAAGGTCTTTTGTGATTAAGCTGACCAAAATTTACATCCAAAAATCAATTTGAAAAACAACTTTTTTTGACCTTTCGAAGGTCACTGAAGGTCAAGTAAAGGTCAAATCCTAAAACTAATGTCAGATTTGAACTCCTGGCAACTTGTAGATGATTTTCAAAAAAAAATTTGGTCAAATTGAAGCAAGTTGAAAAATAACTTATTTTTACTGTTTTTTGACGTCAAATATTTCAAAAACGGTAAAAATTTGATGCTGACATATATTGAGAAATATGTAATGATGCTTAAATCTATTAATGATGTAATTTATTGCAGGAAATGATCAAGTATAAGGCAAACTTTAAGAATCTTGTCAATCACAAAACCTGCCATTGACTTTATACATGAGAAAGTTTCCTGAAAATGACTAAGTCCTACTTTTTTTCAAATTTTATAGAGTAAACACCAAAAACCGTAATTCCAAGAGCTTTGAAATCTTCAGAGGACATAAGTTGCATATACACCAACTACTAAAAGTTATTTGAAAGTTCTACTTCAACAAAGTGTTTAGTATTTACAGAAAAGTTGACTTTTTGACGTCAAAATCCGCAATTTCTCGGAAACCGGGCGAACTTGGGAAATGGCGATGATAGGTCAAATAGGCATTATGGATATGCATAAAATGAATGTGGATATGACTCAATCCGAATAGCAGTTTTAATTTGTGCGGCCAATGTTGACGGACGGACGGACAGACAGACGGACGGATGGACCAACGGACGGACGCCTGGTCAATCCCATAGGCTCACTGTGTGAGCCAAAAATGACATGACATCTGGTTCATGTTCCTGGTTCCTTGATTTAATCCAACTTGAACAGTTCACATAAATGGTTCCTAAATTGTCAGTAAAACCTGAATTATCATTGAAACCTGAACATATAAAATCTTTATGCAGTTCAACACATATTGACAACTTAACTTTATTACAAAGAATTTATTTCAGCGAATCAAAAAACTGGTTAAATTGGGTCAAAATGTACAGGATTTTAAGAGTAAGGATGGAAACACATGAAACCTATTGAGTTTTTTGCATTATAATGTAGCATGTTGTGCTTACTGTAAAAGATAAGCAGTAAAAAAGAAATCTACTAACCTCTCACTGGTGCTCTTGGTCCTTTTAACTTTCTTCTTTGCTTTAGCAATGTCTCTCTTGGCCTCTTCGATGACTGCATTTAGGTTGTTATCAGGACTAAAAGTACCACTAATCCTGCTAGTGTGCCCATAGTCAAAGATATTTGAGCTGCTGGGGCTAGCTCTTGTGGGAGTGCGGGAATGTGAGGCTGTGCGTTTTATTGTTTCACACATTGCTTCTGATTCTGTAAGTCTAGTGCGTAGTTCTTCTATCTCATGAATGTAGCCTTTGACTAGACTTGTGACCTCATCACTAGGCGCATCACCTGATAGAACAATGTTTTCATAAAGTTTTGGACAATTTGGGAGTGCCTGATAAAACTGAATCATGTGATCTAATTATGCGCCGATGACGTATACATGATTGCTGTTGCAATGTTGCGACACAAATCAAATTGCGAGTTTTTAATTGGGGAAATGCTAACTGCTTATCGTAGGGGGTAAAAAGAAAGAAGATATTCTGGATTTTGAAGCCCTGTGATCGGAGGATGTATAAACTTTGCCTGAAATGTTCATTTGAGCTCTACCTGAAATATCTACATGGGCTTTACCTGAAATGTTTTGGAAGTCTAATATGGCCTTGTCTGCTAGTAGCTGTGTGTTCCTAGCCTGTAAATGTTCTATAGTCTCTTGTAGGGCCTTGATTCTGGCACGTAGATTCTTATTGTCTGTTTGTATCATAGCATTCTCTGTGACAAGATCATTCAATGCTTCACTACCATCTGCATCCATTGTCCTTTTACCCTACAATTACTTCTTTTTATATAAATGTGTTTCATCATCATTGGTTATGGATCAAGAATTCCTTTCTCAACCCTCTATTGCTCAGGTGGGGTCTATTATGACAATGGAGACCAGGAGGATTGAATTTACACTTCATAATACAATGTACATGAATGGCAAACACTTCTAAAGGCAAAAGCAGCACACAGGCAAGAATAAAGATCATTTGACACAATTTAGCTTGCAAATCGAAACTTACAGTCTTATATTCCATAAGTTCTTCTTGTAGAAGTATTATTTCTTGTCTCAATGCTGCTATCTGTTTGCTGGTCTTGTCCTGGTTGACGGACACTTTGTTCCTGATATTCCGTGCCCTATTGGCGTATTTCAGTGTACTCAATGTCTCCATGAAGTCTCTGTCACAAGGTGACACACAGGCTATCATCTGTGTGCGACTGAAACAAATACAGAATCAAAACTGAATGGTAGTTAAGAAAGCTGTGTAAAAACAGCATTGTACAGATTTTTTATCATAACACATGGATAAGAAGAGGTCCTTATTATGAAATCAGCACTGTTATAGGGCCAATAATGCCTGGATATAGGTCCTAACAATGTTGAAAAAATAATGTTTCTTTAAACAAAGTTCAATAAAAAATATTCAAATATTTGCTGTAAATTAAGTGCAAATATATTTATGGTTAGTCTTAAATATAACATACCTGTTTCCACCAAGTGAATCCTGTAGAAGCCTGGTTAGCTTAGAGTCCCTGTATGGCACATGGGAACCTTTCTTTGTCTTGTCTCCCAGGGCTGAGATCACATTACCCAGGGCCAGCTACAACAAACAAAGACACTATGATTACATTGACTGCTTAAATTAGATAGACTCCTAAGATAAGATTAGACCGACTGCAAGTAACTCACAAACATATATGGCACCATTTTTAGTGTATAAGTAAAGAGATCAGCAACCTTTGTTGAAAATAAAACAAGTTAGTCCCACATATGATTCTCTAAAGTTTTATTTCAAAGGGAGGTGTATTGTTGAACATGTATACAATAGCCAGAAATATCCAATGAGTTAGTTTACATCTTTGTCCCAACCCTATAATGATATGACTCAAGTCCAAAATCAAACAGCTTTCAGACCTATCACAAAGAAAAAAGGACTCACAAATTTTAATGAAAACATAACAACACATACCAGTCCAGAATTGATAGAAATTCCCTCTTTCATCCTATCCCCAGTAGCTCCTGTTCGTTTTAGTCTCTCAGAGCCAGCCAGATCAACAAAGTGGAATTTGGCAGTGAGTGTTTCGAACTCATTCATCACTTCAGTTGTATCAGTCTCTTTTTCACCCTCCTCTCCATCCTGTATAATACAATTTTAATTTTAACAAATATGTTTTTGAATTGATTCCATCCGTTGATATTGTTTGTGCAGCATTGTTTTTTCTTAGTATTCACATGTTGCTCTTTGCATTTTCTGATTAATTTATTTGATCTTCATAAGCACCTGTCTGTTTTATAACATCAAATCATCTATACATGTTATATGTTCATCTGAAAACTACAGGTTTTCTTTTACTATAATCAATCAGGGAATAATAAAAATTAGCAGATTGAACTCAATTGTTTCAGATTTTATGAACTTTGGTTCTTAATGCAAATATCATACATGTTATTTGTATATGTTATACACAAACCTATCCAAAGAAAATTCATATTTCATCCAAAATTTGTGCAAATCAACCACTTGTTGGACATACCTGATCTTCACGAACAACCCTGTGTTGTTTGACATGTAGTGTAAAGATGGCGTGACTGCGTGATGATGTAGCATTCATGTTCGTACTGGCTGTTGTACGAGATAGAGCACCAACTTTTAAGCATTGCATAGTCTGAAACCAATAAATGATTATTTACAATTTCAAAGAACTACCATCTTTGGACGAACACACTTTTTGTACAAATGGTAAGGCTCCTGACAGCACACCAACTTTTACCATGCACCAGAACATCAAATGAATCATATACAGATAAAAAATTCTATTTTTCAAACCACAGTTAAAGCCTTTACTCCATTGTTTCTGAACACCTAATAGATTTATATAAATGTAATTCATTTCTATACATGTAATTCATGTCCAATCAACAAGCACTTTCCAATAATGCATATTTAGCCACATTTGGTTATCTTGTTATTTTCCTTTTTAAGAAATATAAAGCCAATAATAAGAAAAAATATAAAGCCAATAATAAGTAAAACACAAATATGATGATTATATTCCCCATCCATTGTACTTACATCATCAAGTGAAGTGACAACTTGTGTCGTAACACCAACTGTATAGATGCCCCCAAAGGCGTCTTCATGGATCTTGATGTGTGATTTACGACCCTAAAACACACAAAAAGCATATATATGAACAATATGTACAGGTACATTTAAAAAAATCAAGTCATGATTCTTATGACAAATGTACAGGTATAAATAACATATTATTATGACATTGCAGATAACCAGCAATTTATATCTGATGAATTGTAGATACAATGTACGAGCCTAAATACATATATTGATGTCTTGGAATAATTATATCAATCAAAAGATAGCCATTAATTGAAATGCAACATAAAACTTTATAAAAGGAGTGCAATCAGCAAGGAATAAAATACATGAAACCAATAAATTGCCAAGATTTTATATTATATGGAAATACTAGAATACCAGCCAGGTCATTCAAATTTTAGAGTGAAGATGCATAAAATGAACATGAACACAAAACTATAGTTTTCTGATGTCTACCTTTTCTGTAGGGTCCCTGGTAGTGTCCAATAAGTCTATGATTTCCTCATTGTACAACTGAAAGAAAAATCAACATTTGATAAGCAAAATATTAAGTTTATCAATGTGTACAGTTCAAACTTATTTCCATATTTTTCCTGAACTTATATAACCCATGGAACATTGGATATTCTTGGCTAAGAGGTTATGTACTTGAAGTTCAGGTGAAACTAACATGATAGACTGTTTTACTTGCACTAGGTGAAAGATGCATGTTACATTTCTTAGGAAAAATATATGCACTGAACTTCTCATTTTGTTTTTTATGCATTTAGAATTATTTATGTATTTTTATTCCAAAACACCAGGGTTTGAATTTAAGAGCTTATTTTCCACATTTGAGCCATTAGTGTCAGATCAATAGACAAGCATGCATTTATATTTCAAATTCAGAAACATAATTGATAAAATGTTTCATGACTCAAATATCAAATTGAACATTTCTTGATGCTATCACATAAAAGTTGAATAAATGTCAACTTAGATTTAAGATTTCAAAAGCACTGATCCTGAGTGGAGATTATTATCTCCATCATTATGTTGGTTCACTGACCAAGCCAAAGCAGGCAATAGTAGCTAGTTGAAATTTGAATTGGGTTTCTGATATTTCCACATCAGTTTGGCCTTTTGCTTCAGAATCTAAGCATTATTTCCTGTTAAATTTCTATGTGACGTCTAATTTCCAACTTTTGCATATTTTAAAATAATTTATGTAACATGTAGTAATAATTAAAGGGGTAAACATTCTACAAAGTAGGAAGTTAAAGATGCATTATACCATAGGTTTCTCCCCCAGACAACCAATGATGTCCTATTGTTATTGCTCATATAATATCTCACAAACCATGGATATATCTTGAGAATAACTTTTGGGTATATTATTGCCGAAATACTGAAATAATCAACAGAATAACAAACCTCCAGAATTAAACACAATCGATTCCTCGGCTAGCGAGGGGAATCCCCATTGAGCCACACAAGCGCCTTGAACCAGGCAGCCAATCAGCTTCATGATAAACAAATTCAACGACCAATCAGATAACAGGAGGACTTTCCCGGTATATTCAAACTTCAGATTGAATTAATTTCCGCGAAAATAATTAGATTGGCCAGCACAATCGCAAAATTTACACTGAAAGAGGGGGATTTGAGACTTTTTCTATGGTTAGTAGATGGGTGAATATGTGGTGAAACTCAATATGCAAGTCCAGAGGGGTCTTGATTGTGCTATCCTATGGCATAGAGCCTCTTTAAATTGTTTCAATTGAGGAAAAAAGGATTCCAATTGTCAACAATTGTGGAGAAACAAAGTTGGTTTCATAAGGGAGGGGAATATGACGATTTCAATTATTCTTCATGAAAAAAAAACAATCTTGTGAAATCAACATTTTCATATTTTCCATATATGGAGAAGGGTGTGTGTGCAGGGGTTAAATCATAACAAAGTTAACAGAAAAATGCTGTTATTCAAGTGAAAATCAAGTTGATGGCAAATCAATATTTTTCATTCAATATATAGGGGGGGGGGGGGGCATAACAAAACAATTTTGTTCATCCATAGCTATTAGAACATAAGGACACCTTCTCTAAACTGTACAGGATTACAGGATTACCTACCTCCATGAACTCAGCATGCACCTTGAAGTCAGGTGGTGGGAGTTGATTCTTAATAGCATCATCCCTTCTCTTTTCAATCCCATTGAATAAATGGGCAACTGCCCTTGGTATAATCCCCACAATCTCTGGAAGGATATCTGGTTCAAACCCTGTGCCCATAGTGAAGGTTTTCCCAGACCCAGTCTGAAAGTAAATCAAATAGATTTTAAAGTTTTTAAACAGGTTACTTAATTATCTACTACTACTCAATTATAGACAGATGTACAATACATATAAATACATGTATATAAATATGTAAATACATGTATATGAATGAGATTAATAATGATAATGACCGCCTTGTACCAATGATCTTCTAATAATTTGTTCGAACTGGCAACTTTAATGTCTTGTGCAATTATAAGTTGGCCTGATCATAGTTATGATGTATGTAATTGACGTTGAACCTAACCTAACTTACGTGTGTTTATGTGTTACTATTGTGTATCTAGTGCCTATTTAGTTAGATAACAAAACATGTTCATCTAATTAGAGGAAAGCCCTGAAACGGCCAACTCATTATCTTTACATACAAGGTTGGACATACACCCGATTACTTGCAGTAAATCTGAATGAACTATTTGCTCAAGAAAAAATCATTACTTTGCATTTATTTGCATTGTCTGAATCTATATATGATCTCTGTGTTATAAGGCACATTAGTGGGAGATGGTATCTTCGCATGCTCCGCTCTTCACCGCGTTCAACCGACGGGAGCCGAGTAAGCGAAGATGGGGAGAGGATAAACTGGTCATTGTCAGGAAATTGTGACACAAATCTCAAGACTATAGACTAGGAAAATAGCATTGTTAACTGGCATCACTGGTGTTTTTTTTACCTCAAGTGTAGTCTTACATGGTTATAAAATCATGATAAATAAAACACTGACAAAATTCAATTATGAGACCACACATCTTACATATCATGTCAATATGTGCTACCAACACGCCACCTATTGCAAACAGCTGATATATCAGGATCTTTCAACATTCAGGATTGTAAATACCAGAGCAATGTAAACCACAAACAGGCACCAATCAAACACAATATTCCAAACTCAACCACAAACTAATTTTGTTTTGGGAAAGTAAGTAACTCTCGTTCCATATGGTATAGTCTTGATTTTAACATTACATTAACATGATCTTACCCAGGATCTAAAAAAGGCGAGGCAAATTTATATAGTTGAGGCAAAAATATAAGCAAATGCAAAATAACATTATCAAGCAACTTCATTTTCACAGTTAAATTGAAAAATGTCTGCATATGAACTACATATGAACAATAATCTTGTTTCAGGAAATTGAGGAAAATCAGATGTTATGAATGAATGAATCTGAGAAATTGATATATTTATGCAATCTCTTAATACGTACTTCAAAGATTTACTATTCTTGGAGAGGAAATGATCTGAAGAGCATAGCTTAATTTTGCTATGCAGGCGGCAGAATTATTCTATGGTCTGACGCAGAATCCCCTGATTGAAAAAATAAGATTCGTTCCAAGTATTCATTTCCTATGATGTGCCTGTTGCTAGCTGGAATTCAATACAACATGGATTCAACTTGACACAACATGGATTATGTCTGAGACTTTTATCTTGACTCAACATGAATTAATATATCTCATGTCTTAACCGCCTCTAATTCCTTCCTTAACCCCCTCTTCCTTCCAATTTTGAAAAGAAGTCCAAGATTCTCATAATGAGAGAGCACAAAGGGCAACATTAAGAGAATACAAAACAAGGCTACAAAGAATAACCCGATATTTTTTAAGGGTACCTTGATAACGAGAGCAACAATTATGAAATGGAACAAGATTGATCATCTCTGTAATGAAGGCCACGATAAGCCAGGCTTCAAAGGATACAAAAATCAGGTTTTATCACCAATTACTGCTTTTATTTAATTTAACTTGTTACAAGTAAAACATCGTACAATCACAGCTGATTCCAGGAGTAAAAATATGAATTTTGACGTTATCATCAGTTTGTGGTGATCATCAATAACCCAATTTTGCTAAGTATCTCCTTGTGGTAGATAACGTCAAGAGCTTCCATTGAACTCTGACCTCTCAACATCAAAAATGGTTCCTAGTTAGCTTCAACATGTGGGAATTATTTTAATTCGTAATCAATGACGTAGATATTCCATCAGCACCTCAACCTTTGTAATCCATCTATTCTTTCAAAGAAGGTTTGATTAAACATTATTTTTAAATGCATCTTGCAATGAGTCTATGTTAACAGAGAGAACACCATCGTGAGAGATCATACAGCCTTTTATTAGTTTGTTTCTAGGAGGCATTACTGCTGGTTTGAAAACAGAAGATATCAAAATGGTCAAAGAGCTGCTAAATCAGCTATCGATTTGACTTGCAATGGACAGTCCATTTCCCTTAGGGGATTCTCCTAAACTGCCATCATAATGATGCATTTGAGACAAATAGATAATAGGAAAAGATATAACCTTTTATTTGGACAAAGAAAACAACAATGATACATAACAATGTACAAACATTCATTAGAACCCTTTTCTCAAATGCTTTTCACTTCATTTCCCTTAGAATGTCCATCTGTCTTTAACCTCTTGAATCCCAGGCTCTTAAATTGGTTGAAACAAGAGAATTTTTCATTTTTGACACCTTTTGACATTTTACTACGTACCTATACAATTTTAGATGCTCAACTCAGTAAAATGAGACAGCAGAGATCATTTCTAAACAATTTAAAACAATTTCTGTGTAAATTGGATGAAAATTGTTCAAATAAGAGCATGGTGAAAAACTTTGTGACAGATTTTCTCGTCACTCTGGGTTTCAAGGTCATTTTGAGGTGACGAGAAATCTTGTCACTCCAGGTAGTCAAGAGGTTAAATAGAGCAATCTCTTTTTTAATGCCCATGGGTGTATTTCTAGGTACTCTGGTATATTAACCATGCACTGGGGTCTCACTGAGTCGAGTTCAGCTAAACACATTTGACTGTGTACAGGTTCTCTGGTAAATGACTATAGAAACCTCTTGAGGATGAGCTCAGTTATCGTGATTTAAATGTTTTTTAGTATTGTCAGTATATCACAGCTTGTTATCTCTCTCACTTAAAATATATCACAAGACAACTTGTTGAACAATAAAACATGAGATAATATGTCAGATAGGTCTTCAAGTGTTGTACTATTAATATGTAGTTGGTAAGAAGATATTTGTTTGCCCGGTAGGGGGAATGACAGTTCTTTCAAGAGACAATATGTATGTTCTATATACCAGTTATTTGGTTGGCAAGGAGAAATGGTCTCTCCTCTAGGTAGCAATTGTTAATACTTGGTATGGCAGCTGGATATCGTAATTCTTAAAAGGGGAGAAAGGGAGGGAGATTCAATTCAGATCAACAAATGTCAAAAATTACAGGTTCGTTTATGGCATTTCTGAAAGGATTTCCTGCTTTTTTGTTTTGTAATTAAACTTTTTTATATGGTTGGTATTTAAGTTTCATAAATAGTTTGACTCTCCAAAAGCTTTACTTAATAATATGTTCTTTTGCTATTTTTTCATGATACCAAGGGGTCTCAATAAGTATACTTTATTCGCTCATTTGAACATCTTATTTTATTTTACATCAACAAAATATTTCTTTGAAGGAATTTTTTCAAGGTCATTAGATACGATTCTTTTGCCAACCATTTTAATAGATCCTTTCAACACATTTCAAAAGTTCAAAAAGTGACATGTATGTTTTTTACTTTTATCAATACTATAGGCCATATGTATATATGTTTTTGATTCTGATTCTTATACTTCCAAAGCATTTTGACATTCCATAAGCATTCAGTACAATATAATCAATACATTTATCTTTTAAGATGAACTTTCATGGCATATTCTTTTGATTCGATTATCTATTGATGAAAATCTCTACCTTTTATAGAACTTTTTGAAAGTATGTTAAAAAATTAACTTATACATGTATATGCAAGGTATCATAATGAGAATTGGATCATTGTGACTCCAAAGATTCAAACAATAAAAACAAATATTAAATTACACCGGGAGGCATTTTCAGTAATAAAAAGTTAAATTATTGCCAAATTGAAAGGATTTTATTAGATGTGTATCGGGTTCGGATATAATAAACCTCAAGCACCGTAAGAGACCATTCAAAGCATTTCAAACAAAATAATTTATCTGTACAAAGTTTCATCGAGGCATATAGTTCAAAAGAATTATTTGGGAGGTTACACAATATGTTTTAAGAACATTTGTTTGTGAATGCGTAATATTTCCTCAGGGACTATTGTCTCCCTCAGTTGTTTTTTGATAGACTTAATTAAAACTATTTAACACAATGGACAATTGTGCACATCTTCAGAATATCTTTCTGAAGCTACTCTCTAAAGTATTCTTAAACAATATAATTAAACTCTTGTAACAACAACACTGACCTAAGTCCATGCTTACATTGATAAAATCTGTAGATAATATTCTAAGTGTAGCAATAGGAATCTTTCAGACTGTTCCTTTATCTTGAAAATATTTGGATACAATCAACCAACACGTCTACAAAGTTCATTCAAAGTTGACAAACACACATGACTTTACTCATGTATGATTTCACAATGACAATATACAGTTTGAAGTCATCATGATAAACCATGGCATCTCATTTCTTCTCAGACCTGAGAGAGACAGAAAGATGCTATGAGTATCAATATGGTCTTAAGTGGGGATTCAGAAACATGGTACAAATCGATCGAAACATTTGCTGTGGTTCACACTTATGAAGTCAAATAAACAATTCATAAGATCAACAATTGAGTTGATTTGTAAGATTGTCTTTGTCCTTACCTGTCCATAGGCAAATATTGTCGCATTGTAGCCCTCAAAACATCTGAAACAAAAAAAACATGAAAATTTAGATATCTTGAAGTTAAAAACAGTAGAAACAAAAATATATGTTGCAGTAAAATCTGTCTAATCATGCAACTGAGAGTGTTCAGATTGACAGGTGTTTTCAAGGTTTTTCAACAATGTCAATATGAGGAAGATTTGATAGAAAATGAGACTGGAATAAGTATTCACAGTGAGAGATGTACATGTTCTGTAATATTGTCATTTGGAAAAATGGCTTTCATTTGGCAGAAAATTTCTATTAGTTACCCTATACCCCATTCATGCTTGCCCCTTCTTATAGCTATTAGACTACAGAAAGGGTAATGTAGAGATTCGATGCAATAATCATAGCACTGGAGTAAAAACCTTTAGTACCAGTTAGAATGTTCATATTGGTATTCTCTCAAAGCAATTGAGAAAAGGAGATATGAAAATAAGTATGAAAACATGTTTATGTTGTTTCTGAAACACCTTAGAAAGTGTTTATATAGAGGTGTTTCTTTACCTAATTTGGTTTGGTAAGGGTAGTTCATAATAGTTATTTCTTACTGAAAAATGTAGTGATGCAAAATCACATTTTCATAAAGGTAGAGTATACCATTTTCAGCCTTTTTTGCACCACCAAAGACCAACATTATACAGACTGGGCTGCAAATAAAAACCCTTTCACAAACTCGATACTCTTTCAAAAGATTGTTTAAAGTCAAATAATTTAAGAAGTCTTTAAAGTCAAGTCATTGAAAAACTAAAATTATTCAGCGTATATAAAATTTTGTGTAAACATCTCAATACGATTTTTCATTCATGAAGCTTTCTAAATGCCAATACGGAAAGTTCCATGCTGGTATTGCTGTTTATCAAAATATATATATATATAACTGAAAAGGAAATGTTCAATCATGTCCAAATTCAAGAGCAAAATGTAATGTCTTTTACTTCCATAGCAGGGGTCACTTTGTAAAATCTGATGACCCTTGCAAAAACATTAAAGATCACAATATACCAGCATTTCCCCTTACAATATCAAGACATGCCGATTTTTGAACCCTCTATATATTTTTTTCATTCTTTAAAGGAATGATGGTATACCAGAATGTTCTCGACTATATCACTTAAGATAGTAATAGCTTCTTTATGCAACAGGTGGTCATCTAAAATAGAATATATTTCCCAAAATATTTCAATTATTTTTTTGTAATTCAGAAAACATGTCTATGAATCTAAAATGAATGCAACACCCTTCACAAAACAATATCCCACACAAAGTTCTTTTCACGTTGGATTACGCCCTTCAACCTCTAAAGCAAAAGTGAATAGGTTGAATTTGTAATTCTGAATGCTAAAATTCCTGATGAAACTACAAAATCGTAAAATATATATTTTTGATCATTCAAAATTGCCGTACACAAATAACATTTACGTAAATCACAAGGATGTTTATTCAGGAAAACACTCCAACGTAAATGAACCATATGGGAAAGAACAGACCATGACATTGAAATTCTATTTTAAACAATTTAACAATCAAATAAGTAAACCACCAAGGAAGCTTTCTAACAGGCCAACATGACATCTCGACATGATAGCTTTTAATCAAAAATATTTGTAACATGTTTTGCCTCAAGATAGTTGACCTAAAGGGTGGCCTGCTATTGTTTTAAATGATACCAACACGGCAACATGATTTTGTTCAAAAACATAACATGTGCTTATATTGATTGATAAAATTCTAAGGTATTATAAAAAAAATGATATGATTGTTTACTGTTGTGGAGTTAATCTCCAACGTCAATAGACTTTTGCCATCACACTTTGATAGTAAGTAACTTTCATTAGAACAGCAAAAAATGATTATAAGATGAAAGTAAAATATATAAAGGTTCTTGTGATTTGTCTTTGACCTATGACTGCTGACCTATACCGGCGATTACTAGAGTGCTGCTAACTCGATAAAAGGCTGGCGCTGGCTAGAATTGTCTATGGTTCTAGCCAGGATAAAGATACCAGTTCTTCAACTCGACAATGGGAAGAACTGCTCTACCTTAGTGACTAATATGTCATGATATGACATCTAAAGAGTCAATAAAAGATATATATATATACCCCCCCCCCCTTCACCCTTCATCAATTATTCAATCTCCCTCTCCCTGTAAAGCTTTTCACAATTAATGTCAGGGGATGTGAAAATACATAGTGTTGAGGATGAACCAGAGATTCATAGTAAAACCAAACAAGATATACTTTTGTGATTAACTTTGTTGTTATTATCAGGGTTTAGTTACTCCAGGTTCAAGAGCAAGGTTCACTAGGAGATATAGAGATAAAGTGGCATTTTTATTGGACCGTTTAACAAATGATTAAAGGAACCACTTGAAAAAGGGTCAGGTAAAACCTGGCGCAATTTAACTCTAAAAAGATAGTAAATTAATGCATTAAGTTGTTTTCAATGTCAAACCATCATAAATAGCTAAAGTATTTAAAAATATCCAAACTGTACCATTGGCATACAAAAGTATCAAGCATCTCCCTGTCTCCTATATTTCTTGCTCAAATAGGTGTAAATAGTTGCTTTACCAATAACAATTCTACTAAATATACAAACAATATAACCATAACTCATCAAAATATATAAATTCTTCTTTGAATACTGATGTTTGGCCTAGTACACAAAGTAATTTTCTAATAATTATTATCTATATGTGGTCTAGCTTCAATACATTGAAACTTGGTGTATCTACAAACATTGGTTTGTTTTAGAATCAATGATGAACTTACCCTTCAATGAGACCCCTGGCAGTAGAATCATAGATCTCCTCTTGCGTAGAGTCCACATTGAAGACACTGTCATAGGTGAAGCACTTGTCATTGCCCAGAGTAACTTGGGGTTCCCCAGGGGTAATGAATGTACAAACTTGACACATGTCAATCCTCTCTCGGGCATTTTGAGGCCGGATCCTGAAAAAAACAAAGAAAATATTTGTAACAACTAGGTTATCCGAAAAGATGGGGTTTTGTCACTCAATCTTTCCAATTCATTCCCCTACAGTATATTAATCGCTTAGGCATTATGATCCTAAAATTTAAGGGAATAACAATCATATCTCCATCTCTCCCTCCTTTCAAGGTGAGAATGATGGAGTACAATCTTTCCAATTCATTCCCCTACAGTATATTAATCGCTTAGGCATTATGATCCTAAAATTTAAGGGAATAACAATCATATCTCCATCTCTCCCTCCTTTCAAGGTGAGAATGATGGAGTACAATCTTTCCAATTCATTCTCCTACAGTATATTAATCGCTTACCCTACTATCACACCAAACTAGTTCTCACTACGTTCTCGAAAACGGGCTTAAACTGTGCACGAATGGATTTGACGTACTAAGGACCCACTAGCACTAAGAACCGTTTGGGATCTGTTTACAAACTTCATGAAACTACTAGAACGAGTAGGTCCTCCAGCACTTAGAGCATGCTCAACATTCTCTGGTGATCATCAAAACGTTGCCGAATCGGTTTTAAACTGTGTGCGAACTGAATGAACGTAGCTACAACGTTCTACGGTCTGTTTACGAACTTCATGGACTTTCCCGGACGGGGTATGTGATTTAGAATTTTGAATCGATTCAAAATTTGATGGCGACCATACCGTTCTGTAATCAGGTCACGATGACCTTCTAGACTAAGGGACGGTTTATACTACGTTGCAGACGTGGTGCGACCTGAACGAACTTCGAACGTGATGGATGTATTGAAGACTGTTTAAGAACGAAGTAGCTGATTATTTTAGACATATATCCCGACCGCAGCCAGATCGAGCCCGTTTTACGACTTTTTTGTAGGACTGGCAAGAACTAGTTTGGTGTGATAGGGGGGTTAGGCATTATGATCCTAAAATTTAAGGGAATACTACTTTTTGAGTCATAGTAAAAAATGTAAAATAACACACGTAAAAAAATGGCGGCCATTTTTCAATATGGCCGCCTACTACCCAAAATGTCATTAGACATTGGGCCATGCTTAAAGTATTCACATACCAAATATGAACAAAATCGCTCTACTACTTTTTGACTTACAGTAAAAAATGTTAAATAACACACGTAAAAATAGCGGCCATTTTTCAAAATGGCCGCCTACTACCAAAAATGTCACCAGACATTGTGCCATGCTTAAAGTATTCACATACCAAATATGAACAAAATCGCTCCACTACTTTTCAAGTTACAGAAAAAATTGTAAAAAGACGTGCAAAGGCAGCCATTTTTCAAGATGGCTGCCAGGTATTTCTTCTGTATTTACATTTCTAGCTTAATCAATGTCCTATATAACTTTTTTTACATTTAAAACATATTGCTATTACAGTTTTATATGCAGTACCTAAATTACTGTAAAATTGGCACTAAAATGGCCGCCATTTTTAAATGAGCGG
This sequence comes from Owenia fusiformis, assembly GCA_903813345.2. Taxonomy (NCBI): domain Eukaryota; kingdom Metazoa; phylum Annelida; class Polychaeta; order Sabellida; family Oweniidae; genus Owenia; species Owenia fusiformis. Next base: position 8,392,045 of record CAIIXF020000006.1, read on the forward strand.
CCATTTTGAAAATCGGTTTTCAAGCAGAACTTCTACTCCCATTGGGTATATGTGTACAAAATATGAACAAAATCGGGCTTACGGTATTTGAGTTATTGCCTGGACGGACAGACGTACATACGTACGTACGTACGTACGGACGGACAGACGGAGGCGTTCCCTATATCCCTCCGAACTTCGTTCGATGGGATAATAACAATCATATCCCACCTCTCCCTCCTCTCAAGGTGAAAATGGAGTACAGAGCAGAAATCATTCTTAAAATTATCAAAATATAAGTATCTGTCTAATGAAAATGAAAAATAAAACAAGAACTAGAACTTTTCATGTTTCATTCCCCTTTCAACAAGTTTTGTTTCTTTAAAACAGGATATTTGATATAGAACTAAGCTCTGTTACTCAGGGTAGTGTTTCACCTTCCCAGGGTCATGTTTTCAAGTTTCCTAATACATGTATCTAGTTTCACCTGCTCGTTACAGGTAACATACCTGTCCTGTTCCTCATTACTTACCCAAACACAACAATCTTCAGCTAATTTAAAACTAACAAGAATCATTTACAGGAACATTCTGCCAGATCTCTAGGTAAACTTACACTTATTTGGTAGAAATTGACACCTTTCTCTAATTAATCAGACTCCAGTGCTTCATGTAGAACTGATTTTGAATGTGGGTGGCACAAATCACATTTGAGCAGTATAATATGTGGATGAATGAAGAATAACATTTTCCTGGCAGGTTACATCACCAGATTCTAAAGTCTATGAACATGTATACAGAAAATCTTTAACTTAACAATTACATGTAACATAATAAGTATCATTTGTAAAATGGGTCAGTATACATATTTTCATTGGGATAAACTGCACTGGTAATCCGCTCGATTATGCTGGTTACCGAAACGGTTCGTTTTGGTTACAAAATGTCGGAACGTCAAAGGTACGATTTTTCTTTTTTCCTTATTTCACGCGTTGTAGGCAGAATCCCAACGACGTTTTTTTCACAAACGTGTATTAACATCATATGTTTTAGAAAATGTGCATGTTTGCGAAAAAATAGTTCAGAAGACAACAGAATCGTCGATTTAATTCCTCACTTAAGTTACATAAACGGTTTGGGTTAAAAGTGCAGATTTTCACTGTTTTTCGAAAAAACGTTTATGTAACTTAAGTGAGGAATTAAATCAACGATTCTTATGTCTTCTGAACTATTTGTTTGTTGTTTGTTTCTTAAACATATGATACTAATACACGTTTGTGTTAAAAATGTCGTGGAAATTCTGCCTACAATGTGTGAAATAAGGAAAAAAGAAAAATGGTAGCTTCGATGTTCCGACATTTTGTTACCAAAACGAACCGTTTCGGTAACCAGCGTAATCGAGTGGATCACCAGTGAACTGAGTATCCAAAGCCTTCTAGTACTAACCCTCATATATCTACTCTCAGGTACATGGAACACTTACTACTAATTAGAAATGTTGCTATCTTGCAATGCAATAAACACTCAATAAACAACTGTGTATCCACTCCACTTTATGTAAATATATACATAACCCATTCCAATACTGTGTTCATTATGGGCTTTCTCTTAGATTGTCTCCATGGATTGGTGCTTCTTAAAAACAGAAACATGATCAGAAACATTGAGTATAAAATCTGCACTAAAGTTCAAGTCTTATTCAATATTGTGAAGCAGAACATTATATCAAAAAAGATAAACAATAAAATATAGCAATATAAAATCATAAATATTAAACATCCTTAATTCTTGTATTAAGTTAATGAAAACACTAACAATGTGACTCAAATGAAGAGATTGCCATGGTAACCAACTGTATAGAATTATACTACATGTAAAACCATTATTAATGAATCTACCTTTGGGAAGTTGCTGAGGAGAGGGATGGAGGTTTCCCAGTTGACCAAACATAAGGTAAAATGGTTGTTGGGATGATGCAGTTCAAACTAAATGTCAAATACCACTGGCAAACCATTATAGATAAAAACTCAAAGCTTCGTTACTTTATCTGTTGCATGATCCAACCTGATAACCTTAGAATCAGATAATTTAATCTTGACCTTTAAAAAATATTTGATTGTATTCAACATTTTAAGCTATTTTATAGTCTATTGTGTAATAAGATCAGTCAAGGGTGCAGGGTATTTCTTTATTACATGTCTCTAGAGATATGGTTCATCAACAAGAGATATTTCAAAATAGACAACAGTAAATATGGTGTCCCTCTAAAGGCAGAATGCTTAAAGCCAGGTGATACCTTCTCATGTTCAATCCTCTCAAACTCCTGCTGGACCTTCAACTCATCATGGTCGCAACCAGTACATCAAATGTCATTCTCTGTACATTTTTACATATCATTTAACTCAAAATGATCAGTAGTGTTACAATATCTTGGATTTCTATGTACTTTACAGTAAAAACATATGATTATAAACTGCAATATTTGCAAATTCATATAGTACTTATTTTATTTTCATTCATAATAGATGTCAAATCTTGTTAACTTTTATATGGGCTTTCAAATACCCAACATTTAGTCTGTTTATAAGAATTTTCAACTTGAAAATTCTGGTGTGGCCACTTTGTTCTCAACTATTCAATGTCAAGATAAGGGGAGCATAAAAGTTTTGCTATCAGTTTTAGATAAAATCTAATTTAGATTTTGGCAGGTTTACCAATTCGGGGAAACCACAATCCAAAACAATGAAACATAAAATACAAAACTGGATGATAAATGTAGACATCACACTTTCCATGTTGAACCTATGGTCAACTTTGGCACGCCATCAAAACCACAGATTTATAATATTTTTATGTTTTCAAAACATTTAAGTTCAAGGGCAAAATACTAGAGATGATGAATCAAATATTAATCTGACAAATTCAAAGAGGGTTTTATGTAATTTAATTGATTGAAATTAGTTTTGAATTATGATTAATACCAGAGTTTAGATCATCATTATAAGTATTAGCAGGTACAAGTATAGTAGGTAATAAATTGCATCAATTTGATGTTTTCAAACTACAATATAAAAATTATGAAAAACAACGAAAAAAATTAAACATTTAACACACAAGCCAATGAAAGTATGGTTCATGTATATAAAAAACACAGTTGTCAATATACTTAGACTCATGTTTACAAATTGAGGGGCCTGTAATCTTACATGAACCTGGCCCCTTGTGGTTGTCTTATGAAAAAAGAATATTGTCTTTGGACAACCATATACTTGATGCAAAACTGTGGTTCTCATGGGCACTTTACATCAGAATGAAACCATAACTTTCTACTTGAACAAAGAGACACAAAATCTTTGAAATATTTATACTGACTCAGACTCCGCAAATATCATTTTTGAAAACATATTCATTCATAACAAAAAGTTGCTGAAATTAAGTATACCCCAAAAATACCTGCATAACCAAACCTGTCTGAGTGAATTACCACAACCATTTACTTTCTTCATAATTCACCTTGGTGACACTTAATAAATAAGATGCTAACCATGAGTTAACCTTTTTGCATTAAGATCAAAAGTTACTTTTTACCATAAGGCATTAACACATTATTCTCTTCTCAATAGGTAAAAATACAGCTATTAATTTGCTTGGCTCTCATTATGTAGGTGTCACGATATAAGATTACTCCAATATCTCATCATCATTTTTCTTTTTTTTGTAATATTTATATTAGGATTTCATCAGTCCTTGGGTTCCCAGGTATATATTTATAAAACTTTATAAAAAGATCAAAATTGTTTTTTCCCAAATTTGACACAGGTTGATGAAATACCATACAGCAAAACCAGCATTAGTGGAACAACTGTGTCAGTAGAATACTTTTCAGAAATTCAGAGTCCCAAATCTAATTGACCTAATGTTAAATGAAACTGCAAGTTGAACACATCTCAAGGTGAAAACTATAAGAAGAACCAAATGTGTTCCACTTACACAAGTTTTACGAGATATCTGGCCTCCTAGACTTTCACAAATACGACCATCAGTAATGTTCCTTCCAACAAAACCACAGTTCTCACAAAGGAAAAATAGCGATTTTTTAGGCGTGAACCACAAGTTCCTCTCTCATGGACACATTTCTTCACTCGAGCATCAAATTCCCCCATCCCAAACCACACAGCTTTGTGGCTTGTGATGTGGGAACTCAGTTCGCGAGTGGAGAAATATGTTCGGGAAAGAGGAATTGGTGGTGTGCGACTAAAGAATATCGATATTTGCATTGTGAAAACTGTGGTTCGGGTTGAAGAAATTAAGGTGGCGAGGTTGGAACTGATGATCGCTTTAGTGGAAGTTAGGAGGCCTGGACAGGATACTTATATTTTTCAAATATGCACATTCTGTACAGAATTTCAATAAACCTTTAATGTTATGTCTCTATGTTAATAAATGTCACACACCTTGAAATCAATTATAACGATCAATTAGACAATGTTGAATTATGTAACATATTGTTTCTCTATTATGGCTATATTGACAATTTCACAATTGTGTGAGTTGGGTTATAATTCAATGCCAAGATTTATACAGGAGGACATAAGCAAAAGTTTATACATAATACAAATATTAAGGACATATACTAAAGTTTAAACAATTGAGTATTCTCCCTCGAATTTTTCTCAAGCACTTGTAAAACTCTCATTTTTTTGATAATACAGACCAAATTTGTCAAAATACTGAATGCCTACATGTATTTTATCTCATTTTCAAGCAGGTGCAAATACAGTTTCCATGACACAAGGTCATTTTTACATTTTTTCTATTATTTGAACACTACCGGAACCAGGCAAAAGTGTTCAGATTAGCAGGTATTCACATTTCAAGTATTCTGAGTGAATGGGAGATAAAAAGGTGTACAGATTAGAGAGGTGTTCAGATATTCAGGTTTCACTGTGTATATCACACAAATAAAATTCCACTTTTTGAAACTGATAAACATCATAACCTCCAAGACATGAAACATGAATGCAATATTAATTTTTAAAAGTTCTTTGATGCCGAAATGAATGATCGCAATTTAATGTGTTTTAGATTTGTTTACATTGGAGTTTACTCTAAGTATCCCCTAAGAAAAAAGAATGTCAACTTAACACTATAACACACAGATAATTTGGTAGAAATCTCAATGGGCCCATCACCCACACGTACAAGATGAACATAGGTGTGCAGAAATGTCACATATTGTATTTAGCCGCGAAAACTTATCACTTATCATCTACATGATTAAATATTTTTCTGATGTTCTAGGTAATGATAGGGACAAGGTATCCTCCTTTTTAACACTAGCCTTCCTTAAATGGTCAACCTTGTTTTACAAAAACATCAAACTGATGATAAATTGAAGAAATGACAGGCTGATGTAGTTTTTTAATAGTAAGGGCAATATGTATAGAAATTGGTCCAATCTGAACAGTTTTAATGTCTCTACGGGTAATCACCACGACATTTAGGACATTCTTGCAACCTACTCCATGATACCATTCTTTGTTCAATGATCAAAATTATGACAATGAATTTTAAAGTAATTTGGAACAGACCGATCTTATTTCATACTAGTGCTTCCGATAATTCAAGTTCAGAGTGAAGAGGGGACCCCTTCTTCTTGCATGATCTTAACTTTGATTATCCAAGGATACCCCTTCAATCCAGGTACCCTCCCCCAGCGTGATGAGCAATCATCAGGTCACATTACATGAAACCTCTAATAAATCAAACATTATATCAGCCATTCCATAAGAAATTACTGCATTTATCTTCTACACAGTAATGCTTTAGGAAAGGAATTCTGATACCATTTGGTTAGTAGGTGCAAATTCCACATAATGAAATAACGAAATACTTGCATAATAAAAAGAAGCAAAAATTACAATCATCCAGAGAAGTACATTGTTAATCATACATTAATCAGACTTCAGAAATGCTTATGGATACCTTAATCATCAAAAATATATTGTGTAAAACCTTCACTGTCTTATAGTTTGGGATTAACTTTGAGAGAGAGCTTCATCTCCTAAATGTATGAATCTTGGATATAAGTAAATCCATATTAAAGGTGAGCACTATTAGGACCAAATAAAGATACAGAACACAGAACCTTAAATACAAGTCACAAAAATGGTGGCTCATAACATGTCTCCACTCCCACTTCTTGATGGCGACATAAATTAACTTCCTTGGATACATGTTCAAATTATCAGAAAAAAATCATTATATAATAGTAGTGCCTGAACGACAGTACCCTTTGCATTCGTTTGACTTCACTTCTTAAAAGAGAGCTTCGTCTTCACTCTTTCAAACTAAAATAAACCTGTGAACTCACCGCGCCAATCAGTGTTCGTCGGCCAAATTTGACCGACGTTCTTTATATGGTCATTCCTTCTGACGTCATCGTTGAGCCCGGAATTGACCAATGACATGCGCATATTTAATTAGAACGCATTTGGCGTATGTTTCTTCAAGCTCGCTGATTGGTGGAAGGTCAGCGTGTAGGTCAAAAGTGATTTACCCAAACTGTCACCGGTACCCGTCGTGGGGGCGGGGCTACTAAACTGTAATATGGTCTCTACTAGGCAGAGTGTAGTTGAACTAGACTCTGCACGCAGGGTAGAACGACAGTGAGATTCTATTGTCGATAACGACAGTGTTATTTCTGTTGCCGATAGCACACTTTCGTGGCTAAGTAAAATTGTGTTCAATCTACGATTTCGTTTGAGGCGAAAATGAGCTTAAACAACTTGCCCCGCGTGTCTAGAACAAAACACCATCATTGTAGCGTCTATATAATCAATACTTACTTGAAATATCCTGACATCGAACTAAATAAACCATTCTAACTTCAGTTGTTATTCATTTTTATTCACTGATCTATTTTGAAGAGCTTTTGAAGAGCGATTTCAGCATTTGAGGCAATCTGTGCCAGTTCCTCTTGGTTTGGAATTTAGTACATGCACATTAGAATGAATAATTTGATTGGCTCAAATTCCAAACACACATGCGCACTTGTAAATTATTTCAAACTATTAGGCATGCGCAAAGAATTGAAGCAAAAATGAAACTGCTGCAGATTGCCCTACTTATTCGATGGCGGAAAATTCTTTTTTCAAAATGTTTTCCCGTATTGGGAAAAAGAAACACAACCCCAGGATAGATATAGGACGACAAACAAGACTATAATAGGTAGGAATCTTTGATTGCTAAAAGCCGTGCATGAAACTTTACAGAAAGTTTAAAGTAAGTCACACTGTTTTAAATGTGTTCTATTCCCCGGGGAATTTGGTCCACGACAACGACAGCAGATTTTAACTGTCGACAGATTTTAATTCTACCGTAGACCGCCGACTGTCGTTCTGTCGTTCGGGCACTATATAATAGGCTAATTATTATTTTGCTGGACATGCATCACCGTTTCAGCACATTGCCGTATTTTTTAAACAAAAATAGGGAATGAAGAACATGTAACTAATCAGTAATAAAACAGGTGCATTAATAGATATTCAATAGTATTTCACACCTGCCATCCTCAGGGATTTCCTATATATATTACCTGTATTTCACCTGTAAATTACCTGCATTCTGCCTCAAGGTAAGGTATTTCTGGTGGTGATCTACCTGAGTTCATTCATGTATTCAGTTACACCTGTATCCTTTGATCTATGCATACCTGGATTGGACTTAATGTTTGGTAAAAATGCTTACAGTCTTGTACAAGTATCTGGTCACCCCTACCCAGATGGTCAGAGGCTAGTACCAAAATCAAACTGCATGTATTAGAAAGAGTACATTCCTCCTGATTTAACCAAAAACCAATGTGTAAAGAATTGGGAGGGGGGGTTGTGTTACCAATTTTTTTAAAAGTAATTTTGATAAATCTTTAGGAAAAAACAAAGAGGTTGATGCAGAACTTTTAAATATTCTAAACTATTCTGATCTGTAAATCCATATACATGTATAAACAAACTCCCTTACCAAATAGTATATTCATATTTCAATTTCAAGATTAATCCAAAGATAAACATGACAAATATCTTATGGGTCAATGCAAACCCCACTGAACCTCTTTAATAGTTTGATTTCACTAGCAAGTACTAGGCAGTAGGCATGTGCATCAGGGTAATCACCCCTGTAGTTACACTCTTACCAAGGGAAATAAGACAAAAAATTAGAACAATAGGCCTCTTCCAATGCCAAATGCAAAAATGTTAAGCCAGTTCTACAAACATATCAAGCAGCAGGCCATTTAGACTGTTTTACTGGATATAACTAAAATGACCACATGGGATAAACTACTTCATCCAATTAACAGATAAGATTATCTATTTGATTTCATCAAGAACCTTGCTGATAATTTCAGTCTATGAAGATCATGCCATTCCTTATACTCAGAGTTAGTACAGTCTTGGAATCCCATAATTCATTTATACAATGAATATATTAAGCACAGGGTGGTATAAATTATAAATCTAAAATATACGTCTAACACTTTAATTTCTTATTCTATCAGATGTAAACCATTTTAGGTTGAAAATCAGGAGTTGTATCATTGGTTTAATGGCAGATTTGAGGTGCTTGATTTTACTATGTACCAAAAGGCTAGCTAGATATCTTATTACCACACAGATTACATTATATCTGTTCCTCCCCTTAGAGCGCCTTATAACTAATACAAATATCTTTGCCCCTCCCCTTCACCCCTCAAACTCTGACTTCCCTTTTATTTCTGGTATTCAGTGTGAATATAAAAGCAGTGTTCTTCCCAAAGAATTTTTCAACAGGGTGTAATTTTTCAAGTCTGAAAAAATTGGCGCTTGTTACGCTCCCGATATCTCCCAGTGGGTGCTTACTTCACTCGTCTTGCAAATCAGAAGTTGGAATGCAAGTAGCCCCCCCCCCAAAAAAAGTGACATGGGAAGATCACTGAAAAGGGTGTAGGCAGAATCAAGAAACATTTTTATTTCCAAAGTTTCAGTTGAAAATATGTTTCTGTCAAATGTTGGTGAGGCAATTGTGTTGGTGAGGCAATTATGTTGATGAGGCAATTATGTTGGTGAGGCAATTGTGTTGGTGAGGCAATTGTGTTGATGAGGCAATTGTGTTGGCGAGGCAATTATGTTGGTGAGGCATTTATGTTGATGAGGCAATTGTGTTGGTGAGGCAATTATGTTGGTGAGGCAATTGTGTTGGTGAGGCAATTGTGTTGGTGAGGCAATTGTGTTGGTGAGGCAATTGTGTTGATGAGGCAATTGTGTTGGTGAGGCAATTATGTTGGTGAGGCAATTGTATTAGTGAGGCAATTATGTTGGTGAGGCAATTGTGTTGGTGAGAAAATTGTGTTGGTGAGGCAATTGTGTTGGTGAGGCAATTGCCTCGCCTGTCTCATGCCTGTCTATGTCCATGCTATTTAATGAGATAGTCTTGCAACATCCTCTAGTAAGGCGGTGAGATGCATGGGGAGTAACATGCAAGACTTACTATAGGGGAGGTATACCAGGCCCTGATATCACTTATGTAACCACTTATATTATACGTATATATTTACATCCATAAATCACAGAAACAATAACAAATGTTGGTAGTTCTCTAAATTCTATGCCAATGAAAACATACATATGACTAACAGACACTAAGCTAGGATGGCCTCCATAATAAGGCAATTTATAAGAATTGGACACTAGGAATTTTCAATTTCTTGATGTCATGTCAAGCATGTAAAGTGTAAGGAAAGTCAAGATGAACAACTCCTAAACATAGGACCTGGTAGCACCCCCCCCCCCATCCCACTCATCTCCCAACCTGATGCTTTCGGGATTCTTGGAGAAAACTCTAATATAGTATTTGGTATTTGGTAAAATAACAATCACATACTTAGATATGAAACATAATAACACACATCCTATATTAACTCTATAAACATCCAGTACAGAATAATACACCATATGTCTGATCATGCAGCTAGTATCTCTCATGACACATAGACATGTATGACAATATAACAATAGAGTAAAGGTTAAAGAACAACTGCTGCTAGAATATTCAATATCATATGGTTCTATAAGAGGTCAATCTGACTTAAGTCTTATAAGTGACTTCCTTGAGTATAAATTACTGATCCAATCTAAGAACATTCAAATAACAATTCATATTCCAGATAAAAGTACCAAAATCTTGAAATCCATCCATATTGAAAAATGATGTTGCATCAAAAGGCTTCCTTTCTAATAGTCCCCCCCCTCCTTTCTCCCATATCTCCCATTCATTACAATTGTCTTACAAACACAGGGACAAGAGTGGTGCTGTATTTCCATGTAGGTTTTTATCAATAGATTTTCTAACCAACAGTTCATCAGAGCCTTGACTGTCACCATATAAGCATTTCAAACAAGAGTGCCAACTTGGAGAATACAAAATAGAATGCCTCCTCTTTGAGGACTTATACACACTTTCAATGTTTAACTTCTCTTTTCAGCATCTTGTTTTAAGATGATGAAATTCTATTTATGCACTTAATTCTATAAAAGCCGCAGACAGTTTAACTGTAATATCTCACATTGTTCTATTCTTCGGAGTGCATGTTTCCATATAATACAAGAGGTAAAAATACAATGTTATGATGACCTAGTATAACATAATTAGTCTATTAATTATTCTTATTATATGGTGACAGATACCTCATGTTTATTACAATATAAAATAATTAAAATATTATGAAGTGACCTCATACGACTGTTTTGTACTTTTTTATTCATATGATTGTCAATATATCACGAGATGAAGATGTCACAGAGCTTCTTGAAACCCATATTGTTGAAGATGATGGAGACACGCATTTGCACCAGATAGACAACCTCAAATGCAAAAACGACTGTTTTGTACTTTTTTATTCATATGATTGTCAATATATCACGAGATGAAGATGTCACAGAGCTTCTTGAAACCCATATTGTTGAAGATGATGGAGACACGCATTTGCACCAGATAGACAACCTCAAATGCCAATGATTTAAAATTCATGAAAGTCACATTAACATGTACAAATAAACGTACATGCGAATGTCAAAGTAAAAAGTAAAAGAGTAGAAATTCTATACACGAATGAGGAAGAGTATAGATCGGAATTAGAGTTCTGACTGATCTTGGCTGCTCCATCAAAATGAAGACCCCTTATCTCCAGAACAAATGTTGCTTCATTTAAGTACATTATTAGATAAGGACAAATCTCTCCCATTTATCTGGTAATCCTATAAATAATATTGATTTGATTAGATTCACCAATACAGAACCAAAGAAGCTTACCATTTAGATTATATCTAATGATGAGAATTTATCTCTGAAATAGAATGGATGGAACGATGTTACAGTCTATGGATTCAAATAAATTATATTGATTTCAGATAAGATGGTCTTGACCTGGCTATCTATGATGTCATCAAAATTACTGATTAACGCTTCTATCTCTTATAAGTTGTCTATTATCATCAATATAATACTTCACCAATATAATATTCAGCTATCACATTCATATTATGAAGTCAGAATTATTCATTATCTATCATAGACAGATAAATTGCAACTCATTTGAAGGATAAAGGTATTAAAATAAGTATATAAAGATATAAGATTATGATTACATATTGGGTTTCCAACCAAGGTATGCATTTTACTGATAGCCTCTCTGTGTCTCATCTTCGCTCACTCAGCTCCCGTCAGTCTGACAGAGTAAAAGACCGAGTGTGCGTCAATTGTATTTTTCTCTGAGTGCTGCCAATGATTTCTCAAGGTGATTATATAACCATTAAAACTTCATAGAGAAGTGGATGGGTTGTTAAGATTTTATAAATGAACGTGCACAAATTTATTAACAATTGCATTATCTAACCATTGGGTTTAAGAATTCACAAAATTAAAATCTGAGAGAAAATCCATCATAATATCTTGACCTTTTCACTTCTTCAATCTTTAATAGAATTGATTAAATTGATAGAATTCTACAGCAATGATAGACAACAAGTCAAGTTGCCCGTAGACAAATAAAACATTAGTGTTATTGCCGGAGATATATGGTGTGTATGATTCTACAAGTACCACAGATGGAAGCTCCAAATAATGAAAACATTTGTGTGAATTTTTGACATGATCTGTAAAATATACACTTCCAAACCAAAGGCATTGATTGATTGACAAATGTTCTTTTAGAAGGTAAATCTGCTGCTTCCAAAAGCCTGAACTTTTATCTTTCTAAACTGTGGGTAAAGAGAGAGCAGTAAACAATGGCAGGATGGCAGCCCCATCCCCTTCAGATCTTGGGAATTCTGGGGGTATTTTCTGGGGTAGATTGATTTTAGAGCAGATTAGCAAAAACACTGCACTAAAAATACTGAAATACTAAAATAATGTAATATTTACAATTTACAGTTACATTTTAGGATTTTTCAACCTGATAATCCAATTTTGGGAGAGACCTACCATTCTGTCCTTTTACTTCATTTGAGATTTCCACTCATAATTTAGAGATCTGACTATGATTTGACGTATATCATATCAGAAGTTCTTGCCCTTATACGACATTCATGATATTCATATCACATTCACACTACAACATGTAAAATCAGCATTACAAATGCAGAATCATTTGTAATAGTTAGAGAAGAGGAGTATGACTACCTGATGAGGACTCAGAATTTCAAAATCTTATGTTTTATATGTAGTGATTTCTATGCTCTGATTGATAGAATGATTAAATTACCATGTCCCTAAAACTAATTATCGGATCTATGTGATTACTCATTACCTGGTGTATTACTCATGTTTTATAAAGCTGCCATATAGTAATAAATTAGAGTGTAACCTTTCACTGTAAAATGTGTTGATGGAGCTACGGAGATTGAAGTATATTGTACAGTCAAACCAAATTATGAGAACACTCCAGATTAGAATATGAACATTCTTTAGAATAAATGATAAATACAGAACAAAACAGAAAATCATCCCGTAAGTGCCCCTTTCGAGCTAGTGATGGTCAGTAATCAAAATTTTCAAATTAAATGAATCACTCAGAAATATTGCACTTTATATGGGTCATTCATATACTTAATTTGAAATGAAAAATATTGCAAAAATTAGTCTGCATTCTTTGCAATATCCTTTATTCTCCATTTCATTCATAAACAGCTGATGTGATGTACTTCATAATATTTATGTAATTATCTATTCTGCAAGCCACATTTAACATAGGATGAGTCATCCCAGACAGACTGAATGATGCAGATTAACCGAGCAAAAAAATGTGAAAAAATCAATGCTTGGCAAAACCTCCTCAGCAGCATTATATCAGGAAGCAAATTACAATTTATTGTTATTTGACATTGATAATGGCTGGTTTTGACTTTAAAATGATTTTGAAGATCATACAGTTTACGGTCTATGCCAAATATTAGTGGAAATTCAAGATATAAATAAATAAAAATCTGCATCTAAATCTATGTTCTATTTTATATCATATATGCTCATACAAATGGGACCAGTAATAACTTCATTTTAACAACTTTGTACCCTGCGTGCAGAGTCTAGTTAAACTACACTCTGCCTAGTAGAGACCATATTACAGTTTAGTAGCCCCGCCCCCACGACGGGTACCGCCTTGTACCGGTGACAGTTTAGGTAAATCACTTTTGACCTACGCGCTGACCTTACACCAATCAGCGAGCTTGAAAACATACGCCAAATGCGTTCTAATTAAATATGCACATGTTATTGGTCAATTCCGGGCTCAACGATGACGTCAGAAGGAATGACCATATAAAGAACGTCGGTCAAATTTGGCCGATGAACACTGATTGGCGCGGTGAGTTCACAGGTTTATTTTAGTTTGAAAGAGTGAAGACGAAGCTCTCTTTTAAGAAGTGAAGTCAAACGTATGCAAAGGGTAACAACTTTGGGGATTTAAAGACAAAATTTAATATCTATTTAAAGATATTGCACTCCACTTATTAACCTGGATGAAGACTAACTGGTTTATTTTGCTCCATTATCCAGTATTTTCTCAAGTATGTAGCCAGTATTTACCATTTATTTACTGTACACTCCCCTACAAAAACGTAGCAACCCAGATTCTATGTAGCCACACAAAAGCTGGTTTATATTGATGACTTTTGATTTTGTCAAATATGATTGGTCAAAATTGTTTTGATGAACTTGAAAATCTCCAGGTTTTAACACATGGTTAAAGAGGACAGCTGGGTTTTTCAAACTTTTGGATGGGAGTGAAGAAGTATTCACTATACACACACTGCCTGAAGTCATTTTAATTCATTGCTAAAGAAGTTGAAACAACAAAACAACAAAAACCTAAGATCCCATGAAATTTTAAACTTACAATAAAGAGAGACTACAATAGTATTTCAAGGCATACAGTGCCATACAGCAAAAAGTGTCAAGTAGATCACCTCTCCAGTGGAACAATTTTCAAAGTCCTGTGACCTATTGACTTATGTTAATTGAACCCAGTGTAAGAAGAACACCCCCCAAGTACAAAGCAAGGCATGCAATTACAAAAGTGCACCCATTTGTGACAATGATGCTTAATGCCAGGAATTGACCCAGAGCTCTGATCATAAAATCTGAGGTTAGAAAATCACAGAATGGAAGAAGCAGGCCCGTAGCCAGGGGGGGTTCGCAGGGTTCGGGCGAACCCCCCCCCTGGCCAAAAATTCTTTCAAAATCATGCCGTTTTTCACCAATTTGAGCACTTTTCAAGTGATTTTAGCCATATTTGGGGCAAAATTGTCAAATGTGAACCCCCCCTGGAAATTTTTGAAAATTGAACCCCCCCTTGGCAAATCCTGGCTACGGGCCTGAGAAGATATCTGATTAGGTCACTCAGTCAATACAGAGACTCAGTATCATTTATATTATGAGTGCTTCATTTTATAGAATGTGTACTATTAGACAAAGGGTACATGATAGACAATGAAATTATGGAAAATGGTAGGATATGCAGGTACTTGATGTAATACTCATACTGTAGGACCAAACCTAAATAGTGGAGAATGAGTAAATAAATAATGTATAAGGCTTCAATACTCAGGGTATGAAATGTTAATAATGAAAATAAAAATAAAGATTAACTCTTGAATAAAGTGCTGTAAATTACTAAATACATTCATGTTACTAATTATGATCTAATAAATTATGATTTTAGTAAAGAATGGTTCCCAAGAGAGAGATAAGTGTGTTTGAAAATGTAAAATCAAAGTCGTCACTTTTGATTTATAACCCTTTAAATGTATTATGGCTATATCTTTTTCAATAAGTAAAATTTTGCTTCTCTAAAAGAGAGATTCATCAACATCCTAACTCTGAGAAAAAGGATTGCAATCTCTTTGTTAACAACATTTGAAAATATGATGTAAATAATTGGTTTATTCAGCCTCCAGGTAGAAATAATAAAAATATTTTCCTATTATTGTCCTTTACCCATGCATAATCTATATAACTTAGTTACATGTATCTACTTGGATACTAAATTTTGATTTATCGAAAGTTCTTAACATAGGAGAAATTTCATCAAACATTACTTAGCAAAGTTCAATAGGGAACTTTGAAGTTAGAAGTTTAATGATGTTTTCAAAGTGCGTCATGACCATTATGATCAAATAGATAGGCAATGAAAAGTTTTTGCATGAGATAGAGAATGTTTTCAGTGCTGTATACAATATATATGAGAAGCCTAAGTGTGCCAAAATGCACTTATCCATATACAATATAAAAGTAGCTCCTTCAGGCTACTGTATAAAAACTATATCCTAAGATAATAACAGAGTCAATTCAATATGTTCATTTTTATTGACTTATCCTACACGTTATTTCCAAACAAAAAGATCGAGTAATACATATTTGAACTGAGATAAGTACAACATGGTAAAATGGATCTATGGATTTCAATTTCCTTTTTGAATATGGTACTTTTTGGTACACATTTTATTAGATTAGGATGGTCAACATTTAATGACATTTAATTTCTCTTTCCTGGCATAAGGCTATTTATTGATATACAGAACCTGACATTTCAACATATTTTATCTGTTTATATATCAACTTTGATTCTAGTTTATGTGATACAAACTTTCCTGAATGATATTTATGATGTACCATACTTTATTTAACCCTTTGTAAGACCGATCTACTGGTTTCATACTCTCACTGATAAATTACTGGACAAATCAGTCTATCATTACTCAGCCATTACAGGGATCTAGGATTAAAGACGACTCAGTGACAGAGCTGTATACTATTCAATGAATCCAGAGTATCACATAACTAAATTTCTATTTTTTCTACCTGATTGTACCCCAAGAATGAAAATACAGTGTATAGGGGTGACTTGAATGCCTAAAGATGTTTGAGTAAAATTTCTTATCTAACAATGAATACAGAACAAGATTATTCTTTTCTCACAAGATTCAAATGGTACAACAATGGCTGACAATATAACAGAGTTCAGACAAAGTCAAGATGGGTGATCAATGGATTGTTTGGTTTACATCTGATCATGGGCATGATCTGATCAAAAGTGTACATCAACTGATGCCACGCAAAAACAAATATGTGTGTGTTGCTCAAGATGAACCTACAGTACAAGTCCTTGGCTTTGGTTGATGACTACAAAATAAAGTTGAATGCTACAATGAAACCATACATGTTAGATCAAACAACTCTAGAGGGTTTCACTTTCATGTTATGTTCACAAGTTCATGTTATGTTCACAAGTGGCCAACTGACCAGCATAGATTTCTGTAGATCTAGCAGGTGGTTGGAAATGAAGAGTTTGAACAAATAATTTTGTAAGAGAGATCTTGAAAATGCAATGAAACACAAGTAAACACATTATTTGTCAAAATATCATAATTGCATAGTTATAAATGTTGTAGTTTACCTTATAGCAACGCGAACACTGGTGCCATCGTTCGAATCTCTCGACTCTTCAGCCATCGTGATTTTTTTTTAAAAATCCACAAATTTATGGGAGGCAAAATAAATCCAAACTGGTTGCACCCTGTCTCACATAACTTATCCAATATATCGGCCACTACATATTCTCTCTGTAACAACCTTAATTACACTTGGTAATCAACAGATCTTCACTTAATTTGCATTTTATTCATGCAATTTTTAAACCGTGGTTCTAATTTTCTTTTCTGAAGACCCCTTAGAAGAAGACATAAAAGATTGCTGATTTTCTCCAAGTTACTACTGACATCTATACATGAAACAAGAAATAAAACCATGTCAAAATGCGCTTTGGGATCAAAAGCCTGTAGTATCCTTTTGAGAGAAATGTTCCTAGTTTGTTTCCTTTATATCGATTGGTTGATCAGTGTCCTTATGTTCCTGGCATGGGTGTATAAAAAAATCAATTAATAAATTTTGTTGAAAAACATTAACAAAAGTTTCAAATGCACCATGCTTGGCTCGTGGTGATGCAAACTCAAAAATCGCACCCCGACCAGCCCCCCTTGACAATTGCTGGAGCTCTACGCCGCTGCTGGTCTGTCTGTCTGCTTGGGCCAGACTGCTATAGCCTCCCATGTTAAAAAGGTCACTGCTCAACTCCAACTGTTCAACAGTCCTCCTAATAGTGTAGTTTCTAAATAGCAGATAAAGCTGATATAGTAGGCCTAATAGATGTCACCCTTGTCATTATTCATTTTGCTCGGGCCAGACTGCTATAGCCTCCCATGTTATGGTACAATATAGTGACACGATAATATTCGTGTCACTATATTGTACCGGTCATTTTAAAAAGAAATAAAAGAAATAGTACATTGTGGAGTATGATAATATAGTTGCATTGAATTTGACATTGCACTTATGTTTGGTATTCCATCTAGAATTGTATTCAATGTGGCCCTATTGAGCCCTATTGTGCAGTCTACATTTTAAGACAAAGTGTTCAAGCGTTTCAATTTTAATTTTTTCATTGCAGCTCTCACAAAACTTCTCAACCTCTCAACTATCTCTCAACGGTATCCCCTCCCATTCGCCTGTGTTAATTCTTAAGTGGCCTTGTCCGACCATTAAACGTACCATTAAGTTACATCTTTTAATGAATCTCGAATCACTCCTGTAATTATGTTGATATCTTTGCAACATATTTGTTTTAGATCATCTTTAGTATGAGCAAAGGATTTTTCGAACTAAACTGAACTTTTTATCAGTGTGAATATTATTTTTCTGATGATTCCTGCATCTATGCATTATCTTACTCAGTCATTTCTGATCATTAAGCTTTGATTCTCAGAGTCTGGTATCACATCTAATGAAGCATGTAAGCATTCCCTATGACACCACACAATCCACATGATCAATTTTTTTTTTAAATAGTCTTTATTCAGCTTTTGGTTATTTTACATGATCAATTTATTTTATAGTAAAAGCATTTAACAACATATTCAAGTTAACATTTTAATGTGTTTGGTAATTTATGAGAGTTTATTATGTATGTAAACAGGGTTAATAAAGCTCATTCTCTCAATTATTTTTGTTTGCCCCGGGTGCCTTGATTTCCGGTTACTATGACAGCCATTACTTATCTAATATTTCTGTTATACCAAATATTTTTTGATAGATTAATAAAGTATTCTATACTGCAGATTCAATGAGAATATATTGAAAAATAAAAAAATTAGAGAGATATTATGAGAACTTTATGATATACCCTCGTATATTGTTGAATGTATGATTAGAGTGTGCTTTGAGACATGTTCGATTTTCTAAAAGGAAAAGTTGATTGCTCCAAGGACTTTAAAGATACTGATTTTGGATGACCAAAATGAACTGAAACCAATGGATAGCATGAGATTTTTCAACGGAGAAATAACATGGGGAACACTTATCTTAAAGCAATTAAGTTTTTCTCTTTTCAACAATTATCTGATACATCAAAATAGAGAATGGTAAAGCATTAAACATTGTAAAAAATGATTGCATTTTTGGTGAAAATGGGGTCAACATCTAAAAAAGTGTGTTGAAGGGTTGATTGCTTGTTAAATATCTCCGAGTTTTGTTTGACTTTATTATTACTGTATATAATTTTCTTTGAGATAATGAATTGATCTAAACGATAAACCTAAAAACGATAAAAAGGTGCAAATCTCTTAAAATATCATGGAAAACGAGAATTTGTGAGATTTCAAAGCTATATGGAAACTCATCTAATAGAGAAACTATGTCTCTCTTTACTATACTCTCCCTACGGCCCTGCTGCACTGCACCTATATAGAAAACATTTGTATTCTTAATCCACGGTGTCCAACACAAACGCTCTTACATGCATGACTGAGCGTTTCATTACTGAATCTAAACCAAGAAACGCTCTGGAGTAGGAAAACTGGCGGGCGCCGGGAAGGATGAGCCGTGTGACGATTTCCCTAATAATGGGAATAAAGGTATGAGTTACTTATTTCGAGTATACCATTTAGTCTGGATGTAGAGCCAGTAGAGGTGGAAATGCTTATTATATGAACTTTTTTTGCATTTTCCGTTTAAACATGATATCCATATTCAGAAACTGTCGGATGCCCATCGATCATCCTTGAGGATTTTTTTTGGCGGCCATTTTGAATTTTCACACGTTTTATGTATTTTAGCCAGCATATTAGAACAGAAAACTAGCATACACATAAACATATCTTGCTGTTTTTTCTATAATAGAGTTTTAATATGATGTATACCAATATGTTAGGTTCCAGAAATGTTTCTTGACAAAAAAAAAAAAAATTCAAGATGGCCGCCAACCTTACAATTTATGAAATGTCTCATTCTGTGATAATATCAAATGGATATTAGTGTTTTCTACAAAATTATCAATAAATAATACTAAATACATCTGATTATGATCTCTTTCTCACATATAAAATATCTGAAATGAGTAAAAAGTAACCTACATAATAATAATGATGTTCCACAAGGGTCATTTCTTAGTGCTATATATATCTTGAATTTATGAATTCTCTTCTTTTACTAAGATTTCATCAAGGATTTCCCTCAATAAATCCTCATCAGTTTCTTCCAATTCCTGTTCAGTTACTGTCTTTGTATGTTGGTTATTGCATTCATTCCCCTTGCAAACACAGAACAATGTACATGATAAAGATGCCTTCGAGCATGAACATCGCCCAGTTCTACATACCTTGCCCTCCGATGCACATGTGAACTTAATGAGTTTGAGAATTCCTTCAGGGGCACAGGGTGTATCCTTGGGCATTGTTGTTGGGACAAGTGAGCCCGTGCTATTAATTTCCCAACCATAATCTGTTGGAAGGATAAGTGGGGGTCAGGCATATCAGCATTTTTCCATATAGCTACTTGGAAATGAGCTCGCTTCACATGCTTGGAAAATGCTTCTGTTGTTGGTGGGAGGGATTTTAGCTTTGGTGCATTTGTAATGTGTTTTGCAGCATTTTATTTGCCCATACAGCATATCTCACATCAGACATTTTGTCTGTGACTTTAGGTGTAATTCCATAACATCTAGATACAAATTCTGTTCAAGTTTTCTCAACTTCAGTCATGTCTGCATTGACATCTCCCAAGTTAGTGAGTGAGTATCTATTTAACACCTACAGGACTGTTAGCTTGCCAATTCCATGCATGCAAGATGTCGTATCACTGCCATAGAGACCATGCACAGCTAACAAGTTTGGGATTTTTAATTTGTGTTCATTTACGGTTGCATTAATGTTAATGTTTGCTCTGCCAGATGATGTTCCCTCCATTATCACTATTTGATGAAAATGGAGAAATTAAAATCACAACTTCAAAATCAACACTGAAACAAAAGTTACAGATTGAGGTGACCTCAAGAGGAAACAATTGCAATGTACGTGTCTTTGATGGGTGGATCATAACATGGCCGATGGCTGGCAAAATTGAAAACTTCTGTATTTTGTATTCTGTATTTCACTAAGTACATCCTGAGATTCCTAACCGAATCAGATGTATACCTTATCTTTGACAGATATAAAGACAATAGCATAAAGAACAGCACCAGGTCATCTCGAGCTCAATCAGCCAGGAGAGTGTATAAGTTCAGCTCTGACACACCTCTCCCTGCACAGAATGTTGTTCTGAATGTGACTGAGAACAAGGTCCAGTTGATAAAGTGTGTCATCGACCATCTCACTCAAAAAGGTAGTGAAGGATCATTATCCAACATCCTTGTTATCACAGGTCTTGATCCAACACCTGTACAAATTCACAAAGGCAATATTGACCAACGTGATGACTTACACCCCAGTCACATTTCCTGCGGCCGCCTTGCGGTCTATCATTTCTGCGGCCAGTTGCTTTTCTACGCTCGCCGCAGAATTTCTGCGCTCTCATACTTTTGCAGTCACATTTCCCACGGCAGCCGCACGGTGAATTTTAAATTTCTGTTAATAAATAATACTTTTTTTCATTTTATTTACATCAGGACAATTTATAAATGTTATTCATAGTGCTAGGATGTAATTTCAAATGAAAAGTGATCGTGAAACATTGACAAATAATGATTCAATCTTGTTGAGCCAGTTGATTTCTACGGGGACCTCAGAAATGAACAAATATTATAACTCCAAGTTATAATTTCTACGCCTTCCCTGCGGCCTGTAAAAATCTGCATTCGCCGTACGGAGGCCGCAAGGGGAGCGTAGTTTTTCTACGCTCGCCGCAGAAATTCACCGATTTAATTGTTCTGCGGTCTACTTGCGGCCGCCGTGCGACAAATGTGACTGGGGTGTTAAGGAACACTCAAGAAGAAGCAGATGTTGTTATCGTACACCAGGTTCTGCATGCTGCCAGTAAAGGCCAAAAGAATATCAGTGTACTCAGTGATGATACTGATGTTTTCCTTCTACTTCTTCATCACAGTCTCAAGCACAAGTTAATGGAAAATAACATCATAATGGAGGGAACATCACCTGGCCAAGCAAACATTTACATAAATGCAACCGTAAATGAACACAAATTAAAAATCCCAAACTTGTTAGCTGCGCATTGTCTCTCTGGCAGTGATACGACATCTTGCATGCATGGAATTGGCAAGCTAACAGTCCTGAAGGTGTTAAATAGATACTCACTCACTAACTTGGGAGAGGTCAATGCAGACATGACTGAAGTTGAGAAAACTTCAACAGAATTTGTTTCTAGATGTTATGGAATTACACCTAAAGTCACAGACAAAATTTATGATGTGAGATATGCTGTATGAGCAAAGCAAAATGCTGCAAAACACATTACAAATGCACCAAAGCTAAAATCCCTCCCACCAACAACAGAAGCATTTTTCCAGCATGTGAAGCGAGCTCATTTCCAAGTAGCTATATGGAAAAATGCTGATATGCCTGACCCCCCACTTATCCTTCCAACAGATTATGGTTGGGAAATAAACAGGACAGGCTTATTTGTCCCAACAACAATGCCCAAGGATACACCATGTGCCCCTGAAGGGATTCTCCAGCTCATTAAGTGCACATGTGCATCAGAGGGCAATGTATGTAGAACTGGGCAATGTTCATGCTCCAAGGCATCTTTATCATGTAGATTGTTCTGTGTTTGCAAGGGGAATGAATGCAATAACCAACATACAAAGACAGTAACTGAACACGAATTGGAAGAAAGTGATGAGGATTTATTGAGGGAAATCCTTGATGAAATCTTAGTAAAAGAAGAGAATTCATAAATTCAAGATATATATATAGCACCAAGAAATGACCCTTGTGGAACATCATTATTATTATGTAGGTTACTTTTTACTCATTTCAGATATTTTATATGTGAGAAAGAGATCATAATCAAATGTATTTAGTATTATTTATTGATAATTTTGTAGGAAACACTAATATCCATTTGATATTATCACAGAATGAGACATTTCATAAATTGTAAGGTTGGTGGCCATCTTGAATTTTTTTTATTTTTGTCAAGAAACATTTCTGGAACCTAACATATTGGTATACATCATATTAAAACTATATTATAGAAAAACAGCAATATTTGTGTATGTGTATGCTAGTTTTCTGTTCTAATATACTGGCTAAAATACATAAAACGTGTGGAAATTCAAAATGGCCGCCAAAAAAAATCCTCAAGGGTGCCCGTTGGGCATCCGACAGTTTCTGAATATGGATATTATGTTTAAACAGAAAATGCAAAAAAAGTTCATAAGCATTTCCACCTTCACTTAAAATATGGCACTTCACATCCGGACTAATTCGATGGGTGTGATATTCATGTTGTACTTGGCTGGGTGTTGACGTTTGATGCTTTACGAAGCAATATAGTTCAATAATTCATCAAAATTCAAAAACGTATTTGTCATTCTACTGGTCAAAACCCCCTTTGTCGAGACATGTGATTAGTTGAGCGAAATTTAGAGCACCAACGTATATTTTGGTCAATTTGCAATGCTCCAACACACAATACATTATCATAATTGTGATTTGATGACTGAAAATCCAGTCTTCGAAATGATGACATTCTCATATTCAAGAAACGCTGCGATCTGCTCAACACAGTGAACTGGAAACGCCTCGGTAGTCTAGATCTGTTTAGGAAATATATGGCTTTACTTTCCTTTTCAGGAAGAGAAAGATCTATTATACCCCTTGGCATCTAAAGAAGAAAGATTAATTCACATATAATTTTTTTGTTTTTTTTGACAATAGTTTTATGTTTTATCACAAATGTAGGCATAAAGCTCTTACATTACTTAATTTTGGCGGGACACTAATTAAATGGGTAAAAACCTTTTACAAAAATGCTCAAACATGTATAACAAATAATGGGTATCAATCAACTATGTTTTCACCATCCAGGGGAGTCCGTCAAGGATGCCCCCTATCGGCATACCTTTTCATAATCGTAGCGGAAATATTAGCCATATCTATTAGACAAAATAACGAAATTGGAGGCATTCTCTTAAATAATACCGAAGTAAAAATTTCAATGTTTGCTGATGATACAACTTTTTTCATGAACTCCATAGCATCAACCGAAAGAGCCCTTCAGATTTTAAGAACCTTTTCAGAAATTTCTGGCCTTAAGCCCAACCTTCAAAAAACAGAAGGTAGATGGTTAGGACAATTTAAAACAAATCCTCCACAAATTGTACCCAAAAGTCTTGTATCGGAAATTAAAATTAACAATGAATCTTTCTACACACTCGGAGTGTGGTTTAGCAATAATATAGATGATTTTTCCCCTAAAATCAAAGCTATAGAAAACTTATTTAAAATATGGGAATGGAGGAATCTTAGCCTAATAGGGAAAAATGTGCTCATTAAAGCTCTAGCCATTTCAAAATTTACTTACTTAGCATCAATAATACTTTTACCAAAGCACATCATCAATAAAGTTCAAAACATCATTAACAATTTTCTGTGGAACAAAAAACCTCCACTTATCAGTAATTTAACAACTATAGGCAAAATAGAAAAAGGTGGGATCAAAAGTTTACATTTTGAGTCGCAAATAAAAGCATTACAAATTCAATGGGTAAAAAGGTTATTCCAAAGCAAACCTTGCAAATGGAAACAATATTTTTACAGTTTCTTTCCAAATCTACAGCCTGAGGCAATCTTTCAATCTAAATTTCCAGTAGAAACCTTGGCTAGATTACCACCTTTTTACTTCAGTATTATGGAAACATGGAGATCTTTACATAATAAAGAGCCATATAATAAGGAACTCGCCTTAAATGAGTATATTTGGAACAATGATTTTATAAAAATTAATAATCGAACAGTGAGTTATGCTAATTGGATAAACAAGGGTATTCTTCAAATTAAAGACCTTGTTAACAACAACGAATTCCTGGGATTTAACGAATTTTCTCTTAAATACAACATTAATGCACCCTTCGTTACCTTTTATGGCTTAATCCACGCAATACCACATACATGGAAACAATTAATTAGAAATAATCCAAATAATAAGAAACTTAAAAATGAAGAACTTCAAATTAAAGACCGCACAATCAACGTCAATGCTATTAAAACTAAAACTATCTATTGGTATCTCATAGAGGATCTATTCAAGGGACCAACTGGTAAGAAATTCCTAACTACAAAATTTAATGTCTCAGAAGAGGAATGGAAACACATTTTCACTTTGCCTTTTAAGACTGTACGTGAACCAAGAATACAATGTTTTCAATACAAACTCATTTTAAATCTAACGCCAAACAATAACTTTTTAACTCAAAAGAAGATCAAAAATTCAAATTTGTGCGATATATGCAATAATGACAAAATCGATGATACCATACATTTTTATATTGAGTGCCCAAACTTTGCCAAGATTTGGGACGAATTCAAAATTTTCTTCAATGTTGATTTAACAAATAAAGATATTATTATAGGAAAATTAGATGAAGAAAACGAGGATAAAACTAAAGCCATAAATTTTTGTATCTTGTATACAAAAAGTCTAATACATAAATCTAGACTGATTAAAACTAAAATCACCTTTATCCAAATAAAGGAAATCATAAAATATAAAATCAAGGATGAAAAAAACATCGCAAATTTAAATAATATGCAAGAAACCTTCAATAAGACTAGGAGATGGGTTATTGAACTATTAAGCCAATAACTCCGTATTATATAGGTATGGAGTATATATTATAAAACTGTGGTAACCTATATATTATGTTATTAAAGACTATTGTGCAATTGTGATGTAAACATTTGTAAATTATATTGTTTGGAAATTCTCTGTACACGTGGAGATGAGCTGTTGAAAATAGTATCTATTTGTAAAAGGTAAAATAATTATATCATATATTTAAGGTATGGAGTATATATTATAAAACCATAGTAACCCATATGTTCTTGAAGACTATTGTGCTATTGTGATGTAACCATTTGTAAATATTATATTATTTGGAAATCCTCTGTACATGGAGATGAGCTGTTCAAAATAGTATCTATTGTAAAATGTTAAATATTTATATGAACATGTATGTATATCATGTATGATGTATGTGTAAGATCCAATAAAAAAAATGTAGGCATAACTTCATCTAATGTAGGCTTTAAGTCGGCTAGAGCCGGCTAGTTGCACGTGTAGCACCAGCAGGTGACTAACAAGTACAACACGTTTTTGAGAGATAGATTCGATTCCGAACTCTTCTCTAATAATCTGAAAATAATATCAAAACAAAATGGTAAAAGCGTTTCTAAAATTGTGTCCTAAATCGACGGAGCGTTTCGAGGAAAACAAGCGATTTCTCAAGAACAAGTAATGGATTTGGACTGGGATTTTAGGAAATGAGAATATACGACTTTGTGATTTACTACTTTGACTGAAAGATTGACGTTTTCATATAAATATTAGTTTAATTCATAATTTGTGGTCAATTCGTCAACTTCAGATTCGTTCGATCTACACTACGGAGCTTTGGTCAAGCAATTAACAGTTTACCACCAGAAGTTGAATAAATTAATCTTTGCTCAGGGTATTGTTCATCGAATGGTACATAATATGTCACCATAACGTATGATATAAAAGAGAAACGGGTGAAACAATACTTACAGTCATCTTACAGAACTCCATTAGCCGCCATTTTATTTCGCTTCGCAGCGTTTCCGCGTAAATAAAACGCTCTTTCGTACATGTAAGAGCGTTTTGGTTGGACACATCCTTGCTGCAAGGGTATATTACAAGTATATAGGCATAGGAATTGAGGCATAAATGAAGTCCTTTGAAGAAGGATGGTTGGACACCGTTTAATCGCTCAAACGAATATTTATAAAAGTAAGTTGTCAATAAAACCTCCCATTAACACTATATAGTCTACGAGTGAGTCCGAATAATCATATCGAAATATGGACATCAACATAGTATTTGTATTAATTTCATATAGCCAAATTCAAATAACCATCTGCTTCATGTGGAAAGACAATAACAAACAACTTGCCAGCAGGCTATTGAGACAATATTAATCAGTAGTGATTTTAAATGTATATAGGATCAACTACAAAACATATGCCATATATTCTTATCAGACTCGTGTAACAAAACATACTGTAAGGACTGAACATGCAAAGATATATTTCCTTGTTTGTGGGAATATTGTGCACCTTTTTAGCAGGAGTCTTGTATTGTTTCAATACATATGCAATCGCATTGAAAGCTACATTCAACTACACACAAATGGATCTGGAGCATATCTTTATTAGTGCGGACGTTGGTCAAAATATTTGCCTCCCCGCCGGATTTATATTTGATAAATTTGGACCTAGAATTGTCAGTTTCTTTGGCCTGATTTTTACTGGATCTGGATTTACACTACTATGGATTACTACAAAGTTTGAAACATTTTTCGCAACTAATGTATGGTTGAGTTGTATTATATATTTATTTACACTATTTGGAACAACATTTTCTTTTGTTGCAGCTATAAGTGTAAACTCAAGGAATTTTGAAAAGAAATATAGAGGTGTAATACTAGGGATTCTCTCCGCAGTATTTGGGGTAGCTGCAACAATATACAGCGCCATCTATCAAGGTTTCTTTGTACAAGGCCACATAGAAGATGCCGAGAATCAGAAATATGGTGATTTTATGCTGTTCCTAGCCGTCCTGTCTGTGATCATTAATTTGTTAGCGATAGGCCTGCTTAAGGAAATTCCAGTTGATAAAATATCTGATACAAATGAAAGTAATGAATTGAACGATCTCTTCAAAACATGCGAAGAAAACAAAGTTACTGATAACGAAATGAATGCAGTGGAAAGTAGAAATGAGAAAAATACATTGATTCCAAATGACACCATTCCATGTCCACCAAATTTGGATGCCTGGCAAATCATAAAAACGATGCAATTTTATTACCTTTTCACGATAACTTGTGTTTTAGGGGGATCTTGTGCTACGTATGTTAACAATATTTCGACTGTCTTGAAATCCATTAATAGAGAGAATGACATTGTAGTTTTTACAATCAGCCTTCCAATTTTCAATTTAATAGGAAAATTAAGCAGTTCTTGGTTCTTCAATTATATTTGTCTGAAATGGCCTAACATTCCAAGATCATTGAGTCTTTTACATTGTTCAATTTCAACGTTTATCGGTCTACTTGTTATGATTTTCTTCTACCATGAATTTGCTGGCTTGTTCATCAGCACGATTATGATAAGCTTTGCGTTTGGGTCATTTTATGTACAAATACAATGGGTCTTCATGGAATTATTTGGTGTAAAGTACATTGGACAAATCCTTGGCCTCGTATTTCTGGCTCATAGTCTTGGGATGTTTGGACTCCAAGAATTGTTTGGCTTTAGTTACGAATTGAATAGCCCGGTAGGAAATGAGTGTTATGGTGAATCTTGCTCAAAGGGACTGTTTGTTTTGCTTGCAATTGTATGCTTTTGTGCATTGTTTCTTAA
This sequence comes from Owenia fusiformis, assembly GCA_903813345.2. Taxonomy (NCBI): domain Eukaryota; kingdom Metazoa; phylum Annelida; class Polychaeta; order Sabellida; family Oweniidae; genus Owenia; species Owenia fusiformis. The sequence goes on from CAIIXF020000006.1 coordinate 8,420,501, forward strand.
TGTTTGTTTGATTAAAATTGAAAGAGATGACATTCTGAAGCGCAAAGAAAACCTTAATGATAGATAGTTTCACACGGTAACAGGACAAGACAACTCATCCTAAGACAACTCATCCATAAGACATCTCATCCCAGGACAACTCATCGCTAGATATCTCATTCCGAGACATCTCAAATAATTTCAAATTTTGGGAAAATATTTGAAAAATATTTAGAGATTTTTTGCAGTTAGCACACTGTGTTTGGCCATGGAATATCTTTATTTATCATATACATTTTCATGCTGTATTTCAAACTGACACATTTTACATTTTGTCATGCTGTATTTACTTAATATTTTTGTATTTTGTAATTTTTGTAGTTAGTTTAGTCAAGTTTTAGTTAATTTTCGTTGATTGATTAGGATAAAGATAAACATGTTCAAAATATCTAATACTTTGATTATTAAAGCAACGATCATCAAAGGTATCAGATTAGTATTAACTCTATAAGAATGTATATTATTCGGGGTAATATCAGAATAATTCTCCCAGATTAATTCAGTCTTTGTTTTAAAATATTTTGATTATTTCCAATAAGTCACACTTGGCTTAATCCTAAATAGGATTTTCATTTCAAACTAACAGATTTATGATGATTAAATTTGGAAATTCTGTCTGTCTATGACTTTCATTCTCAATTCTATATTCTCAAGTATATTGAGAATAACCTAGAATTAATCAAAATGCTAAAAATCAATATTAAAAATTGAGTGTATAATACATTATCACTTTGTAATCGAAAAATTATTAAAAAAAAGGGATATACATTGTATAATACAGAGATTAATAATCTATCAATTATACAAGTGGGATCAGTTGTCTTGGGATGAGATGTCTTGGGATGAGTTGTCTTGGGATGAGATGTCTTAGGGATGACTTGTCTTGGGATGAGTTGTCTTGGGATGAGTTTTCTAGAAACCTTTCACACTGCCTGCCTCATTTGACTAAGCTTGACAAAAGCTAGACCGATTTACAGATTTTTAAATCTGCCAAAGTTCCACATTGTTTGCAATTTGAGAACACTGCTGGCAGTCAAATGGCTACATTTGTTTTTAAAGAAGTTATTTCACATTTTTCTGAGAGAGATTCACCACTTTTTACTGCTTTGTTAGACGTCCAGACCTTTGACTTATTGTATAGAAATGGCCTCTTTGTAAAGCTTTATAAGCTAGGCATTAACTCGAAGGCGTGGAGATTGATTGTGTAATCGTATAGTAACACGAAAGCCAGAATCTTATATGAAGATTTCTATTGACGCGAAATACTATATTGCACAGGGCTGTGGACAAGGACAAAATTTGTTCCTCACTCTGTTTCATGATCTACATTGATGAACATATTCATGAATTACTTGATTCTGGGCTTGGTTTGAAACTCAGTGATGACTTAACCATACCTTGTATACTCGTCGCTGATGATAATACAGTCATTGCATCAACTCCAAACAATTTGCAAAAACAATTAACTAGACATCGTTTATAAGTATAGTTGTCGTTGGCGCCTAGTGTACCATGCTGGTCATCCCATTGACAAATGTAAGAGTGCTACTCTGATTTTTGACAACAAACGAATGTCTAAGATGTCCATCGCCACATATCAGTGGTATCTTGGAGAGGAATCTCTATCGACAACTAATCAACTGTGATCAAGATATTGTGCCTTGTTATTGTTGTTTATTATATCATATTGACATATCGAATATCATTTGTACATAACAATAGTGTACATCAGTAATTTCGGTATATTTGTATTATTTGGTCAAATTAGGTATTACCATATGGGTGATACATCTCATACCTATATCTGCGATATTCAACTTATGAGATGTTTAAAATCAAAATCAAAATGTAATATAATGTAAAAATATGTATCTTATTGTATCTATACTTTGAGTAGGTATTTCCGAATTATTTGACATTTAATTTGTATTATAGTATAACATGTGGCGTAGCCAGCAATTGGTGGCCAGGGATTCGATTGTTATCGTACCTAACAAGAGGTACGATATTGTAGTCAGCTTGACGGGCGGCGGGCGGACAATAGTTTTATGTTTTATCACAAATGTAGGCATAACTTCATCTAATGTAGGCTTTAAGTCGGCTAGAGCCGGCTAGTTGCACGTGTAGCACCAGCAGGTGACTAAAAAGTACAACACGTTTTTGAGAGATAGATTCGATTCCGAACTCTTCTCTAATAATCTGAAAATAATATCAAAACAAAATGGTAAAAGCGTTTCTAAAATTGTGTCCTAAATCGACGGAGCGTTTCGAGGAAAACAAGCGATTTCTCGAGAACAAGTAATGGATTTGGACTGGGATTTTAGGAACTGAGAATATACGACTTTGTGATTTACTACTTTGACTGAAAGATTGACGTTTTCATGTAAATATTAGTTTAATTCATAATTTGTGGTCAATTCGTCAACTTCAGATTCGTTCGATCTACACTACGGAGCTTTGGTCAAGCAATTAACAGTTTACCACCAGAAGTTGAATAAATATAATCTTTGCTCAGGGTATTGTTCATCGACATAATATGTCACCATAACGTATGACATAAAAGAGAAACGGGTGAAACAATACTTACAGTCATCTTACAGAACTTCATTAGCCGCCATTTTATTTCGCTTCGCAGCGTTTACGCGTAAATAAAACGCTCTATCGTACATGTAAGAGCGTTTTGGTTGGACACATCCTTGCTGCAAGGGTATTTTACAAGTATATAGGCATAGGAATTTAGGCATAAATGAAGTCCTTTGAAGAAGGATGGTTGGACACCGTTTGATCGCTCAAACGAATATAAAAGTAAGTTGTCAATAAAACCTCCCATTAACACTATATAGTCTACGAGTGAGTCCGAATAATCATATCGAAATATGGACATCAACATAGTATTTGTATTAATTTCATATAGCCAAATTCAAATAACCATCTGCTTCATGTGGAAAGACAATAACAAACAACTTGCCAGCAGGCTATTGAGACAATATTAATCAGTAGTGATTTTAAATGTATATAGATCAACTACAAAACATATGCCATATATTCTTATCAGACTCGTGTTACAAAACATACTGTAAGGACTGAACACGCAAAGATATATTTCCTTGTTTGTGGGAATATTGTGCACCTTTTTAGCAGGAGTCTTGTATTGTTTCAACACATATGCAATCGCATTGAAAGCTACATTCAACTACACACAAATAGATCTGAAGCATATCTTTATTAGTGCGGACGTTGGTCAAAGTGTTTGCCTCCCCGCCGGATTTATATTTGATAAATTTGGACCTAGAATTGTCAGTTTCTTTGGTCTGATTTTTACTGGATTTGGATTTACACTACTATGGATGACTACAAAGTTTGAAACATTTTTCGCAACTAATGTATGGTTGAGTTGTATTATATATTTATTTACACTATTTGGAACAACATTTTCTTTTGTTGCAGCTATAAGTGTAAACTCAAGGAATTTTGAAAAGAAATATAGAGGTGTAATACTAGGGATTCTCTCCGCAGTATTTGGGATAGCTGCAACAATATACAGCGCCATCTATCAAGGTTTCTTTGTACAAGGCCACATAGAAGATGCCGAGAATCAGAAATATGGAGATTTTATGCTGTTCCTAGCCGTCCTGTCTGTGAGCATTAATTTGTTAGCGATAGGCCTGCTTAAGGAAATTCCAGTTGATAAAATATCTGATACAAATGAAAGTAATGAATTGAACGATCTCTTCAAAACATGCGAAGAAAACAAAGTTACTGATAACGAAATGAATGCAGTGGAAAGTAGAAATGAGAAAAATACATTGATTCCAAATGACACCATTCCATGTCCACCAAATTTGGATGCCTGGCAAATCATAAAAACGATGCAATTTTATTACCTTTTCACGATAACTTGTGTTTTAGGGGGATCTTGTGCTACGTATGTTAACAATATTTCGACTGTCTTGAAATCCATTAATAGAGAGAATGACATTGTAGTTTTTACAATCAGCCTTCCAATTTTCAATTTAATAGGAAAATTAAGCAGTTCTTGGTTCTTCAATTATATTTGTCTGAAATGGCCTAACATTCCAAGATCATTGAGTCTTTTACATTGTTCAATTTCAACGTTTATCGGTCTACTTGTTATGATTTTCTTCTACCATGAATTTGCTGGCTTGTTCATCAGCACGATTATGATAAGCTTTGCGTTTGGGTCATTTTATGTACAAATACAATGGGTCTTCATGGAATTATTTGGTGTAAAGTACATTGGACAAATCATTGGCCTCGTATTTCTGGCTCATAGTCTTGGGATGTTTGGACTCCAAGAATTGTTTGGCTTTAGTTACGAATTGAATAGCCCGGTAGGATCCAATGAGTGTTATGGTGAAGCTTGCTCAAAGGGACTGTTTGTTTTGCTTGCAATTGTATGCTTTTTTGCATTGTTTCTTAATGTTTGTTTGATTAAAATTGAAAGAGATGACATTCTGAAGCGCAAAGAAAACCTTAAATGATAGATAGTTTCACACGGTAACAGGACAACTCATCCCTAAGACAACCCATCCTAAGACAACCCATCCATAAAAGGACATCTCATCCCAGGACAACTCATCGCTAGATATCTCATTCCAAGACATTTCAAATAATTTCAAATTTTGAGAGAATATTTGAAAAATATTTAGAGATTTTTTGCAGTTAGCACACTGTTTTTGGCCATGGAATATCTTTTTTTTACCATATACATTTTTATGCTATATTTCAAACTGACACATTTTACATTTTGTCATGCTGTATTTACTTAATATTTTTGTATTTTGTAATTTTTGTAGTTAGTTTAGTCAAGTTTTAGTTAATTTTTGTTGATTGATTAGGATAAAGATAAACATGTTCAAAATATCTAATACTTTGATTATTAAAGCAAAGATCATCAAAGGTATCAGATTAGTATTAACTCTATAAGAATGTATATTATTCGGGGTAATATCAGAATAATTCTCCCAGATTAATTCAGCCTTTGTATTAAAATATTTTGATTATTTCCAATAAGTCACATTTGGCTAATCCTAAATAGGATTTTCATTTCAAACTTACAGATTTATGATGATTAAATTTGGAAATTCTGTCTGTCTATGACGTTCATTCTCAATTCTATATTCTCAAGTATATTGAGAAGAACCTAGAATTAATCAAAATGCTAAAAATCAATATTAAAAATTGAGTGTATAATAAATTATCACTTTGTAATCGAAAAATTATTTAAAAAAGGGATATACATTGTATAATACAGAGATTAATAATCTATCAATTATACAAGTGGGATCAGTTGTCTTGGGATGAGATGTCTTGGGATGAGTTGTCTTGGGATGAGATGTCTTAGGGATGACTTGTCTTGGGATGAGTTGTCTTGGGATGAGTTTTCTAGAAACCTTTCACACTGCCTGCCTCATATGACTAAGCTTGACAAAAGCTAGACCAATTTACAGGTTTTTAAATCTGCCAAAGTTCCACATTGTTTGCACTTTGAGAACACTGCTGGCAGTCAAATGGCTACATTTGTTTTTAAAGATTATTTCACATTTTTCTGAGAGAGATTCACCAGTTTTTACTGCTTTGTTAGACGTCCAGACCGTTGACTTATTGTATAGACATGGCCTCTTTGTAAAGCTTTATAAGCTAGGCATTAACTCGAAGGCATGGAGATTGATTGTGTGATCGTATAGTAACATGAAAGCCAGAATCTTATAATATGAAGATTTCTATTCACGCGAAATAACTATTGCACAGGGCTGCGGACAAGGAAAAATTTGTTCCTCACTCTGGTTCATGATCTACATTGATGAATATTCATGAATTACTTGAATCTGGGCTTGGTTTGAAACTCAGTGATGACTTAACCATACCTTGTATACTCGTCGCTGATGGTAATACAGTCATAGCATCAACTCCAAACAATTTGCAAAAACAACTAGACATTGTTTATAATAGTATAACTATTACCATATGGGTGATACATCTCATACCTATATCTGCGATATTCAACTTATGTGATGTTGAAAATCAAAATCAAAAATATAATATAATGTGAAAATATGTATCTTATGGTATCTATACTTTGAGTTGGTATTTCCGAATTATTTGACATTTAATTTGTATTATAGTATAACATGTGGCGTAGCCAGCAATTGGTGACCAGGGATTCGATTTTTTGATGTTATCCACAAATCTCCCCCTTCATCGGTGTACCTCACATAAAAGCATTTTTGTATTTGTCATTTGTCACCCCTCCAAATGTTTGGCAACAATTTGATTTTCTGTATAGTTTTAGGTGAATCTTCTACTGAAAAGATATTGAAATCTGGTGGCAAAATCATACATTTTAATATAACATTTGTTAAATTGTTCAATGAAATCCAAATAAAGGGTTAGCATACGTTGAGCAAACTTTTGTTAAGCGCAAATTCTAACATATCTTCAAGTTCAGGAACATATTTTTTAACGAGCTGTTTTATTGGAAAATCATCATTACTAATCCATTCTTTAGAGTTCATTCAAAGATATGTCAAATTCTAAAACGTGCAATTCCCACACTTTTAGATGATTTTTGAAAAGATTCCAAATCAAAAACATTTTATTTTGTAATAGTTCAAAATGACCTCATGAACTTACAGTAAGTTACTGAATACTGGTATTTTCAGCGTTTCTATAGCCACGATAGTGACATAAACGATTTATAACATACCTATGATGATGTAGACTGGTCAGAGAGTACCGTTTTCTTATAGAATTGACAAACAAATGCTTTGAAAATAATTGAAATGATTTTAGAAAAATTGCTCGCGCAGTTTTATCTTCGATTGATTGGTTATGACGTCAGCGCCTTGACCAATCAAAACTAATATTGGCCCGCTGTCTTGTGTACACTTTGCACTATACATCATCATAGGTATGTTATAATACTCCTTATGAAACCTGCACCATTGTTTTCTACGGTCTTTTTATAACAAATTAATTTTATTCTTGGTCATAATTGAGCCTCGTGATACTGAATAAACAGCAAAATGTTTTAAAAACTTACTTGTTCCACTATATCTAGTATTGAGATGACATACCGTCCTGATTGGTCCAAATCGGTAAACAAATAAGGCGGTTCAAAATTTTCGAATTTTCTAATAACTCTTCGAATAATATCATTTCAATCTCTGGCATGTTAATCATTATTATATCACTATCTAGCTAGCGACAGTATGATTGGTCAAAACCGGGTCACATGTCGTGGGATATCTGGCGATATTCAATGGCAATCAGGCCCGTAAGACACTTTTCTCCAAGGGGGGTGCGTTTTTTACTAAAGAGAATATAAAATTGTCAATTTTTGCCGCGTAAATCAAATCGCAAAAGTCAGAGGGGGGGGGGGGCGGTCGGTTACTCCCTATATTTTGTAGTATTTTATTGTTTTAGACTAAATATTGAATGAGCAATTTGGAGAAACACTGGAATAGGGGGAAGGTGTGCTAGAAGGGCATAAATGTTTACACGAAACTTTTTACCAGTTCAAGATCACATTCAGTGATTTCTGGACACTTTAAGGTGTTTTAATCAATAGAATCAATTTAAAGAAATTCAGATTTTCAATCATTTTCTTCTTAGGGGAGCGAGTCGGCAGCAAAAACTCTACCAATTCAAGATGCTGTCTGATTAATTCTGAGCGATTTTAATGTATTCGAGTAAATGAATGCTTTAGTTTTTGGGGTGGGGTGCCAGTTTTTATGATTTCATGATGTAACTTGGTGACTGTTTAAGTGTCCAAACTGTCCAATTGTTTTGTATGGGGTGTGAGGAGTGGCCCACTCCCTGTAGAAAATTTTACACTTTTGAGATGCTATTTGGTGCTTTCTGGGCACTTTCAAAGTGTATGAGTCAATAAAAAAGGGAATTCTTTTGGGGGTGTCAAAGAGGATGAGAGGGTGAAGTATGGGGTGCCAGAGGGGGACCAAGTGGTTGTCCCCCAGAAACATTGACCACATCAAGGTTCTATTTGATGATGTCTGGGCACTTTAAAAATGTCTGAGACAATAAGTGAAATTCAGAATTTTTTCAATTGTTTTATGGGGGATTTGAGGGATGGCCAACTCTCCAAGAAAATTTTACAATTTTAAGATGATATTTGGTGCATTTGAGCACTTTTAAAGTGTATGAGTGATTAAAAAATATTTAAAAAATCAATTACAATTTTTTCAAATTTTGAGGGGAGGGGTGTCAAAGGGGGTGCCAGAGGGCGAGGTGGGGTTGGGGTGCCAGAGGGGAAGCAAGTGTTTGTCCCCCATATCTTTCCCCCAGGAACATTGACCATATCTTGGCACTTTAAAAGTGTCTGAGACAAGATGAAATAAATTCAGAATTTTTCTCAATTTGTTTGTGGGGGATGTGAGGGGTGGCCTACTTCCCTAGAACATTTTACATCTGAACACTTTCAAAGTGTAAAAAAATCACATAATTGTTTTTCTCAATTTTTTGAGGGTTGTCAAAGGGGGAGGGGGGTACAAGAGGCGGAGGTTAGGTGGGGATGCCAAAGGGCGAGTAAAAACTATTAACTATATGAAGGAGCTATTTGATGATGTCTGGGAACTTTAAAAGTGTCTGAGACAATACACAAAATTCAGAATTATTTCAATTGTTTTGTGGGGGATGTGAGGGGTGGCCAATTCTCCTAGAAAACTTTACAATTTTAATATGCTATTTGGTGCTTTCTAGGCACTTTCAAAGTACATGTATATGACTCAACAAAAATATTCGGGGGTTTAAAGGGGGGGGGGGTGCCAGAGAGCGAGGTGGGGTGGGGATGCCAGAGGGCGAGTAAGTGTTAGTCTCCAAGAATCATTGACTACATCAAGGAACTATTTGATGATGTCAGGGCACTTTAAAAGTGTCTGAGACAATACATAAAATAAATTCAGAACTTTTCAATTGTTTTGTTTGGGGTATGAGGGGTGGCCCACTCCCCTAGAAAATTTTACAATTTTAAGAAACTATTTGGTGCTCTCTGGACACTTTAAAGTGTATGAGTCAATTAAAACATTTGAGAAAATCACAATTTTTTCCATTATTTTGAGGGGTGTCAAATGGGGAGGGGGATGTGGGGATGGGGATTGTCAGAGGGGGAGGTGGGGTGTAGATGCCAGAGGGGGAGCAAGTATTAGTAATAAAACAAATATTTCACTCTATTTTCGGTGAATACCTGTAGCACTTTCACAAGGTGATATTCCACTTGCCCTTCGGGCTTCGTGGAATATCACTTGTGAAAGATGGACAGGTATTCACCTCAATAGAGTGAAATATTTGTTCAATATCATAGCGTGTTATTTCACACCAAGATAAAGAAAAATGTAAGGGATATGTTAGCATCGATTAAACATCACAACGACATGTTATATTCAAAAACTAACTGGTGAAAATTTGCGCAAACGAAGGTGGTACGCATTGACGCAAATCCCTTTACGCGCACTTTACTGGCAGTGCCGTATCAGTCAATATGGTACAACGAAAATGGGACTTCTGCGCATGTTAAAATATTTCGTCAAAACTCAACTTTTGTTCAAGTTGATGCGATTGTCATTCGAACTAGAAACTTACCTCATTCGAAAGATCATAAAAGACTTTATCTATACTGAAAATCTTAGATCCAAACATAGTAGAATACGCCGTCAGTCCGCATTTGATTTTTTGAAGTGAGTTTCGTAGATCGTCAGATTTCTCCGACTGATATCGGGTTATCTCAAACTGGTTCGTTTATAAATTCGAATTTCTTTACTGTTGTAAGGCGCATGCGCAAAATTGATTTATAAACCTTATTGGTTGATGGTTTTTCTCCTGCGCATGCGTGAAGTCTGATGAACACCTATGACGAAGACCGGAGCAAACATTAGCTCTCGAACGAAGATTCAGGTCATTTTGCCGTGTTTGCTAAGCGTGTATACGTGAATGACAAGCTGTTTTGAGTAGATCAGGTACCTGTTTTAGACACAACATTGATTTAGCTTGACATTGATGTGCACATTGGCACTTTTGAGCATGTTAATACAAGTTTTTACACTCTTAGCACGAGACGGGTTTTCGAAAAATCTGTTATCTGATTCACTCGATTATCGTATGGATATGTATTTCTGCTGACATTTCAACATCACATCACATAGAATTACGATGCAGAATGATAATAAAACACAAAACAACTACTAAATTCCACTTGTTATTTCACAGGAGGTAAAAATGCAAACTGCCTAGATTCTTTGTAAGGGTCGTCAGACATCGGATTGGCCGCCATATTTGAAATGAAAATATCACTAAATAGAGGTCTGCGCATGTCTCAACATTTCGACTGGTATGCGAAGAACAACGATCAATATTTCAAACTCTCCAACAATCTTCGAAGACCTGACAATACTACTGAAGACGAAGCTCTCTTTTAAGAAGTGAAGTCAAACGAATGCAAAGGGTAATCCTTTTGCGGTAAGTTTTCATTGTTAACTCAAGCCTTGAACCCTGTTAATCGTAAATCTGTATTGATTAATCGTGTCTCAACTGTTTTATGATGAACAATTTGCAAATTATAAACCCGGAAGATTTTTTCCCCATTTTTTCAAGAAGCCTTCCTCACTTTGTATTTATTTAGGATGTATTTCCTAAGAAAAATTCTGCCATCTGTGAACTGATTGACATGTACTATTACCAAAATGTACATGTCTGCATGTCATTCCAATGTAATAAGATATTACCATATTGTACATCTCAGAGTGAAATGGATCAAGCATAAATGGAGATTACTTTACACCCCAGTCAAATTTGTCGTACGAAGGCCGTGCGTCGACCGCAGATCAATTAAATCAGTGTATTTCTGCGGCGAGCGTTGGATGTTAGCCAAACATTTGAAAACTGTTCCACTTGGAATCTGTTCCACAATGGGACAGATTCATGTGCTCTTAAAGATTCTAAAAGGACCGCGAGTTGTTTGTTAAATGAATCTGGGGAGATTTTTCATGCATTTCGCTTGTGTTTTTCATCTAAAAAACATCAATACCCCGATCAATACACTTTAAAAAAAATTATTGACTACAAGATTGCACCATACAATCGTAAAAAATATTTCTCATTTTCAAGGATCATCTATGGATTAACACCCAGGTATTGTTATTTTTCAAACTTCAGAGGGCTGAGAATCATTATTACGATTGCTTTTGAATAATATTAATGCTGTTTTAAATAGGTTTCATGTCTACCAATAATTTCTCAAATTATGTAAATGGTACCCCCCCCAAGAATTTTCTCTTTGAAGAATTTCCCATAGTAATCCAATGCTATAGTTCCAAGTAGATTTTGAGATAACAGGAAAGTTAATTATTAATACACAACTTATCGGGTTGTTTTGGTTTATATCACAAGCCAATGATGTATGTACTAATGATTAACTTTCCTTTTTTCGTTGGCGTACTGCTTAGTTGAGTAGTGAATAAAACATACATCAATAATATTGTAGCTCTACACCGATTAACCGATTGTTATACTACTAAAATAGTAAAATCAAAACAAACATTTTTCAAATTGAAATAGCAAAATAACAACGTGCGAATCTTCAAACGAAGCAATATTATTTTAGAATTATTTTACTGAAGGAGATGTAATAATAACTTTAAAATAACATAAAGCGCTTTCAATTATAAGCTTATTGTCTGCATATGGATTTAAAGTTCAATAGTTTACTGAAAGAAACATGCATCACATGCGTGATGAGAATAAATAATAAAGCAGTGCCCCCCCCCATTATGTTCTTATAATTATAATTACGTAATGATCCCAAAAGCCCCGACCATGTTTCCGTTTTACTTAATTTGGTACAGTAGTCATACTTTGTTTCAGGTAAATAATGATGAGAGTGTATGGAAATGATATACGTAGTTCTGTAAGGAAAGTTTAGGAATTATACTTCACTGTACATTATTAGCAAAGTTGGTAATGTTTAATAGTCCATCTGTCTTTAAGAGATGTCATGTCGAATGGCATAATCCTGTATTACTATGAGACTATGGACCTTAGGAAGAGTTGGCGACTCCCAGCATGATACCAAGACCCTAAAGGTGGACCTCTGTCAGCCTGTGATCCGGGGCCTGTGACTGACATGGGTCACGCCATCTCATCGTTTCTGATTGGTCGAAAGTCATCTAAATGGTCACGTTGCTGCATTTCTGGCGCACTATTACAACTATTATTCCACATCGTGACGAGAAAATGTAAGGAATCTGAGGTCAGCGAACTATGGTTAATATCCTTATATTGTAAACTAGAGTCGTATAGACACGAAACACGTCACCATCAGCTTGACATCATGTCATATAATCCTATATTACTACACCATTGTCAGCTTGAAGAGTGCAGCGGTTTATGCCTCCCCAATGAAAATACTCCCGCTCTGATGTGTCATAAATATATGATCATTTGGCAGTCTGTTTAACGGTCTCGTGGCGTTGACTAGGACAGCAACTCAGAAGACAAAATCAGATAAGATGATGAAGGTAAGTGTGATATTAATATTTTACTTTGCATGAATCTTGCGATGCAGAAATTAAAATTATACAATTTATTTTTTTATTTCATTTTTTATTTCAGAGAAGAAAAACATGTTAAAGCAATTGCAAAAAATAATTACAATACAGTTACATGGTAGACGTACATTTTACAATACAGTATTGGTTAAACGTTAGTGTTCATTTTTTTTATCTAATTTCTTATATTTCGATTAACAAGGTTTAATATATATCACCTTATAGTTTTAATCGCGGAGATGATAAGTAAGTGAAATGAACCTCAACCATTCGTGATTTTTTTATTCATGGTGAAATACATTAATAACATTTTCCTACAATATCATATCAGTTAAGAACATTCAAGACAATTCATTAAAAAAATTCAATTCAATTCAATGATCATCTTTTGAATGGCAACATACAATTTAATATAAAAAATAGATATATACTTTTCTCTATATTGTTTTAGGAAAGACATCAGACATTTCTTTTGTTCTCGGTATCATATGTTCGGAATGAAATAAAACATCTATCCGAGCCTCATTGGAACAAAATGACATTTGATCTCTCAATATTGTAATTGTACAAAGAAAATTTTGGTTCATTTAAAAAAGAAAAGGTTTATCTATTTTTTATTTTTTTTATTTTTTGAAAATTTTTTGTCAAATGAACCAACTTTCCTGTGTATAATTGAAAAGAACGCGCAGTTAGTGACGGACCGATCAGTTAAATCTCTTTTATATATTATATATATTTTATATATTTTAATTAGATCGTAATTCATAGCGGTACATTTAAATTTGTAACTTTAACTGACAGTTTCGTCACTACTGGGCATTAATAACTTTAATTATCATATTACCTGATTAGTATAATAATGGCAACGATGAACCTTTGTGGTGTTATTGTAATAACAGAACGATTGTCTGATGACATCAACAAATTCTTGCAATTCTGAATAGTATATCAGAAATTAAATATATAGTGATCATGATTGCTCACATGTATGACGCATGAAGGCCCAAATACAGATATGGGATGATATGATTAAAGCTTCATAAAAACAAAATCAAAGCGAAACATTACACAAAAACGACAGTACTAATATATCCATTATTCTGTTTTAGATGATCATCATCAGAGTGTTTATTTTGACACAGCTCCTTATTTTAGAGTCGAGAGCTCAGAAGGGCAATGGCAAGGGAAACGGCAAGGGGTTAGGTAGGTAATTTTGGAACGTTATGCACTTGCGGATCCAGAAGCTAACAAGGGGGAGGGGCACATTTTAAATCAGAAAAATTGGGCCCATTTTGATAATTTGGCCTAAAAAGGCCCACTAATTGAAGCCCTACTAAATTCTTGGGCCCAAAGATGCCCTATGGCCCCCTGGATCCGCCAGTGGGTAAGTGTGAGATATTTTATTGTAATTATCTTTGTTTCACGTACTAATTAAAACATGATATTAATGGTAGATACTTAACTATAATATTGCGTAATTCATCGTGCTTTGATTATTTTAAACGTTTTCGATTATATTAATAATATTTTGTACTGTTTAAAAACTTGCGAAAAATTGTAAATACTAACCATAATATATGTTGAGTAATTTATTGGGTTTTGATCATGTGTACTTGACTGTAAAAATATTGTTGTTTTTTACGATTTCGTACAACATGCAAAACATATTATAAACTGATAAATAAACAAAACTATGATAAACGATGATATTATAATTTTCTGTGCTTTGGTTATTTTCTTTGCATTTCATATGTTTTTTAAGTGCTATGAATATGTATACCTGTTAGCTTTTCGTTTCAGTGGATGGTTTACCGACTCCTGTTGTTTATACTTTTGACTTAGACACGGAAGGATTTACATCAATTCCACCGGATGCTTCGCTAAGGAATTGCGATAACATAGATAGTAAGTTATAAATCTTTTTATTTTATGTCATTCAGTTGACTCACAATGCAGTTCTTTTTTCATAACTGATTCATATAATCGTATGTTCATTATTATTGTTATGTGCATTTTCTTAGTTGATCTTAAAATGCGTGTGAAAATATATATTTGCACCTATTGTATCTTTGAATCAAATGGAGTAAATACAGCCATGGTTCCTACTTATTTAAGATGTAAAACATCATTCTAATATTTAGAAGTTGAATCTAGCGATTTGATAGTAAATATCGCATTAAGTACTCATTTCTCTGCAAACATGAGTGCCTGGAAAAACAACTATATCGGTAACAAACAATAGATGTGTTTTATCTATGTCTCATATTGAGAAATTCAATATATAAACAGGAGGTTAATAACATCCCCTACATTTTCAGACATCTTCGGGTCTTTGCTCGGCGGTAGGTTGTATATAGGCGGGTAGACTTTCCCCGTGAATATATGTACATTAGAGAGAGCAAAAAATACACGTTTTTTACCTCCACGCATGCGCAAAATAGGTTTTATGCTATGACAATAGATTAGAGTGTAAATCTAAAAAGCAGATTTTCCAAATACATGAGGCAGATACATGTTGACTGGATTACATTATATGGTTGAAAGATCATTCAGTAAACTTGGAAATTGCAAGTGACAAGTCTCATACTTCATTTATGAGAACTTACCAGTGTAAGGGAAGAGATGCATTAACTGTCTGCTGTAGAACAATAGAATCTCAGATATTGTGTTTGAATGACTTATTCAAGCAAATCTTATGATACTCACTTATTTTTAACTATTCTTTACGAGAGATTATGAATCCATTGGCAAATGACAGATTTTGTACTTCATTTATGAGAACTTTCAGGTGTAAGGGAAGATGTAAATTGTCTCAGGTATTGTGTTTGAATGGCTATCAAGGTAAACCTTATGTAACTCAATTGTTTTCAAGCATTTTTGATTATGCAATTGGACAAAGGAGGAATTGCATAATTTCTATCCATTTGACAGCTATAAGATACAAAAAGTGTGAAGCGTTTTAATTTTGTTATATTCGACTTAATAATGTATAGCAATTTTGTTCAACATGTTGAGCAAATATGATAGATATACACATATATAGATTATATAATATATTATACATACATGAACAAAAATATTAAAAAATACAATGATTTCTTAACAGTGAAATTATTTTATTTGATTCGCAGCATGAGATTAATTATGCTTTAAACTGAAAATGTTCATTTCTAGAAGTCATGACTTTTTGTTATAGCCTCCATTTTTAGTGACCAACTTCATTGTTTGGCATCTGTGACAATACAGCCGGGCAGCAAGTCCATTGTTAGCATTAAAATCCGTGACGTCATGATATATTAATCCGCTGACGTTCAACAAAAATTTTCTTCGTCAGAAATTTCTGAGATCTCTCATTTCGAAAATTGAATTGCTTGTAACGCGCAAAATGTATAATCATAATTCCTGAAATTACACAGAATCGTTGAGCTTAAGATACCTGATCTACGCCGTTAATATTGAAACAATCACGCACTTCTGTCGTGGCGAACAGAAGTTTGTCAAATTTTCAACTTTTTGTTGAAAACACCGTATCAATTCGCAATTACTAAGCAAAAACGTAAAATTCATTATTGATTACTACCCTCGACGGAGCATATATATCTCTTCATATGCCCCTTGTATAAAATAACTCATTCGATTTAATATAAGTTGAGAAAACAAACATCACCAAGTGGTTAAAGACGATTCCAAACCTACCGCCATTAAAACTCTGAACTCAGTTTGACCTTTGTATGTTTTGACAGGACGGCATGACATCTATAGATGAAATCGAATTCTGAATGCATTCTATCAAGTTTTTAGACAAACTCCACTCTCTCTGGCATTTACCGTCATTCACAATCCCTTTTCAAAGAACTGTTACTATACCAGGAGGATATCCGGCCGAGAGAAGATAACTGGCCGGCCAGAAAGGGTTGTCTATTAGAGCCCCTTAGTCTATATCATGTGTATAGGAGTACATGGACTTCTATATACTGTACATAACATGTTGTTATAGTTTATCACTGCCTAGGTCATTTTGACCTGTGGCTGACAAAGGCACTCACTGTACATTTAAAGTAGTGGGGTGCAATATTATATTTGAGGGGTCAGTCTCAAAATCACCTTTTTATTAAAGGCCACCTAAAAAGGAATTTTATGTTGTTGTTACTAATAAAACCCCATTCTAAGGTGTACCATCAAAGGGTCTAGTGCACTCTCCTTTATGATTTTCCCATGAACAAAATGAATCATTTTAGGTGTAACATAAAGAATACAATGTCACATAATACTTTGGAAAATATTTAAGCATTTGGACCCACATGGGCTGAGGTTGAGGTCATTAAGTTCAGTAAAGGGTGTATTGACTTGACATTGGATGTGCTCCATTGACTTAACATGTGGATACCATCAGATTCCAATGGAGGCCATTGGTTTCTATTGATTTTCACAAAAATACCTAAAATACACTATGACCTGAATTGATTGCAAATTAAATAATTTGACAATATGACACAAATGGTATATCACTGTCACATCAGATGTCCAAATATGAAGTTTGCAATCGATTCACGTCACACTTCAAATTAAAAGTTTATACATTTTTCATCATTTTTTCCTACAAAATGGCTATAGAAAAATGCTTCAAAAGCAACTTATTACACTTATGAAACGCCATACAACTTTGTAAATCCAAAGATTTTACTGTTATGTTTCATTAATTAAAAACATATTTGGATAAGATGTAGGGATGTGTACTATGCAAATGGATTTTGACAGACACAAAAATACTTCGTGGTTTGGAATCTATACCGCTACACTTCCTCATGGGGAGATCATAATGGAGAATGCACTGCTTCCTTTCAGTGAGAGCACCTGGGTGCTGTATTATAGATACTTTTGCATTTTGGTTTGGTATATTTTATCTCAATTCCAGATTAAATTTCACTTATCATTTCATCTCAACTAAGAAAATTATATTACAAAAGGGTAAATAGGAAATGGAAATTCCATACAGTATGCTATTGCAATATAGCCGGTAGATTTAT
Organism: Owenia fusiformis; assembly: GCA_903813345.2. NCBI lineage: Eukaryota > Metazoa > Annelida > Polychaeta > Sabellida > Oweniidae > Owenia > Owenia fusiformis. Next base: position 8,438,145 of record CAIIXF020000006.1, read on the forward strand.
TTTTTTTAAAACTGAACATTATTTTCCATGCCTGTTTAAAAGATTTCATTTCAATCTCTAGATTATTCCAAATTAAATTGTCAATGTAATTTATTATTTTATTTAACACACTAGTAAGTTATAAGTTAACAGGTGTTTAATACAATGTATTAGCTCCTGCACATCCATGGAACATGTTTGGTCCTTTGTCTATGCAGCTAGCTACATATTCTTTGGTTTAGTTAAACATGAAAATTGTAACTTGTTAATTAAAAAAAACCAGAGAACTATTGGCATTCATGACATGCTGCCAGCTGATGGCTAATAAGAATCAAGTACAGTAGGGCAAGTTATTTTAAACAATCATATCTTTCAACATGAGTGAGTACTTTATGACCATAAATACAGTGGTTTCCATGTTTTCTTTTATTAAACAATAAGTTTTCTGTCAAGTAAAGTCCCCATGTTATTAAAAATACCAATCAACTCTCTGAGAAATTATGGATTACCACCCCACCCTCTCACTTTTTTAAAGTGTTAGGCTTATTTTCTAATAATTATCAAAATTAAATTTTCTAATTAAAGGATAGGTATTGATATGGTGAAATGAATTCAACAATGTTTTTTTCTTAAACCATTTACTGAAAACATTCTGTTAAAACACAGTCCTTTATGTAATGTTGACTGATTGACAACAATTTAATGCAAAAATATTGATATATTTTATATAACTGTTTTTGTTAACTTCATTTCATTCCTAACATATGATACCAAGAACAAAAGAAGTGTCTATGTGTTTTCCAAAACAATATAGAGAAAAGTATATACATACATATTTTTCAAATTATAATGTTACCATCCAAAATATGACCATTAAATTGATGATGCGTAATATTTTCAGAATTTTCTGATGACTGGTTTAAGAGAAATTTGTTCAAAAAGTTCACCATATCTTCTGAAAGGGGGATGGAAATTGAAATGTGATTTAGTTAAAGACTAGATGCGAGTAGACATAATCTTGATTTACGTCATTAAATATTCAAAAATCAGAAATAGTGATGTCATATTTGAAATCTATATGTAAAAGTACATCTAGAAATATGGTTTTGAAAATTGTTTATCAACTTTGAAAATTAATTTTTTTTCGAAAGATTGATTTCTCGTTCGGGTTGATTCCCCACAGAACCAATGTTACAAACTCTCAAAAAGTGAAATATCTTTTCTTGAATTGGACAGATAACATTTTCTTTTACTGGACATATTTAAATTTGCATAACTATTAGTAGACTACGGCCCACTCTGATAATTGTAACTCCTTCCTTACATAAAAGGTTACACATTCCAACCTATTTCAAACCATCTGTATGATGATACTAGACACTTTCTGGGTAGTTGGACTTTCTATAGGGGTGGCAGACGGCCCTCAGACCAATTTATACCCTCACCCCCAAAAAACCATGGGGGTACTTTAATACCACCCAATAAAAAGAATACTAATGCATGTCAGATATTCATTGTTTTATATTGGGTAGGGCATGTTATGGTTAGTAAGTGCCAGAAATTTCCAATCTCTAACTGATATGGTTACCATAGAAACAGTATTTATATCTTGAAATATTCTCAATTTGACCCCTCCCAAATGTGTCCTTTTGATCTCAAAGTGAAATATTTACATATCTGTTTGGATTTTATGGCTGCTACTTTGTCAAAACTTGAATCAATATGTATATTTTAACATCAAAACACTGAAAAGTGTTCATAATGATCCTATAAATCAATAATATTTATCAAATATAGTCACACATAGCTGCTTTTAGGGAAAAGTGGGCGTGGCATTTTTTGGTATGTGTGTACTTGTTGCAGCATTAAATGAAAAATACATATTATACTAACAACAATTGACATTTAATTAGCATCTACTTATGTTGTGTAGCATTGTAATATGTTCATTATCATTATTAGACACTTTAAATATTTTATATAAGTGTTATCCTGACTCTTCCCTTTATCCCTACACCCTTCAAGGTGGGCATTACCAATCATGTCAAGTTAACATTTCTGTTTGATTTATTTTTACCATAGACAAGGTACAAAAGCTTTACCATGAGTACTGACCTTATCAGGTGCTAAACTGATGAATGGATAGGTATATGGCAGCACTTGTGCTGGTTGGACTACACGCTAGCATCTACCATAGACACATATTGATTTACCATATTTGTTATTTTGGATTAAAGTAAAACTGCTTTTGCATCAAACTTAATGAGATTCAGATTGTGTTTGAAACGAGATGATCTTCAGATTTTGTGTGAACCTTAAATTCATGACAATCAAAAGAATTCAACATTTAGGAAGTCAACATTAAGATTTTTAATATCGTCTCAACGACATATCCCGCTTTATCCCATACTTGGTCGTGTTTCAGGTACATAAAGCAGGTTTGTAAAAACTTATATTTTCATCAGCGGGCAGATATAGCTTTACGTCCCGTTGCGAGCGGGCAGATATAGTATATCTGCCCACTCCGTCACAATCGCCCTCAGGCAGATATATTATATTTGCCTCGGGATAGTCCCAATATCCTGAACCTCATATAGGATAATCTCTATGTATCGCCAGGTTTATCACCCGCTCAGTAATCCCCTGCAGGAATTTCATTCTGTGTAATTTCTCATATTTTCGTATTTTAGTATATGATAAATAATTTTGGGTACAAGGTATAACCCTTGGGAAATACAATATTCTACCCTCAAACCCTCGGGGAGGTATATTCTATTTCCCTCAGATATATTGTATTTCCCTGTATTAAAAACTTCCAATTAATTAAACCTCATATATAATGCACACCATTTTAAATATGAATCAAAACTATAAATTAGTGATATCCATGTTTCTAACGAAAGCATGAATTTGAAAGAAACAAATATTCTACTCATATGGTATAAAGATATTACCAGTTGTGTCCATTTTAGATTTGATTGAAGAACTTGAATTAGAGGCAATTTTGAAATTACAATATATTAAAAGAGGCTCTGTTGCTTAGATGGGAGAATCAATTAGCTGCATTGTTCAGTTTATGACAAAATTGATGTTTAGTGTTACTTTCATGAACACCCATCCTGTAAAATAGCATTTGGAATCTAGTAGTTTGTATATAGATGAATCAGATAAGGCATTGTCAAGGGAAAATATCCAACAAAATTACTAGTTTGCTCATGAAATTAGGCATACTTTAACTTGAAACAATTTGTAACACTCAATTTTTGGAGATCGAAGTAATAATGATGGAAAACAAGCAATTTTAAAATATTTATGTTTTACCCAAATTTTTAAAGATTTTTGTTAGCCTTTGTTTTGTCTGTTTTACTCTCAAATAAATCATGGTCATCAATTCTATTCTGACAAAATCATCATTTACCAATTTTAAAATAAAATATTACTGGTTAGAGAATGTGATTTCTTACTTTAGGTTATATTTATATCCCAATTTATATGTATAATAATAATTGATGAAGACGAATAGAGATTATCCTCTATGAGGTTCAGGGTATTGGAATTATCCCGAGGCCAATATAATATATCTGGCTGATGGTTGTAGGTCCCGAGGGAAGATATTTTCTATTGGCCAAAGACCATAGGTACTGAGGGAAGATATATTATATTCACCAAGGGATAATCCTAATAGCATGAACTGACTATAGGATGATCTGTTTATCCCATATCAATCTTTCTTATCTGGTTCACATTGTTCAATTGGCCAGAGTTAGAAAGAATTCAACCATATGAATGTATTCATGACTAATTTTGTTTTCTTGGCCTTAGGAGGATTCTCCTGTTTTTTAAGTATTCATCTACATATTCTCGAATCATTGATTATTAACATATGTATTAAGTATGCTACTTCCCTCATTGCTAATCATACACAAATGATGATTATGACTTAGTGGGCAGGTGTAATATATCTGCCCTCTCAGGCCGGGACATTAGCTATATCTGCCCGCTGATAAAAATATAAGTATTTATAAACCTGCTATATGTATCTGAAACATGTCCAAGTATGGGACAAATGTATCTACTTTTTTTTGATTTCATACACTAAACAGATTTGTTTAGGAATTATTTGAAGTATTTCAAAAACATATACCGAACCACTATTGAAGGAATCATTGAAAATACTAATAGAAATTATACTGTACCTTCCAGAGAATAGCTTTTTGTTAACTATGAGCCAATGAATGAATGGATGCATTTTATTATAACTGCATATTAGAATCAAGTATAATCTTTAATCCATTGGATAGATCATGCATTGCCTGATGTTGAGGTATTGATAAAAGAATCAGCAAGTGTCTGACAAAATAGATTTTAGTGTTATGTATTAGGCAAAATATTAGGAAGGGTATAAATGGTCTCCAATCTTTCTAGTTTTGAGTATTACGTCTTCTTGCTTTGATTCAAATTATCCTCGGTCACTATTTGTAACCCCTCCCTCCTTCCCCATTTAGGCCATGGATATGAAGATGATATAGAGGTTATGTGAAGGATACTAGGGAAGGGTTAATAGCCAGAGTTATATTAGTTCATTTAAGTTTAATCATAAATGTTATGCAATTCACACTAGCATCAAATATCATACCAAAAGGATTGAACCGTTCATTACTTTTCAATTGCAGTAAACATGGTAAAATGGTTCTAAATATTGAAGCCTGTTGAACAAGCATATTAATTAATTGTAACTCATAGCTCTAGATGACTTGAACTTATCCATTCATATTCTAGGAACAAGTCAATGAATAAGTAAGACTTGACTCTTGACAGACTTAAAAGACCGAGGACCCTATAAGACTTAAACTAAAAGTTCATTTGACCATTGATGACCTATGATAGGGAAGGGTCAGGATAACACTTATATAAAATATTTAAAGTGTCTAATAATGATAATAAACATATTACAATGTTACACAACATTAGTAGATGCTAATTAAATGTCAATTATTGTTAGTGTAATCTGCATTTTTCATTTAATGCTGCAACAAGCGCACAAGTACCAAAAAGTGCCACGCCCACTTTTCCCTGAAAGCAGCTATGTGTGACTATATTTGATAAATATTATTGATTTATAGGATCATTATATCAACTTTTAAGTGTTTTAGTGTTAATATAGACATAATATTACAAATTTTGACAAAGTAGCAGCCATAAAATCCAAAAAGATTTTGAAATATTTCACTTTGAGAACAAAGGGACACATTTGGGAGGGGGTCAAATTGAGAATATTTCGAGATATAAATACTGTTTCTATGGTAACCATATAAGTTAGAGATTGGAAATTTCTGGCACTTATTAACCATAACATGCCCTACCCAATATAAAACAATGAATATCTGACATGCATTATTATTCTTTTTATTGGGTGGTATTAAAGTACCCCCATGGCTTTTTGGGGGTAGGGGTATAAATTGGTCTGAGGGCCGTCTGCCACCCCTATAGAAAGTCCAACTACCCAAAAAGTGTCCAGTATAATCATACAGATGGTTTGAAATAGGTTGGAATGTGTAACCTTTCATGTAAGGAAGGTTGCATTTCTAGAGCACTTCTACAGAATGGGTTACAGTCTATAGATACATAAGGGTTATTTGAAAATTGAATCACTAAAACAAATGTAATTTAATTTAAAGGGAACTTTTTGCTATACCCGCCATGTTATCTGACCCGAACGAGCCACCTGGTGGTGAAACTGGTAACTACCTACTCGCAACTGCTTTATTGTTACCCTTTTGATATGAAATTGCCTTGGATCATATCTCATTGCAACCAGATCCACATATATTTTTAAAATATCCGAGTCATGACCTTCCCTATCCCATTGGAAGTTATTATGTAATATAACATAATACAACCCTAAACAAGCACTCTAATATACAACGATTTAAATTTGGCGATACTCTTCACAATAATGTGTTCATTCCAGCAATATTACATGGGTGTGGTATTCTTACTTTTGAATCGAAATCCAAATGTAACGATATGAATTCTTTCCAATATAACATTGGAAGATCAGTTTTTAATTTAAATATGAAGCCTGCCAGGGAAGCGGTTATTGGTGATTTAGGATGGCGTCCGATTTTGAATACCATTGACAAAAGAATAATAGATTATTACCTTCATCTACAGAAGCGCATGGAAAAAAGTACACTTTTTAGAAATATATTTATGGAAATGTTTAAGCGTTTCGAAGATAATAAGATTTCATCCTGGCCCTATATTAAATCAATTTCTGATACCCTAATTAAACATGGCCTAGATAGTTGTTTAAAGTCAACTGATCAAACTTGGTATAAGTCCTTCCTAGAAATTTCTAATGAAATGAAGAATACAGATTTTTTCGGAGCGATAGATAAAAGAACATCACTGAAAACTTACACTGTTCTTAAGAAACATACATTTAAAGAGAACTACCTCCAAGATGACATCGATTTCTATTGCTCCAGGTTAAAATTCATGGCAAGAACTGGGTGCTTTAACTTGGAGGAGGATAATAAACGATGGAAGAAAAGTGATGGAATTTGCCCTCATTGTAAAAGTAATGACATTGAAGATTTAATTCACCGATTCATTGTATGCCCTAAGTTCATTAATGAAAGGTTACAATTTATAAATGATATAACTTCAAAATGTGACGCTCTTTTAGTAGCTGAATTCATCTCTCTCTCTCCTGAGGAGAAGCTAAAATACATGTTAGGGGATGATGTCTTTGAAATTTGGGGGAAAGAACAAGGTAGAATGTTTGACAAGTGTTTTAAAAGGTTTTTAAAATCAGTTTATATTAAATTCTCAAAATGAATGTTTTTAGTAAGTTGTAATAATTGTTTTATCTTAACATGTACATTCGACGCACCTTTGCATTGCAGAGCGTGCCACTGTTTCAAAAGTGTAGATCGAAATAAATAAATAAATAAATAAATAAATAATATTACTTAAAAAAGTGCTTATATTTAATTGTATAAAAAGACCAAAAGAATTTCTTACAACCATGTATAATGATTACTTTATTGCGAACAGTTTAATCCATAACAGAGATACAAGAAATAGATTTGATCTTAGAGCTTATAACTTTAAATCAACATTTGGTCAAAAATCAATTAATCGTACATGTCAAATTATCTGGAATGAACTTCCAAACTCAATTAGAGAAATCAATAGCAGGGATAAAAAAACTGATTACAAAAAATTACTTTTGAAAAATCATATGTTTGTATGTTAAATGTTATGTTTAGACTATATTTTATATAGCAAAAGCCATATAGTTGTTACTTTTGCTAATTTTGCTTTTACATGTGAGAATGGGTCCCCCATAACTATATTCATACAGTAATATTTTCACATTGTATAATATGTTTATGTATATTATATTATAATGTAAATGTATGTTATATCATAAATATAGAGTAAAATTAAGATAGTTTAATGTAGAAAATGCTGAATGTAATAATACCTGTATTTCTCATTGTTCCATTTTCTTTCCTTATTCAAAGGATAGGTATCGATATGGAGAACTGGATTCAACAATGTTTTTCTCTTAAGCAAATCATTGAAAACATTCTGAAAAAAACATGGTATTTTAAGTAATGTTGACTGATTGACAACAATTTAATGCGAAAATTATTTAGAAATATTTTATATAACTGTTTTTGTTCACATTTTTTGTTTTTTAGAGCAATTGTTTTTGCTCCTTTCTACCATTTCTTGAGAAATAAATAAAATGTCTTTCCGAACCTTGTTGGAACAAAATAGCATATACAACATATTTTTAGACCTCTCAATATTAAAGTTATAGAATTTTTGGTTGATTTAATAAAAGTATTCAAAAAATTAAAACAAAATCCCCCCAAAATAGATAAACATTAACAAGATACTTTTTTAAAATCAACCAAAATTTCCTTTGTACAATTACAATACATGTTGTGTTTATGTTGTTTTGTTCCAATGAGGTTCGGAAAGATGTTTCATTTCACTCTGGAAACATGATACCAAGAACAAAACAAGTGTTTGATGTGTTTTTTAAAACAATATAGATGGAAATACACTCCCCTCCATAAGTTTGGCAACCTTTTTTCCCCATTGAACTATGTGTTAAAGCCTCTTTACGTTTGAATTTTTATTTACTTAACCGGCTATGAAATAACTTATAATATTGATGGAAACGTAACTTGACTTTAATTTCAATACCTCCAAATTTTCTCAATTTTTTTCCTCAATTACAATAGGTCGAAAATTGATGATAAAGTTGATGAATTTTTGAAAATCGTCATTGATCCCCAATAATGGGGGAAAAAAGGTTGCCAAACGTATGGAGGGGAGTGTATGTATATCTATTTCAAATTATATTGTTACCATTCAAAAGATCGCCATTAAATTGACAATTTGTAAGATTTTCAGAATTTTTTGATGACTGGTTTAAGAGAAACGTGTTCGCCATATCGATACCCATTCTTTAGTTTGTTTTATAAGATTCATCAAGAAGCAGTATAGTGAACAAGCCATTATTTCATAACAAACTATTGTAATTAAATGCTTTATATATCCAAAGGGATATCAAGCTGTTAGGATATTGTATTAAATGTATGTAATATTACTGCTCAATAATTTTTTTTTACCAAGCGCTTGTCTAGTAATATATACAGGGTGTTCCAAAAGTAACAGGACTGGTGCTGGAATTTTGTCAATTCTGCATCGATTGTGTTAAATTTTTCACAACTTGAACTTTGAAGTAATGCAGCAAAAATTGTAAAGTTTAAGAAAAAATGATAAAATGTGGGTAGAGTTATGGTTACTATAGTAACACGACATCACAAAACCCGGGGCAACATTTTCATGAAAATGTGATATCTAACATTTTTGTATTACTAAGAAAAGTATCTAATTCACCTATAACAGTACAACATTTTTTGTTTGTTTTATTAGTTGCTTTGTTATGGTGTTGTTATACAACTCATATTCAAGTATGATTTCATTATAATAATATTTATTTAATTTCCTGGAATATCACGTATAACAGTCTGCACAATTCACGATTGAGTTTTTGAAAAGACCCAATTTGAAGCCAGTCATCCACCTTAATAACCCACCTGCCTGTAAGTCAGCATTAAAGACCACTACAGCTATAGATATTATTTTTATGGAGAATGGAATGGTAACCAGTGGGGCAAAACCTTTAAAGATGAAATGACCTTCTCCAAGTTGTCCAATCGACCCTGCGATGTCCTCAAATGAGTTCATTGATGTTTTTGAGTTATGTATACAGAGTGCTACTCTTGTACTGACCAAAGAGGAGCCTATTTTTCAAAGTAGAGGATACATAGGAATATCAAATGATGTAAAGCAATTGTAACTTCCACCAGTTGTTGCATTTCAACTTTGATATGGGATGTACAAATTGCTTAAAGTCTGTGAAACTTTCTAGATATTTTTATATGTATATTTGTTTTTAACAACATCCTAGACTACTTTACAGTGAATTTTATAGTTAAACTAACAGAAACTCCAAATGTAGTATAGGGTGAAATATGCGTGTACATTTACCCGAGATATTGTACAACGCAAATTCAAGTTGTACACTCCCCTCCATAAGTTTGGCAACCTTTGCTTTGTGGGGAGGGGAGTGTATGTTTTGTACCTTACCATCACCGTGCATTTGTGAAGGTTGAACTATAAAATTCATAGTCAAGCTCACTGTCTAGGATGTTGTGACAGACATTTAAATATGTAAAAATATTTAGGAACTAAATCAGATCTTTCTGAAACTATGAAAACATCAGTTTGCTCAAATTCCATCACTCTTGTGTTGTACCATACCCTTCACCTTCAATTGTCATGCTTAATATGGTACACACCCTGTTGACTATGGATTGTATGCTGTTGTACTATTTTAACCCTTTGAACACTAATGCAGATGAACATGTTTTCATGTATTATTCAATTCAAATAATTGTCTTCAGTTGTAAAAATCCAATGTTCACTTTACAATGTTTAATGGTTAAGTTATAATCGATTCAAAGTGCAAAAATGGCTGAAAAATGTTTAAATTCTCCCAAATAATAAGAATGGTAACCATTTTTATAGAAAAATAATACGTTATTGTAAAAATGTTTAGTTTTCCGGAAATAAAGTGTGCACTTTTTTAGAAAATAGACATGAAAAGGAATGACATTAGCCAGAAATATTCTAAAATTGAAACAATCTTTTGTTTTGATGCTCTCTAGATCTGATTCTCTCTTTAAAGATGCATAATGCCATGGGTTTCTCCCCCAGGCAATCAATGATGTCCTATTGTTATTGCTCATATAATACCTCACATATCATGGATATATCTTGAGAATAACTTTTGGGTATATTATTGCCGAAATATCGGAAATAATCAACAGAACAACCAAACTGCAGAATTAAACACCATCGATTCTTCGGCTAGCGAGGGGAATCTCCATTGAGTCACACAAGCGCCTTGAACCAGGCAGCCAATCTGGTATATGATAAACAAATTCAACGACCAATCAGATAACAGGAGGACTTTCCCGGTATATTCAAACTTCAGATTGAATTAATTTCTTCGAAAATAATTAGATTGGCCAGCACAATAGCAAAATTAACACTGAAAGAGGGGGATTTGGGACTTCTTCTTTGGTAAGTAGATGGTATATATGTGGTGAAATTCAATATGCAAAAAAGTCCAGAGGGGTCTTGGTTGTGCTATCCTATGGCATAGAGCCTCATAACAGAAAACGACAGAACAGGAATCGACAAAACCATGCTGGATTTCAAACATTTTTTTTAACCAAGATATCAGGGTTCTGTTTTGACCTCCAGTCAGTTTAACTATTTCCACATATCATTTAAATAACCAGGATCACAATGTACACAGTCAGAATGACCCTAAACATGATGAAATAACTTTTTCAGCCCTCTGAAAATGTGACTGAAAAATAGCTAAAAGTAGGAGCTTCAAGCAAAGGTCACTGAACAGAATCTTTCGAATTTTTCAGAAAAGGTGCCAAATATATTGCTCTAAATGATACAATATTTGAAATTTTTGAAAATTAGATTGCTTTTCAATTCATTTTTTTCAAATTTTCAAAGATTGCATCATTGAGAACAATATATTGGGCACATTTTCTGAAAAATTCAAAAGATTCTGTTCAGTGACCTTGCCCAAGCTTGTACTTTTAGCTACATTTCAGTCACATTTTCAGAGGGCTGAAAATGTTATTTCATCATGTTTAAAAATAAAAATAATGTATTTGACATAGAATATTACAAAAGCAATGAAGCACATACATGTAATCATTAATCAATAGTCTACAGATTATGAAATAACACTATACTTACATGTATTTCGTCAAATTTTTGAGGAGGCAACTCTACCGTTTGTTAATTTATGCCAAATTCGCTTAAAGTCCCCGTCTAACGTTTGAAAATATTTTTTTTATCATTCATTTACAATTTGTCAGGACTTAAAAAGTGATTTTAGAGATTTTTGAACAAAAAAAATTTTTTTGAAAAAAAAGTTATGAGCATTTCATTTCTCAAATATTCAAATTTCCCGCCATTTTACAAAAAAAATTTGAAAGGTGCACGTAAGATATGGCAAGCCATTTTCAAAGGGCTATATCTTTAGTTCGAAGAATACTTTAACCACAAAAACAAAAGGTTCTGTTAGATCCATGTCTTGTCTTCAATAAATGACAGTAGGATGATAATCAAGTTGAATGGATTATCTCTTAAGCTGTTCCTAATCCAACCATCTTCACCAAATTTTCCCTAATTCGGACGCAATTTTCACCAAAAATGCAGCATTTTATTTCAGCTTTTATGGCAAAATTACAATTTATTGCAAGGAATGATCTACCTCTAAAAAGGAAAACTTGATTACTTTGGGATTAGGATAATCCAAAAACAATAACTTTTTTAGGCCGAATTTTTGACCTAAAAGTAGCAATTTTTTAATGAGATTAATGCACGAAAACATTGAGCTATGTCACATAATTGATTTCCAAAAAGAAAAAAATGATCTAAATGAGATAAGCATTATCTCTTAATCCATTTGTCATTTTTACCTCATAGGCCATGACCTTAGTGTGAAGTGTATGAAAAGATGTCACTTAGAGTGACATTTAGATGTACCCTATTTTATGCAATGATGTTTATAGATAGAGTTATATATGTTCCATAGATGGCATGATATATTCTACATGTGCTTAATACCCTGAGTGTGTATTCATTGTTGCATAATTGCGTATTATAGAAATGAGCATGCATGGATATGTCAACATGACTGTGTCGTGTAAAGTATGTTCAGTAAAACATAAATGTGTTTATATGCACACTAGTATCTTGTTGACCTATATTCAGCACTGTATTGATGTATAGGCCACTTATTAGGGTCATAATTCAATCATGAAGTGTAGAGGCATAGATTCCAAACCAGGAAGTATTTTTATGTCTGTCAAAATCCATTTGCATCCTAAGCATCCCTACATCTTATCCACATATGTTACTACATAATGAAACATAATAGTATATTCTTTGGTTTTACAAAGTTGTATGATTTTTGATAAGTGTAAAAGTTGTTTTTGGAGCATTTTTCTATAGCCATTTTGTAGGGGGGAAAAGATGAAAAAATGCACAATCATTTAATTTTAAGTATGACCTGAATCGATTGCAAACTTCATATTTGCACATTTGATGAGATAAATCATTTGTGTCATATTATGAAATTATTAAGGTTGCAGTCGATTCAGGTCATAGTGTATCTTTAGTATTTTGGTGGTAATCAATGGAAACCAATGGCCTCTATAGGGATCTGCTGATATCCTCATGTTAAGTCAATGATGCACAGTCCCATGTTAGTCAATACAACCTTACTGAACTAAATGGCCCCTATTTCAGCCTATATTTGCCCGAGCACTTTAATATTTTCCAAAGAGTTATAACATTCTATTCTTCATGTTACACCTAAGAATTATTTATTTTGACCATGGGGATATTATTTGCCAATAAACGCGCCTGTTCTTTTTATTGGATTGTTTTTGCTGCTTGGGATTTTTATGGAATAAACAGTTTAATGCTATGGGTTTTACCCTTTGACAATAGGTGTATTGCCTTGTGTAATTATGATATTGTCACTCGATCACTCTATTCCCTCAGTCAATACCTCGGGCTTTGTATGAAAAACCTTATACCTCGTACCCACGTACCCGCGTACTTGGGGCATGATATATTCTTTGAAGAGTTTAATTCTAAGGTTTCAGATTATTCAGATTATATGAATTGTTGGTGCATTAATGCACTTGTAGACCTACATGTTTGAATGGCGCTATTTTGACAATCAATGAAAAACTAACATTAACAATTCTGGCTTTATTTTATGACTCTATATCTATCTATCTTTGACTAGACGAATTTCACATCTATGGATACTATGAATGTATTTATAACTCAGATAGCATTAGATTGAATAATCTTTTAGAACTTTAAAAATTGAACCCTTCAAAACGGTATCACCACCCATGTACATGGGTATGAGATACGAATGTCACCACCTTGTAGTTTAAGTCAAATCCTGAAAAGAAAAGGTTATTTGAAGCAAGTTGAAAAATGCCTTTTTAAACTTTTTGAACTTGAGAGGTCAAATGTCAAATCAAAAGTCAGATTTGACTTCTGAGAACTTGTAGGTGATTTTGAAAATTCTGTCAATTCGAAGCAAGTTGAAAAATACCTTTTAGACCCTCTTTACTTTGAGGTCATTGGCGGTCAATAATTGTAAAATCTAAAGTCAGATTTGAATTTTTGAGACCCTGACGATCATTTTGCAAAAATGATCAATTTGAAGACTTGTTCACCTTCAAGAATGTACAGTAGTAAGAAAGAGGAGTGCATTCTTGTTGTATTGTTTTTAGAGAATGGACACTGTAAGCTATCTAAAACAAGTGTGGTACAAAATATGATTGACAGTGTTTGGCTCAATATTACACCTTGACTGTCACATGCAGTGCACCGAAGCTGTACTTATTAAACCATTTTCAATCACTCAATAGTTGAATTGTAAACACAAAATAAATACACTTTTTAACTGTACCTTGCCTGATACATGCGGTGCATTGAAGCTGAACCAATTAAAACAACCCACTTCTCTACACATTTACCTCACAGTTAATACAAAAGAAATTTTCTAAACTTGGATCATGGGTCATTTACCCTTCCTAAGAGTCAGTGTGGGTTTTAAGTTAGATAAATTATTCGAAATGGGTCTTATGAGAACTAATAGCCTCAGGCCAAGCCCCTTTGCTATTATTTCTCATAAAACCCAGTACTCATAGTTTATCCATAACTGAATGAACGATTAGAGGATTCAGTGACCTTCTATAAAATTACAAACTGAACATGTTGCTATACCTTAGACGACTACCTGGTTGTTATTCACTAAAGGGGGTCTCATTATAGGTTGGCATATAAAAATGCTTTTGGGTTCAATGACTGCCACATGCACTTGGTTCGGGGTTGTTGTTTTTAGGGGCTGTAATTAGAATTAGAGGTTTTGGTTTTAATAAGGGATCCCAAACTTATCTGTAGGCCATAGGCCTATGTAAAAGTAGTAGTAAGATTATGAACATCGAGAGCACTCATAAGCTGCCTTCCTACTACTTTTCCCTAGGCCTATGCTGTAGGTCAATCAACGGAATTATGATTAAGCTTAGGGGTGCTGTGATTCAAGAAATTAATAGATGCTGCATCTAATATAACACCATTGTAATTAAGAGCATTCTTGAGTGGATTTGACCTAGGATGAAGAAACTACAAAGGTGACCATGGGCTTTGAAACCCCCTTACAAGTAGTATTCGCGAATTCAACTAACATCTGCCAGATCAACCTACTATTTTATGGCTCATTAGATATAAATAGCACCTGCCACTATTCATTCGTATTAAAATGAATTTGCCATCAACAGTAGGTTAAATCATCGCCTTTTACCCAACATATGACATTATGAATACTATCAAAGTGCAGTCTAATACCGAGTGAGCCAAAAATATAGCCCAAACAAATTCCGCATCTGTTAAAGTGTTATTTCGCATAATAAAACCTTGTTGAATGTTCTTTCATTTTACTAAGTTTAATTATTACCACCTTGCCGGGCCAGTTCTAGGGGTTTTAGTGCTAGTTTAGAAGGCGTTCATTTTACTATGTCGACCTAAGAAATGTGTGATGTCATAGTGGTGGTCCATATGGACCGGTGTGAAAGAAATTATGGTCCCCCAGGGATTATGGTCCCCTTTCCTAACAGCCCTTACTGGCCCTGATTGTGTATAAGATAATAAGGGAAAGAGTTGTAATTAGGTCACCATATAAATCAATGGAGAGTAGGACCATGATTTGATAGGACCTCCTACCCTTTTACACCGGTCTAGAATATATTCTGGACCGGCAATTTTTCCCCGGGAAATTAGATATCGTTCAGTGCGTAAGATTTTCTTGCTATTTCAGCCCTGGTCGTTAACGGTGGTAATAATACTAATAATAACGTCATTTCTGCGAACAATATAGTGAAATATTGGACCTTGGGCCTTTGGCCCTCGGTCCAATATTTCACTATATTGCCCTTAGAAATGTCGTTATTATCGACCCTGCCCAAATAGTCTTGGATTTTATGGCTATAAAACGAAACATGGTCCAAAATGCCAGCCTCATCTCATGACTACGGGCTATCTCTGAGATAATGTCAACCCCTACAACAAGTAAGAGAACAATTTCTGTGATGGTGACCTTACATTCTCAACCGACCAGTGCAGGTCTGCCTGAAGGGATGAGGCTGAAATTTGTAGAATGGCCATAGAATTGTGACCTTGAGGAATGGACCCATAAAACATGGTTAAATACAAAAAGATTTTACATGGTAAAATTAACTAAATATGATTTCAACTCATACTGGATGAATGAGCTAATAACATTTCTTTGGATGACATTTTTTGCCTCACCCTGTGATTCATTTTATTTTTACACTTATTCATTTCAGCCTGCCCAAACAAAGAGTCTAGGTTGAATAGCCAAAACCAGGCACATGTAATTAGAAAGAACTATTCAGTATATAAATAGCTCTACGTGAATGACACAACTGTTTTATACACAAACAATTGTCAAGGTAAAATACAGGATTAAGGCAATCCATAAGGCTGAGGAAGTCACTATCCGAGTGTTTGAAACAGCGAAACAAATTATTCATGACACTTAGCTGCCCTCTATTTTGTAATTGTATAATATAAGTATGAAGCACCTTCCCAGCTAACAATTTTACGTTGTGATAACGTCGTCAGAATATATGTCTCAAGTTGTAGCAACGTTAAATATGGAACGTTGTAGGTACAGGAAGGTGTGGACTCGCACAGATGTTTAAATAACGTTACATTTGACTTAAATATCACGTGTCAGGAACGTAGTAGCGACCTTAACAATTACGTCGCCAAAATAACGAAAATGTAACGTACTTACATTACGTCATAAATACGTGGCCAATCTAAATTTCTGGTAACGTTGATATGGAACGTTGTAGGTACAGGAAGGTGTGGACTCGCACAGATGTTTAAAGAACGTTACATTTGACTTAAATATCACGTGTCAGGAACGTAGTAGCGACCTTAACAATTACGTCGCCAAAATAACGAAACTGTAACGTACTTACATTACGTCATATATACGTGGCCAATCTAAATTTCTGGTAACGTTGATATGGAACGTTGTAGGTACAGGAAGGTGTGGACTCGCATAGATGTTTAAAGAACGTTACATTTGACTTAAATATCACGTGTCAGGAACGTAGTAGCGACCTTAACAATTACGTCGCCAAAATAACGAAAATGTAACGTACTTACATTACGTCATAAATACGTGGCCAATCTAAATTTCTGGTAACGTTGATATGGAACGTTGTGGGTACAGGAAGGTGTGGACTCGCACAGATGTTTAAAGAACGTTACATTTGACTTACATATCACGTGTCAGGAACGTAGTAGCGACCTTAACAATAACGTTACCAAAATAACGAAACTGTAACGTACTTACATTACGTCATATATACGTGGCCAATCTAAATTTCTGGTAACGTTGATATGGAACGTTGTAGGTACAGGAAGGTGTGGACTCGCATAGATGTTTAAAGAACGTTACATTTGACTTAAATATCACGTGTCAGGAACGTAGTAGCGACCTTAACAATTACGTCACCAAAATAACGAAAATGTAACGTACTTACATTACGTCATAAATACGTGGCCAATCTAAATTTCTGGTAACGTTGATATGGAACGTTGTAGGTACAGGAAGGTGTGGACTCGCACAGATGTTTAAAGAACGTTACATTTGACTTAAATATCACGTGCCAGGAACGTAGAACCAACCTAAACGATGACTTCGCCAAAATAACGAAAACGTAACGTACTTACATTACGTCATAAATACGTGGCCAATCTAAATTTCTGGTAACGTTGATATGGAACGTTGTAGGTACAGGAAGGTGTGGACTCGCACAGATGTTTAAAGAACGTTACATTTGACTTAAATATCACGTGTCAGGAACGTAGTAGCGACCTTAACAATTACGTCGCCAAAATAACGAAACTGTAACGTACTTACATTACGTCATATATACGTGGCCAATCTAAATTTCTGGTAACGTTGATATGGAACGTTGTAGGTACAGGAAGGTGTGGACTCGCATAGATGTTTAAAGAACGTTACATTTGACTTAAATATCACGTGTCAGGAACGTAGTAGCGACCTTAACAATTACGTCACCAAAATAACGAAAATGTAACGTACTCACATTACGTCATATATACGTGGCCAATCTAAATTTCTGGTAACGTTGATATGGAACGTTGTAGGTACAGGAAGGTGTGGACTCGCACAGATGTTTAAAGAACGTTACATTTGACTTAAATATCACGTGCCAGGAACGTGGAACCAACCTAGACGAGGACTTCGCCAAAATAACGAAAATGTAACGTACTTACATTACGTCATAAATACGTGGCCAATCTAAATTTCTGATACGTTAATTATGGAACGTTGTAGGTACAGGAAGTTGTGGACTCGCACAGATGTTCAAAGAACGTTACATTTGACTTAAATATCACGTGCCAGGAACGTAGAACCAACCTAAACGATAACTTCGCAAAAATAACGAGACTGTAATGTGCTTATGCAACGTCACATATACGTGGCCAGTTTTAAGTTCTGGTACGTTAATTATGGAACGTTGTAGGTACAGGAAGGTGTGGACTCGCACAGATGTTTAAAGAACGTTACATTTGACTTAAATATTACGTGCCAGGAATGTAGAACCAACCTTAACAATGACTTCGCAAAAATAGTGAAACTGTAATGTGCTTATGCAACGTAACATATACCTGGCCAGTTTAAAGTTCTGGTAACGTTTGTCTTGGACCGATGTAGGCACAGGAAGGTCTGGACTCGCACAGATGTTTATACAACGTTACATTTTACTTAAATATCATGTGCTAGGAATGTAGTAGCAACCTTAACAATGACTGCAAAAATAAAATAACAGACTGTAACGTGCTAATGCAACGTCACATATACGTGGCCAAGTTAAAGTTCTGGTAACATTAACTATAGAACGTTGTAGGCAAAGGAAGGTGTGGACACGCATAAATGAGTATACAAGTTACGTTCGACTTAGATATCACGAGCCAGGAATGTAGTACCAACCTTAACAACGACTTTGCCAAAATAAAGAGACTGTAACGTGCTTGTCACATACATGGCAAATTCATAACTTCTGGTTACATCAAGTTAGGACAACACATGCAAGGAATGTTCTAGTAACCTTAATTATGTCATCAACAAGATATAGTGATAGTAATGACTAACGTCCAGTTAAATGAATCATTACATGAACATAATTTAAAGTTCCTGTACAGGAAGATGTAGACACCGATGTTCAGTAAAATTATATATAACACACTAAGCCTAACATTTTCACATGTGAAGGTAAAACACAACTAACTTATGCTTTGACTTATTAACAAATGTATATTGTTTTTCCAATAATTAATGAGTTAATACACAAGAACTTTTTTGAGCATCCAAATAGAGAATATTGACACACAGAATTGAACTTAAATATAATTACAGTCTCGTATGTCATCTATCAAAAATCTATCCTATCGTTAATAAGTTTTATTGAGTATTTTATTAACCCCTAAACGGTTAAGGGGCAGGGGAGATTTGCCGTTCTGGCTTGTCTTAAAATTGAATTAGGCATATTTTAACTAATAAATCGTGACTATATTGTATTTACTGAGGGATATACACTGTATCAAAAATCGAGCATTTAATAACTGATTTATCCTATACTTAGTAGATTATGAGAATTAAATATGCATTGAAATTTCCCATTTTTCCCCAATTTTTTTTTCACATTTTAAAAAAAAAGATTTTCACATTTATGAGTTTGATAATCTCAGAAACTTAAAAACCACTTTAAAACACCAAGAAAATGTGTATCTTAAGTATATTTTTGAATTTTGGAACTTTATAAGGTATATGACGTACCAAGAACATCAGTAGGTATGAAATACATCTGTTATGTACGGTCGGTTTTGGATACAGGGTTTATCCCTCGGGAAATATGTGTATATCCCTTGGTCCCTGCGGTTCGTCGGGATATACACATATTTCCCTTGGGATAAAACCTGTATCCAAAACCTCCCAGTACATAACCCTTGTATATCTCCCGCTCAACTCAGATATCAATTATATTCCCGCATGTTATTTACCTATAACACTACTAAGTATGGGATTAACTTTGATGATATTTCGATATTTCATTTCCGAGATTGTGCCCAGATCTCGGCAGATCTATTCACCCCCTTTACTATGAATGTAATTATCTATAGCCTAACTGTTTAGGGGTTATATTGTTATTTTTCTGAACGGGAATGAATAAATATTCTAATTTGAGCTTGAACAAATGCTCTATTAGTTAACATGGTATTGATTTTCAAAAAGCAATAATGACCATTTTAAGTTGGGAATAAATCTAGAAAAATTGCATCATGAGCTCTCATTGGTCCTCATCACTTTCCAAATGTTTTTTCAAATGACTTGTACAGCTCAGTCGTTGTTTCCCTGGTTGCATGTTTAACACATTGCCATTTCTGCTTGTTTTTGGACATTTTCCTGGAAAAAATCAATCTATTGAAAAGTATGAAATGTAACCTGTATACCCATACCCACTCTGTATATTTTGCAGTGTCATTTTCAACCAAAATTGAGCTAGCGATCTATTCTCAGTGTTCGCGTTGACGCCGTTTTTTGCCATTTTTACGGAAATTTCAGAAGGTTGGACGTAAAAATCAAAATCAACTTACGTCCCTAGGACGCAAAAATTATAAACTGCTTCAAGATAACTTTTACTGCAGCACAGTAGCGGTGAAACATGATTTTCATCAAGATTTTCAAACTCACTACCTTGATATACGAGCAATGATCCAGGTATATTTATATCGACAAATCTGATTGGCTATCATGACTACCAAAGATTAACAGGGTTTCCAGTATGAGACATGGATTTCGATTGGTTCCGATATATTATGGAAAATGCCGCAATCGAAATGGAAGATCAAAACATACAATATTGCAGAAATCCCCTGTGGTTCCCCACAAATTGAAACGATTGTTTTTCACAATTATCTTTATCATTTCCACTAGAAACCATTATATAATGATCTAATGTTATACATCAAGATAAATGTTTAATGATAGATCGAGGTTTTTCATCTAAAAGTCTTCAGAATAAGGAGAAATGTTAATAAAAAGAAGCAAAAGTTCACGACCTTGACATGACCTTCAAGATCGCAGGTTTGTAAAATGTGAAAACAAAACTCTTAATTTGAGCATTTCCTTTATTCATTTCGGACTATTTTGGTATAACATTACTTAAGAATTGTGTAAAAAGGACCCAGTGATAGATATTTATCGGGAGGATGCATCAAATTACAATATATGTCATTTTTATCCCATTATAGTGTAAGCACTCTATTATCGCCCACTTTATTTTCACTTTCACAATATTTTCTTGAACTTTGTGAAGAAATAAGAGGGACGCAAAAAAATTAGATGGGGACTCAAATTTTTCAAATGGGTTGCGTCCCTGGGACTCAGAAATTTTAATGGCCAGCGCGAACACTGTATTCTTTACAATCTCAGATACAATATGTCTCAAAGGTCTACAATGTGTTGTAAATCAGTAAGTTATTGAGGATTAAAAGTGCGAAAATCGGGAAAATTTTTAAATTCTTCCAAATATAAATATGGAAGCCATATATATAAAATAAAATACATAATTGTAAAATTCTTTGGTAAAATACTCTAGTATTCCTGAAGTAAAGTCTGCACTTTATATTTTTAGAATAGAATGACAAGGATCTTGCTAGATTTGATTCTGCTGTAAACTTAATATATATAAAATACTTCTATAATGAATAATAGATTAACCTGGACTTACCGAAGTCACTTTCCTCGCAACTCCCCAAGCTCAGAGGACTCTAGACTGCCTAACTTCCAAACCGTCAAATGTTCCATTCTGCTTGTACTGCTAGTTTGTCTGAAATATTTTAGAGACTTGTAGTATAAACATTTTATTAGTTGGTTATCTGAAAATGCACCTGAGGGTGTAATCTTTCTTCCACCAGATCTGATCTTTGTCTCAGGAGACTTTTTGGGACTACTCTGGGGTAAAACAATCCCTATGCTCATCTGTTTATAGATCCCTAGTAGCTTTTTGTACTATCCTTTTGTATTTCTACAGTAGAATCATATAGCCAAAACATTCCTTCGTTGACTCTCATAATCTTCATCCAATGATTTAACTAGAGATCTATTTATTAAAATATTCTATTGGATAATAATTTGAAATGTTGGAACGGTAGGAAAGTAGATACCTGAGAATGACTCTTAACTTTCTGAGATAAAATATGGCAGGTCAACTTCGGGTCAGTGTGACACCTCTAGAAATAATATAGGCCTACCTGATTAGCATAACACCACTCATCTCAACACAGCCAAAATCATCTCAGGGTTATCATGGGTGAAGGCTACAACAATCCTGAAAACAGAATAGGTAGATGGGAAAATAGAGGACAATAGTAGTACTTTAAAAGACTGTTACTTTATTTCATACTTTTATTTCAAATTGTATTGATTAAGATAAGACCTTTAAATTGTGAATATGATGAGTAAATCTACTGAGATGTTTTAACATTGTGTCAATCAGGATTAAGTTCAAACCTTTTAAAAGAACTTAATTATATAGCAGTCATACTTTTAAAATTTGCACAGGGCGCCAAATTAAATAGCACCAAATTAAAGCAATTTACAGTATCTCATTTGCTGTGAAACTGTGAAAGTTAAATAATAACTGCATTAAATACAAATGAATACTTTCTGAAGCAAAGAGCCACAAATGATGCAAGTTAATTAAATCAAACGATGAAATAATATACCTGATTAGTATGAAACACCATCATCTAAACACAACCAACAAGGTCTCAGGGTTATCATGGATGAAAGCTACAAAAATCTGGTTCATCTCCTACTTCTGAAAACAGAGTAGAGAACTATTGTACACTAAGATGGAAAAACAGATGACAATAGTAGTTTTTTTAAAGGCTGATAAAAGTTAACTTAACTTAAAAGAAATTAACTTTCATTGAATTCGATCAATAAAAACAAAGCTTAATTTCAGATTTGCTGAAGATGAAATACACTTTTCAGTCTCTATCAATTGTTAAAAGGCGTGTGCTTATAACAAACACCATTTCGATTAAAAAATATAAATATCAATAATCAGGCCCATAGCCAGGATTTGCCAAGGGGGTTCATTTTTCAAAAATTTCCAGGGGGGGTTCACATTTGACAATTTTGGCCCAAATATGGACAAAATCACTTGAGAAGTGCTCAAAATGGTGAAAACTGCATGATTTTGAAAGAATTTTTTCAAAAATGACCGTTAGCTCAGCACCCTCCGCTCATTTGCTCCGCACCCAATATTTCCCACAGGCTCTGTCTGCATAGGGTGAATTTTGGAACATAAATAAATGACATGTGAATTTGCTGAAGTGACGATTTCCCATGTTAAAAATAAGAGAATTTTAGAGAGACCATATATCATGCGATTTATCGCATTCTACCCCCACTTTAACAAAAACCCGTATGGCCCAGTTATCTACGCCTGACGTTGTTGGTCTACGACATTTCAGAATCAGGGAGTGGATAACAGGGCCAGACGAGTTTGGTTACCCCCACTTATGTTTTTTACAAATTTAAGTGGGGGTCGTAGAGTAGATGAGATTACAGTAAAATTTTGAATGTTTGGAACTTCTCTGAATCTAAAAAATAAGCAATTAAAGGACCACATTGAAACAGAACATGTAAAAATAGAAACATTTATACATGTTCTTACTTTTGTTTATTTTAGTTTGTTTTGTAGTTTAGCTATCATATCTGTGACCTCATATTTCAATGCTTCTCTGCCATGTTGTTTTCAAAAAAATTAAAGAACTCCCTAAATATAGTATGCTATCTATTCACTGGTGATCCGCTCGATTACACTGGTTACCGAAACGGTTCATTTTGGTAACAAAATGTCGGAACGTCGAAGGTACGATTTTTCTTTTTTCCTTATTTCACGCATTGTAGGCAGAATCCCCACAACATTTTTTCTCACAAACATGTATCAGCATCATATGTTTTAGAAAATGAACATGTTTGCGAAAAATAGGCATAGCTCAGAAGACAACAGAATCATCGATTTAATTCCTCACTTAAGTTACACAAACGGTTCGAGTTAAAAGTGCAGATCTTAACTGTTTTTCGAAAAACCGTTTATGTAACTTAAGTGAGGAATTAAATCGACGATTTCTGCCATCATGATTATCTATCAGGCTAAAGATGGCAATCACTGACTCCCCGGGCAATGTCTATTCTTTGAAAGAGGTAGATCTAACAGAGATCACCATCAAGATTAAGATAACTGCATAAACCATTTGCCATAAACACTTCACCATCCAATCAACACCTCTGCGCCAGATCCCAGGGACCGGATCGGACTTGAAAGTCGCTGATGGTTAATTGACCCCTGGACCCCTTGTAATTGACCTAACGAAAATTATGAACCAGGAATTATGATTGAAAATCGTGATGAAATTGAAAATCAATAACATCGATTCAAATATCAGAATATTCAAAAGTCTAATTTCAACTGACAAAAATTTTGAAAATTGAAACGATCCCAACTTTCACATGATATTATTTGTGTTCTCACTGCAAGTACCGGCCATGGAATGCTTTCATTTTAACCTTTGGTGATTGTGTAACATGCATGCATCATTCTTACCTTCGAAAGCTGGCAGTACGGCTCCCAAGTTGCTTTTAAGCAGCAATATTCTTGAACTTGGAACTGTCCTCCATGTTGATTTCGACGCGGGAATTCCTCTATTTCTATTGGTTGATAGAACAGAATACGATAAAAAGCCGAACGAGAAATACATCAAATTTGCGAACGATGTACTTTCCGTTTGTAACGCTCGCCCTTGTTGAAAGGGACTAAAATTTTTGTCCCGAGGTCTGACAAATCGCCGGAAGAGTGGAGTTTTAGTCAATTTACCGATAATTCGCAAACTTTAGTCCCGGTGTAAAAGGGTAGGAGGTCCTATCAAATTATGGTCCTACTTTCCATTGATTTATATGGTGACCTAAATACAACTCTCCCTTATTATCGTATCCACAATCAGGGCCAGTAAGGGCCTTTAAGAAAGGGGACCATAATCCCCAGGGGACCATAATTTCTTTTACACCGGCAAGCTCCAGAGGAAGTCGACATGGACATCTATGAAGTTCAGAGGAAGAAAATATGGAATTTTATAACTCTGAGAGGAATAATACATGGAAACTTCCAATTTTGAGAGGAAATTGACATGGAAAAAATGCTCAAAAAGGGGGTCTTTGGCGCGGCACATAGGTATTAAGAGGTATATTGGAATGAACCCCCCGGGACAGAACGTCAGACTTTTGTCAGCAATAACCCATGGCAAAATTACAACGTCGGAGAAACGTTTTCTTTACATCATATTTCCACTCTCACTCTCAATTACCACGTTAAGTTCATCTGTGTGAGCCAACATATGCCTGTGCCTCCACCGATCAGTATTTAAAGTTACCACAACTCGTGGCATACATGTATATTCGTTATATATTTAACATTTACTTCACGTCACAAATTAAACGAATTTGTTGAGACCACAACGTCTTTGTCACGTTCTTTTTCACATACATGTATATGTATTTTTCACGTTTAAACCCCGTTTCGTCAACGTCAAAATTAACTGTTTCGACAACGTTGCAAATAAACCAATTTCGTGAGGACATAGCGTCTTTTTGTAACGTTTCCTGCACTTACAAATATTTTTTTACATTTCAATTGAAAACACGTTTCGACAACGTTGAAATTAACCGTTTGCACTACGTTGAAAATGAACCATTTTGGTCAGAAAATGACGTCTTTGTAACGTGTGTTACAATTACAAATATTTTTCACATTCAAACCATGTTTTGACAACGTTACAATTAACCATTTTCACTACGTGGCAAATGAACCAATTTGGTGGGAAAACAAGGACTTTGTAACGTTTCCTAGACTTACAATTATCTTTCACATTTAAAACACGTTACGACAACGTCAAATTTTACTGTTTATATTACGTAGCAAATGTAACAATTTGGTGAGAACTGCAACGTCTTTGTAACGTTTTCTACACTTACAAATATCTTTCACATTTAAAACACGTACGTTACGACAACGTCAAATTTTACCGTTTACATTACGTAGCAAATGTACCAAATTTGGTGAGAACGCAACGTCTTTGTAACGTTTTTTACACTAACAAATATCTTTCACATTTAGAACACGTTACGACGACATCAAATTTTACCGTTTATATTACGTAGCAAATGAAACAATTTGGTGAGAAGTGCAACGTCTTTGTAACGTTTTCTACACTTACAAATATCTTTCACATTTAAAACACGTTACGACAACGTCAAATTTTACCGTTTACATTACGTAGCAAATGTACCAAATTTGGTGAGAACACAACGTCTTTGTAACGTTTTTTACACTTACAAATATCTTTCACATTTAGAACACGTTACGACAACATCAAATTTTACCGTTTATATTACGTAGCAAATGAAACAATTTGGTGAGAAGTGCAACGTCTTTGTAACGTTTTCTACACTTACAAATATCTTTCACGTTTAAAACACGTTACGACAACGTCAAATTTTACCGTTTACATTACGTAGCAAATGTACCAAATTTGGTGAGAACACAACGTCTTTGTAACGTTTTCTACACTTACAAATATCTTTCACATTTAAAACACGTTACGACAACGTCAAATTTTACCGTTTATATTACGTAGCAAATGAAACAATTTGGTGAGAACTGCAACGTCTTTGTAATGTTTCCTGCACTTACAAATATTTTACACATTTAAAAAACGTTACGACAACGTTAAATTTTACCGTTTATATTACGTAGCAAATGAAACAATTTGGTGAGAAGTGCAACGTCTTTGTAACGTTTTTTACACTTACAAATATCTTTCACATTTAAAACACGTTACGACAACGTCAAATTTTACCGTTTACATTACGTAGCAAATGTACCAAATTTGGTGAGAACACAACGTCTTTGTAACGTTTTCTACACTTACAAATATCTTTCACATTTAAAACACGTTACGACAACGTCAAATTTTACCGTTTATATTACGTAGCAAATGAAACAATTTGGTGAGAAGTGCAACGTCTTTGTAACGTTCTCTACACTTACAAATATCTTTCACGTTTAAAACACGTTACGACAACGTCAAATTTTACCGTTTACATTACGTAGCAAATGTACCAAATTTGGTGAGAACACAACGTCTTTGTAACGTTTTCTACACTTACAAATATCTTTCACATTTAAAACACGTTACGACAACGTCAAATTTTACCGTTTATATTACGTAGCAAATGAAACAATTTGGTGAGAACTGCAACGTCTTTGTAATGTTTCCTGCACTTACAAATATTTTACACATTTAAAAAACGTTACGACAACGTTAAATTTTATCGTTTATATTACGTTGCAAATGAACCAAACTGGTAAAAATTCAACGTCATTGTTACGTTTTTCACACCAGCACAAATTTCGAACTTTACTAACACATTACTACAACGTCATTTTTTAACCATCCACCGACGTTTTGCTGAATGTCACAATTTTACGTTGCTTTGACGTTTATATAACGGAAATATACAACGTCTCCAGTGAACTTATATACCACATATGAGTGACGTTACATGGACGTCACTGTTTGCTGGGTTATAATATCAGAAAAAATCCGAAAAAATCACAAAAAAAAAATACCAAAAAGTAGGTTCATAATTAACTTTTCCCCTTTACAGTTTAAATCATGTCTGAAAGTTCAATACAACTTTGCACTAAAAATTATTAAAAAGGCCTGCACTTTTGGTGAAAATTGCGTCTGAATTAGGGGAAATTGGTGAGGATGGGTGGATTAGGGACAGCTTAAGAGATAATCCAATCATTTTGATTATCATCCTAATGTCATTTATTGAAGATAAGACATGGATCTAACAGAACCATTTGATTTTGTGGTTAAATTATTCTTCGAACTAAAGATATAGCCCTTTGAAAATGGCTTGCCACAACTTACATGCTCCTTTCTTAATCATCAAATATTTCTTAATGCATTTCAAAAAAGATTATCTTTTTAACACCAATGCAAAGATTGAACAAAGGACACACTGTTTCAATAATAAGATGCCATATATTAAATGGGCCACTTCAATGTTTTAGCATATCAAAAATATTTTGAAACATTAGTGATGTCACTAAGGTACCAAAAACTTTTTGAATTTTTTTTTTCGAAGTCAATCTTTTCTAAATATGCTAGACGTTCATAAAAACCAATGTTGATTGTCTAACCAGGTTAAAGGAAGAATAAATTATGTTTTAGATATCATTGTACCATTGGTTTCTATGAGGACTAAAATTTTGAAATGCATTTTTCTCAGAACCATTTTCATGCACTTATAAGTTCATTTCTCGCTTATTTATGAACCGATTTTCTTGATTTTTTCGGCAAAACACATTGGAGGATGAATGCTATGCATTGGTATGAATTGTGGCTAATTAGAAGATATGAGTGACCTCTAAAAGTTCTTGAGTTCGTACATTTACGACCTTACGGTCGTAAACATTACGACAATGAGGTCGTTAATTTACGTTCTTGGAACCGATAAAAACGACCTTAAGGACGTAAATTAACGGCCTTATGGTCGTACATTTACGTTCTTGCGGTCGTTTATGTACGACCTTGCGGTCGTAAACATTACGACTATGAGGTCGTTAATTTACGTAACGACCTTAAAGACGTAAATTAACGACCTTATGGTCGTATATTTACGTTCTTGCGGTCGTACATTTACGGTCGTAAACATAACGACGTAACTTTGCACGTTGTACCACTTGGCCAGCCATAATGGGCAGGTTGGCAAACAGTACTTGGCCTTTATAATGACGTTATTGTACTATCATTCATGACTTATTTTTGAATAATTTCAGATCACAAATTATTTTTGACAGCTCTTGTATCTTTCAAAATTTAAAACGAGAATTTTAATATTTTTTGTTTGAATTTGTTTTCAGATTGCAACTTCCAAATAACATCGCCTTCCCCTACTGAGCCTACTGAATTGTATTCTCCTATAATTACTCATCGGTCGAGCGACTATACATTTAAACTAAGTTTCAAAGTGTTGTCTGCTGTGGCGACCGCAGGATCTCTCCTGCTATTTCGTCAAGATGCAAGCACAAATGTGCGGACAGAGATATGGCGTAATCCGGCAGGTAAGACTTGTACACCAGTTTACGCTAGTTTAGGCCTTTTTCTTTGTAGACTTTTATATCCGCTACAACATTTTGCAAAGGAGCACGTAGGTTACCGCAAACAATTTCAGACGATCCTAACTTGGATTATGAATAGTTTTTGATCATGAACACGGGTGTATCTTTGGCCCATTTATTTTCTCTAAGAAAAGTATAGCCTATATGATGATAATTAAAATCAAACTAAGTGATATTAAACGGCCAATGGACCAATCAACATGATTTTTTAAAAATGTTGATCTGATTTTCACTAAAAATGCAACCTTTTATTGTAATGTTGAATGCATAATTAGAATGTGCTTTGAGGCATGTTCTATTTCTTAAAAGGAAAAGTGGATTCTCAAAGAAACTTTAAAGATACTGAAATTGGATGACCAAAATGAGCTTAAACCAATGGATAGCATGGTTTTTAATGGGGAAATGGGCAAAATTTCTTTGAAGAATTCAGTTTTCCTCTCAAGAGATAATTGATACATCAAAATAAAGAATAATAATGCATTAAACATTGTAAAAATGATTGCATTTTGGTGAAAATGAGGTCAACGTCTTTGAAAATGTAGGTTGATACTTTAGTTTGATTGCTAGCAAAATATATATGAGTCCGAATTACTTAATCATCAGTGTATATATACCTTTCTTTGAGAAAATGAATGGATCTTGAAGATAAACCTGTATTCATGGTCAGAAAATAGTCAATCCAAGATAAAACCGTCTGAAATCATTTGCCATAACCTACCCAAACCTTTAAATGTACTGCCCAAGAGAGGCTCATATATATCTATTATTTATTTTGATACCTTTCATTTAAAATACACAGGAGACAGGTTACTGAAAAATATAGATATTTTACCACTTTCTATTGAGCTATCATGTTTTTCAGTCAAATGCTCGAAAGCAACCGGTCTCGAACTGTATTGTTTCACTGGCAATATAAGAAGCTAACAGGCGGGGGGCAAATTTCAAATAAGAATAAAAAATTGTGGCCCCATAAAAATTTGAGCCCCATCTTTTGATAATTTGGCCTAAAAAGGCCCAAAAGAGGACAGGTAATGCAATAAGACCCACTAATCGAGGCCCTTCAAAATATTTAGGCCCGAAATATTTTTTGGTCCAATGCCCCCTCCCCCTAGATCCGCCAGTGAGTTGCCCCTCCCTCCATTGGTCCATGTTGTGCCATTATTATACATTGTGCGAATGATAGTATGAATATATAGTGCATTCCCGTTGTATGTTTTAGTGTTCTTACCTCAACGCATTACTTACGAGGGCCTTCCAAATGGAGAATACAGATTGGTTTTTGTCGTCACTGGCGCCACTGTACAAATTGATCACATCGAACTATATGGATGTAAGGGTCATCATTTTTTCCAAAACACCATTTTATATTAACAGGATACCATGTCACAATAAAATTGATAGTTTTGCAACCAGTGGAAAGCATCCTACTTTGTCAAAAGTGTATATTACTGCAATTTACCGCAGAGATCGTTTAGACTGATGTTTAGAATTAGAATCGATTGCCAGGTATAAAATATGTGCGTAGCTAGCACCGAATTTTTTGACTTGAAATATAACATGTGATTCTATTGTATGCGCACAAGACCAGAACGAAGATAAGGTCTTGGAACGAGATAAACTATCAATGAATTGGTCCTTAACGAGAACTCCAACTCTTCCATTATTCTGTGTGGATATATTTCAGTGATTTAATAGACTAGGTGCGAGTAGAAATAATTTTGATTTACGTCATTTAAAATTCAAAATGCAGTCAAACAGTGAAGTTTGAATATGTGACTTCTAGGTCGGCGAGATTCCCATAGCCCCCACGTTATAAAATAACAAAAAGTGAAATATCTTTTCTTATATTGGACAGATAACATTTTCTTTTACTGGACATATTTTAATTTGTATCAGATACATAAGGATAATATGAAAATGGAACCACTAAAACTGATGCATATTCAAGTTAAAGGAAATTTTCTAGTAACCTGCCATGTTATTTACCCCGGAAAGGCCACCTGGTGGTGAAAATGGTAACTACCTACTCGCATCTGGGTAATTGCGTTACCCTGGGGTCCGTTTTTGAAACCATCGTAACTTACGATTTGGTCGCAAGTCATTGTTCATCAAAACAGAGACAAATGGTTTTCTCGGAATCGTAAGTTACGATCGTACGAAAAACGAACCCCTGTATCGTTGGTAAGTTTATATTTTTTAGTTGGCAGTCTTACAATTCAACATAATATAATGGGTTTGTTTTAGCGCATTGGGCTCCTTGGGATGGAGGTGAGACGTGCTCAACCACTTGCGAGGAAGGAGTGAAGACATTCACCCGTGTTTGCCTACATCCAGAAGACAGATTACCCAGAGATTCGTGCATTGGAGAAACAGTGAAATATGAATATTGCAATAAGGGACCTTGTCCAAGTAAATATATTTCAATATGGGATCATGCCCAAATAATTTAATTTCCTCATCTTTATACCGCCTACCCTATTATTTGATGGGGTCAAAATTAAATAAACTTTTTCTTATAACCTTTTTCATCAACATTTAATTTGAATATGTTTGTTGCATTTGTGATGATCCCTTGTTCAAAGTGTTTGTTGTTTTTCTAATCAACGAATAATGCAAAGGCGATCCCGATTTCAGAATGTCTGATTCTGAATCCATGGTTGCTAACACATAAAATTACATAAATCATTCTGTCAGGATTGCGCAGTAATGAGTGAATTTAGCAATGAATGCACAATCGCCCACGCATATTGCATCAGAAACCTGTTGAAAGTGGTTGTTGATAAATCAGTTTCACCTGACAGAATACGTTTAAAATAGAATCTTTTTTGTTTTAGAGATTCTAGTAAAACTCATTGAAGTTTTGATTTCTAGCTTTAATAATTACAACAATTGGGGAAAAAATATTGAACCGCAAATTCATTTGGGACAGAAGGTTTCCAATAGAAACATATCGCTTTTTTATGCACAAATATTTTTTTGCAAATTATAGAAAAAATGTTGATTCCTAATTCAATGAGATAGACTTTAATAGTACAATCTCAGGTGTAAATATTTACCCCGTGTCAAAAAGTGATGGTAACAACAGGAAGTTCCAAAAGGCGGAAACATACACTTTTATCTTTTTTACATAGTTGATGGATTCTGGGGCGACTGGAAAAATCCAAGTATATGTTCTGCAACATGTGGCGGCGATGGATCCATGTCTTATACAAGAGAATGCGACAGCCCGGCCCCGATGTTCGGTGGAGCTGCCTGTGTCGGACCCAGTATTCTGAACACGCCATGCAATAGATTTCCTTGCTCCGGTTTGTATTTTAAGACTTCACTTCTTATTAAAATGAGCACAATTCATGTTGACTTTATATGTATAAAATGTTTACGTTTATATGTTGATGTACTAGATATATATACATGTATATAGTAACAAAGTACAGTCCAAGAAGTAATTTTCTTGTAAAATGTTATAATGAAACATATAAGCTGCGACGCTAGAACAAAGACATATCTCAAACCTAAACACAATTTTAAATACTAGAGGAAAAGGAATGTAAATCAAATCCACAAAACATGTTATCATATGAAAACGTATATAATTCAATCCACAACCAGAAACATCCAAAATAAGTTTTTACAACACTTAACAAAAATACGCAGAGTTACAACAAAAATAAAATCAAGATAGGAGTCTATTAAAAACTGTGGTTTGAAGCATCAGCATCATTAACATTTTTTATGTGACTTTAGTTTGCGACTCGGAAAACGGTGTAGCCGACTTCTTTGTTGACGCTTACTCCGCTATAAGTTCCAATTCTCTTGATGCGATTGTTTCATTCGATGACACGTACAAGGGATTGATAGAAACCGCCGTGAAGAAATGTACTGGAGGGAATAAGGATTTTTGCCAAATTCGAGATGTACTATTCAATTTTGCAAAAATGAGAGACGCCAGGAACAAAGTTGGCGTTGGTTATAGGTAAAGTTATTTACAATTTTTTATTTTGTTTACAAAACAATGAAGCTAGTACTTGTAATGTTCATTCTAAATAACCATAACACATTTAAACTCATCATCAAGATCTCCTTGTCAGTATTCATTGAAGGTTTAAAACATTTAACTCTCCATAGTTTGGAGGAAATATAGATTAAACAAACAAACATATTGTAGTAATTGAATTAAATGACTTTTAAAATTGAAAAGGTGCAAATAGTAGAATTTGTTTTATTGATAGATGGGGACTTTTTGGATTGTTCATATATTCTATTTCTCAACGATCTATAGCTCAATATTGACTACAAAAAATCGAATCAATGGTGACGTTTCGTTCTTTAATTCTTTAAATGTTTATATAATTCTTACCGTACATGCTAGACGTAACATAGACAAATGTTAATCACGTTAAACCTTGATAATTATTCTTTTGTAATATTTAAAACATTATGTTCATAAATTCACAACATTTTACGCCATCATTAGGGAGTCCTAGATGTTTAAAGAAATAGATATATCGAAAACTATGATAGGATTTCAAAACGTATCCTCGTTTCATCCTGGCTTTTGTGCCTCTTTAATAGTTTTCCTTCCAGCATACTTTTTTATCAAGCTTCTTTAACTTTATTTTTCGTTCCGTTTTGGTGCTTAGTAAACATGCGCGTATAGCACACATGTTGCGCATACAACATTTTGTTTGCCATTCAGAGTTTGATAATGATAATACATAATTATGATATGATAATTTATGATATTATTTTGTTTACCATCGATTTTGCCTATATGTCAAAATATATTTTATACTGTTTTAGATTGGATACATTTTGTAATTTTAGGGATATATCTGACTCTGAATTAAAGTCAGTTGGTCTTCAATCTTATCTCTCTGAATTGAAGCAAGTTTACCTGAGACATCAGCAGCTGTATGACGTCTACACTGGAATGAATATTGAAATGAACCAAACGACCAGAGAATTTAAATACCTTAATGCATTTTACAGAGCTCAGGTCAGTTTGTTTCGTTTAGTGATTTATTTTAGTGTCACATTAAACTGGGTTGTGCCAATAAAAATGTATCATCTGACCTACGCCCAACTTCATTTTACTTATTGTGTGCAATATAAAGAAGTTATTCACCTGGAGGGATTTGATATGGGGAATATCACAATTCATCCGAGGGATATTCCTCATTTGATCCAGACAGGTAAATAACGACCTATACCGTGGTCAAGAGCAATATCTACATCCTCTGTTAAATGAGAGAAAATTTTCGAAAAAATGAAATTTTTTGTAAAAAATAAAAATTTTGTAAAAATGAAAATATTTGAATATACCAGGGTTGATATCCATATCATCCCTCTAACCCAATATTACCCCTGATACATCCCTATCCCAAATATATATGTGATCACTTGCT
This sequence comes from Owenia fusiformis, assembly GCA_903813345.2. NCBI lineage: Eukaryota > Metazoa > Annelida > Polychaeta > Sabellida > Oweniidae > Owenia > Owenia fusiformis. Next base: position 8,472,640 of record CAIIXF020000006.1, read on the forward strand.
ATTATATACCTGATATTGCTGTGACCATGATATAAAAAAGATGTCGATCTCACAAACAAAAAATGAGAGCATAGAACATTAGATCCATATTTTACATATTCTTCCGTAATGATGGTACACATATATTACTAATTTATCCCGCCCGAAGCTACAAGTATATTATTATTAAGCATCTATTTCTTTATATTACTCATTTATTTGACTCCTGTTGGCAAATATCCAGCCATGCTTGGGCTTATGAGACACAACTAAACATTCATTTTATATTAAAATTGATAATGACGTTACTTCCGTGTTTAACTCGTACATGTTTTAATTGTTTAAGATCGATTATAACATCGAAATTGCAAGACAAGACTTGGCTACAATCAACTCCTTTTTCGAAAGCATTCTCGCAACAGTTAAATCCATGTCAGAGGATGTTGAAGATGACTTCCAGCAACTTCACATACGTGCTGGTGTGATGGTTGCAGCTGAACTAGTAGAGCTCATCGCGACTAACGCTGCGACTATTGCTGGGTGTGTAGCAAGCTCAGTCATCCTCGCTCCCTGTTCGGTATGTGATATGTTCCTTATAGAATTCAACCCACTGGCGGATCTCCCCCCCCCTTGGGTGGGCCCAGAAAAAAAATTGGGCCCAAAAAAGAATTTTGATTCAAAAAAGGCCTTAAGGCTCCAAAAAGTGGGCCTTTTTGGTCATTACTGGGCCTTTTATTTTTTATGTCAGGCCAAATTTTGAAGAAAATAGGCCTCAAAATTTCAAAATTTGGGCCCACTTTTGAGTTTTAGGGGCCCAAATTTTTTTTTCTTACCTGAAATTTGCCCCCCCCCCCCACCTTCTTGGTTCCCAGAGCCGCACCTAAAACCTGAGGTACTTATTTTGTTAGGACATTCCAACACCATATTATCTCTAAGCTGATGAAGTAGATGGTAAGGTTTGATTTGTTAGATAACCAAAGGTGCAAAAAAGAATGAATAAATAGCATTAATGTACAGTAAGAAAAATGCTTCATACCGAGTGACAATATTTACGTGGAGAACGCGATGCCATACAGTTCGAAATTGAGCGCATATTTCAGATGTAGGAGGTTTCACGTGTCTTAGAATTCTTCTCATACATTGCCGGCCTAGTATTAATCAGGCGCTAGTTTGTTATTATCACAGTAGACCTGGATAAAAACTTGTTTTGATAAATCCATTAACTAAATTGGATGTTGAAGAGGAATACATTATAACATACGGCCTGTTTCAATATGGTACTTAGATGGCAGCAATCATCACCATATTCAATAAATTTTGAAATATACAACCAGTGGAGTAAAAAAATATGGCCCAAGGTATAATTTTTTTGACATTGGTTTTCATATAGGGAAGCGACATTTGGGAACTTGCAGCCTTATTATCGACCGTAACCAAGAATAGCGCCATCGCCGTGATGTGGATTCAAGTGGAGGAGAGAATGAGAACAAATGTAGATAGTATTCTGGCTGATATAGAACTGGTACAGTTATATGAGCTATTTATTTTGAAAATAACGCATTCATAAGACATTTATTGTTTACAAACGAAATATGATATCAACCATGTCACCATTGATAACCATAATGAAAGATGTACTAAACTAAAGTGAAATCAAGAATTATTTGTTTCATATTACCCTTTGCATTCGTTCGACTTCACTTCTTTAAAGAGAGCTTCGTCTAGTTAAGAACTAGACTCTGCTTTCAGGGTAGTTTCATATACTATTGTTCATTAAACAGAATTGAGTATGGCTTATAATATCATTTAAATTCCAGTGTTAATTCATGTAATTGCATAACTAGAAAGCAGCTTTCCATTATAAAATGAACTGCTATGCACAAGCTGCATAGGGGAGAATCATTAAAAACGGATTTTGATTACAACGTGATAAATGAGAAATCATTGTTAAATCTGATAATTATTTCATGCTGGTTACAACACTTTTATGACAAAATATTTATTACAGGCTAAAAATGAAATTAATGCATTGGAAGATTCTCTGAATTTCATCGAAGATGACCTTAAATTTGCTGAGGGCGATGAAATAGAAATTATAAATAGGAAGCTTCTTGATTTTGTAAATCAATATGGAGGCACTCCGTCAGTGGGAGTAAGTATGGAATATTAAAGGATTTAAGCTCAAGACTCAATGCATTGTTTGCTGAATCATACCATGAAGGAGTTGTTTCCAAACCTTTGCATAACCGTGCAGCGGGAATGCAAAGTTTAGGAAACAACGCCTCAGTGGAATGAAGTAGCTACAATGCATTGAGTCTTGGGCTTAAATTCTTTTTACACATTGCATATTTTTTCTATAAAATCATCTAAAAGGAACAAAATCACTAAAAGAGCACATTTTCAATGAATTTTTTTGCAAGGGTCAAGTTGGCAAGTCATCAAATCTAATGTTAAAAATCCATTCATCTGACAACTATTTAACTAGTGAACTTGCATATGTTATTGATATTTCACACACTGTGCATTATGTGAATACTCTGTTCGGATTGGCTGGAATCGGACACACCTTGCCTAGCTACATGTATGTGTGAATACATAGTTATGATTTGTTTCATTGTTTTCTATATACCATAGTCAAAATGACATTGGTAATACCATTGACATTGTCAGTGTAACTAAAGGCAGCGAAGGACTAAATTGCGGGTATAAAACACAAATTCCAAACCGAAGGTATGTTCTTAAACCTGTAAACATGACTATATTCTCTAAAATTGTCATGTGCGAATCCATTTTGTCAAAGTAAAAGTATCTTGTTTTAGTTGTGGTAAGTGATTAGGCGTCTTCAGTATCTATAAATCTTTCATTGTAGATATCGGGTTCAAAGGCCGCATCAATATTCACAGAATACTCAAATCATATGGGAAGAGTTTGTGAATACTACTATGAAACGGAGGCAATTGCATCAGGGGTTATAGCTCTTGGGCTTACCAACTTTTTCGTATTAAAATGCCCAAAAATGCTCGCTAGTCTGGCTGAACTTGAGGGTAAATATTTTATATATTTATATCTCATTATATCTCACTGTCACGTTCTCATTCTGGAATTGGATGAACACATGGGATGCCGTGATATTTTTCTACTTACTTTTCATCAATCAATTAAATGCATGGTAGATAAGTGAGCTTTGTTTGGAAGAGCGAATATTTCCCACACTCACTGTATTAATATCCCAGAACGAGGAACTTAAATGTACGTACCCGGACCTGATTCTGGAGAGTGAATATTTACTATCACTAATTCGATTGTAACAATCCGTCATTCTTGTTACAGAATGAGATAGATATTATGAATATTAGAAAAATAATTCGTTTTTTGGGAATCCATCGAAGCTTCGGGGGCATTACTTGTTAAAGTGCGCAGGTATCCCTATCTATTAAACGACATATTGTAATGCACATGCACATGTATGGCAATGTTACAAAAAAGAAAAATGCTGAATACATTGCCAACAATTTATTAAAATCGCTGCATAAGATTAAGAATTGGATTCTTCAAAAATGTTTTACTATTGATGTTGACCACGTCTGAAAATGAACGTATTGCAAGTTATACTTGATTGAAAGTTTGAAATATTTATAAACAGAAAGATGATTAATTTGAAACTAAGCAGAATAAGAATTTAAACCTTTAGAATACGATTTTGGATTAGTGACAGGAATCTTGACTAAGTGGGTCATCAAATATCACGTATAATCATAAGTACATCACATTTATTGCAAGTACATAGTTTCGGCCATTAGGCCTTAAAGGAATATTCCTTGCCAAACCATCTCTCTCCTCCTATGGTAGCTATAACCATATATATGCTTGCCATGTTTAGCAAAACACGCAAAAATGTTTTGATATGGTCAAATTTGATCACTTAGAAATGTGATGCTCAATTCCAGTAAGCTGCCATCTTTTAAAATTTCACACAGGAAGTGATGTCATCGACTCTCAACTTCTATAGGTTAGCTATTCCTGTGAGAACGAAACTTAATTAGAAGGTGCAACTCTTTCCTTACTGATTCAACACTACTAGTTGTTGCTTCACATTTTGTCTTAACCAAATCGAGTAAATGTTTTGCACAGCTGTCAATAAATGAACATTGCTGTCAGTGCCACGGCATCATCAGTCTTACCCTCTATAAATTTGTGGAAAATGGTGATAGAGTCTGAATGTCTATTAACACACATTGTATCATTACCATTTAGGTAAAATTGGGACATTATCTGGCTACATCGATGACAAAGGAGGTGTGATTAGCAGAATTCTTGGACTTCATATTGCCAAAGAACATGTGAAATTCATCGGTTCTACGGAGACACAAATAAACCTGCATGAAATCATCAATGTGCTTGTTCTGGACGAGGCACGTTTGCAGTCGATAGCTATCCAGATATGTAGCACCATAGAGTTTAGAAACGGGGGTAGGAGACCTAGTGTTTGCAAACATGATTACTTCACAAGAGATGCGATTGACCAAATAATGTCCCTCGTTGTAAGCGAAGAGGCTGATATTGAATACAGCGTTTATGTTCCGACATACAATCCAAGTGTTCCAAACGTGGATAAAAAGTACACGATTGACATGAACGCACTTCTCATGGGGGATACGGTATCGTTTAAGCTTCCAAACGATCCCATATGGCTTTTGGAGAATCAATGGATTGACTGCGCGGATGAATTTGAAAAGGCCAACTACATCGAATCTATGGCCATGCTTCTTCCTGACTTGCAGTGTAATGATGAGCAGTATGTAGTATGTATGACAATAACAACAGGCTTGTTCAGTAAACTATACCCAACTGTTGTGTCTCCAAAATTCAAAAGCTGTCCAAACAAATTTGCATTTAGTTATCAGGGTAACTTCAAATGGTGCCCTATTGGTAATTCTATCTCCACCCCCTTCGGTCCAGCAGAAACCATATGTGTGAGATCGTCACCAGATATTGCCACGAAAGAAGTTGGTAATGAAAAAATTGTCTTACATGCATCATATTATTCTGAATTCTACGTCACGATGAAATATGACATCAGCGACACATGTAGAGATGAACTGAGGGAGAGGGTTAAAGATATCGCAAAAGTACCATTTGTGATCAAGAGATACGTCAAATCAGAAAGTAAGTGCATTTGATATTTATACGCAACCACCGATAATGAATCGGGTGGGCGTAATAGCGTAACAGAGGCGATATCTCGCTTAGTATAGACTTCCCCGTGTCAAATTTTCATTATAACATCTCTTTTGTACTTCCAATTTAAACATTATTTATTCCTACACATCAAATACGATGTAAATGACATGCAATATACATCTCATAGGCATGTTTAACTTCGATTAGAGAAATCCAGAAAAATATGAGAGCTTCCAAGCACTCCAATATATCGTTGACATCAAGTCACTGAAAAGTCGATATTAAACATGGTATTGGGAATTTAGATTCAAAAATTGGCACCGCCCTAGTCATGCTTTTGCACCCTAACCTGGTTCATTATCGGTAGACGCGTATAGACCTACCAAGTGTGCCATATGTCGGCCTAGACACGTCCGTCCGTCCGTCTTCGTGTATGTGTGTATGTATGTCTGTCTTCACTAAATCCATACCACATTTAAATTTCAGGAATGTCTTTTCGAATTTGAACACATTGGCTTAGTCATGGCAGTCATTTTTAATGTCAGAATAGTTTGAATCCTAATTTTCTTCGTAATCGCAATACTTGAAGATTTAATGACGACGAATTCATTTTAAAAGGCCAGATAAGGCTTTCATAAGTGATTCAAAATGGCATTCCAGCTGCAAACTTTACGGATGAGAGTGTACTAACTTACAACCTTTTGTTACATAGATGTTGACAATTGCTGGCCCCAACCATGTCGAAATGGAGGAACATGTACTAACTCACAGGAGCCAAACAAAATGACATGTGACTGCCCCACAGGCGCAACTGGTCTTGAATGTGAGAAAGGTAAGCTGTTCTTATCCACCATCTTGAGATATGAACAATTGAAACTTTGTGAATCAAGATCTTATCCATAAGAGGCCTAGAAATAACTGGAATTGTGGGGGACTAAGATGAGCTTTTTTTGGGGGGGGGGATTTTACCTTTATGAATCAAGAACCCTAGAGATTTATTTATCCCACTTCGAGAACAGTTGTACAATTGATTTCTGTATTTACTGCTAACCTTTTTATTGGAATCTACGCATTTTCAAAATTATGGACGTTTTTTGGCCCACCCTGTCTAATACCTGTCTGATACGAACATTCGAACCGGCCAAAGGTGTCCAGATTAGGCCTTGCAGATGTTCACATTTTGAACGTTTTGAATATTCATAATAATAGATTAAACATTGGACTGAAAGGAGTTTTTCACATCGATAGGTATTCATATACTATATTCTAGTATTCAGTTTACTGTTATTGAAATTATAGTGGGTAGCGTTGTAACGGAGCTTTGGAAACCAATTGGAGAATGCAGTGTGACCTGTGGAGCTGGGGAACGCGAATATGAAGAAGTCTGCTATGACGAGGAGGGGAAAGTTATGATTTGTGCTCGACCTTTAACTAAATTTGAGGAGTGTAACGCCCAGCCTTGTCGTGAGTACCCACCCCTTCCATAAGTTTGGCAACAAGGAGACCCCTTCAAAGTCTGTTTATGTGTTTTGATTTGAAAAAAAACACCAAAGTAATGAATACGTAAACTGTTGTAGACACCAATATGATACTAGGTAAAATAAAGATGTTTCCAAACTTATGGAGCAGGTGTACATCTCGGTTATTTTATTTTATTCAAGAGCGATTTTGTCCCAAGAACAATTCAATTTAAATTGATCACATATCTTGATTGCTATCACGCACAGTCACACCTATCAAAATATAAATATTTTTACTGCTACTTATCTTCGAGTATTTTGTTAACCCATAACAGTTTCAGGAATTACTCAAGAATTTTGTTTATGGATAATAATTTCAGCCATTCCCTGCCCTACCCTGGCTGATCCCGAGGATGGTTCCACAGTTAGCACCTGTAACATCTGGCCAAACTGCGAACAATTTTTTGAGTGCGATGATGGTTATGAAATTATAGGTGGAAGTCGATCCCGAACGTGTCAATACAATGGCGAATGGACTGGAACCGAAACTGTTTGCCAAAGTAAGTAACATGTTTTGTGATTGGATTGGGTTAATGGTTATTCAATGGCGCGGGATATTTTGAATATTCATGATTTGGTAGCATTTCTTAAGATGGCATGCTGGGTTTCATTTCCATGTTACCGTCTTTCGGATTTTTTGATATTCAGTTTTAGTGTTAAGCTCTTGGATTTCCCCTCGTCTTGATAAACATTTGATAAGGGTCTGGATAAACACGCCATAAGTACGGTTGCGAAATCTCTCTAGTATGGTTGACAATGTGTTCTTTCTGTTAAGATCGTTTACCTGCTTACCGAAATGTGATAATATTAGGGTACACAATATGATAATATTAATGTAGATAATGTGATAGTATTAGGGTAGATGGTGTGTTCTTTCTGTTTAGAGTCAGACCGTGTCAAGCAATGTGATGATATAAAGGTAGACAATGGGAAAACAGAAGGAAATGGTAGACGACGCGGTGATCTCCGTGTGTATAGTTGCAAAAACGGCTACACGCTAAGTGGAAGTGAAGAACGTACGTGTTTGTCGAACGGAGAATGGTCCGGCACGGAGCCCGAGTGTACCCGTAGGTCTTTTATTCTTATATTAGAAATACACAATATAGACGTCATACTTAACATCAAGAAGATGTTTTGACATAATGTCATTATTACATATATTCAAATGTACTTGCGCTTAGATTTGATATCAAATAAGAGTAATACTGTATACAGTAAAAAAGTTAGAATAAAACATTTACTCTATGATTGTATTATCATTTACATATTAAATGATTTTCAGCGGATATCGGCGGTGTTGCTGCTCAGAAGGTTTGTAGCCCATTTGAATGTCCAGATGGATGGAGCCTTGTTCCTGACAGTACAGAGACAACCACTCGTTGCGTATCGGGCGAACAAGTCACTTGTATAGAAAACTAGCCTCATGTGGAACTACCACATAATCCAAACGGTGCATTCCCATAGGCATTCCTAGCTATGAATTGGTTCTCTCTGACGTTATGATATCCATGGTTACAACAACAATGAATCACTTATGAATGTCTACAGCTTAGAATACTACGGTAATGCATACATGAGGCCTATCAACAAGAAAAGGACAAGACTTACTTATCTAAAGATGATATATTGATAATATTATATTCTAAAATCATTTAGTTAAATTTATTTTTCATAATACACACTGTACATAGAGGGAATCAGAAACGGAACGCATGGAGGTCCCTGCATTCAGTTTATTGTAAAATAAAACGCTGGTGTTAAAATAAATATGGTTGTAGTTTGGCGCAAAATGAAACATCATGTATTTGTTTTTACCTGAATTATATAATCTTACACTCCCCACCAAAATTTGGCAAGGGTAACTTTCATTTTTGCTTAAGTCTGTTTATGTTATGTTTGGCGATGTTAATAAATGTATCTTTGTCACAAAGTCAGTGTCAGTTATTAGAGCCCATTAATGGTATTCATCCGATTGTGGATGAGGAAAAAACTAAAATCAAACAAGGCAAATTGCACTGTCCATTAGAAGCTTATGGTTGCCAAACTCATGGAGGAGAATGTATAATATAGCATTATTGCATGACGGAGAGTGTGATAGACGGTATTATTATATTCCACATATGTATTCTAGATGCTCATTGGCTTATTCATGGTCACATGATATGAACTAGGTGAACCAATTCCCTGGAAAGTCATAAATCCCTGCTAACAGGGAAGATGAAAAGTACTAATTCTTAGTAAGATCATGTGACCGGTCATTAGTACTTTTTATCTTCCCTGCTAACCGAGATTATAGGAGTTGAATGAAAATTGAATGAACACTATTTCATCTATGTCACTCTTCCACAACTGTTCCACAACTAGTTACTTTGACGGAACGTCAATGTAGCAAAATGGATGAACTTCCTGGTTACGAGTTTTTTGTTTTCTCGATTTAAACCTACTTATAAGTCAAGTTGCAGATTATAATTTGGCAGTTTCTTCGATTTGGAATTTGTTTTGTAAATGAAGTTGCAATTCATATATTAAGCTCCTCGCTTTTGTTACATTGACAAAAGTCCGTTGTATTACCAATGCATGTTACTTTGACGACTAACGTCAATGTAACAAAAGCGATGGTCTAAATGCATAAACTACAGCTTTATTTAAAAATCAAATTCCAAACCGAGAGCATTTCTAAAAGCTAGACTATGTTGTCTAACTTTGTGCCAAATGATAATCCGCAACTTGACGTATACGGAAGTTCATCCATTTTGTTACATTGACGTTCCGTTGACGTTCCGTAGTTGTGGAACAGTGAAAATACCGATGGCTAACTTATTAATTACGAAAAATCTATTTAACAAAAAAGGTACATGTTATTCACACTGACATTATGAGGCATATATCAGCATATATATGAAATAATATATCACAAGAGCAAAAATAATTTGACTATCAAAAAATAGTTATGTATGAGACTCGTAATAGTAATACGGGTAAATATAAACTACATGTTTCCACAGGGAGGAATAAAAAGAAACTAGAGTCATATTTACGTTAAGTACAGAATGCCCACCTCTTTTGCAGGGTCTGATTTTAATTTCATGATATATAATACAAAATCAAACGTTTTTCAGTCATATTTATCAAAGCTTAGTGAGTTGGATGTCATGGATGTCCAAGTTCTTCCTTGGTTTATATCATGTTGGTCAAAATAAAGGCTTATGGGGCGCAGAAAATGATATTACAAAATAATTTTAAAAACAGACCCTTGCTGAAATCCACATTATTTCAGAAGAACTCAAGATCAAATTGAATATGTACGGAATATCTCCGAAATCAATTACAAGTAATAAGATAAGGAGTCTTAAACAGAACATTAAAGAGGCCTTTCTGAACTTGTTATAGTTATTGCTAAAGATCCCTAGATATTCGTCGAAAATAGAACAAAATTTAGTTATACTGTACATTATCTCTTTTAAGTTGACCCTGACATTGATAGGGTTATTTATATGGAGTTGCAATACACAAGATGATCAAAAAGATTAATTATTAACATTGAACTATATATCTCACATAAGAGGTGCTCTACCAGATAAACATTTGTAAACAATAAATGATTATAAAGAAGACTTGCACACCACAAGATAATGCTACAGGGCGGATCATTTGAAGTTGGAGAATCACTTTTTGAGCCGGACCTTATCTTATAAGATTGGACCTCTCTTTAATCATCTTCAGGGTCTTTTTCAAATGTATTTGTCAATCTAAATATTTTCTTAGTTTTATTCAAGAGTATTTTTGGAGTAGGTTGAATCCCTCTATATCTATTTTGCCCCTTTTGAAATTTCAATGGTTATCCCAAAAGATATATTGATATCATAGGATCTGTGGATATAAACTACTAAAATCAATTGGTGGTGCCCAAAGTCAACCTACGTCCAAGTAGATGTAAGGTCCAAAGTCATGCAGTAATCGCATATTACATGCACTTAAGTATGTAAATCAAAGATACCCGATCTGAATTTTGATTTGGGTGCCGATGCCGAGTGAATACCTGAACTAACACACTGGTTTACTTAGAATATATTTCTTATGCAATGACTCCCTAAGGATAACATGGACAGTACGCAGATGTAACAACTCAGTTGAGTTACTTGGAAAACACAACCTTTTTCAAGGATAAGTTCGATTAAATTCGTTTTGACTTTTCGAAATTGTTCTAATTTTTCGAGGTCACAATGGGACTCAAACTTATATTTATTGTCTTAGCTTTACAAATCTGCCTCTTTGCTGTGGTAAGAGCACAAACAGGTAAGATGTATGCTTTTTTCTTCGTCCTAGTTATAATAAACTATGGCCTTGATTGATATGATAAATTGTTTATTAAATGATGTGATAGTTCTCTATGATGTTGCATTTGAGCTTACTGCTAAGTTTTAAGAAAAATGCTGTAAGAAATACTGTAATAGTAACATAAGGGAGATTCTTAATGACACGAATGTTAAAAAACAATACAGGGTGGTCAAATAAAACGGCAACTCTGCCGCTATTTTCCTCATATCTTTGTAATTTTAAAAAAGTACTCCCTGATATTTGGAACATGTGTATCAATTTCCTACCAGCCTACAATATTTCATGACCATCAGGTTGATAGTTACAATGTAACAGCACTTTAAACATCATGCTCCAGAGGCCAATATTGCGATGTGGGCAAACCTGCACCCATCTTCCAAAATGTTCATACCTAACTTCTACCTTTGGGATATGCCAAAGATAAAGTGAACAAAAATGACCTCGGGACAATTACATACCTCAAAAAGAAGATCATAATTGTCATTCAAGCCATACCTACTGAGGATTGCAGTCGGGTCATAGACAACATGTACAGGTTTGCCTTATAGCGTAATGATGGCCGCACCAAGGGCGTATTGTTTATAGTACTGTAACATTGTGAGTTGTGACTATCATCTGATGGTTATGAAATATGGTAGGCTAATAGAGAATTGAATGATGTACAAGTGTGTAAAATATCACGGAGTAATTCCCTCAAATGACAAAGATATGAGGAGAATTACGTTTTTGACCACCCTGTAAAATAACAATCATTGCGTCTCCGCGTATAACACATGCACTGTGTCTGTGCAACAAAATTTCTACGACTTCCGGTAGCAGATTTTGGGGATGTTTTGTTTTCTCCATTTAAACCCATTTCGAACGATTTTCTTCATCATCGTATGCATGCAGTTAGCACATGTTTTCTTGGTTAAAAAAATCAATTAATGTTCACCCAGCATAATCATGAAGCGCCATGTTAGCAGTTTCCTCGCTTTTGTAACAGTGACGCCTCTCTGTGTTTTTCAGACCTTCAGAGTGGTGTCTGTGTTACAACAGCGAGAAATTAAAACTGTGAATTTATCGGTTTTTGATGATGCTAGATTGCTAAATGACATTTTTAACGAGAGATTATGTGCTTAGTGCACGCATCGACCACGAAATGGGTTTCAATGGAGAAAACAAAATGTTTTACGAAATCTGTTACAGGAAGGCAGGTCATATTGTTGCACAGACACAGTCCAGTTTATATGAAAAGAAGGGTTGAACACTACACTACTACTGCCCATGTCATTGTGCCACTATTTAAAAGCGAGCGTAAATAAATACATGATGTCTAAGATATCAAGGTATCTTCTTATTGAATAAAATATCTCTTTTTTAGCTGCCGATAAAGGAAAAGTCATGGTACAACTACCAGGAATCTCTAAGGAAATGGTAAATGGATGAACAGGGGCATTTGCTGAAGTCTCCAATTTTGAAATGACTCCCTGTTTTGAATTCAGTTCATAAAAGCTACTTCACCACTTTTGTTTTTTTCAAGTCATTATCGATTAATAATAGTTCTTGGTTTGAATAACCCGGTCCGGTATAGCTGAATAATAGTATGTCTTTTGGAAAATCTGAATCCTCAATGCATTCATTGAAGGCACATGTCATAATAACATCTCACAATATTTGTAATATTTATCTATTAAAGTAACTGGTAATCAATCATGAGAAATCATGGCGCCATCTATTAGTTCTTTTCTAGAAATGTTTCTTGTTGAAAACAAAAAGATATAATGAGTATCAAAATATTACGGATGATAAGTGATGATCTAATCGAGACATGTTAACTTAATTACAATTATAAAATTCCAGTTTGAATCAACAGTCCATACGAACTTTAAGACAGCTATCTCACGATATGTCAGTCAATACTGCAAACCAAATCCATCCAATTGTAGGGGATCCGAGAAGCATATAAGGTACGAGATTCCTTATTAATATCACAATTGAACTTTTTACTGGCGAATTCTTATTCCTCATTATTAGTAGACCCTCGGTTTATGGACAAACTGCATCAGATGCTTGATAATTTGTAAAAACCGGTCGATTCAGTAATTCAAAAAGAACTTCATAAGTCGAATCGGTATTTAATTTTGTAGATCAAAGGTGAGGTCAAATTCAAACTGTCTAAATAGCCTTTAATGAAAAATTATTTATTTTCAAAATCTCAGGCCCGATGATGTCATGATAATCCAGGCATTTGAAGACGAGAGTGGTAGGACATTGAACGTTGAGTTTTACATAAAGGACATTCATGATGAAGCAAATCCTGCACTTACAACGCATCAGTTAGAACGATGTCTCGAAAATAATTTGGGCAAAATTCGTGACAACTATGGATTACATGTTAGTATAAGAATTATTAGCATATCTTGATGAATAGAATTATAGATTGGCTTTTACAATAAATATAGATTTGTACATGTTGAATCCTTGTGACATCAGTGAAAAATTTAACAAATTCATCAATCATATTTCACCTGAGGAAAAGAATAGAGATTCAAACATAAACAGGCGACGTTAAAAATCTATATTTCTATCCAATGGGGCTTCACGTTACTAATCTTTTGAGGGTGGGGGGGGGGGTTACAATACAACATACTATCACAGATGGAATGCATGTCATTCCGAATATTTAATTTTAGATGATATTGCTAGCGACAACAGCTAATCAGGCACTAACCCCCGGTGCCATTGCTGGTATTAGTGTATGCTCGGTTCTTGTAGTGATCTTCATCATACTTGCTGTATGTCTGGTCAGGAGGGATACGATTAGGTAAGAAGCACTTTTTGTGTACATACGTACATTTCTATTTTATTTGATAAGAGACAGTAGGAGGAAGAGTCTGTTTTACTTTTTAACACTGACATAGTACATTAAGTTGAATTTTGGCGGACACCTAAATTCAATGTCCCACAGTGACATATTTATAAGATGGGAAATTGAAATTTGTAAACAATTTGCTCAAATTTTTAACAAATAGGCTATAGTTTGACAATTCCCATATTTGAGAAGGTCACTTATTTTCGAACCATTTTGCACTAACATTGCCGATTTCTGATTTTATAGATTGCTATCAATATTGGGAACTTAATACTAACTCGTTTGTAATTTTTAATCATTTTTGTATATTTGCAAAACAGGAAAAGGAAAGAACTCGAGCTCTTAGCTGAAGACCCGTTAGAAAAAGATGGCAATCGACTCTCAAGAATATATGACAATGTTGAGATACCGGCCACCAACGCTGAATCTCATGTATACTTAGAGCTCCAGAACGAAGGCGGTCAGAATGGGACTGATGGCAAAATTAAAAGGAAGCCGAGCGATCCATATGCCTTGGTTGCTGCTGTGGAGAAGCAATATGAAAACACAGACGTCGCAATAGAATCATTGCCAAGGTAATAATACGAAGATTGAATCTCTCACATAGGGCTCCAATATTGCATTATGCATTATATTATATTGTACTTACAAATATTAACTTAATTTAACTAATAAGAATAATCACGACCGATCATAGTCATGATCATCAAGCAATAATTGATAGGACAATGCGACATAGCCTTACTTATAGATGATATTGTGAACATGCTCTTGTTCTATTTAAGTGCGAATACAGCTAACCCAGCTAACAATTTTACGTTGTGATAACGTCGTCAGAATATATGTCTCAAGTTGTAGCAACGTTAATATGGAACGTTGTAGGTACAGGAAGGTGTGGACTCGCACAGATGTTTAAAGAACGTTACATTTGACTTAAATATCACGTGTCAGGAACGTAGTAGCGACCTTAACAATTACGTCACCAAAATAACGAAACTGTAACGTACTTACATTACGTCATATATACGTGGCCAATCTAAATTTCTGGTAACGTTGATATGGAACGTTGTAGGTACAGGAAGGTGTGGACTCGCATAGATGTTTAAAGAACGTTACATTTGACTTAAATATCACGTGTCAGGAACGTAGTAGCGACCTTAACAATTACGCCACCAAAAATAACGAAAATGTAACGTACTTACATTACGTCATAAATACGTGGCCAATCTAAATTTCTGGTAACGTTGATATGGAACGTTGTAGGTACAGGAAAGTGTGGACTCGCACAGATGTTTAAAGAACGTTACATTTGACTTAAATATCACGTGTCAGGAACGTAGTAGCGACCTTAACAATTTCGTCGCCAAAATAACGAAACTGTAACGTACTTACATTACGTCATATATACGTGGCCAATCTAAATTTCTGGTAACGTTGATATGGAACGTTGTAGGTACAGGAAGGTGTGGACTCGCATAGATGTTTAAAGAACGTTACATTTGACTTAAATATCACGTGTCAGGAACGTAGTAGCGACCTTAACAATTACGTCACCAAAATAACGAAACTGTAACGTACTTACATTACGTCATATATACGTGGCCAATCTAAATTTCTGGTAACGTTGATATGGAACGTTGTAGGTACAGGAAGGTGTGGACTCGCATAGATGTTTAAAGAACGTTACATTTGACTTAAATATCACGTGTCAGGAACGTAGTAGCGACCTTAACAATTACGTCGCCAAAATAACGAAACTGTAACGTACTTACATTACGTCATATATACGTGGCCAATCTAAATTTCTGGTAACGTTGATATGGAACGTTGTAGGTACAGGAAGGTGTGGACTCGCATAGATGTTTAAAGAACGTTACATTTGACTTAAATATCACGTGTCAGGAACGTAGTAGCGACCTTAACAATTACGTCACCAAAATAACGAAAATGTAACGTACTTACATTACGTCATAAATACGTGGCCAATCTAAATTTCTGGTAACGTTGATATGGAACGTTGTAGGTACAGGAAGGTGTGGACTCGCACAGATGTTTAAAGAACGTTACATTTGACTTAAATATCACGTGTCAGGAACGTAGTAGCGACCTTAACAATTACGTCGCCAAAATAACGAAACTGTAACGTACTTACATTACGTCATATATACGTGGCCAATCTACATTTCTGGTAACGTTGATATGGAACGTTGTAGGTACAGGAAGGTGTGGACTCGCACAGATGTTTAAAGAACGTTACATTTGACTTAAATATCACGTGCCAGGAACGTAGAACCAACATAAACGATGACTTCGCGAAAATAACGAAAATGTAACGTACTTACATTACGTCATAAATACGTGGCCAATCTAAATTTCTGGTAACGTTGATATGGAACGTTGTAGGTACAGGAAGGTGTGGACTCGCACAGATGTTTAAAGAACGTTACATTTGACTTAAATATCACGTGCCAGGAACGTAGAACCAACCTAAACGATGACTTCGCAAAAATAACGAGACTGTAATGTGCTTATGCAACGTCACATATACGTGGCCGGTTTAAAGTTCTGGTACGTTAATTATGGAACGTTGTAGGTACAGGAAGGTGTGGACTCGCACAGATGTTCAAAGAACGTTACATTTGACTTAAATATCACGTGCCAGGAACGTAGCACCAACCTAAACAATGACTTCGCAAAAATAGTGAGACTGTAATGTGCTTATGCAACGTAACATATACCTGGCCAGTTTAAAGTTCTGGTAACGTTTATCTTGGAACGATGTAGGCACAGGAAGGTCTGGACTCGCACAGATGTTTATACAACGTTACATTTTACTTAAATATCATGTGCTAGGAATGTAGCAGCAACCTTAACAATGACTGCAAAAATAAAATGACAGACTGTAACGTGCTTATGCAACGTCACATATACGTGGCCAAGTTAAAGTTCTGGTTACATTAATTATAGAACGTTGTAGGCAAAGGAAAGCGTGGACACGCATAAATGAGTATACAAGTTACGTTCGACTTAGATATCACAGGCCAGGAATGTAGTACCAACCTTAACAACGACTTTGCCAAAATAAAGAGACTGTAATGTGCTTGTCACATACATGGCCAATTCATAACTTCTGGTTACATTAAGTTAGGACAACACATGCAAGGAATGTTCTAGTAACCTTAATTATGACATCAACAAGATATAGTGATAGTAATGACTAACGTCCAGTTAAATGAATCATTACATGAACATATAGCTAATTTAAAGTTCCTGTACAGGAAGATGTAGACACCGATGTTCAGTAAAATTATATATAACACACTAAGCCTAACATTTTCACATGTGAAGGTAAAACACAACTAACTTATGCTTTGACTTATTAACAAATGTATATTGTTTTTCCAATAATTAATGAGTTAATACACAAGAACTTTTTTGAGCATCCAAATAGAGAATATTGACACACAGAATTGAACTTAAATATAATCACAGTCTCGTATGTCATCTATCAAAAATCTATCCTATCGTTAATAAGTTTTATTAAGTATTTTATTAACCCCTAAACGGTTAACGGGGTGGGGAGATTTGCCGTTCTAGCTTGTCTTAAAATTAAATTAGGCATATTTTAACTAATAAATTGCGACTAACCCCCCCCCCCCTTAGAAATGATAAACCCCCATGTTTTTAAAATATGAATTTCTTCATTAATAATGGCTCAATATAGTTAGAAGAAAACTCAAAAACTGGGAGTTGAATACTGCACTTGTTACCTTTCCAATGATACCTAATATATATAAGTTATTTAATGGGAGATTTTTGATAGAGGGTATATCTGAGGGAAATACAATATATCTACCTGAGGGACCGTAGGTTGATATACTGTACGCCTGGTATTATTCGCGTGCGATTAACTTTCGCGCTTTTCGCGATGGTGTTAAAATCGCGAAAAATTATCGTCGCGAAATTGCCAATAAAATCCCCGGGAATTTGTTATTACCCGGGGCTCTGATGCATTTTCGTTTAGTATAGTGTTATTGGGCGATAATTGGATATCCACGATCTTCAGGACTTCAGTAATGTCCATTTTACGTTGGCTGATTCGGCCCAGTACCACCAGTAGGCCCAATAATGATATCGATGACATCATTGCAAATGAAGTGCAAATTGCAAAAGATAACATGAAGTCCAATTCCAAACGCGGGACATCAGGTAAGTGCAATTACTGTACACCTACTAGTAATTTAGCTTGAGAATTCCGAGAATTCCCTCGGTCCCTCGGGATATACACATATTTCACTTGGGATAAAACCTGTATCCAAAACCTCCCAGTACATAACCCTTATATATCTCCCGCTCAACTCAGATATCAATTATATTCCCGCATGTTATTTACCTATAACACTACTAAGTATGGGATTAACCCTTGTATGATATTTCGATATTTCATTTCCGAGATTGTGCCCAGATCTCGGCAGATCTATTCACCCCCCTTTACTATGAATGTAATTATCTATAGCCTAACTGTTTAGGGGTTATATTGTTATTTTTCTGAACGGGAATGAATAAATATTCTAATTTGAGCTTGAACAAATGCTCTATTAGTTAACATGGTATTGATTTTCAAAAAGCAATAATGACCATTTTAAATTGGGAATAAATCTAGAAAAATTGCATGTTTCAGATATGCCATTATATCTATGCAATCTTAAAAGTACTGTCCCATTACTTGTTATAGAGATAAAAATTTAATTCAAACTGGCTTGCTTCTCGGAACAGATATTGTTTATGCTAAGTGTTCATTTTTCCTTGAAAGCATGAGCTCTCATTGGTCCTCATCACTTTCCAAATGTTTCTTCAAATGACTTGCACAGCTCAGTCGTTGTTTCCCTGGTTGCATGTTTAACACATTGCCATTTCTGCTTGTTTTTGGACATTTTCCTGGAAAAAATCAATCTATTGAAAAGTATGAAATGTAACCTGTATACCCATACCCACTCTGTATATTTTGCAGTGTCATTTTCAACCAAAATTGACCTAGCGATCTATTCTTTACAATCTCAGATACAATATGTCTCAAAGGTCTACAATGTGTTGTAAATCAGTAAGTTATTGAGGATTAAAAGTGCGAAAATCGGGAAAATGTTTAAATTCTTCCAAATATAAATATGGAAGCCATATATATAAAATAAAATACATAATTGTAAAATTCT
This sequence comes from Owenia fusiformis, assembly GCA_903813345.2. NCBI lineage: Eukaryota > Metazoa > Annelida > Polychaeta > Sabellida > Oweniidae > Owenia > Owenia fusiformis. The sequence goes on from CAIIXF020000006.1 coordinate 8,491,722, forward strand.
TTGGTAAAATTCTCTAGTATTCCTGAAGTAAAGTCTGCACTTTATATTTTTAGAATAGAATGACAAGGATCTTGCTAGATTTGATTCTGCTGTAAACTTAATACAATGTATATATAAAATACTTCTATAATGAATAATAAATTAACCTAGACTTACCAAAGTCACTTTCCTCGCAACTCCCCAAGCTCAGAGGACTCTTGACTGCCTAACTTCAAAACCGTCAAATGTTCCATTCTGCTTGTACTGCTAGTTTGTCTGAAATATTTTAGAGACTTGTAGTATAAACATTTTATTAGTTGGTTATCTGAAAATGCACCTGAGGGTGTAATCTTTCTTCCACCAGATCTGATCTTTGTCTCAGGAGACTTTTTGGGACTACTCTGGGGTAAACAATCCCTATGCTCATCTAGAGATCTATTTATTAAAATATTCTATTGGATAATAATTTGAAATGTTGGAACGGTAGGAAAGTAGATACCTGAGAATGACTCTTAACTTTCTGAGATAAAATATGGCAGGTCAACTTCGGGTCAGTGTGACACCTCTAGAAATAATATAGGCCTACCTGATTAGCATAACACCACTCATCTCAACACAGCCAAAATCATCTAAGGGTTATCATGCGTGAAGGCTACAACAATCCTGAAAACAGAATAGGTAGATATGAAAATAGAGGACAAAAGTAGTACTTTAAAAGACTGTTACTTTATTTTGTACTTTTATTTCAAATTGTATTGATTAAGATAAGACCTTTAAATTGTGAATAAGTAAATCTACTGAGATGTTTTTAACATTGTGTCAATCAGGATTAAGTTCAAACCTTCTAAAAGAACTTAATTATATAGCAGTCATACTTTTAAAATTTGCACAGTGCGCCAAATATAATAGCACCAAATTAAAGCAATTTACAGTATCTCATTTGCTGCGAAACTGTGAAAGTTAAATAATAACTGCATTAAATACAAATGAATACTTTCTGAAGCAAGGAGCCACAAATGATGCAAGTTAATTAAATCAAACGATGAAATAATATACCTGATTAGTATGAAACACCATCATCTAAACACAACCAACAAGGTCTCAGGGTTATCATGGATGAAAGCTACAAAAATCTGGTTCATCTCCTACTTCTGAAAATAGAGTAGAGAACTATTGTACACTAAGATGGAAAAACAGATGACAATAGTAGTCTTTTTAAAGGCTGATAAAAGTTAACTTAACTTAAAAGAAATCAACTTTCATTGAATTTGATCAATAAAACAAAGCTTAATTTCAGATTTGCTGAAGATGAAATACACTTTTCAGTCTCTATCAATTGTTAAAAGGCGTGTGCTTATAACAAACACCATTTCGATTAAAAAATATAAATATCAATAATCATACAGTTTCAAGGAAGGTTGAAGTTCACCTTTCAGTCTCTGTGAATTGGTAAAGGACGTATGCTTAATATGCTTAATAACAGACACATTTCCACATCAAAAACTGTCAAAGGCGAACCTAAATCATAATGGCTAATGTTTGATTTTAAATTAAATTCAAAAAATGTTGCCAGGCATATGTTATATACATATTAATACTAGCCTAAATAAATTTTGGAACATAAATAAATGACATGTGAATTTGCTGAAGTGACGATTTCCCATGTTAAAAATAAGAGAATTTTAGAGAGACCATACATCATGCGATTTATCGCATTCTACCCCCACTTTAACAAAACCCATATGGCCCAGTTATCTACGCCTGACGTTGTTGGTTTACCATATTTCAGAATCAGGGAGTGGATAACAGGGCCAGACGAGTTTGGTTACCCCCACTTATGTTTTTTACAATTTAAGTGGGGGTCGTAGAGTAGATTACAGTAAAATTTTGAATGTTTGGAACTTCTCTGAATCAAAAAATAAGCAATTAAAGGACCATATTGAAACAGAATATGTAAAAATAGAAACATTTATACATCTTCTTACTTTTGTTTATTTTAGTTTGTTTTGTAGTTTAGCTATCATATCTGTGGCCTCATATTTCAATGCTTCTCTGACATGTTATTTTCAAAAAAATTAGGCCAAACAAAAATATATGTCTGTTTCCTGCTCCATGTATTTTCAGATTAGGGTAGGTAGGTAGGAGGATTATTTTATTTTTCATTAAAATTTTACTCAATTTTTTTTAGGGTAGGTCAGTCAGAAAAATATTTTATCTTATGTTTTTTGTCATCTCTTCGTTTTGTCATTTGCTCTTAACTGCCATGAGACCTTAATTCATCATGCAATCTATAATCATTTGATCCATACTTACTTAAAACCTTCAGATATTGAACTAAATAAACAACTTGGTCAGGGTTCGAACTTAACTTTCTCGCCTGGTATTAAAAATTGTTACGTGAGATTTTTTCTAGGTAACTAAATACCAAAGTAAGGTAGTTGTTATTATCACTTGAAATTGTTATTATCGCGATAAAACAAAGTTTTCCTTTACACTAGGCCTATATAATAATAAACAAGTCTATTGATCTGTTGATCTATTATCAATTTTATTCCACCATAACATTCGAAACTTCTGGATAAAGGCCTTCATGGACATCAAATATCAGTATATTTAGCACTGGATCAGCAGAGGTTACAAAGTTGTCATCATATTAATATATGCCTCAAAAATATAATTTTTCTGACTCAAAAATAAACAGAATCAGCTTTAGAAGACCTTAGAAGAATATTTTTAATTCAAACAATTCAGAGAAAACTTGTCTCTATGAGAACATAACATTTTCATCTGGTACATTGGAATTCCCTCTCCCAGAGTATCATTGATGCCACGTCAGTTTCCCACTTCAAAACCCTCCTGGACAAGGCATGGTACTCAGATCTTTACAAATAGCCACTAGTGAGCAATAATCAGTTCCCTACCCTAAATTCAGTTTTAATTTTAATAGATCAGATGGGAGAACATTACAGGGTATAAAGCCTCCACCCCTCCTAAACTTGATGATGATGATGATAAGTCATGTGATCAGATCAAACTATAATAGACCAATCATGTGGTCTAAACATTCAAATTCAAATTTCCCACTATAAACATTCCTAAGTGAAAGGTCAGGCTGATTTATGCAAATAGCTGTTGTGTTTTCGGGTTTCCCTCCCCAAGATTTTATTTTTCTTATTTCAAATCTGCATGGTAAAATGGGAATTGCAAATTTTATTGAAGGGGGTGAAACCCGAAACTAAGTTAGTACTAAGTGTTATAGATGTCTCCCTAGCAATTGCTAGACCCCTCTGGGAGTTGATTGCGGGCCTCTATTTTGAAGAGCAAAAATGGCGAACTTTTCAAGAAAATAAACAATATTTCCTGTGTTTCAAGTGTTTTGGGGGCCCTAACGATAATATTACTGCAAATGTTCCAGGGTATGAGCAATATGGACACCTGGGCCTGATGTGAGTAAAACATTTCAGAAGGAAATGTATTGTTTCAATCGAGTAGGGCCAGAGATAGAATATTTTATTTTTCAGTGTACTAAAAAATGTCTTAGGGTCGGGGGTTCAAACTAGGGTCGGTCGGGGTTCCGGAAACGGACATATATTTTTGTTTGGCCTTAAAGAACTCCCTAAATATAGTATGCTATCTATTCACTGGTGATCCGCTCGATTACGCTGGTTACCTAAACGGTTCGTTTTGGTAACAAAATGTCGGAACGTCGAAGGTACGATTTTTCTTTTTTCCTTATTTCACGCATTGTAGGCAGAATCGCCACGACATTTTTTCTCACAAACATGTATCAGCATCATATGTTTTAGAAAATGAACATGTTTGCGAAAAAATAGGCCTAGCTCAGAAGACAACAGAATCATCGATTTAATTCCTCACTTAAGTTACACAAACGGTTCGGGTTAAAAGTGCAGATCTTACATATGTAACTGTTTTTCGAAAAACCGTTTATGTAACTAAAATGAGAAATTAAATCGACGATTCTATTGTCTTCTGAACTATTTGTTCGCAAACATGTACATTTTCTAAAACATATGAAACTGATACATGTTTGTGTATTTCTGTATTTCTGCCATCATGATTATCTATCAGGCTAAAGATGGCAATCACTGACTCCCCAGGCAATGTCTATTATTTGAAAGAGGTAGATCTAACAGAGATCACCATCAAGATTAAGATAACTGCATAAACCATTTGCCATAAACACTTCACCATCCAATCCAGACCTCTGCGCCAGATCCCCGGGGCCGGATCTGACTTGAAAGTCGCTGATGGTTAAGGTCAGGGTGCATGATGGGAAATTTTCTGCATTCCTCAATTGAGTCACATGTTATTTTTCAAACAAGAATCACTCCTTCCCCACATTGTCTTTATCTTCCAGTTTTGCACAAAGAGTGCACTTATGTGCCTAGAAAAGAATTGTGAGAAGAATGTTTTGATAAAGTGTATAAGAAATAAGAAAATTCGGTGAAAAAAATCAGAAAATTTTCAGAATTTTTTTTCACTGTATTTTCTCATTTTTTATACATTTTACAAAGCAAACCTTCTCACAAGGCTTTTCTAGGCACATAAGAGCACTCTTTGTGCAAATTTGAAAGATGTAGACAATGTGGGGAAGGAGTTATTCTTGTTTGAAAAATAACATGTGACTCAATTGAGGAATGCAGAAAATTTCCCATCATGCACCCTGTCCTTAATTGACCCCTGGACCTCTTGTAATTGACCTAACGAAAATTATGAACCGGGAATTATGATTGAAAATCGTGATGAAATTGAAAATCAAAAACATCGATTCAAATAGATCTATCAGAATATTCAAAAGTTAAGCTTATTTCAACTGTCAAAAATTTTGAAAATTGAAACGATCCCAACTTTCACATGAGATTATTTGTGTTCTCGCTGCAAGTACCGGAAATGGAATGCTTACATCTTAACCTTTGGTGATTGTGTAACATGCATGCATCATTCTTACCTTCGAAAGCTGGCAGTACGGCTCCCAAGTTGCTTTTAAGCAGAAATATCTTGAACTTGGAACTGTCCTCCATGTTGATTTCGACGCTGGAATTCCTCTAATTTCATTGGTTGATAGAACAGAATACGATAAAAAGCCGAACGAGAAATACATCAAATTTGCGAACGATGTACTTTCCGTTTGTAACGCTCGCCCTTGTTGAAAGGGACTTAAACCGGTGTGAAAGAAATTATGGTCCCCCAGAGATTATGGTCCCCTTTCTTAACAGCCCTTTCTGGCCCTGATTGTGTATAGGACAATAAGGGAAAGAGGTCACCATATAAATAAATGAAGAGTAGGACCATACTTTGATAGGACCTCATACCCTTTTACACCGGTGTAAAAGGGTAGGAGGTCCTATCAAATTATGGTCCTACTCTCTATTGATTTATATTGTGACCTAAATACAACTCTTTCCCTCATTATCTTATAGGCAATCAGGGCCAGTAAGGGCCGTTAAGAAAGGGGACCATAATCCCTGGGGGACCATGATTTCTTTCACACCGGGACTAAAATTTTTGTCCCGAGGTCTGACAAATCGCCGGAAGAGTGGAGTTTTAGTCAATTTACCGATAATTCGCAAAATTTAGTCCCGGCAAGCTCCAGAGGAAGTCGACATGGACATCTATGAAGTTCAGAGGAAGAAAATATGGAATTTTATAACTCTGAGAGGAATAAAACATGGAAACTTCCAAATTTGAGAGGAAATTGACATGGAAAAAATGCTCAAAAAGGGGGTCTTTGGCGCGGCACATAGGTATTAAGAGGTATATTGGAGCGAACCCCCCGGGACAGAACGTCAGACTTTTGTCAGCAATAACCCATGGCAAAATTACAATGTCGGAGAAACGTTTTCTCTACATCATACATTGTATTTCCACTCTCACTCTCAATTACCACGTTAAGTTCATCTATGTGAGCCAACATATGCCTGTGCCTCCACCGATCAGTATTTAAAGTTACCACAACTCGAGGCATACATGTATATTCGTTATATATTTAACATTTACTTCACGTCACAAATTAAACGAATTTGTTGAGACCACAACGTCTTTGTCACGTTCTTTTTCATATACATGTATATATATTTTTCACGTTTAAAACCCGTTTCGTCAACGTCAAAATTAACCGTTTCGACAACGTTGCAAATAAACCAATTTCGTGAGGACACAGCGTCTTTTTGTCACGTTTCCTGCACTTACAAATATTTTTTTACATTTCAATTGAAAACACGTTTTGACAACGTTGAAATTAACCGTTTGCACTACGTTGAAAATGAACCATTTTGGTCAGAAAATGACGTCTTTGTAACGTGGTTTACAATTACAAATATTTTTCACATTCAAACCATGTTTTGACAACGTTACAATTAGCCATTTTCACTACGTTGCAAATGAACCAATTTGGTGGGAAAACAAGGACTTTGTAACGTTTCCTAGACTTACAATTATCTTTCACATTTAAAACACGTTACGACAACGTCAAATTTTACTGTTTATATTACGTAGCAAATGAAACAATTTGGTGAGAACTGCAACGTCTTTGTAACGTTTTCTACACTTACAAATATCTTTCACATTTAAAACACGTTACGACAACGTCAAATTTTACCGTTTACATTACGTAGCAAATGTACCAAATTTGGTGAGAACAAAACGTCTTTGTAACGTTTTTTACACTTACAAATATCTTTCACATTTAGAAACACGGTACGACAACATCAAATTTTACCGTTTATATTACGTAGCAAATGAAACAATTTGGTGAGAAGTGCAACGTCTTTGTAACGTTTTCTACACTTACAAATATCTTTCACATTTAAAACACGTTACGACAACGTCAAATTTTACCGTTTACATTACGTAGCAAATGTACCAAATTTGGTGAGAACACAACGTCTTTGTAACGTTTTTTACACTTACAAATATCTTTCACATTTAGAACACGTTACGACAACATCAAATTTTACCGTTTATATTACGTAGCAAATGAAACAATTTGGTGAGAAGTGCAACGTCTTTGTAACGTTTTCTACACTTACAAATATCTTTCACATTTAAAACACGTTACGACAACGTCAAATTTTACCGTTTACATTACGTAGCAAATGTACCAAATTTGGTGAGAACACAACGTCTTTGTAACGTTTTTTACACTTACAAATATCTTTCACATTTAGAACACGTTACGACAACATCAAATTTTACCGTTTATATTACGTAGCAAATGAAACAATTTGGTGAGAAGTGCAACGTCTTTGTAACGTTTTCTACACTTACAAATATCTTTCACATTTAAAACACGTTACGACAACGTCAAATTTTACCGTTTACATTACGTAGCAAATGTACCAAATTTGGTGAGAACACAACGTCTTTGTAACGTTTTTTACACTTACATATATCTTTCACATTTAGAACACGTTACGACAACATCAACTTTTACCGTTTATATTACGTAGCAAATGAAACAATTTGGTGAGAAGTGCAACGTCTTTGTAACGTTTTCTACACTTACAAATATCTTTCACATTTAAAACACGTTACGACAACGTCAAATTTTACCGTTTACATTACGTAGCAAATGTACCAAATTTGGTGAAAGCACAACGTCTTTGTAACGTTTTCTACACTTACAAATATCTTTCACATTTAAAACACGTTACGACAACGTCAAATTTTACCGTTTATATTACGTAGCAAATGAAACAATTTGGTGAGAACTGCAACGTCGTTGTAATGTTTCCTGAACTTACAAATATTTTACACATTTAAAAAACGTTACGACAACGTTAAATTTTACCGTTTATATTACGTTGCAAATGAACCAAACTGGTAAAAATTCAACGTCATTGTTACGTTTTTCACACCAGCACAAATTTCGAACTTTACGAACACATTACTACAACGTCATTTTTTAACCATCCACCGACGTTTTGCTAAATGTCACAATTTTACGTTGCTTTGACGTTTATATAACGGAAATATACAACGTCTTCAGTGAACTTATATACCACATATGAGTGACGTGACATTGACGTCACTGTTTGCTTAACCCTGGGTCCAAAAAGGCTGCAACGAGTAATTTAGAATCATTAACATCTCTATGAAAGGTAGTTTATCACTTAACACATATAACAGGCTTATTTCAATCCATCAGTGAACTATTGATATCTCCCCTCCATTGGTTGATATCAATATTTCCCTTAGTGATATACCTTATATCTAATCCCTTCCCCTGTATAACTATACCGTCAATACATTTTAAAAGTACATGCAATGCGTATGTCATCCTCCTAAGCAGGAGTCCCGAATCCGTACCTCCTTCCTCCCAAAAAGAAAAAAGGTATTCTGGATTTTGGAGCCCTGCGTACGGAGGATGTGCGTATGTATGTCATATGTTAATTTGTAAAAAATAGTATTTCCCGACATTCCTCTTGACCCCCTGCCCCTCCCATTCTCCTTGCTTAGAAAAATACCCGTATAGTATACACGTATATATCGTATAACTTCAGTATGCACGTAAATACTCATAAACTACAGGACGTAAATATTTGTATAAATACAGTATACATGTAAATGCTCGTATAACTTCCGTATGCACGTAAATACTCATAAACTACAGAACGTAAATATTTGTATAAATACAGTATACATGTAAATACTCGTATAAGTATAGTATGCACGTAAATACTCGTATAACTACTGTATGCATTTAAATATTGCGAGTATTTAATATAAGATAAATTATTCAACCTCCTTTACCTCAGTTGAAAAAGAGGCGACATACACTTTTTGTAAAAATTCGGCTTGACTGACTACGCCCTAAGTAAACCTTTAGGAAATTCCGTACCCGGACGATTGGCGGTGACAGCATATTTTGAATAAACATTGGACACTCCAGCTCAGCTATATACCATTGTATAAAATGTCAATTTTTCTATATGATGAAAGTATTATGAAAACTCAGCGTAACAACAAAAATTCAAAATGGCAAGATGTTCATGAAATAAAAAGTGTTTTCTGTTATTGTTAATAATTTAGTATGACATACATGTACTCTGTTCCAGACTGATTTTGGGATATAAGTAAGGCGTATCATTCAAAAACAACTGGTCATCTTCCAGCCATTTCTAAGTAGTCTAAATTAATGATATACTATTGATTTATTTGATGATTTGCTGATATTTTCAGGTCAAATCATAAATCAGACGCATATACACTCCACCCAACAGTGAACACAAACACAACATCAACATCTGAGGAGGTCAAGAACGATCTAACGAGGCTTTAGGCGAACGATTTTACTCTTAGCAAACGTTCATATAGGATTTAGGCACAATAACCTTTTCATTAGACAAAATATAAAGCATGAAATTTTATATCATGATGGGATTACAAGAAATACCAAGTATAAATGATGAAATGGATTTTACTATTAAGTTCCATAGCTGCAAAATGATATGCAATGTGTATAACTATAGAAATGTAAAAGTGAAGGAACTAAATTAATTTAAGTCAAAAGATAAATGTAGCATATTGTGTAAATAATACTTTTTATTACTCCGTCTTTTGTAATGTAAATATGTTGTAAAAAAGAAAGTATTGTCACCAAATTGGTGGTTGGATTATACAAATATGCGCATTTAACACGAACATTAGTATGTCGAGTATGTAGAGTGTTTGGACTAACATGCAATCCAATGCATCATCTTACAAATTATAGTTAGTGTTATTCATGAAGAGGTATTCATTTTACAAGGCCCCAAGCTATTGCTCACCTGGATATGACAGAATATATGTACCCTGTGCGTTTGATTGGTCAGCAATTGTTAATGGAAGCCCACCTATGTGTTACCCTTTGCATTCGTTTGACTTCACTTCTTAAAAGAGAGCTTCGTCAGTAGTAGTAGTACTTAGTAGTAGTTTAACTAGACTCTGCACGCAGGGTACCTATGTGTGTGTGAATGTTGCATAATTAGCGTATTTTAGATAAGGACATAATATAAACCAATGAAAGAACTTGGATTTCCAACTCATTGAGATTTAATAAATATACTGACAGTAGCAAGAAATGGTAGATTTCTGTTATATTTCATGATCTTAGCAGTTACCCTACTATCACACCAAACTAGTTCTCACTACAACGGGTTCTCTTCTCGACAACGGGCTTCAACTGTGTACGAACGGACTGGACGTACTTAAAACCGTTTGGGGTCTATTTACAAACGTCATCGAACGTACTCGAACGGGTAGGCCCTCTAGAACTTAGAACATGCTCAAAATGTTCTCGTTCTTCAAAACTGGTTTTAAACTGTGTGCGAACGGAATGAACGTAGCTACAACGTTCTACGGTCTGTTTGCGAACGTCATGCACTTTCCCGGACGGGGAATGTGATTTAGAATTTTGAATCGTTTCAAAATTCGATGGCGACCATACCGTTCTGTAATCAGGTCATGATGACTTTCTCGACTAAGGGACGCGTTATACGACGTTGCACACCGACGTGGTGCGACCTGAACTAACTGCGAACGAGATGGATGTATTGAAGACTGTTTATGAACGACATATTTCCCGACCACAGCCAGCCTGACATCCGTTTTACGACATTTTCGTAGGACTGGCAAGAACGGGTAAGAACTAGTTTGGTGTGATAGGGGGTAAGCACCATCCTGATACTATTTTGGTGATATCCTGACATAATATACTTTGTCCACTTGGTATTTATAATTTCCGGGTGTTAATTTAATATATTCTTTTAAAATAGGCCCGTGTGCTTTTTTAAATATTTGATTTTCCCGCCATTTGACCATTTTACCATAGCTCCACTATAATTGTAAAATACATCATTCTAAAACTGCACGAAATACCAAGAAAAAAATACACATTACTTCAAAGTCACATTAAGATTAAATAACTTCATAGTCTTCAGTGGCGTAGCCAGGATTTGGTGACCAGGGGTTCTATTTTTATGTTATTCACAAATCTCCCCCCCCCCCCTTCACTGCCTCAAATCATAAAAACATTTTTGTGCAGTTTGTACAATTTACACTCACTACAAAAGTTTGGCAATCCCAACTAACCCATTGGATTATGTGTTAAAGCATCCTTAGTTTGAATATTAAATCCATTTATTAGTGTTCATTGTCACAGACTTTATTACAATTTTTTGTTTTAGACGTTTCGAATGCAAACTGCATCTTTGTTCAATAAACCTTAACAACGTTAAAAAATAATTAATTGCTATGGCAATATAACTTCATCCCACAAGCGATCTAGATTAAAGTTGCCCATGTCTCTATTGAGGTTTTTATGTTTTCTAATGTGAATGGCTTCTCTTATCAGCCTATTATTTCTGTTCCTTGGACGTGAACGTGGTATATCAAGTTCCATGCAACAATTGTATCCACCACCTTACAAAACTTCTTAACGGAGAGGAATAAGGGGAAATGCTTGCCGGATTCTGAATCGGTGTATTTTTTAATGATTTTTCACCGTCTTAAAATTTCAATTTTTTCCCTTTGAAAAAATGAGATTTGCATTGTTTTCCAATTAGAAAAATGAGTAAACATGAATAGCTCGAAATCTAACGGTGAGATTTTGTTTTAAAAAATATGGATATCAAGGCTAAATATAGCTATACAGTAAACATAAAAAAGCAATGCTTGGACTCTTCATATTCACACAAAAAATTAATTAGTAAATGAGGTTTGATATTTGTGAGAATAAGTTGTACGAGGTGCAATGCTCTACAAACACCAGACTACAGGGTGGATTAGGATCAATGACACACATAAAAATTAATTTAAAAATATTTCATGATAATTATCTCAAACAAAAGCAGTTGGCGAAGGATACGTTTCATTACACTCAATAAATAGTTATCACTTTTGACTATATATATACATATCTCATGGGAATGTATTTCCATCTGCTCAAGATATTATATTTTAGCTTCGAAAATCACAATCGTTGGATAATACATTTGTCTCAGAATGATAGGCCACCCTGTAGCAATGTAGCTTTCACTTGGAGTGTACCCTTGAGAATAATGAACTTACTTTCAAATTGGTCTCACTTTTGTGGTGTATGTGGCTTTTTAGCAAATCTGCCGCGCTCATGTCTTTCCAGAACCATCATCTTGTTCAAATGTATCACTATACGCGCATGTATAGACAGATGACATAGATATACATATAAATTATATATTGCACCTGTATTTACTTACATGGGAATATATTCCCTTTGGAAAAATGCAAATGCATGAACATATATTTTCATCTTATATATGATTTCAAGCTAACATATTATTTCATATTTATATTTTCATAGTTAGTTTAACATGAATAATAGATCCATGAGAACAATATTCTTTTTTTTTAAATTGATGGGTTTACTGTGAATTCAATAAATTACAATTTGCAAGGGGTAAGTATACTGTATGAGCTAGCTAGTGGCTTTGTATTTTATGTTAGGCCAGGGTCACACTACCCTACCTCGATCGCGCATGCGCGAATCTTTTGGCTTTCAAACAGGTCGCTTTTGAGTATATCGACTGCTTAGTCAAAAGGTTAATACGTTTGGTGCTCGGAGTGAGTCAATATTGCTATTCGCTACACTTCAGTGGTGCAATAGTGAAGTCCATGTTCCAAGTTATATGATAGTTGAAGAAATAATGTAAATAATATCGTTTTAAATTTTAAAATATTTGATATGTCATAGTACACGGTACACAGCTGCAAAAATTGATCAATACAGGGTACAATGAATGTAAATTGTTCAATAGTACAGGGAGCGAGAAAGTAAGCTGATTATACAGACATACTATGTCCCGAACTCATGTACATTTACGTTGCAAACAGTGAAAGTAATGCTAAAAAGGCCGCCTGTTGATGCTTTGAGGTGTCATCAATTGTTATTTAATCCAAATAAAGTAAACATTATTTTGTAGATTTAGACACGGGCTTTCAAGTCGTATGCATTTTAGTCATTAAATTAACAAGAACGCTAGATTATACGTGTTACTTGGGTATCAAATTGAAATAAAATAACGAAATTAAATATCAACACGTTAATGATAAATGACTATCCGCTATCAGTATTAATGACTATTTGCTACTCAGAATAATTAAAATTGCCTGAACTACATATGAAGAATCTTTCTATAGAACTCCTTGAATGGTCTATTTCACTACCGTCCTAAAAAACCCGACCATTCAAAATGTTTTGTTCAAATTCACAAAAATACAGTTGACTAACATACTAGAAAACGTATCCACCTATAACACGATGACACGCAGTTTAAACAACAGTTAACTGTTTTTTTTGGTTACATATAAATGTAACATTTTCGAAGGGACACTTACATGCTCCCTGTACGTTGATAGATTTACTGAAATGTATCGTGTATTGCATTTGGTTTTGCTTCACTGCGCCCACTATTATCTATCTTTGCCTATAGTGGTTTTTTGCCAACAATATTCTACACACTCCTTGATGAATCAATTCTATGTCTGGTAGAACACTAGAAATATATGTAAAATGTATTTTACGTTCAGAAATATGGAATTAAACCCACGTCCACCATTTGCAACTAAGCTGTACCCTGTTTCCCTTTTAAACGTGGTCACGTGATAGGGTAGTGTGAGGGTAATTAAATTAGTTGTTTCTCTTTCTTCTATTTTTCAAAATTGATACGGGAATGACGGTTTTTATATTACCTTTTTTGTCTATTTAAAATGCTGATGAGGGACGGGATGATTTTTTTCTTTAAAATAACTGTAAAAACAAATAACTAATTTTGAAGGAAATAAACTGAGTTTATGTTGAATTTATATGTTGAATTTAGCCTACTTTACTGGTATATTTGATCATATATCAGTACCACGATATTGTCCATAAAAAGTATAAAAAAAGTGTTTCACACGCCTTGGATGCGCGCGAGGTACGGTGTTTTTCTCAGAAATGGCAGAAAAGGTGGAGGGGGATTGGGCCACACGCGGGCAAGAATGAGAAACAACTAATTTAATTACCCTAACCTTAGTTCATCCAGTAGTACGTTTTTACTGCAAAGTAGTGTTTTTATATGCAGCTTAATAGCATAAAATATGTTGAATGAAGCATATGGTGTGGATTAGTCGTGTGACACACAAACTGACCAATACATGAGGGTATTAGCTACTTTTCACATAAGCCAAAGGAGGACAGTGCTTTTATTTCAACTAGGAGCTTACCTCCACACGACTGATCATGTGACCATGGTGGTGGTCCCCTTTAACAGCTTTAAACAGCGTTTGTGATTGGAATAGTACTCAGTTGGCCACCAACAACTGAGGTTTGTGGATGTTACACCCCTGCGTCACGGTGAGGCCAAGTATTTTGCAGGGGACTTAACTAACTTGAATAAATCAATTTGCATAAGAACCTGGCATAGGCTTCTTATTCACGTCTGATACAAAATTAGAGTACCAGTTACTACGTGGCCTGTTTTGCAAGTTTCTGACTATTAGTACTGAGATAGCCACCAACAACTGATGTTTGTTGATGTTACAACCCCTGCGCCACGACGAGGCCAAGTACTTTGCATGGAACTTAACTTGCTTAAATAAATCCATTTGCGTAAGAACCTGGCATATGCTTCTTATTCACCTCTGATACAAACTTAGAGTACCATTTACGTGGCCTGTTTTGCCAGTTTCTTGCTTCCTTCTTATTTTCTGAAGACTCAAAAACCTTAAATAAATCTATTTGCGTAAGAACCTGGCATATGCTTCTTATTCACCTCTGATACAAACTTAAAGTACCATTTACGTGGCCTGTTTTGCCAGTTTCTTGCTTCCTTCTTATTTTCTGAAGACTCAAAAACCTTAAATAAATCCATTTGCGTTAGAACCTGACATATGCTTCTTATTCACGTCTGATACAAAATTAGAGTACCAGTTACGTGGTCTGTTTTGCCAGTTTCTTACTTTCTTTTTCTTTCCTGAAGACTCAAAACCCTTAAATAAATCCATTTACATAAGAACCTGGCATAGGCTTCTTATTCACGTCTGATACACAATTAGAGTACCAGTTACGTGGCCTGTTTTGCCAGTTTCCTATTTTTCTTCTTTTTTGAAGACTCAAAACCCTTTAAATAAATCCATTTACATAAGAATCTGGCATAGGCTTCTTATTCACGTCTGGTACACAATTAGAGTACCAGTTACGTGGCCTGTTTTGCCAGTTTCTTACCTCTTTTTTCATTTGACATAAATGCTTAAATAAATCTATTTGCGTAAGAACCTGGTATAGGCTTCTTATTCACGTCTGATACTCAATTAGAGTACCAGTTACGTGGCCTGTTTTGCCAGTTTCTTGCTTCCCTCTTATTTTCTGAAGACTCAAAACCCTTAGATAAATCCATTTGCGTTAGAACCTGACATATGCTTCTTATTCATGTCTGATAGAAAATTAGAGTACCAGTTTCTTACCTCTTATTTTCATTTGACATGAATGCTTAAATAAATCTATTTGCGTAAGAACCTGGTATAGGCTTCTTATTCACGTCTGATACACAATTAGAGTACCGGTTACGTGGCCTGTTTTGCCAGTTTCTTACTTTCGTCTTCTTTTCTGAAGACTCAAAACCCTTAAATAAATCCATTTACATAAGAACCTGGCATAGGCTTCTTATTCACGTCTGATACACAATTAGAGTACCAGTTACGTGGCCTGTTTTGCCAGTTTCTTACTTTCTTCTTCTTTTCTGAAGATTCAAAACCCTTAAGTAAATCGATTTACATAAGAACCTGGCATAGGCTTCTTTTTCACGTTTGATACACAATTAGAGTACCAGTTACGTGGCCTGTTTTGCCAGTTTCTTACTTTCTTCTTCTTTTCTGAAGACTCAACACCCTTAAATAAATCCATTTACATAAGAACCTGGCATAGACTTCTTATTCACGTCTGATACACAATTAGAGTACCAGTTACGTGGCCTGTTTTGCCAGTTTCTTACTTTCTTCTTCTTTTCTGAAGACTCAAAACCCTTAAGTAAATCGATTTACATAAGAACCTGGCATAGGCTTCTTATTCACGTCTGATACACAATTAGAGTACCAGTTACGTGGCCTGTTTTGCCAGTTTCTTACTTTCTTCTTCTTTTCTGAAGACTCAACACCCTTAAATAAATCCATTTACATAAGAACCTGGCATAGGCTTCTTATTCACGTCTGATACACAATTAGAGTACCGGTTACGTGGCCTGTTTTGCTCGTTTCATACTTTTTTTTCATTTGACTCGACTAATTTAAATAAATCTTTGCGTAAGAACCTGGCATAGGCTTCTTATTCACGTCTGATACAAAATTAGAGTACCAGTTACGTGGCCTGTTTTGCCAGTTTCTGACTGTATTAGTACTAAGATAGCCACCAACAACTGATGTTTGTTGATGTTACAACCCCTGCGCCACGACGAGGCCAAGTACTTTGCATGGGACTTAACTAGCTTAAATAAATCCATTTGCGTAAGAACCTGGCATATGCTTCTTATCCACCTCTGATACAAACTTAGAATACCAGTTACGTGGCCTGTTTTGCCAGTTTCTTGCTTCCTTCTTATTTTCTGAAGACTTAAAACCCTTAATAAATCCATTTGCGTTAGGACCTGACATAGGCTTCTTATTCACGTCTGATACAAAATTAGAGTACCAGTTACGTGGCCTGTTTTGACAGTTTCTTACTTTCTTCTTCTTTTCCGAAGACTCAAAACCCTTAAATAAATCGATTTACATAAGAACCTGGCACAGGCTTCTTATTCACGTCTGATACACAATTAGAGTATCAAAAATGGGCCGGTTTTGACAGATTCTTACTATCTTCTTCTTTTCTTAAGACTCAAAACCCTTGAATAAATCTATTTGCATAAGAACCTGGCAAAGGCGTCTTATTCACGTCTCATACAAAACTAGAGTACCAGTTACATGGCTTGTTTTGTCAGTTTCATACTTCCCCTTTCATTTGACTTGACAAACATAAATAAATCTATTTCCGTAAAAACCTTGCATAGGCTTCTTATTCACGTCTGATACAAAATTAGAGAACCAGTTACGTGGCCTGATTACTTTCTTATTCTTTCCTTAAGATTTAAAACTCTTTGATAAATCCATTTGCGTAAGAACCTGACATAAGCTTCTTATTCACGTATGATACAAATTAGAGTACCATTTACGTGGCCTGTTTTACCAGTTTTTTACTTTCTTACTCTTTTCTGAAGACTCAAAACCCTTAAATAAATCCATTTACATAAGAACCTGGCATAGGCTTCTTATTCACGTCTGATACACAATTAGAGTACCAGTTACGTGGCCTGTTTTGCCAATTTCTTACTTTCTTCTTCTTTTCTGAAGACTCAAAACCCCTAAATAAATCCATTTACATAAGAACCTGACATAGGCTTCTTATTCACGTCTGATACACAATTAGAGTACCAGTTACGTGGCCTGTTTTGCCAGTTTCTTACTTTCTTCTTCTTTTCTGAAGACTCAAAACCCTTAAATAAATCCATTTACATAAGAACCTGGTATAGGCTTCTTATTCACGACTGATACACAATTAGAGTACCAGTTACGTGGCCTGTTTTGCCAGTTTCTTACTTTCTTATTCTTTTCTGAAGACTCAAAACCCTGAAATAAATCCATTTACATAAGAACCTGGTATAGGCTTCTTTTTCACGTCTGATACACAATTAGAGTACCGGTTACGTGGCCTGTTTTGCCAGTTTCTTACTTTCTTCTTCTTTTCTGAAGACTCAAAACCCTTAAATGAATCCATTTACATAAGAACCTGGCATAGGCTTCTTATTCACGTCTGATACACAATTAGAGTACCAGTTACGTGGCCTGTTTTGCCAGTTTCTTACTTTCTTCTTCTTTTCTGAAGACTCAAAACCCTTAAGTAAATCGATTTACATAAGAACCTGGCATAGGCTTCTTATTCACGTCTGATACACAATTAAGAGTACCAGTTACGTGGCCTGTTTTGCCAGTTTCTTACTTTCTTCTTTTTTCTGAAGACTCAAAACCCTTAAATAAATCCATTTACATAAGAACCTGGCATAGGCTTCTTATTCACGTCTGATACAAAATTAGATTACCAGTTACGTGACCTGTTTTGCCAGTTTCTTATTTTCTTATTCTTTTTTTCTTTGAGACTCAAAACCCTCAAATAAATCCATTTGCGTAAGAACCTTTCATTGGATTCTTATTCACGTCTCATACAAAATTAGAATACTAGTACGTGGCCTGTTTTGCCAGTTTCTTCTTCTTTTTTCTTTTTTTAAAAACTCAAATAACTAAAATAAATCCATTTGCGTAAAAACTTGACAAAGGCTTCTTATTCACGACTGATACAAAATAAGAGTACCAGTTATACGTGGCCTGCTTTGCCAGTTTCTTCCTTTCTTCCTTTCTTAAGACTCCAACCCCTTAAATAAATCCATTTGCTTAAAAACCTGGCCTTGGCTTTTTATTTACGTCTGATACAAAATAAGAGTAACTTACCAATTACGTGACCTGTTTTTTTTACTTCTTTCTTTTTTTTCTTAAGACTCAAAACCCTTAAGGTCTCATGGTACTTAACAGGAAATGACAAAACTTAACAGGAAGTGATAAATCCATGCTTGATTTTAAATATTTTTGAACCAAGATAACAGAGTCCTGTTTTGACCTCCAGTCAGTTTAACTAGTTCTATATCATTTACATGACCAGGATCACAATGTACATGGTCAGAATGACCTTTAACATGATGAAATAACTTTTTCAGCCCTCTGAAAATGTGACTGAAAAATAATTAAAAGTAGGGGCTTCGGAAAGGTCACTGAACAGAAGATGTTGATTTTAAGAAAATGTGCCCAATATATTGCTTTCTAGGAATAATATCAATCTACTTTGCATAATCCACCTGAAATTTGTTATTACATTAATGCTGCGTTTTTTAATCGCTCGCGACGATGGTTCAGTGCGTAATTTATAGCAATGAGATTTACCCCCAGGTATCAAGAAAAAGCACAAAAACCCGTAGCGAAAATTAAATGGTCGCATGCTTTCAACAAAAAAACTCATTCGAGCGCACTAATACTCACATATTTTTGGTAGACATCACGGTTTATTGCAATGAACTCCTGTGGTGCACTAGTAACATACGGAATGCCTTGGTCACATAGGCTCCGATTTTCACTACGGCGCCCGGCCGATGAGTATTTTGTTCAAAATCGGCCGGCGAGCCCGGGCATCGTACGGGCGCCGGGCGATGATCGCCACTCATCGGCCGATTTTTAGACATCGTACGGGCGCCGGCAGAGTTTTATCGCGGAGATAAAAGTTGCCGATGTCTTGGCGATTTTTTCTCAACCAAACTCATCGGTACCTACCCGGCCGTGTCCCGTCCGGTCATCGTACGATTATCTTACGGCGCCCGGTGGCATCGCACGGTCATCTTGGGATTTTGCGTGCTGATTTGTTTGATAAATCTTAATAATGATTACTTATAAAGTGATATAAAGGTTCTAAAAATAATGAGGTAAGGAATTGTAATTACTACACACTGTCAGAGATTTTTTATAAAACAAATTGAACGATTAGGCTTACTGTAAAACAATGACACACATTTGAATGGCTGGGTGGGTGGGTTGATCTAATCGTTCTTATATATTGACATTAATCGTGTATGTCTGTCATACACATTGAATAGAGTGATACATTTTTATACGTATATTCACTCATGCATATACCATTACAAATCATTTATTTTAAAAATCTTCTGACTGATTTTGTGAGTACAGTATTTTGAAGGGTCGCAATTTTAATACGAAGTTCACCCTCTCAATAATTACAGTTAAAATGCCAAAGGCTTAGGATAGAGGGGATAAGGCCAATGGGCCATATATGAGGAAGGCCTTGGGAAGACAGATGGAAAAAGACAATAACAATGCCAGTGAGCTAGCGGATGATGGGGATTTAGATGTGTCTAGGACAGAGGGTACTCCACTTGAAATAGAAGAAAAATTTGCCAATTTCTTTGAAGATAGGTCATATTTTTATGACCAAACAAATTCTCTTTTCGAGAACAGACAAAAGAAAGATGCATAAATATGGACTTTTGCTAATAGTATCGGATGGACAGGTAGACATAGTATCTGTTTATATGAAAGATCTAAAAATCAGGTCAGGGTGCACTTGAAAAGACCACGTGCAGTATGGCAATTAAGTGATTTTAGACGGTCATAACTTTCACCATAAGTACTTTCTGGGCATAAATACAGTGTTTTTATTAAAACAATGTGCTTTCTTTCAATTGGATTACCCATGATAGTACTGAAAAATATCGATCAAACAATTTGAAAAATTATGAATAGGGACCCCATGTCAGCATTTTTTCTAAACATTGAACCTATTTACTCGAAAAGAGGATCTTCTTTTTCTGATTTTTATTGCATGAAAACATTATTATCCTGGAAGTCCTGTCTATCGAAGTATTTCGTTTTCGAATCTTGCATTCACGCCATGTGGAACAGTCATACTGGGTCATACAAGAATTTAGTATAAATCTAGAGGCCTGCAGATCGACCGATGTCCTGGCGGGTGCCGTACGGCCATCGGCAGATAGCCTTGCGATACCCGTGCGATGTCTTTCAGATTCATTGAATTGATTGCGGGCGCCGATGACTGTACTAATGTGACCATACTCACGATTAGATCAAGACATCGGTGAAAACTCACCGGCGCCCGGTCGATTTAGAAGTCGGCCGATGACCACTCATCGGCCGGCGCCCGGCGGCTATGTGACCTAGGCATTATGCCTTGGTTATGCCTGGGTCACATTTGCTCCGATCCATCGGCCGGCGCCCGCCCGATTGAGTGTTTTGTTCAATATTGTACTCAATTTTGAACAAAATACTCAATCGGCCGGGCGCCGTAGTGAAAATCGGAGCAAATGTGACCAAGGCATTACTCGACAAGTTTGACACATCGTAATTAGCGGTGTAGGTTAAGTGCGCTTGGATGAACTAGCCTACTTTTGTTGAAAATGTGTGAGCATGTGATTTTGCAATGCATGGGCTCATTGTTCTTCTTCGTGCCTAGTGGGAATCTATCTTATCTTAAGATCTTCAAAGATCTTATCTATCTTACCTTGTAAAGGTTTGCTAAAGCTGGACTGACTGTCACGGAATTCCTCTCTTGCTTGGATATTTAATTTATGAGCTCCAATGTTTATTATGGTAACATATGTTTCTAGCCACGTGATTATTAATGGCGTAACAGCCATTGTTGACTTATGACGTTGTTACACCAAATGTAATGTAATATGACGCCATATACAGCCCATGCTTCTATGGATACGGTTATATTTGTTTTGCATTGCATCATTGAATCTCCATGTTTCGAGTTCAGAAAAGCTTATAAAATGTTGGGTGTAATCTGGGAATACGAAACCTTGGGATTTTAATCCAGGGTATAATTTAGAATTTCATGCATTTTAAGAGGGTTTTGTAATGTCGACTGTATCAAAACAAAACGAGGCCGTTTTTGAAAAACAGCATTAATACAGTGGTTTCAATTAAAACATTATGTTTTCTTTCCTTGTGTTCAGTCTGATAGTAAAATATCAATCGAACAATTAATTCGAAAAAATATGAATAGGGAGGATGTCAACATTTTTTCAAAATGCTGGGACCTATTAACTCAAAAGAGGATCTTCTTTTTCCGATTTTTATTGCATGAACAAGGGGTCTAAAATTTCTTCAAAGGTAGAATTGTATTGAAAGTCTAGTTATGAAGATATCAATTTTCGATGACCAAAATTATGTTGAAAACAATGGAAAGCACGAGTTTTCCTTATGGGAAAATGACATGTGATATGTGGTTTTTAACTTTAATGCATTTCAATGCCTATCCCCTTTTCAGAAATTGTTAATATAGTGTAGAAGAAACTTTCGATATGTTTAAATTGAGAAAAACAAGATCCTCTTTTAAGAAAATGAAAAACAACAAACATTTTTTAAAAGTGCCAAGGTGGGGGTACAGCTAATCAAGAAAAAACATGTTGTTTAAATAAAATAAAATAAACACTGTATATATGGCCAGAAAGTACTCCTGGTGAAATATATGACCGTCTAAAATCACTTGCCATACTGCACATGGACCGATTAAGATATCCTGGGAATATTTTATTCCAAGAGATATTTTACCTTTTTCGATGACATCGGTGACAATGGACTCATCACAGCTACTTTCTGGAATATTTCTACGAGTTCGAGACGCGTGTGCTCCATGTGTTTATTCATTGATCTTTCAGTTATTCGTCATGAGGCAGTTTAGTTCTATTTTGTAAAACCTAGGATCCTCGGTAAAACCTGGAAATACTAAACTGATTTTATTCCAAGGTAGGCCTAGGCCTACTCTTCATTTTAGCTTTTTTGTTCTTGAAGATAGTAGTGTTTATCATGGAAACGACTAAATTAATGTTTCCAAGCACGTGATTATGTGCATGATGATGAAACACATAGCTCTCCTATGACGTTTTCACACATATGATGCATTGGTCATGACATCATCTTGTTGTATTCGTAACCGGTTTCTTTGGATACTGCAGATTGTTTTGCCAGTAAGAGTTATGAAACAGTTTTTGACCATGCTTTGCCAGTGTCCTTCTGATCAGATTATGTCTGATTTGTTCATCTACCAAAAATTGATATATTCACTTTGGCCTAATATGGAGATTAAGACGATTTTTAAAACGTGTAAGCTTACGTGAACGTGTAGAATTATAGTCCTCTGTACATTTTTTTGATTTTACACGCTCAAGTACAGGTTATCTTAAAACGTAACTTATCCTCTCCAGTTAAAAAGAGGTGCGTAACCCCCTATCACACCAAACTAGTTCTTACCCGTTCTTGCCAGTCCTACGAAAACGTCGTAAAACGGACTCAATCTGGCTGGTCGGGAAATATGTCTAAAATAATTAGCTACTTCGTTCATAAACAGTCTTCAATACGTCCATCTCATTCGCAGTTCGTTCAGGCCGCACCGGGTCGTTGTGCAACGTCGTGTAACGCGTCCCTTAGTCCAGAAGGTCATCATGAACTGATTACAGAACGGTATGGTCGCCATCGAATTTTGAATCGATTCAAAATTCTAAAATCACCTTCCCGTCTGAGAACGTTCATGAAGTTCGTAAATAGACCTTAGAAAGTTGCAGCTACGTTCATTCCGTTCGCACAGAGTTTAAAACCAGTTTTGACGAATGCAGTGACAACTTGCTTGGTGTGATAGCTATATTTTTGCTAACTCGTTCATAAGCAGTCTTTAATACGTTCTTAGTCAGTTTAAACCAGTTTGCAATTAGTTCTACCTCGTTCTCAATACGTCCTCAGACAGTTCAACTCGTTGTAAAAACGTCTCTATAGTAGGATTGAAGTACGACGGTTCCGTTCGTAGTACGTCCAGCTCATCGTTAGTACGTTGTCACTCGTTCTTATTGTAGAACGTGACGACCACGAGAACATTTTGAGCATGTTCTAAGTTCTAGAGGACCTACCCGTTCGAGTACGTTCGATGAAGTTTGTAAATAGATCCCAAACGGTTTTAAGTACGTCCAGTCCGTTCGTACACAGTTGAAGCCCGTCTTCGAGAACGTATTGAGAACTAGTTTGGTGTGATAGGCTAGTAGGGTTACGTTACGTATATACAACGTACCTGCCTATTATACGCAAAAAAGTCATATGAACCTTCGAGTTTAAAAAAAAATTACAAATATATATTTCTCCTTATAAATAACATAGTCTACATATAAAGTATCAAAAGTAAAGAACTTTTCTTGATAGTAGTCCGAGAATTCCCAACAAATCAGTTCAACTTTAAAACGTAGAAACATCCCTGGAAACAGATGAATTCCTCATACGGTTTTGCTGGAAACCTATAGACAAGACGAAAAGTTAGATGCCGCCCGCCCGCCAGACCAACAATATCGTACCTTTTTAAGGTGCGATAAAAACAATTCAAGTACTCTTTATCCAGTAAGTCAACAAACTAAACTATTCTGGTATTAGAAAATGTCATCATTATTTTCATCTGTAAATACAATTATAAATAATTTAAGATGTGACAACTATTAACAAAATTCATATGACATCTATGTGAGCACTAAGGAGTTTGAGATACACTGAACAGTTAACAGGATGCTTGTATTTAATACTCGTGAAGGAATTGTACTTATGAATGAATGTATTGTTGCAGTGAATATTTGTATATGAAGTGAGATGAATACAATCACTGTCATCAATACATCGCCTGTACTTAGATGAATCCATCGCTTATTTTGTGATGCATACACTAAATAAATTGCATTAAGTAAACTCCTTGTATTGCCACAAGTGTATAACATGAATTGCAATGAATATAGTTGTGGTGAACTTATTTAAAGCATTGCAAATAATTAATGTATGTGAATGCATTACACAAAGTTTGTATTCCAAATTACAATGACAATTGCATACTTGTAGTGGAAACATTGTATAAAAATCTATTGGCTCATTCTACTCTTTAATGTGGTTTACAATACAAAAACAAAATTAATACTGTATATTAAGCAATGTACCTTGGTCAATCACACTTCAGTTCATTAGTGCAAACAAAAATCACTTCTTGATTCATACACTGAAAATATTAAATATTAATTTCCAGCAAGTACAGTGATTTATATCATTATTGTATACTTTTCAAATTTTTGGGAAATCAAAACACTGTTTGCATGTTCAATGATAGATCCGAATCTGCTATTGTCTTGTTTGAAGAGCAAAATGTCACTTAAATTAAATCATATTAGTACATCAACACAAATGTGATGCACATTACTTAAGGAGATTATGTACAGTATGCAACATAATTATTGAATTAAAATGAAGGACCTGCCCAAGCATTTTGGTATTTTACAAATAACAAATACACAGAGTATAACATGCCCCCCCCATCTTTGGGGAAACCTGTTTAAACAGTAATTGGCACGACCACCATTCACATGTTCTCAAAACATACAAAATATTTTTACTGCCATCAAACGAGGTGTGTGCGCACTGCTTCAAGACAAAATAAAAGGTCAAGCTAAGGAATGGCATTACCAATTGCAATGTTTCTCTCCTATATCTGTTTATTAGAATGAAAATATCAGAAGGACAGTAGTGAATCTGAATTAATGAACTGAAGTCCATTTAGTTTTGTATATCAAAAAAGCAGATGAGAAATATTTGATGTTTCTCATTTATTCTCATTTTGCCATCCCAAATCACCAATACATGTACATGTTATTTCTTAAATACACACTGCAAATGTAATTCTTAGGTTTCTATATTGTAAGTTTATTAAATTTGGCAAATTGGAGTTGCATCACGATCAGCATCATCTCCAACATTTCTAAACTATACTCCAAGTTCATCATGTCATGGTTGGAATGTCTTAAAGGGTAATACTTTGAGACTTGGAAAATACAAGATATCCAGAATTTCCACCACTGTGGTTGAAATATCCATTATCGATCAATTCCTAGTCAGATGTGAAAACTCAAGACATCTTGCATTTAATATTGCATATTGCATTGAAAAGTAGACTGAAGTTGTAAAAGAAAATCCGAAATAGTATATTTAATAAAAATGTAACAATCATTATTAAGGGTTTCATTACTGAGATATTTGAGCATGAAATGAAACATGTTCCCCTATTTCGATTTAAAAATGGTACCCCAATATCAAAGCGATACCCTTTAAGATAGAAACTAGATAATGGTATCAGGTCACGTTGACCTGATTTGGTTAATGCTTCATAAAGGATGTGAATTAAGCAAGACACAGCCCCTTTTCCACATCATGTTCAAAACATATAGAGTAAAACCTAACATGTTAACAACATAGTGCATGTGTATGTAACACTCAAATATGAAAGGACCAGGTATGGTATGAAAAATGATTTTAGACAGTCAAATATGAAACCATTTTCTTTTCATAAATATGACATTTCTCATCTAAATAATGTCTTTCCTCCAAGTAAGATCCCTATGATATTAAAAAGTTATATCAATTCAACCCTGAAATCTTAAGTTTCAGCTGTTAGACATACATCAACTCAAAATGAAATAAAGACATCATATCATATCATGAATCATTTGCCATACCATGTCTAGTTCTTTTAAACTCAAGAGTTGTGTTCACACTAAAGAGGTTTCTCTGAATATTCATCATAATGCTGTAAGGTTGAAGAAGTATGACAATTTCATTTATTATGCATTATACCTGACATTTACACTAAATCTGCAAAACTGTGCCAAGATGTGAGAGGTGAGAATTTTACGATGTTTCACAAAACAACATTTGACTGTACACATATACAGAGCCAAGTATCAAGCTCTATTATACAAGGGGTGATCTAGAATTTCTCTTGGAAGTTTGAAGATATCATTCCTACTTTGGATTGGCTTTAGCATAATATGATTTTCTTGTTTGAGGCATGATTACAACAAAAAATAATGAAAATAACAAAAATTAATTACAATATCTCCAACAGACTGTATATAATATAACAAAAATAGTTGACCACATCATTAAAATGACATATTAGTACAAAACACGCATTCATACATACATATAAATTATTCATGTAAACTTAATTTTTAATTCATACAAACATTCACTCTAACGTTTTACAATCTGACTTAGATTTTGTACCAGTTTGCTTGAGCTTGAGGCGAGCCTTTCAGCCTCTTGATCACTAGAGTTTGTCAGTTTATCGCCATTATTTGACAATTTTGTCATCAATTCTCTGAACTGGAACCTCCCATGAGGCGGTAAGCATTCAGCGTATTCTCTACATGCGTTACAAAGTTCGAGCATTTTACTGGAAACGTCAAAGTTTGTGATGGATTTGTTTAAAAATTGATCAATAGATGTCTCTACAGTGCTAACTAGATTCAAAATGGCCTCCTTTGTAATTGGCTCATTAGAAACATTGTTTGTTTTATGTTCTTTGTCTACAGATTCAGATTTTGTTACTTTGGGATTATTAACATGCCTCAAAGCAGGACTCCCTGTGCTACTGGGAAGAACTGGTTTTAAGCCTGCTAGGAAGGGCTTGGTACCTGCAGGAAAAGTGGGTTTGCCACCTATTGGTGGTGGTTTTGTAGCCACAGGTGGTGGAGCTTGTTTGGAGGTGGTACTAGACTCTGTGCCCTCAAGAGAGGCTCCTCTATTTAATGCTTTATACTGTGGCACCTCTATAGTGGGGTCTGGGGGAGCAGGGGGTAGGGAGGTGGGTCGGAACTTTATCCCACCTGCTGTTGGTGGGCTTTTAGGAGTATCCAAGCCACTGTCTGGGGGAGGAGACCTTAAACCACTACCTCCCTGGTCCTGCCTAGAGGTGACACACCTACGTTCAGCTGCAGTGCGGGGTTTGGGTTTGGGGGAGATGTCAATTATAGAGTCTGTGCTACTCTCCATACTAGATGTCCCACTATCCATTACTTTATTGGGTTTTATATTAGAGACAGGGTTACGTTTTACAACTGGTGGACTGCTTCTATCTGAAGCATCACTAATAATAGATTCCAAGCTCTTATTTTCCATTTGTGATTCCTCTGTATTACGAACAGAATAATTGATTACTGCACTGTCTTGGTACCCTGTTTGCACATGACCATTTTTATTGTCAAAAGCCTTTGGGTTTGTCCTTGGAAACCTTGGTGATGGTTTTGGTCTGGTGGTTTTACTGTCTAAGCTACCACCATAATAGTTTGTAGATTGTTCGCTGGAATCTCCTCGGTCTTTCAGTTGTCTTTGTTCAGCATAACTTGACTTCTGGGATACCATACTTGTTGAGGATGAACGTAATATAGCTGATGGTTTGACATTACCCTCTTTAGAGTCTGATAGTTCATCGTCATCTGAAGGGGTCTTTAGCCATGTTGGTGGTGGTGGCAAGGGGTCTTCAGATTTAGATTTGAATTTATTGTCTTCTGAATCACCATTACCTTTGTCAGCCTTTTGAGCAGAGTCTGTCTTTGACTTATTAATATAGTTTTGATTGTTTTCTTCTAGTGAAGCAAGATACTGTCCAATACGAGCTCCTTTAGGGATTGTTCCATATGTGCTGATTGCTTGTTTCACAGAGCCAATATCTAGTTTATGTATTGTTGGCTCGCTATCTTCCTCTTTGATTGGATCCTCCATTTCCCGGGATTTTCGCTGTGTCGGATATGACTTAGTCTTTTTACTTGAGGCCCTATTTGGAAGAGGAATCGGGACTTTGGGATGCTGGCCCGGTTTAATTGGATATGGATTGTCTGAATTTACAGTTGCAACTGCGTTCTTATTACTGTTTAAGTCCTCTTCATTGAGATGAAATTGCACAGGGCTTACTGCAGATCTCTGAGCTGGCAGATTTGTCATTTTATTGCCATTTGACCTCTCCCGACTGGTTGACCTTGACCTACTATGCTCACTAAGTCTTTCTTCACTACTGCTATTATTAACATCACTCAAAAATTGAAATTCCTTATCAACACTCTCCATCATTTTTGCGACACCTGTATCTTTACTAGGACTCAAGCGTTCTAGAGAATATAGTCCTGAATCCCTTTCAGTAGCTGCCTCGGGAACCGGGACTATCTCTCGGCGAGTTGATGAAGGTGTAAGATTCTCATTTTTGAATGAGCTGGTCCTTGCCGGTGGTTTGGGAGCTGACTTGCGTTTTCCACTCTTGTCTCCGTCACTGTCTGACTGCGATGACACTGGCAGAGATGACTTCCTAGGCTGAGGAGGGGTAGGTACTGAAAGTGAAATAAGTTATATCTAAAAATTTGCACATATGAGATCAAAAAAAGTATTGGACGCACAAATGAAGTACTAATAAAGCATTGATTTGGATGATATGTGAAACTTAACAAAGTGTGAGTTAAAAAACAGCTCATTCTACAATTTTTTAAATAAATAAAATATATGAGTTTTGCCTTGTCCAATCATTTGTAGTCACTAAATAATTTTATAGATTCAAGGTTTGAACTGTTGATATCACAAAATGAGAATCAATGAACTGAATTATTTCAAATATGCAAATGAGTCAAAAACCTCTATCTGGTGTTCTACGTCCTGTTTGTTTCTTCCTATTAGGAGGGGTCTTCATTGGAGGACCACTTGTGTGTCTCATCAATTCATGTTCTACCTCTGCAATAGAGCAATATGTCTTTTGTCTTAACAATTTATGTTTATTATTTTTTGGAAAATACACTTTGAGCTGGGATAATTTATAGAATTTAAAATTATCCTAACGAAAAATGCTAGAAGAGGATGACCTTTCAATCAAGCAGACTTAACTTTAGTTTCCTATTCAAGGTAAGTCAATCAATGTTCAAATTTTTGAGAGGTGTGAAAACTGTCACTGCAGTATGGCAGATGACAAAGCTAATTGCCACACCACAAAGATCTAGATGAGAATTCTTAAAATTATTAATCGACTGACAGTTTTCAAATCATTTTTTAAAGTTTTATTTCAACTTACCTTCCCCTATAGTTGTGTTGCTAAACATGTTCTCTAGACCTATATTGATTTCTTTAAAGGTGGGTCTGTCATCAGCTTTCCACTGCCAACCTAACAACCATATAGAAGAACCTTATCATTAACTTATTGTATTTGAAATACTCTCCAATTTTCTAATATCTTATTGACCCTTTTGACAGTATAACCTCTCGATGTGAACAGCACCTAGAGTGAGTTTAGAAAGAGTTTACAGTTCTAAATATTGATGTGTTTGTCGTTTTAATGTTTGTCCACCATGGGCTCAAATCACCAGCATTGACCCCAATAAAAAGGATGTGAGCATTGGTTTAGATGAATGGCTGTTATCATTTGTCTGAAAATTGTTATGGAAAGAAACAGGATACATGGGCAGATAAGTGGATGATGCGGGACACTTTTCAAAGTCCCATGACTGACTGACATAATGTTTAATGAACCTCTGTGAGTCTAATATATCCCGAATGGACCACTTTTTAGAGGTACCAATGGAGTTACACTTAAACTGGTTTTACTGTACTTAAACAAATGGATTAACTTACATTTCCTCATAAGTGAGTATATATTTGGGGGGCACCCTGCAGGACACTCCATCCTGTAGCCCTTCTCTAGTAGGTGGTATACTTCAGTCAGATCTACCCCTGGATAGGGAGACATTCCATATGTGGCAATCTCCCAAAGTAACACACCAAATGCTGCAATACAGCAGAAATAATTCTTCAAAATGCAAATGTTTTTCATTAAAAAGGAGTGACCTTTTACCTAGTTGTGCAGTAAAACAAAGGTAGTGTTAAAAAATAATTTCGGTGAGTGTTCATGACACATTTTTCTTCTTGTCATTTTTCATTTACCTTATTTACACTCTATTTTGGTTAACTTCGAAACATGAAAAAGTTAAATGACTGTATCAGACAAGGTTTTAAAATATTAAAATAATTGTATTGTTTGACATCTTTTAGCAATGAAAACGAACTTACCCCAAACATCAGATTTACAAGAGAATGTATTATATGCCAGACCCTCAGGGGCGGTCCATTTGATGGGGAACTTTGCCCCAGCATGAGCTGTGTAAGTATCTTCCTTTATGAGCCTCGCTAGACCAAAGTCTGCTATCTTCACCACCTGATTCTCTGCTACCAAACAATTCCTAGCTGCCAAGTCTCTGTAAGTATAGATTTCTGTAATGTACCCCTTGCATGGATAATATACATATGTATTGTACCCCTCAAATGGTGAAAATTTGCATATTTGTGTGAAAGTATAAAAGGGATCTAGTCAGAATATAAATTACTAGTACCCTCGCTTCCCCATATGACTGTGTGTCTGTGTTGAGCCACAATTGAATGCATACTGTGATAAGTTTAATGGCTGCAGAGGGGGGGGGGCAAAACGAAAACCCCTCTACCACTGTTCCTAAAACCTTATCACATATCAAAGTTATATCTAAAAATAGTATATAGTGGTCCATGAATAATATAAATTATTGGTCTTATTGATCTCACAATGTTAATTTTTAATGAAATCTGGCTTCCTGATCCTCTTAGATATCAATAACTAGTTTCAGAACAAATGACATGTTGATGCTTGCCCGTAGCAAGTATTATGGTACCCCTAACACAATACAATAAGGATGTCCAGTAAACTCACCGATGTATGAAATTCTGTGTTTCTAAATAAGCCATGCCTGATGCTATCTGTGATGCTATATACATTAATACTGTTGGGCCTAGGTCTGACTGGTTGGAATTTCTTAGATAGTCTAGCAAGTTGCCGTGACTCATAAACTCTGTGACTATGTAGAATGGTGGTTCTCGTGTACACACACCTAGATGGTAAAATCAGATTATTGCACTGCATTCATAGCATATGTAATATGTGAATGTGGTCAATATTAATTATCATAAAATGCCAAAATAACTCATTTTTACAGAACTTTCACATTTTAAGCTTAGTTTATAAAAAACTGTCTAGTGATTAAAGCAAAGTAAAAAGATGCTCAAATATCTATAGGTAAATACCTGAAAAGCAGACTAAGAATTTTGAAACTTTTCAATTTGAAATCATTCACTTGTACAATGTACATGGTTAGGTAGTATGAATAGAATTTGCACAGAATTTACTTATTTCACATTTATATCTGAAGTACTGTTATATTTCTCAGTCATGATAAGACTGTTACCTAATAATTGCACTAGATTGGGATGCTTCATTTCCTTCATACACCCAGCTTCCTCCATAAAATCTTGTAAAGCCATAGTGTCTTCCTGAAATATAAAATGGCGGCAATCTAATTAACATCATCCAGCCTGAAGTTACTTTTTTCCAATTAAAAGGTTTCTTACTGCCAATAATAGGGAGTTTAAGATTGCAATGTTTTTCACAACCTAATCATGAATGGAAAATATTTAAGCGATACATTTGTATGGGCGATTGGTCATACTTATAGGTTGGCGTTTCGATTTTATATGCAAGCTTAAACTCCCTAATAAGTTTCAGAGATAGTACAAGTATGTCATAAAGTTCCCACTCACAGTAGTTCAAGTACATACCTTTAATGTTTTTACTGCAACTGTTCTATTGTATCTCTTCCAGACTCCTTCATAGACATCCCCATATTGACCCCCTCCTTTAAATAAATAATAACAAACTTGGTCAAAGTCAAGTGTGATAGCATGGATAATATTTACATAAGACCGAATGGTGCATTTTTTCATTCAAGTTTGTGACTTTTAAAGGCCCCATATAAAGTTTAAACCACTTTGGCTTATATTGTAGTCTTACCCAATGTTATCAAAGTGTGATATGTGAAACTTTTTTTTTTAATTTCAAAAAGTGGTTTTTGATAGACTTTTTGTTCCAAAATTTGTGAATTTATTTAAAACCAACTTTTAGAGGTCACTCATATCTTCTTATTAGCCATAATTCATACCAATGCATAGCATTCATCCTCCCATGTTTTTTGCCGAAAAAATTAAGAAAATCGGTTCATAAATAAGCGAGAAATGAACTTATCAGTGCATGAAAATGGTTCTGAGAAAAATTCATTTCAAAATTTTAGTTCTCATAGAAACCAATGGTACAATGATATCTAAAACATAATTTATTCTTCCTTTTAACCTGGTTAGACAATCATCATTGGTTTTTTATGAAAGTCTAACATATTTAGAAAAGATTGACATTGAAAAAAAAATTTCAATTTTTTTCAAAAAGTTTTTGGTACCTTAGTGACATCACTAATGTTTCAAAATATTTTTGATATGCTAAAACATTGAAGTGGCCCATTAAATATGGCATTTTATTATTGAAATAGTGTGTCCTTTGTTCAACCCTTGCATTGGTGTTAAAAAGATAACATTTTTTGAAATGCATTAAGAAATATTTGATGATTAAGAAATTTCAACTTTTTTTGAGAAATGGCGGGAAATTTGAATATTTGAGAAATGAAATGCTCACAACTTTTTTCTCAAAAAATCTTTTTTGTTCAAAAATCTCTAAAATCACTTTTTAAGTCTTGACAAATAGTAAATGAATGATAAAAAAATATTTTCAAACTTTAGCCGGGGACTTTAAGCAACTTTTACATTTTAGCACTTTTTGAATACTTTGCTATGATGTATGTCTCTGTTTTGCATTTGGGTACAATGGTTCATGCAGTGAGCATATTTCTGGGTAGGCATCTCAAATTCTCATACTTTCATTAATAAAACATTACCAAATAAGTAGTATCAAGTTTCTATACCTAGCCTGTGCTTCATGGCTATTTCTGTTCTTTCTATTTCCCATTTATCTTCCTGACTGACACCAAACACAACTGGCTTATTTCTTTTTGGGGCAGGATAAATAAGGGTTGTGATGAGGCCATCTGAGTGCATTGAATGGTGGTGTACTAATTCAGCTAGTGTGTAAAACCTGTGTTCAGTAGTGACATACACCTGGAAAAATCAGAAAATATCAGAGTGTATTTCCATTTGTATTCTTATTCATGAATTCATCATTCCCATGGTAACAACATGGTATCAACCAATGTTTCAGGAACAGACCCCAGAAGAAATGATATATTAGAGACATTTAATTCTATCATTGACTATACAGAATGCTGCCGATAAAGTATATTTGTCAATTAAATATATCAAAAAATTAAAACTAAACATCACAACCCCAAAAATTATTTTTGAATTTCTGAGTATAATTACAATCCACCTGTTTGCTACATTCCGCAGAGTGACTATATAGTTTGGATTACTCTAGCAACAGCTGTTTTACTCTCCTATAAATACTATACTGTATAATTGGTCATTTTGCTAAATGTTTTAAAACACCCATTACCTTATTTAGATCATCAAAAAAATATTTTCAACAATAAATTCCAGGAGTTTACTCAGGTTATGCAACTGGTTCAAATATGTCATTGCGTGATTTTAGTCGGCATTGATTTGATAGAAAGATAGATGGCGCCTCAATCTGATCTTACAGTGTAAACCTGTGAAAAACTATCAGAGAAGAAAAAATACTTTTTGAAATGAGATAGTGTTATCAACTGATATGTTCCATCTTCAAAATATTTTGATCTGAATCTCAATAAATTCTGGGAAAAAATAACCTGTTAATCGGCAGATGTGAAAACTAAGGCACCACATGGGGGTGAAGTTGCGTAAAAACTAGATTAGAATAACCTTAAGCAAACCTGTTTGAATCATATATTGACATCAAATTCTATGAATCTGTTAAATATCAGAACACTTTTATTGAATATCTTTGTTCAGATAAACATTCTTAGAATATCTGATGAAATGCCCTGGGAGCTATAAGGTCAAATGTTTGTTTTTTCTTCCAGTGCATAACTGATGTTATTAATATGTATCACTTTATTTCCTGAAGGAGAGGGGTTACAATAGATAAATCCTAATCACTTTAGTTATCTTTTAACCTTATGATTATAGATTTTGAAGACCTTGAAAATAGAACAGTATTTTGGAACAGGCTGTTGTTTTAATTATGTAATCTATCATGACTACATACCTCAACAGGTGTCATTTAATTATCAATTAAACTGTCAAGAAGATTCCAATATAAGGAGGTTAATTTGACATTTAAGAGGGGAGTGGTTAGAAAATAATTTAGAGTTACAATCATGAAACTTTTATGTAATTTATGGCTATTTTGTGAAGTGTGCCCATTGCCACTTCCTTTTATAGGAAAGTTGAACTCATGATGCTCATGTATGTGTATGAATGCTTATTGTACATGTGTTTTATATGGCCTAAACTTCTGTATACACGTACAATATTGTGCTGTCTGTATATTAGGAATTCATAGCAATGATCTACATAAGAACATATATGGAACATATATAGGTTAAGTCAAGTCTGCATATTTAAAGGATTTCAAGCCTACTACATGATGAAAATTCTGTTCACATCTTCACAATTCAATTCATCCTACGGTGCTGAATTTCTATTTTATGGGGTCTGAGAAGTTTGGTTCAATGTTGTTGTTTTTTGGTTACCATGGTAACAAAATGCCAGTTTGGGAATAATCAGTCTACTTTAAGATGAAATACTCAGCTTAAACTAGATTTATGATTTGCAAGTACAAATCTGATAACTCTGAATACCAAAATTTTAACTTGTATAAAGTGGTTGCAAAATTGCAGCAGTAAGTAGCCATCTATAATATCCCATTGTCTCCAAAAAGAGAAAACCCTCAGTTCAAGCTCAACATTGGCCTTGTCTTCTTTATCTCCTTTCCTAGGCATGGTCCCTGCTCCGTCCTTTTGAACATTTTCCAAGAGTCATTCAACTCAAGATCATGAGTTAACAAATTGTGCATAAAACATATCCAGGGTATTTCTAGGCCACCCAAACCCAAGTTCGGGATATTTATAGGAATATACTTGTTACTATACAGTACTAAAATGATTTTTTACTTTTTCACTTTGAGGTATTCACATATGCATGCACTGATCATCCTCCTAAGCAGGTATCCAGAATCCGTACCTCTTTCTTCCCCCTGCTATAACCAATTTGGAAGCGCCTGATTAAACTGAATCATGTGATCTAATTATGCGCAATGACTTATACATGATTTCTGTCGCAGTGTTGCGACAGCCAATCAGATTGTGAGTTCTTAATCGGGGAAATGCTAACTGCTTATCGCAGGGCATGAAAAGAAAGAATATATTCTGGATTTTGAAGCCCTGTGATCGGAGGATGGCACTGATGTGCTATTTCATTCTGCAACAGCCTCGTTTCTTACATACCTTTCCGTCACTGTCCTCGCTGATCCGATAATGATACACCCTTCCCTCATAGCGTAGCGATATAGACCTCTGGCCGGGACTACTTTCACTTTCGCGTACCAAAAAGCTGCCATTTATCCCGCTGCTTAGTAAATATTCCGCAGCATTGCGTGACACTTGTCCATGATACCATGAGAACTTATCGAGACTATTTACAGGGGCTATATAATTACTGGGGACCCATCCTAGCTTGCCAGTCTTGTTTTTACACTCGACCCATTCACTGGTTTTATTGTAGCCCAGAATGTGAACCTGGTCCCCTGGAAGTAAAAAATACACCAGTTTATATATAATTATTTATGTATACCATTTACCTGTTTTTTTTTACATAATCTTGTTTTTTTATGGCAAGATCTGGAAAGTGACAAGTAGGGGGGCGGGGGGAGACCACTTCTAACATAGCATATATCATTCTCACATAATACCAACATATACAGTCTTTTAATTATGAGTATTTTGGGGGGTTTTACAAAATTTTATGAGTTTCTGTGAGATTACAGGTAGATCATATAATTGATATTATACCCATCCTAGCTTTACATTGCAAAAACTCTTTAATAGTTTAAAAACAGTTTCAATCTTTTGTAAAACCTAATGATAACACATTATCAACATGATACAATAAGTGAACATATTTGTCGAATGCTAAAATCTTAAAAAGTCAAAATCTTACCCCCATAATACCTGCATCTAGAGGTGGGCATGAAAGTCATTTATAAATCTCATTGCCCTACTTTAAAATATATATGTTTCTCTGAGCTATGTACTTGGCGGCGCTAATACTTATAGACGTAGGAAATATTACATTTTAGTATACACATAAAACAGAAATATTAGCAAAGGTTTTAAATGTATGAAGTGGGCGATAGGTTTGCCTTTAGCTTTAGGATGTGACGTGACCCAAAACAACAGTAAACAGGTAGATTTAAATATATTTATGAAGAGCTCTTTTTTAGTAGTAAGTGTCAAAGACTATAATTAAAATGAAGAATGTATCATGAAAATAATAAGAAATCCACCCTTAAATCCTTGAGAATTAATAAATTATGAAAAATCTAAAGGAAAAGGGAAATAAAATAGATAAATAAAAGTTTAAGAAGTTGATAAAAATCATAATTTTAACATTTAGACTTGCTGCTGAATATCATTAGGGATTAATCTTGAATTACTTTAGCTGCAATTCACTTGTATGATGTTAAAATTCCTCATGGTGTTATTGGAGGCAATTGACCTTTCCTAATCATAATGAATATAATAAATATATCAACTCCGTAATCTACTGAACTTGAAATTTACTTAGAATCTAGACAGTACTTTAGATAAAAAATCATACAATTAGAAACAGAAATCCTTATTTTTATGATTTTTATCTTTGATTCTATTTTGGTCATGCATGAAATATTTGCACCCATTTTAGTTTCATGATGTAGATGTGTTTTTGTTTGGAGGACTAGACAAAGAACTAATGCAAAGCTCATTCTATAGAGCATACATGATAAACCTATCAAGTTGTAGATTCTGGGGATGATTTTGAAGGTACTGATATAAATCATACAAAATTTATTTAATTCAAGGAAATCTCTAAGTTGATACTTTTTAGATTGTAGAGTCAGGGAAATCTGTAAGCACAATTTCCAGTAGTTTGTTGCCTCCCTAAAAGAGAGCTTCATCTTCCTTTACTGAGAGCAGTAAAACAAAAAAGATGAGAAAGTCTAAAGTGAAGTGAACACCCTATGTCAAAACCATCAAAGGGACAGAAATATTACATATAGCCTCTCTGCCTCAATCAAAAACTATGTACATAAATAAATTACAATATTCCCAAATATAACAAAATACGTTGATACATACAAACATGTAACAGACTGTTATCATGATGTGCACATACTAAAATACCTGACAATATTGCCACTATGACCTCCCCTACATTGAAGCAATCAATTGTGATTTTAGAAATTATCAATTCTCATGATTTTTGGAAAGGTTGCTGATGAGATCTGATTCTGCTTTTTCTTTCGAAAGGACCATTTTTTTGATTTCTATGGGCCATTGATAAAAAGAAAATCATAAATCAAATTTGTTTTCTGAAAAAAAACACACGTTATGACTTTGAATAAATTAAGATAGCAGGGTGGATGTATTGATTAAATAAACAAGAAAAATGTTGTACAAACCTCTAGCCTTCCTGAACACTTTCTCATAAGCACGAATTGGCATTTTATACATGTGTATGTATCATAATCCGATGTAATCCAAATAAAATTCCAACTTCAGGTGTTTTATATATGTCACTATTCCAGGTTTTGATTGTGCTCAGTTAGTTGAATAGTCCAAATGATTTCATGATATCACTTGTTTGATTTGCTAATAACCACAAGTTTAACCACAATAGACTTATAAAATGTATGTAATTGCAGTGTTTGAACACTCCCACATGAACACTGTGCCCCCTCTACCAGCTCAGTACAGTATATATCTAAGTCTAACAACTGATGTTTAAACCCAAATATTATAAAATTAATTAATCATTTGACGACATATAATTATGATAGATCAATTACAGATCCGATGACATTCCGATCCAATTATTACATGTCCTTGCAAACTATGCCAGTCAAAAGTTGATCATACTTTTATTGACATATTTAAGAGTGATTGTATTGTTTAATAATATATAGAGCCACATATTGCGGTTTTTGATTCCTTAATTTCATATAGTTCAAGATAAATGTGTAATTTCATAAATTGTAGAAATGACTCAACAATCTGATTTAGTTTTCATGACACTATCTGACCCCCACTTGATGGATATTCCTCAGATTGTAAGAAATCTTATAGATCAGATTCGATTATCTAATTTTTTACTTCTTAATGTCTGACTAAGATTAGTATAAAAGAAAACAAGGCATTAACATGAAAAATGTCACCACCTGCCATTTGGTACAGACACCAACCGCACAATGCCAAACACCAACCATCCAATGTTTTTGGTGGTGACATAATAAAAACACATACTTGTCTAGGGCAAATAAACCATGGGAAATTATATCAGTTGCTTACGTTGACTCTAAAATTGTAGCATTTATTTACATTATTTTTATGATTGATATGAATTCTACGTCAGCAGGTGACTTATCCCCAAGCTGGTGTTGAGAATGATGATGTTTATATGATATGTACATTGTCTAGATATCTGGCATATAACACATATAGCTATACATATACAGAGAGTAATGATGAAATATGTCCATGACTTGTTAGAAATTGACACTGGTGGGACTTGTTATGACTGGGATGATAAACAGTCAAACACGAATGCCAATGGGACTGACCAAAAAGGTTGTTTTAACAGATGTTAACATTTTGAGGTTTTTAACATGAAATAAAACTTGATAAGTAATGAAATAAGATAGTTCATCATGATTTGTAAAGAATCAAATTCAAGCAAAGGTATACACTTCATGTTATGTATAAGGATCAAGCAATTTCTTCGCTTCATATATTGATATGCTGAGAATAGGAAATAAAAGAATTATAATATGATGGAAACAACCAAAATTGACAAAGATTAAATTAAGCTAATGACTGGAGGTAATCGATAGTTCCTTAAAGTGATTTTTCCATTAGTGGTCGACCAATGCATTACTAGAAACACAATTGGTCCTGTAAGATAAGAGATCTCAAATTGATTCTCGAAATTATAATTACAATCACTTTCAAGAGAATTTATGAATCGTAATTTCCATTTTTGAAGAAAAAGAAGTACAAATGTAGCATACTACGATGTTCTAAACTTAACTATCAATATTACTCCAACACTATGGCACTGGCCTTAAAATATATACAACGTTAATGGATTCTTTTTAATAACCACCTTCTTCTCTCAGGGACCATAAAATGTATGGAAAAACATCAGCAATCACTAGAATGCAAGTATTAACCAAGTATACCATTGTTTGGTCACACCTGTATGTATTATTGCCTTTCTCTATTACTTTGCATCAGGTGTATAATGTTTATGGTCACCTGAGTTCATATCAGGCAGAACGTACTGCAACTGTATGAGTTCATGCATTTATTCATTAAGCCTCTGAACCCCCTGGATCTACCTTTTTTCTATCATACTCCTTGTGGG
The DNA here is from genome assembly GCA_903813345.2 of Owenia fusiformis. Taxonomy (NCBI): domain Eukaryota; kingdom Metazoa; phylum Annelida; class Polychaeta; order Sabellida; family Oweniidae; genus Owenia; species Owenia fusiformis. The sequence goes on from CAIIXF020000006.1 coordinate 8,531,733, forward strand.
AGATATTTGAGAAGGATGGGGAGGGACACAGGGGATTGGCAAATCTATATATTGTTCTATGAACGGTTGTCACTACTGTTAAGTAATAAATTCATTTTATCTATTTTTTATTTATTTATTAGAATGTTGCCAATCTAGATTAAGTTTCCCCGACCCCCATACCCCATGTTTGCCTGAGTCACATTTGCTCCGATTTTCAATACGGTGCCTAGGTGCCTTTTTTTCAAAGATGAATACAATTTTGAACAAAATATTTGATCGACTGGGCAGCGGTTTGAAAATTGGAGTAAATGTGACTAAGACATTACAAGGTATAACTTTAACAAGTGTACATGTAAGTTGATTGTCCCCATCCAGTGTTACTAAGCTTACCTTTGACAAGTGTAAGTTGATTGTCCCCATCCAGTGTTACTAAGCTTACCTTTGACAAGTGTAAGTTGATTGTCCCCATCCAGTGTTACTAAGCTTACCTTTGACAAGTGTAAGTTGATTGTCCCCATCCAGTGTTACTAAGCTTACCTTTGACAAGTGTAAGTTGACTGTCCCCATTCAGTGTTACTAAGCTTACCTTTGACAAGTGTAAGTTGATTGTCCCCATCCAGTGTTACTAAGCTTACCTTTGACAAGTGTAAGTTGATTGTCCCCATCCAGTGTTACTAAGCTTACCTTTGACAAGTGTAAGTTGATTGTCCCCATCCAGTGTTACTAAGCTTACCTTTGACAAGTGTAAGTTGACTGTCCCCATTCAGTGTTACTAAGCTTACCTTTGACAAGTGTAAGTTGATTGTCCCCTAGTGTTACTAAGCTTACCTTTGACAAGTGTAAGTTGATTGTTCCCATCCAGTGTTACTAAGCTTACCTAAGTGTAAGTTGATTGTCCCCATCCAGTGTTACTAAGCTTACCTTTGACAAGTGTAAGTTGATTGTCCCCATTCAGTGTTACTTAGCTTACCTTTGACAAGTGTAAGTTGATTGTCCCCATCCAGTGTTACTAAGCTTACCTTTGACAAGTGTAAGTTGATTGTCCCCATTCAGTGTTACTAAGCTTACCTTTGACAAGTGTAAGTTGACTGTCCCCATTCAGTGTTACTAAGCTTACCTTTGACAAGTGTAAGTTGATTGTCCCCTAGTGTTACTAAGCTTACCTTTGACAAGTGTAAGTTGATTGTTCCCATCCAGTGTTACTAAGCTTACCTAAGTGTAAGTTGATTGTCCCCATCCAGTGTTACTAAGCTTACCTTTGACAAGTGTAAGTTGATTGTCCCCATTCAGTGTTACTAAGCTTACCTTTGACAAGTGTAAGTTGATTGTCCCCATCCAGTGTTACTAAGCTTACCTTTGACAAGTGTAAGTTGATTGTCCCCATTCAGTGTTACTAAGCTTACCTTTGACAAGTGTAAGTTGATTGTCCCCATCCAGTGTTACTAAGCTTACCTTTGACAAGTGTAAGTTGATTGTCCCCACCAGCAGCAAAGTCATAGAGTGCCACAAATAATTCTGGGTCTGGATTTGATTCTTCTGATTGGCCAATTGTTGCAAGGAGGTTTTCACGAGACATCCATCGTGATGCAAGATTGGCATCAAATGGTGTAATTGGTGCGATGGGAAGTGGGCGCCCCTGAACAAGAGCATCTGAAAATACAGAATATAAAACATGAACACTGATTAAGTGAAATAACATTATCAGTCTTGTGTATCGAGCATATGTGTTATACAAAGTAAAATGAAAGCTTGTATTTGTGACCAGTATCATTTTGGACAATAGCATCAATAAACGACATACACCTAATGTATGTATTATGTTTTGTTACAGGTCAAATCACATACAGTAGGATGTGGGTTAAGCTTCAACATATTATATATATATATACCATTACCAACCTGTGTTAAAGACACAGATGAAACAGATAATAATCATATAGAAGAATATAACATATAAAAACAGATGCTATTGAAGATTGCTTCATCGAACATAGCAGACTTGTATAAATAAAGAGAAATCTGAGCAACCTATTATGAGAAATTACCAAGTACGAAAGAGGAAGCGAATGATATCAATATTCAAAATCATAAGAACTCCTAAAATCATTAACTTGGCATATTTTCAAAAATGAAAATGGTAGAGGCTTGGAGATATATTTTTGCACAGTATGAACTTTGTTTTTGTAAACTGGTATCTATATGATAAACTAGGTTACCCAACTGTGATCAAGAAAGCCCAGCAAGATATTCCTGCAAGCATTCATTCATGTTTGATTTCACTTTCAGCAAACAATTCAACCCAATTATCTTCACCAGATCTGGAGGACTTAAAACATATGTGCTCCTGGTAGAGAGTGTAATTAAGGTAGCTAACAGAGAGACTGTTAGAAGAGGAGAGGTATGTAATGACATTGAACTTTGTAACCATGGTAATTGTAAAATTAAGTAACCATGGTGATGGGAGGGCTGGATAATCATGGGAACTGGGGAACAGGATATCCTTATTATATTTTTTTAATTGGATCATGCCTCTATCTATCATAATGGTATGTATTTACTGTTCCTTATTTTTCAGAAGAGGTTGAAACAATCCTGCCAGTATTTGTTACCATTAGATAAACATTCCTGATTTTTTTCGGTTTTAAGATTACTCAAAACAAATATAGTGTTTAAATAACAATGCTAAAAATGAAAATAAGTTATTAATAAGTGGTTTCATGCCAAATGAAATCACCTGTTATTTTGGTTTAGTAGGACCAAGTGACATCTTTCATTCAACAATAAATTCAATAGTTAAAACCCTTACAATTGAATTTGTTAAGCACAGATACTAGTTTTCTGCATGAAAAAAAATCAAAATTCTGCAAATCATTCTGCAAGAAAAAAAGCAAATTCTGCAAGGAGAAAATCGAAATTCTGCACAAATTTTCAAAAAAGTCCAAATTCTGCAATCTTTTAAAACACAAACCTATCGATCGAAAACGGAAACGGAAGTCAGCTACTTTCTAGGTAAGAACTGCGCGTCATTAGTGAACTCGCTTTAGCGAATTTAAACGTGATAGAATGTTAAATTTCACGGTGAATTCGTACTTGTACTCAATAATGATTGATTGTTGGACATAAACAGACACTCTTCAAATACCCCGCAAAGGTAGGAGATCGTAAAATATGTAATTTCTGGAAATTCTGGTAATTCCGCGGGATTTTCATGAAAATCAGGGATTCTGCAAAAAATTGAAGTTTTGTCAAATTCCGTCCACGCCGCGGAATTACGGAATACTAGTATCTATGGTTAAGTGGCAGTGCCTAGTAATTTTGACACATATGTTTGACATTTTAGAGTAAAAAGACTGGTCATATGGTTCCCATTGTTTAACATCTACATGCAGGATTAATATTATCAAGAATAGTGCTTTATGAAGAAGATAAATAAGATATAAAAGAAAACCCCTCTAATTAATCCTTATTCCCCATTCTACCAAAAGTGCTACATATAAGGTATTTATTATTCCTTAGAGAGATACTAGAAACATAACAGAGAAATCTTACATATAAGAAAATTTGATCATTACATGATTATGTTCAAATTCTCCACTCTGCACTCATTCTGTTCTACAGTGTTTGAAGCAGCTGTTGAGTCTTGGAGCAAGTCTATGCTTTCATCAGACAGAAGGTTATATGTATCCACACTGTTACATGGTGCAAGGTACTCTTCCCAAGAGCGAATAAATATCATATCCACTCTTTCTTTTTAATCTTAAATGTTATCTAACTTATTTCTACTGGGAGATTTTCCTTTTAGGCCAAAATGATGCCTCTTGGGCCATACTTTCTAAAATAGGCCTCACTTTTGAGAAAATGGGCTCTCTTAAAAGTCATGCTTCAATTTTTTTTGAAAATATATGACAGCTTACTCAAACAAAAAGCAGCCCTCGGTTATTTCTAAAAAAATTCAGCCCTACCCATGTCAATTTCCTGATCCTCAGTCGCTGTTTACTTAACAATTAAACTTGAGATTATGTGAACCATTTCTGCCTCATACACTTAATTTCATATCTAAGAGCTAGGTTGCATCAAATCTGCAAATCACCTGTAGTAGTAAGAGGAATGATTAGAATCTGATAGTGATTCAGAGTACAAACAGGTTATAACAACCGGGGAGGGCATGATGATTTGTTGAGGTAAGGTAAATAAGCAGATGTAACCCAGAATAAACAAGTAAGACTTGGTGCAAACAACAAGATTGTGTCTTCCTACAAGATAACTGCTTCCCTACAAGATAACCCTAACTCCTGTGTGCATCTTCTACGCAGTTTTTATATTTTAAAAACATGGAGAACATAGTTCAGACAAATAAATCGGGAAGAATAAATTAAATGGGTAATATTGCATTTATTAGGGAATCATGTATCTAGGGTCTAAATTTTATTGAGGCCAAAATAAGGGTTGCCTAAAATCCAACTGATACTACATGTTGATCTGGGAATGCATTAGTAGGCTTTGTTGGAAAGGGGGGACATTTTGAAAATAAAACCTGAGGTAAAGATTCTAAATACAGGTAGGGGGCATCTTGATTCACAAGGTTTCGGTTACTCAAACCTCAACCACCTTAAAAATCAATGTTACAGGACTCAACAAGGAAGCTTAATAATAAGCATTATCTCAAATAAAAATCAAATCAAAATCCCATTTGTGAACTTAACATATCAGGGTGAAATACACAATATGTAAAGCCAGACAGAAGCATTCAAAAATACTCTTAATAAAACCCATCTCTTGATTTGATATCTACTTGTTACAACATGTCTTGGATTAGTTTAGATCAACAAGAAAAATGTACCCTGACAGCTTTCTGTCTTCAGATAATATATAGAACTGCACCTAAATATACCTAGAAGCAATTTCTACTTCATAAACACAGGCATACCAAGGGGTGCTATCCCAACTTTTTATAATTGAAGAAAAATTGATTTCACTTCAGTTGATTCAGAAACTTATCTCTCCTTTAAATAACAATTCAAAGATGCTGATTTTTATAAAATACACTCTGTCAGAGAATAAAATCAACATTTAACAAAACAACCCCATTATGTACACCCCACCCCCAAACAAAATCAACTTTATGTTCCTTGAATGTTGATATTTGGGCAGCATCCCCAAAGCTGTTCTCTGTCAATGATGATAACAGAAAAGAAAACATTTTTCTACAAGTGGCAGTAGTTAGGAACCTGAGCCTGCATAGGGGTCAAAGTTTCATTAAGAAGTTGATTAACTTTTGAACCAAGTAGTATATGTCATTCAGAATGAGACAAACATCTGTCTACAAACATCTTCAGGAATCTTCATATGCTCTGTCTGGGTTAGTCTATCAGCCAAAGCAAATACTATATTCTTTGGTGTACTAGTTTGGGGTTTGATCCCAGACTATCAAGCATACAGACACTAAGGTTATATAATACTGGCCTATGCCTATCATCTAAATCTCATTATACATCATAAGAAAGGAACTTGCCTGCAAAATTAGTTTGTTTGTTTATTTGATTGTTTGTTTAGTTGTTTATTTGTTTGTTATAAGAGGCAAAGTAGCATCAAGAAGCACACATACCTTTAACATACCATACCATGCAACAATTTATACATAAGTACATTTATGAAATGAAAATGTGAATTCTCTGTAAGAAAGTTATGCACAACCTCATACTCAGCTGACCCGGTTTTAATGTGTGCAAAGTAGTGCAAAGATAACCAAATTAATTCTATACTCTGTACAGATATATTCCTAAAAACAATCAGTGCTTACAAGGATATGATAAATTAGTCAACTGGGAACAGGGTCTAACTATGAGCTTATTACAATGACTCATACTGCCAGTACTGACAGTAACACTAGAATGGCTGCAGATCTAATGTTTTAGAGATGTCATGATGTCAACAAAACAGCAATAAGTTACACTTGTGACTAGCTGACTAGGATTGTGTGTGGATCCCAGTTAAAAGATATAGTATCAGCAGAAACATGTAATAAGCTAAGAATGTCATGCATGTACCATCCTAATTCACCAGAAACCAAATCTTCATTTTTTAATTCTGAGCTGATAAAAAATCTTAACCCAGCAAGTAAAATATATAACAATAGTTACAATAACAAGAATATCAAAATACTTCAAGATAAGTACATGAAATAAATTAAGTACAATTTTATATATAAAATATGTCATAGACAAGTATGTCAAATATTTTATAAACAAGTACTTTAACATATATGATCGAAATTCACTTATTTAACATGGGCTTAGAGGGAATGCCTCATTCACTGTCAGATGAGACATACCACACATTACCAATGTTTAGACACCATGCAATTGCATAATGCCCTGGACTAAATGTCTGTACACATTCTACATTTACAATGGTCCCCACCAGATTATAAAGACTTTACGTTACGTTTTGTTATGTTATTGTGCGTTGTTTTAATAACTAAAATTGAAAAATCATTTTAAAACAAAAGTATAAATAAAACCAAAATTATTCCTTTCTATACCAACATCATAGTGTAACAAAGGTTTGATTGTTACAAAGGTCGAATTGTTACAATATTTTGTCTTGCATGTTGATTTAGATCAAGTATGAGCAAATGCCTGGGAGTTAATATTCAAATCTAAAACCAGGAACTACAAATACATCATTTAATCTTCGCCAAGGGGCCAACTCACTCAACAATAGTCTATAATTATAAAACAATCATGAGGAAAAAACGAAAATAGCAGTGATTCAGTAAAATCATAATGATGCTCAAAACGTCAACAAAGAGAAAGTTTATTTGAATGGTATTACCCCAATCTGTGATTCACAGAAAGGGTCATTTTGACATAGCAATTATTTAAGACCCCTTCTACTTAGAACAAATACAAAGACATCAGGTGATATTACACAGAATACTGTAACATCAATGACAGCTCGGATTGATATTAAAAATCAATTAATTGTTTTAATATTGATAGGAACAATGTGCATCCCAGGAATTTATTATATATTTACTCATATTTGTATTCAAGTTATAGTTTATACACGAGCAAATCCATGCATATGTTCTCCTATTTATAAGACAGACCATGGGTTTAAACCATAAAATTATTCCTAAAATAACACCATGGGTCCACATTAATTAAATGTTAGGTTATTTCTTCAGAACTTTAGATGGTAGTACCATTCTCCATCCACCCCCCCCCCCCCCCTAGAAATATATATGGAGGGAGGGGGTAATATAAGCAGAACGATCCATCATAGTAATCTATACGACTGCATTAAATGAGACAACAAGTCCACAAAATCTTTTAGCAAAACCTCTCTAGTGGATCAGTTTTGTATTTAGGTATGTCACACAGTAAAGGAAATTTTGTATATGATGACAGCAAAGTTGACCATCATTGTAAACCATTTCATCCCATTGATCTTCAGACTTGAGATGCAGATGCAATGCAAGTCTCGCATACAAATCATAAAATTCATTAGCACTAGTGCTTGCAACGGTAATGGATCTCACTGCCGGTAAATTTCACCTCCATTACCTTACCGTTACCGATAATCGTTGATACTGATAATGTTCCTAAAATCCCGGGGAAAAACCTGAAAGTGAAACTAAAATATTTGGAAAAATCCTTAACGAAGCCGATTTCTCAGCTTGATTTCCCGCTCACATCAACTAAAGTGGATATATTGTATCATCGTGTATCTCGTGTGTGATTGTGTATCGTTTGGAAGTCTTTGAATGATAATATAGAGTGAATTCGATCAAAATTGATCAAACTATTTGTGTTTGTTTTTACTTCACCGAAATATCACGTCACGTGATTTGTTAATCTCACGGCACGGGAGATGATTGACAGAAGTGGGTGGGGTTTTGCTTATCCTCCCGCCTTTTACGAATGCTTTGCAGTTGATTGACAGATTAGCTCTTCAAATGTGGAGATTGAAATATACATGATTGATAAAATATTCTTAAACGAACATTGTTTCGTAAATTTGACAATAGATCGCAATGCCAATCATCATGTTGCAGCAGCATGGCGATTATCGGCAATGGATTTCATTACCGGCAATTGAGAGTATCTACTGCCGCTGCCGACAACCCGGCATTACCGTAAGGCACTAATTAGCACCCTGTCAATCTTGCAACTGGATTGCCTGATAAATAATCTCACATCTTCCAGGCCTGTATACAGGACTAAAACAGTAATATCGGATGAGTATCAGAATGCCAGTTGACTTATCAACCAACAACTGAATCCCCTTGGTCATATAACATGATCCCCTTGCACTCACCTCACACAGTGTATGGATATGTAACAGAAGACATTTGATACCTGCCACTTAATTATTCTAACATCATTCATTAAATGAATGGTCATCTATGTTGGCACTGCCCATATTGTTTCCCTTGGGTGCCTTTGTTACACCCCTAGCCTTGGGGAGAACATTGTTATTCAGTTTACAAACATACCATATTGTTCAGAAATGCCATATCTTATAATGTTATCATTTGTCTGATATTTTCTATGATGCACACAGATGATCATGATCATGATAGAGTTGTAGGAGACATAATGTCACATCCAGACAAATATTCTGGCTCTTATTCTCTCTTCCCCTGCCACTGAATTGAAAAGAGGGTGAGATATTCTCAGACTAACAAATTCTGTAGACACTGAAGTAAACAATGTTACACTGGACCATTTAACACCAATAAAAAACTTTTCATCTCCCAAGAAAGAGGAGACACACTCCTTGGATACTGATCTTTGATAGGCATCACTTTTAATAGGCATCATCTACAAGGATGTTGACTGTAGACCACCATCACCCTGTGAAGCACCATCAACATCTAGTATCTAGTGCAGTCCACAATAATAGATCAAGAAATCCAGATCTGCTATTTCAGTACTGAGTCTTCATTGATTTTCTTTGGAATGAAATACTGAGATACTAATAGGCAAGTTGAATACTCAAAATCAAAACTACTAATGCAACGGTCAAGATTTGCAACGGTCAAGACTTGCGCATCTTTGCATGCTCGGTCTTCACTGTGACCGATGGGAGTCGAGTGAACGAAGATGAATTTACGTATATATATATGGGTCTTTCTACAGGTTCTAAAAAGGTCCATGGTACATATAGCAACGCACTGATGACAGCACTTCAAGATAGATAAAGTTAAACCTTCCATGCAGCCTTGAATTATTCTTATGTATGTAAGAAAGGGGTGCAATAATTAGAACCTGCAACCTGTAATTGGGTTAAAAGCAAACAATAACAGTGAGTAGACAGATAAGATTAGGCTTCCTCAAAATTGATCAGGTTCACTCTATACACACACCATACACTGACTGCATATTCTCTCTATAAACACTGGTATACAATACAGGGTGCTCCTATGTTGCTCAGGGACAATAGATAGACAAAACACAAACTTGGAAAGAAGCCTATAAGAATAAGATCAACAGTGTTCACATATTTTATCATTCCATCAACAGATTTTTATTTCCAATTTAACTTTTAGAATTCATTCCCATGTTAAAAATCTGTTTCAGATGTTCTTGGTGTTATAAGGGAGGGTTATCTTTAAAAGACAGAATAATATTCTAACTTGTGGAACATATGGTTTCAGGGTAGACAGCATTCAGTGTCTGAGAGGGGGGGGGGTTATTATCAATTACCTATATAATCGCTGTATCAGTCCATACCCTTATTACTACACATGAACCATAAAAAACTATAGTCTGTTAATAGTATGTAATAACAAAGAACATTGAAAATATGGCAACCACACTATGTCTGTATGAAATAACACCTGAATGGTTCAACTAAGTCTACTGTCCAGATGGGAAGTAGAGCATCTTTTTTATACCAGAACTTACCCAAACTTAAAAATCTCTCCATTAATGTGTATCTAACTCATTTCCCCCTTATTTCAATGAAATATCCTATTTTAATGTATTTCGATACAATCTACAATACTGACAATATGTCTTTAGTATTTTTTATTGCTGATCCTCCCTTTCTCTCTCTCGCCTATCAAGATTATTTGTACAGGGCAGAGGGTAAGTAAAGGTATACTAGCAGACCATGGTGAGATGGTTAACCACAAATGTCTAAAAGTTTTCAATATACTTATAGTATATATCATAACTAGAAACCTCAAGGATGATTTCACCAGTAAAGCTTGCATATTCCTGTGAAATACTTGAAAAATAACTCATCAGATCAAAATTACAAACACTACATGCCTATTAAATTTTGTCTAATTCTTCTTGATAAAATTTGAAAGGACTGCTTTATTTTTGGCATTTCTAAATAATACAGAGTGCTGACTTCATGCCTCGATGATTTATTTCTTGCCAATTTTATTCTTTTCCACTATATTTTCGTTTGAAAACATGACAGCCAAACCATTTTTCTCATAGTATTTTTTATAGTCTCAGAGATATTATGTATCCAACATGTCTAATATTTGGTCATGCCTCAATGATTAATTTCTTGCTAATTTCATTCTTTTCCAGTATATTTTCGTTTTTCTCATAGTATTTTTTATAGTCTCAGAGATATTATATATCCAACATGTCTAATATTTGGCCTATGACACACGAGATCTGCCCCCAAGCTGAGGGCACTTTGACATCAAGGCAAAATAAACTGGTTTTAGCATCTTTATCCAAGAGAACTAGAGTGCAAAGGTGAAGGTATCTAGGTGCCTAAAATGTGGTTAAAACTTATATGTATAAAAGGATTCTTCCCCATGTGAATCTAATAATATTTTAGAGAAAACATTTTTCAAGGCAAAAAGATCTGCATAAAAAAACTTTGTTTCTTTAATCAGTACTACTAGGCTCCAGGTCCAAGAATAGAAAACCAGTAGCAGTAGTAGCAAATGACACAATCGAGAAACTAGAATTGTTTCATTTGAGATTAAAAGTCCTAGAAGTCTACTCAACTCTGTATGTTATTTCATTCACAACTTGATTGATTAGTCTGTCTTGCTTTAATACGAATGCATAGGAATAATCATGATTTGCTTTATAATCAGGTCTTCTAGATAAGAACACTTCACATTCATATTTTTCAAGATGTCTTGAATTTCTTTATAGTGCTTATACACAGGAAGGGCATATCTTCACTCTTCAAAACCCCTTGAACACCCAGAGTGATGGATAAAAGTTATATCCATCAAATAATATCTCAGCAAAATGAGTTTAACTAAATGACAAATTGTGTTCAATTAACACAAAGCATGTATTTAAATGTGTGGAATTTTTGTAACATTGTATATTTAGATAGAAGTATGGCAAAACTAGTAAAAATGATCTGGTATTCAGGAGGTCAATTCTCATTCAGTAACAGCCTAGAGAATTATTTACAAGAGAGACATCAACTGTGAGAGCTACTGTCTATTATTAGATGAGTGGTCAGCTATCATTTAACCCAGAGGTGAGTAGTTTTTACTAAATGAAGCTCTCTATTAAAGATAATACCCAACCCTGGAAAGGGTAGCGGTTAGTGTAGACAGACACTAACATGTAGTCTTGCTTAAAAGACCCTGTACCCCCCCCCTTTATCCTTCTCTCTATTATCCTTTATTACAAAAAGAGTTGTGATATTAGTATCAGAATTAAGCCATACTCTAAAAATCACTATTATGAGAGACATATCCAGCCATTATTTAAAATGGTTCAGTGCATTTAATGGATTTCATGAGGCGCGCTAAGAAATTCATTAACTACCTATACCCTTATGGTCTGTTTCCTCCAGAAAAACTTAAAAAATAGAACCAGATGAATTTGCAGATTCCCCAAACATACAGACATGACAGATAATCAGCCCCAGACAAACAATGTCAAAGATTCAGAAGATGAACAAAAGAGTATGCTTTAATCCCCTCCCAAGTCATTCTGCCCCCCCCCCATTTCATCCATCACATTAATCTCTATAACACACTTAAAGAAACATAGAATTGACAACAGATTTGATACAAGATGTAGAGTCTATTTTACCAAACTACTCAGCTTAATCACAGTGAAAATGTATAATAAGAAAGACTGATATTTCACCAGAGACCAAGATCTAATTTATCGCATTTTCCACACTAAATTGCATAAAGTCTTGCAGTGGCTTATCATAACTCAGCAAAACAAAATATGTAAAATCATTTTTCATCATAGCAGTGATTAGTTACTCAAGTCTGCAAGAGTACATATGAATAATGATATAAGAGGGGCTACTCAAATCGGTATGATTTGATATCACCATGGAAAGTGAAACTCAAGTCTGCATGCAAGTGTTGATATAATGATGGAGAAGGGTTACTCAAGTCTGCAAGAGTTGACATTATGATGAAGAAAGGCTACTCAAGTCTGTAAGTGTTGATATAATGATGGAGAAGGGTTACTCAAGTCTGCAAGAGTTGACATTATGATGAAGAAAGGCTACTCAAGTCTGTAAGGGTTGATATAATGATGGAGAAGGGTTACTCAAGTCTGCAAGAGTTGACATTATGATGAAGAAGCCCTTAAGAAAAAAGCCATGGTAACCATGGTATCCCATGGTGCACCCATGGTAATCCATGGTTTTCCTTGCAAATTCATGGTTTTTCATGTTATTTTCCATGGAAATTCATGGACGCCCATGGTAATCTTCCATGGATATTTACCATGATTTTCAGTTGTAATTAGTGGTTTGGTAATTGGTTTTTAATGGATGTGTCATTGTTTTTACCATGACACATGGAGACGAAAATCAACAAATTTACCAAAATCTCCAAAATGAATGTTTTGATGATATATCCCAGTTGGACTTATCATTGAAAAAAGGTTGGACATTTCATTTTTTAGGTTTAGCAAGAACATTCATTGAATGTTAAACTCAGCTTCCTTGCAAATGCAGTTAATGCAGCACAGAGTAGGCCACAAGATTTCAAAGACAATTGTGCAAAGGGCTTTTGTGTAGATCAAGACTAGATAGAAATTTCTAGCCCAAGCTCTGTTTTGTTTCAATACTTTCTTTAATTTTCAGTTTTAAAAATCAATATGAAATAATTAAATAATATATAACTCATTTTCATGAATTACATTTCATACATTTGAGAACACAATCAAAAACCATGGTTTCTTTCTTTGAAGTTGAGGAAACTGCAATCAAAAGCCATGGAAGTCGGTTGATTGCAATCGAAAGCCATGCTTTTCCATGGTCATTTCTTTGATGTTTCGGAAAGTGCTATCAAAAGCCATGGTTTTCCATGGTTTTTCTTTTGATCTTTTGAAAGTCCATGGTTTTCCATGGACTATTTGTTTGGTCTTTTGGATGCAGAAAAAAGAATAATGCCTTATGTTTCTAAATGAACTTCTCCAAATTAAGTCCCATTTAACCTTTATAAGCATATTATCTGAAAAATTCCACAGAAATGAATATACTTTTTCAGAATTTTGATGTAAGAATATTATATTTAATCCATTTAAAAAGAAGTTGCATGAAGGAGGGGGGGGGGGGGGGTGAACAACACCATGTGGCTTAAAACATGAAACATAGTATAAGTAATAAAAATTGATTTGTCTTTGAATCGGAATATATAATCATTTGCATAATTTTTAAATATTTGGTTGCCATTATTCTATGTTAATTAGGTGTCTTAACTCTCAAATTAATGTTAAAAAATTAATCTCTTTGCAACAGATTATAATAGTTCATTTGCATAATTCTTAGATATTCTGATCTTAATTATTATTATATGTGATAATCTTACTCTTTCTCTTCAGTAATTATTACTGTCTGTGAGTGTAGACAGTGCAAGTCAAAAACTCATTGTTGATCAAATAAAGCCAAATAGGATTTACTCCAAGTAAAAATGTTTATTCAGTCTGCAATAAAGGAATCCGGTGAGCTAATTTTATCACTTATTTTGTCTTTTTTTACATTAGTGCCAAAGTTAAATGATAGCAAATCCCAGCAAACAAATTATTACTTGTAATTGTGGGGTCAAATCATCAATTAAAAAAATATTAAGTAAAAAGTTCTTTGTCATATGACACTATGTACAGAATGTACTAAACAAATATTCAGATTGTAAAAACATAGTTGTATTTCAGGCCTGAAACCAGCTTTTGTCAAGAAGGTTGACTTTTTCAAAATTTTGAGGGGGGGGGGCGTCATATTCTTCTCTCTATGATTAGTCTCAATCCAGCTTGGATTCATTTTTTAAAATATTGATTCAATTTTGAAGATTTTGGTAAAAACAAAACCTGCCAAAATTGTTGATTTTACAACCCAAGTGTCATGATAAAAACATGGCATGTCCATGAAAAAACAATTACCAAACCACTAATTACCATGGAAAATCATGGTAAATATCCATGGAAGATTACCATGAGTGTCCATGAATTTCCATGGAAAATACCATGAAAAACCATGAATTTACATGGAAAACCATGAATTACCATGGACGCACCATGGAATACCATGGTTACCATGGCTTTTTTCTTAAGGGAAGGCTACTCAAGTCTGCAAGTGTTGATATAATGATGGAGAAGGGCTACTCAAGTCTGCAAGAGTACATATAAATAATGATATAAGAGGGGCTACTCAAATCTGTACGATTTGATATCTCTATGGAAAATGATACTCAAGTCTGCAAGTGTTGGCATAATGCTGGAGAAGGGTTACTCAAGTCTGCAAGACAATGTGAGGAGGTTGCTCAACAAATCAGTAAGAGAAACCAGATTCACAATGTATAGTTTTCTTAATTATTTCCAGGTAACTACACATTGTACAACCCTTAAAGTAAGTAGCAAATGCAACATGGAAAAAACATTTGATTATACTACATATTCACAAGCATCGATTGTCAGAATATTCAATCAAGCATACATGCAAGAACATCAGATTGCCATGTGGAAAAGAAAGAGAAAAATTCCCTTGGCAATGGTCGAGTTTTATAAGGTACCTTCTAAAAGGTTTTGTGCCAAATCAGGCGATCTTTGTTATTCTAACTGAAAATAGAAAGTCTGATAGAATATAGAAGACTGATAGTCTCATAGATGGTAAAGTTCGGATCACTTCATATTAGAGTTCCTCATGCGAAGTCAATGATCGCAATGATTCAATAGAAAAGTTGTAAACTGTAGGGAAATCAATAAGCTTGGCAGCATCATTACTCTTCCCTTCTACAGTTCCTTGAGATATTATAACTTCATCATAAGAGGTTAGAAGTTCAGATATAGTGCATAGTGCACTGCAATCTATTATGGTGCTTTGTTCAGGTTAATGTCTTACTGGAAAGAAAACAAGACTTAAACTACCAGGTTTTTGACACTGTGTGTTTTTTTTAATCAAAATGCTTGGATGGTTCTTATGATTATCCCATTGCAAGGTTTTGTATTATATTTTTACACTGCAAGGATCTCAAGATCAAATTTTCACACTTAAAGGTTCTAAAGATCAAATTTTCACATTAAAAGGTTCTAAAGATCAAATTTTCACACTAAAAGGTTCTGAAGATCAGATATTTTATACTGCAATGTTCTCAGATCACATTTTTACAGTGTATGGTTCTAAGGATCATATATTGATAATATTGCATGGTTCTGAAGATCAGATTTTCACACTGAAAGTTTCTGAATTTCAGAATTAGATCATCCCACTGTTTTGTTCTGGTGATGAGATTTTTCACACTGCAAAGTTCTGAAGATCAGATTTTCAGACTCTGAGATACAAAAGATTGGATTTTCAAACTGCAAAGTTCTGAAGATCACATTTTCAGACTCTGAGATACAAAAGATTGGATTTTCAAACTGCAAAGTTCTGAAGATCAGATTTTCAGACTCTGAGATACAAAAGATTGGATTTTCAAACTGCAAGGTTCTGAAGATCAATTTTTCAGACTCTGAGATACAAAAGATTGGATTTTCAAACTGCAAAGTTCTGAAGATCACATTTTCAGACTCTGAGATACAAAAGATTGGATTTTCAAACTGCAAAGTTCTGAAGATCAGATTTTCAGACTCTGAGATACAAAAGATTAGATTTTCAAACTGCAAGGTTCTGAAGATCAATTTTTCAGACTTTGAGATACAAAAGATTGGATTTTCAAACTGCAAAGTTCTGAAGATCACATTTTCAGACTCTGAGATACAAAAGATTGGATTTTCAAACTGCAAACTGCAAAGTTCTGAAGATCACATTTTCAGACTCTGAGAAACAAAAGATTGGATTTTCAAACTGCAAAGTTCTGAAGATCAAATTTTCATACTATGAGATACAAAAGATTGGATTTTCAAACTGCAAGGTTCTGAAGAGCAGACTTTTGTAATGGAGGTTCGTAACATCCTAAGTACAATGTTCTCAGATCAGCACATAATAGTATAGATCTATGGAATTCTGAAGAGGAATGAAATATGCAAGAGAACATGCTAGAGCACTAAATACTTACATAACATGTTTGAAAATAGTTATCAGAGCTTACATTCTAATTTAACAGGAGGGAATGAATTGAATTTCACACTAGAAATGTTAAATCTGCCTGCAGATAAAACATCATGTTACCCACACTTTTCAACTGAAATGGTGGGTGTAAAATAATGACAAAATATTAAAAGCTGGATAAAAAGCTGAGACTGCATACTTAATTCTACAAATTGCGAAAAACAGTTAGGGATAGGTAAATCATGTTGGTGATAGGATTGGAACGGGAAAAGAGTGATATTTGTAGCAGGGGGTGTATATAGGGAAGATCATTACAAAATAATGTTATGTCTAGGGGAAATGGAGTGTCAGTTAATTCTGATTATATTAGATGCTTAATCAGCATTTTAATATTTGCACAAAATACAATGGATCATCCAGGTGATGCCACAGTTGTAGTAGCCACATTAACTTTATTCCATTATTTCCAAAAGGAGAAGCTTCTCAGCTCAATGCCATGCTCTTCATACCATTTACCTTATACCCTCTATCTCTATAGTTTGGATTAATACAACTGGAGCATTTCTTGGTTCATTTTTACTTTTTCAAAAATGTTCTTATAAAAATACATGTTTAGATATACTGGTTTCAATTTTCAAGAATCACACAAAATTCCTAGATACGAGTAAGACTCCAGAGTTTGAATAACTACTGTATATGTAAGACAACAATACATAAGTTTTCAGTTTGCGATAAAAACAAATATCAAATGATTATTTCTGAGTGCAGTGACTATAAAAACAAATACTCAACACACATGAGGCTTTCCAGCATATGAGAGAATTTCTCTGCTATCAAATTAATAAGCATTCTCTCCCGGAGAACAATGCAATGTTATCATATTCAGGCTGAGCTCTGGCCTGGAGAGATAAGTCCATTAGGGCTATTAGTGATAAATCCTGCCTTGCAGATATACATCAACCAGAACAGCAGTATACAGTAATGTATGACAGTGTCACAGTCCAGCATATCTATATCCTTTCCAATATAGTAAAACCTATGAAGTACAGTAGAACATCCCCACAAGTAGAATATGATGCACATTAGTGCCAAAGGGAAAGAACCAAAAATTATTACAGAACTCAGCAAGAAAAAGAAAACATCTAAGAGTACATCTGCAGTACATCAAAAGTAAAACAAACCCCAAGTATCCCAATACACTATGGGAAAATTATTACCTTTTGAAGTCGAGGCCTAATATTAGCCGGCAGGAAAAAACATTCATACAATAGCTGAAAAACATAATTAGAATGAAATATCTCATGAAAAGATTTCGAGAAACATTTTGTATCAAAAATGGTCAAATCTGACTTGGCTTGTTTGTTTAATGATATATGAAGGCAGAAGTACATAAAATGTAACTAAAAATGTAGAATCATTAACTGTAATCATTATAATGAGCTGACCAACCAGGATGTATGTAGGATAAATGACAGGACAGCCTTAGACCATATCATATCATATCATATCATATCATATCATATCATATCATATGAGGCTTCTACCTTCTTACTTCTGACACTCCTGACATATTCCAAGAATTCTGACATATCCATAACCTTTAGTGTAGGAGCCTGGACCATTTGGGATAGTATATGAAGCACCCTTTTACAGTTTAAGGAAAATCAGATAATGATCAGATTATACTGATGTCCTATGAGAGGAGATAGTTTATGGTTACCATAACTCTTGAAATAGATATTTAAGTCCTCTATTGTTCAGGATATAATAGTGTACAGAAAATGTTAGAGTGTACATGTACATCGATTTCTTTCTACAAACTATATAATATACCATTTTCTTCGCTTCTAATCTGATCTGACTCTAATATTTAAAAACTTTGTGTCGCTCTGTTTTTGGCCATCAGAATTCATAGCATACAATAAAATAGCAATCTAGTCAGGTTTACAGTGCCAAATATTGCAACAAATTGGAGTCTAAATATTTATATATCCCACATAATACATCCTATATTTGCAGATTGATTACAAAGTAAAGCTGCCAAAATTCAATGATGATTCAATTGGTAATAAATATGGTAATTTTGTGGGCCACTCAAAACCTCTCTACATGGAACACTTTAAATGAACAAAATCCCATTGACTTACATGTTATAGGGCTCAATATAATGGACATCTGAGGAACACTTTTGGGTGATACAGAGGATATTCAATATGGTATTACTATATACATAGAAGTACATATACAGTATAGTAGCTTACAACATCATCTTGGTTCACCTCCTTCAGGGACAATATGAAATACAAAAGAGAGGTCAAGATAATAAATATTTAAATGATAACTAATATATACTTCCTAAATCTACAAATGGAAGTGATACATCAAACAAAACAATACACTTTGACAAATGAATTCAGGTTATTTGAAAGACTGTAGATACCAAATAGTCAAAGAACATCAAAAGTGTACTGTTATCTGAATAATATAAACAGCGCTTGCATTAGGCTCTGAAAAATGTGTGTCCCAATGAAGGAAAATTTTTTAAAAAGTGAGTCCCGACCGAAAAAAGTGTGTCCTCCAATATATAAGCTAAATTAGCTAAATTAGCTATAATGGGCTATTTTGGAATGTGCATGACTTGATCTTACATGTCTTATGTGTTTTCAAAATGTTGCCATTCGTGCCCTGTGATTTAAACATGTTCTTTATATTCAATTCACTTATGTTATGTAACCTCCAGCCTGTTATAGTAAGTACTATTATACTGTGATTATCTTTATACTTGCTGTTTGCACTGAACAACTGCTTGAAAAAATAGGAACATTTTTTTAGTATGAATTTGTCTGACGCTCAGTAATTTAGTGTATCACTACATTTTCTACATGATCAGAATCCTCTGATTTATATCATAAATTAGACCATTTTGACGTTATATAATCACAAATAGACTACTCCACCTGGATAAGTATGCATCATTTGTACAATTGAACTCATTTTGAAGGTTTTATATCAGCTTTTCAGTGAGAAAAATATGTCACATGCAAACTGATAACCTATTATCGCCCATTACAATAGTTCGTTTTTCTGCATTCTTTTTCTTTTTTACTCAAAATAAAGTTGTAAATCTCACATATTTTGATCTTAATATACACCTCAAAGAAGTCAAACATGATCAACTATTGAGATTTTCAAGATTTTCAAAAATGTTCAAAGTTTTGACTCAATTTTTTTTCCGTCCCAAAAACGGAAATATTTTTTATTTTTCCGTCCTACAATTTTTTTTTGCGTCACTTACATGTAAGGGACGCCGTTAATGCAAGCCCTGTATAAATAATCAATTACTTACAATTGTTAAAATACACTTTCAATACTGATTTTACCTTATCCACCCTATGCAGACAAAGCCTGTGGGAAATATTGGGTGCGGCGCAAATGAGCGGAGGGTGCGGAGCTAACGGTCATTTTTGAATTTAAAATTGGGATATTTCTGAAACTAAGCCGTTTTGGGACTTCAAATATACCAAGATATGTGTATTTGACACCAAATATCAATAAAATTGTGAAAATAGTAGTGCAATTCATTTTATAGCGACGCAGTATGCCTTAAACATTTCCCAGACCTATATATTTTGAGACTATCCTTTTAATACTGCGTCCACAGCATTCATAAAAAATGGTGTTCAAGATACACTACCCATGCAAATTATTTTTGCATCTTGGAAGCCAGGCAGTATCTGTGTGATTTTATAAAAATTCGGAAATGTTCTTCAGATATGAGCCCCTCTAAATATTGGGTGCGGAGCTACGTTTATGGAGCTGCTCCGCACCCAATATTTAGAGGGGGCTCATATCTGAAAAACATTTCCGAATTTTTATAAAATCACACAGATACTGCCTGGCTTCCAAGATGCAAAAATAATTTGTATAGATAGTGCACCTTGAACACCATTTTTTATGAATGCTGGGGACTCAGTATTAAAAGGATAATTTCAAAATATATAGGTCTGGGAAAGGTTTTAGGCACACTGCGTCGCTATAGAATGAATTGCGCTACTATTTTCACAATTGTATTGATATTTGGTGTCAAATACACATATCTTGGTATATTTGAAGTCCCAAAACGGCTTAGTTTCAGAAATATCCCAAATTTAAATTCAAAAATAACCGTTAGCTCCGCACCCTCCGCTCATTTGCTCCACACCCAATATTTCCCACAGGCTCTGTCTGCATAGGGTGTTATCATCTTGTATTAAATGTTACACAATAAAATAAGCATAGACAATCCTCCACAATAAGATAACATACAAACAAGTTTTAAAACCTTGATGTCTCATGTCAATCATGTTTAGGAATGAAGATTGATTAATTAGATGTAGCTGTTTTACTGAGGACAATCTTTACAAAGGATGGAGAGAGACTGCCTTCAGGCAATACCAAATCTAAATTTCAAAAGTATTTAGGTTTAACTATTTGAGACCAATCTATCATAGAGTGACTCAGATTTGAGTATTAAGAAAGAAATCAAATTGTGTAGGTGATACAAGAATTTTATGATGTTTGAGGGTTCATAATTTTTGTGTTTCTTTATTTATGTGTTTTTAAATTTGCTAACTTATAATTTAGAAGGGAGTATCTATTTTTACTCTTACTCTTTTAAAGCTTTACAATGATAGACTCTAATGATAATTAATACAGGACAATAACAAAATAATCCCCCCTCATTCTTACTCTACAGTATACATAACCGAACATTACAGGATGAATCATAAAATTAATAACAAAAACAACACAAGCCACCAATTTATATCAATGATCATTCAATACTGAACTCATGTCACAGACTTAGTCATAAACCAAACCATAATAGCTTTAAAATAATATGACACGTGTGATATTTTTTCTTATAAATGATATTGTTGCGTTTCTATGGAATACAATACCTGAAAATGCACTCAATATTGGATAAGGCATTAAAGGGAATTCCAACTGAAAAATCAAGCGAAATTGTCGTTCTGATACCCCTATACAGTCTAACCTGGCATCAATTTTAAATTAGCTTTATTGATTTATAGAACATGAATAAATGGAATGAATGAAAATAAAAGCTGCAACTATACAGTTGTAATTTGTTGGTTTGTACCTAAGATTAATGGAATGAATGTTATGGTTTGGTTGGAATGAAACTGGCTATAATCTAATTAAACCCTTGTCAAATTTTGTAATAAATTCATCTAGTATTATAGGAGATACTAGTGAATATTTGAAGCTATTCCTCCTGAAGCTCTCTGTACAAATCCTGTAGTCTAGACTCAAATCCCTTTCAGATAGATAATTTGATACATACAACTCAAAGATCTCATCAGTACTGATACCCTGAGGCCAAGAGCCTAGTAAGAATAACTACACTCTAGAATTCTGATTTGATCAAACTGAGGACCTTTAAGAGTGTAGTTTTCTTTTAATAATGCAAAATGAAACTTTTGAAAAGGGTACATCACTGAGGCATATTGGGTGTGGTTCAAGTGGCACACAGATGAAAATTTGAAACTCACCTCGTATTGATGTGATGTATTCTCGTTTCTGGTGCTGCCAATAATGCAATACTATTACTAATCTATTTTTTTTACAAATATGCCCAATTTCATCATTGTAATGCATAATTAATAACTATACCAATTAACTAATAGATACTGGATCTGAACATATTTTGAATCATTTACTAAAATGTATGTGTTTTCTAATAAGGTCATGAAACATTAAATACCATTTCCCAGAGTCTGATTTTGTTTTTTGTTTCTTTTATATTGAAATTCTCATTAGAGGCCATGGCATTTACTCTTTTTGGTCATTCAGATCATATATGCAACAAAACAATATATTATCTCTATTACAGAGAATAATATCTAGACTCTGATTACTTGGGTATTAGACAATAGAAACACATGATCCATACGGAAAACCATAATAAAAGATGATACTGTGGCAACATAATTTCCTTAATATGTCTAATTAAAATAATCACAAGTAAGAAGTTCAGCATATCATATGGCATTGTTATCTGAACAATGGTAGATATCAAGGGAGAGGGTTGGGTTACCATTCCAGCTTTCGTAATCAACTGGAGTGGATAATATTACACACCATCATATCTATTCCACCTACAAATGATCAGGACCAGTCCAAAATTTTTTATGCTTTTCCAAATTATCAACTGAGTGAACATACAACTGCTTCAATGTTTGGAAACCACTATATTCATGAAATCAGAGATACAGGAGTATAGGAAAATAAATTTTTCATCGAATAGTGGAACGATCATAGGGACAACTGCATGGTACATGAATCGCATTTGACAATTGCATGATACCAAAGTCACAAATGGTATTATTATTATACAATTATGCAATCAATTAATTAGTGACTGTGGTAGGCAATTTACTAAAGTAAGATCATTATAATGTAAATAGACTGCTTTTGTTCATGCTCTGTTTGTAATAGTTATTATAACCTTTCTGTATGGTGATCTCCCCCGCTGGATGCAACATTCTGCATTTTTCCTTTCTGACAAGAAACATCATATTTGATCAAAATGCACTATATGTTCATCTTATTTTTCTGTGTTTTTCTGAGCTCTCAACCAGACACAAATGTCAATATTTCTCCAGCATAGGAGCAAATGGGTGTGACACACTCTAAAAAAATCTGAAAATTACAAGCAATCTTGATGAAAATCTCCCAAAATGGTGAAATATTGAGATATCTAACCAAAACAAGTAAAATCAGATTTAGTATCCTGTTGATAATTCATTTCTCTACATTTAATATACTGTTACAGTGTTGTTTTCAACAAGGAAGCATACTGTTACATTCAGTATACTCCTAGATGGATCAAGATGAAAAGGAAGATACTGTGGTTCATAATGATGGGTTGATTGTTACAACTGCTTAGGAAGATCAACTACAATATATAATGTAACCCTATTTACTAACTCAATCTCTATATGAGAGGTAGAGGAAATATGACACACATGCATCTTCAATATCTCTAATATTTCATCAATACATAAGGTATTACAAAAGATTATTCAAAGACATGATACTAAGATAGTAATAGGCCTATAGGATAATAGTTAGGACAGTGGGAGATGGTGTAAATTAATTTCTTTTCAAGGCAATGACAGAACAGGTTTGTTAAATTCTATTCAGATTTCAATTGAATTACAAATACAGTTTGTCAGAAATAAGATGATTATAACATGGCTATGCTGAATCTTAAATTCTATAAACTATGTGAGTTTCTGAGAAAAATAATCAATGTTGAAATATTTTGAACAGGCTTCTGCAGCTTATATATTAATAATATCCATGATTAACTAATATCTATTTGTGCGTGAAATTATTTACAGATGTGTTACGTAACACATATAACAGTTGGAATATAACTAGAGCGCAACAGACTATCCTTTTTGAAGACTCATACTCTTTTATTTTCGATAAATGTCAAACCTCATCAAGATAATCAGTACAAAATAGTGTGACTCTGATTGGTTGAATGCAAACCTGTTTAATGATTTGTTTTAGTCAAAGGGTAGTAACCTATACTTGCTGATCTTCAACAAAATATCTCAGGTCAAAGGGTATTTCTTAAATCTAGCCTGGAATCTCAAAATATCTTCATCATATATGAAAAACTCTTGATAGGCAGGGTGCCAGCCTAAATATCTAGTATTTGCTACTATATGTGCATCGGGTCAATCTTTTGATGTAGGTTAAATTAATTTGATTAATTATAGATGTAATAATATATGTGACATGTTGATTAAACATGAAATGATTATGTCATTCAACATATAAATCATATTCCTTCAAGAAGCATTCAATATAAAACACGATTCCATGATTTCTATATTATACCATGTGCAATTCCATGTGCATGAAATGCATTCAAATACAAATATTAGTATGGCCATCGATATGACAATATAAAAAATTCTGAACAACATAAAGAAATAAAGTGCATGTTTACAAAGATATAAAAGAACAAAAAGATGCATCATTCAATAATCATACTTGATCCATTTTATATCATGAAATTTTGTTATACTCACTAGGCTTATAGGTATAAAGCACAACTCTCTAAGCTAATGTTGCCAGTGTTGAGCACCAATGATCAGATTTCAAACGTGGAAGAATTACATAGACTTATATTTTTCATTAGGGGGACCCCGTCGAAATTAATCATGTGGGGTCACATCATTGTGGGGCTACTTTGACCATAGGGTTATTTCAACCATGGCTGATCATTCAAATTTCCTGGTTCGGCCATCGTGACGTTGGAGATTTCGTTAAAAACAAACATAGTGGACTGCATGAATTGAAATTCTACACCAATGTCGAAATAAATGTATCTCCATAAGGAAATAACCCCATGGTCAAAGTTCGACGCAGGGCCTCTACATTCAATTATTTTCAGTTTTCTTACTTCCTTATATCTAGTCTATCAAAAACCAGACTACTCTATAAACAATGATGAAAATAACTTACCATTATGTTCTGTAAATATATTGGTGCTATGAACAGTTGATGCACGTATGTTGTCTCTTGCTCCTCTTGATCTTGGACGTACAGATTGACTTCTTTGACTTTCTTTGCCTTGTTGTGCTCCCATTTTTTATTTTATTACTTTCCAATTTCGCTCGTCGAATTCAAAATCGAATTACTAAATAATTCCTAGTAAATAATCCATCAAAATTGAAGATATTTAGAGCGTTGGATCCATCTTGATGTTAGTAGAATTGCAGTATCTGATACCTCTCCGTTATTGAAGAAATGACTGTCTAAACTGATAGTCAAATTCTCAAAATTTTGTGGCCATATTGAAATCTCAGATGAAATCGAGGCTGAGACCCCTTCTTATCAAAACAAAATTTTAAACCGGAAGAAGATGTAGTCTAGAAGGTAAAATATTTTGTGCCCGGGATTTTGTGTACAGAGTATATTACTTCAAATTAGATAATATATGGTCCGGGTGAATATGTTACCTACTGTATAGCGTCCGGTGTGGTATTATTGGCTGCGAATATTTTGAATGTTTGCTCAAACCTTGGGTAGAGATTTTTGTTTTCGATTTTTGTTTTTTATCTGAGAAAATTTCTCACCTCTCTCAGTTTCTGATTTTTATTTGCATGTATGTATCAAGATTGAGTAGGCTATCAGGACCACTCGCTATGGCTCAGTGGCAGAGAGAGTCAAGGTTTCCAATATCGCTTGTCCCCGGGTTCGATTCCCGGTTCAGACAAGTTTGTTTGTGCGTTATGTAATTCTGGGTGTTTGAGTGGTTCACGACTCGTATAAAAGGCTGTGGTGTGTACCTGTATGTCTGTGTACCTGTGCACATAAAAGAAAACAGTGCTCCTCCAAGGAGGGGTTTCTGGCTCTATCTTCGAGTGTAAAATACGGAATATACCAAGAGCAATTGCTCGCCAAATATGGCGGTAACCAAGATATAATAATCACACTACCACAGGCAGGTTGTCGCAATTAATCGTACATCGATGTATCAGGAGTTTTTACGAGTAGAAAGCAATTTGCAAGTATAAAAAGCTGAATGCTGTGATTTTGCGAACAATTTATGTTCCGGGTATTGACATTAATAGCCCCTTATTGCAGAAGGGCCAGAAGCACTCCTTGGGTTTACAAAAAAGGCCGACCCCACCGACCACCTTTTGGCCGGTGTTTTCTACAGGTAGCCTCAAATCAGGGTTCGAGGAAAATGTGAAAAAGACCGACCATATATAAAAAGATCGACCAATTCGATTTTGAAGCAGCGCTTGCATTATTAGGTTAGAAAATTTGTGAGTCCCAAGGACACAATTTTTTTTAAAAAGTGTGTCCTTTGAAAAAAAAGTGTGTCCCCTATTTCTAGCCTGTTTTTAGGTATAACTTTATTTTAAAAGCATTTTTTTCCAAAACACCTTTCAGTTTTTGATTTCTTGCCGCAAATTTAAAATGGAAGTAAACGTTAAGTGGACTGAATAAATGCATGTTCGTTCATTCGACAATGAATACATTTTATTTCATGAATAACCTAATATTTGTTTCTGAATAGGAAAACTGTGGCGTGTCATGGTTTCAAATCTAAAAATAAACAAAGTCGAAAAAATTCGAGAGAATCATGATTATTTGTAAATAGTCAACATGTTGAGTCTTATTTACGATTCAAATAAAGATGAGAGATCATAGTTATTTGTTTTTGTTAGGTATCGTTGTAAACACATTGTAGTATTGACCTAAAAAAAATTTGCGTCCAAAAAACTGAAATATTTTCAATTTTTGCGTCCTCCAAATTATTTTTGAGTCCTTAACATGTACGGGACGCCGTTAATGCAAGCCCTGGAGGAAAATGTGAAAAAGACCGACCATATAAAAGATCGACCAATTCGATTTTGAATACATGTCAACCGTAGGCAACATTTTTTATCTATTTTTTCTTTTCAATTAAATTAAAATGGTTAGAAAGCAAGCAAACACTTCAGTTCCTGACCTCCCAACCCATTGTTTCTCCGTGAATCTATTCTAAATTTTTTACTGAAATTCAACATATTTGATTAAAATTATGTATTTCTAAAAAAATGATTTGTTATTGTCATACTGAGAACTGAACACAATGTTATGTTACTTACGCTCCCTTGTCAGGATCAAAAGTGACTAACCTGATTTAAGCACACCATTGGACAGCTATATTTGTCATATTGAATGTAGTTTTTTTACCAGATTGACATTTAACAACTGAGAAATCAGACATTATATATTAATCTTTAAAAAGATGATGGCATGATTTTAAAGACCAACAATATTAAGTGTGTTTTTGTTATTTTCATAACATCACTTAAATATATGACATAACAGACCACAACATTTTTCATGTGTGTTTTTCATCGTGATTTAAAATGGTTAAACGCAATAGATTTGCAAGGAATATTTCTTTTATCAAATATGTTCTTTTTATAAGGTTCACTGCAGTCACATCTTAGTCAACAATGATGCACTAGTACCATGATACGCTAACATGTAAGAACCTGAAGTGAAAGGTGGAGATGAAGAAACACCTTGCTACAGCTGTGTTTGTGCGTGTCTCCCACACAGCACTGACCCTGGGAGTACCTGCTACTCTGCTCGTCAAGAAAACAGGTGAGTTAAACAGTTAAAGGCACATATCTTTTGGACCAACCCCCGACCCTTTTAGTTGAATACATTTTTATATAAGCTGTTGAGGAAGAAAATATTGGCGCTTGTCCTTGGAGTCCGTAGATTGGTAAAATGCACTTGATCCAAAAACAAATTATCAAACATATTCTTGAATGGATACTTAATCTATTACTAACTTATTATCCTTGTCTTATCTTTCATTAGGCAAACTTTTATAGTATTACCTATTATAGGGACAATGTACATGTTGGTTTTGATTCTGTGTTGCATGACACAACCTGCTTAAGTGCTCATTGGAATATGTTGCATCGAGCTACTCAGACCTTCAAATGAAAGAGCTTATTTTATCTATGAATTTTGTTTATTTCCAGAACTGAGAAGTGCTTTGATAGATGGAGAGAATCTCCTGTATGGAGTGCTATATGTCATACTTCTTCTTACCTCACTGACATTCTACCATATAGCATGTGCTGTTGACCCAGGCTATGTACCAGATACTTATAAGGTAACTGATTCTTTTATATTTATTTTATTTTTTATGGATCATTTAAAAGGAAATGTAATTTTATATTAATATTTTCAATTTTCAGTAGGAAGTTCTAGGTAAACTCTTCCATCATGTCAATAAATCTTTTATCCTGGCCCCAGCAATATACAGTTGGGCAATAGAGCCTACGAGAGATGAAATAAGAGTGACTTTCTAAAATGTGTCAAAATTTGCAATTACTTTTTATGTCATGATGCCTGTAAAAAACAAAATATAAGAAATCTGTCCTTCTGTACATCAACTTTTGCCTTGTGACTACCATGCTTATTTTGTCTCTTTCTGGAGATATTAGCCTTTTTCACAATATGAGGTTACTCCATACATTGTGCTATTTCTACTGCAGTTGTATTTTCCAATATAATGTCTTTATTCCCTGTGACTGATATTCCTATGGTGCTTTGCAATTTTTGTCTATACTATACAACTGACTGAGATTTGCAACAATTGGAGTAAGATTTCTATGCAGCTTTTCACAGATTTGACAAAACCCATATGACAATGGTCTTTTCAATCCAGTATTCATCAAACCAAATTCTGGGGAAATTGAATATCTCCATTTAAAGAATTCGTTATAAAGATCACTATTGGCTGCAAGTTTCTTGAGATAGTTTGCCAACTGTGTTGGTGTTGAGAAATCATTGACATCAATGTAAGAGTTAGCTGGAAGGAATGCTCTGTAATTAGCCCCACCTAAAACAACTGGGACCAAGCCCCATAGAAATGTCCTCCAAATCTTTTCAGTTAAATAATTATCACATATTGAATTCTCAAATGCGAGATAGAACATATAAGGCTTGTAGAATTCCTCCTCACACTGCGTGCCTCTTTCGCATTTAAGATTCCCGCATTTCCCATAAATGTCAACTGGCATGTGATACTGTAACTCATTGATATAATCCTCTCGTTTACTTGGAGAAACGCAATGCCCTGAGCTGGCAAATAGAGCCAACTTTGTTTTGTTTTCAGCAAAGTTGTAACTATGGTGCAGAAGCATATTGTAATGATTAAAGTAAAGTTGGACATGACTGTCATTGTAACTTCCATAAGGCAACCAAATATCACTTGTGTTGAAATCATAACTCATCGTCCAGTTGAATAAACCTTCATATTTCTTCAGTAGGGATCTACGTGGGATTAACGGTGGTGGTTCTAACTCATAAAAAATCCAAACCTGATTGATATGTGAATGTGTGATCCCTACATCAAGTGTATGATACCATGCCCCATGAGGGAACAGAACTGCATCAGCCTGCTCAAAATCAGCTCTGTCTGTTGTGTGTTCACATTGGGCATCTGGACAAAGAGCAAACACATCATGCTCTTCATACTGGTTCAGTTTGCTGTTGTATTCACTTGGATGTAGCAGATTTGACCATGATAGAATGAGCTTTCTATTTGTTACATTAGTCTTCCTGGTAATTCTAGGCTGTTTTGTCATGCTATTCACTTTTGTCACTCTAGATTCTATCATGACATTGCCCTTTCTTGTTACACCAGACTTCATTGTCATATCAGACTTTTTTGTCACACTTGACTTTTCTGTCATATCAGATTTTAATGCGACATCACTTTCTCTTGTGAGGTCCCTTGTCACACCAAGCTCCTTTGCCACACTAGCCTCTTTAATAAAAGTAGATTCAAAGCTTGCTTGAAGTAGACAATGTTTTTTGATGGTTAGGTACTTATCTTGCCATATTAGAATATTCAAATAAAGTCCAATCAGGATTAATATGGGCAACAGCATAACCTTATTACATTTTTTTGAAAACATAATTATCATTTCATTTTAGTGATGGATTTCCTAAAATACATTTGGATTTGTGACAGGCCCTCTGTAATGATAAAACTCTATACAAAAATCATTGCTAAAGTTATTATGTTGTTGCTTTAGGAGAACCTATTCACTTGTGTTTTACTCCTCATTAAAGTACAATTTATCATTACTAATTGCTCTATTTTAAAAATTACCATCATTAAGTGCAACCTAGTAGAATTCAGCCATATTCAATTTGGTACATGTATATCCTCACTATGCTACAAGTCTAATCATGGGTTTTCTTGCCTTTTTTTATTCATGATATTCAAATTGTTTTTGTATACATTTCACCTCCACTCAATCAAAAAAAAAATCAAAAATCTGCTGTCACTAATGATAATATTATAACAACTATATTGTTGCAATAATTTATGAAGATTAAAGAATTATTTGTTTCTACAATTATTGCACTCGTAGATAATAAATCAAAAATGCATTGCACTGTATGAAAGTAGGTGATGAGTATTTTTGTGATATGATAGGTGTGCAATGTTTTCAGGTTATTTCATGATCATCTTTGAGATTAACAGCTCTGGCCTGTTCTTCTTCTATACATTATTTATATCTAGGCATTTAGAAAACATGCCAAGAAAGTCATTTGTGCTGCTTTTAATTTTCTGAAGGAGCTATCACTGGCCATAATTTAATTTATTGAATACAATGGCTTTTAATGAAGCAGGCTTAAAACAAGATGAAAATGTTTTATTTGTATGGATTCCCAGATGATTCTTTTAAACATTATGAACATTTATGCTTACTCTTACTCTATGTTTAGGTAATTGCAAATAATGATGATAGTGATGACGAAGATGACCTCAATGATGATGATAGTGAACATGGCAAGATGGTGAAGACCAAGCCAAGATACTGCGACTACTGCGAGATTGACGTAAGTTTACTTGATGTGATGTAAATTGTTTCAGTTACGTTACAAATACCCATGGGGAAAGTTTCTATAAATTAAACTAGACACTGTGAGGTCTGTGGTCACTGTGTGAGAAAGTTTCTATCAATTATATCTATGTTTGCAGGAACCTTTGAGGTCTAGGCACTGTGAGGTCTGAAGTCACTGTGTGAGAATGTTTCTATAAATTATATCTATGTTTGCAGGAACCTATGAGGTCTAAACACTATGAGAACTGTGGTCACTGTGTGAGAAAGTTTCTATAAATTATCTCTATGTTTGCAGGAACCTATTTAGACGCTGTTAGGACTGTGGTCACTTTGTTAAAAAGTTTCTATAAATTATATCTATGTTTGCAGCAACCTATGTGGTCTAGGCACTGTGAGGAATGTGGTCACTGTGTGAGAAAGTTTCTATAAATTATCTCTTTGTTTCCAGGAACCTATGAGGTTTAAACACTATGAGGAACATGGTCACTTTGTTAGAAAGTTTCTATAAATTATCTCTATAAAGTATCTCTTTGTTTGCAGCAACCTATCTGGTCTAGACATTGTGAGGATTGTGGTCACTGTGTTAGGAAGTTTCTATAAAGTATCTCTTTGTTTGCAGCAACCTATGTGGTCTAGACATTGTTAGGATTGTGGTCACTGTGTTAGGAAGTTTCTATAAAGTATCTCTTTGTTTGCAGCAACCTATGAGGTCTAGGCACTGTAAGGTCTGTGGTCACTGTGTGAGAAAATTTCTATAAATTATCTCTTTGTTTGCAGCAACCTATGAGGTCTAAACACTATGAGGAACATGGTCACTTTGTTAGAAATTTTCTATAAATTATCTCTATATAGTATCTCTTTGTTTGCAGCAACCTATGTGGTCTAGACATTGTGAGGATTGTGGTCACTTTGTTAGAAAGTTTCTATAAAGTATCTCTTTGTTTGCAGCAACCTATGTGGTCTAGACATTGTGAGGACTATGGTCACTGTGTTAGGAAATTTCTATGAATTATCTCTATGTTTTCAGCAACCTATGAGGTCTAGACATTGTGAGGACTGCGGTCACTGTGTGAGAAAGTTTGACCATCACTGTCCATGGCTAGAGACATGTGTAGGGGAGAGAAATCACAAGATCTTCTGGTTGTTCTTACTAACTAAAGTTGCAGTAATAGGCTGGACCTTATTAATTATATTGTGAGTCAGATAAGTATTCAAATGATTAGCCTCTATTTCTTGATGTTTGTAAGTAACAATTACTTAAGGACTTGTCATGACATCATGCTTATGTAACTGTATATTTAATATAATGTGAGTCTAGTTTTTAGATCAATCAAAACACATAGAACCAGATTTAATTTTAGTTTTATAATACACTTACAGTTTGAAATGAATTTGAAAAACTGATTTGTGTAAATATTTAAACAAGTACATGTACTAAACCAAACCTCAGGATGTCAGTTCACAAGGCAAGGATCTACTTGCTGTATGATCTCCTCAATGTAAAGCCTAAAATGCTCACAGTATGTTGAGGTCTTGTTAGTTTCTGTGTATTTGTCTCATGAATTTTTGTAGTTTGTTAAATGTGAATGTCTACATGTTAACCATTTTATATTTCAGTAATGCAATAGTGTACAAAGCAGCTTGGAATGAGTGGGGATATAGCAATGTACTGTATATAATAGACAGTCTCATTCTTGTCATAAGTGGCTTGGTTGTGATTGGCCTGTGGGGCTTCCATACTTATATCATGGGCACAAACATTACCACATGGGAGATGGTGTCACGGCGACGGATTACCTACCTCAAATACCTCGATGAAGATTTTAATCCATTCCATGAAGGATATATAAAGAATATTCTATATTTTCTCTGTGTTTGTAATGAAAGAAATTGGGAGATTGTTTATAGGAAAAATGTCAAGATGGAAAATTCTTACCAAATGGTGTAAATCCTGCATAATTGAATACATGATTCAAATGGTTTTCTAGTCATGCCTATTTAAACAGTGTCACTGTTCCCACTATAATACAGGGTGATCACTAAGTTCTGGGAATCGGTCTGTCATTTCAATATTTTTCAACCAATTCAGTTGAAACTTCCAGCAAATGTACATTGTATAATTCTGAATTGACAAACAATGTTTCATATACATATCACTTTTACAATTTATTTTATTGTAATTATAAAAAAAGTAAAAGTGGTCTGCGGGTCAGCAAATTTTGACTGATGTTAATTTGAAAATATCCTGCTAAAACATATTCATCTTGCCTAGATGGTTGGTTCAAACTTATTGTACTAGAGGCAGAACAGTACTGTTGAAGTCATTTATTCAGAAGTATTCTTCATTGCTGGAAGGATTATTTCATTTATAATGATTTCCATAGGTCTGGACGCCCATGCATCGTTGTCAAACCTAGTCCATAAAGTTGCTTTCCAGTCCTCCCTTTTGGTTACCCTTTAAAATTTGCTCAAGCTGTTGAGATCAGTCCCTCATCTGAACCAAACTTATGATGTTCTCTCATATGATTCTTTAACAGTCAAATTTAGTGAACCTAATGGTGGTTCATCTGGTGAACATTATATGGTTAATATGGGGCATGAACAACTTGTGTGAACCCTAATTCTTCAAGAGTAGTATGGGCAATTTGAGGAGTGGGAAGAAGCAAAGTCATAATGGAAGATAACTCCCCGCTATTTTGAGTCATGATTGTGACTTTGAGAGTCTGACCAATGATAAGAAAATTGAGCAAAGTTCACTCTTACATCACAATACAGATGCTACTTCAGAAACTATAGTTAGAAATATTTGAAAACATAAAAAATCACAGAAATTTGTCCACCAAATAGGTATTAATTAACCATACTTTTGGATCAAGTAAAATAAAAATGAATTCAAGTTTTGCTTGACCCGCTACGCCATTTGTCATGTTGCTATAGTAACAATAATTATCCATTGTGACGCAATGAAATTGTTTTATCCAACCCAAAATTATATTCTCTATTTACCTTGAAAATTTCAAGTAGATTGGTTGAAAAATAATGAAATGACAGATAAATTCCCAGAACTTAGTGATCACCCTGTATACACAAACATTAGAAATACAATTCAAAATAAACTATAAATTGTGCAAGTCTTGTGACCAAATTCCTGCAGTTTTTCACGAGCACTACAAGTGATTTTGGTCTCCTCGGATTTTTTTAAAAACAGAAGCCCCTTAGCAAAAGCTGGCTAAGGGACTGTTGTGCCATCATTAGACTTTATATATATAGCTTCTCTCCTGTAAATATTGCAATTTGAAAAGTTTGCTCATGTACTTAGTCAATAAATTGCCTTTTGAAACCTTATTTGACTAAGAGGCTTATTAAGTATAAGATCTTTTCTCAAGATTTCATTTTCAGAAAAAAACTGATCAGAAATTTAATACCTCAACCTCCATTGTAAACTGAAAGGGTAATCATCTTCTACCTCAGCAGTAATATGTTAACATGTTGTCAATAAAACATCCAAATATGTAAAATGTTCTCACCTTAATTTTGAAAAATTGGTGTCAAGAAAGAATTTCTGGCTCAACTTCTCCCCAAACTTTGTGTTTGAGACATTGAAAAATTATCCCAATCCTTAGATTAGTGAATGAAATTGACGACAGAAAGAAATGTTGACATATTTTGAGTCTGAGTGATATTACAGTATACATGTAAAACACTTCAAGCTAAGAAGATTTGCATTTTGTCATTTGCAAATACTGAATTTTCAGCACTTATGAGCTGAATTTTAAAAAATCAGCAAAATCATCAAATCCTCTTGATTTGTTGTACAGTGTACTTGGTTTTAATTAAAGCATAGATGAAAATTCCCTGATTGAATGAAGTCGCATATAAAGGGTAAGTTTAATGAAAGTGTGTATTAAATGTTCACAATCAAGGTGCATGAAAGGCATTTAGTACTTATGGTCTTGAGTTTATTATTATGTTGAATTATGCAGTGCCACATGTACAGTATAATAAATATTATTCAATCCATGTACTAAAATGATATACAAATGCAAGATTTGAAGGTTGTGTAATTGAATTTATGAAATCAATGCATTTTCTATAAAACATGTACTTACTGTTAGTAATATGATAATGTAATATAAACTACTGTTACTGTTAGTAATAAATATAATATTATACATGATATATGAATCTCCTGTTTAAGTGAGTACAAAGCAAATAGTGGGGGGAATTTAGTGGAAAATATTTCAAATGGTGATACAAGCAAATTTATTGGCTTAATCTGTTATTTAAACTATTTGGAAAAATTCTGTCCCTGTGGTCGATCAAACTGAACACTATTTCAGGAAAAAATTCAAGATGGCTGCCGTATATGTGTAATTCGATACAAATGACACTCTAGATTCATATATAGAGATAGATATGGTTTAAAATTATATTGATTCAGTAGTAAAGCATGTACATTATATCTAGAAATACAGTTACATTCATTAATGAGCTGAATTTGGGCAAAATGACTTTATATAGGGATTCTACAAGGTTCTATTTTGGGAGCACTCTTATTTTGCAACAACTTTAGTCATTAAACTTGTTTTCTCGAATAATGTTGATATTTCACACATAATTGAATCTAATATTCCAAGTTTACATGATAACACTGTCTTACAAGTACCAAGTCGACTTCGAAGGAGTCCCGCAAGGTTCTGCTACACTCCATTATTATCACAATCTCTTGGAATTCGGTGGAAATATTCAAAATTCCGATACATGCAAATTTATGGGCAAGTCAGTTATTTATGCAAATAAGAAAAATTCAAACCCTCAAATCAGTCAAACCTGATACTATTTCAGTAAAAAATTTACGGTTGTCGAAATATGTACATAATTCGGTAAAAATAACACCTTAGAAGATTCATACATAGAGATAATATGGTTAAAAAATAGGTTCACTCAGTACTAAGACATGCAAATATATTTAGAAATGCTATGATCTT
This sequence comes from Owenia fusiformis, assembly GCA_903813345.2. NCBI lineage: Eukaryota > Metazoa > Annelida > Polychaeta > Sabellida > Oweniidae > Owenia > Owenia fusiformis. Next base: position 8,567,632 of record CAIIXF020000006.1, read on the forward strand.
CTTTGATTTGAATTTTGGCAAAAAGAGTTTTATATGAGTTCTTCAAGGTTCTATTTTGGCCCTCTCTGTGAGAACTTGAATTACTTTATAACATTCTCTAATACATTTAATATCTAAGACATAATTCAAGAATATATTTCAAGTTTGAATGAAAATATTGTCAACCGAGTATCAATGCAAACATTGAAGTAGTCTTCCAAGGTTCTACGGTCTACCTTAGTCCATTATTATCACAATCTCTTAATAGTATGATGAAATAAGGGCAGGCGGACAAGAACTTTATTTTTTTAATTATCAATTATACAGAATTACATGTGGAATTGCACAATACTGTACATTTAAGTACAGATTTTTTACAAAAGCAAACTAAACATGTCTAGAGACTTGCTGGGTTTAGAGCCCCGTGTTGAGTTGTCTACAGTGAGGTCAACAGTAAAGGCCATGTGATGTTGCAGCTATAACACAGCTAATAGCAGAAACAAAGCAACACAAAACCAACTTGCCAATTGTATGGCTTGATATAACTAAGGCAGCAATGTACCACACAAATGAACTCAACAGCTTTGAAGCATTATAATGTTCCTCAACATGTGATTGGCCTTGAGATAGAGCACCTTGAAGGTATTCAGTTGAGATTCTCGACTGAAACAATCACCACTGGTTGGCAGCCTTTAGAGAAGGGAATCTTGGCAGGCTGCATATTACTATTCATGGCAGCTACGAACATCCTTCTGAAAGGAGCCACAAGGAGTGCAATGAATTTAAAATGAGAAATGGTAACCCACATCCAACATATTAGTATCACGTTTTCATTGATTGATGGGGTCACTCTAGCAAATGACATTGAAATAGCCATTCTGTGTATCTTCACTGAACTAAAAAATCATATCAAATGTTGCAGTTTCCTGGAAGCTCCCTGTCATTTCCTTATAGAACAGTAAATGACACAAAACTTACCCAACTGACTAGGCAAGGCAGGACGGCCTAATAGAACATCCAACATATTGACCCAATTGTCACAAGTACTTCAAACTGCCTAAAGAGTCCTAAAGCAACATATGTGATTCAGGCAACAGATTGGAAGGTGACTAATTGTAATGACTATTACAATGAGACTCCTTTATTGCCCAAATGACTTGATTGTCATCACATCAGAACAATATGATAGTCCCTTTCCTGGCTGTTAAATTCTGCTGGAGTCACAGCAACAGAGTGGAACAAGGGTCTCTTAGAAATAGGCCAAACAGAAAAATGGTGACTATGGCTGCATTGTGATGAGCTGGCTGAATAACTGAGTGAGGTTTGATCAACCTGTTTTCTAACCTCTCTGAGTTTGTATGCAGATTTAGGGGTAGAAGCAGAAAAATGGAAATTAAACTGACATAAAAGACTAAAGCTGCTAATCACAACAAAACCTGAAGGACAATAGTGCCACAAGCAATGATACTCCATTGTTTAAACGTCAAAATTCTGCAATTATTTTCTTGCTGGTGTCAAAGTAATGGTGTTGTAGTTGTAAAACATGGTAAATACATTGATAAATCTGCAAAACTCACTCAGTACTCAATGTTCAGTTGTTTTGGCAATTTCAGTTGTTTTGGCAATTTACACAAATTGATTTTGTTGTAAATAAGTGCATTTGTAAGTGTAAAGAATAAGAAGGGTGTCAAAAGTGAAACTTAAACGGCTCCTATGTAATAATGACTTTTAAAAACTGTTTTTGTTGTAAATTAGTGAATGTATTTTCCTAATTATAGAACAGTAGTACCAATGGTGTTAAATTCATTTAATTAAATAGAGTATCCATTGTACCAATTTGTGAGTATACAAAATAAGAAGGGTGTCAGGAATGAACCTTGCTTAACTTCTAATTATTTATTTTGACTTGAGTACAGTAACAGTATTATGTTTTATGTGTGTATGTATGTTGTATACCACAGCTCTAAACATAGAGATAAACATGTCTAATCATACTCTGTTGAAATCATAGCAACCTCTCTATTTTATGATTACATTACATAGTGATACATGTACTACATAAACATATAATCATATACATATATAAAATATGTTGTGTCCTATATAGTTATAATAATCATATTATAATATCCCGTTACCTTTGAAGATGGTCTGAATGTACTTATTTGTTTTCTGTTGATACCTGTTTCTAACTTAATCCTACAGAATGATAAAATTGACCACAACTTCCTTTTTTCCAATTTTATGGGGTAGGGTACTTTCAACGCTTTTTAAAAAATACTTTCAATTTTTCAATAATTGAAATCTTCATATTGTAGTATCAGGCAAAGTAATTAGATGTTTTTTAAATAATAATTAATGTTATTTGTCATTGCATTCTTTATTTGAACCTAGAAAATGAACATTATTTCCCATTTTACGCCAAATCGTCACACTTTGGGGCCATGGGAGAGGGCTAAAATTCAGTTTAAAAATTTGAAAAAATTCACATGACTATTTTCACCTTAAAGAACAACATTTCACCATGAGAGCATGAATTTTCCTAAAAAAAAAAAATTTGCCCACCCTACATGTTATTTAAGTCATACTTTGTCGGCCATCTTGGATTTTGGGGGGAAGAAGTGAAATATTCCGTCGATCACAGGGACAGATTTTTTGAAAAAGGTTTTAAGAAGCAGAAAAGCCAAAGTTTATACTTGTATCACCATCTGAAATATTCTGCCGAATATAGAGGTAAATTCCCCCAACTGAAATCACAAAAGTAGAACATCAAGAACAAATACTCAATAATAAGCTGGATTTAGAGAATTGGTTCATATCTAGAACGCATATTAAACTTGTAGAATGAAAGCTTTTTTGAAAGTTTGAAATATCTAAAAGTTTGTTTGGAAAGTCCAGGATATACCTTTAGTATCATCTTATAAGGGTTAAAGCGTAGCTGGGTAAAATATAATTTTTGGAAATAAAAATGGACAAGAGTTAATCAGAACAAGCAAATGTGAAATAATAAAATACAGAATTAAATAATTTATACAGAAGTCAGTTGAGTATGTGCGGGGAGGGGTATCAACTAGAGACAGGTGTTCATTAGAGAGAGGTGTTCACTTAGCCAGGTTTTACTGTAACCTTAATTCTCCTGTTTTCATGTCACCACCACAAGTAGTGATATATTGTTGGTCTCCAGCTTGTTTGTGGACAGCAGTCAGTGTTTGTAACAAATGGCAGGTGGTGATATTTTGCATGTTAATGCCTTGTTGTTCTTACTTTAAAAATCTCTAATCTAGGCATGGGTTTTTGGAGAGTCCAATTTATTCAATATTTCGATGTATCTTGGGATCCCCAATGCACAGAATATCAATATTTACAGAAACAATATAATGTTTTCATAATCAATTTTTATTGATATTATCACTTGACAGTAAATAGATACAATTTTTATGTTTGTAAAATCCAACACAAAGACAAACTGACATTATTTGATCACATTATCATTGCTAATTTTATTAAAGATAAATCTTTTGATAAAATTTCAAATCAGAACAACTCAAGAGACACATCTATTGCTTTTCCCAGGTTAAACCTCTCACCCAACAGAAATACTTTTAGTATATGTAATTTGAAAATGATTTAGCTAGTAAATTCCTGATACAGATAAAATCAATATTCAGCGAGAAGCCACATGAATACATAATTTCGTTGAATACATCATGTTGCACTGAACTAGCATTGCGGAATATTGTAGTGATTCATATAAATAAAAAACTACAAATAAGAGAGATCTGGCAAATTGTGCATAAATAGAGATACATAAGACATTCTGAAGAATCCTGGCAGAAGATTCTCCAATATAATGCAGCAAGTATCTTGAAATGTCTATTCAGCAAATTTGGAATCATATTTTTTTATTGTCTGTTAAGTAAAGTCTACTGCATTGTGTTCAGCATTGCAATCCCATTGGTTAGTTTCTCTATCTCAGCATTTAGATCATTCATCTGCAAATAAAAAAGTATTGTGTACTACCCTGTATTACTGCGCTTTTGTGTGCTTTTTTATATTTACTTTGTTTTCTTGTTTACACTTCTTTTAAAATTAACATAATATACAGATAGCATTTTTATAATTCTCACATTTTTCACTATGTAGTTTGTATCTCTGAAAAGTTGACATTCCCTATTAAAGGGAAGTTTGTTACATTTAATAATTGAAAATCAAAGATACATTTTAGAAATGGCCCCCTGACAGATTACCTTCTCAGCATTGAGCTGTCTGACATTTTCTGGAACCTTTGTTGCATAATCCGCTTTCTCTGAGGCACCCTGTAGTTTATTGTATGAGGCTACCAGCTTCATTTTATTTGACTCTAGCTTGGTGACCTCCTTGGCAATATCAATAAGACCCTAAAATACATAAAGTGCAATGTGAAACCTCTGTCTTTATAGTATGACATTCTTTACAGTTAAATACAATTATATCCTTACATTGGTAGATCGGGTCCTCTAGTCAGGCTATGTGAGAGGTATCATGCTTAACATGGGGTTATACTGGTATTAAACTAAACGTTGGTTTATCTGTATAATGCTGAGCCACTTGAAATCTTTTTTAATTTCCATCTAATACCTTGAGCTTCATGTAGACCTGACAGTTTGCCGACACGCTGGCTATTGCACATCCCTCAGGTACAGGCGATGATTCAGCTAATATTTCCACACCTCCTGCACTGGAGAGTGTCTTGATGACTTCTGTGTGCTTAGAGAGGGTTTCTCCTATGTTACTGTTGTCACAGTGCAGGAACACTACAATGGCAGTACACAACAAGGGTAAAATAGTTTTAATACAACACTACAATAGCAGTACACAACAAGGGTAAATTACTTTTAATAAAACACTACAATAGCAGTACACAACAAGGGTAAATTACTTTTAATACAACACTGCAATAGCAGTACACAACAAGGGTGAATGAGTTTTAATACAACACTGCAATAGTAGTACACAACAAGGGTAAAATAGTTTTAATACAACACTGCAATAGCAGTACACAACAAGGGTGAATTAGTTTTAATACAACTCTGCAATAGTGGTAAATAACAACAGTACATGTATATAGAACAACAAAATGAGATACAATTCAAATTGATTTGTCGTGATTTGTCGAAATTTTAATTCAGTATATAATTAATTCACTTGTTTCCAATACTACATATATTTTTCTTGCAGGAGGAGAGGATTTTATTCTATATATTTGAGGTTTCAGTTACATAACATACAGGCATGTATTTCATACCTACTGAGGTTCTAGGTACATAACGAGCGGGAATATATACTGTATCTAGCCAAGGCCCGGGGCGGGATGGATACACGCTGTATCCATCCCGGTCCCGCTCCTGAATTTTTTTTTCAAATTTATTTTTGAATTTTTTCAATTTTTTTAAAAAAATTTTCCCCATTTTTCCAAAAAATTTTTTCACATTCTTTTTCAAAAATTTTTTCACATTTTTTTCAAAATTGTTTTTCAAATTTCATTTTTCAATTTTTGGATAAGGTATATGACGTACCTAGAACATCAGTAGGTATGAAATACATCTGTTATGTACGATCGGTTTTGGATACAGGGTTTATCCCTCGGGAAATATGTGTATATCCCTCGGTCCCTGCGGTCCCTCTGGATATACACATATTTCCCTTGGGATAAAACCTGTATCCAAAACCTCCCAGTACATAACCCTTATATATATTATATCTATCAAGGGAGGTGGATATTATCTGTATCTACCTCGAGATATATATGAAAATCTGCCAAACTAATTAGTTGCCAATGTTTGTAAAATGATTAGAAATACAAACAGTCATATATATTGTATCTATCAAGGGAGGTGGATATTATCTGTATCCACCTCGAGATATATATGAAAATCTGCCAAACTAATTAGTTGCCAATGTTTGTAAAATGATTAGAAATACAAACAGTCATATATATTGTATCTATCAAGGGAGGTGGATATTATCTGTATCCACCTCGAGATATATATGAAAATCTGCCAAACTAACTAGAACAACGGCAACGCCAAAGCGTAGCGAATCCCATCGAACAGAAATGGCTGGCAATTTTGCAAAAGAAATATAAAGCAAACATCATAAAACAACACACCAGAAAGGCCACCATTTTCAAAATGGTTGCTCACTAGCCAAGTTGTTATCAGAAGAAATAATATGCTTTTAAGTAGCCACCTATAAAATCTTTGAAAAATCGCATACATGTACTTGTAAAATAACACACATAAAAATGGTGGCCATTTTTCAAAATGGCTGACTACTCCCCAAAGTTTTATTAGACAATGTGCCATGCTTAAATTGTTCACATTCAGATTGCTCCACTACTTTTCGAGTTATAGTAAAAAATGTAAAAATGACAGCCATTTTTATAAAATGGCCGCCTACTATCTGAAGTGTCATGAGACAGTGTGCAAGGCTCATGAGTATTCACATATCAAATATGAACAAAATCGCTTCACTACTTTTCAAGTTATAGTAAAAAACGTAAAAATGGTGGCCATTTTTCAAAATGGCCACCTACTACCCAAAGTGTCATTAGACAGTGTGCCATAGTATTCACATATGAAATATGAAACATACCAAATATGAACAAAATCACTTCACTACTTTTCGAGTAATAGTAAAATACGTTAAAATGGCGGCCATTTTTCAAAAAAAATTTCAAAATGGCCGCATTCTACCAAAAGTGTCATAGGACGGTGTGCCATGCTTATAGTATTCACATACCAAATATGAACAAAATCGCTCCACTACTTTTCGAGTTATAGTAAAATACGTTAAAATGGCGGCCAGTTTTCAAAATGGCCGCCTTCTACCAAAAGTGCCTTTAGACAGTGTGCAATGCTTATAGTATTCACATACCAAATATGAACAAAATCGCTCCACTACTTTTCGAGTTATAGCAAAAATCGTGAAATAACGAGTAAAGGCCGCCATTTTTCAAGATGGCTGCCATGTGCTTCTTTAATGTCTACATTTGTAGCTTTATTAATGTCCTTCATAATTTTTTACATTTAAAACATATTGCTATTACAGTTTTACATATTGCACCTAAATTATTGTAAAACCGGCACTAAAATGGCCGCCATTTTGAACGGATGTACGGACGGACGTACGTACGTACGGACGGAGGCGTTCCCTATATCCCTCCGAACTTCGTTCGATGGGATAATTAGTTGCCAATGTTTGTAAAATGATTAGAAATACAAACAGTCAGATATATTGTATCTATCAAGGGAGGTGGATATTATCTGTATCCACCTCAAGATATATATGAAAATCTGCCAAACTAATTAGTCGCCAATGCTTGTAAAATGATAAGAAATACAAACCTTCTGGTTTAATCTTGGTGAGGTTATAGTCTGACCTCATGGAGCGAATCGTCTTAATTACATTTTGGGAAAATTCTATGTCAGCTTCTAATGCCTCATCACGCCAACAGAACTAAAAAAGATGTGATATTTAACATATGAGGTATCTTTCAATATTTCCCCTGAAATTATAAATAAGAGATGCTTATATACCTCATTAGATTTTCATGTTTGTTGAAGTATTCTAAAGCTGGTCAACAATGATATTTTTCAGAGCTTATGCTTATTTGCTTTTAAATTCTTTTGCAACTGCTATCAACAATTCTAAATGATCAAGAACTCCTTTTAATATGATACAGACATACAATCGATCTTCAAATACATGAACTGTGAACATTGAATTGGATACCACCTCTATAAACAGATTTACAAATAAAATACTTAGAGCACAATACCTGGCTTGTTTCAGGATAGGGGGTTACACATATACTTGGGGGTTCATTTTCTCCCCTTCTGGGTAGTCGCTGGAAGAGTTCTTCAGATACGAATGGCATGAAAGGATGAATCAACCTTAGTGCCACGTCTAGACATGTGTAGAGAACATTACGTGAGATAGCCTTAGCAGACTCATCATCTCCATATAAGGTGTTTTTCAGACTTTCCTGAAAAATACAAATTTCGTTGCATATTTTCATATAAAAATTAAACTTTCCATGTATATATACCTAGATTATTGGTTAATTAATATTTTAAAGATATAAAGAAAACTCAATGAACAACATCTTTTGCATTTTAAAAAGTATGTCACCAAATGTTTTTAATACCATGCATTGCAGAAAATTATTAAGGCTCAACTTAAAATCAATGCAAATTAATGTATTCTTTGCGCAAAAGTGAAATCTATTATGCAAAATGGGACATCAATTATGAAGCCATTAATTTTTGAACATACAGAAGTACCTTAAAGTACATGTATTTATAGATATTTAGGACTTACTAAGTAGACATCACATAGTTCATAAAGCCAAAAGTTGTAACATGCAGTAGTCGTACTCTGGAAGTCATATTTGGCAAACCCTTCATCACAAAGTTTAACAGCTGCAGAGAGACGACTCAAGATCCATTTATCCATCAATGTCTCTTTTCCACACAGCTGAAAGTATATAAGAATCTTAAGTTAAAAGGCAACGTGTTAAGCTCGAAAATATGTCTTAATCATCAAGGTAGTACTTTTTATGCCTTGAAAAACTATTTAAGAGATTTTTTGAAAATTGATTTTTGAAAAAAGGTGCTCATCTTATAATTTTCAAATTTTATGAATTTCCCGCCATTTTAGAAACAAACGTTTTTCAGATCATTAAATACTACACTATTCTCAACTCAATTGATAAAAGTTATATTATTTCAACCATTCAATCTATGATTTTATGCACAAATGAACTTTAAATCTTGATATCACAATGATACATATTGATGTCATATTCAGGTGGCAAAATGTTTTTCAAAAATTGTAAATATCCTCAAGATATGCTTTACTTCCAAAATAAAGGAATATTTTATATATATTTTTTGAGACACCACTTATGGGACAATTGAAGACTTTATTTAGACACACTTTACATAACAATAAAATTGTATGTGTCCATTTTGTTATAAAGAAGTACAGTAACATCCTCATAACCAGGTGGAGAGTGGACCAAATGCTGTTACTCACTTAGCCAAAACCCAATTGTCACTTAATATCAATTAAATTTCCCTGTTTATTCTTTCCATATTCAACCTCATTTTACATTTAATATTACATTTGTTCAATTTTTTAATAAATATTATGAGCCACTTTCAATGATCTATTGTAAAATAATTGCAAAATGGTAAAGAAAAGGTGACTTGGTTTAAGAAAACATACCCGCTTTATTCTATAATAAGCAGTTGCTATAGCTTCGTTCAGTGCACATTATTTAAAATATTAGATAAGTTCCCAGAAGTAATTATACATGCATCAGCATAAATAAACAAGTAAAGAATAAAAATGTATGTGTTTGTTGGCTATGGAATTAATAAACAATGTAATATAAGTACAAAATTTTGCATAATTTAAGTTCAATTTCAGGATTAAAATTTCAGTTTACAACATTGGATGACATCATGAGATATCAAAAATAAGGACATTTATTCCAAAATGTACACGTATTTGATAACGGACATATTTGAAGAATACATTTGAGAGAAAATGTCTGTTTACATGTATCCATCAGAGCTATACTTTAGCCAGGACAGCATCAGGCCTGTCAACTGTCCCGCAATTTGCGTATTTGTCACGCATTTGCTGAAGAATTTGAAGTCACGCCAGTTATTTTTGCGTGACAGAAAATGTCACGCAAATACGCATTTTACCTGGTAATTGTCAAGCAAAAATATTTCTGTAGAAAATTTTCTACAAAAGATCGTCTACACAGCAAAAATACGAACGACGGGAAAATACGTACGCATTTCGTTCGGACTTTTCACGCGAATTACGGATATGTCACGCATTCCGTTCGAAATTTTTTGATGGATATTTTGAACGCGAACGTAGCGAGCGCGAAAAATTTGAGGTGTTCAAAATTTGGCAAGATGTAATAAAATTTAAACCAAGGTGTTCAAAATTTGGATCAAGGTGTTCAGATTTGGACCAAGGTGTCCACATTTTGAGGGGAGGTGTTCAACATTTCCAAGTCACTCATATTAGGTGTTCCCAAGTTGACAGGCCTGCAGCATAGCATGTAAATTCACGAATGGCAAACTTTTAAGTGAAACATTCAATGAGATAATTGCTGGAAATTTGAACCCAAACCAGAACAACGGCAACGCCAAAGCGTAGCGAATCCCATCGAACAGAAATGGCTGGCATTTTTACCTACGAAATATAGCAAATATCATAAAATAACACCCATATGAAAGGCCACCATTTTTAAAAAAGTTGATCACTAGCCAAGTTGTCATCAGAAGAAGCAATATGCTTTTAAGTAGCCACATATAAAATTCTTAAAAATCGCCAATGCTGGCCATATTTTAAAATGGCCGCTTACTACCCTAAATTCATATGACAGTATGCAATCCTTACTAGTATTCACATATCAAATATGAACAAAATCGCTCTATTACTTTTTGAGTTATAACAAAAAATGTAAAATAACACACATAAAAATGGTGGCTATTTTTTAAAATGGCTGACTACTCCCCAAAGTTTTATTAGACAATGTGCCATGCTTAAAGTATTCACATATCAAATATGAACAAAATCGCTACAATACTTTTCGAGTTACAGTAAAAAATGTAAAAATGACAGCCATTTTTTGAAATGGCTGCCTACTACCCAAAGTGTCATTAGACAGTGTGCCATGCTTATAGTATTCACATATAAAATATGAACAAAATCGCTCTACTACTTTTTGATAGTAAAAAATGTAAACTATCACACATAAAAATGACGGCAATTTTTCAAAATGGCCGCCTACTACCCAAAATGTCATTAGACATTGTGCCATGCTTAAAGTAATCACATACCAAATATGAACAAAATCGCTCCACTATTTTTTGACTTATAGTAAAAAATGTTAAATAACACACGTACAAATGGCGGCCATTTTTCAAAATGGCCGCCTACTACCCAAAATGTCTTTAGACATTGTGCCATGCTTAAAGTATTCACATACCAAATATGAACAAAATCGCTCTACTACTTTTCAAGTTACGGCAAAAATCGTAAAATGACGTGCAAAGGCAGCCATTTTTCAAGATGGCTGCCATGTATTTCTTCTATATTTACATTTCTAGCTTAATCAATGTCCTATATAACTTTTTTACATTTAAAACATATTGTTATTACAGTTTTATATGCAGTACCTAAATTACTGTAAAATCGGCACTAAAATGGCCGCCATTTTTAAATGAGCGGCCATTTCGAAAATCGGTTTTCAAGCAGAACTTTTACTCCCATTAGGTATATGTGTACAAAATATGAACAAAATCGGGCCAACGGTATTTGAGTTATTGCCCGGACGGACGGACGGACGGACAGACGGACGGACGGACGGATGGAGGCATTCCCTATATCCCTCCGAACTTCGTTCGATGGGATAATGAAGATATACACCCACTTAAAGGATTATCCCAGTTATCCAGGGCGGCCATTTGCTTTGGCATGCAGGCGTCTCTATATTTATCAAGAGCTTGAAAAGCTTGATGTCATACGTAAAGTCAAGGTGAAAGTAAGAACCTTGAAAAGCCAGCAACATAGAGCACAGAATTTCACAACAACAAATGGTGGAGTTTCTATTGAACGAAGGTGCTGGCCAAATCAGGCAGGCCGATTTAACAGAGATCAAGTCCGAGGCTGGAACTATTACAAGAATAAATATGGCTATGGGAATTGGCAAAAATGTGTAACATCAGGTAATGCTATTATTCTTTTGAAAAGGTTAGAAATCATCAAGAATCTTATTGTCTCTTGTAATGAGTCTTAAGGAATATAATTAGTTTCCTTCTTAATGAAAATAAAGAGGATGTTTTTTGGATACATTCTCCATTTTTTAAAACATGAGTGGGCATTATTAAACAAATTTCCAGTTTATGAAATGATATGATATACTTTGTATGACTTCAGCTGGTAGGCAGAACGGACCAGACCAATATGGTGGTGGAGAACACGAAGCAAATGATGACTCGTGGTGTACAATTATATAAAATCTGGTACAGATGCCAACCACATTCTGGGACAATCAAGGACTTTTGAGGACCTATTTTAATTTAATGATCTATTGTAAAATAACTGCAAAATGGGAAATAAAAAGGTGACTAGGTTTAATAGAACACTCCCCCTTCTCTCCACTAAAAAGCAATCGCTAGATTTGTTCAGTGCACATACAAAAATATAGTTCTGAGAAGTAGTATATGCATGTACAGTATATAACAGTATAAAGGTTCTCCAGCTCTAAGGGTCTAAGGGGAGGCATCAAAAGTTCAATGTTGGATCAGAAACTAAATAAATCTAGTTTTGAATCTGACCCCCCCCCCCCTCCCCCAAAAACTAAATACCATGAAAGTTGATCGCTGACTTCCGATTTGAGAATTTAAAAATTAATGCTGAACACAAACTAGTTTTTGTTAATTCCTATCGTAATTTGCGGCTTTTAACAACTATTGATAGAATAGAATCCCTTGGAATGATCTTGACGAAGAAAGCATCGGGTAAAATCTTTATTTTTAAACCATTCCAAGGCATTCTGAGTCAAAATTGCCAAAAAATTCGAAATGTTGAAATTTGTCGGATAGCAAACTGAAATGGGTTTGAACCCCCTCCCCCCTAACTAGATTTATTTAGTTTTCTATCCGACATCAAACTTTTGATGCCTCCCCTAAGTAATCAATAAAGTTGCAATGACTTTTTTCTCTATAAGGGATATCATAAACCATGTTTATGTATGAAATGTCCGAAGATAAAATTCTACTTGGTATTCCTAAAGATGATGTTCATACTCATTGCAAAAAAGTGTTTACATAAAAATACTCATTACAAAAATAATGATTTAAACCATAATTTCAAAATGGATGCTCCAAGGGAGACATTATCATGTAATTCATCTTGTTACTTGATGTTAATTAGTGTTTAATGATGTAATTTTGAAAAATCTGAAATAAATCAAGAATTTGAAAGTACCTTGGCATTTCACATCTGAGCGATTGCCTCATAATCTTCATGCTTACTATTACGACAAATTCAACAGTGGTGGAAATATTTTTAAGCATCTGTCAGACCTATTCTTTAGTCAGAATAATATTTAAGTGAAACAATCAATGTGATAACTTAAAATTTAAACCCAAATGGAGAGATACCAAAATTACAATGGTGGAGAATAAAGGAAGTCATATGCTTCGCATGCAGGTGTTTCTATATTCATCAAAAGCTTATATACAAAGTCATTAGGCAGAAGTTAATACCCTAGGGAACTAGTAACAAAGAGATTTTCACCATGACAATTGACTGAATTTAACCCCTATAAGTGAAACATTTTCTTAGTGGAACACTTCTTAACAGAACCAAGAGTGTTCCACTTACACAAGTTTTGCTGTACAGAATATCTATATCTGCTATTCAGGCCTTAGTCTAGGAATAGATATCAATAGATCTCTTAATATTGATAAATTCTGGGAAGTACTTGACTCATATCAACACTGGGATTCCCCTTATTAGAATACAATTATGTTTGATTTCTAATAGACGTGGCTGTTTGTGATTGGTAAAAATAAACTTTACATAACCATTGTACACAGTATTTACACAGTTTTTGATGGTGAGAACAGCAAACATTTGAGAGAAAATGCCTTCTAAAAAACACCGTTATAACAAGCTAAACAATGATGATGATATTTACATGTATCCATCAGAGCTATACTTCAGTCAGGACAGCATATTGGGTACATTCAAGGGTGGCAAACTCTTAGGTCAAACATTCAATGAGATAATTGAAGGAAATCGGAACCCAAATAAACATATACCCCCTATCACGGTGGTAAAGGATCATCCCGATTATGAAGGATTGCCCTTTGTATTTGGATGCAGGCGTCTCTATATTTACCAAGAGCTCGAAAAGCTAGATGTCATACGCAAAGTCAAAGTGGAGATTAGCAGTTATGATAGTCAGCAACACAGAATAAAAAACTTTACAACAAAAAATGATGGAGTATCTGTTGAAGTGAAGTCATATGCAGGCCAGTTCAACAAAAATCATGCTCACGGTTGGAATTTCTACAAGAATCGATATCACTTTAGGGATTGGGAAAAGTCAGGTAATTAAAAGCAATTATATGTCCTCTGTAAATTTGAAATCTCATTTATAAGATAAGATTAAGAACAAGAGACAAGCATGTTATATATCAGACTAAATACAAGCCCTTGTCAGTGCACTACAGTAAAACCTGTCTAATAACCGAGATGCGAGTAGAAATAATCTTGATTTACGTCATTAAAAACTCAAAATTCAGTCAAACTAATATCATATTTGAAATCTACATGTAAAATTACATCTAGAAATGTGGTTTTAAAAAGTGTTTTTCAACTTTTAAAAATTAATTTTCTTTGAAAATGTGACTTCTAGCTCGGGGAGATTTCCCATAGACCCCATGCTATAAAATCACAAAAAATGAAATATCTTTTCATTTAGTGGACAGATAATATTTTGCTTTACTGGACATATTTTCATTAGTATAAGTATCAGACGCATAAGGGTTATATGAAAATTGAGCCACTTAAATTGATAATATTCAAGTTTAAGGGAACTTTCTCATATACCTGCCATGTTAATTGACCCGAATCAGCCACCTGGTGGTGAAACTGGTAACTACCTACTCGCATTTGGGTAATTAGAACACCATTTGGGACCGACTAAAATCAGTCAGATAAGGAGGTGTTCACATATTAAGGTTTTTGCATTTTATTTGTTAGATTCTGGATTTTCGAGATGTATGAGCAGATTCTCAATAAATATTTACAGTTCTATTAGGCCACGTAGCTTTATGGCATTCCAATAACTTGAAAATCAGATTCAAATGAATTAAGTTAAATTAAAGACATTTTATTATTGAAACCATTCAATGTTTTTCTAAAAGTTTTGATATCATGATAAAACAGTTACCAAAAGAAAATATTTGAGCAATATTTGGAGGAAACATTTGACACTTTATGAAAACTGTTCAGACTAAGACAGGTTAATTTTACAAAAATGACTGTTCATTGTTTGAATTGGGAGGTGTTCTCATTGTAAGTTTTTTTAACAAAAGAGTCAATGTGAGGAAAAATGGGACCGAAAAGAAGAGTTCAAACTGGGGGGTATATTAGCCAGGTGTTCAGATATACAGGTTTTATTTAAAAAATAGTTTTATTTGACATTTAGTGAATGCTTTTAGTACTTCCTCACCTTTGAATACACTCATCATGTTATCTGAGCAACATTTAATTGTGACAAAATCAGACCCAAAAATCTTGTTTTTTAATAATGTGGGATGACCTCAGAATTTCTTTTCAAAACCAACATATTTCTTTGGTTCCTACATTCTGGAAAACTAGATGGGCTGCCCTCATTTTATAACAAATGAATGCTCCCTGGTATACCAGGATAAGTATATTGCTAGTAAAGGAAACACAACAAAATGTTAACGGAGTACCAATTAGATTTTCACTTCCATGTTTTGCAAGTGAAAATACTCCATGTGTTTGCACCCTCTGAACTGGTGAAAAATGTCAGATATTTATGATAATCAAATTGTCTGTCAGATGACTAAATTTCAAGAATATTCCCTCATCACCCACAGTTATTCCATAATAGTATTCCATGACAATTTTTGAGGACACCTGGTTTTTACTTTATCATGCTGTATGGTGTATAACATTCCTCTCTTTCATGGTTTTGATTAAATATTTAGGATCCTGAGAATGAATCAAATGCTACAAAAGAGCATTAGCGATACAAGTAAAAAACTGTTTTAATGTTACATATAATTCCAGCTGATAGACACAAGCAATCCAGATCACAACACAACAATCAACCAGACACAGACTCACAGGATTTCACGACAGCAAATGAAGAACCAGAATCATGCTGTCAATGTACAATCATGTAAAAAACTAAAAACAAGAATAAATATGGCTATGGGAATTGGCAAAAACGTGTGATGTCAGGTAATGCTATTATTCTTTTGAAAAGGTTAAAAATCATCAAGAATCTTATTGTCTCTTGTAATGAGTCTTAAGGAATATAATTAGTTTCCTTCTTAACGAAAATAAAGAGGATGTTTTTTTGGATACATTCTCCATTTTTTAAAATATGAGTGGGCATTATTAAACAAATTCCAGTTTATGAAATGATATGATATACTTTGTATTACTTCAGCTGGTAGGCAGAACGGACCAGACCAATATGGTGGTGGAGAACAAGAAGCAAATGATGACTCTTGGTGTACAATTATATAAAATCTGGTACAGATGCCAACCACATTCTGGGACAATCAAGGACTTTTGAGGACTTATTTTAATTTAATGATCTATTGTAAAATAACTGCAAAATGGGAAATAAAAAGGTGACTAGGTTTAATAGAACACACCCCCTTTCTCCATACTAAAAAGCAATCGCTAGATTTGTTCAGTGCACATATGAAAAATACAGTTCTGAGAAGTAGTATATGCATGTACAGTATATAACAGCATAAAGGTTCTCCAGCTCTAAGTAATCAATAAAGTTACTCATTGCAGAAATGTGTTTACATAAAAATACTGTGGGTTTTTACAGTAGTAATGATCTAAACCATAATTTCAAAATGGATACTCCAAAAGAGACATTATATCATGTCATGCATCTTGTTACTCGATGTTAATTAGTGTTTAATGATGTAATTTTGAAAATCTGAAATAAATCAAGAATTTTAAATTTGAAAACGATTTTTTACCTTGGCATTTCACATCTGAGCAATTGCCTTATAATCTTCATGCTTACTATTATGACGAATCCAACAGTGGTGGAAATATTTTTAAGTATCTATCAGACCTATTCTTTAGTCAGAACATTATTTAAGTCAAACATATAATGAGATAACTTAAAATTTAAACTCAAATGGAGAGATTACAATTACAATGGTGGAGAATAAAGGGAAGCCATATTATATGCTTTGCATGCAGGTTTTTCTATATTTTTTTTATCAAAAGCTTATATACAAAGTCATAAGGTAGAAGTCAATACCCTGGGGAACTATATTCATCAAAAGCTTATATACAAAGTCATTAGGCAGAAGTTAATACTCTGGGGAACTAGTAACAAAGAAATTTTCACCATGACAATTGACTGAATTTAAGTATTTAACCTCTATAAGTGGAACATTTTTTTAGTGGAACACTTCTTAACAGAACCAAGAGTGTTCTACTTACACAAGTTTTGCTGTTCAGAATATATATATCTGCTATTCAGGCCTTAATCTACGAATAGATGTCAATAGATCTCCTAATATTTGATAAGTTCTGGGAAGTACTAGAGTCATATCAACACTGGGATTCCCCTTACTGGAATACAATTATGTTTTATTTCTAATAGACGTGGCTCTTTGTGATTGGTAAAAAATAATCTTTATATAATTATTGTACACAGTATTTACACTGTTTTTGATGGTGAGAACAGCAAACATTTGAGAGAAAATGCCTTATAATCTAAACCCGTACCATTATAACAAGCTAAACAATGATGAAGATGATTACATGTATCCATCAGAGCTATACTACACCCAGGACAGCATAGCATGTAGATTCACGAATGGCAAACTTTTAAGTGAAACTTTCAATGAGATAATTGCTGGAAATCTGAACCCAAATGAAGATATACCCCCTATCACAGTGGTATATGACTATCCCAGTTATCCAGAACGGCCTTTTGTATTGGGATGCAGGCGCCTCTATATTTATCAAGAGCTTGAAAAGCTAGACGTCATACGTAAAGTCAAAGTGGAGATTAGCAGCTTGGCTAGTCAGCAACACAGGTTAAACAACTTTACCACAACAAATGGTGGAGTATCTGTTGAATTGCGGTCAAATGCAGGCCAGTTCAACAAAAATCGTGCTCGCGGTTGGAATTTCTACAAGAATCGATATCACTTTGGGGATTGGGAAAAGTCAGGTAATTAAAAGCAATTATATGTCCTCTGTAAATTTGAAATCTCATTCATAAGATAAGATTAAGAACAAGAGACAAGCATCCTTAGATATCAGATTAAATACAAGCCCTTGTCGGTGCACTACAGTAAAACCTGTCTAATTTGAACACCATTGGGACAGACTAAAATCAGTCAGATTAGAAGGTGTTCACATTTTGAGGTTTTTGCATTTGTGAGATTCTGGATTTTCAAGGTATATGAACAGATTCTCAATAAATATTTACAGTTCTATTAGGCCACATAGCCTTATGGCATTCTAATAACTTAATTGAAAATCAGATTCAAATGAATTAAGTTATCTTAAATAGACATTTTATTATTGAAACCATTCAATGTTTTTCAAAAAGTTTTGATATCATGATAAAACAGTTACCAATAGAAAATATTTGAGCAATATTTGGAGGAAATGTGTGACATTTTATGAAAACTGTTCAGACTAGACAGGTTAATTTTACAAAAATCTGTTCATTGTTGAAATTGGGAAGTGTTCTCATTTTAAAGTTTTTTTTAACAAAAGAGTCAATGTGAGGAAAAAGTGGGACAGAAAAGAAGAGTTCAAACTGGGGGGTATATTAGCCAGGTGTTCAGATATACAGGTTTTACTGTATAAAATATATCACACCAAGATGAATCATTTTTACATGGGGATTCCCCTTTATAATGTTCCATCTGCTTTACATTTCTATGACACCATATTGAAAAATTACAGCCATTTTATCTTCTGGAAGGTTGCAATGAGTATATTAAAGTGCTATTATACTAATGTTGTCAGGTAGCAATATGAAAGATATGAATATAGTTTTTTAAAAATAAAATGCATAAAAAATATGATCAACATTACCATATCTTACAATTCCAAACATGGAAAAATGGGTGATGGTACTCAAACAAGCTTTTCTCTATAGAGATACCTGCAGAGGGTAGAAACGCATAGAGTATGTCCGTTGAGTACAGTATAGGAATTACACTCCAAAACTGTCATTTTATTCAATATTGTGGGATAATCTCAGAAATTCTTTTCAAAACCAACATATTTCTTTGGTGAATAATCCTACATTCCAGAAAACTAGATGGATTGCTCTCATTTTATAACAAATGAATGGTCCCTGGTACACCAGGAACATGAAAAGTTTATTGCTAGGAAAGGAAACACTACAAAATGTTCACAGAGTACCAAATAAAATTACACTTGGCTGTTTTTCGAAGTTTTTTTTCAGATATTTATGGTAATCAAATTGTAAGATGACTAAATTTCAAGAAAATTCCTTCACCTCCAACAGTTATTCCATATTAGTATTCTGTGACAATTTTTTAGGACACCTTGTATTAACTGTATCATGCTGTTGTATAGTCATCACGCATGGCCAGGTATAACATTCCACTCTTTCATGGTTTTGATTAAATATTTAGGATCCCAAGAATGAAACAAATGCTAGAAAAGAATACAATTAAAAATGCTAGAAAAGAATACAATTAAAAAACTGTTTTAATGTTATGCATATATAATTCCAGCTGATAGATACAATCAACCCAGATCGCAACACAACAATCAACCAGAAACCAACTCACATGGCTTTGATCAATCAACACAGGATTTCACGACAATAGATGTAGAACCAGAGTTTACAACCAGAAATACTAATAATAGACATTACAAGTTCCCAGTTGATGATGAATCATGCTGTCCATGTACAATCATGTAAAAACAAGCTTTAAACTTATATACTGCGCAACAATGTATACATCTATGGCTTATATCCCACCGCTGCAACCATTATGCAATCATGTAAAAACTTAATAGGCACAACTCTGTATACAACTATGGTTCATATCCCACAGCCGCAACCATTATGCAATAATGTAAAAACTTAATACGCACAACTCTGAATACAACTTACTATGGTTCATATCCCACCGCTGCAACCATTATGCAATCATGTAAAAACTTAATAGGCACAACTCTGTATACAACTATGGTTCATATCCCACCGCTGCAACCATTATGCAATCATGTAAAAACTTAATAGCATAACTCTTGATACAACTTACTATGGTTCATCCCACCACTGCAACCATTATGCAATCATGTAAAAACTTAATAGGCACAACTCTGTATACAACTATGGTTCATATCCCACCGCTGCAACCATTATGCAATCATGTAAAAACTTAATAGCATAACTCTGAATACAACTTACTATGGTTCATATCCCACCGCTGCAACCATTATGCAATCATGTAAAAACTTAATTCGCACAACTCTGAATACAACTATGGTTCATATCCCACCACTGCAACCATTATGCAATCACGTAAAAACTTAATAGCATAACTCTGGATACAACTTACTATGGTTCATATCCCACCACTGCAACCATTATGCAATCACGTAAAAACTTAATAGCATAACTCTGGATACAACTTACTATGGTTCATCCCACCGCTGCAACCATTATGCAATCATGTAAAAACTTAATTCGCACAACTCTGAATACAACTATGGTTCATATCCCACCGCTGCAACTATTATGCAATCATGTAAAAACTTAATAGCATAACTCTGAATACAACTTACTATGGTTCATATCCCACCGCTGCAACCATTATGCAATCATGTAAAAACTTAATAGCATAACTCTGGATACAACTTACTATGGTTCATCCCACCACTGCAACCATTATGCAATCATGTAAAAACTTAATAGGCACAACTCTGTATACAACTATGGTTCATATCCCACCGCTGCAACCATTATGCAATCATGTAAAAACTTAATAGCATAACTCTGAATACAACTTACTATGGTTCATATCCAACCGCTGCAACCATTATGCAATCATGAAAAACTTAATAGCATAACTCTGAATACAACTTACTATGGTTCATATCCCACCGCTGCAACCATTATGCAATCATGTAAAAACTTAATAGCATAACTCTGAATACAACTTACTATGGTTCATATCCCACCGCTGCAACCATTATGCAATCATGTAAAAACTTAATAGCATAACTCTGGATACAACTTACTATGGTTCATCCCACCACTGCAACCATTATGCAATCATGTAAAAACTTAATAGGCACAACTCTGTATACAACTATGGTTCATATCCCACCGCTGCAACCATTATGCAATCATGTAAAAACTTAATAGCATAACTCTGAATACAACTTACTATGGTTCATATCCCACCGCTGCAACCATTACGCAATCATGTAAAAACTTAATAGGCACAACTCTGTATACAACTATGGTTCATATCCCACAGCTGCAACCATTATGCAATCATGAAAAACTTAATAGCATAACTCTGAATACAACTTACTATGGTTCATATCCCACCGCTGCAACCATTATGCAATCATGTAAAAACTTAATTCGCACAACTCTGAATACAACTATGGTTCATATCCCACCGCTGCAACTATTATGCAATCATGTAAAAACTTAATAGCATAACTCTGGATACAACTATGGTTCATATCCCACCACTTAAATCATCGTGATGCATCTTGCCTGTGACACAATTAAAATGATAACACATTGATCTATAGTACTGTATTACACTCCCCTCCATAAGTTTGGCAACCTTTTTTCCCCATCGAACTACGTGTTAAAGCCTCTTTACGTTTGAATTTTTATTTACTTAACCGGCGATGAAATAACTTATAATATTGATGGAAACGTAACTTGACTTTATTTCCAATACCTCCAAATTTTCTCAATTTTTTCCTCAATTACAATAGGTCGAAAATTGATGATAAATTTGATGAATTTTTGAAAATCGTCATTCCCATGTAATCCATTGGGAAATGGAGAGTTTGGGGCAAATCAGAAATCAGGAGATCTTTTCAGTAAAAGATTCAGCAAAAAATATTTTTATATAGAAAATTAAATTATCTAACTTTTTTTAACACTATGTGTTTATTTATTTGATGAATATTAAAGTTACAGCACTTCAAAGTCATTTTTGAAAATAATTTTTCGCCTCCTGTGTTATTTCAATGGGAGAGGTTTTTTGGAAAACAATTTTGACTTTAAAGCCCTATAACTTTGTTGAACCTGAATAAACATATCAATTTTTTGTTAAATAAAGTTAGCAAATTCAATTGCCTGCCTAACTCATATTTTTTCAAGGACTCGGATGGATTGATATTCTATCATATGACTTGCGGCAAACCTACTATTTCCCATTGGTTAACATGGGAATGTCGATTTTCAAAAATTCATCAAATTCATCATCAGTTTTCGACCTATTGTAATTGAGGAAAAAATTGAGAAAATTTGGAGGTATTGGAATTAAAGTCAAATTACGTTTCCATCAATAGTATAAGTATATTCATCGCGGGTTAAGTAAATAAAAATTCAAATGTAAAGAGGCTTTAACACATAGTTCAATGGGGGAAAAAAGGTTGCCAAACTTATGGAGGGGAGTGTATGTTTATATTTACATTTTATGTACATACTTCTAAGAACTTGACCAATTTCTAAAAATGATGCAACATTTGTTCATTACTGATAATTATGTGATTTAAGGCTATACAAAAAGAAAAACTGTATATCATACAACTGATATTTTTGAACTGATACATAATGCTGTATATCAAAACTGAATCAATAAATTATATGTATTATATCAACGAAGGTACATCAAAATAGTTTTCAATTTTGTTGTTCATAGTTCTAGGCATGTATTATGCAAACTACCACATTTATGTGACCTGATCGAATTTCTACTAGAATAGTAAAGCTTGAACAGTCAACTATACAGCCATGAATCCCAGCTTTCCAATGGTGTATTAGGGCAAACCATGTCATCTTTAAAGCTCTGTTTTGCTATAGTGTAGATTCACTGGCCTCTGATAATTAATTGTTAACACACAGTGACTTATTTATAACAATTAATTGTCCTCCTTATTCTCCTTGTATGCATTATTTTATCACAAAGTTGACAGGACCTCTTTTTAATTTGGAATTTTGTCACTTCTTAGAAATATGGTATATTTGATAACAGACATATTTGAGAGAAAATACCCTTTAATTCAAATTCACGCTATTTCAACAATGATGATGATATTTACATGTATCCATTAGAGTTATACTTTAGTCAGGACAGCATAGCATGTACAATCTAACCATTGAACTCCAATAAGTAAACATCTCTTCAATGGAACATTTTTAACATAACCAGAGATACTCCACTTAAAGTGCCCGATAAAGTATAAATGCACATGCGTCCAGGTGTTGATAAACTATAAATAGCGAAAATCCAGGGTTTGTCACCACAAGGTAAGCCAGGACGTGTTGAGAGAACAGCTAGTGTTGATATTGAAGTTATATGTAGCCAGATAAGTTTCCTTATTGAAATTACATATGGTTATTAGCAATACTTTGTAGGTGCTAAATAATAAAATATTTAGAGTATATATGAGAGAAATTGGTCATTTCGAACCTGTTGAAAAGTTTGTGGCTCTCGGCTACACCAGGGAATTTACTTCCATGAGTACACACATAAATGTGGGGTTCCCCAAGAGGTACGCGACAAGGTGATCTGGCATCAAATGCGCGACTAAATGCTACTATCGAAAAGATAAAATAACGAATACGACAATAAGTTATTGCATGTGACAATTCCGAGCCTTCATCTCATTGAAGTATTTTGAAGTGAAAATAGGATTTTTGTTTTAATACATGGATTCAGATGAACGTAACTTTATTCTGACAACTAATCAAAACTGAACAAAATTGATTGTACGTAACAGACAATTTATTGTTTTACAATGTTTTGATTGGCTAAACGAATGAAACCAACAAATTATGACATGTAAAATGACAATTTTGAAATGTAAAATTTAAAAGTGACAAACTCAACCTCCCTATCCACTCTTTGGGAGCCCTAGTAAATTAGTAATATGTACATGCAGCAGTGGTAGTGTGCAGCTTATTATCACACTACGCTTTGTATTCTAAAGCCTGTTGTTTGTAATAACACTGTTCACTCAACGTATGTTTTGTGTGTGGGCAGTCAACGATAATCATTGTTTTATCCCGGTTATATGACCTCGGCAATTATAACAAAACCGTACTAAACGAAAAAACACAAATAAGAGAAAGCTTTCACACACATATAAAAAATGAACTAGTCTAATCCGCCAGTATAAACTCTGTGCTATACGTAGTCCAACAACATTAGACCTAGCCTGGGCCTCGTTTCTTATCTGACATGTCTTATGGCCCCGGCTAGGTCTAACTTCCATGATGATTTTGCCCTTGATGCGATCATTTAATCGTTCAGCAGGTTTCGACATGCGGAACTAATTAAACTCCGAAAACATGGTAATATTACATAAAGAATGTGATTCAAGCATGCATACATACCTTATATATACATACACACCATCCCGTACCCCCCTTAGACCATATTGATGCATAATTACTAAAATATTGGAGACAGGTTTGGAATTTGACGAAAATATCGGTCAGCTCCGGTAACATCGAAATTGCAAATCGTATCAGGAATTAACCGTCATTGCGACACTGCATCAACAAACAGTAGGTTTGCAATTAATAACGATTTTGTGTGTATACAAGCGCTATATAAATCAATCAAAGATACCCGCTATCCTCAAAAATGGTTATTTTATCCCGAGTAATCGCGTGATAATTATCAATCTATTTGACAACAATTTCGTTTCAATAGTTTAAATTTTAACCCGGGACGAACAGACACAATGCCGGACATGCGGAAATGTCATTTTAGAGATTGGTAAGTTTAACCTCATTTTACTTGTATAAATGACCATTTAATACAATAATATTGTGTTGAATCGCTTGATGTTATGTGTTTTTATATTGTTGTCAAGTATCAGTTGCATGTTATCGCGGAAAAATGGTTTCGGTGGATCCAAAACTTGCATCAATGGAAAGAATAGTAAAGAGGTTAAACTCAATAATGGCCCCAAGAAAATTCTTAATAATAAATAACGCCGTTATTGAGTTTAACGACGTTGAACTATGCTATACGTAGCCGGGTCAGGCGCACACTTTAAACAGGTTTTACTGTATAGAGGGCTCCCCAAGAGGGGGCACTGAGGTCGCTTTTAAAATTCCAATATTGTCACTTGTCACATTTAAGATTTACCATGTTTTGTCAGTTTCATTTCTTTTTAGAGAGTCAAAGCATTCAATGCATCAGATGGTAGTATGTTATATTCCATTGTTTGATAATTTGTTAGAATAAGTCACATCTACTTGCATCTATTTATACATTCAGAAATCAAATTTTCTATTTTTGTCACCCTTGAAACACTTGTCAGTCAGATGAATGTTCAAGATTGTCATGTGTAAGCATTTATTTGTCACATTTGTTCATTTTTGAATACCCCAAAGTCTCATTTAGTCACATTTTAGGTGCCTGGTCACCTTGTCATATACCCCTTGGGGAGCCCCATATAGAGTGTATTGTATACAAATAGTGACTGCCATTGAAGGAAATAGTGCAAATTATTTTCCCCGGGGAAATATTCTCTCCAATGACATGCTCCCAAGGCTGCACATATAAGTAGACAGGATATTCCAGAGGCAGTTTGTATCTCGTTGAAAAATTTCAAATAAATGCATAATATTACAGTCAACATGACCTCTTAATATTATAGTCGACATGACCTCTTCTCTAACTTGGCATACTGCCTTTTTGACTTCTTAGAAATATGGTGTATTTGCTAACAAGACATATTTGAGAAACATTTGAGAGAAAATGCCCTTTAATCTGAATTCACGCTATTTCAACGATGATGATGATATTTACATGTACCCTTCGGAGCTATACTTTAGCCAGGACAGCATAGCATGTACATTCAAGAATGGCAACCTACTAAGTGAAACATTCAATGAGATAATTGCTGGAAATTTGAATCCAAACGAAGATATACCCCCACTTACAGTGGTGTATGTTCCGGAGTATAATGGGAAGCCTTATGCTTTGGCATGCAGGCGTCTCTATATTTACCAAGAACTTGAAAAGCTTGATGTCATACGCAAAATCAAGGTAGAAGTAAGTACCTTAAAAAGCCAGCAACATAGAGTACAGAATTTCACAACAACGAACGGTGGCGTTTCCATTAGACTGAGGTCTATGAATCGTGCAGGCCAGTTCAACAGAGATCAAGCCTGTGGCTGGAACTATTACAAGATTCAATATGGCTATGGGAATTGGGAAAAGCGTCAGTCAGGTAATGAATGCCATCATATTTTTCAAAATAGTTGAATATAGAAAACAGAAACTCCCCAGAGTAGTTAATCCAATAGATCAAAACATATTTTTATCAAATCACTCATCATTTTGAACATTACATAATAGAAATAAGCAGGCAGTAGTATAATTACTTTAAGCAAAATCGACACCCATGATGTGACAGTTATATTAGAATTTTTTCTTGAGCAGACTAAGAGGTCCTTTGCCCATTTAACATTAGCCTATAAAAACCAAAGCCCTAAGCCAAATCCTAAAACTGGTATCTAAATTATTAAAAATTACATTTTTTCATGAAATATGATGGTTATTTTTAATTTATCAGCCGTCTTGAAATTGAGCAGAGTAGCCATTTGAACAAAGATCATTTTTGCCTATTTGACACGAGCCTATAAATTTTAAACCATTTCTGTCAACTGATATTTGATAAGATTAAGAACAATAGACCAGCAACATTATAAATAAGACCATACCGCCAAGATTGTACAAAACATACTTTTAGCTCCATTGAGAAAGGTCCATATGTTAAATTGACAAAGTTCAAATTATAATTTCTCAAATCTCAGCCCATTTAACCCTCACATCCATTCAGACCATGAGCAATTCCAAACATGGAACAAGGCATTAACATGACAAAATGTCATCACTTAGTTGCTCACAGCTGTTCAAACTTCAGTCAGATTTGAATTTCTGAGAACTCTGTAGATGATTTTGAAAAAAGGTCAATTTGAAACAAGTTTTTGACCCTGAGAAGGTCATTGAAGGTGAAATCTCAAATCTAAAGTCAGATTTGAACTTCTGAGAACTCGAAGAAAAAAAATTGGTTCATTTGAAACAAGTTGAAAAACGACCTTTTTGACCTTGTAGATGATTTTGAAAATTAGAAGCAAGTTGAAAAAGACCTTCTTTAACCTTTGTTTGACCTTGGAAAGGTCATCCAAGGTCAAATTTTAATTCTCAAGTCAGAGTTGAACTTCTGAAATCTTGTAGATGATTTTGAAAAAAAAATGGTCAATTTGAAGCAAGTTGAAAAAAGACCTTTTTAACCTAAATTTTTTGACGTTGAAAGGACATCAAAGGTCAAATCTTAATTCTAGAGTCAAATATGAACTTCTGAAAACTTGTAGATGATTTTGAAAAAATGAAGTCAATCTAAACAGTATTTGTCAAGTTATTGGAAGTTGTTACAGACGCCAATTGCCAACCGCCAACCACCAACCGCCAAGCACCAACCGCCATCCGCTCATCGCCGTCACAAAAAATGGAGATCATAACAATATGTCGCTATGTTGGTGGTGACATAAAAATGATTGATGGTACTCAAATTTTATATATCATTTTTATATATCATATTTATATATCAAGATCATTCCGTCATTACTCATACAGCAATTTCATGTTCGTCTTGAAACAATTCTTTTGGGACACCCAGTATTTACTGTATCATGCTGTTGTGTGATAGTCACTCATGGGGTACATTTTACTCCTTCAAGGTTTTTAATTAAATATTTAGGATTCTGAGAACAGGCAAATGCTAGAAAAAAGTATTTGTGATTCATTCATAAACTGTTTTATCCCATCCCATCACTCATTCCCTTCAGTCACTCATATATATCATATACTCACTCGAGTATAAACATGACATACAGAATCAACCATTACATAATCTCATATTATTGTTATACATATATAATTGCAGCTTATAGACTCAGCCAGCCCCGATCACAACACGATGGTCAACGAGTAACTTACTCACAGGGTTATGTTCAATCAACACAGGGTTTCACACGAGGTGTACAACCAAGGTTTAGCACCAGAGATACTGAAAGATATGATGGGTTCCAAAGTGATAGAGAAACATGTCCATGTCCATGTGCGATCATGTAAACGTTAAACATATAACTGTACAACATACAAATACAATGATTCATATCCCACTGCTGCTATTCAGATGCATTTTGGCCATGGAGCAATTGATGTTGATTGCATTGATCTATGCTGTATTATCTTTATATTCTATGTACATTAGTGCTGTCAGAATGTGGGTTTCGGCGTGCGTTCAGAGGGATTTTATGGGACATAATTTTTCATGTTACTACTATGATTATACATATTTGTATGGATTATTAGATCTTAGTTTTTCAGCTTTTAGATTTTGTGGCCATTTTACCCCCCATGGGCTAAAATTTGGACCCCTACTATATAATTGGGCAAGAACTCAAAAAATACTCAGTGGAATGTTTCCAAATTACTAAGTTATATTGGTATAGGCTAATTGAATATATGATAAAAATTTCATGTCACATGGTTAACTGGTTGCCATGGAAATGGATAAAACATGCCCTTCGGGTGTCAATTTTCAGGCCAATTTTTCAGGACTGACAGAGTCATTTCATGCATATTTTGTCACCAATGTGCTAGGAAGGGTTAAAATGTCAATAGAAAACTTCTATAATATATAAGCAACAATTGTATGTAAAGATCAGTCCACAAATCCTCAGATTTTGGCCTTGTATTGGTCCATGACTTATACAGGGGTCTATTTCATAGACTCGAGCTCCCACATTGGATGGATGCTATAACTTTTGAAATAATGGAGATACAGGTCTCATTTTTTCCAGATCTTCTTAAATGGTTAGTTTTAAGTATTCTATTTTACTTTGGGAGCTGACATGTGATTGGTTGCCATGGTAACCAGGGTTTTAGGGAAATTCCGACCCCCACATTGGATGGATGCTATAACTTTTGAAATAAGGGAGATACATGTCTCATTATTTCAGATCTTAGACAATGATTGATTATAAATATTAAATTAGACTTTGGGGGCTGAAATTTGATTGGTTACCATGGTAACTAGAGTTTTATTGAAATTTGGACCTCCTCAATTGATAAATGCTTTAATGTTTGAATTCAAGCAGATACAGATATCATCATTTCAGATCTTAAAAATTAATTAGATTTGTGTATTGAATTAGACTTTGTAGCTTAGCATTTACTTGATTGCCATGGTAACCATGTTTCGTCGTCATGGTACTCCTAATTTTTTATTTCAGTCTTACCTTCATTTGAGAATGGTCAATTCACAACATGTTATACCAAAATGCTCAAAATTATCATTTTGCTCTTTATTTCAGCAATTTATCCTGTATGTCTGACAGTATAGCCTCATTCCATTCTACTAGTTCTCACACATATTCAGACTCCCAACTTGTTTTTACTCATCATTATCGTTTTCATCTTCCACAATTGCCTCTTAATTAAAAATATCAACAATTTCTATTGGAAAGAAGGATTCTTTTGACCATTCTTGTGTTAAAGATTCGTCAGGGAATTCACAGTTCATTCATGCAGTGTTGGGCATAATGGTAGAGCTGGGTTTAGGCTAGTGGGAATGTGTCCATACATAGGTTGGATAATTTACCCTCTTCAAATGTGAAAGAAAATGTCAACACCTTCATAAGTGAGGGCAGCACTGTTCTGTTTTTTCTGTATCTCATGGGAAACAGCTCATCTCGTAATCTATTAGTGGCAGTTATTTTTCTATTTCTGCTGTTTTGTTGTATTTCTGCACTGGAGGAATCTGATCCAGTAAACGCATTGAAGACTAATATAGCTTCACACAGGACTTGGTCCTAGGTTTGCAGCTACAGGGGTTGGGTTGAGCTTCTGACATCTAATGGGACAGAGTTCATATCCCCAGTAAAAGTACAGCAGATTAACAAAAATATATTTGTAACTTACATCAATAGATAACAATATGAGCTGTTTCACATAAGATATTCTCCAAAACAGAACAGTCCTGCCCTCACTTATGGATGTGTTGACATTTCAACTCTTCCCATCTTTCAAGATTGGTCCTTGACTGCTTTCATAGCAGCTAATATAATGCAATGAATTAAATGATAAACTCTTCCATCTTGTAATGATTGCTCATTGTAACATTTGAAGAGGATGGATGATAAAACTTATATTTGGAAGTGGAAACATTACCCCCTGTTTCCCAGAAGTTCACTGTATATAAACCTTGAGGGGATCCTCAGCTCAGGTGGGTTACTTTTGACATTTGATATGGCAATGGACCCAAATTTTAGGATCTGGTATGAGAATGCTCTCCAAATTATGACTTGAGAGGTATAGCAATGGTCGGATTTGGGAATGGTTGTGAAAAATATGTTGCCCCTCACTTGTTGCACATGTATGGCATTGATCTAGTATATCCTTAATGTGAGGTTGTTTTTGGTTGTTTTCCTCAATGACATGTCTTCTTCTCGAGGCATTAGGAATTTTGAATGGCCATGTTTTCATATCTGGATATTTGGTATGGCACTGGTCATATATTTGGGCATTTGGTATGGCTTTTGGGCATTATTTTGGTTGATATCATCAATGGTCTTAACCCATTCTGCCAAGTCCAATACTGCATGAATGGACTATATCCCCTGAGGATCCTTATCTCCAGAATGGTCAAAACAATCCTTCATTCCAACAGAAATTGATGTTAAGAGGAAATTGTGCTAAATGAAAACAGTAATGATGAGTTCAAATGAACAAATTAGGAGTCAGAACTTTTGTAAGAACTAGTCGTATGGAATAAGGCAATATTGTCAGACATACATGTATTGTTTACTATTCTAGTATTTGATATTTTATGAGCAAAACAATGTTTGCATCTCTAGTATTATTGAGTCATGAGCATGTAAATCATATAAAATAGAAAAAAAAACAAAATTAAGAATAAAATGGTAACTTTGAGCAATTTGGTATTTTATGTCATGTATTGACCTATCTAGAATAAAGGTGAATCTGAAAACGAAAACAGCAGTTACCATGACAATGAAACATGGTTACCATGGCAGACAAATAAATCCTAGCTTCCAAAGTCTAATACAATACACACATATTATTATTATCTTACATCTGAAAAGATTATCTTATCTGGCTGTATTTAAGAGTTATAGTGTTCATCAGTTGTGGAGGTCTGAATTTCAACAAAACCCTGATTTCCATGGTAACCAATCCAATTTCAGCTCCCAAAGTCTAAATCAATACTTTAAATCAATCATTGTCAAAAATCTGAAAAAATGAGACATGAATCTCCCTTATTTCAAAAGTTATAACATCCATCCAATGTCGGGGTCAGGATTTCCTTAAAACCCTGGTTACCATGGCAACCAATCATATACAAGCTCCAAATGTATATTAAAATACTTAAAACCAACCATTTATGAAGATCTGAAGAAATGAGACCTGTATCTCCCTTATTTCAAAAGTTATAGCATCCATCCAATGTGGGGGTCGGAATTTCCCTAAAACCCTGGTTACCATGGCAACCAATCACATGTCAGCTCCCAAAGTAAAATAAAATACTTAACACTAACCATTTATGAAGATCTGAAAAAATGAGACCTGTATCTCCATTATTTCAAAAGTTATAGCATCCATCCAATGTGGGAGCTCGAGTCTATGAAATAGACCCCTGTATAAGTCATGGACCAATACAAGGCCAAAATCTGAGGTTTTGTGGACTGATCTTTACATACAATTGTTGCTTATATATTATAGAAGTTTTCTATTGACATTTTAACCCTTCCTAACACATTGGTGACAAAATATGCATGAAATGACTCTGTCAGTCCTGAAAAATTGGCCTGAAAATTGACACCCGAAGGGCATGTTTTATCCATTTCCATGGCAACCAGTTAACCATGTGACATGAAATTTTTATCATATATTCAATTAGCCTATACCAATGCAACTTAGTAATTTGGAAACATTCCACTGAGTATTTTTTGAGTTCTTGCCCAATTATATAGTAGGGGTCCAAATTTTAGCCCATGGGGGGTAAAATGGCCACAAAATCTAAAAGCTGAAAAACTAAGATCTAATAATCCATACAAATATGTATAATCATAGTAGTAACATGAAAAATTATGTCCCATAAAATCCCTCTGAACGCACGCCGAAACCCACATTCTGACTGCACTACATAGTTCTGAGAACTTGGCTAATCTCTAAAAAATGATGCAATATTTGTTCATTACTGCTAATTATGTAATTTATGTTTATATGATACTGTTGAACTGGTATATTTATATTGATATTTGTAGTGGTATTTGTTGTGAATATTTACACAGACATTCAAGGGATGAATTCTTAGATTGTACGTCTCTTTACAAGTTAGATACCAATGAGAAAAAATATCAAATTAATTAATTCTGATAAGATGCTATCACTATACTTCTTATTATAAGTTGGTATCTTTAATGAAAATTGGTAGCTATATGATAAGTTGGTACTTCTTATGAAAAGTTGGTACCTCTTGTTATGGCCTATGACAAGTGAGTACCTTTTATGTTTAGTTGGTATCTTGTATAACAGGTGGTACCTCTCATGATAAGTTGGTACCTTTATGATAAACTGGCACTTCTTGTAATTCTAGGATTGGTTTGATAAACTCTCTATTTTAGGCTTAAACTTGAGTAAAAGCTAATAAATTCTTCAGGTATACAATTTTAGAATCAAAAGGTGTTATTTGTTCAATGACCTGTAGTACCACTGGCGGATCTGGGGGAGGGGTAAAACTTTTTTAGGAGCTCAATTGGTGGGCCTTTTGGGCATAAGGCCTTATTTTTAAATTTTAGGCCAAATTATCAAGAAAATGGGCCATAAATTTTCAAAGTTTGGGCCCACTTTTTGGTTATTAGGGGCCCAAATTTTTTTTAAAGACGTGAAATTCCTCCCCCCCTCGCGTCTTGTCAGTTCTCAGATCCGCCCCTGAGTACATATGACACTATCTAAAATACAGCAATCTAACTAACTCTGATGTAATTAATGGATTGCATTCATCAGTATTGAAATACACTCAGGCTATCTGATATAATGCATGGAATCAATGGAATGTGAAACTGTCATTTGTGGCAAGGAGCTTATTTATTTACTTTAATTTAGCACCCAATTTATATCTTCAACAAATTTAAGTTCACAATGGTAACTCATGGTGTTTCAAATGAATTTCGCAAAATGAGCTTAATCTAGGTTATTAAATGTCCAGAAATTTGTGAAAATGCAAGTTTAAACCAATTAAAACCACTACTACAGTGACCCTGTTAAAGTGATATCATATCTGAAATCTACATACATGTATAAGATTTGCTTGTTTATACCTGCATTGTGAATTTGTTGTGACTGGTCCCTACCTATTTGCACCTAGCTCATTGATCAAGAGCCTAACGTACCTGCATTGTGGAATTGGGCGTGACTGGTCACTACCTACTTGCAACTAGCTTATTGATAAAGAGCCTAACGTACCTGCATTGTGGAATCGGGCGTGACTGGTCACTAGCTACTTGCAACTAGCTTATTGATAAAGAGCCTAACATACCTGCATTGTGGAATAGACTAGATGCGAGTAGAAATAATCTTGATTTACATCATTAAATAATCAAAATTCAGTCAAAGTGATGTCATATTTGAAATCTACATGAAAAAGTACATCTAAAAATATGGTTTCGAAAGTTGTTTATCAACTTTGAAAATTTAATTTTTTTGAAAATGTGACTTCTTGTTCGGGTTGATTCTCCATAGACCCCATGTTACAAAATCACAAAAAGTAAAATATCTTTTCTTGTATTGAACAGATAACATTTTCTTTTACTGGACATATTTTAATTTGCATATCTATCAAAATAATACTCAAACATATACATTTATCTAATACTTTTTGAGTTAATTCCATAAAAAGGGAAACATGGCATATACTCGGGGTGGAAAATTTTCTAAGAGGCTCCGTTAAGGAAAAAATGACTTTATGAGCTGGATGGAATTTCTGTGTATTTTTTATTCTATCAGGGTGTCCTGCATAAAGGATTTCGCCTGCGAAGCATATAACTCTTGCGAACATATCTAAATACTGGTCCGAAGAAGACATACCTTGAATTTTTTAGAAAAAATTGGCTAAAAATGGAAACTACAAGAAGTCAAAATGTTCAACTCAAACAAAGTTGTAGCTATTCTATATCAATATTTTGTGTTATGTAAGGTTTCTCAGATGTTTCAAGACCTTCATTAGTATACTTGTGTCTAGAAATGTGACATTTAAGGACAAAATTTGGCATTTTTAATCATTTTCGCTTTCAGCATTAACATATAGTTCCTTATATCTCGAGTTTAATGCTGACTGGTTGTTGCATTTTTGATTAAATCTGTGCTTGTACATATGTTCTTCCATTTAAGGTGTAGAAAATGTATAGTGGACAACCATTGTTCATATGAGAGCTTTCAGATCTCCCCTACCCCATTTATTATGGAAAATTACCGAAAAATATGAAAAAATAAAATAACTTGAAATTATAAACTTTAACAAAGTTGTAGCTATTCTATGTCAATATTATGTGTTATTTAATGTTTTTAAGATATTTCAGAACCTATAGCGGTATACAAGTGGCTAGAAATGAGACATTTAAGGACAAAACTTGGCATTTTTTTTATCATTTTCGCTTTCAGCAGTAATATATAGTTCCTCATATCTTGAGTTTTATGCTGTCTGATTGTTGCATTTTCAATCAAATCTGTTCTTGTGCATGTCTTCTTCCATTTAAGGTATAGAAAATGTATAGTAGACAAACAATGTTCATATTAGAGCTTTCAGATCTCCCCTACCCCATCAATTATGGAAAATAAACGTGAAATATAAAAAAATAAAATAACTTGAAATTATAGACTTTCATAAAGTTGTAGCTATTCTATTATCAATATTATGTGTTATTTAATATTTTTAAGATTTTTCAGAACTTTTATTGGTATTCAAGTGGCTAGAAATGAGACATTTAAGGACAAAACTTGGCATTTTTTAATCAATGCTGCTTTCAGCAGTAACATATAGATCCTCATATCTTGAGTTTTATGCTGACTGGTTGATACATTTTGGATTAAATCTGTTCTTGTACATGTTTTATTCCATTTAAGGTACTGAAAATGTATAGTAGACAAACAATGTTCATATTAGAGCTTTCAGTTCTCCCCTACCCCATTTATTAGGGAAGATGACTGGAAAATATAAAAAATAACTTCAAACTACCATTATAAACTTTAACAAAGATGTAACTATTCTTTATGTGTTATTGATTGCTATAATTAATGTTTCAGGACCTTCATTAGTATTCTAGTGTAGAGAAATTAGACATTTAAGAACAAAATTTGGCATTTTTCATCATTTCCACTGTTAGCAATAACATATAGTTCCTTATATCTTGAGTTTTATGCTGATTGGTTGATGGATTCTTGATCAAATCTGTTCTTTTGCCTGCCTACTTTGATTTAAGGTATTTAAAAATGTATATTGGAAAGCCTGTCATTATATTAGAGCTTACATATCTCCCATACCCCATTTATTTTGAAAAAATAACCAGAAATATAAAAACCAAACAATTTCAAAGTATAGACTTTAACAAAGTTGTCGCTATTCTAGATCAATACTATGTATTATTTGATATTTTTCAGATGTGTCAGGAACTTCATGAGTATACAAGTCTAAAAATTAGACATTTAAAGTTGAGTTGCAAATGGGGCGGGTATTCTCTATCTTTGTCCATTGGGCTTTTCTGGTTATGATATGTTGCAAACTGCTCATGAATCTATGCAATGTATAGTACAATACTTGGAATATATTTAAAAATAATGGGGTATAGTACTGTGATAATTATAACCAGTGATCAAGCCATATTGGTTGAATTCCCTCATATCAAATGCAATGTTGTCAAATGCTTGGTGATTTCCATATTACACCTAAGGGTGGTGTAATTAGGAAGTTCATGATAGATATTGGGCTTGGGGATATTTTGGTAAATGTAAACATTGTGAAATGAAGAACAGCCAACAAGATGATTTTGGAAAGGATTACAAAATGGTAAAGCTGTCTTTGGTTTGTGAAGCAATGTTACTGTATCTCTAAAATGGGATAAATTTCACTTATGGCAGAGCTGCTATTGAACTTTGCAAAACTGATAGTTGCAACTTATCTATCAAATACTGATCATGAAGAAGTTGACACTCTCCTTATGGCCCATGTTTATTACAGTGCTGCAGACAAGACAAAGGAGTTCAATGTTGAGAGAATTTGTATTCAGTCTGATGATACAGAATGTTGCTTGCAAAGAAGGATGAGAGTTAAAAAGAGCTCTTAAAGTTTCTTATGTCCTTCAAGGTAGCATTCTAAATTACTATATGAATCTCAAAGTGCAATACCTATTTGAAGATATATCAAAGATGGGTGTCTTGTACCAGTACTCACAAACAAACCTTCGTAGCAACACAAGAAACATATGTCCTTGGCAATTCGCAAATGTAAAATGGCAAAAGGCAGCGAAAATTGCTATACAAAGTTTCTAGTCAAGGGTGTATTGCTACTTGTCCATGTGGCAATAAACAACATAGTGCACATCGTTGGACAATATTTAAGGATGAGTTTCTCAGAACTATAAAAATTATTTAGAGATCTTACATATCTGAATAGCTTGTGGTGTCATGAGCAACTTAGACCTTTAAAATGCTTTCTAGTCAACTGGTACCCAAGACAAGTCGTACCCAAGACAACTGGTACCCAAGACAAGTCGTACCCAAGATAACTGGTACCCAAGACAACTCGTACCCAAGATAACTGGTACCCAAGACAACTCGTACCCAAGTTATTTCCAGTATTATGGGTGCATATTAGGAAAACAAATTGAGTTTGTATAATTATGTTTTCATGTTATAATGTGACTCAAATAAGCCTCAATATTTTTTTGAATTTAGAAGACATTTTTTCTCAATGGGTATAAAGCATTTTGATTTAACTTGAATCACCTTTTTACTAATAAAACAAGTGCTTGAAGTGCTTGTTCACAACATTTTTTGTCAAACATATATATAAATAAATATAATTACAACAGTGACTTTTCTACAAATGAATCAAACAATTAATTTGAGCATTTTGAGAAATTTTAAAGGAAGTTTAATCTGTTAATTTTTTTCCAATTGGAACTAAATTGGATTATGCACATGCATACTAAGTGTAATAATATATCATGTATGAATAAGTACCAAAATAATATTTGATATTAATATTATACTATATTATTACTTGTATACTATTATTATATTATTCAAAATATTTTATTGCTAAATTTCATGAATATGACTTCTGATAATATGAAATCCTAGACAAATAGATTATCTGTTTAATAAGAAATTAGGCCCAAGATTTGATGAATCAATACATTTATAATAATACCATCTTCCAAGATGAATTAAATCTGACACTTGTTCCAAACACTCATAAACATACAATATTTTAAAAAATGATTATGAATATGTGGAATAAACATATATCTCTTCACTCGAACATCCAATATTAAATAATAGTCAAAATAAATTGACACTCAAAGCTCAAAATGTTACAAAATTTCATCAATTTTATCAATTTCTTCTGAAAATTCTTCAAACTTCTGAACAGTATGTTACAGTTATAATATGTATATCTTTACACATTCCCAGTCCAACACTTGATTCAAAACAAAATATATGCTTGGGTACGACTTGTCTTGGGTACCAGTTGACCAGTTACCTTTAAAATGACTTAAATGCAGCTCTAACATAGAACCAGGGAGATTTGAAAAATCAGGCTGTTGCTGGATTAAGTTCGAGAGTTGTGAACAATCATGTCTATATAAAGACATATCCTTTGATTCATATGAGAGTAAACTGCGAAATTACAAAATTATTTCGCACTATGCTATTTTTGAGTAATCTTTTAAAAATATAGTAGTGTAGTAATTTTATCTCTAATATGTATATTTGTGTTTAAAACACATTTTCCATGCTTTGAAGATAACAAGACACATTGTTGAATATATATGATCTAAAATATGTCAACTAATCACCATTCAACTAAAAATATAAACAACTATTGCTGAAAGTGAAACATTGGTCATTTTCCCCATTTATGTGTCATTTTTTGATTTTAGTGTGCTAATAAATATGCTAAACTTTTGAAAAGTTTAAGAATATTATCATGCAATAATAACATTTGTGTTGGTTTTCTCATTTAATGGTGGAGGGCAGATCTTAGACCTCTAATAAAAACATTCATTGTCTTACATACATTTTCTTTAAGTTAAATCAGAGAAGACCGATTCAATAAAAAACATATATGAATCTATCATCAAAGAATTATAATTGTGGAAAATTATATGCTACTGCTAAATGCAGAATGCTAAAAATGCCAAATTAAATAATACATAGTATCGATAGAGAATAGCTACAATTTTGTTAAAGTTGATGATTTGAAATTACTTTTTCATTTACATAAATGGGGCAGGGGAGACATGAAAGCTATAATATCAACATTGGTTGTCCAATATACATTTTCTATATCCTAAATGGAAGAAGACATGTACAAGAACAAATTTGACTAAGAATGCACCAACTAGTCAGCATTAAACTCAAGATATAAGGACCTATATGGTATTGCTGAAAGCGAAAATGGTCAAAAAAGCCATGTTTTGTCCTTAAATGTCTCATTTCTAGGCACTAGTTTACCAATAAAGGTTCTGAAATATCTTAAAAACATTAAATAACACATAATATTGATATAGAATAGCTACAACTTTATTAAAGTTTATAGTTTCAAGTTATTTTATATTTTCATATTTTTCTTATATTTTTCATGATAAATGGGGTAGGGGAGATCTGAAAGCTCTAATATGACCATTGGTGGTCCACTATACATTTTCTATACCTTAAATGGAAGAAGACATCTACAAAAACAGATTTTATTACAATTGCAACAACCAGTAAGCATAAAACTCAATATATGAGGAACTATATGTTACTGCTGAAAGCTAAAATGATTTTAAAAAATGCCAAGTTTTGTCCTTAAATGTCTCATTTCTAGGCACTAGTATACCAATAAA
The DNA here is from genome assembly GCA_903813345.2 of Owenia fusiformis. Lineage (NCBI taxonomy): Eukaryota > Metazoa > Annelida > Polychaeta > Sabellida > Oweniidae > Owenia > Owenia fusiformis. The sequence goes on from CAIIXF020000006.1 coordinate 8,606,912, forward strand.
GGTTCTGAAATATCTGAAAAACATTAAATAATACATAATATTGATATAGAATAGCTACAACATTGTTAAAGTTTATAAATTCAAGTTATTTTATATTTTCATATGTTTCAGTAATTTTTCATAATAAATGGGGTAGGGGAGATCTGAAAGCTCTAATATGACCATTGGTGGTCCAATATACATTTTTTGTATCTTAAATGGAAGAAGACATGTACAAGCACAGATTTAATCAAAATTGCAACAACCAGTCAACATTAAACTCAAGATATAAGGAACTATATGTTACTGCTGAAAGCGAAAATGATCAAAAATGCCAAATTTTGTCCTTAATTATCTTATTTCTAGACACTAGTACACTAATGAAGGTCCTTAAACATCTGAAAAACATTAAACAATACATAGTGTTAATATTAAATAGCTAGAGTTTTGTTTGAGTTGAAAATTTTGACTTTTTGTAGTTTCCATTTTTAGGAAACTTTCTACTATACCCCCCATGCTATCTGACCTAAACGAGCCACCTGGTGGTGAAACTGGTAACTACCTACTCGCATCTGCGTATCATACCTGAAATCTACATATAAGCTTTCCTTGTTTATACCTGCATTGTGGAATTTGTTGTGACTGGTCCCTACCTATTTGCACCTAGCTCATTGATAAAGAGCCTAACGTACCTGCATTGTGGATTTGGGCGTGACTGGTCACTACCTACTTGCACCTAGCTTATTAATAAAGAGCCTAACGTACCTGCATTGTGGAATTGGGTGTGAAGTTATCTCCAAGGCCGTTCAGGGCAAACCGTGTTGCATTCCACATCTTGTTACAGAAATGTCTATATCCTTGTACACGTAAAACATCCAGATTGATATCTCGACCTAAAACAGTTAAACATGGGTGTGTCCCTTAAAAATATTCACATCCATATTCCCTTATTTCAATTATCTTTATGATATAACATATCAAACATCTTAAAAAACAACTGATTTGCTCTAGTAATCATCACAGACTCTTGAACTTTTGAGAAACGACATCAAGACATATACATGGCCCTATGTGGCCTCGATGGATCATGTTTTGAAGCCACGTACTTGTGTTTAGAGTGAACTATATTTCTTGCAGTCATATACTTCTTCTTTTACAATATATTTGAACTATATATTTGTGAAATAAATTGCCTTTCAAAATATTTCAGATGCTGATCATGTTCAATGAGCTTTTTAAGAAACAGGAACATGTAAATGAACGGATACTCCAGTATGTAATGCTATATAGATCTATGAATAGAGGGCACCATTTTATAATTTCAACAAGCATTCTATTATAGTAATGATATGCAATATATAAATATTTATATTATACAGTAGATGTATATTGCACTTGGAGAGAATTTAAATTGTTGGAATACAATACATTGTATATGTTACTACAAATTGAACAGGAAACCTCATACACATTGTCAGAGGGGTCTGGTTCAATGCTCTTAATGTATGCAGTATTCATATTCATTTTAAGTTCCAATCAATATCTCATCTATTTCCATCAGGATATAGCCTGTATCCAAAACCTCCCATAACATAACCTTCATATATGTACCTTGTGATGTGTAAGCACAAAGGGCAAACCTAAGAGCATCAGTCCCACATTCAGGGATACCATTAGGATAGTCTTCTTTCTGAAAACAAACAAACTTTTACAAAAATACTCCATTCCAGAATCTCTATAAAGTTGAGTATGTCAAATATAGCAAAAACAATGCATCTACAATTTCAGTTGACAGGAAGACTTAGTAACGTTATATTCATTTCTTTTAAATACTCAAAAAGTACTGAAAAAGATTTAAAAAATAAATTGAAATATTGCAAAACTAAATTAATTTGTTCTTCTTAGTACATTATTACATTGAAAAAACTTACAATAAACACGCTTTTGTGAGAGAAGCTTTTAATGAAACAATAACACATATTTTACCTGTCCTTGTTTTGCTCTTTCTATCTCCTTGGGGTCAAGGTTGCTCTGATATAGTTGTTTATGAAGGCCCTGAAAAAATATGTAGAACTTTATCATTTATGTTTACAGAACAAGACATGCATAAGTTTAACAACAATAATATCTGTGTTTTTAAGATTTTTTCTTTTTTCTAAACCATAACCAGCATGCCTAAAACCTAAAGCTAAGCTCACACCAACGGCACTTTGATTGCGCTTTAAAGCGGCATGCAAAGCCGCTTTGCTTTTTAGAGCCATCAAAGCGCCGTTGGTGTGAACTTAGCTTAATCAGATGTTGGCATTAGTCTGACCTACTTTCCTAAAAATCTAAAGTTGAATGGATAAGCTGTTTTCCTGGGATAATTTCAATTTCATTCAAAAATCCATAATCTTTTTTTATTTGAAAAAAAATCCTTAATACAGCAATATGTCACCACTTCTTGGTAGTGTCATAAAAATGTTAAGTTGTTCTTTTACCTCTAGTGGTATCCCAGTGATGACATCAAGAGGATCTATGACATTTCCAAGAGATTTGCTCATTTTCCTACCATGAGCATCACACACCATGGCATGCAAGTACACCTAGAAATACAAGAAATTAAGGTATGAGAAATGCATATACAAGAAAACCTCTGGAAATGGAACATCTTTGGTTCTACAGAAAACTGTAACATGTGTTGTTGAGGTGTTACACTTTCAGAAATATTCCACTTTGCAGTTATCTTTGTTCATGTCTCTGTGTAAACCCTTACCAGTGTGAGGATGATATGGGGTATTTTACCCATTTGAAATTTCAATCTGGTATACTGATAACTCACTAGCTCAGTGGTTCAGCATATGCCCGGATTAGCGAGGAGTAGTGGCTTCCAATTCCCACTGGTGTCATATAACACACAATTTCATTTTTTGTTTGCATTAACTTGTTCAAAACACAAATTAGTGAAAAAACAATGGGCATAAATTCCATGGAATTGTTCAAAGATAGCCAAGAGTTCATCATTTTCTTATCCTCATCATAACAACATAAAGTCTACATAGTTCAATTTACATTTTGGTACGTATTAAATAGGAAACTTGTTCTCGCACAGGATCCTCCACAAAGCTGTTAAGGAAACAACTCATTCTGGTAACTAGATGGAAACAATCGACTTAGGAGCATATAATAGCAAGTATTGGAAATACTGTATTACATCTCCAAGTTATATCAACATCTTATCAAAATAAAGGAGCCTTTGTTTCCCAGTTTTAATTAAATATAATGGATTGTACCCCTGTCATTCACACTAAACAAACACACATACTGAGGATAATATTATTCAATAATATTACTCAAACATGACCAATTGACCATATTGTAGAGTCTATATCAACCAATCAAACTGCAGCATAGCTGTTCTCGAATTCTCAATAGATGAATGACCATTCATTATGTAATCTTCATCCAAGAATCTGTATTGTCTTAAGATGCCACATCCAGGGCTCTGTCTGGTCAGTGGAGAATTTTGACAACAGAATGATAGCAAAATGTCTCTTTGGTAGGCCCCTATCTTATTCTTTGAAAAATGTTTTCTTCATTCTTTCTTAATGTTTGAGTTAGAATAATAATATGACATTAAAAGGTAAATTCCATACGTTTGGGACTGAATGTCAGTAAAAATGCACTCAATTTGTGCTTTGAATGACATTCTGTCCAACTTGTGATGAATTTCTAATATTGAATGGCCTATCATTATTTATTCCCAAAATAATAATACATCAACTGGTAATTACTTCATTGCCTACATTCTGCTTGGTTCTATTTATGAAATAAATAAAAGCATTTAATCCTGACCCATTCATAAATTACAACTACTTTGTATATAGGAGAGATTTGCTGTTTATGCTGGAGAGATTTAGGAGAGATTTGCTGTTTATGCTCAGGGATGGTATTTTTTGTCAGTTTGAAATCTAAACAAAGAGAGAAGATACTCATCCTTCATTTCTCAAATCAATAAGTTAGCAATGTCAATGGCTATCAATATCTTCATTTCTTCAGTAAGTCTTGTTCCCGATACAAATTAATTATAAACAAGCAAAATATCATCCTCCTGAGCAGGTGTCCAGAATCCGTACCTCCTTCTTCCCCCCTGCTATAACCAATTTGGAAGCGCCCGATTAAACTGAATCACGTGATCTTATTATGCGCAATGACTTCCTCATGATTTCTGTCGCAGTGTTGCGACAGCCAATCAGATTGCGAGTTCTTAATCGGGGAAATGCTAACTGCTTATCGCAGAGGGTAAAAAGAAAGAATATATTCTGGATTTTGAAGCCCTGTGATCAGGTTGGCAAAATATAGAATTAAGTAAACTCAGTCTCACAACATTTCGGTTGAATAATTTACTTTGTCCTCTTCAAAATTAGATATTGATAAAATGATCTCAAGTACCAAAGAAAAATAAATAGAAAAATTTCATCAATATTCATGAACAGCAAAGCAAATACAATGTCCTATTGACATTGTAATTGGATTGTGGCTGCTACTGGTGATTCTTCCGTAATATTACATATGAAAGATGATACGATACATGGAAACAGCCCAGTTTGTTAGTTTAGTGCTTCAAAGCTTTTAAACATTTGTGTTTCCAATACATTACTGACATCAGATCATATTAGATATATTTGTTTATTTAGAAACATAAATATAAGAATTGAGAAGTTTGAAAATATGTTCTGAAACTTATTGGATGGCACACTTGTAAGAAAAATGAGGAAAAGGTAAATATTTTCAATAGATAAATACTTGAAGTGATATATATGTTTGGACAAAGATACATGGCAAGCTTACTTATTTCATTTCGGCAAACATTTAATGTGATGTGGCCTCAATTGTTTTATTGACTTAACATCGCTATGGTAACAAGAGTGGTGAAATTTATGCCATCTGTGGTGAATCACATGGAAAGCCTGGTAAAGATACACAGATATTCCAAACAGGAGACAGCACTGTTTGTTTTACAAACTGTAACAATTAGCTCTTAACATCAGTAGAACTAATTTTGTATCTCACAAAAACTTGAAGAGAAGCTTGGAAATGCCAAACAAAACTTGTAATTAGATTTGGACTGATTGCCGAAGCTTGGAAAATGCAAACAAATTAAACAAAATGTATTAAACTATTGAGAAATAACTTGAAAAAAAAACTTCATAAAATGGAGGATGATATTCATTTATGTATTTATTACTAAAATAGTCAAAGATACATTGGGATATTGATAGAGAAATTGAACAGAAATTGGATTAAAGCTGATAATACAATATAATTCGGATTAACACAAATATCTACAATGGCGTACAATTGGTCTGAGATCATGATCAGTGGTTTGGATAGAAGGACCTCATGTGTCATTTTCGTCTATTACATCTTAATCTCTGTCCTGATCATCCTCAGTAACGTCATGGTCGTGATTGCATTCATTAAGACTCCCAAGTTACGAACACTGACAAACACTTTCATCCTGAACCTTGCCGCGTCTGACATTCTAGTTGGCGTTCATCTGATCTGCTGCGCATATTTAGAATACTGGGTTAGTTATAGCTATCATAGTGACCACTGGGATTGTTTATTCTGTGGCTTTACCGTTACTTTATCATTTGGCGTGTCACTATTCACATTAATGGCGATATCAGCGGAGAGATTTATCAAGATCATCTACCCGATGCATTACTTCATGTATGTCACGAAAAACAGGATCATTGTCACCATGGTTTCCATCTGGGTATTTTTTCTTGCGGTTGGTTCAGCTATACTATATTGGAACAGATGGTACCATGGGATACGATGCATGATTCTTGATATCCAGCCTCGTGCAGGATTCTACGGTATGATACTACCTTTAGTTGTTTCACCTATAGGAATCATATTAATCCTATACGCCAAGATATTTCATGTAGCTCGCAAACAAAGGAAGGCTATAGAAAAGCAATCATATTTGAACCAAGGAGAACTTGAGAATGTCAAAAAAGAAGGGAGTAAAACATTCATGATGTTTCTCCTGATTGGTTGGATTACTGTTGCCTGGACACCATTCATGTTGACAGCACTTGCACGGATCATAACGGAAGACGTCACAGGGGACTTGATGGTATTTCAAAAGATCGGCTGGATCTTCACTATGGAGCACATATTCCATGGACTGGTTTACACTAACAGTTTTGTGAACCCTGTTATATATGGCTGGAAAAGCCTGGAGTGGAGGAACGCATTCAAAAGTGTACTGTGTATGTCTAGTCAGAATAAAGTAGATCCATGGTCACAATCTGATTCAAAGTAAACACACAGAATAAACGCCTGGTATGTCAGAACCACAATTGACCTAATAATAATTCTATTGTATTACATGTATATAGTAATTATACATTTTCAAATCAAACCATGTTAACTATTTGAAATAAAACAGTATTTAAATAAGAAAGATGGGTAATTGTATAAGAGCCATTTGTCAAAAATCTTCATGTGATTTTCAAAAGAAAGAATGCTGCAGTTTTGGTATGATTACAAAGCTGACATAAATAGCTTTGTGTTACTTTTTCTTTTGACTGGTGTCAAAATTGTAGACAGTGGGTCATATGACCTTTTTTCTAAGAAAACGTATAAATATTGTACTACGTGCATTGATAAACTATAAAAAGAAAATCACCCCGACTAGCATCATTGCATCATAGGTAAGTCAAGAAGGTGTTGACAGAACATCCTATGTTGGTATTGGACACTAGATGTAACCGCAAAATTCCATTGGAATTGCAAATAGCTATATATAATACTAAGGCTTGCTGTTTGTACACATTGTACAATTATTGTGCCCTATTTGATCTTGGAAATAAATATTTGGGTGTATGTTCTGGGTGTATATCAAAATTATACCAATATTAAAATCATCCAGCAACATTGACTATTTATCAATTAATTCATTATGTGCGCAGTTGATGACAAATGTCAAGTCAATACTTTCATGATGTTAAGTCAATACTTTCACGATGTCAAGTCAATACTTTCACGCTTTTGTTTTATCCTGGTAATATAACCTTGGCAATTGTAACAAGGCATGAACACGACGCAATGTCACCACCTAGTTGCTCACAATATTATGAGTTGAACCTAAGTCCATGAAACTTCTGAGAACTTGTAGAAGATTTTGCAAAAACTGGTCAATTTGAGGCAAGTAGAAAAAATACCTTTTTGACCTTTTCTACCTTGAGAAGGTCGTTGACGATCAAGTCTTGAATCTAAAAATCAGATTTGAATTTCTGAGAACTTGTAGATGATTTTGAAAAAAAATATTGGTCAATTTGGGCAAAGTTGAAAAAATACCTTTTGACCTTTTGACCTTGTCTCAAATCTCAAATCTTAATTTAGATTTGAACTTCTGAGGACTTGTAGATGATTGTGAAAAAAGAATTTAGTCAATTTTGAGCAAGTTGAAAATAAACTGTTTGACCTTTTTTACCTTGAGATAGTCATTGAGTGTCTAAAGTCAGATTTGAACTTCTGAGAACTTGGAGATGATTTTTAAAAGATTTGAAGTCAGTCTACACAGTATTTGTTAAATTATTAGAAGTTGTAAGAATATGTTACAGGCACCAACCACTGGATGCCAACCACCAACTGCTGTCACAAAAAACATAACAATATGTCACCACTTTTGGTGATGACATATTAGAACTATACTGAACTAAACAAGATGGAAACCGATGGGCTTTCACAACCATATAATAAAAAAGTTAACTCTTCTAATCCACTAATGTAAACTCAGTGATTTATGTCACCAGAATTTTTTGACATTTTAACTGAAGTGTGTCGTTTAATGTCATTACTACATGCTGTCTCATGAAAAAGAAAACAAAATGTACTGCAAAAAAGAATGTTCATGGAGATATTGGTATCAACAATTACAATACACCCATTAAAACTGTCTAGTACAGATTTTCAATGGAGTTGCCAGAAACAAATATAAAGAAAGAAACCGTATAGTATTCCTTTTTATATTACAATGATATGAACTTGGTTACATGAAATTTTTGTCCAGTCAATCCATTTTTAATTCAATTAATATATGAACCATGGAACTTACTTCATCTATCTGCATGGAATTAAGGTAACCTTGTATCTAGATAAATGCACATAAAGAACCAGTATGAAATAAGATGACATGTATACTGGACACACTCTGAAGATATTTGATTCCTTACCTCTTTGAAAGGCAGTTTGCCCATGAGCTTGTATCCCATCATGACCATACGGGCAACCCAGAAGAACAAGATATCGTGTCCTGTTTCCAGGAGAGACCCAGGGTAGAACATTTCAAGGTCTTCAGTCTGAAGCAGAGATGCAAATGGTTACAAAACTTGAAAAATATAACAATTTGTTACAGATGCCAAATGCTGATCAACTTCACAAAAATGGTGGCGATATATAGAGTCCCACAACTTATTGTGGTGACATAATAAAAGTTATGAGAATTTATCAGTTTATTGTTACCTCATTTGTTCAATGTCATACAATATCTTGCTGATCAACACTCAATGATGATGTGATCTCCCAGGCATTAAAAGCAACTGGGGGCAGTACCCTGTTGAAAATGTATAAATGCAACATACATGCAACCTGGTTGCACCAATTGTCAGAACAATAAAACAATGATGCAAAATTGTTAAGTCATCGTATATTCATGTCCTACATGTAATATTGATGTAAACTTGATGATATTTTAACTACCTTATCTGGCCACCCAAATATCGAGAATGGAAAGATTCCAGATGAGAACCATGTGTCAAGGACATCATCATCTAAAAATACACATACATACAAAATGTATATTATATATTGAGTTATAAAAATAAGAAAGCATAAGCTTTTTGAAGCTGTTTCTAAATCCCATTAACTTTTTCAGTAAATGCACATTTCCTCTATAGCGTTGCAGTATTATGCACTTATTAGCCCAACCCCCATGGAACTAGATCACATTCAATTGATTAAATATTATACAATACACTATCACAACATTATTACACAGTAACCTATAAACAATTGTGTTCAAGTCGCTTGTTAGTTTATTTATTAATTTATAATTCACCAATTATTACACAATTACTGCACTTGTCCAATACTAAATATAGATTGAAAGATTCAATTGGAAGTTAGCTAATGGATTCTACAGACAGTCTTTAGTTTAAACTTCTGTTAATCATATCAGGGTTCTCACCAGGAAATTTTTAGACCCCAGATTTTTCGCGGCATCACTACTCCTCCCCATGTGAGATCAGAGATATCCAGTATTAGAATATTTTCAAAACACTACTTCACATTAACTTCCTATTTCAATCACAATATATGTTTCTAAAAGGTTTCCAACTTCCCACTCCTTCTTTGTATCCAGTTTTATGTATTTTCTCAAGATAGTTTTACCACAAATAATGTGACAAAAAATGTTAAATTAGACTCCAGAAAAGCTATTAGACTCTGGAGCAAGAAGGCTAAAAAGCCAAGTGAGAACTCTGCATATTTGTATTGTACAAGATGATAATTATATAAGATTCCACGCCATTATCAAATCTAAATTCTATCATTTCAATTTCTAATTTCATAAAAATAGCTATTCATTTCATGTAAGATAAGGTCATTGATGTGAGTGCCATCTATTGAACATTTACAAAGCTCTTTCAACAAATTGAACACCTTAATACCCTATCATAGAGAGATGTATGTACCTTGTCTGAGAGAGATCTTTTCTTTAGGTACATTGAACCTATCTGCTGCCTTTTGTGTTGCTTCTTCTATATTCCTTCCACTCACCCAGTAATGTCCATCACACTCCTAAATGGTAGAAAACATGTAATGTAAAACGTAATTTCTAAATAATATTGCATATAGATGTACTGACAAATATAATGTGGATGCATTCAACATTAGGAGAAAAGGAGGTTTACACTTTATCTAATGGCTTTAGTGGAATACATTAATATTCTGACATAGCCCCTTTATACACAATGTAAAATTCACAAAAAGTGAAAATATTCATCTCAATTATCTTTAATATAAAATGTATATTTTTGTATTGGCCATGTATGTGTTTACAGTGTGTGAGAAGTTTTAAAGGGTGCCTTTTATATAATGTTTACTCAATCAATTTTTGAATCAATACGTACATCTCCAGCAGACACAGCAGGGTCATTGACTGTCACAAAGTATGCAGGTACACGGTGGCCCCACCACAGTTGACGGGATATACACCAGTCCCTACAATTGGTCAACCAGGCATTCCACGTCTTAATGTGCATCTCTGGAATGACCTTCAAGTCTCCACGCTTCACTGCCTGAAAATAGAAAAACATGAATTTGCATAAATTGTATAAACATTAGTGGACCAGACTTATTTTGGATGAGGTTCCAGGTTTTGATTCTTGAATGAGATTCAATATGATAAAACCACTAATATATTATATTATCTATGTAGAAATTATTGCTTTAGTGAAAACTTACATGAAATACGTAGCCACAAGTGATATGTTCATTAATTTGAAATAATGCATTATGTTTTCGATCTGATATAGGTTTGCCATATTGTTTTGAAACCTAGTTGAAGTCTTGTTCTTGATGAGATTAGGAGAATTATTATACAAGCAAAACTACTATTGCCATCTATTTATCCACCTATACAAGTATAGCAAATCCTCTATTATATCAGACACAACTTCGAAAGATGTCACTAAGGTCCATATCATATGAGTATGCTTACATCAAATAATAGGCATCATAAGTACTTACATCAACTGCTTCATTAGCCATCTCAGTACAGTTGACATACCACTGGGGTTTAAGCAATGGCTCTATAATGTCCTTGGAACGACTGAAACAAACATGTTAAACATTTCTGAAATGGATCGAACAGTGAAAACACAAAAACTTTCTACATTCTTATCTGTGTGCAGAATTTACATTTTCATATAATTTTATCGATAAGGCATAAAGATGACAAATATTTATCAACCGGCACGTTATACATTAAAGGATGATGACTGCTGAATATCAATGACAAAACACGGTAGCTCTAAGTATATCGTAAAATTAACCTTACTTTAGAATATTCATCTAGGGTATATCCTTAGTCTATACAACATACCTGCACATGGGTACAACCATAGGATTGTCTTTAGTCTCCCTGTAGAGACCTTTCTCCTTGAGGGCCTGTAGAACAGCCTTCCTAGCATCAAATCTTCTCATACCCTACAAGTAAATAGATAGGACCATTAGGCCTTCCTGAAATACAAAACTATTTTTTCTTCTTTTCACAACCTTTATTTTACTAAACAGGACGTTTTGGATCCTGCCTGGATCCTTTTTCAACTGTTATAAAAACTGGACTGAAGCGCTACAAAACAATTTAAAAAAAAAAAGTTTACGTCATATTTATTGACCAAAAATTCATTCCAATTTCCCGCCAATTTATAGTTCCCTTGATCCATGTTCATATTAAAAAATATCCTGGATTATCTCAAATGTAAAACTGTTGTGCATATTATCCAACTAGCCATACAATTCTTCAATCCCATCTATCATTTGAAGGAACTGGAAGGGATAGAGACAAGTTAAGATTATTGCATCAATTTCACAATGTTTTGCTCTCATCATTCCATGTTATATGTCATACCTTCTTTATCTGGCAAAAAATGACAAAATGAAAAGGAGGATATTTCTGCATATCAAATCTTAATAACTTCTATATATTTGATCAGATGACAATTCTTTTTAAGAGTAAGAATTAGGATGGCCCCATTGTAAACCTTGTATACATTCTTTGTCACATCCCACTCCCTCTATAGCACTTAAGTTGTAAACAATATTTTATACAATTTATAAACAAAATACTCCCGAAACTCACAGTGAACTGTCCACAATCGCCACATATCTTTCCATTGTCATCAATGATGGTGAGCTCAGTGAGATTGCGTCTCTTGCCTACTTCATAATCATTGTGGTCATGAGCAGGAGTGATCTTTACAGCACCTACAAGCAAAATGTCCCCAATGAATTCAAATAACGGTACATATTTGCAGCACAAGTATTTTTAAGCAAAACCCTTACTTATCAAACAAAAAAACATACTTATGAGAGATACATTAGATGCATGATAAGGTTTTAATTTACATTTATTAACATTTAAATTAAAAGGACTGTGAGGGAAAGACAGGACTGCTTTTTCTGAAGATTGCTTCCAACATTGAATACTCTCTAGTCTTTGGTGCCGCTTTAAATAGTGGTGAAGGTATGATTAATTGAATAATGAATCGGAACCAATAGAGTACAAGGTAGACCACCTACATTAATAAAATGCACTATTCCTTTCTCGATTCAGGACATATGGACTATGCACTCATCCTTAGCCGTTATACAAATAAATATGATATACCTTTACTATTGACTATGACAAATTGTTGGAAAATATTTAAACTTTTAAATGATATATAAGTCAATGTACCATATTGAACGTAACTATTTTATCCTGATTTAAAGTTGGGTATTGTTTTTTTTGCCCACCCTGTATAATAACTTAAAAAGCCTATTTGTCATTTTAACCACCTCTCTAGCTCACCTGTTCCAAAAGCGATATCCACAAACTCATCAGTGATGATCTGTAGCTTGCGACTGCAGAATGGATGAATGACGTATTTGTTATGTAGATGTTTGTATCTCTCATCATCAGGGTGGACAGCTATTGCAGTGTCACCAAGCATTGTTTCTATACGAGTGGTTGCCACGACAATCTCTTCATCTGAAATATATAAAATTATTCATAAAATACAAGTACAGAATCTTTACATTTGAGGTTTCACTTTTGAGAAATTATCATTTCAGAGATAAATGTAATAATGCTAGCATTGTGTTACTGTAGAGGGGTACTTGAATTAGAGAAGTGTTTGTTTTAGAGATTTGTTTACATTAGAGAATGTATAAAGCATTTGTCTCAGAGGGGGGAGGGTCATATTGGTGAGTCTGAAACAGAGAACTGCTTGTTTTAAAGATTTGATCACATTAGAGAGTTTATAAAGCATTTGTTTTAAAGGGGCGTTCACAATAGAAACCATTTACCCAAAATATATGAATCACTTTAATAATGTCAAAATGAATTAAAATGACTCATTTTATTATTCATTATAATAGATATTAAAAGATCCATTTAATAATCTATTTATAATAGATAAAATCAATACAAATATTACAGATTCACATAATTTTTAAACCGAGCCCATTCAATTAGCTAAATTGATTTGAGTAACTAACTGCTATTTCCTTTTATCTTATATAACCAGAACAACGGCAACGCCAAAGCGTAGCGAATCCCATCGAACAGAAATGGCTGGCATTTTTACAAACGAATATAGCAAATATCATAAAACAACACACCAGAAAGGCCACCATTTTCAAAATGGTTGCTCACTGCCAAGTTGTCATCAGAAGAAATAATATACTTTTAAGTAGCCACCTCTAAAATTTATGAAAAATCGCACACGTACTTGTAAAATAACACACATAAAAATTGTGGCCATTTTTCAAAATTGCCGACTACTCCCCAAAGTTTAATTAGACAATGTGCCATGCTTAAAGTATTCACATATCAAATATGAACAAAATCGCTCGACTACTTTTCGAGTTATAGTAAAATACGTTAAAATGGCGGCCATTTTCAAAATGGCCTTCTACCAAAAGTGTCATTAGAAATAGACAGCGTGCCACGCTTATAGTATTCACATACCAAATATGAACAAAATCACTCCACTACTTTTCGAGTTGTAGTAAAATATGTTAAAATGGCGGCCATTTTTCAAATTTTTTTTCAAAATGGCCGCCTTCTACCCAAAGTGTCATAGGACAGTGTACCATTCTTATAGTATTCACATACCAAATATGAACAAAATCGCTCCACTACTTTTTTGAGTTACAGTAAAATATGTTAAAATGGCAGCCATTTTTCAAAATTTTTTTCAAAATGGCCGCCTTCTACCAAAAGTGTCATAGGACAGTGTGCCATGCTTATAGTATTCACATACCAAATATGAACAAAATCGCACCACTACTTTTCGAGTTATAGTAAAATATGTTAAAATGGCGGCCATTTTTCAATTTTTTTCAAAATGGCCGCCTTCTACCCAAAGTGTCATAGGACAGTGTGCCATGCTTATAGTATTCACATACCAAACATGAACAAAATCGCTCCACTACTTTTTGAGTTATAGTAAAATATGTTAAAATGGCGGCCATTTTTCAAAATGGCCGCCTTCTACCAAAAAGTGTCTTTAGACAGTGTGCAATGCTTATAGTATTCACATACCAAATATGAACAAAATCGCTCCACTACTTTTTGAGTTACAGCAAAAATCGTAAAATGACGAGTAAAGGCCGCCATTTTTCAAGATGGCTGCCATGTGCTTCTTTAATATCTACATTTGTAGCATTATTAATGTCCTTTATAATTTTTTACATTTAAAACATATTGCTATTTTAGTATTACATATTGTACCTAAATTACTGTAAAAACGGCACTAAAATGGCCGCCATTTTGAAATGAGTGGCCATTTTGAAAATCGGCTTTCGAGCAGAACTTCTACTCTCATAGGGTATATGTGTACAAAATATGAACAAAATCGGGCCAACGGTATTTGAGTTATTGCCCGGACGGACGGACAGACGGACGGACGGACGTACGTACGGACGGACGTACGTACGGACGGACGTACGTACGGACGGACGTACGGACGGACGGACGGACGGACGGACGGACGGACGGAGGCGTTCCCTATATCCCTCCGAACTTCGTTCGATGGGATAATTAAGATATGAATTGTTTTATTATGAAATACATCTGATTATCAGCTTTATAGCACCATTTATGCTCAATAATGAACTGGAGAGCCTGGATGGAAATTCCAGGATGAATAAATATTATTATGATCTAACAAATGAGCTGTATAGGTTTTTCAATACATCTGCTACTATAGCAGCATGACTCACAATTAATCAAGCCACACCCTGCTGTATTATATTGGAAACGCAAGAATAAATGTTATGGTGATGGTCAAATTTCAAAATGTCAATTAGATGAAGAAAGAGAACACAAACAAGCAAAAATTGAGACCGCCATGGAAGCATCACTCTAAATTGTAGAGAAATGCTCAAAAATTGAGATTTCATACAATTTTTGCATATATACAATTTTTGCATAGAAATGAGTGAAACAATAAAGAGAAGGTAGAATTTTCAACCCAGGTGTATCACCTATTATCCGGTAGATTAATCAATAAAAAAATGCAGACTACGTAATATATTATGGAAGGTGGTCTTTTTATTCAACAGGCTGAAACATATGACATGGATAATTGACAACAATTTATTTAAAAAATCAATTCCAGTTTTTGCTCAAAAAATGTCACACCCTTATTGAAAATAAAGGTCTCCTGTTGAAAATCTTGGTCTAATTAAAAAGAGACCAAAAAAAGCATTTGTTACAACAATGTGTCAACAGTTCTTGGTTTCTCAGTTTCATTTCAAACCTTTAATGTTTTCATTTACTCCAGTAAAATCGTTGTAAATTTTCACAAATAAATGAAAAAATTGCAACACAGAGTAAACCTAGTGTAATCATTAGCCATTGGTAAGTAAAACAACATATCAAAAATCTAGAAAAATCTAAGTAGTGGAAAACCTCAAAATCGCCATTTATACCCCTTGGGATAATTTTATGAGGGGGTAATATGATAATCATTAATAATTTCTGTTACATAACTCTAATCACTATAAAATCTTCAGGGATCATGCGCCTATATATAGTGAGTTGTCACGACAATTTTGAAATTAATTGGTCAATTGGTTACCATAGCAACACAATTTAATTGCTCAAAATCTTAAATATTTCAGGTAAATCTGAAGCTTCTTATAATAACAGATGTTGCCATTTCTCTTCAAATCATTTGAAAATGAACATTAAACTACCCTAAAAACATATTTTGGGAGTGTTTGATAAGATAAGATGATAAATGTGATAAATTATATGATATCTTTGACCCTGAACTCTATTCTATTAGGTGACTACCTCTCTATCTACTCAAAAGTTGGCGTGGCACTTTTCAGTGAAAATGTCCTAAAACAGTTATTTTACAAAATCAGTCACAGTTATATTTATAGGGCTCATGGATACGGATGTTATTCTTTAATATGGTGAGTCTGTTATATGATTGGTCAAGGGGTTGCCATAGTAACACAGAGCATGATAAACGCAAATAGTCACGGGGTACCATCGAATAATTTTGGCAACGTACCGGAGAACGACATTTTACTAAGAAATGGCAATAATTTAGCACAATATATTTTTTAACTAGAGTTCTATTTTGATTTTGACAAAAGTAAGTATTCCATGCAATAACTATTTCATTCATGAGTTTGTAGGAATTCTGTTGGAACCCAGTTCTGATCAAGTACGAAGTTATTGAAATCGGCGCAGACGGACTTTACTCCGAAAGATGGTTTTTCGATTATAACTTTTCACAACATTCAAGTATAGACTTTTGAAAAAAGTAAAGAATAGTCCTTATACTTTTGAATAATTCTGTTATTTCTGATTCACACGACTCTGATTTGTTTAATTAAGAAAAAGTTTTAAAAATATTACTTAGGAACGTAACCGGAGCTGGGAACGTAACCGGAGCAGATCAGTTGAATTATTTAACAAAAAATTATAATATATGATTTAAAGCACTAATTTAAAAACATACGGGATTGTTCGAATGAGTATTTATTACATTTTATTTAAAGAAAAAAATTTATCCATTGTGAAAAATTAAATTTGGTATTTACCATGCATAAGTGCACTTACCTTAGAAAGGCTATCAAACATAGAACAATCATTGTATGGAGTATGAAGTGATTAAATGTAGTAAGCAAATAATTCCATTTGATTTCACCCATTGTATTTGTTTAGCGAACTATTAGAACCCACTCTGTTATACTAATTTCGTATATATATACTGTTTATACATACATGTATTATATTTCTAAGACAACATCTCTTTTTCTGGGGAAATAAAAGCATTTAAATGCTAGATTATTAAAAAAGTTAGGATACAACGAACTGTATATAGCGTAGGTGTGTTAAGTACTTGTCATGTGCTCGACCAAATCGAATCAACATATGCTTTCTGAAATTCTTCACCTAACCCCCCCCTCCATATAAACGTAAGATGTTTGAGTGAGTGCCCGTTTATTGTTTTATGCAAAACCAGTTGTTATCCATCTTTGTTTCGATAAACCTAGGCGTGGGTCATTAAGCAAGTAAGAAAGTGAATGATTTTTTCTATTTAAACTACAGAACATTGCTTTTCAGTCGTTAATAGACAGTGTTCTATAATTCTATCACACCAAGTAAGCTGACATATGTGTTTGTAAATAATATATATGCTTTAAATCATATATTTTATTTTTTTAAATTATATAATTCAACTGATCTGCTCCGGTTACGTTCCCAGCTCCGGTTACGTTCCTAAGTAATGTTTTTAAAACTTTTTTTTTAATTAAACAAATCAGAGTCGTGTGAATCAGAAATAACAGAATTATTCAAAAGTATAAGGACTATTCTGTACTTTTTTCAAAAGTCTATACTTAAATGTTGTGAAAAGTTATAATCGAAAAACCATCTTTCGGAGTAAAGTCCGTCTGCGCCGATTTCAATAACTTCGTACTTGATCAGAACTGGGTTCCAACAGAATTCCTACAAACTCATGAATGAAATAGTTATTGCATGGAATACTTACTTTTGTCAAAATCAAAATAGAACTCTAGTTAAAAAATATATTTTGCTAAATTATTGCCATTTCTTAGTAAAATGTCGTTCTCCGGTACGTTGCCAAAATTATTCGATGGTACCCCGTGATAGTGTAGTGCATATGTTCTGAAAAAACTTATCTCATAACATAAAATATGATTCAACCCCCAGCGTATATGGTGCGCTTCAATACCAGAACATATCATCCAATAGCCTAATATGGTAGAACCTGAGCCTATAGAATAGTTCAGAAGAGCCTAAGTTGGTTCAGCCTCCAGACCAGAGTATATAGATGGTACAGCCTCAAGAGTATAAAATTAGTGCAGTCTCAAGAATCTAAAATTATACAGCCTCAAGTAGTATATGTATTCAGCATCCAGAGTCCAAGATGATATAACATTCAGAATCTAAGATTGCTATAGTAGTCAGAGCCTAGAATCAGTACAGCCTCCATAAGTCTAAGATGGTATAGCCTCCAGACCCTTAGATGGTACAGCCTCCAGATATAACATGGGATCAGTCTCCAGAGTATAAGATGGCACAGCTTTCAGAGGCTATGATTGCTATAGCATTCAGAGCCTAGGATGGGTACAGCCTCCATGAGTCTAAGATGGTACAGCCTCCATGAGTCTAAGATGGTACAGCCTCCAGATATAACATGGAATCAGTCTCCAGAGTCTAAGATGATACAGCTTCAGAGGCTATGATTGCTATAGCATCCAGAGGCTAAGATAGGCACAGTTTTCACGAGTCTAAGATGGTACAGTTTCCAGATATAACATGGGTTCAGTCTCCAGAGTCCAAGATGGTAGATCCTTCAGATCATTTGATTGCTATAGCATTCAGAGCCTATGATAAGTACAGCCTCCAACCCTTAGATGGTACAGCCTCTCGATATAACATAGGACCAGTTTCCAGATTCTAAGCCTCCAAGAGTCTAAGATAGTACAACCTACAAGAGTCTGAGATGGTATAGCCTCCAAGAGCCTAGGATGATATACCCTCATAGTCTACAATGGATACAGCCTCCTAGAGACTAGGATGATATAGCCTCCAGAGTCTTTAATGGTATAGCCTCCAGAACCTTTGATGAGTTCTTGGAACAGCCTTCGAGAGAAGATAGTACACCTTCCAGATGCAGAGTTAACAATGGGTACAGCCTCCAAGAGTCTACAATGGGTATAGCATACAGAGCTTCTAGTGTTTAATGGGTACATCATCCAGAGTCTACAATGGGTACAGCATCCATAATCTAGGACTGATACAGCCTATATAGTCTAAGTTGATAAATCTTCTAGAGTCTAAGATGTCAACAATCACAATTTTGCCACATATAACATCAATATGTGATTAATAAATAGATATAAGATGGTACAGCCTCTAGAGTCTTAGAGGTTGTAGACTCTAGTGTTTAATGGGTACATCCCCCAAAGTCTACAATGGGTAGAATATCCATAATCTAAGATTGATGCAGGGTACAGGGTCTAAGTTGGTAAATCTTCATGAGTCTATGATGTCAAGAATCACCATTTTGTCACATATAACACCAATCTGTGATTAATTAATAGGTCAGGAAATGCTTAGACAGATGGGCGGGTAGACGAACAAACAGAGTAGTATTTCAAGAAACAGCATTATTAGTTGTGTTACCATAGCAAACGCATATCAATATTATCCAAACCTGTATTTGTTAATTAAAAAAGATCATACACTAAAACAGTTCTTAAGGATGAATGTAATAAACAATTAAGATAAACAAGAATTGCCTGAAATGACCTCTACCCACGATTCACATACAATATGTTGTGTTACTATGGCAACCAATTGACAAAATATATTTGGACTCACCATTCCAGATAATTACATATGTATTAATGACCCTTGTAAATATGATTCTGTCAACATGAAATTATTTGGAATTGTAATAACAAAAAGTGCCACGGCCACTTTGTGGTAAATTGAGCAGTAGTTACCAAACATGAGCCAAATATGTCATCCTATTAACCTATTTATCATGTTAACTTGTTGTAAACTCCTTCAATATGTATTACGCTCAACTTTGTGTTCATTTTGAAAAAATAAAAATGACAAACTACGATCTTTTTGTAGGGAAACGGTAGATTTATCCTTAATATTTACAATATTTTGCAATTAAGTTATGTTGCCATGGTAACCAATTGACCAATCAAGATCAGTCTTTTCATGACAACTAACTATATATGGATGCATAATCCCTGAAAATTTGAATGTGATTGGAGGCACCCAACAGAAGATATAAATGCTTATCACAGTACCCCCTCATAAAATAAGACCAGGGGGTACAAATAGTGATTTTTACATGTCTTCCACTACTTAGATTTTTCTAGATTTTTGATATGTCTTTAAACTCACCAATATGCATTTGTTGCACTAGGTTTAATAAGTGTTGCAATTTTTTCATTTATTTTTCGTGTTTTTACTGGAGTAATTCTAGATCTAATATATACACGCGGTACTAACTTCGACCCCTAATTTGAATTTTTGACCTCCCGGATGTTTGAAAATCAAGGATTACGAGTCTCATACTGCACCATTTTCTTCAAACTTGCTCCATTCAAAGCATAACAAAAATTCCTTTCCATTGGTACATTGTTC
The DNA here is from genome assembly GCA_903813345.2 of Owenia fusiformis. Lineage (NCBI taxonomy): Eukaryota > Metazoa > Annelida > Polychaeta > Sabellida > Oweniidae > Owenia > Owenia fusiformis. The sequence continues at coordinate 8,627,376 of CAIIXF020000006.1, forward strand.
TCTTAAACAGAGTCCCTACTTCCAGCGGCGTTTTGGTCTCCAGCTTTAGGAAGGCCTTCTAACAGCTGGGGACCAAAACGCTGCTAGAACGAGGGATTCTTTACAAGTAATGCACCAACAGAAAGGCAACTTTGTTTTGCTTTTAATGGTATAAGTTTGAAGAAAAACGGTGCAGTATGAGACTCGCAATCTTTGATTTTCGAGCATCTGGTAGGTCAAAAATTCAAATTAACGGTCGAAGTTAGTACTGCGTGATATAACTGGACAAAATGTAATTCATTTTTAATAATTGATTCGCCTAGCAGTTAACATTAATCCCAGAGAGGTAATTATGATTTAACTGAGGAGGGTCCAAGTGAGAGATAGGTATGGAATACTCATTTTTACAATAACGCAAATGCGAGTAGGTAGTTACCAGTTTCACCACCAGGTGGCTCGCTCGGGTCAGATAGCATGGCGGGTATGGTAGAAAGTTCCCTTTAACTTGAATTACATAGGTTTTAGTGGTTCAATTTTAATATAGTCCTTATGTATCGAATAGTTATGCAAATTAAAGTATATCCAGTAAAAGAAAATGTTATATGTCCAATACAAGAAAAGATTTTTCACTTTTTGTGATTTTGTAATATGGGGTCTATGGAGAATCAACCCGAACTCGAAGTCACATATGACATCACTTTGACAGAATTTTGAATATTTAATGTCGTAAATCAAAATCATTTCTACTCGCATCTCGTCTATTAATCTAAGATACAATGTTTATCCCATCAGGATAATGTATCTAAAACTTCCTAGCCCAAAACTCCATGAGAGTCATTTGGCTAAATTTCATTATAGTTTGTTCCTAAAGACAACTCTATTACTTCTTATAATTTCATCTTTGTATTTCTTAAACATTTGAATACTCTACCACCTGAGCCACATGTGGTGTATTGCTTTGTTTGATCAGTTGCTAAAGTAACAAACCTTATCTTTTTGATAACCTTCCAATTATTGATTCTTAAACAAATAGAGCTATCTGGTGATGAAAACAGCATAACAAGACAATGTGTTTGCTATGGTGTTGGTTGATCATGAACTAGACTTCAAAGGACTCAGAGAATCACTCTACAAATATATAATAAGTTCTATTATGTTTTTAATGTCCTCATATTTATTGAAGCTGAGATGGTCGCCTCACCTCTGATGTAGTTAAATACTTTGAAAGTTTAACCTCTCATCACCAGGTACAGGGTGACCGGAAAAAAAGGAGACCATTGAAATAGGCAATATCTCCTAAAATAGACTAGTGACATCAATGAAATTTTGCATACATCAGGACAGTTCTATGGAAATTTGTTCCTGAAAGTGTCAATACAAGCAGTCAACTGGTTCAGGAGCTATGATCATTTACATAACATGCTCCAAATAGGCGCAATTGAGACCAACGCAGAGCTGGATACATTTGGCAAATACCCTTACATATTCCGACCTTGTTATGGCATTACATTTAGCATTTATTGCCACCTTTAGGTCAGCAATTGTCTCAGGATTGTTTTGGTACACATTGTCTTTCAAATTGCCCCACAAAAAGAAATCAGGTGGATTCAAATTTGAGGTGTATGGAGATGAAGCTTATCTGACCTATGGCTTCTGACTCAGTGGTCCCACTCAGTTACAGTATCATCCTAAGGAGGTTTTGGGCAGCCCTTGGTTTCCATATGGGATTTAATTGTGCCATATAGTGGTTTTAGTAACATGGCACTATGCCCAATACCTAAAGTGACTCTTAAGATTGGGTAAATCAGCACTTTGGCAACAGGATGATGAACCACATGTCAGATAACCCTTCATTGCCATTACAGCCTAGACTTGAATCCTGCTGATTTCTTTTTGTATGGATATTTGAAAGACAATCTATACCAAAACAATCCTCAGACTATTGTTGACCTAAAGAAGGCAATCACTGCTATATGTAATGCCATAATAATGCCATAGAGGGCAGAACATGTAAGGGTAGTTTGCCATATGAATCCAACTCTGCGTTGGTCTCAATTGTGCCTATTTGGAGCATGTTATGTAAATGATCATAGCTCCTGAACCAGTTGAATGCTTGTATTGAAACCTTCAGTAACAAATTTCCATATAACTGTTCCAGTGTATGCAAAATTTCATTGATGGCACTTGTCTAGTTTAGGAGAAATTGATTACTTCAATGGTCTCCTTTTTTTCCGGTCACCCTTTATTAATAATAGTTGGGAGGTCATCATGAAATAATTATGTTGTAAAACAGATGTTAGTTTTACATATTTGACCACTTAAAATACAGCTTTTAAAAATAGCACATTTCTATGCAGTAATAGTTAATGTAAACAGCGAAATCACGAACACCAATAACTTATTAATAGAGACCTGTTTATGTATTAGTTTATTAATCAATAAGACCTGTATACAGGTATAGGGAGCAAACCAGGAAGTTGGTACAGTGGTGTTAACAGGTAGAAAATCACCTTAAAATCAACAATTCCATTAGGATGGATAATCTGTCATAAAGTTGAGTTAAAAACCACAGGAATGTAGAGAAATAGGCAACAATGTTGACCAGTGGATACTTATACAGGTGAGTGAAATCCCATTATAACACATAAGGAGAAACTATACTGTATTGCTTATCTATTAATAATGATGACTCATACAACATGGCACATATTTACAGGTGGTATTTATGAAACTTTTTGAAAAAAGTTATCTATTTTGCTGTGTCTCAAATCAACATCATTTAAAACACTTGAATTAATGCAAAAACCTTGGGCTGAATATGCAAATTTTAAAAAACATCTGTATGCACGGCAGGTGAGCATTTAAAGTTTTTTAAGTAATTTAAAGCATGTATACCAGCTCCCGTTGATCATGTTTTTTTTCATTGAGAACAATAACAGTGAAAATGTTCAATGGGTCAGATACAAAAAATAGTTTACTATAAGGTTTGCATTTTCTAAATATAAATGTACAGTATACATATGTACACGTTTAATGTACATGTACAGTATGAATGTACATGTGGATGTAAGATGTTTAACTGAGAATAACAAGTCCTTCATTGCATGTAAATGTCCATTTTGATATTCAACTTCTAAATATGGATATTATTAAAGTTTTCACCCAAGCACCAAACATATTTTAACTCAATTAAATGAGGTAAGAAATACATGTACATATACATGTACATGCACACAGGTAAGCTAACGTTAACCATATTAACTGATATAGTATGATTAAATACTAATCCATTTATCCTAAGAATCAATATTTCCACACAGCACATATATTAAACTTCAACAATAAAACCTATGAGGTCATACTGACAATTTAAATATGCCTACATTTACCATTTGCAAAATAAACAATTTATGATTAATAGGAACAGCAGCACAATAAATCACAAAATTTCAAAGAATCTATTATAATCTTTTTAATACTCTACCAATACTCAACCACATTCTAAAGCCTGGTTGCAAGTCTTGCAACAAGTCCCAGTCCACTTCCCCCCTCCCCCAGTCTACTACCCCCCCCCCCCCCTCCCCCAGTCTACTACCACCTCCCTAGTCCCAGTCTACTACCACCCCCTCCCCCAAGTCCAAGTATACTACCAACCCCCCCCCCCCCCCCGTCTCAGTCTACTACCATCCCCCCTCTACTCCTGAATTCTCTCTCATAGCTGAGAAAAATAGATATTGTAACCCTTTTCAAGAGTTTCATTAAAGTTTCATCTACTTCAGACACAAACATTAGGAATGGACAAACATCAATGCATAACTACTACCATGCATAGAAATGTGATTGTGTAATACACATATATAGATGTCCAGTCATCTTTTATCAGTAAGTAAATTAATCAGATGTAATAAGTTCATATTAGATAATTAATTTATCCAATCAATGAAAGGTCATGAAGATAATTATGACATACTTATTCAATCAGTAAGCATATTAACCAAGCACTTCACCTTCAATATAACACAACTGACAAGGTCTAATTTGATTGACAAACAGATATACAAAGTAGTAGGCCAAAGTACAAATTAATTAATTAACAAATAGGAAACCAGTAATGAATGTCATTTATGAATTTAATAAATGTATCCGAAATAAAAAGAAATTCAACATTAGAGTAGATGAAAACTGTAAATTGATCATTTTTAAAAACATTCATTTTATCTTATAAATGTTTCATACTTTTTCAACCATTTTCTATATAAAACCCGGAAAATGCTTTAGGTAATGCATTAGACAAGACTGTAAAATAAAAAATAAAAATAATGAAAATGTACCAGGTAAAACAATGTACCTCATTAGACAATATGCCACAAAAGCTATTTAAAAACATTCATTTTATCTTATAAATGTTTCATACTTTTTCAACCATTTTCTATATAAAACCCGGAAAAAATGCTTTAGGTAATGCATTAGACAAGACTGTAAAATAAAAAATAAAAATAATGAAAATGTACCAGGTAAAACAATGTACCTCATTAGACAATATACCACAAAAGCTAATGTACCACATAAGCGAAGGTACCAAATAAGTGAATGTACCATATAAGCAAATAATGTACCACATAATGCATTACATAAGACATTGTGCCACATAAGGTGCCAGGTAAGACAATACATGGCCATAATTATGGTATTTCATCCACCTTTATTATACATAAACATTAAACAATGACATTTAAGACAAATATCTTTTCAGAGCACCATATAATTAGCTGTAATTTACTGTTTCAGTCATGTTCAGTATACTGTTATCATGTAGAATGCATAATATTAAGACATCATATGGTTCAGATAAAGAGGCAAGTAGCAGGTGAGAAATAATATGACAACATATTCACAACAATTCATCAATAAGCTTTGCCAATACATTATGATGAGTTGGTGAAATATATTGAGAGGTGTTCATTGAAGAAAGGTGTTCTCATACGATCTAGGCATTAAAGTGAGAAATAGGTTTATATAAAAAAGAGAGATATTGTGGATGCTCATATTACAAAGGTGTTTACATTAGAGGGGTGTTTATATTACAAAGGTGTTTACATTAGAGAGTTGTTCATATTATAAAGGTGTTTACATTAGAGAGGTGTTCATATTTCAAAGGTATTAACATTAGAGAGGTTTTCATATTACAAAGGTGTTTACATTAGAGAGGTGTTCATATTACAAAGGTGTTTACATTAGAGAGGTGTTCATATTACAAAGGTGAGAAAGATGTTCCCATTTGTTAAATTTCATATTTTTCGTTCACATAGTGTCTTTTAGAGGTGTTGTTGCATTTAAGTTATAAATAGTACTATTAATACTTCTACATTAAATTTTAGATGTGCTATGATCACAAACATGATTCAAATAATTTGATTCATACAATCCTACAAGCTATTGATAAGCTAGGTACCATACTGTATCACTGAGTTTAAATTGCAACATATTGTACTTTCATATCATACCTCTTATGTTATTTTCAATAAATGTCAGACTGCACAATTTACAGCTACCTTACAAAACCAATAACAATATATACCATACACAGGTGGTAACAATACCAAAGGCGACAAAATGAGTGTTGCTTAGTAATGTATATTGATAAAAAATGTTATATGCAATCAGATGTATCAGCATATACCCTTTTTCCCATCATCCTCCGGCATATTTACCTGAGACAATGTGATACCACAATTGAAAGCCACATCCACTGAGTGTTTTTTATATGATTTGTAGAAAACTATTGTGGTTATGAGATATTTCATCACTGAATAAAATCATGACCTCAACAGCGAAGTGAATTTCAAAGGAGATAACTAAACTAAAACCTTTTTACAATCATTTAAACATACATTTTAAGATATGCCTTTCAATGCAAATGAATATAGCGAATGATTTAACAATGACTTCAACATGGGAATGAATTTTAGAGTATAATCATAAAAGTCTGAACTCAAATACATCAGGTAGATCCTACCCTAATACACAGAGGTTAGTACCATTACCTACCCTCTAACTATGTTAGACAATTTAACATTTGTTGATACTGATAGGACCTTGATAACCACAAAAAAATCTCATGAGAGTATGAACATGAAATAAATGTGAACTACTTCTGAAGGTACTCCATTTCTGATTGCAAATCTGATTGACCTAATTCAAAGATAAATCAAAGAAAAACTAAATAGAATTATGTAAAAGGGTAATTCTATCCCCATGTTGTACTGACTTTCTTGAAGAGGGTTCAGGTGTTAAAAAATAATTAGACAGTAGGTGTATGTTATATATGAATATATATTATATGACAGTCAATAGGTACATCTTTACATGACATTAACTTAATTATTGATCCAGTCTGCAGTCTGCACCTGGTATAGGCTTTATCATTATACACTACTACGTGTATGTATACAAGAGAATCAGCGTTAACATGTTTACTTAATAAGAATGGTGTTCATTTTGATCAACATATCTTTTTTACAAGATAGCCATTTTGATGAACAAATTTGGTTTGAGAGATGGCCATTTTGATTGTCATGTTTTCTTTATTTTGATTAAAACATTTCATTAATAAAATGACTATTTTGATAAACATGTTTGATTTCTATAATGGCTATTTCAACACATTTGCTTTACAAGGTGGCCATTTTCAAATTCAACTACAGTGACAGATTTATGATTAACATGAATTTTAAAATGAAAATGTTTTGTTGCTTTCAGATATTGCTAGGAAATTGGGCGAAATATTAAAAGGTGTGTGACCTGAAAGACAACATGGCGAGCAATGCAGTAAGTAAAACTGTTTCTTCTCCATCTTTATGAAAGTCACGAACCCAGACTTGCAAACGGCTTCATATACAGTAAAATGTAAAAAAACTGATAGAAGGGATGTAATCTCTAACGATGGCTTCACATAGATTCACAAGATTTTTGTATGTTGTATGTAATCTAATCGCAATCACAATATGATTATCGATCGATTTCTAATACATAAATATGAGTATTTGAAAGGAAGACCTCTGATGTCATGTCATTCTGATGTCATGTCATTCTCATGCCCATAATCACTGATATACCACTATGTTAGCATTTACTATTCTACATCAACGTAAAGTAGGTCTAACAATGTTTAAATACAATTGTTTTAGTTGTTGTTACTTTGTATGAATAACATAGGCAATTTCGATGCAAAACAATCTCTTTCTCAAATCCTTCTCTACAGGTGTTTATTTAAAAGCACTCAAAAGGAACATCCATTTGAACAGAAATTATCGATTTTATCATTCACTCAACATTGGTCTTAGGTAACCTAACCTATCAACGGTTCCCACCTATAAAGTTACTTTATTACATGGTAACCTATTTTGTTTTGAAACAAATATTCTAATAAAAGAAACCCAGGCCATTAAAATGTATAGAGTTCATTTATCTCGAGGCAATGGTGCAGTCACATCTATTCTAAATAAATATTTTAATGACAAAACCCATCTACTAGGCACATATCACCTTAAAATACTCCCCATAAACCTTACATGTAAAACATCTCTATTTACTTGATTGGTTAGTTTGGGGAGGCCATTGTGATGCAACAGTTAGTTGCCACACCAACCATATCCCATTGTCTCCTGAAGGAGAGCCAGGCCCGAAGCCAGGATTTCCCAAGGGGGGGTTCAGTTTTCAAAAATTTCCAGGGGGTGGTTCACATTTGACAATTTTGGCCCAAATATGGCTAAAAATGGTGAAAAACCACATGATTTTGAAAGAATTTTTGGCTAGGGGGGGGGGGGGAGGTGAGAGCCCTCTCAGCCCACCTATATCCTGACCTAGATATTCTAAAGTTAAGCAGTACTTTTTATTCAAATGAGGTTGAGCTCAATATATAAACTAAATTGCCAGTTAAATCAAGGGTTTAATATATTTAGCAAATATCTAAGACCAACACTTAAACAATTTATTGCCAATATCGGAACCAATTTTAGTCATGAATATCTTTTAAAATATATCGATTGAGACATGTACATCTGAATCATCCAGTTTATAGTTGTACACAACTTACAAAATGATCACATAGACGAGTTACAACTCATATGCACTTTTCAAATGTACTGTACATACATGTATATGTATTTATATCACAAAGTTCAAAAGCTAGCTTTATCTATATGTTCATATGTTGAAGCGAAGTTAAAATCCTAGTGTAGTCTTATATTAAGGCTCTTGACATCCCCCCTCCAATCTACTTCGGGGATGTTTCGGGAGGCGGGGGGGGGGGGGTAGGCACAGGGCTTAGCAAGACGGAATAATTAGCTTTATCATGTTGAAGTGAAGTCGATGCCAAGGTGACCATTTTCCAACCATGATCGTCTTCCACAATTGAACCATATTCCCAATGATAATACCTTGACAAAACCCTGCATTTCTAACCCATTGTGTTTATAAATCTGTTACAGACTGATAGATCCCCACCACGCAAGGTAGCGTTACCATAGTAACAAAACTTTATTTAGATCATGGGCATAGTAATATTGATATGAAATTATATGTTGTGTGGTTTCATTGTCTCTCATTACAAATATATCATTGATATAACTTAAGCCTTTATCTATATTTATTTCTCCATATACAACTTACTTGTTTGTTTGTTTGTTGTTTAATTGTTTATTAATCTTTAATTGTTCATTAATGCGTCAGATTTTTTAGTGAGCTCTCGAATCAAATGATAACTTCGCTTGAACTACAAGCTTATCATCATTATTTTGAAACACTTTATGAATGGGTCATCTAACTAGTGCCTTCTTACAAAATTTGATTCAAGTTTTCATTGCTTTACCACATACTATTGCCTCATTGGCATATATCATAACATAGATACACATATAGATTCCCAACTCATACACTTCTCACTAGTATGGTATTTACATAGATGTTGACATTTTGAATTTTCTCAAGCATGGGACCAGCAATAGAGCTACAACAATCCTACTACTATACAAGTCCTATTCTAAACGCTTGAATGCTATACCACATACAATAGGCATATATAGTAATCTAGGTATATGTTGCTAATTCATACACTTCCCACTCGTATGGTATTTACATTGATGTTCACATTTTACACTTATCTAATATCATACTTTACTAGGGCTTTGACAGTGGATATGAATTCACATGTCCTCCTGATCAACAGTTAGTGGAGATAAGAGGTGTTAAACATGCATGGTGGTATGTATTGTATGTTGCTATAGCAACTACTCTTCAAGCATGATGCTAGCAGAGGAGGGTCTACAATAATCCCATAAGTCCCTATCTTAAACACTTGAATTCTTTGAACTTATAGTTAATACCTGAAGTCTATAATGGAATTATCAAACCTTACAGGTGGCTTTTTATTATCATATGTTAAGCTGAATTTACAATTATCTTACAAAAATCACAGGCTATGATTGCATCAAAATAGACCCCTGGATACTAATATTTGATTTCCCAATGTGGAGGACAGATAAAACTTCTATGAAGATAACTTAAGATCTGGTTAATTAAATTGCCTGGATGCTGTCATGGCATAACAACAAATCATAAAAGCATGACTATAAATTGCATGTCACATGACAATATACTGCATGTCACATGACAATAACCTGCGTGTCACCTTGGTTTGCTTTTGTCCTAAAGGATGGTGTCTAATATCAGCAGTTGTGGATGAAGGTTTATTTCTTTGGTGAAAAACAATCTTTATGTGAAATTCAGGACTACTTCAATCTATTTATATTAAACTTATTAAACCACTACACAATTAACTTTGTTTTCCACATCTGTAAACATTTGGGCACCATTCCTAAGTTATCTTCATAGCTCTTCTATTTCTACTAACTATGCAATTGTTATGATTTTGGTTCAATGAGGGCATGGGCGTTCAATATATTGAATGCCCATGATGAGGGTAATCAGATGGTACTTTGACATTGTAATTGTCATACTATAGCATGTTTCTTTTGCAAAATGATTGAGACAGTAAATTGATTTAATATCACAAAATAGACATCATTAATTTTATTAATGTTACCATAGTTACCAATATCCTCTACTAAAGATGCTCAAAGATGTTGACATTAATTGATGTTACCTTAATCCTTTGTTGTCTACTATCCTTGTTTCATTTAAGTTGTAGGTTTTACACTAATCATTACTGATTATCATTGAGATTTAGGGATTATTTTAATTAATATGGGGATTATTGAAATAAAAATATGACATATTTTAATTAGACTGGGAATGCTTTGCAACATATGCTGCAGGGGTGACTAATATATCTATTAGCAAATTAAAGATGTGTTACTATTTTAATAAAAAAAATTCTGTATTATAAAGATTTCTCATCCTTATACTCAGTATTTTCAATCAGAAGAACAAAATTGACTTACACCTAAGACCAGATATATAAATTATTTCATTGGCTTTTAATACCAACAAAAATCATAGCAAGTTCCCTTAAACAACCCTAAATCAATTCGTGCCAGGAACTCTGACATAAATTTCTTTTACTTGCAGTGCTGCCCTAACAACTTTTACAGGAAGGATGACTTCAGTGATTGCATTCCAGTGCCTGAACCTGGCAATGATACCATGGTCATTGGGATTGTCACCAGTGTCTTTGTCGTCCTCACCATCACCATCGTGTGCTACTTCTTCTGTTGCTACAGACGCAAGGTGTGTGTGTGTGTATATAAATTATTTTTTATTACCACCTATTCAGTAATTAACTTCAAGAACATTTTTTGTCAGCAAAAGATAACAGAAAGGGTTTGAATGAGAAACAAAAAGTAAAAGCATAATAAAATCTGCAAAGTCTACAAATACAAATATCTTGATCAGTCACAAATTTGTCCTCTTTTCAAACTGTCGAAGGGGGTGAACAACCTTTAATGCAGTACATGTTTATTATTCAAAGGGTAAGCTACAAAATTTTAATATCATGCCTTGTATATATTTGCAGGTGCTGAAGCGTGCCAATGTGTGTTGTAATTGTGAAGACATATCAGGATGCTGTACATTCCTGTCATGTTCAGACTCACGTTCTAGTGATGCTATGAAGGTAACCAAGAGCAACAGCCAACCAGATGTCTCATATGTAAGCGTACCTTTACAAGAAACACCACTACCACGCAAGCAACCCCTAGCACGCATCAGTGGCCCAGAACATAGCAGACCCGATTTCCAGCCTAAATATACTAAACCTGACTTGAGGCAAAGTCCCAGTCAACCAAGTGAGGATATAGACATGGAAAGAGTCCCATTGCAATCAAGGGACTATGATCAAACTATACAAGCAGATATAACACCACTACCACCTCCATATCTTGAGCGTGAGGAGAATCAGGGTAGTCCAAAAACTGCCCCAAAGCAGCCAATGAAGAAGCCAGAGACTTCCCAGCCTCAGCCTCTGATTACTCCCCTACAGTCTCTTGCAAAACCCATACCCTCAAATAATCCTAGTGTAAATCCCCAATTTACTCCTAAACCACCTGTAAATGATGCTGGAGTAGACACACTGGATAATTCAGTGAATCCTCAAAAACAACCACTGAAGAGAGTAGCTAAACCACACAATCCTCCTTCACTTGCTAAACTTAACAGAGACATCAATAAAGCTAAAGCTGTGAATCATAAGCCTGGTCATTCTAAGACCCCAGTCAAAACAACCCTCAGTAATGGACTAACAAATCAGAAAAATCATGATTTCTATGTCAGTGGAATATTCAATCATAATGGTGGCCATCTTGTTTTGCCACATCTGGACATCAAAATGCATATACCAGCAGGTGCAATTAACATGGACGAAGAGCAAGAGATATACATGTACTTAAATCTAGACCCCAAAAAGGAGCCACCCCTGAGACCAGGAGAGTCCTTAGTCAGTCCAGTTGTTGTATGTGGCCCTGAGGGACTGACATTCAACCAAAGTGTGGTGCTGTCATATCCACATTGTATAAGCGACCCTGCTAAAAGTGAAGTGACCACTTTATATACGGGAGAAGTAGAAGCCCCTCAACCAGTCTATAGTGATTTGAAAGATGACAAGAAATCTCTTAATCTTATAAGAGGGAAAAAGATGGTGCTATTTATGGATCACTTCACTGGATTTACTTCTGTCGCAGTGGGTGGAGTCAAGAAGATGGCAATCATGCACTTCACCAGTCCATTGGTCCCTGGAGATGACCTGTTGCTAAGGTACTGGATCTTCAACAGAGACAGGGCAACACGACAGGTTAGTTACCATTCTTTGAGTATCATTTTGCAGATAGAGAATACATGATTCTCTTCACAAAAATGGCATGTAATGAATAAAGTTGTATATTTCTATTAGGAAAAAGTACCATTTTTATGGTGATTTCTAACATAGTGAGCCATTCAAACAAGTTGTTAAAGGTCCTTGTCAAATATCCTTTTCTAAATACTGTTTAGTTAATAAATCATTTAGCCATTATTGAGAAAAGAACAATAGACTTGTACGTAAAAAAAGGTAACCTATTAACATGCCTACATTAAGAAATGAATAATAAATTCCCTAGGCTGTCCTGCATGAGGAAAGAGAACTAGGGGGTGTTATGTGCACAGCAGCTAAAGATATCAGGGTGAATGCTGATGCAGGGGACATAGAGCTAACAGTTGATAAACTGATGCCTGGTTGGACCCCATACCCACAGGACCATTATGGGGACCTGGTAAGTCCAAATTCATGGTTCTTCACAGGATGGTGACCAAGTTATTTGTTATCGGTAAAACATTCTCTTTGTTTCTTATTCAGTTCTCTTATACTGAAACGAAGAGTGGTGAGATAAGAATATGTGTATTAGTAAAGAGGAAGTCCCCATTAGGTTTTATTCATCAATATATCGTAAGCTTTGAAGTAATATAAACCCAAATGAAAGGGACATTATTAAGAATACTTCAAGATCATTATCCTTTATTTTCAGATTGACTTCAACAGTGTTTGGACGAACAACAAAAGTTATATTGAATTTCATTTTGAACCATCTGATGAAAGTAAAGATAAATTCCGTTGCATTGTAAGAACCAATCAGATTTCATCAGCAGCTAAACCAACAGTTAGCACGATATTTATGTCCGACACCAAGAATATACCAACCCAGGACAAGCCTATTGAAACTGAGGCTGTGGCACGTCTACGTGAAAGTATTCTCCCATATGAAGTTCGTATAAAGATATGTCGTTTAATGGACCATAAGCAAGACACAGGTATTGACTGGAGAGTTCTAACAGATGAGATGAATCTAACAATGGATGATATCAATCTACTGGAGCAGAATAGTGCCTACCATAGTCCTACATTCCAATTACTAAGTCTCTGGGAGCTTGAGAAATCCCCAGAACCATCTATCCAATCGCTAACATCTTTAATGAATATATTTCAAAAGTGTGGCAGAGTAGATGCTGCTCGGATTATACATGAACATATTGAGGAAACAATGCCACAAGGAGTGCAGGGAGTGGATGACCCTAGCCTCCCTCTATATCCTCTACCTACGGAACATGAGCAAATGAATGACTATTACTCCAATAAGGGACATCTCTATGAACATGCTCGAGTTGACAAAGAGGGGAATGATATGAACAGAGGGAGGACGAAACAACGAGCGTTATCTGCTCCTGCGCATCCAAATGCAAGCGAAAAGCAAAAAACGAAGCACAGGCCTCAGTCAAACCCTGGCAGGAGCCACGAGGACCTGGAGCCCCAGCCATTCATGAGGACACCAACTAGGTACACAGTGCCGCATGCATCATCAGATTACAAGGGGCACAGGGTTCAAGGTGTGAATAACGCAGGGGAGGTACTATCCCCACCTATCTCCCCTACTTCACCTAGTAATAATTACTATGTTCCTAACATTCCTGTGTCACCTAAAGACAAACAGCCTGTGTCACCTACAGACAACCAACGGCAAACAGACATTAATGCCAACAATGGGCAATGTCGTACACCAATGATGCGACAATATCACAATGAGGCCATAGCGAACCCCAATTCACGGGGTTATGGGAGACCAGATTTTGGCGGAAGATCCCCTAGGACAACCCCTCCCCCTGTTTCAGGATACCCGCCAAAGCATCGGGACTCTGGGCACCACTCAGACATTGATAATAACAGAGATAGTGCAACAATGCCTGGTATCTCTGAGAAACCAAGATTAGTATCTACACAGGAGTCAAAGGATTCAGGGACAGATAGTCCTAACAATATGCAAGACTCGATAGAATATACACGTCATCCAAATGACAATTCTGGACGATTCAAATTTCCAACAAACAGGAACAGTATTACAACTGTAGTGTAAGAGCTAATAATCAAATCTAATTATTGAAATATTGCAATATGCATATAACATTCATGCATACAAATATTTTCTAAAAAGTTCAGAAGAAAAGTTTTTTTAATTTCTGTTTATGGAAGGAGATTTAAGGCGAGTGTGGAACAAGTCAGTGATCAGTATTTCATCATGTTTTTAAATTAAGAAAAAATTGCCAAAATGTAATGTATATATTGCCATGGTGGAGGTTTATTTGTGTATGCTCATAAATATGAAGCTTTTTTATGTTGTGATTGTACATTATTCATACATACCTACTATTCAGAATATTTTCAAATTCTATGTGTGTACTTCATATAACCTCTGAATACAAATGATTTCACAGATGCCTGAAGCTATATATATTAGAGTTTCAATAATATGTGTATGGTAATTTTATGTGATATATTTTTGTATGAAGAAGCTGATGGTGTTGTAGCTGAAAGAAGGTAGTAATGACCCTATTTCTCTCGAAATTTATTTAAAGGAATATTTCACCCCAATGTCACTTATCTTAGAAAATGAGTGGGGAAAAGTGACACTACAATATGAGTATTACAATAGGTTCTCGGACAAAATGTTTGGATATTCATTACCTTCTCCACCAAATACTCTCTATGTGATTATAAAAATTTTCCAATACAACCATCAGGGCAACATACAAGGATTATGTATGTACATGTGCAGTATATACTGTATATATTATGTGTATCAGGAAGCTTTGACAGAGCTTTAACTGTAGAGTATGATGTCACATTCCAGCTGGCAGAGGGACCAAGTACAATTATTTTCGAAATATGTGTTCATATTTAATGATTTATAAGCCACAAATATGGTTGTGATTATTATACATAGACTATTGTATTGGAATATATATTTAGCTACTTTTGATAACTCCTATAGACTGTATTATACCTTGAAGATTGAGGTTGTGTATTTTCTTGTAATTTTCAATAACATCCAGCGAGGTCAGTATTTTGAATACATGTTCCTCTATATTTTGATTATTATATATATTTTGGGTATAATACAGTGAAACCTGCAAAAGGGAAACAACTCACTACAGACATAGAACACTTTGAAAATGTAAAGATTGCATGTCCAGTATTTTGGACTACCCATGGTTCCAGTGTTATCTGAACCTTCAACGTGAAAACTTTGAGCTGGCCAGTCATAGGTGTTTACTCCTTGTAGGTTTTCTTGTTCATGTCTTTCATGTTAACATTCAATTTTAAATGACTTAATGAAACTGATAGGGTGCAATAAGTAACACAGTGGCCATAATTCTTTTAACAAGTTGCTGCCCCCCTCCCTCTTCCTCAAACATTTCACCTCCTTTGACCATGGGAATTCAAGAAAAAAAAGCTTTGACAATTTAACAATGTGGGGGGAGCAGAGACTTTGATATCAGACAAAGTGACCATTAGAATATCAACTTCAAAATTGCAATCATGTTCTAAAAACTGCTGTATAAATTCAAGTTGAAATCTAATATCTTTTACATTCCACATTCTAAAAGCAGCAAGTTATCTTCTATTTTGAAGATAATCTATGATCTCACATACTACATCTCGACCAACTGGAGGGACAATTTCAATGCATTTTATAGGTGAACCCATAACTGAGAACATATGAGGGATGATCAATATGTTTTATGCTGGTTCTGACATCTTGTCAAAAATTCATATTTGTCTTTGTTTGTTATTGTTATTTTCAAAGAACAAACATATACAGGGTGTCAAATAAATATGTTCTCCCCTTTAATTTCAAGAGAATGAAGTTTTGTGCATAAAATGCATCTAGTTGAGCTAGTCATCTGAAAATTCTTGTGGAGTTGCTCCGTAAAGCCTAGTTTTGATGTTCTAAAGAACAAGGCAGATATCATGTAGAGAAAAAAAAGTTATGCAACATTGTATGGATGTTAAAGTTAAGGAGGAGAGAACATATTTATTTGACACCCTGTTTAAATATATACTTCAACAAATGATTCCAAGCATTATGCAAAGTTATTGATCAGTCCTCGTAGTTTCATAATGTATATGCAAATATCTAGGAGTTGTGTTTATACTTAGCACTGAAGGAAGAGTAATTTTATAAGATAGAAATAACTGAATACACTGGATGCAATGTCCTGATAGAATTCAGATGCTCAAATATAATATAATTTCAATATTGGAATAACATTTGACATCTCATTGGTCTAAAGATAGCTTACATCAATCAGATTTTGTATCATTTAAATATTCTATTTTATTGGTTTAAATATACTAAAAAGTTTCAATTATAAAAATTTTGGACAGAATTGTTACCCATTTCCCTTCCTTTATAATTTCCTTAACTACAGCATACATTTTATTAGACGTTTGCCGTTAATGTTTTAAATTACAGCAATTGTAATATTTAATATTTTAGGACAGTAAAATAAGACAAGCACATGTAGAAGGGACTCTAAATGGTTTTCCTACTTGCTTGTGTAGATTATGCTTATGTTATCACTATTATACGCTAATGTAGAATGCTTTTGTTTTATATGTTTAATTTGTCAAATAAATCAAATGTGATCAAAACTCAATAAAATAAATTAATGTTTTTACAATATTTTGTTCAAAAGAATAAACGGAAAAAATTATCAACTCAAAAAGCCCATATCATTCACAATGAAAATATATAAAACAACTATATTGTAACTTGCTGATTTACACCAGAAAAAACGGTTTAGTGGAAAGCGCTTTACAAAATCGCCATCCTGATTACACCTACAGTTCTAAAGCGCCTTAGGATTACACTTGTCAATTTTTAAAACGCCTTTCGTGCACTTTTAACGATGTAGATGGAGAATATCCAGCAGATGTGTGCATCTACAATAAATGTATTCTTTTAGCATCCAAGAGAAAACGTAACTGAGACTTTTGCCAGTGATGTGAACTTACTTTCAATTTTTGCGATATGATTTGATGACCTATTACATCTTTTTGGCTCCCATCCATCATTTCCTATATTTTTGTGGTGGCCCAAATGTGTAGCATTCGAAATACGTCTTATTTCGTTTAGAGCAAATGGTAAAAACCTGAGTAAGGTGTTTTACAAAAACCAATCAGTATTACACTACACTCCAAAAGCGCCTGATGATTTAAGGCGTTTTCTAGTGACTAGGGTTCTAGGAGTTTTGGAAAAGCGCTTTTGTAAAACCACAATCGTGATTACACCTATTTTTCAAACCGGGTTAAAACCTTAGGCGCCTTTCTAAAACGCATGGTGTAATTCCACCAACTGTGAAAAATCCAATGATTTCATATGCTGATTTTCATGTTGAGAATGTTTATTTCGTTAGTTGTCCAGCCTCCAATCCCACTTTCCTTCCCCAGATGACTTATGTTTCACAACTCTTTCATTATCTAAAAATGTTATCTTACCTGATCCTTCTACAGGGTAGGCAAATGATACGAGGACTCCAAACTCCACTTTATCCTCGTACCCTGGCACTGCAAGCATTGTTCTACCAGGTATTTCTTTCTTGTTCACCTGGCAGAAACAAGCAAATCAAGTTCCATTTCTTGGAGAGTAATATCACAAATATGGTTAAGATCAAACAATTCAATATTTCCATGGTTATAACCATTATCAAAGGGATCACAATTATACAGCATGCATTACTTATTTGAAGCTAAAAATACTAGTTTTTAAACTACAGGGTGGTCCAAAAAAGTGAACCCCTGCAACGGGACATATTTCCCTTATTACTAGCAGGAATTCTTTCATATTTTCATATGTTGTAGAGGAAGGTCTAAAATTTATGTTGGCACCATATATTTTTCTTAGTCTTGAAATTTGCAGAAGTTATAAGCCCTAACCAAATATTACTAAAAATGGATAAAATGTGATTTTCAATATCAGCGATTCTTCAACCCTTCGACACCCTTCCCTGACATTTTTTAAGCTCCAGTCTTAAAGAACTAATATTTTCTCACTTTGTTCAATCTTGAATCCCGCACATTATGGCTTAAAACTAGCATCCTACCTTTGTTAGTTGCAAAGTTCTTGTGATCCAAAGAAATGTTCTAAGTTTTCATAGACGATAACATTTTCAGTGAAATCGCGAACATACCCCTATATGATCTTGAAATGTCAATAAATCATGGACCGATTCTAATGAAATATGGTTCAAAACATTGAATATTGGATTTTCTTTTGATTTTTTAAAGATATTTGATGAAGGGCTTTTCAGATTCTTGGTTACAGGGGGCAACTTCCTTCCATAAGAGGCCCCCTCTAACTGTTGGTGTAGGTAACATACCCCTGAACTGTTGAACGGTTAAAACTGCTTCAAAATGATCAATGAAAGTGTGAAATGTGTTTTCTGCTTAAATAGCGTCCCTCTTGTCATATGGTAGGGTTTTAAACTTGTATCTCTAACTGAAAGCTGTTTAAGATCATCCTATGTGTTTCAACAATTTCCTTGAATGACGTTGTTAAAATTTTGCACAATATCTAATTTTCAGGCATGTTTGCTAAACTCTTGTAATTTCTTCAAAGTTTTAGACCTTTCTCTACAACATATGATAATATGAGTCTATTCATGCAAGTATTAAGGAAAATATAGCCTGTTGCAGGGGTTCACTTTTTTGGACCACCCTGTTGCTTCAAGACTTTGGACCCTCCTCCCCCTATGGTGTGTAGAGGGTCACAAGGTCTTGTAGCTAGACTAAAATATATGTGCATCATATACTAATATAGTTACCTCAATGTCAGATATAGCAGAGTTGAGCGTACATGACCAGTTGACCAGTCGATTGCTACGGTAGATGGTACCATCTTCATGCATCTGGACAAAAGCTTCCACTACACCTCGACTCAATTTCTGAAATATATGTTTCATAATTATAATTCCAAATGAGATAAAACACTGCTGCATGTTATCATTTGTCATATACATAATTTTGAACTTATTATTAGTAAAACATGTTTGACTTTTCATCATTTTGTAAGTCTTGTGTCATATCTCTAACTGATCTCTTCATAACAGTGAAGGGAAATAAGAGCATTGTGGGACTAGATCTTGAGACCTTATGCACGCCCTGGTTTTGAAAGCATGCTTTCCTTCTCAGACAAAACAATTTAAGACTGTCAGTATGGGTGCACATAGGGTATTGTGAGTTGAGAAAACAACCAGTGTCCCTATAAAATTGTACTTTACTTCCTAATGCATGGTTCACTTGAATCAATTCCCTGTATCAAGTCCCCTTTCTATAATAAAACACAATGACACAGACAAAGCAAGATAGGGGGGGGGGGGGGGCAAGGGAAGAGCACTGACTTTGTATTGTTCAATGCATTACTTACTGGATCCATAGTAAAACAGGCTCTGTCCCAATCATAGGAACCTCCTAGCATCTTCAGCTGATGGTAGATTCTGTCCCCCTTCCTATGAATACAAAATCATTGAACTATATGAGTACATGTACATCTATTACACAAATAAAAAGAACAGTCAAAGTACATAACAGCACTCTGCAGCGTTGAAACAAACAAGAATGAATTAATTTGAATACTTTCAATACATTGTACATAAAAAAGCACCATTACATGTCTATACAAATATGTTACATTATGATATTTTTTATTGAAAGTTGAACATTTGAATTAGAAGAAGTCAATCACACTTCTCAGAATCTGAAAAATTATGAACACTATAAAATGGATATGAACATAGTTTAGACAAAAGGCAGTTTTCATTTGTCCAAAAATTGTTAACGGATAGCAAGACAGACAAAAAGATGAGTGGGTGATTCCATAGCTAACGTGGTGAGCCAAAATTCACTTCACTTACTCATTTTTCCAATTCCACACTTCTTCTACAAATTTTTCACGTCCTAAATCATGACGTGTCAGGCTTTGTTCCCGCCAGAGTTTCTTCTCTACGACAACCTGTGTTGCAATACCAGCGTGGTCACAGCCAGGGTTCCATAGAGTAGTCTCACCACGCATACGATGCCTAGAAAGAATAGTAGTATTATCAATAAAACATGCTATGTACATTCTATATTCTTATATTAAATCCTATATATAAAAACAAACAAACAAACATACACATTTATGTTAACTGTAAGCATAATGCTGATCAACTTTTTAAATGAGGTAATCACATTGTGACCTCCCTCTTACTCACTAAGCAACAAACAAACAAACAAACAAACAGGCAGACTTACCACCTAGTGATTGCATCTTGTACAGAATTAGTCAGTGCATGACCCAGATGTAGTGAGGCTGTTACATTGGGTGGCGGGATAACAAGCATAAACTTCCCCTTTGGGTTCTCTTCATTCGCTTTAGTTCTCTAAATGTGTAAGAATTTAAAATATAATCAGGGAATTTAAGATAGTTCCACACTCATTAAAACAATTTGTTATTTAAGGAAATATCAATGCAATTCTTTTTAATCGGCATGTTTTGATTTTGAACTAAATATTCTACCATTTTGAGTGAATGTCTATCTAAAACATTAAAGAACAACGGCAACGCCAAAGCGTAGCGAATCCCATCGAACAGAAATCATCACTAGCCAAGTTGTCATCAGAAGAAGTATGGCCGACTACTCCCCAAAGTTTTATTAGACAATGTGGCATGCTTAAAGTATTCACATATCAAATATGAACAAAATCGCTCCACTAATTTACAAGTTATAGTAAAAAACATAAAAATGGTGGCCATTTTTCAAAATAGCCGCCTTATACCCAAAGTGTCATTAGACAGTGTGCCATGCTTATAGTATTCACATATAAAATATGAACAAAATCGCTCTTATACTTTGTGAGTTATAGTAAAAAATGTAAAATAACACACGTAAAAATGGCGGCAATTTTCAAAATGGCTGCCTACTACCCGAAATGTCATTTGACATTGTGCCATGCTTAAAGTATTCACATACCAAATATGAACAAAATCGCTCCAATACTTTGTGACTTACAGTAAAAAATGTTAAATAACACACGTAAAAATGGCGGCCATTTTTCAAAATGGCCGCCTACTACCCAAAATGTCATTAGACATTGTGCCATGCTTAAATTATTCACATACCAAATATGAACAAAATCGCTCCACTACTCCAAGATTTATGGTAACAATAAAAAAAACTGACCATGCAAATCTACCTTAAAGTTAATGATAATTTTAATGATATTAAAGCATTTCATGTTGTAAAACTGGAAGTGAATTCAAGTCTATAAAATAAAATAGTCTTACTCCATATTCAGGCTTGAAGAATCCACTTTTCTCCCACCAGGAGTACCAGGCAGCTTCCACATACTGAGGACTATAGGCATCAGGCATGTCTCCAGATACATCTAAATGCAAGAAACGTAAACAAATATTAAAATATAGATACATCAAAGTGGAGATGAGTACTCTGCCAAGTGTTGAATTACCTGGGGACATCCCAAATGTTGAGAATCTATCAACAAATTAATTAGCATTCACCTTTTTTCTCTCCTTCCTTGGTTGGTTTGTCATAAACTGCAGCTACCCTTTCCTTCTTCTCTTTCTTCTCCTTTTTCTTCTACAAAAACAAAAATCACAGACAGTAAATGAATGGGACTCAGATTCTAGAAAGTATACAATTTAGCTTATAGCAGATATCATTTGTATGATCAGAGTTAAAATGTCACAGGTATGTGATTTTAATTAGCTTAATTTATTAGTTTTAATCTGTTCAAAATTTCAGAAGTTTACATGTACAGTACCAATGTTTGTAATGAGTCTATAGAAATTGTGGACTTGATTGGCAAATGAAAGTGAGGGCCCTCAGTATTTGATTAGATAGTTGAGACAATTTCAGCAACGACTGAGATGAGGACAGATGTTGGACGAGCTAAAAATGTTCTTGTTTCTTTTATGAAAACAATGGGTCGGATATTTACTAGGTATGCCGATTTGACTAGATCATGAGTTTATCTTTATATGTGTGAAGTTTCGGTGAAATTCATGAGCCTCCCGTTTTTTTCAAAAACTGGGACGTCGTCAGATGGGTTCTTTTGTTGGTAGGGGCGCCAATTTTTAAGGTTTTTGGACTCATATTCACCTTGAACTATTTTATTTTATTACTATCAAAGTATGGGTACTGAGATGACAGATATGGAACTGAAATGACGGATATGGAACCGAGATGACCGTTGATAAGAAGAATGTGTATGGATGTTGAAATGACTTGATGGGCAGCCTCATTATTTTCCAGAAAAGTATTCAGTTGACGTCAGAAGAGTGTTTCCGTCTGTGGTCTGCCTCTGAGAATGAATCAAACTGGAAACGTACACTCTGTTAAGCATGATAAAAGGCAAGAAGTTTAGTTAGAAATAAAAGAGTTATCTCATGAATGGGACCCTTACATGGCTCCTAAAAGGTAGAAGACACTAAATGGTGTAACACTATAAGCTGAATTTTGTCCACATAGAGCATGTGCACAATACTAAAGACATGTAAAATTGAACTGTCAAAATAATAGAAATTACTCACCAGCTCGCCTCTACCGGAAGTTATGATACGTTATGGTGTAACTACGGTAATTAATTTTAAAATATTGAAAAAATCAACAACATTCAATTTCTAGGGTGTACAACCATTTTCGAGCGAATTTGCCGATATAATAACAATATTTTTGAGTTCCCCTAGGCTATATAAAAACTTCATCAATACACAGTATATTCAACATAGGTTTTGCTTCTCGATTTTTAAATATCACTATGCAAAGGAGACAGGGACTCATTTTAGGTAAAATCATTGCTTCACCAATGAAAATTAAAGGGAACGTTAGCTCACAAAATAAATAAATCCATTACAATGATAAGTATATGATTTGAAAGATTGTCTGGATTATATGTGTGATCGATTGATGCATAAACAAACATATTCATTTCAACTTGCAGACCTCCATTCTGGCTCATGTATAGGCCTAAGACGCCATATTGCCTTATGTATTGTACTGCCCATGCGTGCATACTTAATGCGTGACGTCACATCGACAGAGATCAGCGATCAAGTTTGACTAAAAAATTAAAAGATCCACACTTAACAGCACAAAAATGATATCAATGATCGCCTATTTCATATCAAATAAGTGTAGGATGTAAGGTTTAACATTTTTCATGTTATTTAGTATTTACAGAAGCAGAGCTTGTAAAGAAACCACGTTTTAAATTCCGATTTGACTGTTGACAAAAATAAAGAAAAGAAAGAAAGAGGTGACTTGTTAGAAACAATGACATGAAATTGTGAATAAAAAAGATATTATTGTGGGTTTTATTAATGAGAGTTCATCAAATACACTCATGTGTATTAATTTAAATATGTATTGTAATACCTCTCAGTTCTACCAAGGATTGTAAAAACTGATCGAAATGGCTTCGTTTTTAAAGTATAAAAAACACTACCCTACCCGGAAGTAGTATAACATGTATATTGAAACCATGTTTAAACTGTAAATCACGTGAATTGGCTGATGCAATCAGGATGTGACTAGTACAAAGTAACTATGATGCAATCAGGATATGACTTGTGCAAAATAATTGGCTTCACCTAGAATTCGCGATCTTTGCTCTTTAGCATAACATGAAGACATGTTTTGTGTTTAAGTAGCTAGATTCAAATACAAACTAAATGAATAAAACATAAACCAACCATCATTTGTTCCAATCATGGCGAATTTTCAAGGAAATACGTGTAACTGAATGTAAATCAACAGCGGAGCTCTTCAATTATGAGGTGAGAAAAATATAAAAATAAAAACAAAAATAAATCTCACAGAATAGAGCTATTTACACGATTCTAAGTACATTTTAAGTGCTCCATACATTAATGTAAGTATAAAAGCCATTAACCTCAACTGGGAAGCACTTTCCAACTATTTTTACGGCTTGAATTGTAAGAAAATGGCACTTATCTCAAAAAATGGAAATTTGAAAGAAGCTCAATTTATTGTGAAGATGAAGTTTATATATATCTGTATATGGGGGTGCGAATATATAGTCATAGTATGGGCTAATTCGCTTAAAAATGGCGATATATACCTCAGAACTTGTATTTTGTGATTTTTTCAATATTTTAAAATTAATTACCGTAGTTACACCATAACGTATCATAACTTCCGGAAGAGGCGAGCTGGTAAGTATATTTCAGTTCTTTTGACAGTTCAATTTTACATGTCTTTAGTATTGTGCACATGCTCTATGTGGACAAAATTCAGCTTATAGTGTTACACCATTTAGTGTCTTCTACCTTTTAGGAGCTATGTAAGGGTCCCATTCATGAGATAACTCTTTTATTTCTAACTAAACTTCTTGCCTTTTATCATGCTTAACAGAGTTTACCTCTCCCCCATCTGCCGCTTTTTTTTCCTTCAAAAGTTTTTCCTTTTCTTGCTTAGCTTTAAATTTCTCCAGCTTTTCTCTCTTTTTAGCCTCTTTCTTCAACTGAGCCTCGGTCTTGGGTGGTTCACTCCCCTCCCCACCGGCAGGATTTTCACCGGCAGAATTTTGAGTTTCCATTTTGGCTTCGATATCAGCCATTCCTGTAAATATCCGAGATCAATAATATTTTTTGAGAAGAATACATATTGATTTTACTTACTGTTATAACATTTATATAGATTTTGTACCTGTTGATGTAATATTTACCTTATTCTGGAAATTTTCAAAATATTTATTCGCGTGTTGCACAAGACGGAAGTGGGTCATGACATTCCGGAAGTAGATGTTCTAGACCGTATTCCTCAGCAATGCGGTCTTTATATACCAAATAAATGATATTTACAAAATCCTTGTAAAGTATTTTACGTTCAGTCGTACTTATTACCTTAATATTTTCTATAATTTTGAAAAATGATAATATTTTTCCCAGCATTCAAGTCTTTCATAACCAAGATGGCGACCTCCATGAAAGCGATGAGAATATTTCAAATTAGGTCTTTATTCAACAAAAGTTCGCCTATCTCAACATTATTCCGTGTCGATTCACCAGTGCTGATACATCATAACTCATGTAGTACAAGTGCCAGCGTAAAACAAGATCAAACAAATGAAGGTGGCCAAAAACGGAGAGGAAACGTCAAACAAAAAATTGGAATTTCTTTTGCAGGATTGGGACTTGGTGTTTTAGCAGGAGCATATGTAAATTACAAATTAAATAATGGTTCAGAGGTTAAAGCTCAAGTTGACAGACCTTATTTCAAGCCATCAAGATCAGTAAGTAGATAAAAATGATACAATGTACAGTGGGGATCATAAAGAATTACAAAAGCTATGAAAATCACATGCTGTCGCACATGTAATAAATTCTTACCTCAGTGTATTCAGTGCTCTATTTTTTCCGTCTTATTAAGTCCAAATATAGTGGAATTTGTGTCCATAATGACAAATAAGAACTTAAAAAGTTGAAGTAGATATTCACATGTTATGCCGACTCTTCAAATGTTGAGGTGATTTTGTCGCCCGATTGCGCCGGAATGGAGGATTGGCTCCTAGAATGCAACATGACACATGCCAGCTTTCAAAATGCTGTTCCACCATTTTGAAAACTGTCACGAGTAAATATGGTTAACTGATGTTGCATTCTGGGAGTCAACCGTCCTTGGATAACAAACATTGCGATTCATGAAAACATTCGTTCGATTTGGTAGGGATTTATCCATTATTTGCAGGTATGAAGCTTTGGATTCATTTATTGTGCTACTTTAGTGAACGGGAATTATTTTTCTACCGCTTGGGAGAGTTTGAGAGACGAAACTTGGAATTTAGCTCATTGTGACAACTTGTGAACGTTGAGTTTTATTTTTGTCCCCCACTGTAATACTCTCTGTCCTGCAAATCCTGTAATGACCCAATGACGCCCCAGGGGAATGACAAACTAACACTAGCCTTCACTATCCTCCTTTGAAAGGACCACACCCTCGTGGTCAGCCCTGCTATCCCTTGCAGTGACGTACTACACACAAGCTCAAATGATACAACCAATGCTTTGATCCCACTTTGACACCAACGTAATGACCCGCGGCAGCCCCAGGGTAATGACTAACTAAAGAGCATAATGTAACAAGCCAGATAATGAAATTGAAAGAAAGTGTGCTAAATTCAGTGCCTGTGTGGGAATTGAACTTAGAACCTTTGGATCCAGACTGATGCTCTACGAACTGAGCTATAAAGGCTTAAGCCACCACAGCTGGGCCATAATGGCAATTTGCTATCAAATCCTTTTGATTTACAATGTACCTTCTCTAATTTCAGCCTTGTATAAGACACATAACTTTAAACATATTCATTACATTTATGTTTTGCTTTTGCTCATTTGCAATTTATGAACAGGAATATTTACTTCTTTTCTGTCAAGTCAATCAAAACTGAAATATAAGATTTTAAATGTGATTGTCACTTACCTATAACGCATGTAAAATTCTCTTCTTTGTTTGTAGATTTTACATACCATAGTTCAGTAATTCTTCAATATTTTGGTCTCATTATAGAGCATCAGCAACAGGCATTACTGTATCAATAAACTAATACAGCAGATGGCTCATTCATGTTGGTAGATACATGGGGTTCTACCACCTTATCAATTAACTCTTTATAATGATAGTGCACTACCCACTCTTTAAAACAATTTCTGTGTACTAGAGTAGTGGTAAACTCTTACCTTTCTACATTCTTCTTTCGATTACCATAATATCTCTTGATGTGCACTTGTTTTTTTTAAATCATAATGAACTCAATGATAACAACTGCATGTTTGTCATTTTAGATTAAAAATGATGCTGATCACTCCGGGCTAAAGCTGACTCTATACCAGTACCAAACTTGCCCATTCTGTTGTAAAGTACGAGCATACCTAGACTACCATGGCTTCTCCTATGATGTCATTGAAGTGAATTCTGTTTGGCGTACACAGACAAAATGGTCCAAGTACAAGAAGGTGCCTGTTCTCGTATGTGAAGGGAAGGATATAGATGGATATGTAGTAAGTTAGATTACCCTCCTAAGTTTCTACACAAACATCCTCATTGTAATAGTATGTAACTGATTAAAAGTATGTCTTAAAGTTGATATAACAATAAAAACATAGGTACAATCAAGGTAAACCTTGGTAGGTATATGTTCACGGAGATTTGTTGATCTACATGTACTTACAAACTGTCAGAAACCAACCATAACAATCAAGTTAAATATTGAATTCATAAAATCATTTACATGATAAGAATATTGTAATCACTTTTAACATGTTAAATGAACTTATTGAGTCTTGCCTTCACATCCTCCGATCACAGGGCTTCAAAATCCAGAATACATTCTTTCTTTTTACCCCCTGCGATAAGCAGTTAGCATATCCCCAATTAAGAACTCGCTATCTGTTTGGCTGTCGCAACACTGCGACAGAAATCATGTATAAGTCATTGCACATAATTAGATCACGTGATTCAGTTTGATCGGGTGCTTCCAAATTGGTTATAGCAGGGCGAAGAAGGAGGTACGGCTTCTGAATACCTGCTTAGGAGGATGTGCCTGCATGGTTCATGTGTGTGATTATTGAAAATTAAAACCCTACATTCTGTGGTAATAACCCTGAGTAAATTATTTAATTTCCAGCAAATCAATGACTCTTCTGTCATCATAAGTCTCCTGGAGTCACACCTTTTTGACAGCACGCAGAAGGTTTCAACATTAGTCGACTACTTCCCCGTTATGGAGTCCAAGGAAGGACGTAAAACCATCTTGGAATATCCCAATAGATATTTTGTAATGTATGGTGTGGCGAATAAAGACATCAAAAGTTCAACAGACATACAAAGAAAGTAAGAATTTTTGTTTCTTTATTTTAAGATGATATAGGCTTAGAGTAATACATATTAAATTAGAAAAATGCCTAATACTGATATTTAATTTAAGGCAATTGTCTTTTGGTCTGAATCAATATATTTACAATCTAATTGGGTGAAAAGTGTGACTGTTCAGAGTTCCATATTCTTATTAAGCCAAGTACCATGGAACAAGACAGTTACAGGCAAGGATTAATTGCATATTTGTTGCACTCTTTTTGTATCCATGTTGCACTACTATTGGACTTTCATTGGACTTATTTACACTCACCTTGTCAATTGTCCACAAATGTTAATGATACAAGATGATCATATCTGCTTACAGGGAAGAGAGAAAGTGGAGACGATGGGTTGACAATGATCTTGTCCATGTCTTATCTCCTAATATCTATCGCACAGCAAGTGAAGCTTTGCGTGCATTTAAATACTTTGATGAGGTCGGAAATTGGGAACAGAATTTTTCCACGTTTGAACGCACTGTGATTATGTATGTCGGAGCTGCTGCCATGTACCTGGTTGGGAAATTGTTGAAAAGAAAGTAAAAATATTATTTTTGTCTGAAAAATTATAATCCTATTGAAAGTTTAAATTAAAGGACAACTGAAATAGCTTTTCTCAACTTGCAGCTACAAAGATGTGGTTTTCTCCATTGTAAGCCCACCGTAGAGTTCTTGCGATAGCCATTATGAAATAAATGTTAGATAGCTGCTAACGGTCATAGATAACGAAATAAAACTAACTGATAAATCAAATTGGCCCCCACGTGATTAGTAACGTCATATACAAAATATAGGATTGTTGTGTAAACAAATAACAAAACATTTTGGCATTATGACGTCATGATCTAATGGACCAAAACGTGGGGACCAGTGAGAGATCACGTGGGGGCCAATAACGTCACAACCAATTCGAATATTGCTTATTAAGCAGCTATAACGATCGTTAGAGTGAAATAGTTTTCACACTACTGATGAGAAAACATGTCCAAATACATCTATCAAAAAATTATATTGATTCCTTTAGGTTAAAAATACCATTTCATATCTGCTTTAAGGAATGTCTATGTCTGTCAGTGTGTCAGGGGGATAACTTGAATTCTTAGCTTCAGATTTCATATCCCATATGATACATTTTATTTGGCATATACCTTATGGCTATGGGAGTACTTTTGGTGTACAGCATATTTTTGATGTACTGAACTTGTTGTATTGTAATATGAAGTGCAATTTTAAATGCATGTTTATAATTCTATAATCCTGTAGTAATTATGACATATTTTTCTCAGTATGGTAATGCATTTGAAGAATGTGTGAATGTGAATTTTTTACACCGAGCATTAATACAATACATATTTGTAATAAAATTATTTTTATCATTTGTTCAAGGTACATGTTGAAAGATGACGTGAGAGAATCCCTATATGAGTCATGTAAGACTTGGACCAAAGCTGTAGGCAATAAAAGGAAGTTTATGGGGGGTGACATCCCTAACCTGGCTGACATAGTAAGTGCTCATTTAATATTAGTTGTATTTTTCTTAATATTCAGGTACATTGTTGGTCACTGTGTGCCTTGTTAGATTTAAAATGTATGATAAAGACTGTAAAATCCCTTATCTTCAAGTCTCTGTTCTCGCCTCTTCAGCCTGTTACATGAAGAATAGACCAAACGGTAAATCCTGCTATCATATGGTTATTGGTGTCATTTTAACAGACACCAAGGGCTGATGAAGTAATTTAAACTAAATATTGAAAGCATATTTTTGTATTTTTCCAGTCTGTCTATGGAGTATTATCTGCCATTGAGGGATGCGAGTCATTCCAGGATCTCTTAGAGAATTCAGATATCAGGAGGTGGTACTATGATATGAAACAAACTGTTAGCTCACACCAGGGGGCAAACCCACTCAATAAACCCAATTGATGTTAGGACGAGTTTAGGAAATTATTTATTAAATGAACTTGTGTAATGTAGGGCTACAATGCAGTTATAGATACTCAACTTTTGATATTATTATCCAACCAAACGCAGATTATAGGGATATAGAGAGGATGTCCGTCCATGCATTCATATGTCTGTGTGTTAGTCCGTTTGTCAAGGTGAAAACTTGAATACCATGGCAACAAATTAGTGGACCATGATGTGTGAAAACAGGTGGTGAGATTTTGCCATGTAAAAAATAATTTAATAAATGGCAACACATCACATCGTGGTGATGAGGTCTTTTAAGAAACATGTTTTGTTTGGTGGGATTTGCTACTCCGTGAAGTTGCAGTTTTCTAGTTATGTTCAGTTCACGACTTCACATCAACATATATTTCAGATTTTTATGGATAATTAATTGTAAAAAAATCATGAAAGGGTATTTAGGCTATATATCCAACCAAAGAGTGTTCTTGCTTTGAAAAATCTCCATATTTTCAAATGATAGCTCTCGCATCAAAAGGTTTATGACCTGACAACAATTTCAGAGAAAAATGATCTTCCAAGATTTACCTTTGAATACTAGAAGCTTTTTAGTTCATATTTGATTTGACATTTTACTACACTATTGCAGAAAGAATACATATACTCTTTTTATACCTCTGAAAAAAGAGCTATCAATTTAATATTTTCAAAACATTTTCAATTGGCTAGATTTTTTGTTACTGTTATAGCGTTTATACGATGGGTTATCTGGTTATTCAATGGTTCTTTAGAAATGTCAACTTACTAAATGCATTCATGAGGTCATGAATCTGTTATGACTGTAATCTGAAAGCCCTAATACAATTGAACAAGTCAGTAGTTGCATTTTGAATTTTGATAGTGCTGTACTTCTTTCACTTGATAAAATGAACATTGCATCTTGCCAATCAATGATCACTCTCAGAGATCATCTTTGAATATTATGTACAAACCTGTGTTATATAGCTGAAAGTGGCTTGGAGTGGGACGTGTAAAATAAAGTATTACTGCAGTGCAAATTGTTTTGTTACTTTTGTGCTGTCACAAGAAGGTTGTCATCATTGATTTTTATGTCACCACCAAAAGTGGTGACTTATTCTGATTATGCCTCCAACTTTTTGTGGCTCTGGTTGGTGTTTGGCATCTGTAACATATGGCAGGTGGTGTCATTTTGTATGTTAATGCCTTGTTGCACTTAAGATCCCAATGCAATAGGCACCAACCATTCCTGAACATTTAGAATGTGATGGACTAATTGCGATTGAATGAGCCAAATTTTTATATTTTGTGAATTGGAATGAAAGATCATTCACTTATCTGAAAAGGAAAACATGAATGTTATTTCTGCAATATTCACTGTTCCACAGCTGGATGACTCTAACTGCAGTAAGCGTCATTCAAGGTGGTTGCTGAATTTCTTTTGTTTTCGACAAACCTCCGATTTCAGCTAAACTAAGTTGAATCTGGATTCAAAACTTTTGCCATGCAAACTAATAAAGCTACGATTGTAAACAACCACAAACCACATGCTCTAACAACCGTGATATGGGTGTACATGTATTTTAAAGAAAACCGCTTCACTTAGAATGACTATAACTGAAGCTGTACCCATCAACTTCAGTTAGAGTCATTCGAAATGGAGCCGTTTTCTTTCAGATTCTCTAATATTGCGGGTGTTTGGGCATTTATTTGTGTTTTATTACAATCATAGTTTTATTAGTTTGCTTGGCAAAACTTTTGGAATCAAGATTCATCTTAATTTAGCTGAAGTCGGTGGTCTGTCGAAAACTTCAGAATTTCTTAAAGCTGTGGAACAGTGAATATTGAAAACACTACTTATTAAAATATTTGAATTTGTTAACACATTTTCACTGCATCCAACACATTCTTTATGAGTTTGTTTAGAGATGCAACAAACACAATACAAGGCGTTCACAATGATTAGTTGAGAGAAATCAAAAAGGCTTACATTTGTCAGTATCAATATGCATGATTGATTTTGTCCCTCCGAATCCCTCTCACAAATATAATATTCACCTCCCAGAACCCCTTGGAAAATTCTGCCAAACAATGCTTTCTATTTCATTCAGCTTTTTGTATCATACTGAATCTGACCTAATATTATTTTATGAATATCGTTGGACAAAAAGCTTATTTACTGGTTTACTATTTATTTTCATTTCTCGCAATTTCTCTCTTGTCCTCTGGAAATATCTCGTCTCTGCATAAAACCCATATTCAATCCTTCTAAGTAAATAACCTCTACAAGATTAGAATGATGCTCAGGTTATTTCTTAAGACTTAAAGATGAAATGGTTTTCAAAATATCTTTCACAAGAGTAGCTTGTTGCTTAGTAGTTAAACGATTAGGTCAACACCTCCCAATACTTTGAGGAAAGATTATCACCAATACAAAATCTTTTGTCCAATAGAAGTGGACACCTACAACTTTCTAAGACTTATTGAAGTAGGTCTCTATCACTGAAGTTACATTTGAGAAATACAGGTATTGTAAAGTTGGTTTATTAGTCTACTACTACCGTCATTGTAATACTAAGTGTTTTATGAAAAAGGTAACAATGTCACCTATGAAAGACACCAGAATACAATCTAGAAGAAAAATATTTCATTATTTACAAAATATTTATTATTTCTTTAAGTATACATTTTTCCAATACATCATCTCTTACAAACAATATAAAGAATAATTTATTATCTTACAATGAATAAAACCCAACATCTACCATACAAAACTGAATGCGACTTCTTGTCCTAAGATAATTAATTATAACTAAAACGAAGCACATTTATTGATCACTCGCACATAATTTGAGCAAAAATGAAAAGTTCTAGCTGATTGTAAGATCAGAATATACACTGTTTTTGATTGTTCTTTCCACTTTAAAACATATCATTAAACAAATTTCCAATACGCTGTATACATCAATTATCACTGGTTAATGTTTCTGAGTAAGAAGCCCTCTATGTGTCCAAGAAAATAATTTCAATGTTTCCGAGTAAAGTTACCCTCCAAGCAGATGTTATTTGCTCCTCTTTTTTGTACAATTATGAAGATTCTTGTATGAGTTGCACGATGAAATATCTTGCATGATAAGTAGTGTGGTCCTACACTAGATGTAATGTAACCCAGTTGATATATTATATCCCATTTCTTTTATGTACAAATGTATGATACAGTTTAAAATTATGGTCATTTGAGATTTAACTGGATCCATATCAGTGTCACTGTTTGTTCCTGTGAGGGAGGGGGATTTATCGGCCTTCAACTGGAAACAAAATATAACTTTTTAAGAGTTTGCATTTATATTCAAAGAACTTGAAAGCATAAAAGGTACTTTGCAAAAAGATATGGCATGAGTTACGAGACTTTTTCATGAAACATTTGCTTCAGATTTGCTCACAAAGAGTTCTATTCATTGCACTCTGGGTGCTAGCATAAGAGGTGTCAAAGGGGATCATCATTTACAAATGTTATTTAAAACTTATATCTTTACATTTTAGCAATTCTGAATCAAGGAAGTAAAGAGTGTGTAGAAATATGTATAACACAATTTATTTATCAAATGTAGAAATAAACTCAATTCAATTTCCACTTCTCACCTTACAGAGAAGAATAATGTCTCTAATAATATTCAGAATTATATTTCTACAATGTATAATCTACATTGGTACTTACGGTATGAAGATATGTCAATCTCATCTGGGAGTTCAGTGATGTTCACTTCAAACCTGTCCTGGACTTCATTGAGAACTTTAGCATCAGTCTCATCAGACACAAATGTCACAGCAAGACCTTTGGTACCAAACCTACCAGCACGGGCAACCTAAAATGCATTAAGTACAAGATCTAATATTTGACAAACTCTGAAGAGACATTTTTAAGCCTTGTGCGCCCTTTTATTTTTAAAAAAGTATTTCAGGTAGACAGATTTTGGGATTTGATAAAAGATATATCATATATTTCTGTTACTTTAGCATTTGCTTCAGATTTACTCATAAAGAGTTCTATTCATCGCACTCTGGGTGCTAGCATAAGAGGTGTCAAAGGGGATCATCATTTACAAATGCTGAAGTGGATTTATTATTTCTCGCCAATACTTGGTCATATGATGGTATTTCCTATCTGGACAAAGATTTGCATAATGCTGGTCCCTTTATTGTGCTTGAAAAATAGTTGTTGTCTTGATGTGATTGTATGTCATTACTTTATGAAGCTGGTGATTATAAAGTGTTTTCCCTACAAAGATGGGCTTCTCTTACCTATGAAAGCCACTTGGTGTTTAGAATATGAATCGATATAATTGATGAAACATCTACTTACTCTGTGAAGGTAAGTATCAGAATCCTCTGGCATGTCATAGTTGAAAACAATGTTGACACGCTCAATGTCCATACCACGACCAAACAGATTGGTTGCCACGAGAATGCGCTTTGAGAAGTCCTTGAACTGCTGGTACCGTGACAACCTGAAACACAAACATTAGTTTCTTAACCAATCACATTACTTTCTCAATGGAGTAAAACTCCGACTTCGAACTCAAAAAAAGTTTAATGTAT
Organism: Owenia fusiformis; assembly: GCA_903813345.2. Classification (NCBI taxonomy): domain Eukaryota; kingdom Metazoa; phylum Annelida; class Polychaeta; order Sabellida; family Oweniidae; genus Owenia; species Owenia fusiformis. The sequence continues at coordinate 8,662,133 of CAIIXF020000006.1, forward strand.
TGGGTAATTCAGATAAGACTTTGTGAGCTAGTCGGAACAAGTTCTCTTCAATGTGGCATTCACTCAAAGCGAGCTGGGATTATCCATACATCATTATTACCCAACATACAGAAAATGTTTTTTCTGTTCAAAAATAGCAAGTCATTGTTTAAACCTCAAACATTTGTAATAGACTAGCATTTAACAAATGAAAGTAATTTAATGACTGAAGCTCATGAACATTAACATTATTTAATGAGATGAAACTTACCTTTCTTCCTGGGGCATAGCTCTATGTATTGCAATAGCAGGGAAGTTCTGCTCCACAAGTAACTGGGAAAGGGCCACACATCTCTGTACAGACTTAACAAAGATGATCACCTGAAATCAGAAACATGAATGGCTTTTTATTAAAAAATATCAACCTGTTTGGGGAATTCATCAATCCTACATTAGGTTTTCCAAATCTTGAAAAACGTCTCTTATCAAAACAACTCTGAAAGAATACTTGTTAAAAGTGTGTTAAAAATTGGTTCAGGTGTACAAATATTGCAAAGTATTAGAGATAACTCTGAAATGACTATATGATCGTGACTATAACTCAACTGTGTTTTACTTGAAAGATCTTGTACCATGGGTAATTCAGATAAGACTTTGTGAGCTAGTCGGAACAAGTTCTCTTCAATGTGGCATTCACTCAAAGCGAGCTGGGATTATCCATACATCATTATTACCCATACATTATTATTAAAAAGTCACAATATGCCTTTTGTTTAAAAATAACATGAAATACTGCACCTGATTGAACTCTAGTACATCGAGAAGTTCGAAGAGCTTGCGGTTCTTCTCATTGTCCTTGAGTTTGACATAGTGCTGCTGTAGACCGTGGAGCGTCAACTTGGAGTCGTCATCCACATATACCTCCATGGGCTGAAATATAGGGTTATATCAAAACATGGATGCAAGACCCAGAAATCACAAAATAACACAAAGTATGAAAACTACAAACTAAATGAAGAGATCTCTTATTGATTTGCTATTATTTAAACAAGGACTGGTTTCAGTTGTGCTTTCTATTTTGCTGCCCTTTAAGCTTCAATTCTACTAGAGTTACACTATTTTGACCAAGGTTGACTATTTTATCCAATGCTCAATGAACATGTGGGCAGATTATACTAAGTATAGGCCACATAAAAGTGTTATTGTTCAGTTATTGAGCATTGTTTGTTAGTGATTATAGCCTGGTGTGTGTTGTGTATTCTCCCCCATGGCGAGTTAACTTGAAGTTGCCCACTAGTTGTCCCCATCTGGTTAGCGACTACTCGACTCTCCCTTGAGTAAACCACCTGTGTGACTGCCATCAGCTGCTACAGGTCTCCGAATAACATCTGAGTATGGCCTCTTTTGGAACACCTCAACAGCAACCATGAAGGACCAAGACGACACAAGAAGACACTAACAGACCATAGAGAAGATAGTGAAGCACTGGTGACTAACTTTATCCACTTTCAAACCAAGACAATGAGTTGTGAACAAACTTTGCAGCAACAGATCGCGATCCTATCCCACCTCGGCGGTTCCCGGAATGAACCGGATGGGATCTCTTCTTCAGGTATTCCTCTTCTTCTGCAGTATACTGACTGATGAACTTCAATGGAACAGTATTTTACAAGTAACATCTTCAACGGAACTATGATCACCAAGCTGACAACAGAGTTAAACCAAACAGATTTCTGCAAAATTGGACAATGGGAAATGAAACTTCTGGATGAAGGATGTAAATTCGAGAGGATGGGATTGTTGACATTTGTGGAGAGGGGATTCTTGGCATTTGTGGGGATATGATTGTTGGCAGTTGTTGAAATGGGTTAATGGCTCTGATGAATGGGATTAGGTATTTCATGGAGCTAGATATCAGCCTTTGGACCAACATTGCGCATGGCAAAGAACATTAATGCATTCATGGGGGATAAAGGACAGATATATTGGAGTGGATATCTTGGGACTATTTTGGAGATGTAAATTTCAAGGATGGCCATTTGGAAGGGCATGTTTCTTTGCAGAGGACAAAATCCAAACATTGATAACCAGACCATAAACGACAACAAATGATAACTGAAACCAAACATTACGATACTATTGATAGATTGTCCATTGATGCTGCACATATGTCCATAAAAATGAATTCCTCCACTCGGCAAATAGATATTATAGAGGCTGCAGAATAGTGGTAAACACAGGTGGTAAACGCATGTCGCAGAGATTTACAGGTGGTAAACACATGTCGCAGAGATTTACAGGTGGTAAACGCATGTAGCATAGACTTGCTGACGCTGATCAACCTCCTGTTTGTATACTTGAACCGTCTAGAGTAGTTTTATTAATTACATCTTGCATGAACTTCTTGCAAACAAGTCGGACATCTTTGCCAAGGGTGGCACTGAACATCATCACTTGTTTTTCATGTGGAGTCATCCTGAAGATTTCTTGTACATCACGCCTCATGTCTGGAAAATACAAGCACGAAAATATTTATTGGATGAAGTTCAATCCAATTATTTAGTCATGAGAATGTAATAAAGATTTGAAAGGGTAATTCAGATAAGACTTTGTGAGCTAGTCGGAACAGGTTCTCTTCAACGTGGCATTCACTCAAAGCGAGCTGGGATTATCCATACATCATTATTACCCATTTTTTAATATAATAATTTTGTTTTCTATTTTTCTCAAAACTGAACTTTAAGGAGTTTCAATTTGGAAAAGTAAGACATTTACCTAAAGCTTCTAACATCTTGTCACATTCATCAAGGATGAAGTGTTTTGTGTGTTTCAAGTTGAGATCTTTGTTACGAGATAGAGCCAATATACGACCCGGTGTTCCAACAACAATATGGGGACAGTCCTTCTTCAGTGTTTCCTCATCCTTCTTAATGGACATGCCTCCAAAAAAGACGGCACACTTGAGTCCAGAGAGATATTTGCTGAAACGCTCATATTCTTTGCTAATCTGGAAGGCCAGTTCTCTGGTATGGCACAAAACCAATACAGACACCTGGAACATATCAAATGAAAGAATGAATTTCTAATACTCAAGTACAAGTTAACTGGTTGGTTAAACCCTCCAGTAGTTGGCTAGTGGAAACTGATGTAAAGTAAAAATTCAGAAATAAATGATTATCAAACTAGGGCTAAACCCTTTACCACTTAGAACCAGAAAAAATTACAATCACTTGTCAATGAGATTATTTAATCTAAATTCAGCATTTACTTCAGATTTACTCACAAAGAGTTCCATTCATCGCACTCTGGGTGCTAGCATAAGAGGTGTCAAAGGGGATCATCATTTACAAATGCTGAAGTTTCATAAACTACAAACTACACAAATTATAATCCACTTAGTTGATTGCAATTTAGTTAGATTCTGGGGTTTCCTTTGTGATTTCTAAATGTTTTCACAAAAGCTGGAATAAGCTCTTACTTGGCCATCTACTGGCTCCAACTGTTGTAGAGTTGCCAACACAAACACAGCTGTTTTCCCCATTCCAGACTTGGCCTGACATAGAACATCCATGGATAAGATGGCTTGTGGGATACACTCATGCTGGACTGAAACAAGAAAGTCAGATCATATTCTCAAGTTGTTCAAACTATGCAATTTATAATTCTTCTTATGTATTCCAGTATGCTTCCTTAGGGTAATTCAGAAAAGACTTTGTGAGCTAGTCGGAACAAGTTCTCTTCAATGTGGCATTCACTCAAAGCGAGCTGGGATTATCCATACATCATTATTACCCTAACAAAAATCTTGTAAAGCCAATAGAACAATAAATAAATAATAAGAAGCATCAAAATATAAGAGACCATACACTTTATCAGCCAAACTAGAAGCAATTTTAAGATAAACAAATGTCATTTATGTACAATAGGAATATATTTTTCAATATATTAGTGCATAATGATCTTTTGATTTCTTATTTTTTGGGGTTTTACTAACACAAATAAACCGTGAAATAGGCAGTAGTTATGTTTGTAAACCAATAAAGGTGTACCTTCAGAGGGATGCTCAAAACCACAATCAACTATGGCACGAAGAAGCTCTGGTTTCAACAAGAAGTCTCTAAACCCAGAACTGTGGATGGAAACGTAGGTTCCTTTGACATCCTTCTTAGGTGCATCTCCTCCGGCACCATCAGCTACTTGTTCCTGCCCTTCCTCTTCATCGTAGTCCAATAATTCATCTTGCACATTATCATCAGCCATTGTGTAAGTGATTAGGGAATCTAAAATGACATAGTGGAATGATAAGTACATGGCAAGCTTACTTGAACTTGTGCTTGGTAGCCATCTTGGCTTTCATCACCAAAAAAAGTTAGGAAAGAGAAAAACATCATAGTAATGAGCCAAATATTTGAAATTTCAAATATGAAAATGTAAAAAAGATAAAATAAACGAAAAGGAGGTGAGTTGAGTTGAAAAAGCTAAGTTCAAGTTGGAATTATTTGAATTTTTATTTTGAAAATTATATATTTTATATTATATATTTTTAGGTTAAAACAAGTCCTGTGACGTTTATTTAACGCACATATAAGAACCAATGCATGCAGTAACAATATGTATTTAATTTTATATATGAAATAAAGCAATTTATACTTCAGTAACGTGGATGTTAGTCGATTTTCTTACCTGTATTTCAGAAGATGCAAAAACAAAGAAAAATGGCGTCGGAGAAAGATCAGTTGTAAATGTTCAACTTTGTGAATCGAATAAAACGTTTTTCTGATTCTTTAAGATTATCAATAATAAATTATTTACTAATAATTCATTTGAAATACTTCAGTACTTTGCTTTTATATTTTCATAATTTTAACTATCCTAAAAGATATAATTTCTTTGAAACAGTGCCACTGAGGTTTGAAATATAGATAACTCGCACCTTGTGAAGACCCCTTCAATATTAAACAAATCACTCTAAGTTTAAGCAAAGTAAATATAGGAGGTAAATGTGCTATTTATTTCGAATTTCAGGTTTTTAATTTAAATCATTTATCAATTAGTCAACGCATTCAACTGAATGTAGAGATTTTCGATCTGTGTCATTGTATTTTATGAAGCTGTGTTACTTGGGGGTCTTACCCGGAAGTATCAATAATGGCGGGGAAGAATGGTGATGGAGATGATCTCAAACAATCACAGATTCAGGGAGATCCAAGTCCAGAAACTATAGAAGATGAGGATATTGATGGTTTGTACATACACCCAAACATAATGGGATATTTTGATTTCCCGAATCGCTGCACTATCATGTCAGAAATGTAAAGGGGAGTGTCTAAAAATCGGGCTAAAAAATCTCACTCATTGCTTTACTAAATGTAATAAGGGTCTCTGACAATAGTCCCCAGCCAATAAATTGAATCTTAGGTGTTGTTGAACTATACATGTATGTATTTGAATCAAATTATATTCTGTGCGTAAGATCTACCATGCCCAATGCCTTCAGTTTTTGCCACAGACAAATTCCTAGACACATCAGTGGCGTGTGGGGGGGAGGGGGTGTGGCCCTATGCCCCCCTCCCCAGGGATCCGCCACTTCACACTGTATATCCTAGACAAAACCCAATAACAAGGAGTCCTTCAAGGCCACCCAATGAAACAGAGTGATAACTGAAACATGCGGATGTTATGTCGCTGAACATGTACAAGTCAGCATCGGGATAGCCCATGTTGTAATTTCTGCAGATGATACCATCTGGCATCCCGAGAGGTTTTTGACAGTAGGAAGGGACGGCATCTCCATGGAAGACTGAAGATTAAATATCTTGTGTTACAACATTGTGTGTGATTAAAAAAATATATCATTTATCTTTACAGAGTATCTCAACCTAAACAATACAATTGACAACTTGAACAACTGTCTTGATTCCATTGAGGAGAAGAATGATGACTTGACTAATAAACTTAAGGAACTCTTGGAGTCCAACAAACAAATACGTGCTGAGATCACTAAAGATGACGGGGATGAAGGTGAAAAACAAGAAGAACAATCACAAAGTTGATTCCCATTGAACTAAAAGCAATAATGGAATGACAATATCCAGTCAACTTTCACAATTAACAATACCTCAGTCTATCAGTTATGTCAGACAAATGACCAATTGTCTATACCACAGTGTGATATAACAGACATTGTACATCAGTCAATTAAAATTAAATGACTAATTGGAATATGACACTGTAAAATTAAAATTACATTCCAGTGGGGAACTCAATTATTCACGAGTTGAGAACAATCACATTGAATCTATGTTATGGCATTGGTTAAGCGGGAAAGTGCAATATAAAAACACAGATGAGACTATATGTCAATGTCTATAGTCCATGTACTGTATGTCTCATAGAGATTGTACACTACTTCTCTAACTTCATACATACATGCCCGTAGCCAGGGGGGGGGGAGTTCGCAGGGTTCAGGCGACCCCCCCCCACCTGGCCAAAAATTCTCAAAATCATGCAGTTTTTCACCATTTTGAGCACAGTACTAAAATACAATGTAATGGATGTTTGGTTCATACAATTCATATGCAGAAGGGGCGATATAAATAATTTTCAAATAAAGAGGGCAGGCCAATCATGGGCTTTGAAAGCACATGGGCCAATCATCTGTTTTTTATTTGAGACAGTAATTTCAGAGAAAAATGTAACTAGGTTTCTACTGCTGCTGCCATCTTTATATCGGCCAAAAACCTAAGATTGTGAATCATTCCCCCAGTGTATGAGTAATGGACGTCATGGACGGATATATGCTGTCATATTCCTCAAGGTCATACTCTTGGGCATTATATCTAGTTGAGAGTCCATGATGTAATATTATAAGAGTAACTATTGTGTAAATAAAACACTTGAAAACAATTTAGAAAAATACTTACTGTATGTTCTAATTGTTCTTTCACATTTTATTGACTGGTAGATAGGACCTGGGTAAGAATTAAGATTTCTTTAGTATGCTGTCCCAAGTAGAACCGATGGGAAAACCAAGGATTAATGGAGAAGTATGTGGGCCACGCAGGTTCATCCTGTTACAGAGCCATGGACAGCATGTTCTTTTGAAAGACTGGAATTTCACATATTTGCGCCACGGAACCATTTTGTTTATTGTCCAAACTCCAAAACAGTTTCAATTATGAGTAAATACTAAATACCGTAAAGTTATTGACGAGGGAAGAAACTGTTAGGTTGACAACCCTCTGTCACCCATAGCGGGAAATCGTTTGGAAAATTGTGGTTAGACGTCTTGATCGGGTATTACCGGCATTTCAACCGGTGGCATATGGGAGGAAATTCTGTACGACCTGTCCCCGAAAGTTACACTCCCCTTCGAAGGTTTGGAAACCCTTTCCCGATCATCAAAACATGTTTTATACGATATTCGTGTTTGTTTTTTATTTTTCACAAACAATGAAAATTGGGCCTTTTCAGTAAGACTTGACTTTATTTTAACTTCCTCAAATTTTTTTTATTTTTTCTTACTCGCAAAATGTTGAGCTTTGATGACACAATATTGATAAACTTAGCTTGAAGACTCGCGAACTCAACTTTCGGCTATCGGCTACCGTCTACCGAATTAACCTATTTTTATGGTCAACTCATTTATTTGCATTCGCGAATACAAGCTTCGTGAAAATCTTCGTATTATCCAACGAATATGTTTATTGCCAAATACGCCAGGTTAAATCCATTAACATGTCCATGACATGCCGGGATTCACCTGTTAGGTCCGAAATGACCTTGCCAAGTACAGTGCATTGTGCAACATAAATGGTTTTGATAATCATGTTATATTTTCAACAGGATCTTATTCAATCATATATGACCATGGGCTCTATCAGAGGTGGTAGAGCCCATGATATGACTAATTCTCATTTTCACTCTGATGATCGCCTACTGAAACTACTGGCCACATTTCGTACAACCTTACTTATGCTTATGCCTCCATGTATTATGTATATAATTAGTATCATACCCTATTTATTCATTTATTCTTTTCTAAAATATTGTACTCTTCAGAATTGGAAAAAATAAAGATGTAAACAAACTAAGTCACTTTTAACCCTAACCCCAATCCTAACTTAACTTCGTACTACGACTGACCCTGCAGCTTTTGTTCCCCATTCATTTATTGGCATTGCATAAGAGCGGAATACAGAACTCATTCCCCCATCTCCACAACGGAAAAACGCTGACAACGGTAAAGTCAGATACTTCCGCTTTCCAAGCTCCATCCCCTGGCTATTGGACTGGATTGCTTACGGTTTTTACACATAGCTAGTGTGGCCATGCCATGATACCACGAAATAGGCCTTACTTTCTTCCGGGGTGTCATTGCTAGAAAATCCTGTATCTGAATTTTACTGCAGTGTGCGACTGAATTATATACAAACATGACTTACTATCTTGTTAGCATTAATATTTGCCTTGGAATTCCTACAAAATATAAAATGTAATGAATAAATTTTTGCCATTATTTGGTATAAAATGTGAGGCGATCCACAGCGAATTTACTCGGAGTTTTAAACCAAATGATTAATTTTCTTGGCCTCATGAGCTTTCACTTACCGAGCGGGTTGAGCAGCTGACAGACGTATACGTCTGTACAACAAGTTGCTACAGCATTCGGCACCACGTGGATCACATTGCAGATTATAATAGGATACTTGGCCTCATATTCAGGACACTAAGGACTGGGGGACAATATTCACTGATTTGGTAGGTATATCTGGCTATGAAACATCGTTAAATATAACATCTGTATGGATGAGTTTTGCGAGTCTATGCACAGGGTGCCTCAATTTTTGTCTGCGGCGTGAATTCTAAATGAGCTCATTATGACCTCCGTGGGAATATCAATAGGAGCATGTACTGAAGAGAGATGCAGATTTTGTTTTTCCTGGTACAAATAAAAGACATGTGTGCCATTTAGCCTCGTGTGTATTAGGTTATCCAAATGAATCACTTAGTTGCTATAGTAACAAGTTCAGGTTGACAAATAAGGTCATCGGTTTAGGACTTTGTGCTTTAGATTGATCGTACATATAATTTATTACAAAATTCGCCTGATTTATCTGATATATTTTGAAGGACCCACTACAAATCCATTTGTAATAATTGGAAAACGATTTTCGTGCGGCTAAGACAGCATATCAAAAACCAATCGGTAACCATGGAAACTGGTTCTGAATATTTCGGACAGTGCTAGCGATCATTCCCTCGTTGTAGTAAAACATGTTTCTGATTAGAAAACAGGAATAGTAATTACAAATATAGGCTAGGCTCGTATATAGGAAAGATCGGTTTCTCATGTTTATGTGCTCTTAGGTTACGCTACAAGGAGAGCAAGGAGATAATGGCACCGCTGTTTCTAATTTACTCCTTCCTGATGGACATGATACGGGAGTGGTTAGCTACAGAATCAATACTGATTAGAATGGGATAGGGGTGGGCTCGTTGTCAGCATCGATAAGACACATGCTAACCAATGGGAATTTTGGAATAATAGGGTAGACTAGGAAAATGGGAGGGGTGGCAGCAAGGTGAGAGGCATCTCCTTCGGGAGACGATGGGATACACATGAGTATTACACACATACTATAGTACTACTAACGTACTACACCAACAGACCTTTTTCACAAACCATGATACACGATTTCACCTAAAAATAATTTTATAGACTGTCTATGGTTGTACATTCTAACCCATTGGTGTTCTCTTAAAGTTACAAATACCCATTTAATTCGCCTACCCACGTTATATTTTCTATAATGGCAATGTCGTGTTAAATCCGTCTCTGTTTCACATTTCATTTGTATAGTTTTCATAGTTTAATCAAAAGCATTATTCAGTAATAACAAATCATCGTTTGAATGATGGCTCAAATAAACTTGAAGTACGTGTTAAGACTTATAATTGGGTCCTCAAAAATGTCGACATGTCCTTAATATATTTGAAGGACTAACAGAAATATGAAAAAATCTTCTTAAAAGATAACTCCATTAATGCATAGGGTACAGGTTTAGCTTATTAGAAGATTTTTTCATATTTTTGTTTGTTCCTCCTTTCGAGAGGTAAGTGTAAATTAGTCAACCTAATACACCCACACCTTGCGGCCCTTGTTAGTTGTATTTGTATGAGGCGAGAAAAAATTAAAGAATCGTTTAGCAGACCTCTTAATTCTATTTCAGAACATGCTTATGTTAACAAGTTTACCAAACTTCAAAATATAAGATCCATATGGCATTTAACCACTGTTCTTGCACATGTCGTGTATTTTAAGAGAAATATCTTTGCCATTGTACATTTGTATATGAGAAAAAGCAAAACAAATGCTAAACGTATAAATAAATACTCTCGCCTTGGCTGTGCTGAAGTAGAATGTTGTAGGAGTAAACAGGTAACGTTGCCGTTCCTTTTTTTAACATACGAGAACATTAGGCCAAGCAAAAAATTGTTTGCATTACTAAATTGCTAAGATATTTTGCCACCGGTTGCCATAGAGACAACATGATATATAAAATGTGTACATAAAATGCATAAAACGCTGTGAGTAAACAGTAAGGCTACGACATTCACAAGCAATGGTGCGATACGATCGCGAGTGATCAATGGAATGCATGATGGTTAATATTTTAGGACGACATGAGAAAAAAACAGAATTAGAAATCATAAAATCGTGTTCCAATAAGGAATATCAACTAATTCATCCTCGGTTAGTCCCACATTTACCAAGAAAAAGAAACAAGACTAACAGGTCCATATAAAGTGATTTTAACAAGAATATTTTACGGACTTTACCCAGATCCAGCTTAAATTATATCAGGAAAATCACAGCAGTAATTTGTAAATTCGTTTAACAGGTATTTTTACATGGTTCTGTCTCGTAATATCTTTGGAATAAATGTGACCGATAGATTGTGATATGCCAGCAGTTTCCTTAATGCTAAATAAAATCTCACTGACGATCTTGGGATTTTATTAGCTGATTTCACAAAACGAAACTGGCAATTAGGAAGAAGGAAACGCATGACAATTCCATGTAAATAATGAAAATATTGCCACCGAAGAACAGGGCAACAAAGACGAGTGGAGCCTTGCAAGATAAAGGCCTCAATTATTATTTTTTACACGAAGAAAACATTTCTAACAAAATGTTATGCTATTAGACGAGCCCTGAGAGTAAAAATGTTTCAACCTACTTCTTACAAAATATTATGCTATCTAGGGTCCACTCGTATTTAGCAAGAAATCTACTTTGGGCATCTAACACTTTATGTAATGAATTTATTTATTTTTCAGGTTCTAAACAGCAAAGCTACATAGCTTCCTCAGGATTTATACAAACTACATAACTATACATTTTTCAATCATGGATTTGAGCGCCATACAGTCAAATCCTATATTAAAGGCAAAATTCAGGAAAATATTTGACCTGTTTGACATGGACCACGATGGGGTGATAAATGTTGACGATTTGACTTCTATCTGTAAGAAAATGGGCTTTTCTGTCACTGATGGAAAAATAAAGGTGATCTTTCACTTAGCATCCATCTCCTGAGATCATATATATCAAGGACGTAGCCAGGGTCTTAAAATAGGCGAGGCAAATTTAAATAGGCGAGGCAAACTTAAATGGGGAGGAAAAATGGAGTCAAAGTCAATGTACTATCATTATACTTCATTTTTACATTGTCTCCATTAATGGTTTTAATGTAAAATTTGGGGGAGACAGATGCCTCGCCTTCCTCGTGTCCTGCTACGCCAATGGATACAGGGTGTTCCATAATTAATGAACTGGTTCTCTTATCCTTATTTTGCCTTGTTTCGACCTTCTCCCCCGATCCACTCTATATTTCCTGCCTGAATTTGACAAAAACATGAAGAGACAAGGGTGAGAATGACTTAATGCAAGACTATCTTAACATGCATAGATTAGTCATTTAATGTTCATCTAATTACATATGTGAAGCCTCAAAATGTGTCTGATGTTGCCATGGTAAGCTTTTTGGGACACCCTGTACCAATTTCATACTGAAAGCCTTGATAGATCTAGGTTATATACTACCAGGTGTGTTTCAGAGTTTACTAGTTCGCCTGCTCGTTCCATCTGATTTTACAGTGTACTTATCCAAACTAATCACTTGCCGTGTCGTTTGTGTAATAGTGTGCTGTGTAATTTTAAGTAAATCTGTAACATAACAGGCCTCGGGATACCAGAGGCCCCCTTAGATACAATACAAAGTGTTTATACACATATTCCTAAGAGTTCAAATCAAAAGGTCAATGTCAATTTACCAATATCAGGGTCAAATATGGAAGTAACTCTGTTTGTGAGTGTTTTATTGCCAAATTGAGGTAATGAAGTCCATGAGATGTAAGATGGGTCAATCATCATGGGCCAATTAGAATATCATTGTCAAAGGTCGGAAGATCTATTATCAAATTTACAATAAAAACTCGTTCAGTACACGTACTTCAATACTGTTTTAGTGACACAAATGGGTCATCAAGGTTACATAAAAACCATACGTATGACTTTATAATTTGCATCATAAGCATTAACAAAACCAATGTATCTTCAATTCTAGGCATCCAGGACGTGTGAAAACTTGTATCGTCCTGCATTAGATATTCAGATAATTTATTTTCAAGGAAACATAAAAATAATTCGGGTGCCCAATCCACCAGGGTGTACCATATAATTAAACTCAAACCAAACGCGAGCTAAAATGTTTTTTTAATCAGTAAGACCAATCAATGGTCTTACTATTAAACAGACTGATACAATGAATACTCTGGGTCTCATTAACATGATGTCAACTGTACATGTTACTTATATACCCCATCAGTATACCATATTGAACTAATTATAGATAGTAAACTAAATTATCTAACACTGTGTGCTATTCATATTTTGCTTCAGGCATAACCATTGATACAACACACTAAAGGATACTACTTACTGACCACGTTGGTTTATATAAAACACTAACAGCTGAACATTTCAAAAACTTAACAAAATGGCTGCAAATATGTCTGAGGCGCAAATTGCTCGCTACAAGAAGATCTTTGACTTATTTGACGAGGATGGCAATGGAACAATCAGCTCGGCAGAGTTGGGTACAATGGCTCAGAAACTTGGATTCACAGTTGGTGATAACAGAATAAAAGTGAGCTTTACTGTTTTGTCATTAACAATTTTAGTTAACATGTGATATAAGATGTGAATTTGTTATTCAATATTAATTGTTTTAAGGAGTGATTGCTAAATATTTAAATACTAACTGATGTTTATATACTAAAGAGTTCTAACAACAAAGGTATGGCAACTAAATTTTTTATGTAAACTTACTGTATTTCATAGTATGAGAATTACGTATATGTAAAATTCCACATTACACATGATAACCTAGATCTGTAGATAATGATAGTATATGACTATAATTCATGGAATTACAACCACACATTCGTGTATGAGACACTATGACTCAGTTCATGGACATTTTCTCAAATTCAACCAACATTTCTCAAGATTTTTTAAATTCCACATACAGTATATACATTCAGCATTGATTATTTTCAGGCCATTGTAAACCGTCTAGATCTGGATGAATCTGGTAATATCAGTTTTGATGAGTTCCTGAAAGCAATGCCCGGACTTAAAGGTGGTGCTAAATCTCCCCCACAGACACCCGTCGTGGAAGTAGTTCAAGCTCCATCTGACAGGTGAGGCATTATGTTTACCATGGTAACATCAACAACCATTTACAATAGCCTTATATTTCATGTATTTATTTTAGAAGGGTTCCATCTTTTGCAAAATTTGATTTTGACAAAATTCATGGCTACAAAATTAAAAAATTCAATTTTGTAAAAGATGGGATCTCGATTGTACACAATAATATGATTCATTTTCGGTAAATATTTTTCTCAGAACCATCTTGGTTTTGTCAATAACAGTAACTTTTCAATATGAAGTCTGCTCTCATAGAATTATTGTTTTGACATACAGCTGCCTATATGTACATTTTTGAAAATTGCTTGAAACTTTAGGCTACCGATGGAAAACACATAAAACGCTATACAAACACTAGAAAGCTACATCAGATAAATACAATTCTAAATTCTAAATCAAAAATATTCCAAAAACATAACTTTCATCAGCATTTATATTTAGAAATATTTTATTCACAGTCTGTGTCAGAATGTTTCAAAAATACACCAAAACAGAGTAGGTCTCTCAGTAGGCCTGCCTCTTTATTCACAATTATTCAATTTTATTTTTCAGCAAACCCCAGGAGTCTGTGAGGAAAGCTAAAACTCCCAGTAAAGCCACGGAAGTGGATCTTAATGACTCCGGAGATGATGAGCCCAACTTCAATTATGGAGGCTCAGAGAGACCAAGTGTCTTAAATCAGGTAAGGACAAATATATAAAAAATACAGGGGACCATTTCAAGAATGTTTCATAATTTCAAGTTTCTATGAATTCAACCATGATTAATTCAAATCTTTAAAATATTAAAGATAAAACACAATTTAATTTGAGAATTGAACAAGAATTCTCAATGCATTCAAACATCAAGAAACTGACCCCTGATTTCTAATAAATGATTGCCTCTGATAAATAGTGTAAAAATAAAAATGATGTAGCAGCAGGTGTCACCAATATTTAACAAGTTAGCGTAAAAAAGTAAACATGTTTATGATAATGTGTAACTCTATAATATATAGCCAATTAGGTTATACAAAGCCCTGCCCATATGTAACATTACATTTCTTTGATAAAATATAAAGAATTGTCACATTAAAATAAAATCACGAAGAGAATTGAATCCTCAAAATGTAAAAGGTTACTTTTTTAAAAGTACATAATTACAGCAGTATGATGTAAATTGGTAAACAAATATGTTACACGACTAGATACTTTTAAATGTGTGCCAATTAAGAACACTCAAGCAGTTGACAATAAGATTGTACCATGGTGGTCACAGAGGTGTAGCCAGAATCTGAATTTGCCTCGCCTATTTTAAATAGATGGGGCAGAAATTGAGCGAAAAAGGCAGTATAATACTACCATTAAACTTCATTTTTACGGTTTCATCAGAAACAAATTTCTGCATTGATTTTTTCAAAATTTTGGCCTCGCCTGTCTCATGCTAATGTTACAAGCATTAATTCTTGAGTTATAGCTTTAAATGTTGTGTTACCAACTAAATCATCCAGATATAACCAAAACACAAATTGTGATGAGGGAACTGCAATGTCAAGGCTGGCTGTATTAATCCTCCTTCATTATTGGCAAGTGTTTTTAGCATCAGGATTTTGAATGGTCTAATATTTTATAAGCCTGGTCAACTTTAGCCATAAATTCTTGTTTATTCTGAAGAAGTTCTTGTAATGTCTTCGTGCCAAGGTCTAATAGCATACCTGGAATGTAGCAATGTAAATGTGAGAAAAAGAAAATGTAAAGGGCAATATTTGATGAACTACAAAATATATGACGGTTATTTCAAGGGAGATTTAGATATGGGGTATATCCTGAGAGAAATATTGATCAAGGGGCCTGGAGGGTATGAGGTAAGATATCATATTTCCCGAGGGATATACTCCATATCCAAAACTGAGCATCACATAACTAATTTATCCTATGACAAGGATTTGACTGATTTCGAAATCCCTTTTGCTTCAGAGATTTCTGTTTCTTTGCTAAATCCTCTCTACTTTTCGTAAGCCTTATATCCATGATGTCAGTGAGAATGTCATAGTTAAACATTTTTCTTCCTTGAATTTCTAAAGACAGTTACGCTATGTTGAATTATTTTGATGAAATTGACTTTTACTACACTGATCAAAAATGTTTTCCAAGGAATATTCCCAAGATATCAATTCTATATCCCGCTGTTATGTACCTGAAACCTCACTTGTCATGCAATAAACACATATCCCTATAAATCAACAATGGGCACCAAACATAACTGTTAAATGATAAGAATGATTCAGAAAATCCCTAATACAATTCAAAAACCAGAAATATGGAAAGGTCACAAAAGCTCGCCTATGGGTTCGAAGGCCGAAAACAAGAGAAAGAAATATGTTGTATTCCTGGCAAAATAATTGTTATTAATATTTTCATAAGCTTGGCTGCGCTACTTAATATTGCACTTTAATAATAGTAGAAATAATCAGACAATGGATCAGAAGTGAGTAATTACTTGCAGGTTCAAACCAGGCAAATATTTTCGAGTGTATGAGTTTATTTGATATTAAAGTACAGAAACACACTCTTTAAGCCAAGAGCTTTTGAGAACAAGTTTAAAGTGTGCATTTTGAGAAGGATCTGATCTTAGAATAGTCATTTTCATCAATCAGTTTTGAAGTCAAGTGTCTTAGTCTTCTAAACTGAAATGCTTACCTGTAATTTGAGAAGCATCCTCCATCTTGGGATATTTCTCACTGACTCTATCAAACACAGCCTCTCCTAGCTCTTGTATGGTGACATCCTCTTCTTGAGGTGTACCAGTGTCCTGTTCATAACCCAACTGTTTGAGATATTCAGTCTTAGCTTTCTGTATAGCATTCTCCAGGTCAGATTCAGAATTTAGTAGTAACTCTATAGATGGTCTGTCCAGTTCAAGAAGCATTCCTGCAAACAAATTGCTCAATATAAGGAATATTGACAGAACAATGAAAATCAAATTGCTCAATATAAGGAATATTGACAGAACGATGAAAATCAAATTGCTCAATATAAAGAATATTGACAGGACAATGAAAATCAAATTGCTCAATATAACAAATATTGACAGAACAATGAAAATCAAATTGCTCAATATTCTTTGACAGAACATTGAAAATCAAATTGCTCAATATAAAGAATATTGACAGAACAATGAAAATCAAATTGCTCAATATAAAGAATATTGACAGCACAATTAAAGTCAAATTGCTCAATATAAGGAATACTGACAGAACAATGAAAATCAAATTGCTTTATATAAAGAATATTGACAGAACAATGAAAGTCAAATTGCTCAATATAACAAATATTGACAGAACAATGAAAATCAAATTGCTCAATATAAAGAATATTGACAGAACAATGAAAATCAAATTGCTCAATATAAAGAATATTGACAGAACAATGAAAGTCAAATTGCTTAATATAAGGAATATTGACAGAACAATGAAAATCAAATTACTCAATATAAGGAATATTGACAGAACAATGAAAGTCAAATTGCTTAATATAAGGAATATTGACAGAACAATGAAAGTCAAATTGCTTAATATAAAGAATATTGACAGAACAATGAAAGTCAAATTGCTTAATATAAGGAATATTGACAGAACAATGAAAGTCAAATTGCTTAATATAAAGAATATTGACAGAACAATGAAAGTCAAATTGCTTAATATAAGGAATATTGACAGAACAATGAAAGTCAAATTACTCAATATAAGGAATATTGACAGAACAATGAAATACTTGTTGATGAATAAGCAGAGATGACTTCATCATGTTGCAAATTAACCATGATAAGACCTTTATTTACAATGTTTATCTAATAAAGCATAGTCTTGTATCAAGTCTCTGGAGCCATCTCTCTACCTACTTCATACAGACAGAAAGGTGGGGTGACACAATCTTGATGTAAGAGGAACAGAATCACTTAAATACAGCTTGATGAATAATAAATAAGCCCTGATGGATCTGTCAAGGTGCAAAGAAACCATGATAAGCCTTATTTTTTACAATACAACTGGAATTTACAATGGTGACATGGCAACTATAAGATTAGTGTTGAATTAAACATGCTAACAGTACCTGTTATTTGAGCACATAATTCACTTTCTATCTCAGCAACTAAAGGGAAGAGCCGTTCACCCAATTCCTCTTGGTCTTTCTCTAATGGTTTACATCTGGAAATGAATACACTATTGGTCACAAAAAGTTAAATGGAGAGGACTACTATTTACAATGTGGATATCTCAAAGGGAGGTACCGGATTTTCTCGCATATAAGCCCTGGGCGTATAACTGAAACAAGGGGTAATTTCGTCTGTTATTTTACCTCTTATTTTTCGCCCATGGGCGTATAATGGTACTACTTTTGATTTTTGGCCCAGTGGGCGTAAAGGTGAGAAGAGCTGATGAATACAATGGTTCCTCAAAGACTACCGTACCTACTGTTGTAGTCCTACCACATGTTTTGTAAGAATTATAAAGGAAATGTCACCTACAACCTTGGACTTAATGTTGAAATAAAGTAACACAGAACGATCCACCACTGCCACTTACGGCACAGCGTTGAACTTAATGTTGAAACAAAGTAACGACAGAACGATCTGCCAGTGACAAAATACTCTTGAATTTATTGAAAAAATCAATAAATAGTCATTTTTTATAGGCCCATGGGTGTATAAGCGTACTACATTCGATTTTTGGCCCATGGGCCTAAATTTAGGGGGGCGTATATGCGAGAAAATCCGGTACTCAACCTTTCAATGGTTATATGCTCATACATGATGGCATGTCATGACATCTGAAGGTAAATGGCTAGCTCCCAAAACATCACTAATTCTCATCGCCATGTATAGACTATATCCTATTTAGTCTGAATTATATTCAGACTATAAGGCATCTATGTTAAAGTTTGGTAATACTAAATATTTGTTTACATAGGAAGTGCTATTCAAAATGGCCGATTGGGTAAAATTAATTTTCACATTTGTTACTTCAACTAGCTTTATTTCCACTTAACAATATGCTATGTTACTTTTTATTGCATTTAATTGTACCTTACTATTTTATTGAAATTTTGTTATGATTATTTTATTGAAGAAACGGTTCCTCCAATTGATAATTTTGTGCAAAAAATTTCACTGCAATTTCCACAGGAAAGTAATACATCATAACAGACTGACTTCTAGTCAGTCTGTTGGATACATACTATCGCCATGTAGGAGTATTTACTTGTGGCCTCTTATGTTTGCAATAATTACATGTATCTGATCAATTCTAACCACATCTATTATAATTTTCACCTTTCAATCTGAATGTGTTGTAGGACTTTCTCTATTCTTCTTTTGAGCAACTCTTCATCTTTCAACATTTTCAAAATGTCATCATCTGTACACTCCATCAATATTCCAGTTATCTTTTGTGAGTCTTTATCCTCAGTCAAGACAGCTACCTTGGCATATAGATGCTCACCTAACACTTCATGTGTTGTGAGAAGAGCCATTACCTTGGTAAATTATTCCTAAAGTGTAACCTCATAGGTGGCCTAAAACAAAAATATTTTGCTGATTTATATTCACAACAATTTTTTAATGCTATATTCTAAAATCATGGGAGTAACACCATGGTCAAATTGTTACAGAAGTGTCTAAAAAGCCCATGGTACATCAAACAATAATAAATATGCGCTATAATAATTGAGTATCAGGGAAATCATGGAAGACACTGATACTTGAAATGGGCGATAATGGAGATACTCAACATTAATTTTGAAATATAACTACGTCTGGTTCACCAGTCTAGCAATCGATAAGTGATTTGTCATTATTACATATATAAATATCTTTACATACCAATCATACTGAACAGTACACTACGATACTGGTATTAAAGCCAATAAATATGGAGAAATTTCATTTTAAAAGTTTCTTTGACCGAAGAACACTTTTCTAGGTATGGCGCATCTAAAAATAATCCTAATCAATTTTAAGTTATTTTGATCAATTAAACTTAATTGAAATGAGTAATTTGATTGTCCATCTTAATAAAATCTATACAGACCCTACAGAGATCTACAGATGCAAAGTAAAATAAGCAAGCTAATCAGTCGTATTAGTTTAATTTGAAGTGAACAGGCTAACTTCCTCTTTGGAACTATTTTCTGTGGTTAAACAGGTGAAATATTTTTCCAACATTTCTACGCGATAGAAGTCATATTATTAATCTGTTGCACATATGTCCATGTTATCTTAGTTCATGAGTATACTGTTTTACTACTCATTTACAAATCAGCCTTCAAACTTGCCTTCATACTCGAATATTTCATGTCAAACTGAAACACGTTTCTCAAAAAATCCAAGATGGCTGCTCTGTTCCCAAATTTCATTCCATTTTTTCTATTTGATGTTGAGTTCTGAATGATTATGTGTCTGCCATTAGCTATCTGAACATTATTAAACATCGTTTATGCTGACAGCATTTACCAAAAGTCTCGTAGATTATAGCTGTGTTGCATGTCTTTTTATCTTTACAAAATTTCAAATCAGTGAAATAAAATGTGAATGACTGGGCTCATATTCAACAGTAATATCAATTCTGTACTATCAAAACGTAAATAATAAAGTTAATATGTCTGAAACACTAACAGAGGGGTAACTTTCTTGTCTCTAGGTATCCACCATGTCTGCCGATCTTCAGTGGATGATTATCAGGAACAACTCCAGCTTTTTGCTGAAGGGAAACAAGCAAACATTCAGCAAGGTAAGATACTTTTTAGTATACTAAAAGGATCATGTTACAAACACAATACTGTACAATGTTACAGATAACTCCGACATTATTGTTGAAATGTTTAGTTTAGAATCCTGTGAATGTGGCACTTCTCTAGTTACCTTGCTTGAGCTTGTATTGTTTTGATTTTCTCATGGGCTTCAAGAGAAAGCCCATGGTTATTTTCATTAATCACAGTGACATGTTCACATCTTTATTTCAGCTTTACCTTTTTTGAGTTGTGATAATAATATCTGGATATTCAAGCTAGCTTCACATTGGATAAAAGCCATGTCTAGCTCACAGTCATCACATCTGAATTAACCTAGGTTGTGACAAGTCCACATACACGCCCCCCATTACTGTTTTACTGTAATTTAGTTTTTAAAGCAAATGTATCCACTGTTTTAGATTATGTATTATTTTGTAATACTTTCATGGTTCTGTTTAGAGGAACATTTATTTGTGATTTTGTTTGCATCTGAGATTAATGTAGCATTTGGAATTCAACTGCCGGCTGATGGTTTACCCTACTTTTTATGGCCAGCTCATTTCAATATGAACATGGAAGAGATGCAGTTACTATTCATATTTAAATGAGTTGGCCATAAAATAGTCTGGAAATCTGTCAGCCAGTAGCTGAATTCTTAGTCATGAACTATTCATCGGCTCTAACACAGAGTTTTTGTGTAAGCTTTGTATACATGTACAGGTTGTTTCTTTAATACTTATTATACTTATAGCATGTATGCAATGTGGATTTTTTCAGGAACCAAACAACCTGAGAAACCGCAATTCGTTCCGTTACAATGGTTTAGTCCAGAAGAAAACTGTAGGAGTTGAGCCATGCGCTGATGGCAAGGGAGTTGTCCTGGTAACTAAAAGAGCAACAGGTAAGAGTCACTTGACTTTTACTATATTTGTTGTTTGTATGCCATCACAAGTCAATTATAGTATATATGTATCAATTATAATTTTTTTGCAGTTCAAACCTTGAGCTTATCCCAAAACTTGTGATCATATTGGCTTTGTTAAACATGTACTTTTTATGGGTAATAATGATGTATGGATAATCCCAGCTCGCTTTGAGTGAATGCCACATTGAAGAGAACTTGTTCCGACTAGCTCACAAAGTCTTATCTGAATTACCCATAGTACAAGATCTCTTAACTGAAACACAATCTTTAAATTACAGTCCCATTCTAATCAGTATCAATAATGTAAGTTTTAAGATATAATCCTTACTTTGTAAATGCATGGAGGCTTTTTGTGTTAATTGTGTTTATAAGTGCCTTCTATATTGTTACAGCTAGATAATAAGAAACTTATTTACTGCAAGTCACATAAATATAAGCCAATGGGTTGTACATTGTGTACTTTCTAAGTACAATTGTTATTTTAGGCTGGAGGAAGCCTGCCAAGTCTCACGTTGGTGTAGAACTGAAGAGAGGATCTCGCAGATCACTCAACACCATCAGGAAAACACTCAGAAATAACAGATACAGGAAAGACTTGAAAATGGTTAGTATCGATCTTAGATCAGGGAACTTAAAACTTCAGATCAGGGTATTTTGAATTGAAGGTGTTGTGTTGACCCTGTTGATGTATGGATAATCCCAATAAGCTGTTAGTGAATGCCACATTGAAGAAATTGTGCATGCTAAATTGTATTCTACATAGAAAATATTTAACATATCTTTCAATTTAAATTGATGCACATCCTGCATCAGCAGGCATCATTATTGTCATATACTATCTATTATATGGTAAAGTTACTGAAGTATTGCATTTCTGGCCACCCTCTATCTTCTTCCAATCAAGGGTTACTTTTAGGAACAAATGAAGTTGCGAATCATAATCCCTTTTTGTTAAACCAAGGCAATTTGTAGGATTACACTTGCGATCTCATGATTTGCATGCAGAAATGTTAGTAAAAAATTGTAAGAATTTTGTGAAAATAAGCAAAGTTGCCCTGAAACTGTACAAATGGCATAAACAATAGAAGGCATGGTCTACTTGATTGATCTATTTATTTTGACTGCTCCTAAATATTTATTCTTTGTTTCCATTGTACTTCCAGGCTGCTCTCCGCCGTGCAAGTGCTATCCTACAGAGCCAGAAGCCCGTAGTTGTAAAGCAGACCAGAGGAAAGAAAAGAGACTAAACAGACAATTGCTTCATTCCTTGTATAAATTCTGTTAATAAAGATAGCACAATGAGAAAAGAGTGTGGTGTTCTACATGTCCAGTGTGAGAAATAGGTGTCATCAATAGACATTTTACAGGTGTGCAGGGTTGGGTGTATATTGAAAATGTGTTGTGTTATATGAAGTCACAAATGTAGAGATTGACCACAGGATAACTTACAGAATAGAATTCAGCTTTACCATCAAAATTGATCTCAACATCTCTTTGGATTTTATCAAGATGGAGATTTTTATTATTAATTGTTTCTGGCATTTCTGACATCTATGACTTGCTGTTGGAATGATCTGAAAAATTGGTGTCAACAATATTAACATTCACCCTGAAGTCAAATCTAGAATTAATGATGTTTTATCCAGTTTCCATTTGAGAATCTGTTTCTCTTGTGCTATTGAGTGGACGGAACATGATATCTTGGCATCAAGAGAGTATGAAAACTGCTCGTATGTTGATCTTGAATTTTTTACAAATGCAAGAGCAGAGTAATGGTTCTTTACACTTGGACGTGATTTCTTCATGTCAAATATTCAACAGACGTTTGTTCTGAACGAAAACATTTTGAGATTTCGGATCAGTATGAATTGGGGTGTTTCATTTTTCAAGAATATTCTCAGCAAATTGTGCTGGCAGTGCCGGTGTAAAAGGGGTAGGAGGTCCTATCAAAGTAAGATCCTACTTTCCGTTGATTTATATGGTGACCTAAATACAACTCTCCCTTATTATCGTATCCACAATCAGGGCCAGTAAGGGCCTTTAAGAAAGGGGACTATAATCCCAAGGGGATCATGTTTTCTTTTACACCGGTGATGCTTGGAACCAATATTCCTGTTATAAGGATTTGGAAACACATCAAAACACTATTAATTGATGAAAACTAGAATGTTCTAGCACGTTTTATCGTCTCTGCGATAAGAAGTGCTAGAACAATCTAGTTTGCATCAATTGAGAGTGTTTTGATATTATTCCCAAATGTTTATAACAGGAAATACGTTATAAAAGTAGTTAAGAAGTGCAAAACAAGGTTTTCCACTGAAAAGTGGGCGTCGCCCGCAATGTAATCCAATGGGACGGAAAGAATGACAGACGGACCAGTTTTAACGTTATCCGAATTTGTTAAAGGGCCGCTGAGAACATTCTTGAAAAATGAAATAACCTGGGACAAACATTGTTGTGCAGCTGATATAAAGATGGCACTACTTAATAATGCTTGTTACCGCTTACCTTGTGTACCGGTGTGAAAGAAATTATGCTCCCCTGGGGATTATGGTCCCCTTTCTAATCGGCCCTTACTGGCCCTGATTGTGTATAAGATAATAAGGGAAAGAGTTGTATTTAGGTCACCATATAAATCAATGGAAAGTAGGACCATAATTTGATAGGACCACCTACCCTTTTACACCTGTGTGAAAGAAATGATGGTCCCCTAGGGATTATGGTCCCCTTTCTTAACGGCCCTTACTGGCCCTGACTGTGTATAAGATAATGAGGGAAAGAGTTGTATTTAGGTCACCATATAAATCAATGGAGAGTAGGACCATAATTTGATAGGACCTCCTACCCTCTTACAACGGACTTTCCGCATCGACTGAATGGAAAATTAAGTGTTGAATCTCCAACTCTTTGCCTTATTTAAATTAAAACACAGCCAGCAATTCACACCATCAATAGACATTGATAAAAACCTTTTCTGAACATTAAAGCTTAAAAATCCTTGTGTAAACGACATGTCAGTCCAAATAAGTCGGCCTTGAACACCTTACTGTATACCTTCTAAGTCGTTTTATTCATAAGTGTCAAAATTTGAGTACTTTTTGGAAGCTGTAATATTTACATGAATCGATATATATCACCTCTTTAACAATCGAAGTATACTGATGATGTAAGTTATTGCCTCTTTAATTTTTGAGTTTAAAGCCTATTTAAAATCGATAAACATTAGTTGAAACTGAGGTAACAGTGATAAACATTACATTCAAAACAATTCAAAAACGGACTTGGTTCTATTTCGAGTGAACATGGGAGGCCCATCGTTTTTTGTGTTCTATGGGTAACTAAAATAATATTTTGAAGATTGAGAAGGTCACTGTTTTTATACTTTATTATTGCTTTTCTATTACTAAAAGCAATGTGGATTAGTGTCTGTCCTGTTAAAGTCCCGGATGGCTTGAAGATTTGCACAACTGATTCTAGGAAATTGTGACAAATCTCTTATCCACTGACTAATTATACTCTTCTAATAAACACGAAAGAAACGTTACTTCTTATTAGTGAATTGTAACTAAAGTAGTTTATAAGTATAACGAGGCAATAAAGAAAATAAGTAAAAAAACATCCTAATATGGGATTTGCTAAGCCCTGGCATTCTCGTTCTCTTATCAAAAAGTAAGTGTTTTTCTCGAATTAAAAGCCAAACGATGACAATAATCATGTAGGTACACTTCATAGAACAAGCAGCTTATCAGACAGTAGATTAAAACACGAAAATTAGACTTTAACCTCAAGTTTATTGAGGACTTTTTAGCAATACATATATTCAAGTGCTTCACTTACTAATAGATAAAGTACAAAAATAAAGGACATCGGACTTTAGCTCGATGGCTATGCTGCTCCACAGCAGCCGTGCGAGGGCGCATCATGGCAAACCTGTCAACAATATCAAACACCTTGGTAACACTGTACGTACATGTATGTGCTCCCTGGTAACACCCGTGTACTCTTTCGCAACACCTATGTACTCATTGCCAACATCCGTGATCTCTTTAGGAATAGTCGTGTAATTTTGAAAACACGAGACTTTTATCACCATACAACACAATAGCAAAAATACAAACAGCACAACACAAAGTAACAATCTCGCAATGTTCGATGTCTCTGAAGGTACCATTGCAATAACCGCGCCCACTTATATTGATCTTTCCGAATGCGAACGACAGAAAAGAAGGGTCTGGTAAACGAGAATGCCCTGGCGCCGTAGTTGGGCACTTCTGGAATTCTTTGTGTTTGTATGTTACATCATGATTGATATGTGAGTAGATGGGTAAGTATGGGTACGGGGTGGGTCCAAGATATAAACACAAAATTCCAGGGACCAAACACGTCAAATCTGTGCGAATCATGTAAGGTCAATGTTAATACCAATCTTTGGTAATTAGAGGGGTGTCGCAACGTCACATTTATTGGCCGGCTAATGCATTGCCACATATCAAAAAATCATAATATTACTGGTATCGATGATCATCATGTAAGAAAGTCGTTCTGCTGATATATTTTAGATTATTGGGTGTCGGAGCAAAATTAAGCGAGTGAGAATTTTCTGGGATCCTGGCATGTATGACCAGTGCGATAAATGGGCCAACATTTTGCCGAAACGCATGCATTTTGATACATATTTGACTCAGAATACATTGTCCATATAATGCCCTTATCAACCGAGGTCCTTTAATTCTTTATATACAGAGTGTCTCAAAAAAAATGTTACACTTACACAAAGTTCAATATCTTTCATAATTTTGAATTTTCCCCTAAATATACTTTGGATATCAAAAGACAAATCTTTCTCGAATAATTTGACACCATCAGATTCAAAATCTGTACTTGATTGACTCCACAGGACAGCTTTTAGTGTCCCATAGTAAAATCTGACTTGCGCCAACTTCTAAGTGATTGGATGGACCAAATGACAAAAGAGGAACAGTTTCTTTAACATTTAACTTTCTTCTGAGCAGAAGCTTGACCTTTAACTGAGTCATTCTGTAATTTTACTATTTCTTTACATATGGTCATTAGGTCTATCCACATAAACATGTGGTCCCCTCAACATGTTCAATGTGAAAGCAAATCTGAGGTACCCTTGCCCATGCGAACATGCATTGTAATATCACACTGATTCCATCAATTATTTTTGTAGAAGTTCATTTAGGTTAGTTTGTGATGCTGTAAAGCGCTTTCAGAGGCCCTTCAAAAAATCAAGGGTGTAAAGTGGGATGACCCTGGTGGCCAATCAAATGGGTAATTGAATGCTATCTTCTGATTTCCAAACAGTTCTACCAAATGATCTGCCACAGGCCTTTGCACTATCCTGTTGCCATCATATGTAACAAAATTGAACCTTTGACAATGAAATGTTGTATTCTATCCAGGAAAGAAACAACTGAATCATTGATCATATCAAGATATCACTGTTCACAGCATTCACACCAAAAAAGAATTTACCACCGCATGTCCAACCACTGAGAAGTTGGCGCAAATCAGATTTCACATGCGTCTATAAAATCAGTCCTGTGCAGCCAATCATGGACGGATTTTGAATCAGATGGTGTGGATTTATTCGAAAAAGGCTGGTCTGTTGGTATCTAAGTATATTTTAGGGGAAAAGTCAAAATCATGAAAGATATTGAACTTTTTGTAAGTGTAACATTTTTTTTGAGACACACTGTAGAACTAGCCAAGCACCTCAGATACCACACTAATCTATAAAACAACGTTTATTAACATATTTCTATCTAATAATACATCTCGAAACGGTTCAAATACGAGGCATATCATAAAATATCAAGAAAAACTCTAGGGTAATTCCGAATGTAAAACAAGAGAGTTGCCTACTCGCGGTAGTTGTAAGATTTATTGCCCGAGCTCTTGCCGAGCGTTGGTTTCGTTTCAATATACGTTGTATAAGGCGATTGGTAAAGGATATATAGCTTTGAACATTCCTCTGCTTGCCTATCCCGCATCGTAGTCTCAGGTGGATATTGCCAGTGGATACGCTTCTTCGGATCAACCAGCAAAATGGCAAACGAGGTGAGTACAATTAAATTACATATTTTAAAAAATCAGACTTATCCACTATTTCTACACCCTCATGGTTTTATTCCTGAGATGATTGTCAATTGTAAAGCATCAAATTGAACTGTTGAAATTATTTTGAATGACTTGATTTAATCGGATAAATTGGAAGATGAACTGGAATAAAAACACTACATGTACTACATATAGGTTAATAATCTGAAAGTGCATCACGATCACAAGTCAAACCCCATTGTACAAACGCATATGGTTGATTGATTGTTTGTTTGGTTGGTTGATTGATTCGAATCATATTTGCCACATCAACATAATTTCGATTTAATGTCATTCAGAAATAAAATACAATTTTGGTTAAGCTTTGCTAAATTGGTTAATGAACAAGTACATCATTGGTGCTATTGAGCAACAGCAGCTATATACTACACATGTCCGAGTCTAATTAGCTAGACTTGAATCGCAAAGCACATGTAGGCCCCTTGTCTTTGCTCAAAACATTAGAGATGGGCGTAAATATTCACCTAGAATATGTACTCAGGTATTAAAATTAAACTTGACTATGGATCCGAATTATCGGTCTGTCAACATTTTTAACTCTTCGATTGGACAAGTTATGTTTCAGCCGAATTTAAGTGAGTTTCCATTATTTGCAAATCGTTCTTCTTACGTCTTCATGTCAATACTTTATTTATATGGTTTATGGGTGATGATTTTGTGTTTCCATGTTGCCCCTTGTGCCTTTTCATTATCTCAATTTGTCATTTATGCATCTCAGTTCAATGTTACCATGACCTTCACATAATGGTGGTAACAAAGTACATGTGGTAATCAATAACCTTCAATCATTCACTTATTGTGGGAGACAATTGAAATGTATACGTGTGAAACTGCAGCAAGCTTATTCTTTTTAATTACCCTTCATTTTTTTATAAAATGAGGCCAAGCGTTATCAGTAGTCAGTAAAGCCCCAAAAGTTCAAGATATTTCCTATTTTCAAAAAGAGTTAATTAGCCTAGTTCCTTTGAAATGGCATATTATTGTCGATGTCTTTGGAAATGGTTATTCAAGGGCATACACCGTATTTAAGGGTGACACCCTTAATGAAACAAACGAATAAAATGGAATTAACTTTGATTCAAACTGTAAAATTGTAAAGGACGAATGAACTTCAGTGCATAACTGTCCAGACGAAAAGCGATATGCGAGAACAAAATATACACATCATGCTGTGATCTGTAGTCGATGGACAGTCGATTGATATTATTTATGACACATATCTTATCTTATATTCAAATACTAATTTCCCGTCATATAACAATTGCATACACATGTTTCATCTTTTTAACAAAGCGTAGAAAGAATATGAGAGATATGACCATTTAAAAAATAGACCTGACTACGACTAGGTCTAACATTGTTATTAACCAATTAAATACGAAATGCAAAGAATTCAATTAATCACCCCCCCACATTCGAAACGAGATAGAACAAGATATCAAGTCCACAACAACATAATGAACACTACACTACACTTCACTGCACTACACTGATGATGCAAAACATGTAAACTTAGTTACACCCACTTCAAAAAGTTAGTGGCACCTTGTAGTCTCATTTGGACCACGTGCTATTTAAAGTGTGTTCATCTTAGCAGTTTAGCAAATTCATACTAAATAAAAAACAAAATCAAACTCTTGAATGATCCAAACGCAAATTAGTTCTTTAACACGTTATTCAATCTGGGAGTTTTGGCTGCGACGCTTATAGAGGGCGGTGTATTTCATCTAATTGTTAGTTTAATTTGGTACCAAGTTGACTAAATCGCATCTCGTGTCTTGCGTCGATACATAACTTTAAATTAGAAGATTCGATTGTTTCATACATTAGAACAACATTCAGAATGTATTTGGATGTTCCATTATTGAGAGCTACAATGATTAATGCTTATGCCATTCTACATTCCACGAATTCCAATCAAATATGTCGTTCCTTATTCGATTATCTCAATTTAATTTTCGTTAAGTAGCGAGCGGAACGGTTACACTGTCAGCGCCGAAAATGTTTTGAACGTCTCACGATCAGTTTATGGCACAACCCTAAGATATGGCACAATCACAGTATAGTCCCAAGATATGTTACAGTCTATGGCACAGTATAGACATATGTCACAGTCTAAGATTCAGCTTCAGAATATGTCACAGTTTAAGACTCAGCACTAATAAATGTCACTGTAGTCACAGTCTATGGCACTGTTTCAAGATATCTCATATTCTGTGGTATAATACCAAGGTATGTCACGCTCCAATTCACAGCATCGATATGTCACACTCTACTGCACAGCTCCAATTTATTGACACCAATATATATCACAGTCTATTGTACAGCCTCAAAGTATATCACAATCTAAGACACAGTGCCAATATATGTAACAGTCCTTGGCAAAGTCGCGAGATATATGTCAAAGTTTAAGTCACAGTCCCAATTTATGTCATACTCTATGGACACCAATATATATCACAGTCTATTGTACAGCCTCAAAGTACAGTATATCACAATCTAAGACACAGTGCCAATATATGTAACAGTCCTTGGTATAGTCCCGAGATATGTCAAAGTTTAAGACACAGTGCCAATATATGTAACAGTCCTTGGTATAGTCCCGAGATATGTCAAAGTTTAAGACACAGTGCCAATATATGTAACAGTCCTTGGTATAGTCCCGAGATATGTCAAAGTTTAAGTCACAGTCCCAATTTATGTCATACTCTATGGACACCGATATATATCACAGTCTATTGTACAGCCTCAAAGTACAGTATATCACAATCTAAGACACAGTGCCAATATATGTAACAGTCCTTAGTATAGTCCCGAGATATGTCAAAGTTTAAGACACAGTGCCAATATATGTAACAGTCCTTGGTATAGTCCCGAGATATGTCAAAGTTTAAGACACAGTGCCAATATATGTAACAGTCCTTGGTATAGTTCCGAGATATGTCAAAGTTTAAGTCACAGTCCCAATTTATGTCATACTCTATGGACACCGATATATATCACAGTCTATTGTACAGCCTCAAAGTACAACTTATATCACAATCTAAGACACAGTGCCAATATATGTAACAGTCCTTGGCATAGTCGCGAGATATGTCAAATTAAGTCACAGCCCCAAGAACTTTATATTCTATGAGCACCAATATATGTCACAGTATATGGTACAGCCCCAAAGTATATTACAATCTCAGACACAGTGCCAATATATGTCTTCCCGAGATATGAAAAGTCTATAGTACAGCCCCAAAGTATATCACATTCTAAGACACAGTACCAATATATGTCACAGTCTATGGCACAGCTCAACGAAATGGCATTTTTGGCAAGTCAGGGGTAGTGTGGGTAGTCGATGGCCTCATCATTCAGGGAAAGACAGAACCAGAATCACCTATTACGAAGTGTATAAAACGTAAGTTTGCCATAGAAAACATAGTACCATATTATAATATCCGACCAACCTGAAATTGCAAGCACTTACTAGTACGTATATGTTTGGAGATAATCACACCGCGGGCAGCTCTAGTGGATTCAACATCCTAAAAAAGATCTGGGATACCTTTCCAATTACCCTTAGGTGCGAAGAAATATAACCCACACATGTATATCAGAACACTATCCGCCACTAAACAACGTATTTTTAGTTTTTATGTACCAATACGATTTATTGCAGAGATTCAGGCCCATATGTTGGTGTATTTTGGTTTTTGATCTATTAATAAGCGTTGATAAGCAATGGTCTTCACTTTTACAAAAAATGCTAAAGTTAAGAAATAATCTAACCATGAATTAGGATATAAGTGAGGGACCCATTTGGATCACATGTATTTAAGTTTTTAACTTGCAATAAATGTAATCCGTGTTTGACGATATATGTTCATCTTGATTGTTTTCTTATCTCAAAACATATACATTTTGCCAGTGTTAAGCAATTCTCATCATCATAACAATAAAACATCATAACTATGAAATGAAAAGGTTTCTAAATGTACCACTTCAAACACTTATCTCCTTCCACTAATTGCTGAACCTGTCAAAATGCAATCTTGTAATGGCATTGTAGGTTATGAAACCTAGAGATAAGACAGATGTGTGTTAAGACCCCTGAACAACAACCTCTAGACTAGAGTTTTTGGTGTATGTTACTTTGATATTTCCCCGGGGATATTTCTCTTACAGGGTGGTCAAAAAACAGAAATCCTCCATTTTCCTCATATCTTTTTCATTTAAAAGAGTTGCCCACTGATATTTGACACATTTGTACATCATTCAATCTCCTACGACCCTACCATATTCCATGACCATCAGACGGATAGTCACAATGTTATGTAATGCTGTACAGCACTTTAAACAACATGCTTCAGGTTTGGCATTCAGGTTTGGCATTCCTTAGCAGGTATGGCCTGGATGACACGGATGAGGTCTGCAATTCTCATATAATACACAATAATATAATACACTCTATCTTATCTCTAAGTCAGGTAGGAACATTTTGGACGACGTGTGCAGGTTTGCCAACACCGCAATAGTGGCCATTGGAGCATGTTCTTTAAAGTGCTGTAATATTGTGACTATCAGTCTGATTGTCATGAAATAGACAATTGAATGATGTAAAATGTGTAAAATATCAGGGAGTTATTCTTTAAAATGACAATGATATGAGGAAAATAGCGTAATGGTAATTTTTGACCACCCTGTACTTTTCAACTAAAAAGCCGCTAGAATTCTTATATGACAATGTATGAAAGCATACATCAGACACACACATTGCACGCCTGGGCTTTTTCCGGTTCGACTTGCATCTTCTTGCTTAACAAATACATATAAGTCAGTCAATGATTGAGTCAAAGCAGGAAATATCCGAAATATACTAGTGTCTGGAGTACGATTCGCTGCCAGGGCAAGTGTGGTAGAGGTCTTGCCAGGTAAACACAATATTTCCCCATTATTAAGATTGAAAAAAACTTTTTCCTATGATACGAGTAATTCATTGTTTTTCACTGAGAATGATTTATGGAGAACACATAATACAAAATGTTGTATACTTAAAAATAGCTTTGTACTTAGGTTACAGACATCTGAAAGATGAGGAAAGATTTTTGCATAGAACTGTTACTCTGAACAGGCAAAATCCCTGTCAAAAATGAACACTTGGCAATATTCGTAGAACCAAAAAAAAAAACACGCAAACTATACATGAAATAACATTATGTCAGGTTTACAAATTGACTATGACAATGTATGAACGGCTCTACACAGTCTATAAATATTGAAGCCTAAATCCATTCTATATCGTCTTATCTAAAAAATGATGCTAATACTGGCTCCTTTATATGGAATTATGAAATCAAATATCCAGCTATGTTTTTTCTGCTTATTGAATGTCGTGTTAATCTCCTCGAATTGGCATTCCTGAGATGCATCACCATTTTCTCTGGACGAGTCTTGGTTCATGACTCGATTCCTATTACAAAACGTATCGGTGCTACAGGCTATTTCGTCATATCAATTTTCTAAAGGAGTGGTATCGATATGGAGAACTGAATTCAACAATGTCTTTCTCTTAAACCAATCATTGAAAAAAATTCTGTAAAAAAACATGGTATTTTATGTAATGTTGACTGATTGACAACAATTTAATGCGAAAATTATTTAGAAATATTTTATATAACTGTTTTTGTTAACATTTTTTGTTTTTTTAGTGCAATTGTTTTTGCTCCTTCTACCAATTCTTGAGAATGAAATAAAATGTCTTTCCGAACCTTGTTGGAACAAAATAGCATATACAATATGTTTTTAGACCTCTCAATATTATAGTTATACAAAGGAATTTTGGGTTGATTCCCCCAAAATAGATAAAAATCAAGATAAACCTTTTATTTCATTAACAAGATACTTTTTTAAAATCAACCAAAATTTCCTTTGTACAATAACAATATTGAGAGACCTAAACACATTGTGTTTATGTCGTTTTGTTCCAATGAGGTTCGGAAAGATGTTTCATTTCACTCTGGAAACAGGATACCAAGAACAAAACAAGTGTTTGATGTATTTTCTAAAACAATATAGATGAAAGTATACTAGTATATATATTTTTCAAATCATATTGTTACCATTCAAAAGATGACCATTAAATAAACGATGTGTTAATTTTCTAGATTTTTTTATGAAGAGAAACGCGTGTTTAAAAAGTTCTCGATACCGATACCACTCCTTTCCTAATAAAAAGAGAATCCGTCACAAATAATGCTCATGGGTATGAAACGTTCATGAGAAACAAAAAGATGAAAATACATGTATCTCATAAAATACCAGAATAACTGAAAAATAACCCCAACCTAACTACTGGGCCACGCGTTATAATAGAAAAAACTAGGATGAAAGACAAATCAGATCACTAAATAGAGTATATTTTCCCTTCAATATCAGACTCTATTTATATATTTTTCACAATGGCCTAATCTTGCTCTACGATGTAATGATCACCTCATCCCACACAGTTATATAATTTACGAGCATATAAGGGTTTGTAAATACATACACATAGCATCCTTGCTGCAAGGGAATTTAGGCATAAATGAAGTCCTTTGAAGAAGGATGACACATAGTGCAATTATGCATTCATTTAACATGTACTTATTTTTGGAGGTGAGGTGAAAAATTATAAGTGCAAACGATCCCCTTCACTCTATGAAATGTTCAGTGAAGGTGTATCTTGTTCAAGCGAGATACGTCAATTTTAAAGGCTAGTATTTTTTATCAAGTTCAACGTTGGCTTTTCGAATTGGCCCAATTTTGTATATTGTCGGTGAAAATCAAAACGTATGGTGCAAATATAATTAACAAATTCAATACATCCGGTTGGATAACTAATGAAAATCTTGACACTGAAAAAGATCGGATTCCATAGCCACATCTATGATCATGAACTATTTGTTCCCCGTGATCCTTTAATAAAAGGTTTTGCAAGGCTTCTCATGCATATAAAACAGACATATTGCAACATGTTGGAAAATATTCATCAGACCAATAAAAACCAATCCATGAGAAAACAATTACTTTGTCATTTTTATTGTTATTTATATCAAATGGAACATTGAATTGCAGACGTCTGTGTTTTAGGTAATAAAACTATGGAAATGTCAACCTTGGATTCTACACAGAGGTTAGACGCAACATTTACACGACTACGTGTGCGTGAACGTGAGCATTAGAATGTTCCTTCAGATTATTACATTTACATTGCAACATCCTTTGATGATTTATTGCCTAAAAACAATGAGATCAATTCAATGTAATCACGATATGAAGTAATTTCCATGGCAACGTCGTATCACACTCACGTAGCAACCGCTATGAATAAAATCAAGGTCAACTTGTATCTGCAAACGATGCATATCATGATTAAACATTGCTGAAACAGAAACAATCGTCCTTTCATGCAAAAGGATTTATTTTGATTAAGTACACGCTTGTGATTTTCATTCTTTGAGTTGCTCGAGTGAATGGTAGAGGCCATGTAATGCTGTATCACTAATATCCCATTATCTCCCAAAGGGGATACCTTTCAGCTAGATGACATTTCTATGTCATACGTATTCTTAAAGAATGTCACGCTCGGATGAATAATAGAAACGTCTTGCTTTGTATTTGTATTGAAACAATACAAGCACAATTACTCAGTCATATTTAATTTTGTTCGGTTGATATTTCATTGCCTCTGTCTATTAATACCCTTTGCATTCGTTTGACTTCACTTCTTAAAGCAGGGTATCTGTTAAGTACTTCAACGTCTGCCTTGTGCATTCAAGAGTTAAAGGGTAAAAAGTTAATTGCCGGTAAGGCTGTTGTTAGCTATCAACTTAATAAACATTCGTACATGCTTTGTCTATCACCTTTAACTTACCTTTCACTGTTGCATAGCAAATCATCGTACTAAAGCGATCTCGAGATTTAGTGTGTTTAGATGTAATAAATGATGTGTTGATGACACGATAGAATGAGCCCAAACAAAGATTAGGTAATAAATAAATAAATGAAAATATAAATATGCTTTTACACTCCCCAAAATAGGATTAGACTATGACCCTTCTATGTTGCACTTGTCACATTTCAAAAAATAAATCCATTTGCAGCATGGCGGAACTATTTCACTTATGGATTGAAATGTGTGGAAGTTAGAGGTTCGCTACATTCGCTATTTGCCTCGATACTATCTTTGCCCACTGAAACACTATGATACATAAAGGATGGACGTTTACTAAAAGCCTGGGATCCCTATTGATATAAAACAATGACAGGAAAATCTGTTCATAAAAAGCCACCCCGAAACATTTTTCAACAATGACATTCTTTCAAACTCGACATAATTCAAACATAATTTGACACATTTTACTTAAGTTAAAGTCTCCGATTTAGCCAAGAGTATACAAGTATTCATTATATATTATGTAATCAGGACGATGCCTCACTACAAGAATAAAGCAAAGTGGATATTTATACACAAGCAATGTTTATTCCATTGATTTTATCATTAGTCTTTATAGACCTATCACTTTACCATGGTAACAGCTTTTTTGCTTTAACAATATATCACAATTAAGCAGATAAGCCTTCAAATTTTCCCTTTCATATTCTATTAACTCAAGCAAAAAACAGAAACTCAACGAGAGAAGCAAATCTTAAGAAATTCCTCATTTTAAACAATTCGTGCTAGACGACTAGGATAGTTTGCAATTTAAGGAAAAAAGTACACCCAAAACAATCGAGTCTTGAGTTAATAATAATTAAAAAATGAGTAAGATTATTCATTTTCATTTCATTTTCTCAATTTTCAGTAATTCTGATCTCTTTGAGACTTTCACAGAATAAAAATTCTTTTTGGGGGTGTCAAAGAGAATGAGAGGGTGAAGTGGGGTGGGGTGCCAGAGGGTGAGCAAGGGATTGTCCCCAAGAAACATTGACCATATCAAGGTGCCATTTGATGCCACTTTAAAAATGTCTGAGACAATACATGAAATTCAGAATTTTCTCAATTGTTTTGTGGGGGATGTGAGGCGTGGCAAACTCTTCTAGAAAATTTTACAATTTTAAGATTATATTTGGTGCTTCTAGGCACTTTTAAAGTGAATGAGTCAATCGAAAAAAAAGAAGAAAAACTATACATTTTTTCAATTTTTTTTTTTGGGGGGGGGGTGTCAAACGGGGGTGCCAGAGGGGGAGGTGGGATTAGGGTGCCAGAGGGGGAGCAAGTGTTTGTCCCCCATATCTGTCCCCCAGAAACATTGATCATATCAAGGTGCTATTTGATGAGTCTGGGCACTTAAAAAGTGTCTGAGACAATGCATGAAATAAATTCAGAATTTTTGTCAATTGTTTTGTGGGGGATGTGAGGGGTGGCCTACTTCCCTAGAAAATTTTACAATTTTAAGATGCTATTTGGTGCTTTCTGGGCACTTTCGAAGTGTATGACTCAATAAGAAATTTGAAAAAATCACAATATTTTGGGGAATGTCAAAGGGGAGGGGGTGCCAGAGGGAGAGGTGGGATGGGGATGCAAGAGGGCGAGTAAGTGTTAGTCTCCCAGAATCATTGACTATAACAAGGAGCTATTTGATGATGTCTGGGCACTTTACATGTGTCTGAGACGATACATAAAATAAATTCAGAACTTTTCAATTGTTTTGTTTTGGGTGTGAGGGGTGGCCCACTACCCTTAGAAAATTTTACAATTTTAAAACGCTATTTGGTGCTCTCTAGGCACTTTCAAAGTGTATGAGTCAAATAAAAAATCGAGGAAATCAAAATTCTTTTCAGTTTTTTGGAGGGGTGTCAAGGGGGGGGGGGGGGTGGCAGAGGGGGAGATGGGGTGGGGTGGGGATCCCGAAGGGGAGCAAATGTTAGTCCCCCAGAAACATTGACTATATCAAGGAGCTATGTGATGATGTCTGGGCACTTGGGCAGTTTAAAACTTGGACAATACATAAAATAAATTCAGAATTTTTCCATTGTATTGAGGGGGTGTGAGGGGTGGCCCACTCCCTCTAGAAAATTTTACAATTTTAAGATGCTATTTGGTGCTTTCTGGGCACTTTAAAAGTGTATGAGACGATGAAAAAGAATTCCAAAAAAAAATTTTTAAACTTTTTTGGGGGGTGTCAAAGGGGGGTGCGGTCGCACCCATCGCAATGCGCAACGTGAGCAATTACTTTAAAGAAATCAATGAGGAAATAAGGTGCTTAACCTGCATACACACCTCTCTTGGTTTGTAAGCAGAAAACTATTGCCAAGAGTAGAGATATATTACCCCCATGACCTAAACAGAAGTAACGATAGCAACCATAACTTTTGTGCATTCTCTCACCAATATGTACCTACACTACATATTCTCAACTATATGTATCTTTTGAAGTACATTCTCTTACCAGTGTATATCTTAAGCATATACTCTCACCAGTGAATGTCCTCCTCAGACCATACTGTCTCCAGTAGATACCCTCTCCAGTATATACTCTAACTAGTGTGTAACATCATGGGTATACTCTCACACCAGTGTGTATCATCAGTGATACTCTAACTATTGTGATTATCCTCCTCTATATACTCTCACATGGACGTATCATCATCAGTGTATACTCTCACCAGTAGGTATCCCGATCAGTGTTTACTCTCACCAGTATGTATCCCGATCAGTGTTTACTCTCACCAGTGCTTATTCCCCACAGTATATACTCTCTCAACTAGTGTATTTCACAATGATAACACTCTCACACCAGTGTGTATTTGTATCATCAGTGTATAGTCTCACATGTATGTATCCTCGTGACCCTCGTGAGAATATTCTCACAACAGTGTGTATCATCACCAGTGTATACTTGAGTATATACTCACACTTGTGTTTATCCTCCTATTCAGTGTATACTCCCACTAGTGTGAATTGTCATGAGAATACTCTCACACCAGTGTTTATCATCAGTGTATAGTATGTATCCTCGTGAGAATATTCTCACAACAGCGTGTATCATCACCAGTGTATATCCTATGTTTCAGATTATAACTAACTAATTGCATGTATGAATCCTAATCAGAATATTCTTACACCAGTGTGAAACCTCGTCAGTGTATATGTGCTGCATAAAAGTTGTAAACAAAATAACATTGTAGAAAACTAATATTTCGGAAAATAATTTTTTATGACAAATCCTTCAAAAATATTATTTTCTGTCTCGTAATATTTTTTAGTCATCACTTGTATTTATTCAAGGGATCTTCATGAAAAATATTTTTCTCACAGATTATACGAAAATAATATTTTTACTTACAAATTTCACAAAATAATACATTCTTACTTATACATTGTACGATTCTTACAAATAGTACGCAACATATACTCACGCTGGTGTTTATCCTCTTAAGTAATTACTCTCACCAGTATGTATCCTCCTCGGTTGATACTCTCACCAGTATGTATTTTCTTCAGAACATACTCAAATCAGGTGAATCGCGCTGGATCACATCATACTCACACCGTTGTGATTTTAAGCTGGTATTATATACTCATCAATGTGTACTAACACCAGGTTTATCCTCCTATGTATATACCTTTCACCAGTGTTATCCTTTCCAGTATATACTCTCGATAACCAGTATATATTTTCATCAGAATATACAAAGACCAGATTAAATTCGCATCACCTTATACTCACAACTGACAATACATTACAAAACGTACAGCTTACGCATTCCATATCAATGGTTGGTTTTGATTTAATAAATGTTTGAGATTGAATAAATGACGGTAATTTTTAAGGAAAAATTGATTTGTTGATTGTAAGTTACACCCAAGGTAAAATCTACAAACTTTTTACTTCATTTAAAAAAATAAAAGCATTATTTAAATAAAGAATGCAGCAGGGGGCAAAGTACTATGAACTAAAGCTGTCCCTGTAATGTATATGACATTGAGAGACCATGGGTTCCCATAGTAACATTAGAGTATATATACATTGAA
This sequence comes from Owenia fusiformis, assembly GCA_903813345.2. NCBI lineage: Eukaryota > Metazoa > Annelida > Polychaeta > Sabellida > Oweniidae > Owenia > Owenia fusiformis. The sequence goes on from CAIIXF020000006.1 coordinate 8,701,735, forward strand.
TGATACATTGAGACTTATAAATCAAGTTCACCGAGGTCATAAGTCATGTTTTTTGTTGAAACTCACTCTTGTAAATCTTTACATTAGAATCCAAAGTGTCATCATAACATATGCTAAGTTAGTTGTAAGTGAATAACAGTGAAGAAAGTGATTTTGTTACATGAAACTGGGTTAGTATTCTAAGGATTACTCGGAGAAGATGGGGACATGTATCAAACAGTCTACAAAGCCAAACGAAGATGTTAATGCTAATATTACGGTAAGACGATTCATTGGTTTAATGAAATTTCGGGATCATTCCATGAATCGAGGGAGGGTGCTAACTGCCACATCGCCTATGGAACATATACAGGGAAGATGATACCAGGTGTGATATATATATACCATTTAAAAGAATATTGTAAAGTGAACTGAATTTCAAAAACTCGAGATATCAGCTAGGGTTATGCCGTCTCTTTCAGTTCCCGTGGAAAGGATGTACAGTAAAACCTATCTAATCCGAAATCCAAAATCTGATTCAAGTATTTAGTCATGCTTGAAAGACCATTAATAATCATTACGATTGAGACTATTTGATGTTTTTATCAAAAGTTTTAATAGCATAGCAAATTAGAATTAAATCGACGATATTTGAGCAATTTCTGTAAGAAATATATATTTTGTGGAAAGTGTTAATGTTTCAAATATGAGTGTTCACTGTTCAAATTAGGTGAGTCAATGGGAGGAAGAAATGGGACCGGGAAAAGGTTTTCGGATTAGCCAGGTGTTCGATATACAGGTTTTACTATTACTTCTATATACTAGTTCATCAACCATTGTTCCTCAAAATGGCGTAATTCGTGAAAAAGGTTTCCACGTACCATTATTTAAAGAAAAACAATTGCAAATTGTTAATATGGGCAATTGCACATTGGATCATACTATTTCCAATTTGTAAAAATTGTATGTTATCCACAGCAGGAGAATGAAAAGAAGATTTCATTCTGACTTTTCATTATTACAATGACATCCTCAATAGAAAACCATGAAACATACAACATAGCACAAAATGTAAGTAAAATGAAACACCCTGTAGTTATTTCAAAGCATAATCGTCGCCCAAATTGAACATTCTACATCATGCTGTATCCGTCCATAAAGATCAAATTAACATCATTTAGTATCCTACATAGCACGAAAACGCTGCTTTTAAAATAGAACAGACAGCAATTTAGTTCGATCTTATAGCGAAAGAACCAGCAATGGGCGAGCCAGCATTGTACATAAAGTGATCCCAAAGCGCATCTTGTAAATAGTAAACACACCTTGTTGCCTTCTTCGTCTAAAGACTAGGGTGTTGTGGGTTATTAATGAATCGCCCGAGATAACCCTTCCTGAGAATAACCATATCAAAGAAGCTCATAATGTTTTTGATAAAAACAACACGCCGGTCATATCTAAAGGTGTCTAACAGGAGTGTAGTACAATAGAGCTGAACAATGTAAACATTGACGATATATACGAATTTCCCATCTCTGAATATATTTCCCAAGTACTCGGCTCCGTATCTAGTGAAACGGGAGGGGAGGGGTGGAGTGTGTGTGTTTGTGTGTGTTGGGGGGGGGGGGGTAGATAGGGAGTGTCAAAAGGAGCTTAGGTAGGGATGGGGTATTTATAACAAGGGTAGGCCTACATTACAGTACAACGTTGTGAATGTGTTTACAAACGGAATATAAGATTAGTTATCTAAAATATATTTCATTGATGTTACCACGTAATGTGGATTTATGGATTTTGTACATTTCATTTTTTAAGAAACATTAACTATCCACCATCTTGTTATTTATTCATTTCAAATTCGGTCAAATAAGGGAATAATAAAAGGTCGATGTGATAACGACCAGGTGATGTCAACGATGTTGACGAATGTCAACCCGGGGGATGTCATGAATTATAAAATTAGTCCAGCTTTACGAATCACGATGTACGATGTACGTATTCGGCTTAGAAATAAATTCAGTCAATGTGATTCGGCAATGAAAGCCAATGAGGCTATCATCAGTCATGTCATCCCATTTTTTGCAACACGGGGTTCCTGACGAAGTTAGTGACATGGCCTAAACGAAACTAAATGTCATTAATAAAGTTGGGCCGGCGAACATGATCTGAATACGTCAAACGGTACAGTTCAAACACATAGCAACAGTTTGAACCACAAGCTTTGAAATAAAATTACAACTTTAATATAAACTAAACAACAGAAATAAACGGACAACCCATGGACCTCAATGCAAGTAGTATTCACGGACTAGATTGTCTCAAATATTGAATCATGGTAGAGAAAATTCATTTCTTTAGATATAAGCCCAAAATAAAAAATCGTTAACATTGTCAAAAATACAAGTATTTACTGACTTCAGCTTGAGCTTCTACTGTTGTTTTTTGCATCAAAGCCATGATTATTATTTCTTATTAATTTTAAAATATACACAAGTACATACAAATATACGTACGTACTCAAGCCGTATTAATGTTTTAACAAATTAGAAAAGCGTCTCTGATATTATATAACATGTTTCACAGGCAATGAATTACAACGATGGGGAACAAATGAAATCGAAAATTTAACATTATCATATTCTCTAAATTATCAAGCTTTCAAACATTCTACAATTTTTCTAGCGCCACCTTTAGATTGTCTTTACTATGATTTATATTCCCATATATTCTATGAATAGTGAACTATGAGTGATGTTTTACGTTTATTGTTTCGTCTGTTCTCAAATGGTCAGAGTTGTTTACAGTTTCAACAAACTGAGGTAGTGGGTCAATTTTTACTTATGAGGTCGACCAATAGTGGTTATTGTCTAGGTTAAACACCTCGATAACAGTTTCTTACCTCAATCCGTTCCATGGATTATCAACCTCTCCAAAGCATCCATATTATTCAACCGCTCAAACGACGAGTTATCCTTATGGACAATCTCAAATATATTGAAATGGTCATGTCGAACTGTGTATATTCACGTGATTCTCTGATTCCAGATAATGCAACTTGTCACAAAAAGTGACAATTGTATCAGTAACCTAAACTATCCGTTCATCTGATTCTATTGACCGTTTTTCATGTTGTATGCTTTCAGGAACCTCTTCAGTTTGACCGGGTGATGGACCCACAGTTGGCTAAGAATGAATTCCCAACATTCAAGGACGACAACAGGTCCCTCATGCGCAAACATCTCACCAAGGCTTTGTGGGACAAACTCAAAGACCACAAGACCAAGACTGCTGGATGGACCCTTGCTCAGGCCATCAACACCGGAGTTGTGAACTCCGATTCACTCGTCGGCTGTCATGCCGGAGATTCAGAATCATACACTGACTTCAAGGAGCTGTTTGACCCCGTCATTGAAGAGTACCACGGCGGGTATGGACCCGAGAGAAAGCACGTAACCGATTTGGACCCAGCTAAACTGAAGGGAGATATCGAAAAGAAGAGCAATATCAAAAGTACAAGAATTCGATGTGCTCGTAACCTGTTTGGTTTTCCTCTGAACCCAGGGAGCACCAAAGAACAGAGACTCCAGATCGAGGAACTCATGAAGAAAGTCTGCGCGGGTCTCACTGGGGACTTGGCCGGTACTTACTACTCAATTGCTAGTATGACAGAAGAGCAACACAAGCAGCTCGTCGCTGACCATTTCCTTTTCCGTCCCGGAGATCGTTTCCAAGCTGCATCCGCTTATCATAACTACTGGCCCGCTGGTCGAGGCATCTTCCATAACAAGGAAAAAACCTTCTTGTTGTGGTTCAACGAGGGTGACCACATCAGAATTATCAGTATGCAGCAGGGAGGCGACGTCAAGGCTGTCTTCGATCGCTTATGCAGGGGTGTGAAAGCTATCGAGGCCGGTATCTTGAAAAACACAGGGAACAAGCAAGCTTTCCTCTGTGACGACCACTTGGGAATGTTAACATGTTGCCCTAGTAACCTCGGCACTGGCCTCAGGGGCGGCGTCCATATCATCCTCCCAACCTTGTTTAAGACCAAAGGACTTAAGGAACTCGATACCTTGGTGCGTAGCCTAGGATGTCAAGTTAGAGGAACCCATGGAGAGCATACTGAGATCGTTGATACGTGTGATATATCGAACTTCCACCGTATAGGACGTGCCGAGTATGAGCTGGTACAAAATATGATTGACACAGTCAATCTATTGAATAAAATGGAAGATGAAGAGGCAGCTAAACTTAAGGTATGTAAACTGTGATGTCCAATACACAATCAGGTGATGGCCATATATGGTAAAGAGAAGTGCATTTGATTATGAAATGCGCATATGATGATGGGATATGGAACGACTACTACAAGGGGTGGGTATAATCAGCTTATGCCCATACGACTGCATGGTGAATGTAAAGGGGCGTGCATGAAGAGCCAACTAATCCTGCATGTTGTTTTGGGGGATGTGAACAGTACGACCAACGAATGTTCATGTCGGACTAAGAGAACGTGGCTTATCACATTTCATCCACCATCCAGAACTACAGACGCATACTATTAGACCAATATCGATGCAATGAAGTCTGATTTATGGTTCAATTATTGTCGATGTTGTAGCATTGAGTAAATTGCTTTTGGTTCAGCATGCTGCAACTTATGGACTTTAGCACTTCGCTTTATTTTACTGATGATTTTTAATCTAAGTTGAGTGGCTAGTGACTGGCAGTGTTCTTCATAACTTCATTTAGTGAAATAACAATTATACCAATGAATAATATTAGATGACCAATTTCAACAATGTTCCTCGGGCTAACATAAAATTTCCATTACATACTAAAGTAATCGAGGTATCCATAGACTGATGCATTTGATCAAACGTCCATCTTCAAGAATCAATTAAGGGGTATTGAACTAGAATGAGTTATGCATATGGCGTGGTGTACGGCACAGTGGCAATAACTGAAGTTGAAATGTCCAAGTTGGCAATCCATTTAGGAGGTTAAGCTACACGTTTTAAGAGAACTTGTACGTTAAACGTGTAATATTATGACTTTCAAGAATGACCACCCCTTCTAAATTTGTTTTTTCCATGGACCTAATAACAACTATTATTATATACCCAATATGTAACACTAATCCTGATTGGTCAATACCTAGTCACGTGTTCCGAAATAGATTTACTATTTCCCTCGGAAAGTTATATTCCCTCAAATGTGACGTCAGCGGGAATATACATTTGAACTATTGCCCGCTGACGTCACAATTGCAAGCTCTATTACCCTTGGAAACGTCTGCTCATCATCACTGCGCAGACGAAAAACAGAAAAATGGAGGATGAGCACAAACACAAATCAACTCCGTTCACCATGACAGACGTGCGTGAACGATACAATATAAGCAACGTGTATAAAGTTCCCTAAGCTCAATACGTCTGTGTTATTTCAAGTGCTATGATAATCTATTCCGCGTGTTAAACGCGATTGAATTTGCCAAGTGAGAGTCTCAGAGGCAAAAATTTCTGTTGAGCATCTGATGACGTCACAGCTTATAATGCTAACAATGGACCCGGGGAGGGGGCTTTCTAAGCCTTTTTGGCCTTCGCAGAGGAAACGGGACAAGAGTCAGTATAGGGTATATAATAAAACAAATAGTGACTGCCTAATTTCGAGCAATAGTGTAAATGATTTCCCCTTGGGAATATCCTCTACAATATACTATTCCCTCAGCCTGCGGCTTCGGGAATAGTACATTGTAGAGGATATTCCCTCGGGGAAATAATTTACACTATTGCCCTCAATGGCAGTCACTATTTGTATATTATCATATACCTTCATACTCAGTCCGGCAAGTAAATACTACGAAGGGGAGACTCTGGTCTTCTATAGATGAACATAATTCTATACGTCCACCTACAAATTTCTTTAAAACGTGAACCTTAATCTCCATAATAGTAAGACATGAAATGAGACCATCAAATAATTTGTCGAACGCTTATCGACAATTCTATCATTATAAATGTTGTTTTGGAAGTTTCTAAGGGAACTTAATAAAGAAATTGCAACCTCCAAGCATGGTAAATAGGTTCGTCGTCAATAATTCTTCCTAGGTTATTCAGGACAAATGATGCAGTTGGAGACTAATAGCAATTTATTGATAAAACCAATGAGATGGAAATGATTCCATGTACGATAAGAATACATCTACGGGGACCTGTCATCCTGTAGTCATCTGTCTATTATCCCCAGTTTGACGTGAATACGTTGGTTGAATATGAATCAAATGAGTTGATTGGAACGTTATTGACTTTATTACTAGCTGTACGAATTGTTTTTAAAAAAAAATATTTTGTAATGTTTTTTAAACTTTTAACCATTGATTGATTTATTGGTTAATTTGGAGTTTACGTCTTTGATATCAGAGAATAAAAATGATGTTTGGATCCAATTGTTTATGAAATCAGAGCCAATATTATTTCAGACGTGGGTAAAACACGTATGTTTACAACCTAAATAAAATAAGGAAATGGTTAACAGCAGCTATGACCTTATAATTACCCCATCCGCTCATCCACGTTCATTTCGTGCAAATGTTCCGAAATTATATGTGATACTCCACATCACTGTGATGTTTAAATGAAAATATACTTTCCTTTATCTTGACATAAATTACTAAGTCATAACGTTACTGAATTGTACCAGAAACTAAAATCCTATTTTTAACCGTGTACGACTGAATCTGCACGGGAATATAGAAAAAATGTTAGAATATCTTGAATCCATCAAGGTTTTCAAACAATTCAAATGAATAGTCAATCAGAACACTGATAAGGTATTGTGAGAGAGTACAGACTTCAATCAATTCCTTCCTTTCTAGAATACTGTTAGTTTGAAATTAGAAAGATGCGAGACGTATCAAAATGGTGGTAAGGTCAATACAGTGAACTAGCTATCAGGCTATGGATGGCAGATGGAGGTCGCATTTGCTTGTTACCTAACCCTGTCATTGTAGTCTTCCATTTTTGTTCAATTTCTATTTTTATACATGTAGAATATGTATCTCTTAGTAAATGGCAATAACGATATATCCACATGCACAGCAGAAACATGGACTTCTATCGAGAAAGGGGTTAATGATACATCATCCAAAATCACTTATGCATGACAGCTGTCAATGTTACCATTACATGTGCAAATGCACCAACATGTGCAGTTTGAAACATTTGAAACAGAATCCTGCCTATGCGACCTTTAAAAACAACAACATATGTATTCATCGATAACTTGGTTATTTGTTAATTCGTTTTGTACTTTGTACGCCTTCCATTTTTAAGGTCTCTCCGTCTGCAAAACATTCATTAATGTTGGCTGCTCCCTAAATAAATATGGAGAAAGGAAGAAATAGTTTTCTCTGCTTTGACTAAAAATAGAAATATGCTGAATATCAGGTTGATATGTTTTACCTTGATACTCACACTCGTATGGGGCCGTTTCAAGGCGTTCAAGGTTTAGTAAGGCGCAAGGTCTACTAAGGCGTGAAGTATACAGTTACACATTAGTTTACAGACGATATTGACAATTTAGAAAGTTTTTGTCCAAAAATTAAAACGGACTCCGATAATGCACGAAACAATAACTATCTAAAATTGAGTACAAACGCAAACATATGAGATTGCCCCAAAGAAAAACATAAGGTATAGTATACCAATGATGTAGCAGTTATGGCAAGATGCTTCTGCTCTCCAAGGGACCGTATAACACAGGTTTAAAAAATTCGCAATTTTGAGTTGAAAATATTTGCTTGCACTCCTGCATGTATTTCATACATGTACCTGAAAACATTGAAATTACTTTAAAATAATCTAGAATATAAAATAACCATTGAAGCTTGAGATTGTTAATGTTTAGTTGTTGAACAGTCACTCTGATTTCCTTACACTTTGCTAGAACAAGTCAAGTATGTATTTTGAGAAACAAGTATATCTAAAAATACTTCATTGGATGAGGAATTAGATGGGGGAAATGTCATATGCACTTATAAACACAGCTTATCACCTACATAACATGCCGAATATATAGAACTACTTGGACATTTACATAGAGGTACACATGCAAGCAATAGCCGCTCGTCATCAAACGTCCTGTCTTAATATTTTCATTTTCATTTACTATAATTTTGGGATATTAAGTGCGACTCCTCATCTGTCTGTGAGAAGCCAGCTGCAATATACAGGGTGTCAATAAAGTATCTTTAAAATTACAATACTAAGTCTGTGTAACGTGTCAAGACACTTTATGGACACCCTGGCACTAAAATCAAGCGCTTTACGTGTGTTTATAGTTTCCTAATTTAGGGCCTTTTTAGTTTGTACACCCTCCATAAGTTTGGCAAATGGACGTTTCCATTGGACATCATGTTAAAAATCTTAAATTTCTGACTGGGTGCCAAATGATATAAGCAGGCTTTATACACTTGGTGAAAAGGGGAGACTTCCAACTACCAACCTTTTGGAGGGGAGTGTATGTCTCTTCAGCGGTCTCTATCTGTTTATCATCAATTCTCAGGCTTTTCTTCAGACTTTTTTGGGTTCCGGGATTTTCTTCCATTTCACACTTGAATAAAGCCTGATTGTCAGTGATTGTAAAAAGCTCTCTGGAACAGATTCTGAATCTGTATGGACATTATGGGTCTGCATGGCATGGATATGCAAATGCTTTTTCAAATACCCGATAATCTTGAATTCTTGGGTGTATCACTATATCGATACAACGTAACACTTCCCTAAATAGTTGTAAAATTATGCGATAACTTATTCTATACTTTTTGGCCCCCCATATGATATTCACACATAAAAAAGCTTAATCGAGCAATGAAAAAGTTCCATAAAGTTACACTCCCCTCCACAAGTTTGGCAACCAAAAGTTTTTATTGGATAGCTTATCAAATGCTGACAATGTTTGAATCTTAATTTTGTTCCTTAATTGCAATAGTTTAGATATTTGATATTTTAAAACCGCCAAACATAAACAAGCTTTGATAAGTGATCCAAAAAGGGGACTTCCAGTTGCCAAATTGATGACGGGGAGTGTATCTAATACGTGACTGTTATCTTGAATATCAATCTCTTTAAGCCAAATGTAAAGGTCCCCTGGCCCCCATCTAACATCATTATTATGTTTTACTGTAAATCGATATAGTGATACGGTCCCTTACTTCGTTTTACTAATAAAGTGATGCCACATAATACAATTTCTCCCAAAAATAAACGCTATCTGGTTAATTACAAAACAGTTTGCCGGAAATTGGATCCTTGCTATCTTAGATCTGAGACTAAAATGAGGTATGTTAGTCTCAGCTTAGATCCACAGATCGGACTATATTCTATAAAAAAGAAAAGAGTTGAAGCAGATTCATGCTTTCAAAAGTTTTCAAATGTTTCTTTTCAAAAGTTGTACAAAAGTTCTCAAAAGTTTTAGAGTGCGTTGGGCTCATACCAATTCTTGACCTACCTGTATTCTATAAATTACAAATTCATATTGATTATCGATTTTTTCATTTATTTTACAATTTTGTTCTAAATAAACGATTTTACTCATTTTACCACCCAGTCTGAAATACATTTATCATTCGTTGAGATAGCATGGATCTTTCAAGATAAGATATAGGTATTTGAGGTAAAGAATACATTGGAAGGTCAATTGTACACGCCGCTTTGCACTTTGTTCACACCATATTTCTGATTGCACCTTTAACTCAAGACTTTAACTCAAACTTTTCATTGTATTCCCCAGGATGTAAGAATTACCTTGTAATCATTCCGTTTACTCAGAATTCAATCTCATTTTCAACACAAGGAGATAATTTTTGGCAAGTGGAAATCTAATTCAGGCTTCTATCTCACCGTGAAATATTATTCTTTTGGTTCTTCCCTAAATCCAGTCTATGTGATAAAGGTTTTTCATTTATTTGATTAAGTTGATTCCCAAAAGTAAAAAAACTGGATATATTCCTGGGGAATACATGAAGGATTAAATTAACGATCTGTTGAGATTCTTACTAACATTGTGTTTCTTGTTTAACAGGAATCATGGTCCATACGACGAGTTGCTTTAACCCTTGCCGCTCCTCTGTCTTTAGTTCTTATAGCAGCCATTGCCAGAAAAATCAACAAATTATGGTAGGCCATCTATCGTGTAATTAACAAACTGATTAATCAAACAAACAACGATGAAACAACCAATCAATAGAGTGAAACAAGTGTTCAGATTCATTGGTGTTCATATAAACCTGGCATAATCACATTATTCCCATGGCAAATTGTTTCTATGGCACATTGCTGCATGCTTTTGGGAAAATAGTTGTTTGATCGTGTGTTGAATTCCTGCAAAATCACACTACTTCAGATCAAAAATTATGAAAATTTTTGGTTCTCATGACCAATTATCGATTTCCTCAAACCTTCATGGCAATACACAGGGGGGGGGGACCAATATAAAGGGGCTGGAACAATATACAAGGGTGTGGCAATATACAGGGTCTTTGGCATACACAGAGGCTTGGGGCAATATATATGAGGTGTGGTAATATACTTGGTCTTTGGCATACACAGAGGCTTGGGGCAATATATATGGGGTGTGGTAATATACTGGGTCTTTGGAATACACAGAGGCTTGGGGCAATATATATGGGGTGTGGTAATATACTGGGTCTTTGGAATACACAGAGGCTTGGGGCAATATATATGGGGTGTGGTAATATACTGGGTCTTTGGCATACACAGAGGCTTGGGGCAATATATATGGGGTGTGGTAATATGCTGGGTCTTTGGCATACACAGAGGCTTGGGGCAATATATATGGGGTGTGGTAATATACTGGGTCTTTGGAATACACAGAGGCTTGGGGCAATATATATGATGTGTGGTAATATACTGGGTCTTTGGCATACACAGAGGCTTGGGGCAATATATATGGGGTGTGGTAATATACTGGGTCTTTGGAATACTCAGAGGCTTGGGGCAATATATATGGGGTGTGGTAATATACTGGGTCTTTGGAATACACAGAGGCTTGGGGCAATATATATGATGTGTGGTAATATACTGGGTCTTTGACAAACACAGAGGCTTGGGGCAATATATATGGGGTGTGGTAATATGCTGGGTCTTTGGCATACACAGAGGCTTGGGGCAATATATATGGGGTGTGGTAATATGCTGGGTCTTTGGCATACACAGAGGCTTGGGGCAATATATATGGGGTGTGGTAATATGCTGGGTCTTTGGCATACACAGAGGGTTGGGGCAATATATATGGGGTGTGGTAATATGCTGGGTCTTTGGCATACACAGAGGCTTGGGGCAATATATATGGGGTGTGGTAATATACTGGGTCTTTGGAATACACAGAGGCTTGGGGCAATATATATGAGGTGTGGTAATATACGGGGGATGGGGCAGTATATAGGGAGTAGGGAAATATACAAGGTGACACAAAATGCATCCAACATAATGTTCCATAACGTTTTTATCTGCATAAATTCTGACTTGTTCTTTAATACATTAAAACTGGACTCCGTGGATCAACTCTTCAAGAAATTTTAGATTACTAGCTCAACTAGATACACTTTAATAAAATGTGTTCTAAATATTGTCCATTTCTTAGCAGGACCTGGGTTCCATGTCCGAATAAATGCAGATAAAAAGGCTATGCAACAATATGTTGGTGGAATTTTTTGTGTCGCCCTGTACAAGAGTGTGGGGCAATATACAGGGGATAGGGCAATATACAGGGGATGGAGGAATATACAGGTGTGAACAATATACAGGGGTTGGGGTAGTATACCGGGTGGTATACAGGGGCTTGGTGCTAAAACTAGTGAGCACTTTACATTCAGATCATTTGGCTTCATCAGATCAGAGGCGAATTATGCTTCCTAAACCATTACTTCATCGAATTGAAAGATAGTTCTGCTTTCCAGTCACATAACATGTATTACACTAGAATGATAAAATAGATGAGCTGAGGCTCAGAAATAATTAACATTTAGCCTATCACTCCACAGTTTGTAAGTAGTAGTTGTTGTTGTGTCTAGATTGTAGACCTCTTGAATATCTCCTTTGACCTTATCTGATAAAATAAAGAACATTGCTTATGTACATTGTACTTCTCTATAGTATACAACTTTAGTAACACAGTGATTTCTGTGTTTAGCCTAGTCGTGTTATGTCATAATGAACAGCAAATATAATTCTATGTAGTGAACGGTTTTCCTGTGGTTGTTAACAATTTTACTATATAGAAACACCTGTATGTGAACACTATTTCAACAGTGAACATTTTTAATATGCTGACTGATAAATCATTGAAGTCCACCCCTGTATATTCAAAAAGGCAGCCTTTTAGAAATCAAGGCCCATTTTTCCAAAAAGGCCCAAATAACTAATTGGCCACACAACTCCCAACAATTATCTTACATGCTGGATGGTCTTGCTGGTGTCATATTGAACAAATTATCTTTATGTTCAAACATGTTTTAGCATAAAAAGAAGAATACTGAGATTAAGGAAGTACATGTAAAATGAAAAAGCAGCTTGGTAAACCTTGCATTTCCAGTATGCTTTACCATACCACACAAGGGTGTAGTTTTCTAATACTCTGTGACACATTGAAGGAATGTTTTCTATACTTGTGTGGATAACTAATATATATTGTGTCTGGAGAAGAACTTGAAATAACCTGAAGTAAAAATGCCAAATTACAGTACAGTAAAACCTGTCAAATAGTACACCACTGAGACAGAAGTGATTAGCTCTCTGGATATCAGTACCACAGTCACCTTAATTGCAGTGGATTTACAACTTTACAATTAATTCACATCAATATTCACAGGAAAACATTTTAACTCCATTCGGGTGTTTGACCTCACAGTTTAACTACAACTTATTATCATATATAAGTCAAGTGTTTGACAAACTCAGGAAAGAATGAGCCTTAAGGTAGTTCCATGCTATCACAAAAAGTTGAAAACAAGAAAATTGAGAAGGAATTACTCCAACATTTATTTGCAGTATTTTCATTTTGAATCCTGTGTTCTACCATATTGTGTAAATATCCTTTAAATTGTATGAAACAGTTCATCAATTATGGGTAATTATAATCATGAAAACAACATAAAAACTCTCATCGTGCTGATGTACCTTAATTTCAGAAGGTTTATGCCCTCTCGTGTTAACAATTGACTATGTCTAAAGCCTCTTAATTCATTTTTTATTGTTTTTCAGAAATAGGTGAATAGTAAATGAAATAAGATGTACGAAAGATCAGCGTCCACTGCCAGTATGCATCTTCACAATGGCTACGAACACTACCATAGCAACATTATCATCACCCTAGCAACATAAACATAGCAATGACACCATTACCATGGCAACCCCAGTGAGAAACCGCATACAATGTAGATGCCCAATGATATAGCTGTAGAGGAAAGTGCATTGCCAGTGATCAACAAAAACTATAATTTTAAAGAAAATGCAAGAGAACAACCCACATATGGGTTTTTCAGGTACCTCACAAAATGCTTAGAAGGAAGTAACAATTCTAATTTTGCATGCACAAAAATTAGTCATGGCTATTTGCAAATACAAACATAAGGCAATATATATACAGTGTATTTACTAATGTACATTTAGAATATGAATTATTTAATATGAATTTTTATTATTTATTTCATAAATGCAGCTTTTTTAAATATAAGTGTAATATGTGAAAATATGATAAGTGTAATAAGGCTTATAAACAATTGGTGCCACTAACTTCATACTGTTGCGTTTAATTTCAGTGTAGTGATGATGCAGTGCCATTTATAGAATTTTTATGAGAATGTAGTGTTTTCTCTTTAAAAGCTAACCTTGAGCATTCTTGACATTTCTGAAAATGCTAAAACAATTGAAGCTCAAATAACAACATTAGGAATGAATTTCACCTCATAAATACTAAATAAAGAGCTTTTTGTCCACTCATGTTAGTGAGACTGGTGGGTATAATTTCAACCTCAAAAATAGATTTATATATTCTTTCACTTTCTACATATAATCAGTATAAAGCTTAGGATTTGGCATCTCTTGAAAAATATCTGGCTTGGGTATGTATACTAATGTAATTTCCACTTGGAATTTTCTATTCTCAAGTCCCCTAAGGAGATATGTAGAAAAACTAATTCTGTCTCCCATATACCATCTCTGAAATAAAATCATTATTCCCCAAATTGCAAAATTAATAGGAAATGTATGAATTTATCAACAGATAAAATGAAAGGTGCAGACACTAATCTGAAATATTTATACAGTAGATGACAAAAACAATATGTCTGCTCATTGTGGTGTTTTAGAAAAATCTTTCAAATGAGAGACTAGTAATTTTTTGGAAGGATGTATTGATCGTACAGTGAGATTGGTCCCGAAAGAGTCATACATCTAAAGAATATTCCAACGAGTAAAATATTTATTGTGCTATAGGAAATGCTTTTATAAACCATCTACATTTTAGATGCTTTGCAACAGCTTTCATTCTGTAATAACAAACCTAATTAACACAGCTAACATCAGTATGAACCATATATTAATTAACAGAAACGTCATTTAGCGAACATCAAACAAAACCAATGGTAAAGTGTTAAAGGTGTACTGTCATTGTGTCGACTAATAAACCCAGGTTATGGGATTTTAAATGTGTTTTGAGATATTCTGATGTAAAATGTGTTTATTGTAGGATTAGTTTGCTTGATTTATGACAGTTAAGGCCTTCATTACCTCGTGACATGCAAGTGTAAACTGAGCTAAGGAAAATACAAATGTCTATTTTGAATGATTGCAAATCAGTATACACAAAATTAATTATAAAACATCCAATTGAGATGGATTGAAGGGGTTTCCATAATAACTGAATTCTGATTTGTATGTTCATGAAGGGTGTCAGCGAACTCTTGTTAAATTGTCAATCAGTACCCCACTCTGATTACAATTTGCATAATGCCGTATATTTCATGATTTCTGTATATTATCGCTCCCATTAGTAAAGCTCAACGAACTAAAAAGAATTCTGAATTTTGCCAAACAACCCAGTTCTTTCACATATAAGCAGTTTAATGGCAGCGATTATACATCTAAAATATATGCAATTTTATTACGTTTTAGATATTTTAGTGTGAATGAATGTGAAAATTTTAGCATGAGTATAATGTACTGAAGCATGAGTACTATTTGGGTCTCATTCTTTTATGCGTTTGCTCATGGTATCCATGGGGACCATACTTACCATACTTGCATATTAGTATAGCCCCTTGCACGAGCTATGAAACCCCTTGCATGCTCATGGTAGGATGGGGTCTTGATGGTACATATGCAAAGAATGTAAACCAAGAGTTCTTTCACAAATGAGGTCAATGATTATATATGTTATGTGATTTTATGTTTATATTATGTTGTAATATTTTTATTAATTATTATTGTATTTTATTTTGATTATTTTTGATTTGTACATGTCAGGTATGTGGTGTGTAACCATAGGATTGTTATTATGTACAGAATATACAATTTGTTGAATTTTAGAAAAAGTTAAGAACATTTCTATCAAATAATGTTGTACTTTGAGATAACAAATAAAATGATAAAATAAAGTGAGAAATGTGTATTTTTGTTAAAAGGTCATGGACTCACGAGAGAAAACAGATAAAATCCTCCTATCTTGGGTTAAACACAGCATCAAAATGAGAAAAACCTTGTTTAGGTAATTAAAACTGCTTCAACTCAAAACTACAGCAGGGAATTAGCTGAACAGAGCCTATAATAAGGACACTCATAAAACATATCATAAAATATGTCCCTGCTTGAACCAGATAAAATAGCAGAAATGCAATAAAGTCATAATGATTGTATGATTCCTGAAACAAAAAGAAACACATCAAACCAGGACTCTTTATTAAATAATCTTAGTTTCAAACCAAGTTTGCCAAATTATTTTTTTCATTACATTCAAAAATTATCATTTTAATATATTTTGTTTTGCTCTTTTTTTGTTTTTGTACACTTTTTCACATTTTGTGAATAGGAAGACATCTTTTGACCAAGCTAAATCTAAATCTTTTAGTTTTTTTTAAATACAGTAACATGACCTGACATCTTTACATAGGTGCATCCACTGAATCAAAATGAGAGGGCAATTCATATAGGCCAAATGGGAAATGAGCAGAAAATTAAGGGTACCACTGCACATGAGACAAAGGAGGACTACATCCCCAGATCCCTAATGTAAACATGGATACACCCAAGAGTTCACAAGTACAATATATTTAGCACACCAGTTCTTTTTTCTTGATATTTCAATAATCTGCTGGGTGACAAGAAACAGCTTTTTTACATCCTCATAAAACCAACATAAAAAGCAATAAATACTTTATGAGATATGTTTATTCTAAAACAATGGTATCTACATTTACTAGTCTACTTTGTACATATTCAATGATGTCATCATTTTAATTTACAATATTCACTGTCAAAAGAACACCATTATGAAACCTACACAGTATAAATGTGATGTACAAAGAATGTGAGATAAACCTGACTCAGACCCTTCTGGTCTTTATCTGGACCAGGTGATTTTCAACATGTATTAGACCAACTAGTCAAAAATTTAATCAACATGTCTAAAATACTTGACAAAACTTTATTATGAAGAAACATTAACCGAAGTGTCAAAAATAGTCATGTGTAGAAATATATAAAAATGAGTTGCTAATATCAACTAAAATTGACGATATCTACATGTACATGCTTAACATCATTCACACTCTTATATTTAACATTTAATTTTACAGTCATTTGAAAGTTAGATTTAAAGTATGCAATCACATTTTTGAACACATATTTTATAAGATTTCCAAAACATGATCATAGCTGCAGACATCCACTTGCTTTGCAAATGTTCGTTTAAAACACTGAACGAAGACCATGCTTATTTGTTCATCTCAGTTGTGTGATGTTTTACTTTACTATATTGCTAATGACTTAGGCATTTTAAATAAAACGCCAGTGTCAATATCAAGATTCATAATCCATAATTTTTGCCATATGTTCCTTTTAGGAAAAGTATCACCAAAGGGATCGTAATCATAAAACACACACACAGATATTTTTTATCACATTTCCAATGTCCATGTACAATGTGAAGTCATATGTGATGTGATTTAATGAGACTGATGATAAATACTTCCTCTCAATTGTTAATATCTCTTAAAGCCCCTACCTCGGCCCCGCCCACCTCTCTGTTGTCTTCTATAGCCGCCTCCACCCCTGTAACCACCGCCGCCACCACCATTGTTATCTGCAATTATAAGATATAATTACTTTCAGGAAGTTTTAATAAAAACGTATACATGTGTGAAACATATAGTGATCTACCTTGAAATAAAACAAACAGGCACTGTACTGAAAATTGCATTGGACCCTGGGTTGTGGATATGCAAAAATCAGAAAATTTGAATTAAATGTTGACCTTTTTAGTGGAAATTGACTTTACATTAAGATCATACCTACTGAAATAAAAGTCAATAATTTTCAGGAAAAAATTGACTTTACAAAATATCATAGAAATTGAAGTAAATTAGAACCATTTTTGTAGAAACTGACATAACATGAGATAAACTATTAAAATAAACAACATACAATTATTTTATGACACTGGGACCTCATCAGGACATGATTCTATCACTTTTATGAGGTTGTTGTCATTGCCTCAAACTCGATGCACCAATAGTAGCAGATAATCAAATTATTCTAATTGCCAATTGTTTCATCAATTAATTAACTTAAGTCTATAGTAGTCCATGGGCCAATAACAACAACATTAACAATACCATTGCACTACAAGTTTAACCAAAACATTGACACTATATCCAAAATAAACATGGATTGTAGAATTTTATGGATACTTCTTCAGGTTCTTGCAACTGGTTTATTTTCAGATGAAAAAGAAATAAATATATCAAATGTACAAGAAACAAAGGATGAGCTTCAGGAGGATGAACTGAAAGTAATGTTCAATAGTGAAGATGATGAAAAAGGGATTAAAGGGATCAATGGAAATATTGAGGCAAAATCAAAAGTGGCAAAGATAAGGGACTCTGGGACAGGAGTCAGTGTATGGTACAATAACACAAACATTGTACCACTAGCACGCAAAAGAAAAGTATACAAACGGCTCACAAAGGACCTAGAGATGTTTCTGCATGGTCAGCGTTTACGCGATCGGCTTGAAGTTTGGAAAACTTTGGCAATCATGCAAAAAATTATTGCCACCATTATGGGGCGCCCAGAGAGTAGGTTTAATGTGGAAGAAAGTGACCTCTATGAAGGGGATGTTGTACTCAGAGTTGAAGATCTTTTAGATGAGGTCCATAACCTTGAAGAGAACTTTGAAATAATTGCTTCTTCAGTTACTAGAAAATTTGAAACATCCCAGACTGACCCAATAGATAATGCAAGGAATGAGCTGAAAAAATTGAAACAACGACTTCAAAGACGAAGCCAAAAGCACTCATCATCAATGCGCAGAAACAAGAGATCAATACTAACAAAGAATTCTCCAAGGAAGAGAGTGTACACCTACAGAATCTCAAAGAGTTATAACACCAGTGAAACAGATCGTATTGTACAAGGCATGGTGGGGTGGGCAAACCATACTTGCCTCTCTTTCAAACCATGGGTTAGAGGGAAAAAACTGGATCTGTTTTTCTTCAGAGGGAGAAAATGTAGCTCCCCTATTGGAGTAAAGGGTACCAACAGGATCAGCTTGGATACAGGGTGTCTCACACCTGGCTTGATTCAACACGAAATAGGGCATTCTCTAGGTCTGATACACCAACATAGTCGGCCTGATCGTAACACACATATTAAAATTTTATTTTCCAGAATTCGTCACAAGTTATCTCCATTTGTAAAAAGCTCATGGACACGTACAAATCCTTTCGGTGTTCCGTATGATTTATCCAGTGTCATGCACTACCCATCTGCTGCATTTGGAATCTCGCCAAGAACCATCACCATGGAGACAATTGATAAGGAAAAGAGGGGAGTTATTGGTCAAAGAAATGGGATAAGTTTCTGGGATGCCCGAGTGATTAACATGTACTATTGCTCCAACCAATGTGTTGTAGGAGGCCTAGATGCTGGGGACTGTAATAACTATGGTTATCTCCACCCTGGCAATTGCCAGATTTGTCTTTGCCAGGATGGATGGTCAGGGACTAGATGCTCTAGCATACAAGAAGGCTCACCAGAACCATGTGGTGGGGAGGTAGTTGCTATGGAACAACCACAATTCCTTAACTCCCCTGGCTTCAATCAAACTAACTACACACATGGTCAGCAATGCAGCTGGCTTATTACTACAACCCCTGGTGATGTCATTTTGATGAAATTTATTGACAATTTTGGCATCATCCCACCACAAGGCACACGAGTGCGAACATGTGAGGACTATGTAGAAATCAGATACAAACATCTCGCAACTGTTGGACCAAGATTTT
Organism: Owenia fusiformis; assembly: GCA_903813345.2. NCBI lineage: Eukaryota > Metazoa > Annelida > Polychaeta > Sabellida > Oweniidae > Owenia > Owenia fusiformis. Next base: position 8,721,296 of record CAIIXF020000006.1, read on the forward strand.
GTGGGAGTACAAGACCAACACAGATATTTATATCTCACAGCAACAGAGTGATGGTTCTCTTCAGGGCCAACAACCCTATCACCACCTCAGGGGACCAGGGGTTCAAGCTGGAGTACACCAGGGTCAGGTGTGGCGGTTGCACAAGTACTCTCCCAATTTCTCAGCCTGTTTGCCAAAGGACAACACAACATGACTGCTCGGTTCAGGTCAGATATGCTTCACAATTTAATTTCAAGATCTATAGGCAAACTAGCAAAATAAAATTGAAACAATTGAAATGCATAACTATACAACCACATTTGTGCTTGAGGCAAATAATAACTGATAACATGTTTCTTTTTATATTTTTAAAATGTAAATATATTTTATTACTTGTAAAAATTCAAGAACTGTTGAATAAATAATTTTATACATGTAGATTTAAAACTACATGTGTCTATTTGACTTAAAAATCTTGATAAGAGGTAGTAAAGCAATGTTCTCCATGAGGCAATAATGAGCTATGATATTTTCCACTCGGATACAAGTAGCACTACAGACTTTAAACCTAAACCAACCTATTTTAAATGTGGAGAATCTTCAAGTCGATGATTTGTTCTTTTACATTAATTACAGGTGTCAAGGAAACTAACGAGGCAGAACACATGTTTCAAGAAAAACACTTTTTGCTGTACTGGATTCACCCAAACTAACAACAATACAATGTGTACCAAGTCAAAACCAATTGGGCAATGGAGCCAATGGGGAGCCTGGAGCGATTGTACAGAATCATGTGGTGGCTGTGGGGCCAGGAGCAGGAGACGTGGGTGTATCAGTGGTGCCCTCTGTGTGGGTACCTCCATGGAGACAGGGGCGTGTAATACGAAGGTTTGCCTAGAGGCGGTAAGGCAAGAGAGCTTCTTGTGTTCATTCCTTGTTAGGAGGCGTCGTAGGGGAAGGAGGCCTAGGTTTGTCACTAGGTATAGGATGTGTGTTAGAGATAGCATGTGTTGTGAAGCAGCACCCAACAACATTGCTGGCATATGTACGCCATAACATTATGTTACTCACTTTTTATAACGCATTATAAACATTTGTTTTTTTGTTCATTCTACCTAGGAATAGAAGGTATTTTACCTACATTTTCCCAATGTACAGAGCATGTTGTGATTTTTGTGGGCTTATTATGTCGATTATATTCCAAAAGTTAGAGCTGTCTTAATACTTATCCAGAGTCTTTGTTTCTACCGATCAGTCTGAGGAGAACATCTATATGGTCAAAGAAAAAGCAGCCATCCCAATTTCGATATAAAAAAATTATTATCTCCTATACTTCATTTATTTTATAAATATAGTCTACATATAGGTATATACATATATTTAGACTTATATGATGAATGTTGTTCTGTTGAATAAAATGCTGGGCTTGAACAGTTACTATATTGAACATCAGGCCATAGCTTAACCTGTAGTTCTTCCATGTTTTAAGATACTTCTGGGTTTTGAATAATCCCATGCATTGGGATTTTACTTTTTGACACCATTTCATTTTCATAGATTGAAATGTTTTCAGATACATCTCTCATGAGCTTCATTTGGGGGTTACGCACTTTTAATGGTCTATGTGATAGTACTTTGACATCAGCATATATTTAAAGGTGTCACTTACCTCGGAATGTGCCTGCTTTATCACTGAACTTGCCACTAGGGGGAGCATATATTTTCCTGTCTTGTTGTTTAGATATCTTATTTTTGCTTTCTGAGTCAAATGTCACTGGTGTTATATTTGATCGCTTTTGCCTGAAAAATAAAAAACATTGTTATATGTTTTACATGAACACTTATGGTTGGCTCCTAGATCAGAATTCAGAATGTTAATGTTTTTTTACGTACATGTATCAAACATTGTGAATAACTAAGTTATATCTTATTTCACTTAGAGCACTTAGAGTTTGCCTTTTCTTGCTAAGTTCCATTACAACTTTTGGTCCTTTCCCTATATTATATATTCACATCTCAGATGATGACAGCATGATAATAATCCATATTTTGATAATAAGGCTATGTTTTATACCCTTATTAACTTTTAATATATGAATTTCTTAGGTTATCCCTGAACCCCTGTAGTTAAACCTGTGTGTAGTGAAAGGCTAAACTCACCCTGTGGCTGGTGTAGGAGAAGCTGCAGGTTTCTGAAAGAAAACAAAGTTTTAATGAAAGTCTCTTCAGAAAAAGACAGCATCACTTTATTTAAATCTGAACTGTTGAAATTCTAACTAAATACTGAAAATGCAACATAAGTATTACCATTTCTATAGTTTCAATGTACCCGAGCCAAAATTTCAGTAGTAAAGTGGACATGTGGTGGGAAGTCATTTATTTTGGGGAGAGCACATAGGAGAGATCCACTATCCACGCCTGTTTCTCCATTCCATAGGTGAACATACAAAAGCACTAACATAATATTTAACAAACTGGGTAGAAGGTACTTACCATTGGTTTCCATGAGAGATGTAAGACAGCCTTGTATGAAGGTGGATTGTGGAACAAGTCTTTGATCAAAGTGTTAATGTTGGATGTAATTTTAAGTGCTATCACCTTTAGTTTATTCTGAAAGAAAATTTCAAAACTTTTAAGTACAGTGGCAAAAGGGGAAATCCTATAAGTTATAAAGAATCAACGAAAATAGAACAAAATCAATTATGAAAACCAAAAATATTTGAAATAGATGAACATAAATAAACAAAGAGATAATGAACTCCAACTATAATTGCAGTTGATTCTATATTTAATAGTCAGTAATTTTACAGAACACTTTATTTAACATCTAAATTTGGATACAAATGGATATCAAATCACTAATCAAGCAACTTGTTTGGTACCAAATATCCTTTCAGAAATCAAATTCTTTAAAACGTTTTCAGCTGAGAGTACATCTAATAAATCAACTCATCAGTTTTAATTACTGAGGACAGATTTAAAGATTCTCTTTCATAAGATACCACTCACCTCATCAGTTTTTAGAGCATCTCCAGTTTTTCCTTGTAGAGCCATTCTCAGCTGCTTAATGTAAAGTTGTAATCCCCTAGCAAAGTACTGTAACCTGGAAATAAAACAAAATAGCAAATTAATATATTGGCCAATGCAGAGAGACATATTTAGCCATGTTGTCACATACAATCATGAAAATCATGTAATATAATCCTTCTCTTTTGCTTAATTGATGAATTTACAAAATTTGAAGTCAATACACTTTGAGAAAATAAGATTAAATTGTGTGGTTGTTACAACTGGTGGGCTCACACTGCACACAGTGAAAAAATGCCAAATGAAAAAAACAAAAAGTAGGAGCTGGAACCAATGGTATAAACTACCAGTATGAATCCCATAAAATGAACATGGGCATTTGATAAATGGCAGTTTCCATTTGTTTGAAAAATTCTTGTTGGATGAGAGATCAAATCTCTATGGTTACCATATGAGCCAAAACAAAAATCCTTTAGAAAAACAATAGCAGTAGTGCCCGTTGTATTTATGTTTACCTGATTCTGAAATCCTTTAACCTCTCCCCATTATCTTCGCCTGTGAGGAACTCAGGATGTCGCCTGGCTATCTGATGGAAGGCATACATCAAACATTCAACATAAGAGAACTCAAGTTTGGGGGCTTCCACAGGGGCACTGTTTTCTTCCTCTGGGGGCTGTGGCATGTAGTCCTGAAGGAAACATGGACAAATTAAAGACATTACAAATGGCATTGGTTTTCTTATATGTTTTGTTTTTAAGAGCCTTCTTGTAAATGTACAGCATCCAGAATTATGACAATACATTTGAAACAATAAAGACGCTGAATACTAAGAAAATTAATACATGTATAGGTGTGAAGGATTTACAACTAACCTGACAGTTTTTAGATTCACACGTTTAACATGAATATGATTTAGAATTGTTAAACTCTGTAAACGCATGAATATCAGAATAAATAAAACGATTCTTTAGTAGATCAAATCCCCCATTAAATAAATATTATTTGACAAGCTGACACATTACAATTACTTCAAACTGTTCTGGTCAACAACATGGCCGATCTCAGCTGATCAACAACATGGCCAATCTCAATAAAGTTGTCCACAACATGGCAAATCTTAATCGAATTGTCAACATGGCCAATCTTAATCGAATTGTCAACAACATGACCAATCTTAAAAGAATTGTCAACAACATGGCCAATCTTAAAAGAATTGTCAATAACATGGCCAATCTTAATAGAATTGTCAACAACATGGCCAATCTCAATAAAGTTGTCCACAACATGGCAAATCTCAAAAGAGTCATCAACAACATGGCAAATCTCAATAGATCAACAACATGGCCAATCTCAACAGAGCATGTTTATATAGAACCTAGTCAACCTACCAACAATTTATCAAAAACACGCTGCACTTTTTCAATTCCATCTTCTAACTCTCCAGCATTAGTGGACATTTCAGCAAATAGTTTGAGAATCTCTAACTTGAGATCAGTCCCCTCAGCTTGGTTTTCAATACTACTTAAAGATGGCAGCACTTGGTCACATATGTATGAGACGAATGCTGCTGAGTGCACATTTTTCTGAAAAAAGAGAATGTTTTATAAAATATACATTTTTTATTCACAGTATAGATATAATTTATCATCTTAATTGAAAACTGGGTTGCTAAGTTACTAAATGAGTAACATTTTTTTCAGAAAAATATCACTCAAGTCACATGATAAAGTCAGAGGGAAAGATTTGCCTAATTCACCTATTTGAAAATCCTGGCTAATTGGAATTAAAACTGAATTGAACGATTCTGATCAAGCATATCAAGGTACTATTGAAAACAGGTATGTCATATTGTATTGCACTTGAAAGTTGAGAAAGTGGTCACTACTTACTGAGAAAAATGGCATTGCTTGCCTTATACATTGCATCAGTCTGTCAACACAGTCACTGTCTGTTGGCTGAAATACAAAAATGTAAATTCAAATATTTGATGCAATGTTTAATCATGTTGGCAGTAAAATAAATAAACAAAGAAACCTGAATGACACATTTTGAGTACTTCTTCTCAATTCGAATATGATACGTGATGTCACAATAGCTCCAACAATTGATTTACTGGTGTATATTAAAGTATGTATGACCCCTAAAATTCATAAATGCAAATAGTTGTGTTTCTTATCTATTTATCATATCAGAATCGTAATAAAGACCGAGATTTTATGATTCATGGCAAATATTATGACCTCAAACCTTATTCTGACCATTGCCAAAGACTTCAATCACTATGTGATTTCGGTGTTTTAACAATGAACAGAATGAAATTTTCAGTCATATATTACACCATAAATCATACAATCTCGGTCTTTATTCCTAAATATAAAAAGTTACTAAAGATTCAAAATGTCATAATAAAATGTCCAAAGATGTGGTACTTTAGATCAACTGGTTCACACAAAAGTATGTGAATGTCATATGACTATACAGAGATATTCAATGCCCAAATATAATGAAAGGCTTTTGAAAGGTCAAAATAAAGGCTTTTGAAAGGTCAAAATCAAGGCTTTATATATCTTGATTTGAAAACTTCCGTCGATTGTAAAACCTGGACAAATACACATGTATGTAACTACTCACCTGGAATTCTTCTTTGAGACTCGCCTGTTCGACTACGATCTCCACCAACTGTTGTCGACCAATTACTGTATTAATTGATGTAAGACTTGAGAGAATTTTCATAAAAGATACAAACTCATCACCCGTTACGTCGTCAAATACCTACAACACATGAAACAGACATTATCAAACAAGGCATTAACTTGCAAAATGTCACTACCTGCCATTTGTTACAGACACCAACCAGCGATTGCCATTTGTTACAGATGTCAACCGCCGAGCGGACACCATCCACAAAAAAGTTTAAGACAATAACATATTGGTTTTTATGTCAGATGGCCAAATTGTGAGGTGGACGGAATATTTGGGGTGGGCACAATACAGGTTGAGGTGGGCCCTGCACAATGAAAGAACCCCCTGGGGAGATCATAGCACTTTTCCAAATAATAATGAGAGATATAATGAAATGTTTACCTTTTTACATTCACTTAGAAAGTATTCCTCGATATCTTTATTGAAGATTTCATCGACAGATTTCTTCATCCTATTCTCCATAAACTTTATGGCCCTTTCTCTGACTATATCTTCACCATTGTTAATCTGGGAGAATAGACCAGTCAAAGTACCTGAAATGTCATATCGAGTATAAGCTGTCTATCATTTGAATACTACACATCAATGTTTTAAGTAACATGAAAATATTCCCTGCATCTTTAGTTCTTTCCTTATCTTGGTGTAAAAAAACAAGCCAAAATACTACTTAATCAAGAAATGTTAGCAGAAAAAACAACTAAAATTGTGACACTTTTTCAAAAAGTTTCCATCAATTGGACTTCATTGCCACTTTAATCCACTTAAAGTGCTCATGCAACACTTAACAATATTCCAAATTGGGATTTGTTAATAAAGACTTAGTAATAGAAATCCTGTACTGAGACTGAAAGGCATACCTTTCACATCTATCTTCATAAGCACCATGAGGGAGCTCTGCACTAGGGATAGCTCCATGGAGTCCTCACATTGGAGTAGTTGACTTAGGACATCTGCTATCCTGGGGACATGCTCTTTGGCATCCTTACAAAGTCCTGGTAGGTCCTTGATAGCCTGTTTTCTGATCTAAAATCAAAGTGATTTTTGAATTCGAGTACTAGTATCGTGCACAGGAGTTTCAGTATCAGTAGGCAAGAAGAAATTTCCTGCAGTTGTTTTCAAGTGTTTTCATCTGTACATGTAAAGTAATCATCTTTACATGTAAAGTAATTATCTTTACATGTAAAGTAATTATCTTTACATGTAAAGTATTCATCTTTACATGTAAGAAATCATCTTTGCATGTAATGTAATCATATTTACATGTAAGTAATCATCTTTACATGTAAAGTAATCATCTTTACATGTGAAGTAATCATCTTTACATGACTGTTATCCCTATTGTCAGAAAGTCTAATGGAAACATTTAGTGTTACTATGCATATCAGGCTTATCAAATAATTTGAAAAACTGATCACAATTTATCCTCTGAAGGGTGCAATAGAAAGTGTGAAGTGAATTCAATTTGTTCCAGGGTAAGAGAGATTTATCTCAATGTATTATTTTAGCAATTAAATAATTCAACTAACACAAGTGTGACTTTTTAGGATGAATGATGGCTGTATTTTTATGGGATAAAGATGGCTGAATATGAAATATAAGACAAAGCTAAACGCCACACAATTCTCTATCATAAGAATCTTAGAGATACTCTCCTTAACCATTGTGCAGAAAATGTACTAGAAATCTTCAAATTTTACACTGTTACTTACTGCAGAGTCATCGTCTTCACATAAATCCAACTGAGCATCGATAGCATTGTCAGCAAGAGAAGGGAAATATTTGAAAAATCTTGCGATGAATTGTGAGGCAAGTCTCTTCTCATTGGCCCCACCCTTCACTCCACTGATGATTGACAGGTACTCCTTCTCATGCTGGAACATAGAGAACATGTTGAGATCTGCCGCATGCAATCATTTTGTCTATTTTGATTATTTTGGGAGAGCATCCCCCAATAATTGCATGCCTTTGGTAATACCAAACTATCTATTTCCACACATCGTTCAATTCAATTCATACATCTCTACTAAAAGTGGTAAGTAACTAGAACAGTTCTCTTTCCAATCATTTCATTTTGCTTGTAAACCTATGGAAATATTCAGATGCCTCTATGCCGATCAAGCAGTTACTGCTGGTGAACAAAGGCTGAAATATCAGATCAGCCCAGCCTTTGAAATAGGTAAATGTGAGGTAAATTTAAACAAATATAAAATTACTAAATGTAAATTGTCCAAAGGAAACCCGACTGCCATTACGTCCATAAATGTGGGGTAGGCTAGAATCTAATGGTTGTTGGCTAATCGTTGGATAATGGACATGGGATAGAATGAGATCTCAGGAAACGAAATGAAATATGAGCAATAGAGGGAAGATGTCCAAAGTGAATTTGGAGCATAATTAGTCTTAGTGACATACCGAGAACAAGAAAAAGGGAAAATGGGAAAAATTCATAAAAAAATTATGAAAATAAAAAAAAATCAACTCACTTCACCGGCTTTATCTTTGGCATCTGCTAGCACAGCAAAATCCTTGTACAGCTGCTCGATGGAAGCCATCTCTCTGCAGTATTTAGGACAGACAGAATACTCTAATAATGCTTTTATTTAGCATAAATCAAAAGATTCTTGGTGAAAATACAAAAGCATGTATTTAACAAGCTGCGCACCGGAAATCGATTCAACATGCGCAAATGTATTATCGCCCACTTCAGTTTTAAAAAATGGAGCAAACATTTGCAAACGATTTAAGCCTAAAGGTAGGTTGTTTAGAATATACATCGCTTGTTTCAATCTCAGAAAAAAGGATTTAGAATACCATGGTTGAAAGATGTACATCATCAAGTCGATTGCACGTCAAATGAAATAATGTCAAAGTTTTCAATTTTTTTAAAAAAATGGGTGAACTCATTCTCAAGTGATAGGCCTAGCCTACCATAGGCCAAATGAAAAGTTGTATTAAAATCAGTAAAGTACTATTTTTTCTCATGGGATCCGTGTTAACGGCCTACTAGTAGAACTACTGACGGTTGTGATTGGTCAGTATACATTACGTAAAAATGTTGTGATTTGATTGGCCATGGGCATTCACACTGGTGCTCCACTCGATTACGCTGGTTACTGTTTCAGTAACAAAATTTCGGAACGTCGAAGGTACGATTTTTCTTTTTTCCTTATTTCACGCGTCGTAGGCAAATCCCCACGACATTTTTTCTCTCAAATGTGTATCATACCATATATTTTAGAAAATGTCCATGTTTGCGAAGAAATAGCTCAAAAGACAACAGAATCGTCGATTTAATTCCTCACTTGGTAGGGGTTAAAAGTGCAGATCTTAACTGTTTTTCGAAATACCGTTTATGTAACTTAGTGAGGAATTAAATCGTCGATTCCGTTGTCTTCTGAACTATTTGTTCGCAAATGTGTTAAACATATGATACTGATACACCTTTGTGATAAAAATGTTGAGGGAATTCTGCCTACAACGTGTAAAATAAGAAAAAAGAAAAATCGTACCTTAGACGTTCCAACATTTAGTTAACGTAAAGGTTCCAGTGTAATCGGAGGATCACCAGTACTGATTCAATAGATGCACTGATGGCCCTTAGTATTTGATATTTGATAATTGGCGGGTATGAAAACTGAGTTAATGGGTAACAGAGACTGAGTTGACTTGGATCAAATACTGACATGACGACACTATTTTTCAATCTTTTGCTGTGCCAGTTTTAATTCAATATGCAAGACTGCAAACTTCTCATCATTATTATTTGGTTCAGAATTCATACACATTTGAGGCAAGTGGTGATATATTGTTTCGCCAACTTTTTGTGATGGCAGTTGGCATTTGCCCGGTGTTTGGCATTTGGTAATTGGTGTTCAGCATTCAGTGTCTGCAACAAATGGCAGGTTGTGAGATTTTGCATGTTAATGCCTTGTCATAGTATGCTGATGAAAACATGGATTGTTCATCAAATCAATTGTGAGTCAGTTTGAGCCAAAATGAATAGCTTGTTTATCTTAATTAATTGGCCCATGGGTTAACCAGTTCTAACTGTAATATTACATAGTATACACAGCTGACGTTGGTTGTTCATGTATTTATTTCTAATGTTTTATAGAATTTCAAAATTTATTATTTTTATACTTTTGTGAACTAGGCCTAATGGAATAAATTCATATCTAAAAACTCTTTTGACAGTGACAGAGGATTTTGTTGTTATTTAACACATTGAATGTAATGGAAGCATGACACATTTTTAGACAAATTACCCAATATGACAGCTAGTTTTTGAAAGAAATAGAGTTTTAATAGTTAGAATTTAAACCTGCACACCACCTCAAAACGCAATATGTGGACATATATTACTTTCACATTTTCATACAACCAACAATACTATTAAGACTGTAATATAAAGTTGATGTCATTTTAAACTTTTTTTCTGGTAATATCAAAGCACAACCATTTAGTTTAAAAAATAAAAATCATGTTCATGTTTGAACGATGGTGGCAAGTAAACATTCTGGCAATACACCACCAAGAGTAATTTAACATGTATCATTTAAAACATTTTAATTCTGTAGTGACCTCATATTCTAAATTTATAAACCTTCCAAATATCAAAATGTCTATGACAATCCTAGCAATCGAAGGAACAATCCTGATAATGACACATTTATCATGAGTATTTGTACATAAGATTTGCCCCATTTGTTTACTTAATTGTATATTCTTTCATATAGCTCAAAATCTTACCCGAAACAACCCAATACTATACTAACTATCATTCTTTTGAAAATGACTGATTTGACTGTCATGTACTTGACAAGATGTATAATGGAATTGTATTGTTTTCATCTGGTTTATTTTTAAACGGAATCAGCGACCAAATCATGGTTATTTGATGAGCTTTTCAAGGTTGAAACCACTCGTTATCTGCCCGAACAGATTAATTAATGATTGACTAGATGTTAATGATAAAATCAAGTTGATTGATGTGTTACTTGAGACTTTAAAGTCCTATTCTTCCCCTTTCTAATGTTATTATCTTTAAATGAGAGCCCTTTGTCAAAATTAAATCCACAAATGCCAAAATTACATGAAATATCTGCTCCAAGTACATGTATATTGTATCATTGTTTTGCGATTCAATCAAATGTCATTTTTACAATTGTAATGTCCGGGGCTAAGGCCGTGGGTGGCGATAATAAAGATAACAAAATGCCAAAGTTAAAATATATAAAATCACACTACTATACCTTGCATTTGGTGTTCATGAGCAACCCATTTGGCTTATTAGTAATGATTATGTATTTGTTTTTATTTGTCTGTTCCTTATGAATGGTTTATCGGTTGAAAATTAGATGCTAGTAAGGCACTTTCAAAAATATATTAAACAATTCAATTAGACAAACAAAGTATCTTATGCATTTCTAGGTGTTAGGTATAGTAGTGTGAAAATGGTCTATTTCAAATAAACTTAGTGTTCTCTGTATAATCTCAAAGCAACTACCAAGCTGGGCAAACACCCAAACTCAAGTGAGTGAGTGTGTTTTCCATATATGGAAGTGACACAATACAAAACAACATTGAACATACAACATGAAAAGCTAAAAACTGGTTTGAAACAAAAGAAAGTGAAAAGGCAAGGCATGGCAAACAAGAGGATTAAAACATTTATCACTGATACAATAGTAACCTAGGGACCTGTTATATTGATAAGTGAAATATAAAGGATTGATCAATATGAAGTGAAAAATATAAAAACATGAAAATGGCCATGTTACATCCACGCGGACAACGTCTAAATGCGTCCCGCATTTACCTTAAGTCGGTCATAAATACAAAATACACAAAGGATAAATATTTATAGCAATTTAAAATTATGTAACACATCTGTATAAAAATGAGCTTATTCCTCCCCTAATAGCATCCACAATGGTCAACATTATAAAGCAAGGTATAACATAATTCTAAAGTATAAAATGTTGACTAGTTACCAAAAAACATGTTAAGTAAAATCATTTTAGGCTTAATTAACACCATGTAAGGCAAAATATGACACCATATAGGCGAATGCACACCACAAAAGGCAAATATACACCATACAGGCTATTGCACACCATAAAAGGCTTATTATACACCATAAAAGGCTAATCACCATAAAGGCTAAGTATATGCACCATATAAGGCTTTAGCACCATAAAGGCTAGTTACTTTACACCATAAGGCTTGAACACCATAGGCAGTTAAATGAACACCATAACTGGCTAATAAATAAACATCAATTTAAGACAAATACACCATGAAGATTGATTACTCAATAGGTTTGATTGGCACATTGTGGTAAAAGGCTAGTCACTAACGATATATGTATATCTGATGTCATGACAGTCAATTGAAGATCAGTGAAGATAAAAGTTGTTCCAGATTATCATATTATGGAAAATATGCAGAAGTTGCAGAAGTTAATACAGATCTCTTGTAGTTGTAGGTCAAAACGAAACATATCCTCAAATCAAACATCAAATAGTATCGCTTTGTGATGATTTGGTGTCTTTCCTTTCCAAAATAGATGTTCTCCTAATTGTTTCCATAAAGTTGAAGATTCAGTTGGTCCCACTCGAGTTATAATTTGATCCAATTTTTCCTGCTGCGTTTTGATCACTGTTTTGTATAATTCCATTGTTTCGGATTGTTCCTTGAGTTGATTCTTGATATCAATTATAGTATTAAGATGTTTATCACAGGTAACGGTCAATGTATTAAATTTCACCTCAGAATCCGTCAGATCAGATTTCAGTTTGGAGATGGTTTGATCATCCCTAGTTGTGCGATCAGAATATTCCTGTAGGTCCTTTTGTAATTCTTGGATCTGTCTGTCTTGAGCTTTAATGTCAGCCAAAATTTTAACCTTCTGTGATTCCAGTTCCATGATCCGTTCTTTGTATATTCGGTTTCCATTCTTCTGTCCATATAATTCGCTCTCTATGCGCTTGTAGTTGTCCATGTTGTATTTATAAACATCCATATTTACAGTTGCTGTTTGACAATGTTTATTATGTTGCTTTGATCGTTCATTTGATTTTAAAAGTTTTGTTTGTGTTGAAGCAGACTTGGTTGATTTTACTAAATGTTGTTGAATTGTTGGGTATTCCTGGTGATCTCTATCACGGTGTCCATATATTTTGCATTTTGAACAAAAATACCTGGCATTTTTGAATAGTTCACATTGTCGCTTGGTGTGGTTTACAGATTTACAGAACCAACATCGCTTCACAAATGAGATGGTATTCCATTTTGTCGTAAATTCCATATTAAAAAGTATGATTGTTCCAGATGTCTAATTATTCTTCTAATGTGTGTCACTGTCAAATATTCCACTTTGTTGCCTTCACCTACCCAACTTCTTCACTCACCAACCCCACTTTATATCCTTGCCTACCCCACTCCTGGTACCAATGTAATGTCCGGGGCTAAGGCCGTGGGTGGCGATAATAAAGATAACAAAATGCCAAAGTTAAAATATATAAAATGGTCTATTTCAAATAAACTTAGTGTTCTCTGTACAATCTCAAAGCAACTACCAAGCTGGGCAAACACCCAAACTCAAGTGAGTGAGTGTGTTTTCCATATATGGAAGTGACACAATACAAAACAACATTGAACATACAACATGAAAAGCTAAAAACTGGTTTGAAACAAAAGAAAGTGAAAAGGCAAGGCATGGCAAACAAGAGGATTAAAACATTTATCACTGATACAATAGTAACCTAGGGACCTGTTATATTGATAAGTGAAATATAAAGGATTGATCAATATGAAGTGAAAAATATAAAAACATGAAAATGGCCATGTTACACAATGATAAAATGTATAAAATGAATGACACCAGTTTTACAAGGCTTACTGCATTGTATTGTAGATTTATTAAGAGTAATTATGAAATCATGTCATGGCATGAGTAAAGACTTGAAGATGTGTAAATGGTCTTGTATGTTAACAAAAGATTATGTACTTCAAATATAAGATGGTCCCAATGTTTATACAAGCTTTTACTCAGACCTTAGATGGCTGTACCATTATGCATCTCCAAATTGGCATCATCCCAATTAAGGTCACTCACATTGGATTTCATTGTAAAATGCTATAAACTGAAAACAATGATATAGTTTGTTTGCATGTAATATCTCTAATTATTTGCATTTTTTATGAGATAATTGAATTTTATTACAATTAAATTTAATGGCACACCCTCAAACTACAAATAACTCAATTGACATATTTTATCATTTCTCCACAAGACCTAAAACAAATATATTTGAAAACGAGATCAAGGGCTAATAAGGTTGATTTTAGTCAAATGTTAGTTGCTTGTATGATTAGCCAGAATCATGGCAGCACAGTCTGTTTTCATCAATGGAGAAAATCATGATTTTGTGATGCGAGTTTCACAAAGAGTAAAGCAAAAGGTGTGGAGAAACTCAGTTTTTATACCATTGACTCGCTAAATGCTGAAATGCTTCAGTGTTTTAATATGTAACCGATATATTTCACCAGGGCAGGAAAATATGTAGGATTATTAAAGGATGCATTTTTGTTGCCAAATCTAGGATAAATCTACAAGGGTAGCTTTTCCTGGGCATTAATGTCATGTCTCCAGGAGTTTATTAGAATTTATGACAATACTCACAAGACCAACAACTAAAATTATTATTGCTTATTAATTAAACTTGGAAACAGTTCCAAAATCCTCAAACAACAGGCTATTTTAGTAAAAAACAATTGCCTGTTTGTGAAATCCAGGGGCCTGTATTAATCAGATATTGATTTGCTATTTCAGGTGAATGAGTTATTGGATCAACCAGTGGAAAGACAGAGACTCTTCCAGGCACTAAAACAATACCAACAGTAAGATTCAATATTATTGGAAATATTTCGTTAAAGTGGCAGCAAAGAATGGAGAGTGTAAAATTTTGGAAAGAATATTTTCAAAAAGCATGTCAGTGTTTCTCTTAAATCTTTATTTTGTTTCTGTCGAAAAAGAATGAGATAACTGATCAAATATAGAAGTTATTGAAGAATAAATTGCAGAAATATTTGAATTCATTAGGATTGAAAGAGGGGATTTAAAATTTCCTTTTCAAAAATACCAGATAACTAAAAATTGAAGGGATTGTGAAATGAAGTCAGACCTATTTGAATTTTTAGAAAATGGGCATGGCATTGAATCTTGTAAAAATTGTGACATGTTTTAGAACCCTACTCTTAAATCATCTTATTTTTGTTGTCTTTTTCAGAATTTAAATCAGATTCTTTATCTTTTCATTCTCATCTTGCTTTACAAGGTTTCAATTGCTCCAGCCCTTTGTTGAATATATATTAATCAAAATATCCATCCACTGAGTAAACCATGCTTGCTCCAATGATAATCTCAAAAGCAAGATACAAGATGTATGGGCATAAGAACTGTCTTAGTCAGAATGTATCAATTAGAATCTCAGCTGGGTTCAAACATTTTCATCTGTCCTCACATTGCTTTTCAACTTGGATCATGTAGAGTTCTATATGTTCTTGGTTAAAAAAGATCCCCAGCTTCTATCTGGGATCAAATAGATTCATACAAATAGCTGGGTTCAAATAGGTAAAAATGCAATGGATTCTAAACATGATTCAATGCTTGGTTGCTTAGATGCCATGCTAGAGATAATTATATTAATTTTGTTATATATATTATATTAATTTTGATAATAGTATAAATATGCATCCCTTTATCATCAAACTTTTTAGGACATATGATGTAGACACCCTGGTTGGAGAATTGAAGGAAATTATTAAAGATCCAAACAAGATACAACTCTACAATGATATAAGGTAATTAAGTATGAATGATACAGTATGTCCCATTGTCTTCTTCATGGTTTCTTATCGAGTTTGACTGTTTCTGTGCATGTTGATATCATGGTTTGGTATCCAGGGGGTCATTGACAGAACTTTCGCAAAGTTACGAATTTGCAAGTCAATTGTTGATTTTACAAATTTGGGAAATGTGCATTAACAGAACTTTCGTAAAGTTAAGAACGATTCGCAAAGTTATGAAAAAATGATGTCACGTATGCTTTCGTTTGTAACTTTAATAGCACCTCAGACCCTTTCATAACTTTGCGAATGGCATATTTCTCATCCAGTTCTTATGTAAGGTATACAGGTTGGCAAAATTAAATTGTTCTTTATATGCATGCTAAGTTTCAAGCTAAAATATCCACATATTCTTACATGATAAGCAAATATCTTTCTGAGCTGGGAATCTTTGAAATCACGGAAACAGGTTTAATCACAGCGCGCAATGATATCAAATGACATCATATTTTTATTTGTGCTAAATAATGATATAAGATGACGTCACAACTTGAAATTTGTTTACGAATGATAAAACTGACTTACGAAAGTGTCTGTTAATGGCCAATTTGTAACTTTATGAATTCGTAAGTCATTCGTAACTTTTTAAATATTTACGAATTTCATAAAGTTAGGAATTACGAATTCGTAACTTTGCGAAAGTTCTGTTAATGACCCCCAGTTTGTTTGTTTTGTTAAGATCACTCTAAAAAATAATTACTTAAGTTTGTATTATCTTTGTATTTACAAGTAATTTAATTACTAGGTCAGGTAATTGTTTTTGTCCCAAAGGGTTTTTCATTTTTGTAATTATATTACTAGCATAGTATTATTTTGACTGAATTACTATATTGAGTAATTAAAAAATTACTTGTATTATAAATAATTATACTTATTAAGTAATTATTTTACTCTATTCTATAAGTAATTGTTTTGTTCCAAAGGGTATTTTATATTTGAGGATAACATTACTAAGTAATTATATTACTTAAGTATTGAAATTACCCAATTAGAAATTGAATAATTTGTTCAAGACTTTTTTAGTTTTTTTAACTTGCAATTGGCTATGATTCATTTACAAGAGAATTCTTTTGTTCTCAAGTTTCCACATATGTCAATGATTACATGCAGCACTTTGAACAAATTGTACCTCACTTTTGGGGACCAGACCTAATAGTTAACTGAATACCACAAAATGGAGTTTGTCTTATTAGGTTAATATCAAATAGAGTTAGCATTAATTAATTGTATGTTAATCAGTTTCACATAAAATTGACATAGTTCTTTGCAAATTTATAATTTTATAATTTTGTTACAGTTTCTTTTAATAAAGAATTAAATCTTGATTTTAAAAATATTAATATTAAAAAACATGATATCAAACTACATTAAGTAATTTAATTACTATTTTAAAAATTTAGAATACTAAGTATTGGAATTACTCAGTATAATCTTATCATTTTATTGCAGTTAAACATATTAATTCATTAACATTGCTATTGCTATATAGTAATTCAAATATCAAAAGATTACTCAGTAACACATTTCCAATTTAATGCAATTAAACTTAGTAATTCCTTTACATTGTTGGTATTATCATATTTCTATAAAGTAATTCAAATATTAAAAAGATTACTCAGTAGTGTATTTTGAATTTAGTGCAATTAAACATTTATTTGGTACCATTTATTTACATTGCTAGTATTATAATATTTCAATATAGTAATTTGAATGTTAAAAGAATTACTAAATAATGTATTTTCAATTAAATGTTATTAAACATAGTAATTCATTTACATTGCTAGTATTACTATTAATGAAATGTTAAAATGCAAATGGGGAATAAAATTACCTAGTAATATTATTACTTTTATATGCAAATAAAACAAAAACAGAAACAATTTATTTACAAATAAAGTATTACAATTATTAAAGTAAGTAATTCACACAAATAAACAATTACTAAGTAATATGATTACATTTTAGGTGACACAAGTAATTTATAAATTACTTAGTAATCAATCAAATTACTTCAGCTAGCTGTCAAGTAATATTTTTTAGAGTGTATCTATTATACTCTCTTGGCACTTCATATATTTTAGAGTTCATATTATATTTCATTAGTTCACAAAATTATACGTTCTTAAGCAATCTGAAAATTGAAAGATTTACTTATATTTGTAGGCCCTTGATACTACTGAGACAACAGATGGAATATGATAAACTGTTACCACAGCAACACATGGAACATCTGCGTATCATAAATCTTGAGAAGTCTCACCAACAGCAACTTGGATTTGCAGTTGTAGGAGGTGAGTTCTTGATTTTAAAACTTTATACTGAAATGTTGATTCTAAAGATAGTTCTTTTCAAAATGTTGATTCAGAAAAAGTCGAATTGATATCATGATAACACCAGGCTATCAACTTGAGAGTTTAGACTCAAGTTTTCAAGTTAACAGCAACTTTAGTGTACATTTCATTTGCCTTCTTTTTCACAGGTTTAGAACATGGCATAGGTGTCTATGTGTCCAAGGTAGTTCCCAATTCCCAGGCTGATATACAGGGATTGAGGGTGAGTACAGTAAAACCTGTATACCCTAACACCTCTCTTATTCAAACAACTCTCAATGTGAACATTGTTTTTCAGTTCCAATGAGCTAAATCATTTAGTTATGTAACAAGCTAGTTTATAGTTAAATGCTAATTTTTTTGCACAAAAAGCTAAAATAAATGCCACATGAATGCAGGTTTATTAAAGAGGCTTTCAGTTTCAACCTTTCGAACGAGTTCAATTTATTCCAATTATTTACCATATATTTTCACTTAAAATCATGTACAAAAGTCATTTTTATGTTGAATATATTCTTTACATGTATTTCTTGAAACCAGGTTGGTGATCAGATCCTAAGGCTGAATGGATTCACTATTGACCAAGCAATTCATGAGGAGATACTGGCCTACATAAAAACAAGCAGAGAGCTTATCCTTAAAGTCAGAAGTAAGTTGATGTATAAATACATGTGATGTCATTCCTGACAGCGGTGTGGGTTAAAGGCAATGGATAAGTTGCATTACTAAAATTAAACTGGACAATATACATTCAGACATTTTTAAAAGAAAAATAAAGATGAAGTTCACGAGTAGTATTTCACGTCTTTTGCTTTGAATTTGCCCATCATCCTTTTAATTTACAGTGGATTAAATTCTACTCTGTTTCCCTCATTACATCCCCATATAGAAAATGTGTAGTACATTGTCTGTAAATGTAAGAGTATAATTTCATGTTTTTCAGTTTTTATAAAATTGTTTTTGAAGAAATTAAACTGTAATTTTTTATTATATTCCAGATGTAGGAATGGTGCCAATTAAAAGGTGAGCAAAATCTTTATGCCCAAACTTTACTTTACTAATGTTAATGATTTGTTTAATGTTCAATAATATTTGGACTTTTAGCCAGTTTATCCCATGGTGTATAACATATATTCTTTATTTTTGTATTTTTGCAGTGTGCAAGATGATAAACTGAAGTGGCAGTACATCACACAGGAGGTATGTTAGCATTTCTCACTAATGAAAACTCATGCTTTATTATGCACAATACAGTACATAGAAATTATCCAAGTTATTGTTCTAAGTATGTGTCAGCTGTCATGTGGTATATTAGAAACATTCCAGTGTACTTCAACTTGATTTTGCACTTTTATAATTGTTGATATGACAGTAAATACAACATTGAGTGAGAAAAAAACAAAATATGAAAAGTAAAATAACAAATAAATACAAACAAATACATATAAATATAAACATTTTACTATTGAGAAATTCATTTCAGAACAAAGCTGTGTCCAATGGTCACCAAGATACAGTGAAACTGTTCATAAGCATTCCACCAGGTGCCGGCCTAGGCTGTAGGTATGTCCCTAGAAATATTTCTACAAACAAAATTTTATAATTAAAATTTTTTATTTGGCCTTTTCATGACCAGCATTTAGCATCACATTCATTGTGGGTATTTGACATCTGTAACAACTGTTACACTTTGTATAAAGTAAATAAAGTTATTTTGTATCCAATAATGAACCATTGCAGACTAAGACTAACCCATAATACAAAGTTACCACAGATATGGGTAAACTGGAACATTTTAATATTCAGCAAGTATTTATTCTTAATTCTTAACAAGATTTCTCATCACAGAGACAATTCTGGTTTTTAAAAACATGTGCTTTGCGAGATGTAATATGCGTCATCATCCATTGATCTTTACTTGTAGTATATGCAGTGGATCACAAAAGAACTCAGGCATATATCTACAGTCCACTAAAGTGGGAGGATTGGCAGAGGAGGCAGGCTTAGAGGTGGGGGATCAAATCCTGAATGTCAATGGGACACGCTTTGATGGAATTTCTCACTCAGAGGTATGAATAAAGGTATTAATACACTGTATGCATGATTTTTATTATCTCACTAAATAAAGTTTGTAGGGATAAACAGAAGCTGTCCATCTGTCTGTACGTTTGTCCGTCCATTCATTCATTCGGCTGTTTGTCTGGGCAATAAGTCAAAAGCGATAAATCTGTTGACAGATTTGGTTGAAATGTTATTTTTTAATGAAAAATGGCAGCCATTTCAAATTGAGCAGCATTTTGAAAATTCCCTCCTGAGAAGAGTCCTATGTCTCTACATTGTGATGTAAAATATATATATTGTAATGCATTGCAAATTTTACTGTATTGCAGACTT
The DNA here is from genome assembly GCA_903813345.2 of Owenia fusiformis. Lineage (NCBI taxonomy): Eukaryota > Metazoa > Annelida > Polychaeta > Sabellida > Oweniidae > Owenia > Owenia fusiformis. The sequence continues at coordinate 8,741,641 of CAIIXF020000006.1, forward strand.
GCAGTTGTTTTATAATATATCAATGTAGAAACATAAACTGAGCAATTTATGCATAATTTATGTGACAGTCAAATAACTGTTAAATCATATCTTTTCAGGCAATTGTGGCCCTGAAAAGTAGTAGGCAGCTTTATATTCAGATCAAGAAAGGTGCAGGATTAGAGTTCTTATCCAGTGGGAGTGATGATACAATAGAAGCACTTCCACAAAATACCAGCACAGCTAGTCAGATTAGATATGAGCCAACAAGAGATATAAATGATAATAGTCAGGCATCTAGTTACAAAGCACCGTCACAACTTAGTAATGGTATGTGTTTTCAGTTACAAAGGTCAAAGCAAAAGGCCAAAATCACCTGCCTTGGATTAAAGAAACTCCTGCATTCTTGTTTCAAATGAATGACATAGGTTTCAATCTTAAACTCATAGGTTACATTTTATCACTCAATCAATGCTATGGTTTAAAAATTATGCATAATTACTTATACTGGTAGTTAAGATTTGAATGCAGCTATTCTAATTATGAATGATATTCCTTCCAGGCCAAGCCAATGTAGAAGTTCACAATGATGCCCCTGCACCTGAGAGTTTGCAAAAGCTCTTCAAAAATTCTGCTCGTTTAGTGGAAGCCCCAGACACTAATAAGGTACATTTTAGTATTCGATCATAGCTTTCTCAAGGTTAATTTTCACTGCTAGTACATGTACATTTTACTTGTGAAAGTATTCAACAAATGTTCCTGAAGCATGACTATTTCTGAATTAATTCAATTTTCCAAACATTTAATTACGTATAGCATAGGTTTTTCAAATTAATGTTTTGCTCATTATTTGACAACCATTTCTCCCTGATAAAGAGGTAAATTAGTGATGAGTGAAGTCATGAAGAATTATTATCACAGTAATCACAGTATCACAATGTACATAATATTTGTAGGAGCTGACAACCAAAGTAGACGAAACAAATAGCTCTGACCCTTATTCACTGGTATGTAAAGTATGATTTTATTTTTAAATGTCTTATTTGAAAGAAAACTAAAATTGGTCATGTTCTATATTTCTTACTCTCACTCTTGCCATAAAGTAGTGTCACATGTCCGATTTTTTTTAGTTTTAGATATATGCAAGAATAAACCAACACATGTATTTTGGTATCAGCCTAAAGATACAATTATAAAAATCATGCCTCATCTCTGTCCACACTCACATACTGTAAGTGGAATAGGACCACTTCTACCTTATATTTTAGCATCCAAATGATTCATTTATTTCTTTAGTTCACTGAAATAGAGATAGATGGCAGAGACCTCGTGCAAGTGGTTGTTCCTATAGAGGGTGGCACAGTAGATATGACGTTAGAGGGAGGTCTAGACTCTCCACTTGGGAAAGTGGTAGTTGGCGAGGTCTTCCAAGATGGAAATGTTTATAAACAAGGTACTGTTAATGTTAACATATAGATACTGTAGATTGGGTTAATTTGGCGCCCGCTTTATTTTGGAAAAGTTGGCAAAATTGAAAAATTCGCCAATATAAATCTTCGCCAAAAAGAATGAATCCCCGGGAATTATCTAGGGTATTTCGTCCAGTGTATTTAGGTCACTTCCGAAAAAATGTCACTCATAAATTGGCTCAGAACTGGTCAGTCACTCACCAATACTCAGAAACAAACTAGAAAGGAAAAGCGCGGTATAGTAGCAGCATCGATCAAGGTGCAAAATGTAAAGGATGATCTCACAAAAATGTACAAACGTGGTGAATATCTCCAGTGGTCCTCAAAAGAAAAAATGAACATAGCCAAACATGCCCATTTACATGGTAATTCCCAAACAGCGCGTAAGTTTAACTTTTTTGCATTTCCGCCAAATTAAATAGCCGCCAATATGCCAAAAATGGCAAAAATCGCCAAATTAACCCAATCTACAGTATACCAAAATGAACACATGTTTAATGAACATCTCTATTTTAATGATCACCTCTCAAAAGTAATACTTGTTTATAAATGAACCCTTCCATGAGGAACACCTTTTGAAATGTATACTTGTTTAAATGAACCCCCTTTTTTAAGGAACACCCCTTGAAATGAATGTAATACCTCTGTATTAAATTATATGTTTTAAATTCAGTATTTTATAGGAAACGCATTTATTCCATTTTGTAGGTGGTGTTAAGAAAGGAGATACAGTAATGATGGTGGGTGATTTCAAGTTGGTTAATACAACATTGAAATCCGCACAAAACCTTCTGGACAAGGCTTTACAATCATCCCAGGTGTGTGTATTTATTATATCACACATAAGCTAACAGTGTTGCCTTGCCAAAATTATGTGAAAAAAACTTAAAATTTTGCCACACTGAAGTATGGTATAATCTTGCATTGCCTTTTCAAATAAATATCTCAGTTTTTTGGATCATGGGTGCCCTCTTATACTGTCAATTTGACATTTATTCATTTTGACATTTCTTTTTTGTAGGGCTCACTGGGGATTATAGTTGCAATTTCTCCACCAAAGCATTATGAGGACGAAGTGTAAGTTAAGGTTTTAAACAATCTGTAAACCATTTACTTCATTTTAAGCTCCTTTAATCCTTTACTATTGTGTGATAACTTGCTGAAGAATTATATTCTATTTGGGAATAGCTACAGCCTGACTTCGTTTTTTTAAAGCATGATATGTTGTTATTCGTTGATATGTTGTGATATTTTGATATGTTATATTATGTACTGAGAGTAACCTCATGGATCCTGATGATTGTATACTGTACTTGTAAAGTGATTGTATTTCTTATGAATTTTGATAACCATTTACAAAACGAAGATAATTCTGAAACCATAAAAGCTAATTGTTCAAAGTGATTTAAAGTTCAGATAATTTTGAACTTTTTCAAATGCATACATTTAAACATGATGACATAATTATTTCAATAAAATTGACTACTTAATTCATTGATCATAAAATGATTGACCCTGACTCCATGTGTTCATTGATTGTGCAGCTTGTATGTATTTGATGGAGGATGAAACCAGAGTGAGTATTCGTGAAAAAGGAAAGGGAATGTATTGTATTAATCTAGAATATAAGTTCTTTGAATTATAGCTAGGCTTGCATCATGTCCTTACAGGGTGCCCTATTAGTCATTTTATATAAAATCTATATTGTCTTTAAAAATGGGACACCCTGTATATTACCCTCTCCCTCGATCCCTCGCCATGTCATAAACTAAAACAATAGAGAGATTTGGTACTGCAAAAACAATGTCACTTCTTGAAAGAGTAACATTTGAACCAAAGTTGATACTTCCAGAATAAAGAGATGGGAAGCTTGGAAAAGGGTGCACCAGTGACTTGATGCAAGCATTTTCTTTGTGCCTATACGTTTAAAACAAGGCTCTTATATACTGTAATGTCCATAAATAGAATAAGCTTGTTTCTTGTATTTTCTACCCTTAGCATTTCCTGCAAGTCAGCAGCATTTGATAGTTAATTGATACATTATAGCACTAGTTATATGTAATGATATAAATAGGTAATGTGTTTTGTATTTAGATGGGTATAGACGCGATGGGTAAGAAAAGTAAAATGACAATTCTCATGAATAACACCTGAATATTACAAATGAACAATATTTCCTTAATGGTTTTACCATTCTTTACATTTTTACACATGGGTATACCCTAAGGATGGATGCGGTGTTTACTCATAAGGGAGGGGTCTGGATGAACCTAACATCTTTCTATTAAACATCTTAACCTACCTACTAAATTAGTCCTTTGAGTATAATATCTTGGAGCCGCTAATATATATATAAATGTTTTTCTCTGTATGGTGTAGTTATCAGAGCTTTTCTCAGACTAAGAATTAAGATGAACCAATCTTTCTGTCTCAGTCTTTCTATATATAATAAGCAACTCTAATACATATCTTGAATAAACATAAAACTTAATTACAGCTGATGAGGGACTTTTTTCTCGCTTGCTCCTGAATTTGATCTATTTCGATTGTAAATGAGTACTTTTGAGTATACTGGTAATATATTGTTTAAATAGTGTCATCAGCCTGATTAATTTGATACAATCTCTTTTACAATATATTATGATACAATATGTTTATTAAGGTTTGTTATACAATATCAAGATGGCTGTAATAGTATGAAGTATAGTATGTAAACAGTATGCCTGTCACATTTTGACATTTGGGTGTTTATGGTTAATTGATGATGTGACTTTTTGCAGGACGTACTTCTAACCTGGCAGAAGATAGTAACAATCCACAGTGAGTGTGATAAGTCAATATACAACACAAAAGATCGTAAAGTTAATGTGCCAAGAAAGAACAACAATTGCAATATAGAATTGTGCAGGAATAACATTTGTAATATAAAAGTATGCAGTAATAAGCGCAGTATCTAAGTATGCAGAAATGACAATCACCTTTACTTCTTATAATAGAAATATTAAGAAGTAACATCTGTAATAAAGCAATATACAGTTATGATCACAATGTGTATGTATGCAGAAATGACAATTACAATACAGTGTGTCTCAAAAAAAATGTTACACTTACAAAAAGTTCAATATCTTTCACAATTTTGATTTTTCCCCGAAAATATACTTAGATGCTTAAAGACCAGTCTTTCTCGATTAAATTCACACCATCAGATTCAAAATCCATCCATGATTGGTTGCACAGGACAGATTTTATAAACGCATGTGAAATCTGATTTGCGCCAACTTCTCAGTTGTTGGACATGAGGTGATCAATTCTTTTTTGGTGTGAATGCTGTGGACAGTGATATCTTGATATGATCAACGATCAAGTTGTTTCTTTCCTGGATGAAAATACAAGATTCCATTGTCAAAGTGTTCAATTTAGTTATGTATGGTGTCAACAGGATGGTGCAAAGGCCTGTGGCAGATCGTTTGGTAGAACTCTTTGGAAATCAGAAGATAGCATTGAATTACCCAATGGATTGGCCCCCAGGGTCATCCCACTTTACACCCTTGGTTTTTTGAAGGGCTTCTGAAAGAGCTTTACAGCATCACAAACTGACCTAAATGAACTTCTGCAAAAGTAATTGATGGAATCAGAGTGATATTACAATGCATGTGCGCATGGGCAAGGGTACCTCATATTTGATTTGGAGAACACATCGAGGGGACCACATGTCTATGTGGATAGACCCAATGATCATATGCAAGACAAATAGAAAAATTACAGAATGACTCAGTTAAAGGTCAAGCTTCTACTCAGAAGAAAGTTGAATGTTAAAGAAACTGTTCCTCTTTTGTCATTTGGTCCATCCAATCACTTAGAAGTTGGCGCAAGTCAGATTTTACCATGGGGCACTAAAAGCTGTCCTGTGGAGCCAATCAAGGACAGATTTTTAATCTGATGACGTCAAATTATTCCAAAAAGATTTGTCTTTTGGTATCAAAAGTATTTTTTAGGGGAAAAGTCAAAATTATGAAAGATATTGAACTTTTTTTAAGTGTAACATTTTTTTTGAGACACTCTGTATAGAAGTAAATAGAAATAGGTTTGCAATATGGAAGTATATAGAAAGGACAACAGCAATATAGAAGTAAACAGAAATGACTTACAATATTGAAGGAAATAGCAATGATATTCATGAAAAAGAATTTTTCAAAATTGACATTCTCATAGGAAATATGGAGAACTTTTTCATTATATAGAAGTAAAGAGAAATCACATAAACTATACTCAGTATATAACTAATAACTAAGTAACAGAAATGACATTCCTAATACAGAAGTATTGTATGCTTCAATGACATTCCTTATCAATAAGTACGAGTACAGAAACGACATTCTTGTGTATGCACAAGCAAAATTACATTCCTAATCGAGATATATGCAAAATGACATGAGTTACATTTTTTCTGAATTCAGCATGGGATTTTTCTTAGCATAAGAATATACTGTAAGATTATTTTCCTGTGAATTAAAGATGTCTTTGTTGACGTCTAAAAAGCAAAGCAATCTGATTGCATTGGCATTATTATAAAAACAGGTTTATTAAATATAACAATGCACTTGAACATTACATACATTGTTTTTTTTTATCCAACATATCCCATTTTATGGTTAATATTTGAAAGATGTCGCCAGCAAATATTAAGTAGTATGGAAATATTTGCATATTCACGCTATACGAAATTTAGAAATCAAAATACAAGGGAAGAAGTTGCAAAACGTATTTTGTGCGTATCATAGTGTTATATTAATTCAAAAATATATGAGAATTTACAATTATCTTATAAATGCAGTTTTAATTCTCATACGTTTTTGTGGATTGTATGCTGACATACTTTTATTATTTACAAATTATAATATGGGTACAATGAAAACCATATGTGGTACAACTTAAGTGGGGTTGCTTTATATATAATTACATTCTTTCAATACGGAGACCCTTCTATCACTATGTATACCGTAAACAACTCACCACCCTCATTTATAAAACATTTTATGACGTATTCCTGGGCCTCAACTCGAAAGTATGTAGAGGATAATGCAAAATCGAATTTCTGATAACTTATCAGATAATCAATACGCATTCTGATCAATACGCATTCTGAATAGGCTAAAGATCAACACATTATGTTTGGGCAGACGAAGCATTCTTTGAGCGAATATTCAAATGAATGCAAATGGTAAACCCCATCGGGTGTCGACTTTTGGCAATCAGCCGAAGATACCTCAAGAAAAGCCGGAGATTGCCGAAGATTGCCGAAGTTTTTCTTTGCAAACGAAGTTGGCCGAGGGTACCACGAATGTGAAGAGGACGTCTCTAATTGGTCAAAAATAGAGGCTCGGCATTCTCCGTCAGATTGAATCGGCAAAATTCGGTTGTAAGGCTTATCTTCGGTTGTATGGCCCAACCTCGATTGATTGGAAAAGATGCTGTCCCAAACCCCATCTAGGATAATGTAAAAACCACATCGGGGTGAGATGTGTGCCTAATTTTCCGATGAAAATTTTACTCGCCAGTCGCCAGAGTACACATTTATATTCCAAATGGGTACAGACACATGTAACCTATGATCTTATCACACATACAACCACAACCATCAATTTATCATAGGAATGTTCTTCTCAACATTTACACCTATTAATCATTATAAGAACATACTCTAAACAAAACCCAAGCCGCGGACCATTCAATATTTTAGTGCGTGGATCTCCTCTTAATTTGAGAAGTCTTGGGATAGAGACAAATTGGAAGTACATGTAATTTTCGAAAACATTGTCACAACATTACCTTCTGTATTCCACGTCATAACTTTATATGTAAAATGTACAATAGTTCTGACTTCATTCAAGCACAACCCTTTAATTTTTTAAGGTTGTCTGTCAAAAATGAAAAGGGGATATGTCTTTTAATTCTAAAGAATTTGGACGTTTTGGCAACTTAAATTGTCAGTAGTTTTTCAACTGATCTGATATCTCCATTATTCACAAAAGAAATTTGTTTGTAAGAGAACAATGATATGATTTTTGATAAGTTTATTTCAAACATATTTCACCCTCTACTCGTTTTAATTCCTTTAAAGATTAATAATCTGAATCTACATGGATTAAAACCTCTAGGAACTGGAGTTTATTAAATTTTTGAACGTCGCGTGAATATGCAAGGGCTTTTTTACCAAAGAGATTATTCAGAGCCATTCAATAATTGAAAGAAGTCCCAAGGCTGCTAGGGAGTTACAACGTTCTAAACTAGATGTACCTATGTAAGTTAAATTTTGTGTTCCATGTCTATCTTATAAAAATCAGAATTTGATAAATATTTTAAGAGAGATGAGTTCTAGCTTGGAAAAAACAGATCATGGTTCTAAAAATAGTCGCGGCCCGTGAAACCAAGCACTCTCCCTCTTTAAGGTGGTCCGTCCCTAATTAAACTAAATAGATCGCTTGTGCTTTTACTCAACCGACCCCATTATGCACATTAGCATTATGCATTTTTGAGAAACAAGTGAAAAGCAGCTGCCAGTAAGTTGTTCAATATTAGATGTACAGTAAAACCCAAACCCGTGTACAGTGAACGAATAACTCGGCGCCGGGAAAAATCGTATTGGAGCGTATTACATGAAAAAATCGTATTGTCCCCGGGAAAAATCGTATTGAAGCGTATTAACCTAATTTGGGTTTCCCGGTTATTATTAACCTTGACTATTTGATTGGCTTATTTTGGTCTTGACTTATTTTGGTCCAAATGTAACCTGATTTTAGAGGGATGTATTATGGAATAAATAGGTTATTTCTGGTCTGGACTGAATATGGGTTTTATTGCCTTGGGCAATATGATATTGACACTCGGTCGCTGCGCTCCCTCGATCAATACCATATTGTTCCTCGGTCAATATCATATTGTCCTCAATCCCTCCCAGTAAATAACCTATATTTATTTTTTCTTTAAAGATGTTCCATGTTTTTTTGTATTTTTTTATAAGGCTTGCCAATCGCCTGACAAATATGACCTTAGACAGTTAGGCGTTTGTTTGAAAAATGGGACAATTTTTGAGATGTTTAGCGCATTACATATTATGCAAAATTAAGCCTACTCTCTTGTTCCAATTTCGCCAATGTTGACAGATTACATCTTTTATGGACACTTTCTGTCAAACTTGTGACAGAAAAAGGAAAAAGAAATGCACCGTTTCATTTTACGAAGGAACAGCAAATATCGAATGCGGTTATTCCCAAAACAAATTAAAGTTGAACAAATTGTTAACATATTTGAGATATGTGTTCAATAGAACAGGTTACCCTGCAAAGTGAGAGCCAACCAAAGTACAAACGTTTACAAGTTTGGGGTTCGTGACTTGCCTATTTGTCATACTTATCCTCGCATCTAAATGCTTTGACTTAAAGTGGCTCAACTTTAAGTAACTTCTTCAAAAATCCTAACAATTAGAACTGTATAATATTGATCAAACCTAGAAGCAGACAAGGCATACCAAAGTTTTAGAGAAACTATTTTTCAGACGGTTTCTCAGTTTGATTAAGAGATCCATAACTAACTTGGCTCTAAAACCCAGAGTACTATTGATGGTCTGTTTTATCTTAAAATCCATTGATATTGCAAATCACCGATCATTATGTTTTTTGAAGTATTTTAATATCAGAGGCACGTCAATGGCAAATAGTACAGACACAGTACCTCTATTTAAGGCTGATGACCCAGTCTAATTAGTTTCAACATGAATGAAAGTAATCCAGATTAATTTTACTTGCAGAAAAGGCTATATTGATCTCAATCATATTGATTCCGGGCTCGTAGTTTGATTTTTCTCTATTTGAGCTACCCCCGGATGCTTATTAATGATTATAGGCCTATATATTAAAGAGTGACGCGGTCTAGTTTGAAATTGCATAACTAACCCCCACATCTACTTATGTGGAAGGTTAAACATCTAAGATATTTCTGGACTACAAAACAAAGTGTTATTCTTTCTCAAAAGAATTTCCAATGCCATTGCGTGTTTTATATAATTGAAAACTGTTCGGGCATATTACCAAATATTTCTACACCTACTGATCGACCCTCGTCCCACGTTCGGTCTTCGCTACGCTCGCAGGGGGTCAGTAAACTGCGACGCTAATCCCAACAAACACAATAGTTTATCGTGATAAGAGATTGATACGTGCCCGAAATAGTAAAAGTAAGTTATTTTAGAATACAGTCAGATAAGACAGTCTGATCTGAAAACGCACTGAGGAGGTTGTGCTTTAAAATTTAAAACAGGGTTTGAAATGGAAATAACAAAGAGCGTTAACAGACAGGACTTTGACTAATTCTCTAGATTGAAGTAGACTACAGGAATTTGAAGTTCAACAGAGATATGAAGTACGATGATACCCTGATTCTGCATCGTCTAGTCATAATATCCTCCTACTATAACAAATGATTTGGCAATTTCGATGCTTATAAGAAACGATCATAACAGTCTCAAATGCAGCCTTTGACAGAGAAGTTAAAGTGAGGTACTATTGCAGAAAATGTACGTGTCGTGACTTTCTGAGTGGATAGTTTTATTTGATATGATGGTAAATCAAATATTTTTTATATCTTATTAAAAGTGTGTAGCTGAGTTAACATTTTGCAAAGGGTAGAAAATGAGCATGGCCAGATTGACGATAAATACATGGAGAAAGGAAGAACAAACATTTGTCTAAAGATGCCTTGTTTATAATTGTTATCTTAGTGTGACGGGAATGAATCTTCGGCGGTTACACACAAGAGATGATTTCTATGAAATGTTACGAGGTTGAAGAAAACCAAGATTTGGGATTGCACGGTAATTGGCATTAGGCTGCATACACCACGTGGATAAAAAACTCGGATGATGAACGGTCAGATTAAGAATTAAGAAGCGGGGCTCATGTAACAGTTCTGACAGTTCTTAAGAATAGTCTCGGTGTGGATTTAATGTTTCCGGTGGGTGCAGTCGTTATATCTTAAGTGCATGGGGCGATGTGTCGAACGGGGTCAGTTTCCAAATGGCAAATTGCACACATTGCTTTGTTTGTAAGTTTGGTAGCCGTGCCTGTAGTAGTTGCAATACCAGTCACCTTCACCAAACCAGATAATGGAAACAGCATTGACGAAATAAGGGTTCCGATCACCATTACCAAACCAGCTGATGGTAATACAATTGACGAAAGTAATGAAAGGAAACCGATCACCATCACCAAACCAGCTGATGGTAATACCATTGACGAAAGTTATGAAAGGAAACCAATCACCATTACCAACCCAGCTGATGGTAACACCATTGACGAAAGTAATAAAAGGAAACCGATCACCATTACCAAACCAGATGATGGTTATACCATTGACAAAAGTAATGAAAAGAAACCGATCACCATTACCAAACCAGTTTATGGTAACACCATTGACGAAAGTAATGAAAAGAAACCGATCACCATTACCAAACCAGTTTATGGTAACACCATTGACGAAAGTTATGAAATGAAACCGATCACCATTACCAAACCAGATGGTAATACCATTGACGAAAGTAATGAAAGGAAACCGATCACCATTACCAAACCAGCTGATGGTAATACCATTGACGAAAGTAATGAAAGGAAACCGATCACCATTACCAAACCAGCTGATGGTAATACCATTGACGAAAGTTATGGAAGGAAACCAATCACCATCACCAAACCAGCTGATGGTAATACCATTGACGAAAGTTATGGAAGGAAACCAATCACCATCACCAAACCAGCTGATGGTAATACCATTGACGAAAGTTATGAAAGGAAACCGATCACCATTACCAAACCAGCTGATGGTAATGCCATTGACGAAAGTTATGAAAGGAAACCGATCACCATCACCAAACCAGCTGGTGGTAATATCATTGATGACATTAACGGGAGACCAATCACCACTAACAAACCAGTAGGTTATACCAATGACGAGGGAAGTGGCAGTATACCTATCACCATCACCAAACCAGGTGACAGTAATAACATTGACAAAAGTACTGGTAGGATAACCATCAACATCATAAAATCAGCTGATAATGATACCATTAATGAAAGTAATGGGACAGCATCGACTACCAAACCACCCGATGTAACTACTAATGATAAAAGCAATAGGAGGATACCGATCACCATCACCAAACCAGCTGTAAATCATATCCTTGATGAAAGTAATGGAAGAATTAGAAAACCAATTACCGTCACGAAACCATCTGATGGTAATACTATTGATGAAAGTAACGAAAAGCTACCGAATACCATCACCAAACCAGCTGATGGTAATACCATTTATGAAAGTTATGGGAGAATACCGATCACCATCACCAAAACAACTGATGGTATTTCCATTGATGGAAGTGAAGCGACGATACCAATCACCATCACCAATACATCTGGTGGTAATTCCATTGATGAAAGTGAAGTGTGGATACCAATCAACAAACTTGCTGATGGCAAAATCACTGATGAAAGTAAAGGGAGGATACAGATTACCATTACCAAACCAGCCGATGGTAATTTTATTTATGGAAGCAAAGGGTGGATTCCGATCACTATCAACAAACCAGCTGATGACAATATCATTGATGAAAGTCATGGGGAAATACCGATTACCATCACGAAACAAATGGATGGTAATACCATTGAAGAAATAAAAGGTGGAATACCGATCACCATCACCAAAACAACTGATAAAAACTCCATTCATGAAAGTAATGAAAGGACGTCTATCAAAGCCACCAAATTATTTGATGGTAATACCATTAGTAAAAGTAAAGTATGGATACGTATCACAATCACAAAAACAAATGCAAGCAATACCATCGACGATATTAAAGGGAAAGTACCAATCACCATCATCACACCAGGTGATAAAAATATCACCGACGAAAGTAATAAGAAGATTCTGGTCACCATTACCGAATCACCTGATGTAAATACCATTGACGAAAGTAATGGGAGAATACCAATCACCACTACAAAACCAGCTGTTGGAAATACCATCGATGAAGGTGTTGGGAGGAAACCAATTACCATCACCAAACCAGCTCACGGTAATACCGTTGACAAAAGTAACCAGAGGATACCGATCACCACCACCAAACCAGCTCATGGTAATTTCATTAACAAAAGTATTGAGAGGATACCGGCCACCACCACCAAACCAATACCTGATATTGAAGCTGGCCTTTTTGGGGGCAAAGAGGGCGGAGTTAAGGTAAAGGAAAATTTTCAGACATTTAAGAATCGTTGGTTCGTAATACGAACTTCGTATATTTAAGAAATAATTATCATTTTTATCGCAACATGATTAGGGTACACTAAAAAGCCAGGAAAATGTAATAAGTCAAATGATGTCATAAATCTTTGATGATTTGAAATAATTTGGTATACGATAAAGCGTACTTTTTTCATCTATCATATGTAAACTTGAATTTTGGCTCATATTTCCCAAAATAGATATAAGGATAACGCATTTCATCAATACAAGTTTGTTCACCTACTAAAACAAGTACCCACCTTTTCCTCATTACAATGCACTTACTCCCTGAAAAGTGGCCTTGCAAAATGTGTTAATTTCTCTTTCCCGAATTTCTATGTTTACTCAAAAACCGTTACAATTACGAGAACTGTTCTAGCTCAGCCTGCTATCCCTGGGGTTTCTTGAACAACTGTTTCGCCTAGTTATCATGATAAGGTCATCCATGTAACTCAACATGTATCACCAATAGATCATTTCTCGAATCATAGGGTTTTGGAATTGCTGCAAATATAGCATTTTGACGTTTTATGTCTCTATATATATTGCCTGAGATAGGTTAAACCCGAAATCAATATAAAGAATAAAAATCATATATACGAGGGATCATCATAAAGTTCTCATCGCCGTTCTTATAATCATTCTATAAATGTTTTATTTTTTTGATGTACTCCTACGATATTTTTCTAGAATGTGGAACGTACAATGACTTATTTATCAACAAAAATATCGAGTATAACAGGCGTATATTGTATTACAATTGGTTGCCACCAAAAGTCAATCTTTAAAAATGTGTGATCACTTTAATAGATTCTATGCAGTTCACGGCAATTATGTAAAATGGCTCTATTTTTGTAGGTTTGGGGGCCGTACGGACCCTGTTCGAGGTCATGTGGCACGGGAGTAAGGCTAAGGCACAGAGCTTGTACCGGTGCAGAGCTGAACTTAAACAACGATAAATGTGTTGGCGGTACTAGGACTGAATTTGATACATGTAACACACAGGTAAATATAGACTATTTGATACTTGTAACATACAGACAAATCTTGACTATTTGATACTTGTAGCACACAGATAGAATATAGACTATTTGATACTTGTAACACACAGGTAAATCTAGACTATTTGATACTTGTAACACACAGATAAATATAGATCTTTCTTTTGACTATTCGAAACATGTGACACAAAGGTAAATTTTGACTAATTGATACATGTGACACACAGGTAAAACTGGACTATCTGTTACACGGAATACACAGTTGAATCTAGACTATTAAATTATTAATACATGCAACATGCAGGTAAATCTGGACTATTTTATACACGTAATACAAAGGTAAATCTAGACTACTGTATTTGAAACATGCGATACACAAGTAAATCGTGACTATTTGGAGACAATTACGATGAAGTTGTATGAAAATATTTTTGAGCATTTTACTAATAATCCTAAAATAAAATTAGCCAAGCAAAGCTTCATGAAAAGTAGGAAAATGATTTTTGTGTAGGATAATTTCATTTGCGCACATAGTGTCTAATTCCTATTCCAATGCTTTGTGAACTCTAATTGAAATTGACAATATCCACACTCTTACAAATCCTATGAGATGAAGGTCAGGGTGAACTTTTCAGCTCATATGTTTCCCAAAAAGTACCGAATAAACTGATATTTATCAAAAAACTAACATTTGTTTATATCTGAAACATCTTGTGGTATATATGAAACTAAAATATGTCCTTCTTCTACCTGCTCCTTACCAAAACGTTTTTATTCAACAGGGACGGACCTGGAAGTTGGCAGTTGGAGGGTGGATGCAAAATATGAAAATCTCTTATAGGCAATTTAAATGGCCAGAACTGGGACCCATTTTGGTTACAAAAAATCGTTCGGGCGCCCACTAATGTGGGAGGGGTAGGGTCTGGCTCCGAGTCTTCCTAGATCCGCCATTAACCATTTAATAGGCAGGAAATATCAACAAATATTAATGAGCAACTTAAACTCTACGATGATGTGTTTTGTTTCTTGCGGTCTGTGAAATAGTCCCATATTTATAACATGGGGAGTAGATTAAGTTGCTTCCCCTCTTCAAAAGTATTATGCTTTACACTGACGTAGCATATATAATGAGAGGGTGGCTTACTTCCCATGGTTTCAATATGTTTTTTTCAACACGAAGTTTATATTTATTTGACAGGTGTGCCCGCCTGATGCCGTGGATTTCAGACTCAAGCAATGCCGCTTGTTTGACAATACCAGTCATAGCAATGGCAATATATATACCTGGAGACCTTATAATGAAGGTAATCGTCTGCTCAAGATCTCCGAGTGGTCTCGCTTATTTTACTCCATTTCTATCTTAAACTCGATTGATCTTCCTCTTATACTAGGATTTTTAACAACTTTGGGTGTCAGTTCTAAATATGTAAACGTTATTCCTTGCTAGTTCATCCCGTTTCGATGGTATTTCATTTTAATGCCATGCCCACTTTAATTCTTTTCATGGGTAAACTAAAAATATGCTTCAAGGCCAACGTTTGTCCATTTATCAATCGCAACATCTCGTTTTTCATCATCAATTAATTTGAGTTAACGTTATGTTGGTGGAACTTCCACCCTGTTTACATTTTGAACTTGTAAACCTGTTCATTCATTCAAAGAAATTTTAGATTCAATGTGTCGATTCATGATGAACCAAATGGTTTATCTTCTGTTTATTTCTGGATAGATAGTAAACATAGAAACAAATATAAACGATGAGAACAATCAAGTATCTTTTGGCAAAGTTTGGCTTCAAGGATCTAGTAACAAAGAATTTTCGTACAATGAAGATTTTTGAATATACTTGCCCTTAGCTGAAAATTTGGGACAAAATCAAAATAAATAGTAAGTATAGAATTAGGTAATCATTTTCATTGTACTTGTTTGTTTGACAATATACAAGACAGTAGATGTGTTTTGCTTATCTCACCTTTACCTTTACATCGGCAATATTGTGAGTCATTTACCTTCTCCTATATAACCATATACCTATTGTCATAGGTAGGGCAAGACGAGCTCTGGAGCACGCATGCGCACTCGTGTGCCAGGCCAATGAGAATGCAGCCATCATCAACCAATTCTCACCGATGGTTCTTGATGGGACCCGCTGTGGCAATACAAACCAAGGAATATGTGTTCAAGGTGTATGCCGGGTTAGTCATAAAGTTCTTATTTTTTCAATTACAGCGAAAACTTTAACACTAAGGAGACATGCATGTGTGTGAACGCCCAGCTGTTTGTGGCTACCCAGGTATTCCGCCCTCCTACTAAACTTTCCAAACCTAGAGTTGACGGAGTTTATTAAATAGACTCGATAGATGTCTCCTTGATTTCATGACGGATTGACCAGTGGTCGCGGTCGGATGGGTGCCATATAAATCTTGTCATCAAAATTCCAGGAAAACCGCTTTGACACGCACGGAAAATTACAACGATAAAAATGCAACATTTTTACTACGTGTTGATAGATCGATGGAGATCGTTTTATATGCTGGGGCAGCAATATACAATTGACTAGATTAAGTACTATACATGATCATTACATTTTATAAAATCATTCCAGCAGCCATCTTTTGGGGAAAAGTGAAATTTCATGCAAAATTTAAAAACAATAACATAGACATCTATTGAGTATGTATTTGGTAAAAGAAGGAAACAAACAATACATTGTCGAGTGAGCATTGTTGGGCAAAATTCGGATTACTTTTGTAATAACAAATATTAATTTCAAGAAATAAAATAGCCACGTAGTTCTTTTTTTTAATCTGTCACTCATTATACTGAAAGAGGCTCTAAAGTGTATGCAGCGTTTCTTGATAATAAAATGGCCTTTGATCTTGTCTACAGGGTGGGGCTTTTTGTCAAGCTCTATCGGGCCGGTATATGTGGAAAATTATGGCGTTTGATCGTCGATAGCTATAGTAACACAAAAGCAAAGGTTATGTATGGTAAAACGACATCTCGGGAGTTCTATGTACACCAAGGAGTAGGACAAGGTCGTGTTTGTTCTGCTTTTTGGTTTCTAGTCTACATAAACGACTTGATAGATGAGATACATGCAATGCATTGTGGTTTAAGTATTAATGATGTAAAAATCCCTGTAATTCTAGTTGCCGATGATACTACCATTTTGTCACCCACTGTAGATGGCTTACAGAGCCTACTTAATGTTGTCTTTGATTTTAGCCAAAAGTGGCGTCTTGTGTATCATGCTGGGTCTAGCAACAAAAGCTCAGTTATTGTTTTTAATAGTAAAAACAATGTGCCCGAAATGCTAATACTTCCTTCAGCATTCTATGGGTGTGAGCTTTGGGGTAATATCATCAAATCTCAAAAGCTAGAAATTGAGAGAGTCCAGAGATATTTTGCCAAGCGTGCCCAAGGCCTTCCATGGAAAACACCATCAGTTGCAGCTATCGGGGCGCTTGGCCTAATAACAATGGAACAATATATTGAAAAAACAAAGCTCTTATTTTTAAACAGATTGATTAATTCATCTGAAAAATCTGTGCAGAGACATATATTTATATCAAGAATCAGCAGTTATATTGTGAGGATGTCATGTTCAAGGAAATCTGATGGTTTCATTCCAGATATTCAAAACATTTTGAGTAAATACCCGTATTTATTGGAAGACTTTGAAAGGTTTATTAGTCATGGTCAAAAAGTACCCAAAGATATGTGGAAATTTAGAATTAAATGTAACATTCAAGAGTCGGCAAATCAGTTGTATCAAAGTCAGGTTCACGAAGATGTTCGGCTCAAAAGATTTGCAAATATCCACACACAATTAGAACCGAGTATACGTTATGTGCTAGGAAAACAATACCCAGCTTTATTGTGGCCTTTGGCAAGCCTTCTTCAACTTGCACTAATTGAAGATCACCCAGTCACTGTTAAATGTATATTATGCCAGGGCGAATACAGAGATGTTGCAAAACATGTACTTTTGGAATGTTCAGGACTTGTGATTGAAAGAGATCGTCTTTTTGATAATATAACGAATGCATTAGACGTGAGCTCATCTTGTCAATTATTAAATGGCGATGAAGAAGTTTTAGTTGAAACTCTCCTAGGTTCAAATACTGACATTCAGTTAAATGAAAATGTATGTGAACAAATAATCATCTTGGTGGCAAAGTATGCATGCGGTAAAACATAGTCAAATTACTAATGTAAATATTATATTTGTTTTGTAAATAATTGTTTGTAAATAACTGCTTGTATAATTATTTGTAAAAAAAGCTCTTCTTCGAGAAGGAAATAAAGATAAACAAACATAGCATATTGCTCGCAATGTTCAAGTACATAAACATAAACATAACGTACATATAGAAGTTATGAAACTGATAGACGATGCCAGTTTATCTCCATCATTATTTAAAGCTTCCCATATTTTCAAAGATTCATCGAAATCCATCCATACAAAATGATCCATCGTATATTTATATTTGAATGATCAATTCATTGATTTTATATACTTTATCTATTTCAGAACCACTCCCAAGCCAATGCATTTTCCCAAACCAATGCATTTACTCAAACCAATGCATTTACTCAAGCCACGTTAACGGCTGATCAGGACTACAAGTTAACACTTAGAAGAAAAATTACCATGTCTGAAAAATTCCAACTTCATTTTGGTAGGTATGATTCTGAACAAATTGCCAGATAGAAATGCTGCATAAAATTAAAGATTTGTAGACCTATGAAAAGAGAAAAGACCTATGTAAGATCTGCTATGTAACAGGTTTTATTCTTAAAAGAAAGGGAAAACGGTGTCCCTTGTAAAATCCATTTTCAATGTCGTGAGCAATAGTCTTATAAGTATTTACATTGCCTTTTATTGATGACAAACGGTGTACTAATTACAAATACAATTGGTGATCTTCGTAAAACAAGACTAAGACAAACCAGTTGCTGTTGCGAAAATGTTTTAGTAAATCGAAAGCTTTTGTACAGGAGAAAAATCAAATACATTTTGATATCGCCCATTGTTCTTATATTGTGTTGCAATGCGCTTGGAAGTATAAGATGGTGGGTAAAAATAGGAAAATATTATTTTTAGGTTACAATGAAGTGCTGGACATTCCACAAGCTGCCAAAAATATACAACTACACACAATTGTATCATCGCAGATTATTTTAGGTGAGTAACGATACTTATAAGTTTACACTATTATTCCTTCTAGAACATATCGGAAAATAAGATGATTAAGTTGGTTGCAAGTTGGTTACGTCAAACTGCCCAAAACTAACCAAGACCAACCAGATTATACAGTACAGTACAGTACAGTACTGTACAGTACCGTACAGTACAGTATAATACAGTACAGTGCAATATCCGTTTCTTCTTATTTCAGCCCTATCACAAGGAGATATAGCTTTCTTTTTGACGAAAAATATACCGACGGGTTCGCCACAAACACCCGATTTGATTCATATTGGCGGTTCCATTTTCACATGGAGTCTACATTCCAACAACCTTTCTATAGCATGTGCTGGTCCTTTGAACTCTACAGTTCACGTTACGGTAAGTGTGTCATAGGTTTGTTGTATTTCACTCCTTAATATCTAATCATCATCATTTACTCAGACATAAATGTATGGAAAAAACAGATTTAGGCAGCCGACGAGTAAACCTATTGTTTTCGTGAATGTTAGCAGATACTAGAATAATACACTAAATATATCAAATTGCAATTAACGCTGTGATGAATGCTTTCACACACTTTAAACTACCATTTTAGATTTTATGTAAGTCACCCCAAGTAGATCATCGTGTGAATGTGACATACTCATTGCCAGAAACAGTAACAGAACACATAGCAACACCAACTTATAATATTAAACCACCTGAGACAGCAGCAGCTGATGACAAACTTGCCAAAGAAATTGATCCAACTACTGCATCGGGTAACGCTGAAATAGAACACGATAATGAAATACATGACCAAATAGACGATATAGGATTACGCTTCCCATCAACAAAATTGATTCCAAATTTATTAAGGGTTAATCCCGTCCACACAATGGGCAGATTCACAAACGCTGACCCAGTTAGTTTCATCAAAGGTGAAAAGGCTAACGAACTTAATCCACACAAACAAGCCAAAGACTATTCCAATACAGTTAAACCTCCACGTGCTAAAGGCAACCTCAACACGGGGACAACGTTAATGAGCGACGCATCTTACGATCACTACAAGAACATAAAGACTCCCGCAATGCCACAAGGCGTGAGGAAGATTATAGTGTTACAAAAACCTGGGGGACAAGCAACAACAGTTGCAAATAAAGTGATAAGATTTCTACCTGAAGATACAACTCGTAAGTGTCGACCTTTACCCAAGCTTACACAAAATGGATGCATATTCAATTAAAATGGAATATATTGGTCTACTTACTCACTAAACTAAAATGTTAAAAGTAGTATTTAATTGACAATAAGATAGCCTTTAAATCAACAATGATTACAAACTGACACAAACTTTGAAATATGATGTTTAATAGTTGGTCCTATATCTTTCTCAAGCAGGAATCAATTCAAAATTTCAATCATGATGATTTAAATATGTCAGTTTTTTCTTTATACTCTTTGGAATTCTACAACATCTTGAACGTTTGTCACTTCTCGGTTTTATAAGAGATGTGACATCATGAAGTAAAGCCATTGTTTATTGTTAATTGTTTCATTTCCTCTGTAGAAGAGTTGCTGTAAACTGCAGTTTTGTTTTTGTGACATTCATTGTATTACTGTTTAGATAACTCAAGAGCTAGCACATCCAGATTCACGTTAACATCGAAACCATACACAAAAACAACAAGTGATACTGAACAGCGAAGTGATAATGACCTAACGTCGTTACTGGAAGGTCAAGATGAAGATGTTTATAGATGGAGGAGAGACATTGAAGGGTTCTGTAGTTCTTCTTGCGATTCAGGTCGGTGTTTATAGCGTGCATATGGAAATTCAATATGTAACAAAAACAGAAAGCCACATTCAGCTGATACTCGTCACATCGTCCCGTCTCACTAGAAACATCTCATGGTTGAGGAGAAAGGGGGTCGAGAAAAATGAAACGTTAAGATTTATCATAATGGGTATCTCATTGAAGTACATGATCCACAATTAAATCTACACATCCAATAGAAAGTAAAACTAATTCAATAGTGTACTTGGCCCTTGCCAGTTTTCAAGTTTTCAAGTATTTAGTAGTCAAAACTAAAAAAGCTTATATGTTATTGTTTAATAGGTGTGAAAGTCCCATACGTAATTTGTGAGGACCGTTATGGCAACAAAGTTGACAATTCGTTTTGTGATCCATCACGTCGTCCATTACCCACCAAACAAGTATGTAATGGTGTACCATGTAAACCCAGGTACGTAGCCATCCTCTTTTCCCCCCTAACAACAAAAATAGAAGTAAAAGGCTTAAGTGATAATGTGTGAATTTATTTGGGCATTATATCTTTCTTCAAGTACTTTAGAGATCAAATGGTGATCTAATGACTACTCCTCGGAGTCGGGGATATTCCCAATATCATAATTACCTGTGTTATGACTAACATATACCTGTGACAAATCATTTTCTAATGTTTTCTTTGTATAAATATATAAATAAATTTAAAAAAAATCTTTTCTGCAGGTGGGAAACTGGAGCATGGGGACCCTGTTCTGCGACGTGTGACAAAGGTCTGCAAAACCGTCCAGTTCATTGTTGGTTGATCATAGCACCAGGTATGCGCAGTTCCCTGCATGACGTCATGTGTGATTCCGCAGAGAAACCCTCTACTGAACGCCAATGCCAGGTCCTGCCTTGCACCCCTACTTGGTTCATATCCGAGTGGAGTGAGGTGAGTGTTGGTTATTTAGGCATAGAAAACTTGGAGACGATAAGTAATAGATTGAGTTAATAGCTGACCTACTTCTTTTGCTACAACAGCACATTTGCAACATATATTATCTCTCAATACTACACATCGATGTGATGTTTTGATTAGCATTCGCATGTTCCTTCAATATTTCCAGTGTTCAACAGATTGTGGCCCCGGATACAAGAGACGCACGGTGTGGTGTTCAGGAGAGATTTGCACTGGGAAACGGCCCAAGGCGCATGGACATTGTCTTGGGAAGAAGTGTGAGGGGGTTCAATGGTCACCAGGCCCATGGGAAAAGGTTTTTAATTTTTTTTACCATATCGTATTGTATCCCATTTGGTTTTATCCCCCTGTATATACTTCATACAGTTGTATAATTCGCCTGTATGACAATACTATGAATCCAAAAGCCGCACTCATTCATCGTATACAGAAACAACTTAATCTTCTCTAAACAATCTTTCAATATCGTAAACTCGTGTAATTTTTATTATTTCGGAAAAGTCGACCATCAACGTTTGTTTTCCAGTGTGATGGGAAATGTGGAAAGGGATTTAGACACAGAGGACTACATTGTACCACAATTGGGGGCAGACTGCTGAATGAAAGAAGGTGTCCAAGTAATGAGAAACCATTGACAATCGAGGCGTGTTCCACGACGTCTGCTTCATGTCCAGATGCATTATGGGTACCACAGGAATGGGGTGCGGTAAGTATGAGCGGCAATTGATAAATATTCAATGTTTTCAGAATTTAAACAATAAATTAATATATTGTATCTTCGATAAAACCTCTTTGCAGCTGTATATTGGGTCAGAAAGCAGGGAAATTATAACTAAATAAATCACTGATTTTTTGATATGTGTCTTTTGATTCTAGTGTTCTGTCTCATGTGGCGATGGTGTTACAACCAGGAAAGTGATATGCAGCAGAGTTGCAAACGATACATTCGAAGTCCTTGACAAAGAAGAGTGCAATATTGTGGACAGACCTTCAAACATTGCACGATGTCGCCAGCAGCCATGCGCACCAGGATGGGCAACGACATCTTTTGATGACGTAAGAATTTAAAACATAATATGTACACATAGTAATACATTACTCGTATTAAAATTGTAATTGTAAGAGATCCGCCCAAATGGTAGACTTTTAGTTTATATATTTCATTTGACACAATGTTATGTTCAAAAACTGAAAAAGACGATCTTGTACTGAAGTACTACTTTTATTCCACTAGTGTCCAAAGGATTGCGGATCAGAGGTTAAATACGCAATGCGTTACGCAGTGTGCTTACAAAATGACGTCATATCCACGAGATGCAAGCCCAATACCCAACCACGTATCTACGAGAAATGCCCCGTTAACAAATGCAAAGAGGGTAGGGAATTATTAGAACGTATCTGTAGTTCATCACAAATATTTGAAAAATGAAACAAAAGTGAAATTTATTTAATACAAGAAGCCAAACAATATGCCAGAACTATGCATTGTAACAAAATTCAACACAAAGCAAAGCAACCATAGTATCGTACATGTAACGTAACAGAACGAATTGATTGAAACGATTGAAACGCTCTTTACAGTGTATACGCATCGTGAGATATCACGGCTTTCTCTCAGTGTCCTTCTTGTGCATAGCAGAGATGGTCTGAGTATCAGAATGGTGTATACGGGGCTTAATGTAATGTTATATTTGATAATTTCAGTATGTGAGGACCTTCCAGGAAATAAGTGCAAATTGGTATCTGAACTAAACCTCTGTGCCGTATATGGGAAGAAATGCTGCAAATCCTGCTCAAGATCCTTGAAAAGGCTCCAATAAGTTAAACATATACTTTGGATTGGCCCAGTACATTGGTTCCGCTACGATCTTTGCCTGTCTTCAATGGATTGAGAAGGGAAGACAAAGTAAAATAGTGTATACGAAATAATATCACTATAGGGATGATGGTCCCCTGTCTATATGGTCCATACTTGCCGCAATTGAGTATAAACTAATGAAGGAAGGACTTAGATGTCACTTTATCAATCAACGGAGAAGGGGGGGGGGCTATATTTGACCAAATTACTTTAACACTGGTGATCTCTGCAACATTATATATATTATTTATACTTGCATTTAAATACGTGACATAATGTTTTGTAAAAAAAATGTTATTTGTATTTAGATATATCTCACAATGTAACAGTACGCGACTTTACTAACATGTGACGTTTTCACGTCCGATATATGACAACATAACGATAGACGCATACACAATAAGGGGGTTTAAGCTAGGACACTTTTGAGACTTTGTAGCCTACTCAAACAGGTAGAATCATGGTTCTCCTTGGATAAGATTCCCCTGCCTGACTTAATATAAAGGTATGAGAGAACAATATAATTGTAATAAGGTCACTGGAGAAAAAATCGAGAGGGAGAAGGGCCCAGACAGTAATGCAAGGGCGTCATACCATTACGTTCACGTTCTCTTGGAAAAAATAGCGTATCTTCCTTAATATTGTTGTATAACATCTATCGCTTATACAAAAATACAGTACTCGACAAAGCTAACCTGACAGGTCGGTTTGACATGCTATGATATATAAAAAATATAGTCATGCATTTAACGAAATCTGTGATATTTATGAAAATGACCAGCTATACTATATTGTGCGTCTTATTTATTATAAATATATGTGATTCTTTAGATGTATACGCCCCATCCATGCCATCATAAGTGTAGAATTTTCGTGATCATGCCATAATTTGGACCTTACTACACATACGAATGTCAAATCCCATCAAAACTATTCCAACCTAAGTTGAAATTGTTGACTTGACTTTCATTTGAAAGATCCTAATGCCCGAGTCGCTTTTGCCCCGATTCATCGGCCTGCGTATTTTCAAAATTGTAATTCCGTTTTGAACAAAACACCCAAATCGGCTGGGCGCCGACCGATGAATCGGAATTGATGTGACTCAAGCATAACGCCAACGAAATACTATGGGTTCACTGCAAAGCCTTAGATAATTTTGTATCCATTAAAGAATCGATTTCAAACTTATGTAGGGGAGTGTAGTCTATCAAACAACTAATAGAATTAACAAAAAACAATATTTTGACTAATAAACTACTAATAAACTTACATGTATGACTGATGATAAATGAGTTTTTGCAATCTGCGAAATTTATCTTTTATTGTCTAAAATTGAGTTAACACAACTAAAAAGACTTGTACATGGACAGATGCTATTTGTCATTGAGAATTCGTGTTGAACATCATATATGTACATGCACATATGCTAGAATGTATATATTGTTACTATAGAATAAATACTTGTACACTATCCCAAAGTATACTTGGTTTGGTTTGTAATTGCCTTTACACCCAACATAACTATGCGGATATCAGAAAACAAACTGATAACGTATCACTGTTCAAATGACAATGGATTATGAAGTCCAGTGATGTAGTTGTACTATTAAAGTCCTAGAGGGGCGGATCATTGACTGACCCTCAGACAATCTGACCCCAGATTGATACACTTTTTATGGAGAATCAAAAAAGTAAATCCTCCCGCAATAATTGTGTGGTAATTTATATTTATATTTCTGCATATACTTTTGTATGGTTTTCACACCACATACCGTTTTGTTATAAATAGGGGTCTATGTCAAGTCCGTGTTCTTCCCACCTTGGTCAAGCCCGAATATTAATTAATAAGTGGGTAGATAACTATACGACATTGACCAAATGTAATTAATTATATTGACCATTGACAGCTAGGGTTCAGAAATTTGCCGGAGAATAAGGATTGAATATACATTTCTAGGATCTAGTTTGGTAAGTTTGGTATTTAAAAAAATAGTTTAATATATACAAGAGGGGATGGAGGTTGTATCGTTTCCTTGAAGGCTAGATTATTGTTTGGTGAAATAGTATTGTTCACTTTTCTAGAGCTGACAAGTAAAAGTATATCCCGAAATTGTTAACCGAGACCATTGTGTGGAGGAATATCATTTTAAAAATTAAACAATCCAAAAAATAAATTAATTTTGTTGACAGTCCTTGACCAATTAGGATCGAGTATTTCAAAACGTACTAAGACGTACTATTAATGTATAAACTGAAAATAACTTGGTTTTCTATACTATCTTGGAATTTAATCAAATATTAACTTTATTTCCTGGTTATAATTAGTGCATTTTTAGGAAACTTAGATACTATACGGGAAACAGGAAAGTAATGTATCTGAGATCACCATGATGAAACACAGTTAAGTGATCGTAACAGTAGCCTAGTGATGGATCCTGTTTTAATCCAAAATTAGAAAACCATATAGCAAATTCTCAAATTATACAGTTTTAATGTTATAAGATCCCTACTGTAACTCAATAATACAAAGCCTGTTAATTTCGTAATTTCTTTACATGACTGGAACTCTGGATGGTATGACTACATCATGATGTGTATGACCAGTTCTGTGTGGACACCACAAGTGCTACATGTATATCTGGAAAAAACACAAATCACAAGATTATGACAGTCTTATGACACATGGCATACGTTATTTTTTGAGTTGGAATCAATATTTACCTAAACGAAAAGCTGCCAAGTCAAGTTGAAACAGGAACATGGAGTGTTGGAATAAAAAACGCATATTGTTAGAGCGATAGGTGTCATTCTCTCATTTGTTTAAATATATTACTCATGTTGTTTTGGTCAAACCCGTGCTCTTCACTCCTCTTTTTCGTCATCGTTGAGCCATCTTTTCTGAGTATAGACATTTAATACTTCAGCTTTTGTCCCAAAAGTACTCCAGGTCTCAACCACGCCATATCACAATTGAAGATGAGTAGCGTAAAGAAATTCAGAGATGAGATGCTCACTGCCCATAACCTGTACAGGAAAAAGCACCATTCTCCATCAATGAAGCTGAATGATGATCTCTGTAAACATGCACAGAAATATGCTGATTATTTGGGCAAACAGAACAAATTTGAACACAGTTCAGATGCATTCAAAGGACAACCAGTTGGGGAGAACCTGGCGATGAAATGGTCTTCTGGGAACGAAGAATATTCAGGTAGTTCATTAGTTTATGTATTCATATCTGTAGGTTTAGTCAGACACATTTGGGAGAATTTGAACGCAAACGTGAAAATTTTACCCCATGAATATCGTCCCCGTCTCGATTTTGACTTGAACAATTTCCCAAGATAAGACACAAACATACAAAGTGTCC
Source organism: Owenia fusiformis (assembly GCA_903813345.2). Taxonomy (NCBI): domain Eukaryota; kingdom Metazoa; phylum Annelida; class Polychaeta; order Sabellida; family Oweniidae; genus Owenia; species Owenia fusiformis. The sequence continues at coordinate 8,768,572 of CAIIXF020000006.1, forward strand.
TTGTGGCATACCATTTCCAAAATTGGTTCTTGAAAATATAGTCAAGTAAGGCATATCACGTAAGGTGAAGAGCGATGAATAGCATATCCTATGCCTTCCTATTGAATGACCAATATATTTTTATTATTTTCTAGGTATTGATGCAACTGATCAGTGGTATAGTGAAATCTCAAAATATGACTTCAAAACAACCCAGAGGCCACCACAAGGAACAGGTAAATTTACTAAATACTGCAGTAACAAGTCATGTTTTAGAGGTTTAAAAACTGAAACTACTTCACCTATAGTAAAATTGTTAGGAACGTCGCTTTCATTTAGTTTCTGTTCCGAGCTTAACTTTATTCTTGAATTCGTTTTCAACATCAAAATACTTTTCAGTAGATGGGTCAAGTCTTCAACATCCTTTTTTTAGGTCATTTCACTCAAGTTGTGTGGAGGTCATCCGTCGAACTCGGAGTTGGAAGAGCCAGAACAAAGGATGGTAAATGGATAGCTGTTGCTAACTACGCACCAGCTGGTAACTATATTGGACAATTTGCTGAAAATGTTCTTCCGCTAGACGGCTCTGCTCCACCTTATGTGCCAAAATCATCATCCGGGTCTTCGTCCGGAAGGCCGTCTGCAAACGGGAATGGTAAGTTTTTACTTGCTTGAATAAACGCATTTGCATATGTCCAATTTAGTGATGATGAATATATGGGAACAACGAGCAGCTTTTACCATAACCAAGAAGCTTATGATAGAAGCATTTTTGAATATTGATGGGTGGTTATCACTGCAATATTTCAACATTGGTTCAAGTTGGGCGGTTGTAGGTGTAAGGCGTACATGTATTCTGCGGTTGTGGGAGTAGTGTCCGCAACATGTGTTGTATTGTCAAGATTTATTTTAACACACTTCACGTACACAATCAGTGTTGACCTAGTCAAGGGTTATGTTCTAGGAGGGACAGATATTTGTTGTATATTGAGGGTTAAACCTATAATTTGCCAAAGATCATATGATTCATATCTCTAAGTGCCTTCATTTATGTATTGGAGATAGGATAAGTAAATAATATCGAGAGGAGACAATATTTAAGATGAGGAATGGCGTTCTATACATCGTGATAACAAGTACAGTCGATCTATTGACATTGATGTTTCTATATGAGTATGGTGGTCCCAAATGGTCACGTTTGTCATTAACAATTCGTTTACAATTTATGGCATGATGGTACTTGCAAATCTCCTTGGTTCCAGCTAGTTCTGCCCAGTCACTTTTTTACAATCAAAATGTACTACACTTACTAGTCTTCTACAGAACATTATTTTGTTGAGGAATCTCTATATTGTTTTTATTTTCAAAGACAAAACAATATATGAGTATGTCATGATGCATTGCGTTGGTGGAACTGACACATTTCTATTCGCCAATGAAGTCGAATCTAACTTGAACTGATTCATTCAAGATGAGATTATGCTTATATTTTCTTGAATCTATATATTGATTAAAATGTTTTTTTCTTGAAATAAATGCTCCATTGATCCTTAATAATATAGCTTCAACTTTGAATGACTAATTGATTGCTAATGTGGCATTCAATTCATTAAAAAAAAGAAGGCCAAATACTCCAGCTGATGCCCACTTATTAAACAATAGCAATAATCAAATGTCAGCTCAATTAATTTGGAGGTCAGGCGCCCATTGATTAAACGTCATGTCAGTCAAATTTGAAATGCGAAAGAAAGATTGAATACAAAAATACTAAAACAAATTCTTGTGTTAAATTGTATAGAAACATACTAAACATTAGGAGTTCTCGTTCGAGTACGGGGATTCTTAAATAGATGGGAATGTGTCCGCCGGATTTGACTACTATGAATGTTTTAGTCCAGGGTTGTATGACACCATGCTTATTCCACTCATTTTCTCTCTGATATTTGAAAACAGCACATTCTCTAGCACTTCTATGCTATTAGAGCGTCAAGTACAGTGCAGATCTTTCAAATGCATTTCCTTTTACAATAAAACACTCATTTCACTCATAGGTGTCACGACAAATCATAGCCCTATACAATTCATGTTATTGATTTCTTTGAGATCCAATTGGATCACCACACACATAGGAATCTATATATATTTGAAGACCATCTACTTAGTATTGATTTAATAAGATAGGATTTGGATATCAAGTTGAAGGTAAGTAAGTCAAGACGAGTGGAGGAATAATGGAACATAATGAGTTTTTGGACTTCTAAAATAACATTTTTTCATTTCTGTTATCTGTTAGACACCATTTTTTTTATAATGATTTGTTTCTCAAGCTGGCTTGACACTTGACAATAAAGTGAGTTGCACCGGTCATCTATTTCGTTATGCGATGCATTTCTGTACCATGAACGATTGCAGTATATTAGAACTATATAGTGGAACGTAATAATGTTATTCCTGCATTCGTGCCAGATGTCAGTTTTCATATAAATGTAATAACATGTATTAGTATATGGCACCAGTATGCCGCTATTTTATTCATATTTCTTATCATGTAATATTAATTTACTGTACCTTTGAGATATATTTTCCGATCAAAAATCACAAGAGGCTACTTTACGAAAACTAATTCACACAAGACCCGATTAACCATAGCATCTGATACACCATGGCTAACAATGGCAAAGCTGCTCTCTGCATCAACACTGCAACCATAGATTATATCACCATTTATAAGAAATAAATTTCACTCATATTATTACATTGCAAAATACAAGGGTTGTGCACATACAAATGTAATCTATTATTACTCTACAGAGATGGTTTGTAGATCAATATTCAGACCAATTTGACTGCAACAGTTCTCGACTAGTGCAGCAATGGTCATTTATTGTATTGATTGGAGCTGACCTTTGTATTAGAGGGTCGACCTATTTTCACTTCATTATGAATTAATATGAGTCTTGTAATGTTGTCTTGCCTAGTTCTTGAAATGATACAAAATCTGGCCAGTCCATTTTCGCAATGTTTATGTTCGCTCAATCTACCATTTTGTGTTAAAGGTAGAGAGAAATTGAACTAGTATAAAGATTAATTTAATGAAAGTATTTACTTTAAACTGGTTTCAATTAATTTGTTTCATTTGGAAATAGACGTTTTATAAAATGTCACAATTTTGTATTCTGATACATAATTGAGGGCTAGAATTTAGGAATTGGCCTTGATTTACTTTGTTGACTTTTATTTGGATTCGAAAATAATATGTTTACATAATCGAATTAATAGTTTGGACATATATGTTCTACCAAGAGCATGTTACGTCGAGGATATTGTTGAATGTATGTCAAGTGGTCTTTTGATAAGGCAGTGAAATTGATTAAATTATATTGTATTATGTATAACAAGCATCTAATCTCAATTTTTATCGTTTAATATTGCTTTATTGTAAGCGAATTGGAGCAAAGTATAGAATACAGTCAAAAAAAGAATTGGGCCTGTCACTAACCATGAACAATCAGGGTGTGTTTTGGACATCATTTAGTTACCATAGCAACCAGGTTGCATCAGTTACAAATTAAATGATCAACTTAGAATAACGCACGCTAGCTTTATAATGCAAAAGGAAACAAACGTTAAGTTCAATAATTGCATCAAACATTATTCACATTTACGAATGCATATTGAAGCACATGTATCATTGGTAACAGATAATTATTAATACATTGCAGCAACAGTTGTTCATAATGTAACCGATATAAATGAAAAGTTCGATTCAACAACAATAGAGAAACTCGAAGTACATAATTCTATGTTATATAATAAAAATCCTGTTTCACCGATCACTTAATGGTGTAGAATTTATTGGCTAGCACTAATACCATAACAGATCATTACAATAGTTCAACTAAAGTGAAAGGAATATTGTTCAGTAGTAGTGCGTCCGCGTACACTGCGTTCAAGCTATTGCCATTAATTCTCGGTAAACTCAGCTATGAATTCACATATAGGTAGATGTTAATTATATGTGTTCCAGACCCAAGCATGTCAGGCACTACTACGAAGAATACTCAGGTTAAAATAGAAGGGGGACCTGGAGGCTATAAGAAGATCATAACTGAGACGGTCACCAAGCCCACTGGTGAGAAGTCCGTTACAACACGTACAATCACAGCTGCCACGAGGGAGGAGCTCGATAAAATCGATGTAAGTGTTTTATATGTCTCTGGACTATGTAAGATGACTAATATGAAGGACACACGAGGGATGTTCCAGCAAAACAAGAAGGAGTAAACATCCAAAATGTTTAAATATAACATGATTGCCCAAATCTTGACTCGTGCCTCTGAAGTACATTTTATATATAGTTTTACTTTCTTGATATAATATTACCTGACAAGTACTACCTCCTTAATTAAGGAGAGTCAAGCATAACATTAACATAAACTCCGATGACTAACATTTTTATTGCAATGCTGATTTGATTTTAATCAATGATCAAAGAGAGTGTAATTCTATGAACGATCAAATTATAAAGTACAGGGAAGGTTATTGCGTGCATATATCAATGTTTACTTTGGTCATTTTCCGTTTCGACACAACTACGAGTAGTTTCTATGCTGTCATAAAATGTTTTATACATGGTTTATTATCATTTTTTGTAACCCATACTTGGTAATTGATTTTCCACCAACCCTCAAATTCATAAAAGTTCAAGTATCTTACTTTTTATCTTTACTCCGGCGATATGTCACCAATAAAGTTATTTAAACATACCTTTATCTGTTTCTCGATGTACCTGTGTACTTTAATGCAACATGCCACTGACTGTAGGCAATAATCCTCATCCAGACCCCAAATCCACAGAACATTTACAACTGATTCACAAATTGATCTAAACGTATTCGAATACATAACAAGGAGTGGATTTGTAACACAGAAATGATTGCATTATTACAGGACAACTTACCAGCAGCCATGGGAGGGGTATCCCTAAATTCCACCGCCCCACCAGCAAAGAAACCACAAAGCATGAAGGATTTTATCGACGATGTCGTAAAATCACACAATAGCTATAGAAAGAAGCATGGAGTTTCGTCACTCAAGCACAACAAGTCAATGAGTGAGCATGCGCAGAACTGGGCTGAGCATTTGATAGCATCAGATACATTCCAGCACAACCAAGGAACATTTAAAGGCGAAAAACTAGGAGAGAATATCGGAAATAAATGGTCGTCATACGGCGCAGATTACACAGGTAAATGATGTCTGAGATTTGATCGTGCTTATAGAAACAGAAAAATACAAGGCTGAGCTTGTACATTTTCACGCATCTTGAACCGTCAGTGTATTGTGATTAACATATATATTTCTGTCTAAAACATACGTTTGTCATGTAATGACTTGCCTCACTGGGAGGGTCTTTAAAATGTACTTTACTTGTAAGGTCAACGCACTATCTCTATTATTTGCTTTGCAGTGTTTTTATGATATGGTCTTGAAATGTTCACTTTCAACATATTATCTAAGAACCAAAGACAAAGAATTAAATTCGCTTTACTTACTTCACATTATTGTAAGCACATGTGACAAAAGGGAAAGGAGCAAAGAGCACAACAAAACAACAAGAACGAGAAACAATTAAGAGCACAACTAATGACAAGGAAACAAGCCCAAACAACCCAATCTAAAATACACCGAAAAAACACAATTTTTAACACCCCCTCCCCAAATGTTCATCAATCAGAGTCACAATCCAAAAATGCTATATCTTATTCTTACTATTTGCAGGCGAGGAGGTGACCAAACAATGGTATGACGAGGAGCCAAAGTTTACATATGGTGCCGAACCTTCTGTCCTCAGTGCAGGACACTTTTCACAGGTACACTAGCAGTATGATGCATTTAGTGTACATTGTACAATGCCATAGTATCATGTAATGTGAAAAGAGTGATTCATATTGTTTAGTTACTGAGTACTGAGTATGACACTGAGTATGTATGAAACAGCTACCTCTTCAGTTACAAATTATATCATAGTACGAAAATCTTGCATATAGCTGGACATTAAATTCATCATTCTTTTTCAATCAAGTTTTTATGTTGTTTAAATCTTTTGTTTTCAGGTGATATGGAAGGGAAGCAAGGAGATCGGAGTTGGTAAAGCAAAGTCGGACAGTGGCAAAGTTATTGTCGTTTGTAATTATAAACCTGCTGGCAATATGGCTGGTTCATTTAGCGCTAATTGTCCACCCCCAAAGAAATAGATACCAGTATTATAAAAGTGCAGTGTGCATTAGCCTGCTTTAATAGTAAGAGAGACATGAACAAGTTCACCTCGCATTTAAGGTAAAAATACGTGACAATATGCAGATATATCGGGCAATACAGCGCCCCCTGTTCACGTAAACAGTACATGGCACGCAACGTGTAAAGGAGGATATATAAAATAATGTACATTGATAGATGGCGTAATAGGCGTCGCTCCCAGCTGCGCAGTGGAGTTTTTCCTGCATTCCTTAGTTTCTAAATAAGACTTTTAAATTGATCTCTGCGCTTCCATATCATGAAACGTCTCCACTTGCAACATCAGTCAGATCAGTTCATCAACAGAACATGTATTGATTATAATCTGTATCTGTTTTATTTCATTCACAATATATGTAACATGTATTACATCTTTTTACATCATGGTCAATTTGGCAAACATATTGTCTTACGTAAACAACATCATTTTTCACATTTATATCTAGCTACGGGATTATATAATATTGTGGCGACAACTTTGTTCAGAATGCATTCTACAGATATATTAATATCAAGATAAATTTTATTAATTATTATACAAAAATTTGTAATTTTTTCAAATTAATCTTTTTGTGTGTCAATTTCAATGTTTGTCTTTTTAAATCATATGTCTTAGTTCAATACTTTTAAAAGGATTTGTATGAAATAAATAACAACGTAATTTTTCTATGTTGGTATGTCGGATGTTTTATATAATGCAATGTTGAATATATAATACTGCTGTTAGTAGTAATGGTACTTCATCATTGCAATATATCAAATATATGGTACTGTTCGAACCATTATAAACACTGTTAATTACTACTATATACATAAATATAATACAAAATATGTCAATAAATAATGAGTTCATCTCGAGTGCAATTGAAATAATTTTGTTAAGTTGCAAACCTATTTAGTCTAATTAAGCTTTGTGGGGATTATGTTATCCTTTGTCTGTTATTTGAAAATGGGGTCCGAAAATTAGTCAATAACTAGCTTGCGTGTTTGTGTTTCCCGCAAATTACTACTACCCCTGCGCATTTTGACTTATATACGATTTACTCTTCCTAGAGCTGCATTTATTCATAAATATTACGTTACATTTACACCTTTTTACATACAATATGTACAGATTGTATACGCTGACAATATTTACAAGTTGTGTGAAGCGGTGGTTTGAATGTGTGGCATTTGCTACAAGTCGATGAGAATCTAAGGTAAGGTCATTTTGAGATGCAAAATAGCCTACAGGTGATCAGAATTCAGGAAAGATTGAAAGCATTAATGTCATTTACAAGTGACATCTATTATTCAATCATCATGTAATTTTGGCGTCCCTTTCTTCATCGTGTTATCAAGTTTGATCATTCGACATCTTTCAACTCATCTTTCATCAAAAATGAAAACCAAAAATGACACAAATCGTTAGTAATAATGGCATAGATATAAAGCATTTAAAACAAAGACAACATATTAATCTACGATTTCGATTTACTTGTAGATAGTATGAAAATATGAACATAGTAAACATAGTACTATCATATTATGTACACGTTGTTAGATATAATGAATTCAAATATGTACAACTATCTATTTGTTATATTATATTAAATATTCAGTTTTTGTATGTCAAATGCTGGTCAAAGACCAATTTACACTACCTATCAACATTAACCTCGCAAAGTTTAAGTCTAACACATGGATTTGGTTATTTTCAACACTGTACACCGTCATTTTGTTATAACGACGTCAACTGGTCTGCTTGCCACAGTGTAAGGTTTGCAGTGATGGGCACTGTACTGTTTAATGACCATGTACCAAGTTCTTCATTCATTATGGCACCGTCAGAAAATATAGCTCTGCATCGTGTACCATGTACAATTTACCATATAACTGGTACCATGTACCTTGCCAGTGTTTCTTTCGCTGCACGTTATGTGTATGATGGTTCATATCATGAGGTATCCTATCTGTTGTATATGAAAATCATTACTACGTGATTGTTGATAATGTGTTTTACATAGATGCATTGTATGTCTATTGTACGTTATGCTAATACTCATATTTTGATTTCTCAAAGTTCAAGGTCAAGTTGGTCAGGTTCATTTATATCAGTATTATCCGGACAAAGAAGATTCTTAAATTACTGCACAATTTGAAGATGTATATTTTACCTATACGTCTTCAACCATACCCTAATAATTTCACCTACCATCAAAAAACTGTGACGTTTCTTTCTGGGTACGAGAATGTACATCGTGTTAAAATATCCCATGGTATATATTGCTGTTTCCCGACACGGGGCTAAACTATCTTACCCTATGGCATCTTCTGAGTCATCAATGTCTTCAGATAGTTCATGAGATTCTTTCTTTGCCTTAACATTGGGCTTTCTATATCACTGTTGCCATAGGACAATGGTTTGATCTTTTCCCATATAGTGTGTCCTTGTGTGTCTATTGTGGTTGACCAACAAGTGTGTTTCGATGATAATATTATTGAGTATATCCTTGTTGTTATGGTGATTACGGATAGACCATGACCTCACATAGAACGGCACTGAATAACCGGCTCCATCTATTGGGTGCCCCCCATGCCTCAATATACACATAGCGTCCCTTCATGCGTTTCGAGCACTCAATGTGCAGCGATGGTTGAAACAAAGCATTGTTCAGTCTTGAAATAAATCCACACATGTTGGATGGGTTATCTACTCTGTCTTTACCAGCTTTATTATCTACGTAAGCCACTATTTTATCCAAATTGTACATGTATTCTCTGTAGTTCTTTTGTGCCTCTGAAAAGTACATAAATAAGATGAAATAAGTGGAAACAGCCAACTTGATCCAGAACTGTCAATACACAATACACATGCAACCAAGGGATTCCAAACATTTATTAACTATTGGTCCAAAAGACGAATGTCTATATCCAGCTAACAGTGTTACAATAGATATCATCTATGACAAGTAGATACACACACAACACAAAATCTAGAAGAAAAGGGTCCAACAAATGAATACTATACTTCACATTCAGATATGACGAGACATGTGCATTTAACGTATACTAATCAACAAGGAAGTGTAGATATGTTGCATTGTAAAAAACATTTCTTGCAGAGTCCCATTAAGGTAGACCAAGGGCCATGGAGTTTAAAATTGTTTGCGCATGAATGCCCACTCCTCGAGATTAGAGCAACCGACTCCAGTCACTTTCCGAACAAAATTCTCTGCGTTAAAAGGATGCGTAAGGCTAGGTATTCTTTGTACTGTGGGTGTAAATATGACATGAGACACAATCTCTGTCTATCTTAAGGAGACTCGCAAGCGAATATTGCTTACAATGCCCATAAAGTGAGTGCTTTTTAGAGCAAGCTGGAAACATACCTTGGCCTTTACCTTGCCATGTTACAATCATTATGCCGGAGATGTCAGTTTTCTTGCCCAGATCAACCATCCATACAGGTTTCTCAACGTAGAAGTTATCCAGGATGGTACAGCTATGAAGGGAGGCCTCCGTCTCGCCATCTACGGCTCTTCCAGCGTGTCCATGCATCCAGTAATTCCGGTGTATGTTCCTCTTGGCGGGCATGCGTCGCTTGTTGTTGATCCATGATTCCTTGTTATATGCCATGTTCTCAACTGGAATTATTATAGTTCTATCATATCGTATCGTATCATGTCATGTAATATTATATCATATCATGCCGTGTCATATTATATCATAATTCATAGTGAGAGTTTTAATCATGCGGTAATGGTTGTATTTTTCATCAAACATGGCCGTGCGATATCACAATTATCACTTGGTTGGATAGGTAAGTACTAGTATTTGAAATTGTGATCGCTAAAATACTCGCATAAATGCTCACTGATCATATCATTTTCATCTACTTGTTTACTCACTTGCACACTCACTCAAATATCGATATTCACTCGTGGATAAAAATAGTATAAGAGTGAACCCTTTGATATAATATACAAGGAAACATTGAATTCCAAAATATGTTAAATAATATTATCAACTGGTTTAAAAATTGGAAAATAGTGCAAACATGTAGACGTTAATGAATACAGTCCAGTTAAAAACTAGACGGACAACGTAACACTATAATGTTCTATGATGAGTGTCAGAACATTATTGACGTATCGTTTGGATATACAGTTAATCAGTTCTACTTACTGCAAGGTGTATCCGTATTGACCTTCATAAAACCTTTGCCACACGAACCTACAAACAGATGTGCATGGTAAAATAAGTATGTACAGGGTGGTCCAAAAAAAAGTGAACCCCTGCAACAGGCTATATTTTTCTTAATACATGCATGAATTGGCTCATATTATCACATGTTGTAGAGAAAGGTCTAAAATTTTGGTTGATGCCATAATTTATTCTCAGTCTTAAATTTTGAAGAAATTACAAGCGTTTAACAAACATGCCTGGAAATAAGATTTTGTACAAAATTTTACAAATGTGATTCAAGGAAATTGTTGAAACACATTAGATGATCTTAAACAGCTTTCAGTTAGAGATACAAATTTAAAACCCTACCATATGACAAAAGGGACACTGTTCAAGCAGAAAACACATTTCACACTTTCATTGATCATTTTGAAGCATTTTTAACTGTTCAACAGTTTCAGGGGTATGTTACCTACACCAACAGTTAGAGGGGGCCTCTTATGGAAGGGAGTTGCCCCCTGTGACCAGGAATCTGATAACCCCTTTATCAAATATCTTTAAAAAATCAAAAGAAAATCCAATATCCAATGTTTTGAGCCATAAATCATTAGAATTGGTCCATGATTTATGAAGATATTGACATTTCAAGATCATATAGGGGTATGTTCATGATTTCACTGGAAAATGTTTTCGTCTGTGGAAGCTTAGCACATCTCTTTGGATCACAATAACTTTGCAACTAACAAATGTAGGATGCTAGTTTTAAGCCATAATGTGCAGAATTTAAAATTGAACAAAGTCAGAAAATATTTGTTCTTTTAGACTGCAGCTTAAAAAATTCTCAGGGGGAAAGGTGTTAAAGGGTTGAAGAATCGCGGATATTGAAAATCACAATTTGTCCATTTTCAGTAATGTTTGGTTAGGGCTTATAATTTCTGCAAATTTCAGGACTAAGAAAAATGTATGGCCCCAACATAAATTTTATACCTTCCTCTACAACATGTGAAAATAAAAAAGAATTCCTGCAAGTAATAAGGGAAATATGGCCAGTTGCAGGGGTTCACTTTTTTTTGGACCACCCTGTATTTAAATCAAAGACATATACAAGATGACAAAGTAAAATTGTTTTTTAGATCGCCAACTTTTTAAAAGTGATTAGATATGGTAAATAGACCCAGAAACAAGTTCACCAACTTGACGGGACTACTGTATATTCACGTTTTTATTTTTTGTTTGATATAGTATGTTCTACTGTATGTCTCACCCTCGTATTGACATCCAATGATACCAGCGCGCATTGATATGTGGCTGTTCCATTGCATCGGGTGGAAGCGGATGTAGCGAGCGGTAAACGGCTTGTTCAAGTAGTGCACACGTGCTGTGTCTTTATCTGCATTTCCGCCAAATTCCTACAATTTTAACATGCAGCATTTCAATGCAAGATCCCAAAGAACTTTTTATCTGGTGAATCCGTGCATTCATTGTTGATATTCATGCATTGTTTGGCATTTTTATACTGAATTAATTCAGTTTTGCACATGCAAGTTTGCAAAAGCATCATATCATCATGCGGGCATAACAGTCGGATGCACAGCCCCAGATGGAAATGGCGAATCTTCATTCATTTCAATGAGCCATATCCTAATTCGGCATGCTTTCCCGGGGCTGTCCATAAGACTTAGGAGTTCAGTTTCAGTTTTGCATCAACATACATATGCTTCAAGATAAATATTTTTAAGATACAAAGCAAACGTAGTTACTACTTTACATACTTTAGTATTGCAATATATCAGTTAGTAGTTGTCATACAGAAAGAAATAACAAACGTCTGGCGCAGGCACGTCATGTTGCAGATATACATCAGAGCATATTACTTCTTGTCAAGCCTTATATGTTAATTGTCACAGTGTCAAACGCAGTCAAAGATTTCAGAAAATAAGAATACAGAACAATCAAAACACTGAACATTGCAGCAAGTAGAACAAAGTGTATTTGTTTCGAACATTAACTAATTTGGGGATTTGATCGTTAATCCCATCTATTATGATTATCAAATGACCCCCATAGACGTACGTATTTATTGGCATGCAAAATTGTTTATGCCAAATGCATAATAATGTCTATAAAATTGATAAACGATGTAATCTTAAAATGTACAAAAACCACAACAAATCGTATTAACCAATAAAACCGTTCATGCCCAGTTCAATGTTCAGTGTTTTTGGATCCTTAATTAGTAGCCAGCCTCCTTACCAATCCCTCTGGAGTATTTTTATCAGGAAGAAGCACATATGCAGAGTTATTGTTGCCAGTCCAGTAATGATTCTGTAACCATAGAACATTGGTTTATACATAGTAAAGTACAGTGGCGTGATAGAGATGGCGTTCCCTCTAAAAATACCTCCCAAGACTTGATGCAAGACTTATGCTTTTTGTATACGATCACTGTCATAATATGTGATTTTGAATGGAGGAATAGAAGGTTAATTTCAAAAGGAACTGTATCTCTTTCACAATGCAAGCAATATACAAGTATTTTGAAGTTAGTCTAAGTATATTCTTAAAAGTACGCTTATCATTAAAGGCAGAAGTTTACTATATTCTTATACAAGTACATATAAAAGGAATATAAGCTCTTTTGATGCTATCATTTGTTCATATTTTGAAACCAGTAGCTTTAACGTCCTCACGTTCCTACAGAAAGTATCATGGTCGAATGATCATTGTAAGAATGATATGCATCATAATACAGAATAATGCACGCATCTATATTTATCTATAATAGTAAATACTTAAAACTATAAAGAGGTAAAATAGATGGCATTGGCAACAATCAAGCTATCTACAGTACAGTACATAACTAACCTGACACTGTGATGTCCGTGTGCAACATGGATGTGTCAAATCTTATTGCACATATTATCCAACTATCCGGTTAGTTTCAAACACGAATATACTGTAGTATTGAATATAAGCTTTACTAATAGCAATACATTTGAATATTCCTACCTTTGGGTTGAGTCTGTTGTCATCCTTGTAAAAGAACCAAACTCTGCTGTCGTTGCTATAGGAGAGACGGAACTTGGTGACCCAATGTTTCCTATTTGTGTCACCTCTTCCTTTCGTTGTGACTCCTGTTACAAGTGTTGGAGGTCCAACGTCAAACTGCAACCACTGGTTTTCTAAATAAAATTTTCATATGTAGGTCTTTGTATATATGACGTACCAGGATGCTTAAATACTAGCAAGCGATATAGTGTTTCTCAAAGTTAAATGCCTCAAATTAGTTTTTATATAAACTTTGTTTATACTGTAGATTTTAAAAAGTTTATAATGTTGTTAGGTTTTGCAATTACAATAAAACAAGAGAAAGATTTGTACGTGTGTTAGACATTAAGACAATGATGAACATACAAACAAACAGAGAACGATCACTAACAGTTGTAAACAGGTTAATATTAAAACAGACATTACTATATTCTAATATAGAATGGGTAATGATGAGAATGAGTTATGTAAACTAGGAAGCAGATCAAATCAAATCAAATCCAATCAAACAGTTTGTATGATCAGAAATTTATTAGTGTGCAAATTGTGAAGCTAAATTGTGAACTTCAAACCAAGACAGGTGAATACAACCCCCAATACATAAATATTAACTATGGCTTATCCGCTCTATTGATAGGCTAAAGAATAAGAATACTGACATATAAAGCACTGATTTGTTTTGAATTCTGAAGTGATAGTAAAACAGTGTTGAAACAGAGCTCGTCCCATAATCCCATTTAATCTTTTCAATTTTGTCATATGCTAAACGGTGACCGATGTTTCACCTATCTGTATTGACATTTTTGTAATTTTATTTACTGTATCTTGATGATTTCTTTACTTCGTGACAAATAATGCATTGATATTGGTCAGGTGCGACAGGTGTTTAGGAGGGTCCCTAAATACCAGGCAGGGGCTGTAAACTAATATATATTCAGAAGGTTACCCGGATTACTCGGAATTTATTACAAATGGTAAAGATATTTGATCAATGTGCTTTGAAGGATTTTCTACTTCTTTGAAATAGATGAAATAAAGGAAATGAAGTCAAATAAACACACATAAAGTTGATTCTTTATTGACTTGGCTAATTAAGTCGTTGAAATATATGCCTACCAGTGGTTGTAAATTGCATCCCGTGTCGAAATATCGTAGATCTCGCTTGAAATGAACGAGATCTCGCTACAATATGACAGAAGAACATATCTAATCAGATTTAGAAGTAAAAGACGTGCAGGTAATTATATTATCACATGCCAACGTAGCTCATCCCAAGGCAATGGCTAGCAAAGGGCTTATACTGGTAAAGCGTGGTATACCACAGATGGGGATACAAAAGGGAAGGTTACCAGGGAGACCCATTTACAGTTCCTTCACCCAGCAATGGGACCAAAATTACCCGGTGGTATAGCCATTACTAGGGACCCAATTCTGAACCATATCATGCATTTTCTGAAAAGGACTAGTGTCCACACTCCATAGTACAGATATAAAGTGCGATTCTTAATTCCTCTAGAATAGCCTTACTTAAGGATAGAAACACAAAGTTAGAGATATACCTAACTCTAACCACAAAAGTCTAACGTATAGAAGTATATTAGTGTGTTAATGGAAGTCCACTTATTATCTAACAGCATTTTCATCACTTACCATTTGCTGCCAACGTGCAAAAGCAAGCATATATGCATTAGAATAATATGTTAAAATATATTCCGAGCAACCGAAAACTATCATGCATCTAAATATATAATACTTGAATTTCTAAGACATACATAAACGTTTGTGTATCAATATCATTGATTTACATTTCAAAATGTGCATAGATATCATTCTAGGTCTAGTGTATGTGCATATCTAGTAGACTACCTCTAACGTAATCAAGACAAGCATTTACTAGCAAAAGTATCTTTAAAGATAATTAACAATACTAAAGTGTGGGAGTTTCAAATATTGTGAGAAATGTTTGCAAATTGAGTATTTGAGACTAAACTGTTCAGAAATCTGAATTGAGATCAACATGCTACAAAAGCAGTTATATGTGCAATTGTGAGGTATAATTTGAATTTGCATGAACTTACCATTATTATGCTTTGCACACCATGCTTTGCTGCTCATAATATAGCCGTCCTCTGGCTGACAGGAGCTCCCTTTCTTGAAGGACCAACTACTGGATGCGGATATTTTGGCATAAGGGGGCAACGCGATCTCTTCTTTACACACTACAAGGCATAATGTAGAATAGTGTGACATGTTGGAATATGACTTTAGAACCATATTCCCTCTAAAACAATTTAAAGTCAAGCAATTGGCCGACACATCTGTTTGTTGATTTATAATCAAAAGACAAGATAGACGAGGAAATTTGTGACATTTGTGATTTTATAATACCTTTATAAAGAAAACGAGCGCCACTGAATATGAACAACGACTATCCAAATATATCATAGAAATATGCCAGTCTCTTCTATGCTCTATCAAATCAAAACATCATTATTTGAGATCATGGAATATCTTTATTTTCATTATTTAACAATTGAGCCTAAAGGCGACGTACCATCCCATTCACCATTGAATCTAATTAATCAATCGATTCTATACTTCAAATTATGCCAATGGGTTTAGAGACAATTTCAAGGTGAGTACGTCAAGGATGGTCTTTGAGCGTGTGGTTATCATTTTGTTTTTAATATCTGGAAAACATTTGGTGTTCACCCTTTTGCCCTATCGGGACAGTTTTTGATTAATTACGGTTGCTAGATTGAATCTTTGATAGTTGTATCTTTGGGCATATAAGGGAACAATATTTACTGATGTTAGCCACCATTAAATATGAAATTATAGCTTGTTTATAGGTGGTCTTTCTTTCACAAAATTGTCACATTACTATGAGATATTCAGCTTTGGCCAAGTAGTTCTAAATACATTCGCAGATATGGAACTAATAACCACACAAACCTGTGTCATATTTTATTTAGTATATGGTCAGAATATCAGCATGATATGACCAGTATGTATATACATAGTTTAATTCAATTTGATTGGTATATGATGCATATGATGATATATTTTGTCTATTTGTGTGGGGTATTTTTGATTTGGCGATGTAACAATCTATCTTGCAATATATGGGAAACGGTTTTTGCCCTTGGAGACATTTGATCCTTCAGTTGCATTTCAACAAATAATTTTATGAGGAGGGAGGGATGTTTAAATACACTATTTAATATATTTAACTGATTTGAATTTCCCTGTTAATGACATTAAAATAGTGGTACTAGTGATCTTTGCTACTTCAAATATTGTTCCATTGTGCGTTTTGATTAAATCTATAGATTTTAATGCAAGTTACAAAATAGCAAATAACTTACACTGGCATCCAACAACTTCAACCCTCATACTGGGATGCTTATTCCAATGGACGGTGTGGAACTTGATGAATCGTGCTGAAATAGGTTTGTGCAGATACGAGTGTTTTACTGAGTAGGAATCCACGTTGCCTTCAAACACCTGCAACAATCAAAACAAAAACCCATTAGTTGTTTATCATAATTCGCAATTATTATAGCCAACATACCAGCAATTTACAATAATTAATAGAAAATGATAATGAGACGAATGCAGTGGGATACAGAGTTAAAGGGATATATCTATTTGATGTGACAACAGGTACTTTACTGTGATATCACATGACCTTACAATAATCATCCAACCAATATGATGACGTAAAAACGTGTTGAGCAGATGTGTTTTAGCATATTTTAAAACGATACAAATATGTCAGGTAAGTGGTGTCAGTTAATGTCATAAATGATGCTCAGTTCCCATGATTTGAACTCGCGAAATGGTACAAAAACAGAAAGATCACATTCAAGCTGAACATGAAGATAAAAAAAATATATAATGAAGGCATAATAACTCATGCTTAAGTGTTAATATAGCTAGAGGAGGAAACTGATGAACTGCTATCCGCATTTCACATTTAGTTGACGAATGACATAAAACACTCGATCTTTTTGTCCTACCAACTTTTTTTCAGTGACTATGATATCGTTTTCAGCGTTTTGTCTGTGTATACTACCGTGAAAGATTAATACAATCTGTCTTCCTTAAGGTGGAAGGTTGTTCACACACCACTAGATTAATTCAATTATATACATTAGACATTTAGGTTTCAGTAGATTTTGAAAATTCAATAAACACGTTAAGCGTTTGTTTTTAAGGGGATGTACACGGAAACTTTTGAATTTCGTTAATGTCGAGAACACAATCTGGTTTGATGGTCCTGTTAATTTAGAAAATGATAAAACATTAAAAAATTGAAAAAGCATCAAAGCACTGCCAGGTACTGTGAGTTAGTAGGGTCACTTGTGTGTCAACTCCACATTCATATCTAACGACCTTATACATTTCGAAATATTCTTACTAGTTCCATTCACATAAAACTGTAATTTTATTGGTAGTAAATATTCCTGGTGTTTACATCATTCTTTTCTAATTTAACACATCTAGGTATTGGAATTCAATAGAAGGAGCCATGCTTGTACGATTGATATCTTTTTCATCTGAATGAAATTCAAATGAAGGTCAACGACAACTTGGTATAATAATGTTTGATTTTATGAATGACATTTATCTTATGGTATCCAACCATTTCAGATTTAGAACACGTAAATGTATAGGATTAAACAATGTGTAGTACGTTATTAAACCATCTCAACTACTACAAAAGATGAGTGACAAGTCGTTGAAGTGAACTAATAAATTAAGGTGTATTAAATAAAGCCATATTGTTGCAAAAACAACTTCATTAATCAAATCTGTTTCTTTTAACATAGCATAAGTCATGTCAAAGCAAATATATACTGGCGCTTCTTGTTTGATTCTCTGGCGCAAGGTTAAAGATAAGTGGTCTGCAAAATCGAATCATTCCGCCAAATAATCCCGTTGTTTAGAGGCGTCAAAAATGACGAATACTTGCTTGACATGAATAAAGATAGAAAATACATCTTTTGTAATATTCATGTTAAGTTGGTGTGAATTTACCGATTAGTAGAGGAAGCTTCTGAGGACGTCGTGTTAATTTAGTTCCGAACAAATGCAGCATTATGCATTGAGTTTGTCCCCTTTGACTCATCGGACACTGTCTCCACCAGGCACTACTTTCTTCATCGCCCCTCTTTAGGAAATCGATACCGAAAACTCATTACCATTTAAAAGATATCGGTAAGTAATAATTCGTAAATGTGATTTTAAATGTCCGATAAGATTGTAAAATACACCTCTTTGACTCTATTAAAAGTAAATCCATCTTGTCATAAGGAATTTACTATCTTAACAAACGTTGCCTTAGATATGTATGGCCTTTTGAACGCTGACAACATGGGTAACATTTTTCATTTCAAATTGTTCACAATTCAAAGTAATAACGTCTAGTGTTTCTAGTACACTAAAAAGAAATGTTATCCTCAACACACAAACATGCTCTTCCCATAACTGGAATTGATCAATGTTCATACTTATCCTACAGTACTTCTTTTGACATTTAAATGTGATAATAAATGTACTGGTATTTTTGTACAAATTAGAGTAATCCCCACATACACCCCGCTGATATTCAATATTTTCCATTTTATTTTCATTTTTGTTAACATTACCATCGTGACCTTTACGCAAGGGAAAACATTCTAGAGTTAATATCCAAATTGAATAGATTAAGTACCCCCGAGACGACTTATTAGATTTCATCGAAATTTATCTAATATTGGCTATCAAAATGAAATGCATAATTTCATTTGGCCTCGATTGGTTGTTTTCAATCAAGACTGATGGGGTACCAATGATCTCCCTCTACTCCCTCTGATCAGTTCTTTCAATAGAAGGATTAGCTGGAATTAATAGCCAGTCAGTTTGGAAAAGTATTAGCTACAATTGGTTGCTTTCTAACTCAATTGCTATTGAACTATCATTCCTAAATTCAATGTCTGGGATAAGTTTTGACGTATGTAGAATCTACCGAATACGATTCATTCTAGTACAAAAATGTGCTTCTAAATTCACCACTCCTGTTGAAATGATAATGCATGAAAAACGTTAAGAGCTCAGTTTCAATGTGCTAGAGAGGATTTTAATTCGTTAAGAGCTCGAATTCTTATTTGAAATTACCAGCTTTGCGTTGTTTATTTACGTCAACATGACCTCTGTTGCTACCTACCCTTTGATTGCCATATTGATCAGTGACGTATTGCCAGTGGAACGCATCCATACTATAGGAGACCATGAATGACGTCACCCATTCTATTCCGTCCCCTCGCCCCTGGGTCATCACCCCCGTCACCTGAAAATAGAACAGGTACGTGTGTATATGTTAATTGTTTGTCTATTCACTTCTTGGGCTTTCAAGAGAACAGAATGCAAACATATCTTTGCTTTCTAAATTGGTGGAAAATTGTTTCTTTTGCACATTTCAATAGACAAATATTTTGTTTTTCGTAAATAACTCAAAGATAAAGCCATCATGACATGGATATGCTGCTCACACAATACAAATGGAATTTCTCATAATTACGGCAACATAAAAGATTTTTGTCGCACGCAATCTGTTTTTGATGCTAGTTGTATAATGGAAACTATTTATATTTTCAATGTTAAAAAGGGTTATATAAAAACAGAACATTTTGACATGTGTATGAGTTCAATACTTAATAGGAAACCAAACACTAGAGATATCTTCCAAATACTAGTACCACACGTTTCTTAACAAAATGATAGTTTCGTCTGAACGTTAAGAGATCCTTTTGGTAAAATGCATAAGAGATCTGCATTGGTAAAAATCCGTATTTCAAATAATTTAAACTTGATACAAAAGCATTTAACTTTTGAGACAAATACAAGTAAGTTTTTTTAAACTTGCGGTTCATTGAATATGAATACGTAGTTAATGAATAAGTGCTAACTTTAAGTTAAACAATACAACGCTTCCTGTTTATTTAACTTCCATCGTGCTACTTGATGTCGATTTGATTACATATTCAAGTCTCGTGTTACTAAACTTGTTACAGATACTGAACTTCCTAAAATTGTTAAACAATGACTTTCGCTCACATGAATTACTTTTCCAATCAGAACTTTACGATCTGTTGGATTCAACAACATGTACAATATGTAATTCCATCTGGGATATGGGTCTCAATATATTTGGGTAATTCAAACCAGATAATGGAACCATTAGAGGTAGAAGTATCGGCAACATGGCGTTGAAAGAGTACGATTTTGCAATTTCTCAAAATGTCGTAAAACGTGTACTTATTGATATTGTAATATTGCAATATCCGATGGGTTGGTGCATTGTTATATGGTCAAAACATGGCACAGATGTTAAATGCGCTATATTTAAAATGGTCCATCCCAATCAAAATCAAGTACATCTTAAAACGGAATGAAGTGTTACAAACACATGCGAACAAAACATGACCCAGCAGAAAATGCAAAATGCCCAATGTTTCACAATTGAATATGTTAACTTAATGAGCTGCTACATCCACATGTGACCAAAACATGAGACATACGGAAAATGCTCTATTTTTAATTTATTAGAATTAAGTATCTCAAAATGTATAAAGTGTTAAAGACACATGCGCAACTAAAAACATGACACAGACTGAAAACGCACAATCTTCCACAATGGAATAATATAACGTAATTAGGTGTTACTTCCACATGTGAAAAACAGCAACACGGTACAGATGGTAGACCATCGTTCAATTAAGATCAATCAGTACAAACCAACATTTTCTGATGATCATCTTGATCCAGGTGATAAGTGAAATAACCAAAACATGCTCCCATCAAACCTGGGTAATGCGAGAGATCTCAAAAATCTATTCAATGTGTAAAATACATATAATACACCTGTGTACCGAGTAACCTTGCTTTTGACAACATGAACTCGGTTAAAATGGTTAACCAAACTGTGGTGTTGAATGAGCAATTATGGTAAAGTAAAACCCAATACCTGGGCTACAAAACTGTTGATTAACCTCTATAATTCGTTAATTATACTTTTAGAACCTATTTTAGAATTCCATCATCGAAAATACATGTCAATGGCATTGAGGTACATGTAAATAAATGAACGTCTAATATTGTATAGCCTACTTTGGGTAGTTTTGTGAATATGAGGATAAATATTAACTCATATCAAACGACCTATGGGCTGTCAATAGATGGCGTAGAATTCATTAGGTTATCTTGTATACATTAGTATTGCTTAAAAATCTGATAGATAGACAATAAATATCATATTTTTGTTAGTATATGACTGGTGTGGTGGATTTTAGGTTTTAACAGTCTAGCACATGGCCCCAAGAAAAACATGTGGCCAACAAGAAGATGGACAATGTAAACGAATGAATGAAGACATTTTTGCAGATATCAGCTGTAATCAATGTGATAGCATTCCGAGTGGAATCCAAGACTCCTCTATACATATGTCGGCCATCCACAATCATCACAATTAATTCAAGATATTTTATGTTCGCAATTAGAGTATATCCTATCGCCAAAAGGCGAACGTAACGCTAAATATAAAATGTTATAAGACTTGTTAAAACATATTTCCTACATACCTTTGCACCGACTCCCAAGTCAATCTGCAACCACTCTGATGAAGATTTATATTTTGCGCACCAACCATATTTGTTTGGCTGGTATAACCTGGCGTATTTTTCATGACATCCTTTATCCCATTCCTGAGGGTACGCCGACGATGCTGATATCTGCCAGTCCTGGATCGACCCTGATATCATCCCAAGGGGCTTGCTATGGGCACATTCTACAATGAAAAACATAAAGGGCATCAAAATCTCCATCTAACCCCAAAATGTAGAATTTAGCAATTAATGTGACCACCAGTCTTGCAAATATCAACAAATGGCACAGAAGGCAACATCAGAAAGTACAGTTAAGGTTAGCCGAGCTTTTTCGAAATTGCATTCCACCCGGCCTACCTTCTTAGCCACTGAAACATCTTACAAAATGTGGGTGGTATTGCAAAACGGACTCGTCATCAACTACATATATCACACCTCGTTCTTCGTTGACATTGGCAACATTTACACCATCTAAGCAAACAAACACACGATACAAGATGGTTGGAGTTACTGCAATGTGATGCCTCGTACAGATTCAATGAACTATTCCATCCACATGTCTGTACACCATGCGTCTTTCAAAACATTACTTGGGTCCCACCCTTCAAAGAGAAACCGTTATTGTCAGAGAGCTTAATATGCATGGAATTGATAAGGAGTGAGTACAAATTATTAGAACGTCCAAACTTAAGAGAGAATAAAATGTTGTGAAAATACGACCGCCATATTTATACTTTAGGGTGAAAATTAAAGCCCGAGTTAGACGCTAATGATGGGCCTTGTGTAAGGTCTGACTAACTCCGATGGGTCTAGCTTGGCTACAACTCTAATGATATCCCGATAATTGAGACCATCTTTGGACACCTTACTTCCATTAGGGAGGTCATTATCAAAGAGCTTTGATTTCAGGAGAATGATCCTTTACAGGTATTCGAGAGTAGAGAAGGCCGGATATGATACCGGGAAAACAATGTTCTCTCAATAACAATCTCGCTGGAAAACGTTGACCGGTGGTACCAACTTTGGAAAGGAATACTTACGGCACGAATAAACATAAGAAGGCAGAATGGGAGACTGTAAATGAAGACAGTCAGGTGAAAAATGTAAGAAATGCATAACCTCTGAACCTATTTTTTAATACCAGCATTTCCATCCACACATTCCAATCGTCGCATGGAATCCAGAATTCCACACCACCAAAAGGGATATATAATTGAACCAAAACAATAGCCTGATTGCAAAAATCTTGTAAACATACTTGGTAAAACGTCTAATTCAAGGTTATGTTTCATTTGAGAATCCGCGTGAAGAATGTGTATGTACCCAACACTTTGTATGAACCTCTATATGATAAACCATGCCGTCCCTGGATCCTTTATTTTAAAGTTTGAGTTGTCATAATATAGTCATTTAAAGTGATGAGCATCATATGGTAAGACATAAATGTAACAAATCAACATTGAACAAATTCGTTATTTTTCACGCAGAGCTTCGGTTGTTATAAGCTATACTTTGATACATCTACTGTCTTAGATATTTCACATCTAGTAATATAAAACATTATAAACCATTTGAAATGATTGCAGATTAAAATCATATTTCGTTTTTATATGTGAGGTCATCTATCTTATTTCGTTTGTACAAATATAAATGTATTATCATTGCAACATGAACGTCTCAATGACTGGCAGGCTATTTCAGCCAGGCGTTCAGATGGGTTATTCTTACAGTGATCACGTGGGGAAGGATCATTGGGTCATGTTTTCTCATCTGATATTTATAAATTAACGAACTTTAGGAAATGTGTTTTCTGAAAATAAAATCAATCTGTAGAACTCTGTGGAGCATATTCACTAAAACAGCCAATGGATTCGAGGGGTTTGGGATACAGATGGTAGGGAATTTGTGAGATTTGGACAACATAAGAACAGTGGATTGGAGGGTGATTGGGATTGTGGCAACACAAGGGGTAGGGAAATTGAGGGTCTGGGCAAGGTAGGAGATGGCTGACAAAGGCTGACAAAGGCTGGTAGAGATATGTGGGATTTGAGCAACAAGTCCCATGTTAGGGAGGATTGGTTGTGATTCTATTTCTAGAAAAGGCATGTTTTCAAAATGACCTTCCAATGAAGTAATTATAATACAATAGTTATATTCAAACTTGAATGTCAATCAAACGATGTTAACAATGACCTTGACATGGCGCTGGGTTTGACCTTTCTAGTTTTGCAGTCTATTCATCATCACACCCTTGACATAGATACCTTTAAATTTGTAATTAAAAGTGATTTATTTACATACATATTTGAGATCAAAGCTTACCACTGACTTATTTTGATGGATACATAATCTCCTCCTTAATATAAGAATGCGTTTTCGTGTAAAACTCATAAGATATGGAATGTGTATCTTGTGCATGTAATATCTCATCACAGTTATCCTCTACAAATATACCAAAATATATTTCTTTACAATGGCTTAACTAGTGTTATATATATAGATTGCCTTATCTACAAAATCTATCAATATTCGAAAGCGTAATATTCGGGTAATCCTAGGGGGATAAGGTAGACAAATATACTGATATTTAAGGTGCCGATAGGGGTGACTATGGTGTTACAACAAAACCATTGTTTGCCTGTGTATTTGGGAGTTGATCATAAAGTGTGTTAATGTTATCACAGAGCAACTTTGGATTACCCTCTGGTCACTAGGTTAATCCCACAACATTCACCACAAACACGATAAATATACACGTTTTACAATAGATTTATTTGAACATAATACTCCCACCCATGGAAATGTTCACCTTCAGGGTGCGTACTGTACCACAGTGACTGTCGAAACATTTTGCACCTCAGCGTCATTTTGTATCTGGTGGGTATATACTTTTGTATCTTTGAGCTAATCCAGGGTTTTCCTTCTTATTCTATTGCATCACAGATTCAGCAAGATGAGAAAACATTTCAAAGATCGACACCATAAATCAATTCAATAATTGCATACGGATCGATTTATCCACAATAAGCGAGTGTCAACTAGGATATCATTCATGATTGTATTACTTGATATCAGTGCACATTAAAGAGCGCTTGTAATTTATATTTGAGAAAGGTCCTATATATCACTTTGAAGCAAGAATCCATCATACTGTCAAAAGATCTTCCCATTACATCACTTTTCCATTTCAATTTGTTTATTAAAGAGAGAATTAAAAACCAAGCTCCTTAATGTGATAGGAAAGACAAATGATACTCCATCCAACCTCTCGAGATGTTACATCATGTAGCATTGAAGTAAATTGGAGACAACTAATTCATCTGATCGGGCTCATAAAATATTCGATTAACGATATCCAAAAGGATGATTAATCATAAAATACGACGTTTTAATCTAATGGGAATTGATATTCTTTAAGTTTGTTTTTGAAATTTGGTTCTGGGTCAGGATGATACTCAGACCATCACTTACTTACAAAGTTCTATCAAGGGAATGTTAGGAAGCCGTAATAGCTCACAATGGAACTGGATGTGATTGAGTAGATATCACGGAACCGATCTCTACTTCTCTAATACTCTATTATCCAAATAAGAACACACTACAGTTCATGTTGGTGAAGTATAATTTGGGAAAATACCTTGAGACCTACTGTCAGACTAGATTCAAAGTAAAAGCCATTCAGTAAGACCACATCAGAAAGACCGTACGCACGATGAATATGGCAGTAGTATTGACGATAACTTATCAAGATATCAAAAAATCTTGCATACATATGCCTACATTTTTATTTGTATAAAAATAGATATAGATATGGTGCTGGCCTGGCATCCATACCATGTCTACGGAAAGTGACAGTAGTACAATTACAGATGAATCCTTAGATCACAATAAAGACAATTAAAAAAATGATGAAATATAGAAAGTATAGCATATTTTAAAAACGTACATATGCATTGCAACGAATATATTTCAAAATAAAGCGGTCAGACATTTACACCAATTAAACTTTCAAATGTGCTCGCCATTGTACAGAGGTTAATTCGATAGCACCCTAATTTATCAGAGGTTCAGGGGGTCAACTTTCTCAAGGTGCAGAGATTCAAATATTTTATGTATTCCCTCCGAGGTGAGCCTTCGTTGTTATAACCCAACGATGAACATGTATCAACTTGGCGCAGAGACAGCCAATCTATAAGGCGTATCCACCTTGATGGAAAACAGACCCGATGAATTCATGTATAAGAACACAATTGATGGATTGCTCGGTGATTGCGACAACGGGTACCAGTCAACACCTGTGCGCCGGTAAACCCCAAGGAGGGTCCATCACATTTTCTATTAAATATCTGCATGAAATTCTCCTCCTTAATTTGATACTTCGCAAGAGAGAATAGCAAATCGTGACGATTTTCCTTTTTTAAAGACATAAGTATTTGCTTTGGGTTTAGTGTTTACTATCTAGATTTCCCACGCGTTTTATGTGTTTATCAACAATTGCCAACATCACCATTATAAGCTGAGTCTAAAATATAAACTGAATAAGATGAGTACATTTATGTTGTCCTGTTTATTGGCCAAGCGAAGGTGTTACTATGCTAAAGGCTAATAATCTGTCAATCTACATGAGTCCAGAAAACAAGAATCTGACACTTCAGATCCCGCTTTTTATAGTACCAACTTTACCAAAAACGGTAAACACATTTCAGACCTTCGTTTCAATGATCGGGCGCAAGTTGTTATGGTCGGCACGTGTTTGCCTGTGACATGCTCTGAAAGAACCATTGGTTGAAAGATGTGTGAAAGAACCCGTGGTTGAAAGATGTGCTGAAAGAAACCGTGTTTGAAAGTTGTATCGAAAGAACCCTTGTTTTAAAAATATACTGAAGGAACCAGTAATTGAAGATGGGTCCGTAGTCTATGATGTAAAAGTCACAATGAAAAACATATCCGATTGTAACAACAGCATGTAAAAAAAAGTAACGATTCGAAACCGAAGATGAGTCTACCAATCGAGAAAAGCCTTTGTGATCTAAAATACTAATGCCGAAGTTAATGATGAAATGTAAAAGGTAACGATCCAGAAAAACCTCCTGTTTCTCACATGGAAAAGATGATTGACAGCTGGTGAACAGCGAAGCCCTGGATCCTATGCTGCGTAGAGATGCCGAAACGATATTGGACGCCTGTGACGCAATGTAGGAAATAAGCCCCAGTTCAAGAACTTCAAGTAATCCCTTATCCAGGCCATCTAAAAATAAATTGACTTTTTCCAAAAGAAACTTAATTAATATTTCATATGAACTAAGATCGTTTTTGCAAAGCTCAAGTCTCATCTGACGTCTTATTTGCCCTTTGACGTATACTCCTGATTAAGGGCAAAATTGCAATCAGAAATTACACTTGTCTCAGATAGAAGCGTTTGCAGGGGTATATTGTCTGAATGGCTATTTAAAGAAAAAAGATGTTGCTTTGAAAGACATGTTGATTATTTGTACAATATTGAAAATCTATTATCACGCTTGAGTTACATCGCCTTGAGAAGCGATAGCAGGTTGTACAATTGTACGCATGTTAGCATAATGTCTTGGTCCGCATTCTTCAGATGTTTCTCTTGTCTCCGGATGTTACGTAAATTGCCAAACCAGTACTAAAGTGGCTTACTTTTTCCCTTGTGTTGCAAGATTAAAGGATTTGGTGTGAATTGTTGAATTGTTATGTCAGTTATAAGTTCTGCGTTTGCAATTATACGTCTAAATGCTACTTTGAATTCGTGTTTTGACTTTCTGGCTTATTTAGCATCGCAGTAAATTGTATATGGATCTAAAGTAAGCAGGTAATCCTCTATCTGACGATGCCACTGTGCAAACGTTGAAACGTCACATGGGGCAAAACCATAAGCCGTGTCAGGAACTTATAAAAATTGTTGGTTCAGCAATATTTTTAGCAATTTAGATAGACGTCTTATGATATAGTAAGTGATGAGGAATTTCAAGATCCTAATTTTTCAAATTCAGAAAATCTCAATTGCCTTAGGTCAAAGATGTAATAGGTAACTAAATGAAAAACTATATCAACGTCAAGTTAAGTAAATGGAAAACATGTGAAACGAAGCTTTTGATAGTGAAATCACGAAAATGATGAAACAAAAAACTTCTACAAACCCATGAAACATCTTCTTGGTATATTTACTAAGTATATAAGTCCAAATACAATGTGTAAACTTCTACCACAACTAGAATGCGATAAGGAGATGTTTTTTTGCAAATTGGCATTAAGAGGATTTCAAATGAATCGACAGTTGGTTGGAGTCAGAATGGTATGTGGAGTTAAAAAATAAGACCTATTATTGAAACTGTTTGAATCTTCACGGCTTTTTGTCAGAACTCTACGAATAATTGCAGTAGTTCGAGGGATGTCGGACGAAATGAGCCCAGGAATCAAAACAATGTATAAGATAGATAAATGAAAGCCTTGGGTGATTCAAAACATGTTTAAAGAAACACCATTGCTGTTCATTGGAACGCAAGGCATTGAACTTCCACATCCAATAAATGTTGGTTTCATGACTGTTTATTTGTATTGGGATATGATCTAGTTTCAGTGCGAAAATAGTATAGAGTTACATACAATGTACGTATATAACCCTGCCCAATACGTCAACGTGCCCTTGAATAAATACAAAACAAACAAAATTTCAGTTTTAATTAGAGAATCGTTATCCGTGAAACAAGCATCCTTAAGCATTCTTCACAGCTCAGCATCTGTTTTCAAATCACCATGGTAACGTCAATGTACCAGCCGAAGCATTCTTTGAGAGAGATTGTCCGTGACAAATCAGTCAGACATCAAAATGCTAGAAGAACTCTAACCAAATTCTCAAGAATCAAATTTTTCATAAATCACCTTTGCTTTAGAAACGAACTTGCTGGTAAATATTTACTTTGCCTCAATGGCTGTTCAATGAGTTCAAAAAAGGAATTTTAACTTTAAAATATTTCAAGAGTTCTTTTTAATTTCTATAGTGTTTGGCTGAAAAGGGTGCAAGTTCTACAGGTAAAGACAGTATTGAGTATTTACAATAGCTTCTTGATTTTTGTTTTGCTATGAACTTTTTTCGATGATCAACCTGTTTCCCTCTGGCATTTGACATTTCAAGTTCCGGCACAATGATAAGCACATCGTACGCTTTGTTGTGCAATGTTAACAGAATCCGACCTACACTTCTCGGGTGTAATAAGTCGACACCCCGACTTCGATTTCCAGACCCTCCCTTATTCCTATTTGAATGAAATCATGGAGTGCTATCATTGTTGTATGGTAATTGGCAGACACTCACATATTGACAAATTAAAGGAATACGATCAACAAAATGATACATAAACATTTGCTTCATTTAGTCATTGATCTATTTTGTCGTAGACTTCTGTGTATAACCATGTACATTTCACATGCTGCAATTGGAAGCTTTATCTGTCATTTGGGCATCGTGTCATAATCTCACCAGTAACCCATTCCACTCTCCACACTCATGTATAACAACTAACATGTCATAACTCAATTACCTCATCTTTTACTTATTTTTTCAAAGTAGCATGAAACACCTCAAGGTAGCAGTCGTCACCGCCCACAATTCAAAAACTGCCGTGTTCAAATACACTTTGTGTGCACGGGACATATTTTCAAAGTTTGATGTAAATTGGTAAATACACAATTTTAAGGAGCCCAGTTATCGCGTGTCGTTTGTAAAAAAGCACATTCAGTTTATTGCCCAATCTGAGAGCAAAGGAATTTCTTTTAATTCAATTTCTGAATTTATTTACAGAGATGTTTAATTCGATTGACAGGTCATATATAAGTACTTGTAATGTTGTTCCTCTTAAAGAAATACTTTGTATACCATCAAAGTAGAAATCACAACAGGTGAATCAGCATGTTTAGAATGACTAAAAAACTCAACAAGTCATCTGAAGAATTTTAAGTCTCTATAGATTCAATATATTGATGTCTTCAAATAAGTTACTTTTTCATTACTTTAGGTGTTATATTGTGATCAGTTTTATTGTTGTCTGCTTTATATTGATTTCATGACGCCAGCTCTACATCGACAGTTAATTGTTTGCATTTTCACGAACGTGTGAATATTTCTCGTAATGGAATTTGAGTGGAAATTTGATAGTCCTATGACCTCAAAAACGAATATATATAGCTGCAAATATGATGGAATATCTGTGTGTGTTATGGTTTATTATCGTGATCAATTAATGAGATCGTGATCTCTGACAGAATTTACGTCACATATTTTATAACTGACATTTTTCAAAAATAAATGAATGGTGAAATTTCAATTACATTTTTCAGATGGCATTTGATTAAATACCACCATCATTGTATATTTGGTACCTTTCTTAAATGGATTCATTGTATAATGGCTTGAACATAGCTTATATTGTTAGATATCTAAAAGACTAATATATGGTTTATGATTTCTAAAGAATTTCGAAGAGTCAAATCATCGTGTGCCAGACTTCGCTGGTGTAAAATGAACTGATTTAGGGCGGGATCATTTTATTTTGAAGAATAAAGCTTGAAGGATAAACAAACTACACGGCTTCCAATGTAAAATCAGTCAACGTAAGATCTCACAAGCGAAACACTCACAAGTGAAACTGAATGAGAAAAACATCCACTTATACAAGAATTGTGCAGTACATTTGGAATTTCTGGTGAAACCTATACATCATCAATAGCCAGATCAAAGCTAGTGTAACATGCTTGTTCCTTGTTAATACAATTTCTGACGATGATCAATTAGTATTGTGCCATGCAGGTAATTAGAGAGCAATCGTTGAAAGGGGTTCGTGATGCCTCATCCTACTTATCATACTTGTAACGATTTTTGAAGTCTGATTTTCTCCTAAGATTGGCCCAAGTTTCAACTTGATAAGTAAATGATATTGGTACAATCCATTTTACTGATTAAAGGCGTTCGATTTGGCCAGCAGATTGAATATAGGCGTGAAACAAGGGTGTGCTATTCCATTTATATGTCACCACATGAAGTGGCGTTCGGTGTTTGTAACAAATGACAGGTTGTGACATTTAGAATGATAATGCCTTGCATTATTTATCATTGTATTATTTGTTCTATGACTCTACAGATCTCGGATACAGTCACCCATGAGCCCGTCCCAACAAGCTAAGCTCACTTTTTTCAGACCCTGTTATTAACAATATCCCTCAGACCAACGAAGGAGCAAAATGCAACCTAGCATTAAAAAATATATTTACTTCTTCAATCGACTGACTCCCCCTCTCTCTTGACTACGACAGTCAAAACAGTTCCATAAATATCTCGTTTTTGGTGATCTCACAAATGAACCCCTAAATCACCCATTCCTATAATTTATGTTTTTTTAGGTATTACATGAGGTCGAAATCAAAGAAAGAAAGACTCGAGACTCGGGTCAGCATCATTCTGATACTCATAGCATCTTTCTGTTTCACCTGAAACATCATCTCAGGGCTGAGAAGAAATGAGATGTCATGGTGTATCATGATGGGTCAGCATGCTAACACATGAAAAAGGGGCTCATTATCCATCAGAAGATAATCACCAAGGTACTGATGTCCTTAGTGTAACTAACTATTTGAAATGATACCCCAGCTAACTGTGATGATTGAAGTCTAAACAAACATTTCATCGTGTTTACTTCGCAGTTAAGAAAAGCACAGTTGGGAACGATGTTCCAAAATGACACAAAAATGACACAAAATAAATTTGATCTAACAAGAAAAACAAAACTGAATGGAAAACCTGTAGGTGATAACGACACCTTCAGAGATGAGCATCAATATTTAACCAAAGAACAAAACTTTCCCACTATACTTAACCAACTAATTGGACACTTGTCGAGACTCGAGAACAAATCTTCGAGATTGACAAATGTGTAAAAGAGGCTGATGAGAGGATCAAGAATGCCGAATGTAACTCCTGAATGTTCATCTGGCTAATGATATTCAAGCTCTTTCACAAGGTCGGGCTGACAGACCGATTCATTACAAGAATTACACCTCGGAGAGAGCATAAGTCACAAAGAATAATGACTTGATAAAAGATCACTCCAAAATGGTGTAACCTTATCGCAATTAAAATGCAATTTGCTGCTTGTGTCTCTGCCATTTTGAATTCCCCATTTGGTCGTCTTTCAATAGTAATTTCGTTCACCACATCGGTAACATAAACCATCAGAACGTAATTCCTAAATGCATATATCTATCTTAGAGCATTATACAGGGTGTCCCAAAAAGTCTACCTAGACAAACATGGTGTATTTCTGTGAGTGATCTGATGTAGGATTATTTTTGAAGTTTGATCATCTGATCATCATCAACTCAACAAATAATTTACACCTTTCTATACCTTTCTACTTTTAACTGCTTATTGGAAATCAAATTTTCTTCATCATGTGAAAAGTTCAATTTTTCAAAGAAAAAAACAGTTATTTCTTGTTTCATCTGGGTATACTTTTTGAGGCACCCGGTATACCAATTTTGGAGGAATATCTTCCGTCATTCACTATAAACTTGCTGTCACGTTTATTTCGAACTCCATTTTGTTTACTGTTTCAACAACAAATGGGCACCATTCTTGTTGTTTGCAAGTATTGTTTTATAAATTCCATTTACCATGTTAACATTCATAACTTCCAGAATCAACATTCTCACATTGCAATTAACAATTAAATATGCACGTGCACTCATTTTCAACTTCAATATAAGTACTTCATAACCTCAGTTCTTCAATTCTGTACAGTTACTCAACAACCGTTTTGAATTTTTTATTCATAACGTTTCA
This sequence comes from Owenia fusiformis, assembly GCA_903813345.2. NCBI lineage: Eukaryota > Metazoa > Annelida > Polychaeta > Sabellida > Oweniidae > Owenia > Owenia fusiformis. The sequence goes on from CAIIXF020000006.1 coordinate 8,801,566, forward strand.
AGTGTCATTGAAGTGCCACTACTGAAGTACCATTTGCATTCACTTCATCAATAACATCAAAATGCATAGCCCTGGCTTCCGCAAATATTCTTATTACCACATATGGAGGAACATTAATGAAAAGTTTAAAAATTGCCTTACTCACCCTGTGTGTAAGCCCTAGCTGTAGCCAAGAGAAGGAGGATGGCGACTTTGTACGTTGTATGCATTTTGATAATTCCTTTAATTACCTGAAAATAGAATGAATATACTTAACTCCGACCTTAAACCAAATATAAAATGTATACATTAATTGTAAGTCGTGCTGAAGGTATAGACATCGTCATTAAAGACGTTTATATAGCTTTAACTCATCCGATTATGTTAGTATCCAATTTCAGCTCATAGAAATCCTACTTTTTTAAATGTCACGAAAAGAATCATAATCCTTATAAATACGCACGTGTCCCAAGGGTTAATCTCAGTCCATATATTGTTAATATGCTATTATCCCGTTAGAATGTTCGTTGTTTGTCTGGTTAAAACTCAAGTGTAACTGAACTGAATTATTGTGGCACTAGAGTATGTATTTTATGCAACGTCCTGTGTGGGACATTTGTACAAGTTGTCACACAATATGTCCACCTGTGTTTGAGTTCGTAAATTCACCTTTACTAAATACTAATCACATTACTAGATCGTATCCCAAAAGTTAAACATCGTATCAAAAGATGCGTTGCCACAAATGTCTCCATGTTATCCTCGAGTTAAGATAAGTAAATATAGTCAAATTCATTCGATGAACTCTGTTTTGCCTTGCTCTCTACTGGAAACTACGGCAATGGTGGCGTCCCTGATCCAGGGAGCTTAATGCATCGACCTTTCGTGTAAGGTCTCCGTGGGTTTTCATAAACTGCCGTACTCAGCGGTCGTAATTCACACTTTCACTCCGGAAGAGTTCATAGGTAAATTCCCTGGTTGATTTTGATCGGTTATCCAGGAAATATTGCTGTTTATTCAAAGTGATCAGATCCGAAAATGCAATCTCACTTTCCTAATTAGCGTGTTGTAGATTTGCCGTCAGGTGGCTGCTATTGGTGGCATATGCTCGCCTAATTATCCATTTTCGACTATTTAAACCCCCTCATTATACAAACACGGGTAATCCAGGATATAAGCCAATTGATTTTTATTTCATTTAATCGAAAACCTTTTTTGACTTAATCCTTAGCACTTTTGGTTTGTCATACCTGAATCTGTAGCAACACCAAGAACAATACAAGAATAAAAAACCAGCGATTAAAAAATACCTGTCGTGACCTTTTCCCGAGAGTGCAGACGAAACATTCAATTCAAAAAGAATATGGCGTCGTTGAGAGGAATGCTAATATCTTATGATTTCATGTTAAATCTCCACTTTTGACCGTGAATTGCATACTTTCATCAATACAATATTGTGTTTTATGATTTTTCTCCCCGCTGGGAAAATAAGCAAGTAGCCTAATACGACTTCTATGTCTTGTGTCTATCAACCATTCAGGTTCATCCTTCGCTTGATGAAGTTTATTGAGAGAATACATAAAGTATGAATGAGGAGTCTGGTTGCATGATGACAGTCGAGCCCCAAATCATGACATACGAGGCCAAAAAAGACAACAAGACTTAACATAATAAACTCCCTCTCTACAAACACGAACAGTATAAACCTGGCATTCTATTTCTTTTATTTACCGCTATCTGCCTTTTACCAGGTACTGAGTTGAAATGTAATATAATCTTTGGTTATGAATTCGTGGTTTATTTGACATATATCGTCGGTAATATGTATCATTAACTACCCCAAAAAATATTAAGTGAATCGATTTGGGAAGTTATTACTATGGTTACCAAATGTTGTGTTGGCACCCTTATTGTGACATTATTATATATCATGCATACGTATACAATTTCTGATATATGATCCCTTTTTAATGATGAATTCGCACCACCCACACCTTATAAATCAATGTGTAAATTGTAAAATAAAGTAAATTATATTTGATTGATTGATGATTCATAACGATAATAGTAATTAGAATTGTAATGATTTGTTATGTTACATAATATGTGACACCTTTGCTCCGAATTGTAACGTTAAAATGGCAAACATGTGTTCTTTGTTGACAACATGTGTTGCTCTCACATATACACTCACCCACTTAACATCTTGTACTAAAGATTTCAAAATATATCACCCCACCACAAAACAGCCTCTATTAACAAGAATAGACAAAGCATCTGAGTCAACCTCACTGAACGTAAAAGTAAAAACAACGTTAAAACATGTTTGCCACCCGTTATGATTAAGAGGGAGGGCAAAGGGCAACATCTGAAAACAAGATAGATCAAATCCACCGACATCATAACACCTTATAAGGTAGTCATAAGTCAGTGACAGAAGAAGTTGTATTTAGGATTTCAAAACGTAGGATTAAAAGGCTAAATTCCTTTAAACATAAAAAATGAAAAAAATACACAAATCCTAGATATTCACAGATATAGTCATAATACATAAAGGGTAACACTAGAAAAAGGAACACACCAAACAATAGCCTTATACTGATAAATACTTACTAAGAGCCCAATAAAAATGAATTTTTGAAAAACTAATAAAGTAACATGTATGCTATTCTAAATATTAACATATATACAGTCTCATTGCCTAATAGTATAATGACAACAATCGCGTGGTAGTTCCAATTAGAACAGACATGGTAATGTAATTAAACCAATTAATAATTAATAGAACACGATAGAGACAAAGGAAAAGAGCAGAGCATATTAATAAATAACTAATTACATATTCAAACTTATATACTATAGAAAATATTTCGTAGAAACTAACTTCATGAATCAATATCTTGCACATACTCACAAAAAGCGCGAAATGGCCGCCATTTTGGAAATACAATTGCTCATTCATAAGTTTGACTCACCGCCAATATTAACACAAAATAGAAAACAAACCTTATGAATTAATACACCTGTTAATCGATGTTCTTTCAAATATGGCCTCAGGAACTCAAAATCACTTTTTACCATTCATGTCATCTTATATACAAAGGATTAGCTTAGCCCCATTGTGTATATTCGATTGGGTATACAAATATTTCAGTGCAAGTTATAATATGATAAGATTCATTGTTCAGGTGAGGTGTCCTTTACTTATATTTTTATTTAAACAACAGGTACTCTCTAAAGGTTAATGATAAATAAAAAATAAATGAATATACACGCACTGTGTTCAAAAATAATATGCATGGCTAAAAATCTACATGTACATACCGACACGGACGTTCGATTGTCAAATTCTATCAAACGCTTTGCAGTAGTCCTGTTGTAATTGTAATCCAGTTTTGATTTGGTAATCCTCGTGTGAAATTAAGGCACTGAAATATTGTTATTGAGTCCTTTTCTTATTAATCAATTCAGTGTTGTATATCAAAGGCATAAAATGTTTCGTTATGTGCCTTAAAATGTAAGTAATGTGTGTCCGGTAGGTAAACTATAACTTTAACGTGTTGTCCAATGTCAGTTTCGTTCGCTCTTTTCATTTTCTATTAATGTATATAATTGTCTCTTAAGTAAACCTGTCATATTTTTTGCCTTTTCATTGCTTTTGTTGCTTCCTTCACAACCAAAAATTCCTAAGGAGCTGTCGTTTGAACAATCTCCAAGCAGATGTCAAAAATATATCCTCACTGTGTTTTATACTAAAAACAGAATCAAACAAGGTGGTGGAGTATGCCCTATACAGAATAATATTTGAAAACGAAAGGGAGTAAAAATTCTTTGGAATGTTGCACAATAGAACCCAGTAATTTAATACGACTATTTCGAATTTACTTTCGTGTCGTTTTTTAAGCAATGTCTAACAACTCTCAATAACTATTCAGCCGCATACTTACATGCCTACAAGAGGTAGCTTTGTTTATTTATAACACGGATCGGAGTGAACAGCCAACATAAGTTTCACGTACATCCCGGGGAGTATTGACTGTTATTTCAAAAACAGAAAGTCCTACAGATTTTTTCAATTAAATCAATTAAAAATCACCTCTAAATTGTGACTTCTGAGACAATAGGTTATGTGAAAATGTTGTTCTATTGCTTAGGATATGTCGGGTTGACAATATATGTCAGCCATTTGTTTGTCTTCATATCACATTACAAAACGTTTCAAAATCATCCTCTGACGCAGGTCCGATACAGTTTTGAATACAACTAATTACAAATTCAAATATACCTTTGAAGTTCGATCTCATGCTATATGCTGTTTTGATACTTGAAAAGTTAGTTCAGAATCTGGGCACTTGTAAGTTCTTTTAAATTTTTGTTTGAAAAAGAATATACCCTTTTGTTACTGTGTAGATATTTGAACAAATTTGAACAAGTGTAACAGTTCTCTCTGCATGGAGCCTGTTTTTTATTGGCTTTACACTTTGTTTGTCAAGTGGTTCTGCTAAATGGCACCCGGCATAATAGCAAGTGCAGTAAGTGGCTATATATAGCAAGAAATAGAAACTTCTGCAATTCTAGGGAACATTGCTACAGAACGTGAATTGCATCATGTGGCGCTAGCGCGTGGCAAAAACACAAATGCTTAATAATGCATTCGTGTGATTTTGATCGAAATCTTTCTCAGTCATTAGTTCATTCATGGCTTAAATCCCGGATGTATATTTGCATTGATCATCCAAAGGTCTTTCTTTTATAACTTAATCTTTGTTTACACCGTTAATAAGAAAAACACATATTTAGCGACATTATGATATTTTGACTAGGTTGATCGATCTATCTATATTACGATTTGGAAGATAAACGAAGATAACAGTTTTGGTCTCGCGCTCATTGAGCTTTTTCGAATGCATTTTTGATACGACCGTCATCACTACAAAATCTCGACCAATCATTCAATCAGTGCGACAAAATTGTGTTCGGTTTCATTTTAATTATACCATATGAAAAGTGATTGAGGGTTTACTTAAATGATTACTGTTGTATCAATATACTGGATACAGGTGCCATCAGGTGAAATTCTTCATATTTTTGTTATCAGATGAAATCTTCTTACGCGGCGGTATTTTGTTACAAGCTGAGTTTGTCATGTTGTACAATTGTATATGTATCACTTGTTGTAACAATATATCATCAACAATATCAAAATATGTTATCAGTTAGGAGTCATTTCAGGCCAGGAAATAGCAATTGTTTGAGCTGACCTCAATATTTGACCTTGACCTTCCTCCATGTTTGCAATACCTTTATTCATTTGTGACTGTGAATTGGTAACTTATTAGGAGGCCCCATCGGGGGGCCTCCTATCAATTTTTTAGATATTATTATTATTCTTTATTCTTTATTCTTTATTATTAGACTCCAGATGAAATCTGGAGTCTATTGTTTTCGTCATTTTTCTTTATTATTATTCTTTATTATTATTATTATACTGGAAGCCTTTTCTCGACAACCATAGGGTATCCAATTAAGATCATAATCCAGTCAATTTAGGTCCAGTATCTAGTTCCTCGGAAATTGGGTCAAATTTTTATCTAGGTCAAAGGTCAAGAACTAGGTCAAATCCAGTACTTTGTCACTTTTTTCTATTTTCTCGGTCGTCCTTCAATATTTTTGATCCGGGTTTTTTTCATTGTGTTCCTTATAAAAAAGTAGGAAAGCTAGGGTCGATTTAGTTTTTTGATATCTCAAACCGATTTCGAGATATCAGTGTCCGAAAACGAGGTCCAAAAAAAAGTTCTCCGACTCAAATATCCAGGTTATTAGTCTTATAGGAAATTTTCTCAGGATTCTGAATCTGAAAACGAAATTTGGATCAGACTTCCGGTTCTGAAGTTATGGCGTTTTGAAAGCTCAAAAATCGCTAAATTTGGAGCCCGTGTTAAGTCAATGGGAAAAAAGATTTTATTGAAGTGAAAAATACGAAATATAGACTGAGTTCAGCTAAATATAATGAAAGCTTTTAAAAGAATGGGACCTCAAAAGCCATCTAGCTTTAAAATATTGACACCAAAATGCCTAGGTCAAAATCTAGGTCAAATTCAAAGTCTTTCCTTATTTTTGGGATTCTGACACTACAGATTAATTATATTCTTCGAAAGTTTGTGTACATGTAGCCAAGAGTGTGCTAATAGTGTTAGCCTTTTGCCGTCAGAAAGTATTTTGCCCCACTTTTGAGATATGGTGTCCGAAAAGTAGGTCAAAATAAAAAATTCTCCAAATTTGATGTTTGAGTTATGAATTAAGTATAGAATTTAACGTTTGAGTTATGAATTAAGGGTAGAATTTTCTCAAGAATCCGAATCTGCAAACCAAATTTCAATCCGACTTCTGGTTCGGAAGTTATGACATTTTGAAAGCTCAAAAATCGCTAAATTTGGTGCCCCATGTTATGTCAATGGGAAAAAAGATTTTTTTGAAGTGTAAAATACAAGGTATAGACTAATTAAAGCTTAAATAATGAAAGCCTATGAAAGAAGGGGACCTCGAAGGCTACTTCACTTCAAAATTTGGACACCAAAATCCCTAGGTCAAAATCTAGGTCAAATTCATGGTTTATCCTTATTTTTGCGATTCTAACACTACACTTTAATTATATTCCTCGAAATTGTGTATACATCTAGCCTAAAGTGTACTAATAGCGTAAGCCTTTTGCCGTCAGAAAGTATTTTGACCCACTTTTGAGATATGGTGTCCGAAAAGTAGGTCAAAATAAAAAGTTCTCCAAATTTAACGTTTGAGTTATGAATTAAGAATAGAATTTTCTCAGAAAACCAAATCTACTAACCAAATTTCGATTCGACTTCCGGTTCCGAAGTTATGGCGTGTCCCAAAAGTAGGTCAAAATAAAAATTCGCCAAATTTAACGTATGAGTTATGAATTAGGGGTAGAATTTTGTCAGGAATCCGAATCTGCAAATCAAATTTCAATCCGACTTCCGGTTCGGAACTTATGGCGTTTTGAAATTTCAAGAAAAATCGATATGATGGTATCCTGATAGAAAGTCAAGAGTAGAGAAGAAAATATTGAAAAATGCATCCATCCTTCCTTATTGATCCTATCCTATCCTTCCTATCTACCCTTGCTTCGTATCCTCTCTTTCCTATCCTTCCTATTCTATCATTCTTTCCTATTCTATCCTATCTTTCCTTCCTATTCTATCGTATCCTTCCTTCCTTTTTCATCCATCCATCCATCTTTTTTCTGGATGACTTAGCTTATTTTGGATGACTTGGCTTATTCTGGATGACTCGGCTAAAAAAAGTCTAGATCTGGAGTCTGAAATTGAACTCGTTCAATTTCCAAAATCTAGTTTATTCTTCCTCCCTCTTTTTCTCCTACTTCCAACTAACTTTTAACTAGCTACTACATAGTCCTACTAGGGACCTGGGCTGAACTTGGCGGGAAAGGAATTTTTATCTAGGTCAAGGTCAAAGGTCAAAATCTAGGTCAAATCTAAGTTTTTTTCAAGTTTCTCAAATCCTGACACTACACTTAAATATTTTTGGCTGAATTTTTGCACACAGATAGATATTAGTATTCTATTAGTCTTAGCCTTTTGCCGTCTAGAGAAATTTTGCCTAGATTTTGAGATATTGAAGGTCAAAAAAAGGTCAAAAAAGGACTTTTTTCAACTTGCTTCAAATTGACCGGATTTTTTTTTAAAACTCATCTACAAGTTCTCAGGATTCCAAATCTGACCTTACTTTTGACCTTTGACCTTTGGTTGACCTTCAGTGACCTCCGAAAGGTCAAAAAAGTTGATTTTTCAAATCGATTTTCTGGATTCAAATTTAGGTATATTTATTCACAAAATATCTTTTGAGGTCTAAAAAAGTAAAATTTGCAAGGTCAAAGGTCAAGGTCATCAAACGAAATCAAAAACTGTGTTTTCTAAGTTTCTCAAAATTGGAGACTACAAATCAATTTTTTTTACTGAAAGTCAGAATATATATTCCTCTAAAGGTTCTACACATAATAGCAATTGACTATTTATTAAAATTTTGCTCCAGTTTTGAGATATTAGAACTCAAAAACTGAAAAAAGGTCAAATTTCAAAATTTTTCAAGGTCAAATTTCAACTTGCTCTAAATTGACCAAACTTTTTTTTAAAAAGCATCTACAAGATCTCAGGAACTCAAATCTGACCTTAGTTTTGAACTATGACCTTTAGTTGACCTTCAGTGACCTTCGAAAGGTCAAAAAAGTTAATTTTTCAAATTGATTTTCTGGATTCAAATTTAGGTTTCTTCAATCAGAAAAGATATACTAAGGTCTAAAAAAGTAAAACCTGTAAGGTCAAAGGTCAAGGTCATCAAACAAGATCACAAATTGTGTTTTCTAAGTTTCTCAAAGTTTGTGACTACAAATCAATATTTTTGAATTAAAGTCAGGATATATATTCCTCTAAAGGTTTTACACATAATAACAATTGATTATCTATTAAAATTCTGCACCAGTTTTGAGATATTGGACCTCAAAAACTGAAAAAGGTCTAATGTTGAAATTTTTCAAGGTCAAATTTCACATTGCTTCAAATTGACCACACTTTTTTTTTTAAATCATCTACAAGATGCCTGGAGTTCATATATGTCCTTGTATTTAAGATTTGACCTTTGGCTGACCTTTAAATGTTCAAAAAAGCCTACGGGGCCTCCGTAAGATTGCTTGCAATCTTCTAGTTATGTCAACTGTTGAGATTCTTTTTCATTTTCTTTTCTATCATATTTTCATCTTAATGTGTTTACTTGGTTCAAATGTCATAATCGTTTAGTTTATCAAATCAATTTATGAACTACTGTTCTTATATTATCTCATTAAAAGTATTCTACCCCAGGTAACTACATGACACAATTTTTCTTTCGTTAAAAATAGAAAGGAATGTTTAAAAAAAAAAACGTTGCAAAATCCACAGAGCTAGTACCAAAATGCCCCCGATCATTCAGTACGAAAAGAAAGACATTTGATCACCAAAAGTTGAACACATCAACAGTGCGTTGTTGAAAGGCCCTGTCAATCAAAAAATAAATTTGAAAACGTTTTAACTTACATCAACATTGTATTTCACAGTCAAATACCACCAATATAATACGCAACTATTTCATTCATAATGTTTGCGATATTACAATTGTGCTCTCTTCATGTTTCTATATATCAGTATTAAAAGAGTAACATGTAACTCGATCCCTTATAACACGTTCACATATCGGATTTCATTGGCATATATGACCCCCTTATACAATAGTTGACCCGATAAGGTCAAATTCAACGAAAAGGATATGATAGACACCCACGTTGTAATCAATACATTGATAGCATAGACTAATCTGATTAGTGATCACCGTAATCTTGAATATATACAAGAATTCGAAATTGTCATGCTCAGGTTGAGTTAAACACGTCTTGCAAGTCACAATGTACAATTGTTCCTAGTCTAAGCGTATTATGTCTCAATTGTATAAAAGAATAAAATATATCCCACCGATGGTGTGATAAAAAGGCATGCCACATATCAGTAAAATGGCTTTTCATTGGTTTGACAGAATTAATGCGTGTGTATTTCTTTTTCTTATTTAATAATTTTCATTCTTCAAAAGGTTTCTGCGAATTTTGGATTTTTCCTGGTGCCAACGTTTTTTGATTTAACTGACTTTAACTTTAACTAACATGTTTTGCTTCGACGATAATTGCGTTTATACTCTGGCGAAGTTGTCTTAACCAACAAAATGCAACCATTGTAAAACAGAACCCGGACATATATGAGAGGACAATTTTAAAATGATTGAGACATTTTTTCAAAATGCTCAGAAAAAGGACCATTGTCACCTGCAACTGTAGCGATTGATTTATGACTGTTGCATTTTTCCTATCAATACGATCATAAAAATAGTCGTATTCTGGGTGTTCAAATTTTCTTGGCAAGACCACAAAATGTTTTCTTATTGATGAAAGTCTCCAAAGAAACCTCTGTTTTATATCATTATTATTTTGCCGAAGACGACACTTCGTCATTACCGCCAGTTCTCTACACATGGCGTGCTTTTAAATACATCCACACTATCAGCTACTTCAAAAGTAATTTTAATCACATTAAAATCAGTCAAACTGACTTTGATGATTTCGCTGTCCATCTGTACGCTTTTGGAAACCGGACTTGATATGGAACAAGAGAACAAAAAAGGCAATGATAAAAGAGACCCTGTCATCATTGAGGAATCGACCACATCAGATTTCCAGCACTCCGATGTAATCAACTGTAAATATTTGATGGGCTCCGATGGCCTCTGTTGTGGATGTCTTTGGTTGGATACCCTTTGGATAAACGTTTCCATACAATGACAAGCCATGCATCAAAGAGGCTACATGTCCCCGCCTGGAGGTGAACCGTGGCAGACTGGATCGTGTGGTTGAAATATTCAATCAATGAACGACATAACTACATAAACGTCTTAAAAGGCCATTAATCAAACGAATTCAAAATACATCATGTATGTCTTGACAGTACAAATAGAAAAACTTTTGATTTCAAGTGCTTTAGGGGATGCTGTAATTTGACAAAAAATGATACCCGACTTTGAAATGGAAATGATAGAGTCCACAAACAAGTAATGACAAACATTTTAAACGTCAAGCAAATGTTAAACTAGTCCTATGGGTTGAACAGTACGAAACTAAGCCTTAATCACACGGTTCAATAAAGTTAAATGCAAAGTTCTGAGAAAAGACTTCAAATTACGCGGATTTATCAAACTTCATAGTCCTGTTTTCCGATTTTTCATAAAAATTTGCATTAGATCAAATAAATTAATACGATAGGACTATATTTTTCCAAATGTAAGAATGTGCATCGTTCATTTAAGGTGAAAGCTAGATTTCTGTGGGGCATTTGACCTGTACCCCATATACAATCTCACGCTTACTCATGATCGTCACAGCGAGATGTAAAATCCATTAGTGCTGTGACTGCTTTTACGAATTTATGCTTACCTGTTAAATACACGTTGTCATTCATTTGGCTTTTTAGGACATTACTATACAAAAATGCCATAGCCATTAAAGAATATATCGTTTAAATCAAAGGAGGGTTTGAATCGAGAGTATGCTACTTCCTGTTCCTCACAGGTCACGTGATTCAATGGACACCATGCCATGCCATACCTTGATTCCATGGGGTTGTGATTGTAACAGGTACAGCACTGAACTGTATGTGGTCAGGCAACAAAGCTTTATTGTAATGGGTTCGAATGTCAAACGTCATCTGAGAAAACTGTCCAGGTTGTAATAAGTTAACTGTTAAAATTATCGAGACATTCTAAATCAGCCTAATTTGAGTGTCACTGGGGTAATGCCACGTAGGAATGCCATAATGCAAAATAGCACGTGATTGAGGAAATAGCTTCACCGTGTGGTACCTTGTACTAGCCTCCACTGAACCCCAGAGGTATTTTATAATATAAAAAAATCAAAAAGTTCGAACCTTGGCCAGTAAGACCAGTTAGTCAGCTGCAAACACCGTATACCAGGTACACATAAACATTCAATGGTACAACCTTACATTGCCATAGATTTTTAAGTCGTCCCTATCACTTTTATAAGCTATAGTGCATCATAGCTGATATGTGACTTTTCATTACTTGCGAGAATTTGAATTAAAACCTGATAACGCCTTGCCTTCATTGTTCAGTTCATGAAATGCGACCATACGCTAATAATGCTGAGAATCGGAGCAGATTTGTGCTTTATCTGCCTAAACATCAAATAAACAAAAATCGTACAATGGTCAAACTTTAGGAAGAGATCAAGTACATACATAGAAGATACAATACAAGAAGTCTTTATTGATACAAGTGATTAATTACTTTGACCCTTTCTTAACCCTAATAACCATATTGAACGTTAAGATAACATTTACACGATTTGAGTATGTATAGCCTATCAGATAGAATCCCTAGTTATTAGAATGCCATTCTATATACAAATAACAATTTGTAACTTTTCCACTATGAAGCTACTCAATCTGCCAAATAACTTCATTTTCTATGCATTTTACGGGTTCCATTTGGCAGTGATATGTTTGGAAAGATATCGTAAGTAATTGGTTTTCTCTCGCTGTATGTAAAGCTACTAAAAACAACATAACAAGTGATGAGCTAACACACTGCCACGATGGGGTGTCTCTTCAGACGCAGTCTACATATTGTTCTCGTTTTTTGCTAATTTAGTAGGCTAATGCGCGATCCTAAGAATATATAGAGCATCGCACAAACATGTAAATATATGTGTAACCAGAATTCCCAGAAAAGACTTGACGTTAAACTTGAAGCCGAGGGAGAGAACGTTCATTTTGGAAAGTTATTGAACAATCCAAAGTAGAAACTCATTTTATTTTGCTGCTATTGTTGCTATATTTAAATTGGTAAGATCATTTCAAAACAATGACTCCATATTCTGAGAAAAAGGTTTGATATTGTTGCGGTTATTCAGGGGTCCATTTTTGGTACCTTCGTATTACTTCTAATTAAAAAGCATTGTATTCTAAACTGAACAATAGCTTGCAATGTTTTTCACAACCTATAAGTGAACGGAAAATAATGAAGCGATGCAATTGTATGGGCGATTGGACATAGGTATAGGTTGGCGTTTCGATTTTATATGCAAGCTTAAACTCCCCAATGACTCGTGATCTGAACTCGACAGTTCCGATGTAGACACAATATACCAGAGGCCATGGGTCATTGGCAACGGATCCTGTTAGTAGCTGGTCAGAATTGTCGAGTATCCCCTCCCCTTCTCTGGTTTTAATCAAGCCCTTTGTGAGTACGTATCTGTATATTGCTAACCGATCGGCGATCCCCCACACTCGATGCGCGTTTTGAATTCTTTAATAGGTTAAGGTCTAAATATCGGTAAATGCATGCTGTAATTCGTTGATTTGATCGATATTATATAAATTATTATATATCATATCTCAGAAAAGATCCAATGATATTGAGGCCATCCTTGAACTCTGGGTTTTCCCTCCTCTTGATTTGTACTTTTATTTTCTCAATTGTTTTCAGTAGTAGCCAAGAGATGATTCTTGGTAGGACTACAATTCCTACCCATAATTATGGGTCATAAAGGAAGGCCAACATATGGGGGAGGGCTCGATTGTCCATTCATTTTACATTTATCATTTAATAATATAGATGTAATAATCTAATAGTTGACATTACATTGAGCTGTTTTAACTCATGATTATACGCTTCATGCTCTCCCTTTATATGAAATATAGCAATTTTGAATGTTCACATCAACTTTGCATGGTTAACATAACAACTCAGTTAAAGTTACACTCCGTTATATAACAGGATCAGGGCTTAATTGACAGTCCTTTGATATGATGTAGACACATGCCCTTTTTATTAAGTCTAAATTACCGGGTCCAGTTAACTAAGGATGATGCTATGTACTTTCACTGCTTGAGATTCAACCAAGGCAGTAAATGGAACTTGAATGTGTGAAATTGATAAAGCAACAATTGATAGTTGGATTGCCAACAATGACACCTTAGAATGTCAATAATGACACCAAAATACCAATAGATATCAGTTAGACTAAAATTATGAAAGTCGGGGGTCCGTTAGATAATATACTTTTGTTAGTTATAGTGCAATTCAATGTATTTGGACATGTATATATTTAATGTGCTATCTTTTTCAAGTACTAGTATCCAATTTTGTTCTTTTTGATCGAGTACCATCTGGTTATATTAACCTCCTTTGTTTCTTGAGCATATCTTAAGCATATCTGTGTCCTAAACATATCTGCGTAAAATTAATATCCTTGATATCGGTTATTGGTCTTGTGTTTCTCAGACTATCATATTCGTAGAACCTTTGTTTGGTCTTGTTAACTTATTCGATGTTTATTCCCCTAGCCACCGAACGTGTACATTTACCATATCATCTTCAATATATTCGTGCTCTATTTGTTGTAGTCTAAATAGTGGATTATATTATGACATAGTTGTTGGCTATTCTGATAGTCTGGTGAGCCATCTCTCGTACCCCCTCCCATCATCTATCCTTATCTTTGTATATTCTGTCCCTATCCTGATTTCAATGCTGATAACATGTCTTGGAATGTTTTCTTTCAATTACACTCATGTAGAATAACAGTGAGTTCAATCATGGCAGCAAAGACAGCAGAGGATAACCCATACACGACATAGCCCTTCATAGTAAGTACTCTAATTAATTAACGGGTCATGATCATGATAACAGTCTTGACTTGGAGGTTTATTGTTGCTTTTTGTATCTGTTCATTTAACAAATTAAGAATCCCCAGCACTTTTTAACCCCCCTATCACACCAAACTAGTTCTTACCCGTTCTTGCCAGTCCTACGAAAACGTCGTAAAACGGGCTCAATCTGGCTGTGGTCGGGAAATATGTCTGAAATAATTAGCTTCTTCGTTCTTAAACAGTCTTCAATACGTCCATCTCGTTCGCAGTTCGTTCAGGTCGCACCACGTCGGTGTGCAACGTAGTAGAACGCGTCCCTTAGTCTAGAAGGTCAACATGACCTGATTACAGAACGGTATGGTCGCCATCGAATTTTGAATCGATTCAAAATTCTAAAATCACATTCCCGTCTGAGAACGTTCATAAAGTTTGTAAATAGACCTTAGAAAGTTGCAGCTACGTTCATTCCGTTCGCACACAGTTTAAAACCAGTTTTGAAGAACGCAGTGGCAACTTGTTTGGTGTGATAGCTATATTTTTGTTAACTCGTTCATAAGCAGTGTTAAATACGTTCTTAATCAGTTTAAACCCGTTTGCAATTAGTTCTACCTCGTTCTCAACACGTCCTCAGACAGTTCAACTCGTTGTTAAAACGTCCCAAGTAGGATTGAAGTACGACGGTTCCGTTCGTAGTACGTCCAGCTCGTCGTTAGTACGTTGTCACTCGTTCTAATTGTAGAACGTGACGACCACGAGAACATTTTGAGCATTGCCTAAGTTCTAGAGGACCTACCCGTTCGAGTACGTTCGATGAAGTTTGTAAATAGATCCCAAACGGTTCTTAGTAAGTCCAGTCCGTTCGTACACAGTTGAAGCCCGTTTTCGAGAACGTAGTGAGAACTAGTTTGGTGTGATAGTAGGGTAAGATACGCGCAACGTCGGATCAATGATATTGCTGTTCGTAAAAAGTGGGTTCTATCAGTACGTTTCTGAACGTCTCATATGGTGCACAGTTACATCTACGTCTCGGCATGGGCTTTCTCGGGTATGCAAATGGGGACTCGCTCCATAAAAGATTTGAATCTAGAAACACTTACTATAATCCTGGCCAGATTCCCTCGAATTTTACTGTATCGTTGTCCTTATACTAGTACCATAGTTACAGCCACATGTGAATGTGGAGATCTCCTATTTTCTCCAAGTTGAGAATTTGGGGGACTTATCTGGCTTTGAAAATCGATTCCCCTTCATTTGATCATCCTGAACTTTGTTTCGAATCTGTGCTGAGATCAATGGCGAAGATCATTCCTCGTAAAGGTTTGACATGGTTTTGCCATTTACAAAATACACGTTAATATACCCAATAACAGACTTATACAAAGCACACGAAATACAGCTCCATTTATTAGAATACTATGTATTTGACCATGTTTAATGAGTCTGTGCAGTTAACTGACAGTTTGATGGATCGGTGTTAACTATCTGACAGGATTCAAGAATAGAGCCTTAAAAATGTTTGTTTAATACTTTCAAGAAATAACCTCAAAAATAACATGCTAAACTACATGATACGAAACTCAATAATTTTAGACTTACTGTAAAAATTGAGATGCAGTCGATGTTAAAATCCAAAATAATGGTTCGATTTTTCACTCTTTCTCTCTCTTAGAATATGTGCTTCTTAACTGCTCGACTATGCAATTCGATTTCTCTATCGTAAATATCCAATTAGCTGATCCTGTAAAACAAGTATGGTAGACAGAATTAAGATCGGATCCGTGTGTCTAAGTCTCCGCTCTGCATCATCTTCTAAAGTTTACATTCCGCGTGATCAAATATGATTTGATCAAACTAATGGAGTTACTTGCCTGATGGTCAAGATAACTCTTCATAGACTCATCAAATCTTGAATAATATTAATTATTTTTAGTTTTTGTTATCCTTTTATAGTTTATAATGGCCACCGCAATTGTGCTGCAATATCTTCAAGTCACTGACTAACAATGTCGATCTGAAGTATTTGCGCAAAAGTTTTCACTGAGCAGTATTTTGCGCATGGCAATGTCCGTGTTTAATTAAGGGACCATCTCAAAACTGAAAGAATCAAAATATCCGCGCGTTGAACAAAGGCTACCCATAAAACATCGGTTGAAACAACCCTTATGAAACAGCTCACTCGGGTTTGGGATCGAGAAACCACAAAAATGGAATGCGAAACAAATGTCTGGGGGACTGCGGCGCCAAATGCTCAATAGCAAAGTATACATACAAAATATTCAATATGCATTCCTGTATTAGGTTTTGTAAAATTTAAATAGGGTTAAATATCGTGTTGTTTTCTAAATGAACAAGATTGATAGTATAATGAGAATCAAGGTTTTGTGTTCCCTCGAAGAATTGGGGTGAATTGGTGTATTTCGTGATAGCTTTTTATTTCTTTTTACTTTCTCTAAATAGTCAACTGTATAGTTTCGTTGATACTAATTATCTGTATCTTAATCTGACTTCAAAATATATCAGTTTACTTATTGATTCTAATGATAGTAACAGAATGGCCTCGGTTGACCTTATGATATTCTTCAAATTGACATACATACATCGCAAGTGTTGATTTCTCGTCAATCAAAACATGCATAATATTGCATTTAACCTTTTTAGACTTTGTCGTCCAGCGATCAAGGTTTTACCTTCTCGAGAACTATTTTCATTCCGAAGTCCTTCAGATCTGTATTATGACTTGGTACATTTTACCATTCCGTAATCTTTAATTGTCGATCCCTGTCTGATTGAATCGCTGCACATGTTCACTTAAAAAACACCATATCTGAATATCTATTGGTTGGTCTCAAATCTCGAATCAGCATCATTCACTTTGACAACAGGCTGGCGTTCCTTTAAATCATCCAAGCAATCAATTAACGACTTAGTCATTCTTTTCAAATCTCACCTGATCGTTAAACGACAATTCTGAGTTAGTGTCCCAAAAGATATAACCTCTTAATAGTCATCTCTTGAGAGAAAAATGAAAACCTCAGCATGCTCAATAGTCTTTGAACTTAATAAAATCATTTCCATTAATATCAACTAGTTTCAATTGATTAAAATAAAAGGTTATCGTGACAAGCCATCTGCATTTTCAAGTCCGATATAAGACGGTGACAATTTTTGGAACATGTTTAGACATAGGGTCGCAGATGAAGGTTGGGGCTCCAGGGTGTACGTGTGCCTCAGACGAGACAGTGGTATAGTCAAACTAGAGTACATGTACATTGAAGACCAACGCCCCTCAAAAGTCACAAATAAACACAGTTATATCATATGTTAATGGCTTTCTGATTCCAGTCAAAAATTAAAAAATACGGCGAGGTGACTTTCATGGAATGATTAGTTATGACGCAATTGACACGCATGTCACCTGAATGGACACAATCAATTCAAAACAGGGAACGGAAATGTTAGATCTTGATTTGGAATAATAGTCATTCATTGCGGAGGAAATTGGTATTGCTTGTAGAAGAGAATTTCCTAATTTAGATACTTTGATCATTAAGCAAAGCCAATAGATTGAACATTTTCAATTGATGTTTATGTTCAAATAACGAAATATTGAACAGGCGTTGGCGTGTACTTGTAAGTCAATCTGTCAAAATTAACATTCGTGAAATTATTTTTTCGATTTCCAGTCAAAAAATAAGACGTAACATTAAATATGAAATCTCTTGAATTCTTTAGAAAAGGGCAAACATTTATGTTGACGTGTAGTACTACCCCTCCCATGTAGGGACTACGATAAAAAATACTGGTCTTTGATACTGATACAAAAATAGCTACCAATAACACAGTGTGTGATGCTGTACATGACGTATAAGTATTTAATTCCGGAAAAAAACAAACAGAAAATGTCATTGAATGTTTTATATATCAATTTCACTGGAGGCAACAAGAATAGAAACTGTCTACGCGAAAATAATGGATCAGACGTGACACAGCTCAATGATTCAGCTCCGAAGCGATCTATTTACATTATGTTAGAGGCCTAATAATCCATAACAATACCCACTAACATCATCGAGATTACCACTTCCAATTTGTACTGACACACTAAATATTGATCAATTGATGTATTTAATTGTTCTTTTTTTGTTTTTACGTTGTTCTCTTCGGTTTTCGTGTAATTCTTTCTTTTTTAGATTAGTATACTGATTTCCCTTTGTGCCTTTGGTTGTTGAAAAACATCGATAAAACCATGACACGTTTCAAAACAGGACATTTAGACAATTGAGAAATCATTCGAGGACCTCTCGAGGTTTGAGGTGTACTCTTAAAGTCGACCATTTGTTGATTACTTTCTATTATAATGACGTAACCTAGTTCCATTGGTCTGGCTGTCTACCAGGGGTTCGTTTCTTCCGAAACTTTCTTCTATCTCGACCAGTACAAGAATAATATACGAATACAACACACTCAATGGAAATACCAAATAACATACACTAGTACACTCTGTATTCGCAGATTGGCTCGCTACGCTCACAAAATAAAATTCAGGTTCATTCTTCGGTACGATTTCGGTACGGTTCCATTTCATGGAAAACGTATGAAATATGGCAACCAATTTCTTTTCTATTTTTTCATTTTTTCTACTACTTATCGCATCTATGCTAGAAATTGTATCATTGCACGCATTTGCAGTTTAATATTTCTTATCTTCTGAGGAGGTTGGTCACACTGGGTGATTACAATAGACTCATAAAAGAATCCCTCATCAGCATCCCTCACAAGTGAACTATACATTTTTGCATTGTACCACAGAATGAACCGTAAATCGTAAATTGTTTAACAGATTTTCTATAGCAATAAAATTTGGAATGAAGGATGAAACTGAAATGAACATTACGCTCAGTAAGCGCATTGGAGTCCAGAAACCGTTTAATGACCATCTCGATAGCTCGGTTGGCCCCCGATGGGGCATCTCCGATTCATACCCTCGTTTGATTTAAAGACAGAGTATGTTTTGCACTATTCAATTACCAAATTAGCAATTTTTTGTCTACGAAAGAAAACTATTTTCGTCATTTTTGCCGTTCTTATAAAACTTTGGATTTAATGCATCAAAGGCTTTGACGCACTGGGAAAACAACTTATAACCTAACCGATTTCCCCATTGGATGCCCCTCGGTGCATTATTAATACGCTCATATATTTGCAACAACCAAATGTCTAGAATTTTGAATAATAACTTTTCTTCGAGACTAGCAATAAAGCACTCTAGTTAATAAATAGCAACCTATGCCACTCAAAGGAGTTCCTCCGCGACTACATATATCATCCAACAATAATGAAGCCAATAAAGAACGGGGTTTGTGATTATCGGGGCGATAAATCAAACGTTGCATCAATATGAGGCAGGGTATAGTTACATATGGTGACATTCTCATAAAATGTAATACTCCTGCATTACAATGTTTCATAGAATGTTGAAACCATACCGCGATTTATGATGCACGCAAAACTTAATTGCAAAATCCTTCCTTTTTCCTTGACTCGCGGGGTTGATATTTCGAATTTTCTTCTCTTAACTCTTTAACTCTTCTCTTAACTCTTCTCTCTATTACAGCGTCTATTACAGCGTCGATTTCCCTTCTTTTATAGATATCCACTATTTAGGTTCCATCATATTATGTGAAAGGACACAAATGAGAAAGGGTTCCTGT
Source organism: Owenia fusiformis (assembly GCA_903813345.2). Classification (NCBI taxonomy): domain Eukaryota; kingdom Metazoa; phylum Annelida; class Polychaeta; order Sabellida; family Oweniidae; genus Owenia; species Owenia fusiformis. The sequence goes on from CAIIXF020000006.1 coordinate 8,821,538, forward strand.
CTCATATGAATGCTGAACCAAAATCAAGGATATTAGTGGTTCTGCAAGACCGATACATACTACTCACCATAGACATAGCGTCATACGCGCTTTCCAAGAGTGGATGCCGTCGGGATTGGGGGATGGCGCTTGCTTTGTGAAAACGCATTATAACAAGGTATATAGTATCAATTAGGGATAGCGTCTGGTGCTTAAGATTCTTCATTTTGTGAGAGGAACTATTTAGAAAATATATAATATGGGTGTTGTTTTTGATAACATAGTACTTGAGATTCTTAAGCATAATGCGTGGCTGTATAATAAAAATACCTTGCGATGAAGTTATTTACTATGCGAAAGAGCCCTACCTTAAAATACTAAACTGTTTGTGCATTTTTGGGCGACGTCCCGTTAATGAACGCAAAAAATTGAGAAACTGATTCAATGTCTGTTCTTGTTATAGTATAAACTACGACATATGGTGCTGTGAATTGCTAAACTGTTGTCCATTTCGTATAAATTGAATTTAGCAACATGTCTAACGTAATATTTTTACCGAGGGAGGTAGTAAACACTCTGAAGAAACCCGATCGTCACTTGACTCTATTCAATGTCTACTCGTCAAATGATAGTATGCCTGGATCACTAGTGTTTATACTTAAAATATCGTAGATTTTTATGAAATAATGGATCAACGGTTAAAAGAAACAGGTTGTTCAGTATAACTAAATATATAATGTGTAAGTGTTTTCATAAGATACAATAGTGTACGTTGACGATCTAGGTCTATATTCTGATGACAGCAATGACACAATACCGAATAAGGTATTATTAGTGTCAAAGCCAACAATTCATGTGTAGTTATTTCTGAAGAAGGTAAAATCAACTAATGGAAAGTGTATTAATTAGGCTACCATTTTAAGTCTTGATTCAAGACCCATAGTACCCCCCCCCCTTATCTACTTTAACAACCTGTTGTTGAAGCGGGGAGCTTGAGGCAAGACTAGCTTCCATTCTGAAAGTTGACAACTTTAATTTGCGAGTTCCAGTTCAAATCAATTCATTGCAAGGGAAAAAAGTCTCATCATCTCATTTATTGAGACCTTTAATTCAATAGTTTTATCCTTACTTAATGTCAAGACCTTTAAAAAAAGATTGGATATACTTCAAGCGTGTTTTGTGTTCTCAAATGTCATTAACATATATATTAAACAAGACTGTCATAGCATTTCGTGTCCCCTCAAATTAATGAAAATGAGCAAATGCGAAGTTAATGGGATGCTATAATAGTCTCATAGTATCTTAACGTCATGAATAGAATGTAAACAGTTCTGAATATTTTCTAGTTGACAGTTTAACATATCTTGTTTTTCACTCAAAATTGAAATGATGATTTCAATGGCGGTAATTGTCATCAAAATCTGTCCATAATTTTTGAAATTGAATACAGCTTCAAAATTGAACATTTTGTAATTCGTGCTGAGAATTAATCAGCAAATATGTCGTTAAACTCGATCGTAGAACTAATAAACGCTTACCTGGTTGTGAAGAGGTTAAATATATACGCTAACTTTTATATCCAATTATCGACTTAAGACGAAGCGAACGTCTGTATCTTTTAATTCAAATTATCACTGATTTTTTGTAATTGGGTTTCCAGTTCACTATTTGTACGTTATCCATCGATTATACATGCAGCAGAAAAGTCAAAACAAAAATCCTTTTAGCCTGTTTGGAACCTCATAAATAGACTCAACTATTCCGTTCATCTCCCATCTGTTTTTAACTTCATACTAACAATTTCCAAAGCTAGAAGGGAGAAAGTCAAGCAGAACGTTGTAAACCCCATGGGCTAAGAATGACTTGTAATATCGGATAAAAAACAAATTCACATATTTCATTTTATGGAGTGACAAAAATCAGGTTCAAAAACATAAATTACCGGGATTTTGGGCTGAACATAGTGATGTGTCGTAAATCCCTGGCAACCGTTGTTATGGTGAAATAACTTGGATTGGACATCACTAAAATTGATAATTGTAAAAGTTGGCGTGAAGTGCAATCAAGCTATGATTGATTTGCAATCGCAATAAATTAACAAATAAGTCGGTGATCATGAGATAGTGATAATGAACACATTGGTTGTATATGTTAAAAAGTTTGTATTATTGATTTATCAAAAGAATCGCTTTAAAGATGGCGTTTATAAATACATTCCAAGAAAGAGAAAGTTATACTATTAGTCATCACCATAGTAATTAGACCTCGAGATTATGGCAAAATCAGTCAAAAATCATTAATATTTTCATATTTCAAACAAATGTAAAACGTAGTTTTTTACTATGTTTGTTTGACCTTTACTTGACTTATAGCCAGTAGATATCAACATTTGCATTATTTAATTCTTCATCAATCATCTCCAATCTTTTATTCAGTCTATCGTAAGATGTTTTGTTGTTAAATATTTAGGAGACACGCTCTCCCAAACGTTTGCCGATGGCAACTGATATAGTTATTTGAAATATCCCAAATACATTTACTCTTTAAGTGAGTCTAACTGCCCAATAAACGACGTATAACATGATGAACGGTTAATTTTAAAGATAACTGTACAAAATGATAGGTGATCATACAAAGCGACGATTACGTAATACGAGTTTCCCTATGCCCCCAAGATAAATCGTTTCATTTTATCATAAATATAGTATAAAAATTATTTAATATCGACAATATGTTGCCATCTCCCATCTTGATTTACAAGGTGTTTGTTTTGGCCTCACCTTGGAACTCCATTGTTGGATCCAGAGTCTCTACAACCCCTTCTTGAAATAGAGAGATTGGGGGATGACGAGTGACGACTGCAGATGTTTCGTGTACGTACTTGCCATAAGCTTTAGATAAAGAGAGACACTGATAAATCAGATTAATATTGGACGTCGGTGATATCCATCCTCTTAAATCTTAATGTTCATCTTTGATAATAAATGGCTGGTTATGGCGAGACGGTTGCCCCACCCTCCTCCAAACCTCTTTTACCGTTACAACCCCCACCACTCTCCCACTTACCTTTACGTTAAACCCCAACCCCATGTCAATGTTCATTCTCTTCCTCCTTCACCTTCTTAATATATCTTACTCTTTTATCAAACTTTACAAGGTTTTTGAACTCTTATAGCATTCCCTCGTCTCGGGGCTCGTTTTACAAGTAGACTACAATAAATATCCTTTATCATTATTCAAAGGTTATTCTTTCCCGAATTTGTAGGATAACTACAGAGGACCAACCAAATAAATTCGTTGATGGTATTGTAGTCTGGCTCCAAGCCCCCGCCAACAAAAGGTGAGAAGGTGTTTAGTCCCATTGAATAGTGACCTCTCTAACAAGCATTATATAAAGAGAGACTGGTAAATGAGACTGGGGTCGGGTGATCAACGAGCGGAATTAGTATAAGATGCTACTCAAATTCCATTGACTTATTCTTCTTGAACTAAGAAAAATCGTCGCTCATTTTTTATTATGTTTGTACTGTAATTCATAAGCCAATCACTGTCGTCATTAATTTGTCGAAGCACAGCACCTATGTTGAGTGTTTGACAGGTGTAATTAGCCTCGTATTGAGACAATGTTTTTCATCGAGCCCTCTTGTACTCGCTCACGCGTATACCTACTAAGAAAATAAATAAATAAGGGTGGGGTTGGGAATAAATACTAAATCAGCCATGAGGTTTTGTTTTGTCGACTTGAGGTTCCATCTAGGGAAGAACGAATATAAATGTAAGACGGATTAGCCTAGGCCCGAGGATTAGGTCATCAAAGAGTTGAAGTTTACAATTTACGAAATGATCAAGGTCATATTTAAGAAGTGATAAATAAAGATTATGTTAACAATTGATAACATATTAAGGTCAATGTCAAATGAAACGCCATATTTCACCGCTATTTCAGTTAACTTGCTTAATGTACAAAAGTAGATACGACAATGTGCCGTATTCAAGAAGTGCAGAAAACCCCGATCACGCGTGGCACCTTAGGGATCCATTAAGGGGGGTAGTTCTGAATGATTTGTTTATTTCAAAGTATGAATCGTGTCATTAGTTTCTCAAACTTTCTTTATCAAACTTGTACTGTCAAAGATGTACCGATCATCTGAGCTTCATTCTAATTCAGCTGTAAATATCATACTGATAATCTCTGTGGTTTTTAATGAATTGGCACATGGTACAACTGTGTTGAGATAAGGCATGTCTTTTTGTAGTTAAATACTTATTAAAGCCGTATGTCTATGAGCTAACTGTTGGCTACCGTATGTTTCTGAAAAACACGTGAATATGAAAGAGAATTTACGATATGCTGGCCATATTCGAAACCATTTTCAATTATTGCGTCATTTGGAAATTGGTATTTACAACCCCGGGTTTACAACCTGAGCGAATTATTGGTATTTGTATGTTTTGTGTTCTGTCGTTGTTGCCCTTTGAGTATTTTGATTAAAATGATGGAAAAGTACTCACCGTATGTGTATGATCTAATCGTGTTCTTGGATCTATACTACCAAGTAATGATTATCCCTGTTATATTTTCATTTGACATCGGATATGTTGATCATTTAGATATATTGAGCTGTACTTAAAACTAGCAATACCAAAATCAAAGCTCTAACTGATTTCCTCTTTTAAACCATAATACATATAATCACTCCGTCCAAGCATTAAAACTTTGACATTTTATCATTTGGGCTGAAAAATAATTTCAAATGATTCGAGAGAATTTTCTTTAATTAGGGCCTCCATGGTTTGCTTGTATTAGTTAATGACTTATTACTTTTCAGAATTTACAATAAATCAAACTCTGATTAAGAATCACTCACCTGAAAACGATTATTTTTACAAGTTATAATGAATCTAGTTAAATATATATAAATTATACAGGTATAAATATCTCGCTATTAGTTACTTTTGGCATATTGAGCAATTCCATCATAGATACCGACAACAGATATTAGTAATGATACACCATCAAGGCAACCACGTGTGAAATGAAAGCGACTCCCACACTCTGATACCTTAGACCCAGAGATTAGCCGGCCGTAAATACTCTCCTCTGAAAAACTTGCTTCTTTTATTGATAAAAAATTGATTAAAGTAAACTTAACGCCCGCATTGGTGACAGTGTTGTTATTCAACTAATCAGATGTGAAGCTGATTCCTATGCGACACAAATCCCGAGACTCTGATTAAGAGACTTGATCATAAAAAATGAAATAGAAAAAACAGTAAGGATAGACTAGTAATTATTTACAATGGGTAACAATGATACTGCAAGCCAAGTCCACCGAAACTCGCAGGTGACGTGAAAAGACCAGACTTTTTCATCCTTACTCGTTGACCTACCATCTTGATCTTTAAGTTTTGCTGTCTGTGGTATTTCAAAAGAAATGCTACAAGGGCCCAATATGGCTGCTTTTAATTAGAGTCACAATAGCCTTGCTGGATTTTTTAATATCTCATTTTTCTCAATTCGAAAGTTTTTACGAGGTTGATGTAAAGATTCATTAAGAAAGAAAATGGCCCTGGGCTTGGCAAGGGCTCTCAAAAGTTGAACCAAGAAAACAGTCTTTTCATCTAAACGTTTGTACAAATCTATTTACCAAGTGAGTAATTGTTTCATAGAAAGAGCAAAATAATTTAAAAAACAAAATTGAGGTTTCCAAAACATATTAGACTATAAATAAAGGGAAGTTTGCGGTATTTCCTCATGCAAAGTGGTCTATAAGCATAAACCACTCCACCTGTATAACATCAGGTTACCTGGCCAGGTAAGGCACCCTTAAATAAGATATTAAATGTTTTAGATTTCAAAATAAAATGGAAATGGTAGCTTTGCAAGATGATTTTCTTGCGGATTTGTAGTAAGATCTTAAATTGGTACATAATAGGAAGACAAGAGTATTTGGCTACACAATATGCAATTTGTGTGTTTATGAGAGAGAGAGGGGCAGACTTCTTTTTAGAGTGACATCTTACGCGAGAGGTTCATAAGAAATACGACAACAGCATTTACGTGAGCGGGGGTGGTTAGGGAGCAATAGTTCTCTTTGTGGTTATATCTTTTCATTTTTGTTGGGTCAACAATCATTTATTTGAGAATCTAGGCTTTACATATACTTGATTATTGTTTGTACACAAGTGACATCTCATAACTTGAGTATGGGCAGCACTACGAAAACCGACAACAACATGTAATGAGAGAGGGTGTTAGGGAGCGACCACCTTCCTTGGGGTTAGAGGTCTTGTTTGTAGGTCATTTCTTAATAACCGAGAATGCACTTTGTTCATAATGTTCTCTTATTGAAGAGTGATGACGTATACCTACGCATAGTTTTATATCAGGTATATAGTCATAAATAAATAGTCTAGCTACAGGCCCTTGTGACACAAGTTATTAGAATAGATAGTCCAGGGTCTTCAAGCAAGACTATATCCGGGACTAACATTTGAGCCACTGTCTAATCTATACTTGTCATCCGTACGCAAAAAAGTCTCCAAGTATTTAATTCCAACGACATTATTCAATACAACTGTGAGAGTATTTCCTATATCAATATTCAACATGTCTCTCGATTCCTCTCTGGTCATTGCACGGGTTATTGAGTTCGGGGGAAGGGATGCTTCTTAGTCATCATCCTTGGTGTTAAAGTGCCCGATAAACTATAAAATGCGCATGCGTCCAGGTGTTGATAAACTATAAATAGCGAAAATCCAGGGTTTGTCACCACAAGGTAAGCCAGGACGTGTTGAGAGAACAGCTAGTGTTGATATTGAATTTACATGTAGCCAGATAAGTTTCCTTATTGAAATTACATATGGTTATTAGCAATACTTTGTAGGTGCTAAACAATAAAATATTTAGAGTATATATGAGAGAAATTGGTCATTTCGAACCTGTTGAAAAGTTTGTGGCTCTCGGCTACACCGGGGAATTTACTTCCGTGAGTACACACATAAATGTGGGGTTCTCCAAGAGGTACGCGACAAGGTGACCTGGCATCAAATGTGCGACTAAATGCTACTATCGAGAAGATAAAATAACGAATACGACAATAAGTTATTGCATGTGACAATTCCGAGCCTTCATCTCACTGAAGTATTTTGAAGTGAAAATAGGATTTTTGTTTTGATACATGGATTCAGATGAACGTAACTTTATTCTGACAACTAATCAAAACTGAACAAAATTGATTGTACGTAACAGACAATTTATTGTTTTACAATGTTTTGATTGGCTAAACGAATGAAACCAACAAATTATGACATGTAAAATGACAATTTTGAAATGTAAAATTTAAAAGTGACAAACACAACCTCCCTATATCCACTCTTTGGGAGCCCTAGTAAATTAGTAATATGTACATGCAGCAGTGGTAGTGTACAGCTTATTATCACACTACGCTTTGTATTCTAAAGCCTTTTGTTTGTAATAACACTAGTACTGTTCACTCAACGTATGTTTTGTGTGTGGGCAGTCAACGATAATCATTGTTTTATCCCGGTTATATGACCTCGGCAATTATAACAGAACCGTACTAAACGAAAAAACGCAAATAAGAGAAAGCTTTCACACACATATAAAAAATGAACTAGTCTAATCCGCCAGTATAAACTCTGTGCTATACGTAGCCGGGTCGGGCGCACACTTTAAAGGTCTTGTGGAGAATCATTATTTATGAACTGTATTTGAAGTTCATATTATAAAAAAGAACGAAGGGTTTTACTCAGTGGGAACACCAGGTAGAGTATGATCCAATGATGACGTGTTCTCTACCTTTTCCAATAGATTGGTTCATGTGCATATAGATCTGTAATTTAAAGGCTTTGACACTCAAAATACGCGTCCCCATATCAACTCATACGCGTTTGAGCTGTATGCTATTTGCTGAGTTTTCTCTCATCGAGAATTCCTTCAGAGGTCACTCCCAGATCCCCGGTAAGCTAGATCTTGTCCCTTGGTAAAGATGTCACTATAGAATGATAATTATCTTCTACGGAAAAGAGGATCGAAAATATGGTAGATGTCCTTGGTTTCAGTGGGTATAATATCTCCCAATAGTCAATGTGAAAAGTCATTATACGTAATGATATTTATCAGATTTAATACGAGAATGTCAAATATGTTAAGTTAGGGATGCTATCAAATAGTCAAATTCCTAATTTCCTCTATCGAAATTCAATCGACAAAAACAGGTCTATACATCATACATTAAGTGGTATGAAAATACCCAGACGCGAGTAGATGTCATATTATGAAAGGTGTCTTGACAGGAACAAGACTCGGTAATGTCGCACATAAAGTTTAAAGCCCTGAACTCATTGGATGCCCTCTGAATTTGACTTACTGACGGCAAACACTAATACGTTACCGAACGTTTTGAAATGTCTTTTCAATCAGGTTATTAAAAAAACATTTCTGTTTGGATAATTATATTTTAGTTAACATATTCATTCTCAGATCATACATGATGGATGTAAATAGAATTGTAGCTTTGACAGAATGTCACATCATAGAATTTTTCATACATCAAATTTCTGGCCCCTCTGTCTTTTTTGAATGTATTAGCTCTCTTGTGCTAACTTTACTACTTAGCATGATAAATAAAATGGTCTTGGTAGTTTGTTTGGCTTTTTGAATATTCAATAAAAGTATGAAGTACTTCAAAAATCAATGTAACATTCTGACTTGCTTGCTTGATAGTTGCTTAGTTTTATTGGTTGATTGCTTGCTTGTTTTGTTTTGTGTTTTACATTTGAAATACAACTCGATTACCGTCACTGAATACATATTCCAACTCAGTTAAAAGAAATTCAAAGAAGCATCCTAACTACGTGGCCATACATAGACTTATTGAACTTAAAGAACAGCTGTAGACGACGACGACACGAACTAAAACATAAACGAACGTATGCTCAACTATCAAATCCACATTCATAGATTATTCATATATTTTGTTAATCCAATGTTATGACGTGACCTTTAACACCATGGAGCATTATCCAGTTAAAGGTGTGTATGATTCGTGCCGTATCTCAAGAAACGGTGAAGTAAATCAACTAAGATTTGACACCGCTGGATACCTATTGAAGGACCTCATCAAAAGTGGTCGGTTTGACGAAGGCTACTATTGTCGACTATAAGATGTATGTTTTTGATTGATGTTTACACCAGTATATAAGTTGATAAATAACTGAGTCAATAAACATGCACTGTATATTGCATAGATATATCCTTTAAGATACACCATTCAGTCTTTAGCAAATAAAAAATGACGAAAATGGTAAAACGCGTCTTGCTTTTCCATAATCATAGACTAGATTTCTTAATAATTTAATAATTGTGATATTTTTTCTCGATCCAAGTCACGTGAATTTCAAAATAAAGAGGAATGAAGGTCCGAACGCTATAGTCGCTAGGATTAGCAATAATAGGTATACACAACTTCTGTTTGGAGTAAGTGTTGATGGTAATGATTGGGGAGGGGTTGGGGGCTAGGTGTATAAGTTTACGAAATGGTATACAGTATTATAAATCACCAAATAAATAAACGCAAGGCTCTGGAACTCATTCTTAAGAAGAGGGTTACCCGTAGTCTTGCATCGCAACCCTCTTCACTCAGTCCCCACAATATGACACAAAACAACAACGCAACGGTTGATTACAATGGTCGAGGGAGTAGGTATTGAGAAGAGAATTTAATGTCGTTTAACCATATTTCTTTTGCCACTAAATCGTTATGTATGGCGTCGCCTTCAGATCTTCGCCTTCCATTTGATCAATTTGACCTATCAGGTAGGAGCAATTGAAGCATCACACACAGGCTTAAGATAAGGACTGATGAAAAACAAGACTTATCAAACCAACAAAAACCAAACACATGTTAAATATAAAGCACATATCATTCAACACATGTAAAACATATGTGAATAGATGCTGAATATTTTAAACATTAATGGTTTATATAAAAATAAATGGTCGAGCCACCTGTATACAGTATGCAGCAACTCCTTGTAAACATGAGAGTAACGACCCCCTATTTGTCTTAATAACTCAATCAAATTGACAATATGACCAATCCAAATACACAATAAACTAACAATCTAGAGTAGTGTACAAGCAAAAGTCAAGTGGAATGTAAATATTGTTCAGCTGAAACTTTTTTAAAGTTTTAAAATCGAGCGTTCATGGACTTGTCAGTTATGTACACCCCCAATCCGCAATCAAATTATCAGTGTGGAGTTAGTACTAATTTAGTGTGGAATTAGCGCTAAACTGTCAGTACTGATTTAGTACCAATCGAGCTGTACAGCAGGTACAAAATTCGCACTAACTCAGCGCTAACTCAGCACTAACCTTAGTGGTGACTCTGCACCAAGTTAGCGTGGAATTAGTACTAAATTCGTGCGAATTTTGTACCAACTTTTAAAAATTATCGGGCATGAATTTTTGTATATTTAATTGATAAAAATGTATTAAATTGACATTTTTATTAAGATCTTGTTTTTAATTAGACCATCAAGGGTAAGGATTTTTAAGGGTTATGATATCACATGATTTTGATGTATCTTAGTTTTTCTTCAGTTATTAATATTATAACCAAACAAATATCCCAGCTATAATACCATTAAAAACATAATACATTATCTTGTTAGGTATATATAATACCAAATTATAACTTTATTCATCATATCATTTACTGGTCTTAAAGGAGTATCGTATTGTTTTATTTCCTTTGGATTGAAGATTTACCACAGTAACAGTAAATTACAAAAGATTCACTATTTACACAATTTACAAAAACTGTCGTTCTGTATATAAATGATGATGACCCTAACTCCCAATAACATACAACTGGTAAATGTCATTGCCTTTACAAGGGTATCAGTTCAAAGGTGTAGGGGTGTGTTTAGTCCATAATTGTTTTTGTCATTCCTTAATCATTCGTTAATGCTAACGTCCTGTCATTGTGCCTTCTTATTCGCCAATTTAGTTCCCCTGATGTAAAATCGTTATACCTGAAATGATAAAAAAAGAAACGCTTATTTGAGGCTTCATCACTTTGCATTAAACATGCATATTCATAAGTTAAACCAATTAATCCATGATCGTGATTGCAGCTTACTAAGTACATCATATATGTATATTTTCTATGTATAACATTTACATTTCCTAAATAGCGGTGATGCAATATTATTAAGGATCCAATTTATGAGACATCAAGAGGACATGCTGTCATTGTTTAGTATCTATAGGTATAAGGCAATCTGAATTAATTCTGAATTAATCAATTAATTTGATAAATCAATACATACCTCGTGAAAGTTGTTCATAGTTTAACCATCCTTTTGAGTTTTTGCTCCACCCCCACAAGCTTTTTGTTGTTATAACTGATAACAGTTACCTGAAAATATAGTTTTCTATGAACATTCGCAGATTTGCTTACCGTAATAGTTAATGTAAATTAAAGTTCGAAATAATATCTTTGAACAAAGAATTCAGTTTGCATACACAAATTGTTTCCAATATTTTTACAGGGCCAAAATATAATGCTAGATTATTTTGTCATAGTTAGGGTTGACGTATTTACAATTTTATTATAGCCCTGTGAGGAAGCATAGGCTATTAACATGTTTAATTGGTGATATGACATGAGGGCATGAATAAGGTTATGAACATGGTAGGATGATGAAATGAATGGTGATATAACATTGGGGCATGATGATATAAAACAAACATGGTGATATAACATGGGAGCAGGTAATATGAAATGAACATGGTGATATAACATGGGAACATGTTGATATGAAATGAACATGGTGATATAACATGGGAGCATGGTGATATGACATGAACATGGTGATATAACATGGGAGCATGGTGATATGACATGAACATGGTGATATAACATGGGAGCATGGTGATGTGAAGTGAACATGGTGATATAACATGGGAGCATAGTGATATGAAATGAACATGGTGATATAACATGGGAGCATGGTGATATGAAATGAACATGGTGATATAACATGGGAGCATGGTGATATGAAATGAACATGGTGATATAACATGGGAGCATGGTGATATAACATGGGAGCATGGTGATATGATATGAACATGGTGATATAACATGGGAGCATGGTGATATGACATGGACATTGTGATGTAACATGGAAACATGGTGATATGAAATGAACATGGTGATATACTGTACTCCGGGTAATGTTGGCGTGCGATTTAATTTCGCTTTGTTCGCGAATGTAGTAAAATCGCGAACATTTATCGTCGCGAAATTTGTCTTAAATCCCCGGGGATTTGACCCGGGCCTTTTGATATGTTTCGTTCGGTGTGATACGTTTCTGCCAGTGTTGTTGGGCGAAGGCCTAAAATCATTTTGAATTGGCTTATTAGGCCAACAAAGGCAAGAACTGTTGACGATAATGATATCCTACAAATTGAAGTTGAAAAAGCCATTCAAGAATATTCAAATAAATGCCCTAAACGTGGGAAATTGATTCACGGTAATCGGAAAAAAATTCAACTTGTGCAATCTGCGAAATGTCATCAACTCAAATCCGCGAAATTAAACAGCCGCGAAATTGCAATTTTGAAAAATCGCGAAATTTTATAGCGTCGAAATTTACCCGGAGTACAGTAACATGGGAACATGGTGATATGAAATGAACATGGTAATATGACATGGGGGCACGATTCCAACGATACGCTGAATAAGCAAAATAAATTATTATTAGATTTCCTAAAACTGTTAAAACGTTTACTCTACGCACCTAGCCTAAATGGCATAAGTATGTTGCATTCCCGGTTGCATTCCACATTGCTGATACATGGCCCTCCATCCATTGATTATGTATTGTATTCTTTACTGCCTTCACTCCTCGTGATATGCCAACATCTGACCAATAGTGCCAACATCAAGTCTATAAAATAAAAAGGTAGCCTAGAAATGCATTCCCGATAAAAGAAAAAAATGATCTTTTATAAAGAATAAAAAATTGAATTTAAAACTGAAACCACTCAGAAATTACATTTTGGCCAGGATTGGCCCATTTCTGGCTTCATTCAGAAGACGTTATGCATTGCAGATTATAAATATATTTTCTTAAAAACTCCAAAGAACTAGCCTATGCACTGGACTTTTAAGACAAGACTTTCAGTGACTTTTCAATTTGAATTTTTTTTTCAATTCCTCCTGAATTTTTATCTTTGAATTTCACCCTAGCCTATCCCACAGAGCCTATCTGGTATTTGAAAGTCTTCTATATAATAGGTGCACCTAACATATGCTCATTTATTCATACAAAACAATCAAATATATACTTACAAGTGAAAATTGCAGACAGATGGCAGAGACTGGCACAGAAATCAAAATTTAAAATATGTGGCTTCTCAAACTTCCTGTATGAGTCATAGAATGTGTGACGTCATAGGTCAAAAGTTCAAAGGATTTCCCAGGGATTTCCCTAAGATGTCAAACTCAATTGAAGAAATCACAATAATGAATGTTATTTATAATAAAATATTTCAAACTCTAAATAAGTAATATCAATATTGCTTAAATCAATCAATAATACTGTAATAAAAGTCAGAAAAAATATAAGTTTTGTTAGTGCTAAATCAGCACTAACTTAGCACTAAATTAGCACTGCTAAGTTAGTGCTGATTTCGCACTAACTGAGGTTTGTACTGATTTGGTACTGATTTATTAGCGCTAATTCCACACAAACTTTATTTGTACCAATTCAGTACCAAATCAGCGCTAAATTAGCGCGAAAAAAGATTAGCGCTGATTTAGCATGGAGTTATTTTGGCAGTGTATATTTCTATTCTTTTACATTTTGTTTTGCAAATGATATAAATGTTTCTTTTGCTCAACTTTGTACATCGTTATATCGTGCAGTTTTTTGAGTTATGCATGCCAGTTTATAACCTGACAGTTTGAAATGCATGTTTGTGACAAGAAAGTGGCTAAATAATAGCAATTGAAGTCAGAACGTTTTACGTGTACATTTAAATAAACGGACTATACACGTCATTTTGCATTATGATACGTTTCGTTACGCAGGTCATTATATTAGTACATAATTTTCCGTTATGTTGCGTATTACATAATTGAGGGTTGGCCATATAATTTTCAGAATGTAAAATTGATTATGGTTCAGACTTGTTGTTGGCTGGTAAGTTGTATTCTCCTTGAGCTTGGTCTGTACACCATCTTTGAAGTATGGGCAACTACATTTCGTATCTCTGATTTGAGCATTAACATAAACTATGTCGTTGAGCACGGGAATCGAAGTAAGGATCATCTGACATCATCGAAATCAGCGAGCATAATTGATAACGACCCAAAAAGTAACGTTTGAGTAATGAACGAAAGCCTCGCGTGCATAGAAGTATCTACCTGTATACATGAAGGATAAACGAGACATTAATGCGTTGCTTCCAAGGAAATCAAAATGATATATTGTCAGCCATCTTTCAGCTGGTCATCACTCTAAGGATGACAGGTGATATGTCCTTTGATGTAGATACCCTTAAAAGAAGGAGAATTGAAACATAAACGAACCATTGATCAATTTAGACTAAATATATTAGAAATAAACACTCGAAAAGATACGAGGACATTCCTCATCAAGCCATTAAGTTTAATTGATGGACGAGATTTGAAATCTTACTTGTTACAATAGGCCACTAACTACTTAAATCTGTCCGATATAACAGATCCTTTCAGAAACATCAAATTAAAAACGTGTTAACAAAAAGTATGAGAAACTGGATTTCAATACGAAAGCTGGTAATAATACGTTGTGATAGTCGTAAATAAAATGTTTATCAACGTATATCCGCACAAACAAATTAAATCGTTGATCTATGTACATATACCTTACATATATGTCACTCTCTCCACCTGAACGAAGGGAATAAATCTTAATTAATTCCAAGATAAGCTAGTAATAGTGAATTATGTTCGTGGATTATGATGTTTATCTTATGAGTAAAGGCATCACAATTTACTCACGTACAACCGTCCCTCCTTTCTGGGGGCAGTATACTCTACATTATTGACTCTTTACTTGGTATGGGTAACACTGTGAACATGTCTTATATTTAAGATTTAAAACTTTCAAACCCCGACCAAAAACAAACTGCTAGGGTATAAACGGTTCCATTCATGGCCAAATCGCTGTTACAAACAAAAATCTAAGATGAGTGGTAGGGACCTGAGGAATTGACCGAGATGTCAATGGAGGTCTGAAGTTCAAAATTGATAATAATGCAAAATCAATGTCTTTGGTGTTATGTTGGGTATCCTCACGGGTGAAGTCCTCGTTTACCGACATCCCCTTCTTTATTGACAAAACGTATGTTTCGTTTGAAGAGTCCAAATGTGTTCGTATCAATAGCAAAGCACTACCAGAGGGGAGTCTTTAGATTCACAATAGTATTACTCAAAGTTCGAAATCATCCTGATCACATGTTGATACTTCCTTTTATTGACACACTTGGAACAAATATTATCCAGATTAACTAGTGGAAAGTATTTAGCTTTAAAATAAGTACTTTTGAAAATATGGCTTTGTTAACCACTTTCCTGGAATGATCAACATATGTAAATAAACTCTTTGATACATTCGCGATTGAGCTCTTAAAGTAACTTTTAATTGTATTCGGTGGTATTTGCATTGAAACTCTGTCCAAAGCTGAATAATCTTGTTAAAGTGATACACAATGGATTGTTTTTATTACATATCGTGTACAAGAATGACATCCGTTCCTATTTCAATTTAGTGAGTTTGTAATCAATGCAAGTCAACATATCTTAACACATTTCGGACTTGTAGCTCAATGAAAATGTGCTTAAATTTAGCCGATCAGGTGGTTGGTTACCCCATTACTTGGAATGTTATCCAATTGCTTTATTGTGTTATCTAATCGCCTCGTATGGGATATCAAATGTTATCCCATCACTATGTACATTGTATAGTGATGCCAACTGTATCCAATTACTAAAAATATAAAATGCTGCCAACGTTTACTTTCAATAAGTAACACTTACACTTTATTATACACAAGATATTCTAATCCAATTTAAATAGCTCCATCCACGAATTTCGTTCGAAGATTTTATCACGTTTCGCATTTAAAGTGTGAAATAAGATAAACACAAGCAATAAAAATGGCAGATATGAAAATGGCATTGGACTTTGTTATAAAACATGTCAGATGTCAAACACTAAAACGATTACGAAAAAATGGTTTAAATAGTAAATATACGTGCATAACTGGACAATTTGGACTAGGGTATCCATCATTCAACAAATTGGATAAAAATTCCATCAATGCATCTCGTCCCTAATCGTATTGACAGCTATATGAATAAATACAATATGATTTGTTAATATAGCGAAATCATTTTACACCCTTTTTGCAAGGCTTGATATAATTTGTATCTACTTATTTAAAATAATATGCGTATTGTATTTTATGAATTGCCCCTGCGTGCAAATCTGCCCCGATTTCGGCCCTACAGGCGATCAGACACCTTTCTGATCTGCCCACAAAAGATGAAGAATTATTATTGAATGAGCAATTTTGAGGGCACTCAATTGCATATCCCTAGAAAATGGTTCAAATTGAGAATTTTTTCCATTCAATTACAAGAGACAATTATTCTGTGGTTAAGTTATTAACATGCATGCGCAAGACTGCACTGCGAATCGTTGTCATTTGCGGCTTTATTGGTCCCCTTCGAAATCAAACCAAATGTTTAAAGACCCTCGATCAGAACAATGCTTGAATTATTATTTTACAAAATTCTTCGGAATGTTAAAACTTGTGTGGTTAGATTCTCTAGACTATTGGGTTACAGAAACAGGTAAACGGGTGTAGATATAGGTCAATCAAGTGATTTAGATTGTAAATAAGGGTTAGCTTGATGGGAGGTTTTGAATATAGCATTGAATCCCTAGAAAGCTAATACACTGTCATTATATTCAATTAATTGCTATGATTAACTTTAAATACATTTTGTATTTGGTGAATATCGTGAACGAAGACTCAATCCGGTTATCACGAAAGAGACTCCCTAAAGATTTATATATCTCCCGGGATTGAAAGCATATTTGGTATATATAACTAAATCAAAGTCGTCCCCTCCCTTATTAGTGAATATGATAAATCTATTCATCGCGCAGATCTAGATTTTCTCCATTGGGGGATCCACGACAGCCATTTCTTGGAATAAACAGACCTTCTCGATCAGGTATTAGATATAAGAGGAGCTCTGATGAATCAGAGTGATGGCCATGTATAGTAAGATTTAGAACTTTATTTAGATCTTTTGGAATCATAGATAGATTTATTAGTTTAGTTATATAACACGTTTTTAGGATACAAATATAATGCTCACATACGAATCCAGAGATCATTTAGCATGTATATTATCGGGACTCATGGTCAAACATAAACGATTGTAAGAATAAAAAAACATTTTAAACTCTACCATGAGATTAACTAGAAAAGCCACAAAACATAATGTACGTGTACTTAATAAACAAACCTAAACTTTGTCTGATCCAAGCAAATGTTTGATAATCAATTTAAACACATTTTAATGAATTGACCGTATTTTCTTGATGCTTTGCGTAGGACTAACCACTGAATTGGCGATGAACTAAAAAGCTCATGCATATGAAATAAATGTCTGTTTAGCAGTTCTACACTGCACATATTCATACCCAATCCTCTGCGGTGTACCCATTGACTTGTTTTTGCCCTTTTGGATTTTTCAAAACCCTAGTAACAAGATTATTCCGCAAAAAGAAAATCCTGCGAAACATATATCAACATGGAACAGCCTTAACGTAGACAATTTGATTGTTCTTTCATTAATTTACAAGTATTTATACCCTACTCGATCGACTACAATTGTATTTGACTACGTGTTATAATCATATCGACTTCGATAAAACAATGAAATTCTTGTCAAAATTGACGACC
Source organism: Owenia fusiformis (assembly GCA_903813345.2). Classification (NCBI taxonomy): domain Eukaryota; kingdom Metazoa; phylum Annelida; class Polychaeta; order Sabellida; family Oweniidae; genus Owenia; species Owenia fusiformis. The sequence continues at coordinate 8,839,581 of CAIIXF020000006.1, forward strand.
AACAAAACTGATTAATAGTTTTTTGTCAACATCAAAGCATATTTGAAATCATACATATCAGTAATATAAAACATGATATTAAAATATTTTGTATATTTGTATAATGCTCTGTAATAAATATGACCATAACGTTATTTCTGAAACGTTAGTTAACTTATATTTTTATTTTATGTGCCAGTTTTGTGTGAGAAAAGTTGTACATTTAGCCTTATCATATACGTATTAAAATAAGCATTTTGATTGTATTTTAAAAGAGAAGTTTGTTATGTACAAGTGCACTTACCTTTCTCTGCGACACTATTACAGTCGGCCCACTATCAGCACGATATCAATAATCCAAATTCGATAAGTATTTTCTGTCACAGCTTGTAATGTAAACTTTTGATTACTACCTGATTACAGGCAATTCAACATTCGTCTTGTTCTTTTCTTATAGTAATTTTTGATTTTTGAGTCTTTAAAACACTCTGGCACAACAGGTGTCGCACGTTAATCTGACAGTCGACTGAAAACCCCGCCACTTGAAATCGAGTACACAGTCACGTGATATACATATGCAAATGAGCTGTCAGAATTCCCCAATAAGCAGGCATTCCCTCATGATATATGTTTTGTTCCTCAGAAGTGCGTGACTTAAATTATTGCCAATAAACTGATAAAATGTAAGTGTTTTTACGAAATGAATTTTGTATTTTTAAGGTGAAGCTTTTTTGATTAATAAATCAAGAAAATTTAGCTTTTATGATTATTGTCGTGGAGTTCGTTTACAAATGAAAGTAGCGCTCATTCGCAACAACAACAGAGGCATTTATGAGGCGTCCAAATATAAATATTTTTCAGGAGTGTTTGCGCTTTTTGTGTAACAGGCGTGTGAATAAATCTGAACAATGTTGAAATCATTTCATGGTTCTAACATACCCATTTAATAATTCCGTGTTAATATGAAATTAGACATCATTGACTAAATGGTCGTGTCAGAGTTGGAGGAAATAAAAGAGAATTTGAAGCACTTAATGAATAAGTACAAATACTTCAAACGACTTCACGCTGCCATGTATCAGCTTAGACCTCAACCATTCCCAATATTTACACTGACAATTGACAATATTTTAGAAATTGACGACAAAACAACTGTATGAGAACATTTACAGTTTTAGTAGTGTCATATCCAGAAAATACAAAAGCCTAGTTTAAATTTCATTGTGTAAATACAGTACGTATTAGTTCTTGTAGGAAGTACAGTACTAACTGTTCATTTAAATGTGAAATTTGACTTTCTATCATATTTTATATTAATTGTTGGCGGATTAGTTTTAGTTAATCCGTCAATTTAATCTCTAAGAAATCGAGGTTTTCTGAGGCAACCCCTAAAGCATTTTCAAGCTTTGTTCTGGGTTGAATTAAAATTTTCTAGTGTTGTGTCTACCAGGATCATCTCTTTGTTAATGCTAATTCATACAGACTGTATTCATGAACAGCCTTTTCTATTTTTAGGTTTGACGATATTTACTTCAGGTGAGGTTTCGAATTCCATTATTGCAGTTTGATGTTCATTATGGTGTATATTGTAGGTCTTAAAGGTGCAATTGCAAGTTTTGTGTTCATGAAGTTGATTATATGTTAAATCAGGTCGTATTCGCCATGCATCAAGTATTATTTTCCTCTAGAACAGAAAAATAAAATGGCATGCTTGGAAGCGTCTGTTTTCATCACTTTTTCTTTTCAAGTATAGGCCCAGTGAGCCTATATAATGTGGCGAATGAAAATTTGTTTTCACTGGAGGCTACCAAATCTTATAAAGCCACAATAGGATTATTTCACTTATAAATATTATGAGACATGAATGCAAATGCATTATTGTTTTCCAGATTTTCACACCCTTTTCTTGGTCTTTATAAACTTTTAGATGTGTTTACTCATTCCCGGAATGACTTGAATGTAATTGACATATCGGTTGCGATCAGCATACTTAAACGTGCAAGCATTTGCAAATTATTGACCAATAACACGACATAGCTGAATAAAAATAAAAGAAATTGCTAATAAAAAGAGAATAGAATAAATGATTGAGTAAAGATGTTTTACCGGAAATTCTACAAATTTACGTCATAAGTCAAAAAGATTTTGATTGGTTGTAGTTTGAATTATGCATTTTTTATGACTGAATGGTACGTCTAGTATTTTGGTATTTCAAGCAATATTGTCAGTCGACCAGGTTGGTTTTTGATTCATATATTTTAAATAACATATTATTTAAAAGATGTCACCAGCAGCAGGGGGAAAGTAAAAGAACCAGCCCTGAAAATTAAAGACACTAATTGAGGCATGGAATTAAGTGATTAATGATTTAAATTTGATCATCGGTGATCATTGCGAGGATGAAATGGTTTACCAAAAATCGGCAGCCCAAGACGCTGTATTTACGGATTCGTTTTATTGATATACGAGTATTTTGGTTTGGCGTGGTAAAAGCGAGGTAAAAATTTCTTGATATCCTGTTTTGGGAACACTGCTGAAAATTCAAAATTTTAAAACGATCCATCGGCCGGCGCCCGGCCGATTGAGTGTTTTGTTCAATATTGTATTCAATTTTGAACAAAATACTTAATCGGCCGGGCGCCGTAGTGAAAATCGGAGCAAATGTGACCAAGGGGGCATAACGGCGGATGTTCTTTCATCGTTCATTCTTGTCAAACAGCTAGTAAATCCCGTACGCACTAGACATTAATGACATCTATTTAAGGGATCGAACAGTAAAACCAGTTTGACAACTTTTGTCTCTCCATTCCCATTCCCCAGTCAGATGTCTACAATCTTCCAGATATACGCATCCTCCAAGAGCTGGCTTCACTGACATACGCGTGTGGAAGCCCAAGTGCTCTGGGATACCCGTTACCTGTGTTCTCTGGCCCAACTTTTCTGACAACCCACGGGCTCCGAATTCACTTGTTTAAATCAGGTTAACACGTTGGCTTCAAAATGTTGGACATTTTTGAAAATTCGGACCCATTTAAAATAAATTAGGCTCATGTCTTAAAAAAAGCCAATATCTCCAAAAGTGAGGTATCTTCCTGAAATTTAGACCCAACCTAAATATTGATATACTCTGTTTAAATACTATATTGCTCAGGAGTATTCCAAGGTGCAAAAATCTAACACTCGGGGATCTAACAATCCTCAACCCAATTAAATTAAATTATATAAATAAATTGAAGACATTTTGTGCAGGCAGCCACATACATGTATGATTATATGTGATTTAACTAACTCAATTCCTACAGTCATCTCTGGAAGAATGATTTTAAATTGAAAAGCAACGTAACGAGTGAATTTGATAAAATGAGTAAACCCAAAACATTCTGGTCAGAATACTTCGGCAAGAGTCGGAATACTTACGCAGCCAAGAATAGTTGGAGCTTCACATAGGCAGCTATGACGGAAAGTTTTAGATCACAATGTTCACTATTTTTTCGTAGAAATATAATAAAAAAAACTCAATGCAATTACCAGTCGAGCGATTGGGTTCAGATGTTTTATGCTGATGCATTTGATCATTTTCTAAAGTGTGTATCGCGAAGACAAAACAGGCTGTACAATGTAGATTCGCATATAGTATTAACGTCATTTTCCACTGAATAAAGTTCGTGTAGGGATAAAAGAACACATCTATATATCTATCCAAGAAATCTGATGGGCTGTTTTGCAAAATAGTGAATTGTTTTCAAATGGACACCACATTTCTTGGCATTTTTCATAACTTCAGTAAAATTTGCATTAGCTATGACATGGGAATGTCGATTTTCAATTATCATCAATTTTCGACCTATTGTAACTGAGGAAAAGACTTAGAAAATTTGGAGATATTGGCAATAAAGCCAAGTTACGTTTTCATCAATATTATAAGAATTTTCATCGCAGGGTAAGTAATGAAAATTCGAAAATAAAGAGGTTTTAACACGTAGTTCAATGGGGGAGCTAAGGTTGCCAAACTTATAGAGGGGAGTGTAATTTTAGATACAGATACCAATAAAATAAATAAATAAACCTGACAACAAGACAAGCTTTTCCCAAAGACTCTGATTAACAGATACCAACACCTGATATCTGGCATTAATATGTTGAAGGCATATTGATTTCAAATTATCAGGGATGTTTCTTTTATAAAAAATCTCGAACAGAATCGAATTTGGGCATTTTTGAAAACTGTTAAAACTAAGACTAGCTAAGACTGCTATTTTGGATTTCCTTCCTTAAATCTCAGCGAGCAAAAAGGAGAAAGGACCAATGGTCTGATGGTGTGGATTACCAGAATTGACATACAAAATGGATATGAGGATTTCTTCAGACAGCAGCCAGTTTTCATGTGTCGGTAAATTGGAATAGATAGACGCAATTCCGAATGTGAAAAAATTATTTCAATACAAAAAAAATAAACACTTTTGGTCACTTTGTAGGCATTGCTGGTTTAGTCTTTTAAAATCTATTAGTGTGTAAATTCAATGCAACGATGTTGAAAAATAAGCCTGGGTTGATGCATTTTTGTTTAACAATGGATTGTAAATTGCAGCAAATTTATTAGATGCCTTTCTAATCTCCAATGGAGATTTTCAATAAACCCTGCCACATATTGGTTGGTACATCAGAGAAACAACGATTCAGTGGTTACATTGATGATATCTCTGGTTGTACTTATTCAAAATTTGCCGATTTTAGCGGGAACGGACACATTGCTAACTACAACCTATGACATCATCAAGCTAGCCAATATATCCGAGCTTCTTTCATCAAAAGGCGCAGGGTTATAGGAAAGGTCTATTTTGTACAAGACCGCTAATTCATACCTGTGTCAATGACTAGTGTATGGCTAGTTGCTATTACAATGTGTCACCAATTCTTGAGGTGCTGTATATTAGTAGTGAACATATAAAACTAAAAAGCACCAAAATTGTCGCCCAATTTTGCTTTATTGCGATGAACAATTTAGCCAGTCAACCTATCGAGGATTTTGACTTCATAATATCTCAACAAAATGCTACATACCACAAGACCATTAATTTGGAAAACCAGTATGAATAACCACAACTCCAAGAATTCCGATTTCCAGAGTCCTTCTTATCTGAATAACGTAAATATTTCAAGAAATCTGTAGAGGCTGCATTTCTGATATTCATTATAATTTTCCGTTTTCAATGGTCAGCTGGAATTATTTCTAGACGGGAACTGATACATGGCAACGGGTCGTGATTTCTTAAGACACTGTATGAATTAAGGGAAAAAACAATTGTTTTCGTATGAGGATAGTTATCGCCATCCATTTATCCCAAACGTCTAGGAAGGGGGTTCTACAACTTACCAGAGCATATACACAATGTTATACTAGCAGACTATGAGCGGTATTCAGCGAAAATAAACATACGTATATGTGTATTGTGGGAATTTAAATCAACAAATTACAATGGCAAATATCTTGTTTTACCAATTGTAAACTAGTGGTCCTTTGTACAGAATTATTACGGTATTTTGTTAGCTATTGCTCAGTATTTACTGGACAAAATTTGGTTAAGAAACCCTGTATTGAATGCGAACTAAGTTAGCATCTAATTGTGTAATCTCTGATTGAGTTAGGGAAATACAGATTCATCATAACTTACTTACGGAAGTAAGGTCCATCTGCCAGTTGGATTAACGGATTATGAGATTTTCTTAAACCATTGGATCATATATAATCGAGGTAATTTTTATGATTCTATTCCAACTTTATTTTTCTTTATTTTACAGTTTTAACTCTAGATCTCATTTTCTTAGAATTCAGTAAACACGAGATAAAATATGTCCCCATAGTGATTAGGGTCCTCATTGTATATTTCCTGACCTGCATAGACTTATGGAAATATGTTGCAATAAATCCGTTAGGTCACCGTATAAAACAATAAAACAATCAAGGAAGACATTTATTAATTCAAGCGAAATTAATATAAAATCAATTTCAACAAATGTTAATGCCAGCTTTTCGACTTCTGTATTAATTTATAAGACATGCAACTGATCAATATTCAATCTTTCAGACGGATTGATTGATGCCAGTGAAACCTATTCAGAAATGCAGTTACATAGGCCTATGTATGTGGAAGCTTTAACACTGATACTTTTCCTACAAGGTAGGCATGTAAATGTGTAAGGGCGTTCAATGAGATCATGCAAAATGCTTTTTCAGAATTCAATATCTTTAATGAATTTTTAACAATTAAATGGAATAACTTTCTCTGTTATGATGAAATGTTCTTGTATTTTGCGTACAATAGTGCTCAATGCGTGAAACGCATCCCATATAATGTATAATATAACAACAACTATTTTGCAGTTTAAGGAAAATTTGCGTCTTTAAGAAGCATACTATACAATTGTAAAAATTGTCCAAAACATGAAATTCAATTTTCCGAATTCATCATTTCTGCCCTTGACATTAATTGAGACATTGTTGAACTGATTTCGTACACATTGTAAATAGGACATCATATGTAATCTACGCATGTAGCCCATTCCATTGTTTCGCGCATGGAATACCATCATACATATAACTGAGAAAGACACTTTAAAATGAGCGGACTACATCTTTGAAGTCATTCAGGTATTAGCCTATTGACATCCAATAACTATGAAGCGTACATTATTTTCAAAATAGTTTGCCATCATATTTTCAAAAGCTTTGCATTTTGGTTAGATGATGTTTTGAAGGCTGTCAAAATCATGTTCAAAAATAGCTGACCATGTGGATTTTTATGAAATCACGTGCTTCATCATAACATCATCTTTAGATATAATATTGCGACTATCAATGGTTCGTTGATTTGTAACTACAATGTAGGAGATGCAGCAATTTTGGGTTGTTGGTCAGTTCATTAGTGCTAATTTACAATAAGGTCTCCCAATTCTTTCATATAACTTTACATCTATTATTGCGCAAATCCCCAATAATGTAATCAACCAAGAATTTCAGGACACGACCAACAGGGTATGAAAGGTTGGCAGACATACATGTCATTCGCGTTTGGTGTTAAAATACCCCAGTGGAATTACCCCATATCAGCTTTTGGTTTTATGGTTGGTTTTTTTTGGTTGAAGTTTATCTCGAGTCAAAGTGGATTCCGATTAAGTCTGATTTTGTTTCGATCATCTTTGTATTTGTGTCCCTTATTACACAAAGAGAGTGCGATGAACAATTATTTAGTATATAACCGGGACAATCGGAGTTCCACCATTGCCCTTATTCTCCAATGTTCACTGAACGCTAATATTTTAGTAACGTTCGTATTAATAACGTATTATGATACTCTTAGACAATCTGACATGGACATTGATCTTCTTATCTCAGCGATATAGCAAAACATGCCTTACCAGCTCTGGATTTACTATCGGATACCTAAATCCAGACGTTTCGAGTTCTGAGATATTTCTTGTGAATTCCAGCCTATAGTAAAGAATTTGAGGAATATGTAACAGTTTCAGGAATTTTCTATCAAAGGATTGAAATGTTCTCATGTTCTGTCATACATGTGTTAAATTGATCTTAAACATCACATGGTTTACGTATTTGGTACCCAGATTATATAACTGAACCGATACGATGAGTTCTATAAGATTAAGGTGATAGCAAAGACCCAGAACTAAATATGGTAGGAGTGAAGGCTAATGTTGGAAGCAATGATTTCACAGATCATACCAAGTAAAATCATTTTCTGAAAAAGTGTATTGATTGAAGAATTAAGATGCAGAAGATAATTTGGTTGAGAATGAAACAGGCGATACATTTCTTACTATTTACGTCGCAAAAACAAAATCATGAAATATTCAATTTATTTTCAAAGGAATTAAGTTAAAAGTACAAAAATATTTCCGTTTGAGCTTTATTCTGAGATTGTTTTTTTTTATTTTATTTTTTTTATATAAATAAATCTTTATTTTCACATATTATTTTTTACAGGTTATTAATGTTGTTTACTGTAGGAGAGAGAGAGAGAGAAAGGAAGATTGATGATTTTTGTCACATTGTATAAATTGATGATATTAACGCAAAAGTCTGCTACAGATATTCCATAGTGTCTCATGTTGTTCCATTTTGTTGTTTTTCTTCGCTATGTATTTTTCTTCTTCTTTTTGACTCTGGAGGTATATTTTAAAAGGACCTAGTTCTGGTCTTTTGTCTCCTAATTTTCTTAAGTATATGAAATGTTTCATATGGATCAGTAGCTTATTTTGTTGTCTTTTTTCTCTACTGTATCCCAAAATAATGTCTTTATTTTCTGGTATGTTTTCACCAGCTTCCTCATAGCACGTTCTCAAGAAGTCCTTTGTGGCTGTACATTCTAGGAATCCATGTTCGATGCTATCTATATGGTTCTCATTACATATTGTACACATTGGCGTGTTTTTTCCCTCTATATTCATTTTGTTCAGCATTTTATTGAAGTAAATTGTTCTGTGTAATAATCTGAACTGGAAGTATCTAAGTTTCGCATTTTCTGTTATCACTTTATAAGTGGTGTATATTTCATCCCATTCTTTAAAGTTATCCTCATTTACATTTAGCACCCTAAGCCACTTGTCTTGTGCTTTTATTGGTTGTATTTTTATCTGTCTTTTAAACATCCTATAAGTGCTTTTATTTGAGATGTTTGGCAATTGTTCTCTGAGTGGCTTCCAGTTTGTACAAATTTCTCCCCCTTCCACCATTTTTTGTCTCCATGATAATGGTATACATAGTACAATTTTGTTATAGTCTAGGAATGTTTGATGAGCTAAATTATACTTGGTTTCCAGTTCTTGGAATCTTAATAATTTGTTCTCTTTATATAACTGATGTATATGCTGAGATTGTGGTATTCAAACTCTATACTACTATCAAAGCTCACATGAATTCCACAAAATTTTGCAATTTTAAGTAATAAACTGGCATAACTGTTGTTTTCAAAAACATGAAAACATCATTGCTCATCCAATTCATTCAAAATGGCTGTTGTACTTTTAGGTTGTGTTTGTAACCCGGATGCAAAAAGACTTTACGATGATTTACTTAGTGGCTACAACAAGCTTGTCCGACCAGTGTTGAACAATTCAAATACGTTAACGGTGGAACTTGGCCTTAGACTCTCACAAGTCATTGATATTGTAAGTGAAGATTAGATCCAGGTTTATATCATGTAAAATGTTCTACCAATGAAATATTTGAAGTTTGAAATTTCTTGATATATCGAGATGGGTAAATTTAGCTGTATATGGCAAAGGATAGATATCGATATGGTGAACTGAATTCAAAAATGTTTTTCTCTTAAACCAATCATTGAAAATATTCTGTAAGAAACACGGTATTTTATGTAATGTTGTCTGATTAACAACAATTTAATGCGAATTTTTAGATTTTTTTATGACTGGTTTGAGAGAAACGTGTGTTCAAAAAGTTCACCATATCGATACCACTCCTTTATCTTCACCATTTGTGCAGGCTTATTTATGCTAACATCATGCGCAAGTATATGCTTAAAAGTCGTTCCACTCTGCCTTATACCTCATCAACTTGTCAATGCATCCTGTCTTTTAGACCCACGGGTCACGATAAAGAGATTTGTAGAACTGATAATTTAACCATTTTCTTACAGGACGAGAAGAACCAGATTATGACAACTAATGTTTGGCTTACACAGGTAAGAGAAAAATATTTTTGAAAGCGGATGAGATTACAACTCTTTTTTCTTCCGAAAGAGAAAAAAGTCCCACACGATAGGGGTCCAACACCATGTATAATTTATGTAAAAGGGGATGGTGTCTCCAGTGCTCATCGTCCCCCTCTCAATTGAATTGATAGCTATTGGTGTTTATATCTAAAAATAGGGTATTAATAATAGTAGGGATCAAATAATGCAGGATCAGCGATATGTGCTTCACCAGGGCAGTCCCTGTGAAATATAGTCTCATCCCTGTCAATTTCTTAATTGAGCCATTTAGCGCCATACAGAAAGAGGACCACAATCCATCGAATTTCAAAAAATGATTGTGCATTTGATATTGTAGGAATGGTATGACTACAAACTCCGCTGGGATCCAGTAGAATATGGTGGAGTGGACAGATTGTATGTGCCTTCTACAGAGATATGGCTGCCAGATATCGTTCTGTACAACAAGTAAGTGTTCGGGTTATACACGGCCCATTGAAATACGTTCATTGGTTTATTTTCATACTTACCTAGTCACGGTGTTATAGCATGACGGATACGCCACCTCTGAAAACGAGGTTAGTCGAATACGATCACTGATTTATCCAATAAAATGGCCACGATGAAACAGAAAGCTAAGGTAGGTGCATTATTTTCTACTTCTGCGTATCAATAAAAGCATGAAAGATTTATGTAAGCGTCGCATTCGGTGATGCATTCAGTAATGTTTATTTTGAACGTAGTCTTTGCAAATCGACGCCCATGGATAACATGAAATAAGCGAAAAACTGTCGAGTTTGAAATTCAAAACTTCATAAAATTTAGTAATTTGTTTCTTTTCCTCGTTAGGGCATGCTCTACATTGCGCAACAACCTTGGTGTATATAAATGTAACCTACATACGATCATACAAAGCCAATTAAGCATTGTAAACCACTTAATATGTTCTACTCAAGCCATAATAATGTATTTTGAATTTGCGGATACGCCAAAAATTGATAGACAGTTACGCGAACCTCGTTCATATATGTAACACCGAATCATTTCACATCGCTTGTGATCCAAAATTGAAATGTTTTTCAACCGGATTTGAGTTTTGTAAGCTATAATAGATGAAATCGTATTATAACCACCTTGCAGGGCCTGTTCTAGGGGTTTTAGTACTAGTTGAGAAGGCATTTAAATTGCTATATTGACGTGAGCAATATTGTGTCGGGCGTTAATGACTTTAGTCGGGCAATAATGACATTATTCGCCCGGCTATGTTTCCCGGGAAAAGTGATATCGTTCAGTGCGTAAGATGTTCTATTTCAAATTTGATATTTCAGCCCTGGGCATTAACGGTGGTAATAATAGTAATAACGTCATTTCTGCGGGCAAAATAGTGAAATATTGGACCTTGGGCCTGCGGCCCTTGGTCCAATATTTCACTATATTGCCCTTTGAAATGACGTTATTGTACTATTATGAAGATGGTGACATAAACAGCTGAATATGATTTGTGTTTATCATTTCAGTTCCAGTGCGACGTGTGCCTGAAGTCATACACAGCAAAAAACGGATTGAAATTGCATAAATTGCAAACTCATTTAGGACAGCCAAAGTTTGTATGTGAAATTTGTGCCAAAAGATTTTCGAGGAAAATAGATATGGAAAGACACGCACTTGTACACAGTGGGGAAAAGCCACATAAATGTACACAATGCGATAAAGCATTCGCGACCACTGGGAGTCTAACACGCCATTTGAAAGTTTGTAAAAAGTCATCAAAAGATTTCGTTTGTGAGTTCTGTTCCAAAAAATTTAAGGCACACCAATATTTGAAAGAACATTTGATTTTCCACATGGATCCTGAGAAATACATCTGTTCAAGTTGCGGTGAAAGATTTAACTATCGCCAGACTTTACATGCACATATGAAGAAACATTAACATCAATCTGACATTCTTCACATCATATTATACATGTATCATATTTAATGACATGACACATTTATGTTTATTTTATTTTGATATGTTTATTTTATTTACTCATGTTATTCCTGGTAGAACCTGGAAATAAAGTATTTTTATAACATTTTAATCACATCTTTTACTTTCTTCTTTAATATACATTTTTTAAGTACAGAAATGGTCATTCATGAGACAAGTCCGCGTCTTGGTGACAGTGAATTCTAAAGCAATTTAATTTTTGCACGTTTCTCGGGTAAGATTTTTGACTCATCCTTTCTGAAAAACTGCCTGATTGGTAGGCACCCTCTGGTGGGTTTTGTAATGTCCCCTATGCCACAAGGCAGTTCACACATAGAGAGCTATCCAGTATCCATCTAGCGACCTTGACTTGACAGGAACTTGCATGTAACCGTCCGCTAACATCTAATGTAAAACTAATACAATGCGTTGCTGTCCATAAAAAATCATGCAATACATACGTATCTGTCTAACAACCTTGCAATTGAAACCTTATTATCTACAATATTCACCACATTTCTGTTCTGCATTTGTCATTTTATGGCTTGTTTATACACAGTTTACGTACAGTTAGTATTTTGAGTGGCTCTGAGGCACATATACTGAGAAAACACGAAAAAGGACTAAAAATTATGAACTTCGAAACCTCAGCCGGGTAGGTTTACAGCTGATATTCTGCTTCTTGTAGACCACACGACAGATTTAACTCAATCTTTATAACCATTCACATATGCATCACCGAATGGAGCTACTTGAAAAGGAAAGCTTACCTGTGAATCTTGCCTACAGGCGAAAAAGAGGACATGCAGTCTTTCCCGTCCGCCATTTTTTGTTATCGTTACTGCAAAATTTGGCCAATTGCCTTGTCGTATCTGTCATGCTATAACACCGTGCTAGTACTGTGTAAAGTACACATCATTGCAGATTTTAGATGTACTGGGCGAGCACAAAAAATGTAACACAAACAAATGTTAATTATAATTTAGCCATTCAGCATGCGTTTAAAGTTATAATTAGCAGAATGAAACTTATACTAGTTCAGCATCTTTCATTACAACAGGTGTCTGATAGTCACGATTTTATGGCAATGTTACGAAACATCGTCTCATGAACCCCATCTTCGGGGTTATCTCAAAGATAATGTCAACACTAACCATAAAAACACCAGAGAGTTGAAACAAGATATTCGAAGGTAGATGTGAGCCATTACACAAGATGTGTGTAAGCGTGTATCGGTATTCGTTTAAGTCTGCCTCGAGGGACCATCTACAGACATAGAACTATGAAACGTAGAATGTAAGAGCATTAAACAGAGTTCAGTTGTGACTTTAAACATATGCTGAATGACTGAGTTATTAACATTTCTTTAGGTTACATGATTTGGCTCACCCTGTGTTTATAATTTTTAGTGCCGACGGAAATTACGAAGTCACCCTTATGACGAAAGCCACTCTGTATCCCCAAGGGCGTGTAAAATGGGAACCTCCAGCAATCTATAAAAGCTCTTGCGAAATCAACGTAGAATTTTTCCCATTTGATGAACAAATTTGCACAATGAAGTTTAGCTCATGGACATACGACGCTTACCAAGTGGATTTGGTACATATTGGCCAAGCAAGAAGCGGAGATGGACATGGCACTTCTCAGATTGCAAATGGAGTTGATCTTCGAGACTATTATCGCAGTGTGGAATGGGATCTACTTGCAGCACCTGCCAAAAGAAATGAAAAGTTTTACCCATGTTGTCCAGAGCCCTTCCCCGATATTACATTCACTGTCGAGATGCGTCGAAAAACTTTGTTCTATACTGTTAATCTCATTATCCCCTGCGTTGCAATTTCATTCTTAACCGTGTTGGTTTTTTATCTTCCGTCCAACAGCGGTGAAAAAATTACTTTGTGTATCTCAATCCTACTCTCCTTGACTGTGTTCTTCTTGTTGCTTGCAGAGATCATTCCGCCAACATCTCTAGTGGTACCTCTAATTGGAAAATACCTGCTCTTCACAATGATTCTTGTTACCCTCAGTATCGTAGTGACCGTTATAGTTCTCAACGTCCATTTTAGGTCACCCTCGATGCATGTTATGTCGCCATGGGTGAAAAAAGTCTTTCTTAATATTCTTCCGCGCTTGTTGATCATGCGCAGACCTAACCTCGATAAAACCAAAGCGCCGAAAGTGATGATTCGAACCCCTAATGGGATAGAAGTCAGAGACGCTTTCAATGAGAGGGGAAGAGGACATTATATGTCTGCTAATAGACACGATGAAATGGGTGATTTAGAAACGGAGGTTAATAGCAATATAGCCCCAGGACTACGTAAACGACACACGGACCCTGTGATCGAAAAAGCTATGGAGGGGGTACGCTTTATAGCTGCGCATCTCAAAGAAGAAGATGAAAATGACCAGGTATTGTACACCTTGCATAAAAAGCATTAACCGAGGGAGATTGAATTCTGGGGGATTTTAGGGCTTTGAATTCCGGAGAACTTTTCCGAAAACCTGATACTGATACTGAAATTTACCTTTTGCAATTTGCCAACTTTTGTCAAATGTTGTCTAGAAATTAGGAAAATATGGGACAATAATCTTTAATATCAGAGTGTATGATTCATTATTTTCCAGTAATCAAGTAGATTCATTAAACAACATTGCTTGATTATACATAACAATGCTTTGAATTACCAACGTATTTTGTTAATTAGAGTCATTAGACAAATACAAAGGTTTTGTTATGAAAAATGTCCATAGGCTAATTCTGGCTCTGCAAACCCGCCATTTGCATTTCAGATAATGGAGGATTGGAAGTACGTTGCCCTAGTGCTCGACAGACTCTTTCTTTGGATTTTCACATCCGCTTGTATCGTAGGGACTTTCGGTATCATACTACAAGCACCGACACTCTATGACGACAGAGAACCGATCTCACTGACACCTATTGCTGATTGTAGTGCCAATTATGGGTCAACTTGTTAAACTATTCAAAAAATAAATTATAACATTGTTAGAAAACGAAAGATACATGTTAGACTATGTATCTAGTGTAGTACATCAGCGATTATAATAAATCAAGCCCCAACTTTCAAAAGGAGACGTAGGAAGAAACGGTGTCTTCTTATATAGTGCCCTCCCTCTCTCACGAACAAAATGTCGTTTGAAAACACGGAAAGACAATAGAAAAATAGGACTAAAACAGATTTCAAGAATTGTGTTTAGATTTTGTAAAACATAACCATTTGAATATGAATTTTCCCCCAACTCCTTTTTATTCATGATTTGGATATCTGTCTGATTAAGGACATGTCGAAATATAAGAGGCGTTTATTTGTTAGTTTATCCTCGATCAGGACTAGTGAAGGCCGTAGGAGGAAGCTCAACTGTTCTGGGCTACCCAAGTGCTCAGACTGTCCACATTACTGGTCAAACCAGAACAATGCGCTTTCGAAACAGCTAAGTTGACCAGGTTGTCAAAATCAAGGTCACTATGGCATATACCTAAGTCGAATCCTGTTCCGATATTTATAAATGCAATGTAAAGAGGAGGGAACACCCAGAGCAATGACAGACATATTACGTCCCTTGCGTTCCACCTACGTTTGCGCAAATTCTTACACTCCCCTCCATAAGTTTGGCAACCTTTTTCCCCATTGAACAACGTGTTAAAGCCTCTTTACGTTTGAATTTTTATTTACTTAACCGGCGATGAAATAACTTATAATATTGATTGAAACGTAACTTGACTTTATTTCCAATACCTCCAAATTTTCTCATTTTTTTTCCTCAATTACAATCGGTCGAAAATTGATCATAAATTTCATGAATTTTTGAAAATCGTCATTCCCATGTAATCCAATTGGAAATGGAGGGTTCGGGGCAAATCAGAACATCTTTTCAGTAAAAGATTCAGCAAAAAAATGTTTTTATATAGAAAATTGAATTGTCTAACTTTTTTTAACACTAAGTGTTTAATTTATTTGATGAATATTAAAGTAACAGCGCTTCAAAGTCATTTTTGAAAATAATTTTTCGCCCCCTGTGTTATTTCAATGGGAGAGGTTTTTTGAAACAAATTTTGACTTTAAAGCCCTATAACTTTGTTGAACCTGAAGAAACATATCAATTTTTTGTTAACTAAAGTTAGCAAATTCAATTGCCTGCCTAACTTGTATTTTTTGCAAGGACTCGGATGGATGGATATTCTGTCATATGGCTTGCGGCAATCCTACCATTTTCCATTGGTTAACATGCATGGGAATGTCGATTTTCAAAAATTCATCAAATTCATCATCAATTTTCGACCTATTGTAATTGAGGAAAAAATTTAGAAAATTTGGAGGTATTGGAATTAAAGTCAAATTACGTTTCCATTAATAGTATAAGTATTTTCATCGCAGGCTAAGTAAATAAAAATTCAAAGGTAAAGAGGCTTTAACACGTAGTTCAATGGGGGAGAAAAGGTTTCCAAACTTATGGAGGGGAGTGTACCATTTGGTTTTTGAATATAACACGTCGTTGTGATGTTTTAATCGATGTAACCCCCCTATCACACCAAACTTGTTCTTACCCGTTCTTGCCCGTCCTACGAAAACGTCGTAAAACGGGCTCAACCTGGCTGTGGTCGTGAAATATGTCTAGTATAATTAGCTACTTCGTTCATAAACAGTCTTCAATACGTCCAACGCATTCGCAGTTCGTTCAGGTCGCACCACGTCGGTGTGCAACGTCGAATAACGCGTCCCTTAGTCTAGAAGGTCATCATGACCTGATTACAGAACGGTATGATCGCCATCGAATTTTGAATCGATTCAAAATTCTAAAATCACCTTCCCGTCTGAGAACGTTCATGAAGTTCGTAAATAGACCTTAGAAAGTTGCAGCTACGCTGGCACACAGCCAAAACCAGTTTTGAAGAACGCAGTGGCAACTTGTTTGGTGTGATAGATATATATTTGCTAACTCGTTCATAAGCAGTCTTAAATACGTTCTTAATCAGTTTAAACTCGTTTGCAATTAGTTCTACTTCGTTCTCAATACGTCCCCAGACAGTTCAACTCGTTGTTAAAACGTCCCTAGTAGGATTGAAGTACGACGGTTTCATTCGTAATACGTCCAGCTCGTCGTTAGTACGTTGTCACTCGTTCTAATTGTAGAACGTATCGACCACGAGAACATTTTGAGCATGTTCTAAGTTCTAGAGGACCTACCCGTTCGAGTACGTTCGATGACGTTTGTAAATAGACCCCAAACGGTTCTAAGTACGCCCAGTCCGTTCGTACACAGTTGAAGACCGTTTTCGAGAACGTAGTGAAAACTAGTTTGGTGTGATAGTAGGGTTAGCATATTCCTTACATTTTTCTTTATCTTGATGTGAAATAACAAGCTATGGTGTTGTTTAACATGCCAGAAATTAACATAAAATTATTCGAAGCGTTCTTTGAAAATTTTTTGTTTGTCGATTTGGACCAATCAGGACGGTGGGTCATCTCAATACAGATTTACATCATAGACGTATGTGGATGCCCAAGTATACTTGGCTACCCAACTATTCTTACTCTTGCCGAAGTGTTCTTACCTGACCCAAGTATTCCGAGTTTGCTAATTTTTTCAAATACACTCGATAGATGTCTTGTTTTTTATTGTGGTTTGTAACTTTGTACAATCAGCCTCCCCGGTCTTGCTTTGCAGCACAGGTTTCTCATATTACACATGACCTTAGATCTTGTGTCTCATGTTTCCAGTTGCAAAAAATCTTGATCTATTAAACAGACATAAACATGTTTTCAACTATGTTTTAGAAGTGTTAATGTACTAGTATAGATTATAGTATTAAGCTTACTTCTAATCTCGGCATGTTTGTGTTTATAGACTAATAAGAGACTTCTAACATAGATACAGATGAATTCATTGGGTGTATGGGAAAATAAACTACATAAAGAGCGCTGAGCAGGCTGATATAGTGACCAAGGTTTAAATATTGAAAATTCATGTAGCTACATTTACTGAAATTCAAACATATTTTATCTGATAAATTCAAGGCTAATTGAATATTTTTTTGTCGACTCTGACCTTCTCAGGTTTGATGTTTTTGTCAAGCTCAGCCGACTTCTCCTAGAAAGTTTACGAATTACATATGTATTGGCTAAATGCCAGCGAATAGGTGCACGTTATGGTTAAAGATTTAATTGATACGCATCAAGGAGTGGGAGTCTACAAGTGGTGACATATTGTTATAGTCTCTAACTTTTTGTGGACAGCATTCTGTGGTTGGCGTTCGGCGCCTGTAACAAATGCCAGGGACGACATTTTGCATGTTAATGCCTTGTTAAAATATATTGCTGTCACTGTCACTAGCAAAGATGTCATGAAATCGTAACGAGGAAATCATTTTATTACTATTGGATTTTTGTTTTCAGGAATACACTCATGTTTATTTACACGAATAAAGGATCTAGTGCGCCCTCCATTATGATCTCCCCATGAACAAAAATAAATTCATCTGAATTTTCGAAATGAATATACTGCTTTTATTATTACATTTATATGTACACTAGTATCCTGTTGACCTATATTCAGCACTGTATTGATGAATGGGCCACTTATAAGGGCCAACATTCAATCATAAAGTGTACAGGGGTAGAGATGCCAAATCAGGAAGTATTTTTGTGTCTGTCAAAATCCATTTGCATCCTACACATCCCTACATCTTATCCAAATATGTTATGAATTAATGAAACATAACAGTATAATCTTTGGATTTACAAAGTTATATGGCATTTCATAAGTGTAAAAGTTGCTTTTGAAGCATTTTTCTATAGCCATTTTGTAAGAAAAAATGATGAAAAAATGTATAATCTTTTCATTTGAAGTATCACCTGAATCGATTGCAAACTTTATATTTGCACATCTGATGTGATATACCAGTCGTGTCATATTGTGAAATTATTTAATTTGCAATCGATTCAGGTCATAGTGTATTTTAAGTATTTTTGTGAAAATCAATAGAAACCAATGACCTTCATTGGAATCTGATGATATCAACATCTCGATGAAACACATACACCCTTGCTGAACTCAATGACCTCAACCTCAGCCCATGTGGGTCCAAATGCTTAGATATTTTCCAAAGTATTATGTGACATTGTGTTCTTTATGTTACACCTAAAATGATTCATTTTGTTCATGGGGAAATCATAATGGAAAGTGCACTAGATCCTTTGGTCCAAATTTACATAAAAAGTAAAAAGCGCACAGAAGATATACAGTGGCTGTAAAAAATACTTACGTTCCAGGGACGGATCTGAAAATCAAGAGTAGGGGGTCCTAAATCTGAAAATTTGAGCCCAGTTTATAAAAACAGGCTCAAAATTAAAATAAATCATGCTCAGTAATGCCGAGTTGTTACCTTAATTGCTCAATTTATGTGGAGAGGGAAGAATTTTTGCCCTATACGTTTTTTGGCCCTCACTGTTTGGGGCCCTCCAAAGGGGAGGGTCGGGCCCATGTCCTCCGCCAGATCGACCATTGCGTTTTACCTTAATATGTATGATACAACACGCATATTCAATAATAGGGTCCTCCGCCCTTGTTATTTTTCTTAAATCAATGATAGTATGTTTTACATACCGAGCGGAGGTAGTCATTTATATCATTTATAAAAACATGAGTGGTTTCCAAATTAATTTCAGGAGCCATCTTTTGAATATACGTGGAATCCATTGACAAATGATTAAAAAAACTAACGCAGACATCTATTGAGTGTATTCGAAAAAATAAGTAAACCCAGAATACTTGGGTCAGGTCAGTATGCTTCGGTAAGAATCAGAATAGATGGGTAGCCAAGAATACTTGGGCCTTCACAGACCTACGTCATCTTTGAACCCTGGGGATTGTCACCCTCTTTGCCATGCACATGTATTTTTAAAACTGGGCTATCGCCCTCATTTAAAGAAGTTCCAAACAAGTATGTGCATATTACAAGATTAACAAAACCTTACGTTTAAATTAGAAATGGAATAGCCTATAGCTATTTTGCCCATCTGAATGACCTTGTTCTCAGTACCCAGGACAACTTGTTTTCTCATAATCCCAGCGTCACTAAATTCAATTCTACAAATATATAGAGATTATCCTATATGAGGTTCAGGATATTGGGATTATCCCGAGGCAAATATAATATATTTGCCCGAGGGCCGCAGGTCCCGAGGGAAAATATGTTATATTGGCCAAGGGATAATCCCAATATCCTGAACCGACTATAGGATAATATGTTTATCCCATACCAATCTTGGTCATCTGGTTCACATTGTTCAATCGTGGAAATATTTTACAATATTCATGTCCAGTTTTGTTTTCTTGGCCGTGGGTGGATTTTCCTGTTCTCTCAAATATTCCCATATTTATTTTCTCGAATTTTTGATTGATTATAAGTGGATGCTCATTGCTATCAAACAGATCCCGATTGTCTGTGTTTTCTCCATTGTCGTTTACAGTCATTACGCGAACGTTACAAATTATGAACAAATATGCGAGCGACGATTATGACGTAGCGGGCAGATATACTATATCTGCCCGCTCGGAGCGGGACGTAAAGCTATATCTGCCCGCTGATGAAAATATAAGTTTTTACAAACTGGCTTTATGTACCTGTAACACGTCCAAGTATGGGATAAAACGTGATACTTCCTATACAGATATAGAGTCCGTTGTTTTCGGTATCTGTTACTGTATATTCCAACTTGTTTACTGTTACAAAATGTATCATATGACGTTCATTTTATGTTTACTAAACTATAAATAAGTTTAGCAAGGGCAAATGCATCATTTCGAGTTCAAAGTATTAAAGACGTCATATCATAAAAATGGCCTAACATGAATTCGAAGGGGTAAGAAGTTTTCGCTTGGTCATCACATCTTACAGCTTGCGATTAAAATGTGTTGTTATTTTATAGCTCATATGTTTTATGATAGATAATATATTTTTGCAAGACTAGTGGCCTACATGGCAGTAGATTCGTTTACAGTTTCAAAATTGAAATGGTTCAGCCTTTTCTTCAAATTTTGAATAACTTTTTTTATCGACTGCCCGAAAGCCTTTCCAAACGAACATCTTATTTCAATTTAATTATTTTTCAAACGAGCATCTTATCTCGATCTTGAATTTTCGTATAAAATGGCCGATGCTTTATAGGATAACAATATATCTCTGTACCAATAGGGGCAATATGGACGCGGATCAATTTTTGGTTCGATTTTTCTCATGCGCATCAAATTCAGCAATTTCATTGGTTCAAATTATTTAAAGATGCACTATACCATAGGTTTCTTCCCCAGACAATCAATGATGTCCCATTGTTATTGCTCATATAATATCTCACCTACCATGGATATATCATGAAAATAACTTTATGGGTATATTATTGCCGAAATATTGAAATAATCAACAGAACAACCAATCTCCAGAATTAAACACATTCGATTCCTCGACTAGCGAGGGGGATCCCCAATGAGTCACACAAGCACCTTGAACCAGGCACCCAATCAGGTTCATGATAAACAGATTCAACGACCAATCAGATAACAGGAGGACTTTCCTGGTATATTCAAACTTCAGATTGAATTAATTTCCGCGAAAATAATTAGATTGGCCAGCACAATCGCAAAATTTACACTGAAAGAGGGGGATTTGGGACTTTTTCTATGGTAAGTAGATGGGTGAATATGCCGTGAAACTCAATATGCAAAAAAAGTCCAGAGTGGTATTGATTGTGCTATCCTATGGCATAGAGCCTCTTTAAACGCAGATGAGAAATCTGAATAATGGGAAGCGAAAAATCGAACCAAGTAAAACCCAAACATCGCGCGAATTGCCCTGACTCCGCTGTACGGATTTTCACTGGCACTTTGGATTGGGTTTGTGTTGTTTATGAAATGGGCCTTATAGCAGCTCTCTTGTTATTAATTCACTATTATAACATTAAATATATAGTTCTAGCTTAATTTAGTCTGATTAGTTGACATTTCTAAGAATGTGTCAACTGATTAAATGACATTGATCATATTTAACTAAAATAGATAAAAACTGATACAGAAGAAGTGTCTAATATTGATTTATAAACAATCTTCGTCTGAACCAATATAAGATACTCAAGTAAAGTCCATTACATTGTACTGCGCTTCTACCACGATTGACGCTCGATTTGGACCTGTGGATAAAACATGAACAGGTACGTTGGACTATTTCACAAGTTCACACAAACCATCCTTTCGAATAATTAAAGTGGGAGTATCGATTGCCGAGTCGTATCCAATGATCCTGGGCCTATCGTAAAATGAAAGCTTTGAATATGTTGTTGCCTTTAAAAATGTATCTATTTTCCATGTATGCTACTAGAATTTGTGCACATACCTTATAACGATCGATAATGGCAAAGGAAAATCCTCTAATTCTTCGTCATAATTTCTCCTTCGACGTCCGCCATTTTTTATTAAACCGGAAGTTTTTCTCTGACGTCCGCGCAATGTTTTTTCACTTTTATTTCAGATTACGCTTCGGATTCAACATTTAATGCTTTCTAATATTAATTAAGTGTTTTCTATCAGAAAGATTTCATAAAAAGACTCACACTATCAGAGATTTTATCGATTCGAGCAGCCAGAAAAATTAGTTTCAATTTCACCCGCTAGGTGTTTCGACGTCGACTTGGAAAGAATTTGAAAAATCTATGAGTGGGACTCCTTGTATGGAATTGTAGATTCTAAACGATTTGCCAGTTCTACTGGTTGATGAATATTGCCATATGCATACATTTTTATAAAATAGGAATAAGGAAGAAGATGTTGGACCAAACTTCACCCCGATAGCTCAGAAAAGGTAAAATTTCTCCATTTTTCTCTCCACAGACCTTAGAGCCGCTTTAAGAACTACAAAATTTGAAATTCGAACGAACTTTCAGCTTACTGTAATGTTGATATTTGCCTGTTGTACCATTGATATCTCATTTGAAACTAAAGCGGACAAGAACCCTCAAAACGCCAAATACCTAAATATTCTACCCCAGAACTTGGAATGACATTAACCTCAGGTTACTGTATCATGGGCCAACACAGCACCCCGAAGGGTCGTAAAATGCCAAATATCTAGTTATTGAGCTTTTACCTATGAGGGACCTTGATCTATGACTTGTAGCATACCCATTGACCCACGTATAGTATGTCGACCAAGTATGATGACCCAAGACTTAACGGTCTAGGAGACATCAGTTTGGCATTTTTTAATTCCAGTTTGATTGTCTTGGCATTACTTGGCCTTGCAGCCAGGGTTTACAGCAAGGAATGCTTTGTTGGGAAAGTATTTGCAACAGAGGATATGACATCCGGGACATGTACAAAGACTTGCTCAGAAGCTAGTGGTAACTCACATAGGGCTGGATGTAGCAAGGTGAGTGCCAAGAATTATCTAATTTTTCTGTTTACAGTTTACCCGAGTGGCCCAATGACTGAAGGACTGCTTAATTAAAGAGTTGCCAAAGTTGATTAATTAAACATCGACCCAATTAAATTATCTGAAATTTTACTTACATGAATGCTGTATTCTAGATAAAGAACTGCAATAAGCATTTCACCGGTTGGACAAGAGGTTGGGTCAGATGTGACATCTGCCAGTGTGATTGCTACAAAAACTGTGGTAGTCATGAAAAATGTCGCATTGCATCTGGTAACACTGTGAGACGTGTCTATATTGAACCTGACCTGAACAGAGGATCTTGCACAAGTGAGCTAAAACGTTGCAAAGGAGCACGTACGTTATCGCAAACAATTTCAGACGATACTAATTCGAGTTACAAATATTTTCTGATTCTGAAAATGGGTTTATATTTTAGGCCCATTCATTATCTTCAAAAAAACATATAAAGATAATAAAGTTAATCAGACTAAGTGATATTAAAGGAGCAATCAATCAACATACTTTTTCGAATTTCACCAAAAGTGCAACCTTTTATTATATTGTTGAATGCATAATTAGAATGTGCTTTGAGACATGTTCTATTTGTTAAAAGGAAAAGTAGATTCCCCAAGGGACTTTAAGATACTGAATTTGGATGACCAAAATGAGCTAAAACCAATGGATAGCATGCGTTTTTTGCAATGGGAATTAACATGGGGAACACAAATCTTAGGAGAATTAAGTTTTCCTTTTAAGAACTAATTGATACATCAAAATAAAGAATGTCGATGAGTTCATTGCTATCTAAATATCTAAGATATACCTGTCTTCGGGGCCAATAGTCATAATCCGAGATATGACCGTCTGAAATTGTTTGCAATAACCTACGTGCTCCTTTCAAATGTAATTTTAGATGAGACACATATCTATATTTTTGTACAATTATAAACAACAAACAAAGTTTGTGATTTTCTATAATTTTAGATATTATTTTTTACAATATTTTGTTTGAAAAAACACATTAACGAAAATATGATAGTAACAATGCAACATGTTTAGAAATTGAGTAACGATGTTAATGTATTTCAGAGACCTGCGGAGAAGTACCAAATCATAGAAACAAATTTGGTTGCGCGGAAATAAAGAACTGTCAAACAAAGCAAAATGGTTGGATTAGAGGGTTCGTCTCCTGTGATATCTGTGAATGTGACTGTGTTCTACCTACTCTTGATCCATTCGATCTAGAGCCTGGTGTACTGTATCCAGGACGATGTGGTAAGATGATTATAGACTTTTATTTGCTTATACATTTGTTTGTTTGGAATTGTAGAGCAAATGTCATACACTTTCTCAAAAAAAGAACTTAAACGCCAGTGTTTTATCTCCATCTTATAGCTTTGTGGCACGGACTTTAAGACTTCAGGTCCGTGTTTGTGGATACCATACATATTTTCTGATGATTAACGTTAACGGATGTTGACCCTTTGAGCTGCCCATGGACTTCGAGACGGGATTTTATGTATCCCACATCATTTATGAGTACTAGTATCTACAACTATTTTTGATGTTTTGATGTGTGATTTTTGAGTATTGGCTATCAATTTTTTAATTTTTCTTCAACATGTATTGTAATGACTTCAGTATGAATGAAATGTCCATTGGTGTTCTGGTCCTGGATTGTGATATTGGTTCTCGATTGGAGGGGGGGGGATGTTAGACATTGTTTCTTTTCACGTTAGATCATGGTTTTTGGGATATATAGGGTCTACTTTTCTTATGACAGATTTACACTTACAGTTTGCTTTTCTTGTTGGTTTTTTTTAAAGTTTTTAGTCACCCTTCCCTTTTGGCATCTGTGCTTATATATTCTAATGGGAATGTTTTTCCATTTCAGTCCCAAAATAGCTTGTGACACGATAAGACAGCCATGCAAAAGATGTACTGTGACGTGGAACAGTAACAATATATCAAACATCATTCAACGATACTAACGAGACAATATGCTAGTATCGTTGAGAACAATGATCACATTTTATCAATTTGACTTAATTTGTAATATTATTAGCTTATGATAATCAAACAGTATCTAAATAAAGTACCTTAATTGATATTGGTGTTAACACATCTCTAGGGGGTGAATATTAACAAGTACTCAAAGATGAGCGTTGGTGTCAAGATGCAAACTTTCTGGACAACCACTTTTAAAACACGAATAGACATATTGAAAGAGTATTCGCTTACGTGCCCTTAAGCAAGAAGGTTCCACATGTGGATTCTTGTAACTGGTTGTAATATCCGACTTTCTTTTTCATTTCTTCGTGTCTACATATAAACACAAACCTATACATGTACGAACAAGGTCCTTCTATAAGTGACACAGTCTGTTGTAGTTTCATAAAAACAACCGTCTTTCATCTTATTTAATGACTTAGACTATAGGTGGGGCACACAATCAGTTAGATCACGATAGGTGTTTTGTAGGTTCCAACATGATCTTATATCACTATGGTACCATATTCAAAATATATTTAAAAACATGAATCTAATAATAATGCTCAGCATATCACAAATATGCCATACATTGATTAATTGCAAAGTAACATCACACATTTGAAGGATAAAATTTACTCAATAAAATTTGTTTGATACACACCGATTTTTATTTTTATTTTTTTTATTTTTGTCTTCAATTGACTAGAATCTTAATTTCCTTGGATGTGATGGAGTGCACCGACATACAGCAAACACTTTATTATTGCATGCACCATACTCTTCTGATTATGCTATATCTTATGTTGAAAACGAAATGCTAGTCAGCGAGGTAAGACCTTTAAATATTAGAATGGCCTTCTCAAAGTTATCTGATCAACCCTGCGCATGGTTTCACTAATGTGTTTGAGTCATAGAAACATAGTGATACTCTTGTACTGACCAAAGAGGAGCCCTACTTTTCATAGTAGAGAAATGTTATCACACGTTTCAGCATGTGATACAGGAAATATTCCACGAAAGGTAACACTGTATAATCCACGAAAGCGAAAGAATCTCATATCATATAAACGATCCGTTTCGGGAACAGTGTTTTTTTTTTTTAATTAATAAATACTCATTTATTTCTTTAAATCATTAAATAAATTTACATTGTAATCACGGCGTAATCGCCCATAAAGGGCATTTTTACTGCCGCTTTAAGTGAATTTAAATACAATATAATGTTATTGAGTCATATTCATAGTTAGTATAAAAATATATAAAATTTAAATACAATCTGTTTTACTGCCTGCCTGTACCCCCGTTGGTGCCCTGAAATTGAATTACTGTTTTGATTGTTTAATTGTGTTTAATAAAATTTATAACTGCCTTAAAGATTTTGGAATTGTTTTCATTTGTCAGATCCTTGTCGCCAAAAAGTAGGAAATTTGTCTTATTTTTTAATGTTTTGTATTTGGTAACATCTAAGTTTAGTTCACGTTTAACCACCGCTAGTGCATTTGTTTCTCTCAGAGGGCAGGACAAGAGTTTATGTTGTGCTGTCTCTCGAGCTCCACAGTCACAATATGGATCGTTAATGAAAGAGAAATTATGGTCAAAAAGATCGGATTTAAAATATCGATTTACTCTTATCTTATTTAGTATAATTTCGTCTTTTCTATCAAGATTCTGTATGTAGGAGGTTGAAATTGTAGGTTCCATGTTATTAGTGAGATGATCGCTTAGTTGTTTTTTGAAAAGTGAGAAGCTGTTTGTTTCCTTATGGTCTCTAGGAAGACGGTTCCACAAGGTTATCATTGAGCAAACTGTTCCCGTTTCCATTTTTTTACTAATTGAGGCTGGTAATTTGTAGTCGTTGGTTGTTGAACAGTGTAATCGAGTAGAGTGCCAGTGGTTTAGCATTCAGGAGGATGAAAAAATTAGGATTACCTATTGGTGAGGACATACACTTTTGTGTCATTGTTTCTCTATGTCTCTATGTCGGATCTTCCAAAAGAAGAGAGAAACATATTGTCTTAAACATCCTTGATATAGTGGTATATATGGAGCCAGGAATTTGAATGTCAAAATTAAAATCCATCCATGATACCATTGGCCTGTTACGCCTGTTTTGTGTGCTTGTTTCCACTTTATCTCTTATACTAGTATATTTATTATAGCAAGCTACACTGATTACACTGTTTTTGTATGCTTATATGCACCGTTTCAAGGCGTGGTTTTAAGAAAATATCATAATATTAAGAAAGTATCATAATATACAAGGGTGAAATTTAGATCCGAAAATATTATATTATTGAGGATTTCTGAGGAACCCATTAAGATACGTAGAATTGATCCCCTCGGTCTCATGATCTCATGGGTATTTTCTCCTATGTGTCATTCGTGTTAAACGTCGTCCACTGTCTTCCACCCTGGACGAAGTGATAAGGTCAAAACAAGTGGCTCCGATTTAGGAAAATACGATCTTCCTAAAAATTAAAAATTTTAGTACCCCAATTTTTGTAAGGTTAAATTCTTGTGGACAAAGAGGAGAATCATATACAATTTTGTATTATGTTCAAGTGGTACATCTTAAACTACTCAGTTCGTGTGTTTTAAATTGAATGGAACGCGCATTAGTGGCTGGAGTGTAAATTAAAGTTGAGAATTATATCTCCCGCTAAAAATTACGATTTTATATTGTCAAAATATCTTTCATTGATGATCAATGATGCATATAAACGTTCATGCACACCGAGATTGTATGTTTCTTTTCATATGTGCATTTACAGCATCGACAGTTATTTCAATTTGATGTGATGCCTATTTATTATTTATTTATTATTATTTATTATTTATTTAGAAACTACATCTTTGAAACGATGGCACACTAAAATTAAATTATTATAGGTGCGTCTAAAACATGTTACAGTATTTAAAACAAAGTACCGAACATTAGATGTGTGGGATTAAGTCACACTTGTATCTCTAGGCTTGTATACTTTACTTAAAAATGTTTTTACAATCATGTCAACGTTTTTGAATTGATCATGCCCCCATAATAAAAATACATCATCACCTAAAATAAAACCAAGTTTCTTTTCTGAACTTGCAGAGATAAAATAGGAAAATATAATTTCATTACATTTCTGTCTTATACTAAAATAAAGTGATTGGCGCTCATCATTAAAATGAGTTGTTTTACTCCCGACGACGAACATTTCAGGAAAAGACGCGATTATTGATTTGGAAGCCTACACAGCTGAAAGTAAACAAGTGATTAATTAGACATCCATTCCACGTATTTTCCATATATTCTGTGGGAATCGGAGCCGCGTTTTTTCCAGAAAATAATTCTAATCTCGTCTCAGGGACGTAAATTACTACTTGTATTAGAAAAATAATAGTAATATGACATTCCCTGGTTCATAAACTATCATATCGCCAAATATCAATGGATTTGAAACAGAGTATCTACCATTTTTTCGAAAATAATCAAAAAAAAATATTGCGGTTATTTAAAAAAGTAAATTATTTCAATTCGTATTCATTTCGTTTCATTTCTTAGTATTAATCGTTACAATATTATATATAGAGAGGTGGATATGTCTTGGATCAATGTACCGAGTTTGAACATGTCATGTGGCCAAGAAAGGGTATAATTTAAAGAAATAAACTCACCCCTGCTCTGCCATGTTTATTTTTAGGAAGATCGTATTTTCCTAAATCGGAGCCACTTGTTTTGACCTTATCACTTCGTCCAGGGTGTCTTCTTTAGCTCACATATGGAGCTTTTGCAATCACTCATTTGTCTGTCCGTCTCTGAAGATGAAAGATCAATATCTCAGTTAATCGAACTACAAATTGTAGACATTTGAAATGCAAGTACAAAAGATTGTATTTTTATCACTCTTACCCACTTACTTAAATTCTTTTCACTGTTAGAATGTTAGACCTCGGTTCTTTGACAGGTGGCCTTAGTCCCCTCACTGCCAGCTACAACTCCATTAGGTTTGAGTAAGATATCCAGGAAAATAGATATATATAGGTTAATGTTCTTCTGGGGAATCTTGAGCTTACCTGCCTATGAGTAATATTTATAAATGCGTTGCGATCCACAGACTCGTTCAAATAATGAATGGTGTTGGGCACTCTATGTCACCTCTAGTTAGTATGTGGAACACAGTTGTAAGATACAATATGAGAGGTAGTGTTGTAATAATGTTAGGTACAGCGCAATATGGGTCGAAATTCAGTTGGAGAAAAAAGGTAAAAATGATTGTCGGTAACTCTGATTTACAGAGTTTAAGAATCATGTGCTCATTATAATAGCTCTTTGAAATGGTATTGTGAATCTTTAAGGACAACAACTACTTTATGCCCTACTATTTGATGGAAAATTTGTCAAGAATTTCCAATGTTGAAAACATCATGCCAGCTCATGTTACATTTGCAATCCGGTTGTTTTAAATTCTCTGAATCGATGTGTCCTTGTTACAATGATTGTTATGACACAATTGAGCACTTCATGTTGAATTGTGAAGCACTTGCTGATGTTAGAAGACCATTGGCAGTATTTTTCAATGAAATGCATTTAATGTCAAATGACCAGAAAATGAGAATGTCTCTCGGGATTCAAATGTCAATAGATGACATTGATACGTTTGTTTTTATCTCAAAAATAGTAACTCAAATGTATACTAAGAGCAATTCCTTGATCTCATATAATGGCATTTACTAGGCTAATCATACGTAGTGTGGTATGATAATATCATTCTTGTAAATGGTATTATATACTTGTATATACGTATCTTAATACCTTTTTTATTCCTAATTATATTACTGTATGCAATGTAACTGTCTTTTATAAAAGATGCAAATAAATTATACATACATACACCAGGTCGTGCCATACGAAAAATGCTCTCATTTCAAAGGTTTTAATTATTTTTTGCCATGAAAAGGATTCGGGTATCTATATGGTGAACTGAATTCAACAATGTTTTTCTCTTAAACCAATCATTGAAAACATTCTGTAAAAAACGGTCCTTTATGTAATTTTGACTGATTGACAACAATTTAATGCGAAAATTATTTATATATATTTTATATAACTGTTCTTGTTAACATTTTTTGTTTTTTAATGAAATTGTTTTTTGTTCCATTTTACCACTTGTTGAGAATGAAATAAAATATCTTTCTGAAGCTTGTTGGAACAAAATAGCATATATACAACATTTTCTTTGAACTCTCGATAGTATAGTTACACAAAGGGAATTATGTATTCAAAATTAAAACAAAAGCCCCCGAAAATAGATAAAAATCAAGATAAACCTTTTAATTTATTAACAAGATACTTTTTTAAAATCAAACAAACTTTCCTTTGTACAATAACAATATTGAGAGACCTTAACACGTTTGTTCCAATGAGGTTCGGATAGATGTTTCATTTCATTCCGGACAAATGATACCAAGAACAAAACAAGTGTTTGATGTGTTTTCTAAAACAATATATGTAGATGAAAGTATATGTATAGTAGTCATTACGATTTATATTTTTAGTTCATATGATTGACAGTTTATTGAGAGGTCGCTGAAATCGAACCGTATGAACCGTAATGACTTCTCTGTCGTTTCTATAAATTCGTTAACCTCGCTGAAGTCGAACGTTTGAAAGATCTGTTGTTCACTGGTGATCCACTCGATTACGCTGGTTACCAAAACGGTTCGTTTTGGTAACAAAATGTCGGAACATCGAAGGTACGATTTTTCTTTTTTCCTTATTTCACACGTTGTAGGCAGAATTCAAACGACATTTTTAACACAAACGTGTATCAGTATCATATGCTTAAGAAAATGTACATATTTGCGAACAAATAGTTCAGAAGACAACAGAATCGTCGATTTAATTACTCACTTAAGTTACATATACGGTTTTTCGAAAAACGGTTAAGATCTGCACTTTTAACCCAAACCGTTTATGTAACTTAAGTGACGAATTAAATCGACGATTCTGTTGTCTTCTGAGCTATTTTTTCGCAAACATGTACATTTTCTATAACATATGATACTGATATACGTTTGTGAGAAAAAACGTCATGGGGATTCTGCCTACAACGCGTGAAATAAGGAAAAAAGAAAAATCGTACCTTCGACGTTCCGACATTTTGTTACCAAAACGGTTCGTTTTGGTAACCAGCGTAATCGAGTGGATCACCAGTGTTGTTCCGGGTCAGAGAGTTTACGGATGACTCTTCAAGGAAAATAAAGTGTCTATTTTCAAATTATGAACAATCCAATCACTGCTTGAGCTTATATGAGATACTCATTCAAGCCAAAATCATTACACGGGATTGAGCTTGTACAACGGTTGTGGCTCGATTTGGACCTGTCGATCGCGTTAAAAACATGAAAAGGTACGTAGATATTTTCTACATGTTCACGTGGGTGTTTTTGACTACAAATAGTATAATAATGACTGCTATTAAGTGTAAAGTATCAATTTTTGACAATCTCTGTCCGAACCTATAGGCAGCCTTAGTGTTGGAGTCTAGAGTCTATTTCACTGCTTCATTTCGTCAGTAGAACGGCAAAAATAAGAAATTGGGAGACCATTGTGCAATAATATATGGAAAAGTATATTCATAATGTACATGAATGACATTTGTATATCTTGGATTGCTTCTAGTTTGGCTTATAAAGTGTGTGGCCACTTATATTTGGATGTTTCTCTGCCATGTTATTTTCAATAAGATTAACATGGCTGAAATTCTTCAAATTACAAGACGGCACAGGCTTATTGCACAAAAAAACAAAAAATCTGAAATATACAAATGTCATTATGTACATTATGAATATACTTTTCCATATATTATTGCACAATGGTCTCCCAATTTCTTATTTTTGCCGTTCTACTGACGAAATGAAGCAGTGAAATAGACTCTAGTCAAGTCCTTCTTATCTCAAAATTACTTTGGATATGAACATTATGAAACGTCCTGTACAGTAGTTGAACAAGTTAAACCCATACATGTACCACGGCTTTCATTTATAATCTGAGTGTTCTTGTTGCCTTGGTTGGGTTTAACTTCCGTGCTATGCTTTCATTGGTTGCAAATTCTCACGATCAGTTATTAATAAAACGCGCATAGAATTCCCTGCGCTGTTATAGGCCATCATTAAAATGTTTTGCATCAAGGGCCGAATAGGCACGGATGTTAAACCTAGGGCGGGCCACAAGAAATGTCAGATAAGAAATAAGGCCCAGACTAGGTTTAACTTGTTGAACTACCTGTACAGATACTTGCGAGAGTTTATTATGCAACCAAATGGCTCGCTCCAGGAATCTCTAGCACAAAATGGATTGATTAGTGTATCAAAATGGTAGTCGAAGTGTTTGATTGGATATTTTACATATTCAGCTTATTAATTTTGAATACGGATCACGGTCGAGTGGTCGACACACATGAGTACATGAATGTTAGGGTTTACGTGTAGATCCAATTTATAAGTTTACAATCATCGTTGATATCTCTTTTTATACGTTCTAAGGTGTGAGTACCGTAATCCAACAAGAAATTCGAAAATTCTGAACAATACTTTGCACATATGGCGTTTGTGACCAACTATGAAACGCTTACCCCCTCAATAGCGTTATACATCAAAATCTACCCGTTAAATACAGGGGTTCGATTGGTCTACATCAAATTATAGCGAGTCTGGTTACTTTTTGAGATATCAGCGTCCATTTATTGGAACTCGCGTTTGCTACCATTTGCTCAATTCTGAGATGACGGGCATCGCGTAGTAAACATGCTCACGTTGGAACTATTTTGACATGCATGGCTATTCAATCATAATTACATCGTAATTGCAGTGAGATTTTAAATGTTTGGAACTACTTTTAATTCAAAAAATAAGCAATCATCATCATCATCAGATTCTGAGCTTGTAGGTCTTAACTAACAGTCCTGTTAATGCTCAGATCTTTATTATTTATAGTTCATATTCAATTAAACTATATCATAGTGGTAAGTTTGCCAAAATCTGTCTAGCCTCCCTTTAAACTGATCTATACACTGTCAGACATCACAATCATCTCGGGAAGGCTGTTCCAGTCATCAATAACCCTGTTGCTGAAGGAGTTTCTTCTCACAGTAGTGTTGCAGTGATGCTTGTATAGCTTCAAAGAATGCCCTCTGGTGGTAGTGGTAGCCTTAGTAAAGAAGGAGCTTGGCTCTATTGTGTCGATTCCATTCATGATTTTAAAGACTTGGATCATGTCGCCCCTTCTGCGTCTATATTGAAGTGAATGTAGCTTTAGCTCTTTCAGCCTTTATTGGTAGGGCTTATCCTTTATTCCAGGTATTAATTTAGTAGCTCGTCTTTGTATTTGCTCTATTTTTCTGTTATCGCCTAAGAATCTTGGATGCCAGATGCTATTTCCGTAGTCTAGAATTGGTCGGATCATGGATTTATACAGAGGAATTATATTTTCCTTTATGTGTGTGAAACTCCTTTTAATAATACCAAGTTTACTATTGGCTTTCTTAGCTACTTGACTAATATGTTGCTTAAACTTTAGTTCAGTGTCCATGATCACTCCTAAGTCCTTTTGTTCTGACACTGATTCAATGTCTTTATCCTCAAGTTTATACTTATGGTTCGTATCCATATTCTTTCTGCCTAGGTTTAATCAAATGACTATATTGCAACAACATATGGAAAATGGAAACCATATGTACAAGTCCTCAGCCATGTTAATTTTTTCAAAAATAAAATGGTAGAGAAGCATCGAAATATAAGATGCCATAGATATGATAGCTAAACTACAAAACTACAAAATATACAAAAGGTAGGAAATGTATAAATGTTTCTATTTTTACATATTCTGTTTCAATATGGTCCTTGAATTGCTTATTTTTAGATTCAAAAGTAGTTCCAAACATTTAAAAGTTTAGTGTAAAATGAAAATTGAACTTCTTCTCTTTATTTTGAAACCAAATAATGGCATACTAGGTACCCTAGAAGCCAACCAATGAAAAAATCCGAACCTGGAAACTGTGCTTTATTTAAAAATTAGAAGTGCGGCAACTTTTTCAGATATTTCTTACAACAAATGGCAGCCATCTTTTTTTCCCCTTTCAAATCAAACTAACGGGAAATTGCCAATGTTGTTTTTCTATGATACTGATTAATTGTTTTTTTGTTAAGATATTTATTTTAACTCTCAGCAGGGCGCTCATGATTCATCAAAATTCATGAAAAATGCATACACTTATATCAAATGTAATAAAAAACATATTTCACATACATTTGAATAAGGCTCCAAAAAGGGCGTGTATCCAGACTCATCCTTTCAGTTTGATTTTCTTTATATAACTTGGCCTTGCAGCCAGGGTTTACAGCAAGGAAACTTATAGTACTAACAATTCTTAGCGATCTGTTACT
This sequence comes from Owenia fusiformis, assembly GCA_903813345.2. Classification (NCBI taxonomy): domain Eukaryota; kingdom Metazoa; phylum Annelida; class Polychaeta; order Sabellida; family Oweniidae; genus Owenia; species Owenia fusiformis. Next base: position 8,874,125 of record CAIIXF020000006.1, read on the forward strand.
GCAATTGTAACTTCAACTATAACATGATGAAATAAACTATTTTATTAAAAAAATGTAATTTCAATTTCAGTTTGATTGCCTTGGCATTACTTGGCCTTGCAGCCAGGGTTTACAGCAAGGAATGCTTTGTGGGGAAAGTTTTTGCAACGGAGGATATGACCTCCGGGACATGCACAAAGACTTGCCCCGAAGCTAGCGGTAACTCACACAGGGCTGGATGTAGTCGGGTAAGTACAAAGAATTATCTATTTTTTCTTTTTAGCTACTTCTGAGTGACTACTCTCGTTTGATTTGAATTAATTTGAATTATCTTCCACAATTTTGAAATGCGTTTTTCTCTGCACCACTTCCATGCATCGATGAATTTATTTCTTGCTTATTTTCAATACATTTTCTATATTTTCCATAAATGTGTTGGATGGTTCAGTTCAAGATGTCTTTCAATAAAAGCTTTCCTATTTTTCGTAGAAAATTCTGTCTATGTTGCACCTACCTTAGGCAATGTATTTAAGGCAGCATGGGTATTTTGACTGTAGTGGTACTGTAGTGGTATTTTCAATATGGCCTACTTTTTTAAAATAAGTATTTTCACATTGTGTGTCTTCCACACTCGGAACGCTCTCTTATTTCATCTTTGAATTATACGATAGTGAAAGTACTATAAGTATTATTAAATAATAATTGTGCAATAATTGGATTTATGAAATTATAAACAGTTTGTTGAGGGGAGTAGTACATGTAAAATATATAAAACGAATGAAGTAAGAATAATCTATCCCCTGGACAAACATCACATGACTGATGTCAAGGTCACAAGGTAACTGGGAGTTCATTATTCCACTGAAATTCAAAGAAGTATGACTGCTGAAAATAACCCACAACCCACCCTTGAACCAAGAAATATAGGGTAAAGTAGATAACAATTGAACTATAATAAGGTAAGCCAAACAATAAATTATCTTTAAGGCGTATATCCCACCTTTATTTAATAAGAATCAATAGATAAGTAGTCTAATTAAGCTAATTAATGGATGTTTCTAAGTTAAGTAATGAAACATATCCCTTTAATCGGGCTAAATAAATTATCATTTAATTGTATTAATCAGGCTCCCTGATGGCAAACTGTTACAATCAGAATAAAGGTAAAATCAAAGGAGTCCCGACTTATGGAAGTACCTCAATATGTCAATGAATGGAGAAGGTCATCCACTGTTTAACAAAAACACAATCGTGTGTCTTAGTCCATGGTATGACTCGGGAATATGACAAATTATTACCACCTTGCCGGGCAAGTTCTAGGGATTTTAGTGCTAGTTTAGAAGGCGTTCATTTTACTATATCGAACCTGAGCAATATGTGACGTCATAGTGGGGGTCCAGAATGCATTTCAGACCGGTGTAAGAGGGTAGGAGGTCCTATTAATTTATGATCCTACTCTTCATTGATTATATCATTATGGTGACCTCGAGCTCTTCCCCTTATTATCTTATACACAATCAGGGCCAGTAAGGGCCTTTAAAAGGGGGACCATAATCCCTGGGGGACCATAATTTCTTTCACACCGGTCGAGAATGCATTTAACGACCGCCAATTTTCCCCGGGAAACTAGATATCGTTCATTGCGTAAGATTTTCTTGCCGTTTCAGTCCTGGTCATTAACGGTGGTAATAATCAGTCCTGGTCATTAACGGTGGTAATGATACTAAGAACGTCATTTCTGTGGGCAATATTTAGAGGTTATGTCACTATGACGTGAAATATTGGACCTTGGGCCTTCGGTCCTTTGTCCAATATTTCACTGTATTACATACCTAGCGAAGCATTTGTATGGAAGTCAATGGGAAAGTTAGCGAGCTATATCCACCGATATTGCCCGATTACCCCGATATAGCCCGCTTACCTCGTTTTGATATTAGATTTCTTTAATAACCATGATAATATCATGACGTCACGTCATTGATACAAAGTAACCATGGGAACAAAGGCATGTAATACATCAGTTATGTCACTATGACGTGAAATATGCCTTCGTTCTTGCCCAAATATAGAGCCTCCCAAGGTCGGCCTATATTGGGAGAACTCAGGCATATTTCACGTCATAGTGACATAACCTCTAAATATTGCCCGCAGAAATGACGTTATTGTACTATTCGTAGCATAACATAGCGCAGAAACATTTGAATCAGTGTACGTTTTCCATGTAACTGTATTGTGATTGTTTTTTTGTAATTACTTTAACATGTTTCTTCTTCTCTGAAATAAAAAAAATCAAATTAATAAATAAAAAAGAGATCCATATGTCTTTTTGGAGATACCGTTTGCTGAAAAAAATCGAGCTTTTGGGTCAAAATACCTCAGGTCTCTCATCTCAAAGGATCAAAAACTTATATTTTCGATATCTTCAAATCAAAATCCGGACTTATTCCCTGACTTGTCCTTTACCTACATGGATTCAATTGTGCGTTTCTGTATTTTAGATAAAGAATTGCGGCAAGCATTTCACGGGATGGACAAGGGGCTGGGTAAGATGTGACATTTGCCAGTGCGATTGCTATAAAGAATGTGGCAGTAACGAGAAATGTCGCATTGCATCTGGTAACACCGTGAGACGTGTCTACATTGAACCCGACCTAAACAGCGGATCTTGCACACGTGAGTTTACACATTCTCTTGCTGTTCAGCAATTTGCATGTATTTTAGTGGACTATACCGAAACAGGATCCACATCGCATGGATCCACAAACATGTACATACTGTCTGCAGTAGTCTTTGTTGCGATCACAATTTTGTAAATAACAAATAATTACATACAATATGACCAACGAGCAAAGCTTTCGATTAATATAACTTTTTACCTGAAAAACATATTTTGAAAATAAAATACACATCTAAACATTAATTCTATTCAAGATTTATAGTAACAACCTTTAATGCATTTTAGAAACATGCGGAGAGGTACCAAACCATAGAAACAAATTTGGTTGCGCGGAAATAAAGAACTGCCATACAAAAGAAAGTGGTTGGACGAGAGGATTCGTCTCCTGTGATATCTGTGAATGCGACTGTGTTCTGCCCACTCTTGATCCATTCGATTTAGAACCTGGTATACAGTATCCGGGACGATGTGGTAAGATAATTATAGAGGGTTTTATTTGCTTATCTTATGGTTACTGTTTAGAAATGTACAGTGTGTGCCGAAAGAAACGCAACAAACAATAAAATCGTATAACCACAAAACCATTGACCCATAGTTGGCTGAATAATCATTCTTTTTCATAGTGGGTCAAAATCACTTTTGGACCCACGTTTTTAACACTGAAAAAGTCGGTGCATGGGCCCGGTGTTATTAAAAAAGTTCCTGATCTGAGAATCACCAATAGGCTTTTGTTTTCCGCTCGAAACCCACAGATGAGTCGAATCGCTCTGTATGACAATGAAAGATAAGCCCGTCTCTGTGTGCAAAGAAATGGTGGCCATGTGAAGGGGTATGAGATGTAATCTTGCATGGTTATGAATATGAACACTTAACCGTTTATGCCACACCTGTCACACCTTCTTCAAATGGGAACTGGGGCAGTGCACTGGTTTTTGAAATATCTGAAACTTGATATAAAATAGACAATTCTGGCTCATTGTGCAAAAGGAATTATTAGTTAGCCAACCAAGACAAAATGTAAATAAATGACATATCATTGAAAAGATAAATTTAGCCTCGTGCTACAATGAATTAAATCAATGCAGTCATCATATCACTGTTGCGTTTTGTGCCATGTTCAGTACCAGGTCACTGCGCTAAAATGTCTAAAACTTAATCCCGTAGCTATTTTTGACCACTGTGCAAAAACAATGATAATTCAGACAACCATGAACCGGAATTTTCATTAATGAACTATAGGGTATCATTAGCAAGTGCTATAAATATTAAAGGAATCTGTTTCATTTTTTGCGAGTATTCTCTAAATAAAAACATCATGCCAAAATATCCAATATCAACGGGAAGTCACTTATTTCAGTTTAAACTAAGCTGTTTTTCAAGCAGAAATGTATTTTTTCATCGATATCGCCTCTCATGACACAATTATTCAGTCATTTAATGCATGTCGAATGTAGTTCATTTTTGTTCATAAGACTCTACAGTAATAGGACTCAACTCTTGCTCATCTTCCACCTAACTCTTTCACCTTGAACAGTTCTCAATAGTAGGCTCATCGCTTATCACTTTAAGGCATCGTTTATCACTCTGAACGGAAATTTTGGACAGAACATATTTTGAAAACGGGGAAGAAAGAAACCAATCTATAAATCTGACACATAGACAAACTGTTAAAACTGATTGACAGAATGTGCCATCACCTAATATAAGGCACAAACGGTACGAGGGTCTCATTGCGCAGCTCTGATACTTGATTTTTTGACATGAATTTTTGATTTTGTCAATTCTCACATTATATGTAACTGATCTCTTTCATTTATACAACTTGCTAATGACGCCCTTAGGCTACTAACTACTGAGGAATAAAGAAACCTATTAGTTTTTTCCATTATATTATGTCTTATTAGTTCTTTGATTTTTACTTTATATATACGTATATATATTCTAATTCATTTTAATTTCTATTTCAGTTCCAAAATAACTTGTGACACGATGAGAATTTGACAAACATCATTCAACAATACTAACTGGACAATGTGCTAATATTAAGAACGATGAACAAATTATATCGATTTGTCTTTTGTAATATTTCTAGCATATCCATGATAACCAAAAGGTGTAAAATAAATTACCTCAATTGAAATTGGTGTTGAATTAATTAAATATACAATACAAGACACATCTCCAGGCAAAAGGGGAGAATTAAGAAGTATTCAAAGATAAAGCTCGGTGTCTGTCAAGGTGAACTTCCCTGGACAACGTCTTTTTTAAAACACGAACAGCATGTGTAGAAGGGTATTAGGTCATATCAATTTATGGTCCTACTCGCCATTGATTTATATGTTGACCTCTTTCCCTTAATTATCTTGTACACAATCAAGGCCGTAAAGAAGGGGACCATAATCACAGGGGGCTTTAATTTCTTTCACAGCGGGCTGTTCTCCGTCAATGGAATATTCAAATCACTTGTATCATTGGAAATCTTGTTTATAAGACAAAAAGAAGGTAAAATAAAGTGTTTAATACAGTATGTCCGACATCGTTGGCACTTTCTTGAATATTGAAAGAAGAATCTGTGTAGCAAAACTTCATATATCTACCTCTGGATGAACCTCATATCCAAAACCTCCCAGTACACAAGCCTTATTTATCCTATGGCCAGTAAAGTGAAATGTGAAAAAATTGTCAAATAAAAGATAAAATTGAAAAAAATAGAAAACTACTGGGTATAGGATAAAGCAGTGATTTACGATCGGTTTGGATATGGGGTTTATCCCTCGTGGGATATGCACATCTACATTCGGTCCCTACGGTTCCTCGGGTAGATATGCAGATCTCCCTCTGGATAAACCCCTTATTCAAAACCGCCACTACATAATCCTTATATATATACATACACGCTTAGCAAATCAATGATGAAGTTTCGACAAAATTTGACGGTTTGCTAAACCAAGGCAATCCAGACCAATTTGAAGAATGATAGATAATGACAGTGAATGAGTATCGTAAGTAAAATATATACTCCTCAAAAAAAGTTAAGGACCAGTGGTTTTCCTCATAGGTTTTACATGTAAACCCCCATATTTGTTTGAACGATTATATTCTAAACGGGGAACAAAAGAAATCCCAATAAAGTAAATAAATCTGTATCTTGATTCTATTCCCTATAAATTGATTGAGTATATTTTGCAAAGGTCAAGAAATACAGCTCTTATAATACTGGTAACCCTAAATGATGTAAAATATAAAGAACAGGTCCATTTAACAGACTATTGGTCCACTTAGACTTTTTCTGAAAAACTCATTCTTCCATTTACTTTTAAAACCAATTGCAAGTTGTAGATAAACCTTTCTTCTTGAGATGTGCGATTTCAAAAAGTGGCATAAGTTCTCCTTTGAAAAATTGGCAGTAAGAACCCTTATCACAAGGCTGTCTGAATATGGGTACACATTATGTTTACCATCAAAATATATAATATCAAAACTTATCATTATATAGAATTTAATATATGGAACATATGGCATACACGTATTCGGAGAAGAAAATTGACAAAATCTAGCGATATATGTAGTTTACCTATGCAAATCTAGAAAACATTGTCATTTTTCGTTCACTTTGTTATCAAGTTTTAGCATGGTGCTCATTCCCTTTCATTGAAAAGTTAACTGTCAGCCCTCACTCCCACAAAAAATATATTGAAACTGTATAATGCAGAAGTAGCTTCTCTGCAAATATCATTTTTGTGGGAGTTTGGGCTCGCCACTAAAACTTAACTTTTGTGATGAAAATAAGCCTGACTGGTTTATGTTTTCAATATGGCTGCTAACCTGGGCATGCATGTACACTACATAACTGCATGTACAGATTAGGCCATCCAAAATTAATTATACAGGGTGGGCCAAAAAATTTTGCAACTTTTTTAAAAGGCTAGAAAAGTATCATAATATGAAGGTATTGACATAAAAATCGATTTACAGAAAGTTTAGGATAGGCATATTTTACGATTCAAATATTTAAGATAATACTGACTTCTAATTTTTTTGACAGATCTTTGAATATCGATGGTAAATTGTCCATGTGTCCGAGATTTACTGTTTTTCCAAGAAAATGTGACTTTTTATGATTTTATGTGATCAACAATAACACATCCATTATGTTCACTAAATCTGCTACAATCTCTGATAACTGTTTATTCAATATACTAGGACAGTTTGATATCGGTATCTACTCACAATGGTATTATGTTATACTGTATCTATTAATTATTTATTAATCACATGTTCTTACATCCACCTTTCACCTTCGCTATCGCTCCCACACATTGGGGAAGGGTCACTTTGGAATACCTGGAGGATGATACCTCTAGATATATTAGTGGCTATAAATGGCTGCCCAATACACCAAATGCCAACCCCTGTGACTATCACACATGGAGGCACCTAGAGCAGTTTATTGCAGTTAATGGTAATCCTCACACACTATTGATCATTTAAAAGAGGTTAGGAGACGTGGAAAAAGTACCACAAGAATCGCTGGATGGCGCCACTGCAGTTACAACCTTGTGTCTGTGTGATAGTGAAGGTAAAAGGCGGATGCACGGGACATTTTTTAAATAAATAATAATAGATACAGTATAAAATAATACCATAGTAGATACTTATTATAAAACTGTACTAGCCATTAGTTAAAAAATTAAAGATTGTAGCAGATTTATAGAACATAATGAATGTGTTATTGTTAATCACATAAAATCATAGAAATTCACATTTTCTAGGAAAAATGGTAAATCTTGGACACATTAACAATTTACCACTGATATTCAAAGATCTGTTGAAAAAATTTGAAGTCAGTATTAGCTTAAATATTCGAATGGTAAAATATGCCTATCCTAAAGTTTCTGTCTATGAATTTTTATGTCAATACCTTAATGTTATGATCCTTTTCAAGCCTTTTAAAAAAGTTGCAAAATTTTTTGGCCCACCCTGTATGTTGGCATTCTGATGAAGAGCCTTATATTAAAAACTACAAAACCTTCATTTATTTAAAGGGTTTTATATATTATTTAAGAGTGAAAATGCAATAACACATTGTGCCAAAGCAAGTAACGCACCTCTTGAGTTCAGATGACCTTGTTTATGAAGTTTACATACATGTAGTATTTAATCAAAATCTTGGAACTCATTTCGCTACAACATAATCCAAGATCACAATTCCCTTTGTCATTTATATACATTACAAGTAGAGAGTACATGGGGACATTTTGTTTTTTCTGAAAACATAGAATTTAGTGACATTATTATAAGAAAATCTTTGAATGGCCTAAATGTTTTTCTAAATAGGGAATAAGTAGAAATTATTTTAGGCAATCCTTTGAGTGTCATGCCATTCATACATTATGCTGCCTTATATTTTATGATATATATTGAGAGAGGATTTCTCTGAATTATTTGTGTTTCAAATATGGGAACTGCAAATTGGCAAATAACTTTAAAAGTAAGTGTACATTCAAACATTTTAATTTCAAATGCCAAATAAAATGCCAAATGCCAATGGGCATTTAGTAAAAGTGACCCTATAACTATTTAGAATATGGCAAACATGTTTAGAAAACTGGCGAGAAGCAATTGAAAAAAGAAAATCCATTCTTTTTAAAGTGCCCTTGTGTGCATTTAATTTCAGTCATTTTATCCTAATTGCCCATGGGCATTTAAAATAATAATCACATCCCAACTCTTAAAACATGCTTAGGATACTGTTAGAGTCTCAAAAGGCAACAAGAACATTCATTTTTGAAACAAGAAAATTTAGTCCCCCTAAAAATGCCCATATCGGTATTTATTCTCAAGATTTTCAGGTAATTGCCCGTGATAATTTATTAAAAAAAATTTTTATTTCTATTCACATGTCTTTTTATCAGTCACAATCAAAAGAAAGCCAATTGCTCTCATTTCTTGGATTAGAAACAGTCAAATTTTGACAAAAATAGCAACTCTCAAAGTTGACCTTTAAACCACCCTAGTGTCAAGGTCAAATGTCAAAACTCTCAGAAATCACATTTTAAGTAATGAGTCATACTTCCTCTTCAACTCCATGTCAATATATACTTGTTTTGTAGGGGGGGCTAAAAGAGGGGTTTACCGCCACCTGTCCTTTTGTATGATTTAGTTATATCCCAAGAATTAGATGACCAGACCAAACTAAATGAACTATCCTCTGCTTTAGAACAAAAGTTATTCTATTGCAGACTATGAAAGTTCTATGAGCCGGTGGAGGTTAGCAATTTCAACTAATCTAAGTTTTTAAGTTAGAATATAGATATCATTTAAAAACGTTTTCTTGAATGTGGTTTATTTTTTTAAATTGCATTTCTATAATTCGTTGTCACGCCTGAAACATATACGTCCTAGGATTACTATGAAATCTAGCAATACAATTTAATTTATTTTTCCAATTTGTTCTGAACGTATAGTGTTATCAAAACTTTACTCCGAAAGACTAGAAACTGAGAAAGTGTAACGCATGAAACTTTAAGAATAAATGAGGAAATAACAATATACAATATAACGTTTAGTTTTTTATGATATGAAATGGCTATCCACAGAATACAGCACGACACCGGAAAGCTTACATCGTCCTCTTGAATTTTCTTCATACAAGAATGGTATCGAACCTTTCAGGGAGTGTAAAATTAAATATAATGCATTGGACATACGTAATAGAGGACAAAATATTTTTGCGTAAACGTTACGTATGGTTTGAAATAGTCACATATACAGAACATCATTGGAAAGCTTATCTTGTCGTCTTGAATCTCCATTCTAACAGAATTGAATCAAACGTTCAATTGGCGATAAATCGAATATCACGCATCGAATGCCAGATTATCGTGGTAATGCTGACTGACAACACTACAAAGTACGTTTTTATATGATTTGAAATATCTAGCCCCATTTCTACAACGCGCCATAAGAAAGCTCATATTATCTCTTGTCTTCAGGACATCCAATGCGTGTATAAAATTAACACGTTCGTTCGAAAGGATATAGGTACTGTATCACTATGGCGAACTGAATTTGACAATGGTTTTTCTCTTAAACCTATTATTGAAAACATTCTGTAAAAAAACAGTCCTTTATGTAATGTTGACTGATTGGCAACAACTTCATGCAAAACTTATTTGAATATATTTTATATAACTGTTTATGTTTAATAACTGTACCAACTTTGAAGAAAAATCACCCATACCTTATATCTCCCTTCAAAAATTCAAAAGAGTTCTGGGACACCCTGTACCTATATTCTATCTGCCTGCTGCGTCATAATCTCCGTTCGCAAGTTGGTGCATTTTTGAACTGGTTGTATAATTATTGTAAGTAGCGATGACGATGGAAAAGACAGACTACAGACCCCCCCCCCCGCCAACCGACCACCGACCAGTCAACCTCCACACTTGGATCAAATCAAAAAATCATTATTACTACAATTAATCAAAACTTAGCGACTAATACTGAATTAAACAGATCATTTTGGTGTCTGTTCAGGATAATCCAAGTACATCCTGAAGGATAATGGAGAGGTTAAGCTACCGTATAAAATCCAAAACGCAACTTAAACGTATCAATCGTCCCTACACAAATACATGTAGAGTTCACACATAAATAGCCGTTCAGCTCTCGTGTTTGTTTACCCTACTATCACACCAAACTAGTTCTCACTACGTTCTCGAAAACGGGCTTCAACTGTGTACGAACGGACTGGACGTACTTAGAACCGTTTGGGGTCTATTTACAAACTTCATCGAACGTACTCGAACGGATAGGTCCTCTAGAACTTAGAACATGCTCAAAATGTTCTCGTGGTCGTCACGTTCTACAATTAGAACGAGTGACAACGTACTAACGACGAGCTGGACGTACTACGAACGGAACCGTCGTACTTCAATCCTACTAGGGACGTTTTTACAACGAGTTGAACTGTCTGAGGACGTATTGAGAACGAGGTAGAACTAATTGCAAACGGGTTAAAACTGACTAAGAACGTATTAAAGATTACTTATGAACGAGTTAGCAAAAATATAGCTATCACACCAAACAAGTTGCCACTGCGTTCTTCAAAACTGGTTTTAAACTGTGTGCGAACGGAATGAACGTACAGGTACGTCTAATGGCACGCCTTACACCATGCCATGTCGTCGGCATGCCGCCCGAATTTCGTGGTCAACTCGAACGCTTTTCGTGGTCACCGCGGGCGCGTCACGAGTGCGCTTCAAGCTCATCGCGGGGTGATTTCATATGTACAGCGGAGTTGGTTTATTCGCATAGCTTTCGCTCACCATTCGTTGCACGGACGCCACATTATAATTTCATGTAGTTAAGTGTTTTAGATTCCATTTACTTACCCGATGGGCGAATGGTAAATCAGGTTTAAAACCATTATTATCTTTCAACGTTAAATTACACGATCTTTCATTTCCAGAGGATATTTAGCTCTCTTCCTCATCCCGATAAACATCTGATGAATGTAGATGTTTGCTCCCCATGTACATCACATTATATTATACAATTTATAAGACTCTAAATGAGTCGCTTTAGACGAAAACAAATAATTTAACAAAGTGTTTTTCAAAATGCTTTTTGAATCATCTGTTCCCATTTAACCACAGTACAGTATAAATGCACATATATTTATTGGATCCTGAATTTAATCAATGCGATGAATTTACATGAAATTAACAGATACTGCATGCGAACAATAACAACTATTTACCAATGAAATTGTTTTCATCAAAAAAGGCCACGCGTTAGCGTATCTACATCGTGAATTCTGAAAATTTCGTCCTGAAATGACAAATTAAACTCTTGCGCTAGGCTGGTTTTCGGGAGTGGTGACTTAGACAATGGCTTGAGACATCACCCGCACATGTCATGCAGTCTGTGTTAATGATGAGAGGTCTCGGTCGAGGGGTCTGGGAGACAAGGTCTAGTAGCTAAGCTTCCCCAAACCACCGTCAGTATTTATGTGACAGGTAGATTGGTTGATCCTAGGGTTATGACATCTGTGTGTCATTTCCTGCAGTCTTCATTAATGTAGAGATAGGCTGGACATCCCGATCATTCAGTTGTGTTAGAGATAATTTTTGGTTAAAGGGATAATAACCTCAAGTAAAAACTATGATTCATCAGAATAATAAGTCTAAAATCAAAAACATGACCCGGGTATGAGCGACGATCTTCTAATGCATCGGCAGATATATTGGAATTAATTTTGAGGTATTGGATCTTCACCTGGATTATGGAGGTCGCCATAACCTACCTATGAATATTCATGAGCGGCGTCACTACGACTCGACAAATTCCAGAATTTTGATTGGCCCGAAAAATGCGCATGCGCAATTGTAGCGGGGCGGCCACATTGAAAAATATTACGAACTTCTTAACAAGAAAATGGAGCAATTTGAAGATTTTGACGATGTATTTGGCATATTGACATACTATAATATGATATCACCTGTTCGAGAAAAACATGACCATGTTCACATCAATACTTACAATTCATAGAATTAATTCCCAAAGTGCCAATCAAAACCAAAAACTGACCAACTCGTGAACGTTGGTTACCGACATGACAGGAAAATGCGTTAATTTTATGTTGACAATCAATTATCTCTCGATCGTTTTGCTTGAAGATTAAACATATTCGGATCTTTTATTTAATAAAATGACGAATGGCAGATATTAATTGGATTTTTGACACTCTGTTATAAATATAAGGCAGAACTGATAATGTATTCCCCGTCATGAATGATCGCGATCGATGACGCAAGGTTCGTCATTTCGATCACCATGGAGGTGTATTTCTGTTGTATTTACAGTAGACAACAAACAATTTAAAGGCTCGTAGACCTAGTATGTTATATTTATTTCACAAATATGTTATTAAGTTATAAAGCTATTAAAGACATACGATACGATACGATACAATTCAAAAAGTTTTTTCAAAATGGCGTCGACCTAACCGGCACATGGCCTGGTTCAGTTCTCTTTTTGGGACCGGATTGCTCGCCTTGAATCCGTTTTCTTTGGTTTCTTGTGAGAGAATATGTATGGTATGGCAACTGCCCGAACGACAGTGAGATTCCATTGTCGATAACGACAGTGTTATTTCTGTTGCCGATAGCAAACTGTCGTGGGTAAACCCGGAAGTAAAATTGTGTTCAATCTACGCCGTTTGAGGAGAAAATCAGCTAAAACAACTTGCCCCGCGTGTCTAGAACCATCATCACTGTAGCGTCTATATAATCAATACTTACTTGAAATATCCTGACATCGAACTAAATAAACCACTCTAACTTCAGTTGTTATTCATTTTTATTCACCAATCTATTTTGAAGAGCTTTAATTTTGAAGAGCGATTTCAGCATTTGAGGCAATCTGCGCCAGTTCCTCTTGATTCGGAATCTAGTTCATGCGCATTAGAATGAATAATTTGATTGGCTTAATTCCAAAAACACATGCGCACTTGTAAATTATTTCAAACTACTAGGCATGCGCGAAGAGTTATTCGATGGCGGAATTGGAAAATTCTTTATTCAAAATGTTTTCCCGTATTGGGGAGAAAAAACACAACCCCAGGATAATTATAGGACGACAAACAAGACAATAATAAGTAGGAATCTTTGATTGTTAAAAGCCGTGCATTAAACATTTCAGAAACTATAGTAAGTGACACTGTTTTAAATGTGTTCTATTCCCCGGGGATTCGGTCCACGACAACGACAGCTGGTTTTAACTGTCGACAGATTTTAATTCTACCGTCACCAGCCGACTGTCGTTCAGGCATTTCTTATCAAGTCCTTATCCCTAGTCTAGCTCTATCAGTGGAAATATTTGAACAATTTACCGCACAACACATAGGCATTTTCCTTTGTTGTGAATGCTTTCAAGATGGCGGCTCAGGTCGCAGAAACGTCACACTTCCGGTCTACATCCGGGTCTCTGAGGGAAATATGGCGAGCCCCGTCCGACAGACAACTGGGTCACTGGGTCAATTTATGATTTTTATTTTTAATATTATACAAAAACTAACACATAACAAGATTTTCAACTTATTGCATTTTATTCAGTAGTATTGTAACTACATGATGATTAGAATACCTGACATTATTTCCGCTTTAAGAAAAGTTGTGGTTTTGGTTTTGTGTTTAAGTTTCATGTATGGTGGTGTATCTTTTATGTTGATGGTAGATATGTTGAAAGAGTTGTAAATTCGTTCGTCTTTAGTAGCATTTGGATGTGTGTAGTGTGAGTTTGTGGTGGGTTCCCCGTTTGTTAAAGGTTTGGTTGTTTAGTCTGGTGTTTGAGCTACGTGTTGGTCTGTGTGTAGTGGTGGTAGTATATCTTATTGTCAAGATATTAACTTGACTAGGGGATCTATTTCGACGTGCTGGGTTGTATTTTGGCTTTATCGAAGTTTTGCATTATTTTGGTTCGTAAATTTCGTGTATGTTTGGCGGCGTTTGTGGTATCTATGTGGTGGCTAAGTTGTTTTTCAATGGTTTGGGTGTGTAGTGTCATGTCTGAGGTTCATTTTGGTGTGTGTGTTATGGTAGTAGCATCTCTTGTTGTTGAGATATTAATTTGGTTTTGGAGGCTGTCTTCCCGTGATTTCATTATGTTTTGATTATCCTGTGTTTATGGTTTGTCGGGATCGTGTAGCGTATTGATTAATTGCATCAAGTTGCGGTCAGTTTGTTTCTTTTAATTTGTTTTGTTTGTTTGGTTTGTTGTTTACCCTTTATGGCGAGGTGTTTTTATTTTGATACGATGTGTGCGTTGGGGGAGTTGTTAGCTTGTTCGCGATTGGTTGTATTTTGATTTTATCGGAGTTTTGTGGTATTTTGGGTTGTAAATTTCGTGTTTGTTTTGTGGCGTTTTTTGGTAAGTAAATGGTAGGTAAGTTGTTTTTCAACGGTTTGGGTGTGTAGTGTCATGTCTAAACTTTATTTCGGTGTGTTTGTTATGATAGTAGCATCTCTTGTTGTTGAGATATTAACTTGAATTTGGAGGCTGTCTTCTTGTGATTTCATTATGTTTTGATTATCCTGTTTGTGTTTTGTCGGGATGGTGTATGCGTTTTGGTTAATTGTATCACGATATGGTCGGTTTGTTTGTTAAAATTTGTTTCGTTTGTTTTGTTTGTTGAAATGTGTTTTATATGATGTATGGGTAATGTGTTAGATAATTTGTTGTATATGTTTGTGTTTTATTTCCATTGTTCTTTAAGAATGGGTTGTTTATTCTAAATAGGGTTCCCGATTGGGGAAACCTGGTTTGGTTGGTCGTTTGTGAGTAAATGCGTTGTTTTTAAAGTATGAATCGGAGTGAGTGTTTATCTCCAAAGGTTTATAAAGTGTATATTTTTGTATTGCCGGGTCGGCAGAAAAAGATTGTTGAATATATATTCGGCACGCTGATAAGAAATGTTTGGAACACCGAATGTGGTGAGATGGTATAGTCCTTCTACTACAAAAAATGTGTCCGATCGTTTGTGAAATGAAATATACTTGGTAGTTGTCCATAAGCTGGGCAATGGGACATAGCCCGACGGTTTTTGTACTCAGGTTATTCACTTATTATGGGTTTATCCTTATGGCTAATGGAGACAGCCGTAATAACATAGTTTTCGGGAGTGGTGACTTAGACAATAGAGAATTTTCGTTATAAGTTGTTTCAAAAACTTATACGTATACTTATAGTTTAAAGGGTCTTGTCGAACTAAAATCAATTCAAATTGATTTTCATAATCTGTACCAAGTGGGGCATAACTATTCCCGATATAGTCAAGCTCCATCATCAACTAGGGACTGCGAATACAATGTCCTTTGCTAGTGTCAATTATGAACACGATAAACTAAACGCTAGTTGACGGGTCCTTGTAGTGTACGATAAACAAGACCCTTAAAGTGAATCACTACACGAACGAGTCGTTCATTTCAAAGTTCTCATGAAATTATAAGGTCAATTTTTAAGTTTTTACGTATAAAAGGACCTTTATACGCAGATTATAAACTTACAGAGTTGGATTTCCGCATAGTATATGTGTGGACCTAATGACCAGAATGGCTTATTAAAATTAATCGGCTGAATAGGCATAGTATCCAATCAAACAGCTCGACTCATTCATTAGCTGAACTAATTCTCCCTTCGTTATTTCTACAAGGTGATTCAAAACGATCATCTTCAAAAAATATATTTGAGAGTAGATAAATCTGTAAAACCCGTGTGCTATATCAGCCTATTTGATTCTAGAAAACACATATGACACAACTTAACATGCTTTACATCAAGGGGGTACGGATGGTATGCCATTGGTTCTTTTTATTACCGTCCTAGGAGATATTTCCCGACGAATTAGGAAATTATGAAACACCTTGTTTATTGGGTTTATAAGTATAAGTATACGTGTAAGTTTTTAAAAAACTTATAACGAAAATTCTCTAATGTCTTGAGACATCACCCGTATAAACACGCACATGTCATGCAATCTGTGTTAATAGTGAGAGGTCTCGGTCAGGGGGCCTGGATACAAGGTCTAGTAGCTTAGCTTCCCCAAACCACAATCAGTACTTATGTGACAGGTAGAGTATATTTGGTTGATCCTAGGGCTATGGCATTGGTATGTCATTTCCTATCGTCATTTATGTAGAGAAGGGCACAACACAATTTTGCACAAATCAACACAGAACACAATCAGACAGAACCAAATGGAATACCAAAACACCCAACCAACACTCTCTGAAAACAACACCAATCACACAACACAGTCTATCTCAACCAGATACCTCATCCTACCGGGCACAACCCGCTACTCGACCAGCACAACACAATCACAACATAACACAGCCAATTTGAAATTTACATAGCTTAATGAGACACAACCCGATACCAAACTTACACAGCCCAACCAGGCTCAACCATACAAACAACCACCAAAACACAATCGACTAACAAACTAACTCAATCGAGCACAACCAATAAACAAAGCAACAAAACAATGCCAACGAGACGACCACCTCTCTGGAAACAACACCAATCACACAACGCAATCTGACACAACTAGATACCTCATCCTACTGGGCACAACCCGCTTCTCGACCAGCACAACACAGTCACAACATAACACAACCAATTTGAAGTTTACATAACTTAATGAGACACAACCTGATAACAAACTAACACAGCCCAACTAGACGCAACCATACAAACAACCACCAAAACACAATCGACTATCGAACTAACACAATCAAGCACAACCAAACAACAAACCAGCACAACAAAGCCAACGAGACGACCACTCTCTGGAAACAACACCAATCACACAACGCAATCTGACACAATCAGAAACCTCATCCTACTGGACAAAACCCGCTACTCGACCAGCACAACATAATCACAACATAATCACAACATAACACAACTACTTTGAAATTAACATGACTTAATGAGAAACAACTACCAAACTTACACAACACAACCAGGCTCAACCAGACAAACAAGAACTAAAACACAATCGACTATCAAATTAACACACAACCAAACAACAGACCAACACAACACAACCAGCAAGCGATCACTCTCTGGAAACATCACCAATCACACAACACAATCTGACATAATCAGAAACCTCATCCTACTGGGCACAACCCGCTACTCGACCAGCACAACACGTTTAGGTTGTGAAAAACATTTCAAGCTTAAACTACCTAATACCAGTTTCCTGGTACCAACGCAGGAAAAGGTTAATAGCCTGTCTTGAGAATTGTACCTTGTCCTCATCTTGTAGAATTTGTTTTATTTGTACTTGATTGTACCCTCTCCCATAAATGTTAAGAATACGTTGGCGAACAGGAGTGGGTATTCGATGCAGACGTACCGTGATGTAGTGTTCTGCTCTACTCTCACAAAATGATGAATGATGCCTGGCATAGGACATTTATATATACTAGAGAGGAGTTGACAACTGACATATCACTGACATGTCAGCCTGGATTTCAAAACTGAAAACTGAATTTTTTGGCGATCGCACCCCCCCCCCTTGACCGAAAGCTGGCTACGCACTTGCTTGTGTCAGCATGTTTGTGAACAAGATTCTGTTATTAAAACATAAGAGCGTACAGAGACATTGCATGTGTTTATCTGGCCAGTAATTGCAGCAGGTGCATGTACAGGCCTACAATATCTAATTTTATTTTAATAACATTTACAAAAATCATATTGAAAAAGAAAAGAAAGATTTATTAACGCATTTATTAACGCAATTTTGATTTACACACCCCCACAACATGGAATAGTCATTAACTTTTGCATTGATTTCGGGAAAGTATTGAGATTTGTAGTAATTCATGACATTCTATTCCCAGATAGTTTAACAAAATACTTGAAAGAACTCAACAGGACATGGCGGATGCTTTACAGGGGAACCAGTTCGCCATGCACATCCCAGGATGCACATACAGTAGCGTTGTATGATATTGTACAAGTTCTGTAAAGTAGCCTACAATATGTACAGTGTACCTTTGTCCAGCGGATAATGCATTGATTTCGGAAAAGTATTGAGATTTGTAGTAATTCACGACATTCAGTTCCTGGGTAGTTTAACAAAATACTCAACAGAACATGGCGGATGCTTTACAGGGGAACCAGTTCGCCATGCCCATCCCGGGATGCACATACAGTAGTTGTATGATATTGTATGTACTTGTAAATTCTGTAAAGTAGCCTACAATATGTATATAATATTTTATATTTTTGCAATGATTTCGGGAAAGTATACTCCCAGGTCCGTAGCCAAGGGGTGCCCAAACCCCCGCTGGCCAAAATTTATTTCAAAATCATGAAGTTTTTCCTATTTTTGAGTGATTTTGGCCAAATTTGCTAAAGTGAACCCCCCCCCCCTAGAATTTTTTGGTAAAGTCACCCCCACCTCTTGGAAAATTCTGGCTACTCCTAATACTGAAAAACAAGATAAAACAAGATGCTTGCTTTGTGTACTGAGCTTCATTGCCAAGACTGACTTCAGGGGAAAACCAATAAAAAACGGTGAAAGAAATGCTAACGAACTTCTTGAATAGATAATTTACGTTTAACGAAAATGTACCAATGTTATTTGCAGAAATTGCTCGAATTAAATTCAATTAATAATAAGATCAAGCAGTACAGATCGCAGGAATATCATCATGGTATTAATCTCTGAATACATGTTCGTCTTAATATCGTCCTTAGAGCAAATGTTGACAAGTCTGCAAATCCAGGTATCTCCCTTACAAATAAACTGCATTCACCAAAAACATAATTACTTTTCATTATCTTTTTACAGCATATCTTAACCATAAGTGTTTATATGTGAACTGAACAGTCATCAACTCCCTGATATTAAATTAACTTGGTTTAACTTATTCAAATTACTTTCGATTATATTTAGAAATAAAACGTTTATCGATTTTGCGAGGGTCGTTTTAAATTTTCCTAGATGAAAGTGAAGTGAGGTAGGACATCCCACAATGATATTATCAAAGGTTCAAATGCTAACTTGCTGATTGGAGTAAAATCAACAAGAGCATTATCCCGTGCGTTTATAATCTAAATATAGACATTGAGCGCGCTATTGGTCAAAATTACCGACATAAACATTCAGGTCAGTATTGTATTGTATTGTATTGTATCTTTATTTCCTCCTTATAAGAAGATTTACAAATTTATAGAACAAAAACAACTTTAAAATTTACATATTACAAAGTAGTTCTGCAATTATCGCAGAGTTTCATAGTAAGTATCTATTTACACCTATTCATATAAAACATATATACGCGCATTGGATTAGCATGATTTAAAGAAAATGTCTATGTGTGCTAAGCCCCTTGCACACGAAAGAATGAACTCGGTAAATTGAGTATCATCGAGTTGAAAGTCAACTCTGCTGCCAAGTATTGTTTCTAAGACTATATTTTCCTCCATGTCGAGTAATTTATAAGTTCACCACATTTCATGAAATGTGTGACTATCGAGCCAGTAAAATCTTTGCAACGTTTACATTGATATAACCTCAATCTTGCAGGTGTGGTCAAATACAATATGTGGGCTAATTCCCAAAGTTGCTCGGTAGCCTTTTGACCAAGTGTCCATAAAACCGAAGGTTCTATTGACAATTGTACATTCGAAAATAATGATAATGAATCATCCGCATTTACTCGGGCACGCCATTTTGTTTCTTCATTTAATTTTATTTGATTAGTGCACATCATTTTAAATTTTACTTTGGTCATAAGTTGGCCAGATCTGAGAAAGTCTTGAATTGACTCCTGTACATAATCATACTCCATTGACATGACGTCTTTAATAAGACCATTACAAATTTCATTTTTCTGAACTAAAAATGAAGAGAGTCTATATAGAAACAATTGTTTTGTGAAAACATGAGTGGCTCTACATAGTCTATCAAAAAACAACACCTTTGCTCTATCTATATAACTCTCAATTGACAGTAAACCGAGCGTAGAGAGGACAACTTCCGATGAGACGTTTTGCTCAAATCCTTGTATTATTTTTGCAATTTTTCGAATGGTAACGTTAAGTGCGTGTAGTTCTACATTGGATGTTGTCCATAACTCGCAGCCGAACATGGCAGCGGGAAACACAATTGTTTTTAATAGCTTAACGGCAACAAGGGGGTTAATACCACCTTTGCCAATACCAATAGGTTTGATGGAGTAAAAAATGTTGAGCATTTTACGCTTAGCTTGTTGCATTGCTTCAATGTCAGTTAATTGAGCATCAAGTGTGTTTCCAGCGTAGCACTGCGTTCTAGTTTCAGGTACAATATCATTTTGCAAGTGCCACATGCGCATTCCTTGACTGTCTCTGAAATGTTTAGTACTTTCATTAAAAGTGATGATTCTACTTTTGCTGTTCTGACCAGAATGATATGACATTCTCCATTTTGAGCTATATTTTGAAACACTATTTAATAATTTTTGGAGCTCATCTGGAGTTGTGCCAATAATTGTGGTGTCATCAGCCACCAGTACTGCAGGGATGCGCATATCACCTATTATTGCACCCAAGCCTGTATCGCATAGTTCTTCAATAAGAGCATTAATGTACACCAGGAACCAGAGTGCACTACTGACTCGACCTTGACCTACTCCCTGTGTAATTTGAAATTCTCTAGAGTACTTTCCATTATAAAGTACTCTGGAAGTGGTATTTTCATAACTATCGACAATTAAACGCCAACTTTTACCATTTAGCCCCAGATTAAATAGTTTGTGAAACAGGCCCTTCCGCCACAACAAATCATAGGCCTTTTGGTTATCTAAAAAAGCAATGTACAGTAAGCTCTCTCTCTCAGAGTAAAATTGAATAAGTTCTTTAAGGACAAACACTGCGAATTGGCTACACGCGCCTTCTTGGTATGCAAATTGCAGATTGTGTGGACACTCTTGAAGCTTCAATATTGGTATAGTTCTGTTTGTGAAAATTCTTTCCCAGACCTTAAAAATACAAGACGTCAAAGTAAGACCTCTAAAGTTGTCTCTATCCATAGGATCTTTGCCCTTTCCCTTAAACAAGGAGATCATAATACCTATTTTGAAGCTTTGTGGAACTTTGCACATGCTTACCATTGCATTAAAAACCTTATTAAGAAAATGTAATACGTCAGAGCTACTGTACTTAAGATGCTCGATTGTCACAAGATCATAACCAGGAGACTTGTTATTTGAAAAGGTAGCAATGCTTTGTTCAATTTCGGATACGGTAATTGGATTTTCGAATATGCCGTCATTATTAGAGAGCGACTGTGTCATTAAATAAGGATGCTCGTGATCAATAAGATTCTTGAAATTGTCATCGAAATGTGGCATAGATAATTCTGTACCAAGTGTTTCAAAATGGCAAGCCCATAATTCCCGAATTTGATCTGGATCGCGTATAATTTCAGTGCCAAGTCTGAGTTCATGACCACACGGTTTCCTACCTTTAGCCTTATGACTGTTTAACATCTTATAAAAAAGGGCGCTGTCACATTCAGCAGCAGTTTGAAACTGTAAAATTTGCTCATTTTCGTATTCTAATTTGAGCTTTCTCATATGTCTTCTAAAATGTCTCTTTTTAAGTTTGTACTTAAGAAAAGAATCGTGATCGAGACCACGTGGTCTTCCGGCTTGTATCCAAGCAACACGCGCAGTCCGCATTTCTGCATGAAGGATTTTTAAATCTCCTTTATTCCAAAAGGGCTTTAAGTATTTTCGGAACCGGGATCTCGGAATGTGTTTGCTGCTGGCATTGACAAGAGTATCAGCAAGAGCACGAACAGCTGAATCTAGGCCACCAATTGTGGTGAAATCGGCAGTACTTGTTATTTGTGACAATTGAGTTTTAACATCATTGGAGAATAATTGTTTCTGTGTAAAAGTGGCTTTGCGCCATCTAGGTATATTCCTAGCCTCGCAAGAATAGTCGATTAGACTTAGTGGTAGTGACATATTAACATTCATTATAACTGGGTGGTGATCAGACACATTGTGTGGATGATCATCAATAACTCTACATTGTTCTATGATATCGAACTTGTTTGTAGGTACAAATAAATAATCGACGCATGACGAGGCATTATTTCGAAAAAATGTGTGTTTGGGGCCCGTTGTAAAATTTTGAGCATTAACGGCTAAAAGGTTTGAATCAAAGACCCATTTTTCTAGCAATAATCCCCGGTCATTTGCCAAATCACATCTAGGTCCACTTTTCGAACCGAGGTGACCGTTGAAGTCACCGGTAAAAATGATTGTTCCCAAAGACGAATAAGTGCAATAGAGACTATACAGATGATCTATCCAGTCAATATATTCATTTATTGGATGATTTGCCGAAGGCATGTATACAGCAAATATGAACAAACTGCAGTTACCCTCTGTTACAATTTCTATGCCACATATTCTGTCTTCAATGCTAATTTTGTTTCGCACAATGAGAGATTTATTGTACAGTATTGCTATGCCACCATGACCTCTTCGCACAGCGTCATCGACGGAAAGGTCTTTTTGTGATATACCATGTGAATCATAATTCAAATCAAGAGTGTTTAGGAAACTTAAATTGTCTGGGTACAACCAATGCTCAGTTAAGGTTACAATATGATAGTTAGGCAGAATGTTCGTAAGAAAAGGACTACCATACATTATACCCTTACAATTCCAAGTCATGACGCTGAGTGACTTGTCATTTAGTGACATAGTAATGTAGATAAAAATATGCAGTATCAGATATAAGGACAGGTTCATAGGCAATACATAGATCCTTGGTACAAGTCATCTTGGTATTGGTCGTTGTCCCAATCCTCGTCAGACTGACTGATGTTGCCTTTATTGTAATACTGAGAATCACCTTCCCCCTGAGCATTTTGTGTTCTCTTTTGCTCATATTCAAAATGAGAAACATACGGTCTGGATTCGATTAAGGTCGGCCAGAAATGTTCATTCAGTGCTTTTGCGTAATGACTGGCTAAAACATTTACTCGTATTAGTAGCCATTCTCCATTGAATGATGTTTTCCTTGACATAACCTTAAAACCAGTGACAGTTACACCACCTTTAAGTGCATAATTAACAAGGTGCTTTCGAAGCGTGTTGTATGGTTGTGATTTGACATGAGCAAGAACAATCTTTTTTGTTCGTGTTCTACGCACACGTACTCCGACAAAGTCATCATCACTATTGCAACTGGCATTATCAGCATCCAAGTTAGCTTTTGTTATGGCTTGGCGATGGGGCCACATCTGGGATTGTCGAATATCGGTACTTGCCCTGTCGGTACCAGCGGACGATGTAGTGCGCGTAGCTGTGTCACGTGCGTTGCTTAAAGAAGTAGATTTTGGTGCGCTACACCTTACAGGAATATTGCGTGCGATGCTTGTATTCTTGCTAGTAGCTGCTTGGGACATGGTGGGTGTATGAGATGCACTGCATTCAATAGAAACATCGGATGCGCTACAGGTGACTGCCCCACTTTTGGTTTTAACCGCAGAAGTATAGGTAGCAGTTGGTGCGCTGCATGTGCTAGACGCACTAAGCATAATGGGCGTAGCGGGAACATTCGAAATATCCTTTGTACTTGAAGCAGAACATTTGTTGGCTCCAGTGGGTACAGTGGGAGGATTTAACGGTATTCCCCACACACTTGTGGGTACACCTGTTGTGTTATTTAAGCTACCGCTTGTATTTGGGGAGCCACTTAAAGACCTGGTCCTATCTTGCACATTATCGTTGTTTGAGCTTGGAAGTCGCTCTTGATTCATTGTGATAGCTGCACTGCGAGAAGAGGACTTTTCTAATGCGCTTACTTTGTTTTGTATTGTCTGGATTTGCTTTAACAACTTTGTTTTTGTTTCATTGATATCTGTTGTGAGTTTGTTTATGTCTGTTTGTTGATCATTGATTTTTGCCTTCGCTATCTTTAAGTCATTTTTTAACTTCTGTTCGCTATCCTTGCATCTGTTAAGTTCATTCTGCTTTATTTCAATTGCATTATTGAGTTCTTTTACTTTTGATTTTGTAGACTTTGCGATTTCAGCCTTGAGTTCATTGATTTCAGTTGCAACGTTAAATTTGAGTTCAAGAACGTTTTTGAGTATGATTGCTAGTTGGCCATCACTGTTTTTGTGTCTCATTGTATCATCGATAGGGTTGTGAACAACTGATTTTCTGTTTGTCTTTGCCTTAGGATTTAACAGTGTCTTAATATCCGACAGGTTAGAAGCTCCATTGATGAAATGGAAAAGATGATATATATCACATGCCAGCTTTTCTTTAACAGAAGTGCTTGTTTGTTTGTTTTTCCTACTGGGTAGACGACGAATAAGCGCACCTGGTGGCATGGCATTGCTGCGATTGATTCGTGCATAATCAAATAAAGCATCTCTGGAATGAACTAATCCGTCTACATCTTGGTGGTCGCATAATCTTTTAATGAATAACGCTTTGTCTGCACCGGAACACAATTCTTTAATTTCATTAATGATATCATTTTCTGTCTGGGTAGCTATTGGGGTGGGATTAAAATCATCATAATCACTGAGAAAATCACCACTAGTTGATTCCATACAATTGTCACTATCATTTGTGGAATCTTCATCAATTTCTATATCTGCAGGCACATGCACTTTGGTAGAAAGTGGCATTGACCAGTTCGCCATGCACATACAGGGGCGTGTATGATACACTGTATTGAGGAAAAGTGTTGAGACTGTTGTAATTCATGACATTCAATTCCCAGGCAGTTTTACAAATAAATCTATGAAATAACTCAATTGAACAGGGTGGACGCTTGATACATTGATTTCGGGGAAGTATTGAGATTTGTAGTAATTCATGACATTCAGTTCCCGGGCAGTTGCACAAATAAATCTATGAAATAACTCAATTGAGCAGGGCGGACGCTTACAGGGGAACCAGTTCGCCATGCACATACAATGGTGTTGTATGATACACCACTACTGTATTGACAAGTACACGATATTTTATATTTTTTCATTGGTTTCGAAAAAGTATTGAGATTAGTAATTCATGACATTCAGTTCCCGGGCAGTTTCACAAAATAAATAGGCCTATATGAAATAACTCAATTCAGGAACAGGGCGGATGCTTACAGGGGAACCAGTTCGCCATGTACATACAAGGGCGTTAACTGTATTGACAAGTACATAATATTTTATATTTTTGCATTGGTATTGGAAAAGTGTTGAGACTGTAGTAATTCATGACATTCAATTCCAAGGCAGTTTTACAAATAAATCTATGAAATAACTCAATTGAACAGGGCGGACGCTTGATACATTGATTTCGGGGAAGTATTGAGCTTTGTAGTAATTCATGACATTCAGTTCCCGGGCAATTTCACAAATAAATCACTGAAATAATTCAATTGAACAGAGCGGATGCTTACAGGGGAACCAGTTCGCCATTGCACATACAGTGGCGTTGTATGATACACTGTATTGACAAGTACATTTTTTTCATTGGTTTTTGAGACTGTAGAAATTCATGACATTTAATTCCAATGACAGTTTTACCACGGGCTTTCAATTAGAAATAAATTTATGAAATAACTCAATTGAACAGGTTGGACGCTTGATACATTGATTTCGGGGAGGTATTGAGATTTGTAGTAATTCATGACATTCAGTTCCCGGGCAATTTCTCAAGTAAATCTATGAAATAACTCAATTGAATAGGGCGGATACTTACAGGGGAACCAGTTCGCCATGCACATACATTGGCATTGTATGATACACTCGTCTGTATTGACAAGTACATAATATTTTTTTATTTTTGCATTGGTTCGGAAAAGTATTGAGACTGTAGTAATTCACGACATTCAATGCATTCCCAGCCCGGGATTCCCAGGCAGTTTTACAAATAAATCTATAAAATAACTCAAGACGTTTTTACAGATTTAAATGAAATTAATAACAGTTAACTGTCTGTCGAATTTAAAGGTTCACTTATGTTTGCAAGCAACGCATTGTGTAATGCAATGATACATTTCGATATTCTTTTCAGGTAAACAGAAATATACGAAAATATGATTTTTTTCACTTCAACCATTATGTTTAGAATATACCAAAGTACATGTGTCATACTATAAATAGCATTAAACGTTAATACAATGTACAGTATTTAAAACAAGGCCTCTGGTTTCAAGTCATGATATTTCATTTTAGACATGTTTGAGTATTTTTAACGTTTAAAACAAACCATTATTATTATGGAGCTATCACACTTATGACATATGGGTTCATCGTTCGACAACATGTGAATACTTTGCTGGGGCAGACAGCGGGACACGGCGTGTATACACGATGGGCAAAACAAATAGTTTAACAGCAAAATATATCCAGTCACACCAAATTAAAAAATAATTAATTAAAAAATGTATGCCCGAAATAACCACTCAGTGGCGAAAGGTGAGCCCATAGTGGCGAAAGGTGAGCCCATATAGCGAATGTGACACTCTGACAGCTATTTTAATTTTTGTTATTGTTATTGATTTTAAAAAATATACCCGTCCCACATTAATTGAGCCTGCATGCCCCATCATATATAATTTTAAGCAACTACAATTTTTAATCCCGGCCCATGGTTAGAACATTTGATGTCTCAGTCACCGTTTGATATCTCATCTGCTAAATGATATTATATTCTTTTTACAGGTGACGGACATGTGAATTTTGGGGTTATACATGGACACATGCGAGGAAGGCACGACGTAAAGAAGGGCGGGGGTCTTTACTCAAGGAAAGGTGTAAAACGCATCATGTGATTCAGCAGGAACAGTTCAGAAATAATTCAGAACTACGGTTGCATTCATGAATTCAGTTGCCGGCTGGTGGTTTAACCTACTTTTTATCAGTGGTAATTAAACTGAATTACTTATAATGGCAGGTACTACTCATGAGTTAAATGAGGAGTTGAATTCACCTGCCGGATGCCAGCTGGTGGTTTAACCTAGTTTTAAGCCATTTTAAACATAAATGAAGGAATAGTGACGTCACTATTCATATTTAAATGAGTTGGACATGAAATAGCCTAATTGGTGAATCTGTCAGCCGTCAGTTGAATTGGTGAATGCTACCTCGACGCCCAACAGCAACAATGCGTCTATACCCGGGTGTTTATACTTCATGTTATGCATGCAGTTTCTTGTTTTATTGTTAACACTTAAAGTTAATAATTAAGGGTTTAATTTATCTTCCAGGTATTCATAAATAGTTGACGTTGGTCTGTTGACGGTGATGATAACAATTTTGATGACGAGCTCTAGATTCATTTCGAATAATTAATCTTTAGATAGGCATTTTGCGTACTGTATTTAAGTTTATACATTTTTAATTTATTAGAGCTAGCATTCTGATTTATCAGAGCCATGCACTAGAATGCTTGAAAGAGAGAGTCTCCATATTCCAAAAACGGTAAAGGTTGTTGATTCCACGATGTAAAGCTAGCTTTACATTTCCTTTGCTTGGTTTTATAAGAAGGTTAAGTTACACGTTTTTAAGAACTTGTACCCGAGCGTGTACATTTCGTTCCCGGGGGATACTGTTCCACTCTCATATTCACCTGGGACTGTTTTCCGTATGTCTTTATACTCAATCGACCAAGTAAACAGTTCAAATGGGAGAAATAGTAATCTAAAGAACCACGTGTGTCTTAACCCTATTATCACCTTAGCAGACGGTACCCTGCGTGCAGAGTCTAGTTAAACTATACTCTGCCTAGTAGAGACCATATTACAGTTTAGTAGCCCCGCCCCCACGACGGGTACCGGTGACAGTTTGGGTAGTAAATCACTTCTGACCTATGTGCTGACCTTTCTTCCATCAATCAGCGAGCTTGAAGAAACATACGCCAAATGCGTTCTAATTAAATATGCGGATGTCATTGGTCAATTCCGGGCTCAACGATGACGTCAGAAGGAATGCCCATATATAGAACGTCGGTCAAATTTGGCCGACGAACACTGATTGGCGCGGTGAGTTCACAGGTTTATTTTAGTTTGAAAGAGTGAAGACGAAGCTCTCTCTTAAGAAGTGAAGTCAAACGAATGCAAAGGGTAAGCAGACGGGGACAAACTCATGCAAAAATACATATAGATTATTAAAGCACGATTATAGATATTTAGTTAAGCTAATTACTTTCTGTGCTTCTTTAATCAATGACGTTTTCAACGGTTTATTGTGTTGCTTTGTTGTTAAAATATATTTTTGATATTTGACCTATAGTTGCTTTCCAAAATGCTTGTTTTCATTTCTTGTGACAGTTATTTTTTCATACCTGTGTGCATGGCTTATATACCTGCATGTAGCATGTTGATTGACCAGGAATAATCTGACCGGGATAGACGTCCATGATTATAACAGAGGCGTATTAAGTCAAATGAAAAATTATCAATATGCCTCTGATTATTATGAGACTGGATATTGGATATAAGACTCCTCGTATATCCATGGGAGGATGAAAGTGTTATTATGCCACCACTAGAATTATATATATAGTCTCCGACTTTTTGTGGACGGTGCTCGATTGTTTGTGTTCGGAGTTCGGTGGTTGGTATTTTAAAATCTGGTCTGAACGGTCATTATTCATGATTCCCACAATTTGACATCTTTGATCAGTAACTATACAAAACAAATACTAATTAATTGTCTGGAGCACGGCGATCTCTTTCCGGCACAAACAGGATATTTTGATTTCTTAAAATTGTTTGATAAACAAATATAATCTTTTTTCTTCATTGGCTGCAAATATGCATTTAGGAGGTTGGAGGGCTATTACCATGGGGAGTAACTTTTGACAGTTTTGACAATCATGCGAAAAGTAATCAGAATGGTGAAAAAATGCATGATTTGAAAGGAATATAGGCCGAGGGGGGGGGGGGCAAACGCTCCCAAAGTTTTTGCAAGTTTCTTCAAATTGACCAAAAAATCTACAAGTTCTCAGAAGGAGATCAAACTTTTTTAACTTGCTTCAAATTGATCAGGGAAAATTTAAATTATCAGTTCCAACTGGACATTGTACATGTACATGTACGATGCATTCCACTCTCTGACCAGATAATGATTCAATTTCTCAATTTTCAAATTAAAAATAGGAAAAGCTTGCATCATATTGATCCTCAGACGCTCTTCCCGCCAGCAAAAAGTCGTGAGTTATTTTAATACACTGGAGGGGCGTAGGCAGCTTTCAGTCAGTCAGGTTACCCAGGGGGGGGGGGGCGATCTTGGCATAAGCAAGGCAAAAACAAATTTTTCGAAGATTAGTTTTGAGTTTTACAAAACATGATGCAACTGCCTTCAAAATTGAGCTAGACGCTTTCAATAAAGAGCATTTTAAAGCTATTTTCTTCTTCTATCCAATGGTTCTATTTTCATTGGTTATCGGGGTCGCACCCGTCCCCATGGTTACGCCTTTGCATAGTACTGAACACAATAAAGTGCAGGAATGGATCTTAGAATACAGTTGCATTTTAAATAATAAGAATAAGAAAATTGAGGATAATTAGTTACGATGGTCTCGGCCTACATTAAAGGCGTAATATGATATCAATTTGAAATTAAAAACAGTATAATGCCTCCACCTGTTTAATTTTCTGGGGATACAATGCAATGGGGAAATGAAGTTAATTTCGTCATAGCTTGATTGAACTTTATCAGAAATCTCGAAACTTGATTACACTTGCTTTCAAAATATTTGCTCTTTCCAAATATCATGGAGTTGATTGCAATTATGTTCGATGAAAAATCAAACTGCTATCAAAATGCTTATTATTATATGGGTTAAAAGTTTTTTTAGGATTATCAATACCATGCAAGTTTCCTTGGTTCCCATGATACTACAAGATGACACTACAAGTATAACCATAATAATCATTAATCAAAGTACTATTGATCTGCCTGTGTGATAACATTTTGTTGCAGATGCCGAACGCCGAACACCAACCGCCAAACATCGTTCACAAAAAAAGTTGGAGACAAATGTCTCTACTTGTGGTGGTGACATAGATATAAGACCCAAAACCCGCATCCCAAACAGTTCCTAGATCTATAATGGAGATAAAACCTTAGTTGAATATTCAAATTGAACCAGTAAAACAGATGTAAATTAAGTTCCCTTCTTGAAGTTTCACAAGATCATAAAGCCTGAACAGTTGATTTCACTCTTTATCAAAAGTCATGGATGATTGCTGTTGGATAGGAATGAAATGAATAAAAAAACTAGCCTATTGAATGTCTGGGCGAATGGTATAAAATAATTTAGATTTCTCAAAGTTGCTTTTCCACTTACTTAGTAACTCACTTTAATCGATTCCATAATCACATATCAATACAGGCTCATTTCCTCTGGCCACCATACCATTGCAATGTAATGACGGGAAATGGTCGCTGGATTAAGTAATCAAACGTCTCAATTAGTTGAGCGTTTGTTTTTGTTGAATGTTACTAGAAAACAAGGCGTAATTCTGATTTTGATATTATTGCAATGCACATAAAGCATAGTTCTATGCATGTGAGGAATCTACATGCATAGTTCATTTGATAGAGGGAAGGGGTGGCGTAAACAATTTCTGACTGCCAAGTACCCCTCTAGAAGCCCATTATACCAAACCCTCCACTCACGCACACACGCAGTCCATGTTGGGTATGAAAATAGAAACGGATCAGGCCCAAGGGGGGGGGGGTTAAAACCACACACCCTTGAAGAAAAGTTTCTGACGGGGCTGAGCCCCCCCCCCCTCGGCAAAAGCAGATGCAGATGTAATGTAGCCAGTCCATGATAGTTTCTCGGAGATATCTTTGAAGAATTACCAACTTATCAAGACAGATAACAATATTAAATGTAGATGGCAAAATAAACGCGTAAAATAAACCCATCATGCATGTGACTTGTCAAATAAGAAATAAAAACAAAGAAACAAACATAAAAACCTATGCTCATTAATTAAGGGGAAAATCAGATTTAGCAAGCAAACTCCGAGACTTAACAAGAATTTTTGAATATTTTTTGCTTATATCATTCCGATCCTTGTCATAGTTGTCAAATAAAAAATCCCCTTGGCAAGAAGGCCGCAGCTTATACTTTAAAGAAAGTAGTCGGTCCATGATAGTGTCTGGGAGTTGTCTCTGAAGAATTCTCAACATATCAAGATACGGCTGATAATATAAAATGTAGATGGCAAAATAAAACGGCATGCCCCTCAAAAAAGGATATAAAAAGGATATATAAAAGGATTTAAATGGTTGCAACGCATTATCTATTTTAACAGAAATCAAGATAGTAACTCATGCAACAAAACGGAAAATGGTTTAGAAAATAAATCAATGAGATCAACGTTATTATTATTATTATTAGATTTATTTTCCCTCCATTGATT
Organism: Owenia fusiformis; assembly: GCA_903813345.2. Classification (NCBI taxonomy): domain Eukaryota; kingdom Metazoa; phylum Annelida; class Polychaeta; order Sabellida; family Oweniidae; genus Owenia; species Owenia fusiformis. The sequence goes on from CAIIXF020000006.1 coordinate 8,905,758, forward strand.
GGAGATAATATAATAATTATATATTACAGTATTATTGGATGCGTATCAAAATATAAACAATAGACAAAATAAAACTCTAATAAACACCAATAACATTATAAGTAAGATCTGAGAATTGATAAGAGTAGGTATAATACACAAATATGAATATAAGCTATGAAATACTTGGAACCGCATACATCTTCCCCAAGGTCGATGTTGCATGACCAGGTGGTCATTCTTGCTACGTGTTGAAATATTGTATGCAATTCATTGAGCTATACATGATTTGACAAAATAAAAAATTTCCCTGTGAAAATACACCTGTATTCTATGATAACTGACGTTCCGTTGGTCACACACGGTACCCATCACACACTAATCGTAGGGGGGGGGGGCGGCCTGTTTATATATGCCTATTAACTTATACTAGGCCATAGCTATCCCAAGTAAATCTAATTGACTCCAATCCGGGCGAGGTACATGTTCTGTATAATAGTGCTCACACGTTTAAGTCCACTTTCGTTAATACAGTTGTCTCCCCCGAAGAGAGCTCGCAGTTTCATTGAATTTGACATTGCGCTTATGTTTGGTACTCCATCTAGAATTGTATTTAATGTGCCCCTATTGTGCAGTCTACATTTTAAAACAAAGTGTTCAAGCGTTTCAATTTCCTCATAGCAGCTCTCACAAAACCTATCTCTCAACGGTATCCCCTCCCATTCGCCTGTGTTAATTCTTAAGCGGCCTTGTCCGACCATTAAGCGTACCATTAAGTAACATCTTTTAATGAACCTTGAATCACTCCTAGCTATTGTCCACCATATACAGGGTTTCACACATTGGATAACTTCCTTATAGAGTGTTAGCTCTTTATATGTGTTAACTTCGTGTCTCCAACCATCCAAATCGCAATTCCTTATCACATTCTGCACATGGCGTTTCCATGTCAATTTTGATGGATTTGCACCATTGTCCAGTACTTGATATATCATGTCTGTCATTCCATATCGATTCGCAAGCTCCATTATGTCTCGCAACGGTGACAGTCTGTTAAGTTTAACACCATGTCTGTACATTGTAATTCTCTTGATAGCAATGCTGCGATACACAGACCCAGATATTAGAAACAATAACTGCCACAAAAACATCAATTTGGCGATTATAATTGTTGAAGTTATCGTCTGCCATCCTAGCTGGGGTAGAACAGCTGCGTCAGGTGTGTGAACTGGTAATCCTTGTATCTTTTTACATATGCTACGATGGCCCTGGTCTAAGGCTCTATAGTCTGCCTCACTAAGAGGCACCAATTCCATGCCATACGTTATCGACGGAATGCTTACGGACCAATACAATTTAGAGGCTGTAAGTGGATTTGTAGCATTTTTCATGTGCGTTGTAGTACCTACGTACGCATTCATAGCGCGCCTGCCTTTGGATAAGGCTGTATCAATCAGCTCCTTGTTGCTGTTATAGTTAGAAAGAGGGAGGCCAACGTGTTGGGTGGAGTTTACAGTTTGAAGCTTTTTATCACCAAAGAAAAGGTCCATTTTAAGATCATGTACCCTCCTGTTGCTAAACACAATCACTTTGCACTTGTCAGGGTGGAAGTTAAAACGCCATTTCAAACTATAATCGTACATTAAGTTCAACACATCCTGTACAGACTTCTTGTGATAACCAATAATTACCGTATCGTCCGCATACGAGGGACACGTACAGATTATATCTCCTACAGAGCAGCCCTTAGAGCACTGTATGATGTTCAGCAATAGCCTGTTCATGTATTGCCCATACAGCTCCATGGAGTAGAGTCCGCCTTGGTGGACACCCTGGGTGATGCTAAACGGGTCAGAGAGCTTCATATCATTGCATCTTACGGCGCATTTGTAATCGTTATAACACAATCTCAATAGTCTCCACAATTTCCCATTGATTCCGATATTGTACATTTTAAACATTAAGCCATTGTGCCACACGGTGTCGAATGCTTTTCTAATATCAATAGCCACGATAATAACATCCTCCCCATTCTCGAGGCCGTGACTTATTGCTTCCCTTGTTAGAAAGGCCGTATGGAGGCATGACACCTGACTCTCATTTGCAGCTTGCATGTTACATCTAAGTTCGCTCCTTGGTGCACGCCTACTCCTATTGATCATAAGCCTCTCTAGTAGCTTCATGAAAGTAGTCATGAGAGTAATCCCTCTATGATTGTCTTTATCCAAACTGTCCTTGTTTCCACCTTTAAAAATTGGTAAAAGCACTCCCAATTTGAAGTTGCTTGGTATATACTCCAGACTTACAATACCATTGTATAAAGTAACAAGTAATCTGACTACAACCTGCCCCCCAAACCGTATATGCTCAGAGCTTATACCATCCCATCCAGTGGCTTTATTTCTTGAGAGACAGTTGATCAGCGTCATCATTTCATCTTCGCTAATTGGTTCCTTAAAGGCTTCATCCTCATTCAACTTACTCTGCTCCATCATTTCATTAACCATCCCATCGACATATCGCTGATGTTCACTGTCAAAATTATCATCGACTTTAGAAGACATTAAGGTTTTGAAATACGTCATCCACTCATTACGAATCTCATCATCCTGCGTCAGTATGGTGCCATCGTCACTCCTGATCGAGTTCCCACTATTCTTTCCTTTTCTGCGTTTCTTAACTATAAACCAAAAATGATTCATACTGATCTCATTTGCATTGTCTATCTCATTTTGGCATTCCATCTCATATGCATATTCCGCCCTCCTCAATTCTTTCCGTAACTTACGCTTTGTTTCCTTGTACCTAATCCAAATAGCATTACCCGCATCTCTTGGCCTGCCTTCTGATTTCCATAACCTGTGCGCTGCCTTTTTTTCACCCGATAGATTATTCAGGACATCTGTCCAGTATGGCTTTAAGTGTCTTTGAAAGCGCTTATTTGGAATAGCTTCATTAGACACAGCTTTCAGAGTAACAGTAAGCTCATCAAAACATTTATCTAAATCCTCGTTTGATAAATTATGCCTAGCCTCATAACGCTCAACAATGTCAAGTACCTTTTTCCCAAGGGGTATTGTGTATCTCTCAATGATTGCGTCTGCATCAATTCTTTCCCAGGCCAGTTTGGCACCCGTCGTGTTGTCAGTAGGGTGTGTGATTGGCACCGTGGGTGAAGTCTCCAGAACAACCTGCAATGGCAAATGATCGGATGTATTTAACAGTTCCTCATCAAGAACCTTTACATGTTTTACTCTATTTAGACATTCCTCAGAAATTAGACAGTGATCAATATAGGATTTCCCAATATATTCTCTATAGAACGTAAATTCGGGACCTGTACATTTGTTTGTAAGATCTACTACCTTTAAATTACACCTAATACACATGTTATGAAGTAATTTGCCATGCCTATTCATCTCACCAGAACCTCGAGTGCCATATAGGCAACCTAAATGTGCATTAACATCACCTAACAGCAGTACATCTCCATCCTGCTTCATGGAGCTAAGTGACTCCTCTAGTTCATCAATTACCTCTGCAAAATTTGAAGTTTTACAATTACGTTGTGGTAAATAGACAGAGACAATATATAAACATTTACAACCTGGTTCCATTATCTTTATAATTACAAATCGGTCACTGTTTGTTAACCTTTTTTGAGGATGAATAATACTAGAAAATGAGCGTCTCCATAATATTGCAACACCCCCACTTCCAATCGAATACCCCTGATCAAGGGGATTCAAAGTACTACAACTCACGGCCAGACAGTCGAAATCATCATCAAAATTCCGTAGCTTATCAAGTCCACTCTCATATAACCAATGTTCACTTAAACATACAATATCAGAAGTAGATAGCAGTGTTTTAAGATAAGGGCATGAAGTCCCCAAGCCATTAGCGTTCCATGCGCTGATTGTTAATTGATTAACTTTCATGCTCATCTTGGTTTAAAACATAGTTATTACCACGGGTGCCCCACCTTGACCTCATTTGGAATTCATTCGTTGATTCATATATGTCATCATAGTCTAAATGGTCCTGACTCGCGTTATCATAATTTACATCGTTCAGATTTTCGTTAGCCAAACTACGCTTGAAATTCTGGTAAGTGGTTCTCTTGCGTCTCGAAGCAAATTCCCATTTTCGGCAATGAACCGGATCAGGCCAAGTATTTGGGTCCACGGATTTCGCTACCTTAGCCTGTGGGACAACTATCTTACAGCCCACGCGATTGGGGCTGAACCGATTATGAACCACGTGACACTGTCTGATAGATATGCCATTTGTAGTAGCACATTCCTTCACCTGGAGAATAATGTCTTCGTCTGATTCTACATCATCTTTTGCAATGTTTTCGAGATATAATGTCATTGTCCTTTCATTAAACGCACCTCGTAAGCTTCTGGCGGCCTTATGAATCCTTGTGCTCGGCGTTTTTACAGGTGCTTGCTTTGGCTTTGGCTTTTTAACTACCCCCGCAAACGTCAAAGCTGGGGTGATCTGGCCGGTGTTAGAAGATGGAGCGCTGTTGTTTCTTTTAGTTCGTCGCGACAAAATCACATTCCAATCAGACTCCTTGCTAGATACACGATCAGCTTTGTCTAGAGCCATAATATCATTAAGACTGCTGACAGTTTCGCCTTGAGCCGCATATCCCGTTTTCGCTATACCGCCATCTTGTTTTTTACACTGGACCATGTCCCCGTCAGTTGGAGCGCATGTAGAGCTTCCAGGTCGTACCTCGGGTAAATTGGCTTCATTCCGTTGAACATTGAACGGCTGAGTCTAGCTGTTGATCGCGAGGTGCTAATTCCTCATCGGATGCAAGGGCGGCATAACTGTTTGCTACTGGCAATTCAACTACGTCCATATTAATGCGATTGTTCACCAAGGCATTGGCTAAATTGGCATTATTTAGTAAAGCGGGCTTATCGTGTAAGTTTTTAACATTTCTCGGCCTCAGGTGAGTAGAGACAGACTGGTTTATTACTTCCTCTTGAGCAATAGCAATATCATTGCTGGCAATCGATTGCCTTCGTGGGCTAATTGCCCTTATAGGTTCGAATGTTCGCACTGTTCTAGAGGTTTCATTAGCTTGATTGGCCCGATTGGATTCCTTAGCACCCTGACTTCCGAAGCAAGGTGCAGAATTCGAACATGAACATGTATGCTGACCTACATCCCGTTTAAGGCCCAATATCTCTTTCTCTAAAAAGTCAATTTTTCCTTGATATGAACGCTTCAAAATCTCAATATCTGCCACAACCTTGCGAAAGTCCATTGAGAGTTCAGTGTATTTGGCAGATAAGTCCAATAACGATGGCTGTATGACAGTATTCTGACGTGGTACTTGTTTCCCGCGATGTATTGCGAGGGTAACTAGTTCAGGGATTTTGCTAGTAGTCCCAAGAACACCTCTAGGAAAATCTTCAACAAGACCTCTAACATAGACGTAAAGTTCATAAATGTCATTAGAAAGACTGATAAGCTTTGTCTCACCCTGCCTTTTCTTCGGTTTAATATCCAAAGTTTGTTCCATTCCCCTAGCTGATGCTGGGCCGTATATACTCGTACATTTCTTATCCAGTTTTATTGTCGCCAATCTAAATAGAATATCTCGTCCTTCCTGAAGCAAGGGCTCATCGTAATCCATATAAAGGTTCTCCGTGATCTCATAGCGCGGTCTGGATTCACATTGATCTAACAGTCTTTCCATACACTGATCTAGGTCCGAAAAACCGGAGTATGACACGACATCGACTACATCCGACGCCATCTTGATTTTTATACAATGATGGAAACAAATCAGATAGTAAAAAATCTTATTCTAATTTAATTCCTAAATCAAGTCTCAACCCTCCAGACGCTGGTGACATTTGAACGCATTTTATCTAATTTAAATTAGAACTTAAATTAGATTTTATGTAATTTAAACAATCAAATCAAATCAAAAGTAAAACATGCAAACAGGTATAACTGCTTATTTGATCTAATATCCGAGGAAATGTGCGTCCGGGGTGTGTGACGCTTATTTACAGTCCTACATCGCCGCTGAACACCCTGAAAAGAAATCTGCTTATGATAAGTTATTCTTTTTATACCATGGTCAGAGCAATATCTCAGTATTCAATAGCAAGTGATAAATCATATATTTAGGATATGGATGATATTGGGATTAGAGGGATGATATGGATATCAACCCGGGTATTATTAAAAAATTTCATTTTTCAAAAACAAAAATTTTAATTTTTTCAAACATTTTCTCTCATTCAAAAGAGGATTTTAGATATATTTTGCTCTTGATCATGGTATAAGGTCGTTATTCACCTGTCGGGATGATATTGAGAATATCCCTCGGATGATATCAATATTTCCCTCTGTCACTGCGTTCCCTCGGGATATATTCATATCATGTGATATTCCCCACATGAAATCCCTCCTGGTGATTAACTTCTTTGTATATACTTTCAACTAATTTAACAATGAAACAGAAACACAATGCATGCCAAACATTATCTATTGTTATATTATGGTTATTTCATAGTTTGCACTTGTATTCAGCAACTGTTTCTCAAACCAAATATGGGATAAACCTTTTTAGGGTTATCACGTCAGACTTAACACGTCGCTTGAGGCAAGATGCATAAACTATATTATTCCACGGCTATAACTTGAAGAACGCCATTGTTGTGTCTGTACCCCTTTAGGATGGGCCGTATATTGTTCTTGTGTGTATCCTACCCACGGGAACCTAAAAAACAGAAAAATATATAATTACATTATCAAAAGGGGAAGTCCCGTCTATATAAATCCCTAGATTGAAGTCGTTGAAACATTCCCATATTTGCAACAAAAGAATGATAAACCAAAGTCAGTTAGTAGTAGTTGTACCATATGCATGAATTGTAGCTTTTGGGAAAGATGATAAAACGCAAAATATAATTTAAATGCTTGGTGAAGTCAGGCATTCATGATCTAACAAGAAATTTAGGGAAGGCGTTGATTATAATTAAACGTAAAAGCAAAAGTTGACCATTGCATCTCGGTGGTTATCATGGCAAATGAATGTTCATTCGAAGACTTCATTTTGCAAATTTGACCCAAAATCACACGAAAAATGGTCAGAATTATGAAAAACTGCATGATTTTGAAAGAGTTTTTGGCCAGGGGGGGGGGTTGCCTAAAATAAGTGAAACTTTGAGAACCCACGGGAGTACATGTAATTACTCACTGTAGAAGTTAAATGCACGCGAGGAAATGCTTGTTTTATTTGTGATTTGCTTGTTGTGAATCAATAGAGTAAGAACGATACGTTTTGGATGTAAATAATATTAAAAGTTATTGAATGATTTGAAGTGCAATACAGGATATATTCTGCTCGAGAAATTCCGTATTGGAACGAGACGAAGTCGAGTGCCAATACAGAATATCGAGACAGAATATCATAATGTAGTTATTAAATTCACACGTTTGGTGTATTTGCTATTGCCGAAATTATGTACTGTTGTACATAATTACATAAATAAGTACGTAATTGTGTCTGTTGCAATTTCACAATTTCAAGCTGTAATCGGCCCTTGTGCCCGGGAGTAGAAATAAACTATATCTATGACAACATATGTCATGTCACTAAATTTAAACCCCTTATTTATGGAAAATACTTTACATTGTTCTTACTATGGATGTTATATAGGATTTAATTCGAATTTGAAATCTGGAATTTTTAGTACTTTAAAAAGATGAATTAAATATGGATATTCTTTGTACAGTTTGTGCATTTACAGGATGTTGTGTACGTAGAAACAGAGAGGCTAGCTACATGTACACGTATTTTAGAGAACTTGTACGTGAACATATAATAAATATGAACCCCTGGGTTTCCTGTCCCTCCCTCAATTTATTTTTTTACCATCGGGAAGCTATCGTTCCGAGCTAAACCATGGTGTTATTTATTAAGAATTCCGACGACAAATTGCAGAATTATAGACCGATTAATGCAGTTTCTCAAATGGCTTGTTTAGAGCCTGAAAAGTGGATTCAGACTGTAACATGGTTGCTATATTGCTCTGGGTTTCGTCAGAGCCGACCGGCCCTGTATGATGTAGTATTGAAGGCCGGAGTGCAACTAGAGCACGTCCCCCCAAAAAGGTTAATTCATCAAAACTACTCCGGGACTGTACACACGCGCACGAAACTACTGTAAGAAGAATAGGCGTAACATTCCTGTCGACTTATTAATAAACGTAATTTAAAAAAAATTAAATCACCGAAAAGCGTATACAACTGCTTCAAATGTTTGTACATGTGTGCCACTGGACCAATGTGAAATGGAATGATCCGTAATCACTTTAATTGTATTCTTTTTCAAAACAGATTAGACGAATCAAATATTCATTGAAACTGAGAAAAACGCAACACTAAAATCTTGTCTGAAAGTTGAGTTAATATAGTCTCTACTACATATGTAAATGAAAAATAATGTAGGTTTAGTTTAATTAATATGCGTATACAATCGTTGAGCGAAGGCAACACTGGCGTTAAGCTATGTAAGCACGAACGGTTCGCGGGTTAAGTCCTGTCGCAAAGCAAGGTAAACGCGAGGTAGTCACACACGCGAAGCGACCGCGCCGCTCAAGTAAAACAAGGGTATCGCACTCGCACGGCAAAGGAGTGTACGGCGGACGGCAAAGTGACACTTTCGTTAATAGATGGACTGCTGTAGCTGTAACTTTCTAAGGTCTATTTACGAACTTCATGAACGTTCTAAGACGGGAAGGTGATTTTAGAATTTTGAATCGATTCAAAATTCGATGGCGACCATACCGTTCTGTAATCAGGTCATGATGACCTTCTAGACTAAGGGACGCGTTATACGACGTTGTACACCGATCGTGGTACGACCTGAACGAACTGCGAATGAGATGGACTTATTGAAGACTGTTTATGAACGAAGTAGCTAATTATTTTAGACATATTTCCCGACCACAGCCAGATTGAGTCCGTTTTACGACGTTTTCGTAGGACTGGCAAGAACGGGTAAGAACTAGTTTGGTGTGATAGGGGGGTTAGACTACACCATAGCTTGTAATGATTACATAGTATGCCATTGATGAAGTTCAATAGCTGGTTTTCTAATACATATTTTAAACGAGCTCGTTTCGTAAGATTATTGGAGTTAAATCATGCGTAACATACATCATCTTCTTTACCCCCCTATCACACCAAACTAGTTCTTACCCGTTCTTGCCAGTCCTACGAAAACGTCGTAAAACGGGCTCAATCTGGCTGTGGTCGGGAAATATGTCTGAAATAATTAGCTTCTTCGTTCTTAAACAGTCTTCAATACGTCCATCTCGTTCGCAGTTCGTTCAGGTCGCACCACGTCGGTGTGCAACGTCGTAGAACGCGTCCCTTAGTCTAGAAGGTCAACATGACCTGATTACAGAACGGTATGGTCGTCATCGAATATTGAATCGATTCAAAATTCTAAAATCACATTCCCGTCTGAGAACGTTCATAAAGTTCGTAAATAGACCTTAGAAAGTTGCAGCTACGTTCATTCCGTTCGCACACAGTTTAAAACCAGTTTTGAAGAACGCAGTGGCAACTTGTTTGGTGTGATAGCTATATATTTGCTAACTCGTTCATAAGCAGTCTTAAATACGTTCTTAATCAGTTTAAACCCGTTTGCAATTAGTTCTACCTCGTTCTCAATACGTCCCCAGACAGTTCAACTCGTTGTTAAAACGTCCCTAGTAGGATTGAAGTACGACGGTTCCGTTCGTAGTACGTCCAGCTCGTCGTTAGTACGTTGTCACTCGTTCTAATTGTAGAACGTGACGACCACGAGAACATTTTGAGCATTGTCTAAGTTCTAGAGGACCTACCCGTTCGAGTACGTTCGATGAAGTTTGGAAATAGATCCCACACGGTTCTTAGTAGGTCCAGTCCGTTCGTTTACAGTTGAAGCCCGTTTTCGAGAACGCAGTGAGAACTAGTTTGGTGTGATAGTAGGGTTAGAAAGAATTATACTCTGCATCGAAATCAAAATTGCAAGGATAGTATTCAACAGACATGAGTATAATGATTCCCGTTGATAGCAACGTGAAAATTTAAAATCTCCCGTTCTAAACACGCAACTTTGAAGTTGAACGGGTATCTGAAGTAGACTAAAGCGATACAATCCTATGTTGATTCAATGTACTTTGCGTTTACGTATACGTTTTGAAAAACCGTATTTGCTTAACCTCTCCAATCTCTATTTACGTACCCTAAAACAAAAAACTAAGGTTCCTATAAGCTATTCTGCATGTTCCATAGTGGGGAAAGGTGTATACTTGTACATGTACGCTTGATTATTAATTGAGATGTGCGATTTCTTGTAACTGGTTGTAATTTCCGTTGTTACTTTTCAATTTTTCGTGTTAACATATTTACATAAACCTATGAACAACGCCCTTCAATAAGTGATCAATGAGTTAAATATATTTTTACTTTGCATGTTCGGGCATTGTTTTCCTTTTATTTTTCGATGTTACATGTTCAAAAGTTAAGGTCGCTATGGTAACTAATGTTTTTGGTAATACGAAGCTTTGAAAGATTGAAAGTATTCTAGCATGATATATGAAACATCGAAAGGTCTAGCGTATCCTCAAGTAAGATAATTATAATAGTATACTCGTCTATCATGGTTAAGGATCATGCATCGATGTACTGGTTCATGTATCGGAGTTTATTGGCCCTTTTTATTGAAACATTATGAAAATTACTTTCATTATCATTACTTTACAGTGTTACATTTACTATTAAAGAATTCAAAATAAAGAAATACATCAACGTAATGCGTCATGTGTAGGCCTAATTTGTTGTGTTGACTTGAATTTTATATGTTAACCTTATTCGTTATTAATTTGATGCAATCATGTGTAAGTTGTTGTTGAGATATACCCATCAATATCTTTCAAATCGAGCGAAGCATAGTTCAGGAACCATGTTAGAAAATACATGAATTGGAGCCTTGGCCTTTGTTAGGCCTAAAGGAGGAAACATACAACCGGTGAGAAAAATGCGGTTGTTTAATATTGCATTTGGCACACATTACAACATTATTAATTCATTTGAAAAATGTTAAATGCTTTATTTTTTACGCGACAATTTTAATTCATGATATGAAATGATATCATCTGTCTTTATAATTTATTCTATGCACTAGTGTATCTGATATCTGGAAGAGTCGATGTAGTTGGGCTGCAAAACAATTGATTATACAATAGACAGGGAAAGTCAAAATGGACACTCTACTTCTTTTGCTTGTTGGATTATTCGCGACTTGTTGCTCCGCTGGAAATCCAAAGTTGCTGGAAAAAATGTTCATCGCATGTGGCGGCCCAAGTTACCTATATGTTCAAGAAGACCCAGTTGTACTAAAGGCGTGTAAAGGTGTAAGTAAAAATATATTTTGTTAAGGTAATGCATCAGTCTTATTGAAAGCTGATATATACGGCCTACCCGCCCCTGGTACGGCACAGACTGTCAATGGAGTTGTGCGGATGTCGCTCAACGAGCTTGGGGGAGCCGCATGTGGGTATTGCGTTGCCCGCCTTGTGTGCTGCACTGTTATCGTAAACCGTAAGGCCAACGTAGATTTGTAGCGCGCAGTTTTCAAAAAGTTGTCAGGAAGTTGTTACGTTGAGCGTCCCTCTTCTAAATCATTTCAAAACATGGTTAATTAACTTAAAAAATAAAGCAAAACTGCTGGCCTATATAAGTTGAAAAAGTGTTTAATCATGTTTTAAATTTCTGTACAATTGGTTTTCAACTAAATCTAACCCCCCTATCACACCAAATTAGTTCTTACCCGTTCTTGCCAGTCCTACGAAAATGTCGTAAAACGGGCTCAATCTGGCTGCGGTCGGGATATATGTCTAAAATAATTAGCTACTTCGTTCATAAACAGTCTTCAATACGTCATATCTCATTCGCAGTTCGTTCAGGTCGCACCACGTCGGTGTGCAACGTAGTATAAACTGTCCCTTAGTCTAGAAGGTCATCATGACCGGATTACAGAACGGTCTGGTCGCCATCGAATTTTGAATCGATTCAAAATTCTAAATCACATACCCCGTCCGGGAAAATCCATGAAGTTCGTAAACAGACCGTAGAACATTGTAGCTACGTTCATTCAGTTCGCACACAGTTTAAAACCGATTCGGCGTTTTGACGATCACCAGAAAATTTTGAGCATGCTCTAAGTGCTGGAGGACCTACTCGTTCTAGTAGTTTCATGAAGTTTGTAAACAGATCCCAAACGGTTCTTAGTGGGTTCTTAGTACGTCAAATCCGTTCGTGCACAGTTTAAGCCCGTTTTCGAGAACGTAGTGAGAACTAGTTTGGTGTGATAGTAGGGTTAAAATGTATCTTTCTCTGTATTACTTTTCTGCGTTTGTGGTTAAAGTCCCCGATAAATCGGGCTACGTATACCGCCGTGTTTACATTAGGGGATTAGAAGAGTTTATTTTTTATTTAGGTTTGCAAGCTACGTATATCAATATTAGGCCTTCCATGTACTCGTGTGCATGTAATCAGCATGCCCTTCAACATAATGTAAACCAGGCTATTCAAGTACTGTATAATGTACACTATTTATGTGTGTACTACATACAATACAATTCCCAGGGAAACAAAACACAAATACTTTTTATATGTTCAAAATGAGCCATTTGATTGATGCAAACACTAAATAGCTTCATAAATAACATCTACAAAGTATATCTAATAGTAATTTTCAATTTCAATGGTGAAACTTCCCTGGTTACGATTATATGGGAAATCATCACGAGACGAAGATCGTTCGCCTTCCTGGCTTACCTCTGAATCGTGTACCTGGTAATCTCTTTATATAGTTTAGCGAGAGCGGTGCGCCTGCGCAGTTTTAAACTTTGGCGCACACTTTAAATATCCTTAGAATGCTGCGATTTGTGGGAGTCCACAAAAGGCACACAAGGCAAACACAGCGCAACGTATGCTTAATGTTTGGTTATGTCATTCATCACAAATACGCAGGCGTAAAAAACGCCTGCGTTCGTTGGGTAGAGTCTAATATATGTAGGTGAACATAGAGAGAAAAATTTCAAATGTCGCGCTGTAATCCCTCAAATCACCTTGGCCATGGGGACACCGCGAATCATCAACACCTTCGATTTCGAGACACATACAGCCGCTGTATAAACGCGTTGATTGTAATTAGTCTGCAATTTTATGTCTATAATATGTTTGTTTTGTGCCCTAATGACATCCTTAGATTAACTGTTTTGGGGAATGTAGATTCCTTGGGATGGATGTAATTTATTTCCCGGGGAATATCAGTCACCTGCTGCAATAAGATAACCCATAACTTGTATTTAATGCTGTAATGTGTTATGCAGGCAAGGGAAGGATATGAAGCTGAATTTGGCAAACAGTTAAAATGGGATGCAAATACATATATAAAAAGTGGCCTTGATTACGCAATGAAGGTATGTTTCTCCTGCATTGTTTTTCCGACAAGTCGCCATGAAATAATCGAGGGGCACAGACTACCTAGTGCCCTCTCAACCAAACAACTGGTTATTTGGTTTTCATGCGAACATATTTGTATATCATTAAAAATATAATTTTTCTCTTTTAATAATATATGAATTTATTATTTATTAATCATGCGAAGCTTATAATTACTGTACATCCTCGATGAACATGATCAAAGGATCATCCTGAAAACAACCTTCATATGAATATATGACTAATATGATCACGTGTCCATAAATTATGCTAGATACGAGTGAAGACAATGGCCAGTGGTAAGGAGGCATTCATCCACATACTGGTTAGTGCGGATGGCGAGTATATACGAAGCCAAGAGGGCTTCTTCAAGAAAAAGGACTGCATCGAAATACCAATGGCGGATGGTTTGTATTTAAGCGCCTTTAATGCAATCCCACAAACTACAGCTGTTTCGTTGCATGCATGTGAAGCCTTTAAGAATTGAACCCGAAGTTATACTTTTTAAATAGGATTTTAAACAGTTTTGTTATATGCATAGCCAGCATCCATGGAAACAATATGCTTGTTAACAATCCTCTCCCCCCTTCTTCACTTAGTGGAGAAAGGAGCAAGCCCTTTTGAACACATTTTTGAACACATTTTTGAACACATATTCAATCTCCACCTGAGGAGATCTAAAAATAATTTACTTGAGGTTGATAGAAGTTGTCGGAATCACATTTTTATAATTTGTGTGGAATTCGTATGTGATATCACGTTTAAAATATTTAATCGTGAAAATCAAATTCATAAAATGTGGCATACACTCATGAAATGTTACAGTACATAATCACATTGTACATTCCACGCCATTGGCGATTTGGACCCTAGTTTGTGATTTGTACGTTATTTGATTTATAGGCTCAATTAAAATGACACCACTACATTTCCTTGCTAAGATCATGGTATAATTTTAGATCCACTCGGTCTAATCTTCTTGGATAAGATGAACAGAGACTGTAGTCGCCTGACACCTCCTAGAGATTATTCTTACGTCAAGGATTATCCCGATGTTTTACAACTTGCGAAATCGGTATTGTCCTATTCTATACTCGATTAAAGGTTTCCTTATAGTTTAGAAGTTTGTTTGCAAATAGGTTTACAATAGCCAACATAAAGATCGATAACACCTTATATTTTGTAAATGGAACTAAATAGTTTTCATAAAAAATATTACATCAAAACATTTTAAAATAGATAGCGCTTCTGTATCTGTATACGTACGTAGTTGTATTCCATACCTGATGAGGTTTCAGGGATATATTAACCGGGAATATATTCGATATCCGGGCAAATATATTTCGTATGTTCCACATATGGCGTTATCCGGGACGTACGATGGCTATACATCTCGCCCCGGGAATTCCAGTCATAACTATTGCAGCACTGAACTAAACAAAATGCAATGATGGCAGAACAGTGAACAAAATTCAAAATTTTAAAAAACAAATAATGTGAATCAATTCTTAGTAAACAAAAAACGAACACATCGCAAAGAAGAATCGTCTTGGTGTTCAATTCAAGTAAGCAAATTAACACATCAGCATATGGGAGACATGCTTAGTATTTTAGTATTAAAACCTCATCAGGTATGGAATACAACAGTTATGCACGGTCGGTTTTAATACAGGAAATATGGTATATTCAATATCTTCCCTTGGTCCATTCGGGCCCTCGGGAAGATATAGTGTATATCCCTCAGGATATGACCTGTATCCAAAACCACCCAGTGTATAACCCCTATATATCCTCAGGTTACATAAAACAAGCGGCAATATGTTTAAACATAGAGTAGTATGTAGACGTCTGAATTGTAGGCCCGTGCACAATATGAGGCCCTGGGATACGGCGATACGTTAAAATGGGATTCTAACACGTTTGTTAACATTGGGTCAGATTACTATGGAGTAAAGGTAAACGTGTTTTAGAACTTTGTACACTCCCAAGAATGAGTTTCGATCCTCCAAACAAGATTTGCGATTATCATGCTGTTCAAAACATAATGATATAAGAGTCTAGAAGTAGCACAGGTTATAATATACCTTTGTCTTATTCAAAAAACTAATCCAGTTTTACTCTCAAACAGCTTGTGTAGTTTAGACTACAAATTACATACACTGCCATAATTAATCGAATAGTATTATGTAAAAATCAACTTTATAATTGAATTTTCAGATACGGGTTAAACGAATGAATGATTCAAAAATAGCGTTTGTTCATGTCTTGGTGAACGCCAGTGGATTCGTTGATGTTCAGCCAGGCGAATTTACAAAACGAGATTGCATTGATATTCCGGAACCAACATCTGGTAAATAAGATGCAAACTTCATGTTTTCTCTTTCCTTCATGCACAATGCTCATTTTTTGTTACCTCAAACTTTTCATGTGTATATTAATCCCTTAGATTATGCGTTGACTGTAGACAGGTATACTTGTTTTACTATGACTGACCGTTGTCTTTGTCTTTGTAACCTCCTCTGTCTTGTTTTGAATCCTGATTTGTCAGAAAGGATGTGTCTGGATATATGCCCTTTTGGTCCCTCAGTCAAATGAATGTGAAATATGGTTTTTATTACTGTCCTAGTTATATTTGACAAGTATATTTACTTTTTCACGAGTTTTGATGCATAATTAACCCCCTGCTGAGAGTCAGAATAAGTATCTTAACAAAAATAGTCATTATCATAGAAAAAAAACACCAATGGCAACATGTGTGACATACAAAGAAGAAATAACTTACGACCCTTGAAGAATTAAAAAGAAAATCATATTTTTGAAATATATTTAAGGATTAATTTTTTTTCAAATTTTTGAATTTCCCGCCAGTTTAATTTGAAGGGGGAAAAACAAGATGGCTGCCATTTGATGTAAGAAATATCAGAAAAAAGGTTTAGTTTTCACAATGAGCACAGTTTTCCGGTTTAGGTCTTTTGACTGATTCTGACTCTTCATCACCAGGGTCATGTATAGAGATTATAAAATTGAAACCAAAATGTTGTGCTCAGCATGAATTTGACTGAAATATGTGTAGCTTCACCAACACAATTGAAGTGCCAAAACTGGATGCTCAGTAACTTCGAGTGACTATAATCCCTTGATTACCCAGATAAACACCAATTCACTATCCAGAAATACCATTCAGTGTCTATAAAAAGAAAGTAAGCAATGTTTTGGAGGATATGTTTCAAACTTTTTGTATAAACAATTCATTTAATATTTGCCATTGATTTTTTTTCAATTCTAGCAAAGTGATATGCATTGTCTTGGATGCCAATATTCTTCATCAATTGTGATACAAATTGATATTTTTGTACTCTCAGAAGAAGGATAAGATATTGAAGTTTAATAATATGTGTGATTGAGTTGGTTTTTCAGACATTACAATTTTCAATATTTTCGAAGTCGATAGCCAGACTCATTCCCAGACTCATCCTTTGTGTAAGACTCTACTGCGTTTCAGTTGAACGTCCAGTCGGTGGTGAGGAACAACAGACTACCGAAGGCACTCCTCCAATCACTGAAACCACCGAAGGCACTCCTCCAATCACTGAAACCACCGAAGGCACTCCTCCAATCACTGAAACCACCGAAGGCACTCCTCCAATCACTGAAACCACCGAAGCAATTACACCAGGCTCCCAAATCACCCTTCCCACGAGTGACTTCAGTCGTGAATTGACTGAGAGATGTGACCGAGACTATTACAAAGTAGCTGGTGACCTGTGGGACACTATTAAGGGGGTACATTTTGTATTATCTTCATGTGTGATGTCCTATTGATGGACAACTCAGACCGTAGTATTGGCCGGCATGGGATTTAGTTCTTTTTTATTTTAGCGACACCTTTTTATTTCTATTTATCTAGCTTGAGTCCTGTCTTAGCTAACGAATTATGTCTGTATGAAAACCAAATGTACACCGCAAAATCGTAAATTCAGAAGAATATGTGGCAAGAATTTAGATTTATTTTCAATTCCGATCCACTGTTAGATTATATACAATTATTGACCTCTCCAGAGGTTTACTGTCAAAATTATATCCCGAGACTGTAAACCGAGACCGTAGGTCGAGGTTTACAGTCGAGGGATATAATTTTGACAGTAAACCGAATGGAGAGGTCTATAATTGTTTTGTTAGTCCGAAGAATATCTTAGATTTTTCTGACCCTTGAAGTTGACTTGAAGTTGGATCCAGACCCTCGAGACGTTCATGTTGTATTTCAGTATATCGGCAGTAAGTTCACTCAATGGAGTCAAATTACTCTCCTGGGCGAAGTCCACTAAAAGCTTTGTACAAAGTTTTAGATTTTTCTTCGTATTTTGACTGTCTTTACTCTCTAAGAGACTAATAATATCCTCATCTTCAACATTTTTGAAACGGCTAGCTGCTAGCGGCGGCCATTTTATCGTCTGATAATGACGTCATTTTAGTGGAATGCTGGGAATATTATTCACCGGCAATGCATTGCGCGGTGTACAGTTAAAATTATTCACCGCTCGTTGACCAATCAAAATCGAGTATTTCAACTGAGGTACTAACAAAGCTGATTGTTCGATGAAGATTAAGTCTCAGAAGTTGCCCGGATGAGACTGGGCAATCATATATGATACAATACTTAAGGATTTAAGCCCTAGACTCGGAGCACTTTGGACTGCTTGTCATGCATAGGATGCATAGCATCGAGTGATAAGTTGGAGAAACAACACCAGAGTGGAATGAATCAGCCACAATGCAAAATCTTGGGCTAAAACTATTTTCACACACTGCAAAATGGTTTATACAATATCACTTAAAAGACATGAAATGAATATATTTTTAGGCAAGCCTTTTGCAAGGGTCAAATTGTCACCTTGACAACCTTCCAACACTTACCATTTGTCCTGCATAAGCACTTGGCTTGTTATTCCATATGGAACTACTTTTTGATTTTACTGAACTATGAAATTGATCAATCGGTTTCATTAGTTTTGCATTTTGTATTGCAATACAATTATACGAAATAGCGTGTTCTGATTGGCTGGAAGACACACCTTGCCTAGATATGTGAATACAGTATTGCGACACTTACTCAAATCTTATTGTAGCTAAAGACGGAGATTGGAGCGATCCTGGGTATAGACACGGACTTGTTTCAGCCTCGCATTTACATACAAGAGGGTGATGACAAATATGTAAAGGTATTCACCTTTCCACAAAGTAAAGAAAATCGATAATTTCCAGCGCGCTGATTGGTTGTATGCAAATGAGTCAAATCAATGACGTCAATGATGGAAAGTTTTGAAGAATTAGTACAGCCAGCATAGGAATATTTTGAATTAACTGCTATAAAAAGGATTCTATTTGACCAACGTACTAATTATTTTTAAGCAAATATGAAATATGGACGGGGCACTTTCTTTCCGAATCTTATGTAATTTAATTTAATCATTTTTTGACAGAACTATTGTTCATTAAGACTTCTCAGATCAGCCTCACATACCCGGGCTCACGTGTCTCGTGCGATTGTAAACAAAAAATGTAAATTGTGAAGTTACAAACATCGGCTAAATTATCTGATAGTGGTCATACACTATCCTGTTAAATGGTTATTATGTCGTAGTAAGAAGTTCCATCAGAAATTCACCATGAGTGACATTCGCGCAAAGCGTTACCTTTTGGTATGTATTCGCCATCAGCGATGTCAATAATGATCAGCAATGTCAACATATCATCAATAAACATTACATGATGTAATACGCTCTTTCTCTGAAATCTTCCCAATGATCATTATTCCGACCGATCATCACATAACTAATTTATCCAATGACAAGTGAGGTTTCACAAGTGAAATCAGGACACCCATATCCATGTTTGATTTCTATTAAGCGTTCTCATTCTCATTATTTTCGAGAAATCCATCATCATTTTGGTTAAGAAAAATTCTACAGTCTGCTGGATCTATTTTGACAGTTTTGCTTTAGCAAGATATTTAAACAAATTGACTGTTTCTACACTGAATAAAAAACATTTTCCCGGGGATATTTGGATCGGGAGATACACAGTGGGAAATAGACATTGGAATATATATACATGACATTGTTTAACCCATACTTGGACGTATATTGGACGTATATTGGGAATATTTGAGAGAACAGGAAAATCCGCCCACGGTCAAGAAAACAAAACTGGACATGAATATTTTAAAATATTTCCACGATTGAACAATGTGAACCAGATGACCAAGATTGGTATGAGATAAACACACTATCCTATAGTCGGTTCAGGGTATTGGGATTATCCCTTGGCCAATATGATATATTTTCCCTCGGGACCTTCGGCCCTCGGGCAGATATATTATAATTGCCTCGGGATAATCCAAATATCCTGAACCTCATGTAGGATAATCTCTATATATGTCACGTTCCTCTAAGATATCAATTCTGATATGACTTGCAGAAATAAATAGGAAGTAATCGTTTAGTTGATTGAATTATGGAAGTAGTGAAGTCAATGATTTAAAGGCCCCATGTAAAGTTTAAACCACTTTGGCTTATATTGTAGTCTTACCCAATGTTATCAAAGTGTGATATGTGAAACTTTTTTTTTTATTTCAAAAAGTGGTTTT
Organism: Owenia fusiformis; assembly: GCA_903813345.2. NCBI lineage: Eukaryota > Metazoa > Annelida > Polychaeta > Sabellida > Oweniidae > Owenia > Owenia fusiformis. Next base: position 8,925,925 of record CAIIXF020000006.1, read on the forward strand.
TAATAGACTTTTTGTTCCAAAATTTGTGAATTTATTTAAAACCAACTTTTAGAGGTCACTCATATCTTCTAATTAGCCACAATTCATACTACTGCATAGCATACATCCTCCCATGTTTTTTGCCAAACAAATTAAGAAAATCGGTTGATAAACAAGCGAGAAATGAACTTATCAGTGCATGAAAATGGTTCTGAGAAAAATGCATTTCAAAATTTTAGTTCTCATAGAAACCAATGGTACAATGATATCTAAAACATAATTTATTCTTCCTTTTAACCTGGTTAGACAATCAACATTGGTTTTTTATGAAAGTCTAGCATATTTAGAAAAGATTGACATCGAAAAAAAAATTCAATTTTTTTTCAAAAAGTTTTTGTTACCTTAGTGACATCACTAATGTTTCAAAATATTTTTGATAAGCTAAAACATTGAAGTTGCCCATTAAATATGACATTTTATTATTGAAATAGTGTGTCTTTTGTTCAGTCTTTGCTTTGGTGTTAAAAATATAATCTTTTTTGAAATGCATTAAGAAATATTTGATTGATTAAGAAATTTCAACTTTTTTTGAAAAATGGCGGGAAATTTGAATATATGAGAAATGAAATGCTCACAACTTTTTTTTCAAAAAAAAATTTTTGTTCAAAAATCACTTTTTAAGTCCTGACAAATAGTAAATGAATGAAGACGGGGACTTTAATGAATAAGAGCAAATGTTTTTAATTTGAACAGGTCATTCATCAAATGACACTGAAGATTAACTTAAAATAGATTGTCTGTCTATATATTTTTATGCATGAGAGACATGTTATAATGTTGGTGAACTAATGATTATGATAATTTCACCTGTTCACATCCAGTTCCTATCATGATTGAAAACTGACCGGGAGTAATTCTCTTCAAATTATTTACTCATTATGAACAGAAATTTAATATTTAAATCGCCAAGAAGGCGTAAATAAATGTCAATTTGACGTTTAATCAAAATCTGTCAATAATTTACTGATTACTTGCACATTTGAAGAGGTAAAACTTACAGCAATCAACCGAGGATTTACATGTTAAGTCAATTGCATTTGTTTTTCGCGGGAAAAAGTTTCAGTCATTGACGTCACAGATTTTTAAGCAGCTCATTATAATATTCATGAGCTGACTTTGTGGAAAGGTGAATAAACATATATTTTTACAATTATTCCTCTTCCTTGAGTTCCGGGTAGTTGCAAATGATTTGGATATCATTTAGTGAGTTCAACTTCTAGAATGAACGTGTGTATAATATATTTGTATCATTGTCTAGGGCCATCATATTCTTTTATATTAAAATAATTCCTAAAATCGCACTATAAATTGTTATAATTGTTGTTAAAAACGTAGCTCGTTCTACTTCCGTCGTTAGAGTTTCCTTTACGAAAAGAGTAGAGACCTAGAGCTTGGAGATAACAGACATAATTACGTCTCTTGCTTACCTCCCTCGTATGTCCGAATTTTCAAAGCCCATGTTGTGATGCATCTGAAAGTGAGCCTTACAGGGAAAGTGAAAGTCAGATTTCAGTGGTCATGTCATTAGGGTTTAGAAAAAAACAATTTATTTCACAATTTTCTTTTAGAATTTATCTGATTGTACAGTATATTGAGAACTATACAGTGCTGTATTTTCATATATTATCTTCCAGTCCTGGGTATTAGTCGCTCTCGGAGGAAAATAATTCAGTTCCTTATTAATGTAATATTTCAGGCATTATTTTGTCCATGAAGTTTTTATATCTCTGTATAACCTAGCTATCGCCTCACAATAGACTTCTCCCCACATTTGGCTGAGATATACCCATGCTATCCTTTACTTGATGTTCGATGTTGATATTGCAACTATTTCATAAAAGATGTTTGGCCGATATTATGGGAACCAGTGTACGCTAGACATCTCTTGAAGAATTGAAAAATATGAGAAAGGATCTCCAATTTCCCCTCGGATCAATTGATGGAACATCCCATGAATGAACAGGCCAGAAAATGAACCCCAAGCAAATTTTAACTTAGGAAATAGAGGATACCATTGTACCCAAGTAAAAGTAGTAATCGGACCTTTAGTATTCCCTGCCTGGAGACTATCGACTTTTAGCGGATAAGTATATCCATGTCGATACCCACTCCTTGGGATGTATAAAAGTTCTGAAATACGGAGAAAACCACAAAACTTACAAAAATATGTAAACAGAAAATTGGGAGTAGGCGGAGTTATGCAGAGCGTGGTCACACCATATCGCCACCCACGAACATCTGGCAAAGCTCACGGAATAATTGTGTACCGTTGTGTTAATATGATATGCTTAAATGTTGCTATTGTCTAAAGAGTTCACATTTGTGTTTTTTAGCTTTGACACTATTGATTTATTAATCACACCTATACTGAACTTATGATATGACCCTGAAATCTGACTTTCACTTTCCCTGTAAAGCTCACTTTCAGATTCCGAATAGCTTCAAGATCCCTAATAGCCCAACCGATGCCATCAATATATCATATTGGATCGACATTCGATTATTATGATAAAAAGAATTAGTGACAGTTAGAATAGATTATAATGCTGTATCATCAAATGAAGTGTCTTTATATAAGAGCATTTTGTCAGTGAAACGGAGATAAGACCAGAACATCATTAAGTTCAGTTCGTTGTGCTTTCTATTGAGGTGCTAGTTGGACTCGGAAGTTTTCTTGATTGAAATTATAATCCCATACCTATTATTTTACATTTTGTTGAGAAATTGCCATTCTTGATTCATTTTACAGATACGGGTACGAGACTTCGAAAATGATGCGGGTCAGCGATACATCCACGTGCACGTTGACGCTGATGGGAATTATGTTGGCCTATTGGACAACAAGAAGAGAAAGTCATGCATCGAAGTAGTTTAAACGAATGATGAGAGATACGAAATTCTAGTGATTCATTATTACATTATGAGCTTTTATAAATATTCAGACTCTAAGGGACCCAAACAAAATATCAATGTTTTTCGTGATTGAACTCATTTATCGACATACACCCCAGAGTCCCTCCTGTCGTAAAACCACATTAAACATCGAACAGTGATGCTACATTCTCACCCCATCCATGCTTTTCTATAAAGAATAAGTTGTGTTTCCCCCTTCTCAGATGCCACCCATCAATATAATTCGTTTTGCGAGGATATAACAGTTGGTAATTTGTTTGATCCTTTATCTTAGAAACTGAAAAATATTTGAAGCATTGGATATTCACAAGCAGCTTACCATTAAGCGCATTCAAAAAAGTCATCTCAGTGACAAGCTTGTCAAAATCCTTGTGACTTTTGCTTGTATAGGGAACAGCATTGTAAATACAATATATATTTTCACCACTACACTATAATTAAATATTGTTCATTTTCCCTCGGTATTTACAGGAGTACAGGAGATGACAATAAGATATTTACAAGCATAAAACAAATATTCATGCTTTACAATGTAAAGTGTATTATTAAATATTTTATTACGGATAATAAACCTGAATGATAAAGTATACTTATCTACATGTGAGGGTGCATGTAAACGTTTACAAACTATATATGTACACGATCGGCCCATGCATCGCCCCAAACCCCTTCCCTATCCCCACTTCTAAGGACCATCATGCACCACAAGCCATATGAAGGTTGGTTTATCATAAGAATAATATAATACATATTCAATTAGCTGATTGATTTAATCAATTAAGATAGCAGATCAAATGTTATATGGAAGTTGTTGAATGGAGTATGTTGGAATACTGGGGGACTCCGATTCCACTCGATCGCGAGCAATAGGCTACTTAGAAGCCCAGATAGGTCCTCTGGATATCCACGTCAGTATTGTTAAGATTGACGTTAAAGTATTATAATTTGTATTTATTTAAGGATATATCATTCATTAAAGTACAAATTCATATACTGATAATTGTCAATCATTTAAATTCTATGACAGTCGTAAAACACTATGGCGTTTAATCTACATAACTTTATCGTTTAGAGTACAACATAGTAAATAAAAAGTATCTCCTGTTTTATTAATTAGACAGTGCTGTCATGTTTACTGTGAAGCTATATACTTGTGTTGGAATAATGTTGAAGGTTTTATTAATAAATCGATTTGAGGTATTATCCTTTATTTTTTGTAAGACATCATTAGAAAGCCTCTATGCATGTTTTTCTATTTTTCCCATCTTCCAATCCTACGTATTCACCTGCAGCATTTAAATGTACGTGTATATACCTTGGGCCATCATCCGCGAATCCTAATACGCGTATCTGGAAATAGAGCAGGATTTATGTATACATATTCAGACTTCCACTAACGCGCTCATCAGTTCCGACCTCGCAAACTACGTTCCTTCCAACCGAACCACTGTTCTCACAACGCGAATTTCGATGCTTAAGTCGCAAACCACCAATTCCTCTTTCTCGAACATATTTCTCCACTAGCGAATTGAGTTCCCACATCGCGAACCACTAAAGTGTGGTTTGCGATGTGGGAATCGGTGATGATAGCGTTAGTGGATTCTAGTAGGCCTGATATTTAATTAATGTGTGGAGTTGAACATTGCATTTATGTTCATATATGGTACATCTCTGTGTAGAGCTAAACATTACATTTATGTATATATATTGTTTATCCCATATTTGGACGTGTTACAGGTCAATAAAGCAGATTTATATTTTCATCAGCGGGCAGATATAGCTTTACGTCCCACTCCGAGCGGGCAGATATAGTATATCTGCCCGCTCGCTACTACGTCATAATCGCCGTTCAGATATTGGTTCATTCGTTGTAACGTTCGCATTATTACTGTAACACTGGTGATCCACTCGATTACGCTGGAACCGTTTCGGTAACAAAATGTCGGAACATCGAAGATACGATTTTTCTTTTTTCCTTATTCTACACGTTGTAGGTAGAATTCCCACGACATTTTTATCACAAACGTGTATCAGTATCATATGTTAAGAAAATCTACATATTTGCGAACAAATAGTTCAAAAGACAACAGAATCGTCGATTTAATTCCTCACTTAAGTTACAGAAACGGTATTTCGAAAAACAGTTAAGATCTGCACTTTTAACCCAAACCGTTAATGTAACTTAAGTGAGGAATTAAACCGACGATTTTGTTGTCTGCTGAGCTATTTTTTCGCAAACATGTACATTTTTAAAACATATGATACTAATACATTTTGTGAGGAATAATGTCGTTGGGATTCTACCTACAACGCGTGAAATAAGGAAAAAACAAAATCGTACCTTCGACGTTCCGACATTTTGTTACCGAAACGTTTCGGTAACCAGCGTAATCGAGCGGATCACCAGTGTCTAAACGACAATGGAGAAAAACGCAGACAATCGCGATCTGTTTGATGGTTTAAAGAAGGGAAGGAGCATCCTGTTAATAATCAAAAAATCAGAAAAATAAATGTGCGAATATCTGAAAGAACAGGGAAATCCGGCCATGGCCAAGAAAACAAAACTGAACATGAATATTCTAAAATATTTCCACGGTTGGTTGGAAATTTTCTGAACAAATTGAACAATGTGAACCAGATGACCAAGATTGGTGTGGGATAAACAGATCATCCTATAGTCGGTTCAGGATAATTCGCTAATCCCGAGGCCATGGAACTAAACAGTGCATTAATATATATATTGTACACTCTAATGTGTAACGATGACCCTGTACCCTGACTTTATGCTCAATCATACATTGACTTTGTACTCTATCATACATTGACTTTATACTCAACCATACATTGATTTTTTACACAATATGCAATTGCCTTTCTACTCAGCCATGCACTGTTTGTACCGACCATACATTGACCTTGATAAACGTTTACCTTCATGAATATGTCGTCTCCCTCTTGGATGTATATACGAGGCTGGAATTTGGTATTTGGACTTCCCAAATCTGCTGCTATTGTTTCCTTTATCTGATATAATATCAAAAGAAGTTCTACTATAAATCATTCCATAACCAATGTATATATTCATTTAGTCAATTTGCAATACCTCCTTTATCGATCGAGAAGAACAGAACAGAAATTGGGATATAAGGAAGTATTTTATCTGGATTCAGCACAGCATATTCATTCTTATGTCGAGGCTGGGGCGTCGCGAATGTTTCTCTTGAAAATGAAATCGAGTGATGAATAACAGCAAAGAAAAATTAATCAAAATAGATTGTTTCACATAAATGTTCGAATATATCGATTAATAGACTTCTGCAAAAACTATTCAATTTAGAAATGTTTCACATGAATGTTCAGCATCATTAAGTACATTAATTATTACCGCTTTGATGTTGTCCCAGAGTTCTCCAACAACTTTGAAGTATTGTCTATCACAACGTTCCGTCATTTCAATTGCAAACTTTTGTTCTCCTAATTCAGGGGCATCTACAATGAGTTAACAAGAGATGCAGCTTTAAGTTGAACAAATCAATTATCAATAATCTAATTAAACTAGTGCGTAAAATAAAAAAATGCCACTACATGGGGGCTCACACTGTGCTGTTGGCTTTATGGGCGGTGACTAATAGGTGGCGCTTACAAGAGCAGATAGATGTGGTGATTTCTTGTAAGACATTGTTTGTATGATAAAGGAGAATGGTAGAACACGAGGCTTAATTGCTACAGAACAAGTAAGGACTGATGATGTATTTAGAACTATGGTAGAAAGACATTGAATATGATAAACAATGACCTAATTGCATCGTTTTCCTTTTTAAATATAATCAGGTCAATTGAATAAGTTTGAGATTTCGAGATTTTGGATCACTGTAATTTTAACATCTATCTGTCGCTTACCCCTTGGTGGTGGTATTTCGATACAGGCCTTTCTACCAAAGTATGGACTTCCATCTTCTTCTTCCTGACGTCTGACGAAATCACCATTAGAGTTTACAAATATGTGAATGAAGCCTTTCTCGTCTCTTTTCATTTTCCTAACTCTGATCTGAAGCATGATCAAACAAACCAATCGCAATGTACTCGGCGCAATATTTTATTTTAAGGTATATGTCCGCATTTTTTATAGATTTTTATATGATTTCATTCTAAGTCGTGTACAATATTCTATAGCTCATAAGTATTCTTGGTTTCATGATGTTTTACCAATGGTACATTTCGAATTATGTTTGAGGCCATACCTTTATGGCGTAATCCATTCCTGACTGGATGTAAACACTGGAGTCCCACTTGGCTTGTTCCCCGTATTCCTCTTCATAGCTTGGCCTTGCCTAAGGATGGATAAACTTGATGTATTATATAGTTTATGAATTTGTAGGCAAACACGTTACTTCAGCTGACAAAGTAATGGCAACAAGGCAACTGTCTCCATGATTTCACAATCTTTTGTCGAAACAGATTTTCAGCTGTCGTGGTCTGTGACAACGGTGTTACGAAGTATTGTAGTTATATTCTCTTAATTAAGCCTTGCTTATTTAAAGGATTGGTAGCGATATGGTGAACTAAATTCAACATTGTTTTTCTATTAACCCATTCATTGAAAACATTCTGTTTAACACATCCTGTATAATGGTCACCGATTGACAACAATTGTATGTGAAAATTAATTGTGTATGCAATTTTTGGGGTAAACTATATTTGTTTTTAGTGCAATTGCTTCTTTTTTCGACCAATTCTGGATCGAGAATGAAATAAAGTTACTGTATCTATCCGAACCTTGTTGGAACAATAATGGCATATACACAGTGCAATTAGATCTCTCAATACTGCAGTTACACAAAGGGAAGATTGGCTCGTTTTAAAAAGAGTATCTAGAAAAATAAAAAATAAATACCATCCAAAATAGATAAAATCAAATTGTACGTTTTATTTTATTTTTAGGACACTAGATATTATATCTAGTAGATATATATTTTCGAATTAGATTGTTATTATTAAAAATATGACCATTACATTGATGGTGTGTCATTTGTTTCAGAATCTTTTTGAAAACTGGTTTAAGAGAAAAAATGTGTTTTCACCATATCGCTACAAATCCTTTGCCAATGGATAGCATACCAAACTATTTAAATTTTGTTGCTTTTTACTATAAATTTATGATTTTTAACATAAACAGGTTTTGGTAAGTGATTCAAAAAGGACTTGTGATTGCCAGATTTATGGAGGGGGTGTATCGACTTATAGAGGGGGTGTATCGATGTCAGCAAAATGTAAATTAATATGAGAACGCTTGTTACTCTCAAATGTGTACTTCGATAATGTGATATTATTATAAAAGTGTTCTTAAACAATTACTAACCATTTTAGCTATTGCCAGAACGTCCTCATCATCTTGAACAAGTTTGTACTCAACTGGGTCAAGTCCGTTCCCACAAATCTCATTAATTACTTCCACAAAGATTGGCTTGACTTCATCATTGCTCGGTTCATCTGGGAGACCGATATCTTGAATCAAAATATATAAATACATGACAGTAACATACTAGGAGGTTTTAGATTTAAATACTCTAAGAGGAACCTTTTCGAAACATCTCAAAATTTTCATTTAACTATATTTCTGCATATATTCTGAATAGCTCGCCATATAACTCCCAAGTAATCACATTTGTAGAAAGTATACTCCATCAATAAATATCAACTATTCATCCATAAAACTTATCTAATAGTGCAAAACACAAATCCCATTTGATATTCATGTTCTTCTGTATGACAATAGTTTTTTAATAAATACATGTCATATGGAAAACAAGTCACAATTGAATAAATATCACTGAATAATGAATTGTTATAGTTATAGCATTCTCTGATCGTATTACTCTAGGCCCGTAGCTAGAATTTGCCCAGGGGGTTCACTTTTTCAGAAATTCCAGGGGGGTTCACTTTTGACAACTTTGGTCCAAGTATTGCCAAAACCACTTGAAATATGCTCAGAAGGGTTTGCTCGAACCCCCCCCCCCCCCGTGGCTACGGGCCTGCTATCTTTCGGTTATTTCCATCAGCCAGAGGATATTAGTGATATTTTACAAAATCGTGGGGTATTCCTTCAACTATGTTCCTTTCATGATATTATCCATATCATATCTTATAGACCTTCACCAAAAGGATGTGGGACAACTTCGAAATTTACTGTAAAGTTCACTGTCGAGTATATTGTTACAGACATTAACATATGAAAATATTTAGAAACTAGGCCAGATCTTTCTGAAACAATGAAAACATCAGTTTGCTCAAATCTAATCACCCTCGAGTTGTACCTTACCTCCGCGCGTTTAACAGTCACTCTTAATTTGGTACAGCCCCTGTGTTTACATTACTTAATTACCCCATTTTATATAATCCATATTGTATTTAGATAAATAATCAAAAAATCAAAACTGTCTCGAAGAAGTAATATTAATGAAAATCCACCTACTAATATCACCGAAGCAATCCTTTCGTTTTTTACCGACTTGCACATCCAGAAAACCACCGTCGAGAAGGTAGAGATGTATATATCTCCCAGTGTTGTCTCTTGGTGGACCATGGCGGATTTTAATCTGTACAAAACCAGATATAAAATACGTATGCTATTGGAAACTTATTTGATTTCTATATATCTAATGATATATCGTTTGGTATATACGATCTTTATAAATTATTGGTTGTTAATATTGGTATTGGCGAGTGGAAAAAAATATACCTCAATCTAAACAATAACTGCAAATATCTGTTTCATCCGAATTTCATTTCTGATAAAACTTTACGCGTGTATGCTTATGTTGTTTTTTATATAGTGTTTGCAATAATCAACATATTTATAGGATATCCTATGATTTTGAGGAATATCATTTTTATCTACGAGGTGATATTGATATCTGCACGAGAGAGCGAAGCGAACGAGTGCATATATCAATATCACCGAGTAGATTAAAATGATATCTGAAAAAAATCATAGGATGTTCTTATTATCCTACACTTACAAGGAGTGTACTGAATGTATAATATCATTGTAAAATTAATTCCATGCCAAATAGAGTCAATTTGGCGGGAAATCAACAAGCGGATTATATCGTCACAATATCCTCCGCATATTGGGTTTTCCGGAGTATATCGTCACGATATCTTCCGTCCGGAGTATATCGTTACGATATCCTCCGGATATTCATTTTTAATATATATTTTAAATATCAAATTTATTTTTTCATGTTATTATACATTTAGTACACTAAGTGTAGGATAATATATATAATGTATACATTATGTATTTGATCAAAAGTACAAAATTGATTTGTCGGTTTCGAATCCGTACATTTGATCGTATTTGATTCAATACTGAACAAATATTTCACTCTATTGAGGTGAATACCTGTACATCTTTCACAAATGATATTCCACGAAGCCCGAAGGGCAAGTGGAATATCACCTTGTGAAAGTGCTACAGGTATTCACCGAAAATAGAGTGAAATATTTGTTTTATTATATCACTGTCTAGCTAAACATCCCTAATATTATTAAGTCATTAAGTCTTCAGATATTTTTACGAATCTACTCGGTTCGTCTGCCATTTTGACTTAAACTGAACTAAATTATTTACACTGAACGAAAACAAATTCTTTGAAAATTCCCGGGAGCGTGGGATATCGCTAGATATCTCACGGTTGTCTTATCTGATTAGCATTGCCATTGAATATCGCCAGATATCCCACGACATGTGACCCGGTTTTGACCAATCATACTGTCGCTAGCTAGATAGTGATATAATAATACGTGTTATTATTTCCATGCCGTGATACTCGTTCTCTCATTGGTCAATTAGATATCATGTGACTAAAAATATATAGAGGTATTCCTTGTCTCCCTGCTTAGAAAAAGTGTGAAGAGTGTATTCACTAAAAATGACGTCATTTTAATTGAATAAATAGTGGTATTCACTAAAAATGACGTCATATCACTGAATTCCCGGGAATTTCTTAAAAAGTATTTTCATCCGATATGACAGACGGTGAAGTTGTATCACGAAGTCCTCCCAAGAAAAGGTTCAATACTATATAACAAACGTGGGATAAAGATTTTACAAATGTTTTCAAAATGTCAACTAATGAAAGCACGAAGACTATGAACTTTAACATGGAAGATCCAAATCTAATTTTTATATATCATGGTGTGACAGAGATCGTGATTTATAACAGAATATTGGCAAACGTTTGGAAATACGTTGAAACTTCTGAGGAAATAATAAAACAATATAGCACTTCGGGCTGCGGTGAATACACCTTCAGAAATATATACAGATATTCAACTCCACAGAATTCAATATTTGTATAATATTTATCTTCATATTTAGTTTTACCTTAATCACAGTTAGTGTGGCGCCACCTTCTTGTCGTTGTAGGAATACTTTGCCAAGGAACATTTTAGTAGGACCTCCCAATTCCTCATTTACTCTCTCTCGGGCCTTGGGTATATATTGGTTTTAATTAATCATCGATTCATCAATAGAGTTATTGAGCATTATTCTTGATTGTGAAATATTCCCCTTGTCCCCTTTTATATGAGGGATCTAGATAAAACCCCGAGACGTTAGGAACGTCCATCGTTGATCGAGAAAATTCTCTTTACAAAATATGCAATTGTTTTGTGATTTCTAACGTTGCCATTCGTGCATTATTAATTCTCGTCGAATGCTTGAAAGATTGTAGAGAAAAACGCTGTTCTAAAACTCACGGCATCTGCCATTGCAAGGATGTCCTGTGTCGCTGCTTGGTATTCCTCGTCACACTTAGCTGTAAGAATAGAGGCAGTTCCTTCACGGGTTGCTATGGTGCTACCGATGAAGCATAGCAGACAGATTGCCAACATTTCCATGGTTACCAGCACGTTCCTGAAAATGATTTTACATTAAAATTTGTATTGATGAAATAACGATAAAAACCGATCCAATAAAATAATTCTCATTGGTCTCATGGATTTCTATTCTTTTATAAATGTAATTTTAGTTCTTGTCCCAAACTAGCCTGACGTCGAGTGTTGAATTCTTCTCAGTTATTAAATAATCTTATGAACTTGAGAAAATTAATAGAAAACTATCGTATTACCAGTTACCTATAACAAACTGAATGGCAAATAGAGTTAATACAGAAACTATAATCTGTTGATTTGTGTTAGCTTATTTAATTAAGTATAAATATTTCATATTGTTAATCTTTCTCATGACGACATATTGTCATGGTTTTGTATTGTGTAAATATGCGTTGATTCAGTTATGTCTGCCTATCATATATCATTTCACTTTGCAATTTTGAATTCTTCGGGTAAAATGATTTCATAATAAAGATTTCTGATATTGTGTTTTAATTGATAATATGAGAGGTATTTTAGCTATTTGGGAGTCGTCTCAAAGGTTGATGGTAAATTGGGAAGTGCACACAGGTAGTCGTGTGATCAACCGATAGACTTGGACTATGTTAAAGTTCTTGGACAGGACAGTTTCCATATAAAAGAAAGATAAAAAGGCTATAACGACCCAACAACTAGCTTCAACTATGAATAGGAACAAAGGGGTACACTTGAATCCGATTAACCCTCAATTTTAGATTCACTCTCATATTGCGATGCATGATGCAGTTATACAGTCCCTCTCAAAATATGCAACAAACAAATACTATTGAACCAAAAAACAGTGATGACTGCATCTTTTTCCTCAATGTACCATTAACGCCAAATTTCTCATCTTTTCTGTAAAATGTCATTTATTCACACGTGGTCATGGTTGGCTGAATACGCGTTCCTTTATTACAATGGGTATACCAGTTTTACTATTTGTCTGTTTGTTGCGTTTTTGATGCGCAATCTATTTCCGGTAATATTCATCTGCAATGTCCGGCGAAATCCACTAAAGCATTGTCCGGCAAAATAAATCTATAATGTCCGGCAATATATACATATGTAGAGACATATGTTCAGCAATATGCATATTTTTAGAGACTCGTTAAATATTTGTTTATTACCTTCACAAAAAACAATTCGTGAAAACTAGAAATTAAAAACTCTCATTCTGTGCACATGTGTTTATCGGACCGTAACGCTGTACAATACATTCGTGCACTTATATTAAAAAAGGAATACGACAGAATTAACCAAAGCATATTAAGTAAATGTCAGTTTTTAAGGAAATCTGTCTTAATAAAAAATCAGTACATTTATTTAAGCAATTAACACGTCCATGTTTAATCAGCCTATGTTCACTGGATGCTTCATTGACTCTAATATCAAAATTAAATCATATCAAATAGCACAAACAAATATTATAAAAATTGACTATGACTTTTAATTAGTATTAATAAGTGTAAGTTCACTCTTAAAACATGATTTGAACGATTTTAACAGTAATTACCAAGTTCACGGACGAGATCATCCAAAAAATTTAAATTAATTAAAAGTTTAAAAAATAAACGTCTTATTCTTACCTTTCGTGTCCTTCAAGTGGTCAATTAAATGATTTAACAATAGACAAACTGAAGAAAAACTATTTATATATTCCGAATGAATGTAAATGTAATCCTTAATTAGTAAACACATTCATGACAATAATGGCATAATCAATAGTACAATGCCAGTGATCCGTATGATCCCTGAAATCCTCAGAACCTGTAAATCATTCACAACACTTCTTTATGTCGTCATGGGTCGCTTGGTATATTTCATGTTTACTTTACTCTGTTTTATCTAAAATGCACAATCGCCTGGAAATAGTTTAAGAATCTTTTTGAAACTAAATTGACAGATATTTCAAATGAATCCTAAGCATTATACACGTCATGTAAGCTTGTCACAGGGAATCCATTATGTCATGTATGTCGCCACATACGGTTCTGCATAATAGACTGAAAAGTTCGTTCACAGCCACATACTTTAATTTTAATGCAGCGACAGAATCGTAAGACGTGCCAGTGGAAAGTGTAAATTCGATCAAGTTCGTAAAGTATAGTGATTAGTTATTAAGTTTTGACTGACCCCGAGGTGAGATGTAGCAATGGTAAATCATGTTCCTTTTAGGGTAGATTTAAATTAATTGGATTAATAATGTACTATCTATCACTAATATTTGTCGAAATTTATTTTCATCTTATATTTGTTATTCTGGAAGAAGATAAAATGTTTTTCTCCAGAACGATTTTTCAGCCAAACAATTGTGTAATATAACATTCACATTGCGTGACGAATGAACCAGAAACTTGATCGAAGAAAACATGTTTGAATTTATTGTTTTGAAATATATTGATAAGGTAAAACCAACTTGATTGAATTAAATAAATTACTTACGATCCTACCAAAATTGCAAAATAAAGACAACAATTGTATACTCAGACAAGGCTATTCATTTTTGCATATCTTTAGCCTATTAAAAGACATGCATGTACTCTGCATAAACACGGGGTAAAGCAGACCCGATGATGCAATGAGCTTGCTCGGCGGTATCATGACTGTGTAACGGGTCTTAATGTATAAGTGAGCTCGGGGGTAGGTTCAAACAACGCGGGTCCTCAAAGCATGTGCTCATGGTATCATCGTGGCTGAACACCCGTGATAAAAGCATGTAATCTGCGTCCACTCTTCCTGGATTTAACTTATTTCATAATTAATTATAAGCGCTTTAATCTGCTTGGATAAATGAAATCCAAAGAACAGGTGATACCAACGATATTTAAACATTCCCAAAGTCTTTTAGATTATACTATAATGTGAGATGCATTAGAAATTTATATATTTAGATTTCAAGAATTAAAATACAACAACTCGGCAAACTTGGACTTACAATAAAATGACGACATACTGAAATCATGAACGAATAGGTATTATTTACTACTATCCCAAGATTAATGCAAAGCAATTGCAAGTAGCTCGATATATATCATCTTTCATTTACATTCCAATGGCATTTCCATTGATTTAGCACAATCACCATGGTTAACGCATATCAGTGTAAAACAACACATACATTAGATACTAATACTGTAATTCGTAGAGGGAGGGGATTGTCGGTGATCTTAAGATTTACATAGTATATAGGGCTAATGCAAAAATAATGTATTGTGAATAGTCGGTAGTTGTAGACTATGCAAGTTGGTCTAAGAAACACTGAAAATGGCATGGTGAAATATGCAAATATGTAAAATATATCGGAGGATGCATGCAGATTCGTTCATTTCCCCTTTTAGATGACGTTGAAGACTTCAATTGATGGACTTAAAAGGATCTCCCCAAGGTGCACTAATACGATTAATCTGCGTTGATATGTATTGGCATATAACAAAGCCATCGTAGATGTAGGCATACATGTAAACATACTGTCCACTGACCTTGTACTGTCAAACAAGAATTCGTTTGTGTAGTAAAACATTTCCACCAATCAAATAAATCATGATTAAAATATGATTATTGAATATGTTTAAGTATACTTCAGTCGTAAATGAGAATTAATCAATCGATTGACAGAAGTCCAACAAGTGTCATTGATATCCAATGCTACTCAGTACAAGCAGGCAATGTTCTATTCTATACGAGGGTTGATCAATGACTAAGACACGTTTTACGAATAATTCCTTTGATATAAATGAATAAACGCACGGAGCACACCGCGTCTCGAACTCGCAACCTCGTGGTTACGGCGCCCAATCGCCTAGCCATTAAGTGTAAATATCCGAAGGAAAATAAAAAATTATCAAAATGGATCATTGTTCTAAATATGATGGGTTTGTTGTCTATTGAATGACCATCTTTGAATTTTTTTTGACTATTCCAAATTCTTTAATTTGAATTTCTCTTATTAGCACTTACATATTCTTATATACATTAATTTATTTTTGATTTTAGATATATTGAAGATATTTTGCATTTTGGAATTCAAATAATAACAAGCAGAAAACGACCAATCAATCCTTGTTTACTTATTCAATTGTTATGTTTCTGATAACACAAGCAGTATTCATCACTAAAAGCATTTTTACAAAAATTAAGTATTGTCACAAAAAGTAGCACTACTTACAATAAAAAGCACTCACTTTTAATGTTCTCTATTATTGGTGTTGTCGTCAACTAAACATCAAAGCCATATACAATAGTTTTAGTTAACAAACTTTTATAATGTTTATTCATTGGAAATTCTCACGCAAGATTGAGCTTAATTAATATATAGATTTGCTGAATAGACTACAATGATGTATATATTTGTAAATTGATTGAAAACGTCACGAATATAATCATCGTTCACACCTTTGTGAGATATTATATTTTCAAAAAAACTCTTTTATCTTTACAAAACAAAAATTAAATCAATGCAGCGTGTAGTATTTACCAATTTAGCAATTGTTATGTGACATTGATTGATGTTGCCAGGCAGTCAATTCCTACGCACTAGTGGTACGGTTCCAAAAATGCTTTGTACGCTATCACATACTGTTATATTCATGTTGTACCCAAAATGAAACATGAATAACTATTTTTCCTTCATAAAAATCTGAACTTTGCACATTGATAAGAAATAAATTATTGTCTTATTAGAAGTAAAGAATTTCATAGAAACATATAAATTAGTTATTTTAGATGGCATGCTCTAAATGACCTACATCACGATTTATGCAGTGCAATGCCCAATATATGGAAAAAATGTTGATGGTGCTATACGAGCTTTTCTTTAAAATAAAAAGGTACTTTTGGATATAAATGATAATTAATTTGTCTGTCAGATGACCAAATTTCAAGAATATTTCTTATTACTCACAGAGCTATTTTATAATTTTGGACACAAAACATGAAAAAAATGGGTGATAGTACTAATACAATCTTTTCTCTAAAACTATATCAGTCACAGATTTATTCCTATTTGTCTCGGTACGATTTTTGGAGGAACACCCTGTAGTTTTGTCATTCTAGTAAAATAGGTATGGTGAAGTGGCATTCCATAGATTACCTTCAAATCAACCTTGCTTCAAGACTAGACCTTACTCGCTATCCAAACAACAACAGGTTAGAGTAGAAAGTGCAGCTTCCTGAAGCGAGACTTTATCTTTAAATGGACAATTTTCTAACCTTATGCTATCTATATTGCATAACATAGCATTTATGGTTGGGGAATAGAGATCGGAAATAGTCGTGGTTTCTAAAGATCTTTTTTTCTTTTGCTTATTGCAGTTTCATCTTTGCGAATGGTTGTTGCGCTTTGGTTCTGATTCTCTTATAGAGGTCGAGTCCGAATTTGGTCTGCGCCACATAGTATGAGAATGCTAAATACCCTATATTCATCAAAACAACTATCTCTGACTGTTTTGATTTTTTTGTGAGATCACAGTTTGGGATGTTGGGGACGTACGGTATTTTCCTTGTAACTTGTTACGCTCTTTTATGTTTTATAATTACAAAGTGTATTTTGTCAGACTGTTTGACCTGTCCCAATTTTAGTAACATGTATGTACTCGCATCAAATACGATTCTTTTAGATTTCAACAACATCTTCCAAATGTGTTCACAAAATGGATTTTTCTTCTTTTTCATATCAACAGCTCACAATAAATTAAAATGGTAATTTCTATGATTATTAAAAAATAAAAATAATTAAAAATACAATGACAGTTAGTAGATATTAACGCTAATAAATGTTGTTTGTCCGAAATCATTTGAGGTTTAATCTTGCATAAATACTAATATCAACGACAAATTGTTTATTTGTGTCACTCCCCAGCTGCTCGTTATGAATTGAAACTAAACAACTTCGTGTTGCGTGTCAATACTTTTATTTTATATTTAATTAAAATTCACAAGTTGGGTATATGGAACTGACCATTTGAGGCTATATGATGATGTTGCCTAGCGGCCAACCAGATTGTTTATGCAGGGGATCATAGTATGAGGTATTGGGAATTTTACCCTTACGAGTGGTTTCGCTCAAACAGTTTTTGCAAAAATTGTTTGACATTTCCCCTACTCATCAGATTTTCTTCAATATTTATCGTGATGTCTTTAGTATGACTGAAATGGTTAATTAACTTTGGAGAGCATCAAAGGGTGTCGTGTCTGACGGTAGGGAAATGTCGTTATATGTCTAACATGTGAAGACTAGGTGGTAAACGTTGCCTTATTGATACATTTGCTCTCTTCCCTGATGCTCATTTCCTAATACCTCAGTCACATTTGATCTACGGCAAAACTGCAGCGATCGTAGCTTCTCAAAATCGATTTAGAAAATCTACATCGCAGTCCTTATCCCTGTATTTCATGCTGTAAATATCTATAGATTTTGTTTAGCTACGACCGCCGTACGATTGACGTAGATCAAATGTGATTTTGGCATTTCTCTGTTTCCTATCCTTGGGCATTGTTTTTACATGTGTAAACGTTTTAATTTTTTGTGTGTAAATTCATTTCTGTGTAAATTCATAAATAATTCATAATTATTGTTTATTGGTTTTAGAAGCAAATAAAGTATTTTCTAATGACTCGAAGAAGTTAAGAAGAGCGTATGGGAAAGTGCTATGAAGTAGCTTCGGTTTAATGTCTCTGCTCTGAACCCATTTTTATTAGGCCATAAGATGAATCAACTTTGTTTTACTTTCGGTAACCAAAGAAAGATTACACAATCCACAATGCACAGTTTAATGATGCTGATTTCCTAGCCTTTACTGGCATGGTGACGATATCGAAATTCTACACTGAATATAATGTCGTTCATATGCAAAATGTCACGATGTACACTTTTCAAGATTGGGACTATGTAAATCATTTTGAGTCATTTTGTTCTGTTATATTAGCAAAGAAATTTGCAACTCGATCACTCCTTCGCCGTTCCAATTTTCTACAACGATTTGCCAGTTGTTCTTGTCTATCTTCAAAGTCCTTTCTAAAAAGTAAAAAGGTATATCAATGAAAAGGGTGAAATGATTGACTGTTAAAAAGTGCCAAGAAGTATTTTGTATGGAAGTTGAATCTCGCACTGACCGACATTAATCAAAAAAATTATAAAATCATTTTCAGTTATTAATGAGCTAAAATAGTAAAACCACCAGCGGGAAGAGTAAAAGTATTAAACCCCTTACTGTCTTGTTTCCGAACACCGTCTCCTTTGGCAGATCTCTCTCAGCCGCTTACTGATCTCTTCAGAAATATCAATCATGTCATCGCTGCTATCGTCCAGATCAACAATTGATCTAACCGGGGACGCTGAACTGTGCCGCCTCACTCTTGTGAATGGAACCGCAAGTAGGTCTTCTTTGCAAACTAACTCACCCGATTCACTCACTGTTCTCTTATTTCTACCAATAAGTGAATGTTCCTGGAAAACATTAAAAACAATGAAAACAATGAAAACAATTGGCAACGCTCGAAAACAATGAATACGCAGTCACTTAACCCAGCCCCTAACACCCCAGTCACATTTCCTGCGTCCGCCGTGCGGTCTATCATTTCTGCGGCCAGTTGCTTTTCTACGCTCGCCGCAGAATTTCTGCGCTCTCATACTTTTGCAGTCACATTTCCCACGGCAGCCGCACGGTGAATTTTAAATTTCTGTTGATAAATAATACTTTTTTTCATTTTATTTACATCAGGACAATTTATAAATGTTATTCATAGTGCTAGGATGTAATATCAAATGAAAAGTGATCGTGAAACATTGACAAATAATGATTGAATCTTGTTGAGCCAGTTGATTTCTACGGGGACCTCAGAAATGAACAAATATTATAACTCCGAGTTATAATTTCTACGGCGACCCTGCGGCCTGTAAAAAACTGGATACGCCGTACGGAGGCCGCAAGGCGAGCGTAGTTCTTCTACGCTCGCCGCAGAAATTCACCGATTTAATAGGATAGTTTCTAAATAGCAGAAAAATCAATGAAATCTCGTGCTGCCATCTTTTATTCAGCTTTTAACTCTGGCTAGAGCCCCATTCACTTACATGCTAAAATCTTGGAAAAGTGGCTTAATTTCATGATTTATCAAAGTGTGTTTGTTGAATCTGTATAAAACTTGAATGATATACCACATGATGACCCTGTTTATGAACATGTTGTGATTAAACATGCTAATGTTGATTGACATACAAATAATCCACGGTTTTAAAGAATTTTAGCATTGCATCTATGGACATTTGGCCCAACTTTTTTTAAATTGTCATAGAAAATTATTCAAATTACATAACTGTGTAAATCAAAGCTATTTTAGGAGAAAACATTCCACTGAATTCAAATATACCATTTAAAAGAAGGTAATGTAAGTCATTAGAGGTCTAATATGCAAGTCTCTTAAAATCTCACGAAAAACGAGATTTAGCGAGATTTCAAAAGCTATATGGAAACTATACTATTGATCTGCGGCCGACTTGCGGCCGCCGTGCGACAAATGTGACTGGGGTGTAAATAAATTACATAATTCAAATTTTAAAACAGAAATACACCATCTTTAAGTAAAATATGATGCTTGTGTGTGAATTTGAAACTAGATATAGGAGATTTTGAATTCAAAACTTGGTATATGAGTTTTTAGATGTTCTCAAATAACACGTAAATTTCGGTCATTTCAAGCTTCTTGGGGTGTTGTATTTTATGATTGAATAATTACCCATTCAAGCGGCGGAAATTTAGTTTCCTTAAATTCATTCTTGTCTGCATCGTACGTTTTGTCTTCCGAATCAATAGTAGGGACAGTTCTTTGTTTGGATTTTTCACGCTTTTCCTTGCCTTTCGTTTTCACCTTCATGTCGAGCTTATTAGACTGTTTAATTTGAGATTTAGTATCCCTTTTTCTGTCGTTGTTCCCATTTTGGCGAACAATTTTTTCTTTTCTTGATTTCCTCTCACCATTTGTCGACATATCACGTTCAAGCCTTGACAATCATAGGCATTATTCCAACACAACAATTTATGTTTTCAATTCTACTCTATTCAATCTATCAGACCCACATTTCAATCTTTAATGCCCAATGTTCTAACGTTTCCATCATTTGCCTTCAAACCTTTCACAATATACTATTCTTATAGATGAAGTTTGAATTTCGGAGTTTGGCCTGAACATTGTATTCTATGTATATTACTTAACATAAATTGGATATAACCAACAGCACTTTTGTACCACATCACTTTTTCTTGTATAAAAGAATGTAATGTTGCAGCATGCATGATTTTGTTTTACATTCTTGCTTGATCGGTTTATCCGAAATTCAATAAATAATCGCCTTTGTGAAATCAAGCAAAGTATTCGAGTGACCTTGAACAGTAAGTCACAGGGCAATAAAAGAATGAACATTTCATTGGATGATACATGTATGAATGTTTTATTGATATACAACAACGGTTTTGTACAAAAGTATGATTCAATTCTCTATTAACTTATCCAGAAGTAGCAATGATTCTTAAATGCCGATTCGACTAGAATGGGGAAATTACAATCGCGAGGTAGACTTATGTTAATGTATGGTGAAACAAATTGAAAACGTTAAGGATTAGTGCGTTAATAGCCTCCACAACAATGTATTTTCATTGGATTACTTTATAAATTGTCTGAAGGATTATCTATATCTATTACCGAAATTCAAGTTATATACAATCTTGTTCCGGATTATGTTTCCCCCACTTCACACTGTGGTTAATGTACTTAGTATATAAGCGATTAGCCTTTGGGTACAACAGATTAACTACCATTTGGAACACTTAATTCGCTTCTTATAATATAGAGAACTTCATCTTCATGTGTTCTAGGCCCATGCCATCAAGGCACGGATTTACATGAATCACGTTGAAGAAAAATCAATTATACAGTCTAAAAAGACCAAAAAATGGAAAGCGTTAAAAACTTAACTTTCCTTCGCAAAGCCACAATCGTAACCCATAAAACTCGATAATTCAACAATGATCTGGAAGAACTTAAGCTGATTTAGACTCCCAATTCGTTAATTTTAAAAGCCATAGTCAAGAGCAAAGAATGGTAAAAATCGCACACAAACATGTTTTTCTCTCTTTTTAAGACCAGATTCGAACTTGTTTCAAATAATAAAAATGCATGGGTAAAATATTGATTAAATGGCCCAATACTGATAACATTTAGCCAAGAAACCGATAAATTATTTTGAATTTCCGAATGTTTTCAGACACACCAAATAAGGAATTGAAGAAATTGCGGAAGCTCCCTCTACATAATTAAAATTTGTGAAGCAAGTAAAATCAAAGCTGGAATCTTTTAACCAAATGGTTAAACCATGCAATGTTTTACTTTGAGGGAATTTAAATTGAATCAAATATTACAGAGATGTAATTCAAATAATATAGAAAGATGGCAGTCTTAATCGGCAAAAGAACTACTAAGAATAGTCTGGGGCAAGGAGGATTGGAAGCCAGGGTTCCAACTCGATATTCTTTAATCTCCACGCATGCGTCATTTGCTATTCGTGTCTGTATAATTTGTACGACTGCATGGAGAATGACCCGATACTCTCCAACAAAGCTATCGCTAGGTGATTGTTTTGCAGAATATCGGTGTTGCATTCTGGGAGCCAATCCTCCTTGGTCTGGGGGAAGGATCCAAAGATGTCGCTAATCAAATGGCAGATGTCACCATTGAAACTGGATAATCAATCACAACATATTCACTCCCTTAGCCTCCAAAAGTCAGACGAAAATCCTGACTACCATTGGATAGATATTATAGTCTGTTAATTCACGTTAATGATTTTTTCAAAATCTTCCTTAGGGGACAATTTACGATAATTGATATTTCAAAAATCTGTTGTTGTACTAGAGACTGCTACATATATATTGATTTCATGGACATACAGTGTGTTATTTTTTGTTGACCAGACTTTAAGCAATCGTTACCATAAGGTACCTGTTTGGAATATTGCTCATCTTTTTAAAAAATATCACTTTAATGATGGATTTTTAGACAATTAAGAAATATTTTATTTTTTCGACAAATATAAACTCGGATTTCTTAACATAAAATGTATCGATTGCGTTGATATTTTTGAGCATGTTAATAAAATGAATGTGCTACCAACTCTTGAAAGCGGGATGTTTGATATGTCTTAGTCACATAATTAAATAATACGATTTGTCAAATATTTGTATCCTCCAACACATCGGCCATATTAATATACACTATTGATGCATTATTTTGGTGAAAGCTATGCCACAAGGTACATTTTGATGACATGTCTTCGATTGCATACAATGGAGAAATATAATTACTCAGATGCGAGTAAGTAGTTACCAGTTTCGCCACCAGGTGGCTGATTCGGGGGAATTAACATGGCAGGGTATTACAAAATTCCCTTAAACTTGAATATGCATCAGTTTTAGTGGTTCACTTGTCATATTACCCTTATGCATCTGATAGTTATACAAATTAAAATATGTCCAGTAAAAGAAAATATTATCTGCCCAACACAAGAAAATATATTTCACTTTTTGTGGTTTTGTTGCATCTGGGATATTGAGTGTAGGTATAGTATAGTATTTCTGTCGTGGATTCAAGTTGTCTAGATGAGAGGCTGTCCAATATTTTGTATCCTCCAAACATTAAAATATCATCTTTAGGAGAATTTGTTTTTAGATTATTATTTTGAGAAATTGAAGTACCTAATAAAAGTGTTTAGATCATCATTATTTAATTTTTGAATTATTTGAATTGTTTTTGTAAAACTTTATCAAGCATGTGTTGGAGGATACAAAATGACTTTGAAATTATGTGAAATATAAACATACAATCAAAAGTTAGTTGTATTCATATTTTTATGTTTATATTTAAATTACAGCAAAGAATGAGTCATTGCCAAACCAAGAAACAATATATTTCACTCTCAGTTTCACATGTGATCCTGTTATAACTTTGTGGGAATAGCGATGCTTGTAACCTTTACATCTCTATTCAACATGCTATGCTTTCTTTTTATTTCCATGACCGACACATAACCATACAACTTTGAATGATGTTTCTCATTCCCTTGTTGCCTACGCTGCGTGTATACAGTATATTAAATGAAGCCACAAACTTTCTCCTATAGTGAGGGCATCTGAGAAAAACTGTACATGTAAAAGTGTATGAACGTATCTTGCCCATTTCTTAAGTTATCGCTTTCGACATAGGGGTCGTTCAAAATAATTTGCGGCTAATAATTCCAAACGATAACGTTGACTCTATTTTATTTTTTATTTTTACAATTCAGTACTAATATCCAAGGAAACATGTTTTTTGTTTGTTTGGCACACACAAATGTGATAAATAATATCTTATTTGAAATTAAACCAGACTTTAATATTGAACGATTAACGAAAATATGTTAATTTTTTATTCCTTTGAAAATTGCTCAGGTTACGAAATGCCAATATAGTTCCAATGATGCCGCTTACGAATTTGTAAAATATAATGTGTTTCCTCTACGATTCAAGAAAAATCCATCGTCATATGAATATTTTAATTTTCGAATTTTGTATTTTTTGAAATATCAATTATCGTAAATTGGCCCTTAGACCCTTATTCCAATAATTTTAGACATATTTTAGTGAATCAACGAAACTGGGTTTAATCCCGACTTTTTGACAAGCAAAGGTCGTTTCAAATGCCATCAATTTATAAATTGCTTTTGGTCTATTTTAAAAACGGCTTGGAAAATAATTAAATTCGAGACGTAATCGTATAGAAATTTTATCGGATCAAATAACAGTAATGAAATGTTGCTTTCTGCACTTAAATTAGATTAATTACTTGACAGACTTTATGAAAAGCAGTATCCAAGCAAATAAGCCTTAGTTCATTTTGCTCCCATTCACGATTTGTTTAGAATAGAATTGAACCATAACAAAATATACACCGTGGGTTCTTTCACATATGACACTGAAACCTAGCTCGATACCGCATATTCACATGTTTTCTTTTTAAACTAAGCACTTTAACTAAAAAATAAAAATAAACAAAATATACTCATCGTTGAATCGACACAGTACACGGCCGGGTAAGGTATGTTATTTATCTGTTTTATCCTTATAACCGTTGCTAGATACCATTTATAAACTTTATCGAAAAATGTGGAGTACATAAGCGTTAGATCAAATATTAATCACTTCATATAATATGAAAATGAAGAATGTGTCCATATTGTTTTATACGATGACTTACAAAATACGTTGACATGTCAAACCTTGTGAGTATCATTAGCTATGTTAAAATCAACAAGATATAAAATTGTATATCAAAATGATCAAAATATCAAATTGCAGCTGACGACGCGTGTGTGCACTAAAAAGATGTTCTGGATGAGAAGTTGAAAGAACACTGTAAAACACCATGGCAACAACATATAATAACAGGAAGAGGTCATATGTGGAGATGGCTGCATTGAAGGGCAATAGAGAGATCACATTTGCCAGGGAGGCCACCATACATGTTGCAAAAGTGCGACCGACCCCTATAGCAAGAAATCCAACCTTCCACGAGGGTCCCAGGAAAGGCACTCTACTTAATATGGTAAGATGCAAAATAATTGCCTGATCCTAGATACATGATATTAGATAAAACAAACGTCAAGGTAATACATGCATCAATAAAACACTGGCCCTTCCGAGAGTCTAAGCTCAGACCCCAAAGATTGTACTCGACATAGCTATCTTTATATTAATTCCTGTTGGTCAACTTTGGTTTTACTATTTTTAAGACACTATAGGGTATAAACACAGAATGGCTATTCAAAGTATTAGCAAATTGGGTAAAACTGATTCTAACAAGTTTGAAACACCATGATTTAGTGGCCTACCAAGAGGGAAGTGTCCCCTCACTAAAGAGATAAAGAGAAACCCTTTTTATTGTTTCCATTCCTGATTTAATTCTAAATGAAATGTTGAATATACTGGGTCAATGTTGGATCATGTCGTATTGTGCAGAACCACTGATTAAAGACTCGCAGTAAATCTATTTCAAATAGAGTTATCGTCACTTTGCTATTTGACTACAAGTGTAAGTCATTATATAATATTTTTAAGGTTGCAGTTGATAATCATGACCTTGATAATTCGTGTCGAATCAATCACCTCATTTCTTTTGACTGTACAAATATTGAATAAACAGTAATGCTTGAAACTTTTCGGGTGTCAAAAGAAATGTTAAACACTTTAACAGCGTTTGTGGACTAAGTAAACTAGTCCTAAGAAAATGAAGGCAAATCTGATGTTTTCTTTGAATTTACCTTGTTATTAGCTTTGTTCGCCTACGACAACACTGTTACTAATCCGACCAAAGGAATCATCGAAACACTGGAGAAATTAGATCTAGCAACACACTGTTTTTGAATGTGTTTGACAAGCTAAACTTCTTCTAAGATATCATTGCATTTTATGATATTGCCATCGATTCCTTTAACCAAGTCAAGGATACAAATGGAGCCAAAGGATATACTTTAGCGATATTTGAACACATATAAACATTGGACGAAGAAGTACCAACACACTTGAATCGTTTCAAGTTACTTAAAGATATTGAAATACTTTATGATAATATTCCTTAACTCTTACGACACATTCTCTATGGACAATATCAGCTAAATAGGATAAGCGTTATATACAATTCAGAATGTGTTTGAAGCACAAGATTCGCCTTCAAGTATAAACTTGGTAAAGAAAATAGAGACCCCACTTGTAGTACAGAAACACATATTATCGCCCAAAAGACCAGTTACTAACATGGCAACCAGCATGGGACCTATACCTGAGATAGTTGTCGACCTTGTAGAAGAACCAAGATGGAAAAAACGGTTAGAGATGATGTCATCCCAAACAACTAACCAGCCGACAAAAGTACCGGACATTGAAATAAGACCAAAGACAATGGATACGATCAGAAAGAAACAAAGACAGCTTAATACAAATAATGAGGAAAGGAAGCCTCCAAGCACTCCGAAGAAATCTGTGAACGTCGATTGTCCAACTGTTGTAGCAAGTAAAGTTATTAAGAAAGTAAAATATACGTCCGATATACATGCATCTACCGAGGAAGTGAGAAGTAAACGTATTGAGATGTTGAAAAACAGAGGTTTTGTTGTCAGGTCAAGGTCGGACCCTGGTCCACTTACAAGGGAGACAGTATCTGTACCCGTGAGTATGACACTACACTTAATACAGGGTGTCAAAAGGTCAAAACACGGCACCCCCTCCCCTCTACCGCTCCTACAAAAAGCGCTTATGGTTACATAATGTATCATATATCATTTTAAAGATTAATGATTTTTTTGTTTAAGCAAGTTTTCCTTGGCTGTGTCGTGCTTGGACATTGATTGCCAAATTTTAATATTGTACGATGGAGAATTTTTGTTTTCCATTAAATTATGATTGAAATAAAAGTATTACACACATCGATAAGTGAACTATACAGTATGAAAAAGGTTGTGCAATGTGGTGTAATACAGTACAGCACAATACGTTACGATAAGATAAAATACCATATAAAATATACAATACAAGACAATGTAATACAATACAATGCAATGCAATACAATACAATACGGTACAATGCAATACAATCCGAATGGAGTGCTACATTGCTGTCCCAGATTCCAAAAACTGCATTCGTTCAAACGTAATCACGAGAGTATGCCATCTTAACTAAAAAACAACAAGAAAGAAGAAACTATGATGGTAGTGATACTTTGATCAAATGCAATTCAGAAACCCATTTATGACTAATATCGGCAGACAGAAAGACGAATGGTTGGTCGAAGCAAGAGCCAATTATCCCGTAATTCATTGCTTCCCACTTCAGCATAATTACAGGCCATCTTGATCAAATGAGGGCAGGATAAGAGGACGACGACGGTTCCAACGTTGGAATAAAAGCTATAACTTTATAATCTTTACTCCTAGTCAAACGAGACAAATATAAAACTGAATACATTGTCAACCATTATTAGAAGACAAAATTCAAACCTTTATTCTGCGATATATCGGCCGAGGCGGTCTTGTTGATCTAGATTACAAGGGTTTATTTACCCTCTTTCTCAAGTGGAGTGATAATTTCATTTTGCTTTATCGGCATAACAATTCATCTCCAATATTTTCTTAATCATTTGCAAATACACAATGGTGTATTGGAGAGCTGATTAACTTATCTTTTGGTAGAATTCGTTACTGCTTATAATTACCAGACTGTATGATATCTATTTAAACTAAGAGTTCATTGTGAAACGATGTGAGATATGAGACGTCTGTTTAACTAGACCAACACTTTCACACTCCGTCGTATGATATCAGGAATTTATCAAAACGTTTTGTAGGTTTCATATCAAGGCAGTGTTTAATTCCAATTAAGACATTGATGAAGTTGAAATAAACAATAAACTTCGATTTACTATAAGTACACAACCTCAAAGCGATCTCCACAAAGTTATAAGTAGACAAGACACAAAATTTCTGAGGAAGGATGCGACAATTCAAAATAGCATTGATCATCGATCAGAAAGTTGTTTATGGACAGAATAACATGCTTTTCTAAGAGCAAAAACTGGCTACGAAACATGGCTGGTGACGATGAAAAACGGATGGTTGAGTTTACTGACACTAGCGCTCGATATATTGCTCGTGGGGCTTTAAAGGAAACTTCATTTCAAGCAGGTTCTGCTCAAGGAAATCCGGGTCACGAAAGCAGACAACAAAGACTCAGAGATATAAATACCTCGAGAGTTTCAACATCGGTAGTATATAGATTACTACAGATGCGATACGACAAGGTACGGCGGTATTATATAATATTATGTAACTTGGTTCGTGTTCTGGTTTGAGAACCTAATCCTGAGCCTTAGTTTTTAACACAAGTTTTGGAAATTTCAATTATGCATGATTATTTAATTTCAGAATAAATATTTTATTAAACAGCATCCACATTCCACATTCACCAAATTTTATTCTCAGGCTTTGCATTTTCTGTAAATGGAGAATGCATTCTGAAAGCGATTTTGGCATTTTTGGCCCTGACAAATACATATTACTCGGAAAAAGTATACCTCGCTTATGGTCACGGCCCCTAACTAGTGATGATCATTTCGATACCGTCAAGTACGTAAACTATGCATTCCCCATTTTCTATTCTAGATTTGTTCCGTGGTCCTTTATAGGTGTCGCTCTGAACAAAATTATGTATAACCAGGGATAATCAAAATCTCTTGAACAAATAACAGTTTCTTCCGCTGGGTTCACTTAATATATAAATATTTGAGTGCTAATATCTCAAACTCCTGTTCCATGTTTAGAGTTGTTCTTGCTCAAAGAACTAACGGCTCTTGGTCACTTCTTCGCCGGTAAATCTAGTAGAAAAAACAAAGATGTTTTGGTCACGAACTGAAGAATCTGTCATAAGCTCGTGTTATGGGCTCGTGCTCATATAAGCCACATAACCAGAAAGACAAAAGTTAAAAAACAAGAGGAACTCTTACGACCACTGAAGTACGGAATGTGTCATTGTTCTCATGGGTGAACATATCCTTAGTTACTTGCCAAGTCCTCCATTGTCTGTTGACATTTTTTTCCACCGAATTGAAGGATCAAAGTATGAGTTCAGTCAATGACTCAATACTAATCTGTCAATGTTTTTGTTATATCTTAAAGCTAAACTATTATTGACCGCTTTATTTAAGCCATACTAACTGTGGGGTCTATTGGTTACTATCTAGTAACAGGTAACATGTTGGAACCTTGATATTATTTCTCTAGTAGATCTGCATTAATTTTGAGAGTTAAATGGAATAGGATACATTTCATGGATCGCTGATCTCAAATGGATAGCAATGGTGGAGATTATTTGACATGGATCTTGAGTTATTTAACAAATGAATAGTTTTGTCTGAAATGAGAAAACCAATACGCACTTACCGAGTGTACAAACATTGGACAATACGTGTTGAAAAAATTTGAAAAAAGCAGTTGTTGAAGGTTAGCTGTCTGACAAACAAATATGATATTCTATGAGTGGTTCTCTATTTGGCTTTTGTCGTTTAATTGTTCTGACACCAATTGAATCTTTACACTCGCTCTTAACTATTGCAAATTAAACGTAAATGCTCGCAAACGATGCCCTTAGAGACGCTACTTGGGCAGCAGTATGCTATATTACACAGTGAAGGTAGAACTTTTATCATTTTTCGGGAGAATGGAGACCCATTGGAAGCACTGACCCGATGCCATTGACTATAAACAAAAAAGATTGCTGATTGTAATAAAAGTGTAGATGCAACTAAATAGAATTGAATTTCCTCATAAAATGACCTACAACTGTACAAGTTGTAATTATTGTAATTTGGATACATATAACAAGCATGATCGAAGTATATACCTGCATACTATATGAAGAAGAACATGGAGTTTGCTCTACATTGACAAACAGTTATATACTCGGAACACAGAGCAGGACGAAGCGACAAAAATGTCAACGATGTCTATGAGAAAGAAAGTCCACTTTCTTCCAAACTACAAACGGAGAACAATTAAGCTTAAAAGACTAACAGTCAATATGGAGGAAACAAATCTACATATTAAACAATTAATAAAGGTAACCATAGTAACCATTTGGTTAAGAAAGGGCTTTCTGTTGCTCCTGCGCTTTCTTCTTTATATTGATGTTAACATCATCAATTTTGCCAAATTGAGACTATGAAATAGTCGATAGACATGATAGATATATTTAAATTGCTATTTTAGAATCTGCTATTTTTGCAAGATATCTCAATTGCATTAACAATTTGTCAGAATCATTTTAAAAACTAAATCGGAACCTATTTGAGCATGACGTCACGCCAGAATGAAGGCTTATATTTAATGTTAAATCATTCTCCACATTTCTTAGTTACACGGAAACTGTGCTATTGTAAGTACAAACGTATTTGATGAAGGAACTATAAAAAGCAATTGCATGACAGAATGATAAAAATGTCAGAAGAAGATATATTACTGAGATAAATGCTCATTAATATCAGCTCCAATTGTTAACAAAACCAATACCTAATTGAAACAAATCTTTCCGTTATTTGCTCATTGCTATGGTGATGCCTGATAAACATATCCCATGGCGACAATGAATTATTTTCTTGGTTTTTTATTTTTTGAAGATAACAAAAATCGGTGCACTGAGAGAACTGAGCATCCAATTTAATAAAAGTTGTCTATTGTTATACCTGTACTTATCGTATGATCTGTAAAATGAAGCCCTCTGAATGGTCAGTTCTTGTGCTGTAGCAATCTGTATTGCTACTGAGATTGTCCCCGTAGATCATCTCCGTCGTAATACAGAAAATATTGGTACGGAGGAGACAATCTCAGTAGCAATACAGAGAATAACACGATAAAAACGTTATTGAATGATTTGAAGTGCATATTCTGTCTCGATATTCTTCGTCTCGTTCCAATACGGAATTCATCGAGCAGAATATATCCTGTATTGCACTTCAAATCATTCAATAACTTATAATGTTGTTTCATTTCTCAGATAATTTGTTTACAATTATTCTAATATTGCTTCAAATATTTTGTCACTTCAAACAAACTGTCCGTGCAATATTATTTCATGAATCATAATGAATTCATAATTCAATAATTAATACAGTTACTCACTTTCAACGTTTGATTGCTAGCAAGAAGTTCAAATATGTTGTCACTTCGGACAAACTCTACGCGTAATAAACGAAACAACAAATCCATAATTCAATAATTAATACATATATTCACTTTAATCTGCGCTTATGACAACTGCCACGAATACTAGAAGGGATAAATAAATTTATTAATTGATAAAGTTCCTTAACGTATATTTACAATTGTATTTGGAGTATGTTTGTCTCGCTATAAAATGTCTTATGGTATTACAGATATACAAACCCAACAAACAGTACTACCATTTCGAATTAAATTATTATTTTTATTATTAGGGAAACCATAAAAAGAACGATTTTCGCTTTACATAAATTAAGTTAGAGTCGACCCCCCCCCCCCCCCCCCCCCCCCCCAACGCAGTAGCACTTTCATTCAGTTGAAGTTTTGTTAATTTTTTATTCAAGTTTCTTTCATGACATTATCTTTTTGTTTGAATAATTAGTGAATTAGACGACATTTAATTGTTATTTATAGAGTGCCCTAAAATGAAATTTGCTTAAATTATTGGATATTTAATCGATTTATACGCTAAGGCACCGTATAAGAGGGCTAAAGGGAATCTCCCCCCCCCCACCCTTCCGCGGAATATAATTACCTACAGTTTGGCTCATATATATATCAATATATCGATTCGTTCCCTAGATATGAACGATTGTCTCACTTCGACAGAAGAACCAACTGATTGAGAAGGCTTTACGTGATATTATGCAGAATTTGAGATTATCGATACGTTTCTAATTTGTAAAACACAATGGGTCGTTTTAAGCTCTAGAAATAAATGTTTAGTCTACGTTTTCGTTTAAAAGAAATACACACATTTTGCCTAATGCACGTTTTAATCTCTTATATGGTTGTCAACCTGAAAAGCACGATCACCTAAGAAAACAAATAGAAATTCCATTTCTCAAAGGCGACTATTTGTAATCTATAAAAAATGAACTGAGTACAACATAAAACATAGAATTGCAAAGGTATAAAGGTTTTTTCGGTAAAAGGAATAAATACAGAGTTTAAAATGGATTCTAAAGGCGTTTAAAGAACATTGTGTCAAAAACGTTCTTTCATAAGAAAAGAAAAGCAAACACTCGAACAAATGTATTTTATTTGAGTGACAGTGTCAATTGAAGGTAAACAGTGATCCTGTGAAGAGGACTTTAATTTATGATATCATTTATACATGTACACACAACCGTTGCTTAGAGGGAAATGAAATGGACAATGGCGACATAGAAATATTAATTTCACTGCGTTATTACAAATCAGATTTAATCGTTATCTATGAGGCAAAGATAAAGATATTATGATGAAGAGAAAGATGCCTGACACTGTACCGGGGATTCGTAGGAAAACTGTTCCGGTAAAATTCAGATTATACTCTTGTAAAGGAAATAATGAAAACACTTATAAATTACGACGAAGCAAACCTGATAACAAGGAACCTAATATATCCGGATAATCATTTTAAACGAGTTTATTGATCACTAATAAGAACAACACATAAAAATGAATAACAAGCATATTAATAGAAACAACGGTATACAGTGACAAAAACATCGGCATGGATATGTACAACGTCACGTAACGGAAACCCGCAGCGATTTTTTATATTGAGGACTTTATTTTTATGGAAAGGTTAGGTTATTCAATAATTGCATTTCTACTAAGTTGGTATTTTCTTTGTTTTCCAGGCTTCTGAGGAAGGGAGGAAGCGAAGCACTGTGTACCTGCCTCCGATGGAAAGAGAACCAACTTTCAACACTGTTCCTAGCAAGCGCTTCTCATCAACTCAGTTCTCCCGAGAGAATGGGCATATTTATCAAGGATCAATGGAAGATGTAAGTGATTGGATCTACATTTTCATTGCAGTGTTGAACAGTGTCGCGTCCCTATACGTCTATATGCATGTATTAGTTGAAGACAGAAAGCTCAATATGGACGTTGGTTAGTTCCACACATTCTTACTCGAATTGTGAACTAAGATCGTGCATATTTTGTTTGACTGTGTGCCCCAAGGGTCTATACTGAGCCCTCTCATAACCTTATTATAATTTTACATTATTTCGCTAAGCTATTCATATATAAGAAAGCGCAAATGTCAACATTAGGAGATCACTCAAAATCGTGTCAACTGATTTGCATAAATAAGCGTACGGAAACTTCTTAGGGCTAGGAAGAACCTAAACTAATTGTTTAAACTACGGATATAATGACATCATAGTAAGAAAACACTGGACAAATCTGAATGAATTCCTTATTTTACAAAGTTTCTGAAAATGACCCCCCTTGATTAACATAACATTCGTATCTGTTGCAGCTGCAGCCCAATCACTGGAACCTACGACAGAAGAAAGTTTCTGAAGGGACACAACATAAAATTGTCACACATCTCAGGGTAAATAATAATACAAATATTTAATTCTATTGAAGCGAATACCTGTGACACTTTCACAAGATGATATTTCACGGAGCCCAAGGAGCTTGTATATTCACCGAAAAATTAGCACCTCCTGCTTTCTTTTATATAGATATCACATATGAGGAAAAAACATTCTAAAACCTTGCCTAGGATTTTTAATTTACATGTTGAGGGAAAATGAGATAGCGCAAAGGTTTGAAAATCAAAAAGCTTATTAAACCCTATCGGACAGTTTGTTCAATATTTTGAAAACATATTTCAAAATCCATTCGAAAAAACAAACAATAATTTCACCATCACATATGTCCAAATAGATATGGTATTGTATGAGAATGAGTATCCTTTGTCTTGTAGAAAAAGTTGACGAAGCGACTGGAGAAGAGAATTAGCAATATAATTGATAAGGAGTTAAAGACAAACGATGGCGATCAAAAAGATAATGCATCAGCTCCTGTGGTGGAAGAATCGGTACGTAAACGAATAGATTTCAATTCGAAAGAGAAAAGCACACAAAGTCCACATTTCCTGTAGATATGCATGAATTAGAATAATATTGCATATGTGATATTTTTGAAAGACACCAATTCAAAATACCTCTATGTCCTAAATGTATGTCCATCTACAATCACATTTGACACAAACAAAACATCAGTAATTGGTTCCTTTCACCTCTCAAATCAAATTGACTGCCAAATTCTCATCTCGACACTGTAACCCAAGGACGCTATGGAATGGTCAATCATTGTTGTCTACTGCTTAGTACATGATTCGTTGCATTGCCATTATGTTTCAGACGCGCCCGCCTGATATTTACCACACGTACAACGACTGGGGTGAAAAGGTTATAAAGAAACACAAAAACTCTATTGCCGCTATGGTAAACTCTTTCAAAAAGCAAGGAGATACTCTAGGAGAACTTCCAAATGACAACCATAAGTCTGTAGGAGTTAACAACAAAATGCAAATCTCAAATCCTGTAGGTCAATTTGGTGCTAATCAAATAGAAGAAACAGATCTCATATTGCCAGCTATAACAAAAGACATTCATGGAATGACATTATCAGACCATTTCCCAAATATTCACTCAGATCGTAGACTTACTAAACGGGTATCTCTTCAAGAAATGCCTCATATTATCAACAAAGATGAATCAACAATTGATGAGAATGATAATATTAGGAGAAAAGTGGCTATGAGTCCCGTTCAGACACCACTAGTGAATAGACCGGAGTCCAGGCAGTCTAGGATATTCTCTGTAGAGGAAAGGATGACGAGGATTCTCCAGGGAGAGGTCCATCTTGAGTGTCCTCATACAGATAAGGTGATCACCATCTACATCAGCTCTGCATTTACAGGTAAATAAAAATAATATTATGCTATGAATCAGTGCTATGAGACCAGTAAAATGTAACAGGTGATGATTGAATAATAAAATTATAAAGAAGTAAACGCAAGATTGCACGAGAGCCATATGTCCATTTTGATCAGGTCAATGATTCTCCAAAACCCGATTCACTTTCTGTGGAATTGTGGAACACAACCTTCTGTCTACGAATGTACAAATTTTACTTTCCATAAGTACCTATTTGAAACATATACCATACTATACAGAGGTCTGAAATTTTTGGGGGAATTAGCTATTTCATAATATATTGTGATTGTAGACTCTGAGATGGAGAGGACAGATCTGATGTACAAAGTCTACCCCCAAATCAAGCAACTGTGTAAGGAGAAGGGATATGTGGTGCAAATGCTTGACCTACATTGGGGGTTCAAGGACTTTATATTTGACGATCATTTTGGGGAGGAAACCTGTCTTAAGGCCTTGACAGAATGTCAAGAGCATTCAAATGGTCTCAACTTTGTGGTAAGAACCTTTCATCATTCAAATACTCGGACATTTCTATCAATATTTCATCAGATACATTCCGTGTATAAAAGTCCATTTGTCTCCAAACATACAGGGTGTTCAAAAAAACATAACCCAAAGAAATCGCCATATCTTTAAAAAAGTCTTATCCAATTTTGTTCATATTTTCAGGAAATAAAGAAGAGACTGTGTATGTATGGCTCCTGTTGTTAGTTAGTTGTAAAACATGATGTCTTGTACACCTGCTCAAAAGGCAGTAGTACATGGAAAATACGAACAACGCAAATGGAAAATCACTATATCTTGGAAAATACTAATTCAATTATGTTCATTTTTTCAGGAAAAGAAAGAAAATAATGTGTATGTATAGCTCCTGTTGTTCGTAAGTTGTAAAACATGATGCATTGGACACCTGCCCAAAAGACAGTTGTTCTAGGAAAATACGAAAAATGCAGTCAGAGGTGACTGCCACAGCAATAAAACCTCACAACTTTCTAACCATAGTGTTTTGGCACTTCAGATTTGGCACAAATTATCCTTATTCAATGTTTGGTGACTTTGCGGAGTTTCATCAAAATCACCTCAGGGACTTTACAGTTATGGTCAAAATGCCTTCTGAAGTCTGCCTGAACCAGGGCGTTTGACTGCGATTTGAAAGTATTTTGACCATAACTGTAAAGTCCCTGAAGTGATTTTAATTTCACTTTAGAGATTTACCATACAGTGAATGAAGATGATTTGTGCCAAATTTGAAGAGCCAAAACACTATGGCGAAGAAGTTATTTAGTTTTTTGCGGTTGCAGTCAGCCCTGACTGGGTTTTTCGTATTTTCCTAGTATAACTGTCTTTGAGCAGGAGTCCAATGCATCATTTTTTACAACTAACCAACTACAGGAGCTATACATACATACACAGTCTCTTCTTTCTTTCCTGAAAAAATAAACATAATTGAACAATTATCTTTCAAGATATAGCTATTTCTTTGGGTTGCGTTTTTTTAACACCCTGTATGAGCATTTAATCCAACTTGCATTTAACTATTTCAGAACAATTAAGACTGAATTGATTGATGCTGTATATGATTTTAACCCTACCTTCTGTTTGAAAGTTCACAATGTAGAGTGTCACAATATTGTTTTTATTTTAGTCATTCCTTGGGCAAAAGTATGGCAGTTTTATACTCCCTAAAACTATAAACGGCGATGAATTTGAAGCTATCCTCAGAGCCGTGCGTTGGGATAAAGATAAGGACAGTGTAAGCTCAGTTCTTGAAGCATACGAAAGAAAAATCCTTGTGACTGAAAATCAAAGAAAGAAAAACAAAGGAAGTCAAGCATCAGATGAAGAGTCAAGCCCAAGGAAGACCCCACTGGAACATTTCAAGCAATCCGCAAAGATGATTATTCTTGAACAAAGGTTTGTGCGAGCAATAGAACAGTTCTCAACCCCAGTGGAGAACGAGGAGAATGGTGACAAACAAGAGACTGCTGCTGAACCCGGACTTCTCACCAACTGGTACAAGAAGGACACCAATGTGGTGCCATATGTATACAGACTACAGAAAATAAGGTATGCAATAGAGACTGGATCAACAATCTGTGGCATTCATTCTGCTTCAACCATACTCTCCTATTTAGTAGCCGTGGTATGATTCATAAAGTGAGCCTCGTGTTTCCAAGAGTGATATTGAAATTAAAGCAAACGACTGGAGGAATTTCAAACAATTTCAGACAAAGATATAGGACTTCCTATTGAGACTCTGCAAAACGGAGGCATTTTAAACTCACTTTGTTTTATATGTTTAACACGTCCTTTTTTCCAGTACGATGTTCAAATCCATCAACTCCAGAGATGCAAGTAAGAAGCAACAGGCCAGAAACAGTTGGATGTCAGTACAGAAGAAACTCTCAGGGTTGTTTGAGAAATACGCTGAGGAAGCATTGAAAGATGAGATTCTCGCAGAGAAATATCAAAAATCATGTAAGTGAGAAATTGTATGAATAGCATCATAAACAGAAAAATAAGGAAAATAACAGCAACTGAGAATATTGCTCAGTACAACCCATCTGCAACAAATGTTGTGAGCAAGTATATCTGTGATGTACTGAATATAGTGCGCATTGAATGCATCCCCTAATAATGATACTGTACTACCTGTAGAAATTAAGTTACATAAAGCATTTTAATGTAAGGAGAGTATTACACTGGAATGATAATTGTAATGTTTAATGTTTAGTGCAAGAGCATGAACTCGAACAAGGCATTCTGAGTCTGGATGAAACAGAGATCCAAAGCAACTGCATCTGGTTCAGACGGAACATAGACGATATGAAAGGCAAATATGTTGACCCTAAAGCCAGAGAATATGTCGATCTGCTTCCTATGAGGCCTGTCATTGACCCTGTCTTGAAAGAAAAACTAAGCAGTCTTGACAAACGGATGACAGATCAGGTATGTAAATGTATGAAAATCATTTAAATATCATATGTTTATCCAATTCTAGTCCGTGCATTTATGTATTCCATTTGCTAGTTTAAATTACTTAAATAATATCCGTTATATCTTCGAGTTCCTAACCATTGAGTTATTCAATCCAAACGGAAGACACATTAAATGTTGACGGCATTATTCTTATGTTCTGTATAGATGTCACCCAGTTGTATCATAAACAACACGTGTCAGTGGTCCAAGGAGGGGATCAGTCCACTTACGAACAGGAACCACTTTGTGTATTTGGAGAAGGTCAACACAGAGTTCACACAAATCATTAACAGACATATGCTCAATATAACAACACCAATGCCAGATGAAAGCCAGGACAAACTAAATCTGTTTGAAGAAGTGCAACAACATATAGGATACTGCCATCAACGGTAATCACAATATATGTACTTAAAGAGATAATATAGGAATATCCTATGGTTTTGAAAAAATATCATTTATATCCATGAGTGGATATTGATATCTTCATGAGTGAGCGCAGCAAAAGAGTGAAGATATTTGTATCCATGAGTGGATATACTTGATATTTTTGAAAAACCATAGGATTGTCCGTTTATCCCATGGGAAATCATCATCAGCCAAAAAAGTTGAAAAATATAATTTGAGAAAAAAAATTTGAAATTTTTGAAATTTTGAATTTTTTTTGAATATTTTTGAAAATAATCAAAAAATGTAAAACGAATTTTTTTTGAAAAAAATCGAAACCATCGAATATCACTTTTTAGACGTGATATTCGATAGTTTAAAGGTGATATTCGATGGTTTGTGAATTTTTTGCTGAAATATGATATCTTGATCCACATATCAAATATATTTTCGTGTGATATTCGATCTATATCCTTGCAACCATGGGATAAACTTGTAATACCTGAATACACTCATTTGTTATCGACGATACGTGTACACTGGGACGTAGAGAATTCACAAGTTTTAGATAAAATAATTGTTGAAGTAAACATGGAATGATTATGCTAAAAGCATAAACTGAAACAAGAGAATCAAATATCATACTCAAAGAAATTGAAGATGAAATAAAAATCCACAAAAAGGCAACATTTGAAAAAAAATCAACCCAAAATGTTTAAGCGATAAGCATCATAACTACACATGTATTCACGAATTTCCTTGCAGATCCCGAGAGTTTCATGGAAGAAAGGAGCAGTTGTCTACCATCAAAACGTATCTAAGATCAAATACCAAAGCCCCGTTGATTATCTATGGGCCTAGCGGGATGGGAAAATCGGCCCTTATCGCCAAGGCAGCTAAAGACACTCACAAATGGATAAAAGGGTAGGTTATTAAACATGAGAAACATGAAATCTGCAAATCACATGCATATGTCAGAATAACAACCGATATAAATACTTGTCAACTACAACTTGAGGGTTGATGAAATCATTTAACCAACTATAGCTGTTTAGACTTTTGAAACATCATGGCCCTGTTTGGTTCATTGTTACTGATGTCACTCATATCAAACAATTTCTTTCGTTTAGTTTATCCAAAATATATTTATTCTCAGGACAAACAGTGTCATCGTCCTCAGAATGATTGGTTCCACGGCGGATTCTAAGACAATCAGGCTGTTCCTTCGCTCCTTGTGCCATCAACTTTGTGAGATATATGGAGGAGTAGCAGACGAGATTCCAGAAGATATCAAAGGATTGAATAATGACTTCCTTGAGCGATTGAGCCATGCAACAACTGAGAGACCCCTAGTTCTGTATATAGACGCACTAGACGAACTTATCGGTAAGTCAGCTATGATTAAATTGCTTATTTATTATGGGTCATGATCAAATCACTGAATCGATTTATTAAAAGATCAATTAGTAAATTGTTTTATATAGTTCAGTTCTGATGATTGTACCATCTCAGTATATTTCTCTTTTATCCAAGCTCTTTGTAATCCATCTTTGCTACTATGTTTCAGAATGGAACGATTCCAGAAAGCTTCACTGGTTGCCACGTGAACTTCCAGAAAATGTTCACATGATTCTTTCCACTCGGCCGGACGAAAGATTCCAGGTTTACCCTGCACTCCAGTCCCTCTACTCAGAACACAAAAACAATTTTATTGAGCTTCCCGACTTTAGAATGGACGATGGTTTGATAGTCATGCATCATCTACTGGACAAGCACTCCCATGTGCTCACTCAAGAACAGACTGATAGAATTGTTGAATCGTTCAGAAAGTGCCATAGTCCATTGTTCCTGAAAGTTGCCATCTATGAAGCGATCTATTGGCGTTCAGATGACGTCATCACAGACGGCATGGTACCTGGTGACTCGAGGAGAATGATCAATGTATTTATCGGGCGACTTGAGAGAACACATG
This sequence comes from Owenia fusiformis, assembly GCA_903813345.2. Taxonomy (NCBI): domain Eukaryota; kingdom Metazoa; phylum Annelida; class Polychaeta; order Sabellida; family Oweniidae; genus Owenia; species Owenia fusiformis. The sequence goes on from CAIIXF020000006.1 coordinate 8,966,706, forward strand.
GAGAACCTTTGGTTCGTCGTGCTATGGGTTATATAGCTGCAAGTCGACATGGTGTGACATACACAGAAATAGAAGACCTGCTTTCATTAGATGATGTAGTAATGGAAGACATAATTGGTGCAAATAATAAACTCCCAGTGAGAAGAATTCCACCATTGTGCTTGCATAGACTTTACCTTGACCTGAAGCCATTCCTATCTGAGAGAATGGCAGATGGACTGATCACCATACGATTCTCACATGCTCAATTCTATGAGGCAACAGAGGAAAGATATCTTAAAAACAAGGACAAGGCACCCTCCTACCACAAAGCCATGGCAGAATATTTCCTTGGAAAGTGGCACGGGGTGAAAAAAGCTCACCTGGGCAACGATGTTGGGTCAGACAGGTTCGTCGCACCTCAACCATTGTTCTTTGAAAGACCTAACAAACAGAATGAAATCATACGGGTCTACAACAAGCGAAAGCTAAATGAACTCCCACATCATCTCCTACTGTCCAACCAAATTGATATTCTAAAATATTCCGCATTGTGCAATTTCGAGTTCCTATTGGCAACAATATGCAGCTCATCACTAAGATCTCTATTGGACGAATTCCAGGTTGCCATAGAAACTGAGCCAAAAGATAATGATCTGAAACTTCTATCAGATACTCTCCAACTCTCAACAGAAGCACTTAGCAAAGACCCAAGACAGTTGGCGTCTCAAATAGTGGGACGACTACATACCATAATAACCCATGACGTACCAGCATCTCCAGGAGATCCGAGAAAGTACCCACATCTGCATCCTTTGTTTGAGCAATGTAGCCGTGGTTCTGTTCCCGCCTTGATCCCTTCCACCACGTGTCTCACACCCCCGGGAGGGATGCTGTTTGATCTCCTAGCCGGCCATAGTGACCCAATTACGGCGGTGACTACAACTAATGATGGCTACAAGGCTGTCACAGCTTCTAAAGACGGCAGTCTAAAGATGTGGGATCTGAGGAACGGAATTGTCACAAGAACTATACCATCTGCAGGGACGAATATTGTGCAAATAATATTAGGGATGAATAACTGCTATGCATGCACTGTGTCCACCGGCTTGATCAACATTTGGAGTCTGAGAACAGGAGAGCTCGTTAAAAGTATTGATGAGTACGTAGACACGGCTACGCTGGCGCTAGCTAATGAAGGGAACATACTTGTTGCACTGTTTGATGGGAGCAACACACTTCGCTCGTGGGACTTGGAATCCAACTTCACATTACTTGTTGAATCAAGACTGGAATCGAAAGGTGCTCTCCATAAAGACCGCTCTATATTAGCATCACTATATCACTATGGGAACAATGTTCTTGTAGCATACAGGAGCGCAAATTATGCCATGCTCATGAATTCTAGAAGCGGGCGACAGTCACGAACATTACAATGTAATGAAGAGGGTGGATCAGTGACGGCACTCGGGATGTCTAGAGACTACTACATAGTAACAGTAAGGTATCAATACATGAAACTACACGAGCTTCATAACCTTGAACTTTTTGACACGAAAAATGGAAAGTATCTCAGGTCTGTGAGAGGTTGTACGAATTGTCAAGCAGATCATTTGTACGTCAATGAAATTGGCTCCCATGCCATATCAATGTGCCCCTCTGAGCGCAATAACACAACAGATATCGCCGTGTGGAACCTAGAGACAGAAGAACACAAACATCTCGCCCATCAGTCAAAGGTTGTCGACATCTCAGCCAGTTTGAACTTCAAGTTTGTACTGACAGCTAACAAAAAAGATAATACGCTGAGAATATGGAACCTCTCAAGTAAAATCAACCAGCCAGGCGGTTCCAAAAAAGCGAAGAAGCTTGGAGTTGCGGAGATTCAGCCAATGGTCAATAATCCGAGGTATGTGATAGCACGGGCTATGAACAATGGACCAATCAGTGTATGGAATGTAGCAAAGGGGAAGCTGTCTGGGAGTGCTGTACGAATAGAACACGGACTAGTTGATCCAAGTGATATTGTCGTTATTCGCAATACGAAGGTGATCATTCTTTCTGAAAGATCTTTCGCCCAAGTTGGAGATGAATCTCGACCAGTTTTGCAGACAGTATATGTTTATAATCTGAGGACCAAGAGGTATGAGGGTAAAATGACGGGCTTGTTCATCGTTCCATCACCAGCGCACGAATATGTACTCTTGGATGAAGACAGGCTTATGGGGCTCAGTGAAAACAGAAGTCATCATATCATCTGGAGTCTGAGCAGTGGACATGTATTGATGCGCATCAAGACCAACTTTAAAGAGCTTGAGAGAAATCAGAATCACATTCCCGAAGACGATGTCTCACCTCGGGTGAAAGGATTGGGCAATAACAGTAAGATGTTACCATGGGAGCGAAGAACAGAGACGGAGCTAGACAGAAAGAAGCGCCAGGAGGAGGAAGAATATGAGTTGAGAAAGAAGCGAGATGAGTTGAAAAAGGAGACGGACAACTCCATAGAACAGTACATAATAAGTGAAGATCTTACCGTACTGGTTGCAGCATATTATGCCCACCACTTATGTGTTTTTGATGTTGAGGCCGCCACCCATACACATACGCTTAGGAATGATAGCTGTATGATGTTCCTTCATGTTTCTGCTCTGACAAGCAACGGCAGCCATCTTGTCCATGCCAACTATGACGATGACACAAAGACCAGTTACCTCACACTTTGGGACTTGAAGGAGGGATTTGTCCGTAAGCGGTTGAAGAATGAGAGAGATGTCATGGCAGTAGCAATCGCTGAAAAGGCTGAGAGAATAGTATTCGGTAAGGCGAACAATGAGCTGAGAATCTGGGATCCCCGCCGAACGAGTTCATTACGAAAAATAAAAGGCTACAAAGGATTGAACTTCGGAGTCGATAGCAAGATTGTGATAATAAAAGAGGGCACCCAAGCAGCAGTCTATGCTGGCGATGTATCACTGTGGGACTTGGAAAAAGCAACTGTGCTTGCGATTTTCAGCCCTGATACACGCATCCAGTGTTTCAATATTGCTATGGAAGGAAACCTATTGGTGTTTGGCATGAGAGACTCGAATTCCGTTATCATTTTGAAATTAATGTCCAAAGATATGGCTGCGGAATCAAAAGCAGCAGGATCGGATATCTTTGGAGAAATTGAGAGTTCATCCTCAGAGGAACAAGAAGATGAAGACTAGAAATATGATCTAAAGTATATAATATCAAAGATATTGGAAATAAAACTGCAATATTAAACATGTGAAACAAGTCTCAAGGGACGAGGAACGCATGATATTACATGTAACGATGTGCATTCAATCAATATGGACAAGTGTAGCATATTGCTCGCCCATTTTGTAAAGATCGAGGAATTAAAACAAACTGTAAAACGATTCTACGACTATCGACAAGCAAGCAAGAATGGGTACGGATCAGTAATTTAATTGGTTGAACGTCTTCGATTGATGCTGAATTGTTCTCTAAATACGAATATATTGGCATCAAATGCGATAAATCTAAGCTCAAAACAACATATTTTAAGGTGAACATATTTATTTATTTTTAAACAAATGAACATGTACAAATTACATTGATATTTTTATACAATAAAGTTTAGAATAATACGAAATTATTATGTTGCCAAATATGTGTAACCAAGGCGATGGCTTAGTTTGACAAAGGCTTTGGAAATTTCTCATGCGCTTTTATAATTAAACTAAAATAATTATTATAAGATATATATTAGTCTTGAATAAGTCATGATGTTATTCTACTACATTTTTCGGTTAAAAATATTTACATTCCTTATGATATCATATGCTATACACACTGTTTCGTTTATTTAGATCATTGTAGTAGTCCTAGTGACTGGCACAAATACATCCATCCCAAAATCATGATAGGACCTATCCTTCAAAAGAGAGAACCAACTTCAATAAAAAAAATAAGGAGATAATCAGTTTCGGGAACATATATTTTGTAAATATCATAGAAATTTCAATTTTAAGTTGTACAATATCATGCATTTACCCAAAAGCCATCGAGATGTCAAACGGGTTTTCTCAACGACAGATCTGATGTTGATTATTTACAACTGAATTAGAGATACAGGGGGTGACAGATTCACCAACCTCGACAGATTCGTTAAAAAGGTCTGGAAGTTGCATGATTCTACCTTAACTGACTGCTTCGGTTTAGCGAGCTCAAAATAATATTGTATCACCCATGTGACTTAGGGGCAGGCGACATAAAAGGTTAAACATTGGAACTAACTTTTTCATCAAAATCGATGTACTTGTATTGGATCCGTTCTCCCTTTCTCTTATTTCATATTGGTCTGTTTTGAGATTAGCTCCCTCTTTTCTTTTTGTGTACTTTCTCAATATAATATCACATAGATTTAGCTAATAGTTATAATGTTATATAAATACAGAAACTTCCATTTTCTTACAAAGTTGCAAAAATAGAAAATATGAAATTGAGAAATGATTTTAATTGATTAAACAATTACGTATTTCGATGTTTAAACTTTAAAAAAGAATCAGAGAGAGATTGACACATGCACTATTTACAATTCATTAATACGTTCCTAGATCTCAGTAAAGATCCACGACAGTTTATTTAATTGTACACCTTTTTCGAATTAAAGTTACCAAAATCAAACCATAAATATCAGAATGTATGTATACCTTGAGTAAGGTTAGAAATATTGTGATTTTTTAGAAAATAGAATTTTCAAATAAAAAGATCAAGAAATGATATGAGAAAAGAGAATGAGTAAAAAGCTTGCAAGATCTTTCTCTGAGCTTACCATTGAACATGAAATTAAGTCAATTATCATGCAGTAGTGATTTGAAAGTTTTGGAAATGTTTTTTGAAAAGCGCTTGATTCTATTCAAAAAGAACTGGCAACTTTCAAATAGTTCAGTTTGTGATATAATAGTTTTACTAATTATTTATAGTCTACACTAGAAGTTCTTCAGTTAGAAATACATAATAGTTATCATGTTTCCTCACGAGGCCAAACTATTTTCACCGTATTATCAAAATATCAAAGACATGTAACGTTTTTTGATATGGCTCTTCAACAATGCCAGTAGTTTGCCCAAATGTTCATTGAAATCGAGACACGTTTTTAGTCCTCTAATTCACATGATAACACGATCATCCTCTCATATATTAAAAATCACGATTGCATATTTACAAACACATCAAATATATTTGTATATTCCACTTTGCTCATATAGATGTCGCTACCATATTGAATCCAGATAACATATACAAAACGGTCGGATTGTCGTGCAGTCTTCGTGACGTTCTTGGACACATATATCGATAGCCTTTTGACAGAGGTCTTTGAAGTTAATATTAATTTTTCTCGGGATTTTCTTGTTTTCCCTTTTTTCCTTTCCTGTTTTTCCCTTTGCGGTTTCGCTTCTTTTTGTTCTTTTTCTTAGAGTTCGACATTGGGGCAGCGTGGTCGTTAAGCGCCTTGACGCCACCTTTACATATATCAGCCTTGCGGAGGGATTTAACTGCCCGCCTAATTTCCTTATTCTTACGGTCCCATTTCATAACAAATGATGTGACAAGTCTATCCCCTTGTTTGTTACCCATAATTAGATAGTGGGTCTTTTCACTGTTCTCTTCGATGCGATTGCATTCACACGATCCACCATCCTCGATGTAAAGTGTCAGTTTACGGATATCCTTCCGCGTAAGACTACCTTTCTTCAAGAACTTTTTCTTTTTCAAGGCTACCATCTTCATATCACCTTTGGTATTGCTTTCCTTCTGCTTCACTTTCATCTTCAGAACTGGAAAAAAAACAAAATGTTACATTACTTTTGAATCACTCTTCGGAAATACATCGTATATTTTAAGCAAAAAAACATAAGAACTTACATGAGTGTACTGTAAGTTTGTACTTATTCCTATGGGATAAGAAAATAGACACTATGGATAAATAGGTAATTATATGACAGGATTATTGTGTTAAAGTTTAACCAAAAAATATCTAATAGAGGTTAATAATTATAATAATAAGTAACTTGCAACTAAATCGATTTTTTATATAAACATTTTCTTGTGTTGCAAATTACAGATGAGTATTGTGAATTGAAAAAACATTGAGATTAGTTTGGATACGAATTAAAAACACGTCCATCATAAGAACATATAGAAACGTATCAAAATCCCAAACCACTTCTTATATTCCATAATCCTTTAAAGAATTAGAAAATTGGGAAAACTTAATAGTGGAGTCAGATAAGTGTTCAATTGCACATGCTATATATATAGCATCATTTTTTGACATAAGTATTACTAATACATATATTTTTGATATCTAACGAAGTGGTGTTGAAAAGTGGCCCCATTTGATTATAACAGGCCTTGAAAATTTTGGACATTTACATTGAGCCCCATGTTAATTTATCAATCTTCAAAAGATCCCCTGCAGTACAGTTTTAGAGTTATAAAGCCCATATGACCAGGATGTTACAATAACATGATTATCTTCAAAATAAGAAGGGTTAAATTTTTTCTTTTACCTAGTTCCAAAGATATTTGAGTTTGAATTTTGGAAATTCCCCATTGGCTGCCATTATAAATGGCTATCAATATGGCTTTACTTAAGTGTCCTTTTCTCAAAAATTCTACGGTGAAATTTTCTAATATTGCAGATTTCTATAGTTAATATATTGATTTTAAAGAAATCAAACAGGTACATTTCTGAAAATTTCTTGTTTTTTATATATTTAGCTGTTAAAAACTATAAAAACCTATATTGAGCCCCATGTTAATTTACCAATCTTCAAAAGACCCCATACAGGACAGTTTTAGAGTAATTATGCCAATTCTCCTAATAAGTTACAATAACATGATTATCTTCAAAATAAGAAGGGTTAAATTTTTTCTTTTACCTAGTTCCAAAGATATTTGCGTTTGAATTTTGAAAATTCTCCATTGGCTGCCATTATAAACGGCTATCAATATGGCTTTACTAAATTGTCATTTTCTCAAAAAGTCCACGGTGAAATTTTCTAATATTGCAGATTCGTATAGGTAATATATTGATTTAAAAAAATCAAACGGGTACATTTCTGAAAATTTCTTAATTTTGATATATTTAGCCGTTAAAAACTATAAAAACCTATATTGAGCCCCATGATAATTTATCAATCTTCAAAAGGCCCCTTGCAGAACAGTTCAAAAGGGATAAGGGCCATACTCCTAGGATATAACAATAACACTATTATTTTCAAAATAAGAAGGGATGACTTCTCTTTACCTAGTTCCAAAGATATTTTCTTTTGAATTTTCGAAATTCCCCATTGGCTGCCATTATAAACGGCTATCAATATGGCTTTACTAAAGTGTCCATTTCTCAGAAAGTCCACTATGGAATTTTCTAGTATCGTATATTTCTATAGTAAAGTTAATATATATATATATATATTGATTTAAAAAAATCAAACGGGCACATTTCTGATAAATTCTTATTTTTAATATATTCAGCTGTTAAAAACTCCCCCTGTAGAGCAGTTCAAAAGTGATGGAGCCATATTCCAAGGATGTTGCAATAACATGACTTTATCCAAAACAAGAAGGGATAAAGTTTTTCTTTTACTTAGTTCCAAAGATATTGTCGTTGAAATATTGGAAATCCCCATTGGGTGCCATTATAAACTGCTATCATTATGACTTTACTGAAGTCTCCTTTTCGCAAAAATCCACTGTGGAATTTTTAATATTGTACATTTCTATAGTTAATATATTGATTTTAAAAAATCAAACAGGCACATTTCTGAAAAATTCTTAGTTTAAATATATCTAGCAGTTAAAAACTATAAAAAACATATTGGGCCCCATGTTAGATTATCAATCTTCAAAAGACCCCCTACAGAGCAGTTCAAAAGCGATGAAGCCCTTATTCCTAGGATGTTACAATAAAACGATTATCTTTAAAATATGAAGGATTAAATTTTTTCTTTGACCTATTTCCAAAGATATTGACGTTTGCATTTTGGAAAAACCCCATTAGCTGCCATTATAAACGGTATCAATTTGGCTTAAGTAAAGCGTCTTTTCTCAAAAAGTCCACGATGGAATTTTCAAATATTGTACATTCCTATTGATTTTTTTTAAAAAGCAGGCAGATTTCTGAATTGTTTTACTTTTAATTGTTAACTATAAAAACCTATATTATGCGCCATGTTAAATCAATCTTTAACTTAATGACTAAATATTTTAAAAATAAGAAATTTTCAGAAAAGTAGCTGTTTGATTTAAAAAAATATATATATATTAACTATAGATATCTACAATATTAGAAAATTACATAGTGGATTCTTTGAGAAGACACTCTCTACACTATTAGAAAATTCCATAGTGGATTCTTTGAGAAGACACTCTATTATAGTAAAACCATATTGATAGCGGTTTATAATGGCAACCAATAGGGATTTTCAAAAATTCAATCGCAAATATCTTTGGAACTAGAGTCCATTTCACTGTTTAATTGCGTCAGTAAAAGCTAAAAAATAAGAAATCAAAATATCATTTTGCAATAATATAAGGGAAAATGTATTCCTATTGTATATGAATGACATGTGTATATCTTGGATTGCTTCTAGTTTGGCTCATAAAGTGTATGGCCTCTTATATTTGGATGCTTCTCTGCCATGTTATTTTCAATAAGATTAACATGGCCGAAATTCTTCAAATTAAAAGAGGGCACAGGCTTATTGCACAAAAACTAAAAAATCTGAAATATACAAATGTCATTCATGTACATTATGAATGTACTTTTCCATATATTATTGCACAATGGTCTCCCAATTTCTTATTTTTGGGGTTCTACTGACGCAATAAAACAATGAAATTGACTCTAGACTCCACTATACAGAAATAACTCGTGAAATTTTATAATGAAGTTACGTATACATTTAACATTAAAGTATATACATGGCGTTTATACATGTAGATCAAGGTCAATGAAAATTTAATTGCTTTGAATCTCTTTGAAACTATAGCTTCAATTTTAGTTCAGAAAACCACCTAAAAGCCACAGTGACATTGTAGGTTGTTGAAGTGAAATATTCTTTTTGCTTTTATCTCAACTACAAAAAGGAAGAGAGATAAGTTACATGTAAGAAAATTAAAGCATAACCTGGTAGCAATTGGAATTGACGGTTCTAATTCCTATACAAATGAAGAATCTCAAATGTAAGATTAGACTTAACCAGACGCAGGTGTGAGTGCTTTACTTAAGACGAAACACCTAGCATACGAGATAAAATTGTGGCAAACAAAAATATTGAATCTTGTGCAATGGCAAACAGTGGGATGCCTAGATGTTTACGAAGACTCTAGGATGTTTGGGACTCTGTTACTAGAACATATTGCAATTATATTTTCAGGTTTTAACAATCATTATCAAAAATGCCACCAAAAAGAACCAAACTACCGCAAACATTGTTCAATTTACAGTTTAATTAAGGTCAGAACGCACAACGCGCAACGTTTGAGAAATGTTACACAAAATAACTTATCATTGTCGCTTTCGCCTATCGTGTACGATTCGAACAGTATACTATTGGTATTGGAGTGTTCCCATATATTATGGTTTACCCCGGACATCTCCCTATGGCAAGCTGAGACTGACATACTGAGACACGGACATGTACCGTGTGTTTCACGCGATCTGGCAGATCTGCATAGTAGCGGGGTACTATGAATCTGGCAGATTCTCTTGGGAATCTGAAAGAATTGTGTGGGATGTGAACTGCAAACTGGGTCACTTGTGAATCTTAGCTATTTGGGGTAAGTACGTGAGATAATCGTAGGATGGTTATTGAGTGTAGAGTGGCGAACATACTTCACGTTATGAGGCCATCTGAGTGGCTCATTAATACACATGGACCAACCCCGTCCGCAACGTCAGTTATAGGCTTAGACAATAATACCGGACGAGAGATTAGTTAATTGATTGATTCATTGATTGACTCATTGATTGGTAGTTTTATTGAACCTACCTAATGAAACAAACTTGAATTATATAATAAATTTTATTTATAGAACTATATGTAATGAAAATGCAGACAGGTCAAACCATTCGGCCGTTCTTATATGGCCCGCATAACTGCTGTTACGGTCATAATGTGCATCTATGTCTAACCTCTCAAGAGACTGTCCTATCTGACACAAGAAATTAACCGAAAATCGCATTCCTGTGAATATTGAGGCCAATTTTCCACATTGCTGCTGTCACAAACTGTTATTTGTTGTTAAAAGCCCGGGAAGGCACGCAATGCCAAAAATGATTAAAAGCAAGTAACACAAAACTACTTTTGTTTGCAAAAACGGGTTATCACAGGTTGGATATTTCAAAGACAGGATATTTTTCACAGTTGGACTAAAACTACTTTGACACGTAAATGTATTCAGCATTTTTCGAATGTTTGTGTTTCTATTATGTTACGATTTTAATATTCCTGAACAGGATTCAAACGAAATATGCGGTATGCATGCTCGCTAGTATAATTATACCCTAACATTGCCTATATTATTTTAATACTATAAAGCTTTTTTCTCAAAACATATTCCCTTGGACGAGGAAAATAATATGAAAATACTATTGTCAGTGAACCAATTAGATTGCTGCGTCTCTCATATTCTACATCCAAGAGGGTAATAAAATCGAATATTATACTGTAGGCCTATAAGTTATCTCACACTATGTCTGAGGCAAGCAATAGCTCTCCCTTCTCAAAGTAATTCCACTGGTTAGTTACTCCAGTTGTTTAGAAACCAAGGTCCTAATTTACCCATCAATTAGCAGAACGTTTAGATATGTTTGTAGACAAACAACGCCGTGTATAGATAGCAATTAGCGGGCTGTTAATTCGCAGTTGGATTCTGCAGTTTTGGTGGGATGTTCCCAATTATTTGCGATAAGACTACCGGTTTGCATAAGCGTGTAAGTCACTAATATGGCTTGCTTTTCCAGTTTCATTTCTAGCTTCAAGAAACATAAAGGAATCGTGTCTTTCTCTGCCTCGGTTTTGGCCAATTCTTGATGACGTGCCTTAAACTGAAATAGTCAAATACTTATCCTTATCTTTGTATCACAATCTTAAGTTGAAATAAATGGATCGCGATAAAAGTATCACAATTTTTACCCGGGCACACTTTGAAACTAATGGAAGAAGCCATGAATTCGGAATTATCCATTGATTAGTGATAAATCGCAAAAGTACATTGAATAACAGACCAGACCAATCCAATGCCAAGCCTCGAACGACATGACATTGGCTACGAGCTTCAAAACGTATTAATATACATTAATATCTTATTTTTGCAATATAATTCTCTAAAGACTAAACTATGTAAAAATCTTATCTGGTTTAGTTTCACATCCAACACATGTACAACGAGTAAAACATTTGATGAATCAAATAGAAACCTGTAGATTTAGGATTAAGTTCTACTGTCTATGGTCCAGGGTATTTTTAATGAAGATATCTTCAGTTAGGATGCAAGTGGTATTCTTGCGTAGAGCATTGGAATATATAGTACTTAACTTATACCCAAGTCCCTAGATTATATCGAGTCTAAAATCAATGAGAAATCGGTATAATCTAAAGATTGGGTCTATGAACTTATCGGAGACCATTTAGTATCACATTTATTACTTTAAGTCCCCATAAATTCAAATCTCGACATCAATTTGGAATTGGATTATTTCTCAATGTGACCAAACCTCGACAATTCCCATACCTATTTGATCCCATCTCTGAAGTTTATTTTCCCAACTGGGCTACAGAAAACATTTTAATTCTCCAATCTCTCATGTTACACAAATATCTCGTTTGTTTTCCCAATTGTAAAGATAAGAAACAATCTAGAATCTTTTGAATTCCTCTACCAGTGGTCCAATGGTTCCTGTTCTATGAATGGAGGTGTATTTCTTATTTTATGGTCCCTAACTGAAAACATTTCCCCGGTTGCCTGTCGATTTCTCAAAAAAATCCAAGAACTCATTAATGTTCTTGCATTTTTTACACGTTGGTGTTTGTTTTATGTCTGTTTGTGTTGTTTATTACAAATTCCAGTCTTTGTGAGTCTATGTTGTATTTTAAACGCTACCACAGTGTTATTTATGGATGGCGTTCTGGGCAATTTGATAAATTCTATAGCAGACGTATATCGGAGTTCTTCGGTGCAATTCGTCCATGAATCATGGCCCAGGATTACTCCGCACTTACATTGTACTATTATTCTCTTAATCACACTCTGTCGAACATTTAGTTCGTACTTTTTAACCATAAACCGGACTCACTGGTGAACCTTTATGTAATAATGTAATAAACTGATTAAAGTCACGGAGACCTGGTTTAATTTTGATTAAGGTGGGCATCATAGTGCAACATGTTTGCGCATGACGTCACTTTCCAAATTTAAATGTAATAGCTCCTACTTGGTCAACCTTAAAATGGGATAAACCGGAATGGCTAGAGTACAATAAGTATCGAATAAATGATGAAACCCCAAACTACAGAAATGTATCAAATCATTGTTCGCCGACTGATAAAATAAACTAAACCCTAACCTCAAACTATCGGCCCAAAGCGTTTTTCGCTATAATAACAAAATTTCAAAAAGTGTCCCTAAAACTAATTAGATTCTCTCTGATTATTTCCGAGTATCTATTCAGTGATTTATCAACGCATACAGAATTATAATTACAGAGCTACTCAATTTATCAAACTGATGGTGGTCTATTAAATTTTCTAATTAATTGTAACATAGAATAGACAATCGCATGAATAATAGTGGTTTGGGGAACATGACAAGAAAATTATAATCTATTCGTGGTAGTTAACCACACGCCCAATACAATAATAAGTGTGGAATTGGAGAGAGTTCGGTCGTTATGACCTTAAATCATTGCGAAAACAGAGAAAGAATAAGCATACACACGTATATAAGAATCTGACAGTCGTAGAATTAAAATACTAACCAAAGTCTGAGTTGCAGAAGCCATCAACGATTCCCTCGAAGGTGTCCGGTTTCTTGCAAGCCCGACATGTGTTGTCATCTGAAAATATAAGTGATATTTTGTGTTTTAAACATTTAAAGTGGTAACAAAGAATATACCCTGTGCCCGGAGTATAGTTATAATGTGCCCGGAGTATAGTTATAAACGAAGCTCTCTTGTAAAAAACGAAGTCGAACGAATGCAAAGGGTACAAGATTAGAGAGTGTTGATAATAAAATTGGTGACCACTTTTTCAAAATCGATTTCAAATATCTTTAAATTAAAAGTTAAGTAATTAATGCAATTAATATAAAATAAAGTAAGAATCGTTGGGCGTTTTAAGAAAATAGACACGATAGGCATTGTTGAAAGCAAGGAATGTTGTAAACTTGTGACAATTTACTTAACTCGTCCATAAGTCTGACTGCATGTTTGATGACCTAGTAAGCTATTTCTACAGAGCTGAATTCACGAGACCTGTGCTTAGAATCCGCCCTTTAAAATCAGAGGCTCCAAAATTTAAAAGCACGAACTTTCAATCCATACAAAGTATATGAATTGATTTAAAGGTGACAATTATTCGAAAGGTTGTAACATTTTGGAATCTAAAGGTGTTTACCTATGTGGTCAATGTATAGGTATCTTACCCCGCCGCCGGATGATCTTACATCCGGCGATTCAAAACACCAATCAGATTGCATTTTTCTTATGGGTGGGATTTTAATGGAGTGTTTTCTTTAACCAACTCGTGTTAGAATAGGTTCTATAGGTAAATTATATTCTATTAATAATTGTGGTAAAAGTGAACCAAGATGAACTGTTTCAATTTGATAAAATCTCTTAAGATTCATCATTTCCGTGTTTTGTTTATTTTTCTTTTCTTATGAAATGTTTCTACGCATTTTACGCAAAGAGGGTATTTGGTGACAGTCCAAATCTCTTGGGCCAATGACGCGAAGTGTACTCATATATCTGTATCACTAATGTAACTTGACATCTCAAAGTACCATGATTCGAAAGTGGATTTTAGTACTAAGCAATTTCATCATAACATTTTTTGAACAATTGAGGCCCCAGAAAATTCTCAAAATAGTCTCACTAAACAAACACACAGGTATATATTTAGAAAACAAGGATTACAAGTACTTTCTTTTAACATAAACCCAGTATATATTTTCCTTCTTTATTTATGTCATCGAGATAAGCCGTAGTATCTCTTTCCTTCTCGTAAGTCTTACTACTGAAGGATCTGATGAGCATCAAAATTAGCCCCTTCCTCCCCACATACACGCAGATCGAATGGTTCGTCCCTTTGTTTTGTTTGCTCGTTGATAGGCTTATTTTTGACAAGTAAAGTTTATCATATCAGTCTGGTCAATTTTATGAAGTAGGAAATGTTAACAAGGCATATCAATTTTGGCAACAATCAATGTTTAATTTGGTTGATATACAACTTCTATATAATATATCACATGAGTTGACATGTAAAGCCTCTTCGCCCCCCCCCCACCCCCTGCTGTCATTCATAGGTTTGAAAGCAAGATGATAGTGCTGGACCAACGACCAGTTTTTAAAGTTACCTTAAAATTAAAGCTGAGTTTACATTTACATTATCAGGGAGAGACTAATTTTACATTTCTGTGAGTAGTTGAGAATCTAAGGGTTTTGGGGCGCTATATATCGGATTGCGGCAAGGCTACACGGGTCATCGATCACGTTACTCTAACGATGACAGCTACCTTAACAGCACAAGCCTCATACGCATTAAAACAAAATTAAAGTTACCTTTCAAACAACAACAATATACTCTCATATATAGGATTTCAACAGAAGTATTATCTAAATATCCATATATGATGGGCACGTATTGGTTCTTCCGTAACTTGCAAGGTGAATGCAATGGCGATATTTATGATGTCATAACACATTGCTTTCAAAATCAAAGTGATCTCGATATTTTGTCTGGGTTTACTAGATGCTGGAGGTAACATTAAGAATGCCAACGTTTAGTTAACAACCAGAAAAACCAAGACGAGATATTTTGACACGTTACTATGGTTACTGATATGGAATCACTGTCCATGGTCTATGGTGCCTAGGGGGACACGAGAGGAAGTAAAAAACGATTAAAAAGAAGTAAAGTGATAAAACTTGGAATTTTTATCGTCAAATCCGCTGTATTGAATTACAAATTATCTAACCTTCTTGAAAATCTTTCGAAATTAATTTGCCAAAAATGATTCATCAGATGCTAAAATTAAGACCAGAAATATGCGCTAAATTGAAACAGCTTATGAGTTGATGAGAAGCATTACCCAGCTGAGATATATGAGTCTAAATATTTGATTAAGATCAAAGTGAATATTTGAAGTTGATTGCTCATCTCCGCGTTTCTCCACATCCAAACAGTTCTCGCTGCATCATCTTGCCAAAACCAATATCCCATGTTTTGATATAAACACCATGTTTAAGGTACAAATGAGAAAATGTGTCAATACGACGGATTTATTTTTGACGTTTTGACATGTTGAGTATGGTGTATTTGTGGGTTCATTTGGGGGTTAATGCAGAGACTGGACAGTGGCATAATCTAGTGGGCCGTGCTCTCTGGCCTCTTCGATCTCAGGTCAACAGCATGCTAGACTAACCAGCCACAAAAACTTGCAAATGTTTAAGGTGAGGATTACTGAGCCTGTCTGGCCTTAGATTTAGTTGGAGGTAAAGAGAGACGGTCGGTTGTGACTGAACACCCCCTAACCACCGATTCTGCCCTTAATATTTCACCTACTCTGATATGTATTATATATACCGTAAATACATTTTCTAGAAAACATGTTTTTGAGATTTTAAATGTGGCATATTGATTTGGTGCCATTGATCTAACTTTGCATGACTGATGGTAAAAAAGGTTTTGAGCAATTTCAAGTTGCGCTGATTTCGAGTGCCTCCCCCTAAATAAATTAAAATTCTCAAATACAAATGTTTGTATATCGTTCAGTTGAGATTTTGTGAATCTAGGGTACCTCAATGTTAACACATTTATGTATGTCTCCCATATCTACAATTCCTCGTTATATCTTGTACAACACACACCAAGATAACAATGAATGATTTCCCGTACTTCATTACAGACGTATTTGATATCACTCCCTATGCAAATGTTATGTTTGGTGTAACAACACGTATACTATCTCACCTGCGTTCCCAGAGGAAGTGGAATTCACTGGAATACAAAGGTCGTTGTCTTCAGGGAACTTGTCACAACGCACCATCTCAGGCCATGGGAACCCATATTGAGCCATCCGTAACTCGCATCCGCTCTTCACGGCCTCGCAGAGAGAGCGGCATGGCCAGATGAGGCGGTCTAAACACATGGGGGAGAAAAGCGAGCAGAGGAATATTTTAGTGTCCGGGTGACAGCGTAGTCCAAGCAGAGGCACCCACGACTTGGCCTGTTGAGTTACTTCCGATATTGTATCATGGTCGAGAAGATTCGGCAAGATCATCTTATTGTATCCCAATTTGTCTTTGCAAAGAGTTAAGTTCGAGGGTATATCCATACATTTTGGCGGGTGGAGATACCGTCCTGTACTAAGTAGAGGTCCTGCGTCAATAGAACCCCAAGAATTGCCAACTGATATGGCATATGAAAATCGTGGAAAATGTAACATCCAAACTGCCAGAATACTAAATAACATCAATATATTGTAAGCCATTGTCGATCCGCGATGTAATACCGTCCAGAATAAAGGATATAGTTCTTAGCTACCAACGCCTATCCTCTCGATCTCTAGTTCATATTGGAGTGGCTTCTATCTATCGCCTAAGCTCTCTGGCTGCTGAGTATCCGAAAGTGTGAATTGGAATGCGTGTCAGATAGCGAACCAGTGGCCCCACACAGTACAGTGCTGTCAATCAACTCGTGATTGCGCTCCCCGGGAATCACCACACTTCACAGCCGGCAATCTCCTGAACCTACAGACGCAAATCAGAATCGAATGAAGTTATTACAAAAATATCACACTTGCAGTGGTTCTCACATCTCAAATTGTTTTTTCTCAACTGGTTAAGAAACCTCACTCCAAGTTTAGAAACCTAAGATCTGTTTGGCAATAAATGATTCTACAATAGGCATCTATTGTGAGAGATGAGAAAGACCAGGACTCCGATTCAATGAGCAATATATATATATGATTGACTAAATAAAGTGTTAAGCAGACTAATGAATCGAGCAATGAGACTAATGAAACCCGCTGGGGGATTAATCAACCGCTGATGTATAATCCCTTCTCTAATAACCAAATTGTATTTGGCTATAACCATTAATCGTATCAACTAGATTTGATAATATTCACAGACCGAAAGTGAAGAAAATGTATGTAGTATCAACGGTCGGAGATATGAAATTTTAACCTCCTTCTACTTACCAATTTCGAGACTACACTGTAGGTAGATTTCAATACGTATGTCTGTCCTATATGTATTGACTGTCTTACATTACTAGACAGATATTTCTTCGAGAATAGATTCCAAGTTTTCACCCTTTCTTCTGAATGTATTAAGTGAGTCTGAATCAGGCTATGTTAAAAAGAAAACTGTGTAATCGAAGCTCCCACTAACTCCAACTAATTCTTTGAACTTTTGATCACTCGCTGGAGCAACGCGCCAATAAAAACAACCCCCGATAAAATAAACAACAATATATATACCGATCTATTAATTTCCTTTCACAATCCAGTACAATTGCAAAATGGTTAACATACTGATGGTTTGGTATAAATTTGTGCCAGAGTAAACAGCGTGTAGCTATAGGGATTAGTATCAGAGAATGGCAAAGGGACTGGCCCATTGTGAGCTGATTGAGACGAGAAAATCGGCGGCTACATGAAAAACGTTAGATTCCACATAGTGCGGATCCAACCAAAGCAGACAATTCTTTAGACAAACAAGGCCCATCACACCATTCACAAGAAAACTTCATAAACTTTTTAACAGTTCGATACTCTTGCCTCTTTCATACAATTTACGTTGAAAGGGGATAGTAGTTTGAATAGTTTTATTGTGTATTTAAAAGTTTCTTTCATTTAGCATAGTAAAATTTGTCAAACTGATGACAACTATTGTAGAAACTGTCAAAAGATTCCGTGACTTTTTTAAACATGAGTACATAAGATGCTTGGCTATTAAACCAAAAATGATAAACTGGTGAACATTTATCTAGGCCCATTTTCATTTACGTCCAAACGCTATTAACATGAAACAGATGGTGAAGGTGTTTTTCATATGTGACATTTTATCACTTCTTTTTCATAATTATATGGAATCGATTTTCTAATATATCATTTTTAATATTGGATGTGATGTGAAGAACTTAAGAATCTGTTTGTTTGCTTTAGTATAAATAGTCGTCCATTAGTCCCAAACATCCGTTCTTTTGATAAAATTATTTTGTATTTTTTTCTAGATATCAGAATTTAATTTTTATCCAAAAAGTAGAATTCTGAGCTTTTGTTGCACATATATGCTGCAAAATGTTATGTTTTTTTTATTTTTCATATAGCTTTGAGAAGTTATACATAACATTGTTTGCACATCAAAATCGAAAGGAAAATATATGTGAATTAGAGTCTGTAAACCAAAAGGGTAGTTACACTTTGAAATGTTCGCATATTTTAATATGAAAGATAAGATCTTAAAATTGCAAGTTCCAATAATAGTTTCAAAAATAAAATGGAGCCAGGAATCAGGCTAGCATTTAGTTTTTGACACCCAGTGTCGAAAAGGTCCTTATTAAATATGGGACCGACTAAGAAGGAATAGCCCCATGAACGAATTATGGTCCCCTGTGCCTTCAAGATGGCCCATACTGGCCCTGATTGAGCAAAAACCGATAATCCCTAGCTCAAGAAGAGGTGTTATAATGCAGGCCCGAAGCCAGGATTTTCTAAGGAGGGTCACTTTTTGAAATTCCAGGGGAGTTCACTACAGACAATTTGAAAATCGCTCAGAACGGTGAAAAACTGCATGATTTTGAAAGCTTTTTTTTAGCCAGGGACCCCCCCCCCCCCTGACCCCTGGCTTCGGGCCTGTTATGTATGTGAACTAACGGAGAAGGGGGACTTTATTCATTTGGCAAGGACTCAACTAACAGTACATTGGTGAGGGGGCATTTCGATCCTCTTTGAAATGGTCCTAGGACTCGACAAATTGTTAAATAGAAGAGTTTCCACTAAAATTCACAGAACTGGTGACGCCGTAATAAATAGATCCGATGGCGGTCATGTAAATAAAGTGAACCAAAAGAAGAAATGAAGTACGTAATAACCTTTTATTGTTGAATTCAATATTCATTTACAGGCAATATTCTAGTATTTGCATTCAAATTTGGCGCCAGAAAGGGAATGTGAAGGATATCCTTGAACTTAAAATGACGTCATTGGGGAATCTCAAGATGGCGGCATGTGGAAAAACATATATTTCCGGGTGTGCCTTTTCTAAAATATCACAATTACAAGGAGCTGTTAGGTTTTCTGTGTATACTGCCTTGAGAAAACAAACACTAAAGAAGATTAAGGGCAAAAAGTTAAGCTCCCAAGAATGGCTCACCCGTCAGATAAACGATCCTTACGCAAAACGTGCTAGACAGGAAAGTTACAGGTGTCGAAGTGCCTTCAAATTGTTGGAGATTGACGATCGGTTCGGCGTCCTGAAGACAGGTGATATCTTGGTTGACTGTGGTGCTGCTCCCGGCTCGTGGACTCAAGTAGCTGTGGAGAGAACAATCTCTGCACAAACAGGTAATCTGTCGGAAGACAGCATCGATATTTCGAAAACCAATCTGCTTTAGATTAAACACTGGCGACATCTATTAACAAAAGTGAATAATAAAACCACAAAATGTATGTATTAAATTGAAAACTTCCCCTTTCTGTGTTCTCATATGTCATGTAACTGGTAACAGTCATCGTTAAGGCCATACACACATTTTACTGCACAAAATATATGTAATATACTTGCATATTGACCCATAGGCCAGGGGTGTCGGAGAGACTAAACGATGAAGAGTAAATAAATAAGGGTTATGTACTGGGAGGTTTTGGATATGGGGTTTATCCAGAGGGAGATGTGCATATCTACCTGAGGGACCGTAGGGACCGAAGGTAGATGTGCATATCTCACGAGGGATGAACCCAATATCCAAACCGACCGTACATAACTGCTTTATCCTATATCAAGTAGAGTTTTCAGGGGTACATATGACCATTTCGATAGTACAAGGTGTAAAAATAAACAAATCATTCATATGCAAAGTCATTTTATTGCATTTCCACTACTTACCGGAAGCGAGAAGATATGCACCGAAGCGGGAAGATATGCACCGAAGCGGGAGATATGGCGGGAGATATGGAGGTTCTGGATATGGAAACCTCAAAATCAGGATATGGGATATATCTTACCAACTTATCTCCCTAAAACTATACTTGGCATAGTAATTTATCCTTTTAACAAGTGAGGTTTTCAGCATATTCGTATCAAGGTTTTTTTCTCTTTCTCATTATTTTCGAGAAATCCATCAACATTATTCGGTCAAGAAGAATTCCACTGTCTGCTGCATTCATTTTGACAGTTTCGCTGTAACAGGATATTCTACAGGGTGTTTCACAATGACCGTTCCCCTCCACAGCCAATCCTAAAAATGTATTTCATTATTAGGCTTCTTGAATTTCTGTACTTTCGTGTATGGGCTAAATATTGGCACGATTGATCATTGGGAACGTAATTTGTGAACTTATATTTGGTCGTCACAATCATCCTTATTTGCAGGATTATGGCTTTTTTGACGAGACAAACCTACCGATGATGTAAAATGATTTCACTTTTGACTCCCGCTTTCAGCGTGTTGTATTCATTAATGTGTCATTATCACTGGTCAGTATCAAGATGCGGTAACGGTAATGCTTTGATATTTGAACTTGATAAGCCTTATATATCATGGAAACTTTGGAGTATGACAATTTGTTCTTAAATCATACGGGGGCGCCATGATTCAACTATATGTTACACCGCTTAAGGGAAGGTAACTGAGATTCTGATTTTGCAAATGATACGATTTAACTGATCTGTGGTGATGCGGTATCGTTATGAGTGTTTATAATGGAGGGCCAGTTCACATAGCAAAGGTATATATATAACAAGTGGGGACTCACATTTTGATTCCCAATTTCAATTAATTAATCGACATCGACACCTATCCCGACATATAGCTCCTGTTTTTGATAAAAGAAAAGTTAGTATTTGGGACGTCTATTGCATGACATCGTATCATATGGTCCAAGATAAATGCTACCCTTTCCAACCGTAATGTACAAAAACTGCATTTTATAGCGAAGTGCATCATTTTGGTCTGAAGTTATTAACTCCATACAATAACCACATCATCTTGGAATCAGACGTGTCAGTTATCGTATCATGCATTTCCAGTTACCTTACCTATAGCGGTGTAACATTAAATTGTGGCGTCTACGTATGATCTACGAACAAAAACTCCGAAATTTCCATAATATGCAAGGCTTATCAAGTTCAAATATCTGAGCATTACGTCATAAAGTAGTTCAGTTCCACGAAAGCCAAAAATATCGAAATCGACACTCTCCGTTCTCCATCTTAGATGAGAACGCAACGGCCGTTAAAAATAATTTTTGTGAAATTTTTATGAAACATAGCGTGCTCCCCCAAGATGGACAAATCTTTCGATGACACCCCGTGATTATCCTTTCTTATTTTTTCAGGAGAGGATTGCTCAACTGGCAAGGTTATAGCTGTAGATATACAACGCATGGGTCCAATAGAGGGCGCCACTGTTTTATCCCAATCAGACTTTACAACACCAAAAACACAAAAGAAAATTTTAGATTTACTTGGAGGAAACCTAGTGGGTTCAGTTATAAGTGACATGGCACCAAAAGCAACGGGGATTAAGTCGTTGGACCATGAATGTATCATAGAGCTCTGTCGTGCAGCTTTGACATTTTCTACAAAGGTCTTAAAGCCCGGAGGAACGTTTCTCTGTAAAATATGGATGGGCGCAGAACAGTCATTATTGGAAGAAGAAATCAGAAAACATTTTGTTACGTTACATAAAGTCAAGCCTCCTGCCAGTAGGGGTGACTCTGCTGAGCTTTTTCTCTTAGGAAGACAGTTTAAGGGTCATCGGTGAGGATATATTTAATCTACCACAATCAGCCGTCTACACTGTTAAAGTCATGGTCAACAAATATGGGACAGCATGTTCGATGTATATCTTTATTTATACAGGGTGTCAATTAGTGCTGTGACCTCCCCCCTCTCATCAGCCAATACCGGAGAAGGTACCCTCACTAACTCTATATCAAATTAAAGCTAATTTAGTTCTGAATCAAATGACTTCCACTTGACATTGATTAAGTACTGCTACAAATTACAACATTGTTTCTAGTATGCCTCCCATATGTCACTTATATACCCCTAATATGCCATTTAAAATTAAAAAGTCAACATGGCACAGGAACTGTATGATGATGATCAGACACAATTTATTGACATAATGAGATGCACTGCATACTGTGGTGCAATGGATGATGGTGCAGATTTTATAAATAAGAAATGGGTTGCTAAGAAGCTTAATTGGTCAAATTACTAAATGTCAATATAGACAAAAAATTTCATATTCCAAGATCTGTTGTTATCATTCACACTGCTTCCCACGGTATTATCTGTGGAGGGAGTCACAGCTCAAATTGACACCCTGTATATTTATTATCATTATTTTTCATTTACAATGAACATACATTCACAATTAACACACTTAGTAGGCCTATACAGGAACATGGAAAATATAATAAAATAGAATGAGTATAGTAAAGCTATGAATTTTTGTAAATGTATCTCTTATTTGTTAGGAAAATGGTTCCATAATGAGTGGCCCACTCTGATTTTCTGTTGATATTTTTAATTCGTTTTTATTGACTTGAGATCGCAGACGCCAGAGAGCACGTCCAATTAGATTATCTCTCTGTCCACCATGGCCAGTCTCATCATTATCCCTAAAATGAACCAACGACACACCATATCAGAGACATACGCTTGCCTACTAAAATATGTTTTATATGTCCCTGACCATATATACTCATGATCAATATTTCAAAACCGCAAAAATGAATCCGTCGTATTGACACTTTTTCAATGAAAATATTGGATTTAATATTGTTTGCTGATCATGAAAAGATGTCACTCTGTCTACTATATGCATACCAAGCGTCCAATATACATTTGATGATATCGACACAGATCGGCACCTGACTTTGATAACTTATTTGACAATATTTTTTCAGAGTGAAAAAGAAATGCATGTCTTGAAGCTCATTTCCGTTGAGAGATAACCCGATACCAGATGAGGCGAAATAAAATTCAAAAACTTATACTCAGCAGAACGAATCTGAAAGTCAATATCACATATTTATAAGTTGTAATTGATTGATAGACGTGAAATAAGTGTTCGAATCGATTGGTTTACTATTTTAGATAAATACACCATAACTCATGTATCTGGAATGTTGGGCACTACACAAAAATCAGTATATTGTCTATACTTAAAGAATTGGAAAATTTTCAGTTGTTTGAAATTAAAGTATGCAAGAATGATTGTTCTAAAAAGTCCAGTTAGAAAAAAATCAAAGGAAGAATACGCTCTTTACCGGAATATTCTCCAATATTTAAAAAATATATTGTTAATTACAAATACGTTTGATTTATTCTTCCTGATCAGTAAATGAAAAACAATATTTAAAAAATCTCCATTCATTAAGATTTGATAGGGCATTGAAATGAGGAATGGTAAATTGGAAAATATTTCATATATATTACACTTTTACATGAGCCATGGCGTATATTTCGCTTCTATATGTACACACTACCCTACCACGTGACCACGTTTAAAAGGGAAACAGGGTACAGCTAAGTTGCAAATTGAGGACGTGGGTTTAATTCCATATTTCTGAACGTAAAATAATTTTACATTTATTTCTAGTGTTCTACCAGACATAGAATTGATTCATCAAGCAGTTTGTAGAATATTGTTGGCAAAAAACCACTATAGGCAAAGATAGATAATAGTGGGCGCAGCGAAGCAAAACTCAATGCAATACACGATACATTTCAGTAAATCTGTCAACGTACAGGGAGCATGTAAGTTTCCCTTCGAAAATGTTACATTGATATGTAACAAAACCCCAGTAAACTATTATTTAAACTGCGTGTCATCGTGTTATATGTGGATACGTTTTCCAGTATGTTATTCAACTGTACTTTTGTGAATTAATTGTTTTTCTAAAATCTTAAGATGCAAAAAAGTCGTCCCAGAAATGTATCTTTATTTTGCCGTAAGGCATAACATATTGTGAAACATTTTTCCTCAAGGAGGATAATGTTTGTTTCGAGGTGTCTTGTGATGAGCGTTTCATGATTAAATGCAAAATCACTGGAGCAGATACCATCCAAAAACATCTGACATTCAACACGTCATATAAGACTACATCGATCTGGTATTAGTTTTTTTTACAATAATAGAGAAATACGACGTCATATCACCTCTACAGCAAATCGTGAAGAACAAAATGTGGTGACATGATGGTATTTTGAACAAACTATTTTAAATTATCGGTTTTTGAGGACGGTAGTGAATTAGACCATTCAAGGGGTTATATAGAAAGATTCTTTACATGTAGTTCACGCAATTTTAATTATTCTGAATAGCGGATAGTCATTAATCCTGATAGCCGATAGTCATTTATCACTTACGTGTTCATATTTAATTTCGTTATTTTATTTCAATTTGATACCCTATTAACACGTATAATCTAGCGTTCTTGTTAATTTAATGACTAATGCATATACGACCTAAAAGCCCGTGTCTAAATCTACTAAATAATGTTTACTTTATTTGGATTAAATAACAATTGATGACACCTCAAAGCATCAACAGGCGGCCTTTTTAGCATTATTTTCACTGTTTGCAACGTAAATATACATGAGATCGGGACATAGTATGTCTGTATAATCAGCTTACTTTCTCGCTCCCTGTACTATTGAACAATTTACATTCCTCGTACCCTGTATTGATCAACTTTTGCAGCTGTGTACCATGTACTATGACGTATCAAATATTTTAAAATTTAAAACGATATTATTTACATTCTTTCTTCAACTATCATATAACTTGGAACATGGACTTCACTATTGCACCACTGAAGTTCAGCGAATAGCAATATTGACTCACTCCGAGCACCAAACGTATTAACCTTTTCACTAAGCAGTCGATATACTCAAAAGCGACCTGATTGAAAGCCAAAAAATTCGCGCATGCGCTATCGAGGTAGGGTAGTGTGATGTATCACTTGCAATAACACACATACACGTAGTGTGGGGTCATATTGTCGGCCTTGACGCGTCTGTTAGTCACTCTGTCTGTTCGTACGTCCTACATTTTTTTCCAAAACTGCTACAGATATCACAATCAAAGGAAGAGGTGCGATAATTGGCAAATACCCCTATGGTCAAAATGAATCATTATTAGGGGTAACATGAAGAATATGTATAATTATTTGGAAAATATTAAAGTGATTAGGCACACATATGCTGAGATAGGGGACATTTAGTTCAGTAAGGTTGTATTGACTTATATTATGGGGCTGTGCATCATTGACTTACCATGAGTATATCATGATCAGTATATTCCAATAGAGGCCATTGGTTTCAATTGATTATCACAAAAATACCGAAAATACACTATGACCTGAATCAATTGCAAACGTAATATTTTCACAATATGACACAAATGGTTTATCTTGTCAAATGTGCAAATATGAAGTTTGCAATCGATTCAGGTAAATCAAAAGATTGTACATTTTTTCATCATTTTTCCCTACAAAATGGCTTTAGAAAAATGCTCCAAAAACAACTTTTACCCTTATCAAATATCATACAAGTTTGTAAAACCAAAGATTATACAATTATATTTTATTATTAAGTAACATATTTGGATAAGATGTAGGGATACGTAGGTTGCAAATGGATTTTGATAGACACAAAAATACTTCCTGGTTTGGAATCTATGCCTCTACACTTCAAGATTGAATTGTGACCCTAATAAGTGGCCAAAGCATCAATGCAGTGCTGAATATAGGTCAACATTGACTACAGGAAAAACAGGACCGTAAGAAAGTTGAATAACTCAGTCAATTTTGCATATTTTGCCTTGAAATTTATGTACTAATGTACAGGGTGTCCAAAAAAAACAGGACCGTAAGAAAGTTGAATAACTCAGTCAATTTTGCATATTTTGCCTTGAAATTTATGAAATATTTAGTTCATTCAATGTGAATTTTGTTCTGAAAGTTTGATGATAATCTGTTTATTGTGTCAAAAACTACAGTCCTTTACAAAACATGCTCAAAGTGGGCACTTCTCCTCTCTATGCACAAACGAATCCTTCGAACAAAGTTGTTAATGACCCTTACCTATACACATTAATGTGGATGGTAAATATTGGGGTAGTTATTGCCCTTTTAAAGTCCCCGTCTAAAGTTTGAAAATATTTTTTGAACATTCATTTGCTATTTGTCAGGACTTAAAAAGTGATTTTAGAGATTTTTGAGCAAAAAAATTTTTTTGAAAAAAAAGTTGTGAGCATTTCATTTCTCAAATATTCAAATTTCCCGCCATTTTTCAAAAAAAGTTGAAATTTCTTAATCATCAAATATTTCTTAATGCATTTCAAAAAAGATTATATTTTTAACACCAATGCAAAGATTGAACAAAAGACACACTATTTCAATAATAAAATGTCATATTTAATGGGCCACTTCAATGTTTTAGCTTATCAAAAATATTTTGAAACATTAGTGATGTCACTAAGGTAACAAAAACTTTTTTTCTCGATGTCAATCTTTTCTAAATATGCTAGACTTTCATAAAAAACCAATGTTGATTGTCTAACCAGGTTAAAAGGAAGAATAAATTATGTTTTAGATATCATTGTACCATTGGTTTCTATGAGAACTAAAATTTTGAAATGCATTTTTCTCAGAACCATTTTCATGCACTGATAAGTTCATTTCTCGCTTGTTTATCAACCGATTTTCTTAATTTTTTTTGCAAAAAACATGGGAGGATGTATGCTATGCATTGGTTTGAATTGTGGCTAATTAGAAGATTTGAGTGACCTCTAAAAGTTGGTTTTAAATAAATTCACAAATTTTGGAACAAAAAGTCTATCAAAAACCACTTTTTGAAATTAAAAAAAAAAGTTTCACATATCACATTTTGATAACATTGGGTTAGATTACAATATAAGCCAAAGTGGTTTAAACTTTACATGGGGCCTTTAAGATTGTTAGGGGCCTGTCAGTATACACATTGGCTTTGAGAAATCCTCAAAGACAAAAATTTTGGGGATTTAGATCAGGCGAATGAGCTGCCCATATGGTTTGCGTACTGCAACTGATGAGCTGACCACCAAAGCATTGCCTAAACCATTTCAGCATATCATTTGCAGTGTTGGGGTGCTATTGGCTTGTTCAAACCACTGCTTAATTATCTCCTTAGATGTCCCTTCTGGTGCTTAGTGACCTCCAAAACTTGGTGAGAACTTACTGGTCCTTGTTCATGGTGATAGCAAGTCCCCAGTCACCTTCGAACAAAAAGGGACTGATGATTCCATGTTTCCTCATTGCCACCCAGGAAATGCATTGTTCAGAATGCAATGGATGCTGTAACACTTCATCAGTAGGATGTAAGCCCCAGTAGCAATTGTTCTTGGAACAAACTTGTCCATTCAGAAAGACATGTGTGTAGGAGGATCATCAACAGGTTTGTTCGCCGGATTGAATTGTGCATAGAGATGAGATTTGCACATTTGGGGCATGTTTTGTTAGGAGCTTTAGTTTTTGACTCAATTGGTAGATTATTATCAAACTTTTACAACAAAATTCACATTGAATGAACGAAATAATCCTGAAATTTCAAGGCAGAATATGCAAAATTGACCGAGTTATTCAACTTTCTTATGGTCCTGTTTTTTGGACACCCTGTACATATAAATGTATTTAAAAGCAGTATACTCATTTTGAATTTCATGGGGAGATCATAATTGGTACATACAGATGCGGTAGAAAAAAATCGACTCGATAGCTACTTCTTCCTGTCGGCCATTTTGAAGTCAAATGCTAAAATCCTTGTCTGCAAACTTGAAAAACGGCTTCACAGTTAGATTTCAAACTCCAGCATCTTCCTTAACACTCTTCTTATTTCTACTTCTAATTCGGTTTTTGACTTTATCTGTCCTGCATTGTAAAACCCCATGTCACTGTTAAAAACAGTTTTACTAGATTATTTTGTGAAAAACCGGCTAAAATTTGTATCTGCTTTTTATCGTACGCCATTTTTGGATTTACAATCCTAAAAATCTTTTCTTTGAAGTCTTCAAGCCAAATAATTTGATGAATTGACCTAGAATTTTGGGGATGTTTCTTGCTTATAGTCGTTGGGCATTCTTGGTAAATTGCTAGGTGGCAATTTTTTAAACCTTTTGTCCCGAAACTTGTTTCCAGTCTTGTCTACACTATTCCAGTCAAATTGTTTGTTGGATTCATTTGAAACTTCTAGGGGTGTTTCTTGGTATGAAAGTTTAGAACTGATTAGTTTTTGTGCATTCTGGGTAAATGTTGTGGCGGCCATTTTGGACTTCCGTCCCAAAATTATGTCTGTACAAAGTCTTGTCCGCACGTTTTCATCCAAACCATTTCATGGATCAATCTGAATTTTTCAAGGATGTTTATGGTGTTTAAACTGTTTCTTTATTCGGTACACTAAATATTCCATAAATACCAAATAAAACAAACAATTTACCAAACCTTTACCCAATCTATCAAATGTTTTTTATTTTATCGAATGTAATAATCTATACAATTTATATTCGCTAAATGGTTTCACTTGTTCTTTGTTGCATTCACATTTGATATTTATACATGTATTTGTGTGATGCAGCGAATCAATTCGTTTTCCTCAACGCACGTATAATTCAATTAATTATTTGTACATTCGGTATTTAGATTATATATATTCGGTAAATACCAAATGCCACATTCGATAAATTTCGTTATTTTTCGATACTTTACGAGACTCAGTCACCTGATATATTTGAACGATGTAGGAATAGCTTCGCGGCCATTTTGCAAATCGCGAGGTCACGTGACAAAATATCGAACAACAACGAAAGTTATCGAATATTACTTACTTACCTGCATTCGGTAAATAGCAAATTAGCTTTCGGTAAAATCCATTAACTATGCCATAGAAAAATAAACCATTTGGTAAATATAGGCAAACTTATTTCGATAGGGTTCAAATAGAAATTCAATATTTTGCATATAATGTTTTACACTTAAGAAATACCATAACAATTTACGCAAAAACATATCATTTAGCGAATGAAATATGTAATTTAATGCACTAATATTAAGTGATTGGCTATTTTGAAAACTTAATTTGAAAACTTAATTTGCTGTAACCTGTAATCGTTTTACCGAATGGAAAAATGATTTAGCGAATATAAATATTTCATATATCGATTATATT
This sequence comes from Owenia fusiformis, assembly GCA_903813345.2. Classification (NCBI taxonomy): domain Eukaryota; kingdom Metazoa; phylum Annelida; class Polychaeta; order Sabellida; family Oweniidae; genus Owenia; species Owenia fusiformis. The sequence goes on from CAIIXF020000006.1 coordinate 8,996,413, forward strand.
TGAATTTGATGAATAAAGAAGCAAAAATAATGCCATCTTGTGTAGATGTTTTCCTTGAACAACATGCTTCTTTGGAATTCGAAGATGTTAGTATTATATTGACGAAACCCGATTGTCTAATAGAAATAAGGTGACGCGCTATGCCACACTTTGATAATCAACCCTACAATATCAATCATGTTTCGTTAGCACATATTTTATCATCTCCGTGTCCAGTGGGGATTAAATTGTACACGAGATGATGGCGCCTGGTCTTTCCTTAAATGCTTTTGCATAAGGCTGTTAAGCCAAAATGTATTAATATTTTAGAAAGTAAAAGCACTAGTCTAGAGATATCAGAGAGTTTTTTAGCTCAACGTATCTAAAATCCGCGTGATTCACCAGATTTATGCATGCATAGCAGTTCAATTGACGAGATGCTGTCGTGGATATACGTTTTAGCTATAACCCGTTGTGCGACACCTCTCTATTGTGAGTGTATCCTCTGCGGGCCTGTAGATGGCGTTCTCTTCGGTAGTTCAAACGCTACACATGAATGCTAACTAAGTCTGCTTTGGAACCTTTCCAAAATGTGCGTTCTTTTTTATTTCATCGTTGTATCATAATACATTTTGGAAGGAGTTTTGACACTACTGTTTATACAAATTGTGTCGATCAAGCATAACAAATATTAAGTTGATATCATTTGTAATTTATTAGAAGTTTACGAAGAGATTACTTAGGGCCCAATTTGATTCACCATTATATAGCGACAGTACGTATATTATTGTAATGAATGTATGATATTTTTGTTGGAGAACAACCAGTTCATATTGTAGCAGAATACTTGCAGCAGAATGTATTCTATATATTAATCTGTCAAATACCAGATATAAACCCAATCAATTAATGAATTATATAAAGACTGGCCAGATAAAGGATTGATCGGGATTAATTGGATAAAGTTAAAATGCGCAGTGACGTCACTTCTATGATATAAGTGCATATAAAACGCTATCAATAATTTAACTGGTCTAACAGAATCAGAACCGGCCTGATTCACTGCTGGGAATATCAGAACGGCCGACGTTTGAGGTATACTTTCTGAGACGAAGATTTTAGGGAGTGAATGATAACCCGGCCGCCCACGAGAACAGAACGGACTCAGAAACTGGAACGACAAAACCCGGGCAGATTAACCGTAAATTAATCGAATCACCTATCGAGAAAATAACCCCGCACCAAATGCAGGTACCAAACCATCCAGAAACGCTATTATGCAAATGGGTTGCAGATTTGAAATTTAGATGCAATTTCAGAGTGTATGATCAGGCGTAAAGCGGCGATTTCAACTCTGGGAGCGAAGGAATTACGAGCGCGGAGGGGCTTTCAAGGATTAACCAGTAAACATCGAGGCAGTGGATGACTATTACGATTGTAAATTAATTGCAATGAATTTCTTCACCTCGATGTACCACTAACTCAACAAAACGTATCAGATATTATAATTTTGATTCATTCGAGAGATTTGCTGCGCGCACATTTGAAACACAAGCTGGCCAGAATCGGACCAAAAGAATAATCTCAGGAAAAGATGCCGTTTGGAAACATGAACGCGCTGAGAGACAGCGTCCTGCGACCATCTATAGATAAATGTAATAGGGCCACCGAGGTCGCAAAGTTAACATTCCGAAGGTAAGAACATATAAATCAAGATAAAAAAAATGACTTGTATAAAGTGTTTTTATAATCTTTAACATTCTATTATTCCTGTTTTATTTTTATCTTAAACTACAATCACATTTTATCGGAACTTTTATCAGAACCGACCCGACATCAAGATACATAGGCTGTATAAACTAGGTTGAGCGGGTTGTTTTGCTAGTTTTTCATTAATTCAATTACAACATTGTTAATTCTACATCAATTATTCAGTTAAAAGAGATACTAAAACATACAAATTGATGCACATTATATATTGAGCAATATAATTAGAAAGTCGGGTTGTAATTTGGCTCAAACAAGTTAAGTGACGTCTGGAACGTATCTGGCTTCGATTACAAATCTTCCGGGACAGATGCATATCCCAGAGACACCCTAATCGAATGATAACTAGACAATGTACAATTTATACTATCTGTAGATGATTAGCATTCAACAGAGGGTCAGATTTGTCATGATTGTTCTTAATCGGCCTCGGAGATGTTGGGAACGTTATATGTAATACGACACTGTCCTTTGGTAGTTGTGACTCAGTGTTTTGGTCACTTGATGACTTGAACACTCGTTCTACGGTACGTGATGCACATGTGAAGTTGTATCTAGTAATTGTCAATGGAACTAAATGTGTAATTATTGCCGTTTGTTTGAATGCAATAAACTTAAAGACACATCCTCAAATGATACATGATTCGCATAAGTAGACTTTATATGAGGGTCATTTAGTTGAAGGCTTTGGATATAGGGTTTATCCTGGCGACGATAGTTATACATGTATCTCATACTTAGATTGATTTAGGATGTAATCGCCCGGAATAACCCCTACAACCGTATCCTTCCATGGATCCAGTACATAACTTTTTTATTTTATCCAGAGGACCCGCGTTCCGAAAGAAATCCGTTGATGAAAATAATCACAATTGTATACTTATATTGAAATTAATCACAAAAGCGGGTAATTTCAAAAAAGATTAGCATCCACACGACCACCTCTGTGAAACTTATGGTATATGCTATATGAGGGTTCTGTTGTAGAAAGTATTGGATCTGGGATTTATTCTAAAGGAAATATATATAAAATTTTACCGAGGGCCCGGATGGGCTATTGAATTAACGTTTGAGCACGCCCAGTTTCAACATGAGACATAAGACAGCTTATCAACCTTTGATAAAAAAAATTATCGTATGATCTGTAAAATGAAGCCTTCTGATTGGTCTGTTCTTGTACTGTTCCAATCTGTTTGCTACTGAGATAGTCCCCATTGATCATCTCTATGGCAATACAGAAACTATTGATATGGAGTGGACAATCTCAGTAGCAATTCAGAGAATATAGAATATTTCCTAGGACTTTCAAATGTTTTTTCTATGAATAAAAAAAGGAATAAAAAAAGAATATTTCCTAGGGATTATCTCCTAAGTAAAATGTATTGGCCTGAGATCACACAATAAAAACGTGATAGAATGATTTGAAGTGGAATACAGGATATATTCTGTTCTCGATATTCTGTATTTGCACTCGACTTCGTCTCGTGACGGAATGTCTCGAACAGAATATATTGTATTGCACGTCTAATCATTCAATAACTTATATTATCGTATGATCTGTAAAATGAAGCCCTCTGATTGGTCAGTTCTTGTGCTGTACCAATCTGTATTGCTACTGAGATTGTCCGCGTTGATCATCTCCGTCGCAATACAAAAAATATTGGTACGGAGGAGACAATCTCAGTAGCAATACAGAGGATAACACGATAAAAACGTTATTGCATGATTTGAAGTGCAATACAGGATATATTCTGTCTCGATATTCTGTATTGGCACTCGGCTTCGTCTCGTTCCAATACGGAATTTCTCGAACAGAATATATCCTGTATTGCACTTCAAATCATTCAATAACTTATAGTAAACGTCGCAAATCTTAGGTAGTTAAATATTTAGTTGGCTTATTGCCATTTGGGGACGGAAAGACGGATGGCCAGAGAAAATACAGAATGATTGAAAATAGTTTATCAAATGTTACTAAAACGCATCGTGATATATCACAGCCCTTTATCAATTCCTTTCTAAAAGGGTATTGATAGTTTGACAAGAGAACGATTTGACGAGTATCAGAATGCTTAACAGGGATGAATGCTAAGGAATATGAATGTACGAGATATGAACCATGGAAGAGAATTACCATACTGATTGATACGATATGAAATACCAATGAGGTACAAAACCACAAAATGACTCATATTTGATGCTCATCACTTGTCTGATATTGCCCTTTGCATATCAATTCCCTGATTTTATTATGACATCGACAGTACAATTTCTAATCGTTTGATTTTGCTGCTTAAGTTAAAAGAGCTTATATACACCTAATGTTCTGGGCTAGGCCGTCCCTCAGAGTCATTATACCATTTGCCTTTTGCATAAGTAAAAGATCAAAATGTTCAGATTGATCCAAGTAAGAACTTTCTCCGACAATGACGTTTTGACACCCACGTACAATAGATTGAGGGATGGTATTCACTGAGTTAATCGCCATCTAAAATACTCTAATTTACACATAATCATGCATACATGGTGCGTCCCTTGTATTGTTCCAAGCAATAACCAGTCCATGAAATATTTAGCGAACAATAATGGCATTGGTCTCCGAGGATCCCGGCTGAGGATGTACTAATGAAATTACACCCTATGCCTGCCAGGCTTGTCTTTTGCAAGCGACTTGTAGTCTTTTTCAACCCAATATTTTAAAAGTAAGCCTAGTAAAGCCTAGTGTGGGAGGAAGGCCATTTTTAAAAATGGGCGCAACTTTAACATGTGAACTTGCAGTTATGGGGGTTCATATTTGTAATTCACATTTAGAAGACTTTTTAGTTGTCTGTTTTCGAAATAGATTAATCATTTATTTCTGGATACCGATCGTTGTATATCGCTTTTCTTTTAGTGACCTCAATGTTTTGTATGTCTCTGTTTCAATGTAATGGATACGCGGCATCGAACGTTTTTTGAAATCCTGGACTAGATTACCAGTTCATTTGTTCCTTTTCTATTCACACGCCAGGAATGTTTTGTTGGTAGATATCATCAATAATATTACAAACAACTTCCAAACCATTGTGACAAATTAATTTCTACTTGTCATGGATATCGGTAGCTATAGAATGCTCTGAATAGCATTTCACAGAGTACCGTAGGAATGAGGCACAACCCACAATTTCGATATCGGAATACCATCTTGTACTGCTTTCGAGTCACTGCATTATAATCTCAAACATTTTCGATCTATTCCTTATGCAAATTTTGAGTACCTGTAGTGTATATCGATGCATATTTCATAACTTTTGATGACCCTAGACATCATGTAATAGAGATTTATGGCAATTATAGGCAACACAATGAGCTCTTCCTAACATATTGATCTCCCAAGTTGAGTACCTCCAATGTAGATTTGAGGTTCATTGTAATGTATGGCAGTGTTAATAACATCAATGGTAAGACAAGAGCAAAGCCAGACTCTAAAAATAGGTGAGCGTGTCAAAAGAGAGGGCTTTGAGTAAAGATACAGTTTCAGTTCAAAAAATGTTTAAATAATTTTTCTGCAAAAGTAGCGAGGAATTTGCCCGTGTGCCTAATGGTTAGCTACGCGCCCGTAAAAACCATAACCAGAGAAACAATGTCCCAGTTTCTTCTACTGTGAATATAACGAAATAAAGAATTATAACACTGAGAAACTGATATTAGAAGATAGTCAAAAAATGTTAAACTTAATGGTGATGATTGGGCGCCGTAACCACGAGGTTGCGAGTTCGAGACGCGTGTGCTCTTTGTGTTTATTCATTGACGATATTTTGGGAAAGCGACCTATCGTGACTCAATGTACGAAATATCATATTTCAGTTATATATAGATTGAGAAGATAGGTAAAAGCCATTATATTAATGAAAACATATCTGATCATTTTGGTGTCCCTCGCAATATTGGTTAGTAGATTTGTTGTAGGACGTCTAATTGCAAATATTCTTATATTAACAATTTCAAAAAACAAAAAAATCCTATACTATGGCACTTAATACCTCGAGTTGGCCTCATTTTTACAACTTTCCTTTCTTTCCATTGTTATATGCCATAAGTCAAGATATCAAATGTTCAAATTATATAGGTACAAATCAATAAATACCTAATTAGTATATAACAATTAAAACATGACGTATTGGTTGGATGATACACAGCCTAATGGAAGCCTAAATCGATGAACATGTTACATTATTTAGTAGATTCTACCGGAAAAATATTTACTGGCACGTAATTTCGTAGTAAGTTGCTCATCTTGGATCAAACCATTGTGTTCCGTGCATTCACCACTGCGTTGATTTGATGAATGATTTCGATATATATGCACGCATATCATATAGCGAATGGGTTATGTACAAACGTATAAAATTTCATTAACGTTATGTAAGAGTAGGCAACGTGTTTATTCTAAGTATAAACCTTTCAAATAGACGGCTGTAATGGAATTTTTAGTGATTCATATATACATACGGTAAATGTGATGAATTCTCCATTGGGAAGTTATATCAAAACCGTATCCACATATATCAGATTATACTTCTTGCGGCTCACGCAGTGATCAAACAGACGCGAAAATTGAATACCAGCGTCTGTAATAAAATAAGACTTATTCCTCAGGCATATTTGTCTTTCATCTTGTCAACAGTAATTTCTCTCATACAAGTGAAGCTAGTGGTAAAAGTCTAAAGTATATAATTACTGCATAGAACAACCTAAAAACGAGTGGGGAAGTAATCAGAAAGAAAACGTTCCGAAGTGATCCTTATGAATACAGCTAATGTAGCTAGTTCCATTCAGAAATGGCATTAAGACTTTCGATCTTACCATCGGTCTGCGACTGATAAGAAGATGGTTTTAGTAATAACTATTAATTGTCATATTACGGCTAATTTGATAGACTTAAATAATTAAGAGATGATTGCTTAATCTAGTGAACACTTATTGTTAATATCCACAAACCACACACTCTTAAGTCTCAGATATAGATTATAAAACTGCTGGTAAATGAAATCTACGAATTGATGATGAGGTGCAAATGATTTTAAACCCATTAGGATGGAAAACAATATTTCCTGCAAATGATTTATAAAACACTAGCTTGTATGCCATCGATATATGTTTATTAATTTTTATGATTCTAGTATACTGAGTGGTATTCGCTTATTTTCAACAAATGATCTTGAAGCAGAACAAAATACCCATATTATTACCACCTTGCCGGGCCAGTTCTAGGGGTTTTAGTGCTAGTTCAGAAGGCATTCATTTTACTATATCGACCTGAGAAATGTGTGACGTCATAGTGGTGGTCCATATGGACCGGTCTAGAATATATTCTGGACAGGCAATTTTCCCCGGGAAATTAGATATCGTTCAGTGCGTAAGATTTTCTTGCTATTTCAGCCCTGGTCGTTAACGGTGGTAATAATACTAATAACGTCATTTCTGCGAGCAACATAGTTAAATATTGGACCTTGGGCCTTCGGCCCTCGGTCAAATATTTCACTATTATGCCCTTAGAAATGACGTTATTGTACTATTAATAGGACCCAGAGCCTTTAGTTCTGTAAATATTTATTCCTTTATTCCCTAGTTCTTTAGAACTTTAATTGCTATAGATTCTTAAATGAAGATTCAAAACGATGAGGAGATTTGAAACATAACTTGTACCATGTTATGAATCGATAGAAACTTAATCTCAAAATCCCTGTAAAGTAGATCCATGTACTGGGGACCTAGGATCTAACAGTATTTCAGGAAGTGCTGTCAGCAAAAAAACATTAGTCGAGGATCGTATTAATCTGACCCGGGGCTCCTAATTGTCATAAAAGGAGAAGTTCAATTTGTACATATCAGATATGCTTCGCCGGATTTGTACATTAAGGTGAGGGGTCTATTCGTCATAGCAGCACCTACATCGACACAGCCTACTCTCTTGGCAATTTCATATCCCTAGTTATCGGCTTAATGATGTTTTTGAACAAGGGATCATTTGTATGCTTATAAAACATCCGTGTGTACGTCAAAATGAGTGAAATCTTGTAAAATCAAAAAAAAAATCGCAAAAAGGATTCACCACGGTCGGTCATGACACTTCATCAACCAGTCAATCTCAGTTAAGATCTCTTGTAAAACAGTTTCAGTAGCTAATCCCCCTCAGCTATATCCCATTTAGCAAAAGTCACACATAATTCAAAATTGGTGGAATCGCTACGGACGTCGGTCATTTTAGCTGGTCGTGCTTTTTTATCATTTTGACCTTACGTCTGTTTCGCCAACTAAAATCTCTCGTTATCAAAAAAAATGGAGAACTAAATGGTTTCACTGTAACATATATGAGTAAATCAACTTTATTTCGAACAAGTCGACATTTTGAAAGGTCTTGACCTTATAACTAATAGCTATTCATATCAAGATCATTCTCATCCCATTAACGATAGTACTACACTTGCTCTTTGATTTCATTTCATTACTTTACGAGAGGAGACGCGACCAACATGCCCTCCCATGGATTCGTGTACACTTGAAGAGGATCTAAATATAATCTCCATAATCAGGGGAATCGTTTACTGTAAAGCTGCCGATGATGCTCAAGTTGTTTTCGCTGAGTGGATTGTCATGTTAGGATCAAAATATAGAGCCTGACTTACCTTCAGACAAGTTTTCACTAAAATGATAGATTGATTACCGGTTTGTCAACATGCCTTTCCTGCAATTCAATATACAATCTAATTCTTCATAAGAACGGCAGAGTAAGAAAGTGTTTAAGTCAACACGAACGTTTTGTTTCGTTTGAAGGGTCTTTTGAAGATAAAAATTCTTATTCAATACATTGAGTCCGTCCGGATGCGTAGTAGCGCATTGCACAATCGTAGTGAAGCTGTATATTCTTTCGCGGTTCAATACGACTTAATTGATACGATGTGACATTTGTTCTAAATTGAAAAAAGATCAAAACACCCGTGCATTTACTATGCGTATTCTTCAGCAAATCTCAGCTTTAGTCGAGACAAAAAAACACAGGGAGTTCCTTTCCCTCGGATGACAATTTACACCTATTATGGATTATTTACAATGGCAGGTCAATTCTTTGGCGAAGAATGGAAAAGTGGGTAATTGTAGCTCTCCTTTATGGAGGCAGGGTTGATAAACGTGAGGAACGGCTCAGTGTGAGTCGACTGTAGCTATAAATTGGCATTAATTGTAAAATAATCGAGTTAGAGTGCTCTGCGCCACTCCAAAATAACAGATGGTCCAACATGGTGAGCCATAACCTCATTGTTATCGATCGCCCATCAAGGCTCACTTATCTTGGTATGAGAGAATACCTTAAGTGCCCCTTTAGTGTCGCAGTTCACATTATATGCATATTGCTGGGTGATATTGTTGGTATTTATACACAACACCTACACTTTCCAAACATTATATTTATATGTTATATTTGATAAAATATTCATATTGGATAAAAAAACTTTTCTAGATTTCTGTACTTCAATCCACGCGAAGCACATGCGTGAAACATGCTTAGTAATTTAAGTCCGGCTTTATCATTTGACCGGATTAATTAGAGATAACTGGTCCATCACGATTGAGTGCTTAAGTCAATCATATTCTGAAGTTCCCTTTCAAGCCTATATATTCTAAGGCGATTAGATGTGTTTTATAATTAGTATCAACAATGAGATTTTTTTTAGAATCATCACTGGTTATGACCGGGGACATGCTTTTGATTCTTTTCAACTTATTAATGAGAAAAGTTCTTAGCTTCATCCTAAGGTTCATGATAAAGATCCCGAGAGTCTTCTAAATCTGTGTCCTCTAGGACGTCGACATGGTAGTGTCAACTGTAACCGGTAATCAAGAAATCTAATGACACCTACGTGTACATGTACATTACATTATGTAGAGTTATGAAAACAACTAGTGCAGATTTCACAAAATCCCAGTACCAGTCCTGTCACTTTTGAAATTTATGATATAATGTAGCGATTTCTTGATTAAGCCGGTTACAGTCCAACAATGTTGAAAACCATTCGACCCAAGATGCCTAAATGACACAAGGAAATAAATTTTACGTAACTTGATTTTAACCACTGACCTTACAATTCTAAAAAATATACATGTGACATAGATAGTAGGCTAATGATCCCCATTTCAAGTGAGATATCATCAGATCAGAATTTAAAACAATTGTCCAAAATGTTGACTGATGTATATATCTATCCGTCAAGATTAGTATAATCAGGGCTATTGCCTCTCATTTGTCAATCCAATGGTATCCTAAGTGACTCATCGAACATCCGCGAGATTACAGGATCAAGTACGACACTGATCTGCCCAATTGTTGCCTTAATCTTAACACACCCATATAGGTCAATTTATGGACTTTATAAATTAAAATGAATTCAATAAGTTTAAAAATACATAATCTTTCTTTTTAGAAAAACTTAGTATTCATATGGATCAATGTTGACACTACGCTAGTTGTACTTGCGCCAAACCAGATTTTAGGATATTGGGGGTTGTCTACTTTTATTGCTGTGTTTTTCACACATTTGTGCTACCATATGTATTACAGGCTTATGTGACCATGTCAAACTTATGACGAAAATGAACATATGGGTCAAATACATAAGGAAGGATTGCCAAACCTAAATCTCATACGTGATCACATATTTCTGACTTTTGAAGCAGGGAATGAACATGTTATGTTTAGAGTTGCGGAGCAGACGCACTTGGGTGAGCTTCTACGTTTATGGTTTTATGTTGACAAGGATGTACATCATGATTTATAGCACCTCGAGTCTCGAGGACTTCCTAAAGATTTTCCATTAATTCATTACCACTTTATGAGGTCGTAATGTAAACCCATTGTCAGGTTACCTCTGCTTCCAAGCTGATTGATTATTAAAATTGAGGATCACTGACCGAACAGTGGACTGAAAGGAGGGTGGGCACCATCTTAAAAATATATTAAGGAACGTGTATCTAATAAAAAACTTTTTATTCTGACTTGGACTCAAATCACACTGTAATCGATTGTGCTTTGAATACTGCTCTGTATAATTCGCTCTTTTGTATAATGTTCAAGATTTAAATGAATTTGATTCCATGCAGATAAATGCTAAACATAGGTCACTCCAAACCCATCAGTTGGACCGAAATAAGTAGAACATAGTGGTAGCAAACCTATCAGGAACACATGACTAAGTAATAATAAATTCTCAATCGAACAATGTGACCGACCGAGGCTACATCTCACTTATCGCTTGAAACTCTCTTTTGAGTTTTCAAGACATGACAAGGAGATAACAATTGAACATGACGCCTGGAACAATGAGAGCAATGCCTTGTCAGTTGCATTCGCATCCTGTATTCTAGATTCTAACCATGCTAGCTTTGTAGATAATTCGTCGCTAATGAATGAGCTATATCGTCAAACCTGGAACTATACATTATCTTAAGGTCCCATGAGTGTATTATGTACTTTCTCTTTTATCGTAGACAACGTTACCAGGGATTTTAAGCTTTGTTGTCTGTAGTTTTTGGTTTAGATTATTACTGTGGTTATTATTCAGTTCTGACTGGTCCTTTGACAGTAGGCGATCATTATCGAGTAACGTTTCAGCGGCAGTTTATGCAAATTTAGGAAACCCGATCGAGAGGTGTTTATCTTAAACTATATATGAGGGAAGACACAAAGGAGGGAGTGTTGTCTATTGATGGATTAATTATAATTTCACAAGCATCAATATATCATAATGGGTAGTAGGGAAAACGAACCTGTTAGAAAATATGATACAATTGTGGAGTTAAAGAAAATGAAAAACTCTAGATATTCCGGGATGAGCATCAGGTAGGAGCAGCATGTTTAGCTTTTTTAATTTATATGACATGCGCGTTTGTTTCAGGTATCCTAAGTGTACTTTTTCAGGTTCTGTCCCAGAGGAAACGATAAGCGCATGATGTTGATAATCAAACCTAAAGCTTTTAATAGAGCCAGAATACAAAAGCTTTTCGTGTTATACTTCCCTGGAGACGTACCCTATGACCCGTTTATGGTGCAATAACTAAAAATGATACACAAACATATAGGAATCATATCAGTCTATAGGCTCAGGTGGTGTGAAAATTACATATCAATCTACATTCTCTATATTGACATGCAATGTGCGCATATATCATCAAGATTAGGTACTTATTATGACGTTTCCTGGAAAAATAGCACAGGTAAAAAGGATATTATATGTGATGAATAGAATCTGTAATTGACCTCATTACAAGTGTCACCATATTATCCATAGAATTCATTTTGTTCATAATTTTACTTCTATTTTAAATGTTCAAGAATGTACTCGTATACCCATACATGTACACAAAGGCAAAAATCGTCCAACCTTTAAGGTGCTGTTGTACTTAACAGGAAATGACAAAGCAGGAAGTTAAAAAACCATGCTGGATTTCAAACATTTTTTGAACCAAGATAACACAGTTCTGTTTTGACCTTCAGTCAGTTTAACTAGTTCCACATATCATTTATATAATGTACATGGTTAGAATGACCCTAAACATGATGAAATCATCAGCCCTCTAAAAATGTGACTGAAAAATAGCTAAAAGTAGGAGCTAAGGAAAGGTCACTGAACAGAATCTTTGAATTTTTCAGAAAATGTGCCTAATAAATTGCTCTAAATGATACAATCTTTGAAATTTTAGAAAATTGTCTGAAACAAAAATGGCGGTCATTAAAAGGAAAACAGATTGCTTTTCAATCCATTTTTTCTTTTTCTATAAATGATATCAAACTTTCAAATATTGTATCATTTAGAGCAATATATCGGGCACATTTTCTGACTTTACCGTAGTCAGGCTATTCCGGTGTGTATACTATACAGAACAAAAACTCCTGCTTGAAATACAATCATTTATGTACATTTTTATTGAATGTACACATTTCTGCATCTTATCGTTCCAATAACTTCACAACATCATTACTTGATAAGATACCACGATTCTGTCTTTTGAGATCTTTTAATTCAGATAATAATGGAAACATATCAGCATGGGTGTTGGTTGCAATTTCCATCTTCCACAACCCTTATAGTTCGGAGTTAAACCATTCGAAAGTCACTAAAAGTTACATTTGGTAAGCCTTGCATCCTGTTATCTAGATTACAAAATATGTTCATCATTTATTTCAAAATCATTCTGGAAACCTCTGTGACCAAGATGTTATTTTAATGAGTAATTTGCCAGGCAAAATAAATACGTTTATTTCCATCGAGCAATGCCATGATAGAAATATTGTCATGGGATTTGATGCTAAGTTATAACCCGTCGACAGTTCCCAAGAAGATTGATTCTATGTCAAAATGTATCTAATGAAATCATAATGATAAGCACAATCTCAATATCGTTAGCTATGAACTCATTGTTGACATTGACCAAAAACCATGACATGAAAATCGATCTCTGTGGTTTATTTTTTAGTGTGTTATGTTGAAATCACTTATATGAGTAAGAATTTATATGATTTTTGAAATGTTGTAAATATATAAGCACAAGTGCCAAAGGGAAAGGACTAAACGTTGTAATGGAACTTAGCAAGAATAGCAAAGATATATATGGTCAACCTACATCAGGGGGCTTCATATTTTGTTGCCAAGACAGGTTAGTGATAGATGCCACCTGATGGTGATAATTCAATTGTTGACGTGTCGTTATTACCGGGTAAATTACCTCTTCAAGGTTGTGAATTCTTGGAATGATGATTGATGAAGTTCTGCATTATGCGCATATTTAACATTTTTAAATCACATTCAAGGTATTAGCAGACATTTAACTACCCATGTTGCACTATGTGTACTCGGTCCCTCCATTACTCGCATCGACATGGATCATTTCCAAAATGTTAATATAACATCTTTCAAAGGAAGCTTCTATATTTTGCATTTACCACTGGCGGCTCTATTTTATAAAATCTCTACATATTGAACTACATTGTACATGTTTTTAAGTATCCGTTCATGACCTATCACTATCAATAATACAAAAAATGAACTTGGTGATGGATTTTATTTTTAAATTTTCTGTTTGCCCCCCTGTAACCCAATATGAACCAGAGCCGTCGTGAGACCGAGGCTCAGGAATTAGAAGTAAATTGTTTAAAAACTAAACGTGTCGGCCGGGCTTATGTACTGATTATGTATTCATATGTATTAATGTACCGTATGTATATACACATACTTTAAGCATTAGTATTGGTGCTGAAAAAAATAGACGGATAGAAGAAAACTAATTTCAAAATATTTTATTGCTCCTTTCTAAGGCCTCGGTCTTGACTCGTGCTCTTCCAAAGGTCTTTGTGATCTAATGACCAATACGCATGCGCATCGATCTTAGGATAGATGAAGTCTCTTGACCGGAAGTCTCGCAGTCTTGTTCACTTAAAACCATTATGGAATAACAAATATGTATCTTGGCATATCCGCGAATAAACATGTTCAGTGAACACGGTCCACATCTTCAATCTTTCTATTTTACTAAGCAGAATGGGAAGAAACTCTGTCGAGAGCCATTTTATTGACTTCTCACTCAATATGGCTGTTCCGATGTTTGTTCTGCTAATGTACTTCCGGTGTTTGTTTGAAGGGATGTGTAGTCATTTCAGCGACATATCCGCGCATAGTGCCAACCAGTTCTCGAAAACAATCTGAACAAAGCCTCATGAAGTATGCCCCGAGTTTATACAATACATCATGCATTTAAACACTTACGTTGTTTGTAAGGATAATAGGTTCCCTTGGAAAAATGGCTCCGTCTGTCCCTCGTTTATGTGATAGGTCCACTCATTGTGATGCAAATGGTATAACATTTTAAGAATTCTCTAGGGGTCTTCGATTCCAATAATCGTTTTCAATGTAAGTGGGTCGTGGGTGTGTGTAGGATGCTTGTTAATGTTAATTACATCACTCTAATTGTCAGTCTCCCTATCACAATCATAAATCATAAAAATTGTCAACTTGTAAATAAGTCTATCCTAAACGAAATCCTCGGTAATAGGTAATTTTTCAATTATGGTAACACATGAACCCCAAGCTTAGATGTATCCTTCTCATGTATAACCCATGAAATCTCCCCAACGGTGAATCGGGGGAGTTCTTATCAGAATGCTTCAAATGCATCTTTTTCTATCCTTACCTTTATGAATGATCAGAAACTCCAAGACGAGCTATGTCATCAATGAGGGGTTGAAGGGATATGCCATTTCTTTTTCTAACATGTAAAAAGGAACAGAGAGAAGTTGTTCAGGAAGACACAAACATTGCAAAACAGTTCACGATTTGAAATTACATCAAAATTGGCGAAATACAGGGTGAGCCAAAAAAGGTAACCCAAACAAACCTTAATAATTCAGCGATCAAGTATGGGTTTTAAGTCATATTTGGCACAATTGAACCCTATTGAATGTTCTTTCATTCCCTGATCATGAGTTTCATTGGTCTATATCTAATGGTTCCCATTTTATGGCCTTTTTACAAAGCATGCTTCTAATAGTAAAACATACCAAAACCACCCAATATGAACCCCCAGAATTTTACCTTTTGGGGCTATTACAAATATATTAGGGAGTTTAAGCTTGCAATGTTTTTCACAACCTAAACGTGAACGGAATATATTTAAGAGATGCATTTGTATGGGCGATTGGTCATACGTATAGGTTGGCGTTTCGATTTTATGTACAAGCTAAAACTCCCCAATGTGTGTATCAATAACCCTAGACGCATCAGTGAGTTGAAACAAGAGATTAGAATGGAAATGAGAGCTATTGCACAAGATATCTGTGAGCGTGTAATCGGAAAAAATTCACACGATAAGTTCAAGTTTGCCTCCAAAGACAAGACTGGTACTTAGAGCATATTTAGTAAAATGGCCATAAAATCATGACCATTTGGAGTAGACCAATAAAACGTTGTTGAATGAAAGAACATTGAACAAGGTTTGGTTGTGCCACATATGTCTTTAAACCTATACTAGATTACTGAGTTGTACGATTTTTGGAGGTTACCTTTTTTGGCCCGCCCTGTACCAAAATTACGTTTTTTGGAGGGAAATTCAAGGCATAGAGTTTCTATGAGCTACAACGGCTGTACTTTACTCGAATTACAATTTCACAATTTATACCACTGGGAACTTCTTTTGACTTCTCATGGCTTGGCTTATTCACGACTGGACTCCACGTAGAATTCTGTTCATAATGTGATGGAGTCATTGACGTTTAACCAAATAGAACCGACATAAATTTTCACATATTCTGTCAATATATAATGCTAATTGAAAGGCGAGTCATTTGGGGATCCAAGCTAATCATTGCAGCTTTGTAGCAAATTGAAAAGGTGACGAGAATGATTCCCTCGCGCCATAGGAAGTAATCACATATATGAAATATCTATATCAACATCTCCTCAATATTAAATACACGCTAGTTAGAGATTAACCCATCATAGCTCTAGACATTTTTTGAGTGATGTAATCAGGACCCACATCAGAGGCAAAACTAAAGAGAGGCATATATATAAGACTTCATAGTAAAATATATGACCTAATTACAACAGGTTCAGTCCAAAGATTCTGTAAAACTTTACTGGTACAAACAAGACCATATCATACCGAGAGCAATTTAGGTTTTAGGCTCTGCGTAAAGTTGATCATAGTTTCCAAATGCTAGGTATAATGCCAATGATTATTTTCAATTATCAAGACTTTGGAAAATATAACAAAAAATGGAGAAGTATTAAGTCTCTGTCCGAATCAATTTATTTACTTGCGAATCTGGTGTTTAAAAGGTTACCATAGAAATAAAGTACAACTATGTTATTGGCCTATGTCCAATGTTGTCGAAAATGAATTAATCAAAGTATTTATTTGACCAATCAAGATATAAATATTGCATTTTGGAATGAAGATGTTCAATCGAAAATGTTATTAATCTTATAACTAGTAAAGTACTATTACTTATAATTGCATATTCATATTTTTAATATTAAAAACGTCATCTTTTTAACCAGGTCGCATTGTCCTTGATTTAACACATTTGTTCTCATAAAAACTAACAATGACAATAAATATATACATACACAGGGGAATCAAGTAAAGATGATATATTACCAAAGTACAATAAAGTCTGCTATGTGGGGTTAGTTGAACGTGAATGTGACTCTGTGCTTACCCAAGATCCATTAGTCAAATACAAGCGAGAGTTATCATATATTTAATGGTATTGCAAACCCCTCGACTTCATTCTACATTGTTTGGCATCGTTTGTATTGTTTTAGAACACTGAAATAGAAATCTCGTGCTAGATCTCTGATTAAAGTGTACATATATGGAGCAATGTGATGAATTATTTATCGCAATGGAGGGTTGACAACTCTAGCACGCTTGCTGCCAACTCGGAGCAATAACTAATCAAAGAAATGGGAATGAAAATATCGGAACTTATTGAATACTCGGCGATGCATCCAAAAGTATCAATTCGAACATAATTATCAAGTTAGAATATATTCATCACGTCTAGTTTCATCCAGTGATAATTAATATCGGGTTGGGAAAATACAACATCAATTTTACTTGTCATTTTGACATCAAGCCGCAATGATATCACAGAAGTATATTTCAAAACACCCTATAATGATACTGTAGCGTGAGAGAGTCTAATGATAGAGTGTGGCCTTAGATTTGTTTAGTCATTTTTAGTAGGCCAAAGAAATAAAAGTAACACTAATCTTATTTCAAAATCATTATCCTTAAAATTGTCCTTGGTGCTAATTTATTATTGATATTAATTTCAGTGATTGTGCATCTTAAAGGTTTGCCCATAGCATGATCGCCTATTGACCAATCAGAACTTTTGTCTATTTGTCCGTAGAAAGTATACGTCACATGTGAAATGCTGCTCTCCTTTATATGTCTGCTTGCTTAGCCTTTGCTGCACATGGTATTTAGAACTCGGGGTGTGTTATGTTAATGTAAATCTTTAAAGTGCCCGATAAACTATAAAATGCGCATGCGTCCAGGTGTTGATAAACTATAAATAGCGAAAATCCAGGGTTTGTCACCACAAGGTAAGCCAGGACGTGTTGAGAGAACAGCTAGTGTTGATATTGAATTTACATGTAGCCAGATAAGTTTCCTTATTGAAATTACATATGGTTATTGGCAATACTTTGTAGGTGCTAAATAATAAAATATTTAGAGTATATATGAGAGAAATTGGTCATTTCGAACCTGTTGAAAAGTTTGTGGCTCTCGGCTACACCGGGGAATTTACTTCCATGAGTACACACATAAATGTGGGGTTCCCCAAGAGGTACGCGACAAGGTGACCTGGCATCAAATGTGCGACTAAATGCTACTATCGAGAAGATAAAATAACGAATACGACAATAAGTTATTGCATGTGACAATTCCGAGCCTTCATCTCACTGAAGTATTTTGAAGTAAAAATAGGATTTTTGTTTTGATACATGGAATCAGATGAACGTAACTTTATTCTGACAGCTAATCAAAACTAAACAAAATTGATTGTACGTAACAGACAATTTATTGTTTTACAATGTTTTGATTCGCTAAACGAATGAAACCAACAAATTATGACATGTAAAATGACAATTTTGAAATGTAAAATTTAAAAGTGACAAACACAACCTCCCTATCCACTCTTTGGGAGCCCTAGTAAATTAGTAATATGTACATGCAGCAGTGGTAGTGTACAGCTTATTATCACACTACGCTTTGTATTCTAAAGCCTGTTGTTTGTAATAACACTGTTCACTCAACGTATGTTTTGTGTGTGGGCAGTCAACGATAATCATTGTTTTATCCCGGTTATATGACCTCGGCAATTATAACAGAACCGTACTAAACGAAAAAACGCAAATAGAGAAAGCTTTCACACACATATAAAAAATGAACTAGTCTAATCCGCCAGTATAAACTCTGTGCTATACGTAGCCGGGTCAGGCGCACACTTTAAACATATATGGCAGTGTAACTGTACGTTTTCTGACTACTGTCCAACCGTAACTGTTAATCATTTTCATATCTCGGTCTTGCTAAAACAAACAATAAACAGCACTGTATAGTAGATCAATTTCAAATTCTATTATCGATCATATACAAAAAGTATATATATATATATATATCAATGGATCATAAAACAAAAATATTAATATAATGACATAGTCTCGATCATTCACAGAAAAGAATCTTTTTTTAATTTTGCTTCCTGTTCCTTTAATTTGCATCTCTAAACGGCTAGCGATATCTACAGTGGTATAACTTGGTACTAAGGATATGCAATATGTGATATGATCAAAATCTCATGTGAAAATCATACGAGCGCATTTGAACCCTATTGTTGAATACTTAAAGGGAATTTCAAAATGGCGGTCGAACAAAATGGGGATTGTCTTTCTTTGGACCAATGATGAAGCGATTTGTGTGCACCGTTTTTGCAACGTCACTTCTCGTCACACCGTCACCGGCTATTGTATTGAAATAAGCATTATTCACCATTCAGTATTTCACAAGCTCTACTGATTCCTCTCGACAAAACTGTACCATACAAATAATTAAGTACGAATATCATGAAGCTTGATGGAATCCAAATGCATGTCAGCACACCATATATATTCTCTTTTATAGCAGGACATGAATAAATGATAAACCTGCAGGGCATAATCTAATTCATTTGTTGGCAATAACACCGTCAAAGCCGATTAGATATAATGGGACGATACTTAATACAATGATTAGCGGAAACTGAACCTGCTTTAGGAAGCTACATCTATAATACAGATTCGAATTCTGAATGAAAATACAAGAATTTGATCGAAGGTTTAGACGGCGTAGATTCCCTGTAGTGCATGAGTCCCTCTGCAAACTCGCGTTTCCAGCCCAGATTTGATCGAACATTTTTTTTATTTTGTAGAATTTTAGGGATATGATGGATATGTATCTTGTAGTGCTACAGGTGATATAATCTTAAATGGATCTTTTTTAATTACTCATCAGTATCGTTAGTTTGGGTTACGCGTATTTTTGTTTTCAGACATTGTCCTTTGCGCTTTCTTATTCAATTCTAAGAAATATGGACGCGTGAATCGGTTGTCCGATACGACAAACTAGGAAAACTAGTCCTGATGTACCAAGTGTTGCGTTAGTATCGCCTAAAATAGACGACAATATATGCTACAAAACACAATTGCTTTTGACCACCGATCGGACCCTCATTTGTAATATACGGTGCGTCAATCATTCATCATCCCACTGGACTCATGTAATCCTTTAGAGACGCATGCAAATTTCCCTCCTCCGTTCATTCTGTGCCAACCATGGATCGATACGCTAAAACCGCTCAAAGATAACGCAACTGATACCATTGAAGGAACTGAAAAACATTTATGGAATCAACAATGCTAGAAACATAAGGTCTCCTTTTATAGCAACAATTAATTTGATAACACTTTCAATATTACACATTTGGGTAGCACTTATGGTTTATCCAGCATCGATTTGTCTTATCCTTCTTTGAAAGGCATGAAGGCAAGTTTTAGTATTAGAGGGGCTTAGTCCAGCCCAAGTGTTATCAGCCATCACATTAGTTTAATAGACCTCCATTCATAGCATAGTCCTTGTCTCTTCACTTAGTGAGATAGGAAAGAATCCCCTTTCTCAGAAACAATTCCTTTCAAAACATCTCGAAATTAATTTAAGAAATAAAAGGACTGAGATGTCGACATCAAAAGGAAGTAATTTGCTAAGAACGCTGCTATTGTTGTTGCAAGGATACGCCTGAAATATAGAAAGATGAGATTTTCATTCAACCGCGCGATGCTGTACAGTATTTAGTTTGGGACACTCTCTAGATACACCTCGGTACATTTCCTTTTGGGGGAACTCCCTTGAGATATTTACAGTTACAAAAGCTTAAGTATTTCTTGGGAATCAGAATAAATACATTTCTATGTGCTGGTCTAATACAATTATCTAGATTTCCTAGGTTTCCTTTTAAACCTTTTGTCACATAAAACTATCTTATAGCAACCATTAATTGCATGAAACGGATTCGTCTTCAAGTAAAATATGTTTGATTTAGCAACCTAGGCTCTATTTGTTTGAGGGAGAATCAGATCTAGCGAGTGGGCTAAGTGGGCTTCACAAAAAATTGTTTCAATTTTATATTTTTGGGCTCATGTCATTCCTAGTCATGCTTAATCCCCAATGTCCATACTTAATTTCTGGAAAATTAAAAGATTTTTAGAATAATGTATTATATTTTTCGATAGATGTGGTAACCGGTTACCATATTTTATATTTGGGAGAATTTCAACATTTTCTCCCACTTTTGCACTTATAACTGCACCAGTCGCAATTTATAACATATTGTGAATCTTTATGGATACATTGTATTTGAGATCGTAAGAAGATTGGTTGGTCGCCGCTATAGATCTGATTCTGCCTTTGAAATATTTTTAGACGCGGCGACTCGGGAAGAACCAAACCAGTAACCCACAATTTCATAATGAGAAACTAATTTAATTAAATATGAAAAAGTGATTTAATAATTTGATTAAATCAGTGACTTATTTGCTTTGAGTAATCCGGTCTCACAGTGAATGGGTTAGTGGAGATGTATTAGGTAGAAATGCAATCTGAAAGTGATATGATTTCAAAGTCTATAATTGTATTTACTTCGATACATATGCCAAGCTTTATTGGAATTGGAAGAGTTCTTTCAAGCGCTCTGACTCAATCACAGTGCTAATCATATTTCGAATTCATTTCAGCGTCATCAAAGCCCCCTCTGCCTTTAGATTATAGCCTTTACGACTTCATTTATCATAGAGAAAGATCGAGTATAGCATTAAATAGCGTTATTCTATAACGAGCCAAAATAAAAATAAATCAATCATGTATCAAAATAAAGTCAAGAAAATTATTTCAGCTATAGCTTCCTTGAATATTAATTCCTAGAAGAAAGTATAACAGTCATAAATGTAGCCATACTTTACTCTCAGGTGATTAAGGTTGCCTACGTATAATGAATAAATAAATCACTCAAATGGGCACGGTAAAGATCCATTTCTCCTTCAAGAATTCGAAGCAGTTGGGATGAAGACCAAAATATCGAAAGCAATCTTTGAAAAACATGCCAATGATTCCCTTATAGTCCTATTTTACAATTTTATTTTCTGAAAAAAGAATTTAGCAATCTTGAATTTTGCCTTTTGCCAATTTTGCCAAGTGATATTTTTTTTAACTTTACCTTAAAGTCGTCTTTCTCCCTTTTACCTTCTTTACCAGCAAATAGGGGTGTCACTTTATGAACATAAACGTATAAATACAAAGCCTGTTGCTTTACATTATAAGATAACCATGCATTAAAAAACGTAAAAAAACTCCCCAAAGTACAAAAAATAGTAGATATAGTACGTATATCGTCTAAATGCTAACAGTCCTATGTAACTTTTGACAAAAATCATTTTTATCATTCCTCTTCACTTCTGCATTAATATTCAATATTATAAAAATAACCCCTTCATTTTGATAAGTATACTATTGATTTGTATTCAGGTTGTTTTGGAATAAAAAGGGATATGCATTTCTAAGTAAAACCTAGCAATTCATTTTACCTCCTCCAGAATCATACTCAAACCAAACTACAAAGTGAAAATATTTCAACAAATCGAAAATAACTAAAGCAAGTCAATGTATTTCCAAAATGCACATACAAAAAAGATGCACACTCCTTAGGCAACACTTGAACACTAATGATAAATGTTTTCAAAAAGTTGAAATATTCCAATAAATGGATACTGGGCAGAGCCTAAATTATTTTGGAACCCATCCAGGGGTTTAGATTCTATCTTACAAATAAGGGCACACATCCACGTCCACTCTTCAATCGCTATATGTCATCAGACGTGAGTTGTATCAATCCCTCCTCATGGGCTAGATCCAATATTGACCTAGCACTTAGGCCAAATGAAACCCGATAGCTGACTTTCCTTTATTATCCTATAGAATCTAGTATTTCATATATCAAAACAAACCTGAATAGATTACAAAGAAAGCAAAACAAATACTCATTTTTACACATCCATTTGTGATTTTCGATTTTTGTTTTATGACACCGAGCCTGAGATATATCATTAATAGAGAAAGTTGACTTTTCAGATTGCACGCAATGAAGAATCGAGTCTGTGATTAAATATGAGCTTAAACTAATCAGGATGTATGTTTGTTAAAGGTAGTTCTGAATCACTCCTCTGATCATTTCTAGTTTTTCATCACATAATACCAGCTCTGCCCAAACAACAATTAAAGGTAAGTAATCATAAAGGAACTAATGTAAGATTTTGGTTATCATGCCTCTGGCTATCTGGCGTTTTGGATGCCGGACTCTTTTTGGATATGCAGCCAAAAATATTTTGGACCTGCTGAATGGGGCTCCTGGTTTACTATCATTTCGCCCTTCAAAGTCTTACGAATCCTTCAGTTGTATTTAGTTGTATGCTGTTCACAAAACATAAAAAATGGTTTCCTGTTTCACCCTTGGTAATTGCAGGTACCCATAAGGACTAAGCGAGAGGGACAGCATGACAGGGTCGTGTACTGTTTTTTTTTGAAAATATGAAATCTATGTCGCATTTGAGTGTTTGGAAGCTCTTCAATTGTCGTATTCGCTGTTCCCTCTTCAAAAGAGGAGACGCGAAAGTTTTTCTTTATAAGGTCAAAATATTTCCCATGATGCAATTCGCGTAGGAACAAATTCATACTTCCTTGTTTTCCCCCATAGGTTTAACATGGGTATTTTCACACCTATTTTTCAATCGATATATTCGTTCATAAATATTATCAGAAACGATTATTCCCCTATCAATCTTGATATAACAGATTATTTTTTCAATGTTTTGATTCATAGCGTGGTGATGATTGAAAAGTGAGAAAATATTCCGGAAGAAAAGGTCACGTGATCAGTTGATTTGTCGCCATATTGGAAAAAATAACTTCATTCGACTTTCAACACTTTCATTCCAATCTTACCGCACTGCAAACTGCAACATCGATGCAACAATAGAATAAAAATTCTCATCTCCAAATTGCATTATAGAGTTACGTTGAAAACCCACAAACAACTGAGCAGTTCACCAATTAAAGAAGACGCGAAATGTATCGTTGGAAAATATTGACCAATCAAATTTTGTCCTTTTGAGTTTTTTTAAGTACATATTTTCGTACCTTCTCGATTAAAGAGCGAATTACGCACGGATGGCTATTTTTAATCGATAGGTTTATTTCATAAATACAACCAAACATACAATGAAAAGACAGGGTTGGGGCAAATCGCCTTCGAAATCACCACGAAAGACTTAATTGTTATATATTGTTAGACGAATGAAACCCACTAGATGTGATAACACATGATCATAAACTAGTGTATCGTACACTTTCACTTGATGGAACCACCAGATGTGTTGCAACAAGTTTAATTAAACTAGTGTATCCTACCCCTTTCCTTGATGAAACCCACTAGATGTGTTAACACATTATCATTGAACTAGTGTTTCTTCCCTCTTTCCTTGATGAAACCCACTAGATGTTAACACATTATCATTGAACTAGTGTTTCTTCCCCCTTTTCTTGATGAAACCCACTAGATGTGTTAACACATTATCATTAAACTGTCTGGTGTATCTTACCCTTTCCCCTAAATGAAACCACTAGATGTGTTAACACATTATCATTGAACTAGTGTTTCTTCCCTCTTTCCTTGATGAAACCCACTAGATGTTAACACATTATCATTGAACTAGTGTTTCTTCCCTCTTTCCTTGATGAAACCCACTAGATGTTAACACATTATCATTGAACTAGTGTTTCTTCCCTCTTTCCTTGATGAAACCCACTAGATGTTAACACATTATCATTGAACTAGTGTTTCTTCCCCCTTTTCTTGATGAAACCCACTAGATGTGTTAACACATTATCATTGAACTTGTGTGTCGTACCCCTTTCCCTGAAAACCAATAGATGTGTTAACACATTATCATTGAACTAGTGTATCTTACCCCTTTCCTTTATGAAACCCTCTAGATGTGTTAATACATTATCATTTAACAGGCGTCTGTTATGATTATGTTATAGTGTGATAAATTGAAAATGGATAAGGTACATAATGTTCTAGATCTCTATCTTGACTCTAACAGGATCCCATAGGAAATAAGACTTCGTCGGCATTCACTTTGTCGATCTTCTTCCACTCTAATCTCTCTTGGGATTCATATCTTGTTTTACGAATCTGGTAATAAAGCAAAATGTGTTTGTGAATCAATCGATAGATGGCATACATGTACTGAAATGTTATTTAGAGCAAATATACTTTTTACATGATCTTTGATTTCTCGAGTGCAAATGTGATGCCCGCCATGCTTACGATAACAGTAAGCATTTTTATACGATTCCAATTTTCTAAGATTTTGATAGGGTCATGGATATGCTATTTACAGAAAGGAAGTGGATCTTTTACTTTATAAAAGTGCGACATGTTCTATAGTCTCTCTTCTCTTTGACCCGACTTTACTGACTCAGCCTTGATTGAAGGAATCAGATGCCTAAAATTACTTTTTGCCCAAAGGATTAAAATGTTTGCCTCAGAAATGACAATTTTCCTCATTGATTCCCGCCCCTGAAGAATCCCGACTACGTAAAACGAGAGTCTAGATTACAATTTCACCAATATTTGATTATCTGTTATTGTTTCCGAGAATATAAGAGTGTGACATAGGTGTCACAGGTTAGACCGTTCCCCTGGGCTTATCGAATTCTTCTCCAGTATTCAACACGGTCTAGACTATGACAAACGGGACTGGTCTAAGCTCCCTGTGGCTATGATTTTATTTCAAATTTTGCTGAGCATATGGAGATTCTATTTCAATATTTATCAATATTTGAGAATACATGTAAGGTGAAAATTAAAGATATTGAGGATGGCAGTCAATATGAAATGTCAAAATACGTAAGCAAAAGTGCCATAAGCTAACCAGGTATGTACCAGACCTGATGATACCGTGAGCTTGCTCGGCGGTATCATGACAAAGGTACGGGGCTGTATGTATCAACAATAACCTCGGTGATTTTTTCACATCAGCGTGGATCCTCAAATGCTCACAGAGTTGAGGTCTGGTTGGTACCCGTGATAAGGCAAAAGACAAAGAATCATTTAAAACACAGATATAAGAGAAGCATTCGAGGCAATGAGAGATCATATGCAAATATATTCCAAACATCCCAAACAGTGATCTAACATGCAGATACAACGTCTTACATCTTCTCAAGATCATTCGATTAGATACCATTATAATAAATACAAAACTACAAAAGACCATGAAATATTCCAAATATATTGCAAACAATTAGCTAGAGAGTAATAAATAAAAAAAAGTAAAAAGACGAATAATCTAGTAGTAGTAGTCATCATGAGTATAATCTTTGTTTTTCAGATAATAAACTATAACCTGCACAACGAGAAACACTATATAATAAACATCAATACGACGAGATAATAGATTTATTATCCAAATTGAATAATAACTAATAAGATCAGTTACTGTTGAATAACATTCTGCCCGGGATTTGTTATTAATCATAAAGAAATGTCTTATCCGAACAGCTTACATGTACGTATTATCCGTTGCGGCCATTAACAATTTTACATATCTAATTAGCTAAGTAAATAAACATGCGTCGACACAGTCGCAGTTGACTATGAAAAGCTCAATCATCAATCTTATTTTTATTTTCTTGATTTAAAGATTTATTATGTTTAAAAAAGAAAATGTTTGATTTTTAAGTTCAACCTTTAATTCTTATTATCAAGAACGCGCATGCAAATTCGCCAACCATGTACATTGTTTGCAGTCTGAGCAATTTAATGTAAATCATTGTATATTTTTCGATATACTGTAATACTATTCATTATTTGTAAAATTGAACCGAATATAATCTAAAATTAATCAGCTTTAAATACATTATATGTCATAAAAGTTGCCTTAAAACAATACAATTCGTGCGTTTGTAAATGCTCTAAAGTCCCGCTAGTATATGAACGAATCCTAAATAGAAATGAGTAAAATTCGTTCCCATTAGTGTGTACACGTTCTACACCGAGACTTCTCCTTTAAATCAAATCAGTCCACTAGTATGAGTTAAGAATGGACAGAGGGACGGATGGCTTCATTCAATGGGATAATTAAGATATTTCAAAACCAGTGTCATTCTTCTATGCATACATCACTCCAATCATAACATAAAACAAGCTGTTCATTTTAAAACTATTCTTTACGAATCTATGATAAGTGTATAATGTTCAATCATACAAATCGCAGTCAGTGATTGTTCTCCACACTCACCCCTCCCCCTTCCTGACATGAACTATTTTGTAAAACCATTGACAGTGTGGAAAGGATTTTTACACTCGAGTGTCAAGGGGGGGGGGTGGGGCAGTTACAGAAATATACAAGGCGATGGTTCAAATTGGACAA
The DNA here is from genome assembly GCA_903813345.2 of Owenia fusiformis. Classification (NCBI taxonomy): domain Eukaryota; kingdom Metazoa; phylum Annelida; class Polychaeta; order Sabellida; family Oweniidae; genus Owenia; species Owenia fusiformis. The sequence goes on from CAIIXF020000006.1 coordinate 9,023,784, forward strand.
TTTTCAAAACTGCTCAACATGGTGAAAACTTCACGTTTATAAAGAATGCTTGCCCGGCGAGTGGTTTGCTCTGGATTGCGATGGAAAAAAACTTTGAGTTAGGATTTTTCCTAATACTATCTATACTAAACAACTTTTTAAACAGTCTCTGACTACATATCATGCCAAGTAATACCATTGTGTTGACAGGATTAAATATGATATCTATGGAATTATAATTTAATGAACTCAAAAGTCTAAATGATAATAACTTCATAATTTAGTCTTGGCTGACTAGTCTTGCACCATCAGAGTTGGATTGCAAATACCTCCCTAAATCAAATATTTAAAATTTACAAATTTACTAGTGTACGGGGTGGGGAAACAAGTCTCCATCCAACCACTAAAGTTTAAAAGGAAGACTATAATGTCCCGTGAATTCATTATAATTATCTTAGACAATAGTGAAGCGGTACAATCATTGGAGTGTTAATTAATCGGAATGCAAGTTTGATTTAAAATAACTCCTTTGGATCAAATATTTAAATTCTACTAGAATGCGGGGAGTGGAAACAAGTCTCCATTCAAGCACTAAATATCAAAAGAAAGATTTCAGTACCAATTAACTTCACTCCCGGACTTTACTATTCACAACCTCCTCCTTCCCCTTCCCCAAGTATCCCTTATGACCCCAGAATGTTCGTTTCTGTGCCCCCCCTGTCCATGGCCAGTAAGTAATCTATGTGTATATATCTGTATAAAACCAGATGCAGGCATAGACATTGACAAGGTGAGGGAATTTAAATATAAAAATTGTCTTGTTTTTGGCTCCGACTTATATATTTTGGCACTGTTTAACGAAGCCGGTTTAAGGAATGAGAGGCAGAAATAATTCCTAGAAATAAGATGGCCTCATCGCGATAGCCGCGACCCCTTTGTCTTTATCCTTCCACAATCGGCAGATAAGAGTGGCTCTGGCATACTAGAATGAGATGGCCTGTCTTTACCGTAATCAAGATATGGTACCTAACCGCAGTTATTTTGGTTTTATAACGGGGATATTGCTCGAGCTTGAATAACAAATAAAAGGCATGTTCTTATTTCTGTATTCTGCCCTTTGATTGTGTATTAAGTTGAGCTGCACGCCAAACGTTAAGATTGTTAAAACGCTGAAAATAAAACTTTATTCCTCTCAATTTACATAAAAATGAAACAGATTAGATTCGAATCTCAGTCACACCAGCACCACTGGTCAAAGGAAGTACAAATATCTATATTAATCAAATGTCTGAGAATTTGATAACTGTCTGGGATCCAATGTTAATTTTATTGAAGCAAACTAAGAAAAGATGAATTTTAAACGTTTAGAGGGAAAAGTCAAATATGCATTGTAACCCTTAAAATAATTCATTAAAGTGTCCTACACATTTTATAACATTTATATAAATAAAACAAATAAAGCACAACCCTAATGCCCTATAATGAATTCATATCGGCGCTAAACGGCCCTTGCAATAAAAACGCATCGAAGCAGGGAATGCTTGGAAAATTCTTCCGAGACTGACTTTTGTTATTTCAAAATTGAAATATGCCAAATTGCTATGAACATGCGATCTTTTTCCCTGGGTTTTATTCTATTTTAGGTTTACTAGAAAAATGTTTATATGATGATTGCGTTTGCTTCTCACGAGTTCATTGACACGTTCAGTCGTAAAACTTTAGAGATCAAAAGACTAATTAGGCACCTGATTGCGAAAGTTTGATTGCATTTCGATCGCCGGGATTTTACAAACGTATTGTTTAAGTAGCGATCGTGTTCTTGGGATCTTGATAACTTCCTATTTTAAGTTTTGGGTTGAAAGCAATGAGTATGTCGGACTTTCTCAAGTCCACATAATGAAACAATATCCCTTTATATTAGTCCAATCGGAATTTGCATAAACATACCAGTTTTATATTGCAAAAAGAACTTACTGTAATTAATAGCCTACATAAAAGCATCATGATAAATAAAACATTAAAGCATATATAAAGCCTATTGTTATCGCACCCATCGCACCCCCCCCCCCCCTCCTGGCTACGCCTATGGATATTTTGGCAACTTTCACGTTTACCCCGCCCCCTAATAATTCTTGCGTCCCCTCTAAATATCAGACCCGTCAGGCGTTGAGGCATGGATCAGGATACCCTGACTCCCAAGCTGTGCGACTTCTGGCAACCGCTACACCTATATTCCCGGGGAAAACGCTTTTAGAAAAATTGTCAAATATGGTCGTGTGTGGGCAAACACGGAGGAGGAGGAGAGGGGTGCGTGCATTGTGTGCGACCCTTCATCAGTTGTGTACCTTATTTTTTGTATGAATTTCTTCCGAATAGTTATGCTAGAGGGGTTCTGATATTTATTTCTGTTTTCAAATGAAATAATTTCACCCTTGCCCGACTGACTTGAAGATAATGCACGAATCAAATAGCATGGAGATCAGATAATCAGATTGATTCGTATTTTCGCAATCAGATGAATTAACTTATTGTTTTCTCTGATTAAAAGGCGGTTTGAAGCTACTTTTACAGGATTTGTAAATTCGCAATCAGACTAGCTTATTTTAATATTTAGTCAGTGCAAGAGGAGTTGACTATAATGTAGAAAATTGTTTTGGTTTCGACACTAACTGAATAATTTATCACAATTGTTAAATAAGCAAACAGAAACAGGTTTAAAAATGAGAATAGAGGCAAAAAAGTCTATACATAAAATGTAATTAAAACCCGGGAATTAAAAGCAATTTTAGACTGTTAGATGATCTCTTCTGTAATCAAGATGATGTTGGTACACTTCCGCCGTTAGAAAAACAAAGACTAAGACAAAGACTATATAGCAATTAATCCTTTTGTAATCATTAAATGTTAGATTCTTATTATTTTGTTGGACAATGTTCAGACTTCTGACCAAGATTAAATCATTTATGTTTGTATTTAAAAATAGTATTTCAATCAGACAGACGTTCTAATGAGTTAGAAAAATACATATGTCCATTTCCTCTTAAGAAGTTTTCAAAGGTAATCAAGTCGATTTGTTTGAGTGTTTAGCATTGTTTTTCATAACTTGACGCTTCCATGAACAGAATGACTTTGAAATGAGTTTTTATAATTTTAGCTTTTATACGGACATGCTTATTGTATATTCCTATATAAACGTTTTAGTTATGTGATGTAACATCGCCCCCCCGCCCAATTACAGGTATACAAATTTTGGTCGGAATGCATTGACTTGCAATTAAAAGCAATTTTAGACTGTTAGATGATCTCTTATATAATCTAGGTGATGTTGGTACACTTCCGCATTTAAGAAAACAAAGACTAAAACAAAGAGAACTAAGCAATTAATCCTTTTGTTATCATTAAATGTTAGATTCTCATTTTTTATTGGACAATATTAAGACTTCTGTCTCCGATTGTTATGCAGGTATGTGTATAAAATCATGTGAACAACATTATCGTGGAAACTCCCATATTCATTCTCATAATGTCTTACAGCTATTTCGCAAATAACATAATCCTAAACAACATATGGAAATAATAGTGCAGAACTGAGCGAAAAGAAAGGTGGAACAAATCAGATTAAGATATTTTATTTTTGAAATGCACAAAGGGCAACAGTTGAAGAACAAAAGTTAAAGGGGTTGTGAAATAGATCGTGCTTTTATATGATCCCCTTCTATAGTACCCTACCCTTTGCATTCGTTCGACTTCACTTCTCTAATGAGAGTTTCGTCTTCTCGTAGTTTATAATTAGACTCTGCACGCAGCGTAATAGTTCCCCTATTATCCATGTTCATGTTCTCATTTGATTTTTCATCAGTTATGACTTGGTAACATTTGTTCCGATTTTCATTACGGCGCCCGGCCGATTGAGTATTTTGTTCAGAATTGAATACAATTTTGAACAAAATACTCATCGGCCGGGCGCCGGTGCTGAAAATCTGAGCAAATGTGACCACGGCATTATAAAAGCATACTCTTTAATACACGAACAGTTTCAAAATGAGACTTTATCTATCAGAGAAATAAAAATGGAAAATTTGTATTCTGAAAATATTAACTGATACATTGGTTAGTATTAAATATTAAGTTTTACAGTCGGAAACCTCAAGGGGCGGGAAATTTGATTAAACAAAACGCCGGATTAATATGTGGACAACTTGCAAATGAAATGTAAGTAACATGACAGAACGAGTATGTACGCCCAATAAATACTTTTATAGTTTTAATGTGCATCCAAAGGACCCCGTTTGTAAAATTGATAGAAATGAATAGTTTTATTACCGGAAAAAACTGAGAAATATCTACCCGATTCACCAGAATAGTCATCATCATATCAGTGCGAAAAATTAGCTATATTTATTTTCTATGCGATATATTGATAGCCTTCCACGATCATGGTCCGTTGACATCATCAACCTTGTGATTTGCCATAAGTGATTAACCAACATTTTAAAACAATTTAAAGTCGGGGTTGACGTTTCTTGACTTTTCACACTGACATCCAAACAAAACATAATTTGAAAATAAAAGGCATAAAATGGCCATTAAAAGTACATTTTTGAACAAAAGTATCAACTTATATTACACTGCACGCAAATACAATTAAGTGAAAAGAACGTCTTCCCGGAGATTGAAATACGGATCGGTAAGTCAACAAATCTAACTGTTAAATAAACAAGCTTAGCCTATGTCTGCGATTGTTTGTCTGAGTGGCCAGATGTTATCCGTTTCGGATAATAAATTTCTGAGAATACTACTGATATCTAGAATACATCTTCCGTGATATTTTTCATAAAACTACCCTTTGCATTCGTTTGACTTCACTTCTTAAAAGAGAGCTTCGTCTTAGTGGAGTTTAACTAGACTCTGCACGCAGGGTATCGTAAAACAGGCATCTTAGCTGCAATTTTGAATAATAGCGTAATTCATAGCACAATATAAATTAACCCGCCTCTGTTTAATTCAAATATGCATTACACTTAAGAATCATATACTTAGACACCTTTTCATTCTTGATTCGAATTTTTATCTTGCCTTCATCTAAATTTGTGGATTAATAACAGTTTTTAGTATTAAAATTGAACATACAAAATGTAGCGTATTGATTACACGTTACAGTGGCGTAGCCAGCTTTCAGTCGGGGGAGGGGGGGGGGGGGGGGTGCGATCGTCGCATAAAAAATGTTTTTGAAGATTTGTTTTGAATTTTAGAAAAATTGGTGCAACTTCGTTCAAAATCGAGCTAGAAGCTTCAAATAAAAAGCATTTTAAGACTTTTTTCTTCTATCTAATGGTTCTATTTTCATTGGTTATGGAGGGGGGGGGGTGCGATCGCACACATCGCATCCCCCTGGCTACGCCTATGCGCTATATTAATATAACAAGGTTATCATATCATGCCAATAGTTATATGGTTAACTAATATTAACACAAAATAATAATACACGATAATTAAAAAAATAAACCTCGGTATTCGGGCCTAAAATCCAAGGATACGTGTACCATTACTTAAGTGTAAGCTGCAATACCATATCGAATACCTGTACCATTACTCAATAATAACCACTAGTAAGACCATAATAACAAGCTCAATAACTAGCTTATCGCAAGTTATTCCATACGATTTTGTCTTGTGCTGACTTATTTGTATTGCTTTCTCAATTTTTCCGCATAAAACCAAATTGATATGATTTATTCTATCTGATCTATTCAGTGCGTTTGTTAAACCTGTTTGTTATTTAATCTCCTTATTTAGACGTGATTTTATGTCAAATCTCGAAAGTAAATATGAACTCAAATCTCGCATCATAATTGATTTTACGTGGATTCGTTCGTTCTAGAAACCTAAGATCTGTTTGCGTCCCTGTTTAACGTATTATGTGAAAATGACACAAATATAATTTATCAAAAACGTAAAACGCAAAATCACAAAATCAAATCATGGACACGAAGAATTTTCTCGGTGCTCAAATAAAATTTTGATAGAATGACATTGAAAATTTATGCCGTCTGGGTAAACGAGGTGTGACAGCAAAATGTCAAAGTATAACGTTTACGGTCGATTTGTACAAGATGTTCAATATTTACAAAGAATGGCAATGTATATGAGGGTGCAGTGTACCTGGAATCACTTTCCCACCCATTTGCAATTGCCTCTAATTGCTTGGTAATATTATTTAAATACATACCTATAAACAAGGAAATGCGTCATTTACATAAAGGATTTCCGGATATGTTTGACCAGCCTCTACTATTGTATTTACTGACCGTTCCATCAAGGTTATACAACGATCAGTTACCTAACCATGTATGCTAAATGAAGAGCGTAAAGGCCCAATTAATCGACTTTTGTTTAAACCTTAGGGTCAGACTAGACTATGTTTAACAGCCGCAAAAATCAATTATGGAGGTAGTGAGCGACGAAAGTATATTTAAATAGGATTAGATTATAGGTTTCACTATTGAATAAGACTTGGTGGTAGATAATTATTGTGGTTGGAGTGTCTATCATATAGATACGCTGTCATCAGGTAGATCTAACTGGCACAATAGTTCAAAGCGTTTACAAAGTTCCATCAGTGCTCCATGTAACTAAGTGCACTTTTTAATCAATTCTTATTTCAGGTTAAGCAGAATTACAATTACAATACATGTTGCAATTTAACGGGGTTGTACATATATTACTTTTAAAATATGTTGCAGATTTACTGCCAAATGTAATATTACTTGGTGGTTTCTACATTAAATATGCTTTCTATGGAGTGTTATGCAAAAAAATATTTACGTATAAGATATAATAGATCGTCTTTTTATGTCCCCACCACATAGTGTGGGGCCATATTGTCGTCCTAGGCGCATCCGTCCGTCCGTCTGTCTGGTTGGTTGTCTGTCTGTCTGTCCGTCCGTACGTCCGGCAGTTTTCTCCAAAACCGCTACAGGTATCACCTTCTAATTTTCAGGAATAACTTATGAGTGCCTATAGATGTGAATGAAAAAATTTTGACTCGAAACCTACTTCCTGTCGGCCATTTTGAAGTCAAATGCTAAAATCCTTGTCTGCAAACTTTAAGAAAAACTGCTTCACAGTTGCTTTTAAAACTTTAACATCTTGTTCAGCTCACTTCATTCTAGATCTTATTAGGTTTTGGACCTACCAGCTCAGTCATGTCAGCCATTTTGAATGTCTTAAGAAAAGTTAGCGCGCGATAATACTTTGTATCATATTGAATGGTGTTTTTGAGTTTTCATACTTTAACTATTTAGTAGCTTTATAAATAATTTCAGATGTACTTTGCTGTAAAAGCCTACTTTATTGTTAACAGTAGTTATATGTGATAATTTTGTAAAGAGAAATCAGCAAAAACTCATAAGGACTTTTTTATTGTCGGCCATTTTGTATTTTTCGGTCCTAAAATCTTGTCTGTGAAGTCTTGTCTGCGCGTTTTCAGGTGAACCGTTTGGTGGATCAATTTCAAATTTTCAGGGATGATTCTTAGTATAAAAATCTAGATCTCATTAGTTTTTTGGCATTCTGGGTAAATGTCAAGGCAGCCATTTTGGATTTTCCGTCCTAAAATCTTGTCTGTAAAGTCTTGTCTACTCGTTTTCAGGTGAACTGTTTGGTAGATCAATTTCAAATTTTCAGGAATGATTCTTTGTATGAAAATCTACATCTGATTACTCTTTTTGCATTCTGCGTAAATGTTAAGGCAGCCATTTTGGATTTTCTGTCCTAAAATCTTGTCTGTAAAGTCTTGTCTACTCGTTTTCAGGTGAACTGTTTGGTAGATCAATTTCAAATTTTCAGGAATGATTCTTAGTATGAAAATCTAGAACTGATTAGTTTTTTTGCATTCTCGGTAAATGTCAAGGCAGTCATTTTGGATTTTCCGTCTTAAAATCTTGCCTGTAAAGTCTTGTCTACGCGTTTTTAGGTGAACGGTTTGATAGATCAATTTCAAATTTTCAGGGATGATTCTTTGTATGAAAATCTACATCTGATTACTCTTTTTGCATTCTGCGTAAATGTTAAGGCAGCCATTTTGGATTTTCTGTCCTAAAATCTTGTCTGTAAAGTCTTGTCTACCCGTTTTCAGGTGAACCGTTTGGTAGATCAATTTCATATTTTCAGGGATGATTCTTAGTATGAAAATCTACAAACAGATTAGTTTTTTGACATTCTTGGTAAATGTCAAGGCAGCCATTTTGGATTTTCCATCCTGAAGTCTTGTCTGTAAAGTCTTGTTTACATGTTTTCTGGTTAACTGTGTGACGGATCAATTTCAAATTTTTAGGGGTGGTTCTTAGTATGAAAATTTAGAACTGACTAAATTTTTGGCATTCTGGGTAAATTTTAAGGTGGCCACTTTGGATTTTCCGTCCTCAAATTGTGTTGGTAAAGTCTTGTCTACTCATTTTCAGGATATCCCATTTCACGGGATCACCACTTGGTGGGGACATTTTGTACACATTTGTGTTCTTGTATATAGATTGTATAAAGAATACGTAAAGTGAAGTATATCTACAAGGGGATCAATAAACAACGACCGTCCTTAAACAATCGTGTTCTGGCATCTTTGATTTCTCAAAAAAAGATTTACAGTAAAAATCACATTGGTTGAAAATACAGTAATATTTCCATAACAAAGTATGATTCTTTCAGCTGTTTTTTGTCCCACATATAAAAGACACGTTCAATCTAGCCAAAGGCCATAAAAGAAACACTAATCCCGTGTATGGGCATTCACGTTCCCAGGTATCTGTAAAAGTATCCTAGAAAAGATACAATTTTTGTAGTATTTCGAACCCGCTTGTCTACTACAAACGTGGTACAGGAACGAGTGTTTTGAAAAAATGATATGAATACAAAACTCAAGTCTTTAAAGAAATCATGTTACTTGTACATGTTATAGAAACTGGTATATTCCTTTAATAACTTCTGGGTATCATGTTCTAAATCAAATACAGTACCATTGTCTTTAGCTCGATTGTGAGAAAATATCAACCATGGCTTTTGGCTGCTCTGGTGCACATATGCCACACTAACGATTGGGTTGCTTGTTTCTAGCCCCAACGGAAAATAACGAATCGGTCGTACTGCGGGTTCAACAATTAGTAAGTGTAATTTACTCTCGTCAGTAACGCCCTCTGAGTTTCGTTAGATCAGAACGTTTCAGGTGAACATTATGTATAATGGACTCGAAATTTCTTTTCTTATTTCTTTTTTTCAAAATAGCTTCACGACCCGTTGTCCCTACACAAAGGCGTACAATTTTGCATCATTATTCACCCAAGGGAAATATAACATTTTTAAATCGAGCGTTTATAACAATAACAGATATCGGAATATTCGACATTGGATCTCTCCCACACAATACTGCCCAAAAATCAACAAATACCCGTGGGTAAATAAAAATCATTTCTGGTTTAGTAATACAACCTTTACAGTAGTACTTGAAGTAAATTATATGCAAGTAGAATAGGTGTATTGGATTGTTAAAGATAGATAATGATTAATTTCGCAAAGGAAATTTTAGTTTATCATTTAAGCATTGGTGAGACTGAATGCAATAATTACATCAGTTTTAACGTCAATATTGCCAAATCAAATTTCGAGGACAGGATAAAACACTTCAAAGACAAAAAACAAATGGCTATAGGAGATGTGCCGAAGGGGGACAGAGAACGATCTATTATATATATAGGGGATTCCCTTGTACGATAATGCTCTTTTATCACTAGTGGCAGAGACAACACTGTTTTGCTCATTCACACACAGTCCTAGAATTATATGCTTTTATAATTAATTAAAATATGCTTTTTCGGATTTCAAACTGGATTAAATGGATCGGAAAAGATGTTTTAAGAGCAAGGTAACAGTAGCAACCTAAATGTTCTTCATTACTCTCATGAGCAGAACAATATAAGTACACTAAACCAATAAACCAGAGGATTTAACAAACAAAACAACACTTATATAATATTTATAAAGACAGCAAGTTTGTCAATAAATCGTTCGCAAAATAATATGGAATACTAATGAAACCATCATTCATTAATGCATAAGTACACTTGATTACCACAAATGTAATGGATGTGTCAAAAAATCGTACAACTGATATCGAGTTGGAATAAAATGTCAATATAAAGTTTATTTACTAATTCTTGGTAGATTTGATGAAAAATGACTTAAATAAAGAAATATGTAAAATTCATTAATGTCTGGGGTCATTCTATTCCGAAATTAACTCCATATAGATGTCTATTCGAATTATTTATCCACGTATCAAATTCAATGAACCAGACCAGCTCTTCAATCGAAATAAAAAGCCTGCGAAAATCAGATTTCGATTAAAATCCATTACTCTTTTTCCAGTCGCCACTTTATACTCGTACTTGCAAGAAATCGGATTATATTATGACGATTATATTAATCAGAGCGATATTTTGTGATTCCAGATTTGTTGGGGGAGGAGGAGAACACGAAAAAAATAATTTTGCGAGACAAAACAGCACAACAAGTTATGGCGTCACCGACGAAGTTGCGTGCGCAGAGGGGCCCTCCGAATTCCGACAAAAATATAATAGCCGGACAATGTGTCCCTGTTGTCAGACGTGCTGTCCATGCTATTGTCCAAGAAGATACCTGATGTCCGTGCTCTGCAGCATTGGCTTCCTCATTTCGTTTGGCATTAGGTGTAACATGGGAGTCGCAATTGTACAAATGACGTCAAATGGAACGTCACACGCTGAACACCTGAAACCAGCAGTATGTACAATCAAATGTATATTGTAGTTTCTAACAATCGTAATTTGGTACTTCTTTAGCATGGATACTTAACCGAGCCAATATATCTCATCGGATTTGACATGAACTTATTACCATCTCTCCTATATATTACAGTCTCGTTTCGATTATATTTCTAAGTATTGCAATTATATTTCCTAATTACATGTATATGTATAGCCTATATTTCATTGAAACCATTTTTAAAAATTGCATGAACGTGCTGTGCGCATGTGCAGATCACAAACGCATCAGCTGAATTTATCCATCAGTGTTATTATGCTGATTTAAAGATGTCACTGCAGTGGATTCATACGTGATTGACAACAACGAATGTGACATCTATTTTGTATTCACAAATTCTCACGCTTACTGTATGAATGTGTTTATATTTACAACGCTCTATGTATTTATTCTAGCAAAACAAAAGTGAAACTGTTATAAAATCCATGGTAATGTTATAGATTTGAGTGTAATTCAAATCACAATGTTGTATTTTAAATTGTTTGGAAACGTTTTTCTTTTACCTTGCTTTGTAAGTTAGTCACACTTAGTTTAATCTTGCTTTTAAATAAAATGGCACGCTATGTATAACAACAGCACAATCACTGCATGTTTTTATTCATAATTTATTTATTCTAGAATATTAAACTGATTTTTAGTCGATTGCAAATGTAGACATAATTACTCAAATCATTACATATAACAATAGTCATGAAAGACTCTGAATTATACAATCAAGATTATCAACAGAAATATTGTAACCATTGTAACTGATCAAATATTTTATGAACAATGACGTCACAGAAGCTTTTATTGATATATAAATTGAATCAATAGTAATAACACAATAACAATAGTTAGTGAAAGGGAATCGTACTCGTCGATCTATTTATACATCATAATTTTACAATGAAATCGCCCAAAGATCTGTTTTTGGTATTTGACATTGAATTCTAGTACATCGATATAGCATATATCTGACACAAGGATTTTCTTTGTTTAGCCACCAGAATTTAGCTGGACGCCAGAGACTATTGGGCTCGTTGATAGCTCTTTCTTCTGGGGTTATATCATAACACAGATCCCTGGGGGCTATTTAGCGTCGAGGTTGCCAGCAAATATGTAAGTGGATTTTCATGTATCATATAAAAATATCGCGTAAATGAAATGAAACCGACACATATAACGAATCCATGGACGTGTAAAATACACTATCTATTTTTGCGATTTCTAATTTTTCGAATTGCGTCAAAAATCGTGTATATCCTTTGATTCCGGTCAATCAAGATATACAGTAGGATACGGCCTGCAAAAGTAATGGTTTTATTACTTGTCCTTATTCCATAACCATAACAAGCATTATTATTAATAAAAAAGAAACTAATTTGCTAATGTATCCCCATTAGTATTGAAATGGCCAATTGTTTCAATCCAAGCATAATTCGATAGAATCAGAATCCCAATAAAGTTCACGTACAAGATAATTGATGTACAGTACAACTGTCTTTGGCTATATATAATTGATCCAATGCATGTAGTATATGACCTTGCTCTGGTTGATATTTCAGGGTGTTTGGCACTGCGATTGCTGTCTCATCCTTCCTTAATCTCATGATACCAGGGGCTGCACAGGTCCACTACGGACTCGTTATGTTTGTCCGAATCTTACAGGGATTGGTAGAGGTCCGTCTCAAACACATATCTGACATTTTCATACCTATTGTTATGTTATCTATTCAATTATATATATATTACATTAATCTATTCAAATAACAGTAAATTACAACCCAGGGAGCATACGGCTAATCATAAGTTTAGATAATGTGGATATTAATATTTTGAGTACTTGTTTTTGAATATAACATGAATCTACAAGGTGTCATCAAATTGAAATGTATGTTATGGAAGCCTATAAATAGATAATATATATATAGATGATTATATAAGAGGGGACTTGATGAATTATAGATATGTTGATATTTTTACATTTGATAGAGGTAGAATAAATAACACTCATTTAACCAAATAATCTTAAGATATCTTTTAACTATAATTAAGGAATAAAGACCGAGATGTTATGATTTATGGCATAATATGACCGAATATATATATTTTTTTATTCTGTTCATTATTAAAAGACCGAAATCGCGTAGCGATTGAGGTCTTTGGCAATGACCAGAATAAAATTTGAGGTCATAAAATCGAGGTCTTCGTTACGATTCTAATATGATAAATAGACAAGAAAACAACTATTTGCATTTATGAATATTAGCGGTCATACGTACTCCAAAATAGACCAGTAAATCAATGTCCTTGCTATTGTGACGTCACGTAGCATATATCATATTAGAATCTTCATTATAATCCCTGAAAAAGAAAAGTGTTACATTAGAAAACACCCAAAAATTATTCTTCGTTTCATGTTTTTAGGGTGTCACCTATCCAGCATGTCATGGTATCTGGCGTCACTGGGCTCCACCCTTAGAACGCTCTCGTTTAGCAACACTAGCGTTTTGTGGTTAGGACGTATCATTTTATATTTGTATATTAAGCGTTTTTCATTTCCATGCCAACGGTTTTATGATATTATGGAGTAGTATGTTCGATAAATATCTAAAATTATATTCATTATCAATTTTATTCATATAGAATTATATTTCAATTACATTATTTTATGTATCAAGTGATCTTATATGATATTTAGACCAAGGTTTGAATTAATCTTCAATCTATTCATCGTGTATAGGATCATACGCTGGTGCTGTGGTCGGGATGCCTTTATCCGGTATACTAACGCAATACATAGGATGGCAAGCTTGCTTCTACTTTTATGGTGAGCACATTATGATTTAATTTGTGAATATCATAACTTAATACAGTTTGGGATATTTTGGGTTAGCTCGCTGTACTTTTAGACTCTTATTTTCATGTTTTCTCGAAACATAGAAAAAAACGGAACATCATACGCTGTAAAAAGGGAAACGCCATTATCTTAACTAATGATCCAGGCCCTCAGGATCGAAACTCGATATTTTCCAACAATGAAAACGTCGAAATGTCGTTATTTTCTGAAATTATAACCAACTATAACTTCAAAATAAACATTTCAAAAGATTTGAACCAATATCTCGATTACATCTTCTGAGTTTTGTGGAATTTTTCGTTTGGAAATAAGACCAGAATTCACGATTCAAATGTTGAAGTTAACAAAATTCGAATTTTGTATCACGACATGCCCATATATGGGACAGAATATCGATGTTGCAATCTGGGAGCCAATCCTCCTTGACTAATGATCAAACGCAAATCAGTTTCGAATGCTCTCAAATAATTCAAAACAAGAAAACCATTCAAAACATTCAAATCACATTGAAGAAATATCAGAATATGATTAAGTTAAAATATTCGAGAATTTAGTTTAAAATTTAGACATCAAAAATAGTTGTTGATACCAAGTCATATGCAAGATGCCGTGTCTTAAATGATGTGAGAAAAATAAGCTTCAATGTCAAATGTCATTAACGTTTCGATCCTTTTTCCTCAATATTTTACGATATAGCAATAGTCGGTCCTTAAAGTGCCAAGTTTGAACTGAGATGTATGAACATATATTTGTTAGCGTATCTTATATGTGGTTGATACTGTTTTTGTTCTAGGTGCATTTGGTATAATTTGGTACGTGTTTTGGTTCATATGTTCGGCAGAAAAACCTTCTAAAGATCCTACTATAACAGAGGCAGAGTGTACATATATACAGGAGGCACTGGGTGGAACTGAAACATTCATAAGTAATAAGGTATTATAAAGAAACTGTGTAAGCCCGACCCAAAAAGAGAAATGCTCATTTTCTGAAAACGTACATCTGTTTTTTTATATGGACTCAGATTGTAAAATTGATATGTAATTGTTCGTTACAATATCCTATGAGAGATTGTAAAGACAGGAAACAAGAACAACAGTCCTTTTAAACAATATTTTAGTCTTGGTTGCTTATTCTTGGAACCATTGGCTTTAATCATTAGGCGTAACAGAGAAGAATCAACTTAGTTCGTCCTTATTATGAAATAAATATTGCTACATTCCTAAATATCACTAATTTTTATCAATTTCCAGAGTTTAAGTACGCCATTTAGAGCATTCTTCACATCGATGCCCGTCTATGCCATTATGGTTGCCAATTTCTGCCGTAGTTGGACGTTTTATCTTCTTATCATCAGTCAGCCTATGTACTTTAGTCAAGTATTGAAATATGATATATCTAAGGTAAGATGTATGCAGATTTATTGTGATTATAAAATTAAATTTGAAAAGCACACAACCATGTATAATAAATTATATAAATTCATGGTGTCTAACGTATACCATCCTGAATCGTTTCACTCGTATGGGACAATAAACATGTCTTTCTCTTTCTAACTCCTTCTGAATGTGATGAAAATTCATTAGTACATTTTCGCTTCATCATTTTCCATTTCGATTTGTTTATTATTCATATTAGTATTCATATTATTCTAAAAGTGATGAATATAGGCACATTAAGATCCTATTTGTTCACGAATTGTTATCATAAATACTGTATTATATCTCGTCATCCTAATTCATATTTTAGAGTGGGCTTTTATCTGCCGTTCCCCATATGATAATGACGTTTGTGGTACCCTTTGGTGGAATTCTTGCAGATAGACTTCGTTCAAAAGGTTTACTTAGCACGACAGCAGTGAGAAAGGTTATGAATTGTGGGGGTAAATAGTCTTTATACTTAAATAAAGATAATTTCAATTTATACGGAACATACAGGGTGTTAAAAACTCAAAGAAATCGCTATATCTTGGAAAATATTAATGCAATTATGTTCATTTTTTCAGGAAAGAAAAAAGACACTGTGTATGTACAACTTCTGTAGTTGGTTGATTATAAAACGTGATGCCTTAGACACCTGCTCAAAAGATATTAGAATTGGAAAGATACGTGTTTTAGCTATTCAAATTTGGCACAAATTATCTTCATTCAAAGTATGGTAAATCTGTAGAGTGAAATCAAAATCACTCCTGGGACTTTACAGTTATGGGCGAAATGCAGTCAAACGCCCTGGTTCAGGCAAACTTAAGAAAGCATTTTGACCATGACTCTCAAGTCCCTTTAGTGATTTTGATGGAACTCCACAAATTCACCACATATTGAATGAGGATAATTTGTGCCAAATCTGAAGTGCCAATTGTTAAAAGTAATTCAGTTTTATTGCTGTGGCAGTCACCTTTGACTGCTTTTTTGTATCTTTCTATTACTAATGTATTTTGAGCAGGTGTACAGGGCTTCATGTTTTACAAGTAAATAACTACAGGTTCTCTACATGCAAAGTTTATTCTTTCTTTCCTGAAAAAATGAGTGCAATTGGATAAATATTTTCCAAGATATAGCGATTTCTTTAGGTTGTGTTTTTTGAACACCCTGAGGGTAAATAATCCAAATACGTACTTTTACTTGATTTAAAAGTACAGGGGACACATGGGCGTAAATAATCGAAATACTTACCTTTAAAATTACACGGAACATATGTGGGTAAATAATCCATTGACACATCTAAACAGTGATTTAGAATAATACGGACCACATGTCGTTGTATTAACATTTTGGTATCTTTGTGCCACATTCGAGATGTTTTACAAAATCTACTAATCATCAACATTTTAATCAGTGTTTTATATGCTACAAATATTGGATCTCGAACTCAAGTCATATTGTTATTTTTTATGTACGGAAGATAATGTTTGTAGGTTTTGGTATGGAAGCAATATTCTTATTAGGAGTTGGATACACAAGAGACAAAACAGTCGCGATTACATGTCTGACATTAGCAGTAGGATTTAGTGGTTTTGCCATATCAGGTGAGTTAAAAAGTACTCGCCAAAAAGCTCAAGGGATAGAATCAGCGTATAGCACTAAAGCACGATGGATTATATCCACCGATAGAACTAATGAAACAATTCAGAACTACTCAAACAATTAATACATTATATCACCTTGTTTATATCTAATTTTTTAATGTATTTCTTAGAGATAATGTTAAATCATCAAGAGGCCAATATGTAAAATCAATATAATATTTTACCGTATACCACGGGAGACAGCTATTTGATTTGCAATATAATGTATATCGCTGAAAATATCATATATTACGTATAACCTCTCATTAGTAACAGATCTCGTGAGAATGAAATGAATGGCTGAATAGAAAATATACATATTCTTCGTAATATATGTAATCATACACTGAAATGGTTCCGTTCAGCATATCCAAAGTGTCAATGTTTCAATTGCGATAATGTACATGTATGTTGTGTTTTAGGATTCCAAGTTAACCACTTGGACATTGCACCCCGCTATGCCAGTATCTTGATGGGACTTTCCAACGGCGTCGGGACACTTGCTGGGATGTTGTGTCCTTTAGTCGTGGCACATCTTACAAAACAAAAGGTGTGCGATGCAGTTTTATTTATTCAATTGTATGTAACAAATTCGTTATTATGATACCATGCAACTGAGAAATCCACGATTGCAATGTGTAAAGATTGAAATAAATTTCTGACCAGGGGCATTCTGCAAAAAAACTATAAAAGCAAAACTTCTTCAAGCATAATTTCCTGAATAGCTTAATTAAAGTCATCCAAGAAGGATAGAATAAGTGCCCTTATGAAACATAACTAGAACTGTACATAAATAGTTTTGATATTCTGTCAATTCCCTTTAAATAATACATTAATTTTTATTGTAGACATCTAAGGAATGGGAAACAGTGTTCCTTATAGCGAGTTTGGTACACTTCTCTGGTGTTGTATTCTATGCTATATTCGCCTCTGGTGAGAAACAGCCATGGGCTGAACCACAAAATACCGTTGGGGGCTACCAACAATGGGGTGACGATCCTGATGATGACCCCTGTATGACTAAATCTGATTCCATACATAGTAACAAGCTAACTAGCTATGGCTCTACTGCAACTTCTAGAGACTCTGGTGCAGACACTTTAAACGAGACCCAGCGTCCCCTATATGACGTAGGGTATAACCAAAATGCACCACCTTTATTTGAAACGCTACCAGAACCAGTTCAAATCCAAGCTAAAGACCGGTATATGAACGGAACAATAGAGGATAGGGAATTTTGACACAGAAGATTGAAAAACGAATTTTATACATTAACTATTGACTCTGTTATTGTTAAGGTAGTAAAAAAGGTGTTAAAATGTACCACAAAAATACAATGTTAAGTATATCTCGTGTGCTAATTAGAACATGAAAACAAATTTCTAATAATGAACACGTAATAATTATGTTATTGGAATTTCACACTTCCGTAAGTGAAACACATGTTTTAGGAAGCCATTATAGATTATTCTAGTGTTGCGATGGACTGCATGTATTTAATTTAAAAATGTATCACCTAATCCAGCAATAAATAACGCATAAATAAAAAAATATGAATTATTATTCCATGATGGCGAAATTCCCTGCAACCTGATTGGTCCATGTGACTCAAATATATTCTGTATTTACACGCGCTCTCAACTTAGCGAAGGATACAGAGTGAAAATGATTTCACCATTGGGGTAAGGCTCGGTATCCCAGTATTTCCATCCAGGATATGACTGATTTTGAAAAAATCAAGAGCCATTAGTTACGCTGACGGGTGCTAATCTTTGCATTTTGCCATAAATGGGGCTATAAATAATTGATTTAAATATCAGGAAATGATACTGCGATCATGGCAATTAAAAGATTTATGATAAAAAGACTCATCCGTGAATATAATATAAAGAAAGCAATTTGAAACATGCACATTGTTTTCATGAAGCCAATATGGCAGATGAAAAGCTGAAAAAACGATTCGCTACACTTCAGCTGATGAAATTGAACATTTCTAGAAAGTAGCCTATAAAGGGTCACTGTCAAGGAGTACAAATATGACAGAGATCAGTTACATATTATCATGTGAGAATTGACATTTGACAAATTCAAAGTTACAGGTCAAAAACTCAAAATCCAATATCTGAGCTACCCAATGAAACCTTCATGCCAGCTATCGGAGTAATCTATGAGTTTTTTCCTGAACCTTGATGATTTCTTGTGAAATACAGAAAATATTTTGCCTCAGCTAGCACTCGATTCATTGAATGATTCATAGTATCAATTTGGTAATGGTGGCAGATAATTGCTGATACCTTGTTTCTATACTTTTAAACAACCATTTTAGTCAGACATATGACGTCAGTAAACGACACGTATATGATAGACAGTTTAACAATCACAACAATCTGATGGGTGTTAAAACACGAATATACCATGAGCACATGCTTTGAGGATCCGCGTTGTTTGCCGCCGAGCACACTTATACATTAAGACCCGTTACACAGTCATGATACCGCCGAGCAAGCTCATTGCATCATCGGGTCTGCTTTACCCCCGTGAATCTGAACGTTTCCCAAGTTAATTATATAAAGTTTTAGAGCTTTACTACCATCGCCCCATATCCATGTGTTTGAAAAATTGTACCGACACTACAATAGTGATGGAGGAATATTAAAGGGGTGGTATCGATATGGAGAACTTTTTGAACACACTTTTCTCTTAAACCAGTCATAAAAAATCTAAAAATTTAACACATCGTCAATTTAATTAATGGTTATCTTTTGAATGGTAACAATATAATTTGAAAAATAAATAAATTCTTTCATCTATATTGTTTTAGAAAACACATCAAACACTTGTTTTGTTCTTGGTATCATGTTTCCAGAGTGAATTAAAACATCTTTCCGAACCTCATTGGATCATGGAACAAAACGACATAAACACAACATGTTTAGGTCTCTCAATATTGTAATTATACAAAGAAAATTTTGGTTGATTTTAAAAAAAGTATCTTGTTATAAAATAAAAAGTTTATCTTGAGTTTTATCTATTTTGGGGGATTTTGTTTTAATTTTTTGAATACATTTTTAAAATCAACCAAAAAATCCTTGGTATAACTATAATATTGAGAGGTCTAAAAACATGTTGTATATGCTATTTTGTTCCAAGGTTCGGAAAGACATTTTATTTCATTCTCAAGAATTGGTAGAAAGGAGCAAAAACAATTGCACTAAAAAAATGTTAACAGTTATAATAAAATGTTTCTAAATAGTTTTCGCATTAAATTGTTGTCAATCAGTCAACATTACATAAAGTACCGTGTTTTTACATAATGTTTTCAATGATTGGTTTAAGAGAAAGACATTGTTGAATTCAGTTCTCCATATCGATACCAATCCTTTGCAATTGGACATCTGACAGAAAATCCATTTATCATAAAAATTTAACATGTGAAAAAGTCAGTGTTTTAGGAAAAATATTGATTTCTCTTTCATTCGGGGATAATATTTTGTGACACCCGGTTTATCTTATCAGATATAAGAACAAAGTATATTTCTAGCCTCATTAATTCACACACTTGAAAAGATGGCACTAGCAACATTTCACACCATTTTATATCTCAATAGCACACATATAACTCTCAACCTAATGCAATCAGCAAATAGAATAGTCATCATATGCTGCATAAATCCATGTTTGGTTTAAAAAACATAACATCATCCATTATGTCTCAACACATTTATTGCGTATTATTTAAACAACTGCAAATTAACAAACAGCATTTGCAAACAATGTTATATAATCAACATTTACTGACATTTCTGTCTTTAATAAACAATCATATAATTTAGATTAAACACAATTAATCAATGAATAACATTATAACAATATAGCTGCCTTGGTCGATTCTAAGAAATAATGTTAGAACTACATGCATACGCCCCAGCAGTTGATATGAGACACCCACTCCCATTTAAAAAATAGTCATATGTTTTGGTACAGTTTTAGGGGTGTGGTGATTGTGAATCGTTTACATATTTTACATGTATATTGAATCGTGTACATAATATTATCTGAGCATATCAGAAGCTCTATTTTACTAGATTGTCAAGTCATTGTGAATATCATTTGCTTCATTTTTATTGGTTGCACGATCATTTTCAAATCAAAATGACACATATAAAGGGTTGTCCAATGAACCAATACCCAAGTTTAAAGATGAATGATGCATATGATATACGTATGTTAAACCATGCCATGTATTCTCTATCATTTTAAAAGATAAATCTAAGGGTGCCATGATCGACCGAAAATCAAAAAATGAAAATTCTCAATTTTCCCTCCATATTGTGCAGTCACAGCTGCAGTCAATACGCTTGACTGAATCATCATACATTTTTAGGAGCAATACACAATTGATCATATATTAAGAAGATCTAGGTATTATCAGTCAATTTTCCACTAAACTTGTATGAATGTACCTCTTTTGAAGGTGCCAAAGTTCAAATATCCCTCCATTTTCCACAATTTGGAAATCCACAGTGAATAAACTTTTGGTCACTCACGACACCCCTGGTGTCAATTTTAGCCTCTAACTCCACATTGGAAGAACGGTTTATCAATCAGATGGTGTCATATTGTTAGGATATGATTTATCTTTAAGATAATATTTAATACATGGCATGGTTTAACGTTATATCATATGATATTCATCCTTAAACATTGGTATTGTTTTTGGTCCGCCCTGTATATACACTGGAAGACACATGGTTGTTGCATATTTTACAAATATTTATAAATTCCTGCACACATACATAGTATGTATAATATAACCATTTACAAGCTATGTACAAAAATAAATAAAAATATACTCCTAATACCATTTTATATAATTCTATATACAGTAAGGTTATACCAAATGATGCTGGTGATATTTGGTACTCATAGGATTTTAATATTTTAACACAGATGAACAAACATAATAGTTGGTATTTAATTAAAAGGCGTTTAAGATTAAACGTGTAAGAACTGTGTAAACAATTCTTCTCTTACATTTTTTGTCCTAGCCTAAACAATGGTCGATATATTAACGTTGCACATGTGCAGAATATAAGTTTAAAATACTTTTTACAACACCGTTTAGGCCTGTAGTTGACACATCAGTATAGAAGAATCACAATCAATAGAAAATTAAATACCAATAGAGCATACACTACAGTGGTAATGCAGTACCTGTTTGACGTCAATTCAAAGTAGAAACAAGTTTAATTCATTTATCATGTACTTTGACATTTTTTACCTTTACCAAGGTCAATGCAAATTTAAGAAGTACGCTACTCATATAACTCATTTACAAACAAATAACTTAATGACCAAATGTACACTTGAAACCAATACTTGGCGACCCCTGATACAACTCCTATTAATAACTCAGAGAACTGACAATGAACAATTAAAGAACAAACTATTTTGGACTCAGGTCAAGTATTCCTACAAGTGACCACGCATTTGTTCACGTTTTTTATCTCATTCAATGTTGACAATACTACAAGATCAGTCCACCCTTTATTAAGAGAGCTAAATGCGAGTCTGTAATATGATAAATAGAAAATACATCTCGGTGCTGTATCTTCACTTTTTATTTTCAACAGTCATCAAAACATCGAAGAAGCCTTTTTCAAATGAAGCTGAATTTCATAAATGACAAATCAATACAATCAAGATATCTTTCAAAATAAGCCATATTACATGATGGTCTACAGTTAAGTGACACAAGTCGTATGAACAGTAAAAAATGGACTTCAGTAGGTACATATACCATGTAAATTCATACTAATGAATTGCCTTTATAAGACTATAACCGAGAGAGCATTGAACTTTTACTTTTTGCAGAATGTCAGATTTTCTCGTGTGAGTTTTCCATTTAATCTTTTGTTTTATATTTTAATTTAATATTCAATATATCAATACTCATTTTCAAAGAGGTTAAGACTTTCTAAAGTGCATTTTCTTAAGCTTTCGTACAAACATTCAATTATTTTTAGGCGTGATACTCAATTATGAATTATTAATGTTTGAAAGATATATAGACCTTTCAAATAAAATGACGTCATTTGCACAAGTGTGAATAATTACAATGTTTCGATAATGAATGTTAATCGGGGCACTGTGTAGCTTATAGTTTGATTGCGTGTTAGGTCTTTGGAATGAATATGTTTACAAATAAAGATATTCCTTAAAACTAATTCAAAAGTACCTGTATTAATTGCACTAAGAGGTGACTACACATATTTGGTTAACCGGGTTCTCTTCACAGATAATGATTGTTTACATTGAACATATAAACCTATATTCATTTCAGTTAAGATGTGAATTGATGTAAAACAAAAGTACAATGATTGCGCAATTTGAAACCACGCAAAACTTAAGTACAAATTGCACAAATTGAGTGACTGATATCCCATCATACTTTTTAAAGATCTTCCACGATGGCGTGTCTGCTTTTATGTAGTTATGGTGGCTCTTGGGACTGAATGGCCTTCTTGTTGTCGTATAGCTGCCTACAACTATTGCAGCTTGCGTCTTCGTATCCTGTTCTATTTCCCCCTCAGCTGCATAAGACGCTCGTAAATGTCAACGACGTTAGATAACTAATATCTATTTGGTTTACTGATTGTCTCCATGTTAATTATGAATATGCATCAAAAGTGTCAACAGTTACCAGTTTGTGCTATTTTCAAAGCTTGTTCTGAGGGCTTTAAATAACCGTTTGTGGATCTTCGAGAGTTTCTTTTCTTTTTTATCTTTTCTTTCACCTCAACGACGATATAGAGCGCAAGAGAGATGCATGCCAGAGTGATGGCAATGATGATCTTATTGCTCATGCACAGAAGGCCACTGGTAGCAAAGGCGATGGTTTGAGCAAGGTTTTGCCATAAACGGAAGTTGGCGAAAGCTGCCTCTTTTTGGTTTGAGAATAATACGCCCAACAATGCTGGAAATACACAACCATTGTTTAAAGGAGTGCGCGCCATTTTCGAATAACCAAATATTTTATCATTTGAATCACTAGAAATATCATTAGAATTATCTCAAAACAGACATACGAATAGAACAGTACAATTTAAACGACAGTAAACAATTGTTTCAAATCGAGACACTTTCAAGAATGTGCATACTTAGAGTTGTTGTAACTGACATCACAGTGTCACATCGTGACATCAAAACCCTTATGGAATACAAAAATACATGAACACTAAAATTAAATGGTTGATATGAGAGATAACTCTGACAGTTTTTCTTCTGGTATTGTATTGAATCTTTGGGTTTGCTTGACTGAAGTGGTATTTGGTTCATTTACAATGCAACGATCATTTTGCTATACGGCTGACTTAGACTAAATTCATTTTCTTACCACTAGTCTGACTTTGCCACACAGCATCACACGCTCCCCAGAGTGCGGGAATGATGAAGAACACGTACATTTGTCGCTTATCTGGCGTCCACATTAACATCGTAAGCATCAGCGCAACGTTAATCACAGTAGCGGCGACAAACAGGGCCGGTCTGCCGGTATATTTTTCTACACGACCCAACAGAAAGGCGCAAGATGCATTGCAAACTCCCAAACATATCATGATGTAACCAACCCAGCCAATCCCCAGTTCACACCCTATAAATGACTAAAAATAGAAAACAA
Source organism: Owenia fusiformis (assembly GCA_903813345.2). Taxonomy (NCBI): domain Eukaryota; kingdom Metazoa; phylum Annelida; class Polychaeta; order Sabellida; family Oweniidae; genus Owenia; species Owenia fusiformis. The sequence goes on from CAIIXF020000006.1 coordinate 9,048,198, forward strand.
TTTATAAACAACATGTTTGCATGGTTTTGGCATTTAAATAAGAAACATTAACCAAGTATATATATTTAATACTTCAAAAAACTGACCTGTGTGAAGTCGCCGTACATTAAGGCCTGTTCAGTGCCCGTGTAGAAGCAGAGAGCAGCGAGAAGTGGCATACGGACATCTTTCACCAATAGCCGGAATGTAGAACTCAACCTCTCGCATAGTGTCAGATCTTCTTCAGTGGCAATCTCGTGGGAGCCCCTTTTGGGTAGAGGAGACAGTAAAAAGATGGTCAACAATGTCCCCACGATTCCGCACCCGAGGAAAATCCCCATAAGTGTATAGACAATGTTTTTTGGCGGTTCCGTGAAGGCAGTTCCGTTTGTGGTCTGCTCAAAGGGACAATAACTAGCCCCACAATGGGCAATTTTAATTTCATCTTGGATGGTATCTTTGTTTTCCGTCAAATAATTTGGGTACACCTGCGTCACCTGGTCAGTTAAGTTCTTTAGCACAATTTCAGTCAGGTTTCCAGTCGGCGAATTCGCATCCCCTCCTGCTCTGTGTAGTATAAGAGAGGAAATCAAGTTGCCCCAAATTTGAGTACTTTGGAAAATCATGAAGAATATACCATTGAAACGACTCATTGTTGACTCGTCGGTATCAAGGCTGATAGCTGCGTAGTCGAGAGCAATTGTAGTTAGGTACACACCCTGTGATGTCCAGATGAGTCCAGTTCCAAGTCCAAGAATCACACCCGCTGGGACTAGAGTATACATTTTAGGGTAAAAGTTAGAGCTTGTAAAAATACAATGCGTAAGCCAGCCAAAACTGAGGCACCATTTTGGTCCAAATTTCTTAATGAGTACTGGTGCGAACATACATGAGAATAAGGCGCCGCCGTAGATACAACTGAGCGATATGACTCCAACTCCTGCTTCACGGTTTAAGCTACTCTGCAAACTTTGTAAGGACATGAAGGCAGTCATGATGAACATGAATGAGAAGGACAACACCATCAAGTTCTTGTAAATAGACTTGATTCTGCTTCTCCTTTCCCCACGTTCCATATCAGGAATAGCTGGCTGGAATTGACTTTTGTCCGCCATATCGGTTGTTTATCAATCGGTTTTGGAGCAAAAGTCACGTGGTTGTTTTGTTCTGGTGATCTGTTCTGATGGGAATGATGTATCACTTCTCTGAATCTGAATGTATAAAATTACAATTGTATTAAAATACTATTTGTCTTCGAAGCAGAGTATTTAGATGAAACGGGGTAAGATTATCTTATTATTTGGTGATGGAGCTAAGGTCTCAAAATTAGTCTTTAGTTTTTATTCTGTTAAATTATTCAATGGTGTTACATTAAGTCGAAAAATCTATCAATCCGTATATACTTTTGTCACATTATCACAAGGACTTATACACAGGCTGGTATCGAAATATTTGTCCGCTGTGACGGAGCATGCTATTTTTCATAAAAACACTAAGAATACTTCACGATTTATTTTTTAACTCATATGTTTCGTTATACCATACAAAATTACTTACTCCATGCAATGGATATATCATTTGCGGCTAACTTTCACTTCTGTTTGAAGTCCAATTACGCTGGGAAGAAAAGCTATTGAAAATGGCGCCGGAGTATCATACTTCAAAATGTACCATTTCTTGTTTAACTTTCTAATGGCACGATATAGTGACACGATAATATTTACACATGGTTTCAGCATAACTATGAAGGTATGAATGAGATGTTGATGTATTTGGTCTTTTTAATTCTTTTATAAAAAATAATGTTTAATTTTTTTGTCCGCTTTGACGGAGCAGTTGCAAATGTGAACTGTGAAAATGCTCCGTCACAGCGGACAATAAATATTAATATTATTTTTTATAAAAAAATTAAAAAGACCTAATGCATTAATATCTCATTAATACATTCAGAGTTATGCTGAAAACATATGTTAATATTATCGTGTCACTATATCATGCCATTAAAAAGTTAAAAAAGAAATGGTACGTTTTAGAGTTTGATACTCTGTCGCCGTTTTCAATAGATTTTACTCCTAGCGTTCAAGGAGGATTGGAAGCCAGGGTTCCAACTCGATATTCTTTAATCTCCACGCATGCGTCATTTGCTATTCGTGTCTGTATAATTTGTACGACTGCATGGAGAATGACCCGATACTCTCCAACAAAGCTATCGCTAGGTGATTGTTTTGCAGAATGCGTTATTGGACTTCAAACAGGAGTGAAGGTTACACGCAGATGATATATCCATTGCATGGAGTAAGTAATTATCTTTGATATAACGAAACATATTAGTTAAAAAATAAATCGTGAAGCATTCTTAGTGTTTTTTATGAAAAATAGCATGCTCCGTCACAGCGGACAAATCTTTCGATACCAGCCTGTGTTATATGGATACATTGTGATTGAAGACGTTGGGCAATACACGACCGCAATCTTTTCTAAAGCTAGATAAGGCACGGTGAGAAAAACATATATGCTTTTATTTTGTATTGATATATAGGTCACGACGTAGATCGAGACTTTAGTCCACAACACTCATGTTGCCAGATATTCCATGGTATAAGGAAGTAAAAAACAATTATTTCTATGAACTCTTTTTTTATCATGAATTTCTTAATTCTCGCTCAATCATCTGTATAAGTATTTGCAAATATATTCAATAAAAATATATAGGTGTGAGACGCTGCTGTGTGTTTTCTGTACTAAACATATCGTTTTATGGTCATTATATTCAATTAAAAATGCTTTAAACTCTTGAAAGTTTATTTGCTTTTATTTTTCATGAGAATTGACTCGTTTGGTCAGGAGTGTTTATGCATGTATTTTGCATTTGTAAAACCCAACAAGTACTTAACGAGTATATGATTGTCTTGTTGTTTAAGCTCTCAATATTGCTAAGTGTTCCTCATAGACATGTGGACAGATAATGTAAATGTACTCTAGATCTGCTGATACTCTAGATCCGCTTTTAAATACGTGAGTTGAAGCATTTGAGTTTTTTTCTGATTTGCCTATAGAGGGCCCTATAGTCGAGTGGAAATTTACATGAAGCTCATAATTTGACAACTTGCATATTTATTTCATACATTTAAGGGACAATTTCAACATTCAGATGACGTCGGGCAGAGTAAAAATTACTTGGATGATGTATTTGCCAAAGGTCATAAATTGAGAAAACATAAAAATCATAAGATTTTGTTTCAATTCAAAAAAGACAACAAACACCAAAACTTCAAGTGACACATTCTTGTAACTATAAATGTAAAATTAGTTTTTTCTGTTCTTTGATTTATGAGGGATCAAATAAGTTTACTTAAGCTTATAATTCAAATTGAAGGACGTTGCCTACGCAGGCTTCGTTTAGGGTGGTAAGTCAAGACAACGATCACAGTATCATCGTACCAGATAATATCAGACTGAATGTAAAATTGAAAAAATACTCAACTATGACGCCATAGAACACAAAAGATAAAACTGGGTGTTAACAATGATTCGAACATGACTGTATTCACGCCTTCTATAAACTGTAAACAAAGTCAACATTTCACCCGGGGTATATTCGCGAACAAAACCCCTGGTAATACGTGTAATGTGTGACGTCATAACGGCGGGCCGTAGTGATGGCGGACCATAATGAATATTCGAAACATTTTGGTGAGTTTTCATGTTCGAATCGTAATATAGACCTCAGAGCAGGTGTAATATTGTCGAATACACCCCTTGGGGATAGGCACAAACGCTTTCGAACCCCTCACTCCCTTCGGTCGTTTGGGGTACAGAAAACGTTTGTGCCTAGCCCTGCAGGGTGTATTCGACAATATTACCCCTGCTCTACAGTCTATATTTCTTAATTCGAACATGACTGTATTCACGCCTTCTATAAACTGTAAACAAAGTCAATGCTTCAGCTGGGTTATATTCGAGATCAAATCCCCGGCTCTGTACTAAGTGTTTCATTCAGTGCACTCATTGGTCAGTTTAGGCCGTTCCGTTCTTTTCGCATCCCCCTCTCGTCTGCAAAATTCAAAATGGCAGGGAGAAATTGTCCGGAGCCATAATTTTCTGTCGAAGCATTTGTAAACTGTAATCTCAATGATTTCAAAAATTATCAATGTAGTAGATATGCGTGAAACCAATAAAATAGGCCGAAATGTCAATAAAAACTTAAGTCGGGGTCAGGAGGTAAGTAAACAAATTGGAACAGCCAAACGCTCAACCGGAAGTAGAAATGAAAAAAGTGAAAATGAACATCGAAATTGACGATTTTGCAATATTCTGGTGAGTTTTCATGTTCGAATCGTAATATAGACCTCAGAGCAGGGCTACTAGTTTCGAATACACCCCTTAGGTCTAGGTACAAAAGCTTTCGAACCCCTCACTCCTTTCGGTCGCAGAAAACGTTTGTGCCGAGACCATGCGGGGTGTATTCGAAACTAGTAGCCCTGCTCTTCAGTCTTGATTTCTTAATTAAAATGAAATGAAAAAGCTATGATTGTGGCAAAGTACTATAAAAACATTTTGTGAAATTAGGTCTCTGTGAACTTTTGTACTTTAACTTGGCCCTTTTTAACATCTACATAATTAGATCTAATCTCAATCTCGAAGTGTTTTTTTTTTTTATGTTGACTCGATTATCCTGACACCTAACATAATATAGTGTCAACCAACTGATGAGAGGTAAATATGTTATCTTAATCAATCAAGTAACGTCATGTGACCACTTCAAAAACACTTCAATTTAATGTAATTCGAGGAACTGTGATCAAGTAGGATGATTCTAGAATAAATCTGTAGGTCTTATCTATTGACGTAAACTTAGGAATTAAAATTAAATTAATTGTGAGATTAGAATGTTTGATTAATTAATGCGGATACATCTGAATCGGTTTTGTTGACAACCATTTCAATTTTTGAACACATATTACAAGTTAAAACTATTTGAAGTTACTATGATAAGAAAACTGTCAATATTATTCCAAATCTGTGTGCATTTTTTCAAACCCCATTAAAAGAATAGAAACAACGTGCAAAATGTTAAATGGGACAAAGTGACACCAAAGTTCCAAGATGGCCCAAACAAGGAAGCACGTGGCATTTTCAGTGTAATTTTACCATCGAAATGATTACTGTCTTACGGTTGGATTTTCTCTGACTCTTAGTTTTAATTTTAGTTTTCAGAAATATCATGAACGTCATAGGTCAAAATCAAAGGAGCTTTAAAATTAAAATATCTCCGTAAAAATGACAAAAATCTTTTTGAGAAGTGCATTTTTCCCTTCCTTTGATCACCATTTTTGTATTGGGAAATTTTTCAAATTTCCGTTTTTCACGAGCGATTTCTTAAGAAATCTTCTCATGGGCTTTCAAGAGAAGGGTATGCAACTCTACATTATAAACATGAAAACTTCAAAGTGAGCAGTGCCATGCTTCCCTTTTAAATAATATTTCAAAGAGTTTTAGATAAATGTACAATAAACATATGTGTTTTAGTATTATCTCAAAGAAAAATGAATTTTGAATATGATTAAAGCATGAAACATGTTTAATATTATTTAGAAGTAAACAAAAAAGACCAATAAGAAAATAGGTATCAAAATGTTCTCATCGTATGTTGCATTGTTGGTCATTATTCAAGAACACATTCCAATAAAAAATACAATTTGTGGGGGAATATTCAGTTTCATTATTGCCATAATTATGATAAATTCCATTTTATATTAAATTATCAACATGTATGCAGATAATCATGTTTTTATTTTTGAGTTATTTCTTAAATGATTCTTGGAATGTGTACAGGAAGTATTTTTTCTCCAATTTTGAAAAGCCAAGGCAATACTTATGTATGAAATATGGGAAGTTCCATACCCTTCTGTTGAAAGCCCACGATCTTCTCAAAATCTTTATTCGAAACTTTTTCTGAAATAAAGTTCTTGTTGTTGTTTAGTCGATTTGTAATGATAGTTCAAGAACACGTGAAATAAAAACAACTACTTCTCAGGATCAAGAGTTTGAAAAAATTTCAAAATTGCAAAATTCTCATATTATTTCTGAAAATCTGTGTATTGTATTGTATTGTAGTTCACCGTCACCTTAATTAATGATCTTGATTATTCTAATATGCCTCGTGTTATTGCTTTTATAAATAACCGATCGTCTCATATTTCACCATTTATTTCATGAGAAAATAAACAAACTAGTTCTTTGAGAACATATTGCACTTTTAGCAGGGTCGACTTACGCCACCTACTATTTTAAATTTTAAGAAATAGCAAACGTTCCCTTTTCAAGGAAAAATTCATTAATACTACCACACGTAAGGTTAACAAATCAAAAGTATTTATTCAAAAGGAAAGTGTGTCACAGATGTTAATGAGAGGTTTGAATTATAGCAATAGACATAGCGAACATCACAACACCGTGTAATTTACGACCGTCTATTCAATACTGTAAAAAGGAATAGGTTAACGCGTTCATTTTTCATCCCAGTCACGGATATTCGATTATGATGTAAAGGTTTTTTCATAACGGTGATATTCATTTTATTGCATCATTATATTAGTAAACATGTGTTGCAATTTAAACATGTGATCAATTGATAGTTTAGTGAACGTTTCCCAAAGTATAATAATTCTGCGATGGTTACAAAAATACGGAATTTGTCTTAACACGGTGTCTATTGAATATCAAAATAAATATTAAAAAAATAAAAATTAAAGAGAGTCTAGGATCGGGATCGGTATAATGAAGAATTAACCAAAACTCAATGAATTGTAGGATGATTTAACAACGCATTCATTCATGAGTTCGGAATGAAAATGCTCCCAATCCAAGTCTACATAAATATGTTTATCCCATACTTGGATGTGTTACAGGTACATAAAGCCGATTTGTAAAAACTTATATTTTCATCAGCGGGCAGATATAGCTTTACGTCCCGCTCCGAGCGGATATCTGCCCGCTACGTCATAATCGCCGCTCGCATATTTGTTCATAATTTGTAACGTTCGCGTAATGACTGTAAACGACAATGGAGAAAACACAGACAATCTGGATCTGTTTGATAGTTAAAAAAGGGAGGGAGCATTCACTTAATCAATCAAAAATTCGAGAAAATAAATGTGGGAATATTTGAGAGAACAGGAAAGTCCGCCCACGGCCAAGAAAACAAAACTGGACGTGAATATTCTCAAATATTTCCACGATTGAACAATGTGAACCAGATGACCAAGATTGGTATGGGATAAACATATTATATCCTATAGTCGGTTCAGGATATTGGGATTATCCCTTGGACAATATAATATATTTTCCCTCGGGACCTGCGGCCCTCGGGCAAATATATTATATTGGCCTCGGAATAATCCCAATATCCTGAACCTCATATAGGATAATCTCTATATATTCATGCCCCATGCTTTTCACGTCGTTTCACCGAAAGTGTACGACGTGTTTGGTGAATATTCGCAGCAAATTGGATATTTATTAATTTGATCTTTTAAAAGAATATGAGTCTTTGGCTCTCACAGAAACATCCAACATGCTACGTGGAGGTGTCCTCGTATTTGTTTGTCGCTACAATTCATTACTAAACAATCTGGAACTTCTCAAATGTTCTTGCAACGCCTATTTGTAGAAAATGCTCATACTCAATCTCAATCGTTGTGAAATGATTAAGAAATTATGGATATAATTATTATATCGCACCCCGACACTCAAGTATCCATCATACATGCATGGAAGAATTCCAGAAATTAATTTGAAGTAGTGCAGGGGAAAGAAATATTAGCAATAATATCATGGTGCACAAAAATGTCGGAAATGTGATGGGTTCTGTGAAAATTATTTATTTGTTTCAACTTATTGTCTTGTTGTCAAGATTTGATAAGTTCTTCATCGTGTTCAGATGTATTGACGAAGGGACGTATTGATGCTGGGGGCACCTCTGTTTAGCATGGTCGATGTTTGTAATAAGGATGATCGAAAGGTTCGTATAATTCTGTCAAAACGTCGAATTAAATGAGTACTTTGGGCCATATTAACTGATAACCATTTCGTCCCTTCCCGGTTGTACGGCGTGAAAAGAATGGGGCTCGATCTTAAACATTTTAAACTATTGGATTGTTTTTTAAAGGCGATTTAATATTGTTTGTGCTCCCCTTGACAAATGATTCATTGTGAATTATTTATGTTTTTCATAGGAATGCAAATCTGATCATGCGAACACATAAAATCGATAATCAAGCTATATAGATATAAAATTGTCATAACAACGACTAGTACATCAAATCGAGAGGTTAACGTAAATACAGGAGATGAATTGTGTCATGTTAATATTGTTTCATGATTGCAATTTTATTTTAATATTGGTTATCTTATGTAGGATATCTGACTAAAAATGATGTTGTTTTCCTGTGTCGCCCCAGGGAGACAGACAACGTGACAATAGTGAGTGATTTATGATGATGGCCATAACATTAAATTCACGACCACTGAGTTCAGCTATTTATTAGTCACTGGGAGTTTCTTATTTAAAACACTCAACGTGTAGAACATGCAACAAAAAAAATATCAATACACCTATGTATTCAACTTGTGGCCCATTTACCATCTAGGCATAATTTGAAAACGGTTTTAACTTTTTCAAGTTGACGTCTGATTTGACACCTCCGAATCCCTGTCCCTGGTTGAATTTTCTTTGTTGAATACGTGACGGTTATTTGTATTGGAATAAAAGTAAAGGTCATATCAAGGCCACTGTCTGGTCTGTTTGAGATTTAAGATGTCGGCCTTGATTTAGTCTGATGCAATCAAACAAATATCGCACCAACATGAAACTAATAAAAACAAAATAAAAATTACACTTGATGGATTTACTCGCAGCCTCATTAAATTTTATGAATGAAAGGAGTGTCTGGGTGTGTAATGTCTCAACCAATCATATTACAGTATGTATCAAGCTAACCAATAAAAGTAACTTACCCTTTACGAAGCCGACCTTGAGAAATTACCCTCTGAGTATTCGCTGGGGCGAGAATGGATCGAACAGAATCCTTGAATTTAGTTTTGTTTTTAGCGCCTCAGCGTCCCTTTAGTTTTGCCAATAATCCTATATTTTAAGTCTCTGAACACTGGATCGCCGTTAATGTCCTTTATATAGTGTTTGTTTCAATGCAGTCCGATTTTGTCTTTCTTTACTGTTTTTGTTGCTGTAGTTTTGGTTTTCTATAACATACGTCTGGTCTCTTCAGAGGTACCTGAAAAAGAAAACGAGCTTTGTTATGTATCGTGCTAATATACTCACAACCATTTTATGACAACTATACGGGAGAACGCTCATTGATAAGTCAATATAAATAGTATTGGTATTCGAACTTACCAACAGAGTATTCTCCTTTAAGAACGCCTATAAAAGGGTTGTGCTGTAAATGACGTATTCAAGTTCATTTATCTTTAAAAATCATTTGGTATTGGCTGGTCTTAGATAAAAGTTCAACTATCACGAGAAACATTGGAATTTTATTTTTTATTAAATCATTGATTTTCTTGGGAAGACATACACAGACTGTAGATAAGTAAATTTGAACTTGACAGATTGCTTGTTCAAATGAGCACACGTGATGCTAACCTACGCACGATATAATTAAATTGTTATAATTTCATTGATTTAATTTCATTGATTTCTTCTTATATCATCTTCAAAATCATTATACTCAGCGCAAATATCTAGTTAGATGTTTTTATAATTATTGATTGCGTGATTCTTGTATTGCGTATATGTTTCTCGTTCTCTGAACTTACTTCTGTAGGACAAAAAATGTTCCGACATTTCAACAATCATCTTGTTTTTCAAAGTTTCAACAATATCGCTCACTCCTAGTGTCCATGCCACGCCCCAATCATATGTTGTGCGAGTTAGCTGCTTCATACCATAGATCTTTAATTAAACTATTTGAATATAGTTACATCGGGTAAGGTCATTCACTCTTTGAGGCGTGATGCCCCGCGGAGCAGCCCACTTAATGATCGGGGCGTTGACACTACCCTTCAATGTACTCTTTATTTGAAATTATAATATTATATTGGCCCGGCCAATAAAGCATAAAATGTTTTATTCGATTGTTTTCAGCAATGGTAGGTGTGCGTTAGTAATAGGTATAGATTGGTGTAGGTAGATGCAAATTGATTGAGAAATATAAAGAATCAAAGTTTGGAAATTATTTTTTAAATCTAATTTTAGTAGCAGATGCCGTATATCATTATATAATGGCGGACATAACCGTCGCTTCAACTCTTTAATCACTTGGTTCTCATTTCATGGGATTTTATCGTCGCCAATTCTTTGCATGTAATTCTTCGTATAAGCTCTTGTGATGATGTATCATATCATATTATGAAATCCCAATTTCGATCAAATTGGGTTGTGAATCGCTATAATATAGCGTCTTCAATATCGTCAATGACAACGGAATCTGAATTTGAAATAATTTACAAAGACAACGGCATATGGTAATACAGTGTCCGTTCCGTTGTCCCGTATCCCATTTTGATCGGTTAAATTAAAGACTTTATTTCGATGGTAGAACATTATTAACTGTACAATGAGTATAAAGACACTTTGATTCATTGTTGTTCCAAAGGAATTTAGTCAGGTACTCTGTTAAGCATACAGTTCATGAAAATCTGATTGAAGCGACGGTTATGTCCGCCATTTGTGACAACGGTATCTGACTTTACCGTTGTCAAGCTATTTCTGAATGAGTAGAGGGGTGAATGAATGGGATAAATTCCTCTAGTAACATTTTTCCCACGTTGACTGACGGTTTAATTGAGGTCGTTATATCGGGTGTCCCAAAAAATGAGTAGCTTTTTGACGAGTGTTACTTCAGCAATTAATTACTCAAATTTCTTGAAATTTTTTATAACAAGGCCTCGTGGTATTCATTAGTAAATTGTACAACTACGAAAGAGATCGGTCAAATATTATGTGAGAATTGACAAATTCAAAAATTGTATGTCAAAAAATCCAATATCAGAGCTGCATAATTTGTGCCTCCTCCTGATTGAATCTGTCAGTCGGTTTTAGTCTCAAAAGCAGCTTGTCTGTTTGTTAGTATAGGTTTATTGATTTGTTTCACTGTTCTCTGTTTCCAAAATACATTCTGTCCAAAATTTTAGTTAAGACATAAACAACAGAAGCAACGATTTGACAATTAGACATATAAATCTGGTGACATCATACTTCTGAAAAGTGTAACATAATAACCTATGGTCTTTATTTTTTTAATATTAACTCTTATCATCAAAAGTTCCAGTGAAACCAACCATTTGTTTGATACGATATATAATGATGTCATAAAAATTATATACACTTTATTGAGTTATTTTTAGGCATCCTGGTATATACAGTTTCCACCTTAACAAGGTGCTTTGAGTCCCAGCCTAGCGCTTGGTTTGGTATACATGTTGAGAACAATAACGATTTACAAATAATCGAAATATCTAAATATTAACAAAAATCACATCCCGACCCGATTCAAATTGTTCAAACACACAAAATGATTAATACTCACCAAAACGGGATTGAATCAGTTGATAATAAAATCCATGCTGCAACAATACGAGGGGTGATCAATGAGTAATGGACGCTTTTTACGCAGGTGTTTTTTAATCGACTCTCCTCTCTTCGACTTTTTCACCAGCGAGTCACATAAGCTGTTTTACCTAATTTGCATATTTCAGTTGAAATGATATGTTGCCTGGTAAACGTAAGTATTGTGATGTTACAGAGCTGTTTGGTCATATTTTCATCATGTTTAATAATTGTTCCGTCACGGTTCAATGGCAAATCAAAAATGTGTCACCGATCCTTGAGTTAGACATAATGTTAGCCCTCCCAACCATTAGACTAAGTGAAGCAGCGAACTGCTATTGAACTTCTTGTTTCACCTGGAGCAACCGAGCATGAGACATTAGAAAGAGTTCAAAGAAGCAAACCCCTTTTTCGAAAGGTTGTCTAGCTACAAGTGGCATGAGCAGTTGAGTACTTTAAAGCATGTAATGACCATGAGAGGATCTTTCTTTCCAAGCTGGAAGAGGGCGTTGACAAGACCCCATACAGGTGAATTCAAGAAGAGGGTGTTGAACGGGCGTAGCTTTAGTGACATTAATGATATAAAACAGGCCGTGCAAAAACAGCTTGCAACCATGTCAGAGAATGGATCCGGCCATGTCTCTCAGTCTTGTCTTGAGGGGATGAGGAGGTGTGGGGCATTTAGAGGAAGCTATGTAAAATATGTAAAATGAACGTGACTTGATAAAAAAAACTATTTCAACACTATTTTGGCATATCAGAATGATGTTATCATGACCATCATAGTTCCCTTTATTCAAGTGCAATTGCATTTAGAATGATCTATTGCTTCAAAATATGTAGCGTAATGGGCAGTCATAGGGTACCAATACCTCCTACACAAAAATATAAATAAAGATATTTCAGAATGTATACTATATCTTGTCTTAAAATCGCCAGATCTGATGGATAATTGAATGCTTCATCACTGGTGAAAATGTAAAAGATTGGTCGATAATACCTGTGTAAAAAGCGTCCACCACTTATTGATCACCCTCGTATGTTCTACCATGCGTCTCGCTTGTTTTCTACAAGACCCCATACGTTATACAGGTGAATGTAAACGCCCTTTCTTCTTTTTCAAATCTTTAGCAGAGAACTAGTGCATCCAAAAAATGAGTCAATGAAGACATTAAAGAACTTCAAAAATTAGCGGACTAGTATGTTTTTAAAATTTGATTGATTCCATTTAAGTTCCCTACTATTTAAAGAATCATTGCCTCTTTTTGAAGATGGCACCTGCTTTTACATGGCACGATGACTTTAGTTCATAAAATCCATTCGACAGTTTTTGTTACAATTAAGACATGAAAGTAGCATGCTATTCACTGTATTTTATCAAGTGTACCATTGTTCGTCCGTTCGAAGAAACCATCCCAAACTTCAACTAGAGAAGATAGTGCCTATCGTATCGGTTTGGTCCTATTATAATTATTATGTAGTTGATGACCATGACAATTGATACGACCAAGTTCGATCCTGGCGTTCACACAGATCCTTTGTGACCGCAACAGGTATTTTTCGATTCCGGGAAGCAACGGCTGTCGTATCATCGCTGGAAAACTAATTCAGATGAAGATTCATTTTTTCTATTGGCCACACCTAATATTTAAGACTTTATGTCAATTTTGAAGTCGAACCTCTCAATTCTTATTATTTTGCCACGGTTGGCAATGTTTCACATTATTACTGTAACTATAAACAACATGAACGTGAATGCCTGATCATATGTAGAGTAATGTTGATGTTAATGTTAATGAAAATTAACCGAAAGAGCAAAATTAACCGAAAGAGCAAAACGCGAGGACAAGGACAACATTAACAGAACTCATCCATGGAAATGCAAGGAAGACGGATGAAGAAAACAAAGCCACATTCACTGCTGTTCACAATTACATAAGAGCTACAAAAAGATTCTCAAATAACTAGTTTCCTCCTTTCACTCTCTCATTTCTTCCCAAGCCTCCCATCCTGCACAAATAAATAAAACTGTAATCAATTTTCTAGGACAACCAAAGGAGAGGACTTAGAATAGGCGAAAGCCTTTTGTCCTATCCATTTCGTCAAATTGTATTAATATAATGTATGTAAAAATATAGACGAATAAAACATTTTTAATAATAATAAAAAACGCGAAGGTGGAAGCACGTGAATGTACACGTTCAGGATCATGTATTGCAGATTGACGTGTAACTTTACTTCGTTAATGCTGACTTTCTTTGTGCGTTAACAAGGTTTATAATTTGTGTAAAATGCACAAGAAAAACAATTTCAGGAAAATAAAAATCTCAATATTCACCCGACTTCCTTAAACCAACCAGTGACCCCAAGTTAGGAATATTCAACAAGTTAAGGTGACAATTAAAGTCATGGTGTATGCTAGGTTTTAATGACAATGCATGTATTCTGTTGTAGTATCATGCAGTATCATGTAGTAGTGTGTACATATGACGTACGTAATGCTATTATCATCCTTGTCGACCGGTTACTACGATAACGTAGACTCCTTGAACTCTTTTTAAGGACACTTTAAATTCTTCTTTCCTTTTTATAACAAGTTGTATAATATTCGTCGACTTTCGAATAAATCACTCAAAGACAAGTCAAGTGGTAATTTGACAATGTCATTGTTAAGATAAGGTATTGTTAATGACATTGTAATCTTAAAAGCGAAACCAGAGCCGTGTCAATTTTGCTTACAATGTCAGACCGAACCTAGCACGGAGTTGAGGAGGTAAACGTAACTTTGTATCATTTTGAGGATCGGTCATTCTCAGCCAGTGAAATTCAACTCACGTGAAAACCAATGATCGCACATGCGAAATATGAAATATGAAATACAAAAAATGACCGCCGTGTAGTTGAGCCAGCATACCGAAAACCTAATCAAAAAGTTGAACGGATAAATAGTTTTCCTCGAATTTTGATGACAAGATTTATGGAAAAATTCAAAATGCCCGCCAACTAATTTACCAAGTATGCTTTTAAAGTGCGATAAAATGTATACATAAAATAAATTATGTTCACTAAAACATATTGCCCTGTGCCCTCATCAATACAGTCCATTTTCCGGCAATTGTCTGTACCTACACATTGCCTTGACTCTGCCACTGAGCAATAGCGGATGGGCTAAGGCACAACACAACTCACGTGGCATTTGATTTATCATGTCACCGCCAAAAAGGATGGCGGTCGGTGGTTGGTGGTTGGCGATCGGCGTCTGTAACAATTTCTTTCAACTTCCAATAACATTACAAATACTGTTTTGACTGACTTCATTTTTTCAAAATCACCTGAAATGTTTTCGGAAAGGTCAAAAAGGTTAAAAAAGGTATTTTTCAACTTGCTTCAAATTGAGCTCCTCAAGGTCAAAAAGTATTTTTTCAACTTCGAATTGACAAATATTTTTTTCAAAATCATCTTCAAGTTCTCAGAGGTTCAAATCTGACTTTAGACTTGAGATTTCACTTTCAATGACCTTCTCAGGGTCAAAACAACTTGTTTCAAATTGACCTTTTTCAAAATCATCGACAGAGTTCTCAGAAATTAAAATCGAACTTAGTTTGAACTAATAATATTGTGAGCAACTAGGTGACATTTTGTCATGTTAATGCCTTGTGTCTACTTGACATGTAATGTTTGGAAAATGTCAGAAACCGCTTGCAGATTACAATCTTGAACCAAAAATGAATTATAATACTCAATTATTCAAATTCCACATGCCTTTCACAGACCCAGAAATCAATGCTCAGTATGAATGTACTGTAGCAATATAATATTAGCTTTCTTGTACTTTTTGGGTAATCACCTTGCCCAAGTCTGTATCCTATTTTGTTTATCTTAATTTTCAATAATAAAAACACTGTGCTTGAATGAAATACTACATCGTGCAGCGTGTCCCACATCATACTTTTAGAACCACACACAAAACTGCAATACGAACATATTTTTGGTTGTACCTCTCAAAAATGTGTAGCGTTCAGACCTGGTATCTTTTCGTTATCTGAACTAAAACTTGAAAATACGTTGTCAGTAATAGCTGCACAAAGGTGAATACTTGACTGATTGACACCATTCAACTTACAAACTCCTTGTAAAGGATTTCTATGCTGCCACGTAGTTACTCTTGACACTTGGTGACCCTCTGCGTTGTTTTACGGTGACATACTTCTAAGTGTCTTCGCTTTTCCTTTGAACTAGCATAAGACGGTTATAAACATCAATGAATCTGACAAATCTATCAACTTTTGAGATGGACACTAATGACATCATTGCTTTGTAAGATTTTCGGTTTTTAAACTCCGAGCCTAAATGGGAGGTATAAATGTAATATACATATATATGTATATGGTTTAAAAAGTATTTACTAACTTTGAAAATTTTACCTTCTTTGAAAATGTGATTTGTAGGTCGGGGAGATTCCGGATAAACCCCATGTTTCAAAATTACAAGAGGTGCAATATCTTTCTTCTGTTGGGCAGATAATTTTTTACTGGGCATGTTTTCGTTTGTATAATCATCAGACACATAAGGATTATATGAAAATGTATTCACTTAAACTGATTATAATCAAGTTTAGGGACCTTTAATTCTTATTCTACTGTTGTAAACTTCAAAATGGAAAAATGATATGGCATTCACACTCATTACTTCGTTCTAACCCCCAAGTAATTTCACACTCTCATTTTTCGGCAGTATTTTATGTCTAAATTACCCATCTTCCGTACTTTGCGGGAGATCTCTCCATGGGGCTATCTACCGCACTATTCGTCTTGGGAGTCAGGTCTTCGCGATCTACCAAGCATGGTCGGGAGTCAGATACCCCTTTAGTCATCGTGGGGCTATCTACCGCACTATTCGTCTTGGGAGTCAGGTCTTCGCGATCTACCAAGCATGGTCGGGAGTCAGATACCTCACCACCCATTTTCTATCATGGGAGCTATCTACTGGGCATATTCGTTTGTCTGATCAGCAGCATGTGTACAGGAGTCAGATACCCCTCTTTACGTAATACTTCATTACGTAACGTCATTAATTACCGTATTCTTGAACAAGAATGACTTTGAATGCCACTTTATACAATAGCGCGTATGATTAGCACCATATGCGCCCCAAGCCAAAGTAAATGTTAGGTTATTTTATTCTAGTTTTGTTTTATGTAAATATGTTATCTGTATGACTTTATGAATCATAAACATGTATGTCATTATCTCTATTTGATTGTTATGTTATTTATAAATCTTATAAATCTGCCATGTTAGATTACCCGAATCAGCCACCTGGTGGTGAAACTGGTAACTACCTACTCGCATTTGGGTAATTGCCTCGCCTGCCTCACATGGCTACGCCCGTTACATTTAACAATTTTACTTATTAATTAAAACAACAAATACTTGTTAAATTAAATTAAAGTTTCTAAGTAACAAAACATGTTTTTCTTTACAAAAACGTATATAGTATTTTTTGTAAATGTATTAATGAAATACCGGCCTTGCCCAAATGTCGTACATTTTTATTGAGGGTCTCATCAATTCTATGGTACTCGAGATGTCTTGTTTATTAATGGTTTATGGCTTTAAAAGGCTACTACTGAGCTTGTTTATAGAGTTTCAATCATATTAGATTTATAATAGCGACCGCTTGAATGCCCGATTTTATAATTACTTTGCATAGGGAGTTACGAAATGTAAACTCAAAAGAAATATCTTTTTATCAGAATCATAAATGATTCTCTTTGCTATACTTGAGAAAAATAAGTAGTCTCTGTCTGTTAAATGATTGTACTTGTATATTAAAAAAATGCAATCTCAACATCGTCAGTAATCCCCGGCTTGTTTTATTGTCACCAGGCCTTGTTCTGGCGGTTTTGAATAAGCGCTTGTGGATCTCCGTGAGCTCATTTTTCCACTCATTTTTTCCTTCACCTCAACCACGATGTAGAGAGCGAGAGAAATGCACGCCAGGGTGATGGCAATGATGACTTTGACGCTCATGCACATTAGTCCACTGGTGGCGAAGGCGATGGTTTGAGCAAGATTCTGCCACAAGCGGAAATTGGCGAACGCTGCTTCTTTTTGACTGGAGAATAATACTCCTAACAGGGCTGGAAAATGAGATCTACTAGATATATAACATGGTATGAAGAAACGTTTCATATCGCCGATGATGTATCATGAAATGTGAAGAACAACAATTCTTATAGATTCAGAATGCAGTATAATTTGATTAACTTTGTGCCGATTAGTCTATGCATGATCATACAAAAACGAGTATAAACAACGAGAAAATTGCATCAAGCAAATAGTAATGGAGTTCGTTTCTTACCACTGGTCTGACTTTGCCACACAGCATCACAAGCTCCCCAGAGTGCAGGAATAATGAAGAACACGTACATTTGTTGCTTATCTGGCGTCCACATTAACATCGTAAGCATCAGCGCAACGTTAATCACAGTGGCGGAGACAAACAGGGCTGGTCTGCCGGTGTATTTTTCCAATCGGCCCAGTATGAAAGCAAACGTTGCATTACAAACTCCCAAACATATCATTATGTATCCAACCCAGCCAACTCCAAGTTCACATCCTATAAAAGACTGAAAAGGAAAATGTATTCCTCATTATGGCCTCGATATGTATGATAGAAAAAGGCATTTGGAAGGCATAAATTCAATGTTTTGAACTAACAGCTGCAGGTGTAAAGACAGTAAGAGCACTCGATGGTTAAAAACGTCCACACGCGAACGTTTTATAAAATAAATTAAGACAAGTGAGCTTTGCAGTCTTTTGCGTCACCCTAGCAGTTCTTCTAAATCCTTGATACTTTTGTATGTCTAATAAAACATGCATGGGTGTTGGGGCGGATGACCTTTACCGACCTGTGTGAAGTCGCCGTACATTAAGGCCTGTTCAGTGCCCGTGTAGAAGCACAGAGCAGCGAGAAGTGGCATACGGACATCTTTCACCAATAGCTGGAATGTAGAACTCAACCTCTCGCATAGTGTCAGATCTTCTTCCTCTGAGATCTCACGAGAACTCTTTTGAGGTAGACGTGACAGGAAAAATACAGTGAGACATGTTCCTGCAATTCCACAACTGAGGAAAATTCCCATAAGTGTATAGACAATATTCTTTGGTGGTGCCGTGAAGGCAGTTCCATTTGTGCTCTGTTCAAATGGACAAAACTTAGCACCACATCGGGTTATTTCATTTTGGAAAGAATCTTCCTTGTGCGTTACATATGTTTGGTTCAATTGTGGTACATATATTTGGTCCAGTTGTGTTATATATGTTTGGTTCAGTTGTGTTACGTCTGTCTGGTTCAAGTGCACAATCTCAGTGAAGTTTTCCGGTGAAATATCATTTTCTCCCGATGTGTGAAGTATAAGTGAAGAGATCAGGTTTCCCCAAATCTGAGTACTTTGAAAAATCATGAAAAATATTCCATTAAAACGACTCATAACTGACGGTCCCGTTTCCCGGCTGATTGATGCAAACTCTAGAGCAATTGTAGTTAGGTACACACCCTGTGATGTCCAGATGAGTCCAGTTCCAATACCAAGAATCGCACCGGCTGGGACTAAAGTATACATTTTAGGGTAAAAGTTAGCGCTTGTGAAAATACATTGTGTCAGCCAGCCAAAACTGAGGCACCATTTTGGTCCGAATTTTTTGATAAGTACTGGTGCAAACATGCAGGAGAACAAGGCACCACCATAAAGGCAACTAAGTGATATGACTCCAACTCCTGCTTCACGATTTAAGCTACTCTGCAAACTTTGTAGAGACATGAAGGCAGTCATTATGAACATGAATGAGAAGGACAGCACCATCAAGTTCTTGTAAATTGACTTGATTTTGCTTTTCTTCAATTCGGGGTCCATATCTGATATCGCTGGCTGGAATTGACTTTTGTTCGCCATTTTGATAGTCTGTCAGTTGATTATGAAATGAAAATTCACTAA
The DNA here is from genome assembly GCA_903813345.2 of Owenia fusiformis. Classification (NCBI taxonomy): domain Eukaryota; kingdom Metazoa; phylum Annelida; class Polychaeta; order Sabellida; family Oweniidae; genus Owenia; species Owenia fusiformis. The sequence goes on from CAIIXF020000006.1 coordinate 9,067,805, forward strand.
ACCACTGTCCTAGATTACGACAATATCGTAGATATTTGTAATTTCATCCTAAAAATAGAGAAAATCAACTAATAATAAACAACAAGTGACCCTGACAACAGAACGTCTGTCGACATAAATGCAGAGACATCAATAGTTGAGAAGGTGATTGGAATACTGTTATTAGATTATCTTATATTGTTCAAGAGTCAATTATGGGTTTTGAAACTTATGAATTTTTCAGTGAACTTCGTTCTTCACTCAAATCACAAAAGCGTTCGATAATCACAAGATTCTATCGGAAAATTACATTTTATGGAATAAGGGGAACTGCTCATAATTGATTTGCAAGTTTCTTATTAAATAGATCTCAAATCACTGAATATGATGGCTGTGTATCAAACCCTACATAAACATCTTGTGGTGTACCTCAAGGATCAATATAACACAATATCATACATATTATAAATAATTAGAGAAATAGGGATCAAAACAAACCAAATTTTTCTTGATGACATTGATGACCATTGTGAATTATTGTATATTATTGACCCTTTGAATTGCCTATGGGCTTGAGACTTGATTACGTTTATCACATCAATTGAGACTAAATGCTATATTTTATGAGTATTAGAGTATCAACAACTATTTTTGATGTTATGAGCTTTGAATTTTTCAATGACTTCAGTACGAATGAAATGTCCCCTCTAGTCCCTTAAAGAACCCATATTCCTACTTTTGAAAATGGATTCTAGCAATACTATCCAACATGAATCTACTTGTTGAGACTGGATCAACTTGAGTTCTTCTGAGAAAATGAGGATTCCAGGAAGGGTGCATTGACTTACACTTATCATGAGAACAAACACCATTGACCAATGACTTAACATCGGGAAACTATCATGTATGTCACCATGTTAAGTCAATGTACCCTAATGTATATTAAATAAGCCATGTATTTTAAAACTAATGTTGTTGCAAGCGCTCTATATACATTCAGGATGATGCCGAGCGTATGTATGTATTCGATATATTATACGTAAGAAATTACTGCTGAATATAAAAAAACTAGTCTTTATCGCTCACATTTCAAATCTACGGAAAGCGAAAGGGGATATACCGCAGAATTTAAAATTCAATGAAGTTTTAACATGGGAGTGATATCACACACCGCGGCCCAGTCAGATATATTTCTGCGCACTTTATTTATTTAATTCACTTTGCACAACGCGCCCCCTGTAATTCATTCAGTGCGCAATTAAAAATTGTTTATGAGTGATATCGCACACCGCGGCCCAGTAAGATCGATTTCTGCGCACTTTATTTATTAACACACTCAAAATATCGCGCTGAAGCTTGTATACTGCTTGCGCGATGTAATTATAGTTTTCTGTTAATAAATGCCCAACAAGAAAGGGTAGCACAACGAATTCAACTTTTTTCGAAAGACTGCAGACTTGACCTGCGAAATTGTAATTTTGGATCACAGTGATGCCTCTAGAGAGGATATCTATGAGAATTACAGATTATAGTGCGCAGAATTATAAAGTCAAACTGACCTCAAAATGGTAGTACACACTGCCATCTTTCAATAAAGTAACTACAGACCTTCGTATACAAAATGCCAGAATGATTGATGTAATACCTGTATACCATTTCTTCTGGGAGAAGGAAAGTTCCTATATGTATTCCATGGCCGTAGCCAGGGGGCCTCACCCCCCCCTCCCCCTTGCCAAATATTCGTTCAAAATCATGCAGTTTTTCACCATTCTTAGCACTTTTCGCATGATTTTTTTGCCATAACTGTCAAAAAGCCCCCCCCCCCTCTTGGCAAAATCTCCCCCTTGGTAAAAGCACTCCCCCAGGTTAATCCAGGATACGGGTCTGTATTCTTAGACGAGATTGTTCAAGAACATAAGGTAGTCATAAGTGCCACCTGTTAAAAGCTAGGAGATCTTTTCTAAGTTATTAAGTCATCAATCAGCAGACTGGTAATTGTATCCCACACCCACTTCAAACTCCATACACTAACATACTATTACAATTTTATCTGTGTTTATTTGACTGTAGAAGGTGTACATTAATAGCATTGAATTGTATTACATTGCATTGTATTGTATTGTATAGCACATCATTATATTGTATTGTACTGCATTTTATTGTATTGCACTGCATTGTATTGTATTGCACTGCATTGTATTTTATTGCATTATATTGTACTGTATTGCACTGTATTATATTATATTGCACTGCATTGTACTTTTTTGCACTGCATTGTATTGTACTGCAGTGTACTACATTGTATTGCGCTGCATTGTATTGTATTGCACTGCATTATAATGTATTGCACTGTACCACATTGTGTTGCACTGCATTGTATTACACTGAATTGTTTTGAATTGCACTGCACCATATTTTATTGTATTGTATTGCAGTGCACTGCATTGTACTATATTGCACTGTTTTGTATTGCACAGTATTGTATTGCATTGTCTTGAATTACACTGCATTTTATTATACTGCATTGTATTTTATTGCACTGCATTGTATTGTACTGCAGTGTACTGTATTCTATTGCACAGCATTGTTTTGTATTGCACTGTATTGTATTGCATTTATTGAATTGCACTGTATTGTATTTTATTGCACTGCATTGCACTACATCGTATTGCACTGTATTGAACTGCAATGTATTGTATTGCACTGTATTGTATTGCACTGCACTGAACTGCGATGTATTGTATTGCACTGTATTGTATTGCACTGCACTGTATTGAACTGCGATGTATTGTATTGCACTGCATTGTATTGCACTGTACCACATTGTATTGCACTGCATTGTATTGAAATGAACTACATTGTAACTGTATTGTATTTTATTGCACTGCATTGCACTACATTGTATTGCACTGTATTGAACTGCGATGTATTGTATTGCACTGCATTGTATTGAACTGTACCACATTGTATTGCACTGCATTGTATTGAAATGAACTACATTGTATTGCACTGCACGGCATTGTTTTGCACTGTATTGCATTGCACTGCATTGTATTGCATTATATTGCACTGTATTGTATTGCATCGTATTGCACTGCATTTTATTGTATTATATTGCACTACATTGTATTGTATCATATTGCACTGCATTTTTGCATCATATAACACTGCTTTGTATTGCATCATATTACACTACATTGTATTGCATCATATTGCACTGCATTGTATTGCATCATATTGCTCTGCATTGTATTGCATCATATTGCACCGCATTGTATTACATCATATTGCACCACATTGTATTGCATCATATTGCACTGCATTGTATAACATCATATTGCACTGCATTGTATTGCATCATATTCCGTATTTACCATTTTGTTACAGTTTTATTACATAAAATGTTATTTATAAGATTACAATTTTCAAACATTGAAAATATTTTATACAATATCAATTAAAAGATATGAAATGGCCCAAAATAATATATTTTCAATGGAACCCTTTGCAAGGGTCACTTCAACATAACGCCACGTGTAATCTGTATGCATACGCCCTCTTTTAATGAACATTATCTTTGAAACCATATTAGAATCGAATCTGATAAAAGTGCGCATGTCCTGGATGTGCTGCGCGCTAGAATTGGGAAATCTCAAAGTTCTCCTCGTTAGAGCCATCAATATTATCCAAAATTGTCATTTCGCTGGTTCACTCCGCAGTCTTCCGAAAAAATCAAATTCGTGGTGCCACGAATTTTTATTCGTTATTTATTCACAGATAATCATTTTTTCATCGCGCACTGAATGCCGGAATTTGTGCGCACTTTATTTTAATTAACTTTGCACAACGCGGCCCCTGTAATTCATTCAGTGCGCGATGAAATCTATCTGACTGGGCCGCGGTGTGTGATATCACTCCCATGTTAAAACTCCATTCGATTTTGAATTATGCGCATGTCCCCTATCGCTTTCCGTACAAATCTGTGTAAACCGCAATTATTTTCGTTTTTTCTTCAGTGTACATTGTATGTATTTATGTCCAATGGTCGAATACTGAGATGGTCGTTATCTGGTATAATTTGAAACAATATCTATATATGTATGTTTATTTGTTGATTCAGATGGTTTGGGGTAGCTTATTGTAACCGGTTGTAATAATTGACACATTATTATGTTTATAAGAGTCGCGTGCGTTAATTATAAACCCATCTGGTCTAAAATCTTAAGAACTGATATGGACACATACCAAAATAAATAATGCCAAATTAATAAAAAAAACTAGATAAGGCATAATAAATGTCAGAATTGAACTTAGGTTTAATGATCTGCTTATTTAGATAAAATATTTGAATTTTTCCCCTCATACAGCATATTTGATTTTGCAACTATTTACAGTGATAAGAGAACTAAAATCTCAGTCTCATTTGATCTACGTCAACCGTATGGTGGCCGTAGTTCCCCAAATCGAGAGAAATATGCAGCATAACATAATGATAGGGATATGCAGAATGCAGTACGATGTAGATTTTCTATATCAATTTTGCGAAGCTTGTGCAGATGGGCGGGTGGGTGCAATATGGATTTTTTACAGATGCTCAAGCAGACTGGTCCCAAGATCTGATTAGATGTTTGGCATGCTAGGTAAATTATTGTTTTTACAATTGCAAGAGAAGATAAGTGTTAGACCTCATTTAGTTTTGAGTATGCTGATTAAACTACATGGTGGCCATTTTAATTTTTTGATATGTCGACCATTTTCATTTTTCAACTTGCTTTAAATTGGCCAAATTTATTTGTTAAATCATCTAATCATTCCAGGAAAAAAGCTAGCCTGTTCCAATTGATATCTTCACACTTGCAAGAGTGTACTAGTGCCAATATCTGATTAGGTTTAGGGAATTTCTAGTAATTTCTAGACGTGCTTAGTCGGTCTAGGAACTCCGTGTATCTAGAGATTTCTAGGCGTACTTAGACGTGCTTAGAGCTGGCGTGGACAGAGCGTGACTAGAGTCTAGAAATCTCTAAGCACGCCGTGGTTAGACACAAGACATAATTAGTCGTTATTAAATTGCCATGTGAGATTTTGCGCTATATATGGAAACATTTAAATTATAATTTACCGCACGTGTTAATATTTCATGTTTTGCTTTAGCTAAATACGGGATATCAAATCAAAAAGAGTATGTTTTCACTTTATATCCGACTTGAGTCACGAAAAGTACATCGCAACATGGCTTCTTAATTGTTAACTTGTTATAAATTAAGAAGGTCTGTTTAAATGGGTATTTCCACTAATCAACGCCCATTATTTCGCATTGACAAGTACCAGGGCCGAATCCAGCATTTGCTAAGGGGATGACTTTTGAATTATTCCAGGGGTGAGGTCACATTTGATATTTGCTCAAAATTACACAAAAACTGCTCAAAATGGTTATTGGCCAGGGGATACAGTATTATTTAAAACTAGACATCTCTGTCGGCGAGGGGGGGGCTAACTTATTCCAGGGGTGGGGTCACATTTGATATTTGTTCAAAATCACACGAAAACTGCTCAAAATGGTGAAAGAATAATTGGCCGGTGGATGCAGTATTATTTTAAACAATACATTACTGTCGGTGAAGGGGAGGGGGGCTAACATATAGTTGAAATTCCAGAATACGCTTCCTTAATTTTTGATAATCTATAAACATAATCTTGTCATAAACAACTACTGATTTATATATATGAACGGATATTTGTAAATTTGGTTTAAAAAGAAACTGAATATAGGGTAAAAATGAGGGAGACGCAGACGTCGGAAGAGTGGGGATAAAATCTAATCAACACTAAGCTGAGACAGAATGAGAATCATATGTCTGGACTCGCAAGATTTTCATAAACATATTTGTTGATTGCTCGCGAAAACAAAAACAAATTTCAGGGTTCATTGGCATCACACAATATTTGCAAAATGGGGGAGAGCATTTTCCCAGCTTTAACTATCAGATTCAGTAGCACCCTGCCCTTGATGTATTAATTTGTATTTGTATTTGTAAAATTTATTAAAGTGTCCTGGGCATATATTAATACAAACATGTAGCTAAAATACAAATGGTAATAAAATTCAAACGTATTAAAAGCATTCAATATTCTTACCCCAGGCCGTGTTCGGCCTATAAGACACTATGTATAAAACGATATTCATCAAAATTAACTGTACAGTTTATGTTCTCTTTTTTTAAACATTTGGCCACAGGCCTTTGCCACATAAACAGCAATCTCATGATTTGACATCAAGATATAGAACTTCTCATCGTCAGTAAGTCTTTGAAAGTTTGTAATTTTATTCTGAACCTTGGAAAATAAATCATTTCTGATACTAGAATAAAACGGACATTTTAACAAGAAATGGTGTTCATTTTCAATGGCATTAACATCACAAAAATAACACAGTCTCTCTGGAACTGACAGTCGTTCGTAACGCCCCGTTTCCAAACGTAGCGGAGCAACTAATACATAGTTTTCTTGTACCCCTTTCCAAAAATACAACGAACTAAATACATAGTAATAATGATCTTGAAATTGATTTCTTAGATCTGTAATCTAGATCACACAATAACTAATTAACTGTTTGACTGCGTTTTTGCTTCTTCAAAGACGGGATATCCCCAAATTAACTTGATTATAGCATGGGCTTTCAAGAGAGTCCACGATTGCAGTCTACATGGTCTATAGGCTATTTTTAATTCCTCGTTATTTTAGTTGTGTATCTCTGAATCCCGGTGTAAAAGAAATTATGGTCCCCTAGGGATTATGGTCCCCTTTCTTAAAGGCCCTTGCTGGCCCTAATTGTGGATACGATAATAAGGGAAAGAGTTGTATTTAGGTCACCATATAAATCAATGGAAAGTAGGACCATAATTTGATAGGACCTGCTACCCTTTTACACCGGCTCTGATTATCATATACAATTTACTTTAACCAATTTTACCCGTTTTTTGAACTTCAAAACTGTCACATACATATTGGTGGTCCCTAATCATATTAGGACCAATAACAAATAACATAATTCAACTGGAAAACATACAATACATATTCACCATCTCATCTATTTCTCCGATTTGTATCTCTCGGTAATCTTTATGCCTTGAGCCACCCCCCCCCCCCCTTACAGATACTTTAGATACACTTATTTTGACGCTACTTAATTTGACGAATTTGCTCATTTTCAAATATTGGCGGCTATTTAATTTGGCGAAATCAGGACTGAAGTTTATTTTTTGTCTATGTTTATGCATGGGCTATCAAAAGATTCTCTTGAAAGCCCATGGTTTATGTCATTAGGACGGGTATTTACTAATATATTTTCTGTATTTCTTTTGGGATAATGTATGACATGTTGATGACATGCTCAGTTGACAGGAAAAGGGGCCCCAGAAGATTAATTTCTAAAGTGCATTTGACAAAAATTCCAAACTGAAATTTGACGGATTTTAATTTGGCGGATTTTCTGACTCCGTCAATCCGTCTAATTAAAACTGGAGCCAAATTAAGTGTATTCAGTTATATCAATATTATTTTGTATCTATCTGACATTATAATTTCGAAAAGAGATTCCCCCGGGGACATTCGGGATTTCGAACATAATAAACTTAATTTGAAATTGAATCTGAAATTCTGTCAGAATGGAATACATGGACCTCCTGGTTACATGGTATATCTTATTCTAAATGGACAAATAAGATCGCAGGGGCAGGAAACTCCCCCGTACATGTAGTTGACATTTTGTTCATATAAAAGGCATTTGCATTAATCCTTTTGATAACTTTCTTTCGTAGTTGGTCTCTTGACCCGAAACATTCTGGCTACAACAATACAATTGGGTTTTAGAGAAAAAATTGTGACTAACCACCCTAAGAGGAACGTTGGAGCTTTTTAAGACCACATTAAGCCCCTATTTTAACTAACATCCTAACCCATGTTAAAGCCAAGCTTTTCCAGGATATCTTCAATCAATCCTCAACCCCTGTTAAATACCCATTTTACAGGGTGTATACACCGGGACCTACCCCCTAAGGCCTTGACCCTCGTTAAAATCCTACTTTTGAAGGTAACATACCCCTTCAACCTCCCTTCAAAACCCTACTTGTACAGGGTACTTAACCCCTAAATTCCATGTTAAAGCCCTTATATTTGACGGGTACATACATACCCCCTCCCTCTCAAGCCGTACTTTTGCTGTTCCCCACAGCTGAATTCATTTGTGAACGATTATTTTGAATGAATTAAATTGACGTAAGCGTAAAAGTGTAAGCGCAAAAGCGCAAGTGTAAAATTTTAAAAAAAAAACTATTAAAAGACGAATTGTTGTTTGAATACTTTGCGAGGAAATCAATATTGATGTACCGTATTGAAGTCATTAACAACAGCTTCGAGATGTCAGCCCGAAGACTATCTCCCGGTTGTCATGTTTATCTAGGAAACTGCTGATTGTAATAGTCATAATAGGACACACGGCAAAAAATGTGTATCAAAATCCGTTGAAACCTGCTTAAAGGTAATACATTTGTATTATCAAAAATACAATCTCGTTCTGACCATCGTGAATCCTGAACATTCCAAAAAGGGCATATTTTGTATTCACCTTGACATAATGTACATGTAACTGTGTCTGTGTCTGTGATCTTCAGTCACTGACAGTTGTAGAGACTAGTTGCAACTTTAAAAAGAAAAAAATAGACTAGCTGCAACTGGTGATGTTTTCCATGGAAAGCCGTGAGCACGCTTTGCAAACTATCTCTGGACTCTCTCTCTCTCTAGACGGCAGAGGGGGGGGGGGGGAGTTGCGATGAGTGCGAAGGCACCCCCCCCCCCCCAAAAAAAGCTTATAAAACATAACCATTGGATAGAAGAAAAGAGCTTTCAATTTTTTTTATTTGAAGTTTCAATCTCATTTTTGAAGAATTTTGAAAGATGCATCAATTTTTGTAAAATTCAAAATAAATCTTAACATTTTTTGGGCTCGCTTAATAAGTTATGCCACGATCGCGCATCATGACATCGCATTTCTTCTCAGTCCTGAGATGATGTTTCAGGTGAAACAGAAAGATGCTATGAGTATCAGAATGCGATTGCACCACATGGGGAGTAGTTTCCAGAAAGATTAGAATAGGGTGGATGGGGTAGCCTAATGCCCAAGTCGGTATCTTTTTCCTATCTTGATTTCTATTATTCAAGATCAGATAAGCGGGCAGATAAGTAAAAAATACCGACTTGGAAAAGGCAAGAAGGTATCCCGGCATAAATAATGTCAGATCAACATCCTAGATATAGTGATATCTGAACACCCCCTCCCCCATCTAACGGCCCTGAGATTCAAAGAGCTCTTTGGAAGTGTCCAAAAAATGATGAAAACTGCATGTGATTGAAATTTTGGCCAGTCGTATGTAAGAGTTCCAGCCCCCCCCCCCCCCCAATCTACCCTTGGCTCTCACCATGCACATGGATGAAATTTAGGGGTCATTTTCAAATGCCCGATTACAAGATTACAGTGATTTATTTCCGCCCTTACATAACAGTGTTGTTGGTGGGCAGAGGAAATTGAGTATGTATTGATCTAGTTAATTAGCGATTACAGATAGATTAAAGGAAAAGTGACTTGAAAGTGAATTCTCAAAATTGAGAATTCTGATTGTAATCAAAACTATATGAATTGACACTAATCGCACGGACATGGACTAGTATTTTGAATCATTTCATATCCTATCCAACAGCAAGTGAAATCAAATGATCAAGCTACATTATCTATTGAAACTTAAATAAAGGACAATATGTTTTTACCTTTTATGTTAGTCTCAGATGTTGCTTGCATTTTTTTTGAGTTTTTGAGGCGTATACTTATGGCCACTTGTGTAATCATTAGAATTTTTAATGGTCATTTTGACTATATTTAATTGTTAAGTTTTAAGCGCAGTTTTGGTCTATATGCTTATAATAGAAAACTTTAAGGAGATGATTTGGTCTACGCTACCCTTTGCATTCGTTTGACTTCACTTCTTAAAAGAGAGCTTCGTCTTCGTAGTTTAACTAGACTCTGCACGCAGGGTAGGTCTACGCCATAACAAAACCTTTAAAAAGAGGCATACTATTGGTCTAGACCAAAAAGTAAGGCGTATTAGTTATTAGAGGTCTACTTTTAGAGCCCAATTCTAGAAAATAAAAGATGGAATCATTACCCCCCCCCCCCCATACATTCACTATAATTAAGTCGTTGGTGAGTTCGGATGTTTTTCAAGTTTAGGTTTATGCTCAATCTAGTCCAGTCCAATCCAATCCATCTTCTTTATAATAAAAATAAAAAGTACTATTATGTAGATATATATCTCCGATATCTATACATTTCCTGTAAGAATGTGGCAACGAAAATGGTGCAACAAGACCTGGGCCTAAGACATGTTTGAAATGGGTAAACATTGCAATCGGTATGTTTCAAGGAGGCCTCTGGGGGAATGACGACCCATGAAACCTAGAACCTAGAAAATCATGTTTATAAATTATAGATCAATATATAATATTTTCAGGCCCGTAGCCAGGATTTACCGGGGGAGCGGTTTTACCATGGGGGGGGGGTTGCCAAGGGAGTGGGGGGGGGGCTTTTTGACTGTTTTGGCAAAACATCATTTGGCCAGGAGGGGAGCGGCCGCTCCCTCCGCTCCCCTTGGCTACGGGCCTGAATTTGGAAAGCAGTTAAAATGTCGTCGTTTTGTGAAGAGGGGATGGGTGATTAGTAGCATTAGAAGTCGAACGAATGCAAAGGGTAGCCATAGACTTTTAAGACCCTGTAATTATGATAAATCATGTCATCTTATACATTGGTACACTTACAAAATAAGGAAATAAATTGTTCAATCAATCAATTACTTTTTGCTATCATCTAATGACGCTAGAGAACGAAATAATACATTTGTCTCCGGAATTACTGGAAGTTTTAATAACATGTACAATTTCCTGGGAACGATAGATGTATGTGCAATGTCCGAATAAATGATTGTGGCAAAGATTGCGATTTGCTAGATTCTGATTTTGGAATTTCCTTGATCAAATTGTACCTCACACGCAATGTCAGAAGTGAGATTGAATGTCCAAATAGCATAGTAAGAGCCCGACTTCCACACTAGACATTTAATGTTAAATAACAGTGAGATCTAAAATTCATATCTTAAAATCTAAAATCGAGTTTAGTCAGAGATTATAATTTCATTGGTATAATGCAATCAGAAAGAACCTTTAGTAATAGTTGTTTATTTTAATGAGAGATTCATAAATTGGAACTTAAGTTGTAGCCACCATTTGTGAAGATTGCTGGGTCTTCTAACACCTTAGTAGAGTATACCCCCTCCCAAATCACAACCACAGTCTATTTTTTAATAAAAACTCTTTCCCTATCCTATAATGAAAATAAATATAATTGGAGTGAATTGCATGCATTTCGAATGAAGTTATCATATTTTTAGTATTTTATTAGTTCAAACAGGTTTACATAAGATGCATAAAAGTGACAAAGGGAAACTAACTCTAACTCTACAATTGTAATCATACATGTACATATCAGACACATGTATACATGTGCATCAATTCATGATCTTCACTGGACATTATAAACATGAGCGAATAGGGGGAGGGGGGAACTTGGAATACGTCCTTTAGAATGTAGGTTTAGAAAACTGCAATAGATGCCATTTTCATGATAGGAGAGAAACCAATGTGGAGGGGTCATAATATTACAAGTTCACGTGCACTTTGTCTCTAAAACGTGTAGCTTAACTCCTCTCAAATGATAAAGTTAATACATAGGGGTTAAGCACTGGAATGTTTTGGATATAGAGAATATTCTGAGGGATATTAATACAATATATCTTCCCGAGACTTCCCGCGTGTTAATGTCCTGTTTAAAAAACAATAGGCGTTACCAAGTGCGCGGGGGGGGGTACGATGGGTGCGATAACCAATAAAAAATAGAACCATGAGATAGAAGAAGAAAATGGTAAAATGCTCTTTATTTTGATCCTCTAGCTCAATTTTGAAAGAAGTTGCATCAATATTTGTAAAATTCAAAATTTTATTGGCCTGTTTTAGCCACAATGGTACCCCCCTGACTGATAACCGAAATTCGTTTGGGCATCACCCCCCCCCCCCCCCGACTGAAAGCTGGCATGATTGTACCTTTTGGGATTCGATCAACTTGAGTTCTTCTGGGGAAATGAGGAGTCTTCAATGGTGCATCGACATAACATAGACTGGTGAAATACATGATGGTATCCCGATGCTAAGTCATTGGAATGGTCAATGGTGTATTTGAAAAGTGCTCACAATGGTGAAAAGCTGCACGCTTTTGAAAGATCTAGACTTTTTGGCCGGGGGGGGGGTGACGTGGTGCACCAACCCTTCCAAAGGGACACGATACATTTCTCGGGGGCTCAGAGGGCCAGAGGTTAATATCATGTTGTCACAGGGTATAAAACCATAGGCCATATTCAATTCCGATCATGATATTCCTAACTCTCTTCAATGAAATCTGAAGTTCGAAGTCCATATCTAAACTTTCATTGTATGATGAAACAAAACCAGAAGTCTTATATCTTAAGTCTACAAAATATCCGAATGACTTAACTAATGACATTTTGAAATATAAAATTTTATTGAATAATATAAACACACCAGCATCAAAGAAAATCAACAAAACAATATAACAGCGACCAAACAAAATCGCTTGTTGCTCAGATGTCTATGACTTTACTGTGTCAGAGCATGATGATGAAATTACCTCTTAATTTTCAAATGGGAGACGAATTCAATTTTTGTTTTGAGGTGAATGCGATTTTTGTGAGATGGATTGGTCAGGACAATGCGATTTTCTTTTCGAGCGATGGACGATGGACGGTAAACACAATATCGCGTCTTCATTACGTACCCCTTCCATTAGATTGGCAATCGTGTGTTTTCATTTCGAAGCATATCAATATTTAAATCTAATTCTTTACTCAATTGCAATGCTAGATCTAGTAGTTCAGTTATTTGTGACATTTGACGAATTTATCTAAATCGCCAATCATAATCAGGCTTTGATTAGATAGGTGGCCGAAAAGGGGATCCTGTTACTAATTTTATGGAGGGGGGGGGTGTATGTAATATTGACCACCGTCCAAACAATTATTTCCTGCACTATAGGAGAGAAGTACTCTAAAAAGGATTTCAAAAAACTATTTTGAATCATCGTTCTGTAATTGTGCAAAGGAGTTTTTGTGTTTTAGCGTAACGTACACTGTATTTTAATTCTTGTTTGCTTAATAAGATTAATTTCAATATGATTCGCAAGTATGGTCACTGCATCAAATGTGGAATTTCTTGCAATTTCTAGACGTAGGATGGTCTAGAAACTCCGCGTATCTACGGGGAGAGGCAACTTAAATGAATATGCTAATTGCGTCCATAGGCGAGGCGAGGGGGGGGGGTGCAATAAAAATAAAACCACGAGAAAGAAAAAGCTCAATTTTGAAGAAATTTTTGTAAAATTCAAAATAAATCTTATTTTCATGGGTTGTTTATGCAACAATCGCAACCCCGTGACTGAAAACCGAAAAGTTTTTGGCGATTGCACCCCCCCCCCATCCTGAATGAAAGCTGGCTTCGCCCCTGCCCTATATCAATTAGTAATGATACATTGCATACACAATATGAACACATAGTTTTTTCATCCATTTGGTCAGACGCACAATAATAATACTATTCTTGTATCTTGCTTGATACCCGGGGCTTGATGTAACAACTTGATAGATGCCCGGGAAAAAATATTTTTACTAGTTATCAATACAGCTTGTTTGGTATTTTACAACCTTTAAACAGTACGTGATTTATTATTCAATCATATATGTAAAACGTCATGGTATACGTGAACAGTTTGTTATACAAAACATGGGCTCTATCGGTGGTAGAGCCCATGTACAAAATAATAAATAAAATAGATAAAAGATAAAAAGAAATCAGTATATTTCAGTGAAAATATGTCTAAATTATGAATGTTGATCATAATTGCTTATAACAATATACATTAATCTGATTCGATAATTAATTTATTCTAGATTTCAATCATTAGTCTCAAGGCGTGCCAAGACTTTTTGTCACACTCTAAGCACGTCTTTGCACTGCGTGTGCTTAGACGTGCCTAGAGATGTCTAGAGTTGGTTTCATCGCGTACCTAGACGTGTCAAAACTAGTCACGCCTAAGCACCCGGCGTGCTTAGACTTAGTTTCTAGACGTGCTTAGTCTAGAAATTCCATTTTTCACGCAGTGAAAACTGTTTATCTTTACTGTTCAACTTAAAATGTTTGCAGATGCAACAACAGACTAGTGCCGAGATCTTAATAGGCTTTTATTATTTCTAAATTATACAGTAGCCATTGTGAATTCTTTGATGAATCAGCCATTTTGAAATTTTCAAGTTCCTTCAAATTGACCAAATTGGTTTTTGGCACGCTGGGTAAATTAAATGGCGACCATTTTGCTCTTCAAAGTGCGGTATTTATCACTTGTTGTTTTGTTTGTCATTCTTTTTTAAATATTACGTAACAAACTCTTGTCCATGTTCTGATAAAGTAAGGTAGACGCTTGTATATATGAAAAATAGTTTGCACGTTATATGTCCATGAACTCTAATTTTGTGATAACCTTTTGACGTCCCAAATATTACACAGCCGGAAGTAGCGGAGGAGTTGATGACTCTATTTATATGTTTAAATATTACTTTTGAGAAATACAGGCATTTTCAAGAGTGAGATAATAGTAGTTATATTGATTTCAAATGTTCAGATTAAAAGCTAATATAGACATATGTTCATCTGTTGGCACTTTATCAATGTAAATATGACTTTTAAGATATAGAGGCATGTTCAAGAGTGAAATACTAGATAGCAGTAATATTGATTTAAAATGTTAAGAAACTACTTATAAAGATATACTGTATGTTCATCTCATGACGTTATCTCCTGAATTCCTTAGAGTAATTTGTCAATACTGATCATGAGCCCATTTAAGTAACACTTACTTAAAAGTATGGTGTCATTCCATACGCAAAGATAAAAAGTTAACTAAGAAATGAAGTAAAACTAAAGAAGAAATAAATTGAAAATCTTTTAAATTCTTACTTACCAGAGCTTAGTTCGTCTAATGTAAAAACCTAAAAGGTACCTAGACTAATCTTAAAATACTATGAGTTTTCGAAAAGCTAAGCTACTACTGAATTTAAATTCGTATTGTAATTTTAGTACAATAAAACAAAGGCAAATAATTAGATTTAGAGGTTTTACAAAGGTGCCGGGCTCTTGAAAGTCCAATAAATTCGCTAACAAGCGACACAACTAAGTTGTATTTCTTACAAATAAAGTATTATAATTGACTCTCTTTGGCAGGTATTAAATTCACACCTAGTGACATATAGTGATCTAAATCAGTAAAACATTAACTTGAAATGTTAAGACATGTTTTTGAAATGATGAGATTTAAATAAAGCCACAATGTACAACATCAACTACACTAGCACCCTAAACGACTTCTTTAAATATTGGTACAAACAAATTGTCAAATTGACACTCGGGCAACAGCACTCGCTCAAGATGATATGTTAAATATATCCAAGATTTTATTCTAAATGAACGTGTAACGCTAATCGATACTCAGGGCGTATACTTGCTGTACTTGTTTTAAAGATGGCGACGCTGTGATATGTGAGCTGTTATAAAACATGATTGAGAATAGAATGTAATGAAAGATGGCATACCAACATGAACATATCGTATATGGAACTTACAAATGTAAATAGCCCAACAGGATATATAGAGTTTTAACGTTAAAAACATCCATAATCCATGAAACAAGTTAATACGATAACAAGTTAATGTGATGACGAAGAGGCAATAAACCACCTTCATACTTTTTCCATGACGTTGGCCTCATTTTAAACATGAAACCTTTTTCGACAATATTTTATGCATATTAATTATTTTAATGTATCAATGCTTTCTCAAAAGGAAACGGAATTCATCGAAGATCAGTGTTCAGGTTATATTTTCCAATAGATAATGCTTCTCAACTAAATTTTGCATTAAACATTGTGGTTTAATGAGTTTCTATGATATCTGCATTTCTAACCATCAATGACTAACCGTTTCTTATATATGAAGTTATATTTGCATTCTGTGTGTATTTTTCTTTTCAAATAACTTTAATATGCATTTTACATTCGTTTCAATTTTGCAGAATAATTTTGAACTGAACAAGGTCATACTGAATCCCAAATGACATAATCTTAAAGGTCACAGGGTGTCCCAAAAGTCCATGCACTCTATTGGCCAGACTGTCAATGTACGTACATATTCGACCAAAATGTTTGTACGTTGATGGGTTCATTTGTTACTGAATGAATAACTGAATCGTACTGTGTCCAAAGAATGACAATTACCAAAACAAAACTAACACGTACCTTAAATAAAGCAGTGCTACTAATATTTCAGTTTATGTCTAGCAATGAGACCTTACACGGTATTAGGAGGTTTGTGGTGCTACTCAAAGTATATCTAAGCAAATTAGAACAAGGAATATGGAGAATTCATATTTTTGCGTATGGGTTGATGATCTGACGCATATGGTATGATGAAAACGGGTTGTTCGAATCAGTTCAAAAATCTTAATTTACAAAGAAGGAAAATAATGAAACAAGGAGTTATTTGATGGAGGTACACAATCACATTAGTAACTGTCAAAGTAAAACTCATATTTTCTTGTAGAATCGCTCGATTTTCACGTATCGAATGCACCAGTCCAATAGTTATAATGATATTAACACCAGCAGGACAGTAGACATATAAATCCTGATCATCTGCTCGTATAAAGAAAATTGTACTAACCGGACTGGATATTTGTTTGACGTTTTATCAATCTACAAATTACAAGTACTTGAACAGCCACATGTTCAAAATGAATGAGCCGTGACATTGTAGAAAGAGAAGATAAACATATAATACATGCTGTTTAAGTAAATCATTATAAAATATTTATTGTTTAAGTACCATGAAGAGTACGATTTTGATGCAGAAGGAATAACAATACATAAAGATTTATTACCTCGTGTAGATTTATTCATAGATGCTATTCAAACAATATCAAAATGTTTTTTAGAGTTGCTGTAAAGAGTAATGGAAAATATAGTGGAACCAACTTTCCAAGAAGCATAAAAAATACAGAATCAAGTCAACATTATGTGATTTATCCCTGGAGATCTGACAATTAATGTGTATGAAGGATTATAATCAACTATTATATCTTACATACTATCACACGGATTTATACATCAAGCAGTGATGGATTTTTATAACAAATTTATTGTATGGAGTACAGTCATTCTGAATATTGTAGTGTATATATTAGCAAGTAAGTAGAGTTCTATTTAGTGATTGTATATAAGGTTATTTTGATATCATTAATACAAACGCTGGTGTAATATAATCTTAATTGTCCTTAAAATTGTTTATTTGATTATTGAGCTGGTCATATCGTCATTGCTAATCGATACCTGTGTATGATTTGTGTCCAAATAGGTTAATACATTCATGTTATAAGATTCAACATTAATAATTATTGTTTAGTAGTCTTTTTTAATATAACAGCTGATTAAATGTTAATATATAAACATTTGTATGTTTTACGTTTCCTGAACATCATGTATTGTGTTGAATTAGTATTGATCAGAAGCATCTACCTTGTAAAACATATCATGCGGATTTGGAGGAGAAAGTTTGTAATAGACAAAGACAATAAGAGGTATAATCAATGAATCAATCTTACATAGATCAACTGTTCATGCTTATGACATTTAAAGGTTATTTTGATTCATATGAATCATACTTACAGTTCATATGTATTTCGTCTTTTGATTTGGAAATATCTAAGCACATGTGCCAAAGGAAAAGGACCAAAAATTGTAATGGAACCTATATAATACCAGCTTTCCCCACCATTTAAGAACCAATATCATAATCAAAGATCAGAACAGCAAGGGACATGTTTAAACTGAAATCATTACGCTTCACGTTGAAGGTAATGTAGAGATTGTTTTTCCATAGGCCCTACTCATAACATCAGTTAGTTGTAGAAACAAGTACTCATAGAAGTTAGAGCAATCAGTCTCAAATGATGTGGGATAGACAAAATTCAGTCTCGAAGTACATAGGCGTTTCAAAAAGTCAACATCCATTCACAAAGCCATCACCGTAATCTTTAACAATGGTCATCAGGAGAACTATGTCTAAATGTTTATTTTAATTCCAATTTACAAAAGATATGAAAGTAGAGAGGAGAGTAGGTTTTATATATGAACATATGATATGATACACAAATGCAAATAACATTCTCGATACCAATTGATACAACAACAATTGGTATCAACAACAAGTATCGTGTATCCTCATTTCACTAATTCAATTTCATACTATGATCCCTATTTATTTTTTTATTAAAAAATGAAAGGGGAGTTTTTTCGTGCAATGTAATTTGTGCAAATCCTTCAAATAGAATAACCCAGATGCGAGTAGAAATAATCTTGATTTACGTCATTACAAATTCAAAATTCAGTCAAAGTAATATCATATTTGAAATCTAAATGTAAAATTACATCTAGAAATGTGGTTTTAAAAAGTGTTTATCAACTTTGAAAAATTAATTTTCTTTGAAAATGTGACTTCTAGCTCGGGGAGATTCCCCATAGACCCCATGCTATAAAATCACAAAAAATTAAATATTTTTTCTTTTAGTGGTCAGATAATATTTTGCTTTACTGGACATATTTTCATTAGTATAAGTATCAGGCACATAAGGGTTATATGAAAATCGAGCCATTTAAATTGATAGTATTCAAGTTTAAGGGAACTTTCTTATATACCTGCCATGTTAATTGACCCGAATCAGCCACCTGGTGGTGAAACTGGTAACTACCTACTCGCATTTGGGTAATTTAACTACCTTTTGGTTTCCCATTGGATTCCCATTTCATATTGTAGCCTAATTCGGTTTAAAATGATTAGCCCAACACATCCATAACCAGATAATAATGGCAACATTTGATCCCAAACATTCTGGGAATGAGGAGTTCGAGGAAATCTAGGCAGTATACCAAAGAATGTTTAATTTTATTTTGACCACCTTTACTGACATTTCTCCACCCAATGTGGGTATAGGGATTTTGGTTAGCATATGAATACTTGCTTCAAGTACAAAATGTTCAGTGCTCTTTTAGCTCTTTACAAGATATTGCAAAGAGGTAGGGAATCAACAATTTCTCCGTTCTTTCCAAAGATTCTGAATAGAATCTGCATGTCAATCCCAATGACAATGTTGTTCAAGACCATACCAGACGTGATATCGTTCCCGAGACAAATACATAATTATTGTCCTGGTGGAAAGTTCCTTACCAATTGATTTATTTCAAACTCCGCTTTCAATGTAATATCATGATACTAAACACATTTGGGATGGACGACGCCTTATTAGCCATATTATTTGAAATGAACATGATACAAGATGTGCACCCTTCTCCCCTCTCCAGTGACCCACATGCTGGGAGGAAAACATTGTTGTGAAGACAATGGGCATCAAATTTTACTCAATTTGTATGCACAAACGCCGATGGAAAATGACCAAAAGGTGTTACAAAACAGAGAAAAAATGAAACATTTAGAAGCACAAGTATTTATATTGAAATCAAACCCAGATCTATCCCAACTATGATATAGAGATAATGCTCTAATTAATTACTAGTAATCAAACTGTGTCATTCATTTGGAATTGATTTCCAATGTACATTGCTCCTTAATCTACCCATCATGTAACTGTTTTCTCAATGTTTTCTCAGAAGTATTGACAAATAAGGACACTTTATGTACGATGTATGTGTAATCAAGCATCACCTTGTTAACATTATATAGCTGATGTTAAAGTGGGTAATAAAAGTACACTAATTGATTATATGACTGGTTTATGATAATAGTGACGTTATTTTACTAATAAACAAACATTTTTATTCTACTTGTATTGTAAAATGGTTACACATCAATCACGTACACGTCAGGTTGAACATGTTGAGAGTATATTGACCTTGCATTTCTTTTTGGAAAGACAATGACAGTGACGCAATTATTTTCAAACGTCAAGTATTAGTGATGGTCACCATAAACACTGGCATGTAGCGGCCCTGATATCGATAAATTCTACACGCAATATAACCCGAGACTACATGCTTGGTTAAAACTTTACACGAAAAAGCTTCGATATCCGGGCATTTACTCTTACACTGAACTGAAAATAGCATCGTCTAAACGTGTATGTGTTGGCTTCCGGGTAAGTTTATCAACATTTATACTCAATTGAAAGAGCAGTCGTGCTTATATCGTGTACCAGTTTGATTTATTTATATGTGTGTGTATTTATAACATGATAGCCTAGTAATACCGTGTCGTTAGAACAACTGCTAGATATCGAACTGATGACCTGAAATTACATTATTCGACTGATCGCGCATCTGATATTAAATGATTAATTTGCATTGAATCTGATATTAACTTGCAACACAATACCATGACTTTACATTTGAATGATAACACGGCCTCATATTCTAATCCATTATACGAAACCATCGAATATCACTTTTTAAGACGTGATATTCGATAGTTTAAAAGTGATATTCGATGGTTTGTAAATCGTTTGCTAAAATATGATATCTTGGTCCACATATCAAATATATCATCATGTGATATTCGATCTATATCATTGCAACCATGGGATATAGAGGATATCCTATGATTTATGAGAGATATGATTTTTATCCACGAATGCATATGATATCTGCACGAGCGAGCGTAGCGAGTGGGTTTGGGGTAGATATAACCTTTACCACCTTTTCCAAATGACAAGATAGGCCTATACTGTCATCCTCCTTAGCAGGCTTCCAGAATCGTACCTCCTTCTTAGGGTGTAGAAAGGAAGACTAGATTCTGGATTTTGAAACCCTGCGTACGGAGGATGTATACTGTAAAATCACAATTTATATTTAACATTTTCATAATATTCCTTCAGTTCAATACAATAGAATTGTAACATTTAAACTTTTTGAAAAATTTTAAACTCCTGAAATTTAAATTTTTCAAGTTTTTAAACTTTTGAAAAAATTCCCGGGAGTGGGATGGATATAGTATATCTGCCCGCATTTGGCCTAGAGCGGGACATATACAATATATCCTGCCCGCTCCTCAGATATAATATATATTCCCGGGTGATATCTACCCCAAACCCACTAAAGTATGAAATACATAAGGGTTATGCACTGGGATGTTTTGAATACAGGGAATATCCGAGGGATGTACAATACATCTTCCCGAGGGACCGAATGAACCAAGGGAAGATGTATTGTAAATCCCCCAAAAAATCCAAATTTTTTTTTCCAATTTTTTTTCCCAAATTTTTTTTCACATTTTTTTTCCCACATTTTTTTTCAAAATTTTTTCACCTTTTTTTGGCATAATTTTTTTTCAGAATATTTTCAAAACTTTTTTTTCAAATTTTTTTCAATTTTTTTTCCCGAATTTATTTATAACATTTTTTTGAGCGGGACATACGATTTATATGTCCCAGTGCTCCGTCTGAGCGGGACATACGAAAAATATTTGCCGGATATGGAATATATTCCCGGTTGATATGCCCCTGAAACCTCATCAGGTATGGAATACATATAGGTTATTTACTGGGAGGGATTGAATATGGGTTTTATTCCGAGGGACAATATGATATTGACTGAAGGGTAATATAATATTGACCGAGAGCGCAGCGACCGAGTGTCAATATTATATTGCCCAAGGTCAATATCATATTTTCCAAGGAATAAAACCCATATTCAATCCTGACCAGAAATAACCTATTTATTCCATAATACATCCCTCTAGAATGTTACATTTGGATAATGCAAACGTTATATTAAAGCAGATATGAAATGGTATTCTTAACCTTGAGGAATCAATATAATTGTTTGATAAATGTATTCTCATCAGAAGTGTGAACATTATTTCACTCTAACTATCGTTATAGCTGCTTAATAAGCAATATTCAAATTGGTTGTGACGTTATTGGCCCCCACGTGATCTCTCACTGGTCCCCACGTGGCCTGCTTTTGGTCCATTAGATCATGACGTCATAATGCCAAAATGTTTTATTCTTTGTTTACACAACAATCCTATGGTTGCCGTGACGTTATGATTACTAAGGAACCAATAAACCAAAGCTAATTTTTTATATGACGATACTAATCACGTGGGGGCCAATTTGATTGATCAGTTAGTTTTATTTCGTTATCTATGACCGTTAGCAGTGATAACATTTATTTTATAATGGCTATCGCAAGAACTCTACGTTGGGCTTACAATGGAGCAAACCGCATTTTTGTAGCTGCAAGTTGAGAAAAGCTATTTCAGCTGTCCTTAATAAATGCACATTGTTTCAAAAATAAAATAAATAAATAAAATAACCGGGAAACTAAAAAATAGGTCAATACGCTCCAATACGATTTTTCACGGGGACAACACGATTTTTTCATGTAATACGCTCCAATACGATTTTTTCCCGGGGACAATACGATTTTTTCATGTAATACGATTCAATACGATTTTAATTCCTTCATATTTCCCTGGAAAAACAGTAGTATTATGGAATAAAATATATTTTCCCTCGGGACCTGCGGTCTTCGGACAGATATATTATATTTGCCTCGGGGTAATCCCAATATCCTGAACCTCATATAGGATAATCTCTATATCTACCTGATGGACCATAGGGACCAAAGGTAGACGTGCATATCTCACGAGGGATAAACCCCATATCCAAACTGACCGCACATATCTGCTTTATCATATACCAAGTAGTTTTCTAAAAAGTTAATCTTATTTCCTTTTTTAAATTTTTTAAATTTTTCATTTTTATTCTCTACTCTACTTGTCAAAGGATAATAGACGATAAATATATGCATATAGTTTAGCATGATATGCACTTCTTTCTGTAACTGGGATACGATTCTAATATAAAGCAACACATCCGTATTCCCGGGGAACCATAAATATTTTGTGTAGGGTGTGGACATTTTTCTTTCCATTTCTCTAAAATCAGATTATTTTCATAAAATCCATACAAAGTTGGGCCTAAGCCTCTATTTTCGTATTCTGCATGTTAAGATATTTATAATGTAAAACCTAAGAGATAAATTCAATGTCTTCAGTTGAGAATAAGTATAAGGTAAATGTGTGAATTCTGCTTGTTGTTGCACTATTTTTATAATAAACAAGGTTCGATACGCAACACTGAATAGACTGCAGTCATAGCTTAGTTGTAAAGAAAACAAAAGAAGTTGGGACGTGGTCATGCTTGATTATGTTTCTTTTATATATCACCGTTTGCATTCGTTGAAATCGGCCTGCATTGATTTCAAGAGGTGGTCGGTGTACAAGGTCATATGTTTGAGTTATTGGTTTAATGATAAATGTGACCCTTGAATGCGTTATGCTTTATGTATGCGTGAAACAAATACTCCAATGGCCTAATCTCAATTTGCCTACAAACAATATAACATTGAAATAATGGTCATCTGCATATTAACTTCCGCACCACACGTCTAACTTCGACACAATTCAGTAAAGTATCCAGTATCGCTATAATCGCTACATGCCAGTGCATAAAGGATGGGGACGTTATGTAGAATAACTAGAAATATCCATATTCTAAATCACTTTCAATGTTGGTGTAATGTCCTTTATTGTATTTGCAAAAATTGAACTTGATAGGTCATGATGATTAGATAACGAAACTTTAGATAATAAATAATAATATATATTATACAGGGTGGTCCAAAAAAAATTGGAACATTTGATAATTGAACTCAAAATCGTTATTTTTTCTCTAAAATGCACCAAAATTTTACTGAGTATTGTTCAATCACTTATTAATCTGATGTAAAGTTTATAGGTGCAAACAACAAAGTTAATGCATTAAACTAGAGAATGTTTGATATGACCCCTTTTCTTCTGAATTACAAGTTGAAGCCTGTGTGTCAGTTTTGAAATGATTCATTCACTTTGCTGTTCGTTTGATTTTGTCCAAGCCATCTTGATTAAAAATTCAGCTTGAACAAACTACTTATATGTTTGCCTTGGAAGATCAAATATATGAACATATTCAACATTTTTTTACCTAAATTGATGAGTATCAAGCATATTTTGATGGCTATTGTTGGATATATTACTGATTAAATATTCTTCAGAAAGAGGCCAGCAGGCAGTCTGTTTAGACTGGTAAATGAACCCTCTCCCCTTTCTTGTTCTAATATGAATAATATTCATTGAATATATCAATATATGTTTATCAATATCATAAAGGAGTTTCCCAGAACACAAATGATATATTATATTATGTGTGCTTAGAGGTGGTCTTTAATAAAGCCTTGTAAATAACTAGTCAGTTTCCCCTCT
The DNA here is from genome assembly GCA_903813345.2 of Owenia fusiformis. NCBI lineage: Eukaryota > Metazoa > Annelida > Polychaeta > Sabellida > Oweniidae > Owenia > Owenia fusiformis. The sequence goes on from CAIIXF020000006.1 coordinate 9,092,372, forward strand.
ACTGAAAAGTGGAAACAATGATTTTGTCAGTTTAGTAGCTGTATGGGTTATGCAATCACCTCTGACATGTTCATTCTTTCCTACTGTTAAATGAAAATAATGATTTGGGGTATTCTTATAAGTTGACAATAACACAATAGTTTTCCAGTAAACCAAAGATATTAATACCTCATGTCAACTAAATATGATTTTATAAAATGTGTATAGCAATCAACATGTTCATTAAAGCTTTGAAATAAAGAATACTTGAAAAAGTAGCTGCGAAATTGACAAGTGTATATTTAAGAAAATGGGGCCATATCAAACATTGACTAGTTTAATACATTAACTTTGTGGTTTGCACCTATAAACTTTACATCAGAGAGATAAGTGACTGAACTATGCTCAGTGAAATTTTGATGCATTTTAGAGGAAAAATAAAGGTTTTGTGTCCAATTAACAAATGTTCCAATTTTTTTTTAACCACCCTGTAGTTAATATTTGGAATACATTCCATTTGTTCTTGTACACTGCATAGAATGTAACACCAGTATTATCTAGAAATGGAGGAAAGGAAGGTTCATTAAATGGGTATTTTCGTAAGGCTTTGTATTCCTATCTGAAATTGAGATATAATCTATTGCAAATTCATAATAAGAAGACATGTATGTCAAGTTGACATATTATAATCACTTGTTGGCTTGACTTTACATAGGAATAATGCGAGTGAAGACACTAATGGTACTATTAATGGTATTATTCTTTATGAAAGCAAAATGTGATTCAGCTGAATTCAGCTCAGACCAGTTCCATTTTACACCCATTGTCACATTTTTAGAGTTAGTTAGTTAAATATGTATTATAGTGTCACAGGCTAAACAGTATATGAAACATATGATTTACAAAACAGGCAATAGCCCCTAGCCGTCTCCGGCTATACTTTATATCAATGAATTTACTGTGATTGTTACAATTTTTTTGTTCGATTCAGTTCATTGATTGTCCAGTTTCGATATGATTAAATGGCGAGTCTATGTTATTAGTTTTAATATCAAACTAATTACTGTGTATATATATGTCGACATTAATCTGTGCCATATGAATTCAAAAATGAGTCAAATGTTTTAGTTAATACTCAGGTTGCACAAATAAGTCCATGTGTTTCTTTTCTTTACAAAATATAATCCTATGTTTTTTCTTGGTTCAATAGTTCTACAAGGAAACAAGCGTATTAGCCTATAACTTACAATCTAATTGATGCCATAATCGTGTACATATGCGATATGCAGTTGTTGAATATCCAAGATCGACTGGATGTAAACAAGGGTATTACTGAATTACAGTGACCCAAGGAAAAATACACATGTCAGTTGTTATGCCTTTGTGTATAATTTATCCACAATCCTAATGTGTGTGTGTGGGGGGGTTGATAGTCATTTTGGAGAAACGGTCATTTTCCTGAGAGAGCGCACTAAGTATTCCTGGTGTAGTTGTTCCCTAGATTTCCTGGTGTCAATATAAACATTGCGGTACTTAGAAGGGACGGTTTGACCTTTACTTGGGCTTTGATAGCAATTTAAAATATTCCATTCATTGATTTATATATACAGCTTCCTAATTAAAACCCCATTAATATATAAGTTTTACTCAATAAAAGGCATAGAAGAAGTAAAAGAATCTAACTTATATTTGAATATCTAAGCAATATTCATTTTACAAAAGGAAATATACCGGATATAGACAGAACAACAAATTTTGATTATTACAAGGTTGAAATGACCATAAATTCACAGACAATGAATGAACAAATAAATCATGGAGAAAATCATTATCAACCATTACTCAAAATGTCAAGGAAGCGCTCAACAATAAGAACCGCATTAATTCTTAGACACAATGTAGGTTTGTGGAAAGATTTATGGGATAGCTCAAGGTTCATCGAGTAAATTCCCTAATATAACAAAATTGACAGCTACAAGTGAAATCGAATATCCGGATTTCAAACGTTTCAACCTTGGGGTAAACTAAGAAGAATTTTACACTGTCTAATGGCAATTTGGCTAATTCCAAAAATAGCAACCATGGCCGTTTGAGGGGATTTGCTACACCTTTGCGTTGTTGTTATCTTGATATTCTTATATTTTCAGACTGTAAAGTACCAATATTAGACCCAGTTTTACAAAAAGGACTCAGTTTTAGAATAAAAGGACTTTCTCCAGGAAGTGGAATTATTTATTATAAATGCAGGGGATGTTTTGATGTTTTTGGAGGAATGAAAAAACGGAAATGTACCAGCGACAGCACGTGGTCTGGCATGGATCCATTCTGCATAAGTATTACTCGTGATATGAATTCATAATTTAAGTTAATTCAAATGATCTAATAAAACAATGATGAACAATCAATGAACATATATTTAATATGTATTCCTTAGCAAAAGATCATGATAATAATCATTACTGTTCAACTAATCAAAAAGTTTTTCTTTCAGAGAAATATTGTCCGCCATTAACAATACCAAAAAACGGTTACGTCATTGCCGGAGATCCTAAACGTAGCTCTTGCAAAAAGTCTGTGAGGTTTGGGTGCCTCGTTGGGTACAGATTAATTGGAAAATCTACTGTTACTTGTCATAAGAAAAAATCCAGTTGGACGAGTGCTCCACCAAGATGCATTCTTAAAGGTAAATGTTTGAAATCAAACATGTTTTTCTAAAACAGACTGACTGGAGTGTCAGTGTTTGCAGTTACATATACTGTACTCGTATTTTACAATGAACCTAAAAGAACCTGAAATACGTAATTATGTAAAAGTACGTGTATGGCGTTTAGACATACTGTATTGAACACTTTATTTAATTTTCTTTTTGTCAAGGATTAAGAGCTTATAAACAAGCTTTCCAATGATACAAGTGATTTGAACATTCCATTGAACATCTGATCGCTGCCCGGCTGTTTGTGTTTAAAAAAACGTTGTCCAGGGAAGTGTACCTTGACAGACACCGACGTTTATCTTTGAAAACTTCTTAATTCTCCCTTTTTGCCTGGAGATGTGTCAACACCAATTTCAATTGAGGTCATTTATTTATTTTACCTTTTGGTTATCATGTATATGCTAGAAATATCACGAAAGTCAAATTGATATAATTTGTTCATCGTTCTTAATATCCGCACATTGTCCAGTTAGTATTGTTGAATGAGGTTTGTCAAATTCTCATCGTGTCACAAGTTATTTTGGTACTGAAACAGAAATTAAAATGAATTAGAATATATATACACTGTATACGTATATAGAACTAATAGAAAAACTAAACAGGTTTCTTTATTCCTCAGTAGTTAGTAGTCTAAGGGTGTCATTAGCAAGTTGTTCAAATATGAAAGAGATAAGTTACATATAATGTGAGAATTTACAAAATCAAAAATTAATATCACAAAATCAAGTATCAGACCTGCGCAATGAGACCCTCGTAGCGTTTGTGCCTCATATTAGGTGATGGCATCTGTCAATCAATTTTAACAGTTTGTCTATAGTAAAATCATAAATGTTTGAGAGTACTTTGAATTTAAAAAATAAGCAATCAAATGACCAAATTGAAACATTTTATGTAAAAATAGAAACATTCATATTTATCCTAACTTTTGTATATTTCAGATAGTAATGTATAATGTGCAGCAAAGCTGTGGCCTTTTGTAATTTAGGGAGTTTCAGCCATGTTAATTTTTCCGAAAATAACATGGCGGAGAAGTATCAAAATTTAAGAGGACACAGATATGATAGCTAAACTACAAAACAAACTAAAATATACAAAAGTTAGGATAAATATAAATGTTTCTATGTTTACATAAAATGTTTCAATTTGGTCATTTGAGTGCTAATTTTTTAAATTCAAAGTACTCTCAAACATTTATGATTTTACTTTAGTGTCAGATTTATTGATTGGTTTCTTTGTTCCGTCTTCAAAATATGTTCTGTCCGAAATCTGAGTTCAGAGGGATAAACGATGCATTAAAGTGAATGCATACAGGAATGGGAGCAAGAGTTGAGTCATATTACTGTAGATAGTCTTATGTACTTACATTCGACATGTATTAAAAGACTGAATAATTATGTCATGAGAGGCGATATAAATGAAAAATACACAAAAGCATTCCTGCTTGAAAAACCCGCTTAGTTTAGACTGAAATAAGTGACTTTCCGTTGATGTTGGATTGGATATTTTGGCATGCTGTTTTTAATTAGAGAATACTCGCAAAAATGAAACCGATCTCTTTAATATTTATAGCACTTGCTAATGATACCCTATAGTTCATTAATAAAAAGTTTAGAATCCGGGTCCTGGTTGTCTGAATAATCATTGTTTTTCAGCAGTGGGCCAAAATAGGTTCGGGATTAAGTTTTAGACATTTTAGCGCAGTGACCTGGTACTAAACATGGCACAAACGCAACAGTGATATGATGACTGCATTGATTTAATTCAATGTAGAACGAGGCTAAAGGATGTGTCTGGATATATGCCCTTTTGGTCCCTCAGTCAAATGTATGTGAAATATGGTTTTTATTACTGTCCTAGTTATATTTGATAAGTATTTTTACTTTTTCACGAGTTTTGATGCATAATTAACCCCCTGTTGAGAGTCAGAATAACTATCTTAAAAAAACAAAAATAGTCATAATCATAGAAAAAACACCAATGGCAACATATATGACATACAAAGAAAAATAACTTTAGACCCATGAAGAATTTAAAAGAAAATCATATTTTTGAAATATATTTCAGGATTAAATTTTTTTTCAAATTTTTGAATTTCCCGCCTGTTTAATTTGAAGGGGGAAAACAAGATGGCTGCCATTTTATGTAAGAAATATCAGAAAAAAAGTTGCTTCACTTTTAGTTTTCACAATGAGCACAGTTTTCCGGTTTAGGTTTTTTGACTGATTCTGACTCTTCATCACCAGGGTCATGTATAGAGATTATAAAATTGAAACCAAAATTCCACATGAATTTGACTGAAATATGTGTAACGTCATCAACACAATTGAAGTCTCAAAACTGGATGCTCAGTAACTTTGAGTGACTATAATCCCTTGATTACCCAGATAAACACCAATTCACTTATGCAGAAATACCATTCAATGTCTATACAAAGAAAGTAAGCAATGTTTTGGAGGATATGTTTCAAACTCTTTGTATAAATAATTCATTTGATATTTGCCATTGAATTTTTTTTCAATTCTGACAAAGTGATATGCACGGTCTTTGTCTAGTTACCAAGTTTCAGATATTGCAAAAACCAGTGCACGGCCCCAGTTCCGATTTGAAAAAATAAATTTTGACCGACTATTTAAAATAATGATTATTCTGCCAACTATGAGTCAATTGTTTTGTGGTTATACGATTTTATTGTTTGTTGCGTTTCTTTCGATACGCACTGTACATTTCTAAACAGTAACTATAAGATAAGCAAATAAAACCCTCTATATCTTACTACATCGTCCCGGATACTGTATACCAGGTTCTAGATCGAATGGATCAAGAGTAGGCAGAACACAGTCGCATTCACAGATATCACAGGAGACGAATCCTCTCGTCCAACCACTTTCTTTTGTTTGACAGTTCTTTATTTCCGCGCAACCAAATTTGTTTCTATGGTTTGGTACCTCTCCGCATGTTTCTAAAATGCATTAAAGATTGTTACTATAAATCTTGAATAGAATTAATGTTTAGATGTGTATTTTATTTTCAAAATATGTTTTTCAGGTAAAAAGTAATAATTATTAATCGAACGCTATGCTCGTTGTTCATAATGTACAATTATTTGTTATTTACAAAATTGTGATCGCAACAAAGACTACTGCAGACAGTATGTACATGTTTGTGGATCCATGCGATGTGGATCCTGTTTCGGTATCGTCCACTAAATTGCGAATTGCTGAACAGCAAAAGAATGTGTAAACTCACGTGTGCAAGATCCACTGTTTAGGTCGGGTTCAATGTAGACGCGTCTCACGGTGTTACCAGATGCAATGCGACATTTCTCGTTACTGCCACAGTCTTTATAGCAATCACACTGGCAAATGTCACATCTTACCCAGCCCCTTGTCCATCCTGTGAAATGCTTGCCGCAATTCTTTATCTAAAATACAGAAACACTCAATTGAATTCATGTAGGCAAAGGGACAAGTCGGGGAATAAGTCCCAATTTGAAAATATCTAAAATATTTGAACCTATGAGATGAGAGACCTAGTTTTGCCCAAAAGCCCAATTTTTTTTCAGCAAACGGTATCTCCAAAAAGACATATGGATCTCTTTAAATTTTGATTCAAATGTTGCCGCCCTATGTTATGCTACGAATTCTTCATATTCGCGAGTCATAACATGGACTAAGACACACCATTGTGTTTTTGTTAACAGTTGATGATCTTCTCCATTCATGGACATATTGAGGTACTTCCATAATAGTCCATGGTATGAAATCTCTACGACGTCTAATAAAGGAGCTGGTAGCACATTATAGCGCAACAATATTTGACCTAACAGTAACATACCTACATATGTTCCCTTATAATTTTTATTATAACGGTTTAATATGCTTCTTATCAATACCAAAAATTATGTAATCAGTGTATCGACGTTTTGTATTTTTTCTCAGTTGTTAATAAGATAAATGCTACATATGAATCGCTTTTATATTAGAATGAGAAACGCTTAAATCATGCTACTTTTTCACAAAATGGGTCTCGATACGTTTTGAGAAATTTACTTTTATTCTGCTGTGAGAATTATCAATAAAGGAGGGTCTATTGCTCTTCCTTGACTAATTGCGACTTCAGGTAAAATTCTATTTATCGTAGTTAGATATAACTCAGTTGCTTATAAAACAACCATACAGACTTGGTCGAATTTATGAATAATTGAAATAATCGATATCATTATATTCCTAAAGGATGAGTCTGGATATATGCCCTTTTGGTCCCTCAGTTAAATGTATGTCATATTTGATAAGTATATTTACTTTTTCATAAGTTTTGATGCATAATTAACCCCCTGCTGAGAGCCAAAATAAGTATCCCAACAGAAAACAAATAGTAGTTATAGAAAAAACACCAATTGCAACTTGTATGACATGTAAAATAGAAATAACTAAAAGACCCATGGAAATTCTTTTTTCAAATCATATTTTTAAATAAATTTTAGGATTTAGTTTTTTTCAAATTTTTGAATTTCCCGGCAGTTTAATTTGAAGGGGGAAAAGAAAGATGGCTGCCATTTGATATAAGAAATATCAGAAAAAAGTAGCTTCACTTTTAGTTTTCACAATCCGCACAGTTTTCCGGTTTGGGTATTTTGACTCATTCCGACTCTTCATCACCAGGGTCATGTATAGAGATTATAAAATTGAAACCAAAATGTTGTGCTTGGCATGAATTGGACTGAAATATGTATAATTTCACCAACAGAATTGAAGAGTCAAAACTGGATGCTCAGTAATTTTGAGTGACTATAATCCCTTGACTACTCAGATAAACACCAATTCATACCATTCGAAGTCTATACAAAGAAAGTAAGCAATGTTTTGGAGGATATGTTTCAAACTTTTTGTATAAATTATTCATTTAGTATTTGCACTTTAATTATTTTTTCAATTGTGGCATAGTCATATGCATTCTCTTTGATGCCAAAATTCTTCATTAATTGTGATACAAATTGGTATTTTTGTACTCTCAGAAGAAGGATAAGATATTGAAGTTTAATAATATGTGTGATTGAGTTGGTTTTTCAGACATTACAATTTTCAATATTTTCTAAGTCGATATCCAGATTCATTTCTAGACTCATCCTTTGATTATATCCAGCGGTAAGGTCAAATAACATGTTTTATGATGATAAGTAAACTAATATGTTCGCAATCATAAATATTCCACACAGTTTTGCTAAATCTACTTGGCTCATATTTGAAAAATCAAACAAAAAATGAAAAGCACACTTGTATAACTACACTTATTAAACACCGACATTTACAGTTATGATAATCTATTTTTGTCCGTATTCTTAGAATAACGGTTTGTGTCCTATAGAATGTATAAAAGTCCGAATAAAAATATTTACGTTTTTTCTGACCCCTTGTGTTGAAAGACATTTTTCGACCCGAAAGCCGGAATTTTTTTCAGGAAATGGTATTTAATAAGAATCAAGACCTATGCACCTCCTTAAATATACAGTGCGTAACAAAAAACTCAACAGATTGCTATATCGGAAAAGCACAAAACCATAAATGAACCATAAAGCCATGTGTCTCCTCTTTCCAATGGTATATCATTCGTTGATATTGGGTCATGGTTGGGTGAGTTTGTTATAATACTATATTTATTCTGATTAGCAAAATAGCATAATTGCTAATGTAAATGCTTCTCAATTACATGATACAAATATAAGTACAGAATTTAAAGGGACCCAACACCTTACAAAACTTCTTAACGGAGAAGAATAAGGGAAAATGCTTGCCGGATTCTGAATCTGTGTATTATTTAATGATTTTTCACCGTCTTAGAATTTCACTTTTTCTCCTTTGAAAAAATGAGATTTGCATTGTTTTCCAATTAGAAAAATGAGTAAACATGAATAGCTCGAAATCTAACGGTGAGATTTTGTTTTAAAAAATCATGGATTCAAGGCTAAATATAGCTATACAATAAACATAATAAAGCAATGCTTGGACTCTTCATATTCACACAAAAAATTAATTAGTAAATGAGGTTTGATATTTGTGAGTATAAGTTGTACAAGGTGCAATGCTCTACAAACACCAGACTACAGGGTGGATTAGGATCAAAGACACACATAAAAATTAATTTAAAAATATTTCATTTTTGTTATAAAGATGACCCATAGCTTTACTATTGACTTGCCACAGTCAACGTTGAGCGAGCACATTGGGCAACATCAGAAAAACCCAAAATACAGAATAATATTATATGATGTTAATATGGTATGTATATGTAAGCCACATCTAATACAATTTTAAAGCAATATTTCATTTTGCTGAGGGATATTACTCTTTTTATTCCATTATAACAGTTTTCCAGGGGATTAACAGTAAAATATAAAAGCTATTGAAAATCCCAAATCAGAAAAATCACTTGTTGAAATTCTGTATCTGATTCCATATCAGCCAAAAATCAGAGCTAGATTTGCATCACCATTTCAGAATTTAATTTTAGAATTTCTACACAAAAAGACATTTTTGTTGCGGACAATACTACATCACGCAATCTTTTTTATAAAGATATTTGGAGAGATTGCATGGTGCAAAGTCATCTGTAACGAAGAATCCTCATTGCATCAAAATTCTGCAAGTTATATCTGAAATGATAATGCAAAAATGGTGCTGATACAAAAGTAAAATGGGAGAATGAGTATGGAAGTTTCAGAGAAACAAATCATAAATTGGTCATTGTCTTTGTCTTTCCAAATCTTCAACAGAGTCACAAATTCATGGAAATAGATAAAACTAGAAACAAGATGACAACCATAAAAGCAGACAAAAATTAAAGACAATATCCATGAAAGAATAAGACTGCTTGTTCCCTGATTGCTTGAAATTATTTTAGCTGGAAAGATAATTATCTCAAACAAAAGCAGGTAGCGAAGGATATGTTTCATTACACTCAATAAATAGTTATGACTTTTGACTATATATACAATATCTCATGGGAATGTATTTCCATCTGCTCAAGATACATTATGAAGATATCATATTTTAGCTTCGAAAATCACAATCGTTGGATAATACATTTGTCTCAGAATGATAGGCCACCCTGTAGAAATGTAGCTATCACTTGAAGTGGACCCTTGAGAATAATGAACTTGCTTTCAAATTGGTCTTGCTTTTGTGGTGTATGTGGCTTTTTAGCAAATCTGCCACGCTCATTTCTCTCCAGAACCATCTTGTTCACATGTATCACTAGGCTATACGCGCATGTATAGACAGATGACATAGATATACATATAAATTATATATTGCACCTGTATTTACTTCATGGGAATATTCCCTTTGGAAAAATGCAAATGCATGAACATATATTTTCATCTTATATATGACTTCAAGCTAACATATTATTTCATTTTTATATTTTCATAGTTAGTCAAACATAAATAATAGATCCATGTGAACAATATTCTTTGTTTTCTTAAAAATTGATGGGTTTACTGTGAGTTCAATAAATTACAATTTGCAAGGGGTAAGTATACTGTATGACCTTAGTTGCAAAGTACTGTTTATATATGCAGCTTAATAGCATAAAATATGTTGAATGAAGCATATGTTATGGATTAGTCGTGTGACACACAAACTGACCAATACATGAGGGTATTAGCTACTTTTCACATAAACCAAAGGAGGACAGTGCTTTTATTTCAACTGGGAGCTTACCTCCACACGACTGATCATGTGACCATGGTGTTGGGTCCCTTTAAATACATGCAGTTACAGTAAAGAAAAAAGCATTCCTTTTGCAAAGTGGGCCAAAATTAGCTTGGGACCAATTTATAAACATCGCGAAAGTCAGTGTAAAGGGCAATATTGGAAGAAAATATGAAAACAATAATGACTACATCAATTTCATTCAATGTACCAAAAAGCCAAATTACTCCTCTTTGTAATGGATGGAATGTCATTCATTCACAGGGAGTCCTGGCTGAGGGAATAATCATTAAATTCGCAAAGTTTTGTGATTTTACGAGATATCTGCTTGTTGCGTTTTTGATACGCTCTGTTGTGTGCTACGGATCCTTCATGTTCGGAATTCATACCACGGACTATAAGACCGATTCCTTTGATTTTGCCTTTATTCTGTTTTCAGCAATCGTACTTCTTTGAAGTTTAGTGGAATAATGAAGTCCCAGTTACCTTGTGACCTTGACATTAGTCATGTGATGTTTGTCCAGGGGATGGATCGTTCTTACTTCATTTGTTCTATACTTCACATGTACTACTCTACTTTTAATGCTGTAAATTGTTCACAATTCTAAATCAAGAAGTCGCTCGTATTTCTGTCGTATTTAGGAAATCATGTTGCCGGAAATCAGTGCACATTTTTCATGGTGTTGTTGTAAAATGTGAGTATATGCCGTTTGAAACTCTCTCTTACGCAATTTTATTATAAACCAACACCTTAGGGTTAAACTTTTGCTCGAGGAATTAACTCATTTCCATCAATAAATATTAACCCATCAGGTTTTCTACTAGTAAACTAACGTTTAAACCTCAGTCCATTGTCGTTATCACTTACTACTAAAACCAAGTGAGATATGGCTCTTGCCTCAGCACGAGCCAATAAGAGAGTGCCCCGAGTGTGGAAGATACACAATGTGGAAGATACACAATGTGGAAGATACACAATGTGGAAGATACACAATGTGGAAGATACACAATGTGGAAGATACACAATGTGGAAGATACACAATGTGGAAGATACACAATGTGGAAGATACACAATGTGGAAGATACACAATGTGAAAGTACTTCTTCTAAAAAAGTAGGCCATATTGAAAATACCACTATAGTCAAATACCCATGCTGCCTTAAATGTATTGCTTAAGGTAGGTGCAACATAGAACTTTCTACAAAAATAGGAAAGCTTATATTGAAAGACATCTTGAACTGAACCATCCAACTCATTTATGGAAAAAATAGAAAATGTATTGAAAATAAGCAAGAAATAAATTCATCGATGCATGAAAGTGGTGCAGAGAAAAACGCAATTCAAAATTGTAGAAGATTTCAAATTATGTCATTTTTCCCATTAAGCTCCATCATAAAAATGGAATTTTCAAACTTTATTTTATTCTCTTGAGTCCTAACTCTTGATACCAAACGAGAGTTGTCGCTCAGAAGTACATATTCAAAAAGAAAAAATAGATAATTCTTGGTACTCACCCGACTACATCCAGCCCTATGTGAGTTACCGCTAGCTTCGGGGCAAGTCTTTGTGCAGGTCCCGGAGGTCATATCCTCCGTTGCAAAAACCTTCCCAACAAAGCATTCCTTGCTATAAACCCTGGCTGCAAGGCCAAGTAATGCCAAGGCAATCAAACTGAAATTGAAATTACATTTTTTTTAATAAAATAGTTTATTTCATCATGTTATAGTTGAAGTAACAATTGCAGTAATCGATCGCTAAGAATTGTTAGTACTATAAGTTTCCTTGCTGTAAACCCTGGCTGCAAGGCCAAGTTATATAAAGACAATCAAACTGAAAGGATGAGTCTGGATATACACCCTTTTGGTCCCTCATTCAAATGTATGTGAAATATGTTTTGTATTACTGTCCTAGTAATACATGTATTTGATAAGTGTATGCATTTTTAATGAATTTTGATGCATCATAAACCCCCTGCCGAGAGTTAAAATAAGTATCATAACAACAAAAAAATTAATCATTATCATAGAAAAACAAGATGGCTGCCATTTGTTTGCCTCACTTCTGATTTTTACATAGAGCAGTTTCCAGGTTTGGATTTTTTCATTGAATCCGACTGTTCATTATCTAGGTCATTTATAAAGATTAGAGAGCTTTCGATAAAAGTTGCTTCGAAAACGTATACGTAAACTTGTAGTTTAAGGGGTCTTGACACACTAAAATCAATTTGAAACTGATTTTCATAAATTGTACCCTGTTGACATAAAAAGTTTCCGAATTCTGAACCTCATACTTCCATCAGTGACTGCGAATGTAATATCTGTCGTTGTAATCTGAACGTTCTCAATACCTATAGCTAGCTCTAGCGGCGTGGTGTTATGCCCAAAATACCCTTTAAGGCAACGGTAAAGTTAATCAAAAGTACAAAAACGGAACTACTGCTAGACTTCCTGATTAATCCTCATACAAGTTTTGTGACTACACCAAGTGGCATGGATTATCACGTGTATATTTTATCTATTGCATTATAATTATCATGATTTAGATACATGATGGAGGCTTTATGAGTGATAAACAATGGATACATGAATGAGTATTACTCTGGACTAAAAAATGGTCCCAGCAAACAAAATGGTGGACATGAAATATTTTGAATTCACAATGGCTTGAGCTTTATTATACTCTAACAATGCAAGAAGTACACATTTTCATGCTCCTTCGTTGTTCCTTGTAAGGTAAGATGATATGTGGAAATTTGGGATTCTTGCAAATTTGTGACTGTTGCAAGGCTACTTCTTGAAACTTTCAAAAAATAGCCTCACTTCACACTCTTCATGCCAGCTTTGGGGATCTATGCACCTCCAATTCATAGTTATGAAAAATGCGTTTAAATGCGAGGTTTTCTTTTATGTGTCTCTTTAGTCAGGAAATGCATTCACATTCAAGGAAAACATTAAAAAATCGTCTGACTTTATCAAAAAAATATGGTTGCCATGTGCATGCTTTTGTACTTTTGATTAACTTTAATGTCACCTTAAGGTGCCGTGGAAGTTAACAGGAAATGACAAAACAAAAAGTGACAAAATCATGGTGGATTTTGAAAACTTGTTGAACCAAGATAAGAGAGTTCTGTTTGGACCTCCAGTCAGTTGAAATAGTTCCACATATCATTTACATGACCGGGAACACAATGGAAATGGTCAGATTGACCATGAACATGAAGAAATAACCTTTTCAGCCCTCTGAAAATGTGACTGAAAAATCTGAAAATAGCTAAATGTAAGTGCTCAGGAAAGGTCATTGAACAGAATCTTTTGATTTTCTGACCATTTCCATTGTGTTCCCGGTCATGTAAATGAAAAGTGGAACTAATAACTCAGATGCGAGTAGGTAGTTACTAGATTCACCACCAGGTGGCCCGTTCGGGTCAGATAGCATGGCGGGTATAGTAAAAAGTTCCCTTTAACTTAAATTACATCTATTTGCGTGGTTCAATTTTCATATAACCCTTGTGTATCTAATAGTTATGCAAATTAAAATATGTCCAGTAAAAGAAAATGTTATCTGTTCAATACAAGAAAAGATATAATTCACTTTTTGTGATTTTGTAAAATGGGGTCTATGGGGAATCAACCCGAACAAGAAGTCATATTTTCAAAAAACTTAAATTTTCAAAGTTGATAGACAATTTTCGAAACCATATTTCTAGATGGTCTTCTACATGCAGATTTCAAATATGACATCGCTCTGACTGAATTTTGAATATTTAATGACGTAAATCAAGATTATTTCTACTCACATCTAGTCTATTAAACTGACTGGAGGTCCAACAAAAACGATATTTGTTATTTTGGTCCAAAAAATTTCAAAATCCAGCATGGTTTTGTCACCTTTTGTTTTGTCATTTCTTGTTACTTCCATGTCACCTTAAGGTGCCATGGACTTCCATGTCACCGTAAGGTGCCATGGAAGTAAACAGGAAATGACAAAACATAAAGTGACAAAACCATGCAGGATTTTGAAAAAAAATTGAACCAAGATAACAGAGTTCTGTTTGGACCTTCAGTCAATTTAACTAGTTCCACATATCATTTACATGACCGGGAACACAATGGAAATGGTCAGAATGACCATAAACATGATGAAATAACCTTTTCAGCCCTCTGTAAATGTGACTGAAAAATAGCTAAAAGTAGGTGCTTAGGAAAGGTCAATGAACAGAATCTTTTGATTTTTTCAGAAACTGTGTTCAATATATTGCTCTAAATGATACAATCTTTGAAAAAAGAATTGTCTGAAACAATAATGGCTGTAGTAAAAAGGAAAATAGATTGATGTTCAATTCAGTTTTTTTCATGTTTTTCTTTTCCTAAGAATGATATCAATTTTTTAAATTGTATCATTTAGAGCAATATATTAGGCACATTTTCTGAAAAAGTCAAAAGATTCTGTTCAGTGACCTTTCCTGAGCTATTTTTCAGTCACATTTTCAGAGGGCTGAAAAGGTTATTTCATCATCATTAGGGTCATTCTGACCATGGCCATTGTGACCTCGGTCATTTAAATGATATGTGGAACTAGTTAAATTGACTGGAGATCAAAACAGAACTCTGCTATCTTGGAAAAAATTCAAAATCCAGCATGGTTTTGTCACTTTTTGTTTTGTCATTTCCTGTTAACTTCAATGGCACCTTAATTAGTTCCGCTTGTCGAAACCTGCGGAACGATTAAATTAACGCATCAAAGACAAAAGGGTTTGTGTAAAAAACCAGGTGACCGGGTAACCGGGTAGCCGGGTGACCGGGTACTCTACCTTCCTGTCAGGGTTGGGAATTTGATTTTTTTCAATTTACGCGTACGTAAATCTTCCAGATTTGTTTTTAAAATATCTAGTAGAAATAGCCATCATAGAAAACAATCCTCGATATCCTGTCAATCACTCAGACAATAAATCAAGCAACTAACGTCATCGTACGTGTAAACTGTGTAAGTAACTACCTTGGACTTACGAAATTCAGTCTCTTACAGGTTCTTGGTAAAATGATAACGTAAAAATATTGAAGGGTAGTCTACAAAATGTGCAACTTTGAAATTTGATAACCCTGCAAGGAACGTAAAGTACCCGGCCACCCGGCTACCCGGTCACCCGGTTTTTTACACAAACCCAAGACAAATTAAAATGATCATGGAGGTTAGACCTAGCCGGGGCCATAAGACATGTCAGATAAGAAACGAGGCCCAGGCTAGGTCTAATGTTGTTCGACTAGGCACCTACTTAGAAGGAGGGGAAACACTAGACTCCAACACTAAGGTTGCATATAGGTTCGGACAGAGATTGTTCACAAATTGATACTTTACACTTCCTTAATAGCAGTCATTATCATACTGATTATTATTATTTTGTAGTTAAAAACACCCACGTGAACATGTAGAAAATATCTACGTACCTTTTCATGTTTTATCGCAATCGACAGGTCCAAATCGATCCACAACCGTTGTATAAGCTCAATCCCGTGTAATGAATTTGGCTTGAATGAGTATCTCATATAAGCTCAAGCAGTGATTGGATTGTTCATAAATTGATAATATACACTTTCTTTTCTTTGAAAAGTAATCCGTAAACTCTCTGACCCGGAACAACAGATCTTTCAAACGTTCGACTTCAGCGAGGTTAACGAATCTACAGAAACGACAGAGTAGTCATTTCTACATAGGGTTCGATTTCAGCGACCTCTCAATAAACTGTCAATCATATGAACTAAAATATAAATCGTAATGAGTCGAAGTAGGCGATCAGCCTGGGGGGTTGGTCGGTACCAAATCAGGGGGAAATATGTGATAGCATTGCAGAAGTGGTAACTTAATAGGTGTTATCACCCATTTTTCAAAATGGCCGCCAGTGCGCTTGCTACCAAATAAAAGAAGTTATATCTAAGCATACTGAGAGGCAAAATCAGTGATTCTAGGGTCTAATTCTGGCTTTTAGGGGTCAATGATTTGAGTTATGCCAAAATCCAAGTCACCAAAACATTAATTCATATGAAAATCCAAAATGGCCGCCAAATTTTGTTCAAAAAAATATGTACTAATGATACAAGCTCAGAAACGTTTCAACATGATTTTGAAAAGTTTTAGAAGAGGTTTTAGAGTCTAAAGATTTTATTCATGTCTAAAGTTATGTCATCAAAGGATTACTTTATGTTGAAATCCAAGATGGCCGCAAAATAGGTGCCAAAACGAAATGTCATTATAGTATTGATATACATGTAAGCTCAAGGAACAGATAAAAAGCAATTTTGTAGACAATGAAAGGGTTTAGGGGTCAAGGATTTCATTTATGCCTCATTTAAGTCTAAGTCAGCAAAGAATTGCTTTATATGGAAATACAAGATGGCCACCAAAATGAAAATGTAGCTACACGTATTGATATAGGCTCAAAGAAGAGATAAAAATTAATTTTGTAGACCATGAAAGTGTTAGGGGATCAATGATTTTTGTCTTAGTCATCAAAGAATAACTTGATGTGGAAATCAAAGATGGCTGCCAAAATGAATATGTTACTATTAATATATGTTCAAAGTGATTTTGGAGACCATATCTAGGTTTCAATGGTCGAGAACTTTAATTATGTCTAAAACTTAATCATCAAATAATTCTTTTATTTGGATATTCAGGATGGCAACCAAAATGGCTGCCAAAAGAATAAGTAATTTTGGAATACATTTATTTGAATATCCAAGATGGCCCCAGTGGGATGTTCCATCTCAATTGTACTCTCTTCATCGCAGCAATGAACTGGATTGTGAAAGCAGAAGAATCCAAGTAAAGAGGTCTCAAAGTGAATGATGACACAAAACATCCTTCTTGCCAAGCCCTTATGGACACCATCACTGTAATGACCTAGTCATTCCCTGGAGCACAATGGATTCTAAGCTGCCTTGAGATGATGGCCAATTGGGCATGTATCTAGTGCAATCCAAGGAATCTTTTCAGCTGAGTGGTATACAAAGGCAGCTAATGTGCAATTATTCATACTTTCCATGATGAGATAATTGAATATCTAGGGATACATTTTGATGAGTTTCTTAAAGGTATCAACAGCATCTGTGAGAACTAGAAAAATGAATGAAAGCTATTGACTTTAGCCATGTAGGAGTTGGTTCAAAGTCTCATGCTTTCAGTTTGGTGTTATTCTCCTATGACTTTTCCAATTATATAACTTCCATTACAACAACAGAGGCTGAGGAGAAAGAGCAACATCAACAGAGTAAGAAGGGATGACTCGCAAAGGTTACCTGGGAGTAGATAGGCAACTTTGGTTCCAATAATCTCGAACAAACACACACACCCCAGAAAAGGTTAATAAGTATTTTAGCACTCTGGGAATCAGCTCTTGACAATGGACCAAGTTAAATTTTGGTTTATCTCTAAGCTCTAATTGACTCTAATTTCAAGAAAAAAGAAAAAGAGAAAAACAAAGAAAATGAAAAAAAACAAACACAACACAAATGAGAAAACACAAAAAAACAAGAAAATTGAAAGGCAGCAAAGAAAACAAAAGAAAGAAAACAAAAAACGAAGACAAAAATGAAAACAACAAAGAACACTGAAAAATATAGAGGTTATAACAGATAAAGAGAGAAATAAGCTAGAAAATAAGAAAAAAATTAACCAACAGCCAATTTGGCAGCGATTTTGGCAGCCATCGTTGATTTTCATCAAGACAACAATTTAACAATTAAAGTAAAGAGAAAAAAATTCAATGGTAACTGAAATCCTCAATCCCTTGATCCTAGTTAACTAGTCAAAGATACCACAATCACTTGCCAACATCCTCTGTTAATGCTTATAGATATACATGTATGTACAGGTAAATATTCATTTTGGCAGCCATTTTGGTGACCATTTTGTATTTTTATTTGAGGAAAGGTTAAGATGACTTTGGTAAAGGCTAAATTGAACCCATTTTCCCCTGAAACCTAGATTCAGATATCTATAACGTACATTACTTTTCCAACTTTTCTATGTGCGTATAAATTCATTTTAGCAGCCATTTCATATTTCTATATTATTGTATTCTTTAATAACTTATATTTATCCATGGATGGAATCTGTATTAACCTGTCAAACCCTTTCATGGTCTGCAAAATCACTTTTTAACTGTTCTTTGAGTTTATATAAATAGTTTACATATTCATTTTGGCACTCATTTTGGTGGCCATTTTGGAATGTCATATGAAGAATCTCTATTATTACTTAAATTTAGACACAAATAAAATCCTCAGCCTCTAAAACCTATTCATGGTTTCCAAAGTCACTTTTTAACCGTTCTTTGAGCTTTTTTAGCTTATATCAATAGTTACATATTTGTTTTGAGACCCATCTTGGATTTCCATATAATTTTTTGATGACTTAGATTTTGACATAAATGAAATCCCTGACCCCTAAAACCCAGAAATAGAGTTCAAAATAACTGTTTTTGCCTCTCATTTTACTAAGATATGATTTCTTTTATTTTGTAAAAAGCGCGATAGCAGCCATTTTGAAATATGGGCGATAACACCCATAAGCTACCACTCCTGCAATGCTATCACATATTTTCTTACTCTGGAGGTATTTACCTTGCCAAAAATCACTATGAGCATTATTCCCCTAACTTGGTACCGATAACCTAAATTTTGGGGTGAAGCTGATGGCCTAAAGACGCAATGTCTACATCACAACAATTTATTATTGAAAACTCATATAAATATGAATTGATTGGCAGGTTCTATTCATATTTAAATGAGTTACCCCATAAAATAGTAGGTCAATCCGGTAGCCGACAGGCGTTAGTTGCATTCGCGAATACATGATAATATTTATTCATAATGTGAAAAGGCAATAAACTTCCTCATCATTTTCCATCCACGATTGCTGCATTCAGGAAGCCAGGTGTACATGTACATAAAATATTATTATATGTAACATGGTATGGCAATGTTACAAGATAATGTTATAAAGATTCTTCAATATTGAACAAATATTTCACTCTATTGAGGTGAATACCTGTACATCTTTCACAAGTGATATTCCACGAAGCCCGAAGGGCAAGTGGAATATCACCTTGTGAAAGTGCTACAGGTATTCACCGAAACTAAATTATTTACACTGAACTAAATTATTTACACTGAACGAAAACAAATTCTTTGAAAATTCCCGGGAGCGTGGGATATCGCTAGATATCTCACGGTTGTCTTATCTGATTAGCATTGCCATTGAATATCGCCAGATATCCCACGACATGTGACCCGGTTTTGACCAATCATACTGTCGCTAGCTAGATAGTGATATAATAATGATTGATGTAACAATTAAATACATAATTGTCAGGAAATTAGATCAAGAACACGACCACACTTCAAAAGCAATCAATTTCTGCATATTGTATATAAAAAAAACTTAATACACAAATCAAGACTCATTAATGCTAAAATAACATTTATACAAATAAAAGAAATCATAAAATATAAAATCATTGACGAACGAAATATTGCAAACTTATATGGCACACTGGAAAGTTTCGGCGAGACTTGGAGATGGGTTATAGATAGATTAAACCAATAGCATTGAGCTTTTTGTTTTACTGTATACCTTTAATGCATTAAATATTGCCAGCCTCTATACGATTGAAAAATAATCGTATTGCATGTATTGTATTTCCAAAACGGTAACCTTGTAAACTTAGTCAAATTAAATCCTCTGAATGGAGATGATCTCAAAAACGTTCCAACGTATAATTGTTAAATTGTTAAATGAGTGTAATGATATTATCAAATGCCTAATGTATATGGATCTGTATGTATGTATGATGTTTGTGTAAGAAAGGTGCGACGAAAAAAAGAAAAAAGGATAATATTTTAAGATAATAAAAATGTATAAAACAAATAATAAAACAAAATACGAGGGTTGATCCAAAAGTTTGAAGTCAAACTACTATATATGGGGTTGTTAAGGCCCAATATGAACAATATTCATAAAACATTAAGATTTTTAGAGCAAACTGTGCAGAACCTTTGAATCAACACTCGTATATAGATAGATATATAGGTACTTACAGGGCAAATAAATATTGAGAAACAACAGTGTATTAATGCATTAAATATACTAAAATGAACAAATATGTAACAATCAACACCAATTAAGAGATTAACCAAACATCTGGAATCATCCAAAATGATTGAATATCCGCTGCATTACTTTACTACATCTCTGCAATGGATGTCTTTTAATATCGCGTTGTTCGACGAAAATTTGCTTAATGTACTAATGATATCCACGATTTTATATAATCAATACCTCTTTGAAGGTTTTAAAGTTTGCAATGATACTATCATAATGATGTATAATAATGAAGGTATGGAAAGGTGGGACGTTAGGTGAATTGAAATACAACACTAACATGTATTTTGAGTCCATCCTTATATTATATGTCTTTTACATGAAGCTCGAGGCTCTTGGATAATACAGGTTGGGTCAAAAATGTAGTACACTTTCATAAAGGTTATAGTCATAACACATAGTATTATGCAAGAATTCGATGTTTTAATAGTAGCATCATCTCATTCGTTAAATTAAAATAAAAAAATCCATTTCTAAAGAATGTCAAAGTTTTTTATTAAAACGGAAAATTGATAGACGACAATTTTCTCCAAGTAATTTTGTGTAGAAAATACTTTAGAATTTCCCATCCATTTATTAGTATATTTACATTATTTTGTATTAATTTGTACTTGTAAAGTTTAAAATATAATTTACATTTTCTTAATATTTCACCAGGTTTAATTATGAAAACAAAATTGTTTGTATTTTTAGTTACCACATATTAGTAAAAGAGCGCAAGGTGTAAGTGTGCATTTGCAATTGCATTTTTAAATGAAATATTAATATTAAAAGAGATGTAAGGGTCATGAAATCAGAGTGCCATTACAACATTGACGAAAGTAACCTAATGTGACTTAAAATAGTCTTTACAATAATGTAACATTAACAAATACTAACACACTAAATCATCGTTAAATCGTCTTTGTCTATTAATCCTGCTAAATCAGAAATAAAGAGATGTATTTCACAAATGCAATTCTAAATTCAAATATGTAATACTAGTATATTGAAAACTAAGGTTTTATATATAAGGGAATTTAAATAGTCTAAGAAAAATCGAAAATAAAGGTCTCTTGGTCAGTAAAAAAGTATATCGAAAATCTAGAGAAATCTAGGTAGTGGAAGACTATGAATTCTAAGTTAAATTATGTTTCGCTAGGAATTAAAATGTATTATTGCAACAAATGACATGAACAGATTCGACAGAAGAATATGAAGATAATATTTTGTAAAATTGTTTTAATAAGACAGAAATGGCACACTTACTATACGCGTGTTGCTGGTCTATTTACTTACTACATGCATACATAGTTACAACTATCAAAATAAAATAAAATATGGGTTTATCCTTGGCATACTAAACAATTTCATAACAACAAATGTGTTTTGCTGTTTATTTAATCCAAGTAGGTCTACTATTATAATAATTGATTATATTTAAACAGAAAATCATTGTCAACATATAAATTGTGTGCACCAGCAAAAAAGTATCTTAATATATATTAATCAAAAATTAAAGGAACCTACAAAAAGTATAATCAAAATACAAAGAATAAACAGAAAAATGATTAATTATGATCCTGAATGATCTACACCTACTAATCAAATTGTTCCCAAATTGTTCAAAAAACAACAAATAGATGAAATAATTTCTTTTGAATTTACAGAGACTACCACTACTAGCCGTCCAACAACCACCACCCCCAGGTCATCAACACAATCCACAATCTCAACTACTTTACCTCCATTTTTATGTAAGTATATCGTATATTTAACTTAGTTGAGTAAATTGATATACAGTATATGTTTTACCAATAGCTAAAGTACGATTGAAAATTATAGCTCTCCAATAACAGCTCGTTGTAATAACAGAGTGTATCATTAATATGTGTCAATGAAATTTTTTAATGATTGAAGAATCCATGCTGCTTACTGATGATTTATTACATAATAAGAATAATGTCCTAGAATATTTGAACAACAATTGAAGAATTAAAGGAAAGACAAATCATCCATATTTCAACTTTCACCGATCTGTCTTTCGTAAAAAATGAGATTGTCATCATTCTTTTATGATGTTATTTTTATGGTAAAACATATTTTCCGTTATTTCTTGTTAAAAGTTCTTCGAAATTTGAAAAATCTAAGTAAATGTAGCATTTAATTTTTAGATTAGGCATGAGCTCACTGATTAGTTCAAATGAAACAATAATATTCCCATACAAAAATAAGTAGAAATTGCATATATATAAATGTACATACAAGTAGAAGTATCTACAGTAAGACTAAAATGTGTTACAAAACAGAATAAGAAAATGAAACAGAGTCATATGGAAGACAAAATGAGATCACAACTCTACTTGCGACTCTTACCAATTAATATAAAACAAGAACGTTCGTGAGAAAGCACGTTTGTTATTAGTTATTTACAATTTTAGCATCGTGTGGCCAGCCTTTCTTTACTCCAAGTCCAAGGCGTGCAGAACCTAGGATCATAGGTGGAGAGGCAGCCGTGAATCATACGTGGCCCTGGGCTGTGAGCTTATTATGGAATGGTGAACACTACTGTGGGGGTACTCTCATCAGCCGGTCATATGTCGTAACAGCTGCACATTGTTTTGTGTATGTTTAAATCTTACTTATTGGAATACCTTTAAGAAGATATGATTAAATATATGCATATTGTCTACACGCTTTCGATATATCATTTGTGAACGCGTTCGACATATTTTTCATATTCATTAGTTTGCTTGAAGAACAGCAACACTCGGTGCGTCTTCATGAACACATTTAAATAAATACAAAATACACCATAAACATAAAAAAAAGATCTTATGAAATACCTTCAACTGTGTACAAGTACACATAAACATAAATATAAAAAAATCTTAAAGGCCCCATGTAAAGTTTAAACCACTTTGGCTAATATTGTAGTCTTACCCACTGTTATGAAAGTGTGATATGTGAAACTTTTTTTTAAAATTTCAAAAAGTGGTTTTTGATAGACTTTTTGTTCCAAAATTTGTGAATTTATTTAAAACCAACTTTTAGAGGTCACTCATATCTTCTAATTAGCCACAATTCATATCAATGCATAGCATTTATCCTCCCATGTTTTTTGCCGAAAAAATTAAGAAAATCGGTTGATAAACAAGCGAGAAATGAACTTATCAGTGCATAAAAATGGTTCTGAGAAAAATGCATTTCAAAATTTTAGTTCTCATAGAAACCAATGGTACAATGATATCTAAAACATAATTTATTCTTCCTTTTAATTTGGTTAGACAATCAACATTGGTTTTTATGAAAGTCTAGCATATTTAGAAAATATTGACATCGAAAAAAAAATTCAATTTTTTTCAAAAAGTTTTTGTTACCTTAGTGACATCACTAATGTTTCAAAATATTTTTGATAAGCTAAAACATTGGTGTAGCCCATTAAATATGACATTTTATTATTGAAATAGCGTGTCTTTTGTTCAATCTTTGCATTGGTGTTAAAAAGATAATCTTTTTTGAAATGCATTAAGAAATATTTGATGATTAAGAAATTTGAATATTTGAGAAATGAAATGCTCACAACTTTTTTTGTTCAAAAATCTCTAAAATCACTTTTTAAGTCCTGACAAATAGTAAATGAATGAAAAAAAAATATTTTCAAACTTTAGACGGGGGCTTTAAACAATCATCTAAAACATTCTTGTATTTTTCATTTTTGTTGTAGAAATCAACGAGCAATATTCTATCGGAATTGGACGTTAGTGTTTGGTGAACACGATTTATCAATTACTGAAAAATCCCAACAGGAACGAAAGATGAACTCATTCACCATACATCCGTTTTATGAGGCAGAGGGCGTCCTTCACGACATAGCCCTGGTAGAGTTGAACAGACCCATCGACTATAACATATATGTAAGCCCTGTTTGCTTACCCCATGTTGACTATTTCGAAAAGGCCGTTACAGAAGGGGACCCTGGAAATATAAATAGTTGCTATATAGTTGGCTGGGGTGTTACACGTAAGTTTGTCAACTTACATACACACTCCCCTTAAAGTAAGTCAAGTTTTCATTTTGTAGCATATCACAGTCTGTCAATGTTAAAACCTTAATTCTGTTTGTTACATAAATTCGGAAGTGTATGACAAAGATTAACTTCTTGAATTGCCAAAAATAAGCAGTGTTTGATGAATGATCCAAAAGCGGACTTCCAGTTGACAAACTTATGAAGGGTAGTGTAGTAGTTAGCCGAGATAATACGCGCCTTGGCAACGGGAAGTTTTGGTCGTGAGGCTAGTAAGTGAACGTTTCGTACTTGTGTTTCAGAGGTGATTGGTCCGGATCAAAAACAAAGCAACAAACTTCAGGAATTGGCAGTTCCTATTATAAACCAAACCCTTTGTAATTCTCCCTACTGGTATGATGGTCGGGTAAAGTCAACCATGATGTGTGCTGGCTATGCAGAAGGTCGGAAAGATGCGTGCAGCGTAAGATGGTTGTCCTTTTTGCAGTTTGACAAGAATATTTATCTAATCTTAATTAAAAGACAATGGCTTGAATTCAACATTTTCAAAATGAAAGAATTCTGTTGAAATTCGACGCCTGATAATTTCTTTTTAAGTTTGACCCAAAAGATAATTTAAACGTCCACATTTTTATTTCGGTAAACAAAATTCCCTTTTAATTGCTCTGGAGCCCAATACAGTCTTGCTAAAATATATACGTTTTATTAACTGATTATTACTAGGCAGATTCGGGTTCGCCGCTTGTATGCTATGTCGGAAACAGATGGGTGTTTGGAGGGATCATCAGTTGGGGGATCGGATGTGCTGCTCCTAGGCACCCTGGGGTTTACACTAGGGTACCAAAATATTATGATTGGATTGTGGGTAACACAGGTCAGTGGCTTTTATCACAGTTGTCGATTCTAAATGACTACATGTTTCAAAGATGCAATGCATGTAATATTAGACAGACATTACTAAAAACTGAAACATTCGGAGAACTTACATTTCAGTCTAGATCAAATAAAATGCTATATACAGCCACTGTTTTATGTTTATAAGATGTCGCTGGGGAGAATTATGTCATAGAGACCCCAGTACCTACAACACCTTCTACTACAAAAAGAACAACTACCATACCATTTGAGGTCACCACTCTAGACCCTGGTCCTATGGTTTCAAGTAAGTTTTTAATTAGGAGAGGATAAAAATATTTAGCCTGACGTTCAAGTTAGTAACGGGTTCACAAATATATATGTGTACAACTGCAGGCCCCTGGCCAGATTTATGGGATTCACATTTGACAACTTTAATTTGGCCCAAAATTATTTGAGAAGTGCTCAGGATGGTGAAACAACAACATGACTTTGAAAGAATTTTTGGCCAAGGGAAATCAGAAAATCTCAAGTTTTCAAAGAGAGGTATCGATATGGTGAAATGAATTCACGGTCCTTTGTGTAATGTTGACTGATTGGCAACAATTTAATGCAAAAATCATTAACATATATTTGATTTTTTCTGTTTTGTTAACATTTTTGGTTTTTAGTGAAATTGTTTTTTTGTTTCTTTCTACCAATTCTTGTCTTTCCGAACCTTGTTCGAACAAAATAGCATATACAACATTTTCTTAGATCTCTCAATAGTATTGTTATACAAAGGAAATTTTTGTTGATTTAACAAAAAGTATGCAAAAACTTAAAACAGAACCCCCAAAAATAGATAAAAAATAAAAAGTTAAACCTTTTATTACATGAACGAGATACTTTTTAAAACCAACCAAACGTTTCCTTTGTACACTTACAATATTGAGGGACCTAAACACGTTGTGTTTATGTCGTTTTGTTCCAATGAGGTTCGGATAGATGTTTCATTTCATTTCGAACATACAATACCAAGAACGAAAGAAGTGTCTGGTGTGTTTTCTAAAACAATATAGAGAAAAATATATATTTCAAATTATAATGTTACCATCCAAAAGATGAACATTAAATTGACTCTGTGTAAAATTTTCAGAATGTTTTGACGACTGGTTTAAGAGAAACGCGTGTTGAAAAAGTTCACCATATCGATACCACTCCTTTGAGCTCCAACCCCTAAAGACATGCAATATTAAACTGTACAATTATAGGGCCATGTGGAGACAGAAATTTAGACCAGCTCTACAGAACTCGAATAATCGGTGGTAAACAGGTTATCCCTTTGTCCTGGCCATGGATGGTGAGCCTATGGTACGACGGACAACACTATTGTGCTGGCACACTTATTAACAACTATTGGATCTTGACTGCTGCACAGTGTTTCAGGTAAACATATACAGGACTAGATATCGTATTTTACACCAGGTTTTATTAATAGGCCTATTCATGACCCTCAATTCGGTATTTGCCAGCATTTTCATTTGAAAGCTATTAAAATTACACTATAAAGTGTGCACTATAAAGTGTGCGCTATAGAGTGTGCACTCTTCGTTTACCCCCCCTATCACACAAAACTAGTTCTTACCCGTTCTTGCCAGTCCTACGAAAACGTCGTAAAACGGGCTCAATCTGGCTGTGGTCGGGAAATATGTCTAAAATAATTAGCTACTTCGTTCATAAACAGTCTTCAAAACGTCCATCTCATTCGCAGTTCGTTCAGGTCGCACCACGTCGGTGTGCAAAGTCGTATAACGCTTCCCTTAGTCTAGAAGGTCATCATGACCTGATTACAGAACGGTATGGTCGTCATCGAATTTTGAATCGATTCAAAATTCTAAATCACATTCCCCGTCCGGGAAAGTCCATGAAGTTCGTAAACAGACCGTAGAACGTTGTAGCTACGTTCATTCCGTTCGCACACAGTTTAAAACCAGTTTTGAAGAACGCAGTGGTAACTTGCTTGGTGTGCAATTAGTTCTACCTCGTTCTCAATACGTCCTCTGACAGTTCAACTAGTTGTAAAAACGTCCCTAGTAGGATTGAAGTACGACGGTGCCGTTCGTAGTACGTCCAGCTCGTCGTTAGTAGGTTGTCACTCGTTCTAATTGTAGAACGTGACGACCAAAAGAACATTCTGAGCATGTTCTAAGTTCTACAGGACCTACCCGTTCGAGTACGTTCGATGAAGTTTGTATATAGACCCCAAACGGTTCTAAGTACGTTCAGTCCGTTCGTACACAGTTGAAGCCCGTTTTTGAGAACGTAGTGAGAACTAGTTTGGTGTGATAGTAGGGTTACTATATGCCATTGATTAGATCAAGTATATACGTTTTTAATTATACGTGTATATGTTTTTCATTATGTGACGCCATTATATCGGAAACGAAATTATTTTGCAAAAGTTATTACTATTTCTAAATGTGCAAGCATTACTTTATTCGAACAAAGCTACTTTTGAAACGCAGTTTTGAAGATAAAACAAACTTTCCATACATCACATTTTAATCACATTGAGTAAGGTTTCAATATAAGCAGCACGTGGCCTTGACAAGATTGCTGTTTATCTATACATGCAACAAAAAGCGCAATTATAGCTCAATATATTATAAAATGTTAAGTTGATTTAATTGATCATTCAAACAATTTAAATGTAATACAATATAAAATAATGTATTTTTATTTTGCAGCTACAATAGAAACGTCCCACGCAAATGGACAGCAAATCTCGCCAGACACGACCTATCAGGGAACGATCGCCTTCAAAGGCAGATTAATTTTGCTGAAATTATATCACACGAGAACTTTACTAACTTCCCAATCAGTAACGATATAGCACTTGTACGACTAGCAACACCAATAGCGTACAGCACAGGTATATTCCCCGCTTGTATACCATATATCGACCCATTTGCTCCGGCTCTGAGGTATGGAGATCCTGACAATAGGTTCCAGTGCTTTAGTATGGGATGGGGAATTTATAGTAAGTGCACTAGTGATCTCATTTTTTGTTCTCCTTGACTTTACGCATAGTGTTGGCAATTAAAACCACTGCCATGTCACAATAGCAATTTGTATAAAAGCTGCAGAGGATTGAAGTTGCATTCGTAGGCTCTCATTTAAAAAGAAAACAATATTGTGATTGCCACGTCGAGACACGACCCATTCATTTTTTTCCTAATTCACATTTCTTTTTTCTCCAAAGGTGCTAGGCAATTTTCTACGTACAGCAATGTCATAAGACAGGTACAGCTTCCAATTTTGAAATCCAGTCTCTGTAATTCAACTAACTGGTACAACGGTAAGGTATCGAATGAAATGCTTTGTGCTGGATATGCAAATGGTGGAAAGGACACGTGCACGGTAAGTCACACTCCCCGCCAAAATTTTGGCAACCCCATTTTCCCATTCGATTGTTATACATACATTTACAGTTAAGCCAGTAAAGGTGTGCACCGACTTTAAGCTTGTTATGTTTGAATTTGGATTTCAAATCTTTCTGAAAATTGATTACCTTTTAAAAAACTTACCCTGAGACACTGGAAGCAATCTTCAAACAGTATGTCCATGTACTCCCTACAATGATAATTTTATTTTCTGAAAAAGAATTAATACATTTGTATGGAATTTATTTTATGTATTTTCTCTAGTACTGGTTAAAGTTAAATCCCTCATGGTACTCAATCCAGAAACTAGTAAATTAAACAACATTCAATTCACGTTCTAAGACCAGTAGAATGAGATACTTTAACAATTTTAGATATCAATTAATTATTACATGTTTCCTTATTTATACTTTTGCAGGGCGATTCAGGTGGTCCTTTGATTTGTAATCTACACAATAGATGGCAACAAGCAGGGATAACTAGTTGGGGCGGCGTGTGTGCCCAAGCACGTCAACCAGGCGTTTACACTCGAGTGGCTAGCTACACTTCATGGATTAATGAGACAATGTATAGAATAGATGCACTAATGAACACGCCTTAGTTGTACAAAAATTGTAGAACACTCATAATGACTGTACATACATGTACATGTGATATAACAAACAGTCATCACTGCGTCAAATGTGAAATTCCAAGCAATTTCTAGACGTGCAAAGATAGTCTAGGAACTCCGCGTATCTAGAGATTCCAAGACGTGTCAAGAGGTGCAAAGACCTCGCGTGTAAAGAGCGTGTCAAGAGTTTTGATATCTCTTTGCACAGCCTTATCAAAACAAACAGTATAATTAGACCGGCCACATGTTGTTATGCCCTATAGTCGCGCTTAATTATACTTTACTAGGATTGGAATATAACAATCATTTTAATTTCGTGTTAATAATAATTTGTGTTTTTTAAATCATTATCAAAATAAAATTAATTTAAAATTATGCGTGTGCGTGTAAGTATAGGCAATAGCTTAGTCGAAATGAGTAGATGTGTGCAGATGGAGATCGCCTATGTATTTTGCTAAATCTGACATTTTTACAGGATCATGTTAAAGATCAAATGAAAACACGAAATGTGTTTTTCTTAGGTTTATCTACCCTGATTTCGAGTGATTTTAACTTGGACGCATATTCCTAGATATTAAAACAGTTTGAATAATTAACAAAGTCCACTTTGAACCGTGTCAATCAAATTGTCAAATATGTAGATAGCACATTCAGGCCCGAATACAGGGGGGATAGATTGGTTCTAGCGACCCCCCCCCCCCCCCTCCGTGACCAAAATTGCATTTTTCACCCCATACTGAGCACCTTTTAAATTAATTTGCTCATTTTTGAACTAACATTGCCAAAAGTAAACTCCCCCTGGAATTTCTTAAAAAAGTAACCCACCCCTTGGCAAATCCTGGCTATAGGTCTGGAACGCCTGAAACATGCTCTGATATAATGAGGAATATTCTGTGATCTGAGCATATCAGATGGGAAGAGTTATGAATGTCAATAAGTGTGATTGTTATCATGTAATCATCTACCTTAATGTCAATACATTACATAAGGCATTGTACATGTATTTAACAACAGGCACATCCTTCTTCAAAGGACTTCATTTATACTTGTAAAATACCCTTCCAGCGAGGATGCAACAGGCACAGTTACACAAGTTTTATGACCCCAATTAGATGAAATATGAGCTGGGATGAAAGATCTCAAAAATCAAGGGCTGGGAAGATTTGAGATGTCATGGTTTACTATCATGACGCTGAAACATGTGTCGCTTATTGTCACCTGTATTGATCATGATGGGGCGACGGCAGTGCCCCGAGTCTTTTTGATCTGTTTAATCTTTATTAGTTACTATTTAAAATTGAATAATTTAGGACCCCGGAAGCAAAACAACTCTTTGTTATGAAAGGAATACACCACCCACATGGACAGAACCCCTCATGTAAACCATCTATAAATACCTTTGAAATCAATTTGATTTTTGATCTACATCTGAATCTCAGATGGAGAGTACTCTTTGACAAGATCAACATTTAAAAGTGTAGGAAACTTTTGATAAAGATGTTTAATAGCTAATTATTCAGACATATTGTTCTTTCATGTTGACGATCATCGAACATAATTGCAATCAACTTCCATGATATTTGCAATTTTGAATTTTGAATTATTTTGAATGCAAATGTACTCAAGTACTATATCCTGAGTTCTGCCCGGATCCCCGAAAACGTTTAAAATCAAACTCGATTATTTAGCTAGACTTCAAAATAAGGGATTCAATAGAAACATGAAATCCATATCACTGTATAAATTGTGGAATTTCTAGTAATTTTTAGACGTGCTTAGCCGGTCTAGAAACTCTGCGTATCTAGAGATAGAGGAGGGGAGAGAGGGCTAATTTTATAGCTGAAATTAAAAATAGCTTATGATCTATAAATTTATATGGTTGTTCTTATAATGAACAACTATTGGTTTAATATCTGATATGTGGACGGATATTTCTTGATTTGGTTTAAAAAGAAACTGAATGTAGGGTTGCAAAAATGAGGGAGACAAAGACGTTCGAAGGGTGGGGGTAAAATTTAATTAAAATTAAGCTGAGACAGAATGAGAATAAACATATCTGTTAGTTGCTCATGTAAACGAAAACAAATTAGAGGGTTCATTAGCACCGCAGACCAGATTTGCAAAATTGGGGGAGTGCATTTTCCCAGGATTTCAAACAATACTATATCTAAAATGTTGCCCCTCATATGCCTGGGTCATATTTGCTCCGATTCATCGGACATTAGACAAAGTCTAACAAATCATGAACGAATCAAACTAAAATTCCTTATAAAACCGGAATCAAATGTTTTAAATGAAATCCAAGTTAAACATGGGTATTGTCAAACTTATCGACGATTTAACAATGATGCAAAAATCCATCCTTTGATCATTAGTTTAATCACAAGTTCAGGTTATGTGGATTATAAAGTTAAAACTCTTAAAGAATAATCCCTTGCCATTGAAAATGATACCGAGACCCTCATACTTCTCCCGGGATACTTAAACCAGACTCGATATTTGGAATACACTCTCTGTATAAAACACATTATTTTAACCCTCAAAATGAATATATTCAGGCCCGTAGCCCCCCCCCCACCCCGGCCAAAAAAATCTTTCAAATCATGCAGTTTTCACCATTCTGAGCACTTTTTTAAGTGATTCTAGCTAATTTTGGACCAAAATTGTCACAAGTGAACCACTTCTGGAATTTTTCAAAAAGTGAATCCCCCTTGGCAACTCCTGGCTACAGGCCTGATACAGGCCTGAGGTAATTTTGCTTAGCGCCTGTTTCGAGATTCGCAAAATTAAACCCTGATTCAATCCATTCCTAGCAGAACACCAAACGCTGAAAAGGACACATCGTGAAAGGAAACAAAAATATTATTTTCAAAGTGCCGAAACAAACATGTCTTATTGTATTTTATGGCTATATCAATTGAATACATGTTACAGGGACGTAGCCAGGCTTCAGCCAGGGTGGTGCGATCGTCAAAAAATCGGTTTTCAGTCGGGGTGATGCGATTGTGGCATATAAACAAGCCAAAAATTAAGAGGTCGGTCAGGGGAAGGTTTGCATACGATGCAATTTGTACCTGCAAGCTCATTTTTCACATATAAATTAATAAAGTCGATTCCTTGGGAATACGTTACTGGGTTTATAAGCGTAACGAGGAGAAGCGATGGGTTCGCACCCCCTCCTACAAGCAATAAAAGGTACCATAAGGTAGAGGAAGAAAAGAGCATTAAATTGATTCTTTGTTTGAAGCTTCTAGCTCAGGTTTGAAGGAAGTTGCATCATTTTCGTAAAAATTCAAAACAAATATTTTTTGCCTCATTTATGTCACGATCGCACCCCCCGACTGAAAACCTAAAATATTTTGGTGATTGCATCACCCCTCCCCCCGACTGAAAGCTGGCTACGGCCCTGGGGTTTTATCGAAAACTATATCGTCAACATTTTATCATTATGCGGAAAGTCCAATATGAAATCTTAAATGGTAAATATGTTGCATTTATGGAGGGAATTCCACTGTAAACTATAATGTGAATGTTTGATATGAATACTTCCATACAACCATCAATATCCATTCTTTTGAAATAAGATGTTACAACAAAGGGAATATTGAAAACTACAGTGGTAAGAGCATCTTTCTGACTGCTAATTATGTGTATCAACATTTTGATTGCACCTCAGCTGGAGATTAAATCTTATAATAATTTGATCAAAGGGATTGTAATTTTCCCCAATTCGCTTATCTATGTTACAATCTGTATACTTGTTATATTGTGAGCGGTATGTGTTGATAAACCAAAAAGTGTAAGATACCATTCTATATGTTTATCTTAGTGTTTAGCATAGGTAAGAATGGGGGATGGGCTGGCGGGGGTCCGTCTTTGAATAATTCCAAGGGGTTCATATATTATCACAATTTTGCTACAAAATCACTTGGAAAGTGCATGATTTGAAAGATTATTTGGCCAAGGCGTCCGCTATTAACATGAGTATGAATTTTATAAAAAAAATTACTTGAATCAAAATCGAAGAATTCCTTGCCCCGTGTGTTCACCATTCACCCCGGGGGTTCACACTCGGCTCAGGTGGGGTACCTGTTTTTACATTTGGTATGTCAAGCCAATGGACCCACATTTTAAGACAGATTTTTCCATTTTCTGGTATAAGAATCGGTGTGGAAAATATGTTACCCCTCAATTGTGGTACGGCATTGGTCCCGGGGCATTGGTCTAGTTGTTACACATATCCTTCATTTGAGGTTGTTTATGATCATTTTACTCAAAGATCTGCCTTCTTCTCGGGGCATTCGATATTTCGAATGGCCTTGGTCTTATATTCTGGATATTTGGTACCCGGGGGTATGGCATTGGTTCTATATTTGGATGTTTGTCATGGCATTGGTCTTGTGTTTGGACATTTGATATGGCTTTTTGGGGTTTATTTTAGTTTGTATGAGAACACATTTAATGCCATCCCCCCAAATTACAAATCTACATCTATTCTCTCTATCCCAAAGGTGGATCGGAAGCATGAAAAACAGATGCAGACTCGGGACAGTTGCAAGGGGGGCTATAATGGAGAAATTCGTTTTGATTTTGAGTCTAACTGAAATATTTTGTCACAAATATTAATTAAATACTCAAATAGCCTGTTTTATTAAATGAGACTAGGGCAAAAAATCTATTCATTAAATCTAAAGCCTAGACGATATCTTCTGTAATCAAGGTGGTTTTGGTACACTTCCGCAATTATAAAAACAAAAACATAGACTAAGTTATTAATCTTTTGTTATCATATCAGATTAAGTCAGGTTTGTCTCCGATTGTTATGCAGGTGTGTGTATCGACTCCAGTGAACAACATTAAGTGAATCAATCCTTGAAATTCCCAAATTCATTCCAAATTCTGGCCGTTAACCCCCCCCCCCCCCTCCCCCATGTCTCTTAATTACATTTATTTTGCAAATGATATATAAATTATAGATTAAAATATTTCATTTTCGAATTGCACAAAGGGCAACATGTGAAGATAAAACCGCGATCCTAAAGCTACTTGCGAAACAAAGTGGTTTATGGTCCCTCCCCAATATCATTGTTATATTAATACCAATACAATGTACCTCTATGAATATCATAAATTCACTCCTTTTTAATATCAATAGTCAAACAAATTAAGTACTATGCTATAGTTGGTTATCAATCGGAGTTCACGACCTATTGATTACTCTTTAATACAAAATTTAACCATTTTAGAATGGGTAACTCACACCCCCCCCCCCCCGTCCATGTCCATGAAGTGCGTAGACTGACATAATAGTGCCATTTATTAATTAAACATCACTGATTTATGTTGAGACATTCAGTGCGATTATTTCATTTCTTTGTTCAAAAAGTTAAAGCACCAATTAAATACATATTTTTATCACACAAAAGAGGCAGAATACTTGACCTTGTATCAATTCATATCCCGATAATTCTTTACAAGGGAATGTTTCTTATTAAAACATAAGCAGCGCCTAGGCGTCGATTGGGGGGGGGGTCAATCCGGTGTTCTCAGGCTATGTACAGCCAAGTATCCTGTTTATGTAAAAACCCTACGTTCCCGAATCACAATCAGACAATTAATTAGTATAGTTGCTGTGTCTAGCAATTGATCATAGAATTAGATGTTGCGAAAACTATGGGAACTTGTACCTGTCTGTTTATGGATAGGCTGGGAAAGAACAGCAGAGAGAATGGTACATTCGATTGATGAATATGCTTGTTTTGCCCAATTGTGTATTAAAATGGCCCTCATTTATCATATGTATGGTCACAAGTTAAGTCGGCGATAATTTGTATTGACTTAACTTGAAACAAATTACTCCGAAATCCAAATACTCGTCGAAAAGTAAGGTTATCTTTATATTAAGCATGGGCTCTATCAGGTGGTAGAGCCCATGTATTAAGCTAATACAAAATAAATATATAAATAGGCCTGATGTATTTGTGTTTTCAAAGTTTATTGCACGTTTTATCCTTGAAACGCCTTTCTTTTTCTTATCATGATATGTATTTCCTTCACTTAGGATCAATGCGTCGATTAGCATTGCCTGTAACTGATTTATATTTTCAAAAGGCGGCATGAAATTGCCAAAATGTTTAAATAAGTCAATGTGTCAGCGTACATACAAAATAGTCTGTTTAATATTTGCTACATGTACTTGTTCCAAACAGTCTGCGAAAGAATGATTAAAAAATATATCAATTAAAAGTATCAGAGAAAATACTTGCAATCGTTAAAATACTGTATGTATTGCTATTGGTAATTAGGGTAGTTGTTTACACATAATTATGTTGTTCAGTGTGCCAAGAGCGTGTCAAGAGATTCCATTAATTGTCACAGGGCGTGCAAAGACTTTTTGACATGGTCTTTACACGTCTTTGCACTGCGTGTGCCAAGAAGTGCAAAGAGGTGTAAAGAGTTGAATTCATCGCGTGTCAAGAGGTGTAAATAATTGGCACGTCTAGAAACCCGGCGTGTAAAGACCAGTTTCTAGACGTGTCAAGAGTTGGAATCCCATATTTCACGCAGTGCATGGTATACCACTCCTTCGATCATCATCTACGCTACTGGTATCAATATATTTATTTGGGCCAAAGAGAACAAGAAATCTGGATAAATGATTAATACATCATGCGCAAATCTGATCTGAAATTCGTTGTTTCAATGGGCATGGCCGATCTTGGTCGAACTGCTGCGATCAGATTGTAAAGTTGTTCTTCTGAATCGTACGTAATCGCTGGATAGTATCAAATTTAGTCTTAGCGCACCGCATCCAAACTCGAATATTGATACTGAATGAAGAGTTTACTCGATTTTAAGGATACTGACGAGTGACGAGTTGACGATAGGAACATCTACAAAGTAAAGAGTTGAAACTCCTTGATTATTTCAGCCATACATCATCATTCCATTTTGTAAAACAATGTTATCCATAGACTGGATTAAAAGAGTTAAATCAATTAATTTAATGAAATAACCTGAACCATACAAACAAAAAAGTAAATTACACAGTGTCGTAAATATCTTTATCGAAAATATCATTATGGACTTTTCGCTCGTGAATGCTGACTGATATTGATAGGAAGATGTCATTCAAAATCCCAAGATAACAAATGTTATTTCTCTTATTAATTTCATCTCTGATTTATTCACATAAATGTGTTTATTATATCAGCTACCTGTTCTTCTGTTCTTGAGGAATATTCACGACATTGATATATTTCTGGGTAATGATGGCTAAAATCAAATGTGTATGTATAGGCCTGTCTGATACATATGAGTGATATACGATTGTTAAAGTGAATAGTAATTGTCTTTGAGTGTATTAAATCACATCTCACGAAAGAAATTTATTCCATTGGCAATGAAATTTTAAGATATTTTACTTCTTGTGTTGATCCTTGTGATTCATTTAATACAATGTTATGTTACACGATTGGTAAATATACGATATTAAATACTGTAGCATACATGGCATTACTTTAATTAAATTAATATCATCTTCATTATGGCATTAATAAACTATTAATTAATAAATTTTTAGTTGTTATAGACATTTAGTAAGATGAGATATTTTTATTCCAGTTACTTTTATTAAGGTAAATATTATATTGAGGATAATTCCTTTCACATTTCTTATGAGAACATAACAAGGGGGCATTAACTGCCTTAGCTAGTATAGTTAAGTGTATCCCCTTGATAGAGAACACATGGAGATAATTCATTTCACATTTCTTATGAGATCATAACAAGGGGGCATTAACTGCCTTAGCTAGTATAGTTAAGTGTATCCCCTTGATAGAGAACACATGGAGATAATTCCTTTCACACTTCGATGAGAACATAACAAGGGGGCATTAACTTCCTTGGCTAGTATAGTTAAGTGTATCCCCTTGATAGAGAACACATGGGGATAATTCATTTCACATTTCTTATGAGATCATAACAAGGGGGCATTAACTTCCTAAGCTAGTATAGTTAAGTGTATCCCCTTGAGTGAGAACACATTGGGATAATTCCTTTCACACTTCTAATGAGAACATAAGAAGGGGGCATAAACTTCCTTGTTAGCTAGTATAGTTAAGTGTATCCCCTTGATAGAGAACACATGGGGATAATTCCTTATTGGAAAAAGAGTCGTCCCAATGGCCCCGACCATGTTGGGATATCATCTGAAAATGATAAAATATGGTGACAAGTACATCTATCACCTACGGCATAAGTGGAAATTACCTCCGATTAATGTAATGGATAAACAATGAGTAGTGGGTATTAGGTGAAATAATGGCTAGGGACCAAAGGCACGGAACCATTAATTTCTTCTTAGACCCAGTAGGAATGGTATTTTTTAGCTTTAACCCCATCGGATTCTTATGAAAGGAATTCTGTTAATGATCGAATTTCATTGGGCGTAAACACGTAGAGTGTTTTCGTATTTTCAGAGTACAGGTAGGTGTGTATATGTAGTTTGTTAGACAAATACGCTCA
This sequence comes from Owenia fusiformis, assembly GCA_903813345.2. Taxonomy (NCBI): domain Eukaryota; kingdom Metazoa; phylum Annelida; class Polychaeta; order Sabellida; family Oweniidae; genus Owenia; species Owenia fusiformis. Next base: position 9,130,357 of record CAIIXF020000006.1, read on the forward strand.
TCACGTTCCCAGTACTCCAGGAAAACATTCCATTGTCAAAAATTGACAGCCATCGATCTGGTTTTTCAAGAATGTGGGGTGAACAGAAGAAATATTCTGCTTTTAAGCAAAATTTCTGTGTTAAACCCCACTTTATTCAAAAAAATGAAAATTTGAGTGGTAATTTGTAACAATGAGATATTTCACCGGTGCATAGGGAGCATGAAGATCGTATTTACAGTCGTAAAAACATTCACAGACGACAGACTAAAAGTGCATATGAGAAAAGACAAAATTTCAACTTTTGCCCCCTCCCTCTTGACATTAATAACCTTGCTTGAATTGATACAAATATCAGTTTACTTCATATGGACCTTGAATTGGATTGTTCTACAAGTTGATAGCACTGAAAGTTCTATAAAACACTTCATTCAAATTATTCCAAGTTGTAACACGATAACTCAGTCTACGCTTGTCAGAAAGTAACGCGATATATAACCAAAGATAACCATTGTGTTAAATTGTGCATGTACTCCGTTGCGACATATCAGATTAACCCATCATTACATTAGACAATCATGAAAATATGGGCTAATGTTTAGTTGAAAGGTATATTCAATAAATCGAGTATAACAGGATCATTTGGAAATCAATCATGTCAATCATGTCAATGTTACTTTGGACTCTCAACCTTGTAAATTGAATCTACAATAGTGTACTCAACGACCCTGGCTCAACGAAGAGGTGCAGTACGATATCGCTTTTCAGTCGTAATTTGGATGCTTAGATGTTACCAATAATTAATAGGCTACCCGAAAAATAGGATTAAGCGAATAAACCAAAGTTCTAAAACTACACATTCAGAATGGAAGCAACAACGGTAAGTTCATGATGTTGAACATGTTCAGATGTTGAATGTTAGTGTGATACCACACGAATTTCATAAACACGCGATCGCCTCATTGATCTATAAATCCTTGCGTTCGTCTATATGTGCGCAGACTATTGGAAAAAACGATACGTTTGGAATTAAACAGTATGATTATGAAAACGATATGGGTAGCCTTGCCTCAAAACCCTGGACCCCCATTCTGATAATCATCACGTATTTCTGTCTTCAACCAGAAATATGTGTGAAGCTAATAGAAGGCCAATGATGCTGGACCCCCGTCCTTATCTACTTTTCAAAAGTGACCTTTTATCAAAGTAGATAAGGGATGCAAGACTACGATATGATATGGGTTTATAATTCAGTTACTAGTATCTAGTACTTTAAACGTTGGTATAGTAGCACTGGTACCCCCCTATTACACCAAACTAGTTCTTACCGTTCTTGCCAGTCCTACGAAAACGTTGTAAAACGGGCTCAACCTGGCTGTAGTCGGGAAATATGTCTAAAATAATTAGCTACTTCGTTATAAACAGTCTTCAATACGTCCATCTCATTCGCAGTTCGTTCAGGTCGCACCACGTCGGTGTGCAACGTTGTACAACGCGTCCCTTAGTCTAGAAGGTCTGCATGGTATGGTCGCCATCGAATTTTGAATCGATTCAAAATTCTAAATCACATTCCCCGTCCGGGAAAGTCCATGAAGTTCATAAACAGACCGTAGAACGTTGTAGCTACGTTCATTCCGTTCACACACCGTTAAAACCAGTTTTGAAGAACGCAGTGGCAACTTGCTTGGTGAAATAGCTATATAATTGCTAACTCGTTGATAAATACGTTCTTAATCAGTTTTAACCCGTTTGCAATTAGTTCTACCTCGTTCTCAACATGCCCTCAGACAGTTCAACTCGTCGTAAAAACGTCCCTAGGTAGGATTAAAGTACGACGGTTCCGTTCGTAGTACGTCCAGTTCGTCGTTAGTAAGTTGTCACTCGTTCTAATTGTAGAACGTGACGACCAAGAGAACATTTTGATATTGATTTGATATTCAAAATGGTGACACATTGTTATCCACCAGTTTATGTGATCGACGTCGGTGTCTAACAAATTGTTACTATTTTCTATTTGTAACAGCCCAAAGTCGTCACTGAGTCGTGACTGAGTTATGACAAGTAATTTGCAAAGTAAATTCCTTGTTTCAGATTGACTGGAATATGACATCTGCTGTGACCCCAGGTAGGACCAATGTCCCTTGTCCCTCGAACGAACTTAGATGTTGGCCACTTTGGGTAAATGTCGCTGTACCTATCATTATGGTTGTGATATTCTTTGCTATTTTAACCATACTTTGGTTTCTACCAAATAAGGGTGTGAAACGAGCGCTGGCTAAAAAACAAGAATCTGTGAATGACGTCATAAAACAGGTGCACTTTTTATTTTATATTAGTAGTCCAAATATAAGGACGCGATGGTTTTCAATAAGTAAATGATATAATAAACAGGGAGACACGAGAAAAAGAAAAAAGATGGCACTAAACAGCATCGACTTGAAATAAATGAAAGAATTTGTCAGATTTGCAATAAGGGGGAAGTAGAGGATGAAAAGCATTTTCTTCTTGTGTGTGATGGCTATAAAAAATGTAGATTTGAATTTTTTAATAAACTAAGTTTTATTGACACATTTGATAATATGTCGGATAAAGAAAAATATAACTTTTTGATGACTTCTGATGATTTTGAAATTGTTAACGAATTGATACATTTTATAAATAAACTTTTTAATCAGCGTCGGGAGCTATTTGAAAAAGCGAAGATTGTATGATGGTATTTGTGAAACAATGCATGTTGTTTTTTTAACTGTATAATTATATGTAAATGTCTTGTAATTGATTTTGTGAGGAAACCAAGTGTTTGGTTTGAAACACAATAAAATCTTGAATCTTGAATCTTGAATCTTACTTGACTATTACATGATACTTGATCGACTAAATAAATCATGTAGACCAAGATCTACACAGGTGTTTGGTTTTGAGAATTGGTTAGTTACTATTTAATTTTAAATTAAGCTGACAGATACGCCAATGTAACAAAATGGATGAACTTCCTGGTTACGAGTTTTTTTGTTTTCTCGATTTAACCTACTTATAAGTCAAGTTGCAGATTATAATTTGGCATAAAGCTAGAAAATATAATTTAGTTTTAATAAGTTTCTTCGATTTGGAATTTGTTTTGTAAATGAAGTTGCAATTCATATATTTAGCTCCTCGCTTTTGTTACATTGACGAAACTCCGTTATATTACCAATGTATGTTACTTTGACGATTTACGTCAATGTAACAAAAGCGATGGTCTAAATACATGAATTAATTAAGCTTTATTTAAAAATCAAATTCCAAACCGAGAATAATTCTAAAAGCTAGACTATATTGTCTAACTTTGTGCCAAATGATAATCCTCAACGTAGTTTAAACGATCAAGAAAACAAAAAAACGTATCCAGGAAGTTCATCCATTTTGTTAAATTGACGTTCCGTCAAAGTTACTAGTTTTGGAACAGTGAGATAGCACTTCAAAAATTAAAGTTTGAGCGAGGGGCGAGCAGATTAATTGTTCTTATCAAGTCAACCACCTTATGATCTATGAACACTTTGTACTACCTGGTGGTCATATCACTGTGATCGATATCTTCTATCTTCAAACTGGTTTCGGTAACAAAATGTCGCAGCCTCGAGGGAACGATGTTTATTTTTCCAACGATTTCACAAGATGTAGGCGGAACCTACATGACCTTAATTGCACAAACGTGTGTCACAACCATACGGTCACTTTATACATTGCCCTAATTTTCATTTTTCAGAATGTTAAATCTTCCACACAAGTAAATACTAACCCAAGCTTCACAATGACAGATGAAAAGAACTATGTTACAATTCATGAAACACCCGAAGACAAAAATGTTTCCCAAGAACCTGACCCAAGAGTAACAGTATATGGCTTGCAAATAGCGACAGGTATAGTCAAAGCCAGTGACAGTGACAACGAACCAAAAAGCCCTTCAGCCATATCCATCACCAGCACTACCTTACTCGTAAATAACTGTACTTTATAGAGTAAAAGCACGACCACCATAGACCCAATCTGAGTGTGTAACATAGTTTAGCATGTGCAATCGTACAATATGTAATGGATAAACTAGTAATGGACCCGGGGAAATGGATAAGAATGGCTGGGTCAGCAAGATCGGAGATTCATCAGTAATGTGAACATGGGGAGTAAGTCACCCGTCCCTCCTATATTCTGTAGCCTATATATTATTTTAATGTAGAGAATAGGGGGTGACTTACTCCCCGTGAATGTGAACAGGGTGGGGGAAAATCAGCCACTCTCGCAAAGGGTAAGCTGCACAATGCATACTACTCCTTGTACTCCTAAAAGCATTTGAACTACAGGGTAAAATGTTGAAATCCATCACATGTCAACAAATAAAACTTAATTCAAATCCCCAGTTTACATTGAATAAGCAAATAAAAGATGTTCACTAACACACATCATCCTGGATCAATTGAGGTTACTAGTATAATATGTAGCAGTTATAGAATTCGATCACAAAAATAAAGGTTGTACTCTACAGATTTATTTATGAGACATTATCACCCTCCCCCCACCACACCAAACTAGTTCTCACTATAAGTTCTCGAAAACGTGCTTAAATTGTGAACGAACAGATTGGACGTACTTAGATCCGTCCGGGGTTTATTTACCACCTTCAGGAACGTACTCGAGCCAGTAGGTCCTCCAGAACTTCAACGCTCAAAAACTTTCTGGTGGTCGTCACGTTCAGCAATCAGAACGAGTGATTACCTACTTAAGACGAAAAGGACGTTCTACGAACGGAACTGTCGTACTTCAAACCTATTAGGAACGTAATTACGTTAAGACGTTGTTCTGTAGGGCGAAAATAACAGTCGTATGAGTTGGAGAAAGTGACTTATGACAGAAAACATTGCACTGGTTACCATTGCAATCAGGATAAGAGGGGACTATAAACACATTCTGCATGTAATTCATCTACAAAGGATTGGTATCGATATGGTGAACGTTTTGAACACACGTTTCTCTTAAACCAGTCATCAAAAAAATCTGAAAAAGGATTGGTATCGCTATGGAGAACTGAATTCAACAATGTTTTTCTCTTAAACCAATCATTGAAAACATTCTGTAAAAAAGTATATAATAGTATATATAAGTAGTACTTTCCTAGAATTATGACCCTATTTTCAAAATCACTCCATTTCGGTTTACGAAATAATACAAAAACAAACAAAAACAGTTATATTAAATAGATATAAATAATTTTCGCATTAAATTGTTGTCAATCAGTCAACATTACATAAAGGACCGTGTTTTTACAGAATGTTTTCAATAATTGGTATTGTTGAGTTCAGTTCACCATATAACTATCACACCAAACTAGTTCTCACTACGTTCTCGAAAACGGGCTTCAACTGTGTATGAACGGACTGGACGTACTTAGAACCGTTTGGGGTCTATTTACAAACTTCATCGAACGTACTCGAACGGGTAGGTCCTCTAGAACTTAGAACATGCTCAATGTTCTCTTGGTCATCACGTTCTGCAATTAGAACGAGTGACAACCTACTAACGACGAGCTGGACGTACTACGAACGGAACCGTCGTACTTCAATCCTACTAGGGACGTTTTTTACAACGAGTTGAACTGCCTGAGGACGTATTGAGAACGAGGTAGAACTAATTGCAAACGGATTAAAAATGATTAAGAACGTATTTATCAACGAGTTAGCAAAAATATAGCTATCACACCAAGCAAGTTGCCACTGCGTTCTTCAAAACTGGTTTTAAACTGTGCGCGAACGGAATGAACGTAGCTACAACGTTCTGTGGTCTGTTTACGAACTTCATGGGACTTTCCCGGACGGGGAATGTGATTTAGAATTTTGAATCGATTCCAAATTCGATGGCGACCATACCGTTCTGTAATCAGGTCATGATGACCTTCTAGACTAAGGGACGCGTTATACGACGTTTACACACCACCGTGGTGCGACCTGAACGAACTGCGAATGAGATGGACGTATTGAAGACTGTTTATGAACGAAGTAGCTAATTATTTTAGGCATATTTCCCGACCACAGCCAGATTAAGCCCGTTTTACGAAGTTTTCGTAGGACTGGCAAGAACGGGTAAGAACTAGTTTGGTGTGATATGGGGGTAATTGCCAAATGGGTTTAAACTGATAAAGGACGTAATTGATCTACTTGGATACGTTGTGCAGATGAGATAAACGCGCAATTTTACCCGATCTAACTTGATAACAGCGTACTGCAGACGGAATAACGAGATGGACGTATTAAAGACGACTTATGATCGAGGTAGCAAAAATAGCTATAACACCAAAATACTACTGTCACTGCATTCTTCAAAACATTGCCAAACAGGTTTTAATTATAAACTATTTGCGAACGGAATGAACGTAGCTACAAGTTTCTATGGTCTATTTACGAAATCCATGGACGTGCTCGCTTCGGGAGGGCTATTTAAAATTTTGAACCATTTCAAAAATCGATGGCGAGCATTACGGTCTGTAATTAGATCGTGTGACAATGTAATTCAAACGAGTCAGCTGACCTACTAGAATACGAATGTAATTGCCGTACTTCGACCCTACTAGAGATGCGTTAACGACGTTGTGCAATCGGATATCAATTAAACCTGAACGAATTGTGAACGAGATGGGCGTAATTGAAGACTGTTTATGACAGAGGTAGCTAATTATTTAAGACATAGAAATACATTGTTCATGCATTTCCCGACTATGGCTACAGCCAGAATTTCACCCATTTTACGACTTTTTTGTAGGACTGGACAGAATAGTTGATAACAAGATTTTTGTGTCACAAAGATTTGTGTAACATTTATTTTATTTTCACATTAATACGATGGAATGAAATGATGTTACGTGCGTTCTCTCACATTTGATCTACGGCAACCGTACACGGCCGTATCTTCCAAATATCGAGAGAAATATGCAGCATAAAAAATAGGGATGAGCAGTCGATATAGATTTTCTACATGTATATCATGTATATCGGTTTTGTGAAGATACGACCGCCGTAGAGCAAATGTGACTGGGGCTTAACAACACGTTAATCAGACCATTAAAAACCAATAATTATCATCTTTAATGTCATTTTTCCTTTTACAATCACAATCGCAAAACATCACAATTTTTCAAACCTAAACATAAGGCCTAGTTTGGCCAACCACACTTTAAAGGCATTGCATTGGAAGGCTAGTATAGCAGCTAGGTCCCTTTTACCAGGATGAACTTGGTCTTCAAACATTAAGAACAACATCTTTCCAAACTGTATTATATACAAAAAAGAAAGATTGTTTCAAAGTCTATTAGACATCTTCATTCAGAAATCTATCCATCAGGAGTCATTGGCATTTAGCTCTGGCCATGTAGGTCTTCCGAAAGTTCTGGAACATATGGTACAACATTTCCTTCATTGGTTACTATAACTGCATCCTTCGGTTGCTCACTACGTACACTTAAATTTCCCCCAAGGGTGGCCACTTTAAGTTTATGTTTATTTCTAAGATGAAGGTGTAAGTTTCCTTTAACATTGGAGCAGTATTCACATAAATGGCATTGGTATTTTTTGGTGTTCTGAAAGAAGTGAAGGAAACACATTAGCACAATAACGCAAATGCGAGTAGGTAGTTACCAGTTTCACCACCAGGTGGCTCGCTCGGGTCAGATAGCATGGCGAGTTTATAGTAGAAAGTTCCCTTTAACTTAAATTACATCTGTTTTAGTGGTTCAATTTTCATATAGACTTTATGTATCGAATAGTTATGCAAATTAAAGTATGCCCAGTAAAAGAAAATGGTATATGTCCAATACAAGAAAAGATATTTCACTTTTTGAGATTTTGTAATATTGGGTCTATGGGGAATCAACCCGAACTAGAAGTCACATTTTCAAAAAAGATTAAATTTTTCAAAGTTGATAAACAATTTTCGAAACCATATTTTTAGATGTATTTTTACATGTAGATTTCAAATATGACACCACTTTGACTGAATTTTGAATATTTAATGACGTAAATCAAGATCATTTCTATTCGCATCTAGTCTATTATTCAGGACTTACATATGTTCAGTACAATTATCTTCAAATGACAAACAGAGTCAAAAGGGAAAAATAGGTACAACATAGTCATACATAGAAAATCCTTGGATCATCAATCATCCACATACTAATTATTTATGCAAGAAAATTTGAAAATGTAAATAAATCCATCAAATAATTATTAATTTTCAGAGAAAACCTTCTTAACCTTGTGAGCACAACTGATTTCCCCATAATTCTTAAGAAGTTATTTAGTTTTGGATTGGAAATCTTATGCCATGGAACTGGCAGAAATATGGTTTCAAATGCTTTGAAGTTTTTTCACCAAACATAGTGTATTTATTCTTTTATTTATTCCATTTAGTTTAAACTTCGTAGTAGTATTACCCAGTTTTCCCATCGGTCAGGACTGTTAACATAATACGAATAACATAAACAAACTGTTCTAGGCTCAAACTTTGACTCGCAAAACAACATGATGATTCTACTTAATTTTCGATTGATAAACTGTAAGGCTACCAAAATATGTCTGCTGAACTGTAACATAACACAAAATGGCCACTTACTAGCCAAAATGTCATAAGAAAGTGTAAAATGCTTTTTGTTGGTCACATATAAATTTTCAACAAAATCGCTCCACTACTTTTCTAGTTACAGCAGAAATCGTAAAATATTGTATAACAGCCAACTGTTTTTCAAAAAAATAAGTAGATTTTCAGCTTAATCAATATCCTAAATAATTTATTGCATTTACAACGTATTATTGTTACACTTCATATGTTGTACCTAAAATACAATAAAATTGACAACAAAACGACTTTTGAAAATTGGCTTTAGAGCAGAGCTTTGGGCATATACGTATGTGGAAGCCCAAGTATACTTGGCTACCCATCTATTCCGACTCTTGCCGAAGTGTTCTTACCTGACCCAGGTATTCCGAGTTTGCTTATTTTTTCAAATACACTCGATAGATGTCTTGCTTTTTATCGCGGACATCTATCGGATGTATTTGTAAAAATAAGTAAGCTCAGAATACTTGGGTCGGGTCAGTATACTTCGGCAAGAGTCAGAATAGATGGGTAGCCAAGAATACTTGGGTCTTCACATACGTATAATATATAAACGATATTGGGCCAACACTATTTGAGTTATTGCCCGAACAGACATATGTACGTAAATACATAGAGATTGAGCCATTCTCTTTATGACTGTGTACATGTATTAAAACATACCTTATGCGTGTGCATGATTCTAGTATGTCGAATTAGACTACCTTTCCTTCGTAGCAGTTTATCGCAATGTTCACATTTGTACCCCTTCCCTAAGAAGTAAAAAGTATTGTACATGTATTAACAATTTAAAACAGCAATGAAAAGAACATAAACAAAATCACACCACCCAGTATCTGCTCAAAAGTGGAAATGTAGAACTTACACCCTCTTACATGTGTACTAATTTGAAGGAAATCTCATGAGTGATTTCATGAAATATAAGGTTCATCAAATAACTTCTGAAATGGCTGTCAGGGAACAAAATACATGTACATGTAACTACCCAAAAAAATAGCCAACAGTAGAACAAATCCGATGAGCTGTTTTCCTGGAATGATGACAAGAAGATTTCTTGAAAAACATTTAAAATGGGTGGCTGAAACAACGTGGCTCCTTTTTAGTTACATAGTCGTAAACAATAAGTGGAGGGAGGAGGTTGGTAATTTCTGTTAGAAAATTCCTATGCAGATACACTATAGAACTTGGTATCCTCGAACATATATGGTGATGACAAGATGAGTAAAAAACTTCAGAAAAGGATGCATGTACTTAATGGGAAGCAGAGTGTTTTGTTATACTTTTTAGTCATTTCGTTTTAGCACGTGTGCATACAATATAATCAGATTATCTCAAACTGAAAATAAGCACTGCAGAATACCTTCATGATATGTTCTGTAATGAACTTCCTTGGAAAAGAAACTGGTAAATTTCTTTCCACACATTTCACATGAGTATAGCTTAGTTCTCAGCTTTTCATGTTGACTTTCGTGTGTTCTGACATTAGCGAACGTTATATCCCAATAACTACAGCGTTTGCATTGATATCTACAAAGAATAAAATCATGGGGACATCAGGATTAGATTTAGTTGTAACATGTAGATCATTTTAAGGCAATAAGTTCAATATTTTGAACATTTTTTAATGTCAAATAATAATAAATTAAGGAAACAGTCAGAGTCAAACGTACGTGTATCTAAAGTCACTTGCCTTAGCAAACATCAAGGTTGTAGCCAACAGGCCAAGTAGGAGCCAGGTGAATCAGTTGCCTCATCAAAACTATCAGAAATGTGCTTACGGTATTCAATCATTTTTGAACCAAAAATGTAAACATGAAGTCCAAAGGTAATAATTTATTTAATATTTGCCTATTTTGCCTCATCTATTTCAATTTGCCTCATCTATTTTAATTTGTCTAATCTATTTTAATTTTCCTCATTTATATAAATTTGCCTCGTCTATTTAAATTTGCCTCATCTATTTAAATTTGCCTCATCTATTTTAATTTGCCTCATCTATTTTAATTTGCCTCGCCTATTTCAATTTCTCATATATTTCACTTTGTCCCACACACTTCAATTTGCCACAGCTAATTCAACTTGTCTTTCATATTTCAATTTTCCTCATCTATTTCAATTTGCCTCATCTATTTAAATTTGCCTCATCTATTTCAATTTTCCTCATCTATTTCAATTTGCATCATCTATTTAAATTTGCCTCATCTTTTTATATTTGCATCATCTATTTAAATTTGCCTCGTCTATTTTAATTTTCCTCGTCTATTCTAATTTGCTCGGTTATTTTTCAATCCTGGCTACAACCGTGAAGGTTCTTTAAATAACCAAGTAAGAACAAATAGATAGTATACATTTTACCATATTCATTACGTTGGCTTCGTATCTTACAATACCGGTTGATATGATGATAAAATTTTAGATTGAACCAAACCTGTGAAAATCCTTTGGTAGTGGAATTTTGTGAACCTTAGATTCATGGCGTACCAAACTATGTCTTCCTTTAAAGCAAACACCACAAGCTTGACAAGGGCATATATTGGGAACATTGGAAACCAATTTCCTTCTTTTCTCTGCTTTCACCTCATTATGGGTTGTGTTGTAGTGCCTCTACAATTTAATTACATGTAGACACTTATTTCAGCGTTTTTAAATACTCATAACTTCCACGGTGACCAAGTGTTAACAGTGGAAATTGGCCCGGACGTGATTTTTCAAACTCTTTAGACGTGTTTTTTGAAAATTTGAGAGGTGGGTTGATAAATTTAGTTATGAAATTGCTTTCACTTGACTTTATGTAAAAGAAAGAAATTTATATTGCTTTCCATACTATATATCCTAACTCCAGGTATCCGTAAACGCGTAATTTGCACGAATCGTATGCTATAGCCTAGTCTTGGTATATCGGAAAGTGAGCTATTATGTCAGTGTTATACATTTTTGAACCAAAAATGTAAACATGAAGTCCAAAGGTAATAATTTATTTAATATTTGCCTATTTTGCCTCATCTATTTCAATTTGCCTCGTCTATTTTAATTTGCCTAATCTATTTTAATTTTCCTCATTTATATAAATTTGCCTCATCTATTTAAATTTGCCTCACCTATTTCAATTTGCCTCATCTATTCAAATTTGCCTCACCTATTTCAATTTGCCTCATCTATTTAAATTTGCCTCACCTATTTTAATTTGCCTCATCTATTTAAATTTGCCTCATCTATTTAAATTTGCCTCATCTATTTAAATTTGCCTCATCTTTTTATATTTGCATCATCTATTTAAATTTGCCTCATAATTAAATTTACCTTATTTATTTTAATTCGCCTCGTCTATTTTAATTTTCCTCATCTATTCTAATTTGCTCGGTTATTTTTCAATCCTGGCTACAACCTTGAAGGTTCTTTAAATAACCACGTAAGAACAAATAGATAGTATACATTTTACCATATTCATTACGTTGGCTTCGTATCTTACAATACCGGTTGATATGATGATAAAATTTTAGATTGAACCAAACCTGTGAAAATCCTTTGGTAGTGGAATTTTGTGAACCTTAGATTCATGGCGTACCAAACTATGTCTTCCTTTAAAGCAAACACCACAAGCTTGACAAGGGCATATATTGGGAACATTGGAAACCAATTTCCTTCTTTTCTCTGCTTTCACCTCATTATGGGTTGTGTTGTAGTGCCTCTACAATTTAATAACATGTAGACACTTATTTCAGCGTTTTTAAATACTCATAACTTCCACGGTGACCAAGTGTTAACAGTGGAAATTGGCCCGGACGTGTTTTTTCAAACTCTTTAGACGTGTTTTTGAAAATTTGAGAGGTGGGTTGATAAATTTAGTTATGAAATTGCTTTCACTTGACTTTATGTAAAAGAAAGAAATTTATATTGCTTTCCATACTATATATCCTAACTTCAGGTATCCGTAAACGCGTTATTTGCACGAATCGTATGCTATAGCCTAGTCTTGGTATATCGGAAAGTGAGCGATTCTGTCAGTGTTATACATATTTTTGCCTGAAAATCACTAGCCTGACTTGTATTAAATGAATACATCCATTCATAAGGAAAGCACTCACAATATGTGCGAAAACCACAAGTTAGAAGAACTTAAATAAGTAGCAATTGACCGAATAATTTTTTCTAGATTAAACTATTTAGACGTGTTCAAAAGATTTTGGTTAATGACGTTGACTTGTTACTGGAACGATTTAGACGTGTAAAGACATTGAGGTTTAACGATTTCGAAGTGGAAAACAGCACAATTAACAGTATTTATTTCCCAAAAAAATAATCAGGAAGTGGAAGAAATTGTTGTCTGAGTAATACAATCTTAATTATAAATGATTAACAATTGATTAACAGGATTGATCTATGGAATCATTACAGAATTTGATACTAAAATCAAAATGGTTAGAATCAGACATGCAAGGTTAAAGGGGCAGCAAGGACTTTAGAGAAAAAATTCAAAATTTTTTATTTTTTCTGAGCTATCAGGTCAATATTTGGCTTAACATCTTCTCTGACATACTTATTTTCTTCAAATGTATGGATAAACTCTCAAGTTCAGCATTAAGAAGTGTAAATTCAGTTCAAAATCAAAGTTCTATATAGGGAGTCCCGCTTATAGATTTTTAAGATTCACCACGTTTCAAGAGCCATATCACCTGAAATAATGTTCATCCAGGGATGTAGATGATGAAAATATATGTTAGTCTTGATGAAATATCCAAACTTAAATATATTTTGACACTGGTCGATGATCGTTGAATGCCCCCCCCCCTGCACTAATTGTTGCACCTTTAATGCAAGTGAGGTTTGCGCAAGTGAGGTTAGCCTCGTCGCTCGTCGTTTAGAAAATTTGACTAGTCACATTTTTTAATTGCCCCGTCGCTCATTTAAAAACCGGACTCGTTGCTATTTTTTAATTTGCCTCAAATAAGTTTTAAAACGTCTCCATTGGCCTTAAATCTCTTTCCCCTGTCATGGACGTGGAATTTTATTGAAAATGAGAAGAAATGTTTAGTTTGCGATGCACTAAATGCATATATACTGTATGATCACCTTATGTACGGAATAACTCAACCATTATCTAGTGCTCAAAATCTATTAGGTTTGCCTCGGGATTTTGAACAATTTGATTCGTTGTTATTTCCTAATTTGCCTCACACAATGCAAATATCTGCCTCAAATTATTTTTGACATTTTCCATTTGATTTTCATTCCATCAAATAAATAAAACGCTACATATGCTGCTATCGTTGTATGAGTGACCTTTGAACTGTATTGTAACATGATGTGCTATACTGCGAATTAAATTACAACATCTGATGATCTTGTCAAATCATACATCTGTCTTTCAACTTCTATCAGAAATACGAGATAGCAAGAATTTGAAAGAATTTGAAATTACAAAATATGTGAAAAGTGCATTTTAAACACTCATCTACAAAATACTAATGCGATTATTTTCAGAAGCACAGACAAATTATTAAGCAACAAAACGTGTGAACTGTGAACACTATTACGAGACAATTCAAAGTCGTTTATTTTATCACGTCTAAAACGTTAACTGTACGATTCCAAATCGTTAACATGGTTATTATAAGACACGTCAATGACGTTATATTGTCCCTTCTCCATCGTAAACTCCACTTTCTACATTAACGGTCATTTATGGCAATTTTAAGACAAAGATAGTTAAAATATTAACACGATCTTAGAGAACTGAATATTATCCCACGTTGTGGGACACTAAACGCAAATTAGTACATATTTCTGGCACTTTTGGTATATAATTGCGATTAATATGAAGTATGATGGAATTATCCCCAAAATAGATTCGTGGGTATGAAGTCGAAGGTAGAAGTTATGTACGTTTGTAAAATATAGAATATTCTTAGCTTTTTGCTCCATTCTCACGAATGTCGCATCCTATGTTCTTACAAAACACGACTAAAGAGTTTGAAAAACACGTCCGGGCCAATTTCCACTGTTAACACTTGGTCACCGTGACTTCTTTCTAAGTCAGTTTTTACGAACAGAACATTGTTAACAATGCTAAGCAGTTTAGGATGCTAGAAAACCCAACCCACTCATTATTAGTGTATTACATTTACTGTGTGATGCTTTTATAACTGACCACACATATGAGTTGTATATGCATACCTTTTCTCTTCTATTAGTCAGGAAGGTCTTCATACAAGAAGGCATTCGACATGGAACTGGTTCACTCCTGCTATGTACTTCTAAACAGTCTTCCATAGCAGTTTTTGTATAATACCTATGTCCACATTCCTGAAAGAATATTCATTCACACTCATACATGTAGCAAAATTCAAATCAATGAAAACATCAACAGCAACCCATGGCGTAGCAATCCAATCGGCTGTGGTAGAGCATCGGACTTTGGAGGGGTCCTGGGTTTGATTGCCACACAGGCCTTTCAATTCAGGACACTTTTTCTCAAGTCTATATCTCACTTGTTACACTATGTTTGTTAGTAAGTCATTCCCTGGTGCACCCTACTGTCATAACAAAACTAAAAATATTCAATATAACTTGACATATAGTGACCAAAATGATAATGGGATTGGGATTTATACCAGCGATCTTCCTTGGATAGTAAAGAATGCTAGTAGTGAGGAGGTTAAGTTACATGTTTAAAAGGGAAAGTGCATGTATGTGGATGTGTAATATAATAACCATCATGGATTACTGTCCCTTTCTCAATCGTTTTATCAAGGAACCTTATTATTACTTATTACTATGATGATGGGGAGAACTTCACATCTGTTATTTATAGAGAGAGGACCATGATTCTAAATCCAATAATTCTAATATCTCCACAGGGTACAAAAGCCTTTTACCAGATTTCCCATTCTGATACTCATAACATCTTTCTGTTTCACCTGAAACATGATCTCAGGGCTGAGAAGAAATGCGATGTCATGGTTTATCATGATGCAGATTTCCAATAATAATGTAATACATTTGTAATAATGATATTCTTAGCAGGCTACTAAAGTGTCTTTGGATTACTTGGATTAACATTAAATTACTTTATAACGAAATGAGAAGGCTTCAATACAGACATACAGAACTAACAAATAAAAATAACGTTGCAAGTAAGTTTCAAAATTGGATAAGTCAAGCATATCATAATGAATCATATAAAATACTATCCAGATGAACATATTTAATAATATAAAAATAAACTTTTCAATTTTCTCCCATTGGGCATTCATTTAGTCATAGTCATAAAGAATTGCTCATGGGCTTTTAGAGGAAATTCTTATTGATTTACACCTCTCAAATAACACACATGGGCCTGACATTGAGATACTCCAATTCAAATTGACAGGAAAATTAATGCAAAAAATAAGTACCTCGCATTGGAATTTTGGTCCAATAATGTTATTCTGTTTGTGTTTATTCTTGATGTGCTCATTCAAATGTTTTTTTTCGAGAGTAGCATAAGTACAATCGGGTTCCTGCAAATAAAACATAAAATCAATGGTAAAAATAAAGGGAAAGTAAATAGTTTTATTCTGAGAGGGACAATTATGATTATAAAATGACTGAAGGTAAATAACATATGGAAAGCACACCATCAAGTACCTATCCAAGTAAAATCATCTTCAATTAATCATTTTTATATTTACCTTATTAAGTTCCTACCAAATCTAAACGTTTTAGATTAAAAAACGCACCATTTGTGTTCAACTTACACAGGTTTTCAATCTTACCTTTCTATATTCCTCAGCACATTTCAGAAGTCTGAACCCAGATTGGACAATGCCATGTTTGGAATACATATGACGAGCTAATCTCCGATTGGATTCAGAAGGACGCCTCCGTACTTTTTCTATCTTGATTTTATAAGTGCAGATGTGACAGCTTAACCCAGCAGGAGATCTGGTTGCAGGGATCTTATCAAATGATGGGAGCGGACATATTTGCAGATGTCTCATCCAAAGTTTTTCACTGACAAATTTGTTGCATTTATAGCATCGGATTGACTCAAATATCAACTCACCCTTGTGTTTTGTCTGATAGCAGAAGTAACAATGCCTGAGAAAACGTCTATAATTTAAGAAAGGTGGCATTTGGCAATTATCACAACAGTAAGCAAAATTGTCAAGAGCAAGATTTGGAGTTGCATTTATTTTAATGAGATCTGTTACTGGTTCTCCTGTCCAACATGTAATAAAATGGGTCAAAAGTTTCAATTCATTTTTAAATCTTTGTTTACAGTTAGGACACCTTATCCCACTTTGCGTTATTTTAAAAAGAGGATTTCGTCTAGGCGTACATTTTATTTTCTTTCTTTCGGCTGATTTGTCTTTCATTCTTTTACATTTTACCCTACAGCTTCGCTTAATCATAACTGATGCATTATCAATGGTATTAGATACCTCTTCCACAGTGCCATAAACTTCAGGCCTAGGGTCAGGGACTTGCTCACTCAGGTCAATCTTGGTATCATTGTACCCTGTATCATTTTCACTGTCTCCTGTTATTGCCTCCTTATTTTCTGCATAAGTTTCATAGTGTCCAATTCCAATCTCATTTTCTCCTTGAGAAGTGATATTTTCAAGAGAAACAGGCCAAGGTTTTGCTTTACCAAGACAAGGGGTATTAAAGGGATTATGAGTGACTGCATATTGGCACTTTTCTTGGTATAAATCCAAATACCTTTCCTGATCATACAATTGAGTCTCTTCATGTATACCATCCCTATGGTCATTTGTGCCATCTTCATCTTTTAATTCATTCATCTTTTGGATATTCACATTTAGGACATCCTGAAAGGCATTGACCATATCGGTATTTAGTATAGATGAGTATTGGTGATCGATATATGCCGGTATGATTGTTTTATTTTCTATCTCAAGCTTAGCACACTGAAGTGTAACAAATGCCTCCCTATTCATTTCATTGTTTTTGTTTAGCATGTTACTTGATATTGTTGCTGATGATGCATCTTTAGTTGTTTCATCATCACTATCTCGTTCATATTTAATTGTATCCTCAGCGATGTGGACACGTTCATCAACTGAGCTTACTCTATTTTCATTTAAAATTGGTTCATCATTTGAGTTCATTTCAGCATTTACATTTCCTTGGTCATACATAAAATGAGCCCCTTGATCTGTGATTAATTCATCATCATTTGACTTCCCTTGATTTGCATGATTGGAGATTAATTCGTCACCAATTGAGATCATTTCATTAAGCTTTAAATCAACTGCATCATGAGCATAAAGGTTTTCAGAATTAACATGAGATTCTCGTTGACTCGCATCAACATCCTCTTCATCACATTCAAGGTTCATCAGATGGCTGCTCTCAGTCTCCATTTGAGGTTCTTTTTCTTCAAATGAGTCTGTCTTAATGTCATTTGATGTTTCTCCTCCCATGGTGTCTTTATTTACATCATGTTCTGGTAAGATGTTTCCTGTCACCAACGATATATGTTCCTCCTCAGGATTATTTTTCACACCTTTTTCTTGAAGAGTTTGAGATTCTGACTTGCTTGTGTCAACAGCTTCATGCTTTTCGTAATTGTTCTTGAAATAAAGATGTTGTTTTTCATTGGCTGGCA
Source organism: Owenia fusiformis (assembly GCA_903813345.2). Classification (NCBI taxonomy): domain Eukaryota; kingdom Metazoa; phylum Annelida; class Polychaeta; order Sabellida; family Oweniidae; genus Owenia; species Owenia fusiformis. The sequence goes on from CAIIXF020000006.1 coordinate 9,148,583, forward strand.
GATTTTGAGACTCTGAATCTGATAACTGAAGGCTGCAGATCTTTAGACAATGGGGTATTATTAGTTCTGTAAGAGATTCTAACCCAAGGACCTTACTAGCTTTAAATAGAAATATGCAATTGTCAGGTGTTACTTCCATTTCCCCAGTGTAAATATAATGTAAGATATTCATCATGTCCTTGTGATTCAGATTTGATCCTAAATGTGGTCGTAAATCAAGCAGGACCCCAGAGATTCCCTCAGTGCCACGCATGCGTGAGATAAGGTCAAAGCATTTTTTGAAATACTCAGACGCCGCTATTAATATACACGAGTGAGCGTTTACATTGACATCACAAGTTTTTATCTTTATGTCACAAGCTTGGTTTTGTTTCAACATGTTCCATAATATTACAGAGAGGTGTGATAGCTTTCCTTTGTGTCTTTCATCTGACAATAAGACCTGAAAATCAGAGTATGGGTTTTCTTAACTTTACAGAAAATTCTTTCAGAACATTCTTTAAGAGACTAGAACTAAGTTTCGCCTGCAATATGTAATTCTTTCTTTAATTTTTTATCATAGCACTGTTTGCATATGAGCATATGAGTGTCTCTTGAAACTCAAACATAGACATATGATTCATGAATAAAAATCTTAAGCAATTGCATAATAGTATTAATTCATATGCTGTACATACAAATATCCAAATACAAGTCCTACTACTTACTGGATCAGATAAGGTGGGTGGTGCTATATCTTGATTTTGATTCATCGTTTGATATATTCTCATATTTTTCATAGCTATCTCTTTTCTCACAATTTTGAATTTCTATTGTATCATACAACACCTGAAAAAGTACAAAACTATGTAAAGGTATTGTTGATTAGAAGCAACACTTTATATGTGCCATTGATATTTTTCACTGGAATGGTGGATCGAAGGCAGGCCCGTAAGTTTTACAAAGGGGGACCCACTTTTCTAAAAGTTCCAGGGGGGGGGCTCACTTGACAATATGGCCAAAAATCTGTTGAAAAGTGCTCAGAAATGGTGATTTTGGAAGATGTTTTGGCCAGCTCCCTGAACTCCCCCTCCCCTCCCTAGCTATGGGCATGTAAGGGATTATATATTCATGCTACTTTATCTTTCCGGTAAACACTGCGCATTACCAACTCAGTACATCAATGGAGTTTTTAAGGTGTCATGGTGCTTAACAGGAAATGACAAAAGAGGAAGTAACAAAACCGTGCAGGATTTTGAATATTTTTAAACCAAGATAATAGAGTTCTGTTTTGACCTCCAGTCAGGTTGACTAGTACCACATATCATTTACATGACCAGAATCACTTGTATATGGTCAGAATGACCCTAACATGATGAAATATATGCATATTATATGCATGGTTTTGTCACTTTCTGTTTTAGATCATAGGCCAGTACACTGGTGATCCACTCGATTACGCTGGTTACCAAAACGAATCGTTTTGGTAACAAAATGTCGGAACGTCGAAGGTACGATTTTTCTTTTTTCCTTATATCACGCGTTGTAGGCAGAATCCCCACGACTTTTTTTCTCACAAACGTATATCAGTATCATATGTTATAGAAAATGTACATGTTTGCGAAAAAATAGCTCAGAAGACAACAGAATCGTCGATTTAATTCGTCACTTAAGTTACATAAACGGTTTTGGTTAAAAGTGCAGATCTAACCGTTTTTCGAAAAACCGTTTATGTAACTTAAGTGAGTAATTAAATCGACGATGCTGTTGTCTTCTGAACTATTTGTTCGCAAATATGTACATTTTCTTAAGCATATGATACTGATACACGTTTGTGTTAAAAACATCGCGGGAATTCTGCCTAAAACGCATGATATAAGGAAAAAAGAAAAATCGTACCTTCGACGTTCCGACATTTTGTTACCAAAACGATTCGTTTTGGTAACCAGCGTAATCGAGTGGATCACCAGTGCAGTAGCAATAAGCTTATATGACTTATATCATAGGACCCTTAAAATATTTTGGACCCAAAAATTTTGTAGGGCTTCAAAAAATGGGCCTGTTTGGCATAAATTGGCCTTTTGGCCTTTAGACTCGAAATGTCCCCCCGGGTTTGTAGAAAAACCGGATACCGGGTAGTAAATCCTCCATGCTGGGTTCAAACTTGGTTCCCGGTACCCGGTCGAAAAAAACGGGTACGGGTAACATATACCATTAGAAAACGTGTACAGTAAGATTTGTTTTGAATTTACAAAAATGTATGTAACTTCCTTCAAAATTGAGCTAGAAGCTTCAAATAAAAAGCATTTTAAGGCTCTTTTCTTCCTCTATCATCATGGTCATATTTTCATTGGTTATGGTGGGGGTGCGATCGTACCTCCTGGCTACGCCTATGCCATTGTAAGACGTAACAATTTACACTTCAGTGGACGTTTCGTCGAAAATTGGGATAACTTAAATTATGATTAATAATCAAAATCTTACACGTTGCATCATGTAAATTAACACACGTCACCTCTCTGCTAAAGTAACGATAGCTATTTACAAGTTTAAATCATAATCAAAACAGTTCACGCACCAACATACGAACTATTGAAAATAGAGTAAGATTGATTTGTTATGTTTTTCAAATCGTCTTAATGTCATAGCATGGGCTTTCAACTAGAAGGGTAGGCAACTTCCCATATTTCATACATAAGCATTGCCTTTGGGTATTCAAAATTGGAGAATGTACACATTCCAAGAAAATCTTATTTTGTACTTTTTATGGATGATTTAAGAAATAACTCAAAAATAAAAACATAATTATCTACATATATGTTTATAATTTAATAAAAAATGGAATTCATCATAATTATGACAATACAGAAAGTGAACATTCTCCCACAAATTATGTTTTTATTGGAATGTGTTCTTGAATAATTACCAACAATGCAATACTCGAAGAGAACATCTTGATACCTCTTATTCTTATTGGTTTTTTTGTTTACTTTTAGATGAGATTGAATATATTTTATGCTTTATCCTATTGAAAAAAAAAAATTTCAAAATAATACTAAAGCATATACATTTATCTCATACCTTTTGAAATATTAGCATAAAGGGAAGCATGGCATTGCTCATTTTGGTCTCATGTTATTGCACAGAGTTGGATACCCTTCTAATTGAAAGCCCATGGTCATAGGCGTAGCCAGGAGGGGGTGCGATGGTGCGATCACCCCCCCCCCCCCCCCCCCCCCCATAACCAATGAAAATATGGCCATGATGATAGAGAAAGAAAAGAGCAGCTTAAAATGCTTTTTATTTGAAGCTTCTAGCTCAATTTTGAAGGCAGTTACATACATTTTTGTAAATTCAAAACAAATCTTACACGTTTTCTAATGGTATATGTTATATATTCGTATTTTTCGTTTTTTGGTGCCCGTTTTTTTCGACCGGGTACCGAGTTTGAACCCAGCATGGAGGATTTACTACCCAGTACCTGGTACCCGTTTTTTTCTACAAACCCGTCCCCCTTGCTAGCTTCTGGATCCGCCAGTGAAAAGACCCTCCCCCTTGCCCGTAGCCAGCTTTTACCAGGAGGGGGAGCTTTTTTCCAGGGGGGGGAGCTTTTTCACAATTTTGGCTAAAAATCATGCGAAAAATTCTCAGAATGGTGAAAAACTGCATGATTTTGAAAGAATTTCTGGGGTTTGTGTAAAAAACCGGGTGACCGGGTAACCGGGTACCCGGTCGACCGGGTACCTAACGTTCCTAGCAGGGTGACCAACTTTCAAAGTTCCACATTTTCCCCGATATATAGTCAGATAGTAGCGAATTGATTTGACAGACTTAGCCTACCGAGTGCACTGCTGTTCGATATTTTACCCTATACGAGACAAAGCACTTTTTAAAATAATCGATCCAGCAAACAGTGACATCCATGTCACGTTGCTCATAAGAAGCATGTGAGTTCCTAGAAGACGTTGCACATTTTCGTTCTTTACACATCGAGGCAACGTAAACATGAGACATCTATTGATGGTATAAAAAGAACGTTGTTGTAACGCAGGCCCGTAGCCAGGGGGGGTTCGCAGGGTTCGGGCGAACCCCCCCCCCCCCCCTGGCCAAAAATTCTTTCAAAATCATGCAGTTTTTTACCATTTTGAGCACTTCTCAAGTGATTTTAGCCTAATTTGGGCCAAAATTGTCAAATGTGAACCCCCTCTGGAAATTTTTGAAAATTGAACCCCCCTTGGCAAATCCTGACTACGGGCCTGTAACGTGTACGTAAAGTTAAAGCTAGTGTGGAAAACATAACAAACAGGAACGTTTTACTACATATATTGGTCCATGTGACGTAACTCAAACGTTAAAATTCAACGTTGTCAAAACAGGCTTTTAATATCAAAATATTTGTTGGTGGAAAAAAACATGACAAAAATTTTGTGTTCTCACTAAGTTCGTTCATTTCCGACGTATTGTTAACGTTAAAATTTAACGTTGTCGAAACGTTTTTTCGATTTGAAATAACCTCAAAACGTGACGTCAATAATGACGTTCATGGACCGTATTGATCTGACGTCATTTAAATATTCAGCAAATGTCGATGGATGGTTGAATTTCAACATTGTGGGAATGGCTCCAAAATATTTGTGAGTTAAGGAAATGTTACAAAGAAGTCAATATGTTCTCACTATATCGGTTCATAATCGACGTTATTTTAACGTTAAAAGTTAACGTTGTCAAAACGTTCTTACGATTTGAAATAACCTCAAAACGTGACATCGAAAATAACGTACATGTATCGTTCAGATCCAACGTTATAAATAAAAAAAATTCCTAACCCTTGTAGGAACGTTAAGTACCCGGTCACCCGGTTTTTTAAGTAGCGGTCACACTAGCCGTGTAGGCTCACCGTTCGCCACCGTGTGGCTAATTATGGCCAGACGGCGGTGCACGGTATGGCCACACGGTGGGTCGTTTCCCGCCCGTTGAGAAACGTTCAGGGAACGTTGCCGTCCATCCACACCCGGCGAATTTTTTGAGCATGCTCAAAACTTTTCCCGTTTGAGTAACGTTCGGTTGCGAACGGTGATAGCGGTACGGGAATGGTATAAGGACGGTGCAGCCGTTAAGGACACGTTCGCAGAGCGGTAATGGGACGATGGTGGACGTTGACTCTATCAGTGACGGGCTGCGAACGAGAGTGTACCGCTTGGGTACCGTCCGATAAACGAGGTTCAAACGGGGGTTTGAAAGGTCACATAAAAAGGGTTTTCACGGTACCAGCCGCTTAACGCTTAGGTAACAGTCCATTAACGTGTTAACGGCCTTATAACTGCTCCATAACATCCTCTAAACATCCTATTACCGTGAACTCGCAATTGTACCGCCTCGTGACGCAGTGTTGTCACCGTGTTCTGCCGTTTCAACAATTTTGCCTCCAGTTTATTTAAATATTCAGTTATTGTCCAAGGTTTTGTCCCGTAACTCGAGACATCAATTCTTCGACTTTCTCATTTGTACTTTGAAGCCACAAATCCACTCAAACCACTTTGACAGAGATTCTTTTGAAGACACTGAGAAAAACAAGTTACAAATATATTTCTTTTATCATACACGAAGAAAATAAATAAATTGCAAAAATGATTAAAGCTCAAATAAAAGTGAAAATAAATGTCCAGTTAGCATTATAAGCCAAACTTCGAACTATCAACTGTTTTATGCATTTTACGTGATCTTTCTGTTCACGTTACCGTCCATCAAAAAGTTGTGAAAGCTTTATTTCTCATTTACACGACCAATTATATAAGAAAAAATTAATAGGGTGGAGGAAGAGCCGATTTCTGTCAGAAAATTCAATAAAACTGCAATATTCATGTTCATGACAACTTAACGTTCACCCATTAATCCCTTAATGATTAAGCTACGGTATAACAAAGATGTGAAGTCTTCCGTGAATTTTCGAGTGATACCCTTCTGAGTTATTCGATTAATTTAAAAAGGCGCGACGTCACCAGCGTGCAAAAGTCAATATTTTTTGGTATATAACTCAAACGACGCAGGTCTAAGACCTGTAATATATACGTTGACGCAATTATCACAAAATATATGTAGTTGCCGTTTTACAAAACGTTATAAAAATAATATAAAACACCGCCGTCTTTTTTCGAAATCAAATAAGATTTGGCATATTTTTTATTAGTGATTCAATAAACTGACTTCAATTCCAATTCGAGTACAGTTCACTTCGAATCCTTCCATTTTAATGAGGAAAAATATTTCTAAACGTTGGAGGGGAGTAAAGGTTCAATCTGTACCTTCCAATAACGCTTTGCGTAAAATGTAATGTCAAAACAAATAGTTACCCCTCAGAGCAATTAGTTTCAAAACGTATAGTAAAAACGTAAAACGTGATATGTCGGATGAAATATAGATATTGCATGTTTGTCTACCAAAGTTGGTCAGGTTCTCGAGACCTATTCATTTTCAACGTATTTTCATGGAATAAACATACTAACTATTACAGAGAAAGACTTAACTCGGTTGACCCAACTAGCTGCTTACAGGATGGACAAGCTATGTGGCCACATTGTACAGTTAAATATAGACAAACTTGTAATGTTATTGAACATAATTAAGATGTATAAGCAAATTAATTATATAAATCATTTAGCTTTGAACACGTGGATGGTTGAGCATACATACCAAAAAGTGAGCTAAATATTGTGAGCGTTTGCATGACGCCATCAAGGCGGTTCGGCCGATATCCAGGCGTTCCGGCCGGTGAAAACCTGGTGAGGGGATGGTATGCGCCAGTTGAGAACACGGCGAGAACGGTAAGCAAGAATTCTGAAACACGGTAAGTCCGGTACAAGGCCGATGAGAAGCCGGTACAGACCCGGAATAGAACGGTATAGTCCCGGTCAAAAATGTATAAAAACAATGCGGCCGTCGCCGTCTGGCCATAATTAGCCAAACGGTGGCGAACGGTGAGCCTACACGGCTAGTGTGACCGCTACTTTACACAAACCCGAATTTCTGGCCGGGGGGCGGAAGCTCCCCCCAGCTCCCCCTCTGGCTATGGGCCTGCCCCCCGGCACCCCCACCCCTAATGTTAGGCCTACGATGGTCTCTTACTCTTATACTAAGTCTAAAATAAAAATGACCGTGATGTAAGGGCCTAGGCTTAGGCGCCATGACCTAGGCCGGCTGGATCACCTTTACAGTAGTTATCCTGCGACTGAGCAGAGTCAAGTTATAAACCACTGGCGGATTAGGGGGGGGGGGGGCTGGGGGCCCGCCCCCCCCCCCTTGGGTGGACCCAGAAAAAAAAATTGGGCCCAAAAATTTTTTTGAGCCAATAAGGCCCCAAAAAGTCGGCCTTTTTGGTCATTACTGGGCCTTTTAAGGCCTTATTTTTTTAATTCAGGCCAAATTTTGAAGAAAATGGGCCTCAAAATTTGGGCCCACTTTTGCCTTTTAGGGGCCGTTTTTTTCTCTGACCTAAAATGTGCCCCCCCCCCTTGTTGGTTCCCAGATCCGCCCCTGTAAACTACCGAAGACGAAGCTCTCTTTTGAGAGGCGAAGTCGAACGAATACAAAGGGTAAGATCACGCATGTAAACTTGGAATACTAGGCCTTACTATCCAGCTGTCCAGAGACATGTTTTAGCCTATAATTTTTCTGGCTTACCTTCTTCCTAGACCAAATAAAATGAAGCACGATTTTGAAAGTCTTTACAAGGCCTAATACTGAATATTTTCTAAGTATTTGCCAGAAATATATCGTTACTTTACCTTAACAAGACATAAACTTGATCTGCCATTCATAAATGGGATGTATTTTGTGTAAATTCTGTAACTTATATTCTTCTTCAAATCTAGCGCCCATATTATTTTTTTTATATCACATGACAGTCACGTGATACGGACTTGGATGTAAAGAGCGCAATGGCGGATCAGATGGTGAAAGAAGCTTTTTCAATTTCTGACAAAATCTGCTAGCCTACAACTGACCTCCATGTGGCACCGGTGTTCCCTGGGTATCAAAGAGTTTTGTGTCGGTCCTGCAATCACATGAATCAAAAAGGTGGGTCAAAAATCACAATGGCTTAGAGCTAGAACGTAACTTTAGTATACTACTTGGCTCAGAAGCCTACATGTATTTTGAAAAAAATTAGCTTGTACTGTAGGCCTACCTTGTACATTGTATCCTATGTAAAAATACAACTTTGCTAGAACTTGTCAAGTCCATCCCATTGACCAGTCTTGATATCGTGCACTCCCAATAGACTACTGCTGCGTAAAAATGACTGCATAAGTAACTGGTATGTTGGTTTACTAATTACTCTCAGGTTTACTATGGAGTGAATTTGTATTCGTGAATGCAGCGGTTGCGGAGTTGATAGTGGTGATTGCAATTTGATGGCAAACTCATTTAGGTTAGGGTGCATGTTCGGAATCACAGACACGGGAACAAGAGTTCATGGGGTTCGTGTAAAAAACCGGGTGACCGGGTAACTGGGTACTTAACGTTCCTGGCAGGGTTACCAACTTTCAAAGTTGCACATTTGAAGACTACCCTTCAATATTTTTACGTTATCATTTTACCAAGAACCTGTAAGAGACTGAATTTCGGAAGTCCTAGGTAGTTATTTACACAGTTTACACGTACGATGACGTAATAGTTGCTTGATTTATTGTCTGAGTGATTGACAGGATATCAATGATTGTTTTCTATGATTGCGATTTCTACTAGATATTAAACAAATCTGAAAGATTTACGTACGGGTAAATTGAAACGTTATTTGCCGTTTTTATCTGTTAATTAGTGTACAATGTGCAATACAACGTTAGTTGCTTGATTTATTGCCTCACTGATTGACATAATATTAATTTTATTTGTCGTTTTGCCGGTTGATTTATTGATAAATAAATTTTGTTGCTTGTTTGGTTGTTTGCTAATTGATTTGTTGTGTCACTGGTACGTTGATTAATGTCAGTTTTGAGGCATAAAATTCAAATTCCTAACCCTGGTAGGAAGGTAGGGTACCCGGTCACCCTGTTTTTTACACAAACCCGAGTTCATGCCCCTCCCATTCACTATGTATTACTTAGAAAAACATTATTCAGTTACTCAGGGGGGGAATTTAAATCTTCTTCCTGGGCCTGTTTTTGTTTTTGGCCTGGGTTCTGTTGTCTTCTGAACTATTTATTCGCAATTATGTACATTTTCTTAAACATATGATACTGATACACGTTTGTGATAAAAATGTTGTGGGAATTCTGCCTACAACGTGTGAAATAAGGAAAAAAGAACGTTCCAACCATTTGTTACCAAAACGGTTCGTTTCGGTAACCAGCGTAATCAAGTGGATCACCAGTGACTTACAGCATGTGCCTAGAAAAGACTGGTAAGAAGATTTGTTTTGTAAGCTGTATAAAAAAACCGAGAAAATTCAATGAAGAAATTTTCTGAATTTTTTCACTGTATTTTTTTGTTTTTTATTCATTTTATCAAAACATTCTACTCTCCATTCTCTTCTAGGTACATTAGTGCACTCATTGTGCAAAAGTGAGAGCTGTAGACATCGTGGGGAAGGAGTGATTCAAATTTAAAAAATAACATGTGACCCTATAGAGGGTTGCAGCAAAATTCCAAACATGCACCCTGACCTTAAATATGATTCAAACGTGACCATGCTCTTTTTGAATTTCTCAACCAATGAGAATGCAGCATAGCCTACATGTATATATAGAGGTTCTTATATGAGTACATGTGCATGTACATGTGTACTTGATGAGCTTTGATAATTCTTATTTCTTTGAATCTGTTTTGAATAGACTCGCACGAGCCCCCTGTACTTGAAAAGTACCGGTAGATGAACAACATCGTTATTTTAAGGCACCTTTCATTATGTACCCCTTGAGACTTACATCAACTGTGACAAACTTCCAAATATCACTATCTTCTGGTTTCCAATCTATATCATATATATTTTTCTTCCAATCACTATAAAAGAGCCATATCACGCTGACCCAGTGAGGTAAATGGTCCACCGTCGTCTTAAAAACAATGTAGTTGTCTGAACCATCATCAGTGTTAATGGCTTCAAATAATTGCTTTTTTAACTTTTATGCCCGATGGAGCTTTCAGTATGCGCGGAATTTTTCCTTTACATTGTTTCTTTACATCATTGTATTTGTTTTTCACATTTGAGTCTTCACAATACGTTTTCAGATCATCAGCACTCATATTGCAATCATACGTACAAAATCCCGGTAATTTTCGTTAAAAATTACACTGAACGAAAAGATTGCTCTATGACGTTTTTCCTATATGTACTACATGGGCGAAAATAGGGTGTGAGTCTAACATTTAAATCAAAAGTCCTCACCATTTGATCTTCTTAACTTTGCGACTCTCATTTCCAGTGTCATTTGCGTCTCTATAATGTATTCTATTTTATATCCTATGAACTGAACAAATTCCTTATCTAAATGTCACATTTTAAGATAATTTGCTAAGCGAGTAAAGGGTGATATGTAATACAGTGTACATTGAATTACCGAACGCAGAAGTTTTAATACATGTATATTTTCATGCTTTCAGGTTTTGGTACTAAGAAACACATTCAAATTCGTGGCAAAATAGATAACTTAAACAAAAGATGAATCAAAGCCAAGCTACAATATCACACACCTTATCTGATCCAGTAAGTAGCAGGTCTTGTATTTGTATATGTGTACAGGAAATGCAAGCACTAAAGAATTTTTATCCCATCAAACAAAGTTCGGAGATAGGGAACACCTGTCCGTCCAGGCAATAACTCAAATATGTTTTGCCCGATTTTGTTCATATTTTGCACACATATACCCTATGGGGGTAGAAGTTCTGCTCGAAAGCCGATTTTCAAAATGGCCACTCATTTGAAAATGGTGGCCATTTTAGTGCCGATTTTACAGTAATTTAGGTGCAATATGTAAAACTGTAATAGCAATACATGTATGTTTTGAATGTAAAAAAATTATATAGGACATTAATAAAGCTAGAAATGTAGATATTAAAGAAGCACACGGCAGCCATCTTGAAAAATTGAGGCCTCTACTCGTTATTTTACAATTTTTGCTATAACTCTTAAAGTAGTGGAGCGATTTTGTTCATATTTGGTATGTGAACTAAAAGCATGGTACACTGTCTAATGACACTTTTTTAAAGTATTTTGCTATAACTCAAAAAGTAGTGGAGCGATTTTGTTCATATTTGGTATGTGAATACTATAAGCATGGCACACTGTCTAATGACACTTTTGGTAGAAGGCGCCCATTTTGAAAAATGGCTGCCATTTTAACGTATTCTACTATAACTCAAAAAGTAGTGGAGCAATTCTGTTCATATTTGGTTTGTGTATTGTGAATACTATAAGCATGGCACACTGTAAATGACACATTTGCTAGAAGATGGCCATTTTGAAAAAGTGGCTATTTAAAGGGGGGGGTGTATAGGGGGTCTTGGAAATCCATATACAATATTTTCAGCTCTCTTATACCATATACAATATTTTTTCACCATATACAATATTTTTCACAGCTCTTATACCATATACAATATTTTACAAAAGTTTAGGTGAAATACAATATACGATAATTTTGAAACTGCTGTTGATCGAATATTTGATATTTATAAGGAAATAAATGTTAGGCGCGAATCCATGTACTACAGTAAATGTATTAAGGACCTCATAGGTTTACATGTTAACCCCCATATTTGTTTAACGACTGTTTTCTAAGCGGGGAACAAAAGAAATCCCAATAAAGTAAATAAATCTGTATTTTGATTCTATTCCCTAAAAAGTCCGCAATGTTCCAATGTTATATCTCCATTACATTCTGTCAAAATTTGATGTCAAAATTGATGAATTTCATGAAATGCAACAAAAATGGCAGATCCCATGTTAAACAAATGGGGAATGGTGGCTTAGGGGCAACTCAGATTTTGGAATATCTATTCAGCAAAACATTTATTAAAAATACTTTCTAAGTAGAAAATTGAATGATTTTACATGCTAAATGTCTCGCTTATGTTGTTAAAATTAGCGATACGGAGCGTTAAAGTAATTTTGACCACCTCACTGAACCACCTGTGTTATTTCAATAAGAAATTCATTAAAAAATTATTGAATTTGAAACCATTAACTTTTGTAAAGCCTGGACAATTAAATCATATTTTGTCAAGTAGACAATTTAGTAAATTTAATTATCTCTTACAATCTCAATTTTGAGAGCAATCGGATGGATGGATCGTTCCTCATATGACTTATGGCAACCCAACCATTCCCCATTTGTTTAACATGGGATCTGCCATTTTTGTTACATTTCATGAAATTCATCAATTTTGACATCAAATTCTGACAGAATGTAATGGAGATATAACATTGAAATGTTGCGGACTTTTTAGGGAATAGAATCAAAATACAGATCTATTTACTTTATTGGGATTTCTTTTGTTCCCCGCAGAAAACAGTCATTAATCAAATATGGGGGTTAACATGTAAACCTATGAGGTCCTTAACTTTTTTTGAGGAGTATATTATAAGGCACATAGGCTCCACATATTTACCACAATGATTTCATTTATTAAATTATGACTGAGACATTACATTCGGGTAGATCCGCATGTTCAGAAATTCTGTGGCTTCTTTTTATTTTCAGGTAAACAAGTTGATGTAAAACATATTTATGGTATAAGATTCTTGACTTCTCTTTATTGATTTCACAATCTACTTTGACCAAAACATTAACTTGACATCTCTGCAATTGGCTAAAGCCAGTATCTGTAAAAGTGCCATAAGAATATTCAAAATTAGCACAAAAATCGCATCATTGGAATGGATGGAACTCACTGTACCTCTTTCTTATGACCTACTTTCCCATAATTTATTTTAATATCAATGGAATCCTTCATAGGGAGTCGGGGGATTTCTTGAAACATAATTGATGCAAAATTGAGAATGTGGAATAAAAGATTCATCATGTGTTCTCTGAAAATAAAGTTTGCTGAGGTAAATATGTACATTATATAACACTATCAGAAAGATAGTGAAGATTCACAATGCACAATAATTTTGTAAGACAGTCACCTGGAGAATATTAAGTATTGAAAACAGTTTCAAAAACAATTATTAAAGGACTTCCATGTAGATAATTCATTTTTGATTGGACTCGAGTCTGGACTAGAGTTTGAAATAAAGGCAAGATGAGACTTGATTGTTTGATCATTTGAAACAGAAACGCTTCAGGGTTTCAGATAAGGCAGCCTTAAAAACAGTATAAGTCAAACAAAAGTGTGTCAAAATTAAGCAAATTTCCATAAAGGTCAAACCACTTGTTTCACGTATGATTTCAAGGCAAAGATGTGTTGATGAGAATGAAAACTACTCTATGTAACTCGAAATAACCTTCTTTTAAAGGACCATGGACGGTATTGCAACAGATTTCAGTCACATGTTGGATTTTGGCTATTTTCTGAGGATTTTAACAATTGCATGTGTTAGGCCATCATTAACTCCAGTACAAGCAGCCAAAGAGATGATAAAATAATTTGGACTTTAAGACAGGGAGGGTGCAAACACCCAATCAACATGTTTTTCTGTAATGTCCTGATTTCCAGTCCTTCAAACATCTGTTTTTTCAATATTTGTTGCATTAACATGTTGTGTTTTGAGACACGGTTAACATCTTGACAATATGATTCATGCTGAGGTTTTTAAGATATCACTTTTGGGTGACTAAAATTAAGCTGAAAACATTTATATATCACATGAGTTTTCCCTATGTGGAAATAACATAAGGAATATTGTTTTCCACTTTATCCAAATGAATCATATTTCCTTTAAATTGGTTGACTATGTCTACAAATGCAACATATTGATGCACCAAACATTGAAAAAACATATGTGAAAAGGGCAACATTTCAGAAAAACGTTTATGGGGTGTTTGCACCTTCCCTGTCTCAAAGTCCAAATCATTTTGTCACCTCTATGAGTGCTTGATTTGGTTAATGCATTGACCTAACACATGCACCTGTTCAAATCCCCAATCGATAGCCGAAATCGAACATGACAGTTTGAAATCAGTTGCGATACCTTCCGTGGTCAATTCTTTGATTAGTTTTAAGACCAAATAAACACCTTTTGCAATATAAGAATATCTTATGATGCTTGAATTAAAACATACGCTGTATGAACCCTTTATACTCAAACATTTTAATGATTTATCCCAAATACCCCGAAACACAAGTAGCTATAGTGACCATTTTTTTCATCAAAGTTGAGAAGAGTCAATGACATTTGGCATTCTTATTCGACACTGTATTTAACACCTCCTGTGAAAATTTGAATGAAAATGGCAAAACCTTTGAGAGTGATTTTCTCAAAACTTATTGATCGACATGGAATGTGGAACCAATTAGAGAGACTACTCTTCCATGTTTTCCAACACGATGACAGTAAAAAGTCAGCACAATGGAGATTTTCAGGGCACAATTTCTTCATAATTAGCCTTCCGAGGGCCCAAATTCTTTTTTAAATACATAATGAACCTTCTGGTGCCTTGAGATACAATATACCATATATTTTCTTTTATACCATATACCATATTTTTATACCATATACGATAAAATTTGCCCCCTGTTATACAATATACAATAAATTTTCACCCTCTTATACGATATACAATATCCCTATACACCCCCCCCTTTAAACGCATTTTACTATAACTCGAAAAGTAGTGGAGCGATTTTGTTCATATTTGGTATGTGAATACTATAATCATGGCACACTTTCTAATGATACTTTTGGTAGAAAGTGGCCATTTTGAAAATGGCTGCCATTATTGCTATTTACTTTGTTTGTAAAAATTCCAGCAATGGCTGGGATTTGCTACTCTTTGGCCTTGCTGTTGTCTAGTAATTCATGAATCATTCGTGGTTTCAAGAAACACCTATCAGCCTATGGTATATGCTTGAACATCCTCCGAACACAGGCCTCCAGAACTCGTACCTCCTTCTTCCACCCTGCGATCAGCTGGTTACTAGCGGCCAGGAAAAGGAAGGAACTTAGGGGATGATGTCTGGAACCCTGCGTTCGGAGAATGATGCTTGAATACAACCAGTGCTATATCTACTACAATGCATTACATGTATATACAAAAATATGTATTGAAGAATGTATTCTCTGTTGTTTAAAAATCAATTACATTGCAGACATTACTGAGTCATAGTATTTAGTCTCTATATATTCCTGTTTTTAAAGAGCTTTCTGTCAAAGTTAAGAAAATTCACACTCTGTTTTTCAGGTCCTATTGTCAGATGAAAGACACAAAGGAAAGCTATCACACCTTTCAGTAAAATTATGGAACATGTTGAAACAAAACCAAGCTTGTGACATCAAGATAAAAACTTGTGATGTTGATGTCAATGCTCATTCGTGTATATTAATAGCTACGTCTGAGTATTTCAGAAAATGCTTTGACCTTATCTCACGCAAGCGTGGTACTGCAGAAATCTCTGGACTTATAATTGATATACGGCTACAATTAGGACCAGGACTGAATTACAAAGACTTGATGAATATCTTACATTATATTTACACTGGAGATATTGAAGTAACACCTGACAATTGCATATTTCTGTTTAAGGCTAGCAGGATTCTTGAATTAGAATACCTTACAGAACTAATAATACCCCTTTATGTAAAGATCTGCAGCCTTCAGATATCAGACTTGTCAGCCAAAGAAAAACAATATCTTCATAACAAAACCAATTACAAAAAACATGAAGCTGCTGACACAAGCAAGTCAGAATCTCAAACTCTTCCAGCAAAAGGTCTAGGAAATAATCCTGAAGAGGAACATGTATCGTTGGTGACAGGAAACATCTTACCAGAACATGATATTGATGAAGACAGTATGGGAGGAGAGACATCAAATGACATCAATAAAGAAACATTTGAAGAAAAAGAACCTCAAATGGAGACTAAGAGCAGCCATCTGATGAACCTCGAATGTGATGAAGATGATGCTGATGCTAGTAAACAAGGATCTCCTATTAACTCAGAAAACCTTGATGCTCTTGGTGAGGTTAAGTTAGAGATTGATAAAATGGACTTAAACAGTGATGAATTTATCTCTAATGATGCAAATGAAGGGAACCCAAATGATGATGAATTAATCATAAATGGAGGGGCAAATTTAGAGTATGATCAAGGGAATGTAAATCCTGAATTGAACTCAAATGATGAACCAAACTCAAATGAAAATAGAGTTAACTCAATTGATGAATCTCTCCACACCACTGAAGAACTGACAGATGCAATTAAAGATGAAATATATTATGGTAATGAAACAACTAAAGATACATCATCAGCAACAATAACAAGTAGCTTGCTAAATAGAGACAATGAAAATGATAGTGGCACATCACAATGTGTTCAACTTGAGATGGAAAATAAAACAATCATTCCTGTATATATTGATCATACATACTCATCTGTACTCAATATTACAGACTCATTTGAAGGTGGAGCACATTATAGTAAGACTGAGAGCAGACACCTGATGAACCTTGAATGTGATGAAGATGATGCTGATGCGAGTGAACATGAATCTCCTATTAACTCAGGAAACCTTGATGC
Source organism: Owenia fusiformis (assembly GCA_903813345.2). Classification (NCBI taxonomy): domain Eukaryota; kingdom Metazoa; phylum Annelida; class Polychaeta; order Sabellida; family Oweniidae; genus Owenia; species Owenia fusiformis. Next base: position 9,165,237 of record CAIIXF020000006.1, read on the forward strand.
TCTGGATGAGGTTAAGTTAGAGCCTAATGAAATGGACTTAAACATTGATGAATTGATCTCTAATGATGCAAATGAAGGGAACCCAAATGATGATGAATTAATCATAAATCAAGGTGCTCATTTAGAGAATGATCAAGGGAATGTAAATCCTGAATTGAACTCAAATGATGAACCAAACTCAAATGAAAATAGAGTAAGCTCAATTGATGAATCTGTCCACACAACTAAAGAACTGACAGATGCAATTAAAGATGAAATATATTATGGTAATGAAACAACTAAAGATGCATCATCAGCAACAATAACAAGTAACTTGCTAAATAGAGACAATGAAAATGATAGTGGTACATCGCAATGTGTTGAACTTGAGATGGAAGATAAAACAATCATACAGGTATATATTGATCGTCCTTACTCATCTTTTCTAAATACTGATATGGTCAATCACTTCCAGGATGTACCAAATGTGAATATCCAAAAGATGAATGAATTCAAAGATGGGGAAGATGGCACAAATGTCCATAGGGATGATATACATGAAGAAACCCTTCTGAATGATCAGGAAAGGTATTTGGATTTATATCAGGAAAAGTGTCAATATGCAGTCACTCATAGTCCCTTTAATATAAATGTACCTAGTTTTGGTGATGATTACACAAAACCTTGGCCTGTTTCACTTGCAAATATCACTTCTGGAGTGGAAAATGAGATTAATATTGGATACAATGGAACTTGTGCAGAAAGTAAGGAGGTAATCACAAGAGACAATAAAACTGATAACAACGTTACAAAGATTCATAACCCAAGTGAGCAAGTCCCTGTGCTTTATGGCTCTGTGGAAGAGGTATCTAAAATCAATGATGATGCACCAGTCATCATCAAACGAAGCTGTAGGGTAAAATGTAAAAGACTGAACAATCAATCAGGTGAAAGAAAGAAAATAAAATGTATGCCTAGACAAATTCAGATATTTGAAATAACACAAAGAGGGATAAGGTGTCCTAACTGTAGACGAAGATTTAAAAATGAATTAAAACTTTTGAATCATTTTATTACATGTTGGACTGGAAAACGAGTAAAAGATGTCATCAAAAGAAAGGCAGCTTCAAATCTTGCTCAAGACAAATCTGCTTACTGTTGCGATAATTGCACAATGCCGCCAATTTACTTAAATTATAAACGCTTTCTCAGGCATTGCTACTTCTGCTATCAGACAAATGATAAGGAGGAGCTGATAATTGAGTCAATCCCATGCTATAAATGCAACAAATTTGTCAGTGAAAAACTTTGGATGAGACATCTGCAAATATGTCCCCTCCCATCATTCGATGAGATCCCTGCAACTGGGTTACACTGTCACATCTGCACTTATAAAATCAATGAACAAAAAATACGAAAGTGTCCTTCTGTATGCAATCAGAGGTTAGCTAGTCATATGTATCACAAACATGGTATTGTCCAATCCGGATTCAGACTTCTGAAATGTGCTGAGGAATATAAGAAGGTAAGATTCAAAATACAGTAAAACTGGTAAAATACGGTAAAATTTAATATCATTAAACCTAAAACTGATCCTTTTCAGATTTGGTAGGAACTTAATGAGGAAAATATGATTCATTGAAGATGATTTTGCTTGGATAGATAAAAAACTTATTGATAGTTTCCTTTCCATGTTATTTACCTTCAGTAATCTTTCCATATGTTATTTACTTTCAGTCATTTCATAATTATCCCATCAAACAAAGTTCGGAAGGATATAGGGAACGCTTCCATCCGTCCGTCCGTCCGTACGTACATACATCTGTCCGTCCGGGCAATTACTCAAATACCGTTGGCTCGATTTTGTTCATATTTTGTACACATTTACCCTATGGGGGTAGAAATTCTCCTCAAAAGCCGATTTTCAAAATGGCCACTCATTTAAAAATGGCGGCCATTTTAGTGCTGATTTTACAGTAATTAGGTGCAATATGTAAAACTGTAATAGCAATATGTTTTAAATGTAAAAAAAATATATAGGACATTAATAAATATAGAAATGTAGATATAAAAGAAGCACATGGCAGCCATCTTGAAAAATGGCGGCCTTTACTCGTTAATTTACAATTTTTGCTGTAACTCAAAAAGTAGTGGATCAATTTTGTTCATATTTGGTATGTGAATACTATAAGCATGGCACACTGTCTTATGAGACTTTTGGTACACTGTCTAATGACACTTTTGGTAGAAGGTGGCCATTTTGAAAAATGGCCACCATTTTAACGTATTTTACTATAACTCGAAAAGTAGTCGAGCAATTTTGTTCATATTTGGTATGTGTATACTATAAGCATGGCACACTGTCTAATGAGACTTTTGGTAGAAGGTGGCCATTTTGAAAAATGGCCGCTGTTTTTGCTATATACTTTGTTTGTAAAAATGCCAGCAATGGCTGTTCGATGGGATTTGCTATGCTTTGGCGTTGCTGTTGTCTAGTTGTAATTGTTCCTCTTAGAATAAAATTATTTGCTTTCCTTTTGATTAATTATCCTCTATTTATACCATTGATTTTATATATTTTGTTTGCAGGAACCCAATTGTACTTATGCTACTGTCGGAAAAATATATTTGAATGGGCACATCAGGATTAGACACAAACAAGATCACATTATAAGACCAGAAATCAAGAAACGAAAATTCCAGAAACCAACATTCCAATGCGAGGTACTTTCATTTTTTGCATTTATTTTCCTGGTAATTTGTACTGGAGTTCCCTTAGGAAAAAAACAACCATTTTTTCCGAATTTCAACCGTTAAAATCCATTGCGCAACCATTACAAATCATTGCATAACCATTGCTGCAACCAATTGAAATGGTTTCCAACCATTACATTGCAACCATTAAAATTTGGTTGAAAACTTTGGTTGCATATCATTGAAATTATGGAATCATTTGCAACCATTACAAACCATTGATTGTTTAAGTTGCATTTTACCAAATGGTTGCAACTATTTTCAACCATATTGTGGAAATTATTTAGTTCAAGAATGAGACAATTTGAAACATGAAGAACATACAAGTAAATTGAATGCATTATTATGTTTCAAAATACAGTAGTTCATGTTTATGGGCATTTTATTTATAATTAATTGAAGAGAATAAGGTTTATTCATTTTTGGCACTGGATATGACTTCAAGTTCATTCTCATGGGGGGGGTGTATAGGGGGTCTTGGAAATCCATATACAATATTTTCAGCTCTCTTATACCATATACAATATTTTTTCACCATATACAATATTTTTCACAGCTCTTATACCATATACAATATTTTACAAAAGTTTAGGTGAAATACAATATACGATAATTTTGAAACTGCTGTTGATCGAATATTTGATATTTATAAGGAAATAAATGTTAGGCGCGAATCCATGTACTACAGTAAATGTATTAAGGACCTCATAGGTTTACATGTTAACCCCCATATTTGTTTAACGACTGTTTTCTAAGCGGGGAACAAAAGAAATCCCAATAAAGTAAATAAATCTGTATTTTGATTCTATTCCCTAAAAAGTCCGCAATGTTCCAATGTTATATCTCCATTACATTCTGTCAAAATTTGATGTCAAAATTGATGAATTTCATGAAATGCAACAAAAATGGCAGATCCCATGTTAAACAAATGGGGAATGGTGGCTTAGGGGCAACTCAGATTTTGGAATATCTATTCAGCAAAACATTTATTAAAAATACTTTCTAAGTAGAAAATTGAATGATTTTACATGCTAAATGTCTCGCTTATGTTGTTAAAATTAGCGATACGGAGCGTTAAAGTAATTTTGACCACCTCACTGAACCACCTGTGTTATTTCAATAAGAAATTCATTAAAAAATTATTGAATTTGAAACCATTAACTTTTGTAAAGCCTGGACAATTAAATCATATTTTGTCAAGTAGACAATTTAGTAAATTTAATTATCTCTTACAATCTCAATTTTGAGAGCAATCGGATGGATGGATCGTTCCTCATATGACTTATGGCAACCCAACCATTCCCCATTTGTTTAACATGGGATCTGCCATTTTTGTTACATTTCATGAAATTCATCAATTTTGACATCAAATTCTGACAGAATGTAATGGAGATATAACATTGAAATGTTGCGGACTTTTTAGGGAATAGAATCAAAATACAGATCTATTTACTTTATTGGGATTTCTTTTGTTCCCCGCAGAAAACAGTCATTAATCAAATATGGGGGTTAACATGTAAACCTATGAGGTCCTTAACTTTTTTTGAGGAGTATATTATAAGGCACATAGGCTCCACATATTTACCACAATGATTTCATTTATTAAATTATGACTGAGACATTACATTCGGGTAGATCCGCATGTTCAGAAATTCTGTGGCTTCTTTTTATTTTCAGGTAAACAAGTTGATGTAAAACATATTTATGGTATAAGATTCTTGACTTCTCTTTATTGATTTCACAATCTACTTTGACCAAAACATTAACTTGACATCTCTGCAATTGGCTAAAGCCAGTATCTGTAAAAGTGCCATAAGAATATTCAAAATTAGCACAAAAATCGCATCATTGGAATGGATGGAACTCACTGTACCTCTTTCTTATGACCTACTTTCCCATAATTTATTTTAATATCAATGGAATCCTTCATAGGGAGTCGGGGGATTTCTTGAAACATAATTGATGCAAAATTGAGAATGTGGAATAAAAGATTCATCATGTGTTCTCTGAAAATAAAGTTTGCTGAGGTAAATATGTACATTATATAACACTATCAGAAAGATAGTGAAGATTCACAATGCACAATAATTTTGTAAGACAGTCACCTGGAGAATATTAAGTATTGAAAACAGTTTCAAAAACAATTATTAAAGGACTTCCATGTAGATAATTCATTTTTGATTGGACTCGAGTCTGGACTAGAGTTTGAAATAAAGGCAAGATGAGACTTGATTGTTTGATCATTTGAAACAGAAACGCTTCAGGGTTTCAGATAAGGCAGCCTTAAAAACAGTATAAGTCAAACAAAAGTGTGTCAAAATTAAGCAAATTTCCATAAAGGTCAAACCACTTGTTTCACGTATGATTTCAAGGCAAAGATGTGTTGATGAGAATGAAAACTACTCTATGTAACTCGAAATAACCTTCTTTTAAAGGACCATGGACGGTATTGCAACAGATTTCAGTCACATGTTGGATTTTGGCTATTTTCTGAGGATTTTAACAATTGCATGTGTTAGGCCATCATTAACTCCAGTACAAGCAGCCAAAGAGATGATAAAATAATTTGGACTTTAAGACAGGGAGGGTGCAAACACCCAATCAACATGTTTTTCTGTAATGTCCTGATTTCCAGTCCTTCAAACATCTGTTTTTTCAATATTTGTTGCATTAACATGTTGTGTTTTGAGACACGGTTAACATCTTGACAATATGATTCATGCTGAGGTTTTTAAGATATCACTTTTGGGTGACTAAAATTAAGCTGAAAACATTTATATATCACATGAGTTTTCCCTATGTGGAAATAACATAAGGAATATTGTTTTCCACTTTATCCAAATGAATCATATTTCCTTTAAATTGGTTGACTATGTCTACAAATGCAACATATTGATGCACCAAACATTGAAAAAACATATGTGAAAAGGGCAACATTTCAGAAAAACGTTTATGGGGTGTTTGCACCTTCCCTGTCTCAAAGTCCAAATCATTTTGTCACCTCTATGAGTGCTTGATTTGGTTAATGCATTGACCTAACACATGCACCTGTTCAAATCCCCAATCGATAGCCGAAATCGAACATGACAGTTTGAAATCAGTTGCGATACCTTCCGTGGTCAATTCTTTGATTAGTTTTAAGACCAAATAAACACCTTTTGCAATATAAGAATATCTTATGATGCTTGAATTAAAACATACGCTGTATGAACCCTTTATACTCAAACATTTTAATGATTTATCCCAAATACCCCGAAACACAAGTAGCTATAGTGACCATTTTTTTCATCAAAGTTGAGAAGAGTCAATGACATTTGGCATTCTTATTCGACACTGTATTTAACACCTCCTGTGAAAATTTGAATGAAAATGGCAAAACCTTTGAGAGTGATTTTCTCAAAACTTATTGATCGACATGGAATGTGGAACCAATTAGAGAGACTACTCTTCCATGTTTTCCAACACGATGACAGTAAAAAGTCAGCACAATGGAGATTTTCAGGGCACAATTTCTTCATAATTAGCCTTCCGAGGGCCCAAATTCTTTTTTAAATACATAATGAACCTTCTGGTGCCTTGAGATACAATATACCATATATTTTCTTTTATACCATATACCATATTTTTATACCATATACGATAAAATTTGCCCCCTGTTATACAATATACAATAAATTTTCACCCTCTTATACGATATACAATATCCCTATACACCCCCCCCCTCTCATAGGCATATTATTTCTATAAAGAATAAGGTTTATTCATTTTTGGTACTGAATATCACTTCAAGTTCATGTTCATAGAGATAGTGTTTCTATTTTATTGAAGAGAAACAAGTGTATTCATTTTTGGCCCTGGTCATTCTTGTAGTTTATTTGGAAATTCCTTCTTGATTCATTCAGTTTTACTGAACAATACAACAAAACGTTCTGTGGAAATTTTCTGTTTTTCTCCTATCTCAACAAAAAAATGTTTCTGACTAAAAGTACATACATACATATTATGAAACATCAAAGATAGTATTTCCTGCCTCTTATTTATGATTTGGATTAAGCTAGTGCCAAAATAACTGCTTCTTCAATATCAAAGAAGTCTTATTACAACAATTAAGTAGATTAAACTGAAAATGTTTCCAAAACATGATTTTGAAACATCAACATCCTTGTATTTATGCTTTGGATTAGGCAAGAGCCGGATTGATTGTCTTTTCTTCAATATCATTTACAAATCAAAAAATATTAATTACTATTGGATTAAACTTTAATCATAATGACTGAAAGGGAAATATCTTAAACACTTGAATAGATGATATTTCCTTTTACTAGACATGGTTTTATGCCTATGAGCATGAACTTGAAGTTGGATATGTCTCAAAATTGTATTATGAACTTAAGTTAACTATCGCTAGAAAAAAGAGAATTCATCAAGACCATAGCTGTCGCTTCAAAAATCTTAATGTGAATCTCATCTAATTTACTTTGATTGTGTCATTATTATGGTAGGGGGAATTCAAAAATAAATTATTCAGACAAAAAATAATTCTTAAAAAAGAATTAATTTGTAATGATTTTGTTAAACTATCAAAACAGAACTTTATCTAATTGGCTGTTCAAGGGTAATAATTAGCATTTCAATGGTTATAATTGGCTTTTCAATGGTTATAATTAGCATTTCAACCGTTGCCGCTCTGTCTGTGCAACTGTTGCTGCTCTGTCTTTGTACCTTATCTGAATTCAATAATGTGAAATCTTAATTTGTATTTCTACAATTTTCTTAATGAAAATAAGCCAGCAAAATTAAACAATATTGAATTGAAACAAAAAAGAATCCTTATTTTCTTACAAGATTTCTGCATTTTTCATTCTCCTTAAAAACGATACCTGATAAGTGATTGCAATAGTCATAGAAATAAGTGTTTAATATCCTAGGGATTAGATTAAATGATATATACAAATAAGTGTATGTTTTTTGTTGTTCTGGAAGTGACGTCAGACTTGTCATTGAGAAAAAGATCCGAGACACACAAAGTCCAAAAAAAATTCTTTAATGAGAGAAGAGTGTGATAGACTGCAGACTACAGACATGCTTACTTAAAAAAACATACTAATACAGTAATATCAACATAGCCATAGCCCAACATTATTTCAAATTCATGCAGTTTTTCACCATATTGAGGACTTTTCAAGTGATTTTGGCCAATTTTTGGCCATAGTTATAAAATATGAATCCCCTTGTTTTGTCAAAAGTGCAAAAGCTGGCTACAGGTCTGCCAATGAGCATTCATTTCGAGGATTAATGGTTGCAACAGTTGCAGTTCCCAATCAATGGTTGCAATCAATTGTAACTGTTAATTTCAATGGGTAATGGTTGTGCAACTTTATGTAAAAAGGGTTGAAAAGATTGGGTGAAGTAATGGTTGCGCAATGGTTTTGAATGGTTGATATAATGATTTTTCCTTTGATCTTCAAGGTTGAAATGATGGTTACATGATATGCAATGAAACCATTGAATTTCGGAAAAAATGGTTGTTTTTTTTATAAGGGTTTCTAAATGATACTCCTATGTGTGTAATTTGAAAGAGGAGTAAATAAAAGAAATTCCCACATTAAAAGCCCATAGCTTTCTTTTTGAGTGCTTCCAAATTATAATTGCCCAATCGGAGAAGCATTTGAAAAAAGGATTTTTACACAATGAAATTACTAGTGGTGCGTGGGACTTGCTCCAACTCGACTTGAAGTCAGAACTTGGCAAACCTTGCAATAACGCAAATGCGAGTAGGCAGTTACCAGTTTCACCACCAGGTGGCTCGCTTGGGTCGGATAGCATGGCGGGTATAGTAGAAAGTTCCCTCTAACTTAAATTACATCAGTTTTAGTGGTTCAATTTTCATAAAGTCCTAATGTGTCGAATAGTTATGCAAATTAAAGTATGTCCAGTAAAAGAAAATGTTATATGTCCAATACAAGAAAGGATATTTCACTTTTTGTGATTTTGTAATATGGGGTCTATGGGGAATCAACCCGAACTAGAAGTCACATTTTCAAAAAAAATATAAAATTTTCAAAGTTGATAAACAATTTTCGAAACCCTATTTTTAGATGTATTTTTACATGTAGATTTATGCTTATTTATTTTTATCGCACCCTAAGGTGCTATATTGTAATCAGTTTGCCGGGCAGTTGGGCGGACGGGCGGGCGTCCCGAATAATTTTGCCTACAGGTTTCCAGTCAAACTGTTTGAGGGATTCATTTTGAAATTCTCAGGGATGTTTCTACATATGAAAGTTTAGAACTGATTAGTTTTTCGGCATTCTGGGTAAATGTTAAGGCGGCCATTTTGGATTTTCCGTCCTAAAATCTTGTCTGTCAAGGCTTGTCTACAGGTTTCCAGCCAAACCTTTTGAGGGATTCATTTGAAATTCTCAGGGATGTTTCTACCTATGAAAGTTTAGAACTGATTAGTTTTTTTCTGTCCTAAAATATTGTCTGTCAAGGCTTGCCACAGGTTTCCAGCCAAACCGTTTGAGGGATTCATTTGAAATTCTCAGGGATGTTTCTTTGACATTCTTGATAAATGTTAAGACCGCCATTTTGGATTTTCTGTCCTAAAATCTTGTTTGTCAAGGCTTGTCTACAGGTTTCCAGCCAAACCGTTTAAAATTCTCAGGGATGTTTCTACCTATAAAAGTTTAGAACTGATTAGTTTTTCGGCATTCTTGGTAAATGTTAAGGTGGCCATTTTGGATTTTTCGTCCTAAAATCGTGTCTGTGAAGGCTTGTCTACAGGTTTCCAGCCAAACCGTTTGAGGGATTCATTCGAAATTTTCAGGGATGTTTCTACCTATGAACGTTTATAACTCATTAGTTTTTCGGCATTTTTGGTAAATGTTAAGGCGGCCATTTTGGATTTTTCGTCCTAAATGGATTTTTCGTCCTAAAATTGTGTCTTTGAAGGCTTGTCTACAGGTTTCCAGCCAAACCGTTTGAGGGATTCATTTGAAATTTTCAGGGATGTTTATACCTATGAAAGTTTATAACTCATTCGTTTTTCGACATTCTGGGTAAATGTTAAGGTGACCATTTTGGATTTTCCGTCTTAAAATCTTGTCTGATAAATGTTAAGGTGGCCATTTTGGATTTTCCGTCCTAAAATCTTGTCTGTCGAGGCTTGTCTACAGTTTCCAGCCAAACTGTTTGAAACTGATTCGTTTTTCGGCATTCTGGGTAAAAGTTAAGGCGGCCATTTTGGATTCTACGTCCTAAATCTTGTTTGTCAAGGCTTGTCTACAGGTTTTCAGCCAAATGGTTTGACGGATGCATTTGAGCACCTTGGTTCAAATTTTATTGCATGTAGGGGGTAGATGCGAAATGTTTAGAGAAAAATACGTGACATGTATGATATCTGCGTGAAAAGTCCCAACGAAATGCTTTTGTTTTTTTTGGTGTTCAGTTTTGTGCTGCATTGGCGATCACTTTTTTGAAGTTTTTCTACAGGAATATTTTTGCTTGACCATAATCAAGTAAAATGTGTATTTGCATGACACTTGTCACGCAAAAATAACTGGCGTGACTTAAAATTTTCCGATCCAGCAAATGCGTGACAAATATGCAAATTGCAGGACAAATGGACGGCCTGTATTCATCACACCATCGGTGGGATATATTGGTCATGATGACTGCATGATTGCAAAAATAAAACTAATTACCAACTTATTACCAACTAATTTACACCTAATTATCAACAATTCTGCTGGCAATTGGAATTAAAGTTAAGCATTAATTAAATCATAGATAATTTTGGCCTAATTATCAGTAGCAAGTTCAACGTAGATTAACTTACAATAATGCTGATTTATGATTTTTAGTTGATAATTAAGATGGAAATGTTTGAGGGTGATAGTAAGTGGTAAATTTAAACTTTTTTGTTCTGAAGTAGATTATTGGTTGATAGTTAACATATAGGATGATTATGATGATAATTAGTCGTAAATTAGGCCCATGATTTAGAAATACTAACCCCTTACATTTAATTTCAAGATGGTGGAAAAAGAAAACATGTGAGAGATATTTCTCTCATAAAATTGAGAATTACAACTTGAATGGTGTGAATACTACCATGAAATTCGGTCAACGTTATTATAAGGGTATGTAGAACATGAATACAATGTATATTAAATCTTATTCACACTTCTGTCTGAAATGTTTATGAATTTGAAAATCTTTTTGAATCAGATCATATAATATTGATCCTATAATATATATTTCACAAGTAATCCAAATGGGCTCTTTAAATAATGATTGTTAGATCAAAGACACATTTCAAAATATACTTTTGATTATCTGTTAAGGCCTTATTATTTTCAGCCATTTTACTTAAAGTGCCCGATAAACTATAAAATGCGCATGCGTCCAGGTGTTGATAAACTATAAATAGCGAAAATCCAGGGTTTGTCACCACAAGGTAAGCCAGGACGTGTTGAGAGAACAGCTAGTGTTGATATTGAATTTATATGTAGCCAGATAAGTTTCCTTATTGAAATTACATATGGTTATTAGCAATACTTTGTAGGTGCTAAATAATAAAATATTTAGAGTATATATGAGAGAAATTGGTCATTTCGAACCTGTTGAAAAGTTTGTGGCTCTCGGCTACTCCGTGGAATTTACTTCCATGAGTACACACATAAATGTTGGGTTCCCCAAGAGGTACGCGACAAGGTGACCTGGCATCAAATGTGCGACTAAATGCTACTATCGAGAACATAAAATAACGAATACGACAATAAGTTATTGCATGTGACAATTCCGAGCCTTCATCTCACTGAAGTATTTTGAAGTGAAAATAGGATTTTTGTTTTGATACATGGATTCAGATGAACGTAACTTTATTTTGACAACTAATCAAAACTGAACAAAATTGATTGTACGTAACAGACAATTTATTGTTTTACAATGTTTTGATTGGCTAAACGAATGAAACCAACAAATTATGACATGTAAAATGACAATTTTGAAATGTAAAATTTAAAAGTGACAAACACAACCTCCCTATCCACTCTTTGGGAGCCCTAGTTAATTAGTAATATGTACATGCAGCAGTGGTAGTGTACAGCTTATTATCACACTACGCTTTGTATTCTAAAGCCTGTTGTTTGTAATAACACTGTTCACTCAACGTATGTTTTGTGTGTGGGCAGTCAACGATAATCATTGTTTTATCCCGGTTATATGACCTCGGCAATTATAACAAAACTGTACTAAACGAAAAAACGCAAATAAGAGAAAGCTTTCACACACATATAAAAAATGAACTAGTCTAATCCGCCAGTGCAGTATAAACTCTGTGCTATACGTAGCTGGGCCAGGCGCACACTTTTACATCGATTTGTCCATCTGTCTCTCAGTCAGTCCAAATAGTGGCAAGTGGCTTGAAATAATTTGTTACAAAAATTCAGCAAAAACTTATATCATTTTTTATTTTCTGACATTTTAGCCATCTTTCATTTTTGAGCAACACCATGTGAGCCCAGTACCCACGGTACTATTTTATTTATACAAAGCCGTCATTAGTTGTTAGGTAGGATTGCTACGCTTTGGTGTTGCTGTTATCTACTTATGTTTTAATTGATTAAATTATTTCAGGAATGTGGTCAAAGGTATTTTTCAAAGACTGCTGTAGAAGACTGCTTAGAAGCACATCGCAGGAGGGAACCAGTTCCCTGCCGCATGCCTTCTTGTATGAAGACCTTCCTGACTAAGAGAAGAGAAAAAGTATGTATATATGTGTGGCCAATACTCCAATACGCGATAACGTTTACTTTAGTTCGGTTGAGTTACCTCCCGTTTGAAGAGCTCTCATGTATGGTTCAACTTCATCTACATCCGGGTTGTTTCCCATTGGATTACACGGGGTCAACCCAGTTGTCCGAAACCCAGTTGTCCGAAACCCAATTCTCCGAAACCCAGTTTTCCGAAACCCAGTTTTCCGAAACCCAGTTGTCCGAAACCCAGTTCTACGAAAATTAGAGGATCTTATCTAAAAAATACAATTTCTTAAAACGAATCTTGTCGCAACCTCTGCGAATCACGACAGCATAACATTTGAATATCATTGCAAAATTACGCTAAATATGCTAAGTCAAGACGTTAATTATTTAATGTTTAGCCCACGAAAGTTCATGGGTAACTTGAGAACTACAAAATACAACCATATACTTTTCGAACGTACAATAGCAATATTTCTCACATAACGTCTTCATAGTTTTAGGAACGTATTTTAAACGCATGATAGCCAAATATATCACAAGATTCTATATCTGCCTATCTAGTGTTGACAAAGTTTTGAAATATATTTTATCCAGATCCATCAGAAATTAACTTATCCAATACATTACTTTACTAGTTGTAGTATCTTGCATGACTCGTTCATAAGAATTCTTTAATTCTACCTCGTTCCCAATACGTCCTCAGACAGACAAGAAATTGAAGTCACATCCGTTTGTTTGCGTGGCAGAATATTTTACGCAAATTTATACGTATACGCACTTTCTCTGATTATTGTCAGACAAATACATTTTAGGAGAAGAACATAAAAAACAAATGCCTGAAAGGAATGCCGAAAAATAAATCCCAAGTGATTAAGTTTGGAATGTTTTGTTCTTTTACGATTTGATAAGAGACAGAGACTAACCCCCCTATCACACCAAACTAGTTCTTACCCGTTCTTGCCAGTCCTACGAAAATGTCGTAAAACGGGCTCAATCTGGCTGCGGTCGGGATATATGTCTAAAATAATTAGCTACTTCGTTCATAAACAGTCTTCAATACGTCCATCTCATTCGCAGTTCGTTCAGGTAGCACCACGTCGGTGTGCAACGTAGTATAAACTGTCCCTTAGTCTAGAAGGTCATCATGACCTGATTACAGAACGGTATGGTCGCCATCGAATTTTGACTAATCGATTCAAAATACTAAATCACATACCCCGTCCGGAAAAGTCCATAAAGTTCGAAACAGACCGTAGAACGGTGTAGCTACGTTCATTCAGTTCGCACACAGTTTAAAACCGATTCGGCAACGTTTTGACGATCACCAGGAAATTTTGAGCATGCTCTAAGTGCTGGAGGACCTACTCGTTCTAGTAGTTTCATGAAGTTTGTAAACAGATCCCAAACGGTTTTTAGTGGGTTCTTAGTACGTCAAATCCGTTCGTGCACAGTTTAAGCCCGTTTTCGAGAACGTAGTGAAATATTTATGTTAAATTATGTGTTTATTATTGTAATAATATGTGGGTTTTAACCGTAACTATGGGTTATGGGTAACACTATGGGTAACATTGTTATGTACATATAAACCATAAATAACACCAGGAATGACCATTATTATGGATAACACAATGGGTAATACCCATAACATTTTTCCTAAGGGGTTGTAGTCACTTGGCAGTAAATTGGGTTATAACAATGTTCTTTACATAAAAACTGACTTTAAATGAAGTCAATTATAAGTGTCTATTGAAATTGTAGTGGCACTACAAGAAAACCCATGATGAGGGGGCTGCAGAAAAGAGAAGAACCAAATTGGTTTCAAATGTTCCCAATATTTGTCAAGCTTGTGGGAAAGACTTTAGAGAAAGATGTCGTTTGGTGCAGCACGAATCTAAGGTTCACAAAATTCCACTACCAAAGGGTTATCACAGGTTTGGTTCTATGTAAATTTTTATCAGCATATTAACCCTGAAAGCAACATAATGGTAGAATGTTACATTTTATGTATGGATTTGGTAAATGTACATGTATCTCTATTCATGCTTAGCCAGCACTGAAAAATAGGTAAGACTTTAGATGACTTATTTCCTTCAATTGCATGACCTACATGTACATGTACTAGTTAAATCTAATCCTGATTCCCGATGTATTTGTGCTTTGTAGATATCAATGCAATCGCTGCAGTTTTTGGGATATTTCCCGAGGCACTGTCAGGTTCCACGAACGTCGACATGAAAAGCAAGGAATTAAGCAATACTCATGTGAAGTCTGTGGGAAGAAATTTACCTGTTTCTATTCTAAGGAAATTCATTACAGAACATACCATGAAGGTAATCAGCAGTGCTTATTAAACAGTAAAACACAGGCATGACAGAGGGGCTTGTTTAATCTGCCGCCCCTACCTAGGTGGATTTCCACCTACCCACCAACCATGCAGGGTGTGATTTTAATTTCGGCGAGAATCTATTTCAAGTTTATCATAATCCAATAGTAGGTTGTTCATTTGTATTTCAGAAGTACAGTGCGTGATGTAGGGGAGACCAGGGCAAAACAGAACACCTTTTCAACGAGAAATAACTCTGGTAAACAGTGGTGATGTCAACGTGTGTAGCCTGTCAGTCGCCACGTGTCCACCTGTCTTATCTGTCCAATTAAAAAAAGTTTTAATTTATTTTTCTTTCTGTGTGTTCTCGTGATATAAAGGCAATTTACATTAGTTATTGAAAGTGTTAAGATTAAGTGGGTCTAAAAGTTAAACAGTTGGTCAGATTGTGTTTCTAGCATCTGCAATTTCCCTAGATGGTGTACGATGTAGCGACCTTTGATGAGATACATCAATGACAGATGCTGCCATTTTTACTAAAGCTCAAGTAAAATGGAATCTTGCTTTATGGTGCCCTGGTCTATACTTTAAGATGATTTATTGAAATTGGCGCCAAATCATCTCTACAGGCAGACAGGTCATTGCCAGGATAATTTACCAAAAGAAAATCGAGCGTCCCATTTTACCCTGGTCTCCCCTATTGTTTATATTTTCATATTATTGGAAGATTGAACCGAATTTATACAATGATTTTTTATTGTATCTTTCAAAGTGAACAGACTACTCGATCAACATATATGGTTAGTTAAAACTAATTGCATGATTTCCCTTACAAAAAAATGGCAACACAATTTGGTCTTACGCTAGACTATTAATCCTTGTTCTTAGCTTATCCATGTGAAAATATGTATCAGAGAGACCAACGTGCAGCCTACTATTGGATGTTGCCTTTGTGTTGCCCTTGTCTACTTTATGATGACTTATTGAAATTGGTGCCAAATCATAGGGATATAGGGAACGCCTCCGCCCGTCTGTCTGTCCGGGCGATAACTCAAATACCGTTTGCCCGATTTTGTTCATATTTTGTACACGTGTGCCCTATGGGAGTACAAGCTCTGCTCGATTTTCAAAATGGCTGCTTGTTAAAGAATGGCAGCCATTTTAGTGCCGCTTTCACAGTTATTTAGGCACTGTATATGAAACTGTAATAGCAATATGTTTTAAATGTAAAAAAGTTATGTAGGACATTAATTAAGCTAGAAATGTAAATATATAAGAAATACATGGCAGCCATCTTGAAAAATGGCTGCCTGTACATGTCATTTTACGATTTTTGCTGTAACTTGAAAAGTAGTGGAGCGATTTTGATATGTGAAAACTCATAAGCATAGCACACCGTCTTATGACATTTTGGGTAGTAGGCGGCCATTATAAAAAATGGCCACCATTTACATGTACGTGTGTGTGATTTTTTGAAATTTTTTTATATGTGCCTTCTTAAAGCATATTACTTTTTCTAATGACAACTTGGCTAGTGAGCAACCATTTTGAAAATGGTGACCTTTCTTTTGTGCCAGCCATTGCTGTTGGATGGGATTTGCTACCTTTTGGCGTTGGTGGTGTCTAATATTGGAAAACAAACCAAAGTTGATACCATGATTTTTTATTGTGTCTTTCGAAGTGAACAGACAACTCAATCAACATATGGTCAACTAAGTTCCTGATTTTCCCTAACAAAAAAATGGCAATACAACTTGGTCTTTCGCTAGACATAATCCTTGGTCTTCACAGTCTATATGCAGTTATGGGGCAAGCCCAAATCATTAGTCTACCTATCTTCTCTGATCTTAGCTTATCCATTTGAAAATATATCGGAGAGACCAACATGCAGCCTACTATTGCAGTATTGGATAAACCATTGTTAACTCATTGTTAACATGGATATAATTATTGTGAGAAAAATTGAAAAATCAGACCCTAATGGTATGGTAGGTAGGTGGAAATCCACCGAGGTGGGGGCGGCAGATTAAACAAACCCATGACAGAGTGCTCTCCGAAACACACCTTGTCATTTAGTTACAGCCATTTTGTTTTCTGGCATCAATTTATGAAGTTTTTGACTAATCTTTTCATCGCCATACAATACATGTACATGTTGGAGGACACCAAGTTCTCTGATTAACTCCTTGAAGACTACCTCATTGAAATCGGTAGAATACTGCTGATGGACTTGGAAAAGTTTTGAGAGTTACTTTGGACAAAGGCATGTTATACACATAGAATGAAAATCCTAAGTAGGCCTGATACTGAACAAAATGACATAAAGCATTTGAAATCTTGTCATCGCCATATCAGGAAAACCGCTCATCAGATTATCTCCAAATTCGCACACATCATAGAAGATATCAAGTTCTAGAGCCGGCCATTTTGAAGTTTTTTGATAAATCTTGTCATCGCCATTTTAGGAAAACTGCTCATCAGATTTTTTCCAAGTTCGCACACATGATAGAGGATATCAAGTTCGGTTGGAAGAAAAGGATGACACCACAAAAGGATGACACTAGTAGAAAAGGATGTCACTTGTAAATTGTTGAGAAAAACATGACAATGCATGATTTTTATATTATAGATTACACCATAAAAGGATGACACTTGTAAATTGTTGAGAAATACATGACAATGCATGATTTTTATATTTCATAATCCCTTTGGACCAAATACTTTGCTAAATATAAGAAATTAGCTTTCACTTATGCAAATGATGAAAATGAGAATAAAGCAAGAGGAAGCATTATAGGAGCTAAGATACATTAGGGGTTGAGTTGAAAAAGACTATCATCATTGTACAGTTATTATTATGAATGCATATTGTAATTTGAGAAATTCAATGATCTGCCATGGTAGTTAATGCAAAAAATAGCTACAAGTCTATGAATCCCAAACTGTCATAATCAAAAGCCATTTTGAAATTGAGCAGATGTCCTTTGTCCTCAGCATCAGTATATAAAATTTGAACCAAATCAGTGAACTTGTATTAAGTAATCAAGTATTACATTCTTTTATGAAAAATGGTGGCCATTGTATTAAATAATCAAGGATTACTTTCTTCTATGAAAAAATGGTGGCCCTTTTAAAATTCAGCTGCCATATTTCTTCTCCAGCGAAGCTCCTGCGTCCCTAGGCCATGTAGGCTTCAGCATATAAAATGTGAATCGAATCTATCCACTAGTGTTTAAGTTATCAAAGATAATATTTTTATGAAAATGGTGGCCATTTTGAAAATCTCTTCCTGAGAAGAGCCCCATCATCCATCGGCATCAGCATATAAAATTGGAACCAAATCAACTATTGTAGTATATGAGTTACAATTATAAAATAATAAAAGTTACAATTTTACAAAAAAATGATGGCCATTTTAAATTGAGCAGCCATATTGAAATTCCCTTTTGACAGAGGTCCTACACCTATAAGGCATAAGCCTATAAAATTGAATCAAAATCAAAAATGAATCAAATCCATCAACTGGTATTTTGTAATCCCTCGGACAAACAAACGAATGGACAAATGGCTTCTCTATATCCATGCAAACTTCATTTGGTAGGATAACAAAATGTGTTTCCCCATAAGAAGGCCAATGGAGTTTCCAAATATATCTTGTCAGACTTTGTGAATTTGCAGAATTGCCTCCTGTCTCCAATTTCATCATAAGTAGAATGGTCCGAACAGATCCTCTTTTTGAACTACTGAATCTCATCTAAATAAACCTCTTATATTAGATCTAATGTTTTCTTATTTTGTTTATATATAATTTATTGTTGTTCTTATACTAAAACCAAGATTAATATGCAGACCTTTCTTGGGACATGCTTTTCATGATGAAAATATTCAAGAACTGATGAATTACTTCAACTTACAAACGATTATGTAAATTAAGTCAAGTGTGGCCATTCCCCAAAAATTATGAAGCACTTAGATTGTATGATTAAATAGTTTAAGGTGCCATCACATCCAATATACTACGTAATAGATTCATCTTTAGAGTCAACCTTGCAAATAGATAAAATAGATAGTTAAATTGAGAGGAAAATAAATCAAAAAGACAGAATAAAAATAAACTAACGGAACTATTTCTTTGTGAAATGAACCTGAAATATAATTCATCACTTTTTCTACGTAATATTATTGAATATTTGCTGAAGCTGGTTTAAATTAAACAAATTGCACAAGCATGCAGTAACATTTCCCCATATTTACCTTTTAGTATCTACAATGAGACCACCTTTAAGTATGTTCTTCCAAATAATATATGAAAACTGATATTGGATTTGAATTTATTTTTCATGAAACACAAACATAGCTGGCTGCTAAGGTCAAATATGATTAAAGAAGAATTAGAATAAAGCATGTTTCAAAACATTTCCATGACAAAACTTGATACTTTATGAACAGGCAAGTGGGACAATCCTGGCCAAACTTGATATAAGATGTAAACAAACACATCATAACAAAGAGTGTGCAAAGTTCAATCAAGTGTCATCCTTTTGTAGTGTCATCCGTTTATAGTGTCATCCTTTTCTTCCAACCGTATCAAGTTCGAGAGCTAATTAACATTTGGAGAGCCATCTTGTTTTCTTGTGGCCATTTTGAAGATTTTTCAATAAATCTTGTCATCTCCATTGTAGATAAACCGCTCATCAGATTTTCTGCAAATTCGCACACATGATAAAGGATACCAAGTTTTAGAGCTGATAACTTTTGGGGGCCATCTTGTTTATCAGGTGGCCATATTAAAGGTTTTTTGATGGTGTGATCTCATTCATGTCATGTGCCCTGTTCAACAAATCTGTTCACCATAACTCCAAGAAAATGGCTTGTCTGATATTATCACTACACATTTCAGAGGATATACCAAGTTTTAGTGCTGTTGGTAACATTGTAGAGGTTGTTTGATGAATCTCCTATTTCAGGAATTTCCATTTCCTTCATATTAGTACACATGAAAGAGGGTACCATTACAGTTCTTCAACTTTTGAGCAGATATTTGGTGATGTTATTTTGTCAATGTCCTGTTCATTGTCTGATTTAGTGTTAATACTATTAATTTTATTTCCTAGGGAAGGGTTACAAATGTGAACATTGTGATAAACTGCTACCAAGGAAAAGTAGTCTAATTCAACATACTAGAGTCATGCACACACATAAGGTATGTTAATACATAGTCAATTTTCATACATTGTTTTCTTCACATAAAAGCAATTTTAAAGAGCCAAACAATGCTTTTTAAAAAGTTCAAACGTCAGTGTCACTACAGGATACACTTTATACCAGTTTGTCTGGTTTCTGCTTCTCTACATCAAAGATATTGTATATAGTTCTACAGATAATATCAACGTATTATATAATATTATTATTTTTTAATACATTGACACAACACCTATTTTATTTATACATGCACTAGTGTTTACGAATATAAAAACATCAGTTGGATTTTAAAATTTTATATATTGTTTCTATGTTTCCCTTCTTACTATATTTGCCCTGCCCCTTTGAAGATCATGGCCAAGGCACTGTGAGTTCTGTATAATTGTCCTCATGCATTTCCTTCATTTCTTTCAGAACATCAAAAATTACCAATGCCATCTATGTGAATACTGCTCCAATATTAAGGGAATGGACAAAGATAAAGAATACCCGCTCCATTTGCAACTTAACTGTACCCTGTATAATTATGTCCCCACCACATAGTGTGGGGCCATATTGTCGGCCTAGGCGCGTCCGTCCGTCCGTCTGTCTGTCCGTCTGTCTGTCCGTCTGTCTGTCCGTCTGTCCGTACGTCCGGCAGTTTTCTCCAAAACAGCTACAGATATCACCTTCAAATTTTCAGGGATAACTTATGAGTGCATACAGATGTGGATGAAAAAAATTTAACTCGATACCTACTTCCTGTCGGCCATTTTGAAGTCAAATGCTAAAATCCTTGTCTGCAAACTTTAAGAAAAACGGCTTCACAGTTGCTTTTAAAACTTTAATATCTTGTTCAGCTCACTTCATTCTACATCTGATTAGGTTTTGGACCTGTTAGCTCAGTCATGTCAGCCATTTTGAATGTTTTAAGAAAAGTTAGCGCGCGATAATACTTTGTATCATATTGAATGGTGTTTTTCAGTTTTCATACTTTAACTATTTAGTAGCTTTATAAATAATTTCAGGTGT
This sequence comes from Owenia fusiformis, assembly GCA_903813345.2. NCBI lineage: Eukaryota > Metazoa > Annelida > Polychaeta > Sabellida > Oweniidae > Owenia > Owenia fusiformis. Next base: position 9,186,273 of record CAIIXF020000006.1, read on the forward strand.
ACTTTGTTGTAATAGCCTATGTTATTGTTAACAGTAGTTATATGTGATAATTTTGTAAGAAGAAATCAGCAAAAACTCATCATCACTTTTTTATTGTCGGCCATTTTGGATTTTTCTGTCCTAAAATCTTGTCTGTAAAGTCTTGTCTACGCATTTCCAGGTGAACCGTTTGGTAGATCAATTTCTAATTTTCAGGGATGATTCTTAGTATGAAAATCTAGATCTGATTAGTTTTTGGGCATTCTGGGTAAATGTCAAGGCAGCCATTTTGGATTTTTCCGTCCTAAAATCTTGTCTGTAAAGTCTTGTCTACGCGTTTTCAGGTGAACCATTTGGTGGATCAATTTCAAATTTTTAGGGATGATTCTTAGTATGACAATCTAGATCTGATTAGTTTCTTGGCATTCTGGGTAAATGTCAAGGCAGCCATTTTGGATTTTCCGTCCTAAAATCTTGCCTGTAAAGTCTTGTCTATGTGTTTTCAGGTGAACTGTTTGGTAGATCAATTTCTAATTTTCAGGGATGATTCCTTGTATTAAAATCTAGAACTGATTAGTTTTTTTTCATTCTGGATAAATGTCAAGGCAGCCATTTTGGATTTTCCGTCCTAAAATCTTGTCTGTAAAGTCTTGTCTACGAGTTTTCAGGTGAACCGTTTGGTAGATCAATTTCAAATTTTCAGGGATGATTCTTAGTATGAAAATCTAGAACTGATTAGTTTTTTGGCATTCTGGGAAAATGTCAAGACAGCCATTTTGGATTTTTCCGTCCTAAAATCTTGTCTGTAGAGTCTTGTTTACGCATTTTTTTGTTTACTGTTGACGGATCAATTTCAAATTTTCAGGGTTGGTTCGTAGTATGAAAATCTAGAGCTGACTAATTTTCTGGCATTCTGGGTAAATTTTAAGGTGGCCATTTTGCATTTTCCGTCCCAAATTGTAACGATAAAGTCTTGACTACTCATTATCAGGATATCCATTTGACAGGATCACCCATTGGTGGGGACATATTGTACACGTTTGTGTTCTTGTTTTTAAATGTCGTCTCGTGGTAGTGCTCCATTTGCAACTTAACTATACCCTGTATCATTTTTAAATGTGGTCACGTGGTAGGGTAGTGTAATAATTGTCATCATGGTTTTCTTTCATTTCTTTCAGAACATCAAAAGATACCAATGCCATCTTTGTGAGCACTGCTGCAAAATTAAGGGAAACTTACGCCTTCATCTTAGAAATAAACATAAGCTTACAGTGGCCACGCATAGCAAAGGTTCAAGTGTGAGTAGTGAACAACTAAAGGATGCAGTTATAATAACCAAGGAAGGTAGTGTCGTACCATATGTTCCTGAACTTTCAGAAGACCTACATGGCCAGAGCTAAATGCCAATGACTCCTGATGGATAGATTTCTGAATAAAGATGTCTAATGGCCCAGTTTCATTGGTATAGAGACCATAGAATTATATGTATTGCAGATTACCCAGTTCATGATGGACAGATAAATTGATGTGTTTTAGTGAATTCATGTTATTCATACATATTGTGTATATTAGAACTTTTTCAAAGAAGTTTATTTTGCACATGAACATATTACATATGAAAATGAATTATTTAATAAATGATACTGTAAGAAGATTCATGACTTAACATATTATGAGGATGAGCATTCCTTGTATCTCCACACCCGCATGTGACATGTCATAGGGTACTATTTATATCCTATTACAAGATTAATAAAGTCAGGTCTGGTGCAATCCAAATATATTTTGGGCAAATTCATTTCATTTTAAATTGTTATTGTGACCAAATGTTTTTTGCCATTTAAGTCTTTTAATCAACGACCATTATTGGCCATATTGAATGTATTTTGGCAAACTTGAGCATTCATTTATTTCAATCAACTAGACCTGGTCATATTGAATATATAGAAAAAAACGAAGTGAATGAAAACGGATATGTAAGGTAGTGTATTTGGGGGAAGGCCCTTTCCAAATTCATGATACAAGAGCAGATAATGGTTGATTAAACCTATACATGTACATGTATGTATGTATGAATATGTGTACCTTATGGTGATTTTGGTTTGATATTCAATGTCTCATCTTTAAATAAATGTGACTTCTATGTATTGTGGCAACCCAGGGTGTTGGGTAGCGTGGTCCTGGGTTACCCAGCTATCAAGTTTTTGGATTTTTAATGGTCTAGCTTGATAATAGATTGTAAAATATATGGGAATGGGGGACTTTTTAAACACTGATCTATATCCACATTCACTGTACACAATCATTCAACACAACAGAGAATGTAATGGGAAATTATATAAAATGAATATAATTCAACTCTATTTCAAAATATATACATGTGTTTGGTTACACAATTCTACATAGATTTACCGTCAGTTATGCAATAAAACAAAAAGTAACTTTTCACTCAAATACACTCATGAAATTTATCAGTGTATCACTCAGTTTATCCAGGAAATTCAATGCAAACTATAACGTAACTTGATAATCTTAATTCTGCCTGCCAGATTTCCTCACTTGGTAAAATGACCTGACTAATTAGTTCAATACAGGCAAAAGGGGGTGTATTGTCATCATAAAAACAATAAAGGATAAATTCTTAGAAAGGTTCTGTACGGGCTAAAATAGCCAGATACGCATCAATACAATGAATACAGGCATGCGTATCTCCTGTTCGGGATAGTGATCATGATCAAATGTATTTAGAAGGTGTTTACATGTCATACAGATAAAGAGACCACATGGGAGCTGACTTAGACCAGGGCTTTGATTAGTGCAATGAAAATATAAAGGTGGTCGTTGTGTAGTAAATGGGACAAAAACTTAAGACAGTAATGCAAAACTCCAAATATGATCTTCTCACAGTAATTACAAGGGTACACAAAGATTTAAAATACTGTTAGGCTTTATATTAGAAAATTAATACCAACACTGGCTATGCTCAGTTCCCTGGGACTAATAAGAGTAGCAGCAAATTAATTGCCCTTGCTTACCCAAAATCAAACCCTGCCCGGGGGATGTTTTGAATAATTAGGTAATGTAGTGAAAAAATACAACAATTGCTAGGTTCCCTAAGAATTTCCAGTTTTAGTATAATCAATCTCAAGGAAAGTAAATAAAATATGCCCAGTGAAATGAATTGAGCACTCAAAAGTCGGTTATTGCTGTGAAGCTGTTTGACAACTGAAAAATCGTCACTAGTCCATGCCTGATGATACTAACCAGGTGCATCACAGACCCCTCGGAGTATCAGCAAATATGATGATTGCCTTAGAAAAACTCCAAACCAACTCGTCTCGGGAAATGTTCTATATTATTGGTACAGTTAAATATGCAACGCTTGTTCAAATTCTTCAAGACCATGCTGTGGGGGGGGGTTATATCTTACTTCAAGAGTCACACAGACTAACAGTGTAGCAGCAAATAAATTGCCATAGCTTAATTACGACAAATCAAACCCGACCTTGGGGATATATAGAAGTTGGCAGTTACAATATATATAAAAGTGAAATAAATAGCTGGTAGTTCTCTCAAGTTTTCAGTTCAAAATGTAGATTTTAAGTATGAATATTCTAGTGACTCAAATAATCAACACTGGCAAGCAGATATTACCCTCAAATTATATGATAAAGCCAAAAATACCAAGTTGGCGATTGAATCTTAAATATACATGTAGGTCAATCTGTAGATTTCAAATGAATCAGAAATGCTTCTCACAAGAATGTACACGTAGCTCACTCAATGCTTATTAAGGTTTAATTAGAAATAAAGTTCTGAAAGTTCAAATCAATCTGTTATATGAATACGTACAGCCACATTTGAGACAAGGCCGTGACCAGGCAGATTGAAATCAAAGTCGTAATCAAACAAAATGGTCCTGAATATTCTTTTTGAACCTGATATAATAACCCTCAACGTGGTTTAAATGAATTTATCCTAATGTAAATGAAGCTAAATGAGTGAGAGAAATCAGAAGATTCACCAACAAGGAAAAAGTATAAACAGTTTCTCTGTTTTAGAGTAAAAGTAATTCCATTACCTTACCAACCCGTTCACCTAGGTTAGTGTATCTAATAAGATGTTATATATCCAATATGTATGTGTATTAAATCCAAAATGCAGAGAGAAAGTTTAATTCCTGTTACTTGCCGGTGATTCAAAGTCTCACTGAAGAACTGATGATTCATGCAAATCTAGCCAAAATTTTATAGTCTCAAAATAAAATGTAATCGCTTAAACATTAAATATTGCTAAAATAAACAATAACATGACATGCTTTAGATATAAAGTTGACATAATGTGCCTAGTGTAAGAAATTCACATATAAACTTTTTTTTTAATGAGACTATCAACAAACATGGCTGAACAAGAAGTAGTGAAATAAGAAAATTCTGAACAAACTTCTGAATTACGAAATATTTAGCTAAATAGTTGATAAATAAAGGTAAGAGCAATTTAAACATAGTGATTATCCTCCAGAATAATCACATAACATTGTACTAAGTATGGGAGGATCATCACAGTATTTATGGCAAATGTTACTGTGTAGTGGTGCAATATACTGTATCCGTAGTAGAACAATAAAAAAAGTGTTTCAGGTTTCCAATTCATAAATACTCTGTGGACTCATTATTATTATATCAGGTGTATAAGCCTCTATTACCATGTAGCGATAGATATTTGTGAAATATAAATACATAGAAGTCAACACATATTTAGAAGATGGGACATTGAATATCAATTGAGGACAATCTGCCCCTGGTATTTGACAAATAACACCACAACCATGTATTTCATTTCATTATAATTACAATTATCTCACATTAGACACCATATGGCATATATATGTGGTAGGAAATTGGTAGTTATTGAGGGTACAGACCCTGCATCTGTTACTGGCACATTTTGTTTATAATTATTATTAGCAGTATTGCACTGTGTTAAACTTGATCGATTCTTCGAGTCTCTGCTGGCTCCCCCTGGTGGTGGTAATTTATGGTCGCTATTGGTACTCAATGCGTCATCTGACCTGCAGCTCACCAAATCGGGAGTATTTGATAACGAGGAAAAGTTTGACATTGAACTTGTGTTAGTGGCTGTAATATCCATATTTGCACTTCCTAAAAATGCTGAGTCAGCAGTCTTGGAACTATTATCGTCAGTTATTGTGATTAGCTTTCTAGTACTGCAATCTTCCCTTGGCACCATTCCTCAATTCATTTTGTGAGCACTATAAGTGTAAAGGTATTGTTGATTAGAGCATGGGACGTGATTAGAGGCAACACTTTTAATGAACCATTGATATTTTTCACTGGAATGTTGGAAGACAGGCCTCTAGCTTTAATACAAAGGGGGGTTCACTTTTCTAAAAAGTCCAGGGGGGTCTCACTTGACAACATTGGCCAAAAATCTGTCGAAAAGTGCTCAGAAATGGTGATTTTGGAAGATTTTTTTGCCAGCTCCCTGAACTACCCCTCCCCCCTCCCTAGCTATGGGCATGGAAGGGATTATATATGCATCGTGCTTCATCTGTCCAGTAAACACTGCGCATTACCAACGCAGTACATCAGTGGGCTTTTTAAGGTACCATGTGCTTGACAGGAAATGACAAAACAGGAAGTGACAAAACCATGTTGGATTTAGAATATTTTTTAAACCATAATAGAGTTCTGTTTTGACCTCCATTCAGTTTGACTAGTACTACACGGGGTCAACCCAGTTGTCCGAAACCCAATTCTCCGAAACCCAGTTGTCCGAAAATTACAGCTTACAGCTCTATGAACGAGCACTCTTTCATTGTTAAATGGTGTATTTGACATGTTTGAGAGTAAATTTCATCAACTGAACGATTCCTTTATGGGTTGGTATTTAATAAAACTGTCAAAAGATGAAAGTACAAGGGCATAAACAGGTGATATAGATGTTCAAACAAACAAAGTTAAATTATGTTATTCTCATTGCAAAGTGGCGTTTACATAACATACATAGAGGTCCGGACAAATTTTAATTTTCTTTATGGCCCATGGGCCTTTCGAGAGGGAATAACATTTTTCCAATGGGTGGGCGTTCATAAAAGGGGAAAAAGCTTTCACAAGCCAGTTGGCATTTATTTAGTAAAGTTGACGTGTACATCTTTTGAAACCAAAACTTATTTTTCACTTACTGTACGTGTCGTACTCTGTTCGAGAAATGGAGATTTAATTCAAACGGATGAAGTGAGTACATTTTGATACGAGGACAGCCTGTCTTCGTTTCCAGTTGATCCCCAGTGATTAAGTTTCGAATGTTTTGTTCTTTTACGATTTGATAAGAGACAGAGACTAAGAAATTAAGTGCGACGAAATAATTTGACAACGTATTTATGTACACTGTTTTATTCTTAAGTTCTATGCGTTAACTTATTTTATCTGTTTCAAAATGTTTCATTTTATTCTGCCTATATGTAAAAGAGATTCAAGAAGCCGATAGATAAACTGTTCCGTAATATGTATTGTGTTCTGATAACCTTTTTTAGAATCTCAACGTAAACTAAATCCCCGTTCCTGCCATTCTGGTAATGCCATGCAATGGATGCAATTGGTCATAAATTGGCCTTTTAGGCCTTTGACTCGAAATGTCCCCCCCCCCCCCCCTTTCTAGCTTCTGGATACGCCAGTGAAAAGACCCCGCCCCCACCCCTTATGTTAGTCCTACGATGTCTTATACTAAGTTTAAAATAAAAATGACTGTGATCTAGCATAGGCCCCGGCCCACTGAGCCTATGCGCCGGGGCCTTGGCCGGCTTTGATCACCTTTAGGTACCCGGCTGTGCACAGAGTCAAGTTATAAACTACCGGAGACGAAACTCTCTTTTGAGAAGCAAAGTCGAACGATTACGAAGGGTAAGATCACGCATCGTAAACTTGGAATACTAGGCCTAGCCAGCGGTCCAGAGACATGTTTAGCCTCTGGCCTAAGATCTAAACCAAATAAAATGAAGCATGCTTTTGAAAGTCTTTACAGGCCTAGGCCTAATACTGAATATTTTTTTAGTAAGCTTATTTGCTTGGAATAAAATCACAGGTGAGTCTCTAGCCAATACACGATAAAGTGGCCTTAGAAGAAGGTAAACATTGACTTTGTTTACAGTTTATAGAGGGCGTGAATACAGTCATGTTCGAATAAGACATAAACTTGCCATAATGGGATGTATCTTGTGTAAATTCTGTTCAAATTTAGCGCCACATTATTGTTTTTATATCACATGACAGTCACGTGATACGGACTTGGATGTAAAGAGCGCAATGGCGGATCAGGAGAAACAAGATTTTTCAATTTCTGACAAAATCTGCTAGCTGTAGTCTGCAACTACTCCAGTGGCACAGGTGTTCCCTGGGTATCAACGAGTTTGAGTCGGTCCTGCAATCACATTAATCGTAAAGGTGGGTCAAACATGACAATGGCTACAGTAGATCGGCCAAACTGCCCTAATTCACGTCACCATACTAGTCAATGGGCAAAAGGGCAAACGCCTGACTTTTTATCTCGAGTTATGGATTTATGTGGCCTCACTGGCCTATCTGAGGTTCTAAAGCTATGTCTAAGCTACATCTTGACAAAAAACTCAATAGGGGCCAATCATCTACTTTTTGAAATAATTGGTCAATTGTGACACTACCCCCTCTCTCTGCCGACACAAATTGAAATTCACAAAAATCAAGGCAAAATTAATGCGCCACTTGACTCGAAATTTTCCTTCAGATAACCCAAATAAACGCATTTTCAGAAGAAATGGCATGTTGTCATTGCAAAAAGATGACAACTGTGCCTACATACTAGCTTACTGACTCGTCATGATCACAATTGTGTTGGGACTACATTTATTTTTGAATACTACTTTTTTCTATTCAGCGGAAGTGACGTATTAGGGCATTTGGGCCTAATAGCAACATGGTTGGATGATTTCTGGCTTGAAGTTGCGTTTTTCCAATTTACTAGAGTTTTTCAAGTTGTTTTGTGCAGTTTAAGAATATTCTGACAGCAATTATGAAAAATATGGCTACTTTATTACCCCTGGGGTCATTTTTCCAAGAACCCAATGGTTTTCCTTTAAATTTGACTAGTTTTTCATTTACATCATGAAATCTACTGGCTGTGTCAAGAAATTGAGTATTTCATTGCATATTGCGATTTTTAGCCAAAATCACTGAACCATGAACCAGAAAATTGGGCAAATTTGGCCAACTTAGGCAAAATTTTACTAAAATTATCATTTTTTTGATATTTTATTTCATTCAACAACCTCCTGATTTGAAAAATGATGGCAAATTTGATCAGATTTGACTCTGGCCTAGAGAATTGGGACTTTTGAGATAGTTTTAGCTCGAATTTGGTCATTCAGAGTGGACAAATACATCAAAAATTGACACTTAACTGACCAATCTCTGACTGTACCCCTGATATGTACCTTTATTTTTTACTAGAAACCAAAAGATGGAAAATTCAATCTTTATTATGAACAGCAACTCATTGGCTTCCCCATTTACGACAACATATGACATCTTGGGGTCATTAAGGACGAAATTATGGCCAAATATCGTCAAAATCAGTGGTTTTTGGGGTAAAAAGCGAAAACTGCTGATTCAGCAAAAACTTTAAATTTGTTCATGAAAATTCCCCTTTTTGCCTACGTCCAGAATATGTTTCGTACTAATAAACTTCAATTCTGGGCGATTCTGAGTAGTTTTAAAAAATTTTGGTCACTCTCACATGTGACTAATAGGCCAAACTGCCCTAATTCACGTCACCATACTAGTCAATGGGCAAAAGGGCAAACGCCTGACTTTTTATCTCGAGTTATGGATTTATGTGGCCTCACTGGCCTATCTGAGGTTCTAAAGCTATGTCTAAGCTACATCTTGACAAAAAACTCAATAGGGGCCAATCATCTACTTTTTGAAATAATTGGTCAATTGTGACACTACCCCCTCTCTCTGCCGACACAAATTGAAATTCACAAAAATCAAGGCAAAATTAATGCGCCACTTGACTCGAAATTTTCCTTCAGATAACCCAAATAAACGCATTTTCAGAAGAAATGGCATGTTGTCATTGCAAAAAGATGACAACTGTGCCTACATACTAGCTTACTGACTCGTCATGATCACAATTGTGTTGGGACTACATTTATTTTTGAATACTACTTTTTTCTATTCAGCGGAAGTGACGTATTAGGGCATTTGGGCCATCTAGCTAGAACCGGACTTGGCTTCAAGGTTCAGCTGGAAAGTAACATTTTGGTAAAAATTGCTAAATGTTATCTTCTGGTACAAAATAAAGTATGAAGACATGTGTCTATTGCCTTACTTTTTTCAGGAAAGTATCAATACATTGTCTTCTTTTAGAATATCTGGTAGAGTAAATGGGAACTCCAGGAAATTCTGATATTTCACACTTTCTATTTTTCCAAATTTTCTTTCAAAGTTTCCAGACAACACAGGAGCACTAATGTTACTCGAGTCTCTAGCTTACAGAATATAGAGAAGGCTTTGGACCGAAGTAACACTAATGTACATATACATGGTCCCGTTTAGACCGCATTATAGGGCATATAAGGATACAAACAAACAAACATTCCGTATTAGTGATTTTGTTGACATTAAGGTGCTATGGAAGTTAAGGATAGGGTGCATGATGGGAAATTTTCTGCATTCCTCAATTGAGTCACATGTTATTTTTCAAACAAGAATCACTCCTTCCCCACATTGTCTATATCTTCCAGTTTTGCACAAAGAGTGCACTTATGTGCCTAGAAAAGACTTGTGAGAAAGATGTTTTGATAAAGTGTATAAAAAACAAGAAAATTCAGTGAAAAAAATCAGAAAATTTTCAGAAATTTTTTTCACTGAATTTTCTCATTTTTTATACATTTTACAAAACAAACCTTCTCACAAGGCTTTTCTAGGCACAGAAGTGCACTCTTTGTGCAAACTTGGAAGATGTAGACAATGTGGGGAAGGAGTTATTCATGTTTGAAAAATAACATGTGACTCAATTGAGGAATGCAGAAAATTTCCCAACATGCACCCTGTCCTTAACAGGAAATGACAAAACAGGAAGTGATAAATTTTTTTGCATTTTTAGACATTTTTTGAACAAAGATAACAGAGTTGTGTTTTGACCTCCAGTCGATTCAACTAGTTCCAAATACCATTTACAGGTCCAGGATCACAATGTGCAGGGTCAGAATGACCCTAAACATGATGAAATAACCTTTTTAGCCCTTTGAAAGTGTGACTGAAAAAAAGGTAAAAGTAGGAGCTAGGAAAGGTCACTGAACAGAATCTTTTGAATATTTCAGAAAATGTGCCCAATATAATGCTCCAACTGATACAATCTTTGAACTTTTAGAAAATTGTCTTAAACAAAAATGACAGTCATAAAAAGGAAAATAAATCGCTTTTAAAATCATTTTTCAAAGATTGTATCATTTAGAGCAATATATTGGGCACATTTTCTGAAAATTTCAAAAGATTCTGTTCAGTGACCTTTCCTACCCTCCTACTTTTAGCTATTTTTCAGTCACATTTCCATAGGGCTGAAAACGTTATTTCATCATGTTTAGGGTCATTCTGACCATGAACATTGTGATCCTGGACCTGTAAATTGTATTTGGAACTAGTTGAATTGACTGGAGGTCAAAACAGAACTCTGTTATCTTTGTTCAAAAAATGTCTAAAAATGCAAAAAAAATTGCCACTTCCTGTTTTGTCATTTCCTGTTAAGTTCCATAGCACCTTAATTATAATATAATATGGAATAAATCATACCATTTCATGAAATATGGTGACCTTGTCCTACGGAAATTGAGATTATTTTTCACTGCAAGTTCGTACGGCGATACTGTCATGCTCTGGGGAATTGATTCTACTTTCTATTGACACCAAACACATGTCTGTCGATAGAATAATTAAAAAGCCTTAGGGCCCCAACCTCCTTTGTTTACATTTACAAAAACGTGAAAAAATGTATAAACATCAACAACATACATGTAGCAATGGATACACCGTTGGTATGAGTATCATTCTACAAAACTAAGCTGTGACGTCATATCAATGGAGCTTTGATGTCATAACAATTGAAAGATGAAGTTCCATTAATCTGAAGTCTATTTTTCACCCAGTTTTGTCATGAAAACGTGAAAATACATATTTACAGTCCAGAGTCATATGAGAAAAACTTTCTTGTACTCGCTTGTACTCGCTTTGATAATGTTTCTTTATCTCGTCTGCAACTCGATGAAGAAGAATTATCAAAGCTCATCAAGAATGGACGATCTTGCACAGGTTCTCGTATAACAACCTCTATATCATGCATGGTGTAAAGATGGCTATCTTTGTTAGTCATATGAGAAAGAACATTCTCTAAGTCTTCATAGATGCACAACCATACTCTATTCAATCATCCAGTTCTATTGTGACGTCACACCTATGAATGGTGAAATATCAGCACCATTTGGTTATTTTATGGATCCCCAATCCCTAATTCTCTGAACAATGTTTTCATTTTCATGTTTGAATCAGAATAGATAATGATGGGCCATTCAATATTATAAATGGTGAAATTCTACACCCGTTGTAGACTATTGGAAAGAATGTCAATACAAATGCACTCACCTTCGATTCAAGCTATTCACCACATTCTGTCCAACCTGTACTAAATTTCACCATATTGAATGGCCTATCATGATTATTTATTCTATAATAGGTTTATCTGAAAGCTGTTATTTGCATTCAGGAATACAAATTTAGATACACCTACATGAACAATGAGCACATAAAAATTTCAAGGAGGATTGGCTCCCAGAATGCAACACCGATATTCTGCAAAACAATCACCTAGCGATAGCTTTGTTGGAGAGTATCGGGTCATTCTCCATGCAGTCGTACAAATTATACAGACACGAATAGCAAATGACGCATGCGTGGAGATTAAAGAATATCGAGTTGGAACCCTGGCTTCCAATCCTCCTTGGAAAAATTTATAAAAAAGATCGTCTACACAGCAAAAATACGAACGCTGGAAAAAAACGTACGCATTCCGTTCGGACTTTACACGCGAATTACGTATATGTCACGCATTCCGTTCGAAATTTTTTTTATTTGCCGGGGGGGGTAAATCGAACCCCTCGAACCCCCCTGGATACGTGCCTGTGACGGGCCTGATATCTAGAGGGGGCTTGATAATGATCAGGGGTGCCGGGTAAACAAATTCTTATTCCCCGTCGAACATGAATACAATTATATTTGCATGGAGATGAAGGGCTGACGCAAGTGAAGTTAATTTGTTGTTGTATCATATTGGCTAAATCATAAGTAAATAAGTCCAGAAATACATGGACAAAATGTAATCAGAAAGGTGGACTAATTGGTATTATTTGTTTTGATTAATGATTATACATAACTAAAACGCTATGTTAGATGTCTGTAATCCCCCCCCCCCCCTCTCACCAAGGGCTATGCATTGTTTCAAGTGATATAAAATCTAGATTCGTAGAACATTAATAAAACAGCCTCGTCACGCCTTATTTCGTACTTTCGCACATTAACAATTTATCACAAAATGTCATGTTGACCTCGATTTGACCCTTTTGACATACCTTTTGAAAAACAATACTTTTTTGAAGCGCTAATTGAATATTAAAGGGTTGCAAAATACCAACAATATTGAAAAACAGATAAGTAATGATAAATCGCCGAGGGAATTCCAAATATCCAAATTCCTCCACCATTGCGACTATGTGTTATAATGGGCTTTTAATTGAAAGTCTGTTATAAAAAGGTTGCAGACATTAGGCTCTTTAAAAGTATGTCATATTGCTATTTATATATACCATTTGTCTTCTATAGCTTCTTAAGCATCAAATATCAAATCACAATAGTCCAGGGAAAAAATAATTGTGAATAATGGCAAAATGTTCATTCTAATCTTAATGAAATTCACTTTTTTATCAAATTATCAAATTAACATGGATTTTGTAATAAATTTTAGTAACAATAGCAATCAATAATTTGTAAATTATGTGCAGGATATGTAATCCGGGATATGCACACAGTGTGCCAATCCTGTATGTATCCAGGCGTCAGGATTCATACAGGATTGGCACACTGCGAGCGTATCCTGAATGAATCCAGGAGGCAGGATTCATACTGGATTTCTACCTGCTCCAATCCTGCATAAATCCTGACGCCTGTATACGTACAGGATATGTACATTGTGTGCCAATCCGGTATGTATCCAGGCGTCAGGATTCATACAGGATTGGCACACTGCGAGCGTATCCTGTTCGAATCCAGGGGCAGGATTTGTACTGGATTCCTACATTCGCAAATCCTGTATAAATCCTGACACGGGATATGTACAGGATATGTACATTTTGTGCCAATCCTGTATGTATCCAGGCATCAGGATTCATACAGGATTGGCACACTGCGAACGTATCCTGTATGAATCCAGATGCAGGATTCATACTGGATTCCTACACGCGCCAATCCTGTATAAATCATGACCTAGGATATGTACAGGATATGTACATTCGGTGCCAATCCTGTATGTATCCAGGCATCAGGATTCATACAGGTTTGGCACACTGGGTGCATATCCTGTATGTATCCTGACGTCAGGATTCGTTGTATTCGTACACATTTTTTGCTGTGATAGTGACAATATGAGCTCATTCATTATACTTTGTACATGTATATATACCCGGAGGGTTCACTGTCTACCAATTTGGTGGGGGTCTTAACAATATGTTTCCATGCCAATCTGTCAAATTTCATTGTGTTCCCATATCAACCAACATACCAAATGTCCAAATATAAGATCAATGCCATACGAAATGTCCAAATATAGGACCAATGTCATACCAAATATCCAGATAACCAAGGTCATTCAAAATGTCTAAAGCCTTGAGAAGAGAAGGCAAATCTTAATAAAAATGATCCAAAACAACATCAAATAAGAATATGTTTAACAATGCCATACCCTAAATGAGCGGTAACACATTTTCCACGACCATTATCATACCAAAAACAAAGTGGAAAAAGTTTACCATTGCCATTATAACCTCAAAAGTTTTTTTTAGGGGGTGGCATTCTCATACAGATCCTAAAACTTGGGTTCATAGCCATAGCAAATGTCAAAAAAGGTACCCAATATGAGACGAAGATCCTGTCGAGGTTTATATAGAGTGAACCCCCCTCCCTGGGGTAAATCGACATGAATAATCTCTTCCAAGACAAAGATGTATCAAGGGTGCATCAATTGTTCCTTCTTATCGACAATTATACCACATTTTAATACATGTATATTTTCATGCTTTCAGGTTTTGGTACTAAGAAAAACATTCAATATTGTGACAAAATAGATAACTTAAACAAAAGATGAATCAAAGCCAAGTTACAACATCATACACCTTATCTGATCCAGTAAGTAGCAGGTCTTGTATTTGAATATGTGTACAGTAAATGCAAGCACTTAGAATTTTTATTCATGAATCATACGTCTATATATGAGTTTCAAGAAACACCTATGGTATTTGCTTGAATACAACCAGTGCTATATCTACTACAACATGTACATGTATAAATGCATTGAAGATTGTATTCTCTCACGGGGTACCATCGAATAATTTTGGCAACGTACCGGAGAACGACATTTTACTAAGAAATGGCAATAATTTAGCACAATATATTTATTTTAACTAGAGTTCTATTTTGATTTTGACAAAAGTAAGTATTCCATGCAATAACTATTTCATTCATGAGTTTGTAGGAATTCTGTTGGAACCCAGTTCTGATCAAGTACGAAGTTATTGAAATCGGCGCAGACGGACTTTACTCCGAAAGATGGTTTTTCGATTATAACTTTTCACAACATTTAAGTATAGACTTTTGAAAAATGTACAGAATAGTCCTTATTCTTTTGAATAATTCTGTTATTTCTGATTCACACGACTCTGATTTGTTTAATTAAAAAAAAGTTTTAAAAATATTACTTAGGAACGTAACCGGAGCTGGGAACGTAACCGGAGCAGATCAGTTGAATTATTTAATCAAAAAAATTAAAATATATGATTTAAAGCACATATACTAATTTAAAAACATACGGGATTGTTCGAATGCGTATTTATTACATTTTATTTTAAAGAAAAAAATTTATCCATTGTGAAAAATTAAATTTGGTATTTACCATGCATAAGTGTACTTACCTTAGAAAGGCTATCAAACATAGAACAATCATTGTATGGAGAATGAAGTGATTAAATGTAGTAAGCAAATAATTCCATTTGATTTCACCCATTGTATTTGTTCAGCGAACTATTAGAACCCACTCTGTTATACTAATTTCGTATATATATACTGATTATACATACATGTATTATACTTCTAAGACAACTTCTCTTTTTCAGGGGAAATAAAAGCATTTAAATGCTAGATTATTAAAAAAGTTAGCATACAACGAACTGTATATAGCGTAGGTGTGTTAAGTACTTGTCATGTGCTCGACCAAATCGAATCAACATATGCTTTCTGAAATTCTTCACCTAACCCCCCCTCCATATAAACGTAAGATGTTTGAGTGAGTGCCCGTTTATTGTTTTATGCAAAACCAGTTGTTATCCATCTTTGTTTCGATAAACCTAGGCGTGGGTCATTAAGCAAGTAAGAAAGTGAATGATTTTTTCTAGTTAAACTACAGAACATTGCTTTTCAGTCGTTAATAGACAGTGTTCTATAATTCTATCACACCAAGTAAGCTGACATATGTGTTTGTAAATAATATATATGCTTTAAATCATATATTTTATTTTTTTAATTATATAATTCAACTGATCTGCTCCGGTTACGTTCCCAGCTCCGGTTACGTTCCTAAGTAATATTTTTAAAACTTTTTTTTAAATTAAACAAATCAGAGTCGTGTGAATCAGAAATAACATAATTATTCAATAGTATAAGGACTATTCTGTCCTTTTTTCAAAAGTCTATACTTAAATGTTGTAAAAAGTTATAATTGAAAAACCACCTTTTGGAGTAAAGTCCGTCTGCGCCGATTTCAATAACTTCGTACTTGATCAGGACTGGGTTCCAACAGAATTCCTACAAACTCATGAATGAAATAGTTATTGCATGGAATACTTACTTTTGTCAAAATCAAAATAGAACTCTAGTTAAAAAATATATTGTGCTAAATTATTGCCATTTCTTAGAAAAATGTCATTCTCCGGCACGTTGCCAAAATTATTCGATGGTACCCCGTGTCTCTGTTCTTTTAAAATCAATTACATTGCAGACATTACCTAGTCAAAGTATCTAATCTCTATTCCTGGTTTTAAAGAGCTTTCAAAGTTAAGAAAACCCATACTCTGTTTTCCAGGTCTTATTGTCAGATGAAAGACACAAAGGCAAGCTATCACACCTTTCTGTAAAATTATGGAACATGTTAAAACAAGAACAGGCTTGTGACATAAAGATTGAAACTTGTGATGTCAATGTCAATGCTCACTCGTGTATATTAATAGCAGCGTCTGAGTATTTCAGAAAATGCTTTGACTTTATCGCACGCAGGCGTGGTACTGCAGGAATCTCTGGAGTCAGAATTGATATACGTCGACAATTAGGACCAGGACTGAATTACAAAGACATGATGAATATCTTACATTATATTTACACTGGAGATATTGAAGTAACACCTGACAATTGCATATTTCTATTTAAGGCTAGCAGGATTCTTGAATTAGAATACCTTACAGAACTAATAATACCCCTTTATGTAAAGATCTGCAGCCTTCAGATATCAGACTTGTCAGCCAAAGAAAAACAATATCTTCATAACAAAACCAATTACAAAAAACATGAAGCTGCTGACACAAGCAAGTCAGAATCTCAATCTCTTCCAGCAAAAGGTCAAGGAAATAATCCTGAAGAGGAACATATATCGTTGGAGACAGGAAACATCTTACCAGAACATGATATTGATAAAGAAAGTATGGGAGGAGAGACATCAAATGACATCAATAAAAACTCATTTGAAGAAAAGGAACCTCAAGTGGAGACTGAGAACAGCCATCTGATGAACCTCCAATGTGATGAAGATGATGCTGATGCGAGTGAACAAGAAACTCTTAATTCACCAAACCTTGATGCTCTCGATGAGGTTAAGTTAGAGATTGATGAAATGGACTTAAACGTTGATGAATTGATCTCTAATGATGCAAATGAAGGGAACCCAAAAGATGATGAATTAATCATAAATCAAGGTGCTCATTTAGAGAATGATCAAGGGAATGTAAATCCTGAATTGAACTCAAATGATGAACCAAACTCAAATGAAAATAGAGTAAGCTCAATTGATGAATCTGTCCACACCACTGAAGAACTGACAGATGCAATTAAAGATGAAATATATTATGATAATGAAACAACTAAAGATGCATCATCAGCAACAATAACAAGTAGCTTGCTGAAAAGAGACAATGAAAATGATAGTGGCACATCGCAATGTGTTAAACTTGAGATGGAAAATAAAACAATCATTCCTTTATATATTGATCATCCATACTCATCTATACTCAATAATACAGACTCATTTGAAGGTGGAGCTCATTATAGTAAGACTGAGAGCAGCCATCTGATGAACCTCGAATGTGATGAAGATGATGCTGATGCGAGTGAACAAGACTCTCCTATTAACTCAGAAAACCTTGATGCTCTTTGTGAGGTTAAGTTAGAGCCTAATGAAATGGACTTAAACAGTGATGAATTGATCTCTAATGATGCAAATGAAGGGAACCCAAATGATGATGAATTAATCATAAATGGAGGGGCAAATTTAGAGTATGATCAATGGAATGTAAATGGTGAAATAAACTCAAATGAAAATGAAGTTAACTCAAATGCTGAACCTGTCCACACCATTGAAGAACTGAAAGATGCAATTAAAGATGAAATAGTTAACTTGTTAGATAAAGACAATGAAATGAATAGTGAGGCATTTGTTAAACGTCAGTGTTCTAAGCTTGAGATAGAAGATAAAACAATCATACCGGTATATATCGACCACCCATACTCATCTATACTAAATGCTGATATGGTCAATCACTTCCAGGATGTACCAAATGTGAATATCCAAAAGATGAATGAATTAAAAGATGAAGAAGGCCATCGGGATGATATACATGAAGAAACTCTTCTGAATGATCAGGAAAGGTATTTGGATTTATATCAGGAAAAGTGTCAATATGCAGTCACTCATAGTCCCTTTAATATACCTAGTTTTGGTGGAGATTACGTGAAACCTTGGCCTGTTGAACTTGAAAATATCACTTCTGTAGGAGAAAATGAGATTTATATAGGACACTATGAAACTTGTTTAGAAAAGAAGGAGGCAATCACAGGAGCCAATGAAACTGATAACAATGATACAAAAATTAATAACCCAAGAGAGCAAGTCCCTGAGGTTTATGGCACTTTGGAAGAGGTATCTAATATCAATGGTGATGTACCAGTTATGATTAAAAGAAGCTGTAGGGTAAAATCATGTAAAAGACTGAATGAGAAACCAGTTGAAGAAAAAAGAATAAAATGTATGCCTAGACAAAGTACTATAACGCGAAGTGGAATAAGGTGCCCTAACTGTAAACAAAGATTTAAAAAGGAATTGAAACTTTGGACTCATTTTATTACATGTTGGACAGGAAAACCAGTATCAGATCTCATCAAAATAAATGCAACTCCAAATCTTGCTCTTGACAATTTTGCTTACTGTTGTGATAATTGCCAAATGCCACCTTTCTTAAATTATAGACGTTTTCTCAGGCATTGTTACTTCTGCTATCAGACAAAACAAAAGGGGGAGTTGGTATTTGAGTCAATCCCATGCTATAAATGCAATACTTTTGTCGGTGAAAAACTTTGGATGAAACATCTGCAAAAATGTCCGCTCCCATCATTTGATGAGATCCCTGCAATCAGATCTGCTGGGCTACACTGTCACATCTGCACTTATAAAATCAAAATAGAAAAAGTACGTAGGCGCACTTCTGAATCCAATCGGATGTTTGCTCGTCATATGTATTCCAAACATGGCATTGTCCAATCTGGGTCCAGACTTCTGAAATGTGCTGATGAATATAGAAAGGTAAGATTGAAAACCTGTGTAAGTGGAACATGAATGGTACCTTTAATCATTTAACATCTAAATTACACTGTCAACTCTGTGCTTACAAGATTAAGATTAAAGTAAAAAGAAGGAATGACATTATCCAATCTGGACTCAGACTTCTGAAATGTGCTGAGGAATATATGAAGGTAAGATTGGTACATCTGTTCTACTACTTTGCCATGACTGAAAAAGATGAGGGGGAATTTGTAAAAATTGCACCCATGGCTGTTCCATTTGATTTGTTCCGCCTTGGCGTTGCTGTTATCTAAGTTTTACTTGGATAACTAAAAGACTTATTGATAGTGTGCTTTTGATCCGAAGCCCTCTTTTCATGTGTTTATTATCTTCATCCATCTCGAATTGTCTCTCTCAGAATAAATGAGGGTTGTGTTATGGGAAGTTTTGGATATACCCATATTTTAAAACTGAGCATCGCATAATTAATTTATCCTATAACAATTGAGGTTTCACAAGTGAAGTTTTCATTCTCATTATTTTGAGAAATCCATCAACATTTTGGTCAAAAAAGATTCTACTGACGCATGCTGCATTCATTTTGACAGATCATTATAGGGAGATATTCTAACAAATTGACTGAAAAACAAGGGAATACTGGAGCGGGTAGTATTTTTTTCCTCTGATAGGTATCCTGGCATATCCAACTCATGGTCATCCAGTATTTGTTGAATGTCCTGCTCCTCCAAGATATCAATTCTATATCCCGCTGTTATGTACCTGAAACCTCATTTGTCATAGGATAAAATGATTTACCTTCCATTTCATTAAATTGCCTCTATTTCTATAATTTTATTTTTGTTTGTTTGCAATTGCAGGAACCTGATTGTACTTATGCTACTATTGAAGAACGAGATTTGAAAGGCCATATCAAGAGAAAACACATACAAGATAAAATTGAATCAGAAACAGAAATGGTACAGAAACCAAAATTACAATGCAAGGTAGGGCCCTACTTCCATTTATTTTCCTGTTCATTTCCTCGAGTTTCTCAATGATGGCTTATTATAAAAAAAACTCCTACCTCATACCCACCTACCCACGTACGTTGGACATGATACAGTCTTTGAAGGGTTCAATTTTAAAGATCTTAGTTTATTAAATCTTTAGTTTATGATGAATTATAGATGCATTTGTAACGACCCTTGATAGCAATTTGCTACTACAGCCCAGCTGGGTTCGATTCCCACTCGGGGCACACTTTCTTTCAATTTCTTTATCTGGCTGGTTGGACCCATGCTCGCTTTTGTTAGTTATTTATTCCCCTTGGGCGCCCGCAGGTCATTACACATTAAAATGCATCCATATGCCTTTATTTATAGATTTGTCATCCGTCTAGTCATAAAATAAAGCTGGAATTGTAGAAATGTTAGTAATAAGAGCTATTTTGAGATTTAAAAATCTTTAAAATTGAACCCTTCAATGACTGTATCATGTCCCACGTAGGTGGGTAGGTGGGTATGAGGTAGGAGGTTTTTTATACAAAGCCTCTCAATGATGGATGTTTATTTGAAAGAGGTAGATAAAAGAATTTCCCTCTTCACTGGGGATATAACGGGAAACAAACACAGTTGTGAAAATTCAATAAGATTTTTTTAAAGGATTTAATTTAAGGGGTGATATATTGTATTTACCGAGGGATATACCAGGTATCAAAAATCGAGCATTCAATAACTGATTTATCCTATACTTAGTAGATTATAAGAATATGCATTGAATGAAAGGGAACCCTTATGTAGTAATTTCAATCAAAACATGAATATTTATCTCAATTTTAAGTCCTCAACAATTTATGTTTTTAAAACTCAACAACTTTTAACAGTGTATGAAATTAATATTTATCAAATAGAGTCAATGTATATCATGGAAATTCAAAAGAGCACCGAAAGAAATTCCCGGGGGGATTGCTGATGAGCGGGTGATATATATATATCACCCACTTACGCTTACCTCAGAAATCGATTATATTCCCACATGTTATTTAACTATAACACTACTAAGTATGGGATAAGTTCATATATCGTGCGTGGGTGCCTCAGTTCAATGATATCTTCCACCACTTTAGGGAAGGTACATGTTCAATGATATCTTCCACTACTTAAGGGAAGGTACATGTAACTGGAAATGTATAATACAGTAACAGTCATGTTAGTTATAATATGCATTAACTGGACATCTTGCCACTCCATAATAAAAAATCTCGTAACATTACTGCATCACTGCATATCAATTATCTTATCTGTAAAACCAAAATCATGATTATAATGATACATGTACACTGTTACATTCTAGGTTAAATAAAATGTTTAAAAAACATTTGATGGATCGATTTCAAAAGTATACGATTCATCTCATGGAGTGATTACTTTTTGTCCTCAGGATGTAAAATTTACATAGGATCACCCATTGGTTGGGACATGCTGTGCACATTTGTGCCCTTGTTTGTTTTTGCAATCTTTTAGCAATCCATCCATGGTGACCATTAGACACTGTCATTAGTTGTCAGGTGGGATTGCTACACTTTGGGGTTTCTGTTATCTAGTAATGTTTTGATTGATTTGAATTTTTCTTAGTATGAATGAATGTTCTTTCAGGAATGTGGTCGAAGGTATTCTAAAAAGACTGCTTTGGAGGACTGTTTAGAAGTACATAGCAGGAGGGAACCAGTTCAATGTCGCGTGCCTTCTTGTATGCGCACCTTCCAGACTAAGAGGAGAGAAAAGGTATGCATACAGTATATCTGTGGCCACTGTAATTGAAACAAAACTTATACTAGAAAAAGTTGCTTGTACCACCATGTATGGGAGTCATCAACCCTGAGCATAGGATTTGATTCTATGTTAATTAATCCCCGATTATATCAAAAGTCACTTAAATTCATAATGATTTACAATCTTAGGCACAAATAACTAAAGTTCAATTTTAAACAATATACTAGATGCCAGTAGAAAAAACCTTGATTATGTCATTAAAAATTCAGTCAATCTGATATTATATTTGAAATCTATATGTAAAATTGGATCTAGAAATGTGGTTTTAAAAAGAGTTTATCAACTTTGAAAATTTAGTTTTCTTTGAAAATGTGACTTCTAGGTCGGGAAGATTCTCCATAGATCCCAAGTGTAAAATAAATAAAAAATAAAAAAAGTGAAATATCTTATCTTGTATGAAACAGATAATATTTACTTTTACTGGACTTATTTTAATTTGTATAACTATCAGACACAAATAAGGGTAATATAAAAAGTAAACCACTAAAACTGATGAATATTTAAGTTTAAGGGAACTTTGTTATACCATGCCATGTTGCATTTCTATAAAAATTGACTTGAAATGAAGTTGATTATAAGTGTCTATTGAAATTGTAGCGGCATTACAAGAAAATTCATGATGAGAGGGCTGCAGAAAAGAGAAGAACCAAATTGGATTCCAATGTTCCCAATACTTGTCAAGCTTGTGGTGTTTGCTTTAGAGAAAGACCTTCTTTGGTACGCCATGAATCTAAGGTTCACAAAATTCCACTACCAAAGGGTTATAAAAGGTTAGGTTCTATATAAATTTTTATCAATCAGCATATTAACCCCGATATTAACAGGAATTTCAAAATTGTAAGAATTGAAAACAACATAATGGTAGAATGTTACATGTACATTAAATTCATGGATTCGTTTAATGTATCTCTATTCATGGTTTGGTTATTTAAAGAACCTACAGAGATGTAGCCAGAACTGAAAAATAGGTAGGTAGACTTAACATACCGTTATTTTCTTCAAATGGTCTACCACTTAGATCTAATCCTGATTCATTTGTGCTTTGTTCTTGTAGATATCAGTGCAATGGCTGCAGTTTTTGGGATATTTCCCGATGCAAGGTCAGGGTCCACGAACGTCGACATGAAAAGCTAGGAATTAAGCAATACTCATGTGAAGTCTGTGGGAAGAAATTTACCAGTTTCTTTTCAAAGGAAATTCATTGCAGAACATACCATGAAGGTAATCAACAGTGCTTATTAAACAGTTAAACACAGACATGACAGAGGGGTTTGTATAATCTGTCGCCCCTACCTGGGTGGATTTCGACTTACTCACCAACCATGCAGGGTGTGATTTTAATTTCGGTGAGAATCCATTTCAAGTTTATCATATCATAATCCAGTCTTTGATGTATCTCGTCTTTGAAAAAATGGAATCTTGCTTTGTGTTGCCCTTGACTACTTTAAGAAGACTTATTGAAATTGGCGCCAAATCATCTGTACATGTCATTGCCAGGATAATTTACCAAAATAAAATCGAGTGTCCCATTTTACCCTGGTCTCCCCTATCGTTAATATGTTTATATTGGAAATTGGCTCCAATCATCTCTACAGGTCATTGACAGGATAACTTGCCAGAGAAAATAAAGTGTCCCATTTTACCCTTGTCTCCCCTATTGTTTATATGTTTATATTGGAATACTAAACCTAGTTTATACAATGATTTTTTATTCGTGTCTTTCAAAGTGAACAGACAACTCGATCAACATATGGTCAGTTCAAACTAATTGCATGACTTCCCTTACAAAAAAACGGCAATACAATTTAACTTACACTAGATAAGACTATTAATCCTTGTTCTTAGCTTATCCATGTGAAAATATATCGGAGAGACCAACGTGCAGCCTACTATTGGATGTCACGATGTTGCCTTTATGTTGCCCAAATCATCTCTACAGGTCATTGACAGAGTAATTTGCCAGAGAAAATAAAGTGTCCCATTTTACCCTGGTCTCCCCTATTGTTTATATGTTTATTATCCCTTCGAACAAAGTTCGAACAAAGGAACGCCCCCATCCATCCGTCTGTCCGGGCGATAACTCAAATACTGTTCGCCTGATTTTGTTCAAATTTTGTACACCTATGCCCTATGGGAGTACAAGTTCTGCTTGAAAACCATTTTGAAAATGGTGGCCTTTCTTATGTGTGTAATTTTGGGATATTTGCTATATTTTCTGTTTTGTAAAAATGCCAGCCATTGCTGTTCGATGGGATTTGCTACGCTTTGGTGTTGCTGTTGTCTAGCATTGGAATACAAACCAAGTTTATACATTGATTTTTTATTGTGTCTTTCAAAGTGAACAGACTACTCAATCAACATATATGGTCAGTTCAGTTCAAACTAATTGCGTGATTTTCCCTTACAAAAAATGGCAATACAACTTGGTCTTATGCTAGACATAATCCTTGATCTTAGCTTATCCATTTGAAGATATATCGGAGAGACCAACATGCAGACTACTACATGTATATATTGGATAAACCATTTTTAACTCACAGTTAACATGGATATAATTATTGCGAGAAAAATTGAAAAAAAATCAGACCCTAGTTGTGTGGTAGGTACATGAAATCCATCTAGGTGGAGGCAGCAGATTAAACAAACCCATGACAGAGTGCTCTCCAAATACTTCGTCATTTTGTTACAGCCATTTCGTTTTCTGGTATCAATTTATGAAGTTTTTGACTAGGCCTAATCTTGTCATCGCCATACAATGCATGAACATGTTCGAGGACACCAAGTTCTCTGATTAACTCCTTGAGGACTACTTCATTGAAATCGGTAGAATGCGGATGGACTTTGAGAAGCTTTGAGGGTTACTTGGGGCATATACACATAGAATGAAAGGCCTAGTAGGCCTTATACTGAACAAAGTAACATAAAGTATTTGAAATCTTGTCATCGCCATTTCAGGAAAACTGCTCATCAGATTCGCACACATCATAAAAGATATCAAGTTCTAGAGCTGATTAACTTTTCGGCGGCCATTTTGAAGTTTTTTTCAATAAATCTTGTCATCACCATCTTAAGAAAACTGGTCATCATATTTTTTCCAAGTTTGCAAACATGATAGAGGACATCAAGTCAGAGAGCTGATAAACTTTTGGGGAGCCACCTTGTTTTCTTGTGGCCATTTTGAAGATTTTTCAATAAATCTTGTCATCTCCATTGAAGATAAACCGCTCATCGGATTTTCTCCAAATCCTCACTCATGATAAAGGATATCGAGTTTTAGAGCTTATTAACTTTTGGGAGGCCATCTTGTTTATCTGGTGGCCATATTGAAGGTTTTTCGATGGTGTGATCTCGTTCATGTCATGTGCCCTGTTCAACAAATCTGTTCACCATAACTCCAAGAAAATGGCTTGTCTGATATTATCACTACACATTTCAGAGGATATACCAAGTTGTACTGCAGTTGGTTAACATTGTAGAGGTTGTTTGATGAATCTCCCATTTCAGGAACTTCCATTTCCTTCAAATTAGTACACGTAAGAGGGTATAGCCTTGCCCAAGTTGGTATTTTTTACTTATCTGATCTTGAATTATTACCATTGTTTTAAAATCTACAGCAAAAACTACCGTTTATTTTATGAATCTACCGCAAAAACTACCGTTTTTTCTAAAATCTACCGCAAAAACTACCGCAATTTTGTTGAAAAATACCGCAAAAAACTACCGTATTTTGAAAAAATCTACTGCAAAAATTCAGCAATTTTAAAAAAATCTACCGCAAAATTTTGGTCTTAGGTTGGCAGGTATGATAATAGAAATCAAGATAAGTAAGAGACCGACTTGGGCAAGGCTAAAGAGGGTACATTACAGTTCACTAACTTTTGAGCAGATATTTGGTGATGTAATTTTGTTAATGTCCTGTTCATTGTCCGATTTAGTGTTAATACTATTATTTTTATTTCCTAGGGAAGGGGTACAAATGTGAACATTGTGATAAACTGCTACCAAGGAAAGATAGTCTAATTCAACATACTAGAATCATGCACACACATAAGGTATGTTAACACATGTCAATTTTAATTGTTTTTTACACATAAAAGCGAGAAAGAGCCACACCATGCTTTTCTAGTTCAAACTTCAGTGTCACTACAGGATACACTATATACCAGCTTGTCTGGTTTCTGCTTCTCTACATCAAAGGAATTGTATATAGTTCTATAATATGAATGTATTATATAATATTATTTTTGTAATAAATTGACACGCCACCTATTTTATTTATATATGCACTAGTGATTACATTATAAAAACATCATTGGATTTTATTGTTTCTATTTTTCCCCTCTTACTATATTTGCCCTGCCCCTAGGAAGATCATGGCCAAGGCACTGCGAGTTCTGTATAATTGTCCTCATGCATTTCCTTCATTTCTTTCAGAACATCAAAAATTACCAATGCCATCTCTGTCAAAACTGCTCCAATATTAAGGGAATGGACAAAGATAAAGAATACCCACTCCATTTGCAAATTAACTGTACCCTGTATCATTTTTAAATGTGGTCACGTGGTAGTGCTCCATTTGCAACTTAACTGTACCCTGTATCATTTTTAAATGTGGTCACGTGGTAGGGTAGTGTGATAATTGTCATCATGGTTTTCTTTCATTTCTTTCAGAACATCAAAAGATACCAATGCCATCTTTGTGAGCACTGCTGCAAAATTAAGGGAAACTTACGCCTTCATCTTAGAAATAAACATAAACTTACAGTGGCCACACATAGCAAAGGTTCAAGTGTGAGTAGTGAACAACTTAAGGATGCAGTTATAATAACCAAGGAAGGAAATGTTGTACCATATGTTCCTGAACTTTCGGAAGACCTACAGGGGCAGAGCTAAATGCCAATGACTCCTGATGGAAAGATTTCTGAATAAAGATGTCTAATGGCCCAGTTTCATTGATATAGAGACCATAGAATTATATGTATTGCAGATTAAGCATGATCGATCAATGATATATGCATCACCCAGTTCATGATGGACAGATAAATTGATGTGTTTCATATTGTGTATATTAGAACTTTTTTCAAAGAAGTTTATTTTGCACATGAACATATTACATATGAAAATGAATTATTTAATAAATGATAATGTAAGAAGATTCATGACTTAACATAGGATGAGCATTCCTTGTATCTCCACACCCGCATGTGACATTTCATAGGGTACTATTTATATCCTATTACAAGATTAATAAAGTCAGGTCTGGTGCAATCCAAATATATTTTGGGTAAATTCATTTCATTTTAAATTGTTATTGTGACCAAATGTTTTTTGCCATTTAAATCTTTTAATCAACAACCGTTATTGGCCATATTGAATGTATTTTGGCAAACTTGAGCATTCATTTATTTCAATCAACTAGACCTGGTCATATTGAATATATAGAAAAAAAACAAAGTGAATGAAAACGGATATGTAAGGTAGTATTTACACCCTCATCACACTGAGAGTTGTTTGTGAAATTACAAGGAGCTTCCCCATGTGAAATAACATTTTCATGAAATATTTCGGTGGAGTGGGGGAAGTCCCTTTCCAAATTCATGATACAAGAGCATATAATGGTTGATAATACCTGTACATGTATGTATGTATGAATACCTTATGGTGATTTTGGTTTGATATTCGATGTCTCATTTTCTAAATATATGTGACCTCTATGTATTTATGGCAAATGTTACTGGGTAGTGGTGCAATATACTGTATCAGTAGTAGAACAATAAAAAAAGGTGTTTCAGGTTTCCGATTCATAAATACTCATATGTGGACTCATTATTATTATATCAGGTGTATAAGCCTCTATTATACCATGTAGCGATAAATATTTGCGAAATATAAATCAACATATATTTAGAAGATGGGACATTGAATATCAATTGAAGACAATCTGCCCCTGGTATTTGACAAATACAACCACAACCACGTATTTCATTTCATTATAATTACAATTATCTCACATTAGACACCATATGGCATATATATGTGGTAGGAAATTGGTAGGTATTGAGGGTCCAGACCCTGCATCTATTACTGGCACATTTTGTTTATAATTATTATTAGCAGTATTGCACTGTGTTAAACTTGATCGCTTCTTCGAGTCTGCTGGCTCCCCCTGGTGGTGGTAATTTATGGTCGCTACTGGTACTCCCAGCTGGTACTCAATGCGTCACCTGACCTGCAGCTCACCAAATCAGGAGTATTTGATAACGAGGAAAAGTTTGAGATTGAACTTGTGTTAGTGGCTGTAATATCCATATTTGCACTTCCTAAAAATGCTGAGTCAGCAGTCTTGGAACTATCATCGTCAGTTATTGTGATTAGCTCTCTAGTACTGCAATCGTCCCTTGGCACCATTCCTCGATTCATTTCGTGAGCACTATAAGTATCATAAAACACCTGAAAAAGGACAAAACTATGTAAAGGTATTGTTGATTAGAGGCAACACTTTAAATGAACCATTGATATTTTTCACTGGAATGTTGGAAGACAGGCCTCTAGCTTTAACACAAAGGGGGTTCACTTTCCTAAAAAGTCCAGGGGGGGCTCACTTGACAACATTGGCCAAAAATCTGTTGAAAAGTGCTCAGAAATGGTGATTTTGGAAGATTTTTTGGCCAGCTCCCTGAACTCCACCTCCCCCTCCCTAGCTATGGGCATGGAAGGGATTATATATTCATCCTGCTTTATCTTTCCAGTTAACACTGCGCATTACCAACTCAGTACATCAATGGGCTTTTTAAGGTGCCATGGTGCTTGACAGGAAATTGACAAAACAGGAAGTGACAAAACCATGCTGGATTTTGAATATTTTTTAAACCAAGATAATAGAGTTCTGTTTTGACCTCCAGTCAGTTTGACTAGTACTACACGGGGTCAACCCAGTTGTCCGAAACCCAATTCTCCGAAACCCAGTTTTCCGAAAATTACAGCTTACAGCTCTATGAACGAGCACTCTTTCATTGTTAAGGGGTTCCGCTAAGCTTCCCATATAAAACAATGGAGAGGTTAAGCTAACGATGTTTTTCACAACGTAACCGTGAACGCAAAGTACAAAAATTAACAAAGGAATGTATCGAGCGCTTATAGTTTTATGCGCGCTTAGTCTACTTCAGATACTCTTTCAGCTTCAGAGTTTCGGGTTTAGAACGGGAGATTTGAATATTTCACGTTGGGTCAACGGGAACCATTTTACTCGTGTCTATTGAACACTATGCTGTCAATTTTGATTTCGATGCACAGTTGAATTCTTGCTGAACACGATGATGTATGTCATGCATGATTTAGCGCCAAAAATCTTACGAAACGAGCTCGTTTAAAATATGTATTAGAAAACCAGCTATAAAACCGCATCAATGACATACTATAGAATCATTACACGCTATGGTGTAGTCTAAACAAACACTGGATTTGAACGGCTATTTATATGAGAAGGCTACATGAATTTGTATATGGTCGAGTGATACGTACAGGTTCAGTTTCGATTATATATGCAAAGCTTAACCTCTCCAGTATGGCGACTCCAGGCGAGTCAACTAGACCAGTCCATTTTTTAGAAATAAGGGGAGTTTTGTAAAATCCAATTAATAGAAATTTTCTTAGCAGATAAAGTAATTGTTCAAAGAATTCATGTACAGCAGCCAATATAAATCCTTGTATACGTATTAGAACTGCTTTGTTTCATTTGGATGATATTTCACATGCCAAACTGTGTACTATGGGGCAATTTAGATGTCAATCAAACACAAATAGAATATCCCGAAACGTCAGCCATAAATGTGAAATTAATTTGTCAAAATGAAAATCTCTCTTTTTATATATGTGTGATGATCAATAATATACTAAAACGTCCTCGAGCCTGGGAACCCTTGAGTAATATTCCGGAATTGGCCCTTTTACACTAAACGGTGAGCAACACCAGAAACGAGCGTTCGATTTACTAAACGATATGCGCCACCCTTTATAGCGTGTATTTGAGAGTAAATTTCATCAACTGAACGATTCCTTTATGGGTTGGTATTTAATAAAACTGTCAAAAGATGAAAGTACAAGGGCATAAACAGGTGATATAGATGTTTAAACAAAGTTAAATTATGTTACTCGCATTGCAAAGTGGCGTTTACATAACATACATAGGGGTCCGGACAATTTTTAATTTTCTTTATGGCCCATGGGCCTTTCGAGAGGGAATAACATTTTTCCAATTGGTGGGCGTTCATAAAAGGGGAAATAGCCTTCCCAAGCCAATGGGCATTTATTTCCCAAGTAAAAAAAAATTCTAATTTAGACCTACTTTAGACCTAGTACCGCTCTAATGCCCTCATATCCTTCTAAATTACTGGGCGGTTCCCATTGGAACGGTATTAAAATCTGTTAATACCGACTAGCCGGTACTAGAGTATTGCATCGGTGTAAAATCTGTTAATACCGACTAGTCGTAGTCATATAAATCCGACCATCGTATGCTTTATTTGTCATTATTTTTTGATAATTTGGATATTTATTTTTTGTTATTTTCTTGCATACTAGGGTCGTACACACTTCCCGGTTGTAAATTGAGGGAAATGCTTTCCTGGCCTGTTTAGGCAACCAAAATCACACAAATTATGTATTAGAATATGCTCTTCATCGATAATGTATTTAATCCTACCTTACACACGTCAAACGCTTGATAATTGAAGAAGTATAAGAATTTTTCTGGAAACAATTTTTTTCCCCATGTGTAGATGCATTCTGGGTAATGATTGTGTAAAAGTAAAACTCTAGGTGAAGCGAAAAACGAAATTACAATAAATAACAGCAGCCATATTGAGATCGAGATTTCAACTCGAAAGTTTATCATCGTCTTATGACAATTGAATCGCCTTCTCAGACACCAAGGAGGGTGAAGAAACCGAAAACAGATATGTTGGTAATAAATAATTACGATTTCGTTTTGGTTGCATGGTTTCACATTTATACTGTATTCAGTGACCTTGAGTGACCTTGAGAACCATATTGGAAATTGGTTCAAACATATACGAAAATGATTACATTT
Source organism: Owenia fusiformis (assembly GCA_903813345.2). NCBI lineage: Eukaryota > Metazoa > Annelida > Polychaeta > Sabellida > Oweniidae > Owenia > Owenia fusiformis. Next base: position 9,217,368 of record CAIIXF020000006.1, read on the forward strand.
CTTCAATTATCAAGTATTTCCTGTGTTTAAGGTAAGAGTTAATACATTCTAGTTGAAGCATTGGATCCATTGTCTTATCTGTGTAAATTTTGTTGAGCATAGAGGGCAGAAAAGCATTTACCGCAATATACTGGGCTTAATATCCTCGACGCAAATGTTGAAAACAAAAATAAAAAACAAATATCCAAATCGTCAAAAAGAAACGTGAAACAACAACATTAAGTCGAGTTCACTTGACTAACTAGTCGGTACTAGAGTTATATTACAGCGGTGTTAACTTATATTTAATCTTGTTGATACAGACTGAGCGGTATAAGAGCAGCATTACGTTATAAAAATCAGGACATCTATACTAGATCGGTGTTAAATTTCCCGCTCTTTTTAAACCAAAAGAAAATGGCTTACAAAGAATGTTCAACTGTAAGAGATTTGGGTTTATAACAAACACCCCAGTCACATTTCCTACGGCGACCTTGCGGTCTATCATTTCTGCGGCCAGTAGCTTTTCTACGCTCGCCGCAGAATTTCTGCGCTCTCATACTTTTGCAGTCACATTTCCCACGGCAGCCGCACGGTGAATTTTAAATTTCTATTGATAAATAAAAGTTTTTTTCATTTTATTTACATCAGGACAATTTATAAATGTTATTCAAAGTGCTAGGATGTAATATCAAATGAAAAGTGATCGTGAAACATTGACAAATAATGATTCAATCTTGTTGAGCCAGTTGATTTCTACGGGGGTCTCAGAAATAAACAAATATTATAACTCCGAGTTATAATTTCTACGCCTTCCCTGCGGCCTGTAAAAATCTGCATACGCCGTACGGAGGCCGCAAGGCGAGCGTAGTTTTTCTACGCTCGCCGCAGAAATTCACCGATTTTATTGTTCTGCGGTCGACTTGCGGCCGCCGTGCGACAATTGTGACTGGGGTGAAAGTATGAAAATGACCAATCAAATATCACTGGCATGTAGCGATTATAGCGGTCCTGTCTTGGCTTATTGAATTGTTACGAAGTTACGTATGCGGTGCGGCAGTTAGAGAGCAAATGACCATCATTTCAATGTAATAGTTTATGCAGGAAAATTGAGATTAGGCCATTGGAGTATTTGTTTCATGCATTTGTAAAACATTACCCACTCATAGGTCATACTTCAGTGTACTTATCGTTAAACCAATAACTCAAATATATGCCCTTGTACACCGATCACCTGTTGAAATTAATACAGGCCGATTTCAACAAATGTAAACGGCGATATATTTAAAATCGTATTCAATCATGACCACGTCCCAACTTCTTTTGTTTTCTTTACAACTAACACGGTGACTAAGCTATGACTGCAGTCTATTCAGTGTTGCGTATCGAACCTTGTTTATTATAAAAATAGTGCAACAACAAGCAGAATTCACACATTTACCTTACACTTATTCTCAACTGAAGACATTGAATTTATCTCTTAGGTTTTACATTATAAATATCTTAAGATGCAGAATACGAAAATAGAGGCTTAGGCCCAACTTTGTATGAATTTTATGAGAATAGTCTGATTTTAGAGAAATGAAAAGAAAAATGTCCACACCCTACACAAAATATTTATGGTTCCCCGGGAATACGTATGTGCTGCTTGTATATTAGAATCGTATTCCAGTTACAGAAAGAAGTACATATCATGGTAAACTATATACAACAGTTATGCACTTGGAGGTTTTGGATATCCCGAGGGATATATAATATATCTTCCCTTGGTCCCTTCGGTCCCTCGGGAAGATATATTGTATATCCCTCGGGATATTCCCTGTATCAAAAACCTCCAATTGCATTACCCCTATATATTGGCCAAGGGATAATCCCAATATCCTGAACCGCGACTATAGGATAATATGTTTATCCCATACCAATCTTGGTCATCTGGTTCACATTGTTAAATCGTGGAAACATTTGAGAATATTCATGTCCAGTTTTGTTTTCTTGGCCGTGGGCGGATTTTCATGTTCTCTCAAATATTCCCATATTTATTTTCTCGAATTTTTTATTGATTAAGTGGATGCTCTTTCCTTTTTTTTAACTATCAAACAGACCCTGATTGTCTGTGTTTTCTCCATTGCCGTTTACAGTCATTCCGCGAATGTTACAAATTATGAACAAATATGCAAGCGGCGATTATGACGTAGCGGGCAGATATACTATATCTGCCCGCTTGGAGCGGGACGTAAAGCTTTATCCCATGGTTGCAAGGAGGATATAGATCGAATATCACATGATGATATATTTGATATGTGGATCAAGATATCATATTTTAGCAAACAATTTACAAACCATCGAATATCACTTTTAAACTATCGAATATCACATCTTAAATAGAGGATATCCTATGATTTATGAGTGATATGATTTTTATCCACGAATGGATATGATATCTGAACGAGTGAGCGTAGCGAGAGAGTGCAGATATCAACATCCATGAGTGGATATAAGTGATATTTTTGAAAAACCATAGGATTGTCCGTTTATCCCATTGGGAATTATTATCCAGTGAGCATTGAATAGTCAGATAAATTGCAATGGAAATTCCATTTCGTCTGACATTTTGATTGCGATAATTCAACGAACGTCATATACGTGACGTAACAGAGTGGTGTGTATTTAATGCGAACGCCGTAAAAACAAGATCCCAAAAAATAAAAATATATAATAAATATATAAACGATCGTTTTGCTGAATTAATAAAAAAAATTGAAAAAATCAAAACCATCGAATATCACCTTCGAAACCATCGAATATCACTTTTGAAACCATCGAATATCACCTTTCAATAAGTGATATTCGATGGTTTCAAAAGTGATATTCGATGATTTGGGAATTGTTTGCTAAAATATGATATCTTCATCCACGTATCAATTATATCTTCACGTGATATTCGATATATATCCTTGTAACCATGGGATAAATAAGGGTTATGTACTGGGAGGTTTTGGATATGGGGTTTTTCCAAAGGGAGATATGCATATCTACCCGAGGGACCGTAGGGACAGAAAGTAGATGTGCATATCTCACGAGGGATGAACCCAATATCCAAACCGACCGTACATAACTGCTTTATCCTATACCAAGTAGAGTTTTCAGTAGTACAAGGTGTAAAAAATAAACAAATCATTCATATGCAAAGTCATTTTATTGCATTTCCACTTTTTTTGAAGCGGGAAGATACGCCCCGAAGCGGGAAGATATGCACCGAAGCGGGAGATATGACGGGAGATATTGAGGTTCTTGATATGGAAACCTCAAAATCAGGATACGGGATATATCTTACCAACTTATCTCCCTAAAACCCTACTTGGCATAGGATAAATCAAGATAATTTCTACTCGCATCTAGTCTATTCCACATGTTTGGGAAAAGTGTACAGGAAAATCTCCATGTTCAATTGATGTATGATCAATATATACGAATCGAATGTATTCTCGTGTGCATTACAATATCCACATTGAAACATTTTTGGCCTGCAATGGACGTATAATGAATTAGAATATGAGGCCGTGTTATCATTCTAATGTAAAGTCATGGTATTTACTGTGGTATTGGGTTGCAAGTTAATATCAGATTCAATGCAAATTAATCATCTAATATCAGATGCTCGATCAGTCCAATAATCTAATATCAGGTCATCAGTTCGATATCTAGCACTTGTTCTAACGACGCGGTATTACTAGGCTATCATATTATAAATACACACACATATAAAACAATCAAACTGGTACACGATATAAGCACGACTGCTCTTTCAATTGAGTATAAATGTTGATAAACTTTCCCGGAAGCCAAGACATACACGTTTAGACGATGCTATTTTCAGTTCAGTGTAAGAGTAAATGCCCGGATATCGAGGCTTTTTCGTGTAAAGTTTTAACCAAGCATCTAAAATCGGGTTATATTGCGTGTAGAATTTATCGATATCAGGGCCGCTACATGCCAGTGAAATATAGATTCAGAAGTTACTGACATACTTGAACATTCTGCATGTCTATTTTGTGAGGGGTAAAATGTAAGTATTGCTGTGTTATTCCAATTTAGATGGGCAAATCTTCTTTTCTTTGTGAATTTATCAAGGCCAAGTTTTAATTCTATTCATTATACATACAGTCAAAGTGGTCAAGCATAAATGTGTTGTGTATGACCAATTGTACCATGCAGTAAAAATATAAGGTATTTTATAAAGATTATGAAGATAAATACTGCTGGAGGCCTAGAGGGTCCTTCAATAACTGCCTTCTTGCCTTCAGGACAATTCTGAATGGGTAAAATTACCAGTGATGTAACATAATAATTGCTTATATATCATCTTACATACCCTGGGCCAACCTAAAATGAACAATTTGCGTGATATTTCCAAAATTGTGGTACTTTTACGTGGATTTTTCCAAAATCTGGTAGTTTTTAAAAAAATTGGTAGTTTTTGTGGTCGATTTTTAAAAATCTGGAGTTTTTTAGGTAAATTTTGAAACAACGAGTTTTTATGGTGAAATAAAACGGTACTTTTTTTTAAAAAAAAGCGGATTATCTCCATTTTTCTAATAAAAGCAATAGTTTTTGCGGTAAATTCTGCAAAAAGTGGTAGTTTTGCGGGAGATTTTTGACAAAATCTGTAGTTTTTGCGAGAGAATTTTGAAAAAACGTTGGACTGCGTGTGAATTAATTAATACATGTAATAGGCCAGAACCAGATTTGGTCTTGAGCACTTCAGTACTACATCACAAAATAACAAACAGTCGTTTGGAGCTTTTAGGTGTACTAATAGTTAGAGCTACTGCATGTCTGTTGACATACATCATATCATTATACTAATTTTGATCAGAAGGCAAAAGGCTGAAACAGAAGCATCGTCATAAGATCTGTGTTACTAGCTGTATTTAAATATGCATTTAAATATGATATTGATTATTCTCATTATTCCCATTTCGCCCCTTCCCACTTCGCCCCTTCCCATTTTGCCTCTCATTTATTCCCATTTTGCCCCTTTCCCAATACGCCCTTTTCCCATCTCGCCCCTTCCTATTTTGCCCCTTTGCCATTTCACCCCTTTCCCATGTCCCATATCGCCCCTTTCCCTTATCGCCCCTTCCCATTTCGCCCCTTCCCATGTCCCCCCTTCCCATTTCGCCCATTACCATTTTAGATCAATAACAGGTTTTATTCAAATATTATTCAATTATTCAGGGGCAAAATGGGAAGGGGCGAAATGGGAATAAATGAGGGGCGAAATGGGAAAGAGGACAATTGGGAAGGGGCGAAGGGGGAATAAAATAGGAGGCTGTGATATCTCACGAAATGGGAAGGGGGCTGAATGGGACAGGGGCGAAATGGAAGAGGGGCAAAATGGGTAAGGGGTAATTTGGGAAAGGGGCGAAATGGGAAGGGGCGAAATGGGAAGACGCCGGATTTCATCTGTATTTAATCAGTATTGGAGCTGTACTAGAGCAGTATTAAATATCCCTGTCCAATACCGATGCATCGGTATTTGATCGGTACTTGATCGGTATTGGAGTTTCACTAAAGCCATATTAAAAAGCATAGTCCTATACCGGTGCATCGTTATTAGAGCTATATAAGATCGGTACTAGGTCGGTATTTGGTCGGTATTTGGTTAAAGCTGATTGGCTGACAGGACTTCTAAATTAGCTCATTTGCATGATAAATTTTAGAAGGATTTCATCGGTATTAGTTCGGTATTAGACAACTACATTAGGTCGGTATAAGGTCGGTATAAGGTCGGCATTTAATATGCAACGTCCATTGGATTTTTTCACTTGGGTTAGTAAAGTTGACGTGTACATCTTTTGAAACCAAAACTTATTTTTCACTTACGTACTCTGTTCGAGAAATAGAGATTAAATTCAAAAGGATGAAGTGAGTACATGACGAAAATGAAACTTCTTGCGAATGGGAGAACATCCATTTTGATAAGAGGACAGCCTGTCTTCGTTTCCAGTTGATCCCAAGTGATTAAGTTTCGAATGTTTTGTTCTTTTACGATTTGATAAGAGACAGAGACTAAGAAATTAAGTGCGACGAAATAATTTGACAACGTATTTATGTACACTGTTTTATTCTTAAAGTTCTATGCGTTAACTTATTTTATCTGTTTCAAAATGTTTCATTTTATTCTGCCTATGTAAAAGAGATTGACTGATTGAAGAAGATAGATAAACTGTTCCGTAATATGTATTGTGTTTTGATAACCTTTTTTAGAATCTCAACGTAAACTAAATCCCCCGTTCCTGCCATTCTGGTAACATGGGTAACGCCATGCAATGGATGCAATTCAAAGTAAGAGAGAGAGAGATCTACTGATGAACATCAGAATGCGTCCATTAGTGGTGTCAATTAACCGCTTGAGCATTAACCGGTTAACCGGGGGTTTTTACCGGTTAAAGTCGGTTAACCGGCGGAAAATTTGAACTGATAATTTCAAATGAAATCTTCATCTTCGATCTTGAAAGTTGAAAAAAATTGGAAAAATGATATATCGGCTTTTATTTTTACGTTCGTCAAGCTTTACTCTATTCTATGTAAGTAAGCGCGGGAAAGCAATGTGGCATGAATTAAATTTGCTGATTGGATGTTTGTAAGGAATTATCGGACCTATCACATGTATGAGTATCTCACATGAAACTGACGCTTGAAAAACAAACAGATTAAAATGCACATGTATGAGTAGCTTACGTGAATTTGACACCATAAAACCAAACGGATTAGCATGCAAAATAAGCGCGGGAAATAACAGAATTATACACGGTCAACTAACCGCCCATAAAAACACAGACCGGTCAAGGCATTATCGGCGGTTAACCGGTTAACCGGTTAATACTAATACATAGCATGGATCGGAACTGGCCTAAGCTTGAGTACGTCCACCTTTCTTTGGTAAATTATGACTATATTTTTCGGAGTTATGGGTTTCGGACAACTGGGTTTCGGAGTACTGGGTTTCGGACAACTGGGGTGTACTAGTAACTAGTACCATATATCATTTACATGACCAAAATCACAATGTACATGGTCAGAACCCGGGGGTCAGAATGACCCTAACATGATGAAATATATGCATGGTTTTGACACTTACTGGGGGGGTGTATAGAGGGTCTTGGAAATGCATATACAATATTTTTCAGTTCTCTTATACCATATTCAATATTTTATCACCCCTTTTATACCATATACAATATTTTTCACAGCTCTTATACCATATACGATATTTTAGGTGAAATACAATATACGATAATTTTGAAACTGCTTTTGATTAAAGTTTGGATATTTATAAGGAAATAATATTAGGAGAGAATCCATGTACTAAAGTAAATGTATTATTATAAGGGAAATAGACTCCACATACTGTTACATACCACAATGATTTCATTTATTACATAATGAATAAGACACCATTCGGGTACATCCGCATGTTCAGAAAAGCTGTGACAACATTTTATTTTCAGGTAAACAAGTTGATTTAAAACACATTTATGATATAAGATTCATGACATATCTTTAGTGATTTCACAACCTACTTTGACCAAAAAAATAACTTTAACATTTCTGCAATTTGCTAAAGCCATTAGCCCATTACCTGTAAAAGTACCATAAAGATATTCAAAGTTAGCACAAAACCTGCATCATTGGAATGGGTGGGACTCAGTGTTCCTCTTTCTTATGACCTACTTTCCCATGACATATTTTAATGTCAATGGAATCCTTCATAGTGAGCCAGGGAAAAAAATCCTTGAAACATAATTGATGCAAAATTGAGAATGTGGAATAAAAGATTCATCATGTGTTCTATGAAAATAAAGCTTGCTGAGGAAAATATGTATCAGATAGGTAATGAAGATTCACAATGCACAATGATTTTGTAAAGCAGTTACCTGAAAATATTAAGTATTGAAAACAGTTTCAGAAATAAAGGACTTTACAAACTTCCATGTAGATAATTCATTTTTGATTGGACTCGAGTCTGGAAATTAGAGTTTGAAATAAAGGCAAGACGAGACTTGATTGTTTAAACATTTGAAACAAGAGACACTTCGGGGTTTCAGATAAGGCAGCCTCAAAGACAGTATAAGTTAAATAAAGGTGTGTCAAAATAAAGCAAATTTCCATAAAGTTCAAACCACATGTTTCACGAATGCTTTCAAGGCAAAGATGTATTGATGAAAATGAAAACTACTCTATGCAACTAGAAATAACTTTCTTTTAAAGGACCACAGACGGTATCGCAACAGATTTCAGTCATATATTGGATTTTGGCTATTTTCTGAGGATTTGAACAGGTGCATATGCATATGTTAGGCCAATGCATTAACTCCAGGACAAGCAATCATAGAGATCATAAAATAATTTGGACTTTAAGTCAGGGAAGGTGCAAATTTGCACCCCATCAACATGTTTTTTTCTGTAATGTTGTCCTGATTTCCAGCCCTTTCCACACCTGTTTTTCAATGTTTGTTGCATCGATCACTCTGTTGCGTTTTAAATGAAAATATGATTCATGCAGGGGTTTTAAAGATATCAATTTTGAATGACCAAAGTTTAGCTGAAAACAATGGATCACATGAGTTTTCCCTATGGGAAAATAACATGGGAAATACATGTACTGTTTTCCACTTTATCCCAAATAAATCATATTTTAGAGGTTAACTGTGTCTCAAAACTGTGTCTCAAAGTGCAACATATTGGTGCATCAAACATTGAAAAAAACATATGTGGAAAGGGCTAAAAATCAGAACAAAATTTCAGAAAAACCTTCCCTGTCTCAAAGTCCAAATTATCATCAACTGCTCAATCAAATTGCTTGATCTGGAGTTAATGCATTGGCCTAACATATGCACCTGTTCAAATCCCCAATAAATAGCCGAAATCCAACATATGACAGTTTGAAGACCAAATAAAAACCTTTTGCTATATTATGCTATATTAGCATTGTGATGCTTGTATTAAAACATGCGCTATATGAACACTTTATACTCAAATATTTTAATGATTTATCCCACATACCCCGAAACACGAGTAGCCATAGTGACCATATTTTTCATCAAAGTTAAGATGAGTCAACGTCGCCAACGTGCAAATGCCAATGTTTTTGATATAAATCAAGCAACAATGGTCTGTACGACCTGTAATAAATATATAAGCAACGTTTTTATCACAAAATTCTTTGCCGGTTTTTTAAAATAATTTTCCAAATGATAGATAAAAAATAATCGAATAATTGAACGGAGGGGGGGGAGTGAACGGAGGGGGGGGGAGTGAACGGAGGGGGGGGAGTAATATGTCTTTAAGGTGGAAGAAATTTCCACAAATTCGTGTACTTGAAAAATGAACTCACTTACTCAGTAACTTGATGTTACAACTCTGAAAAGTGAAAAATGGGGACAAATGGAGTTAATGGAAGTTTTTATAGGTCTTATAGACATATTACTCCCCCCTCCGTTCGATTTTAATAACGTTAGATTACTTTTTATATAACGTATGGTAACGTGTTTTACAAAACCAATGGTGACAATAGTTTTGTGATAATTACTTCACTTACAAGTATTTATTACAGGTCGTGTAGACCCCTGTTGGTTGATTTATAGCAAAAAATTGGCATTTGCACATTGTCGACGCTGCACTTTTTTAATAGATCTTTTATTTTAGAACTCCACAGTTCAAAAAATCCAAGAAGACCTAGCATATTCCCCCGTCCACTGCGTCTATTCATTTAGCCATTCAATTGTAAACTTTCTCTTGAAAAAATAAATCTTCAAGATTTGTTGAATTTTCTACCAAAAATCAGCTAGATCTACCCCCCTCCGTTCATTTCTTCTGATCATCCGGCGTGATTCTTATTTGAGACTATATTTAACACCTCCTGTGAAAACTTGAATGAAAAGGGCACAAAACTCTTAGTTTGAGAAGGATTTTTTCTAAACTTACAGTATTGATTGACCTGGAATGTGGAACCAATTAGAGAGACTACTTTTCCATGTTTTTCCAACACGGTTACAGTAAGAGAGTTGGCACAATGGGGAACTTTAGGGTGCACTTTCTTCATAATTAGCCTTTTTTAATTCTAGATACGATATACCTTATATTTTCTATTATACCATATACCATATTTTTTACAGCTCTTATACCATATACGATAAATTTTGCCCCCTCTTATACAATATACAATAAATTTTCAGCCTCTTATACGATATACAATATCTCTATACACCCCCCCCCCTTACTGTTTTGTCCCATGGTTGCAAGGATATAGATCGAATATCACATGAAGATATATTTGATATGTGGATCAAGTTATAATATTTTAGCAAAAAATTCACAAACCATCGAATATCACTTTTAAACTATCGAATATCACGTCTTAAAAAGTGATATTCGGTGGTTTGAAAAGTGATATTCCATGGTTTCGAATTTTTTGAAAAAAAAAATTCTTTTTACATTTTTTAATTATTTTCAAAAATATTTTAAAAAAATTTCAACATTTTTTCACAATTTTTTTTCAATTATTTTTTCTCGAGTTATATTTTTCACATATTTTCGCTGATGATGATTTCCCATGGGATAAATAAAAAAAATTCAAAAAATATCAATTATATCCACTCATGGATACAAATATCTTCACTCACTATCACAATTTCACCATTTCTGACTGTATTTTGCATATTTTTAGGTGTCAATGGTTCAATGATTATTTGATATAACCTCCTGAACTACTGTCATATATATTTGGTGGTACAGTGATATGGAATCCTGTCTTTTGGGGTCTCACGGAATTCTTGTTTTAGAGACGAAAATCCTGAAAGCTTCAGTTTAATTTTATGAATTATAGGTGAAAATTGCACTTGCTACACTGCTTCTCCCATTTTTAGATGCTAATAAATCTGTAACTACACTTACTATGACCTTAAGTCTACTCATATGTATTATTGGTATTACTAACTAGAGGCAGAATCAGAAATCAGAAGAGGGAGGCCTCGAAATGATTCATATTAAAACATATATACGCAACTTAAACCTTAAATGGATCAAGAAACTAATGGATGAAAACTGTAAAGGGAAATGGAAAAACATATGGAAAAATTATATCAAGAACTTAAATGAAGAAAAAATATGGGAGTATAATCTCAAAGAAGACAACAAAGAGATAAATAGGCTCCAACTGAATTCCTTAATGCACTGCTACAAAAACTGGTGTAACCTAAAGTTTGAATCAACAAGACAAATAAAATGCCCCAAAGAATCCAACATATGGAACAATGACTGTATAAAATCAGGTGGACAGGTGATGAATTTCAAAACATGGCAAGAACATGGTATTCACACCATTCAAGATATATTCGATAAAGATAAACCAATGTCAAGAGAACAGATCATCAGAAAGTACAACTTTCAAACCATATGTTTTCTGGATGTCATAAAAGTGACATCAGCAATACCAAAAGAATGGAAAGATCGAATGAAGGACAAAAGTACACAAGACTCGGAGCCAAGCATTAAGGAATGGTTCACAAAGTCACCAAACAAGATGACATACAAATACCTACTAAAAAAGAACAATATACTAAACCCAGCAATAACGACACAGGAGAAGTGGGAAGAAAAGCTACAAAACCGGAATATAACCTGGAAAAAAAATATACCTAAACACAAGGAAACTAACAGTTAACATCAGACATATTTGTTTCCAATACAAGCTCATATCGAGAATCATATACTTCAACAAAGGCTTATTTGAAATGAAGATACCCAACGTATCTTCCCCAATCTGCGATCTGTGTAAGGAGGAACTGGACACGATAGAACATGGATTATATGACTGCGTAGTTGTAAAAGAATTCCTAAAACAATGCAGCAGTATATTGAAAGAAGATATCCCGAAACGAGATAGTTTTCTTCTTGGAACAAACAGCCAACCTGAAGACATCTTAAAGCACCTGAAACAAAAAACATATATCTACAAGTGTAAAATGAAAAAGAACCGCCCCAACATGACAGAATGGAGAAACTATGCAACAAATGATGAACTTATAGAAAGTACATGCGCAAAAAATAAAACACATGACATTCTATGGACAAAACTCAGGATGTATACAAAAAAATGAAGAAAACTGAAGACCACTCAATAATAATCAATAAGTATTATGTATTTATATAAGTGACTAAGAAATCAAATATACTGTAAACAAAATGTTTTACTGTGAATAAATAAATATATTAAAAAAAAAAAAAAAAAAAAAAAAGAATCAGAAATTATGGTAAATAAAAGTAAAATTTAAGAGACAAATTGTTCTGAATAGTGCATTTTGTCACATTTTTTCGCGATATCTGACTGCATTTTGTGTCTTTTGGGTCTTTTTAAGAGTCCATGCAGATATGAATACTGGATCTAGAGCTCTGAAATTTTCATTACCAGAATTTGGTAGCACTATGTCTTGATATCCTGTGTTTGGACTCTAACCAAATCACAGTTGTTGAGAAAAAATTCATAAGTAGCAGTTTTAATTCAAAATTAGTTGAAACGGCACTCAAGACAGCTTTCCTCATTTTTGAAAGCCGATAGATCGGCAAGCATTTACACCATGATCTTTAATCTGGGCATACATATTCTTAATAGCACTATCTCATTGCCCAGATATTGTGGAAACATTGTGACTTATATTCCGTGTGATAGTAAGCACTGAAAATGGACTTGTTGCATTGTGGCGGACCCCATACAAAACAAACATAGGGGTAGGGGGGGGGGTTAAACGTTGATCAGTTCTACTATTTTTTGTGGCTATTGGTCATATAGTAGATCATTTTGTCGAAAGGTAAGGGTGATCCGAGAAAAAGTTTGTAAATTGAAACAGCCTATTAGATTCCATTATGATACATTGTACAAAATTGAAATTGTATATATAAAATATGTAGAGTCCTATATTTTAATAATAAATGAATTACATTGTCAAGTAACAAGTGAAGATGTTTTATATGCATTGATTTGCTTTCTATCAATACAAGTTTTTAATTGTATGCTGCAAAATGATAACATTGACCACGCCCACTTTCCAGGGGTAGGGTACTATAAAGTCATATTAAAAATCATAAATAGTACATTATCATTATTATAATTGTATTACAATATCAAACAAAGCTTGAATTAGTTTTTAGAAAACAATTTTGAGCTATTTAAGCTGCCATCTTTTGCTGGAAGCTACAAATATAAGATACGTGAGACTTTAAAATGACTAAAATTGCGTATTTTTTCCTATTAATTGCAATATTTCTGAGACTAATACAGATATCGGCCTATAACTTTAGGATATTATTCATCTTAATCTTTGGACTAGTAATGTGTGCTGTAGAAAGCAGAATAATAGCAACTATATCCTTTATGTTATGAAATAGTCTTATAGTACCCCCTGAAATCGCAGGAATTGAAGTCCAATTCGAGGACATAGGGGTAATCTCGGACACGGGGCATTGTCGGACGATCTTCAATAATTCTTTGTTTTATATGGTTTCTTTATTGAAACTTTGTATTAGACACATCATATTATAGATGTGGTGCTATATATTGTAAAAATTCTAACTTTGTCCCAGATTTTCACCTGATACCAAGGGTTTGTCCGGGAATGCCCCGTGGCCGAGAATGCCCCTATCTCCTCTCGGCCATGAAAATTGTTTTTTCCACTTTTAAGGCCATCACCTTATATTTTCTTACACCTACTATTTTACTCTAACATACTGCATTGCCAAAAGTTACTTCTTGCAATCTTCCGGCAAAACTGTGCCAGCATCTGATACATCTCGTCATCTCATTTTCTGATTTTTGTGCTTATGCATTGGCGTCGGAAGGGGGAGGGCGTTGGGGGCGACCGCCCCCCCCCCCCCCCCCCTTTTTCCCCACATTTTTTAGATTTGAAACGGAGCCTAGAATAACAAGCTCAGAGCCCCGGGTCTAGAGCTTATTAAAGTCAAAAGTGTAATAATGACAGAAATGATGTGCTGAGATATGTTCAGAATGCAAGAGAAGAAACTTTTCTGGGGGCATGCTCTCCGATCCATCAAGATTGCGGCGCGCTTCACGCACGACCCATCCATACCCAAAAGTCGCCCCTCCCCTTGGTAAATCCTTCTGACGCCCCTGTTATGTCATTGAGTTTGATTCTGTCATTACCATTCACTATCTTGAATACTTGTATTAGGTCACCACTAGTTCTTCTGTATTGGATGGAGGGGGGTTTTAGTTGTTGATGATTGTGGTTTAGTATTCCCAGATATTTGCCAGAAATATATGGGATGTCAAATCTACCCAATTGAAAAAAGCCTATGGAAAATCATCTCCAATTATCACCTAACTTACTATTGATAATTAGTTGAAAGTTAGGTGTAAAAATTCACATGCAAATGAGCTAATTATCAACTTAATTAACGCTTAATTTGCAACTTAATTAACGATTAACTACCATCAATATGCAAATGAGCTATTTACGTTAATTAGTTGAAAGTTAGTTGTAAGTTTGATGTAAGTTAATCTCTAATTATTACCTAACTTACTATTGATAATTAGTTGAAAGTTAGGTTTAAGTCAGATTTGTGACATCTCAAAAATGAATCGCTTCTTTTTTGCTTCCCTTCACTCGGAGATTTTTGCTTCATCTTGAACTATTTTGTGACGGAATATTCATCTTAATTAGGATCTTTCACAACAGACAACATTGAACTTGAACTATTGAAATTTCACAGCAAGAGGAGGGAAAACCCCATGATTCAATTGATGACATAAGATTTCCTCCTTCGCACACCTTCTTTTGTCGAAAACGTACCCTCCATCTTGGTTTTTAAAGTTTTCACATTGACCTAGATTTAAACCAATCAACGATCGACTCGCTAAACCAATCAGCGATGATGTCATCTCAATACAGATTTACATTATAAGCGTATGTCATCTTTGAACCCTGGGGTTTCTCCCCCTCTTTTTTAATTCTATTTTGCAAATTTTTAAGATTCATGAAAAGCATGTGAAGACATCATTATTGCCATCAACAACTAAAATCAGAACACAAACATTAGACTATAATGTTACATAATAAGGACGTAACAGATATAATCAAAAATGTGTTTTGAAATGTCTTTGATCTAACAATCATTATTTAGAAGAGCACATTTGGATTACTTGTGAAATATAGATAACCCATGTTAGTACCTAAATTGCATTCTAGGATTAATATTATATGATCTGATTCAAAAAGATTTTTAAATTCATAATCAATTTAGACAGAAGTGTGAATAAGATTTAACATACATTGTATTCATGTTCTACATACCCTTATGATAATGTTGACCAAATTTCATGGTAGTATACGCACCATTCACGTTGTAATTCTCAATTTTATGAGAGAAATATCTCTCACATGTTTTCTTTTTCCACCATCTTGAAATTAAATTTAGGGGGTTTGTATTTCTAAATCATGGGCCTAATTTACGACTAATTATCATTAAAATCATCCTATATGTTAACTATCAACCAATAATCTACTTCAGACCAAAAACGTTTTAATTTACCACTAACTATCACCCTCAAACATTTCATATCTTAATTATCAACTAAAAATCATAAATCAGCATTATTGTAAGTTAATTTACGTTGAACTTGCTACTGATAATTAGGCCATAATTATCATTGATTTAATTAACGCTTAACTTTAATTCCAATTGCCAGCAGAATTGTTGATAATTAGTTGTAAATTAGTTGGTAATAAGTTGGTAATTAGTTTTATTTTTCAATTGGGTAGCGCCATATTATTGTTTTTTTTATCACATGACAGTCACGTGATACGGACTTGGATGTAAAGAGCGCAATGGCGGATCAGATGGTGAAAGAGGATTTTTCAATTTCTGACAACTACTCCAAGTGACACAGGTGTTCCCTGGGTATTAACGAGTTTGAGTCGGTCCTGCAATCACATTAATCGAAAAGGTGGGTCAAAAATCACAATGGCTAAAGTAGATCTAGCTAGAACCGGACTTGGCTTCAAGGTTCAGCTGGAAAGTAACATTTTGGTAAAAAATTGCTAGACCAGCACATGTTATTTTCTGGTACAAAATAAAGTATGAAGACATGTGTCAATTGCCTTACTTTTTTCAGGAAAGTGTCATTACATTGTCTTCTTTTAGAATATCTGGTAGGCGTAAATGGGAACTCCAGGAAATTCTGATATTTCACACTTTCTATTTTTCCAAATTTTCTTTCAAAGTTTCCAGACAACACAGGAGCTACCATTGCATTGACTTACTAGAGTCTCTAGCCAATACTTGGCTAGAGGGGATTTCATCTGGAATACTGTGAACTCTATTTGAAAAAAGCATGCCGGGGTGTCATAAATTTATTGAATATTTTAAAAATCGCCAGATAAATAAATCATTAACCAAACCGGACCCAGCTCGGTTCCTTGATGAGATATTACATGATTTCATCAGGATTTCGTCTAAAATTAAAACAAAATGGCTCCAAGAAAAATGGCGATGTTCGAAAACTGGACGAAATGTCGTTAACGTCTGACATTAGTAACTGGCTGTAAATTCTAAGTTAGCGATCCAGAAGATGTGAACTAATACACTGATCACTTTATGTGTGTTTTGGAATTTTTGGTGAGGTAATAAGACCAAAACTCGCAATTCAAATTGTGATGTGGAAAAATGGCGGACATATGATTTCAAATTTTATGATTACGACATGACCAGTTGTTCATGCAGAAATATACCTGTACTGGAAGGCCACGATACAGTGGCCTTAGAAGAAGGTAAGCATTGACCTGTTTCCAGGTTTACTAAAAGTAGACAGTGTAATGATCATAGCCGTAGGCAGCGGGGGTTCGGTGGGTTTGAACGAACCCCCGGTCAGGATTTCCCAAAATATCATTTTGCGGAAAAATGCATATAACCAGAAATATTAAATTACTGTGCTATTGGAAAACTACATATATGAGCAGTAAATGATTTAATATTAGAGCCTTATTTTGTTTAAAACATGTCATAGTGAAGTTACACTTCCCTCAAAACGTTTGGCAACCTTAGGCACTGGTGAGAGATTTAAGGGAAAACCCCAGAGGATGAGATTTTACATTTAGATATAACAATAATTTCGCACAATTAACTTAAATGCTGCTTCTTCTCGAACAAAATAACCCATCTTTGGCAATGGCTTAATCAGTCCTTTGTAGGAATTTTGTTTGTTAAGCCAATTCTTGTCCAATACGAAGTTATTGAAAGTTATTGAAAACAATGCAGACGCCCCATACTCCGAATTTACAGCATTGACGAATAAATATCTGGAATAGTTGTAATATTGATGAAACACTTGTTCTTTCAAATGTGTACATCTCTGTTTTGTTTTATTTCAATTAAAATTTAAAACATTTTTTGGGACGTCCCTGGGGCTGGCAAGTCCCCGAAATCAATTGTGTTAAGTAATTAAAAACGTTGTGAAATGAATTATTTAAAAGCGTATACCATTTATAAACACAAGCATTTGTTCAAATTTATCCATTCTTTCATTTGTTCTGTATTTATTTACCCATCTCTTTTCAAAAGAAAATCAATCATTGCAAAAAATGATTTTGTTTTTTCAGATACACTTCACTCATCTAAGAGATTGTTTACTTGCTCTCCATTTTCATGTTAATGTCATGATATGTTTAGCGAATAAATTATATAATAAAAAAAACATTGAAAAATCTGAAAAATCATATAGTATTAATCTTCAAATAATGAAGGCCTAATTTGCTATCAAGCCGTCTGAACTTAACAAAATAACAGTCGCTTGTATTTATATATGATTTATATCCACTAAAACGTTTTTATTATCAATTGCGGTTGATCTGCTCGGGGGGACTTACCACTGAGCTCCGGGGATGTCCAAAGAAATGTTTTTAGTTTTTTTAAAACAAAGCATAACCGAAATTCACTTATTTGAATAATAGATATTTTTATCAGTAATACGACTATCCCGGATATAGAAGAACGATCTTTCGGAGTATATGGGTGTTTGCGTCAATTTCAATAACCTTGCATTTGATCCGAACTGGCTTCCAACAAAATTCTTGAAAAACAATGATAAGCCATTGCATGAGGTGATTTATTTTGTCCTAGATGAAGTAGCTTAAGTTAAAGAATAAATTGTGCGAAATAGTTGATATTCCTTGGAAACAAATCGTGCTCCAGGGTGTTACGCGGTATATGACATACATTCATGGTTGCGCGGTATTTGTGATATGGGTGAATATGCCATACTCACCTGCAGTATATGGCATATTCCGCAGGTGAGTATGCGATATTCCGCAGTGAATATGCGATACATTGGTTTCAGTGAATACCCGATACTCACCTGCGGGATATGTCATACTCACTTGCGGAATATGCCATATACCGCAGGTGAATATGACATATACCGCAGGTGAAAACGTGATACAGAAAGCCTTGATTTGATTGGTTGCGAGAATCGACTCTAAATGTAAAACTCTGTCATACACCGCAAGTGAATATGCCATATTTGTTGCGGAATATGACATATTTTGTATCGTGTTTACCGCGTAACACAGGGTCTTCCAGAAATCAGACGAAATAATGGTGGATTCGGGGCAAATCAGATTTCAGGATATGTATTCAGTAAAAGATTCACCGAAATATATTTTGATGCAGAAAATTAATTTTAAGTTGTTTGACTTTTTTGCACGTTGCCTGTTTATTTTACTATGTGAACATTAAAGTTACAAAGCTGCAAGGTCATTTTTGAAAATCATTTTTACGTCCTGTGTTATTTCAATGGGAGAGGTTTCTTGATAAAGCCTATTACTTTCAGTAAATAAAGACATCATTTTTGTTAAATACAATTCAAATTCAATTGTCTACTTAACTTAATGAAGGTACTAAAATTAATTATATTTCCCCTCCCAAAATAGTTTTTTCTTTACAAATTATGCATATAAGAATTCAAACCTAAAGATGCGTTAATACATAATCCAATGGGTTAGTTATGATTGCCAAACTTTTGGAGGGAGTGTAATTGTACAAATTGCATTATTTGAGGAACCCTAATGAAGGGGGGGGGGTTGTGAATAACATAAAAATAGAACCCCCGGTCACCAAATCCTGGCTACGCCACTGATGATACTTTCCTGAAAAAAACAAGGAAATACACACATGCCTTCATACTTAATTTTGTACCAGAAAATAACATGTGCAGGTATACATCAGGCCTGTCAACTGTCCCGCAATTTGCGTATTTGTCACGCATTTGCTGAAGAATTTGAAGTCACGCCAGTTATTTTTGCGTGACAGAAAATGTCACAGAAATACGCATTTTACCTGGTAATTGTCAAGCAAAAATATATCTGTAGAAAAATTTCTAAAAAGATCGTATACACAGCAAAAATACGAACGCCGGAAAAAATGTACGCATTTCGTTCGGACTTTTCACGCGGATGACGTATATGTCACGCATTCCGTTCGAAAATTTTCGTACATCCCCCCCCCCCCCCCCCCGTTGATGGATGTTTGAAACGCGAGTGTAGCGACCGCGAAAAATTTGAGGTGTTCAAAATTTGGCAAGATGTAATAAAATTTAAACCAAGGTGTTCAAAATTTGGATCAAGGTGTTCAGATTTGGACCAAGGTGTCCACATTTTGAGTGAAGGTGTTCAACATTTCGAAGTCACTCATGTTAGGTGTTCCCAAGTTGACAGGCCTGTATACATGTAGCAATTTTTTACCAAAATGATACTTTCCAGCGAAACCTTAGTACTGTAGTAATCCATACATATACATGGTCCCGTTTAGACCGTTCCGTATTAGTGATTTTGTTGACATTAATACGGAATAAATCATACCATTTCATGAAATCTGGTGACCTTGTCCTACGGAAATTGAGATTATGTTTCACAGCAAGTTCGCACGGCGATACTGTATAGCACATGCTCTGGGGAATTGATTCTACTTTCTATTGACACCAAACACATGTCTGTCAATAGAATAATAAAAAAGCCTTTAGGGCCCCAACCTCCTTTGTTTACATTTACAAAAACGTGAAAAAATGTATAAACATCAACAACATAGCAATGGATACACTGTTGGTATGAGTATCATTCTACAAAACTAAGCTGTGACATCATAACAATGGAGGTTTGATGTCAAACCAATTGAAAGATGAAGTTCCATTAATCTGAAGCTATTTTTCACCCAGTTTTGTCATGAAAACGTGAAAATACATATTTACAGAGTCATATGAGAAAAACTTTCTTGTACTCGCTTGTACTCGCTTTGATAATGTTTCTTTAGAATTAGAAGAATTATCAAAGCTCATCAAGAATGGACGATCTTGCACAGGTACTCGTATAACGACCTCTATATCATGCATGGGGTAAAGATGGCTGGCTATCTTTGCAGTGATCTCCCCATGTCACTTTTACCGGGGGCTCCCCCTACTTGAAACCAAAGGCCCCCCAGTTGGCACCGAGTTGGAATCTGCACTTCAACTTCTGATTTGAAAAATGAGTGAAGTAAGCACCTACACTGAGATATTGTGAGCGTAGCGAGTGCTGATTTTTTAGACTTGAAATCTTGCACCCAGTTGAAATTTTTTTTTGGGGAGAACACTGCTTTGTTAGTCATATGAGAAAGAACATTCTCTAATTCTTCATAGATGCACAACCATACTCTATTCAGTCATCCTGATCTATTGTGACGTCACACCTATGAATGGTGAAATATCAGCACCATTTGGTTATGGTATGAGGTTCCATATCCATCCGCCAAAAGGTATGACCCCTATATAGTCCATTTAAAAACCTGTGGTTTTGTTCTAAATAACGCCATGGTTGGCTTCTAGGGTACCTAGTATGCCACTATTTGGTATCAAAATAAAGAGGAGGAGTTCAACTTTCATTTGAATAACGAAAATAGCGATGTAGGTCATAATAGTTCCGACGTGAGCATGTTTACTACGCGTTTGGGATTTAGGCGAGGATTTGAGGAAATGGTAGCAAACGCGAGTTACAATAAATCGACGCTGATATCTCAAAAAGTAACCTGACTCCCTTTGATTTGATGTAGATCAATCGAACCCCTATATGAACAGGTACATTTTGATATATAACACTATGGGGGGTAAGCGTTTTATAGTTGATCACAAACGCCATATGTGCAAAGTATTGTTCTGAATTTTCGAATTTGGCGTTGGATTACGGTACTCATACCTTAATATGAGGCCTAAAATTGTCTGCTAGCTGGCCAGAGACCAATATTCTAGCAGAATTTGAGAAAGGAATCGATTTTTTCGTTCTGCGTAGGGCAAACAACGATTTAAAATCACTTTCAACCCATCTGTGCGTATAAGAATGGTCATAAGAGGCCCTTGGAGGGTCATAAATGAAAGAAAGCACTCTGAAATTCCATCAAAATTGCAGGTTATTTCTCCATTTTTTGCTAAAATTACATGATTTTGAGGACCCATATCTCACAGAAATTGCTACAATGTAGCGATTTTTCATTTTTACAGGCTAGATACACGTGTCAGGTCAACAGAAACAGTAAGCGTGTGATTTTTACATTGCTACACTGTAGCAATATTTATTTCAAAATACAGCTGTTGGGGAAACTGCTATTTATTTAGATTTTGGCCAAAATGGCCAAATTTCAGTCAAAATCCTCGGGACATAGGGCCTTTGTCGTAGATTTAGTCAATGATGCAACTCTTAGTAGAAGGTGTGCCATATAGGGAATGAAAGCTGTTTGTCAGACGTATCATTTTCTTCAATAAAGTCAGAGATAGTCAGGTTAGATTTGTGACGTCACAGTGGCAAAGTTAAACTAGCACATTTAGACGTATTTGGGGTAGGGCAAATTAACCCTTTCTTGCCTAAATGGATAAATTGTTCACATATTCAGCCAGTTCCGACGTTTTTATGCATTTTTGAGTTAAAAATGATATTTTCTGCCAAAAAAAGTTGCAGAGACAAAAATCAGTGTGATGTCACAAAACATTAATATGAGGCCTAAAATTGTCTGCTAGCTGGCCAGAGACCAATATTCTAGCAGAATTTGAGAAAGGAATCGATTTTTTCGTTCTGCGTAGGGCAAACAACGATTTAAAATCACTTTCAACCCATCTGTGCGTATAAGAATGGTCATAAGAGGCCCTTGGAGGGTCATAAATGAAAGAAAGCACTCTGAAATTCCATCAAAATTGCAGGTTATTTCTCCATTTTTTTGCTAAAATTACATGATTTTGAGGACCCATATCTCACAGAAATTGCTACAATGTAGCGATTTTTCATTTTTAAAGGCTAGATACACGTGTCAGGTCAACAGAAACAGTAAGCGTGTGATTTTTACATTGCTACACTGTAGCAATATTTATTTCAAAATACAGCTGTTGGGGAAACTGCTATTTACTTAGATTTTGGCCAAAATGGCCAAATTTCAGTCAAAATCCTCGGGACATAGGGCCTTTGTCGTAGATTTAGTTAATGATGCAACTCTTAGTAGAAGGTGTGCCATATAGGGAATGAAAGCTGTTTGTCAGACGTATCATTTTCTTCAATAAACTCAGAGATAGTCAGGTTAGATTTGTGACGTCACAGTGGCAAAGTTAAACTAGCACATTTAGACGTATTTGGGGTAGGGCAAATTAACCCTTTCTAGCCTAAATGGATAAATTTTTCACATATTCAGCCAGTTCCGACGTTTTTATGCATTTTTGAGTTAAAAATGATATTTTCTGCCAAAAAAAGTTGCAGAGACAAAAATCAGTGTGATGTCACAAAACATTAATATGAGGCCTAAAATTTCTGCTAGCTGGCCAGAGACCAATATTCTAGCAGAATTTGAGAAAGGAATCGATTTTTTCGTTCTGCGTAGGGCAAACAACGATTTAAAATCACTTTCAACCCATCTGTGCGTATAAGAATGGTCATAAGAGGCCCTTGGAGGGTCATAAATGAAAGAAAGCACTCTGAAATTCCATCAAAATTGCAGGTTATTTCTCCATTTTTTTGCTAAAATTACATGATTTTGAGGACCCATATCTCACAGAAATTGCTACAATGTAGCGATTTTTCATTTTTAAAGGCTAGATACACGTGTCAGGTCAACAGAAACAGTAAGCGTGTGATTTTTACATTGCTACACTGTAGCAATATTTATTTCAAAATACAGCTGTTGGGGAAACTGCTATTTACTTAGATTTTGGCCAAAATGGCCAAATTTCAGTCAAAATCCTCGGGACATAGGGCCTTTGTCGTAGATTTAGTCAATGATGCAACTCTTAGTAGAAGGTGTGCCATATAGGGAATGAAAGCTGTTTGTCAGACGTATCATTTTCTTCAATATCCATCCGCCAAAAGGTATGACCCCTATATAGTCCATTTAAAAACCTGTGGTTTTGTTCTAAATAACGCCATGGTTGGCTTCTAGGGTACCTAGTATGCCACTATTTGGTATCAAAATAAAGAGGAGGAGTTCAACTTTCATTTGAATAACGAAAATAGCGATGTAGGTCATAATAGTTCCGACGTGAGCATGTTTACTACGCGTTTGGGATTTAGGCAAGGATTTGAGGAAATGGTAGCAAACGCGAGTTACAATAAATCGACGCTGATATCTCAAAAAGTAACCTGACTCCCTTTGATTTGATGTAGATCAATCGAACCCCTATATGAACAGGTACATTTTGATATATAACACTATGGGGGGTAAGAAGCGTTTTATAGTTGATCACGAACGCCATATGTGCAAAGTATTGTTCTGAATTTTCGAATTTGGCGTTGGATTACGGTACTCATACCTTATTTTATGGATCCCCAATCCCTAATTCTCTGAACAATGTTTTCATTTTCATGTTTGAATCAGAATAGATAATGAAAGGCAATTCAATATGGTGAAATTCTACACTCGTTGGACAGAATCTCAGTGCAAATGCACTCACCTTCAGTTCATGCTATTCACGACATTCTGTCAAATTTGTACTAAATTTCACCATATTGAATGGCCTATCATGATTATTTATTCCATAATAGGCTTATCTGAAAGCTGTTATTAGCATTCACGAATACAAGCTCAGATACGCCTACATGAACAATGAGCTCATAGTGACAATATGAGCTCATTCATTATACTTTGTACATGTATCTATACCCGGAGGGTTCACTGTCTACCAATTTGGTGGGGGTCTTAACAATATGTTTCCATGCCAATCTGTCAAATTTCATTGTGTTCCCATACCAACCAACATACCAAATGTCCAAATATAAGATCAATGCCATACGTAATGTCCAAATATAGGACCAATGTCATACCAAATATCCAGATAACCAAGGTCATTCAAAATGTCTAAAGCCTTGAGAAGAAAGCAAATCTTAATAAAAATGATCCAAAACAACATCAAATAAGAATATGTTTAACAACACTACAATGCCATACCCTAAATGAGCGGTAACACATTTTCCACGACCATTATCATACCAAAAACAAAGTGGAAAAAGTTTACCATTGCCATACCTCAAAAGATTTTGGGGGGGGGGCATTCTCATACAGATCCAAAAACTTGGGTCCATAGCCATAGCAAATGTCAAAAAAAAGTACCCAATATGAGACGAAGATCTTGTCAAGTTTTAAATACAGTGAACCCCCCTCCCTGGGGTAAATGGACATGAATAATCTCTTCCACGGAGCGGTAGGCAAACTGCGCGCCTACTATGCACGCAGTTTGGAACACTGACAAACTGCGCGCCTATTCACAAAATGACAGACAGGGAGGACACGACTCCCAAGAGGATGGAAATGACTGGATATACTAGGCTAGTTTTGGTTTTCAGACAGTACCAAGATGTGGAGACTAACTTAGTTTATACGTAGCACTCGATTTTTTACCCGATGCATATCTAGTTATCTCAAAATAAGGTTCCCAAGGAGCTTTCGTGTTAAAATTATACAGTGTTGGGTCATATAATGTCTGTTTTTCGTAGTTTGACGTTTATTCAGCCCTTATGTTTGCATATTCTGAAAGATATAGGATTGCTGCACATGGTTTAAGTAATATAGTTTGTTTGTTAAGCAGTGACAAGCCATTAACGTGATTTTATTTTTTTCGCTGTCAAACTGCGTGCATACTTTCACGTGGATTTCACAAACTGCGTGCCTAATATTTACAAACTGCGCGCCTATATTTACAAACTGCGCGCCTAATTTGCAAGCTGTGTGCAAGTTTGTTGTGTATTTTCAGAAAACTCACTAAACCTGTCCCTATATAAAAAGAAACCAAAGTCTGACCCTAACAAAAATGTAGATAACAACGGCGCATCTTCAAAAACCATGACACCCCCTTCAGAATTAAACAAGATGTTATTTTAAAACGCACCAATGAAGAAAAGGAAACCAATCAAGAAACCAAAGAGGCGATTATTTAAAGATACCAGTGACTCATTTGAAAAAACATTAAAAGACTGTGAAAACCTCTTGCCCGATGTCCTCTCAAACCTTAAAAAATAGTACATTGTGTCAACCCTTCCTCAATTTCTATGGATTTATCAGGCTCGTATACGTATCCTATACATGTACTGCAGTCGGGACATTCAAGTATTACTTCCTTTGGTATATGCTATAAAATAGACTCTGAACTATTGTATCCCCCAAAATTCAAAGATTTAAGTGAAAAAGTTTTGAATTTCTGAATTTTTGCTCGTCATGCATGCATGGTCACTTATTTATGGTTACATGGGTAATAAGTTTCAAGTCGAAAGAGTGAGATTGTTGTAAATATCTTTTTTTACCTATGTTGCTAAAACTGTGAATTTTTATAGCATTTTATAATGAGGAATTCATTGAATTCTAAGAAATGGCTTTTTGGACTGCATCAATCAAAAATATAAATAAAAAAGGATTCAATATATATTTACACAATTTTTATGAACGAATTGTATTTATGTTGCACCATGCATCATGCACCATGTTAGTTTGAAATAAAGTAGTAAAATAGGCACTTCGATGGGGACTAGGCGGGGACCACCTGGGTGTCTTTTAGTAGGACCCCAATAGAACAAAACCATTTTCATGAGATTTTTGAACTCAACTCTATATGATGAAGTCGAATTATTGCATCAATTTTTTATTAAATCATATAGACAAGAACAAAATAAAATATAAATATGTACATTTCCACTGGTTGTCAACCATCAACCCAATTTTAGTGTTTGATTTATTTGAACCTTTTCAATCTCTACCTTTTCAACTAACTTACGTACTCCCATGAAATCACATAGGCCTGCATTACTGAGAAGTCATCGATAATATGCACGCAGTTTGGAAGAGTAGGCACGCAGTTTGTGATTTCTGGCTAAAATAGGCGCGCAGTTTGTGTTTTATTACTTCTTTCTGTCATGTTCATCTGTTTTAATACGTAATATTTTGTATTGTACGGGAAAACTGGATTGAGCTTTACCTGTGAATCAAAACCCAAGTGTTTTATATTTCTGTGAAACGTGCGATATCAACTTATGTATCGGTGATCGAAATATCGATGTCAATTTTTTGTATTAATCTGCTTATATTTTTAAACCTACGTTCATCTGGACATGCATTTCGCTATCACATGGTTGAATCATATAATCGCCACCGAATGGACGTGTTGAACTATAAAACAATTCGGAATAAATGTCTTAAAATGACGTTTGAAAACACAGACTCCAACTTTTATGATGCAATGTTGATAGGCGCGCAGTTTGTCAGTCTTTCAAACTGCGTGCATAGTAGGCAAGCAGTTTGGCTACCGCACCGTGTCTTCCATGACAACAATATATCAAGGGTGCATCAATTTTTCCCTCTTATCGACAATTATACCACATTTTAATACATGTTTATTTTCATGCTTTCAGGTTTTGGTACTAAGAAAAACATTCACAATCACATTTGTGACAAAATAGATAACTTAAACAAAGTGAAAAGATGAATCAAAGCCAAGTTACAACACCATACACCTTATCTGATCCAGTAAGTAGCAGGTCTTGTATTTGAATTTGTGTACAGTAAATGCAAGCACTTAGAATTTTTATTCTTGAATCATACGTCTATATATGAGTTTCAAGAAACTAGTGCTATATCTAACAATGCATTACATGTATATACAAAAATATGCATTGAAGATTGTATTCTCTGTTCTTTAAAAATCAATTACATTGCAGACATTACTTAGTCGTAGTATTTAATCTCTATATATTCCTGTTTTAAAGAGCTTTCTGTCAAAGTTAAGAAAACTCACACTCTGTTTTTCAGGTCCTATTGTCAGATGAAAGACACAAAGGAAAGCTATCACACCTTTCTGTAAAATTATGGAACATGTTGAAACAAAAACAGGCTTGTGACATTAAGATAAAAACTTGTGATGTTGATGTCAATGCTCACTCGTGTATATTAATAGCTACGTCTGAGTATTTCAGAAAATGCTTTGACCTTATCTCACGCAAGCGTGGTACTGCAGGAATCTCTGGAGTCATAATTGATGTACGGCGACAATTAGGACAAGGACTGAATAACAAAGACATGATGAATATCTTACATTATATTTACACTGGAGATATTGAAGTAACACTTGACAATTGCATATTTCTATTTAAGGCTAGCAGGATTCTTGAATTAGAATACCTTACAGAACTAATAATACCCCTTTATGTAAAGATCTGCAGCCTTCAGATATCAGACTTGTCAGCCAAAGAAAAACAATATCTTCATTACAAAACCAATTACAAAAAACATGAAGCTGCTGACACAAGCAAGTCAGAATCTCAAACTCTTCCTGCAAAAGGTGTAGGAAATAATCCTGAAGAGGAACATATATCGTTGGAAACAGGAAACATCTTACCAGAACATGATATTGATAAAGAAAGTATGGGAGGAGAGACATCAAATGACATCAATAAAGATTCATTTGAAGAAAAAGAACCTCAAATGGAGACTGAGAACAGCCATCTGATGAACCTCCAATGTGATGAAGATGATGCTGATGCGAGTGACCAAGAAACTCTTAATTCACCAAACCTTGATGCTCTCGATGAGGTTAAGTTAGAGATTGATGAAATGGACTTAAACAGTGTTGAATTGATCTCTAATGATGCAAATGAAGGGAACCCAAATGATGATGAATTAATCATAAATCAAGGGACTCATTTAGAGAATGATCAAGCGAATGTAAATCCTGAATTGAACTCAAATGATGAACCAAACTCAAA
Source organism: Owenia fusiformis (assembly GCA_903813345.2). Lineage (NCBI taxonomy): Eukaryota > Metazoa > Annelida > Polychaeta > Sabellida > Oweniidae > Owenia > Owenia fusiformis. The sequence continues at coordinate 9,245,666 of CAIIXF020000006.1, forward strand.
TGAAGATAAAGTAAGCTCAATTGATGAATCTGTCCACACCACTGAAGAACTGACAGATGCAATTAAAGATGAAATATATTATGATAATGAAACAACTAAAGATGCATCATCAGCAACAATCACAAGTAGCTTGCTGAAAAGAGACAATGAAAATGATAGTGGCACATCGCAATGTGTTAAACTTGAGATGAAAAATAAAACAATCATTCCTGTATATATTGATCATCCATACTCATCTATAATAAATATTAAAGACTCATTTGAAGGTGGAGCTCATTATAGTAAGACTGAGAGCAGACACCTGATGAACCTCGAATGTGATGAAGATGATGCTGATGCGAGTGAACAAGACTCTCCTATTAACTTAGGAAACCTTGATGCTCTGGATGAGGTTAAGTTAGAGCCTAATGAAATGGACTTAAACAGTGTTGAATTGATCTCTAATGCAAATGAAGGAAATTCAAATGGTGATGAATTAATCATAAATGGAGGGGCAAATTTAGAGAATGATCAATGGAATGTAAATGGTGAAATAAACTCAAATGATGAACCAAACTCAAATGAAAATAGAGTTAACTCAATTGATGAATCTGTCCACACAACTAAAGAACTGACAGATGCAATTAAAGATGAAATATATTATGATAATGAAACAACTAAAGATGTATCATCAGCAACAATAACAAGTAACTTGCTAAATAGAGACAATGAAAATGATAGTGGTACATCGCAATGTGTTGAGCTTGAGATGGAAGATAAAACAATCATACAGGTATATATTGATCGTCCTTACTCATCTTTTCTAAATACTGATATGGTCAATCACTTCCAGGATGTACCAAATGTGAATATCCAAAAGATGAATGAATTCAAAGATGGGGAAGATGGCACAAATATCCATAGGGATGATATACATGAAGAAACTCTTCTGAATGATCAGGAAAGGTATTTGGATTTATATCAGGAAAAGTGTCAATATGCAGTCACTCATAGTCCCTTTAATATACCTAGTTTTGGTGGAGATTACATTAAACCTTGGCCTGTTGAACTTGCAAATATCACTTCTGTAGTGGAAAATGAGATTAATATTGGATACAATGGAACTTGTGCAGAAAGTAAGGAGGTAATCACAAGAGACAATAAAACTGATAACAACGTTACAAAGATTCATAACCCAAGCAAGCAAGTCCCTGCGCTTTATGGCTCTGTGGAAGAGGTATCTAAAATCAATGGTGATGCACCAGTCACAATCAAACGAAGCTGTAGGGTAAAATGTAAAAGACTGAACGATCAATCAGGTGAAAGAAAGAAAATAAAATGTATGCCTAGACAAATTCAGATATTTGAAATAACACAAAGAGGGATAAGGTGTCCTAACTGTACACGAAGATTTAAAAACGAATTAAAACTTTTGAATCATTTTATTACATGTTGGACCGGAGAACGAGTTAAAGATGTCATCAAAAGAAAGGCAGCTTCAAATCTTGCTCAAGACAATTTTGCTTACTGTTGTAATAATTGCCAAATGCCAATTTACTTAAATTATAAACGTTTTCTCAGGCATTGCTACTTCTGCTATCAGACAAATGATAAGGAGGAGCTGATAATTGAGTCAATCCCATGCTATAAATGCAACAAATTTGTCAGCGAAGATTATTGGATGAAACACCTGCAAAAATGTCTGCTCCCATCATTTGATGAGATCCCTGCAACCAGATCTCCTGGTGGGTTACACTGTCACATCTGCACTTATAAAATCAATTATAGAGAAAAAGTACAAAAGGGTCATTCTGAATCCAATCAGAGGCTAGCTAGTCATATGTATCACAAACATGGCATTGTCCAATCTGGATTCAGACTTCTGAAATGTGCTGAGGAATATAAGAAGGTAAGATTCAAAATACAGTAAAACCTGTGTAAGTGGAACATGAATATAATGGTACCTGTAAAATCATTTAACCTAAAACTGATCTTTTTCAGATTTGGTAGGAACTTAATAAGGAAAATATAAAATATGATTGATTGAAGATGATTGTACTTGGATTATTAAAAGACCTATTAATAGTGTCCTTTCCATGTTATTTACCTTCAGTAATCTTTCCATATGTTATTTACTTTTAGTCCTTTCATAATCGTAATTTTTTTTCTCTTAGAATGAAATTATTTGCTTTCCTTTTATTAATTATCCTCTATTTACCATTGATTTTATATTTTGTTTGCAGGAACCCAATTGTACTTATGCTACTGTCGGAAAAAAATATTTGAATAGCCACATCAAGATTAAACACAAACAAGATCACATTATTGGACCAGAATTCCAATGCGAGGTACTTCCATTTTTTCCATTAATTTACTGTCAATCTTAATTGGGAGTTTCTCAATTAAAAACAATTGTCCCTCTTGTTTCTCTTTTAAAAACATTTAAAGTTAAACTTATCATTTTTAGATTTGGTAGGAACTTTATAAGGAAAATATGATTGATTGACGATGATTTTACTTGGATAGCTAAAAGACTTATTATCCCATCGAACGAAGTTCGGAGGGATATAGGGAACGCCTCCGTCTGTCCGTCCATACGTACGTCCGTCCGTCCGGGCAATAACTCAAATACCGCTGGCCCGATTTTGTTCATATTTTATACACATATACCCAATGAGAGAAGAAGTTCTGCTGGAAAATGGATTTTCAAAATGGACGCTTAAAAGAAAATTGCGGACATTTTAGTGCCGATTTTACAGTAATTTAGGTACTGCATATAAAACTCTAATAGCAGTATGTTTTAAATGTAAAAAAGTTATATAAAACATTGATTAAGCTAGAAATGTAATTATAGAAGAAATACATGGCAGCCATCTTAAAAAATGGCTGCCTTTGCACGTCATTTTACGATTTTTGCTGTAACTTGAAAAGTAGTGGAGCGATTATGTTCATATTTGGTATGTGAATTCTTTAAGCATGGCACAATGTCTAATGACATTTTGGGTAATAGGCAGCCATTTTGAAAAATGGCTGCCATTTTTACGTGTGTTATTTAACATTTTCTACTGTAAGTCAAAAAGTAGTGGAGCGATTTTGTTCATATTTGGTATGTGAATACTTTAAGCATGGCACAATGTCTAATGACATTTTTGGTAGTAGGCGGCCATTTTGAAAAATATGTTCATATTTGGTATGTGAATACTTTAAGCATGGCACAATGTAATATGACATTTTGGGTAGTCGGCGGCCATTTTGAAAAATGGCCTTCATTTTTACGTGCGTCATTTAACATTTTTCTACTGTAAGTCAAAAAGTAGTGGAGCGATTTTGTTCATATTTGGTACGTGAATACTTTAAGCATGGCACAATGTCTAATGACATTTTGGGTAGTAGGCGGTCATTCTGAAAAATGGCTGCCATTTTTACGTGTGTTATTTTTACATTTTTTACTATAACTCAAAAAGTAATAGAGCGATTTTGATCCTATTTTATATGTGAATACTATAAGCATGGCACACTGTCTAATGACACTTTGGGTAGTAGGTGGCCATTTTGAAAAATGGCCACCATTTTTACGTTATTTACTATAACTTGAATAGTAGTGGAGCGATTTTGTTCATATTTGATATGTGATTAATTTTTTTTATTTTATTAATTTATTGCAATCACTTTTAGATCAGTGGCACATAGTTAAACTAGTGCAGCAGTTAAAACATACAATACATGTGTACAAGTACAATTCTAAAGCAGAGCTAAAAACATTTGTGTAATAAGACATAAAAACAAAACTAAAACATTTGCAATACATTAACTTGTTGGTGCTACATATATGTTTTTGATAAAATACTTTGAGCATGCATCAAAAATATAACCTTGTTCTTGACCCAAGATAGCATAGGCCGCATCCCCAAGCACCCATTCTAAACCATTATTGGGAATACATGTCTTAAAATAATTATAAATGTGTGGAAGTCTATTCTCAATGCTATTATAAAATATAAACTCATACTCATGAGCCTTGTACACTGTCTCATGACACTTCGCGTACTAGGTGGCCATTTTAAAAAATGGCTGTCATTTTTACATTTTTTACGATAACTTGAAAAGTATTGGAGCAATTTTGTTCATATTTGATATGTGAATACTTAGCATGGCATATTGTCTAATAAAACTTTAGGGAGTAGTCGGCCATTTTGAAAAATGGCCACCATTTTTATGTGTGTTATTTTACATTTTTTATTATAACTCAAAAAGTAATAGAGCGATTTTGTTCATATTTGATATGTGAATACTCATAAGGATTGCATATACTGTCTTATGACATTTTGGGTAGTAAGTGGCCGTTTTAAAAGATGGCTAGCATTGGCAATTTTTTAAGAATTTTATATGTGGCTACTTAAAAACATATTACTTCTTATGATGACAACTTGGCTAGTGATCATTTTGAAAATGGTGGGCTTCTTATGGGTGTTTATGATATTTGCTATATATTTCAAATGTAAAAATGCCAGCCATTTCTGTTTGATGGGATTCGCTACGCTTTGGCGTTGCCGTTGTTCTGGTTGATTATGTGCTTGTAAACAAATCATGTAACAAACTCTCACAACTTCCAATAACTTAACAAGTACTGTTAGACTGGCTTCAAATTTGTCAAAATCATCCACAAGTTTTCAGAAGTTCAAACTTGAGATTTCATCTTCCATGACCTTCTCATAATAAAAAAGTTTAACAAATTGCTTCAAATTGATCATTTTTCCAAAATCATCTACATCTTCTCAGAAGTTAAAATCTGAATTTAGATTTGAGATTTGACCTCCAATGACTTTCTGAAGGTCAAAAATGGTATTTTCGAACTTGCCTTGAACAAATGGACCAAATTAGTTTTTCAAAACCATCTACAGCCTCTCAAAAGTTCAAATCTGACTTTAGATTTGAGATTTAATGACATTCAATGACCTTCTCAAGGTTGGAAAAGGTCAAACTGCTATATTTTCGAAGTTGCTTCAAATTGACTCATTTTTTCAAAATCATCAACAGTTATCAGATGTTCAAATCTGACTTTAATTTTGAGATTTGACATTCAATGACCTTCCCAAGGTCGAAAAAGGCCAACCATGTATTTTTCAAATTTGTTTCAAATAAGCCAAATTACTTTTTCAAAAACAAGTTCTCGGAAGTTGATATTTGACCTTAGATTTGAGATTTGACCCCCTATGACATTCTTAAGGTAAAAAAGGTTGGACCAATATTTTTTCAAGATCATCTACAAGTTATCAGAAATTCAAATCTGACTTTAATTTTGAGATTTGACCTTTGGTTGAACTTCATTGACCTTGGAAAGGTTGTGACAGTTTGTCATGTTAATGCCTTGTCAAAAAATCAGGTACCCTATATCTTTACCACTTTATATTGTGTTTTCAGGTGCTTGAATCAGAAATCAAGAAACAAAAATTGCCGAAACTAACATTGCAGTGCGAGGTACTTTCACTTTTTGCATAATTTTCATGGTAAGGAAAGGTATCGATATGGAGAACTGAATTCAACAATGTTTTTCTCTTAAACCAATCATTGAAAACATTCTATAAAAAAAACATGGCATTTTATGTAATGTTGACTGATTGACAACAATTTAATGCGAAAATTATTTAGAAATATTTTATATAACTGTTTTTGTTAACATTTTTTGTTTTTTTAGTGCAATTGTTTTTGCTCCTTTCTACCAATTCTTTAGAATGAAATAAAATGTCTTTCCGAACCTTGTTGGAACAAAATAGCATATACAACATGTTTTTAGACCTCTCAATATTAAAGTTATACAAAGGAATTTTTGGTTGATTTTAAAAAAGTATTAAAAAAATTAAAACAAAATCCCCCCAAAATATATAAAAATCAAGAAAAACCTTTTATTTCATTAACAAGATACTTTTTTAAATCAACCAAAATTTCCTTTGTACAATTACAATATTGAGAGACCTAAACATGTTGTGTTTATGTCGTTTTGTTCCAATGAGGTTCGGAAAGATGTTTCATTTCACTCTGGAAACATGATACCAAGAACAAAACAAGTGTTTGATGTGTTTTTTAAAACAATATAGATGAAAGTATGTATATCTATTTCAAATTATATTGTTACCATTCAAAAGATGGCCATTAAATTGACAATTTGTAAGATTTTCAGAAATGTTTGATAACTGGTTTAAGAGAAACGTATGTTCAAAAAATTCGCCATATCGATACCCATTCTTTGTACAGGAGTTTCTAAATGATAGTCCCGTGAGTGTGATTTGAAAGAGGTGTTAATAAAAAAAACTTCCCTCATTAAAAGCCCATAGCTTTCTTTTTGAGTGCTTCCAAATTATAATTACCCAATGTTTAGAAGCATTTGAAAAAAATAATTTTTACCCAATGAAATTATTAGTGATGTGTGGGACTTGCTCCAACTCGATTTGGAGTCAGAACTTGGTAAACCTTGCAATTGTACAATAGTCCTACTTGTTGCACGGGAAAGAAAATGTAAAATGCAAGTTACAACAAAAATATCCAACCAATTTTGTTTTGTTTATTTATTTTAGTTTATCTGTTTATGTACACCCCCCCCCCCCCTATAGAGTGGGGCCATATTGTCGGCCTAGGCCAATCTGTCTGTTCAAATGTCCAACAGTTTTTTATTTATCACACCATCGGTGGGATATAGTTGTCATGATGACTGCATGATTGTGACCATCGGTGGGATATAGTTGTCATGATGACTGCATGATTGTGATCGTTATTTTGATCGTCCCGCTTTTTTGATGGCCATCTTGTTTTCTGTTGGCCATTTTGAAGGTGTTTAGATAAATATTGTCATCGGATTTCAAGGTAATTGCTCATCAGACTTTCCTCAAATTAGTACACATGATAGTTGTTTTCTGGCGGCCATTTTCAAGGTTTTTCGATGGTGTGATCTCGTTCACTCCATGTGCCTTGTTTTTTTAAATAGCGGTGACACTGATTTAATGAGATAATTTTTTAGTAAAAGAAATCGGCAAAGATTTCTATCTGCTTCCTTACACCCCAGTCACATTTCCTACGGTGACCGTGTGGTCTATCATTTCTGCAGTCAGTAACATTTCTACGCTCGCCGTAGAATTTCTGCGGTCTCATACTTTTGCAGTCACATTTCCAATGACAGCCACATGGCGAGTTTTGAATTTATGTTGATTAACATCAATTCTTTTTAACAATACACGCATTGTGTCGTGTTTACAGCAAAAATATGACTGAAAACTGACATAAAAACTGTTTCCAAAGGTACATTACCCATCAAACCCTACAGCAGAAGCAAGTCAACGGAACCCGACCTGTGGTCACTGTTGGACCTTTTTGCGGTCTGGCAACGGCCTGTTGATTTCTACGGAGACCGCAGAAATGAACAAATATTATAACTCCCAGTTATAATTGTTACGGCTACCCTGTAAAAAACTGGATACACCGTACGGAGACCACAAGTAGAAAAACTACGCTCGCCGCAGAAATTCATTGTTAGCCATTTTTTGGTCCGAAAATATTGTCTGTAAAGTTTGCTAACACATTTCAATGCACTCATGTACCATTTAATGATGAATCCATTTCAAATTTTTAGTGATGATTCTTTATATGCAAATCTAGAACAACTGTTTAGTTTTTTGGCATTTTAGGTAAATGTTAAAGCAGCCATTTTGTATTTTTTGTCCTAAAATCTTATCTGCAAAATCTTGTCTGTGTGTTTCCAGGCAAACCGTTGACAGATCAATTAAAAAAAATTTAAACTTCCCAGCTAATGCACTCAGGATAAATATAGGATCACCCATTGGTTGGGACATGTTGTACACATTTGTCTTTGTTAGCAATCCATCTCTGGCCATTGGACACAGTCATTGGTTGTTAGGTAGGATTGCTACACTTTGGTGTTGCTGTTATTTAGTTATGTTTTCATTGACTTGAATTTTGCCATTACATGTATGAGTGTGAATGAATATTCTTTCAGGAATGTGGTCAAATGTATTGTTCAAAGGCTGCTGTAGAAGACTGCTTAGAAGCACATCGCAGGAGGGAACCAGTTCCATGCCGCGTGCCTTCTTGTATGAAGACATTCCTAACTAAGAGAAGAGAAAAAGTATGTATATATGTGTGGCAAATTCAGTACTGTCAACCCCCAAAGATTTTCTCGCAGGACAAATTTTTTAGATCCAGTGCCTAAAATTCGCAGGATTTGAGGGACATTCATATGACGCGGTATCGCCGCCAGAACCGTGCGAATGGTCGCGCGAATAGTTCATGTTTTCCGCGCGAATGGTTTTTATTCCCTTTAACCAATAGAAATCGCGCGTGTGCATTAGTAGCCGCCCTGAAAATTGTGTTACTGTCGCCTGATTATACCCAACCAATGGGATAGCACAAAAATGCGGCCTAATGTTGTTAATAAATATGTATCTGTTGATTTGAAAAAAAGTCCACATTCTATATTATGTACCTGTACAGGTTTTGCCAAAATTAAAGATTTTTCAATGAAAATTGTGGTTTCCATGGCAACCATGAGTGACAGGTTATTGAAACTTAACATACTACCTGAGAATGATCCAATCAACTCCCCATAAAATTATTATGATGATTGAAGACCAACTGAATGATTTATTCAATGATGATAAAGTACCCCCTGTAATTTTCCATTTTAGGGTCGAAAAAGCGAATTTGAAAACTTTCGCCCCGGATACGGCGCGTCAGACAAACATTTTCTGAAGTATCACATAAAAATACATAAGAAACAAGTAATTTCAATTTGTTCACGCACTAATACATTTTTGGGTGCTAGCTTACTACCTAATTATAAGTGTCTGTTGATATTGTAGTGGCACTACAAGAAAACCCATGATGAGGGGGCTGCAGAAAAGAGAAGAACCAAATTGGTTTCAAATGTTCCGAATATTTGTCAAGCTTGTGGAAAAGACTTTAGAGAAAGATGTCGTTTGGTGCAGCACGAATCTAAGGTTCACAAAATTCCACTACCAAAGGGTTATCACAGGTTTGGTTCTATGTAAATTTTTATCAGCATATAAACCCTGATATTAACAGTAATTTCAAAATTGTGTAACAATTGAAAGCAACATAATGGAATGGTAGAATTGAAGATTTTTTTTATTAAATCAACCGTTTATGGAACTTACTTACCTCTTAATTATATGCCATTACCTTAATAAATTGACTAGTCGAAAGGTCTAACACCCCTATTGAATGAACGGATTAGTGAATGAACTCGTCCAATACACTGCCTATCCATGCTTCATGCTACGACCTACTTCATATTACCGAGAGACCTCGAAGATACAAAAAAAATAAAATAAAAAATTATCCTCAAGCAGGGAAGGTGGGTGGGTCTCTGGTAATTAAGAGGTAAGTAAGTTCCATAAACGGTTGATTTAATAAAAAAAAATCTTCAGTTTATATCACTTACTTCCCTCTTAATTATATGTCATAGCATGTAACATATTGGATAGGTGGGGTGAAAAAAGTTGTTGTGTACTTACTGCACCTGCTACAGGTCGCACACAGTTCCAGCCAGCATCACAGGTCCTAGCTTTCTAGCTTCATCTTGTAGGACTGTGACATCACGCAGATAAAAGTCGATAAAAGTGTTGTTGTGAGCCCAAGAGCAACTTTTCAATATTTCTGTAAGGCTAACATTCGACTGTACTGCATATGAGGCTGATAACGCTCTTATTTCATGTGCGTTAACTTTCCCAATTCTTCTACTCTCAGCTGTGGAATTATTGTAGGTTAGAAGAATCAGATGTTTCATCCAGCTGGATAAAGTATTTAAGTGTAAATTGCTATTACACCCTTTCTTCCAAGGTATGAAGATCCTATTCCTGGTACCTCTGAAGACTCTGGTAGCAGCAAGATAAAATCTGAGTGCTCTAAGTGGGCATAAGCATCGATCTGGATCATTTCCCACATGGCTTGCCAATGATTTCAGATGTATAGGTTGAAATCTGGCTTGTCCCTCTGCTGCTTCCAAGCTCTTTGGCAGAAAACCAATGAATGGATAGAGGAAAACTTCTGTATTGTTATTTTTCCATTGTATCCTTGTAACATCTAAGGCATGTATCTCACTACGTCTCTTGCCCGAGGCTAACAGTAGAAGAAATACAGTCTTTAAAGTCACCCATTTGATATCTGCCGAATTCATAGGTTCAAATGGAGGCTTTAATAGTTCATGAAGTACAAAAACCAAGTCCCATTTGGGTAAGGTAGACTTTGGAATTGCATCTTCTAATTTAAAGGATCTCAACATATCATGTATCACTTGTGATTCTGAGAGATCTTTAGATTGTGTAGATTTCCTGACATTGTTTATAGCTGTTCTGTAGCCCTCGATAGTAGAAAAAGACCTCTTTTTAGTGTTTCTGAGATAAATGAAGAAATCTGCAATCATTGGAATAGATGCCTCGATGGGATTGGTATCTCTTTCCAAACACCAAACAGAGAATAATTTCCACTTTGAATCGTAGATGGCATTGGTAGATTTTCTCCTAGACTTTTGTACTGCTTTGGACACTTCTTCAGAAAACCCCTCCTCTCGCAAGTTATTGTTGATAACAGACAAGCGTGTAGAGACATCTTTTCTGGATCTTGATGAAAAATCGAGGTCCTTGGCATAAGAAGGAGTTTCTTCCATATTGGAATCAGTACAGGAAAATCTACTAGTAGACTGAGAAGGTCTGGGTACCATGGTTGATTGGGCCATTTTGGTACTATCATTACACATTTTGTGTTTTGGTGAGCCTGCAGTTTGTTCAGGACTGCTGCTATCATTGCTGTTGGGGGAAATATGTAGAAGTACATGTTGTCCCAATTCAGTGACATGGCGTCTGTTTTCCACGACTGAAGATCTGGAACTGGAGCCACGTAAACTGGTAGTTTGTGATTGTGAGATGTGGCCATCATGTCCAGATTGGGAGTTGGCCATATTTTCCATAGATTCTTGGTTATGTCTGCATGAAGAGACCACTCTGTGTTGACAATCTGGTTTTTCCGGGATAACTGATCTGCCCTTCTGTTCAGTGATCCTGGAATATGATTCGCTCTGAGTACAATTTGCTGATTGTGACACCATAAGAGAATCTCCTGAGTTAACTGGAGTAGTTGAGGGGAATGTGTTCCGCCCTGGTTGTTGATATATGCTGCTACAGTCGTGCTGTCTGTGCAAATCAGAATATTCTGTCCAGTTATCTTTTCCTTGAAGAACATCAGAGCTTTCTTGACTGTTAGTAACTCCAGAAAGTTGATGTGATGACTTGATTCCAACTGGGACCAGACTCCAGAGCATTCCTGCGATTGTGTGTGGGCCCCCCATGCTTCCAACGATGCATCTGTGTAGATTGTCATTGTTGGGTGAAATCTGTTGAGAGGCTGACCAGCTTGTAAATTCCTGGGGTCTAGCCACCATAGGAGTGCCCCCTGAGCATCTGGTGAGAGGACAACTAGATGTGACTGGGGCTGAGATAGAGGAGACCACTGTTGGAACAGACAACACTGTAGAGGTCGTAGATGAAGACGACCCAATGGCACTTGTTTCTCCGCAGATGACAACAGGCCTAGTAGAGACTGCCAAGTTTCTGCTGAGGCTATTCCCTTCTCTAGAAGATGTTGTCCAGCTTTCCATATCTTTTCTACTCGATCGTGAGGGGGACGGCAAATTCCCTTGCTGAGATCGTATTCTACTCCCACATAAGTGAACTTCTGAGTTGGTTGTAGTTCCGACTTCTTGAAGTTTATGAGGAAACCCAGAGCCTGAGCCAGTTCCAGCACCATCTGAGTATGTTGTAGAACTACTGTAGGTGAATTGCCTCGAATCAGCCAATCGTCGAGGTAATAATGAAACAGTATGCCTCTGGAGTGAAGATGAGCTGCTAGAGGCCGTAACAGATGTGTCCAAATCATCGGGGCTGATGCCAGACCAAAGGGCAGGGCTTTGAATTGAAGTACTTGGTCCTGAACAACAAAGCGCAGGTATTTCCTGAATGACTGCTTGATTGGGAGATGAAAGTAAGCATCTACGCAGTCTATGGACGTTACCCACTGTTGAGGCTGTACTGCATCCATGATCTGTGCTACTGTTTCCATCTTGAACTTTGGAACTTCTAGATGAAGGTTCAGATGATGCAAGTTGATGACTGGTCTTAGAGAGCCGGATTTTTTTGGGACGAAGAAAAGATGACTGTATAGGCCTGGACTGGATACGTTCTGGACAACTTCTATGGCCTGTTTCTCCAGAAGTTGAGTGACTGTAGCTGCATAAAGGTCTTTTCTGTCTCTTGTTGATGACTGGAAAGGCCAAGGATTGCATGTAAGGGTAGGTTTTGTGTGAAGTTTCGGCTGGTAACCTTCCTTTATGATCTGTAGAAATCCTCCTAGATCTGTGATTTCTTTCCATTTGGCAAGAAAATGCTGTAGTCTGCCTCCCACTGGTAGCTGTTGAGGGCTTACAGGTAGCTGTGGGAGACAAAGACTTGGAGGACTGGATGATATAGGTAGATAGTCACTGTGATTTTTTCTCTCCTCTTCCCTTGCCACGAAAAGAGTTAGAGCTGTTCTTTTTACCAGGGCCATTGTTGTTATTGAAACTGGACTTTCTGTTGTTGTTGTTGTTGTCTTTCTTATTTGGTTGAGAAGACTTCTTTGATTCAGCTCTCGCATTCATCTTAGCCAAGGAAGTTAAAGCCTGGTTGGTGAGATCAGACTGGTTGGACTTCAAAATTTCAGTGACTGACTCCTGTGGGAATAATTCCTGAGCCAAAGGGTTTATGGGTAGAGTTCTGAGCATTTCCTTTGCTGCAGAAGGGCAAGTCATGTTCTTCAAGAAGCCATCTCTCCTAAGTAGAACTACGTTGGACAGCAGTCTCACATTTTGATCAGTCAGACAGCCAATGGCTTGTGCTGCAGGTTGTAGTAGATCAGACAACATCTTAGTATCAGTGGATGAAGAATCGTTGAGAATTTTGGCCACTGCACCTAACAGCCATTCTGCATATGCCAGAGGTTTCAGTTGGAATCTTAAGCCTTCCTCTAGAAGCCTATACTGGGTCTTGCTGATAGTCAAATCCTTGTCAGCTTTCTTGAAATTTTCTTCAGACATCACCGCTGACAGGCTGGAATTTGGCCTCATACTCGAAACAACAAGTCCTCCGGCTGGAGGAATTGGAAAGCGTGATGCCTTGTCGTTTCGGGAAAGTTGTCCTACTTTTTTGAAGGCGAAATCGTTCGCGATGATCGAGGATCTGTTAGAAAAACAAGTCATCACCGTGGGTGATAATGGTAAGAAAGATTTTTCATTACCTTCAGACTCGTTTTTGAAGAACTGCGATGCCAAGGGCTTGATAACCACCGCTCTGTCTGGAACTTGGTGCGTCAGGTTAGCGTCTGGTAACAGGTTTTTGACTTGTGATATCGCCGCCGCGTTGTACGAAGCCAAAACTTTCTCTTCTTCCGAAATCCTGGAGCCGCCATCTTGAAAATTTTCACTGGGCGAGTCCATATCCTCGGGCCCCTCGTGACGTTCGAGACTGTGATTGGTTGAACTTTCTTTCGAAAGTGAAACTGGAGCAATCACTTCCGGGTTAGGTGACCTCGTTCGAACTGGACTTCTGCTTCTAGAGCGGGACTTTGGTCTCCTATGGGGACTTCTGTGCTTGTCTCTGCTGCTACGAAGTGACGGGTCACGTGGTCTAGGCGTGTAACTAGAAGAGACACTAGTTTCACGACTGTAAGACCTACTACGCCTGCGTGGACTGTGTTCACCATGACGGTCATGATGACCTCTTCTCTCCGGCGTATAACGTCTGGGTTCTGGTCTCCTAGGGCTCCAAACTCTGTCCCGACTGCTCGAATGTCTCCCACGTCTCCTGGGGCTGCCACGTCTCGAAGGACTTGCACGTCTCCTGGGACTTGCGTGGCTTCTGGGGTCCTGAAATCTCCATGGGCTAGGGCTCCTGCGGGGACTCCTGTAACTTTTGCGGGGACTTCTGACAAAATCACTCCTTGCCGCTGAGCTTGGTCTGTCCGACCTTGCCTCCTGTTGAAGCCTCCGAGGACTGCTGTGCCTGGTGTTCACACTGTTCCTTGGGCTTTCTTGTTGCTTGTTTTGAAGCATTTCGTTCATCAGAACAGAAATCTTCTCCTTGAGAAAGTTGTCAGTCAGACTCATGTTGAAGTTCTGGTCTGCACTCTCTTGAATCCCTGCTTGCTCTGTGTCTCCATCAGTGCATTCTCCTTCTTCTTGCTGGAGAATGATAGCAGGACATTTCTCTGAGGTGTTCATGTAAACGTCCTCGTTGTTCATCATCTTGACGAATATAGTTGCTCCAAGTTCTGTTGAAGGCTTGTAGCGAGATGGTCGTCGAAAGGTAATATGAAGTAGGTCGTAGCATGAAGCATGGATAGGCAGTGTATTGGACGAGTTCATTCACTAATCCGTTCATTCAATAGGGGTGTTAGACCTTTCGACTAGTCAATTTATTAAGGTAATGGCATATAATTAAGAGGGAAGTAAGTGATATAAACGTTACATTTCATGTATGGATTTAGTAAATGTATCTCTATTTATGCTTTGGTTATTTAAAGAACCTACAGAGCCCCCCCCCCCCAGGCAAATTTAGATGACTTATTTCCATCAAATGCATGACCTACATGTACTGTTAAATCTCATCCCGATTCCTGATGTATTTGTGCTTTGTTCTTTGTAGATATCAATGCAATCGCTGCAGTTTTTGGGATATTTCCCGATGCATTGTCAGGTTCCACAAACTTCGACACGAAAAGCTAGGAATTAAACAATACTTATGTGAAGTCTGTGGGAAGAAATTTACCAGTTTCTTTCAAAAGGAAATTCATTACAGAACATACCATAAAGGTAATCAGCAGTGCTTATTAAACAGTTGAACACAGACATAGCAGAGGGGTTTGTTTGATCTGCCGCCCCTACCTTGGTGGATTTTGACCTACCCATCAACCATACGTACAGGGTGTGATTTTAATTTTGGCGAGAATCTATTTCAAGTTTATCATAATCCAATCTTTGATGTATCTCATCATTGAAAAAATGGAATCTTTCTTTGTGTTGCCCGGGTCTATTTTAAGATGACTTATTGAAATTGGCGCCAAATCATCTCTACAGCTCATTGCCAGGATAATTTACCAAAAGAAAATCGAGCATCCCATTTTACCCTGTCTCCCCTATTGTTTATATGTTTATATTGGAATACTAAACCGAGTTTATACAAATATTTTTTTGTGTCTTTCAAAGTGAACAGACCACTCGATCGACATATATGGTCAGTTCAAACTAATTGCATGATTCCCCTTACAAAAAATGGCAATACAATCTGGTTTTACGCTGGACTATTAATCCTTGTTCTAAGCTTATCCATTACTACTACTGGATAGACCATTGTTAATTCACGGTTAACATGGATATAATTATTGCGAGAAAAATTGAAAAATCAGACCTTAGTGGTGTGGTAGGTAGGTGGAAATCCACCTACATGTAGGTGGGGGCCGCAGATGAAACAAACCCATGACAGAGTGCTCTCCAAATACTTCTTGGCAATTATTTAACACCATTTCGTTTTCTGGTATCAATTTATGAAGATACAATGCATGAACATGTTGGAGGACACCAAGTTCTCTGATTAACTCCTTGAGGACTACTTCATTGAAATCGGTAGAATACTGCGGATGGACTTTGAAAAGCTTTGAGGGTTACTTGGGGCATATTCACATAGAATGAAAAGCCTAGTAGGCCTAATACTGAACAAAGTAACATAAAGTATTTGAAATCTTGTCATCGCCATTTCAGGAAAACTGCTCATCAGATTCGCACACATCATAGAAGATATCAAGTTCTAGAGCTGATTAACTTTTTGGCGGCCATTTTGAAGTTTTTTTCGATAAATCTTGTCATCACCATCTTAAGAAAACTGGTCATCATATTTTTTCCAAGTTTGCAAACATGATAGAGGATATCAAGTCAGAGAGCTGATTAACTTTTGGGGAGCCACCTTGTTTTCTTGTGGCCATTTTGAAGATTTTTCAATAAATCTTGTCATCTCCATTGAAGATAAACCGTTCATCGGATTTTCTCCAAATCCTCACACATGATAAAGGATATCAAGTTTTAGAGCTTATTAACTTTTGGGAGGCCATCTTGTTTATCTGGTGGCCATATTGAAGGTTTGTCGATGGTGTGATCTCGTTCATGTCATGTGCCTTGTTCAACAAATCTTTTCACAATATCTCCAGGAAAACGGCTTGTCTGATATTATCCGTACACATTTCACAGGATATAAAGTCCTACTGCTGTTGGTTAACATTATAGAGGTTGTTTGATGAATCTCCCGTTTCAGGAACTTCCATTTCCTTCATATTAGTACACATGTAAGAGGGTATCATTACAGTTCTTCAACTTTTGAGCAGATATTGGTGGTGTGATTTTGTTAATGTCCTGTTCATTGTCCGATTTAGTGTTAATACTATTATTTTTATTTCCGGCCTAGGGAAGGGGTACAAATGTGAACATTGTGATAAACTGCTACCAAGGAAAGATAGTCTAATTCTACATACTAGAATCATGCACACACATAAGGTATGTTAACACATGTCAATTTTAATTGTTTTTTACACATAAAAGCGAGAAAGAGCCACACCATGCTTTTCTAGTTCAAACTTCAGTGTCACTACAGGATACACTATATACCAGCTTGTCCGCTTTCTGCTTCTCTACATCAAAGGAATTGTATATAGTTCTATAATATGAATGTATTATATAATATTATTATTTTGTAATACATTGACACGGCACCTATTTTATTATGTCACCACCAAAAGTGGTGACATATTGTTATGGTCTCCGTTTTTTTGCGACGGCATCCGGCAGGGGCGTAGGAAGGTGTAAATTCAACACTACGCCAAAAATATGAAACAATTGTGTCATGTCTTCTGTATCAAAACGTCTATTTTATGCTCTTAAAACGTCATTCATGGCATACCTTTTTAATGTGCTTAAAATGTTCGAATGTTTAACGTTTTTCATCATATAAAATCACCATGGAAAGCCGATCTTTTAAATCTCGACGCAACTCATTCTCACTTTTCTAATGTAATTTATTTTCTCGAACGATATAGACGACCAATTTTCAAATAACAATGAGAGATTTTTAATCATTTTTGAATAATTGAATTTAGATACATAGTATTGTCTGATTCCATCGTGTATCGTGCAATACGACAATACAGATTAAAGAAACTAGTATGATCAATCTATTTAAAGAAACATATTCGTGATCAATGTTACAATTAACCCTAATGCTGCAAACTTTTTGTAACACTATTATCTTTCAAATGAAATAAAAATCCAGCTTTTCTAGAACTGAAGTTGTGTACTTTATGTACTTTCAAAGATAGCAGGTATCGTGAAAACTCATTGAAATCAAAGGAACGCGTATGCCTAATTGAATAATCAACAATTTCAAGTTGTTTTTGTCTTTAACATCCATATTTCAAGAAGTACTACAAATAACAATTAGTGATGGAGTAAGAAAATAGATAATTGCTGATTTATTCTTATTCTAATATAATTTTGGTCCCTGATTTTGCGTAGCAACGTATATAAATCGAATTTGTGAAATTGAAAAACTGGGGGTAGGGGAGATAAAAAAAATCTAAAATTTGAAGAGGTTCACAAAAAATTGCAAAGGTATTCATCAAGTAGTTTTTGAAAAAAACGTTTTTCTCTCAAATTCGTGAAGAGAACGCGATTCGCAAATATTTTGCGAAACTGTATTTTACCTTAAAAAATTCATAAGATAATCAAAGTGGCTCGATTTTCATGAAATAAGCATGCTGGAAAGGGAATTCAATCTGTTAAATGATTATTTACCAAACAGAGCAATAATGATTACTTTGCATTTTATACAGTATTAGAAACAAGGTAACTTTCAATATTTTATATATTTCAATTTTCAAAAAGTGTCAATTATCTGTGGCCCAGGTAAAAAAATACCAGACGCACAAAAACCTTGCAAAAGAGTACTATTGAAAACATCGAGCATATCATATGGTATCCAAAAAACATTTCTTTAAGCAATTGTGCTCGAGATTACTTTAACAATTTATGCAAAATGAGAAAAGATGACTAAAGAACATAGGGAAATTAATAAACATTTTTTATTCTCACTTTTCAACACTACGCACTGGCGTTTTGGCGTACATTGTTCCTACGCCACTGTCCGGCGGTTGGTGGTTGGAGGTTGGCGTCCGGCGTCTGTAACAATTTCTTACAACTTCCTATAACTTAACAAATACTGTTTAGACTGACTTCAATTTTTTTCTTAATCATCTACATGTTCTCAGAAATTCAAATCTGACTTTAGATTTGACATTTGACCTTCAATGACCTTCTCAAGGTCAAAAAGGTCTTTTTTCAACTTGCTTCACTTTGACTAAATTTTTTTTCAAAATCATCTACATGTTCTCAGAAATTCAAATCGGACTTTAGATTTGACTTTAGATTTGACATTTGACCTTCAAATCTGACTTAAGATTTGACATTTGACCTTCAATGATCTTCTCAAGGTCAAAAAAGGTCAAAAAGGTCTGTTTTCAACTTGCTTCAAATTGACTAAATTTTTTTTTCAAAATCATCTACGTGTTCTCAGAAATTCAAATCTGACTTTAGATTTGAGTTAAGATTTGACATTTGACCTTCAATGACCTTCTCAAAGTCAAAAAAGGTCAAAAAGGTCTTTTTTCAACTTGCTTCAAATTGACTAAATTTTTTTTTCAAAATCATCTACATGTTCTCAGAAATTCAAATCTAACTTTAGATTTGACATTTGACCTTCAATGACCTTTTCAATGTCAAAAAAGGTCAAAAAGGTATTTTTTCATCTTGCTTCAAATTGACTTAATTTTTTTTCAAAATCATCTACATGTTCTCAGAAATTCAAATATGACTTTAGATTTGACATTTGACCTTCAATGACCTTCTCAAGGTCAAAAAAGGTCAAAAAGGTCTTTTTTTCAACTTGCTTCAAATTGACTAATTTTTTTTTCAAAATCATCTACATGTTCTCAGAAATTCAAATCTGACTTTAGATTTGACATTTCACCTTTAATGACCTTCTCAGGGTCAAAAAAGGTCAAAAAGGTCTGTTTTCAACTTGCTTCAAATTGACCAAATTTTTTTTTCAAAATCATCTACATCTTTTCAGAAGTTCAAATTTGACTTTACAAGTTCTCAGAAGTTCAAATCTGACTTTAGATTTGACCTTTGACCTTCAATGACCTTCTCAAGGTCAAAAGGTCTTTTTTCAACTTGCTTCAAATTGACTAATTTTTTTTTCAAAATCATCTACATGTTCTCAGAAGTTCAAATCTGACTTTAGATTTGACATTTGACCTTCAATGACCTTTTCAAGGTCAAAAAGGTCTTTTTTCAACTTGCTTCAAATTTACTTAAATTTTTTTTCAAAATCATCTACATGTTCTCAGAAGTTCAAATCTGACTTTACATTTGACATTTGACCTTCAATGACCTTCTCAATGTCAAAAAAAGTCCAAGAGGTATTTTTTCAACTTGCTTCAAATTGACGAATTTTTTTTTCAAAATCATCTAGCCTACATGTTCTAAGAAGTTCAAATCAAACCTTCTTAAGGTCAAAAGGTATTTTCCAACTTGCTTTAAATTGACCAAATTGTTTTAGGTGGTGACATTTTGTCATGTTAATGCCTTGTTTATATATGCACTAGTGATTACATTATAAAAAAATCATTTGATTTTAAAATTTATTGTTTCTATTTTTCCCCTCCTACTATATTTGCCCTGCCCCTAGGAAGATCATGGCCAAGGCACTGCGAGTTCTGTACAATTGTCCTCATGCATTTCCTTCATTTCTTTCAGAACATCAAAAAATACCAATGCCATCTCTGTGAATACTGCTCCAATATTATGGGAAACTTACGCCTTCATCTTAGAAATAAACATAAACTTACAGTGGCCACGCATAGCAAAGGTTCAATTTTGCGTAGTGAACAACTAAAGGATGCAGTTATTGTAACCAAGGAAGGTAGTGTCGTACCATATGTTCCTGAACTTTTGGAAGACCTTTAGGGGATGATGTACAGTATATGCCAAAGACTGCAAGGAAGATGTCTGAGTTTTTAGCTGTCTAATATAACAGACTAACTGGAGACTATGGAGAGCATAGAATCAAAAATATGATATATTGCAGATTAAATGTGATCAACCAAATGATATGTACATTAATCACCCAATTGCTGACAAAGAGATAAACTGATGTGTTTTATTTTAGTGAATTCATGTTCTTCCATATTGGGCATACTATACCTAGAACTTTTTTCAAAGAGGTTTTGTTGTATAACCAGTTTTCCATTGTGTAAATTAATTACTACTAGATCACCAATCTATTATTTAATGACTCAATCAATTAATTTGAAGTCCAAACATTTAATGATATATCTTTTGCCAAGGTGAATGTGAACTGAATTAAGAATTTTTTGATTAGTTAAGTACACGCCCGGTGATCGTGAATATGGGACGGAGGGGGGAGCAGGCAATTTCTGCTAGGAAATTCAACAAATCTGGAAGATTTATTTTTTCAAGAAAAAGTTTACTATTGAATTGCTAAATGGATAGGCGCACGGTATGGTAGAATATGTTAGGTTTTCTGGGATTTTTTCTGAAACGATACGCATCTAAGGTATGAGATCTATTAATAAAGGCGCAAGGCCATCAACAGGCACAAATCAACGTTTTTGCTATAAATCAAGCAACAATGGTCTGGACGACCTGTAATAAATACTTGTAAGTGATGTTATCATAACTAAATTAATGTCATTGCTGAATTTATAAAATAAGTTTCCATATGTGAAATAAAAAATAATCGAAAATAATGAATTTGGGACGGAGGGGGGATGGGACGGAGGGGGGAGCAATATGTATATAAGACATGATTAGAGATGTTTCGCGACTTTAAGTCCTTTTACTCCAAATGTCCCTATTTTTCAGTCTCCAGGGGTATATCATCCAGTTTCTTACTAAGTTAATGAGTTCATTTTTCAAATACAAGAATTCGTGTGAAGTTGTTTCACTTTATAGAATTATTACTCCCCCCCCTCCGTCCCCTCCCCCCCCCCCCCCCCCCCCTCCGTCCCATTTTAATTATTTTTTATTTTACGTATGGAAACTTATTTTAGTTATGATAACATCACTTACAAGTATTTATTACAGGTCGTGTAGTCCATTGTTGCTTGATTTATAGCAAAAACTTTGACTTTTGCACGTTGGTTGCGTTGCGCCTTTTTTAATAGATCTTATATCTTAAAAGAGTATCGGTTGAAAAATAATCCTAGAATACCTAACATATTTTATCATACCGTGTGCTTATTCAATTTGCAATTCAATCGTAAACTCTGTCTTGAAAAAATAATTTTACCAGATTTGTTGAATTTTCTAGCGGAAATTGCCTGCTCCCCCCCCCCTCCGTCCCATTTTCACGATCACCGGGCATGAAGTAGAGTTAAGCAAGTTTGAGCTAGTTTATGCTCTTGAAATTGCATATGTTGGAAAAATAAATTGTTTGTATACTTTACTTTGATGCGTCTTGTTGTTTTAACAGATTGCTCGTAATGTAACTGATTGGTAATGTTAAAAAAACAGATTGTTTACACTTTAACTTTCATGGTAATGTTGGTAAAACTAATTGTTTACTGTAAATTGCTTTAATTTGGCGCTATTTAATTTTATGGTGGATTGGGCAAAGGACAAGGTGCAATTATTGGCAAATATCCCTATGGTCAAAATGAATCATTCGTAGGTGTAACATGAAGAATAAAATGTCATATAATACTTTGGAAAATATTAAAGTGCTCGGACACACATAAGCTGAGATAGGGATCATTTCGTTCAGTAAGGTTGTATTGACTTACATGGGGCTGTGCACCATTGACTTAACATGAGGGTATCAGCAGATCCCAATAGAGGCCATTGGTTTCCATTGATTATCACAGAAATACCAAAAATACACTATGACCTGAATCGATTGCAAACTTAATAATTTCACAATACGACACAAATGGTTTATCTCACCAAATGTGCAAATATGAAGTTTGCAATCGATTCAGGTCATACTTAAAATTAAAAGATTGTACATTTTTCATCATTTTTTTCCCTACAAAATGGCTATAGAAAAATGCTCCAAAAACAACTTTTACACTTCTCAAATATCATACAAGTTTGTAAAACCAAAGATTATACTATTATATTTCATTATGTAGTAACATATTTGGATAAGATGCAGGGATGCGTAGGATGTAAATGGATTTTGACAGACACAAAAATACTTCCTGGTTTTGGAATCTATGCCTCTACACTTCATGATTGAATTATGACCCTAATAAGTGGCCTATACATCAATACAGTGCTGAATATAGGTCAACAAGATACTAGTGTGCATATAAATGTAATAATTGAAGCAGAATACTCATTTTGAAAAATCAGATGAATTATTTTTTTCCCATGGGGAGATCCCAATGGAGGGTGTATAAGGTCCTTTGGAAATTTTGGCTGCTATTTAATTTGGGCGATTTACCCATCAGTTAAAAATATTGATATTGAAGGGCTAGCTAGGTAATCATGTGGTTGGATTACTCTTGGGTGTCACAGAAAGGTTTTACCTTCATATATGAGCTAAACGTAACAAATGGGGTTACAATCAAAATATTTAAAGAATTCTCAATGAGACCCAAGGTCCTGGGAATTTTTTTTTTATCAATCCCTCAAATCAGCCAAATTAAAATAGCCTTCAAATTAAAGCAAATGACAGTATACTGTTTACACTAACACTAAATGTAAAGAAAATACACAAAATGTTATACAATATATACTGTACTAGATATATATATATAGTAGTATAGTACTCTGTATTTCAATATAAATATTACAAACAATACAGAACAATTGCATCAAGACTGCTTCAGTTTTCGCAACTCAAAATTAATGTTTCTCAGACCTGAAAGCCACCTAAAAACACATTATTTGTTTATTTTTTACACCTGAACATATTACATATGAAAATGAATTATTTAATGAATGATACTGTAAGAAAATTCATGACTTAACATATTATGAGGATGAGCATTCCTTGTATCTCCACACCCGCATGTGACATGTCTTAGGGTACTATTTATATCCCATTACAAAATTGATTAAGTCAGGTCTGGTCCATTCCAAATACATTTTGGGCAAATTCATTTCATTTTTATTAATCGTTATTGTGACCAAATGTAATTTGCCATTTAAGTCTTTTAATCAACAACCGTTATTTATTGACCATATTGAATGGTATTTTGGCAAACTTGAGCATTCATTTATTTCAATCAACTAGACCTGGTCATATTGAATATAAAGTAAACAAAGTGAATGAAGACGGGTATGTACAGGGTGTCCAAAAAACAGGACCGTAAGAAAGTTGAATATAACTTGGTCAATTTTGCATATTTTGCCTTGAAAGTTCAGAATTATTTAGTTCATTCAATGTGAATTTTGTTCTGAAAGTTTGATGATAATCTGTTCATTGTGTCAAAAACTACCACCAAGCATTGCCTAAACCATTTCAGCATATCATTTGCAGTCTTGGGATGGTATTGGCTTGTTGAAACCACTGCTTAATTATCTTCTTAGATGTCCTTTCTGGTGCTAAGTGACCTCCAAAACTTGGTGAGAACTTACTGGTCCTTGTTCATGGTGATAGCACATCCCTTCCCATCCCCAGTCACCTTCGAACCAAAAGGGACTGATGATTCCATGTTTCCTTATTGCCACCCAGGCAGTGCATTGTTCAGAATGCAATGGATGCTGTAACACTTCATCAGGAGGATGTAAGCCCCTGTAGCAATTGTTCTTGGAACAAACTTGTCCATTCAGAAAGACATGTGTGTAGGAGGATCATCAACAACTTTGTTCGCTAGATTGAATTGTGCATAGGGATGAGAGGTGCACATTTTGGGCATGTTTTGTAAGGAGCTGTAGTTTTTGACTCAATTGGTAGATTATAATCAAACTTTCACAACAAAATTCACATTGAATGAACTAAATGATTTTGAAATTTCAAGGCAAAATATGCAAAACAGACAGTTATTCAACTTTTTTTGGACACCCTGTCAGGTAGTATTTACACCCTCATCACACTGAGACTTGTTTGTGAAATCATGAATGTACAAGGGGCTTCCCCATGTGAAATAACATTTTCTTAAAGTATTTAGATGGAGTGGGGGAAGGCTCTTTCCAAATTCATGATACAAGAGCAGCTAATGGTTGATTGGTA
The DNA here is from genome assembly GCA_903813345.2 of Owenia fusiformis. NCBI lineage: Eukaryota > Metazoa > Annelida > Polychaeta > Sabellida > Oweniidae > Owenia > Owenia fusiformis. Next base: position 9,270,061 of record CAIIXF020000006.1, read on the forward strand.
CTAGGATAATACCCGTATGTATGTATGTATGTATGTATGTATGGTAATGCCTTATGTTGATTTGGTGTGATATTTAATATCTCATCTTCTAAATATATATTTATTAAAACTTGGCAAATATCTATTGCTACTAGTACATGGTATCATAGAGGCCTAAACATCTGATACAATAATGAGTCCACATATGAAAATTAATGAATTGGAAACCTGAAACACTTTTTTATTGTTTTACTACTGATACAGTATATTGCACCACTACACAGTAACATTTGCCACATTTGAGGACAATCTGCCCCTGGTACTTGACAAATAACACCACAACCATGTATTTCATTTCATTATAATTACAATTATCTCACATGAAACACCATATGGCATATATGTGTGGTACGATAATGTAAACAGATTAATTCGCCAGATTATTTGTTTCAAATTAAATTAAATGACCTCATTAAAGTAGCACCCATCAAATGACCCCAACCTGTTAACCCCACAAATTGATCAATACAGCTGACACCCATTATATGACATACAATAGATGTCACCAATCAGATGACATTAGCTAGATGTTGACTGTCACAGGGGTTTCATTAGCAGCAGGCAACAGGCTATTTTCACTGTTTGTTCTAACAAAATCACCTGTTGTTTTTAGGGACTTTTCCATGTAAAATTTATGATTTTCATTAATTTTGCCTGTTGTTTTCATTTATTTAGCCTGCTGTGAGAAATTCTAGTGAAATCCCTGTGTCAGCTGACATCCAATAAATGACATCAATCAAATACACCAAATACTATAATTGATCAGGTGACACCAGTGTCCATCTTCTTCCTGTTGACACCTCAATGTGTCATATTTGAACAAAAAGTTGCATCAATAAATTGGCAAACAAAAAAGATTCAATTTCCTGGGCTATTCAAGTGTATCAAGACACATTTGAGGAGCCTCTTTTCATAGTCATTATATTTTGAGCAAACCTTTAACTGTTAATAGAGAGTTCAAGAGTTTACATTTATTTCATTTGCTAGACTTGTGTCACAATTTGATCTAGGACTTCTACCCCCTCAGCACCAGAGAAAGACCCCTTAGTATCACCTAAGTCCTGCCGAGACCCTTCAATATCCTTATGAGCACTAGTTTGTAAAGCATTTGCTTGAGTGTTATTTGAAAGGGTCCCTGTATTAATATCCGAAAATAAATTACTGTCTTCAACTTTGTTACCCAATGAATGCTTGGGTATTGAGGGTCCAGACCCTGCATCTGTTACTGGCACATTTTGTTTATAATTATTATTAGCGGTATTGCACTGTGTTAAACTTGATCGCTTTTTCGAGTCTATGCTGGCTCCCCCTGGTGGTGGTAATTTATGGTCGCTACTGGTGCTCGATGCGTCATCTGACCAGCAGCTCACCAAATCGGGAGTATTTGATAACGAGGAAAAGTTTGACATTGAACTTGTGTTAGTGGCTGTAATATCCATATTTGCACTTCCTAAAAATGCTGAGTCAGCAGTCTTGGAACTATCATCGTCAGTTATTGTGATTAGCTCTCTAGTACTGCAATCGTCCCTTGACACAGCGCTCTGAATACCATTCGTCAATTCATTTTCTCCATCAAGGTTCATATCCAATGAGTTCATTTGTTCGGTCATGAATGAACGGAATTTGTCAGATTCTGTTATAGTTGCATCCAGACTCTCCGTGTCACTCTCAGAGTCGCAACCAATATTGGCAAGCCTCATCATAGATACACTTTGCATCTTGCGACTCATCTTTAGGTCCCACACCTGGAGTAAAGTTTATTATCATTCATTATTTTTTGAGTTTGTAACATATTGGAATAGATCTACATGTACTTTACATTTCCAAGATTTGGTTAGAGCAAAAAAATAATCTTCAAATAAATTCATAAAATACACAAGATGACAAGGGATCTAACTTAAAGTAGATAAATACAAGAGGGATTTTTGAATAGATATAACAAGGCATTAACATGCAAAATGTCAACACCTGCCATTTGTTACAGATGCCAAACACCAACTGCCAAACACCAAACACCATCCACAAAAAAAGTTGGAGACTATAAAAATATGTCATCACTTCTGGTGGTGACATAATAGATGACTGATGTTGAGTTTTCTTACCTGTTCTTGGAGGTCAGCTATCTTGCCTGCCATATCATCCTCACCGTCATCTGTAGACTTCAACTGGCCAGCAGTTACCAGCTCCTGGTTCTACAACACATACAGTGTACAGTTACACCTGGTATGTAAAATCTTATCATACAATACACCTTTGACAGTATCTTGTTATTGGTTTTTGCATTTCAATTCGAGAATAACAAGCAAAGAAGTTACATTTAGATATTTATTATACAAGATTCACTGGTCCCCACCTGTTTATATAGATGTTACAAGATGTTACATCTTTATAACAAAATGGATGAACTTCCGTCGGAGGAAATATCTATTTTCATCATTGGCACCAATAGTCAGGTTTGAATAGGAGATAAGTTCACAGAATATTTCAAAATTATATAGAAGCAATCTCTAGGTGGATTTCAAAACTTCATACCATCCTTTTGAGAACCTGAAGTGGCACCAAGCAATCCATTGACTGTTTCACCAAAAATCCAAGATGGCCGCCACAATGTATCGGCAAATCACTAAAATTGACTAATATCATCATTTAATTTGTCAAAATAGTTAAATACTGATCAAACATGACTAATAATAGTACCTATTAGATAGTCATATGCATTTAAAGTCACTAGATTATTTTTGTGTGAAAACTGGAGTCCCACAAGGCTCAACTATATGTCCCCTACTTTTTTAGTTCAATGACTTTCATTGACCATGGCATTTGTACATTGCAATGTATAGAAATCCATTTTTGTAACATGTGCACCTAGGACCACATTTCACCTTGCACCCACACTTGACCAATGCTTGGCATGCCTTAGCTGCTTGAAGAAGGGCTGTACATAGTGGCATCAGGAGGGACATGTCATACTGCCAGCCACATGTTGTGAACTCGATAACCATTTTGGTTATGGCACCAAACTATACCGCCTTGGTTAGCAAGTTAAGATTTTCTGTGCAAGGGCTCCTTTGTTGGTGGTATTTTGTCAATGACTGTATGACTGTTACTGAACATTGCTGCATTGATATCTATCTGGTTCCTGGTTCGATCTTATAATAAAACAGTAAAATGTTCCAAGGACTAAATGGCTTAAACTGACAAAGGCAGGTTTGTTGTAACCATTTGTGCCACTTGTAGAAAAGCTGGAGTAACTTCCTTGAACACATTCCATAGATTGAAGGGCAGATTCTTTGCTATGGCCAAAGAATGGTGCAGTTATATAATATAATTTAATACCTAATTTTTGAGAGGTCCGAAGGCAATCGAGATTGACACCTATTGCACCCTAATGCTGCAGCCATGGCAAGAAAAAGGACATCAGTATCTCCACTTCTGGTTATGAAGTATTTTTTACCCTCTGAGGTCATCTGTTTTATATGAACAAAGAGCCTAGTGTCAGCTTTTTCATGAGTACAAGGTTCAATCATTGCTGTATCTGGCAATTGAGGAAAGCACTGAAGAGATTCCCAAATAGTAGTTATCATTTGCTTTTCATTAACATCAACCTCAGACATAAAGTTGGCCAGGAATGCAAACAGCCTTGTCTGGTTCCATTGATTGTTAGAAAGGCTGGCCAATTCTTTGGCATTCGTGCATCTCTGCATAAATCATCCGTCTAGCACCAGTGCCACAATAAATCCTTGTTAGGGACTTCTCACTGTTTTGTAGGTAAACATTCCAGACAACATCTAATCTTGGAACACCTTCCATAAGGTGCCTTAATCTGGCTTGGTTTCTAGGCATTTAAGTAGGTCATTTAGTTGTAGGTCTCATGGCTCCATGCTTAGCTAGGGATGGCGGGAACTCATGGTTTTCATGTTTAAAAAACTAAGACAATTTGTTATGTCTTGATTGTCAAAGGCAAGCAATATAGAGCATAGCTAAAAAGGTAATTTTCTTCTCTCAGTTCCTTGACCTCAGGAATCATTGCAGATGATTCTTTGTTTTTTCTCCCTAGACCACACCAACTATGCATGCAAGTGAATCCTGAAGTCAAGGAACTGAGAAATGATTATGACCTTTTTGCTATTACTCTACATTGCATGCCAATCAAGACACAATGACATGTCTTGAGTTTTTCAAATATGAAAACCATGAGTTCCCGCCATCCCTATATAACCACGGAGCCATGAGACCTACAACAAAAGCAGACTTACTTAAATGTCAAGAAGCTAAGCCAGATGGATCTAAAGTATTGGAAAAGCCACCTGCAGATGCAATTTTAATATGGCATCCTTCTGGTCCATGTGATGCATCAACCAACTTCCAATAATATGGTACCAATGTCTCATTCTTAGTTAAGGCGGCCTATGGAAGGTGTTTCAAGATAAGATGTTATCTGGGATGTCTACCTATAAAACAGTAGGAAGTCCCTGACAAGGATTCATTGTGGCAATGGATGGTTTATGCAGAGAATGTGATGCCCCAGAATTGGTTAGGCTTTCTAAGAAACAACAACCAGAACAAGACTGAGCTGTTAGCATTCCTGGCCAACTCTATTTTTGAGGTTGATGTTTATGACTATTGTGGAATCTGTTAAGTGCTTTCCTCAGTTGCCAGTTACAGTTATGATTGAACCTTGTACTCATGAAGAAGCTGATACTACACTAGACTCTTAATGTTCAGGTAAAACAGATGACCTCAGAGGGTAAAAAAGACTTCATAATCAGAATCATTGGAGATACATGTACTGGTGAAGTTCTTGCCATGGCTGAATCATTAGGGTGCAATAAGTGTCAATCTGGATTGCCTTCTGACCTCTCAAAAATTACAGGTATTAAATTATATTATATAATTGCACCATTCTTTGGCCATAGCAAAGAATCTGCCCTTCAAGCTATGGAATGTGTTCAACGAAGTTACTCCAGCTTTTCTACAAGTAGCACAAATGGTTACAACAAACCTGACTTTGTCAGTTCATGCCATTCAGTCCCTTAAACGTTTTACTGTTCTAGTATATGATCAAACCAGCAACCAGATAGATATTGATGCAGCACGAAGGCAAATGTTCTGTGACGGCCATACAGTCATTGATAGAATGCCACCAACAAAAGGAGCCCTTGCACAGAAAATTTTAAGAACTTGCTAACCAATGTGGTATTGTTTGGGGCCAACTGTACAATCTCAATCCAACATGGGTATCGGAGTTCACAACATGGGGCTGGCAGTATGACATGTTCCTCCTGGTGCCACTATATACAGCCCTTCCTCAAGCAGCATGCGAAGCATTGGTCAAGTGTGGGTGCAAGGTGAAATGTGGTCCTAGGTGCACATGTTACAGAATGGATTTCTATGCATTGTTATGTGCAAATGCCATGGTCAATGCAAAATATGCAAAAAAAGTAGCGGACATAAAGTTGAGCCTTGTGGGACTCCAGTTTTCACACAAAAATTGATCCAATGAATTTAAATGGATATTAACTTCTGATAGGTACTATTATTAGCCATGTTTGATCAGTATACAACTATTTTGACTTATTAAATCATAACTTTAGTCATTTTTTATGTTTTTTTGACACATCGCGGCGGCCATCTTGGATTTTCGGTGAAAAAGTCAATGGATTGCTTGGTGCCACTTCAGGTTTTCAAAAGGATGGTATGAAGTTTTGAAATCCACCTTAAAATTGCTTCTATATATTTTTGAAATATTTTCACCTAAATATTCCTGACTACAAGGAGCTGGTCGATTTGTATCGAAATATTTTTCCCGAATGTTATAGTATTCAGTTACTGAAAAGCTAATCAGTCAGGAGCAAATATATCTAGCAACTCCAGTAATCGAGTGAGGACTCCTCACTTCAGCAACCAGGATGTTATCTGGTGAATTTCATAACATCTTCGGTGCATTGTGTAATGTGTGCATATAGTTGATTAACATCCTGGTTGCTAAAATGACGAGTTTCTTAAACAATTATTGGAGCCGTTGGATGTTTATTGTTTATTGCCTTCATTCTTTGTGAAAATTATGAAAATAAAAATTTCCTCCAATGGAGGTTCATCCATTTTGTTAGGAAGACAAAATGTCTTTATATCAAGATCCAAGATGCTTCCTGAATTCCGATTTCTATTTAAGAATTACCTCAATTTCTAGCTCTGCAATTCTCTGTCTCATCTCAGCTATGGCCTGAGAGTGTTCTGCGTCCTTGATGCGTGACATCATATCTTCCTCCTTTTTCTGAAAACAGCACAAGTGTAGGGTTTAATTTGAATTGATTTCATGAAATAGAAGCACATTATGGAGATGGGTCAAATTAAACAATTATTACCTTATGAATGACATAGGAAACTGATTCAACCAAACAAGAAGTGAAGCTATACACCTGTTATTACCAAATGCACTACTACTATTCTTGTTACAATGTTATAATTGATATATGTTGAAAGTTCATAGAATGTGTGATACATACAACACTATTTTTTATAGTTCAGAGGCCTTTCTCTTTGCTTATTATCTATATGTACACTACTTATCAGGATTGTATGATTTGTTGAATGACCTTAACTCATTCAATACTGGGGCAAAAAGCACTATAATACTGACGATATTTTGAAAATTGCCATATATGGTACCTCTGAAATAATATATATTGTATATACATGGGCATACATATATAGTGTTATATATCATTTTAAAGCATATGACATACTCGTTCAGAATGAATAGTTTTTTAAGTCCCATTTTATAAGTTGTCATGGTTACAAGATTCCCCTAAAAATACATTGGGTTTGTGCTTGGACTTGATATCACGTCCTTAGTAGTCAACGTATGTGCTTTATGACGTCATATCACGTCCTTAGTAGCGAATGAGTTAATACTGTTGAAATAGACCATGCAATCTTTTAATACATGTATAAAATGTGATCATTAGACTCCTCAATACTGTACATTATTATACTTATACAATAAATATAGAGTATTATTTTCTCTAGCAATTTATGAACAAAAAAGTACCTTTGAAGAGACATTTGTAGATTTTCTCTCCATTTCTTTAATCATGTGGAGACATTCTTTCTCTCTCTTCTCCGATTCGTCAATAAGAACTTTCAAAGCAGCCTTTTCGTCATCCATACGTCGCATCTGATGCATACATATATGGTTCTAAAAAAAAGTGAACATTTAAGGAGGCTTCTTGAATCACATATAAAATAGTGAAGTACAGTAAAACCTGTGTAAGATGAAAATATTTGTACCTCTAATAAATGCCTCACTTGGGAGGTTTTCTACTGACAGAAGTTCATATAAAAATAAGTCAAAGCATCATTGAACTCTGAAGTGTTCAATTTAGAGTGCTGCAGTTTTTACCATATGCCAATTCTTCAGAGATTTTGTCTCGTCTTGGGTAGATATGTACTAGAAAGCTTAAACAAGGTAAATCAATTTGTATACAATCTAAGAACATTTAAAAAATCTCTACAAATTAAAGATGAGCTACCTGTGTTTCTAGTTCCATGACTTTCTGTTTCATTTCCTTGTGTTCAGACAAAGCTTGAGCCTCCCGAAGTTTCACCGACATAAGTTCATCTTGGATGTGTTGCATCTGGCTTTTGGACAACTTTTTACTGTCAGGTGAATTTGTGGCCTCCATGTGTTTCTGAAAATCAATTGACAATAGTTAAAATCCAGTAACATTATCTTGCTGTTAGAAGTTTGAGAATTTATAGATATATGCCCTCATATTTCACTAGATTTACATATGTACTAATAAAAACATGTATTTTGGGTTGAGTGTACTTGATGTTGGATGGCAAAGAAATGCCAACGTTTTGAGTATTCTCACAAAGAGTTAATTTACTCATTTATAATGAGTTAAAAATGTGTCATAAATGAAAAGACCTTTTAACCTGCAAAAAATAAGACAAATACCCACTCAACCTAGAACAGTGTATTGACAGATTTTTCAGGGAGGATGTGATGCATGCTTTTGAAGTCATATTTAATCAAAAACTCAAATTACAATACCTTCCAGAACTGATCCAGTTCATTGACCCTTTGTTTAAGTTCTTTCATAGAAAGATTAGCTTCAGCTTCCCTCAGTTTGGAAGCAATCAACTCTTCTTGTAGTGATTGAATCTCACTTGTTGGTTCCTTTTGCAACCTCCGGTTTAACTACAATAAAATAATGTAATGTAATAGTTTTTAATTCATTTCCTGGCTTTTGTGTGGTATGATGATATGCTCTTATTTGTAATTTAGATTTTTTAAATTTGTAGCTTTTTATTGTAGTCCACACTCACAGCAGGCAGTAGTTCAGTTGAATAATGTCATCGGAATTAAATCATGCAAATAAAATTGTATAAATGTTTGGAGTTTCTAAAAGATATCACCTCTATCAGTTTCACATATGGATATCCCTGCTTTATAGGGCAATGTGACACTGAGCATTTATACCATAAAAACAATTGTAGCATTTATGCACACATTTTGTATTCAAAGATATATGAGACAATGTCATTACTTAAATATCAAAATTCAAAAGGTATAAATATCTGTAGTAACATCTTCATGAAATATAATATACTGTAGGTATAGGTTGTGTCAATTTGTTAAATTGTATTATACTGTAGAGTATTAAGTACAACTTTCTTTTATATGCTTACCTCTTCCATTTCTCGAATTTTCTCCCTCAGTTCTCTCATGGCACCATTATTATTGTCAATCTGAAGTTTCAATTGTTTGATTTCTTCTTGAAGTTGTTGTATCATGATTCCTGCTTGCCCCTCTGCCATTGTAAGATTGGTGGTCTGAAAGTAAAATGTTGAGGATATTTGTAATACCTGCGAAGCCTGTGAAGTGGACATCTCCAGAGTGAAACACTATTTTGAGGGCACCAAAGGTGCTCTGCTCCTATTTCAAATTCCTTGCTATGGAGACAAAATGAATGCTTAGTGCGTTATTAAGAATGATGAACACAACGATAGACAAAATTTCCCTTTTATTAGGTATCCCCAACAAACAGAGGGATATTAAAGGGATACACTATGGTTTTGAAAAAAATATCATTTATATCTATGAGTGGATATCGATATCTTCATGAGTGAGCGCAGCAAATGAGTGAAGATATTTATATCAATGAGAAGATATAAAAATTGAAAAAAGGAAAAAATTTAAAAACATCGAAACCATTGTATATCACATTTGAAACCATTGAATGTCACCTTTAAAAAAGTGATATTCCATGGTTTAAAAGTGATATTCGTTGGTTTCAAAAGTGATATTCGATGGTTTGGGGATTTTTGCTGAAATATGATATCTATATATTATATACATATCAAATATATCTTCATGTGATATTTGATCTATATCCTTCTAATCATGGGATGAAATTGAGCACCCAATGTGCCTTAGTTTATGAAATATCACAAATTCAAGTTCAAAAATGATGGTTAATATCTGAACCTTGTGCACTGTATAGCATAGTCTGTATATGGCATTGTTTAATACACTTATACAATGGTCTTCAATACAGCATTCTAGCTTGGCCTTTGGCTTGTGATATCAAGACAGAATTGAGTATATTGTAAAACCTCCCAACTAAATCTGCAAATGAGTTAAAATAATTCTAATTCTTGTTTATCAAGCTTACAAGGTTGTATATTCATTGTCCTTAGCATCTGATATATTTATACTGTACATACCTTGACTGGTATGAAACAATAACAATATTTTATCATTGCTGTTTATTGTTTGAGCAAATTAAAAAGAGATCTTGCTCCATCTGTCACCTAATGTAATTGTCACCTCCGTGTATAACAAAAAGCTAGTTGTTGTAACACATGGTCATCTAACAACTTTGTTATTGTTATTTTTATGTGAGAGACAATTTTTCAAAATATATCCAATATCTAATTATAATCAGATTCTCTCTGAGATCTTTGGTGGGTAAACAGTACATCTATTTGTAAATTTCAACCCTGTAAGTTTGCTGTCTCTTCAGCAAAATGTTTTTCAAAATATCCAGTAACCAAGCTCAAAACAATCATAATTTGTCAAGTAAAATTTCTTGGCACAGCTAAACAAACAATCTATTTGTAAGGGCCTTCAAAACTAATAAATCAATCGATTAAGATTTGGAAGAATCTATAATAAACATGGCAGTCCGGGGGGGGTTGAGGGAGTCCAGGGGGGTTGAGGGAGTTCTCATTGGCCAAAAAGTCTTTCAAAATTATGCAGTTTCTACCATTTTGAGCACTTCAAGTGATTTTGGGCCAAAATTAAGGAACATAACCCCCCTAATTTTTTTTATAAAAAAAACTGCCCTCCCCCATTGGCAAAAGCTGACTCAAGCCCTGCATGGCCTTACTTTTTTATTAAACACAATTATCTCAAGGTATGCTCATTTTTGTCTCAACAAAATTTATCTTACAGCTTATTTCACTTCTTTAAAAAAATCAATATGACTATACTTCTAATGTTATCTTGACCTGATTTTGAATATAAAACATATGATTTGTGACATTCTAAGAACTGAAACCATGAGTCAGAAGTTGTAAGCCATTTTAAACCTGAGAATTAACATACACTATACCGTGGTGTATACTCAAGTTATACCATCATATTAGATCAAGACATAATCAGCTTGGAAGGATGGCAGAAAAACCTGAAGGCACAGAGGAATGGGGGGCAATCGTTCACCGCTATAAAGGTCTCTTCAACAGTCAAACCATGAGTGATATTCAGTAAGTTAGCACATACCTACTTCCTACAAATGTCCTACATACCTACCTAATACTTGTATAAATATAATGTATAATCAAAATCAATCACTTAATTTATGTGGATTAATGTGAATATATTTTTGCATTCAGCACCAGTTCTTTAAATGGTCCTTTTTCCATATAGCATTGAAATCTTGTTAAAGTCTTATTTTTAATGAGATTTAGGAGATTTGCATTTTTTATCATTAAAGACTAACATTTTCTCCTATTTGTTGGCATATTTGAGTTCTGTAGTGTGTGTAATTTTATCAAAACAACTTTGATTTGCACTGTTATTTACCTTAATTCAAATTCTAAAGATTTTCTAGTTGTCTAAGAAAGGTCGGGCTAAATCCCCATTGACACAATGCTGAAGAACCTTTAAAAGTCCATTAACTCCTACAAGGATCACAATTTTAATATGAAATCACAATCCACATGTCAATAAGATCACAAAGTTACATTCCAATGGGGTTTTAAGTTGATCCAAATTGAATTATTTCTTAAATCAAGAAATTAAGTGACTCTGGCAATACATTTACATGTATTCTAGCCCTACCCTATTCCGACCAATACCCATGATGCCATCTATTTTTCATTTATATGGAAAAAGGTCAATTGCATCAAAGCTCAACCAAATATACATGCCATCTGAATAAACTTTGATACAAACCTTTTTCAGTAAATACTTCAGCTTGAATAAATACCTGCTCTGCATGACAATCATTATTTGCATTTGATGATTTCTTAAATGTGACCATGCAGGGCAATTTCACTCATGACCATGCAGGGCAATTTCACTCATGACCATGCAGGTCAAACTGTGTTCAATTTCCAGAATATATGTATGTAAAATGATGGCTATGGTAAAAATATTTTATTTTTCCTTTAGGTTCAGTTTTGGTGCCTCTCGAGAGTCTACAGTGTATGCTCATAAGGTGATAATAGGGGCAGCCAGTGATGTGTTCAAGAGTATGTTATATGGGGACCTTAAGGAGACAAGTGATGTCATTGATATCCCAGACATTTCAATGGAAATTTTTCTTGAAATCATGAGGTAAATGCTTTGAAATGTCATAGTGAATTGTTATGTGCATTTGTTATGAAAATCTAATTGATGGAAAATGTATGGTTTTTCAAAAATGAAGAGATTCAATCTCAATTTAGGGAGAACAGATATATATTATGAGGTTATATAATGGTTCATTCTGTATATCGTGTTTATACTCGAGTGAGTATATAATATATTCACAAGTGAGCGTAGCGAACGAGTGAATATATTATATTCTCACGAGAGTATAAAATGCACGATATACAGAATGAACCATAATATAATCTTATTATGCCACTCTAAGTTCAATTACAGTTGATTCAAACACAATCAACAATTATAAAACCATAAAAATATCCCATAGCCAACTCGGTAATGCCGATGTTGATCTCGATCCATTTATGACGTCACTTGATTCTAACAAATCATGTGGGAACCATTTATGACGTCACTTGGAAATCATGTGTAACAAAACATACACTTCGTTCTTCGGTCAATATTCATTAGTTCCCAAAATGCACTTCTACAGTGGTATACGCTGGATTGTATACGGAGGAGTTGTATACGATGACGATATACCACTCTCCACTGTATATCGTTGTTATAGACCCATGTTATACAACTGTAATCGGACTTAGAGTGGTATAAATAGCATATATATGATTTTTGAATTTTTGGGTCATGATATACATGTACATTTTTATACAATACTTTGTATTCTTCATTACAAATTTCTAAGTGATAATTTCCTCCATTTTTAGATTCATTTACTATGGGGAAGTTATCCTAACACCAGAAAATGTCCTGGAAATTGTCTATGCTACCAAGAAGTACCTAGTTCCAGGCTTGGGTGAAAAATGCAGAAAATTCCTTGATGAAAGCATAGACCCAGATAATGTTTGCACTATCTTGGATGCATCCTTGAAGTTTGATGAGGAACCCCTGAAGAAGAAATGCCATGAAATTATAGCAACCAATACAGCAGATGTTTTCGCATCAGATGCATTTTTGAATTGTTCAAATGAACTGCTTGGACTAATTTTAGATCAAGATGAGTTAAACATAGAGTCAGAAGTAGAAAAATGGGCAAAGGAAGCATGTAAGAAGCAAGATCTTCCTGTCACTGGTGCCAACATGAGGGAAATGATTGGTGATTTTATGTACAAGCTACACCTACTTGAACTTACACCTGATGAGCTTGGGAAGCACATTTCTCCAACAGATATACTTAAACTTCAAGAAATCAAAGATATATTGGAATGTATCACGATCGGGAAACCATGTGCAAATCCAAAGTTAAACACAAAACCAAGGGAAAAATTCAATGAAAAAGAATGTAAGCGCTTCACTTCTCGTCATGCTACTAAATATTGGAATTGCCCTGGAAATTCATGTGATGCACTAAAATTCACAGCAGATAAAACAATTACATTGGCTGGACTGGGAGTCTTTGTTCCCTATGAAGCCACAACTTATAACTTTACAGCTTCAGTCCAGGTACTTGACAAAACAAACAAAGTCTTATATGATGTCAAGCATGAATTCACACAAAATGATGTCAAAAAGGGAGATTTAGTAAAGAAGATTGTTTTTGATAAGAAAATTGAAGTAAATTCTAAGGATGAATATTCCATAAAGACATGGCTAAAGGGGCCAAAAACATACAGAAGTAATGACATGTATACTCCAGTTACAGTTGACAATGTTACATTCACATATTTAAATCACCCAGATTCAGTCAATGGTACAAAAGCTAAATCTGGGCAACTTCCCTGTCTTTATTTTAAGCGTTTAGGTTAGGTATATAAAAGACACTGATACATATCCATATAATAACTATGTTAAAGGAACACTACATTTATATATCACTAATAAACTAGATGCAGCAGGCCCATAGCCAGCCAAAAGGGGGTGCACTTTTAAAAAGAATTTCAAGGGGGTCCACTTTGACAAATTTGGCCGAAAATCACATGAAAAATGCATAGAATGGTGAAAACTGCATGATTTCGAAAGCATATTTAGCCAGGGGGGTTTGCCTGATAGATTGAAATTGATTGATCCCAATATAGGGCAATATTCCGAAAATTATGTAATATGTTATCATTACTTTAAGTGATTCAAGTGATCGATGTAAAGGACCAGATTGAGTATGGCAAGTGATTTTGGACAGTCATATCTTTTACCACGAGTACTTCAATTACCACTAATACGGTAAATGAATCACTCAGTAAAATGCCTGTGTGATGCTTTTTGAAGTGACCTTTGGAATGAAAGGACACATCCACATTGAACTTACCCTTTGATTCAATCGTTCCACATCTTTCTCAGCAAGATCAAGTTTCCCTACGAGATCAACCTCTCGTTGCTTTGAAGTTGAAATATCACGTTTAAGCGCAAACTTTTCCTCTTGCATTGTGGCCTGTGTGACTTGAGCCTGGATAAGACGGTCTGCTAGTGTCTGGTTCTCCTGAAAAATATTTATTAGATCAATAACTCATTTCGTTATTTGGTGATGTTATATACAAGCTTTGAAATTAAGTTTTGACTTCACCTCAGTTATATAAAGCATAAGTGATTAACGATAATATTTGTAATTTTAGTGAATTACACCATTTTAAGAACCCTTAATGAATTCAAAAAGAAGTTCAGGTATCCCATCATACAGTATGACTTTTTATACGGATGATGTTTGCTGGAATTTTGATACAGAATAAAGTCCATGTGTGTCAAACCAATGGCTATTTACTTTCACTTTTTTAAATATCATATTGGGTCTTAATGCTAAGACAAGGATGTATGTAGCTCTAAACTAACCCTTTCTAGGTTGTCAATCCTCTGTTTGAGAAGCTTGTTTTCAGTTCTTAGTCTCTAAAATATAAAATTCAAACATTAGTAAAATTAGCTGAGTGATTCTAGGATCAAAATATATAAAATTTTGAATTTTTAGACTTATTTGGCGCATTCTGGGTGATTCAGGGATAAAAATATTTGATTTATTTCAATTTACGCTTTGGTCTTAAACTTAACCTTAAACAGCCCAATATAAAAAGCATGGTGACTTGTAGTTTGCACAATCAATAGACTATTATAATGCCACATGCTTTCTTTTCTTAAATATCAAAGCCTGAAAAACTGCTCACATAGTTAACAGCATGATACGTTCCAAACTCTATGTGGTTGACATACGCATCATAAAATTTTCAATTTGCAATTAATTCACAAACTTGATGAGCAATTTCTTTCAAACTGTTATGTTTTCAGAGAATTTTGAGAAAGGTATATCTGTACTCGTATATCAATGTCTAAAGATGTTGCATGTGTATTATTGTATTAACTATAAACATAGATGCCAAAAGTTTTTTCTAATATGTCCTATAGCAAAGCTTTTTTAACATCTAATAAGCCCTTTAATATAAAGCCCTTTTTATTATATTCAGCTGCATTATACAAGAATTCAAGCAAATAAAGTCAAGTGCTCCTACTTTTCTCGTGAAATATTTCTTTATTAGTTTATTTTACTCACGAGCCCCCTTACCCCCTTTCGAACCCAAAAGTGCATTAAGTAATTTTCTTGCTCGCATGCTAATCCTACTTTCCTCCATCTTAAAGATTACACATTTCTTCATTTTTTCTCACTCTTCATTTTCCCATTTTCTGCAACTTACCCGTAGTTCAACCTGTTCTTCTTGCTCTTTGCTCTTGACACTGCTGTATTCTTTCTCAAGCCTGGAATACAAAAACAGAAGAATATCTGAGTCAAAGTTTTCCAACCTGTCATGAGCTCAAACTTATGAGATCTTGTTTGGATAGAGGTCTCCCATATTTTACACTAATATTCAATGGAATGGAAGAGCTAGAGGTGTGAATGGAAGAAGCACTCAGTATTCAATGGGGGTGGGATAGCTACATCACTGGAAAGGGAGGTACTCGTGTGAAGGGAAGAAGTACTCAGTACTCAATGGGGGTGGGATAGCTACATCACTGGAAAGGGAGGTGCTCGTGTGAAGGGAAGAAGTACTCAGTACTCTATGGGGGTGGGATAGCTACATCACTGGAAAGGGAGGTGCTCGTGTGAAGGGAAGAAGTACTCAGTACTCAATGGGGGTGGGATAGCTACATCACTGGAAAGGGAGGTGCTCGTGTGAAGGGAAGAAGTACTCAGTACTCAATGGGGGTGGGATAGCTACATCACTGGAAAGGGAGGTGCTCGTGTGAAGGGAAGAAGTACTCAGTACTCTATGGGGGTGGGATAGCTACATCACTGGAAAGGGAGGTGCTCGTGTGAAGGGAAGAAGTACTCAGTACTCAATGGGGGTGGGATAGCTACATCACTGGAAAGGGAGGTGCTCGTGTGAAGGGAAGAAGTACTCAGTACTCAATGGGGGTGGGATAGCTACATCACTGGAAAGGGAGGTGCTCGTGTGAAGGGAAGAAGTACTCAGTACTCAATGGGGGTGGGATAGCTACATCACTGGAAAGGGAGGTGCTCGTGTGAAGGGAAGAAGTACTCAGTACTCTATGGGGGTGGGATAGCTACATCACTGGAAAGGGAGGTGCTCGTGTGAAGGGAAGAAGTACTCAGTACTCAATGGGGGTGGGATAGCTACATCACTGGAAAGGGAGGTGCTCGTGTGAAGGGAAGAAGTACTCAGTACTCTATGGGGGTGGGATAGCTACATCACTGGAAAGGGAAGTATTGGAGTTGTTCTATGGAGACAATATAGATACATGAACTTAATAATGGGTATGGGAGGAAAGCTACTCAATGGGATAAATAGACACTTAATATGTTGGGGAAAGATACTCAATGAGATAGAATGCTCAAATTGAAGGGTACATCAGTAATGAGGCAAGTAAGAAATCTAGAACATAATCTAATCTTCAAATGTGAAAATAAAAATTAGCGAGTAATGATGATTTATATATAGTATTTGTAAATGACAGTTCATATAACATTTTGTAATAATTAATTAATATAAATAGGTGTTAGTTATGTCACTGTACATATGGGATCAATTTGAGATGTGAAAATGCCCAAAGGCAATAAATTTGTATATATACATGTAGTTTATATATAGCAAACTTGACAACTTGTTTTACAAGTGCCTTTCCCATATCCATGCTGTGTGCATTCAACTCTGATATATAACATATAAAAGTTTACATCAATCATTTAATTATCAAATAATATATGGTAATTGTTGTTTTTGGCAAATGTTAACTATTAACATAGATGCCAAAAGTTTTTTCTAATATGTCCTATAGCAAAGCTTTTTAACATCTAATAAGCCCTTTAAAGTAACACGTTAAAATGTGAGGGTTGCTTTTTATATGAATAAAATTAAGAAGAAATGCGAGAGAAGGTTAACTGCGATGAATGAATATGAATAAGTTTATATTGAAATATAGTAAACCTTTTTCTATATACAGGGTGTCCCGAAAGTATGGGGGCCCCCCTAGGCAGACATATACCAATATCTCCATAGTATGTGTCATATATCATTTTAAAGCTCATCCAAAGTTACATTGATTTGCCAAGTATCATGGTTCAATTCATAAACCGAAAAAAGTTACAGGCATTTCAAAATTTAGTGTTTGGCCAAAATTAAAGTCAGTTTTACACCAGAGTAATAGTTGGTGTGTCTCCCTAGGCCATGTTAAACAGCAGCAATGCTTTCCATATATAACCTTAAACATGCTTCAAATAGGGATGTGGCATTTTGTAATCCTCATAAAACCTTTTTAAGGCATTTTAGAAGAATTTCCTTGGAGTATCTACCCTCAATGTCCTCTTTTTAGAACTCAATATCCATCCTATCTTCGTTAATAGCACCCATATTTTCGGTCACATTCAGGTCAAGGCTGTTGCCAATATACTGAAATGAACTATATTTTTGACCAAACACTAAGTTTTGAAATGCCTGTAACTTTTTACCAGTTGTGAGTTGAACCATGATACTTGGCAAATCAATGTAACTTTGGATAAGCTTTAAAATGATATATGACACATACTATGGAGACATTGGTATATGTCTGCCTAGGGGGGGGCCCATACTTTCGGGACACCCTGTATGTACAGAATGTTGAGTAAAATATACAGGTGAATTGGGTTGTTATACAGCTGCTTTACATCAGCTAATCTATATGAATAACAAAATTAGAAGAATATTTAAAATACATGTAACATCACAAGAAAGAATCTCAAACAAAAATGTTGAAGATTGTCTATTAAATAGTACAGGTATAATTGAATTTACCTGGTCGAAATATTAACTACCTCTCTAGACTATACTTGGGAAAATTAAGGCAACTAATAAGAGTCATGTGTGATAAGTCACATAACTCAAGAACATAAGCATATGTAATAATAATAGATTAGAAAATGAATAAACATATGAACACTTAATCAAGTTCTATAATAAGCTAAATAAACCATTTTGACTTGTGTGTGTTCAACATTTCTTAGTCTTGCATCTCAAGGCACTTTGCTACCCCCTTTACCCCCATTGAGGCACTGTATAATCCCCCTTCATCTCCTTCAATGCACTGTACTACACATCCCCCTCCCTCTCACCCTCCCTCACCCCCATCAAACCACTATTCAACCCCCTCAACCCCATCGAGGCACTGACTGTATTATCCCACTCACTCCCAAAATAAAGTGAGAATAAGAGGACCCTGGGAATTGACGCATGACTAAACATTAATCATAGTATTAATTTTGATTTATAGATTTTTACTTCTTTTATAGTTTATAGATGATCGAAGCCAGACATTTCCCACAGGCTCTTCCCATACTGTAGTATACAGTATACAGTATATACTGTATTTATAAGAGAGGGTATGCAGTGTTTGCCAGAGCTAGGCCTGTTTTTTAGAAAGCTGTCGGTTTTCAAGATGTTGATAAAGTAAACTTGTAAACAATTCATAGATGTCAATGAATCCCAATTTAGATGTTTTGAGAATTGACCTTAAGTTGGAGATAAACAACTAAATAAAATTGTTATGAACAGGGAGATGTGAGGGTTTATTCCAAGGAAGATACATATATTTCCCAAGGGATAAACCTTGTATCTAAAACCAAGTCTATGATATTATAAGGTTCTCTTTCTGTTATACATTCATTGCCTGACATTTTAAAATGTGTTAGAAATACTAATGTAATTTCAGCTCAATAAAATAGAGCAGTGGGACTACGATGGAAATTTCTGAACCCCAGAAATAGCAGTAGATATGGGATATCTTAATAACTTACCCTTCAGGTGTTATCCTATAGAAATTCTTGGCTTTATTATCGACCATTTTATGGTTTACTGCCTTAGATGCTGGGGACCATTGGACCCAATCAAGGTACTCGTTATATGACTTTGAGCGTACTTTCACTTTAACTCTACGAGGTTTATACACATTTGTACTCCCAGGGGATGTGCTCTTTTCCTCCATAATTTTGTAAGTGTCTCCTGTTCGACGGAATGTCAATGGATCGTGATCCTCCATTTTATAATATATTTGGCACTGTGTATTTGCTTCTACAGAGAATCAGCAGATATTACTAAATGCATCAATGTATCCTATTTAATGTCTTTGAATGAATATATTAAAATGGATCCTTTTTGTTTTATCCATCAGTTAGCATTAGTTAGTAAGGTATTAACAGGAACAGATACGCTTCTCACACTGCGTGTATCGCGACAGTTATTCAATCCGATTCATTAAATCAAAAGAATTCACAAATGACTCCCGCTGCAGTCTTCATAAATCCCCATAGTACGATCACTGTAACCTTTCCACACAGAACAAAAAGAGCAATATTTCCATATACCTATTCACTCGTTATGTCACATGCATCTAAGCTTGTAATGATATTTCCTCCAAGATTGAGGTTTTCCAATAGTGTATTCCACAACATTGTCTGCTACAGTCTATGAGTCATACATCTGAAGTGCTTTGCCTCTTAATTGTGCAGACCAGACTAATACATTGAAAATGACAGCTGTTAATCCATAATCGCAATATATTTGTAATAATTCGGGAAATGTACATGTGTAGCAATTAGAGGGGGTTTCCCCTGTCTTCTCTTTAGCCGCATGCAGTTTTAATGAACACGTGTACAAGCATTCTGATATCTTGACAAAATATTTTTGCAATAATCTTTATCCCTGGGATATATACAACGCAGATGTACTGTATTTAAAGGTGTCTTTGCTAATCCTGTATATCCCTTTTCAAATGTGATATATCTCAATATAATCCCATTTCCACGCTTCTGTTTTGTCCAAATCTTTGATTCAATCTAGATTTGAACACTGGACATTGAATTACTTGAACAGAATAATCCTCGATCAAACACTATTTCAATTCCAGACTTGAAAATCTATCACTGCTTAGATTGGATCCTTTAATCTAACACATCTCACTGGAAAATGTAAACAGATATTCAATTTCCTAGAATGCGCATCAGATATCATCTAGTTATCATTTCTATTCAATCTTCCAACACATTCAATCAGATTCTTCCAGATCCTGAATGATATGTAGAGATCCTTCGGATATTGTCTAGGACATTGTTCTATTTGACTTTTATAGCTGTATTAAACCATTAAACGCATCATTCTCTAAATAATCCAATCATAGCATCACTGAAAATTAATCTCCTATAGCATATTGAACAGTCTAGCACACAACACTAGGAAAACATTCCATTTCAAGAGTATTATTTTGTGTCTTCAAGTAAGTGCTTCATCAGTACTCTTTGAATAAAATTGAATAAAATCAATCCTTTGAACTCACCTTACCAAATCAGATCAGATCTTTCAATTGGAAATAATCCTTTGATCTAGCCTCAATCAACGGATTATCTCTTTTTCAAAGAGTATAGATGAGAACTTGAAAAGGGTACCCAACCTGAGCCATTTTTGGGGCTGTGTGTTAGACTGTCACAGAGCATTGAAAAATGGTACCAAAATTGAACCATTTTACAGGGCTGTGTGTTAGACTATCACATTGCATTGCAGGAAGAGAAGCAGTCTAAGGTACTGGTTAATTACAGTCTATAATGAGCTAACACAATGAATGCAATGTAGGACCTGGCTAATTGTACAATAAAGCCTGTCTAATGAACACCTATTCTATAGACTCCCATGTTGATCATAAAATCTCTTTTATAGAAACATCACCATTTTGGATGAACTGAATCCATTGAAATGACTATATTGAGAACTCATTGCCCATTCAATAGTGAAAAATACATGTACCTGGGACAAGTCAAGACAGAATTTATGCAGTATTCATACTTGTACCTATTTATTCCTATTTGTGTCAACTCCTAATTTTGCACCACTATACTGTACTCATTACCCTTTGCATTCGTTTGACTTCACTTCTTAAAAGAGAGCTTCGTCTTCACTCTTTCAAACTAAAATAAACCTGTGAACTCACCGCGCCAATCAGTGTTCGTCGGCCAAATTTGACCGACGTTCTATATATGGTCATTCCTTCTGACGTCATCGTTGAGCCCGGAATTGACCAATGACATGCGCATATTTAATTAGAACGCATTTGGCGTATGTTTCTTCAAGCTCGCCGATTGGTGGAAGAAAGGTCAGCGCGTAGGTCAAAAGTGATTTATTACCCAAACTGTCACCTGTACCCGTCGTTGGGGCGGGGCTACTAAACTGTAATGTGGTCTCTACTAGGCAGAGTGTAGTTTAACTTGACTCTGCACGCAGGGTATGTACTCATCATATTTTGTTTTTAACTATGGGTTTCACTCTATCAAAGTGAGCAACCAGTTATCCCCATGTGGCCCCATCTGTCTTGAATGTAATCAGATCTCATCAATAAGATTATCTCAACATCATAGAAGAATCTGCATGAAGTTCATCCTCTTATTAAGAATCCAAGTATAGAATAAGAGGTCTGGACGCTGACAAAGGGGTAGGGAGGAAAACATTGAAGATCAATTCACACATGTGGTCAAAATATCTGAGGACCACTTTAAGGTGGCCTAGCTTATAAGGCCCAAATGAGATATTCCTTATATGACTTTGGAGGTTGCATTTTCATTTGTGCCCACCTTAAGCCCCCCCCCCACCCCCTAACATTGATATAAGAGAACATGGCCTCCTAATAAAGCAATCTCTCCACTGAGTAATCAAACCTCCATTCAGGAACGCATGAATATGATATAAAGCATATCCATTTAAAACTAACCAGATCAGATGCTATCAATTAATGAATTAATCAGAGCCTATGATCCATATAGAGATAAATCTACCACAATAACCTACCAAGCTTTATATTTATGTTTCATTTAAGTTAAAAAATAAACATTAAACCTATCAGAGAATCTATTATATCTTTTATATTATAATGTAGCAGACCATTATAATGAACAAGTAAATCTACTTGTCTGCCAGTTGGGGACCCGTTCCTAAAAAAATTGATTGTATTTTGCAATGTAACCATGGCAATGGTCTAAAAGGAATTTTATGAATTATAATAGAGAAATGTAATGCAGCATATGATGATAACAAGGCATTAACATGACAAAATGTCACCACCTAGTTGCTCACAATATTATGAGTTCAAACTTAAGTCAGATTTGAATTTCTGAGAACTTGTAAAGTCAAATTTGAACTTCTGAAAAGATGAAGATGATTTTGAAAAAAAGATTTGGTCAATTTGAAGCAAGTTGAAAACAGACCTTTTTGACCTTTTTTGACCTTGAGAAGGTCATTAAAGGTCAAATGTCAAATCTAAAGTCAGATTTGAATTTCTGAGAACATGTAGATGATTTTGAAAAAAAAAATTAGTCAATTTGAAGCAAGTTGAAAAAAGACCTTTTTGACCTTTTTTGACCTTGACAAGGTCATTGAAGGTCAAATGTCAAATCTAAAGTCATATTTGAATTTCTGAGAACATGTAGATGATTTTGAAAAAAAATTTAGTCAATTTGAAGCAAGATGAAAAAATACCTTTTTGACCTTTTTTGACATTGAGAAGGTCATTGAAGGTCAAATGTCAAATCTAAAGTCAGATTTGAATTTCTGAGAACATGTAGATGATTTTGAAAAAAAAAATTAGTCAATTTGAAGCAAGTTGAAAAAAGACCTTTTTGACCTTTTTTGACCTTGACAAGGTCATTGAAGGTCAAATGTCAAATCTAAAGACATTATTGAATTTCTGAGAACATGTAGATGATTTTGAAAAAAAATTTAGTCAATTTGAAGCAAGATGAAAAAAGACCTTTTTGACCTTTTTTGACATTGAGAAGGTCATTGAAGGTCAAATGTCAAATCTAAAGTCAGATTTGAATTTCTGAGAACATGTAGATGATTTTGAAAAAAAAATTTAGTCAATTTGAAGCAAGTTGAAAAAAGACCTTTTTGACCTTTTTTGACTTTGAGAAGGTCATTGAAGGTCAAATGTCAAATCTTAAGTCAAATCTAAAGTCAGATTTGAATTTCTGAGAACATGTAGATGATTTTGAAAATTTTTTTTAGTCAATTTGAAGCAAGTTGAAAACAGACCTTTTTGACCTTTTTTGACCTTGAGAAGGTCATTGAAGGTCAAATGTCAAATCTTAAGTCAGATTTGAATTTCTGAGAACACGTAGATGATTTTGAAAAAAAAATTTAGTCAATTTGAAGCAAGTTGAAAACAGACCTTTTTGACCTTTTTTGACCTTGAGAAGGTCATTGAAGGTCAAATGTCAAATCTAAAGTCAGATTTGAATTTCTGAGAACATGTAGATGATTTTGAAAAAAAAATTTAGTCAATTTGAAGCAAGTTGAAAAAAGACCTTTTTGACCTTTTTTGACTTTGAGAAGGTCATTGAAGGTCAAATGTCAAATCTTAAGTCAAATCTAAAGTCAGATTTGAATTTCTGAGAACATGTAGATGATTTTGAAATTTTTTTTAGTCAATTTGAAGCAAGTTGAAAACAGACCTTTTTGACCTTTTTTGACCTTGAGAAGGTCATTGAAGGTCAAATGTCAAATCTTAAGTCAGATTTGAATTTCTGAGAACACGTAGATGATTTTGAAAAAAAAATTTAGTCAATTTGAAGCAAGTTGAAAACAGACATTTTTGACCTTTTTTGACCTTGAGAAGGTCATTGAAGGTCAAATGTCAAATCTTAAGTCAAATCTTAACTCAGATTTGAATTTCTGAGAACACTTAGATGATTTTGAAAAAAAAATTTAGTCAATTTGAAGCAAGTTGAAAACAGACCTTTTTTGACCTTGAGAAGGTCATTGAAGGTCAAATGTCAAATCTAAAGTCAGATTTGAAGGTCAAATGTCAAATCTTAAATCAGATTTGAATTTCTGAGAACATGTAGATGATTTTGAAAAAAATTTTAGTCAATGTGAAGCAAGTTGAAAAAAGACCTTTTTGACCTTGAGAAGGTCATTGAAGGTCAAATGTCAAATCTAAAGTCAGATTTGAACTTCTGAGAACATGTAGATGATTTAGAAAAAAATTGAAGTCAGTCTAAACAGTATTTGTTAAGTTATAGGAAGTTGTAAGAAATTGTTACAGACGCCGGACGCCAACCGCCGGACGCCGGACGCCAACCACCAACCGCCGGACGCCGTCGCAAAAAAACGGAGACCATAACAATATGTCACCACTTTTGGTGGTGACATAATAACTAGATAATCCTGGTATGCATCTCAAAGGATAAACCTGTACATCACAAAATTAATTCTAACATGTTTTAGTTAATGCTCTATGGCTATATGTTCAAGAATTAAATATCCATTTTCTCAGGTAAGGTAATGCTTTACCTATGCTATGTCAAGGTTGTGGTAAAGAATTATATGTACACTGACTGATCTTTAGGTGATAAAATCCAAACAAATGATGAACACTGGTCTCTAATTGGAAATCCTAATGAGTGCTGTATTTTATATCACTCTGGTACTTTATGCTTATCATTTGTGGTCAGTTATCATCTAGTTAAACTGATAAATCCAACCATAATCACAGGTAAATCCAATTCCCATCATCTGTACTAAGTTCCATATACTAACATTCCTGTATTTTACTGTTTATTTTGGCTGTTAACCTGTATATTGATGTGGTAAGCTTAACATGTTATAAACTTGTAAGTTTCATCTGATAGCATGATAAGTGATGTATGTATAGAGTACATACATGCACAGATGTAGCCAAATTGATCTCTATCTTAAAAACTTCATAAAACACAACTTTTCACTATAACTGTCTATACCTGTACACAGGTAGGTCCTTTTCAGTCTTCACATGCCTCCAATTTATACCATGCAAAAACATACCTTAATTTAGTCTACCCAACAGGGTTAAACTTAAAATAAGTGTTTTTCTAGTTAAATCTCCTTTAAGGTATGTTTTGTAGGCAGATTTCCAATGATGCTCCATATTATATTGGCAAGTTGACCCTTAACCCTTGCACACTTAAGGCACATCTGCTACAACATGTGTTAATTTGATGTTAACCCTCTAAGTTTTATCCACATTTATTAAGATAAGTAAAATCCAAATCATGACCATATTCAATAAAATCAAGTAATGCTGGTATGTTCATTTTATAATTTTATTATTCCAATTTGTTTCTGTTACACCTGCACATCGCTTTAAAACACAATATTGGGTTGTTCAAGGGTCAAGTGTAAGATTTTGAGCTTTAATGAAAGAATATACAATGGTGAACAAATGGGCAAATCTTGTGTACAAATACTCACAATAAATATATCATTATTAGGATTGTTCCTTCAATTGCTCAGATTGTTGCTAACAATTTGATTTTTGGAATGTTTCTTTTTGAATACTGTTAACTCTGTGAATATCTATAAAGTGACAAAAAATTAAGTCTTGCTCCAAGCCAATCCCCCCCCCCCCCCCTTCTTTATCTTTTTCAACACTAGAGTTACAACACAAAAAAATGCTTACTTTAAAAAAATGAGATGCCAATCTTCAAAAAGCTACTAAAAACCAAAAAACAATCCATTTCATGAATATCAATCTTCAGCTAGATCCAAGGTAAAGATATCCTCATATTTAACACTACATCACAAACCCATTGGCTATTGAAAAATCATTAAGAATTTCAATATCAATTTTACACTTGATTAAGAGTTCTTATGACATAAAAGAGATTTCCATTGAGAGAAGATACAACCATTTAGCCGTGCCTGGATCAAAAAATGTCAAAATAATATAATAGAGAAAAAATAATCAATTTCAATTTTTCCAAGACTCGCATAATAAAATACCTCCAGTCTTTTAATCTCATAGTATAAGACAGCAGACACAACACTTAATAAATACATTCATCTTGGTTAGCAGGGTGGCCTCCTATTCATCTACATGATTCTGAATAACCCAACCTGTTATCTATAGTGTATATTTTCTTGATGTCTTATTACCTACATGCAACACTGCCAGGTGACAGAAAACACTAGAAATAGAAATATTGATCACTGCAAAAGATGATAACTTGCTAGATACAAAACTGTTATGTTTTAGACATTGCAGAAGAAAAAGGCAGAAGTGTTCAAAATATGGAGAGTGCTATTGAATAGACTAGATGCGAGTAGAAATAATCTTGATTTACGTCATTAAATATTCAAAAATTAGTCAAAGTGATATATTTGAAATCAACATGTAAAAGTTCATCTAGAAATATGGTTTCGAAAATGGTTTATCTACTCTGAAAATTAAATTTTTTTTGAAAATGTGACTTCTAGTTCGGGTTGATAGTCCCCATGTTACAAAATCACAAAAAGTGAAATATCTAACCACTGAAACAGATTTAAGTTTAAGGGAAATTTCTACTATACCCGCCATGCAGTCTGGCTCGAACGAGCCATCTGGCGGTGAAACTGGAAACTACCTACTCGCATCTACATTATTGTTCAGTCTTTTCTGGCTTTTTAGTAAATCTTTATGAAGGGATACCATTTGACTTCATAACTACATGTTCATCAGATCTTTTATTATTGCATATTGCGCAGATAGGAGATAAACATAATCTTTTAATTCTTCATTTGTTTTTTGTCACATAAGTCACTGATCAATTTGCCAAAATTATGTTCTTTCACTTGGAATACAAATTGCATTGTCCGCTGTCATCATCATATATCTACATGCACATCTACATCCAAGTTACATGTATTTTGGATTCCTCAAACACAGTAAAGATACCCAAGGACAATACTAACTATACTCATTGAAAAGAGGATCAATATTCCCAAATTGGAATTTTTGACCTTCAATCTCCTTAAAACTACATTTGTTGATTAATGTTTTTTCGTTGTATTGACCCATTTCTTGGTCTCTGTAAACTGATTAATGCAATGTGAAGCCCGGAATATAAGATGAGTAGAACGTTCTAAACATTTGGTGATTGATTCTTTTAATGAAGCTACATGGAAACCTCTGTGTCGAAGAGTCATCCAATATTGCTAGAAAATTATGGCATTCTGTTGCGTTGCCAAAAACAAGACCTTTCAAAGTTCCCACAGCTACTATATTTCTATTGAAATATCAAAACTGAGATTACAAAATAAAAAAAATTGAGGAAAAATTAATTTACTTTGGGGCAAGATATAATACGTAGGTAACTTTCTAGATGTTTGTGTATAAAGTGATAATTTTGAGGGCTGATTTTGCGAGGTTAACCCCAGTTTAATGAGTCACGCCATCCTGAATATTGATGCATCATAGGACATAATGAGAAAATTAAGTCCAATGTTTTAACAATTTTGCCGCGAAATTGAATTAGATAGTACACATGACGAGCTATTTTGAGCTTTATTAGAGTAGATTTTTTCAATATAAAGATTGCATTTTCTCTTGTTCAGCAAAAGTACAGAGTTAACTTTACAAAATACGAACTAATGAAACATAGTTTGCTATGCAAAAAGTTGTGAACTAATTAACAAGTTAAGAATATTCATTTTTAGAAAAGGAAATACATGTTTTATGTGAGAGATAAATATTGTGAGAAAAGTAAATATTTAAGAAATGGAAATGAGAGATAGTATAAAGAGGCTCACACTCTAACTAGGAACATAATGCACTGTGCACCATCCTATTATTTCCACACATTTTCCACAAATTACTGCACTGGTACATTTATAATTTTTGTACTTGAATATAACAGAAAGAAGATGGTTTGTATATATCAAAGTCCACTGATGGTGCAAATTGCAAGCAGTTATGATTGGCTATATGAGGTCAGAATAAAAGGTTGTGCCCCTTTAATTAAGATTGATTGTTTGGGAAAGGGAGATTATCAGAAAGAAAATAAGGATAAGGGAAATATGGGAAATAGAGATTCTGAGAACGAAAAATAGGAAAAGGAGATTATTTGAAAGGGAGATTCAAGGAAAATGGGATTATAGGAAGTAGATAAATTATGGGAATGGGAGAATATGGGAAAAGGAAATATTCTGAGAAAGAAAAATATTGTGGAATGGGGAATACTGTGGGCACAAAGAACTGGGGAAATAAAACATTATATAAAAAGGGGAAAATCAGAAAAGCAAACAGCAAGATGATTGAATTAACAATTAAGGATGTTCTGTCTCAGTATTTACTTTGAATACAAAGTCTACCCTTTTATATCTCAACATACTAAATGGAATTAGAATTCCTGTTGATCAAGGTAGTCTGGAATATGTTTCAAGCATAAGCTCATGTCCAGGTTATTAATGGCTCTATTGAACAACTGTCAAAAGGCATGATTGGAAATACTTATGTTGAAGAGTAACTGTATTACGGTTGTTTATAGCTATAGCACACAAAGTATAATTAGTAACATCATTTATAACTTGGGACACTGACTTGGCATCAGTTACCATTTTTCACAATTTTATGATGAATGTTCATTTGAATATAATAACATGGTGACATGTGCTTGTACCCTGGATCATTTGAGTTCATTTGTTATACTCACAAATATGATAATAAGAATTATATGTGTCCTAAAAAATGTGACACTAATTCTATACAGTCTGCTTTCAATGATCTCATGAATCTTAAAGGGATGCCCAAAGTTGTTCAAATATGCCAATTTTTCATGATTTTTTCTCATTCGATTCTCAAATGGGTGCAAATGGGTTTCAAGGAGGTATAAGCATGTTTTCAAAAATATAGAAGTAGATACACCACCCACTTGCCCTCAATGCAGACCTCTACAATACCAGAATATCATGGGCTTCAGAGAATATCTGCAGGAGGTGAGGTAATATAGGTATAAGGAGATGGTGCAGGGAATAGTAGATGATTTACTGAAATTGACAGCTTCAGGTTAGATATAATCAGCTTAGAATATTCAGAGACACAGCAGTTAATGCAATTTGTATGTAACATTTACATACAATTGGAACAGTGTGACATTAATACATCAAAGAGATGGGATTAATTACAGTCCTCCTCTATTGATTTCAACTCTTAAACTCATTGCTGGCCAAAGCTATTTTTGAGGTTTTCTGCTGGTGACTGGCCATTTTGATAAAAAAATTGATCAAAATGCCATGTTTTCATATTAGGATTTTAATGGACTGTATCAACACCCTCTTTGCTATGTTTAATACCATTGTGAACAGCAATGACAATATGATGACAATATATGCACCCAACGGTATTCCCCATGTGACCCCTACAATATTTCAAAAGATTATTGGTACAAATTGTGTGACGTTATTGTACAGCACCGGTCAGATGCGATTATGTCGTCATAGACGAGATATCTTGGGGTTGGTCAGCAATGAGTTAAAAACTGTAGACTTAACCCTTTTAAAAAGATCACTAACTACTATCTTATATTACAGACAATTTCATAATCTTGCCTCATATCCAATCAGAATAAGTAGTCAGAAAATCACACTATACTTTCTGTCTTTATTATGAAAATGGTAAAACTAACTATAATAGTGAAGGAGTAGTGAGGAGAGCCTATAGAGAGTTAATAGGATATATCAATTAATACATCAATGTATAATGTTAGATGGGATCAATCTTGATGGCAATAGGCCTTTAGATTCTTCTCAGTATGTGAGATATATAGAACTATGATACTATCATTAGCCGGAAGGATATTTCTAAAATAACTACGATTTGTTGTCAAATCAATACATGTCTGTCTACCTAAGATACCAAACTATTCTGTCTAAGGCCGACGTGTTTGTCTACTTCCCTATTTGGAATCAATACAAGACAAACCCCAGGACAAAATCAAGTCTCAGGAGTTATCACTTTCATTCATTATATCAAGCTATTAACCTATTCTCATTCTTTACTCCATAGAGGCCAAGAAGGTTCTCGCTTTAAATAGATAAATGTAAAAGAGGACCTGGTAAATGGAATGATAAGTAATGATAAGACCATTAAATACAAAAAGAAGGCCTGGCAAAAGTGTCAACTCATTTTAAAATTGGATGAACTCTTGCATGGCAATTGTAAATGTAGAGACTTTTTATAATCAGAATGAAATATAGGGTTCTACAAGAATAGCGCTTGAACATCTTTATTGAAGGTGTTACGTACTGCTCATTTCGGTCTTCTCTCAGTTACTGGGATATTTCCCCTGGGAGCAGACAGAAATGGTAATCTAATAATTGGGTGATATAAACCTTATGTTAATAATACAACAGCTTGGAGATCAAGAGACCTAGAATATCAAGGTGTAGATTAATATCTAAATTCAGTGACAATTATGCTAAAGTTTCACTTTCAAGACAAAAAAAATATTTTTATCCAAAGCATGACGAACCAAAATATATAATAGTATCTTTTGTATTACATCAGAATTTCAAATGAATTCTCCTACTTCATAATTAATAGATACAGATATCTATAAGTAAAAGTTTCATAGTATTTCAGATTTTTGAATGATGTATACATGTGTATACTCTGAAATTAATTCAAAAGTGAAATTCAAGAATTTTTTGGGGCAAAATGGACGATAAGAGTCCCCTGTTAAAATAGGGATGCTTGAGTGGATTTGCAGTTTCAACTAACTGGTCTATAGCATGTAAGGCATCCCACTTTGGTCATTGAATTTTTATGCCCGCAAATGTCATTACATTTTGTTTTACAGGGAGTGTTTCACACTTATTTATTATTGCATTGGGGGTTGGGAAAATAATGAAACGCTCATAAAGAATTCCTTCTGACAAATATGCAAAAAGGTGATTGCTTGATTTAACTTCTGTTCAACAGAGAAATGTTTCACAGCAAATTAAATAAGAAAACCTAAATTAAACTAAACTTGATGTATTGTCTTCCTAAGTAATTTCCAGAAACAATTTAAATCTTTCAGATATCGTTATATTTTGATGTTCTCATTTTATATGTAGTTGAGCAGACAATAATTTTTTACCTATTTTTTGTTTCAATGTCATCATTAATCTTATTTTCATCAGATATACAATTATATAGAAATTATTCATTGAACAGATCACTTGGAAACACGTAGGCAATTTTTGGTATGCCCAACTGTCCACCAACCCACCCACCTACCTACCTACCTGCCTGCCTGCCTACCAAAATGATAACAATATAGCACCAAAGCGTACAATAAAATGATAACAATATAGCACCAAAGAGTACAATAAAATGATAACAATATAGCACCAAAGAGTACAATATTACTTGAAAAACACAAATATTGATATCATTTTTTAAATAAAATGACAGATTCAAGCAGGGGAATAAGTTCCTTGACCAATATATATTTCAGTGAAAGCAGGTCACATTCAAGCCAAGCTTTGACCCAATTATATACCATCTAATACTCTTTATACAAGTGGACATAAAATTAATAGAATCCCTTATATAGATGGGGTTGATATCAGCTGTGATACAATAGGAAAATAGATTTGATATAAACTTCATTCCAATTGGAAGATTGATGATGTATGAAATATTTAATGATGTAATATCCTTAAATGGGGTTGTAACTGCATTTCGATATGTTTGTTTTTCTATTTTGTCTACTCATACTTCAAATTACATAGTTTCATGAAGAAACATTTCTTATTTCCTTTTCTGTTTTTCTTTCTACTTATTGTATTTGTATTTTCACTCTGGATCAGAAGTTACACAGAATTATCATGAATGATGGGGTACTCAGGAAGGAAACTCAAAATTGCACAGAAAATTCTTGATGATTTGATTGTAAGACTAAATTAATTTCATTGAGTGAAGCTTTATGCTTCGGCCTTAGTACTAAGTACAACAAGAAAAAAAAGTCATCTTCCTAGAGGCCTGACGGAGAACCAAAACCTACAAAATATTCAATAAGATTTTGAGATGCCATCCCACACAAACATTCATCAGCCCACCAGACAATAAAAAAGAAAGAAATGAAGATTATCATGCTGATATATAAATTGATGTTCATATAAAACATGAAACAGAGACAAATGACAGAGACGAGGAACAAATAAAGAACGGTAACAAAAATAACATAGTTGAAGAAATGTAAAATATTCCGATACTTTGTTCAAATTTTAGAGAGCTAAGTAGAAAGAGGTTGACAGGCTGACATTATAAGCCTGATATATATCACTAGTTAAAGCTAACTCCTTCTTAGTAGGAACATTCCTAAACCAGAAAGTCTTCAATCATCGATACCTTATTGCAATTTTATCGCCTATATTTCCTCTGCAATGATCCAATATCTTGTAATGTCAATTTATTTGCAAGAGTTTAGCAAGTTTTACAGCTTGGTGTAGAAAATGCTGAATTTATATTTCAAATAACATTTATCATTTTACGAGAAATGTCTAGAGGTCACATTTGGAATTATGTCCTGTCTCAGATTCAGGCTTCAGATTAGTTCAAACTGAAATGTGTCATTTGAACTCCTTTAGATGTAATTTTTCAAAATAATCCAACTGATCGGACGTGTTTCCCTATGATGTTTTTCAGAGTCCAATTTATCTGTCAAGAAAGGTATGACAATATAATAGGAAATAACGACACTAAACTGTCATGTCACTGACCAATTAACTGTTATATAGCTTCTCCTAATTAAAGATAATCCTTATAATGTCTCCTTTGACTTTCTCCATCAGACCTTTTTACAAACTCAATCTATCAGTAATCCTAATTTTCTTCCCACATCAGTAACTTCATCTTGACATATACTAACACTTTATTGATGTTCATTCTATCAATTCATTTTTCCAGGTTGATTTCTCCAGCTAAATCGAATATTTGATCCTTGATAACTCAATTTCTTTACTTGTTCAATATTCTGTTAAATGGACTGACTTAAGGCCAGAAATTGCCAGGGGATTGTGTACTGAAGTGTACTTGCTGTATGGCTTCTCCTATGAAGGTCTTTTCCTATGGTATTTTAACACTTCCTGTAACCTGATTGTTGACTTATGTGCTTTTACATTACAGATGTTGTCTAAATATTATTCAACTTTGAATAGTTTTCAATTGTTGTGGGGAAATTGATAAAGACATAAGTGTTTGAATATGCATTGAAGCAGGGACTAGTGATATACATGTACTCTAGATTATCATCAGTAAGTCACATTTCCCTCTCACTATTACAGAAGATTTTAGCTTTGGTGTTGCTATTAAGTAGATCTTTAAGCTTTTTGTGTAGTTTAATGTGGTTTCTTTAATCTGAAATGAATGGCATCAATTTCAGATGGAATTGTGTAGTGTTATAATTTCCTGAACAGTTTGAATAGATATGGTCTTGGGCAAAAAATCGTCTCTTATCTAGAGTGTAGGAAGCTCTGGCAAAGGGTAGTGATTACTGTATTTCATTCATTGATATGACTATCTGTGATATTTGGAACTATCTACCCTAATTATGCAATATTTATGCATCATTTTGAAACTGCACATAAATTGATATACTGGATAATTTTCCCATTGAAATTAAAATATTAAAATGCCTACAAGCATTTTCTATTAAACACCAAAGGTAAATTGCAAAGTTTGATAGAACATGACAAAATATAATTATAAGGCATGTCTTTTCCCTCAGGTCATATGGCTGAACTTCAAATCATGAGATATGACAGCCTAAGTAAGAATAATTCATACTTTAGCTGGAATCTGTCATCGAGGAATGAACAAAAATAACATGGTAAACTATTCCCTGGAACATAAGACCTCACTTTGGTTTTATTGGTTACTGAAATTGAGTACCCTAATCACATAATCATCCACTAAGATGTCTCAGTAGCATTTTGTAGCATTATTAACTATTATCATATTCAACTCTGAGAAAGCCACTTATTTACAGATATGTGGGGTTAGGAATGACCTGAATGCAGAGGTTAGTTACATATTAGTAAAGACACAAAGGGTCAGGAATTCAAAAAATATCTCACATTAAAAAAAATTGGAAAATTTGAACAATTGTTAAAAAACTTTAAGGCAACATAATTATGCACTTTTTAAAATTTAAAGAACTTCCAATAAAAATCTGCAAAACTTATCCATTTATGATCTGTTTTTAATGTGGTCTTCATTTTTTCAGGTCACAATTGGGTACATAAATGTACAACTTTTAGGCCATTGGTCATAGTGGAGTATCTCTACATAGATGAATTTTGATAATTAAAGGAGGTTATCAGTAGCAAGATCAAACCATTGCTTTGGAAAATAAACTCAGTTTTTAGCTACACAGACCAGTATCTAGGTAATTCCTATACATTAAAACCTGTCTTAGTGAACACAACTTTCTAGTGAACACCTGTCGAAAGAAACACACTTTTTCTCAGGACATGGTCCAAGAACTTCTGTATACAATATCCTCTCTATAGTGAGTACTTAACTCCATGATATTCACTACCTATATATGGAATAATTTATAAATGTTCCTATTCTCTAAGCTAGCATTTGCAAATTCCATCACCGGCTGTCAGCTGATGAATTAACCACTATCTTACATCTTAGGGCAAACTCATTTAAATATGAACATGAAAAGTACATTTCAATGAGTTGGCCATAGAAATAATGGTTAATCAGTCAGCTGACAGTTAAATTCGGGAATGATACCTCAACCAATTTTGTCTGAATCCCAATCTTACAGCACGCTACATACCTGCCCTCTTTATAAAAGAAATTACATCAAAATCAAGTTCGACATTTATTGTCCTGTTGGATGGACTATTCAATGTATATGAATGTTTCCACCACAGTGACATCTAGTATACAAGTGACAAAATAGCATTACCATAGCCCTTCTGAAGAAAATTGAGTCAAATGATTGAACTCTCTCCTAATTTTTACTTTTCGTGTAGCAATGAAAACTTCTTAAACATCCAGTCAGATATATGTCAATGTCAACAATCTGCAAAATGACTTGCTACCAATGGTTAAACATTTTTGAGTTATCCAATCATCAATGGAATGCTTTCCCAGGCCTTGGCATACATTTCCTTCTTGTACTTCAAGTAAGTCCTGCTGTAGACATTCTGAGAACAATTTCTCTTTTTTGACCTTGTTTTAGAGACTTTTAGCATCCATATTGCATCCATCAGTTGTAGACATAGCAACTGTTAATATCGAGTAGGCTCATTTGTGACTCAACATCATCATACACTATGATGTCATAACAATTTCATAATGAGATATGATAATCAATATTTTCATTCATGGTGTTGTAGCTCCATGGCAATGAAGATTTGCTTGTTTTATTCGCATTGGACATTATTTCAAACATTTGTATTTTTCAGATACCTCGTCACTCGAACAAAAGCAACCCTCTCTATTAGTTTTATACCTCGGAACATTTGTTAAATCAAGGGAAAGCAGAATTATCCATTATGCCCCAAAAACATTTATCAAAACCTGTACTCACTTTTTCATCTTCTTGATGCTATATTTGATAAGATGTGCTACATCTAACAAGGCCTCTGGGTCAGCTTCAAACTTGGCAGGAATATCTTTTTGAAAATACTGGAATGGAGGAAAATATTAGATAATTTCATTTAAATTGTTTTATCTTAATAGTATTCATTTTATCAGTTGGATCATTCTTTGTTAATGATGTATTTACATTCATATATACTTCAAAACACAGTTGAAATTTAAGAGAAAATTTATTTAGTTTTGGGTGTTTAAATAATATATTTTTTATAACTATGATTAGCTTTAATTATACAGTCACAGTATATAGCAAGCGAATAAAATTTTGACTCCAGTTCACTCTTGACTTACTCTTAGCATGCCCTCCATGTCCAGTCCTAGTAGTTCCGATTCACTAGTTTGTAACAATGCAATCGCCACCCTGAATATGATCTCTATACCCTAAAAACATAGAATGGAAGCAGAACTCCATTTATGTAAGCTGTATCATCAATAAAAACTAAAAATGCAAAACTTTACGGTAAATATAACTTTTCTGAACACGCTCATGAATATTGAGTTTACTGCAATGCTTGTAAAAAATTAGACAAGGCATTAATATGCAAAATGTCACCACCTGCCATTTGTTACAGATACTGAGTGCCATACACTGACTGCTAAACACCATCCACAAAAAAGTTTGAGACTATAACAATATGTGATCACTTCTGGTGGTGACATAACAATTGATTTATGTGATAAATCTCACTAACCTCTATGAGGAACAGATCTACGATCCTACAAGATATTGCAATAGGAAGAGACATGGTGAAGAGAGTCAAGAACCAGGATGAAGCATACATGGACGTGTGGAATCCCTGCTGTTGAAAGTGAATGGACAGATCTGGTAATAATTCCTAGAAATAAACATGATTATAATATACCATCATGTTATAATAATGACAAAAGAATAAATGTAAGATTTGTAGTAAGACTCAAACCCATAATATTTTATAACATTCAATCATGTACCACTTGGCAAAATCTCAACCCTGCTTGTATTTTGAACCAAAACATACATAAACCATACACAATAGATAAAAACAATTACAGTAACATAACAGTAAAACAAGTCTCATTTTGGACAATACTTGGACCAGCCAAAAGTGTTCAAACAGGCAGGTATTCACATTTCAGATGAAAAATGGCACTGAAATATGTTCATATTGAGAGGTGTTCAGATTAGAGAGGTTTGGGATCTGAATGTTTTACTGAAGATTGAATTACTCATTACCTGAATTAAGCCCTCTAGTTGATACATGCAGAGTCCAAGCTCAATCATACTTGGTTTAAACATCTCCCTCAGCTTATACTCTTGCATCAACTTAGCAAACACTGAGAAAGTCTCTTCCTCTGGCATCTACAGTAGAAATAATAAAAAAACATGAAAAATATTTTTGGTGCATGAAACTAAGATTGGAAACAAAACCATCTCATGTTATTTTCCCATCAGGTGAAAAAACTCGGTATAATCGTATATATCATTTTTGATATAAACACCAATTTTTTGTAAAACTTAAAAAGTCAAAATGTTTGCTCCCACTGTTGTTATATGACATACCTGCATAAGTAGAAGGCCAACAATAAAACCACTTCCCTGGCAGTAACCAACCTCTCTGTCTATCAGTGAATAGGCCTGCAGTTTAAGGTAATTCATCAGTATGTTGTATACAAGCATATTAACATTTTGCAGGTTAGTGGTTGAAAACCAGTTTTCAAAATTTAAAGAATGTATTGAAAAAATGAATACCAGACACATGGTGATAAATATCGCACTTTTAAGTGGCCACATTGTGAATTACCAGCATGCAAAATAGTAATCAGAACTTGGGAACTTAATCTGCTCTTGCATTTGTAAAAATTAGTACCGTGGGTACTGGGCTCACATGGTGACAGAAAAAAACGGATATAATTTTTTGTTACAAAATTATTTCAAGCCATCTGTCTCTCAGTCAATTAAAATGGCTGAAAAAAAAACGGATATAATTTTTTGCCAATAATTTGTAACAAAATTATTTCATACAACTACTCTTTACAGTGACATGGCTTTTTGCAATGCAAGACACCTGAAATTATTTGTAAAGCTAGGAAATGGGCCAAAATTGAATTTCGCGAGACAAAAATGGCAACCATTTTGAAATCAGGCAAGCTTTTGAACCAGGAGTCATAGGGGAGTTTTTTGTATTGATGTTGAACAAAAATAACTTGAAACTGGAATCCTATCGACAGAGGTTTTAAGCAAATGGTCCAAAAGAGGATTTCGCGAGACAGATGGACAAATCAATGTTAACTAAAATGGCTGAAAATAAAAAAAATGGATATAATATTTTGCCGATTTTTTGTAACAAAATTATTTCATACAACTACCTTTTACAGTGACATGGCTTTTTACAAGGCAGGACAGCTGAAATTATTTGTAAAGCTAGGAAATGGGCAAAAAGTGAATTTCGCGAAACAAGAATAGCAACCATTTTGAAAGTAGGCGAGCTTTTGAACCAAGAGTCATAGGAGAGTTTTTTGTATTGATGTTGAACAAAATTAACTTAAAATGGGAATCCTATCGACAGAGGGTTTAAGGTAAATGGTCCAAAAGTGGATTTTGCGAGACAGATGGACAAATCAATGTTAACTAAAATGGCTGAAAATAAATAAATGGATATAATTTTTCGCTGATTTTTCGTAACAAAAATTATTTCATACATCTACTCTTTACATTGACATGGATTTTTACAATGTAGGACACTTGAAATTATTTGTAAAGCTAGGAAATGGGTCAAAAGTGAATTTCGCGAGACAAAAATGGCGGCCATTTTGAAAATAGGCGAGCTTTTGAACCAGGAGTCATAAGGGAGTTTTCTGAATTGATGTCGAACAGAAATAACTTAAAACAGGAATCCTATCGACAGAGGTTTTAAAACGTGCCACAGAAAGTGGATTTCGCGAGTCAGATAGACAAATCAATGTTAACTAAAATGGCTGAAAATAAGAAAATGGATACAATTTTTCGCTGATTTTTTGTAACAAAATTATTTCATTATCTACCCTTTACATTGACATGGATTTTTACAATGTAGGACACCTGAAATTATTTGTAAAGCTAGGAAATGGGTCAAAAGTGAATTTCGCGAGACAAAAGTGACGGCCATTTTGAAAATAGCCGAGCTTTTGAACCAAGAGTCATAGGAGAGTTTTTTGTATTGATGTTGAACAAAAATAACTTAAAATGGGAATACTATCGACAGAGGGTTTAAGGTAAATGGTCCAAAAGTGAATTTTGCGAGTCAGATAGACAAATCAATGTTAACTAAAATGGCTGAAAATAAATAAATGGATATAATTTTTCGCTGATTTTTCGTAACAAAATTATTTCATACATCTACTCTTTGCTTTGCAATGGATTTCTACAATGTAGGACACTTGAAATTATTTGTAAAGCTAGGAAATGGGTCAAAAGTGAATTTCGCGAGACAAAAATGGCAGCCATTTTGAAAATAGGCGAGCTTTTGAACCAGGAGTCATAGGGGAGTTTTCTGAATTCATGTTGAACAGAAATAACTTAAAACAGGAATCCTATCGACAGAGGTTTTAAAACGTGCCACTGTTATTGACAGAAAGTGGATTTCGCGAGTCAGATAGACAAATCAATGTTAACTAAAATGGCTGAAAATAAAAAAATGGATACAATTTTTCGCTGATTTTTTGTAACAAAATTATTTCATATATCTAATCTTTACATAGACATGGATTTTTACAATGTAGGACACCTGAAATTATTTGTAAAGCTAGGAAATGGGCCAAAAGTGAATTCCGCGAGACAAAAGTGACGGCCATTTTGAAAATAGGCGAGCTTTTGAACCAGGGGTCATAGGGGGGTTTTCTGTATTGATGTTGAACAGAAATAACTTAACACAGGAATCCTATCGACAGAGGTTAGCTAGGAAATGGGCTAAAAGTGAATTTCGCGAGACAAAAGTGACGGCCATTTTGAAAATAGGTGAGCTTTTGAACCAGGAGTCATAGGTGGGTTTTCTGTATTGATGTTGAACAGAAATAACTTAAAACAGGAATCCTATCGACAGAGGTTTTAAAACGTGCCACTATTGTTGACGGACGGACAGACGGACAGACGGACGGACGGACGGACGGACGGACGGACGGACGGACGGACGGACGGACGGACGGACGGACGGACGGACAGACAGACAGACGGACAAGTGAGTGATTGCAAAAACTCACCATGTGAGCTAAAAATATAAGGCTAAATAGTGGAATAATTTTCTTGATCTCTTGATAGCATTCACCCACATGGCCATCAGCACATGACAACATGTTGACAATACAGCACTTTCTAACTAGGAACGAAGGATGATGAAAATTTTACTTTTTGTTAGGGAGTCACTTTCCTGTTGATAACCCGATATTGGTGGTCAGATTAAACAAAAGTATAATTTCATAAATTCTGTTACTTTTTTCATTATATTGAAGGCAGTGGTCTTCCCAGGATTTTATGTGTGAAAGTTATGTACTGAATTACTGGAGGCGTGTAGGGCCTGGAAATTAAAGACTTACTTTCATAACATTAAATAAGCTCTCTTGGCCCAATCCATCTTTGTCCTTGAAGAAATCATGGTCGGGGTAAGTCCTTGCAATATCACGTCGTATCATTTTCTCACAGGGTGATGGGGTTTTGAGGTACTCTGCATATTTGTCCTTATGTTCTGAATTGTGTGCGTTGCAAAGAAGCTGCCAAACAATCCCCCTGAAATGATGTGGGATGCCCTTTCGAACCAGGTCCTGAAAATGTCCAGAAGAGCAATGAATTATGTGATGTTCATGTTTTTTTGAGTTATCTATGGTATATTTTCATTTGTTGCCTGTGAACAGTTTCATGGCCCTTACATTGATCTAAAGCTTAGTCCACTGTAACTTGATCGAAATGGATTACGGACTTTAAATGTACAAAATTGTCTATGAAACTGTTGGACGAAAATTTGGGTCAATTCAACAACAATACACATGCATAGGCGAATAGTGGTCCTAATACTAAACTTAGAAAGTAGATGGTTATTCAATTGTTTTAGTATGCTATATCATAATAACAAATCTTGGGATAGATCATACTGTAAATCGCTTGGTAGATCATATTTTAGATCATATTATTGTCAATTTATGATAATATTGTAGATCATGTAGATAACACATATATTACATATAAATCATATTGTAGATTGTGATCATATGGTCATATAGATCATATGGTACATCTTTAGTATTGATGAGATTCAGATATTAAATTTCCTATTGATCATATATAAGATCTCATTATAGATATATCATAAATTACATCATATTGCAGATCATAAAAGATAATGGATCATCCCAAACAAAGAAATATCTAATACGAAGTCTAATGCAAGATAAACATCCTTGAATAAAAGAATATCATTAATTATTTAAACATACATCACTCAACATTGATCAAATGGAACACAATTCCAGATGAATGCATGTAAAGCTATAACTAGACCCTATAACAGCCATAATAACTAAGAGTTCATAGTACTATGTAGTAAGACCAGGTTTGAGGAAATGAGAACCTTCAGAATGTTATCATAGACTTTTTATCAAGTATGTAACATGTTAACCTAAGTCAGCATACATGACTTAGCAAAAATGAGTATCCAATACCATAGGACATCCCTCATCCTACCCCAGTCTGGCAAGATAAATACCATTGGATAAGGGACGGTCTAAGCTTAACTAGTTTTCATTAAGATTTCTTCAACATAAAATCTGTTATCAGAAGCTCTACAAATCTGAGACTCAGAGCAACACGCTCTGTTATATCATAGATGAGGCATGTCAGGTGAATTTGATGAATAGTTCTAGAGATATTGTAACACATATTACACACAAGGGTTTAGCACAGTGCTACCAACTAGCACTCAACTCATAGACCCATGAAAATCTCGTCTGATGGTCTGTTATGGTGATTTCACAATAAGGTATATTACGTCTATACAGATTCCTTAGGCACGTTAGGAACAAGTGCAACAATTTGTGAATTATATGATATTCATTAACCATAGGCAAACCCAAATATTGAAAACAACAATATGTCATCACTGTTTTGGTGACGATGGTAAAAATCAGTCTGCCAGACAGAGTACCCTGTACTCGTATATATTACCTTTATCTGAGGGTATTTCTTCTTGGAGTATGACTCCCAGTCATTGACGATCCTCCCCCATTGGACCCAGGAATCATTCTCTGCAGCTATAACACATAAAAACACAAATGGTTAAAGCAAGCATGGGATATATATAATCAGCTAAAGAGCATTGATTCACATAGATTTTAGCACATGGTTTATTTGGTTCCTATGTTAAACATTACACTAAAACATCTGTATGAAAACACCTCTATAAAGCAAAGACCATGCCATGTTAACATTATTTTTTCTCTGCATACTTGTGAGAGTTATCATTTTACATCTTGTGAATAAATTATATTCTAAGCTTCATGATAATCATAAATACACACAGCCCAATGATACAGGAATAAAGAAAAACCTAGTATTACTGATCTGCCATCTGTAGGAGTCCTCAAACATTTGATAGCATTGCATCGGAGGATATTGTTTTATAATGATTTAAGTGCTAGTACTACGAGAAATTATATGAGAAATTGATATAGAGAATCCAACATTCTAAGTGCTTTGGACAAATGCATTATCTGATAACAATTCATTTCTATTGTTACTCTGACAAATCAACTCAGGAAGATGGATGTATAAAGTTCATGCAGTATGGTATTAACACATGCAGATATCTGTTTCCTTAATTCAGTCTGGAAATTTGAGTCTTCAGTGGTTTTCATCACATTTGTTACATTGTCAAGTCATAGCTGCATTGTAAAACTTGTATATTGTACTGACAGACGCTCATATAATTCATATCAGCCATATTCATCCTCTGATTGTAAGGTAAAAAGATCCAGAATGAGTTCTGTAACCAGTGTTTAGAGAATGGTCATATTATATTATATTTTTGGCATTCTAATACTCATAGCATCTGTCTCTGTTACATCCAGAAGGATTGAGATGGAGAGGGCGTGGCTTACCACGATGTATATTCGGAGAGATCATACCTTTTTGTTTGTCATTTTTTTAGTGGGACAGAATGAGGGTCTGAGTATTAGAACAGGTAATAATAAATATACAATTACAAGATATTAATGATGACAAACGTCATGAAGTACATTAACAAAAGTCTTTGTCTATTACAATATGTCACCACTTGTATCTAAAATAACACAGTTGCCTGAATGATAAAAATATATATGAAAGATCAACAAGTGACAAATACTCACATTGAGTCATTTTAACAATACAATTTTAACACAGAATGATCATGGTTTCCATTT
Organism: Owenia fusiformis; assembly: GCA_903813345.2. Taxonomy (NCBI): domain Eukaryota; kingdom Metazoa; phylum Annelida; class Polychaeta; order Sabellida; family Oweniidae; genus Owenia; species Owenia fusiformis. The sequence continues at coordinate 9,313,247 of CAIIXF020000006.1, forward strand.
TACATCTAAAATAAACATTCTAAAACAAATTAATCATATTTCTATCTCAACTAGACATCTAAATACAAGTGTATGAGTAAGAGCTTTGACTAAAAACAAAAACATAAAATACCTAATCGGTTGTTTTTATCAGTTCTTTTGAAAATATAATTTCAGATTTTCTCTTAAGGTCAATGTATTATGCCCATTGCCATAGACACATTTTATGTGAGAAAAGTAGGAGAAAATGGGATGTAACTTCTATGTAATTTCTACAACTAGTATATGGCAGAAAATCTATAGGGAAGAGTTAGTGCAATGTTTCTATAAAAAAGATGTGATGCAGTTTAGTGCACATCTCCAGGAAAGCTGTTAAATTGAGTTGATGATCCTTATATAGTATATTCTACATGAGATGGTCCCATTTCAAAATAAACCATGTTTGACTGAATTAAGAAAAATATCCAAAATCTAGAGTATGTGTGAGTGTGCAAGAGCTGTGAATGTCTACTATCTAAGATAGGGTCTAAGAATATATCTGGCCATAAGCTCCTACTTTTAGTGCAGTGTCGAGTGTATGCTAGGTAGGTTAGGCATGGAATGATGTGAGTGCTTGCTTAGAACGAATCAAGTTGAATACACAAGGATTTATTAATTTTACATATACACTGTATAATTACAGAATGATAGGACAATATCATGTCAGATTTGATGTCATCATTTTACGCTTATTCGAAGAAAAGATAGATATGAATTGGCATTGTGGGATCCACAGCCTTTACTATCCTTTTGGAATAGTTCAGACTGTGGGATACTGACTGTAATAAATGTTTCCTTTAACCCTAAAATGTACGGACCAATTAAATTATGTACAGAGTTCTATTGACCATGAGTATCATGGGAAGGCATTACATGCAGTTGCATGATTACATAAGCAGACAAAGCCTAATGAGTGAGACCAAACACAATTCCCTCCCAAATAATCCAAGTGTTGACATTTGCATGATAAGTATTGTTTAAAATTCTAAATTGGAAAACAATAAGAAAAAAGAAGTATGTCAACATTATCATAGTTATTAATTTTCAATATAAAAACAAGAACCATCAAGATAAATAAGAGTTTTCCACATAATGAATTCATTGAATTAAAGTTTACAAAGGGGAAAACAGGACAGTGCATTCTTAGGCACTAATTTATTCCTCCATATACACTGATTTACTTGGAGAATGCACTGGCTAGGAACATGTTCTGCCTCATGATATATCAGAGTCTCTCAAAAGCGTTAGGTAAAGAGGGACTCTGATAAATCAGAATGATGAATTGGTATTCTAAGTAATACTGTGTGGATCCATTTTAGTGTCATTGAAGAAAAAGAAAAAGTTGGGTTTAGGAATAATATAAAAGGAGTGGTACAAATTATTAGCAAGTTAGTGGTTATATGGATAACTTTTTCATCATCTTGGGTTAGATGAGGAAAACAGAACTTTAGTTGCAAAGTGAAGGGATTAATATGATGAGAAGGAAGACGAGGGGTGGTGAGAGGTTAGGGGTACCAAGAAAAGGTACCTTTCTTTTTTACTGGACTAGCTGCAGCATTATGTGAGTGACCTACAGAGAAATGTGCAAAGTTACAATGAACTACATATAGGCAAAGACAATTAATTCAACCATTCTCCAAATGCAGGGCTCTGGACATCATCCACTCTGTCCCTTCTGTTCCTATAGAGTAGGTGATGTTTGGAGACTTATATTCGGAGGATGATGTTAAACATACAATGTACTACATACAGATAGAGACTATAATGTGTTTTAATCTAAGATATGACAGCATTTAGATTTTAGAAGTGAATGTTAATTTTAAGGAAACATTTCATAATTTCACACAAAATAACATAATAAAGTAACATTCATGATTGACATTAAATATGAGTAACACATACAACAAACATGCAAATAATTTTGAAATACAAGTTTCAGAGCAATATAGTCATAATATTGTGATGACACGTTATTGTGATACCAATGATGCCAACAGTTGCAATTACTATATTACAATAAATGCTTGAGAATGAGATTACCCATAAAATAATTCAAAAATGTATTTTTAAAAATTTGATCTCCCAAAAATTATCTTTCCAATAAAAAAAATTTGATCCCCAAAAAAATTAATCTTTCCATTAAAAACTTGTTGCCACCCCAAAAAAGAACCACCGGTAGGTGTTTTCAATAGCTATATGCCAACTTTAATGATATTAGACTGATAGAGACACTAAACATCATCAGGTATTATCCACTTGTTGTAAATCAGGATGCACTTGTCATATAAGAGTAAGTTTATAATCTATATGCACTCTCATCTAATAAGGAAATCAATTCACTGAATAAATAATTAAACTATCTATTATCATCCAAATTCATCATTAACAGGCCATTTGACATGAATATAATTAAACTGGGGTCAATTTACTTTTTAATAATATTAATACATTATTGATATGCATGTAAATGGAGAGATTTTACCAAAGTTGCATGCTTGACTTGTTTGCCCCCGACCTAATGCTGGAGATTTCATTTATGGAATTCCATTACATGTTAAAGGTTTGAAAAAATGGTTCTGAAGCCTGTAGGTAGACATTTCTATGTTACATGTAACCCCTTTATATAGGTATTCTAAGACATCGCTGTCTAAGTATTATGCATAGTATAGCAAAGGATCAACCAGTCACATATTTCAAGGTCACATTGCTCCTTCAATGTAAAAATGTTTACTTGAAAAACCACTGACAATATGCTAATACTGTTATTCTGTTTGTACAGAGACATATAAATGAGGTTAGAAGTTATAACCATTTCAAGGTATTTCAATTTTTTCATCAAAATTCTGGTGATAAAAAAAAGAGAAACAAATTAAATTGGGCAACCATTCAACAAATTCTCTGGTACATTGCACAAGCCTGGTATTATAATAGAATTCCCCAAAAAATTAAAACATCTAACTTGAAGTGAAACCCAATCCCACCTAACCTTTAAAATGGTTTGATTTTACATAATTAAAAGAGAGGTTCATATGGTCATAATGAACTAGGGTCTGACAATCTGGTAAATCCCACCTTATATCTCCTGTTATATTATCAGTTTATATAGACGTGTCTAAAATAGAGATGAAAAAGAGGGTCCCCATCAATTTAATCATTGAGTTTAGATTACATAATACCATTAGGAATTTGATATAACAATAGTGTTCTCTGACAAGAAGATGCTAATACACAGTGAATGAAACATGTTCCAGTGAAAAATGATTGCCCTGAATTCCTAGTAACAATGGATACAACATTAATGGTAACTTACTTATTTCTTCATCGAAGGTGAGATTACTGACATGACTTGACACCGAGTTGCCTGAGAGGACGCTGCATTCTGACCCCTGTCTGGAGTGACCTTTGACCTCTGGAGAATCAGATGGCACACTCAGGGACACTGATTTCTCATCAATCTCAAGAGCTCTGAAAAATATTTTATTTTATTAATACATGTATTCTGATCATGATTGATTGATTGGTTCATTCATTGTTTTCTTTTCACAAAAGACTCCCTTTACATTGTGACTTTAATCATAAAAGACTCATACATTGGAAAACCATGGGCTTTCAATTCTAGTTGAAAGCCCATGGGAAAACCAAGATGCAAGATATGAGTCACAAAGGTTTTAAAATAAGGAATGGTACATTCATGGTGCTCCAATAGACCTCCCCCTCCCTCCCAAACTACACTTACTAACTGCACCATCATTTCCAGGATATGCCTAAGGTATTTGACTTACGCAGGAAGTTTACTCTTGCATATGTAAATGTTGCCAATATCTTTCAGCTACATATGTAACTATAAAGGCCTTAATAAATGAATTCTGTTTACCTACTTTAGTGTCATACATGGCCCTCTCTGGTCAAACCTTGTTGGTTTGAATGCTTTCTGTTCAAAAAGTTTAGGGTCTATATACACATTTTAACATGTCCTTTTTGGAATTTCAAAACAAAAAGAAACAAGACATACAGTGAACAAAATTGTCGCTAGAAATTAAAGTTAAAATATCATGGACAAGAAAAGTGAGATGCTGCCACCTACCAACAAAGCTGATTTTAATAACATACCTTTTTGGGATATGAAAATAAAGCCTGCGGCCTTTTTAAAAAGAATACCCTCTAAACAGACAATTTTATTGTATGAGCCTTAGATAGACAGGTGTAGAGGAACCTATAAGAGCCACATGGAGAGATACTAAGAGTACAGATGTATCAACAAACACATCATGCATACAACTTCTATGATTGGAGAGGAATTCAAGTATTTTGAGTAATATACCTGCTTGCCATTAGGCAGTTACTCACTTATGCATCATCTATACTCCAGAAACTTAAACATTGATCAACCCTCAGACAGAAAGATGAGAAATCGTGAAACATATTTTCCCAAAATAACAAGCTGGCTTTCAAGTTTAGATCAATGTGTACTGTGTAGTGGTATTGATAAGGTTTGCCTTGTTCCATGTTTTCTCAAAATATTTTTATTAAAAACAATTTTGAGTTATCCTGACTTTATATGAATGAGTACATTAAGATATGCTACCTATTACCCTGAGTTCAAAAGATAGTAATAATCACTATCATCTTAGGAGGACAAATATCATAAATTGTACTTACCTGTTAGCCTCTTCCAGTTTAGCTAATAATACCAAATCTTCACGTTTCGTAAACTTGGGACTTTTAGGACTGTGTTGCGGACTGCTGGCATCCATTGTCGTCTGCTAGCTTTTAAGTAACACAGTCTAATATTTTGTCATCCATTTTACCTGAAATTGAAAATGATATTAAATGAGATATATCAGTTTCTATAATATTGAAAACAAAACTAGTTTCTATGAGTCGTGACTGACATATCACATAAAAGTAGATAAACATAAAAAAATTTAAAAAGTGACTAATTCTCAAGATATTAGTTCTACATGTCATAATGACTTACTATTCTACTTGACGTGGATGGTTTTATTACTGCTTTATCAATAAAGAATTCCAAAAACTTTGATTGAATTCAATGTCAAAAGGTTCCATAGCTGTAACGCCTACGAGTGTTATTGAATATTGACCAAAAGTAAATAGCATTGAAAATTCAGGTGTTTTAATCATAAAATGTTGCCTATTGATGAACTATGAACAAATCTATTAAAGGCATTCATTTCTGTTGATATTATGAGAAAAGCAAATTTTCTTGGACACGTTAATCAACCAATTAATAATGTCATAAACCCTACATAATGATTGCATGGATGCAGGAGACTCTGTACATGTAAATGATACATAAAATAATGATGGGAGGGTTATTACAGTAGAAACTAGTAATTCATAATGATCTATAGAATTCAATGAATATGTACTTGATCAATAAGGAAGACATTAAGTATATAGGTACATAGTGCCTCTATATACAGTAAAACCTGTCTAAGGGAACAATTACAGGGGAGGTATTCACCTCTCAGAAAAATAAAGAAAAGAAAGATTTTTCAGATTTTTTTACTAAAATTTTAAAAGTCATATATCACAGAAGTATAAAATCTTCTTTGGCCAAACTCATCTTCTTCACCTAATTTTGGATCCAAGCCTACACCACTGAGAGTGTTAACATTGGCAGGAATTTCATTGTTTTTGTTCAAAGATTTTCACTACAGAAAACTACAGAGAAGAGTCCAGAAAAAAAACAGATTGAAATATTGGATTTACAACTGATTAGAAATAGAGGCAAACTGTGCCGTGTTTCTGTTTCCCTTGTTTCTGGTTTGGTTTTCCACAGTATACTACTGAGAAAAGTACATATAAATTCAAGAAAAAAACTTAGAATTACAACTGTTATGATAAGGAGAGATCTTCGCCAAGTTCAGAAGAAGATTCCTCGCAAGTTCCACAAAAATTAAACTTATTGGAATTACAACTGATTTGCCATATACCCCTTCATTTTCTCTCCACTCAGTAGCAATAGATAAGAAAGGATCTGGAAAATTAGACTTCTGGAACTAAAAGACCTCTAGCCTAATCTTCACACATCTTTAAGGCCCAATGATCTTCTAAACATTCTAGCTGTTGGCGAATGCACCCAGTTGAGAACGTCAAATCACCTTCCTGCACCCATTTGACAATCCCTTGCACCCATTTGAGAATTTGATAAATCATGAACAATTGAGACATTTTGATCAGTTTTTCCAATAAGAATATGTAAAATAGAAAATCTACATCGAGAAGAGAATTAGAAAAATGCTTTAGTGAGAACCTGTAATAAATCAGTTCCCCATCTTTAGCCAATTGGGAATTCTAGTGGATCGAGTTATTATAATGAAAATGTCAGATAGTATTGATGTATAGTGAAATCAGCCTAAAATATATAAAATAGATGAATTGGAAAATCGCTCTTAAGATTTGTAGCACTTGAGATAAACCGTTAAACATCTGTAACTGATTCTGATTTGTATGTACATCTACTTCATACTGTACCATTACATTTTAGTTCATGAAGAACACTTCACACTATACCATTGAATTTCAATTTATGATGAAGAACTATTCCTTCCCTGGCACAGATGTATATACATGTACTTATGTAAACAATTTTTATCACTGGTTTAAACTGTTTTTCTGATCTATGATTTTTTTATAAAATAATCTTTTTGGCACATGATACATTATTTTGTATGCTACTGTGAACTGTGTAATGCTACATAAGTAAAAAAAATAAGTACAACAATAAGTAAATAAAATAAAATATACATAAATATAACTTATGTTTGAATAGTATCCACTACACAGTACCTGTAATTCCTCAGTCTTCATGTAGAATTCCTTTTATAATGAATGATTTCCTTGTACATACTTATCTGTTACACGTTAAGAATACTCCTACCTGCATATTTGAATGACAAGACTTTTAGAATTATTATCTCATAGAACAATCAGCTTTAAAATAATGATCTAAAATAGATATTTCTCGGGTTAGGTGTCGCATTAGATTAAGCCGAAGGGAATACGATTATATCTCCTGTCATTTTCTATTTATTGAAGGACATTGTTGGGTTATTGAACAAGATAGCCTATTCCAGATAATATAAAAGCAGAGTATCTACTAGCATGGTGGCAGAAACAATGTATGATTGAATAACTTAATTTGATTTAGAGACAGAAGTCAATGTAAAATCCAAGAAAATAATCAATATTTCCCTTTGATGAATATACTTAAAATTAGTGGTGCAACTCGAATGCCAGTACTCGCCACTCACTCGTTGAACCTGTCCAAGATAGTTACTCGAGTACGTTTTTTCAAACTCGAGTAGGCATTGAATTCCCAAACAACGATCTCATACCCCGGGAATGATCATTTTTGGATGCACTGAACAAAACAAAGTATCGATTCCGGAAACAAAATGACATCAATAACATATAGAAGAAACGAGGAAATTGTATCTATTTGGTCTTCAAACAGTCGACTAGGTGAGTTTTTTATTTTTTTAAATTTTTCCCTCATTTTTGCGAGTGGTACTCGATTACAGTGGCATTTTCACACTTTCTACTCGAGTAGCATTTTTCTTGCGAGTTGCACCACTACTTAAAATTAGTAAGCTAATCCTTGATAACTCAATAAAAACGTTTCTCCTCATTCAAAATATTTCTTCCCATAGAAGAAGTCTGCAAGGTTCATGTTTTTAGTCCTCTTTTGAAGACCATACTTATCTTAGCTCAATATCATTATTATTTGGTACGTGAATTCTTGAAAATCAATATACATTAGCTAATCTTGAGTCTAAAATGTGATGTTTGATGTTATATTGGCAGAATCTGCCATTTATGATAGCTCATTCATCATAGTAGTTCATTAATATTATTACAGTTCCTCTTTAACAGTCTATGGCATGGGCCATTTTCCACCGCTGTATGGGTCAGTTGTAAAATGGCCCGACCTAGTAACCTACATGCATATTTCTCTGTAATTAATCAAAATTAAGGATTAAAGATGGCATGATACTCTAGCTCATTTGAATATCTACACACCAGTGTCAGTCTCTTTTTTGACGTCCACATCAATATGGAGCAATAGCAATGTGAAGAATTTGGGAAGTTTTCTTAATTATCTCAATTTCTCATGAACCATTTTTTTAAAAAATAGGATCATAACGTAATTTAATATCTTGGCATCAAGTTTATTTGATTCATTTGAGTGACCAAAAAGCTTAAAGGGTAAAAAATCAAAGTGATCACGGCCTTGTGATTTCCAATATTTGATAAAACATTTTTTCACCCAGACTAGGTCATGACCTACTGGGCCATAATCCAACCCCATTAAAGATTGATATGTACAAATTACTTAATCAAGTGCCATTAATCTGCTAGTATAGTGTCTTTGTGGTACAGAAGATGTTAGCATATAATATTGAGCAGTTCACATACTTTGTAATATTAAAATTGTTGAAATAAGACTAAAAGATTTGCAGTTCTGATATGTCAGTTCACAAGTTCTAGTTAAACAAGGGGGGGGGTATAGCATTCTACTACAAGAGTACAATGTGACACAGTTTACAAGATCTATAGAACGATATTAACTATTTTTAACCTCACACCTTTCCTACTATTTTTCCATCTGATAAAAGTGCTTTGGCATTTAATCATTTTTATAAGAACATATGAGGATATGCTGAATTTAATTGTGATAAGACAATATGTGTGAAATTGAATAAAGCAGTAAATACGAATTATTACGTTTTGACATATTTCATATGTAGAAACTGCTATGTATATTATTTTTATCCCTCTATTATTCATTTACAATTGACTTGTTTCTTTCACCATTATTCAATGTGATTTTATTTAAAAAATAACGTTGTCTAATAATAATAATATGTTGTCTTCTGATAGCTTGTATTCTAAAGCTTTGTTTTTCTAAAAATAATTATACTTGTACATACAGAATGCATAGTTCATTTACTCAATGGACTTTTATATTGAAGGTGTTGAAATTCAACATCATAATATATTAGTAAACCTAAGCCGAGTATGTGCTAAAACAATAGTCACTAAAACTAAAATAGAAAGATTTTTTAATGGATCTATTGGTGTTATATACTGTACGATCAACATAACAGATAATAATCAACTTATCCATTCGCATTTACTTTGCACAAGTCATAGGTGATGAGCAAGAAAAGGATGCAAACAATCATATTCAACAAGAAATACAGATTTGTTTGACTTCCAACCCCATCACAATGGTAAATGCACCATATGTATACTTCAAAAAGAAAGGCAATGTACAAATGTTTAGATTCCATAGAACTAAAAACCCCGATAGATGCTTATTTGTTGCCTCAATATAATCACAAAAACAGAGATAAACAGATTTATAGAATAATATTTGCAAGAAATGACTTGTTAACAGTGATAAGATGAAAATATGTACACATTATCAGAAGAAATGGAATCATTTCCAAGTGAATCTCTATTAAATTCAATGAATGACATTTCTATTATATCATACTGCAAAGGAGATTGTCATTAGAGAGATTTCGTACATCGTGAAAGTACAACTTATAACGTATACTTATACTTATAAGTAAACGTACAAGGTGTTTCATAATGTGGGCTTTTCGTCAGGAAAGATCTTCTCGGACTGTAATAAAGGTCAAAGGGATGCCATTTGTACTTTCTTGAATTGTAGCATGTTTAGTTGATCCAAATATGTTTGTCTAGAACAAAATAGGCTCATGTATAGTACATAATGTTATAGACCCATCTCTTCTCAAATTGACTTTTTGGAGATGCTCGTTATGAAACACCCTGTATGTCATTTGTTGAGCTACTGAATGGGTCGTTTCCAGGAATAGCTAGAACCTACTGGTTTAATTGGTGTTTCAAATTGATGGTTAAGGTATTTGATTGGATATTGTTCCTATTCAGTCAATTAATTTTTTAAAATGCTTGCGGTCAATTGTTCCACACACATGTAGGTAAAGCTTTATATGGAGATCCAACTGTATACGTTTATCATCTACGTATTTATACCGTTTGTAAGTTCATTGAACTTATACTGGTCATGAAAACTTTGAAATAATCAGCTTGTTTATGTAATGACTCACTTTAAAGGATAATGACTCACTTTAAAGGATCGTGTTTATAATACACTATAACTACTATGACACGGAAGCAAGCATTTAATTATAATGTGCATAATCTACACGTGCAGATGACAGTGCATTCACAGTCTCTAGTTGATGGAGCTTTTCTATATCGGGAATAGTTATGTTCCATTAAGTACAATTTAAAATTGATTTTAGTAAATATAATAGTTCGACAAGACCCTTTAAGTTATACGTATACGTATAAGTTGTACTTTCACTTATGTGAGAAATCTCTCTATTCTGCCCCTAAAATGGTTATAATTTTGAAAAGATTGTTGTTAATGACAATTTATTGGCCCTTTGTTATTTTTGACAAATATGGAAAAAGTGCAGATATTCTGGGATTAGTAAGAGAAAAACGCTTGAAAGTTGCGTGTAGGTGGGCATGTAGGTTCCTTGAGATTTCTTCCATAACAAAGGCATGACAACAATACATATGCATACATGTAGTTAAATCTATCCTTTGGGTCTGGGATGACCTTCGTTTTTATATGAGGAAGGCCCTTCATTTAAAATATTGATACCCGAGATAGATGATACTTCCAAAATTTTGTATGAATATACAACTATTGCAATTTTACTGTATAACTAGATTCAACAATATTGAAATATTCATGTACTAGGAGTAATCTACACTCAATTTGTATAATCGTGTTTTGTTTAATTGAGTGAATCAGGTCGGGCCATTTTACAATTTTAGTTAAGGTCATGGAATTAGGTCATTTGGGCCTTTTCTCCCATGGAAGCTATGACCTAAATATGAGGTGGAAAATGGCCCATGCCATAGACTGTTTAACAGTGCATTGTCATTAGACAAACAAGCAATACCCTCTAACAATTTATTGGAAATTCAGGAGTTCCATTGCCAGAAGTCAATGGGTGCTTTATAAAAATTGCCTGTTGTTTTTAGAACTTTGCAATGTTTCTATCTTAATTCTTCTACTAATCACATATTTTCATTATTTTGGCCTGATACAATAAGAAATTCTAATTCCTTGAAATTCCCATATTTCTACAATTTATTGAACAACAAGACAAGAATGAAAATCAATCCTCGTATTATACAACACAAAATATATTCTTCAAACATCACTTAACATTTCCCTTACTTAAATTAACCTATATAATTAAATAGCACTTTAGTATTCTCAGCTGGGGATTGCACCTTTTTATACATGTATACATAAACATATAATACTCGAAAAACCTATCAGAGAATAGTTAAATTGACGTCATGATTGCCCTTTAATGAGAAATTATCCTAGGGCAATATAGTGGTGTGCTATATACTACATGTACTTAACACTTTCATCAATTCAATACCACATAAATAAAAGAACTATTGGATTGATAAAAAATATGTTTTGAATTTTTTATGACTCCAATCATCATTTAGAATGTTTAATAGTGTTATATGATTGTAAAAGGATGTGATTTCAAAATAAGAATATAACAGCCAAGCAGGGCTTGATTTATGAAAGCTGGTGGGCTTCCACAGCTGTTAATTGTGTGTAATGCTGCTATTGAATCATCCTGATACTAATCAGATCTTTTTGTTTTTCAAACTATCAATATCCCTTCTATAAAGAAATTGATTGAAGGCTATGATCTCTCAAGCTGTATTTGAAATGATTATCATATTTTAATAATATCTTCAGTTAGAAATAAGGATGACAAGGAATGCCATAAAGATGCAATAGACAATTGAAAAGGATTTTGTTATGTAGCTCATCATCTTGGATTGCCAATATATGAAATTTTCACTGAAATCAAAGTGGTAAGCGAGTATGCCTTTACTGACAATCTTTATATACCCTAATGGAAAGTGACAGATTGTTGATGGTGAATACTATGACAATAATTATCTTCTTAATTGATCAAAATCTCAGGTGTTGCACTTATACTTTTAACAGTTATTTCAAAATATAGATAGTTATCATGTTTACGAAGACAATGGTTGAAAATATTGACAGTGTCTTCATAATGCTGTCTATGACAACATAATGATAACAATACCTAATAATATGATCAACAACATGTACATGTATATATGTATTGGTAAACAATCAGATGTCACATGTTGAAGTACTGAGGTCAACAGTTATCTACCCTGAAACAGAATTGTTTAGTGACTCTCCCTCTGATTTTTATGGATGATTCTGTATATATACTGGAAAGATCTTCACAACCTCAAATGTTGCTCTCATGGCTATATATCGCCAAATATCACAATGTCACAATTTTGAGACAATATCTGTATTGGCTAAAATGACAATCATCTCAATAATTTAAGAGTAAAGATGAATAGTAGTAGTTGCAAAGGGTAACAATATTATCAATTGATAGTTTTGATACCAGTTATGCTTTGCTTTTAAATTCAATCAATAACACTGTATATCATTGCAATCCAAAATACAAAAAATTAAGGGGACATCAGTTCATTTAAACTTGTCAAAAGCTTAAAAATAAGCCAATGTGTTTTTATTTTTATAAATGTGCCATTGATATACCCAACTTTAATGAATATGTTGGAACCCATCTTTGCATCTCACATCTGACATCTAATGTTGTTGACCTTATAAGTTATAACCCATGACCTGATTAGCATTCTAAACAAAGAATCATATCAAAAATCTGTGACCTTGATGTGCCCTTGATCTTGACAGAATTGAATTGTAGAAAATAAGACAATATACTTTCCAACTGTCAAAAGACATTAAGAAAAAAAATCACTAAAGATGTCAAAAAGTTTTAAAAATATTGTTATTCGAATGACCCAATAGGTAGGCAGTTAGACCTCCTTGTAAGGTTCGTTTGGAGGACTGCAAATCTTAAAAGCAATTTTCCAATCCATCTATTTTTCATATTCACATACATAACTCAATCCACTAGAAAACCCAATAGGTTCCAGGACTAAGAATGGAGAACTGATTTATGACAAAGAATAATTTGTTGAAGCTTTAAACATTGTAAAACTAATGCTTAAGTAATTGCTGAAATCAAACTGGTAAGAAAGTATGATGGTTAAATGGAAGGAAAATGACCTGTAAAGAAATCTTTAAAATGTATTTTAGATGTTCATAGGGAATGATTTCTACATCATGGAATATGAAGTTACAGAATTAAGTAAGATGCAATAATTGATCAGTATTGTAATACGCACTTACCAAAGTGCAATGATCAATAACAGTCTAAAAAGGCAGACATGTGAACAAGCAAAGAACCTAATATGGTATTGATTCCTAGAAATAAAACCAACTGTGACAATTATATCACTTTATTTGATGATTGGAGGAAAATTAGTTTATTTGATTTGCAATGTTAGTGCTCTCCCTTGAAATGTCTAAAATTGGTAAATATGCTCATATCCAACCAAATAACTCGTATAACTCCTAAACAGTATAACCTGTGCACAGTGAACACTTATGGAGCTACAAAAAGTGTATAGAGAACTCAGTATGTGAGTATGTGATGAGTAGATGTGTTCACTAGACACAGGTTTTCACTAGAGAAATGTGTTAACGAGACAGGTTTTACTCTATTAGCAGGTTGGTAGCATCCTTCTTCAAAGGACTTCATTTATGCTTAAATTCAGGAATTATGAAAAGAAGTGAATTACCCTTGGACTAAGGATGGTTGGTAGATAAGGTAGGTTGATTTTGATGAGGCTGTAAAGCAACAGTTACTTAGACGAGCAACATTAACTGTAACATATATATCACATTGTCTCCTTGGGGAGAGGCCTCTCAGCTCAATGCCAACCCCTTTACATTTAGCTACCAGCATTTTATCCCTCCTATCCCCTTACATAAGTATTGCCTCCACACCCTCCATTTCATTCTTAGGTGTTTCATTAGCAGCAGGCAACAGTTGATTTTCACCAGTTGTTTTCACAAAATCGCCTGTAGTTTTCTAAGGACTTTTCAATGTTAAAAATTTATAATTTCCATTGATTTTGCTTATTGTTTTCATTTTATCCCGTTGTGAGAAATCCTAGTGAAACACCTGATTCTCTTTCTTTCATCTTATTTTCAATCCCAATCAAACTATAAATGAATGAATGATGAGTATATTCACCTCCAGGAAAGTGTGTTTAACGAAAGTTGTAATGAACAGAGATAATGCTGAGTATGTGATAACAGTAAACAATGGTAAGAGTTGGTCAAACAAAATGACATACAATGATAAACAAATATTTATAGTGAGTAAAGAAATATGAGGCCCTGATAGGATTTATTAGCACTGATTAGCGATATAGGGTGAATAGCAATGTTAGGCAAACTGTAGCATGGAATTTCAAATACATACAAACGTATGATAAATGTGTCTATAACAGGGCCAGATCTCGATACTGACAATCATCATCATGTTTTGAACATTTTTTTGCAATATTTTGCCAAATTTTTCTAAAATCCTCATTTTTGCATAAATCTGCAAGATTTTTTCATATATCTATTTATTTTTTCATGAAAAGGTTTATAAAAATTATTGAGTGAATAAGCCCAGGGTATATGGTATGGTAAAATGTGTCAGGCCTTATAATATTAATGGATGAATGCTACGCTTCTAACATGGGATCTATTGAGAATGGTGCTTGTCACCAGTGTGTGCAAAAGTCAAACGTTTCTCTCTAAATCAAGCAGTCAGGGTCTACATGACCTGTAATAAATACTTAGGTGACATTTTTATCAGAAAATATGTGCCATTTAAAAATATTGTGCATGGAAGGTATTCTACCACACTTCCTTGTCAACAAACCGACAAATATGAAAGAACCAACATTTTTAAAATAAATAAATTATGTTGTCCCAGTCCTTACAAGAACCTGTGTTATGGAGAGAAGAGAAAGATGAAACAAAAGGGTGTCAGAAAGATAAACCTTGACAGACAGCAGAGAATTGGAGGACCATCCATCAAAATCAAAAATAAAATGTTAGTCTACAATAATTTCTGCCTCCCCTGAGTATCTGGAATGAATCAAGAAGAACAACAAACTATACCCTGATTCTCTGTAGGTAAACTAGCCTCTCAGATGGACTGAGATGGATGGAAGAATTAAAAGTTTGATACTCTTAAGATCTCTATGATCTCAAATGAATTGAACATTTATGAGTCTGAAAAGTAAATAGAGAGTACTGGCAAAAGAGATAGTGTTGTGATTTTTATTTCCTGGCTGTATTTTTTGATTGAATACAGGCTAGAATTATCTAATTCAAAGAGTTGTGTTCTTGAGAAAGGGTAAATGATCCGCTGTATAATTATTAAACCTCATCTGTTTTGTATTAGTATCAGACCCTAGACTCCAATGTAGCAATATATAATTACATGTAGATTGAATATGAAATAAGAGAGGATGTATCTTAAATGTTAACTCCTGAAATAGAACAAAGTGTGAAACATGATACACCACGCTTCATTATCCTGCTAAACAACAGAGAATACCTTGTTTCTATTAACAGTCCATCTAAATATGAATATAATTTAACATATGTTGAGATAATTTTGTACTTACAATAAATGTACATAAATGTTGTATAATATGATATAAATTGTGGGAATCATCAAAGTCTATGTTTATATGTAATTGAATTAAATGGAAATAAAGAAAAAATGTCTATGACAGTACAGATTAGGTAAAAATAAAGCCTACGGTGTATTTCGATTAATAATTTAAAAGACTAAGTATAGTATCATATAGAAAAATAAATTCATAATTTACATGCAAAATTTTGCATATTTCAGATAAATTACATGTAGTTTTATGTGCAATAAAGTGTCCTGTAGCCTCTTATGAGTTTCAGCTATGTTAAATATTTTGATGTCAGAGAAGCATCAAAGTACAAGAAGCCACACATTTTATCAACCAAACCACAAGCAATCCAAGATAATACAAATGTTTTGCGTTTAAAATATGAACAGTTCTTTTTCCATATGGATACTGCACCATGGTCTTTTCATTGCTTTTTTAGATTTTACTTGATGTGTCAGTGATTAGTGATAAAAAGCACAAGAGACTTATCTAGCAGCATAAAAGTGCTTAATGGATAGAAAGAGAGAACTTGATGCCCAACGTAAATGTAATTGTGATTTACTTATTCTGAGAAAGCATTGAAATGAAATGGCCGAAATGCTAAATTATTTTTTAAAGACTGAGAGCTGGCTACGCCCCTGTTCTTCATTAACTATTCTTCAATGATAGAATCAAGGCTACAGCTAAGGAACTAAGAGCAACTGGTTGAAATGTCATTGCACACATAGGCCATGATTACACACGATTTGCAATATTATTGTCCTATATCACTATATGGATAATTACTCGTTTTCACTTGTATTTTTGTGACTGAAATTCCCTACAAAATTTCCGTATTCATCACCCTAATTTCCTGATTTTGAGAGAATATGTTTTGAGAAACAATAAAAGGTCAGTGAAACAAATAATAGAGCCCAATAGAAGGAGTGACAAGTTACAACAGAAGTTGATTTTGAACTGTGAAGTGCATACATAAACATTGAGTGAAATTCTACATTTCCACCAAGCTTAGATAAGTCTATATCCAAATTTCAGACTAGAGGATGAAAACATCAGCTTGACCGTAAAGTAATCGACCATGCAGTGACCTGGCCCCCAGGACCAGTCCTTATCTCTGGCTGGTAAAGTATAATAACTTAGACGATGACTAGTATGTAAATGCATTAGACTTGCCTCAAAAGTCTACATTAGAATATATGAGACATGAAACTTGATATGTCAGACTGAGATTTGACAGACTCACACTCAGTGAAAATTTTTGTCAGGAAATTCCATTGGTTTCAACAAGTGTTTTTCCTTATAGTTGAAACGCCATATACGGCTATACATGCAATTCAGATAAAGAATAATACTTACAATTGATATCATATGGTCGATAAGGTTGTTAAATCCATTAGTTTGTACTTTTATCACATTTTATTATGAAAAAGTTTACACCTCCAAAAATAAAATTTTCAGGGGAGCTCTTCAAAATCTGGACACATTCCAAGACAGTATAAAATTTATACACAAATTTTGAAACTACTTTATAGTTATTGAAAACTAATAATATTCATACCAATATGCATAAAATAATAGTTACACCTAATAAATGCCATAATATTCAACCAAAACTCTGCAAAACATAAATCGTATTTGGAATGTGTTCAAATGAAGAGCTCTGTAAGCGGATGAATATAAAATAGTTCTGTAACAAGTTTTCTACGTTTTATTATTTTGTTCCAGTCTCTAAATCTAAACAAGAACAAAGGAACAACTAGAATGGTATTTTCAATTTAATTTGATACATTTTAATCAAAAATTATTCCCTTTGAATGATTTAGAACTATTTTATAAGTGTCGTTATATGACAGGTACTTGTTAGTGATTCGCCCATAAACAAATTGGTTGGTATGAATTTTAAAACTTTTCAAGAAGTGATTTGTAATCAAGTAAGCGATTGTAAAACAATAATAACACAAGAAACCTTTAGATAACTACTTCAGGTTCTAAAATGACAAATGAGATTGATCAACAGCTCTTCTGGAACGTATAGAAAACAAGTACAAAATTTCAAATTGTACCACACTCAGTCTCAATAAACCATGGAGATAGAAAATGGAGTTGAAAGTCAGCATCAGTACTCAGTTCCAAAGTCTGTAAAAACTGTTGACTCACACATCTTTGGACCACAAGTTATAGAAGATGCAGACCCAGAGCTTATGCAAGATTCTGACATCCCTGATCACATTGAAGTCACCCAGGACGGACAGATTCGATATGTTCAGAATGGAGGCATGCCCACATTGGGGCGCCCAAGACAGGATCATGAGGTAAACATTTTTCTGTTTTGGCAGTGTTTTACCATTTAACAAAATATTAATTTTAACATAAAATCATATACAATCAAAAATTAAAGTAAGACTTAATAATTTGTTAGATTGGGTAGCAATATTGTTCTACTAACTGACAGAGCCTCTTTAAATGTACCAAAAAAGCATGACTCAATCTGTACGTGATATTATTGAATGTTATAGTATAGTGTATATGAAATTTTTATATACCATACATTAAATGCATTAATTTGTTCTTTATAGCCACTTCCATTTCTGAGTGTAGACATGATGAATTCTGAGATTCTCAAACCAACTTCTGGAGGTAAACAAACTTTTTATCAATGAATAATTTTGATGATTGTGATAACAGCCTGTTTTTCTTTTCTTTGTCACATTTGAATATATATATATACAATTTGAAACTCTGTGTATATTAAAACTATAGGATCCATATTCTGAAGTTTGTAATCTTAAATTTCAACAATAGATCTCAATGTCCTGAAATACCATCTCTACTATCTCGTTATTACCCTAATATACTTATAATAGGAGAATGTAAAATTGATGCTGGTTCATGTGAAGAATTATGACTGATAATATGCCCTTCTACTGTATATTTGACTTTTCAGAACATGTATCAAGGGTGTCTAAATCACAAGGCCAGATAGGCATGAATACCAGACAAAGCTCTCCTGGTGCCAAGTCTTCCATTATGAATAGAAGGTAAGGATCTGCTTAAATACTTATGTGCTGTTTTTTATGTGCTTAAATCTTTATGACATTGCCACAAGCGGTAACATATTGTTATAGTCCCCAACTTCTTAAGGATGGTGTCCGACATTTGGCATTTGGTGGTCGGTGTTTGGCATCTGTAACAAATAGCAGGTGGTGACATTTTGCATGTTAATGCCTTCTTGATAAAAAGGCGCTTTCATGATACTACGTACTCTTGTGTATATATGAATTTTTAAAATTGTATTATTTCAGGACTCCATTTAAAGACCCCAGATCTGAGAGTCCACTACGTAGTCCCAGTAGAAGTCCTACACGATTCAGTAAATATGTCAGCCCAAATTCACAGCCAAAGAAACCCAATGTTCACATCAAGAATCCTTTCAAGCATGACATTAGAACACCCAAACTGAGGCCTTTGGTAAGTTTGCTCTGGTGTTAACATTAATCATACATGTACATGTACAGGGTGCTCAAAAAATGGGACCCTCCTATCAAAAATAAATATTGATTTTATTAATGAAAATATATCCAGTGGATAGGGAATTTAATTATCTTTAATTTGGGTTGGGTCTGATGTTAATTTGGTTTGACATTGATTTAATATGGTTCTGATGGGAGTTGACTTGTAGAGATACATCAATCATTCAGTCAGACTCATTGCAAAAGTGTTCTACATGTGTTCTACTTGCAGTGGTTTTCTACTTGATGTTTTTTATTGTACATATTCATTATTTATATAACAGGATGAGTGCCCTGTCACCCCTAGTCAAGACCTTAAAGAGATGACAGCACTGGCAATGTTTCATATGCAGCGCAACATGAATAATCCACGCACAGCTACTGCAAAATCACGACGCTCCACTCGTACTCGCTCTAGGATGTCTCAAAAACATATAGAAGTTGAACAGGAAAAACCCAAGCACACTAACAGGCTATTAAAAGCCAAGTGAGGATTATTATTACTTTAGTCAGTTTGAATTTGTAATTAATGTGTCTTCTGTATTTGTTATACCCAAATATATATGAATGCTTCATAGCTACATCACCTTTTTGCTTGTGTCTCAAAATGATCTTATAAGCTTGAAAGTTTCAGTTGAATGTTAACTATCTTTATTATATTTTTAGGTTAAGGCCCCTATATCCAGTAAAACTAGATGGGCCAGCTATTCACAGATGCAAGGGAATTGTTGTTAGTAAGTAAAATTGATTGTTTTTTCTGCATATATATTTAATTAGTACTGTATATTAATATTAAGTGAATTGATTGCAGGAACTTGACATTGAAGATATGAGCCAAAATGATAACAAAACAGAAACAATTTATTAATTCTGTGTACATGTATACTATAGTAAAAAATTAAAACATCATACAAAAGCAGTTTGGTCCGAAGTACATTATTTATAGATCATACATAAGTCAAATTTAGGTTTTTCTCATAACAAAATGAGCATTGTCATATATACTATTGTTTATTTTAGATCATGAAGTTTATGAACCACCTCCAAACAGATCTCTGCTAAGGAGGAGACAGTTGCTTAGCAACCCCATGCTGCCGCTCAGTTACTCTCCTGATATGACTGAGCAGCTTAACCGACCTGCAACACGTGAATCAATTCACAGGACATCTCCAGATATCACACTAGAGGAACAGCCTCTTGAACTTTCGGCTCATGAAATAATGGAAAACAGGTTTGTATGTTCTAGCATCAATGGAGTGCAATATAAAACCCATAGGCTTTGGGAAAATTAGAAGTTTGCTAGAAGTCTATAGAAAAGCCTCTTTTTATACTAGCTTACTTCTACTTTTCCCTACACCTATGATTGAAGCTAAATGAAATCAATTCTATATATTTTTCACAGCTATAGTATCTCAGTGAGGCCACATTTGACTCAACCACACATCTCCCTAAGATGTGAATGCTTTTGATTTTATCCTCCCAATGCATTTGCTATAATGTATTTTTAGCTGGAGAGTCCCCAAACTGTCAATTTTGTATTGTTTTAACTTGACTTATACATGTACAGTAAAAGTACAATATACACATTTTCATTTTACAAAAAATTATCTCTGTTGTGTGAAATATCATTGATAAATGTAGACTAAAAATGTATTTTGAGAAAACATTTGAACGGCCTCTAATCCATGGGCTTTCAATTAGAGTTGAAAGCCTGTGAGTTATCTCATGTATCTCTTATTTCATAAACATGTACATCTCATGATTTGCACTGTTGCTTTCAGTATGAAAAACATTGAAATGATTGAGCCGTCTGTGGAATATGATGACGTGCCAACCTCCGGCGACATCAATACTGCTGGCCTGCCATCTATTGAGGATCGTTTGGATGTGCTGCCACCTATTTCCCAGAATCAACCAATCACACCTCTGAATAGTGTTGTTAGCATGGCCGACCCTGCTGGTACGCTGACCATTTTTGATTAATTTATAATTCCTCATTTGTCAAAATATTGATAACGGCCATTGATTTTGCATATTAATTTGCTGCTTAAGGTGAAACATAACACTATTCTTCTTTACAACACCTGAATATGCCACCTCTTAAACATTTCAAAAATACTCCTAATAAAATAAATGTTCACTGCAAAGTACCTGAACTCTTTTCTTCATTTTTTGCAGTTGTCCTTCCAGCAGAAAGTCCCCTGCAGGCTAAACATTCATCCATTCAAGAAAAACCAGCTGAAAGTTCAGATAACCCTGGAGTCTGTAAAGAACGTGAACATGTAGCTAAAGACAATAACAATACAGATGTAATTACGAAAGATGCTATAGAGACATCTGAGATGGAAAAAGATACTCAACTTAAAACTGGGGAAAATCAGAATGATGAAATTAGTGGGTCTACCAATGAACCCATGATTGCTGATTCAAGGATAAGGGGCACAACTTTTATTACTGACCAGGCCTCCAGTACAGGAACCAGTCAGGAGTCAAGGCCAGTCACTGGTCAGGGCTCAAGGCCAATCACTGGTCAAGCGTCAAGGCCTGCCACAGGTCAAGGGTCAAGGCCAGTTAAAGGTCAGGAGTCAAGGCCCACCACAAGCCAAAATTCAATGCCAAACACAGGCCAGGTTATAGATACAGTAGCAAATCAAAACGAAGGTCAAACTACAAGACCAGCCACAGGTCAAGGGTCAAGACCAACTACGAGTCAGGGATCACGGACAGCCAATGGGCAACAGCCAAAAACTGATCATGGACCAAAACCTATTGAAAATAGGTCAAGGCCACCCACAGGTCAAGGTTCAAGATCTGGAACGAGTCAAAGTCAAACACCTGCAGTCACAGGTCAAAATTCAAGGCCTCCAACTGGAAGTCGCTCAAGGACAGATCCTAGATATCTCATTGGTCAAGGTTCAAGACCTGGGACAGGTCAAGGTTCAAGGTCAAGGACAGCACATAGCCAAAGGCCAGAATCGAATAATGAGTCATTGCCAAACTACAACAAAGATCAAGATGCAATTGAGGAAGGAATGGATACAGAACGACAGAAGAGTTCAGCAGAAGGTCAAGTTTCAGTCACTCCCAATATTAGCTTAAATTCTGATGACCTAACACTAAGCCCAAGTATTGCTTCAAGAGGACAGCATTCAAGGTCAAGTTCAAGGCCAAATACAGGTCAAACACCAGCTGCAACACAACAAGATGAAATAGTGCCTTTAGGTACTCATACTGTTGAGCCTGGGAAAGAAATAGCTCATGGTACAAAACCGTCTTCAATAAAAGGAACCCCAGCAGTGGACCCAAGTGTTTATGATGCATACTCAAGATCCAGAAAGCCCCCAACTGGCAATGTTAAAACTAACAAGAAGGCTGTGCCAAAATCAGAGGTACCTCAAAGACCAAGGGAGAAAAAGCCTTTATCACCAGCACCAGCAGATCGAAGATGTAATTCTGGGGGAATTTTGAGAACTGCTCCAAATCATCCAGATTTCTTACGGAAAACAAACTCTGCTGGGAATTTACGTAAAAATCAAGAATCAACGCAAAATACTGAAGAAGCTTTACATGATGAAGATGATGTAACTATTGATTTATCAAAGATGGATATGAATGTTACTAAGACAGTACGATTTGCTGAAGATGGTTACCGAAGCAACTCTGCTCTTGCGCAAGAAACACCAAGAGTTGACATGGAAACTAGAGTGAAATCAGCTCCTGCAATTGCAGTCAGATCTAAAAGTCAAACTGTGGCAACTGATAAGAAGAAAACACTTGAAAATAGGACTAAAAATGAAGGATGTAAACCTGAAGAACTTGATGAAAATAAAGATGACTTTGATGATGATAATGATGATTACCAAGGAACATTAAGCAATAGAAATAGTTCTATTACAAGTGTCACAGTGTCAAGTATGACAAGCACATCTTCCGAGAAAAAGGCTCCACAAAGTTCAAACAATAATGGAAAGCAAGCAAAACTCCAGTCCACACCAGAAGGACAGTCCCATAATGCATTGCAAAAGCAGACAGACGAATCTTCCAATTATGTGCCAAAGATTACCCCTCCAGAACAGACAATATATTGTACATTTTGTGGTTTAGAGCCCTATAGATGCGTATGTAAATATCATGATGATAATTTGGAAAGCCAATCTGATAGTGAAGTGCCTATAAACACATTTGACGACCTTGAAAAATCTATATTTGCCACAAGATCTAGCATTCAAAGATGTATAAGCCTTGAGGCTTTAACAAATGATGACAGTGAAATAGAATCAATAATGATCACCCCAAGGGAAGATACAAATGCAACATTTATAACTGATATAACATTTTCGGAAACTAAACATGACATGGATACAAATACTATGGATGTAAAGCGAAGTGCAAGCCCTACTGAAAACATGTCTGCTCAATATAATGACATATTGGAGTCATATCGTCGGAAGTGTATCAATGATGAAACAATAAATGGAAGTTTTAGTTCACGTTTGATTACACCACGACATACATCAAAAACTAAGATGGAAAGACCCAAAAGTGGACATTCTCAATCTACTAAGGGAATGAATAAGGGTCCTAACAGCCAATCAAAATTCACTCGACCATTTTCTGCAGGACAATATAGTGATAGTGGATGTGAAAGTGAGGTTATGACTGATGAGCTTATGTCTGTTGCGGTGATTGAACCGGAGAAAACAGTACCTTCTGAATCGTTACTGCAGATTGTTTGTAATGAATTACCACCAGTCGATAATAGTAAAAAGGTACTGTAGCATGCTTAAGTATATTTGAACATTTTATTGCAGACTTTTGTTTACTGTTTGTTGTAAAGTTTTCCTAGTTAGTGAATGACTGTGCTAGCATCTCAAAATATCTTTATTTGTGATTGACTTTAAATTTGAAAAACTATTTAGCATACATGTATTTTAAAATAATAACCATTAATCCTGTAATTTATGTGATCATAGAAGGAACAAATAATTTTGAAACATTATCCATATGTGTATTTCTCTTTGCATGTATGAACATTTTTTCTTTTAATCTCCAATAAAAATCCAGTACAATGTGATACTAGCTAGATATGGAAAAAAAATATTGATTTTTATTTCCATTTCAGGATATTGAAGCGAATAAATCTAAACAACCTCAAAGGGGAAGGTAAGCGATGCATTATCCTATTGTTATTATAAAATATTGTTTTTGTAATGATCGGGGATTACTCTGGGCCCAGTTGTTTAAATTTCTGAACACTCATATAATAGACAATGTATTAAAAATATGGTAATTTTTTTTATTATTGAATGAATCTTTGACATCATATCAGTTTTCCCTTTCATTGTTTTTTATAGATTTTATTTGTAAACCAATGTAATCTTTTAAAAGATATTAATTATTATTCCAATTTAAACTGGTTGCTTATTTTTCAATTAATCAATAATGATGTCGAACAACTGGGCCCTGATGCCAAGGCTCTGTAATATTGCATGTTTCTAAGGATAATTTTCTATAGAGACAGCTTAAGTATTATATTGAATGATGTGATAATGCACACTTTGGTCATAATTACTAAACAGAGATTTGCCAATATTATTAAGCAAATACACGGATGGATTGGGATCTTTTATTTACCAATTAGGGATGTTGCATTGTAAAACATTCTAATATTGCATTGTAAAATTGACATTTATGCAAAAATATGAGTCGTCTTCAAGAGTATATTAACAGGAAAAGACGAACTCAAAGAAATATGGAATTTTGCAGGTCTGGTAGTGATGTTACAGATCTGAAGGTGGTTGCTAATCCAACAAAGCTAATATCAAGGTATGTTAATGTTACAAGTAAGAGTAAATACTTCAAATGAAATCTTACATTGGTAAAATTGACCAATGCAATGATGGAGCACTTCAATGTTAAAGCTTTTATTATCATTTTATTAGTTTTTTTTATGTCACCACCATAAGTTATAGTCTCAAACTTTTTTGTGGATGGTGGTTGGTCTTTGGTGTCTGTAACAAATGATGATTTTTGCATGTTCATGCCTTGTTACATTTATCTTTATTATAACTCACTTTATTTTACTGCTTTGGTTATACTACAGCTACTGTAGAACTGAAATTCTTGAAAGAGACTGAATTCATGAACATGCAACCAAATAACTTCCAAAAATATAAAATAGATTCAAGAAATGAATGGATTTTCTTTTCCCAGAGTATTTGCATGTGAGGTAGGGGGCCTGATTAAATGAGCAAAAGTAGTATTTATTTTTAATATGCCCCTTTAAGAGTTGCAAGTCAATATAAATCTGAAAATAAATATTTTGTTCATTTCATTTTATTACAGGCAAGACCCAGAGCCAGGACCTATAGCGCCTTACCCCCCTCTGTGCTTCAAGATCAATGCCAGGCCTCCACCTAACTACATATACTACTTTGCATATGGGTCAGATATGAACCCACATAGGTGAGCGATTTTTATTCCTAGCAAGCTTGTTGTTTTATATGTATTTTTACATATTGTAACAACTAAAGAAATCTAAATCGTTTGTCGAATCAATCAAAATCATGATGTCATAAGAGAATTATGTAGTTTATTCCTTTTATTGACACATCATATGATTACATAATTAACATTTGTTTACATTTTATATGTTTATAATGTTATTATTAACATTGATACACTTGTTCTAATATAATAACAGATGTGTTAAAGTAATTTTATTGAATGCTTGCATATTGAATAACAAAAGTAAGAAAACTGATTACATTCAGTCAAAATATCACAAAACATTGTAATCACAAATAATATTTTATTCAAAATGAAGAAAAAGAAACCCCAAATTGTACAAAATGTGCTGATAATGTCCTAGATGAAGCATAGGTTTGCATTGTGTACTTCTACAACTAAGTACATAACCTTTTTGGGGTATTATAAAACAAGATATCATGTACAGTATGCTATGTCAGAATATGAAATTAAATTATAGACACATAGGTTAATTATTTTTAAACATGATGTTGAAATAGATTTAAACTATGTAATGATAATAAACATATTTGTATCATTTTTACTGGGTATAATTGAGCCTGGCCATAGGAAAATCGGTCTTATCACGAAAATTAAAATTGTGCTACAGAGCCAAAAATGTGCCCAAGATTAAGAGAAAAATGTGCTAAATTAAAATCCGACCTTTTGGTCTATATATGCAAGGAAAAATCGTTAAGTCATAAGTCATGGCTCATTTGAAAGGTCTTTTTGTGCTTTTTAAGATAAACAAAATAACAAAATATTGAAAAATCTGTGATAAGACCCCTTTTCCTGTGGCCTGGCTCAATTATTAAAATATATCTGGTATCTGATGCAAAAAAAGAATTTTAAGTGTAAAAATGATTTTTGTCATAACTACTCAGGACACATCAAAACAAAACTATATTTACATCCACTAAAATAGTACATACAATTCAAAGACATGCACATGTACTCATTTTAATGCATTTTTAATGTTATGGATATAATTATTAAAATATCTGATACAAAAAGAATTTTAACTGTAAAAATGACTACATTTGTCATAACTACTCATCAAAACTAAACTACATTTACATCTACTAAAAATACACATAATTCAAAAAGCATGTACAGATTTTACTGCATTTTTAATGTTATGTACTTGAACGCATTTTTAGATTCTAGTGAGTTTTACATTCTATTTTCATCAATTTCATAATTTCAAGTTGGCTGTCTTGTTCACTCCCCTTCTTGTATATTCAACTAGGTATTGTTCACTTTGTAAAAATAGAAATCCAGGCACATGAAATGATTGTAGATTTAGAGGGAGAATGTACACCTTTGCAACAGTCATCTAAAAACTTGATGGATGTCAAAATGGCCTGCCTACTTGCAGTTGAAATCCTTTCTTTTATAAAATTTTGCCATGTGTGAAAAGGATTGTTTGATCCTTCCTAAAACCTCGACCTTTCGTCTTGGTTTAAGGAAAGAGCAATCGTCTTGAGATACAATTTACAAACAAAGCAAGTGCTTAAACCTAATTCAACTGTGAAAATTATGTATTAGATACTTAAATTCTTTGATACCTTGTGTATTTGAAATGCTTGAACCATGTAATGCAGCCTGTTTTTATGAAGTCATAGGGGTATATGCACCAACATATTCCCTGTTCTCTGGTCAATATATTCCTTAAATTGACTGACAGTTACTAATGAAAAAAGAGTAACCCTAAAACAGATGTTAACACAATTTTGTTAAGCTGTTATTCACTACTACAGGGTGGGCCAAAAAAACGCTACTTTTTTTCAAAATGCTTTAACTTTTTTTAATTTTTGATACAAAATCATAATTTGCATACAAAATGAAACTTGAGGTTGTTATCTAGCCATGGATCATGAATTATACACTTTTACTAGAATAAAATATGTCACCAGCATCTCACTTAAACATGTGGTGTGCCATGAGAAATAAGCATAATTTGCAAAATGTTCCTAAACTTATACGCTCTGATGACCGCCAAGCTAATAGCCCTGATGCAAACCCCAGTGAGTATAGGGTATGGGGAGGTCTCCAGGAGATGGTATGAAGGCACCCAATCCCAAAAATTTCTCAACTAAAGCTGGCAATTAAGACAAGTTGAAAAAAATATAGCTAACATTTCATTGATACTGCTATATCAGCAAGGCGACTAAAACTAAAAACTATCATCAAATAGGGTGGCGGACCAATTGAACTCCTCTTTTAGATCAAATATAATCCCAGTTGAAGGTCTTGTTACATTATATTATTATTAAGAACCCTTGGCACTATATAACTGCAAAACTTGGGGTATGTAAGTTGGAAAATAAAAAAGTTATAGTGTCTTGAAAAAAGTGGCATTTTTTTGGCCCACCCTGTATAAACTTGGGCAATCATTATTGTTATTGATTCTCATGGAAGAATGCAAGAAGCATCCATGAAGTGCAACTGGAAATACTTGGTTAAAAAGATTTACCATATAGTCAAATTGATAACAGGGTAAGCAATTGACCTTATTACAGTGATTTATGTGTTACCGTATATTAAATGAATAGATGTACACAATTGTCTAAAATGGCTTTAAATACAATAACAAGAATATGTACATGAAAAGATCAACTTGCAGAAAGTAATTGCATCATGTATACAACAAGCATTTTGCCATCATTTATATTTGCAGTTCACAAGGCTTCACAATACACCCTATGCAGACAGAGCCTGTGGAAAATATTGGGTGCGGCGCAAATGAGCGGAGGGTGCGGAGCTAACGGTCATTTTTGAATTTAAAATTGGGATATTTCTGAAACTAAGCCGTTTTGGGACTTCAAATATACCAAGATATGTGTATTTGACACCAAATATCAATAAAATTGTGAAAATAGTAGTGCAATTCATTTTATAGCGACGCAGTATGCCTTAAACATTTCCCAGACCTATATATTTTGAGACTATCCTTTTAATACTGCGTCCCCAGCATTCATAAAAAATGGTGTTCAAGATACACTACCCATGCAAATTATTTTTGCATCTTGGAAGCCAGGCAGTATCTGTGTGATTTTATAAAAATTCGGAAATGTTCTTCAGATATGAGCCCCTCTAAATATTGGGTGCGGAGCTACGTTTATGGAGCTGCTCCGCACCCAATATTTAGAGGGGGCTCATATCTGAAAAAATTTCCGAATTTTTATAAAATCACACAGATACTGCCTGGCTTCCAAGATGCAAAAATAATTTGTATAGATAGTGCACCTTGAACACCATTTTTTATGAATGCTGGGGACTCAGTATTAAAAGGATAATTTCAAAATATATAGGTCTGGGAAAGGTTTAAGGCACACTGCGTCGCTATAGAATGAATTGCGCTACTATTTTCACAATTGTATTGATATTTGGTGTCAAATACACATATCTTGGTATATTTGAAGTCCCAAAACGGCTTAGTTTC
Organism: Owenia fusiformis; assembly: GCA_903813345.2. NCBI lineage: Eukaryota > Metazoa > Annelida > Polychaeta > Sabellida > Oweniidae > Owenia > Owenia fusiformis. The sequence goes on from CAIIXF020000006.1 coordinate 9,342,443, forward strand.
AGAAATATCCCAAATTTAAATTCAAAAATAACCGTTAGCTCCGCACCCTCCGCTCATTTGCTCCGCACCCAATATTTCCCACAGGCTCTGTCTGCATAGGGTGCAATAGCTCAAAGCAATTAATTATGTAACATTCAAGAAGAGACAACAAAATTCTTTGAAACATCTTTACATATTTGACACTAATAGAAAGCACAAGTGTTGGCATCGTTGGTGAACCTGAACTGAGCACTAATACATAATATGGAAGCAGCTGGTATCAAATAAGAATTTAAAATATTTTATTCTGCCACCCTTCATAAGTTAATGCCCCTCTCTTTTTGCTGTTCATGATCAGCAGTAAATGTACAGTGCCTTGGTCTTGGTTCCAAATTACTGATAAAAAAGCAGGGACGTAGCCAGCTTTCAGTCAGGGGGAGGGGTGGGATCACCAAAAATGTTTCAGTTTTCAGTCAGGGGGAGGGGGTGCGATCGTGGCATAAGCGAGCCAAAAAAATTCAATATTTGTTTTGAATTTCACAAAATTTGATGCAACTTCCTTTAAAATTGAGCTAGAAGCTTCAAATAAAAAGCATTTTATAGCTCTTTTCTTCTATCTACTGGTTATATTTTTATTGGTTATGGGGTGGGGGGGTGCGATCGCACCTAAAGCACACATTTATTTGAACTCTATTGCTACAGTTATCCAAGTTTTGAAAAGCAGAATTCAATCTTCGTCAATAGCATGGTCAGAAATGGATGGCTTTGATCCCCATAAAGATGCTTACTCATAGATAAACTTTGCTCATAATAGAGAATAGCTTGCTGGTATTGACCAATGCTTGCATGATCACTACCAAGTTCATAGAACGTTTTTGCTATATCCTGATGTGCTTGATTTCTGTGTATCAGTTTAAACATGGCCAAGCTTTTCTCGTGGTAACTGATTGCTTTTTCGTGTCGACCTTCTTTACTGTAACTCATACCAATATTTTGTAGTGACAATCCAATGCTTCGATGAGGTTTGTTTTTATACACCAGTTCTTTTATAGCCAAAGCTTTCTCATGATATTTAATGGCCTTGGTAAATTCACCTTTACCATGATAAACAGTACCAATTTCACCTAAAGATACTGCTATATCCGGATGTGGCTGATCTTTGTATATCTTTTTCAATATCTTTAGACTCTGCTTACGATATGAAATACCAACGTCATATTGTTTTTTCCTTATGTATGCACTACCAATGTTGCCAAGTGATGATGCTATGTCTGGATGCTCTAGATTCTCATGTATAAGTTTCCTCATAGCTAGACTCTGCTCAAGGTATTCAATACCCTTGTCGTATTCACCTTTGTAGAGGCAAGTAGTGCCAATGTTACCTAGTGAGGTTGCTATCTTGAGGTTTGGTTGATCATGATAAATCTGTTTTAACATTTTCAAATTTCTTTCTTGATATTGACTAGCCTTTTCATATTGGCTTTTACCAACATAAGCTGAAGCAATGTTTTCAAATAAAGATGCAGGATCAGTATGTGGTTTCTCTTTATATATCAATTGAAATGTATTCAAACTTTGTTGAAAGTATGTAATAGCTTCGTCATATTGACCAATTCCTAAGTATGCAGAACCAATCATGCGCTGTGATGATGCCAAATGTGGATAAAATTGGTCATCTTTAGAAATTTTTTCCATTATTTCTAGGTTTTTTCTAATGTATTCAAACGCATTGTCATATTGTCCCTTATTGATATATGCTATACCTATGTTAACAAATATGTTTGCTTCATGAAGTGTTGGGTGGCCAGACACATATCCTGGTTGTTCTTTGATCAATTGCAACACTTCCTTTAAATATTCAATGGATTTATCATAACTTCCCCTAGAGTCATTCAAACTGGCTAGAATAAGTTTAACATTAACCAATGCTATGCAAGTATTTTTATCATCCAGTGATTCAAGTTTCAATTCTTCTCGTTTAAATGCTTCCAGCGCATTTTGAGAGAAATACATCTCTCTATGCAGCATCCCTTTAACAGAGTCACTGCTATTACAATATCTTGGTGCATGTGAACAAGTTAAAATGTTTCTTGAGTTCTCAATCAAAAATTCTGACCAAGCAAGGAAGGTAGCATAGAACCTGTATATGGCAGTAAAGTCTCTTGCAGACATTACTTTAGAAGGGTAACATGGTTTCCCTTGTCCAGGTGGAGGGAGAATAAAAGAAATGAGCTCTTGCTGCTGTCCATATCTACTATATTGTAAATGCCTCATATTAATAACAATGCAAACCATGAGCTGCAAATCTTTCTTTGCTCTCTCGGTTAATATCTGTCTCAGACATAATTCCTCTAAGATTTCTAGCGGACTTGATGATTTACAGTTGTACAGCAGTTTAAGAATATTGATTGTGATGGTAGGGAATCTATAAAGTGTGTGTTTTGTGCTCAGTTGTTTACTGAATATCTCTGGGGTAATTTGATTGTTAAGGTACTTTTTCAAATCACCTTTCAGTGTGGCTAGTCCACGTTCTTCACCAATTGACATATTTGAATTCAAGGTGGATGGTGAAGTAAGGATCTGATGGACCTTTGTATTATATTCCTCCCATAGTGACAGATCACCATGTAGGAGAGTTGATGTCATTAGAACATCACTGAGGTTATAACCCTCTCTGGCAGAGATTTCTACCAATTGGCATTTTGTCATTTCATCAATCGGCATAATCAGTTCTAGACTGACAGGTTTTTTATGTGGGATAGCGGTAGATTTTCTACCTAGGGGGTGCTTGCTTGCTTTTGGTAAGGTGCCATCAAAACAAACTCCCTGTGGCGTTATATTATCAAAAAAGTCATTGTCCTTTAGATCCACTGGGAGTTTTTTGTTGAAGTCTGTAAGGACTGGTATGTCTAAAACATTAATTTTGGTTTCACCCAAATTGATTATTTTCATATGGAAGTAATGAACTAAAACCCGAAATTGGTGCTTTATTTCATCACATTCTTCAGGTGTTTTCCCAGTGGGATCAAATATGATCGCTGACTCGAGATCTGACCAGGCAGTGACCTCCATTCTTGCCAGTGACCCAAGACCTATGAATGCATACTTATCTACATTTGGAACTCCTAAGACTGAAATGGCATCATTTATCAAAAGCTCATGAAATTGTACAATCATTTTTGTAAGCTTATCATAATAGTTTTTACTGTTAGCAATTGTCCTGTTTTCATTTTCCTCACTCATATCAAATGTGATTCCATCAATTTGCATGTCATTTATATGTATTTCATTGATGGTATCACTTGAATATTTCCTCAGTTCTCTGAGAGCTTCTCTGTACCTTTCTGTGCAACTCAGAGTTGATTCTGGGTTAACCCTAGAGACTGAATCTAAGAAAGCTGTTTCTATCTGTTGAAGTTTTTCATAGATAAATTCAACATTTACATGCTCAAATGATAAGGGTACCTCTTCATCAGACTGTTCAGTTGCAGATTTCTTTAAGCGTTGAAGTGCAGCATTATATAGAGCTGTCGCATAGACAAAATCCCATCCCACAAATGTTTCTTGCGCTTGTGCTGCATACATCGCCCCAAGCTCACACATTAAGCCAGCCTGTTTCTTCATTTCTGTTGTCTGATCACAACCACTTATTCTCTTTCCCAGGAGGTACATTTCTTCTAATGCTCCTTGTAGTTTTTGAAGTGCTTCAACTTCTTTAACAAAAGATAATGAATGGCCAATTAGAATTGGGCATACTCAAACAACTGAATAATTTTACATACATGTACTGTATTTGTCTTTAATTTGGCGAGCGTTTTAATTTGGCAAAGGACAATTCTCGGTTTGGAGAACAGTTTCCTGGGCTAATAATTCTTTTCATGAAAAATATAGAAATATTACCCAAATTAAACTATGAACATTCGAAAGAGGACATTTAAATCTACAAGATGTAAAAATAACAAATTGGTCTGAAGCAGGGGTAACGCTCAATTAGACCGATTCAATAAAATACAAGTCTCGATTTGGGGAAAGAAGTTCATCAGTGTACTGCGCTAATATTTTTTTGCGAAAAATCTACAAACATTACCCAAATTAAATTATGACTTTTCAAAAGAAAACATTCAAATCTATATTATGTTAAAAGAATCAAATTTGTAGGGATAATGCTCATTTAGATTGATGAACTTCGTTCTCCAAACCGAGAATCGTCCTTTTATGAATTCAGAAAATCGCAAAATTAAATAGTCACCAAAATCCCCGGGAATTTTGTTCGGTGCACTTCTGGTTGATAAGAAAGATGGCTGGGGCCATTAAGATTGTTTAATTTAGAGCATTTTGAATTGTTCATCAACTACAATGAGTATATTAAACTGGGTTAGGTGGGAGGGTATCAGGGACACTCAACAGGATCGATTGGCCAATGCTGAGGCATCAAATATCATACAAAACATTTTACAATATCAAAGTCAGGAGAGTGGGTCTTTATTTTATTAGGATTCAGGTACAGTATGCAAGATCAAAGTTTGTGTGGTTTAAGGGGAGGCATCAAAAGTTCAATGTCTGATATGAAACTAAATAAATCTAGTTTTGAGTTGGACCCCCCCCCCCTCCCCCTCAAAACTAAATACAATGAAAGTTGATCGCGGACTTTTCACATGTTTTAGCGACATGTTTTTGGACTTTCATGGGGCCAGTACTATAACTTATTTATGATTCTTAAAACATGTGCCAACAACAATAGGCATAATATTCCATGTTGCATGCATCTTGGTGAAGAAGGCATCTGGTAAAGTCTTTATTTTTAAACCATTCCAAGGCATTTCGAGTCGAAATTGCGAAAAATTTAAATGTTGAAATTTGTCGGATAGCAAACTGAAATAGCTTTGACCCCCTCCCCCCAAACTAGATTTATTTAGTTTTCTATCAGACATTGATCTTTTGATGCCTCCCCTAAGTGGTTTAACCCTTGCAAAATGCAAAATTAAATAGACGCCAATATGTCCGATATCCCAAAATCGCCAAATTAAAGATGAATACAGTACATGGTGGGCAAATAAATTATTTATTTTTAAAAATTCAATTTAATTCCTCACAAAATATTGAATCCTCAATCAGTTTATAAATAGTAACCCTAACATACGATGCGGAATTGAAAACACATCTTGAATACAATATAATGTAACAAACAGTTTATTAGTCTTCAGTTTCACTATTAACCTCTTAATTGACTCCCAGGCTCTAAAATCAGTTGAAACCAGCGATTTTCTTCATTTTTGCTACCTTTTGACATTTTACGACATACCTATATGACCGTAGATGCCCAGCTTAGTAAAATTAGATGGCAGAGATCATTTCTACATGCTTTAAAACAATTTTTGTGTAAATTGGATAAAAATTGTGCAAATAAGAGCAATTTGTGAAACTTTTTGTGACGGATTTTCTCGTCCCTCTGGGTTTCAAGGTCATTCCTGAGGTGACGAGAAAACTCGTCACTCTGGGTAGTCAAGAGGTTAAAGAGCAATAAAAACTGTTTTTCATGATTTTAGTAATCATATAAGCCCACAAAATATCCATGAATCAATATAACATAGACTAATGAATATGTTATTAAATAGCTTTTATTAATGTTATTATCCCATCGAACGAAGTTCGGAGGGATATAGGGAACGACTCCATCTTGAAAAATGGCGGCCTATACTCTTTATTTTACAATTTTTGCTGTAACTCGAAAAGTAGTGGAGCATGTATGTATTCAAAACATTCAATTTTAATGATAGCTGCAATACAATTGCAAAGGCTTTTATAAAAAAGACCTACCTCATACCCACCTACCCACCTACGTGGAACAGGATACAGTCATTGAAGGGTTCAATTTTAAAGATTATTAAATCTCAAAATAGCTCAAATTATTAACATTTCTACAATTCCGGCTTTATTTTATGACTAGACAGATGACAGATCCATAAATATAAGCATATGGATGCATAATTCATCATAAACTAAGATTTAATAAACTAAGATCTTTAAAATTGAACCCTTCAAAGACTGCATCATGTCCCACGTACGTGGGTATGAGGTAGGAGGTTTTTTATACAAAGCCAATTGCAAATGAGAAACCCAAAATAAGAATAATTGTATCATTACCTTTATCACTGTCTGTTTGAGGACCAGGGTTGGCCTCAACTCCACCAATTATTAGTAACAAAGTAATGACCACTAATAGCTGGGGTAGTATCCTCAATGTTTCAGCGCTGGCTCTGTCTCGTCTAAATGTAACAGTGGAATCTGCAATAGATTCAACTATAAGGCTACTCTGTTTATCCTTCGTTTTCTCTGCCTCATGATCATTGTTCTTCAAAGGGTCATTTTGACTCTTGACATCAATACCGACTGGAGTTTGGTATGTCTGTTCTTGCACTTTGTTGTCAATGTCTAGTGGGGGCAGTGTTCCTATCCAATGAGCTTCTGGTTGATCTGTTAGTTCCTGTGGCCTGTTTGTCTGGTATTCAAAGTTATTTTCATCTCTTGTTTTGCTTTGTTTAGGAAGCTGTTCGTTAATCTCTGTCTTTCTGTCAGCCTCATCACAGTTGCTGGTATTACTGTATGGGTGGAAGCTACCAATTGCACTTCGCCATTGGTCAATGCTGTTCCCCATCTTTGTTGATTTGAAGAGTTGATTATTATTAATGATAGATCTAAACAAATAGTAGATGAAAAATGATTATGACACAACTTGAATATTTATTTTCATTGACCCAAATATTTTTTCATTTTATGCAGTGCAGCCTGGGATAGCTTTCAGTTAGCATATATCGCGGATAGGAGAATTATGTACCAGTCCCTTTCTATTTACAAGTCAAACCTGATTTCTTATTCACTTACTTTTTTGATATTTTAAAAAATCAATCATTGTTTGTAGAGGCTTTTTCAATTTGTTAACATAATTCACTTTAATTCGTTAACCGTTTTTTGTCATCTGACAGTTGAATGTATGAGAGTTGACATCTAGCATAAGTACTTTCTAATTAAGGAGTGTTTATGTGCTCAAAGTTCAAGTAAAAGTAAAGTCTAGAGATAAGGCTCAGTTAAAAAATTAATCATTAATATTGTTTATTTAATATTGACAGAAATACTAGTGCTTCAAATTAACTGGATTTTAATATCTGCATATGCCTCATAAATATAAATAGATATCAATCACATCCATTACCCACTACTAGTATATTTATTATTTTAAATTTTATATTCATAAAAATCAATGTCAAGGCTTTAGTCAGTATTTGACTTTCAATGAATGTGATTGAATAAACCCTTACTAGGAAACCTTGGAATATTATTTCAGAAATAAGCACCAAAATATTTTTCTAGGAATTGTGTTATGATGCTGCAATAATTCAACATTGTCTAATATATTCAATGGTAAATACATGTGAATGAAATACCTCTAAAGTAAAACCTGTATATCCGGGCACCTCTCAACTCTAGTGAACCTTTGTTCAGTAGGCTTATGGCCAATGCTTTTATTAGAGACATTAGACTCATATCATAAATTATATACAAGTGTGCCATGACACTGGTGATCCACTCGATTACGCTGGAACCGTTTCGGTAACAAAATGTCGGAACGTTGAAGGTACGAGTTTTCACACGTTGTAGGCAGAATTCCCACAACATTTTTATCACAAACGTGTATCGGTATCATATGTTTAAGAAAATGTACACATCTGCGAACAAATAGTTCAGAAGACAGCGGAATTGTCAATTCAGTTCCTCACTTAAGTAACATAAACGGTATTTCGAAAAAAAGTTAAGATCTGCACTTTTAACCCCTACCGTTTATGTATATAACTTAAGTGAGGAATTAAATCGATGATTCTGTTGTCTTCTGAGCTATTTTGTCGCAATCATGTACATTTTCTAAAACATATGATACTGATACACGTTTGTGAGAAAAAATGTTATGGGGATTCTGCCTACGAATCGTGAAATAAAGAAAAAAGAAAAATCGTACCTTTGATGTTCCGACATTTTGTTACCAAAACGAACCATTTCGGTAACCAGCGTAATTGAGCGGATCACCAGTGCATGAGAAATCTCAAAATAAATGTTGTATAGTGAAAACAACAATGTACTACTGCCTGCTCAAATTATTGTTTTTATCAGATTTTTTTAAAAGTTTTCTAAATTCTCACAATGAATGTTGCCACTACAGGACCTATATACATGTAGAACATGCGCAATGGAAACCTGTCGAATTCTTAAAAATAAAATGTTCTTCATGTCTCTGCCAATTATAAATTGTAAATAATGTCTAGTTTTTACAGGATTAGAAAATCTATTTTGAAGGTGGGAATTATCGACATCGCAAAGATTTTTTAATCACTGATGCGCAATGATTTATTGTGATGTCATTTTTGATTTAGTCGCCTAGCTGTCTCTAATTTGAATTCCTGTCAGTGTGAATACTTTTCTGTGGTCCATTTTTCTGCCATAGATTTCCATGTTTAAAACACTGAAATATATGAACATCTGCCACTCAGCTTAACACTTTTGGCCAGACCTAGTGGCAATCAGATTGGAAAGGTTTAACTGTATTTATTTTTATTAATGAGCAAATGTGTTTGACCAATGTTAGAATGAGTATCATTGCATGCAAATAATAATGCTATTAGACTTAAGTGACAAGTCTTACTTTTGGGTCAAGTTTTACTGTGTCATTACTATTATTTTACAGCACTGTTACATATTTTGTTCTATTTTACAGATTGAGTGTATACATCAGACGGCAGGTGGACCAGCGACTCTGGGGATTGCTGTATGGTTTCAAGTTACACTTCAACAAAAAAGGTATTTACGCACAAGTCATATTCTGAGCATATAAGTTTTGAATAAAGGTCTCAGTTGAAAAATTTTTGAATATTTTTCTGTAAAATCATACCTGGCTACATCCGTGATATTGGCAATTTCTTCTGGAACAAAAGTTCTCTTCCAATAAGCCATCAGTCTTTTGAATTTGAACCAAAGCTGATAATCAATATTTGTGCAACTACAAAATGGATGAAAGTATGGCTTTTCGTTACTCCTTACTAAGCTTCTTTTGGTGGTATGCATAACTCAGAGTCTGGAAATATTTCCACTCAACAAGCAAAGAGCTTAGGAAATACATTTATTTCAAATGTTCATCATTGTTGGTTCCCAATTATTGTCTAATTTTGTACTGTTTGATGAAAGCATGACAATTTTATATGTGATATACTTACCTAACAAACATGTTTAGGACTATTTGTAACATGTCCTTTCAGGCACAGATATTGAGGCAGGTGGTTTCCCCAACATCCAGTTCAACCCCGCCTCCTCTGTAGAGGGATGTCTTTACCTCATCACTAAAGAGGAACTTAGCAAATTGGACCAAAGTGTGGGATACCCAGAGGTAGTTTATGTTTTCAAATACATTTTTTCCAAATATTTATAATTATGAGTTTTGAGTGTATCATTGACTTCATAATATCTGAGCTCCATTTACTAAAATAAGGAATTGATGTGGTGTGATTTCATGCATCAGATCTATGAGCATGTGATGATAAAATGTCATCAATATGAGCATGTGATATCATATTTCAGCACTAAAAACATGTGATGTCTTATTTGAGCACTATAAACATGTGATGTCTTATTTCAGTAATATGAACCTGAGATGTCTTATTTCAGTACTTTGAACATGTGATGTCATATTTCAACACTATGAACATGTAATATCTTCTTTCAGCACTATGAACATGTGATGTCTTATTTCAGCACTTTATACATGTGATGTCTTATTTCAGCACTATGAACATGTGATGTCTTATTTCAGTACTTTGAACATGTGATGTCATGTTTCAACACTATGAACATGTAATATCTTCTTTCAGCACTATGAACATGTGATGTCTTATTTCAGCACTTTATACATGTGATGTCTTATTTCAGCACTATGAACATGTGATGTCTTATTTCAGGACTTTATACATGTGATGTCTTATTTCAGCACTATGAACATGTGATGTTGCCAGTGTGGATGAGTAACTCCAGGGAGCCAGACAGTTACAGTGTGGCCCAGTATTGTGTTCCTGCCTTGATGTTTGTAGCTCAAGATAAATGGACTGCAAAAGGTACATATACATTGATATATAAGCAAGGTTTTACGCTACCGTATGAATTTCAATTAAAAAAGGAAAACATAGTGCTTCTGATCTGCTGCATATGTCAGCAGTTAGGAGATTTCTTTGTTTTGGAACATTACATAATATACAAGTTTACTTCTAGTGCTAAAACTGTTAACGCAGATGTTGCAGATATTAATGCTCCATTGTTGTTTCAGATCACCTACTACCCTGTAGTTATGCCGTGGATCAGTGTTTGAAATCTTCCGACCTCCTGACACCTGCCTACAAGCAGCAACTACAGCGCCACCTGGACAATAACTACGCACTTGTGCCTGTCAATGGTTAAGTCCGATCTTCTCAGGAAAATTTGAAACATTTTTCAGTGTTCCTTTTATGGTGGTGGTTTACGATGCTTACTATTGTGAAAACAAGAATTGTAAAAATAATCCCAATATTCTAGAAAGATAATTGAAATGGAGGAATTGTAATTTTTAATATTATAGACAAGGATACAGCAATTAGACTTTCACATTCTGATTGTCTGATAAGAATCACATCATTTATTGCTGATATAATATATAGACAAAATGTGAATCAGGGCTCTTGTGCCTTCGAGTTATGGACTTAATTCAGGATATGCCTGAGACCTGTACTGGACTGTACAGTATGAATTGACCAATATGAACTGTGATTTGACTGTGATAATACAAATATATATTTTTAGAACAACTTTAATAGGGCCTGCGGTTTTATATGACAACTTGGTAAAAGATAATGAATGTTTTCAAATGTAAATTTTTATTTGAAAACAAATAATGTAATAAGAGGCCATTTTAATATGTCTTTCAACTTTGTACTTAAATCAATTCCATGTTTACTTTGGTTTTGGGGGACAAAGGGGTGGTCAAGGTTAATTATTTATTCAGGCCTCGAATAGATATTGAATTTTTGAAGCCCTTAGTATTGATATATATGTATTGATAATTTCAATACATTTCAGTATATACCATTTAAACATGGAGATTTTTGTAGCCTGTGATATACTCATATAAACTTAGCTTTTTGCCATGTACATATTCCTTTATTTATAATATTGTTTTTGTATAAATTGTTATTTATAAGCATTTTGAACTTGTATTTAGTATACACTGATTTCATAATAAAGACACACACACATGTAGTAAAATATATTTTATTTATTTTTCATTTCATTTAAGAGATTGTAAACTTTAATGAAATATTTTGGTACAAAAAATTGAAAATCCGTTAGAAAATCATAATTCAGGTTCTGGTGAGTCTTATGGCGGGTCAACTCATTCAAACTTTTATATCAAATACAAGATTAATCCATATAGTCTAATATTTTTAGTCCAATCAAAAGTGTCCATAGTAAGTTGCTTGTTGCAGTTTTGAGAATTCAATTCAATATTGCAGTAGTACAGAGCCCTCTTGTGGTATTAGTCTGAATCATCCTTGTCAAGCTCACCAAATACAGCAGATGGGATAGCTTGCTTTTCCACATTCACCTCTGAAAAACAACAGAAAATGAACTTTACAAACAACACGGATGATGCGGAATGAATAATTCTTATAAAGGGCAGACAAATCAAATAAAGTGTTTCAAGTTCATTATTAGCTAATTCAAGGAAAGTGCAGTAATTTCACTTGAACTTTTTTGTTGTTGAATATTTACCACAGCTTTTTGCAATAAGAGTAGAATCTTGACCAATGAAGCACAATGTTACCAATATTCCTAAGTTGTAGGATTGTAGAAGTGTAATGTTAATATTCTATTTTCCCCATCCCCTTACTTAGCCAAGAACATACCTTGTACAGTTGCCTCATCATCACTAGAGAAGTCATCATCAATATCAATCTCTTCAGGGTTGTTAGTCTTAGTGAGTTCTCCCAACTCCTGGTCTGTGGTATCACTCCTGGAAAACATAAGATTTATGTCAATGCAATAAGGTTTTAGACAAGAAACAAATAGGGTGGAAATTGGGAACTGAATTCACCAATTTGGAAATTTTGTAAAATCAATCACTAAATCATTTGGAGGAAGATTGGACAAATATAAAGCAATGACGGTTGAATCTCCAAAATGTTTGGAAAATAAACCACACAAATGACATACCTGACGAATAATATTCCCTTGTCTGGTTGTGGAGGTTGATCTTTCATAGACTCCTCTGCCAAAAGTCTGGCCTTTTCTTCTAGTTTCTTCATCTCATCGCCAGGACCAGCATCTATGAAGGCAATAAGAGAAACATATGATAAGAAGAAATATTCCATTTTGCAGTGCAACTGTTGCAGAAACAATTAAATAATTGTGTGAATATCTTGGTACCCCTACTGAGTTGTTTTTTGATATTAGTAATGAAAAGAAATTGCGATATTGAAAATTCAATATTTGTCGTGAAACTTAACTCTAGGCTAAAAATATAAGTACGGAAAATGATAAAAGTTCTCTCAGATTTCGACTCACTGAATGACATGATGCAGAGTATGCTTATACTACATTCATACATACACTGTATAAGTTTAATTATATGTATAGTAGCTTCATATACAAGTTATAGCTTTCTCTTACCTTCATCTACTGCCCCTGACTGAGCTGCAAGCATCTGAGCAGACATAAAGTTCACCTGGAAATGAACGCATTATGCATATAATAACATGTACATGTTAAATAATATGATAGACTTATATGTGACCTTCCATGTGGGCCATGTCCCCACTTGAAATTTGGAAAATAAGAAATACACCTATAAAATCATGAAAATTGGTATATCTGGTTAACTTTGACTGAATATTGTGAAAATTGTGCATTTTACCTGTGTATTGAATACTGCTTGTACGCTGCGTTTTACACGCAACATTTCCCTCACTGTGTCTTCATTGCCATGTTTAACTTCAAAGTCTTTCCAAGTCTGCCAGAATTCTTGAGTAGACTAAAAAATGGAAAAGTATTATATTAATCATAATGTCGCTTAGATCTTTAAGAGCAGAGATGGAGGAATATGAATCAAGATGGTATTTTCACAATTATGGTATCTGATCTACTTACTTGTAAATGTATTTCTAAAGACTTATGACTGGGAAGATGAATTCGATCAAAACAGTATTAATATGGATAAATCAGAAGATTATCTCTTTTATATCAGATCTTTTATTTCAAAACAGTTTCTATTGATGAAACATTGACTTACTCTAGGATCACACATCTGGGAACAATGAGCATATAAGGCTCTTGCACGATCAATTTCTCCCAACTTTCTCTCCAAGTCTGCAAATCTTAGACACATGTCTCTAAAATAAATCACACGGAAGAGGTAAAGTTTTATTTCTTCTGGTCTTTCTGGTTTTGAAATGGTGGGGGTACACTTTAACATATGCTAACAATGAAGTTCGCATTGTATGTTAATATGTATTAATAATAATATGTATGTTACATGCATGTACTTGTTGCTTTATTTCACTTAGATTCCTTATTGTAATTTTCAAACTTTCCAGCACTTGATTTTGATATACACAAAACAGTTTAATACTCAACATATAATTTTCAAGATTCTATCTTACCTAGATTTGTCTTCTGTTAATACTTCTATGGCTTTCTCATAGATGGCTCTAGTGTGAGTGACACCATAAATCTCTGCAGCTTTTTTAATATAAATGTTGAACATCTGAAAAAATCAGCAAAATACAAATTATTTATGTACCTTATCCATATAAGCACTATACTACATAGTATATACAGGGTGTTCTAGAAATATAAATAAGCATACTTGATCTTCTTCAAACACAAATTCAGAAGCTAATCGAAAAATATATGAAGGTCAGATTTTTGGTCTACAAAAATGGATAACTACCTGTAATCTTATTGGCTAAACATGATAAGAAGTCATTCTTGAACCAATCAAAATACAGATATCTATATGTTATGAATAGATGTATACTTTAACTCAATTAAAATATGTCTTCAATGTATGAAACTATGGTTACCTCAAATTGTTCCTCAGGCAACACAGCTTTGGTTGACCTGTCATATACTGCCATAGCATGCCTTGCTAGACCATGGTCCTCTTCTAATTTGGCATATAATAAATATATTGCTGAAAATAGAAGATTTCAAATAGAATGAAAATTTCAAGTAAAAATAGCACTGCATTATTGCAATATGTTTAGGTTACTTGAATGGTAATATAATCTGAACTCTTTGTAATATGTAACAATGTTACAAACCCTGGTTTGTTATTTGTAAGCCTAGGTGGTGACATAAGAAGGGTGCAGGGCCTATAGTCTGTGAAATTGGTCTGACTAGAAACGACATATCTGATTCATTCAAACTTCACCTAATTCTACCACTATTCTATTACTCATACTACCATCGACTTATCGAAATCTAAAACTTTTATTGTATTTTGAAATCCTATATGACATATCAAAAGTCCTTCAGTAAAGCCAAGCGACATATGCCGTTTCTAAGTGGATGACGCCCATAATTTATATCACTTGTTCAACCTTGACAATATGTTTATAAAGCTGAGAACAATGTGTAGTTAGTATTAAGATGAATTTTTAGGCTTGGTCATTTAAAGTATGAAACAGTGAAGTGCTATAAAATGTGTTTGTTCATTATGTCCTGAATGTTTAAATAGGTACATTGGTTATTTTTTCATGTACAACTGAGAACTCAGGTTGAATAAATTAGACATAGGAATTATACAAATAAGAACATCTAGCAAAAATAATCAGATTTAAATCACAGCTACAAGGAAGTAAAGCTGTTCACAATGAAGGTAATATTAAAATATTTTCAAATAATAATATTTAAGGAATAAAGACCAAGATTTCATGATTTACGGCGTGATAAATGACCGAAATTTTTATTCTGTTCATTGTTAAAAGACCGAAATTGCGTAGCAATGGCCAGAATAAAATTTGAGGTCATATATTTGACATAAATCATAAAACCGAGGTCTTTGTTACGATTCTAATATGATAAACAGACAAGAAAAACAAATATTTGCATTTTTGAATTTTAGTGGTCATACATACTCCAATATAGACCAGTAAATCAATTGTTCTAGCTATTGTGACGTCACGAATCATATTAGAATAAGTAATTAATGAAACAAAAAAAATTAGGAATGGTTTTGAACTAATATCTCATCATATATTTTTCATGACTACTGACGGGAAGTGATGCCATCTATACTCTAAAACTAATATAACAACAAGGGATTTAAGAGAATTCTATCCTCCCTTTTTAATCAATGCGCACATGAGGCATGTCAAGGTATACAAATTCAAGATAATAATAATTATTTTATGTTTAATTCAAATGCATACATGAATAAAAATGAAGCAAAACTGACATCACTTCCTGTTAAACTAGACATATATTAATCGGAAAAGATCAAAACTCAATATAGTCATAGAGTGTAACATTTTTACCTGGCAAAACCAGCCAAGACCAAACTTTTCAGAGACTTTTTCATCCTACTGGGCAAGGTCTGGGCAGGGCATCATCATTTGCCTTTTGCTCAGTCAGGTCCAAAGAACTTCATGCCCTTATATGGGTATTCCTTTTCAGTGATGTAATACTCTTGAGCTGGCAATATTTTTCTTTTATTTATCAGGTCACATGTAGGACACAGACCAATATCAGAGAGTGGAGAATATAGCAATGATACATTTGTGTTTCCAGATAATAATACTTTGGGTTATGATTGGTATGATTCCAATATCAATCAGTTATCAAAAGAATAAAGCTGATCTTAGATCTAAGAAGACTATGATCATACCATCATTGGATCCTGGTACAGCTAAGGGATCAAGGGATCAACCAACAGGTACATATGAAATGTCAGAAACAACAATGAACTCTCTACAAAACCTACACAAAGAAACAAAGAATGATGACAACGGCATTATTCCTCCAATAAATATGGAATATGATTCAAACTTCAACAATCAAATTGGAGATTTTTGTGACTGTACCTCTTTATCCTGCAAGTGTAAAGCAACATCTAAAAAGGAACACTGGCCTTTAGAAACCATTCTGGAATTATTACCACAAAACATTACAAGCCTTCAACTAGACAACTTTGATTTTGGAATCCTGAAAAACAATATGTTTAAAAAGTTCAAACTTCATGTTATTTCCATTCGGAACAGTAATTTAACTGGGATAGAAGTCGATGCTTTTCAAAATTTGAATAAAATGGTGAAGACAAGTATCGATTTGTCTTCCAATGACATCCAGTTTATAGGGCCTGGAGCATTTAAACATGGAAATGGAACATCAAGGCTGAACATAAACTATAACTATAATTTGGGACTTCAAAATGTTGAGAACATACTTAAAGATTTTGAGAACAGGGAACTACACGATCTTAGTATGAAGGAATGTGGTATTGTCATTGACACACTCGATGAAACTTTTTTCAAACCATTACAAACATCAAAGCTTAAATCATTAGATTTATCTGGAAATACAATAAGGTCAATAGCCTATAATGCCTTCAAACCAATTAAAGCACTCACAAAATTATGGATTTCAAATTTCATGTACATCAGCCCACCCACCATGAATATTTTAGAGAATCTACAAGACTTTAGATTATTTGGAGGAATTCAGAAATCAACAGCATCAATACCTACACTGGATGTAAGTGGCCTTCAACATTTGAAACACCTTAGACTTTACCTGTCTGATAGCACAACAATGAATATAAAAATGAGAGAGTTACCGCATCTGCGTTCTCTTAGGTTAATTGATGCTAAAGATTTTGAAGGATATCGTCATCAAGTGATTCAATTACTCAAAAGTTCAAAGTCAATTGGCAGCATTGGCCTTGATGGGAACAATTTGTTCCAATATACAGATCATGAGCTTTGCCACTTGTTTGAAAACAAAAGTTACGTTGAAGGTTTGAGTCTCACAAGAAACTATTTGACTCATTTACCAGACTGTTTCTTTAAGGGAATGTTCAAATTGCTAGCACTCATCTTAGCAAAAAATAGGATAATGAACATTCAAAAAGACCTCTTCAAAGACTTATATATCCTGAGCTGGTTGGACCTGTCAGACAATGCATTAATGGTTATTGATTCTGGGAACTTTGCCTACATGCCTAAATTGAAAAGACTTTTTATACAAAACAATAGCTTTAACTGCAATTGTGAGCTTAATGGATTACGGGACGTTTTGAACGGGTCAGTCGGAAGATTCAAACAGTATAATTTTGAAAAGTGTAGTATGCCTAAATCCCTGAAACATGAGTTCATACATAACTACACCATACCTTGGATTGAATGTAATTCTGGACTGGTCATTACAGTATGTTCTGCAACTGGGGGTTCCCTCATATTTTTAACAATCCTCACACTTGTGTTACTGCATCATTATCGGAAGGACATAAAATATATCAAAATGGTGCGCCAAGCAAGGAGACAGAAGGAAAATGCTCCTATACAGGAACCTCAATATGAGGATGATGCTTTTGTTAGTTACCATAGTGATAAACAGTTGTGCAGGGAGTTAGAAAATGGAGATGATATTAAGTTCACACTTATGTACGATGACAGGATCATGCCTGGTGGCTCATTCTTCACATCGCTAGGCAACGCTATGTATAGCTGTAGGAAGATCATACTTGTGGTGAGTCGTGGATGGGTAGATGCTGCTCTCAACCAGTTTGAGGTGAGTACAAGAAATAATAAAAACAGCAAGTGGTGAGATTTAAAATAGAAAATAACTTCAATTCAATTTCAATTCAGTTCAAATTGATAACATGTTTCCTATAATATTATGAGGCACTAACAACTGCACATCAAACCGTTCAAGTCAAATCAACACCTCTTCTTCCTTTGGATTGATTTCATAGAATTATATTATCTATCATTTTAAAATTATGTAATTGGATATGTTTGGAATTTCAAGGCTTAAGATCTGTCCTCCGTATGAGATATCAATTATGGTAGTTGGATCCATAACATTAATATTACATTTGCTTTAATTCATATTCGAACATGACTGTATTCACGCCTTCTATAAACTGTAAACAAAGTCAACATTTCACCTGGGGTATATTCGCTAACAATACCCCTGGTAATATGTATAATGTGTGACGTCATAACGGGGGGAAGTAGTAATGGCGGAATATAATGAATATTCAAAACATTTTGGTGAGTTTTCATGTTCCAATCGTAATATAGACCTCAGAGCAGGTGTAACATTGTCAAATACACCCCTTAGGGCTAGGCACAAAAGCTTACGAACCCCTCACTCCTTTCAGTCGTTCAGGGTACAGAACATGTTTGTGCCTAGCCCTGCAGGGTGTATTTGACAATATTACCCCTGCTCTTCGGTCTATATTTCTTAAATATACATGAGGTAAGAACACTTTGGCGTTTCAAGTAAAGTTGAAGGGAATTACATTCTTAAAAAGGAGTTTTTCAATTGAGACAATATTTTTCTGATCTTCATCAGATGGATATGGCGCTGGTGACATTGCTTGATGACCACAAGGACATGATCATTGTGCTCCTCATGGAACACATCCCTAAAGCTGAGATGTCTGACACACTGAGAATGATGGTGAAACACAACACCTGCCTCAAGTGGAGTGACAATGAGAGAAAACAGGCAAAGTTCTGGAGGGACCTGAAACTGGAACTAGGGAAACATCACTTGGAAGAACCATAAAGCCTGACCACAAATCATAGAAGTCGCAAACAACAGGTTTGAACTTTTAGATTCACAGTGAGAATCTAAGATGATATATTGGACCAAATTATATGTATTAATGCCAAGATGGACTAATTAGCAAATGGATGGATGAACTTCTGTATTTTCTTATATTGTTATAAATTAAGTAATTTTATTCTGATGTATCAATCAATAACTAGGTAAAAAGCAATATACCTTTGGCCTCCAAAAGTAACATACCCTTGGTGCACTTGAGCCATTTCTAAAATCACAACTCCTATATGAAACTATATAGATACATGTACATACCTTTGGCATATTTTGGAGGGCACCCATCTAAGCATTGTTCAAACAGATCTCTTGCTCTTTCAAGTTTTTTACCACCCTGTAAATATTCACATAATGCTAATAAAAATATCACATTTTGTTCTAAATAAGTCAAAGATGTCATAAAATACAGAATATATCATGCATGTCAATGTTATATTGCCTAGAATAATGTTTTGACATGATTACCACTCAATTATAGAGATCTTAATTGAATGTCTAAATAAACTGTCCGCATAAGCTTCAAGAAATATTTATCCTGATAATACAATATAAAACACTTTACATAGTGTACTTAGTGCACTATTATATATAAATATATTATCCATTCTATTTAAGCATAGCATCTGACAATAATCTTAAAATCTTTCACATTCATTTTTTTCAATTTTATTGAATCTGGACATTTGTTCATCTCAATTCTTTAATATTTGATCAAATATCTTAATATAATACTTACATATCTCTCGATGAACTTGCTGAGGTACTGGTTCCATATATCATATACATTGGGCCACTTGAACAATGCTATTCCCTTCTCATAGGCCTACAACGCAAAATATAAACTGTACTATCTGGTATATATGCTATGTATATATTTCCTGCATAAAGGTTTTACTGATCAGTTTTAACAGGTATTGAAATTGAAAAGATTAGTGTATATTTACATTACATTATATTAGTGTATATTTTTTAGTTTGTGTATGTAAAGTCTTGCTTAATAGTTGGAGAGTAAGAATGATATCAATAGGTTTGAAATTCACTCTGAAAACAACAAAATATGTAATAGACTAGATGCGAGTAGAAATGATCTTGATTTACGTCATTAAATATTCAAAATTCAGTCAAAGTGATGTCATATTTGAAATCTACATGTAAAAATACATCTAAAAATATGGTTTCGAAAATTGTTTATCAACTTTGAAAATTTAATCCTTTTTGAAAATGTGACTTCTAGCTCGGGTTGATTCCCCATAGACCCCATATTACAAAATCACAAAAATTGAAATATCTTTTCTTGTATTGGACATATACCATTTTCTTTTACTGGACATACTTTAACTTGCATAACTATTCAATACATAAGGGCTATATGAAAATTGAACGACTAAAACAGATGTAATTTAAGTTAAAGGGAAGTTTCTGCTATACCCGCCATGCTATCTGACCCGAGCGAGCCACCTGGTGGTGAAACTGGTAACTACCTACTCGCATTTGCGTTATTGTGCATGTTGCTTTGTAAAATTGAAATACGCTTCAAGTCAATTTTTAATAGTACAACAACTGAGACCAATTGTACACCTTTTTTTAATTGGGATAATCACCTATCAGAATTGTTAATTTAATAAGGATATTACCAATGTTGCAACCAGAACAATAGCACAGAAATACAGTGATCTCCTCAGCATTATAGCAAGTAGACACTGCACCTACTTGAGAATTGAAACAGAAAAGCAACTATTCAACTTACTTGAAAATCTATTTATAGCCATTGACATTATAAAAATCATGGCAATGTTGGCATGTGTACTCACTCAAGTTTTTTGACCAATCTTGGTCATAATTGTGAAAATGAGAACTTTGCACCTGCTTGAGAAAAAAAAAACTGGGGAGAACACTGAAATAGATTTATTGTTAACCACTTACTCTGAATGCCTCTTCAAAGTAGTTGTTTTCCTCTAAGAACATTCCATAGTTGATTATGATCTGAGGCGTAGCTATCCGTAGATCTAAGATTCTGTCATATACTGCTTTACAGGACTTGAAAATACAATAATTATCCAAGATTAGATTCGTTTTTTGTTTGTTTAATATAGTATGTCAAATAAATAATTATTCAAATTTGGAAAAGATGGGAAATATACATGTAGTGTTGTCAAGTATTTTTCCCCATACTCACCACAGCTCTGACTCTCCCAGTGCTTATAAATGCTTGTGGCAATTAGCATATGAATATGCTTCTTTGACAAGTACTTGCATTATGTAATTGTATAATTGGGACAATTAACAGCAACTAATCCTCTCAACAGAGCAAAGAGCAAATTGTAGTCACTCATAGTTATACTTTAAAAACCATTAAAATATTGAATTTTAATCCAGTTATTCAGCACTTGGTGGGTCACACATTTTTTTATTATCCAATGGCATTAGAGGATTTCATTCATACCTTATAAGAACCAAAACTTTCTTCAAGGTCAGCATACATGGACCACAGTTTAAGTGACTTGTATACTCGACTCTGGACTGTTTCTGCCTAAAAATACAATAAATAGTGTTCAATTCTCTTCATTTATTGAAACAATGTTCAATGAATGTATCTGTTACTATTTAAACTATATTAAACAAGGCATTTACAATTTACATGACAAAATGTCACCACCTGGTTGTAAATATTATTAGAGATTGCAAACTTAACGTCTTCCAATTTGTAATTTGTTTGCAAAGTAACAGATACACTATAACTCAAAATATGATGAATCTAATATGTTATATGTGTTCACAGTCAAAATTCCATGTGAATCTGAAAATATATCTGAAAATTATTGCTAATCATTATATATGCCCAACAATGATGCTGAATGCTTATATCATATGATGGAAGTCAAAGCGATATAAAACCACTTCTTGGTTGTGACATAAAATAAAATAAAAATTGTTTTACTTCATCGTGGTATGCCACTTTTCTGGGAGGAGGTGCTGTTGCTTTCTGCATCAATTTCAATGCATCTTCGTAATTTCTAAAATGAAAGAAGCAAATGCAACACTGGAGATCATTTAATTAACTTATACATAAAAATGCAAGATGTTTCGGACTCAAATTATACCATAATATATATATTTGTGATTGATGACTTTATTTAGGCCAAATTGTAAAGGAAAACAAGAATCACGGTGGCAAATATTTTATACATGTCATGATATAGGGAGAAAATCAATAAACTCAAGGCCTGTGTTACAATTGCTAACTGTATATTGAATGCTCTTACTATGCTAGAATATTTTCTCTCCCTATATCTTGACACTGTTGAAATATTTACATGAAATTCAAAACAGTTGCCTCTAAAATTGCCAAACATGCCCAACAACAATATAGCACTTTTCGATTTGATAAAAAAAGAAAATTGATAAATCCAATCTTTCAAATCCAATCTATATATTCCTCCTTTAGTGCAATCAAAATGTGATACAGTACTTCTGATTCTTTTTTACATTCCTGCCTTTATTTATTCATCCTCCAAACACAGGCCTCTAGAACTCGTACCTCATTAGAAGGAAGGAACTTAGTGGATGATGTCTGGAACCCTACGTTCGGAAGATGTTATTCATTGTATTATGGAGTTCGATATAACTTTCATAACTTACTCATGTCTAATTTCCATCTCTGACCATTCACACCACACAGATGCTAAATCATCAACTTTTTTATATGGTACATTGGTGGCCTTGTCAAATATAATCCTTGCCTAAAGGAAAATAAAACAATATATATATTCATAGAATAACAAAGTTACCTGTAATAATTATCCAAAACATATAAATGACAGTTAAAAATACAATGTATCTATGAAAACCTATTCCAAGCAGCGGTGTAAAAGGGTAGGGAGTGCTATCAAATTTTGGTCCTGCTCTCTATTGATTTATATGGTAACCTTATTATTTATACACAGTCAGGGCCAGTAAGGTCCGTAAGGAAAAGGGACCATAATCCCCAGGGGACCCTAATTTCTTTTACAGCGGAATAAATTACAAAATTGGTAGATTGCTATTTTCCTCAGTTTTTTTGCAGTTTTAACAAAAGTATCTATTTATGTAAAAATTGAAAATTCTTTTAAAATAAATACATTATAAGAAAAACTCATTTCTTAATGTTAAATTGTAAATTTTTAATCCCACCTCCCCCCCCCCCCACACAACAGATTTGTTAATCTTAGAGGTTAGGTTAAAAGATACGATGGGTGGGAGCATGCAAATCATTTTAGCTCAATCTCTGAATAAAATATGAAAAAATCTTCAAGAATATTCCTAAAGTATTTGTATCACTCACATCATCAAGCTGACCTGCCTCCTCATAGAATTTAGCAAATGCAACCCAAATGGTATGTAGTTTTCCTGATGCTAACTTTGGGTCTACTGTTTGGACTGCCTCTGTGTAGGTGTTGATAATCTAAAAGAATAATTGTTAAGACAGTAAGGAATTGCTTGTTTTGTTGGTGACACCCAATCTAGGCCAGGTGCAGATACAGTCATTTAAAGAAATATAATAAATCCTCAACTTGGTGCGAATGAATTCTTCAACTGGGGCAAATGAATAAAAAAACAACTGAGTGTAAGTAATTACACAATTGGGTGCAAATGAATCTATGACTGGGTGGAAATGAATTTACAATTGGGTGAAAATAAATACATAATTGGGTGCAAATGAATCTATAACTGGGTGCAAATGAATTTACAATTGGGTGCAAATAAATACATAATTGGGTGCAAATGAATTTACAACTGGGTGCAAATGAATTAACAACTGGGTGCAAATTAATAACATCTGGGTGTAGGTTTATTCTCAATTGGGTGAAGCAATGCTGAAAGGCTCATTGCATCATTCTCCATGACAACAAAAACTGCACTCACCTCTCTGGGATTTCCCTCATATAGAGTGACGCGTTTATGCCACTCACTGACATTGTGCGGGTTCTGTCTCAAGAGCACACTGTTCAATAATAATGGCCGTCTGTCTAGCGTATCCTCCAGTCTCGCCATACGTAGCTCAAGTTCAAGGTCATCTGAAGATCACAGAACATCAGTGATTAATAGATGAAGATCATTCATGAATGAGTAAATAAATAACAGAAAGTGTTACACTGTGTTACAAGTGTTACACTAAGAGAGGCCACCCATGAGAGGCACACCCCAGCAACTACAAGATGCTTGGACTGCAACAAGGTCCGGTTATGTGTCACATGTCATAAGAATCATGACTCATTTCTTCAGGGTCATAAGATACTTGACCTTACATAGAAAAAAAATTTGTAAAAAAGCTTTCCATCAAAACTGAGAAAGTTGTTTCAAAATTAGTTTCATATTTTTGTGTGAACATTTTTTGTCTCCTTGTACCATAAACAAACATAATATTTCATTTCATTTATTTATTTAACATGATATAAACAGTGTATGTGGAATAGATATGTACAACTGATCTTGCATGGAACCATAACCATGTATTTAAATTGCTTTGAAATATTTTGATCCCAAAAATTGAGTGATAAATTGACTTATCGAAAGATGACACTTGATGATTGTGTTTTCCAGTGCCTAAAATAAAATATGTATATGAAGTAAGAAATGAATATACTTTAGAATGAAATAAATATCAAAACAAAGTGTATATTATAAATCAATACCTTCTTCAGTAGGTCCTAATTCAGCTGAGGTTTCCATCTTTGCACTGAACATACTCTCTTCAAACTGCGCGTAGGCATCAAATACTTGGGAGAAGTCACGCACAGTGATCACTGATTGTATAGCTTCCTCATAGACATCTCTGGCCTGAAATATAATAAAGGGGCTATTCGTTTAATATTTCTCTTGTACTTTTGAGAGTATGCATATATCCATGTACATGTTACATGAGATTTTTCCAATTAATTTCAAAATACTGAAAAACATGTAGTTTTTTTAACTGATCAGATACATAATTGATTTTTTACCATCCAGCTAAATATTCATTTTGTCATAACTTCTAGAAATCAAAGTTAAGATTCTGCTGAATATACATGTGCTGTACATATGATCCAAAACTGTCACCAATAAAATATTTTGCGCAAAATTGTTTTGCAACACAACATTAAAATAACAATAAAAAAATTGAATGGTATGTCATTTCAGAGGATAATGATACATGAAAATGATATAAATCCTAACAAACCTTTTCAAAGTGTCCGCCCCTGATGTAGTAGTCAGCTAGTGAGTTCCACAGTAACCCCACCTGGTCTGTGTATTTCTTGATTCCCTGTCTGATGATTGGTTCAACCTTCAATGACTTCACTTTATCTGGGTTCTTTGATATCAAATCACATAGTTCATTCCAGAGCTGCAACATTTAGTATTGATAGATCAGGATAATTTTGGTATATTTCTTAAAAGGGTTAATTTTTTTTAACAACAGACTTTACACTCAGTCTTTCTTTGCATTGATTTGGTTCCTCTTGTAAAAAAAAATTCAGAAAGACAGAAACCTTAGCTTGGCCAATTTGGGAAAACTAATGCCTAGGTCATACTTGCTCCAATTCATCGGCCGGCGTCTGCCCGATTGCAGTATTTTGTTCAAAACTTGCTTCAAATTGATCCAAACCCTTTTTTAAACCATGTACAAGTTCTCAGGAATTCACATCTGAAATTTGAGATTTGACCTTCAATTTTGAACAAAATGCCTCAATCAGTCACGACAGGCAGCGATGAATCAGAGTAAATGTGACTTAGGCATTAAATTAGTGTTTGTAATCACATTTTGATCTAATCACATTGACATTTATATGTCTGCTAATGAGCAATCAAAAGTTAGTAAAAATGCTACCTGGTGTTTAGATTTTCCAGCTTTTGATACAAAATCTTCTTGGTTGATTATCCTAGCCAATCTCACTGCAGCTTCATCTAGGCGTCCAATAGACTTGAGGTAATCTATGAATGACTCTGCATCATCATGGTTCAACTGCAAAAAAATCAGTTAATCAGTAATACCATATTTTTTCTTGAACCTTTTACATAACTGTTACATACGCTAAACACTAACCGCCATCTACAAAAAGTTTGAGACTAACAATTTGTCACCTCTTCTGGTGGTGACAGAATAAAACAAGGCATTAACATGACAAAATGTCACCACCTAGTTGCTCACAATATTATGAGTTCAAACTTAAGTCAGATTTGAATTTCTGAGAACTTGTAAAGTCAAATTTGAACTTCTGAAAAGATGTAGATGATTTTGAAAAAAAAATTTGGTCAATTTGAAGCAAGTTGAAAACAGACCTTTTTGACCTTTTTTGACCTTGAGAAGGCCATTAAAGGTCAAATGTCAAATCTGAAGTCAGATTTGAATTTCTGAGAACATGTAGATGATTTTGAAAAAAAAAATTAGTCAATTTGAAGCAAGTTGAAAAAAGACCTTTTTGACCTTTTTTGACCTTGAAAAGGTCATTGAAGGTCAAATGTCAAATCTAAAGTCAAATCTAAAGTCATATTTGAATTTCTGAGAACATGTAGATGATTTTGAAAAAAAATTTAGTCAATTTGAAGCAAGATGAAAAAATACCTTTTTGACCTTTTTTGACATTGAGAAGGTCATTGAAGGTCAAATGTCAAATCTAAAGTCAGATTTGAATTTCTGAGAACATGTAGATGATTTTGAAAAAAAATTTAGTCAATTTGAAGCAAATTGAAAAGAGACCTTTTTGACCTTTTTTGACTTTGAGAAGGTCATTGAAGGTCAAATGTCAAATCTTAAGTCAAATCTAAAGTCAGATTTGAATTTCTGAGAACACGTAGATGATTTTGAACTTTTTTTTAGTCAATTTGAAGCAAGTTGAAAACAGACCTTTTTGACCTTTTTTGACCTTGAGAAGGTCATTAAAGGTCAAATGTCAAATCTAAAGTCAGATTTGAATTACTGAGAACATGTAGATGATTTTGAAAAAAAAAATTAGTCAATTTGAAGCAAGTTGAAAAAAGACCTTTTTGACCTTTTTTGACTTTGAGAAGGTCATTGAAGGTCAAATGTCAAATCTAAAGTCAGATTTGAATTTCTGAGAACATGTAGATGATTTTGAAAAAAAAATTTAGTCAATTTGAATCAAGTTGAAAAAAGACCTTTTTGACCTTTTTTGACTTTGAGAAGGTCATTGAAGGTCAAATGTCAAATCTTAAGTCAAATCTAAAGTCAGATTTGAATTTCTGAGAACACGTAGATGATTTTGAAAATTTTTTTTAGTCAATTTGAAGCAAGTTGAAAACAGACCTTTTTGACCTTTTTTGACCTTGAGAAGGTCATTGAAGGTCAAATGTCAAATCTTAAGTTAAATCTTAAGTCAGATTTGAATTTCTGAGAACACGTAGATGATTTTGAAAAAAAAATTTAGTCAATTTGAAGCAAGTTGAAAACAGACCTTTTTGACCTTTTTTGACCTTGAGAAGGTCATTGAAGGTCAAATGTCAAATCTAAAGTCAGATTTGAAGGTCAAATGTCAAATCTAAAGTCAGATTTGAATTTCTGAGAACATGTAGATGATTTTGAAAAAAAATTTAGTCAATGTGAAGCAAGTTGAAAAAAGACCTTTTTGACCTTGAGAAGGTCATTGAAGGTCAAATGTCAAATCTAAA
Source organism: Owenia fusiformis (assembly GCA_903813345.2). Taxonomy (NCBI): domain Eukaryota; kingdom Metazoa; phylum Annelida; class Polychaeta; order Sabellida; family Oweniidae; genus Owenia; species Owenia fusiformis. The sequence continues at coordinate 9,369,977 of CAIIXF020000006.1, forward strand.
GTCAGATTTGAACTTCTGAGAACATGTAGATGATTTAGAAAAAAATTGAAGTCAGTCTAAACAGTATTTGTTAAGTTATAGGAAGTTGTAAGAAATTGTTACAGACGCCAACCGCCAGACGCCGGACGCCAACCACCAACCGCCGGACGCCGTCGCAAAAAAACGGAGACCATAACAATATGTCACCACTTTTGGTGGTGACATAAAAACACCGATAAAAAGATTCCAACTAAAATGCAAGCATAATTTGCTTATTATTTTCAGTGTGTCCTCTCCAGGATAATTTTCTCTGTTGGGTGCAAAATTCTATTTTTAACGATTTTGACCATATAAAGTCAAAATATGTCTATTGTTAGCGATTCACTTTCTCATTTTCTAAGGTATGAATGAGTTTCCAGGTCAATGCAAGTATATTTTCAAAATATTAATTGTGGGCAATGCTCAGTTTTTTACATCAATTCTGGGATGATTACTGACCTTCATGTATCTCCTGAAGACTCGAACTGCAGTTTCATGTAGTGGATACAGCTTGATAAACTTCAGGTATAAAGGCCATATTCTGTAATGTTGCGAGATGGGCAAACCACGTAATGCCCGGTCAAATGTCCGACGAGTACGGACTATTTTTCCTTGGTCCATCAGAAAGTGGCAGTAATCTAACCAGATTCTAGGCATCTAAAAATTTTTTTACAATTCATCTAATTTACAAGAGCAAAAATTAATTTGTATACAGAACAAACTTTGGCATTGTAATTAAATGACTATAGGTTCAGGTTTATATAATACCTATTATCAAATACAAATGTTCAATTTCATGATTGCGTGTTATCACTTTTATTTTTCTGCATGTTGAGACAGGGATGAAGGAACAAGGAACTATTATCAATCATTCTTAGAGCTGGTCTCCTGCTCAATAGCCATTTACATGCCCACAATTTTACCACAATTAATGATCCCAATTGTCCATGTGGTGCAGCTCAACAAACTACTTCTCATTTTCTAATCAAATGTCCACTGCTCATAAATGAAAGGGAATTGCTTCTTGCAGGACTCAACGAACTGGAATGTTTGCCCGATTTCAGAAATTTAACAATCTCTAAGAAATCAGATACACTTTTGTATGGGGATTCCAACCTTAGTGATGTGATGAATGGCAAAATTATTGAAATCGTGGCTCACTATATCTCAGCAGCAATCTCAGTATTAAATAGCCAGTGAAACATTCTAAAATCCTTTGGGAACCTTATGGGCGGGATGGGGAGCAAGCATACATACAGACTGAACTTGTATTGTATTTGTATTGTGTAAATTCCTGTGTTATATTTTAATATTTACTATGCCGCTAATGTTATTAAGTTAACAAAGGCATACTTTTGTAATTATATCAATACCTAGGAATTATAAATAAATTGAAATTGAAAAAAAAAAAAAAATCATTCTTGTCTATTCAAATCATTATATTATTGTATTAGTAAAAAATATACTGACTTCATAACACATAAAATAAGTCTTGCATACCTTATGCATAAAGACAAGAGAGCGTTCAAATGCGTTGTTGACATCTTCAAATCCAGGATCTGTAATACAACGGCCCTTCACTTGTTTACGTCTCAATTTCAGATAATTATACCATAACTTGTAGCTAAAATAAATAAAATAAATACATGTACGGTGAAACTTGTTTCTAGTGAACACCACAGGGCAATGACTCAGATTGAGTGCAAGTTATTTTTATGTTGCAAGGTCAAGGTTTTAGAAAGGTGCTCATACGTTCCATGTCTTGTGAAAGTATCGTATTTGTATATTACTTGTCAAAAATGCTCATGTCACTGGTGCAAATCAGGGAAAGAATGTGCGTTCAAAATGTTCCATTCTTAAGAAAGGAGTTGAAATGGAAAAGGATAGAAGAAACAGTATTTTATTTAGTAACATCATATCTTACCTTCCAGGTAGTTCTTTCAGGGCTCGTTCATATACCAAATTGACCGCATGTCTTGGTGAGTCTTTTTTGTGATCAACATAACGCAGCCAGCACTTCACAGAGAATGGGTTCCGCAAAATCTCCTCTTCATATGCAAGATCATCCTCTTCCTGAAATCAAAAAAAGACAAAAATGTTGTTTTAGACATAACTCCTCAACAATGAGACATTGTGCAAAAAATAATCTTGCACCAATTTCTATTACGTCAATTATCAATCAATATTGGAAAGCAATAATAACTGGTGTATGTATTGATACAATGGACTAGATCTTAACTACAGTGTGGGCCATATATAATTTGTCATGGATTTGCTGAAGTGAGGATTTCCCATGTTAAAAAAATTGAGTTTTTAAGAGACCAGCCAATTATCAGTGAATGAGATTATACAAAATTTAAAATATACAAATTTTAGGGGATATGTATCGAAACATTATTGGAGACAATGGGTTTTCAAAATACCATGGTTTGGAAATGGGGATAGAAAATTGATTACTTCTTAATTTATACCCCATACTGTAGACTATTTATGTCAACAATAGACAAACCCTTCTATTGAAAGCCCATGACAAAACAAGCAATTATTTGCTGGGACAACAGATCTTTGCGAAAAAGATGGTCAATAATAGGTACGCTGACAGAATTTCAAATTAGCATTGTTCAACTTATTAATACACTGGTGACAGAAAAGAAGTTAACTTTTTGTCAATACTCCTAGACATCAGTGACTTGATATTCCATAATCGTTTAACATGGGTTGTCATTGAAAAATTTGTCCAGCTTGATGGAGCTTATTTTTCATAAAAACACTAAGAAAACTTCACAAATTATTTTTAACTATGAAAGTATTAATGAGATCTAGATATATTGGGTCTTTTTAATTTTTTTATAAAAATAATATTAAATTTTTTTTGATGGAGCAGTTTCAAATGTGAAATACAAAACTGCTCCATCAAGCTGGACAAAAAAATTAAACATTTTTTCTTTTAAAAAATTATAAAGACCCAATACATCTAGATCTCATACCTTCAGGGTTATGCTGAACACATATATAAATATTATCATGTCACTATATCGTACCATTTAAAAGTTAAAAAAGAAATTGTACATTTTAGATTATGATATTCTGGTGCCATTCTCAATAACTTTTACCCCTAGCATTATTGGACTTCAAACAGAAGTGAAGGTTATCCACAAATGTGAAAACAAAACTGCTCCAAAACATCCATGGAATGAAAGAAGTCTTGAAAGCCCATGGAAAAGCAGATGGCGGAAGCATGAAGATTTAACAGGCAAAATTATCGATATCTTAGCGATTATTTTGCCTATAACAGCAAAACTTTTGCTACATTTGTGCATTCTGTCCTTGAGATAAGAGTCTTCGGCGTGTATAGACGAATGTGTTTCAGAAGGAACAATTCTGAATACCTTGATTCAAATGTTATTGCATATAATTATCCAAATTTTGGACACCTCAAATTTTTCGTGCTAAATTCACTTGCGTTCACGAACTCTGGGGGAACAATCCCGGGTACAATGAAGTTTTCACCATTCTGAGCACTAATCTGAGAAGTCAATTTAGAAAGTTTTCAAGTGATTTTATCATTTTTCCACAAGTAAAAAAAATCCGAAAATAAGAATAAACAATTTCGACGAGAGAATAAGTCGAAAATTAAATAAGTAGAATGTCTTAGGTGCGTATACTCACAAATATGATCTGGGTGGTATTCTGTGACACTGGCATAGTTGTAGGTTGAGTAATTTCAAATATTATCAAATTTTGAAAAAATATTCATTCACACGTTTCCGCCATTTTTGTTTTTACGATCAGTCTACGTTCCTAAAACTAGGTCAAGGGGCGACTTTAAATTGTATTGTAAAAATATAGTCAAACAATGCAATATTGGTATCTATGTATTACAGAAATTGATTATTTTGTCAAATAACAATAAATAATCTTACTTTTGATATAACCGCTTTGGAGCATGAATGTAATAAAATATTTAGAAGAACCTGTCATCCATTTGAAAATTATAGGCTCGTCCAAAGAAAAATCTCCTTATTTCTCGTGCACCTGTCGAGACGTTACGAGAAGTCAACAAGATAACCGTTTTTTGAGGAAAGCTCCAACTTTTCCATCAATTTTACGAACAAACCGCATTGCTATTCGTGTAAATATGATGGCAGATTGTTGAGATAAACACATTCTTATCGGAGCATTTAGGTATGTATTCTTAAGATGACCCTTTTGCGTCGATTTCACCTTCAATTGTAAAAAGGAAAATTTTCATTCATTTTTTTATGAATTTTTATGATTTTTATTTATTTTACCACAACTAACATTGCAGTGTTTTATATTAATGTTACGTTTGATTTACATTTATGAGCCTACTTGCTAAAACTCCGTTACTGTACTTACTACATATTTATCCCCAGTTGGAGTCTGTCAAAGTGTGTAGAGCGCTGCCAAAGCCGGGTTAAAAAATTGGATCCAAAACTGATTTGCATTTTTGATCTCTAATCTGAAAATTTAATGAGTAGGATTTGTTAGGAATATTTCAATTGCTAAACATTCTGCCAGATTACGCATGTCCGATCAAACCCCTCTAGCAAAGTCTTATTGGGTCTTCAAATTCCAGCCAGCATATTGTTATTAACACTCCATCACCTGAGAAATGCTCCTTTTCTTGTGTTTTAATGCTACAATCATATGTAAAAGCAATTCGAAAATATGTTCCTAAATAATTATGGCATTCATATTAGGAACAGACAGAATAATTTTGGAACTGTTTATAAATCTTCCGTCCAAAACATTTTTAAATCAGGACAGAGTTAACTCAGATTGTGGAACAGTTATTGTAACATTAGCAACCCTATATATTTTATTTTACAATTTCAAGCACACATGAACTTAATGTCCTGTGTCATGAGATCACTTAGAGAGTGACACATCTAACATATACCAAATTCAAATAAACTGGAGAGTTCTGGCAATTTACACACTAGTAAAGGATTCCTTATGGGACTAGGTTCTAAAACCACATACTTTTGATTTGCTGGAACATCTAAGAAAGGCTCTTCAAAAAGATGTTAATATCCATGGAAACTAAAATATTCAAAAACATTTGCCATTCTGAAAGATAAGATATAATCTGTCGGTACTGTAACCACATAACAGTAAAGGGAGGAATGCAACTATATGCATCTACTCCTTCCATTTGCAAGTTATAATGATGAAATCTGAAATCTGCAAGTTAATCTAGCGGTCTGCAATTAGAGTCCATTTCACTGCTTCATTTCGTCAGTAGAACGGCAAAAATAAGAAATTGGGAGACCATTGTGCAATAATATATGGTAAAGTATATTTATAATGTACATGAATGACATTTGTATATCTTGGATTGCTTCTAGTTTGGCTTATAAAGTGTGTGGCCTCTTATATTTGGATGTTTCTCTGCCATGTTATTTTCAATAAGATTAACATGGCTGAAATTCTTCAAATTACAAGACGGCACAGGCTTATTGCACAAAAAACTAAAAAATCTGAAATATACAAATGTCATTCATGTACATTATGAATATACTTTTCCATATATTATTGCACAATGGTCTCCCAATTTCTTATTTTTGCCGTTCTACTGACGAAATGAAGCAGTGAAATGGACTCTAAGTAAAAAGGCTCATTTTATTGGATATCTTAATAGTTTTAGATGAAAGCGAAACATTTTGAGTCGTTGGTTCAGTTATAGGAGTATTGCCATCTAGCTAAGTACATGTATAACAGAAAAGCAAATCTTTTTTGGGGTGAGTTACAGAGGTAAGCCACCTCCCCCACACACTCCAAATAAAATGCAGAATGTTGACTGCGTCTTTTTTACATCTTTTAATATATATAATGATTTAACCATGGTAATAAATTGGAAATACTACACTGAGTGACACCTATAATGCCACTGAAGTGTCCTCATGTATGATCTGTAATTGACCAATTAATGGCATTAAAATATATTGATAGAAAAGAGATAAAGCTGACTATTTAGCATGATTTCTAAAAATTTGTAATTTCTGCTTCCACTCTGCAGAAATTGAACACTGGAAGGAGTCTCTATCATTACCAAGAGCCTATTCTGATTTTTGGTTTATGTTCTCTCAATATTTCAATTCCAATCAGCACATAAATATATTTATCCTATACTTAGTTGTGTTATAGGTGAATAACATGCAGGAGTATAATTGAAAATTGTTGAAATTCAATGATTTAGCAATGAAAATGTTGATGAATTTTTGAATCAAGGTGTAAAACCTAATTTGACGAAAAAATTGAAATAAAATATTCATGTTTTGATTGTAATTATCCCAACGAACAAGTTCGGTAGGGATATAGTGAAGCCCTCCGTCCGTCAGTCAGTCCGTCCGTCCGTCCGTCCGTCCGGAAGATAACTCAAATATTAGTTGACGGATTTTCTTCATATTTGGTCGAAAGATGTTGTTGATGAATAGTTTTACGCAAAAAAAAATTTTTTCAAGATGGCCGCCGCTTTAAAAATGACGGGACTTTTTTGCAAAAATCATAAATTTTTCATTCTGAACCAAAGTAATTATTATTATTGTTTGAAATTTTGGTAGTATATTCGCAACATCTATCTATTTCACATATATTCCGTGTTTTTCATTCTGACCCCCAGGGGCCGTGTATGGGGGGTCAGGAAAACAGAAATTTTCGCTAATTTTTAGATCTTTCTGAAGTATAGCTTTATTATACTCAAATGAAAGGCAATTAAGAGTAGATTACAAATATTGTATCTTTTTTCTGATTCAAGCCCCGTAAAATTCAAAATGGCCGTCTAGTGTACGATTTCGCAATAATTTTTCGATCCCTTCAAAGTATGGCTATATTATCCTCAAATTGAAGGAATTTTCGAGTAGATCACAATTATGGTATTATTTTTCAGATTTGTACCTCAGAAAATTCAAAATGGCTGCTTTGCAGGAATTCGCAATTCTAAAATCTAAATTTTTCAATTTTAACCAAAGTAATGAGTATAATTGATTGGAATTCGGTAATTGATATGTTGTTCGTTGGGATTTGCTACTCCGCGGAGTTGCCTTTATCTAGTTATTACATTAGAGTTCCAAAGCATTCAAAGCATAATTAATCCTCATAATATACTTTAGTATAGGACAAATCAGTTATTTAATGGGAGGTTTTGGATACAGGTACAACCCTCAAGAAATATAATATATCTACCCTCGAGTATAATGAATGTCAATGTTAAGACACCAACTCACATGTTTATACATGTGAGTTGTTTACCTTCTAAAATTCAGTTTCTTAAACTGTTAAATATGAAGAATATTTCAACGTTAGTTTTTATATTAGCCTTTAGAATCACCACTACTCATCCATCCATCTGTTGATCCGTCAAGAATTTTTAGACAAATGAAACTGCTATTCTTCTGAACTCAAAATCTGCTCTCTTCACAATTACCCTGCGTGCAGAGTCTAGTTAAACTACACTCTGCCTAGTAGAGACCATATTACAGTTTAGTAGCCCCGCCCCTACGACGGGTACCGGTGACAGTTTGGGTAATAAATCACTTCTGACCTATGCGCTGACCTTTCTTCCACCATTCAGCGAGCCTGAACAAACATACGCCAAATGCGTTCTAATTAAATATGCGCATGTCATTGGTCAATTCCGGGCTCAACGATGACGTCAGAAGGAATGACCATATATAGAACCTCGGTCAAATTTGGCCGACGAACACTGATTGGCGCGGTGAGTTCACAGGTTTATTTTAGTTTGAAAGAGTGAAGACGAAGCTCTCTTTTAAGAAGTGAAGTCAAACGAATGCAAAGGGTACTTCACAATGTGAGTCTATCGAATTGTATAATTTCTATTGCACATTAAAAAGTGCTATAGTGCAATTGCCTTGTTCAAAATTTTCAGTCATTTAGAAGGTTTTGGTAGATGAACTTATCAATAATGAAGTAAATGTAGATAACGTGTAAAATTTAAATGATTTTGAGATTACCCCTAACATGTACCATAAAATACCTTCTTGTCATTTGTTGTAAAGCCTTAATACTTATAAATGAATTTATGTTTGGCAAACTGTTTCCTGTGACGTCTTTGAATAGAATGCTGCCTCATGAATCTTCTTAATTTATCTCTATAAATATTGTACCTTGTAATTTTATCATGTGACTTTGAAAGAATTTCTCTTGTATAAATATTCTTTACAATATTTCATGGTCAACTGTCTGTAATTCCATTATTGTTCAAACTAAGTCTGTTCTGATTGTTCATTTGTGTGTTTAATTACATGCTTGTATTTTATGTTTTATGCTCTAGTATTTTAGGTTTTTCTGGATTTTCTTTGTTCATTTTTAATGTGATAATTGAGAGTGGTTGTACAGATGCTCTTTGCATGAAAAAACAAGTTAGAGCGACATGCAATTCAATTAACTCATTGCTACTGCTTCTAGATCTATATAGGATAAGTGAGTTATAGTCTTACATGAAGTCTCTCACCCCTTCTCCTTCTTATGCTGTATCAACACTACATAAACAGCAGATATGCTTGAAGATGCTGGTATGTTTATTAATGGGGATATTGCCACATCTTTATCACTAAAAATAGATTTAATCGATACATTGAATCGATCAATAGAAGTATGAGAGATACTTTAAGCTTGGCAGTATCTTTACTGAGTCTGTTTGAGTAGAAGGTGACTCTACAAATCGTTGTGATTTACTTCTGTACTAAAGAGCTCCTCCATCAGGAGAATAAGAAGACACACAATGTGTTTAATAGAAAGAATTCAGTATTTAATTGATAGTTCTCCTTTAGGCGGATGGCGCCTGTGAATAGTTTTTTGACTAACATGATGAGCCTATAGAATGACACACTGTATTCGCCGTAAAAAGCGCCCAGGGTGCTTTTAAATTGAAATTCCCATTACAAAGAGCGCCCATATATGAGAGAAGTCAAAAATCCCTGGGAATTTCATGTATGGGAATCTTTCTTGCCAAGAATGCCTTATTTGCAACGAAAGTGACAGCATATTTTTATAATAATGATATGTATCGTTATTGGAGAGAATACGGTAATGATCGCTTAAATAAAGCAAGAATTTAACTATATTGACAGTGATTGAAGAACTAGAGCCCCTCGAGGTGAAGGAATTGTTTTCTGCGATTATCTTCACTATTTCCGCTATAGACTGTTAGATATCGATCTAAAGTTATAACTTATTTTTTAATTTGATAACAGATCACCATTTTTCATGTAAAAGTCGAGAAATCTTAAAAAGAAACAAGAAAGTTCACGACCTTGACATGACCTTGACAATTGCTAGTTAGTAAAATGTTGAAACAAAACTCTGAAACGTGATCATTTCCTTCATTCATGAATTGAGATAATATTCGCTTAATAAGATGTGGTAGGCACCCACTGATATATATTTATCGGGAGGATGCATTGCATTTTAGTGTAAGTACTCTATTATCGCCCTCTATATTTCTTTGGGAATTTTATTTTTTTCTGATATATTCGTTATTACTTGGTCATTCCTTGATATTTATTGATCTCTGTGAAGCAGGGTGGTCACTTATTAGGGGTGGGCCCTTATTACGGCGATTACGATATCTGTCCTTCCACCTGTCCCTCAACAGTTTCTGGAGAAATAAAAACTACCAAATATGTTCATCTGAACCCAGCTTTTGCCTTGTTTTGGAAAAATCTCTAATATTTGTATGTGAATCTAGCCAAAGGTGCCATTTTTTTATGTTAGCAATTGGTAACTATTTATATCATTTTATAGATTTGAACAAACATCACTCCAGTAACATCAGGTACTTTATTGCCACACCCTTTCTATTTTACCTACTACCTGATACTATTCATAAACAACAATTACTCAGTCTCAGAGGACAGCTGCTGTTGTTTCTGTGTTTTTGTGCCACATGAGCATGTTTATCTGTTATTAATATCTAGTAATGTCACTGATGTAATATCCCTGTCTGAATCTTCTCTCTCGTTCTATATATTCCAAATATTTTATCTTTAAAAATTTGAATGAACATAGACCTATTGTGGCCCTAAGAATCAATCTATTTTTGTTTTAACATTCTATTTATCATATTTCAACATACATCCATTCAGAACATACCTACTGATATTTTTATTGAACACCAGGATTTTATCTCACTTCCAAGAATATTGTTGTTATTTTGATCAGTGTATGGCATTTGTAACATTTGTTATTACAAGCAGGCCCGTAGCCAGGATCTGCCAAGGGGGGGTTCAGTTTTCAAAAATTTCCAGGGGGGGGTTCACATCTGACAATTTTGGCCCAAATATGGCTAAAATCACTTGAGAAGTGCTCAAAATGATGGAAAATTGCATGATTTTGAAAGAATTTTTGGCCAGGGGGGGGTTCGTCCGAACCCTGCGAACCCCCCCCCCCCCTGGCTACGGGCCTGACCAGTGATGACATGTTTACATAATTTAAAATGTTGCGTATTGTTTTACTTTATTCCTTGTTGTTTTCACCTTTTTCTCCAGGCCAAATCAAGATCACCCAGATATATCATAATTCATTCCACTATGTGATAACTTTGAATTAGATCCCCTTTCTGGTAATCTAGCCACTCAACAGATAAAACAGATTCCAGCTCTTTGATAATGTCTCATAATAACAAAAACAAGAACTAAGTTCAGGGCACGCCTTAAGCGTCGGACAGCTGGTCATTATCTGGTTACTTTTGATACTGACCAGTTGATTTTTTCACTAGGTATAGGAAAATAACATTGCAACTGGTCAGTAATGCCTTTTTGACCAGCAGCTCTGGAATCCTTAGGGCATACACTGACTAAGTTGCATTTAAGATCTAGATTTACTAGTAATAATGCCCAGTAAGGTAAACAATAACTAACAAGCTATTCTTTGATAAAATATCATCATGCTTTAAACCCCAAAATCAAAGTCTGACAGAGGAGAGTTAAAACATGACACTGACACTTCAAAAAAACATTATCTTTTACATAGAATCAGAAAATCAGTTAATTGATCATATATTCAGAGAAAAATCACTGCAGAATAATCAAAAATAGATATTCACCCTAAGCACAGGTGATGGAGTTGGGCAGTTATATAACATCAGTTATCGATGGTCTATTGCAGCCCCCAGCAGAGGTATACCTGTCATTGATTTCAATTTGATTGATTTCATGCTGCATATTTCTCCTGGTTTTGGTAGATCAAGTATGACTGAGGCATTAATTAGAGGTTATGTCCGTTGCATATATGCCCGAGGGTTTCAGTGATATATGCCCCGACCTTGGGAGGGACATTGATCACTGAGAACCGAGGGCATATGTGCAACTATAGTGACATAAACGATTTATAACATACCTTTGATGATCTAATCTGGTCAGAGAGTACCGTCTTCTTATCTAATTGACTAGCAATGGTTCAGAAATGATGATTTATTCCCATGTTTGTATCTTACGAATGTACGAGTCAATTTGACCTATAGGCCTAATGTATGACGTAGTCCCAGCGCTTGACCAGTCAGAAAGTTAGCGGGCGCGGGCTTTTCAAAAGTTATATTGGCCCGCTGTCTTGTGAACAGGTTACAGTAAACATCATCATAGGTATGTTATAATAAGATATATTTTTTCTGGACTTCCTCTACATTGAGATTAATTAAGCACCAACGTGACATCAATGTCAAGTTAGCCCTGTCACATTATTTGAATGTTTTATAAGGGCATTAGTCTAATAGCTACTTTCATCTTGCGTATCCTTATGTTCTGTTATAACGCTATGCAGAGAATTTTTATTTTTTTTATTAAAGAGTCTTATCAGTATTCTTTGTGAGTATGGAGATTTTCTTGATCTTGCTTTACTAGATCAGAATATGGTAGATGAGAATTTAGCTACCTAATAATCAAAATAGCATTCTCTGAATTTTATGCTTACTTTAGTACCTGACATTTATTCCATGTTGAAAGTCACAAAACTCACAAATTACAAGACATTGTTGGGATTATTGAGCTCTTATCAGCATCGGATCTGTATCTATTTTTCATTCTTAGACCCTTATATACTGGGCTCTGAAACCCAGAGTTAGAGAAAGTCATCCTCTGAAAACAGGGCTCCAGGCATCATCCACCGTGTTCCTTCCTTTTTGTAAGAACGGGGTACGAGGTCTGAAGCCCTGCGTTCAGAGGATGAGAAAAGTATGCCTGGTATCCCTGCATTCTCTGGAGTAAATGTAGATGCAAAATTTTCTTATTTTACAAACTTGATCAAAATATGCTCATTCTTCAAATTGATATCTCTCACTTCCAAGTTGATCTAAATCTTTACAATGTCATCGATTAATTTATTGATTTTAAAGACCAGTTCAGATAATTAATCAGTGTTAAAAGATAACAGTAAATCAGGGCATACCAGGCACACCAGAAAAATGCTAACAATCATTAAAAATGTATGAGGAGGATGTAGGATTCTAGATAAATTGCTTGGATTGGACACGCAATGGGTCAATGATTGAAAAAACCAACTGATTAAGAGTAATACGCCATCAAGAAGTGAAAAATACCATCATTACAAACCAAGTCAAGAGTGCCATTATTATGCCTTTAAGATGTGTTTCATCTTAAACAAAACCCCTTAGAGAATTTGCTTTCACGCTTTCTTATTGTAATACAAATTGATTGCAACTGACGATTGTCATCGTTTATTTATCGCCTAAATCTTACGTCATACATAAAGTACACTTATAGATTCTGATTATGCTTCTATTTACATGCTACCTTTTAAAAGAGAGCTTCATGTACACTTTCTGAATTACAAATAAACATTTGATCTTGCCGTACCTAATCAGAATTATAGTCACAGAATATTATGTTTCATAAGTACTTGGCATTTATTCTATATTTAAACGCTCATCAACGCTCATGGTTGCTACTATTAGAGTAATTCACATCTTATCAATATTGCAACTATGCACTTATTTGTCTTATTGAGAGCATCGTGATTCCTAGACTCTGAACCTCAGGGTTAAACAAATATATCAATCAATACAGTTATTGTTCAATATTTTTATCTTGTTTCCAATTGTTAAAGCTGTTATTTTTGTGACTGGCATCTGTAACAGTTGTTTTACTTATATAATCATTTGCAGGTAATGGCATATTGTCATGTCGATACATTTATGTTGTATAAGCCTCTGGAAGATCATAACAGTTTTGTATTTGTTACCTTCTATGTTGAAGAAATAATTCAATCAGAGGTGAAAAATTGCTTTATTGTTTGTGAAAGTCTTAATGAGTCAACATTTTATTTGAGTATTGTCTCTATCAAGAAATTATTTGCGCCAAATACCCTGGTATTTTCTTTGCTGAATAAGGATTACCTTTATTGTTCACACTAATATTATGTATTTTTAATTCTGATTGATTTTTGAAAATGTTTAGAAATAGGTAACTGCTCTTCCACTTGATTATGTATTGTACACACTGTAATATTATGTACATGTATATATTGAGCTTCCACTCATTTAACAAAACTGGTCACTTCTTTTTTGGAGCTGGTACCGACTCGAGAGTCATTAGACTTATCACTTGAACTCCTGTGAACATATTTGCATAAAAATCCAGTGGAATTGAGAACTTACTTATCTTTAATATGTGGAAGTAAAAAATTAGATATCAAGAATTATCGTATGATCTGTAAAATGAAGCCCTCTGACTGGTCAGTCCTTGTTCTGTATCAATCTGTATTGCCACTGAGATTGTCCCCGTTGATCATCTCCGTCGCAATACAGAACATATTGGTATGGAGGGGACAATATCAGTAGCAGTACAAAGGATCACGGGATAAAAACGTTATTGAATGATTTGAAGTGCAATACAGGATATAGTCTGTCTCGATATTTTGTATTGGCACTCAACTTCGTCTCGTTCCAATACAGAATTTCTCGAGCAGAATATATCCTGTATTGCACTTCAAATCATTCAATATATTATAGAATTGAGATTGATTCAAAAGGACCACTAGTTTTCACATGTTAGTCTCAACTCCTGAAATCTGTGCGTATTTATGTACATTTCGAGTGCTTTCCAGAAACTCTGGTTAGCAATGATGCCATTATCCTCTGATTTTTCCAATAATCATCTCTATTTCTATTTAATCAACCTTTTTCTGGAATTAGTCTTTTTGTCCTTAAAAAGAGCTTCATCTCTGCTTTCAGTAAGAAATATTCCTTTGATATAATCAGATTAGGTTGATCAAAATGTAGCTCTCTAATCAGAATTGCAATCATCCTATTTTCTGTCTTCGTAAGTAGCTGGTATTTATTCTATAATCAAACTCCCATAAAGGCCATAACATCGTCTTTTTAGGCCATTTAGATACCATTTCCATCTTTGTTGGACTTTGCTTCTTAAAAGAGAGCTTCATCTTTAGTAGTTTTTTAAAATTAGACTTCACTCAGGGTATGCCAGCTATTTTGGGGTCATTTGAGCTTTATTTTCAGTAGTTACTGGACTCTGCTCTCGGTATGACTGCTATTTTTGGGTGTTTTAGGTATCATTTCCATTCATTCAACTTCATTTCTTAAAAGAGAGCTACATCTTCAGAAGTATGTAACTTGACTCTGCACTAGTAAATGACGACTACTTTTATCTTCGCATGCTCGGTATTCACTGCAACCGACGGAAGCCAAGTGAACGAAGATGACTACTTTGGGGTAATTGAGATATGAAAAGCATCGAAACAGTAAAACCTCCTATACTTTTTGGATAGATAATCAGGTTGCATGATGTTAATATTATAACAGTGCGTTGGTCATCTCATTTCTTTTCAGTCACTTATCTAGTGAAAAACCTGAAAGATATGATGCATATCAGATGTCTCTAACTCGATAGTTTGAGTTAAGAAGATGTTTTAAAGATCGCCAGCAGGTTGATGTTGTTCGTTAGTCTAGCATAACACATACTCAAACTACTTGCAAATCAATATTTGCTGGAGTGTTGCTGACACTTCCAACTATAGAATCGAATATTCCCGGATAAATCCTCACTTAAATCACCTCAGACCTTCCTATATGTTCAGAGATATCCTTTACAATTGGAACTACAGTAGAAAAGAGTGGAATTAGCATGAATTAAAGTAAACAACCATATAGAATTGAATAATACGCTTCTCTTAAAAGTACTGAAAGCCTAGAAGATTGTAGTCTACACATAAATTCAGAAGAAATTACATATAAAATGCATGCAGGGAGATATATTTCAAATGCTGTTATGAGACATGTTCAATAAATCACCCCTATTTTAGCGGTTAATTCGAACATGTTAGGTTAGGATCCCTGGCTTGTTGAACCCTGTGGTATTAAGAGATGTTTGACATCATTTTCGAAAGAATATGTAGGGGATAGAATCTTTCTGAAGATTAGACTTTTGATGACTGGTATCTAAATGTTTAGTTAAAACATAAGTTTGACAAGAATTGAAAGCATTTGACACTAGTATTCCTTTAACATTTTTACGTCACCACCAGAAGTTTTTTGTCTACTTTTTATGGATGGTATTCTGCGTTTGGTGTCCATGGGTCTTCATCTGTAACAAATGGCAGGTGGTGATATTTTGCATGTAAATACCTTGTCAGTGTATTAATATCATCAATATTCTGCTCCCTGATATTAAGGTGATCATCTGTTGGCTTTTGGCCAGCATCATCTCAAGCAATGTAAGTTCAAATCCATGATCTCTGATTTCATAGGCAAAGATAGAGTTGGAATGGCTTAATCGTGTACGCAATCTTTTTGCAGCCTTTAAAATCAAAACACAGAAGGCAGTGATCTTCAAGGCAATATTTAGCGAGTGCTTAACCCACTTCTGAATTACATTTGCCTGAAACCGCCATTTGCACCTACTAAATCAAGAAAAATGATACTTCAGTCAAAATTGTGAATGTGAAAATTTTGAGGAAATTATGACAATTTTACCAGGGTACAGAAATTTTCCATAAATTGTTGTAAATAATTGAAGGAATCGATAGTCTGTAATGTCACCAATTGGTAATTTTCTACTCTAGATGTAATGAAATGAAATGAACAAACAGAACATTCTCTATATAAATGTGTCTAATACTATATTGGCACAGGGCTTCTCATCCTTGATCTAGAAAAATTACGTAAATTAGCATATTACTAGGTGTTAATAAAATAGAACTACCTTGGTCATGGTTACAATAATTAGACATGCGAAGTATCGTTGAAGCTTCACATCAGTGTAAATAGAATCCTGGTTAGCATTTAAGGTACTAAAATTGAGTTAGAACTTCATCTTTTAGCCAAAACATACTTCATATTGCATAATATAGAATAACATGCTATCATGTGAAAAACATGCTAAAATGAAGTTTTTAGGATAGCGTTAAGTTTTCTGGTTCAAGAATATTGTCATGACAACTCTAGGCTTGTTTATCTAATTGTAATATTGTTGTTGCTTAAAGTGATCTAAGATTTTCTACAGTTACAAAGTTCTGTTTTTCATACAATTCACCAAAATATGCAGATTTTTATTGATTTTTTCCTTTTCAAAAAATAATAGCTTTAGTGGAATACAAGTCAGATTCAGACTAAAACTGACTGACAGTGCACACATGCTTCTATGTTGAAGAAATCACTATATAAACACATAACAACATCAAAATAGCACATACAAATGCTAACTCCATACAAGGTGAACCAATACTTAATGAAGCAGAAGGAATCAGTCAGGCCCATCATATCATATAAGTAATATAATGGGGATGCAGAAATTCCAGCTAAATATAGATGGTGTATTGCCGAGTTTTCCCATCGAACATAGTTTGTAAGGGATATAGAAAATATAGAAAATGTCTGTCTGGAAGACAACTCGAATATCAGTAAATGGATTTGATTTAGATTTTATAAGCTGATACCTTATGGGCATGGGCATAATCTTTGATAATCCAAATACAAGTTATGGGATTAAGTTCAAATTATATAGGCTAATGTCTGAGGAAGAAAATTTTTCAAGATGGCTGCCACTTTTCAAAATGGCCACCATTTATTGGTAAATTTTATAGTTATTATTATTGTACCTAACAAAAGGTACGATATTGTAGTCAGCTTGACTTGATTTTCAGGGATGTTTCTATATATCAACGTCAAGAACTGATTAGTTTTTGGGCATTCTGGGTAAATCTTAAGGTGGCCATTTTGGATTTTCTGTCCTAAAATCTTCACTTTCAAGACTTGTATACTTAAATGAATGTTATCAGATTTGGTCCAAATTATAAGTTGATTGGGTGTTAGGGTTTCCAATATGGCCACCTATTTTCAAAATTGCAAACATTTATCGTAAAAAACATAATCTTTGAATTTTCAAATACCAGTAGATGGATTTGGTTGTTGTAGTTTCTATATTCCTGATGTCTGGGTATTATATGAAAGATGCAGGCAAAGGGTATGCTATTCAGTACACCTGAGTATTTTCGAAGAGTCTAGCAGTTATTTACCTTAAAAACAATATTGCTTCAAATGTTTTTGTTGCATCAAAATGTTAATTAAATTTTATGGCTGGTCTATATAATGCAAGGGAAAGATCAATACCCGGTGATTTCAGCGGGAAGTGGCGTTTCGTTCATTGGATGAGCTGCGCGCGCACGCATAAATGTGATTATCCAATATAATTAGGGGAGGGCTATTTGAAGTAGTTTTTGGTCTCAGGCGCGACCCAGGGCTGTTGTCTTAAGGACATTTCGTTGAAAATGAGCCATTCAGCTGATAATTGGTAAGAGTTTGCGATCTTATAATGTATAACTGTTACTCAGACACATATTTTGACACGATTCTGTTGGAAATAAGCTTTGAACCGAGAGATATTCACGATTGATATGCACATTTTTGATTGTGCCATTGCTTTTCTATTGCACAACCCATGTATTGATAGAAGAAACATTAATAATACAGATTGGTTTACCTTCAATACATGGCAGACACTACATATCGGTCTATTAATACCAGTTTGTGCCTTAAATAGTTTTATATTTCCATCCACGGCCTGGAGCCTGGGTGTGTTTGTCTCTTATGTGTATGCTTGTGCATGGACTTCTAATCACTAGCAGAATTTAACATGATGCAAACTCGACATTATAACTCATGCTGTAACATTTTGACTTCGCTGGAAAACAATAGGAATTATTTTTTTTGCCAATCAATCATGAATCACAATCAAAATTTCAGAATGATCAATCAGGCAATGATCCAAATCAAGTTATAACATTATATGATATTCAGCAAGAAGTCCGGTAGAAATACAGAATATTTAAACATCAAAGCTGAAAGTTAAAAGCTAATCTGTCAATTTTCTGTCTGCAAAAGAGCGTCCCAAGAGCGTTTACATTTGACACAATAACAGACTGAGGCCTTGAAATCTAGGATTCCCCAGGAAAATATGACGTCATACTAATTAGCATAAGGATTTCCCTATTGGGGTGGGTCGAGCCTTGTTCGAAAACACAATCCATAAATACATGCTAATTTCTAAGGAGATAGGAAGTGTATAACGTGTTTATCGATTTTGTTTAAAGATTTAATCAATTATCAAATTGTTTAAGTGGATAAAGTGGTCACACTTGCTTCAATTCATAGCGAAATCGACGGATAGAAACTGACCGAATTCCCGATATCCTACCCCGTATTACTGTAGGCTATAAGCACAGTGACCTACAGAGGGCGCTATCACAAACAAGTACTGGACGAACCGATAAATTCCCGGGTATTGTAACGCCCTTGTATAATGTAGAATTAATTTTGGTTTATACTTGATAACTTGGTTTATATTCATTCGTATTCTTCTTAATTTAAAAACATGCCTATGTTGAACTTTTTAGCTGGGTTGTATTTTGCTATGTTCTGGCACTGACCCATTTTTATTGTTTGTTTAGTTGATCCTGGCAGGCTCACCTGATAAAAGAGATCATTCAGATTATGGTTAGAATTGAAACTGGAAAGGAAACTGAAGGAAGGTTGTAATCTCTCAAGTCCATATAAAAAGTAAAGGCTTTCCAAGTATAATGCCTTTGGTACCTCTAAAATAAAAAGTGTTCAACTTAAGCGGTGTTCTACTTATAGAGGTTGATTTAACAACAAGACAGTTGATCTTGGGACTCTAAAGGTTTTTCACTTAAGAGGTGTTCCACTTATAGAGGTTGATTTAGCAATAAGACAGTTGGTCTCGGACTCTGAAAAGTGTTCCAATAACAGTGGTGTTCTACTTTTCAAGTTTCACTGTACATGTACTTGTAGTTAATTACAATTGCAAAACAGATTAATGTAAATAGTTACAGAAAAAAACCATAAAGGAAAAGACATGGTTGGGTAGGTTAGGATTTAGCTCACAATTCAATTATTGTAACCTTGTCCTGCAAAAAGTCAAACTTCCCCCTCCCTGTAGATTTGAGTTGTATGTCTGTTTATGATGCAATGGTTGATGTACTCTGGTGGAATCTAGAAATATGAAATATGAAAACCTTTTCATTGAAAGTTGTTATATCTGGAGATTCAGTGAAAGCTTGTCTGATGTGAACTTTCTTTTAAGGGACAGGAGTTACTCAGACTTTTTTACCCTTCATCAGATTCAACAATCATACTCTTTAAATGAGTGATCTCTGAATTTGCTGAGCCAATCAGATTCTCCTGTTCCTCCCCATAGCATTATCAGCATATGCTTGAATAAGAAAACAATTATGAAGGTGGTTCTGTCATGAAGTAGATTAAAATCTAAATTATAAGACAATCAACCCAATGATCGTAGGCAGAAGGTGCTGTATTAGCCAATGAACTTTCACCAGGTTGTTGACCCTTTCACCATTCAAAGAGTTTTTTATGTGGAAGTATGTGGCAGATTTATTGGAAAGATGTTTACTTACAATGCGTGGCTTGGAATCTTTGTACAAGGTGACATGAAAATACAAACCTCTAATAAACTTGATGTGAGTAGAAATAATCTTGATTTACATCAATAAATATTTGAAATTCAGTCAAAGTGATGTCATATTTGAAATCTACATGTAAAAGTACATCTAGATATATGGTTTCGAAAATTGTTGATCACCTTTGAAAATTTAATTTTTTTGAAAATGTGACTTCTAGTTCAGGTTGATTCCCCGTAGACCCCATGTTACAAAATTACAAAAAGTGAGATATTTTTTCTTGTATTGAACATTTTCTTTTACTGGACATATTTTAATTTGCAAAACTATTAAATACATAAGGGTTATATGAAAATTGGACTACTAAAACAGATGTACTTTAAGTCAAAGGGAACTTTCTGCTATACCCGCAATGCTATCTGACCCGAACAAGCCACCTGGTGGTGAAACTGGTAACAACCTACTCGCATTTGCATTATTAATGATACTGATAGATTGTTCACATGTCTGTCTTCGTCAACATTAATAAATACAATATATCAAATAAGCAAGTCAATTCATCATTATTAATAAAGTTATTTCAAAATGTGGGTAGGTAGAATGCTTTATTGATTCTACATATCTGGAATGGTGATAGACAACTAGTCGATCTCGACAGCAACTTGTATTTCACTGAAAGTCAACTTCAAAATTGAAAGTTGAAAGTCGAATCCCCAGAAAAATGAATGATGAAAAAGAAAAAAAAAATTCAAACTTACATTTCAAACTGGACAATGTTTTATTTTTGAAATTTTATTTTCGTGAAAAGTCGGAGAAGTCAACTTCAACTCAACTTGTCAACTTTGATTTCCAGAGTTGGTTCTACCACTAATATGGAAGCAAATCAAGGAGTGAATCAAAAAATGGTATTGACAAATTCAGAAAATTATGTTATTTCTCTCAGTCATAAAGTTGGTGATGCCATAACTACCCAAAAGTTTCAAGCAGATTCCTCAATCATAATTGAGAATGTTGTTTCAAAACTAAACGCATATATTTTTGTCACCCTGTAATAGAATTATCTGTCTTCAAGACAAGTCCAATATGTTCATTGTCCTTTCCAGTGCATTGCCTCGGAATTTTTGAACAAAACGATTGAGAATTTTCACACCTGTTACTCTGAGTAAGATTTCAATGCAGATTATTAACAAAGAAATACTGCATCAATAAATTTCTTGAGCTAATCTAATATGGATGGTAACTAGTATTATCTCTCCTGTATAGAAACTTTAAGACTCGGATAATATCAGGTGTTGTCATATAATATCTTTCTGGAGAAGAGAGTGTCGACTTATAAAAGTGAAGGTTAATAATTTACGACTTAATAGCTAGAGATCACTATTGTTAATGTTTGTTGTGTTTAATGCACTGCTTGATCAATAAGGAATTGCCCGGTGACGTCATTCAAAGACAAATGTGTTGAATATTTTATATAAAATGCATTATATGATGTGTACTTTCTAAAATGTTAATATAGTTGTGTAAGCTAAGTACATCTTATATAAATATATAGTAACAACTTTTTTGTATCATACTACCGTCCTTTCTAAATCAGATTAGCATTAGTTTTTAGAAACGCAAGTCGTGGATTTATTACAGCAGATAACGGCTTATTCTTTCTAATCTGATGACGCACGGAAGCAATTGTAACAATACGATGAGAGATATTTCTATATCACTCAGTGACTTGCATTTCACAAATGATGAATTGTAATTCAGAAGCTACATTTATAAGTTAAAAATTCTGTAATGCTGAAAGCTTGTTTGATATTTATACAATATGGCTTGTAATGATTCAAGAAAATGTCTTGTTATATCAAATTATTCATATTAAAATTATATCATATTCTATGAATTTTAATTATTATGCTATTTACAAATAGCTTGTTTCTTTGATATTCTCTATTGCTATCACTTACCATTTTATATTTAACATTTCAGTTTGGTTGTCATGGAGGGTACTTGTATGGAGCTGGCCCTTGAGGGGGAACGCCTCTGTAAAGCAGGTGACTGCCGCACAGGGGTCGAGTTCTTCGAAGCCGCTGTACGTGTGGGCACAGATGACATACAGACCCTGAGTGCCATCTATAGTCAACTTGGGAATGCATATTTCTGTTTACAAGAGTATGGCAAAGCATTGGAATATCATAGACATGATCTCAATCTCACCAGGTTAGTACTACATATGTATGCCACTCTGGGGCCATAATTTCGGTGTCCTTTCTTTGCTGTATTAGTAGCATTCATGATTTTTTCACAAAGTAATGGTTTCAAATCAGACCTAAATTCCAGTGCTGAAACTGCACATCAAAATTATTTAAAGTTTTAAGTCGGTCTATTTTGATGTTGTCATATTGTATATTGTGAAAGCCACCATCTGTAAATGTCCTATAAATTGCTTTCAGTGTCAGCACTTCTAAAAAATTGTAATACTTTTGTAGTACGAGGGGGTATCATTAATTAGGGAGACAATGTTTCCTGTTACCATGGCAATAATTTATTTGTGACATGTAACATTTTTGGAACAATGATTCAAGGAATTATAAGCTATAACTGTTCGAAGAAATATTAAGGTTATCTTGACTTGAAATCCATAGGGGTGTGTACAGATAGAGATGTCACAAGTGTTCACATTTTGGGTGATATCTGTTACCAAGACAACAGATTATGGGATATAAGCACTTTTAACATTTATTAAATAAGTGATAACTTGAGAACAATGTTTTGAAATATGTATGATCTCCTATAAGAATATTCTGGGTATATATTTATTTCAACGGCATATTATACTCCACATCATCAGTTTAGGCAGTTTGAGTTACCATGCTAATGTGCAACTGGGTAGTTAGTTGAGTTGAGTTAGTGCCTTGTCCTCATTTTTGAGTGGGTACAACCCTATTTTCGAAATAAGTGTGTATAGCACCTTCTTGTTTCATATCAGAGAGCATCTCAAGGATACAGATTTATTAATATTGTATGCAGTTTAAATATTATGTATCAAATATTTGCAGTTACTCAGAAGGGGAAAATTGACATTTGCTCACATATGTTAAGCTGTAACAATAAGTGCTCAATTGATTGTAAATCCTATATTAAGTATATGTATATATGGAAGTAACTCACGTATGAATAATCTGTTCACGTGTATTTTCACTTACTGTGAAGTCTTTACCTAATGTTTCAATAATAAGGTAATGTTTTGCCAAAAAATTACTAGTTCTACACTGTTAATACAGTCTAATAACTGCTATTTGTTCATTTTTGGTCCCAATTTTTTCAATAATCGTAACTCAGTATGGATATTATAATGTGGGAATAATGCCTGGAAACTGCACAAATGATTGGTGTAAATAGAAAATTGTGCAGTTTCAAGTATGTGAACAAATTGGCGATATATGTTTTGTCAGTAATGATAATATTTTGACTGGTCTGAAAAGCATTTGACAAGAATATTTCAAAGTAAAGTGTGTGGACTTTTCCGACATTCTATTATTGTTATATATAAATACTGTATGATATTATTGCTATTTATTATTGCAATTGTAAAGTGTGAGTCTGTGATCGATTCTTGTGATATAAATAGATTTGTCATGCAACATACTTCATCTGAAAACTAAGAAAGCAAATCGCCACGCTCCATCAAAATAAACATCTATCAGCCATAGTAGCCCATTTATATATTTGAAGTTTTATAGATGAAACTTATAACTTTCACAGATAACTTATTACCGGTTTGATTTTTCTGTCTTTGACAAAAATCTTGTACATACACCAATTGTAACAGGAAAGTGATGAAAAGTAGCATATTGAAAAGGATACCCTTATAAAATTCCTTATGCCAGATAAATTTGTTACACCGCACTAAATGATTTCAGTCAGCATGGTCACAAAGTATCTGTATGATCGATGGCAAATGCATCCAATGAAGTAAGGAATTGATTCA
This sequence comes from Owenia fusiformis, assembly GCA_903813345.2. Lineage (NCBI taxonomy): Eukaryota > Metazoa > Annelida > Polychaeta > Sabellida > Oweniidae > Owenia > Owenia fusiformis. Next base: position 9,393,924 of record CAIIXF020000006.1, read on the forward strand.
AGTGTGACAAAATGAGCAATAATGGCTCAATAGAGGCACTGATTTTCATAGCACATTTTACCGCTAAAAGAGAGCTCCTTATAGAAAGTCAACTGCTCAATTGTTCAATACTTTTAAGGTCGTTCATATTCTGATCATGGGAATACACAGGACAGTATACCCTTCTTGTGGAAAGCAAACTGCTCAATTGTTTAATGTTTTCACTTTCTGTCTGTGTTATGTTGAATTTTATTGACAGCGTTGATGGAAAATGAATGGTAACTTGACATGCGGCTCTGTCTTTCAGGTTGGTTCTGATGCCCTTGGGGTATATTGATTGAGACATATTCAGATTAAAGAATGACATGTACTGATTTGATTAATTGGAAATGACAACTAGTTAGGATCAATTTAGAAGAGATATGAAACCATTTTACTTTGTGAATGGTGAGTCAGACTATATTATTGAATCTCAGTAGGGTCAGGATGTTTTCTATAACATTCAAGTAGATCTTATTTTTATTTTTACTCAAGTTTATCATCCAAGATGATAGACAAAATTTGTTAGATATAGATAAACCTTCGAATTGAGTTCAAATTGAGTAAGTAAAGCTATTTTCTTAAAATATCACAAATTCTGAAATATTTGAGCATTTCTTTGTAGGTGTTTTCAATCAAAACTATTAGTTCATGTGACAAATCCAAATTTCAATCAATTGAGTTGAAATTAAAGGTTTATCAATACGGAATGGATTTTTTTCTACCATCTTAGATGATATTAACCATGGGCAGTATCATCTTGCTCTAGAACAGTGATTTAAGCTTCTACAGTATCAGTGAACTCAAATTTGGTCAGAACATCTCATTATTTCAAACTTTTGGTAGAATATCATATTTTCATATTTTCAAATTTTCAACAGTGTAGTACCCAGTTGTCCTAATGCTTGAGGTGATCAATTTCAGTATAAAGCCTTATTTCAATTTTCAACTCGATTTATGAACCTTTGCCTAACTAATCAGATATCAGACATATAAACCGAGTTTGGAGCTTCCCAGGCCGCTCCTAAAGAAGACATAATTGTATTAAGCATCATCTTTTGATTGTTAATTTGTGACAGTTTTCTTTATTGGAGAAGACATTTATATGGAGTCATTAGAGAGTAAGATGATAATATTGTCTCCCTAACGTTAGTGCCAGTATGAATTATTCCATGTAAAGACTCATATACAGGGTGTCAAATATTAGTCCCCACTCTACAGCCAAAATAGGAAAAGATGGTACATAGGGTGATATACCATTGGAAAGATCATCCAAAGTTACATTAACTCACCATCTCTCAAGTAGTTTAGATGACATCTACCTTTATTTTGATGATTTCTTTAATAGTTGTATTTTAATATCATAAGAAATTAATACCCTTTTCAATTGTTTGATTTTGCATGTTTAAAAGAGAGCTTCATCTACACTCTTAGGATAATCCTTTCATCTAGTCTTAACCAATCAGAATCCAGCTACATAATCAAAATAGCATTCAATGAATTCATGCTTTTTTAAGTACTTGGGATTTAATACAGATTGAAACTTACATTGAAGGCTTCCTTGAGAGCAGAGCAGGTACATGTACGTTGAAAACAAAATGAAGATGAAACTCTCTTTTAAGAAGCAAAGTCAAATTAATGGAAATGGTACTTTTGGGGTTATTTTGATCTCATTAACATCCAAACTTCATATTTATTTCTATCCAGAGCCTTGTTACTAAGGGGAGGCATCAAAAGTTCGATGTCGGATAGAAAACTAAATAAATCTAGTTAGGGGGGGGAGGGGGTTCAAACCCATTTCAGTTTGCTATCCGACAAATTTCAACATTTCAAATTTTTGGCAATTTCAACTCAGAATGCCTTGGAATGGTTTAAAAATAAAGATTTTACCTGATGCTTTCTTCGTCAAGATCATTCCAATGGATTCTATTCTATCAATAGTTGTTAAAAGCCGCAAATTACGATAGGAATTAACAAAAACTAGATCGTGTTTAGCAATAATTTTTCAAATTCTCAAACCGGAAGTAAGCGATCAACTTTCACGGTATTTAGTTTTGTGGGGGAGGGGGGGGGGTCTGAGTCAAAACTAGATTTATTTAGTTTCTGATCCGACATCGAACTTTTGATGCCTCCCCTAATGTTCTGAACCTCAGACTTGGAGAATATAGTTACGATTGGAAGACATGAGATCATGTTTGATGAATGGTTTAATTAAGAAACATCCCGTCATTAGCCCTTGGTTTATTTTCCTCATCTCCAGAGTTTCATTTGATGTATTTGATGATTTCCTTTTTAGCATAATGTTAATTTGCACTCAATTCTGTGATAAAATATCACTGCCTTGGTGTCATATTTTAGGTTTTCGACATTTAGACCTATTTTGTACTCTCCAGGGATTAAAAATCAACTGGGAGCAAAATATTTTCTGAGTAAGAAATTTGCAAAATTAGAAACTTTTTTCCTGATTTTTCCAAATCCTCAACTTGGTGCAAGTAGATTTTCAACTGGGTGCAATGTTATCTTTAGCTTCTCATTTGAGTGTAGCACCCACTTACTTTATTCTTGAAAGATCATGCTTGAAAAAATACAGATGCCTGGCTAAAATTGTTTTTTAGTATCCCCAAATTAAGACTTGACTATTAACAGGAAATGGTTTGATTCTCATTTGTGACAGGCAGTAAATCAACTCTTGGGCATAACCCCCCTCTCCCCATAGTTTTAATCAAAATCGATGCTAACTCATTTTGTGTATTGATGTGTCTGACCTCAGAAGTTCCGGGAACCATTCCCAAGAGTCTCCTTGTCTAGACTCGAGTCACCATGTTTGACATAATTAGAATTAGTCGAGGCATCATAACATGATAACATCACCATTTTTTAGCAAAATTATCAGTTGGGGAATTTTGCAAGGGCACCCAAAAATAAAACAAGATGAAATATATGTCTATCTTGATTCATAAGTGATAGTTTGATTACAAGAGAGAGATCTTTACATTGAGGATGGTTAAAGCATGACAATAATATAATAAAACAAATATTTCATTCTATAGTCACACTCTTACTCACTATAGCAGCAGGAGATCCAAAGGGCAAATTGTGCTTCGGTTAGCGACATTTCTATCTCCGCCGTGGCGTGATATAGTCCCGATTTCTCGGTACACGAGTTCGTAGAAAAATACGACACCTCAAATCAAGAGGCCATAACTCAACCCATGAATCATCAATTTCGATTCTGTTTGGATTTTTATGATGCCCAACACGAGAGTTGCGTTATATAAAGCCATTGATATGTTTCGTATGTGATAAAATCGTGTATTTGGTGTATACCCGACTTGAATATTTTTTGATGATTTTTCAAAAAAAAAAAAATTCCCGCTTCAAAGTTGGCAGAAATTTGTCTTTGAGGTTTTCAGCAATAACCTTCGGGTGTTCGTGATTATTTTGGATACTTCTGATCTTTTTGTCAGCTTATCTTTTTCGCCCCGGTCGTAGTTCATGGAGAAAACGAAGTAGAAAGTACACTCTCATTTTTAACCCTATATCGTATTTTTGGCGAGTCATGGCCTCGTGACGTAAATTCCGGTTTTTAAGTTTTCGGTGGAAGTTTTCAAATTGCTGTCGAATATGCCCGAATAGGACGACAGTAAACAATAAATCGGACCCTAAGGTATCGCTGTCTGGTGTATAAAGTATAAGGGAACAAACAGATAACATTGAAGTAAGTATACAACAAATGGTATCGATAAAAGTGAAGGAACAAGTCGTAACAGTTTACTAAAATTATTTGAAGATCGAAGATGGCTTCCAATTTTCTTAGTTTAATTTTGAGTGACCAGTTTTGCCATTCCAATCTGAAGTATTGTGCTTTTAGGCTATACATAGATGCTCGATATTACCCCGGGGATATTAAGGTGACTGTTAACTTAATCGATTTTCAGAAAAAATAGAAAATTTCACAATCTTGAAATTTTCAAACTCTTCCTGAGAAGTCGTTTTTATTATTTCACAATATGCTTGTGCACTGTAATCAATACAAAGACATCAAAGAACAACCAAAAACGTTAGTTTGAGAAAAAAAGTGCCGTTTAAAGAATTTGAGAAGATTTTTTTCTAGGAGTAGCCGGTGAAAAACCGCTGATTCAAAATATCTGAACATTTCAGAAAATATACTTCAAACATATATCAAAAGTGAAGGAGCAACGGAAATTTGAAAAATTACCCGATAAAAAAATTGGGATCAAAATAAGGAAAAAAGTACACTTCTCAAATTGTTTTTTTCTATTTTTTTAATTTGTATGAGAGATTTCAAAATTCTAAAGCTCCTTCCATTTTGGGCTATATTAAAGGGATGTTTCAGAGAAATTAGAAAAAAAATGTTCAGGGACCTTTGCCGTGCTACTCTTTTTGTCAATTTTTCTGTCACATTTTCAGAGGACTCAAATTCCCATTCCAAAATTTTTACTGTTTCTATTTGCATTACCACAGTGAGCCTGGTTATATAAATGATAAGTGGAACTAAAAAATTGAGAGAAAATCCAACCAAAAGACAGTTAATTTTGATGGTCAGATTATACTCAAATGCCATGTGCTTCCTGGTTTCGGCCATCTTGGATTTTTTGATTTAGTTATAAGTTACCTTAAAGTGCAATAATTAGTCTAAAAACTGCAGAGTCACAATTTAAACTTCCTTCAAGTGTAGGGTGACAAGACATTTCTTTCTCTGTATTCTCTTCATTATTTTGATCAACTGAAATTGTTATTGTTTATTGTGTATATTTTTCTCATTTTGATGCAAGAAAAGCTCCTGCTAATACTGCTAATACTTAGGTTTAGAGAGGGCCAGTTTAATTTAGCTACACTTATCCTTCAAGTGAAAGCATCAGAATATGCTTTCTCATAATTTCAACGGTTGGTGTGAAACTTTTTCATGTACTGAACTCTTGCAAAAAAGCAATTGCTTTGGTTTATCTGTGGAATTCATTTTCAAATTTTCATATTTTGATCTAGCATCATAGAAATATCTCCAGGTCTTCTTAAGCCTTTACTAGCAGCTTTCTCATAATTTTAACAGTTGGTATGAAACTTTTTTCATGTAATGAGCTGAGTTGAACTCTGGCCAAAAAGCCTTGCTTTTGATGATCTGTGGAATTCATTTTCAAATTTTCATATAATGATCAAGCATCATAAAAAAATCTCCAGATGTTCTTTAGACTTTAACATCGAAAGGTCCAAAATTAAATTAAGCAAAAATATTAGAAATCTTTTTCAAATATTCAAATATCCCACCAATTTACAAATAAAAGGTGAAATTTTTAATAATCAAATAGTCCACTTCACAGTTTACCGTGCAAAACACATTATCTTTGCACCATTGCATTTGATGCATTTATTGCATTGTCTTATCAATGTTAGGTATAGGCAATATTTATAGACTTTTCAGTCGATTTCACTTTTGAGAAGGGTATTTTTTATATTGTATGTGGAAAATGAACTGAAAATGTCATTAGCCAGAGAGCACAACTGCATTGGCCAAATAGGATGGTAAGTTAGCATTTGAATGAATCTAAATTTCAATATTAGATGCTTTTTTACAGAGGCAAATGTACTATTTCCACGCATAACACATCCAAGAACTGACTGTATACTAAATGCTCTTCACACAGGCAGGCAAAGAGTGGGTACTAATTTGGGTATTATATGAACACGGAGTGAAAGAACCCATGCAGATTGCTCTAGTAGAAATGATCTATAGTTACTCAGTTTCTCAAGAGACTCAAAGATGCAGGTTTGTTTCCTCGTTGATTTAAATATTAGTTGAAGTCATGATGATTTTAGCTCACATGGGTTTATTTTGTCACTTTAATGCCTTGTTAGAGATTGCTTCAAAAATATTTATTGTTGCCTTGATGATACTGGAGTAATAGGTATTGAAACAACCATAAACCTGCCTGTCATCTATGTACTAATTCTCTCTAACAACTTGTTTATGTTCCTTTAGATGCCATAAAGTACAGCATCATTGTTGTATCTGGTACCGCTTTCTGATGCTGCTCCTCTCTAATACCTGACTCCTTACTCTGGCTGTGACATCATGTGAGAATACTTCAGAGAGAAGCCAAACAGGTGAGAAAGTCCTATTACTTGGGTACTGTAGATATACTTAAAGGGGTATAAAATAACAAGGACTGTAGAGAGAAAATTTTTATTTTTTCTGAGCTATCAGGCCAATATTTGGCTTAACATCTTCTTTGACATACCTTTTTTCTTGAAATGTATGGATAAACTATCAATTTCAGCATTAAGCAGAATAAATTCAGTTCAAAGCTTCTATAAAGGGAGTCCCACTTATAGATTTTTAAGATTCACAACTTTTCAAGAGGAATATCAGCTGAACTAATGTACATCCAGGGGGTTTCTTTGGAGATAATAAAAAATAATTTTAGTCTTGATAAAAAAATACGTAAATATATTTTGACACTGGTCAATGATCATTGAATTGCCCCTCTGCACTAATTGTTGCACCTTTAATTTGACAGATTGAAAAGGTCTGCCAAATAAAAATCCACCAATTTTCAGGTGTATATTCAGTGATCTCCACAGGATATTTCCTCAAGTGGGTGCAAAATTCTCATTGTCACAATTCAGACCTAAATAAGTCAAAATATGCCAATTTTTCATAATTTTTCTCATTTCAAGAGGGTGCAAATGGATTTTCAGGTGGGTGCAAGCCTGTTTTTCAAATCTCAGGTGGGTGCTGCACCCACTTGCTTTAATGCTGGGGAGATCACTGATATTGGAAAATCTCCAAATCTCTGAAAGATTTCATTTGTGTAAGTCTTTCTATTTGGAGTTCATTGCTATACTAAGACTTACTGTATGCTGTACACCTGAATTTGAAATGCTAATTTCCAGATCAATGATAAAACTTAAAACTCAGTTCTGAATCTGGAAAATTTAATCAGGGGCGGATCTGGGAACCAACAAGGGGGGCCCAACCGGTCAGAGAAAAAAATTTTTGGGCCCCTAAAACCAAAAAGTGGGCCCAATTTTTGGAATTTTGAGGTCTATTTTCTTCAAAATGTGGCCTGAAATAAAAAAAATAAGGCCTTAGAAGGCCCAGTATTGACCAAAAAAGCCCACTTTTTGGGGCCTGAAGGCCTTTTTCGCCCGAAATCTTTTGGGTCCAATTTTATTCTTCTGGGCCAGGCCAGGCCAGGCCCCCCCCCAGATCTGCCAGTGTAAATAGCCATGAATATTTGAAATAGGGCAGTTCCGCTAAATTAAGAAGTGCGAAATTAACTGTATCTACAGCATGTTTCATGAATTAAGTTGAGTGTACATTTTCAAATTATAAATATGCAGGTCAAGGTACATCCTGATATACATGATATACTGTACTCCCACTAATATTTGACACGATTATATTTTGTGTTTTTGGCATTTTGTTTCACGGCTATTATATTTCGCTAATTTTCAGTTTTTCGGCTTTTTTACCTATTATAGCCCAGCTCTGGATTAAAACATTGTCAACATTGAAACCCCCGGTACCTTCCTTGGAATTTTGCGAATATTAAATTTTGCGAATTAGAACTGCTGGAATTTCACGGCTATTATATTTCGCGAATTTTCCAATTCTCGCGAAAAGCGCCAAATAAAGTTGCGCGCAAAAAATTACTGGGAGTACAATATTATTATAATTAGAAGGTGCAATATTGTGATCAATTTAATGGGCGGAAGTGCGGTTGACTGCATGGTCCACAGCTGGTACAAAAAGCCATGACAACATGCATTATCACCATATACAGGTTATCCCGAATGTATGGGACCCCCCCTTGATAGACATATACTGATGTCTCTCAATAGTATGTGTCATATATCATTAGCTTTCCAAAGATTTAAATGATATATGACACGTGCAATGGAACCATTGGTATATGTCTGCCTAGGGGGGGGGGCATACTTCTTAGTGGGGTGGGGGACACGCTGTATATACGGAACGGGTATTGCCAACCCTCATTACTGGTAAACAAAATACATTTTCCCCATAACATGTGCTTTATTGCATCCTGATGCAAAGAATAGTTATAATCTACACTAATTTACACAATTTCTTTTTTTCCAGATCTCCATTCGCATATCCAGATTCCTAAGATCAATGAATTCTATAGTAGATCCCTCCGCCTCCATTAATGTGGGTCCCTGAAGTCTATATCACGTGTAGGATAAGATTTAAGCCATGAAATAGGTAGGTTCAAGAAGACAAAAATATGATTTCTGAGAATTTTGACATTTCACCTTGACATTAGGGTGGTTTAAAGGTCAACTTTGAGAGATGCTATTTTTGTCAAAGTTTTGCCGTTTTCTAATGCAAGAAATGAAAGCAGTTGGCTTAATTTTGATTGTGACTGATAATAAGACATGTGAATGGAAATAAAAAATATTTTAAATAAATTCTCACGGGCAATTACATGAAAATCTTGAGAATAAATATATGGGCATTTTTAGGGGAACTAAATGTTCCTGTTTCAAAAATGAATGTTCTTGCTGCCTTTTGAAACTCCAACAGTATCCTAAGCATGTTTTAAGAGGTGGGATGTGATTACTATTTGAAATGCCCATGGGCAATTAGGATGAAATGACTGCAATTAAAGGCACACAAGGGTACTTCCATGAGAATGGATTTTCTTATTTCAATTGCTTCTCGCCAGTTTTCTAAACATGTTTGCCAAATTCTAAATAGCTAATAGGGTCACTTTTAATAAATGCCCATTGGCATTTGCTTTGGAATTTGAAATTAAATGTATGGACACTTAATTTTAAAGTTGTTTGCCAATTTGCAGTTCCCATATTTGAAACACAAATCATTCAGAGAAATCCTCTTTCAATATACATAATAAAATATGAGGCAGCATCATGTATAAGTGGCACGACAATCAAAGGATTGCCTAAAATAATTTCTACTTATTCCCTATTTAGAAAACACTTAGGCCATTCAAAGATTTTTATATTTAATGTCACTAAATTCCATGTTCTCAGAAAAAAATGTTCCCATGTACATTGTACTGACTACTCTTTATACTTGTAATGCATATAAATAAGGGAATTGTAATCTTGGATTATATTGTAGTGAAATGAGTTCCAAGATTGATTAAAAACTACATGATAATAATTCAAGATCACAATTCCCTTTGTCATGTATATGCATTACAAGTACAGAGTACTATTAAATAAAATATAAAACCCTTTAAATAAGTTAAGGTTTTGTAGTTTTTAATATGAGGCCCTTCATCAGTTCAATGCCAACATATAATTAATTTTGAATGGCCTAATCTGTACATGCAATTATGTAGTGTACATGTATGCCCAGGTTAGCAGCCATATTGAAAACATAAACAAGTCAGCCTTATTTTTATCACAAAAGTTAAGTTTTGGTGGTGAGCCCACACTCCCACAAAAATGATATTTGCAGGGAAGCTACTTTACAGTCTCTGCATTATACAGTTTCAATATATTTTTTGTGGGAGTGTGGGCTGATGGTTAAATTTTCAATGAAAGGGAATGAGCACCATGCTAAAATTTGATAACAAAGTGAACAAAAAATGACAATGTTTTCCAGATTTGCATTGGTAAACTTCATACGTAGCTGGATTTTGTTAATATTCTACTCCGAATGCTTGTATGCCATATGTTCCATATAGTAAATTCTATACAATGATAAGTTTTGATATTATTCTGGTGGTTAACATAGTGTGTACCCATATTCAGACAACCTTGTGATAGGGGTTCTTACCATCAATTTTTCAAAGAAACTGAAAACTAATGCCACTTTTTGAAATTGCACATCTCAAGAAAAAAGGTTTATCTACAACTTGCAATCAGGTTTAAAAGTAAATGGAAGAATGAGTTTTTTGGAAAAAGTGGACCAATAGGCTGTTAAATGGACCTGTTCTTTTATGTTTATGATATATCTTTGCAGTTCCCATGGCAGTAGAGGAGAAGCTAGCCATCATATTCTCTGGAGTTGAAGATATCCTGACGAAGTTGACCTCCAGCAAAATTGCAGATACAAAAGAAGGAAAACTACAGAATGTGTTCTAAAATTCCCTCCATGAATTCAAAACCTGAATATAGTTCATTCTATAATGAACATAAACTAATAGAGAATTAGTTCCAAATGACACTGCCAGTCTTCCTGATTCGTTTCAATGAAATGTTTAAATAGACAGTGGATAATATGTGCAGTAGTATGATCTTCTGGAGTAGCTCAACAAATTAAAATGATTTTTGTTATGTTGAAAAAATTAAAATGATTTGTGTTATATTGAAAAAATGTTTTGTGTTATGTTGAAAATTAAGATGTAGTAAATCTTGACCCATAAAGAATTGGGAGATTGAGGTATCTCTTGGAGCTGTCTGCTATACTACACTTCTGTGATTCTGCACTACATACACAACACTGTCTAATAGCATAATTGTTAGTTTGAACCTTTGAGCCATGGAATAAGCTTCTGATAAGAATGTCTAGATCATTATTTGTCATTGAGAGAATGTACATAGAACTGAATCTTTACATTTGAGAAATATTACCATACGCATGTTTACTGAGTATTCATGCATATATATTTCAGAACCGAGGGGTGGATTAGCCCCAGAGTTCAAAGATGACTACACTTATAATGTAAACATGTATTGAGATGACGTACAATTCGTACACCTCTGATTGGTCCAAATCGATAAACAAAAATTGCGGATTCAAATTTTCTAACAACGCTTCAAATAATACTGTTATTTCTGGGGTGTTAACCAATAATTTTCTAACAACGCTTCAAATAATACTGTTATTTCTGGGGTGTTAACCAATATCATAGCTTGGATTTTCACATCAAGATGAAGAAACATCACGCAACGTGTAATATTAGAAAACTAACTCGTGAGAATTTGCGCAAACAAAGGTGGTAGCAAGAGGCTAATATATCAGTCATCGCTAAAGCTCTGGGTGTCCACCCCTCTTTTTATTCAGAATTGATCTCCACATAGACATATTACTGAGTACTTGTTCTATAACCTAGCATATTATGAATGAATATTATTTGGTTCTATATTACTGCACATATCTTAATTTTTAGAATTAAAACCAAGTCAGCATGCTCGCATGTTAGCGTCATGATGTTATGATTATTGATGAAATGAAATATATGAATAATTGCATTCAACGGTCAGTGTATATAGTTGAGGAATGATTTGCTGTGTAATTTTTCCACAATATTTCCTAGAATAAGTTCATCTTCCGCGTGAAACTCCTGTGCACAGATCTATGGGCAGTATACGGGTATAGCAATGGGGGGAAAGAGTCTTGTTAGGTGGAACAGGGAAGGTTCGTGAAAACGCCAGGAAAACAGAAGGGTATGGGAGTTTTGTAGGGTAAAGGACCTCGAATTGTTTGTAGAATGATACACTTTAAAACATTTAATTGACTAAGTTTGCACCATATAATCCTAAAAAATATTTCTCATTTTCAAGGATTATATATGGATTAACACCCGAGTATTGTTACATTGTGTTTTAAAGTGTATTGATATTTTTTAGATGAAAAACACAAGCGGAATGTACGAACAAGCTCCCCAGTTTCATTTTATAAACAACTCGCGGTCCCTTAATACCCACGAAATTAATGTGCTTTTTTGGCAGAAAGTATAATTGTATATATCGTTAACTTCACTTCCTTTCAATTCTTAAATAAATAAAGTCTATGCACTATTGATTTTCCCAAGGGCAAAGAGGATTGCCTCCCAGAGTGCAACACACATATTCTGTCTCATATATGGGGATGTCGTGCTTCAAGATTCGAATTCCAACAACCGCCATTTTGTTCACATCAACATTTGAATCGTGAATTTTGGTCTTATTTCCAAACGAAACATTCCAAAACTCACAAGAAATGAAATTCTGAGAGCCAGTCCTCCTTGCACTCAAGAGTAAGAAATCTCAAGTTGCACGTCGACGTTGTGCAAACTGCTACAAATTATAAAAGGTGCAATATGCGGTCAGCGTCACTGATCCATACGCTAAGCGGCTGACAGACTGAGGATGCCCAATTAACAAATTATAGCTATTTGGTGAGTGGCTCCTCGGAACATAATGCCGAAATTACCAGTACAATGTCTTTTTTTAAACTGATCTGTCGAGATAAGTGTTTTTGAAAATCTATATTTGCATAGCCTGATAGCGGTTTTATTGGAGGATTTTTAATTGCGTGTTGATTTAGGGGCGCACCTTCATTGTTGAATTGAGGCCGGGCATAGATGGCATTCACAGCTCATCCGAGACTACTAACCACGGGTCATTATGCTATGAATGAATATGTATACGTATGCTGATCATTTTCGAATAAAACATGCCTTAGAAATAATTCGCTTAATTCGGACATTTATTCATCGTCGTGATATCCGGTGTCTGGTCATGATATAAAATAGATTTAAATACAGAGCGAGCAATGATTGCAATTCCCTCATTGGACAAATCGAGAAATAGAGACGGCCGCCGACCTCACTACGTAAAAGTAAAAGCCGGGTATTTTGACTTTCATTGTTCAAAGTTGGAAATGAATTCTTACTGATGACCAACACATTCTTTCCTGGATATGTTTTATGCCTCAATTAATGCGCTAAAACGAGTGATATTTACGCATTTGGCGTGAAGATCAACGGTAACAGAAAAACCTGGTTTAATTGGCTGTATTCCATCGGATCATATGTAATAAGTCCAACAATGCGATGTGCTTGTAATACTCTTTTATGTAGTATTAGATTCATGAATCATTAATGCATATTGACCGAGATATGACCGTGAAGAAATATCATACGCGTATCAAATCTTGGTATAAAAATCGAGAAATACGACGTCGCCATTGGTTTGCAGTAAAAACCATGATTTTTCACTCGCCGTTACAGAAAGTTGGCAGAAATTTGTCTTCAGAGGTTTCAGAAAAAAGCAATTATACCATTGGAAAGAGCTTATTGTGGGCTAAATGTAGAGTGAAAAACATTTTTTAATCTGACGAGATTTAATAGCCCAATTAACACGCGAATATGATACACATTTTTGCATTTTCAGTGAATTTCACTGAAAAAATGTCAACACATTTGTATCCGTAGCTGGGTGGTATTTAATCGGGTCGAAATGATTAATCCACATGCGCAATACCCTTGTAATAAGCTTTCATTTACTATAAAAATTATCATCCAATGACGAATATTGACCGAGATATGACCGTGAACAAATATCAAACGCGTATCAAATCTAATCTTGATATAAAAATCGAGAAGTACGACGTCATTGGTTTGCGGGAAAAACCATGAATTTTCACTCGTCGTTACGGAAAGTTGGCAGAAATTTGTCTTCAGGGGTTTCAGAAAAAATCAATTTTACCATTAGAAAGAGCTCAATGTGGGCTAAATGATGAGTGAAAAACATTTTTTGCCCCGACTTGCTTTAATAGCCTAATTAACGCGCGAAAATGATACACATTTCTGCATTTTTAATGAAAAATATGTCAACAAGTTAGCACCCGTATCTTGGTGGTATTTTATCGGATCGAAATAATTAATTCACGTACATAATGCCCTTGTAATAAGCTTTCATTAATTATCAAATTTATAATATAATGATAAATATTGACTGAGATATGATCGATTAGAAATGCATGTATACACCATGACGTTCAAAAGCGTGAAATTTAAATGGACTGATCACCGTAGATTACTACGCGATTTTGCCGAAAGAACAATGGAAATGACGTCTTGGATCTCCTGCTGTATAGCTGTCACCATCATATTCTTGACCTGTTGATGCATGTATCATTGAGTTTTTATGTCTGCCATCATGAAAAGAATTTACAACTTTGTATTATCTCTGTGAAATATCAATTTATCCCATTATATGCACTTCTTATTTGCACTTTTGAACAAAATTTCCTGTTGGGGTACAAGGTCAGAACATTTCTAATAACCTGTTACTGTCTCAGTTATGTGCCAATTGTCATGTAGCCCTGATAGTGGTGAAAGGGTTAATGATCTTATAGATAAGTTTATGTTTTTTTATTTATACAAATTTTGTATATATTTATTTGAATATATTTGAATATCTTTTTTCATATTTCCAGGTCTTCTGGGGACAAATTAGGCGAAGCAAAAGCAAGCGGTAACCTTGGTAACACATTAAAAGTTCTGGAAAAATTTGATGAAGCGATAGTTTGCTGCCAACGTTATCTTGATATAGCGAAGGACTTAACCGACAGGGTCAGTAAATGTTTCATTACATAGGGGGATCTGTAAAATATTGTTACAGTAATTTTTTTCATTAAACCAACATCATTTACTTGAAGTCTGCCATTACGTATATTTACAAAATTGGCCTTTCTCTGGTGTAAAACACATGTAAAGTACATGTTTTCATGTGTTTTGTGCAGTATATAAGGGATATTTCCTACCATTTTGTCACTAATTCAGACCTATATCATACAATGAGTTATTCATAAAAATTGAGAAAAGACTGGCTTACAGAATTTCAGTTTACTTTGGATCTCAATAAATGCTCTTTCAGGGGTTTCATACGCAGCGGACAACATGTGATTCTATCTTTTTGTTTTTATCAAAGTTATTTGATGGTTTGAGTAATGTCTTAACTACATATATTTCCATGTTAAAATAATTATAATTCCCAATTGATTCTGTCTGTTGATTTAATTTGTCTTGCCTCTTGCCAGAATTTTAATGAAGCCCATGCCTCGAGAATGTTGAAAGTTCGAAGCTGATTCAGTTATACTGTATATTGACATTCATATTTTTTGTAAATTTTTGAATTTTAGTGAGTAATTATTCCATATTTTGACTGAATGTTTGTCTATATTTGTATTAAGATGTTACCTGGAGAAACAATTTGGGTAATTTTCTTTTCTTTTAATGGAGGATAAATTGAAATTCCTCCCCTTCAACATTTACTAATTTGTATCATAGCAACAGGGAAGGAGCTACCCTAGCTGAATGCTCTATTTTCATAAGTGGCTGGAAACAATGAAAAATGACGTCCCCTTCTGCGGTGTATTTCTTAGTAAATCCCATTATTTGTAATAACACTCAGATTCCGTATAGAAACCTTCTCATAATAGTCATATTATTTAGTGCTCTTTCTAAGATTTCATTTTGTGAATATCAAGAAAATGTTTTTATAGTGGAATGTGGAACTTATGAATTGCTTGAGAATTGGCTCATTAATGGAGCACTGGTTATAGTTACAAGATGCTCACAATGAATGAGGTTTATTATTTAAACTTGGTTACTCTTCCAGCTGAAATGGAAGATATCAAAATGACTTTCTTTATTCATTATTTGATATTGGATATTTTCAGACTTTATATTCTTACTATGATAGTATGTTAGTAGTGTTGTATCTTTTTAAAGAATATAGATGATATTGAGCTTTGGAATTACAAACAAGTTAGTTATATGATTACATTTTAGATGCCACTATACACAATACTCTTCCTAATAGCTTTATTTTACTTCTTGCAACAAAGCTTCATCTACCCCATAATGCACTAGACACTCAGGGTAAAAATTGAAATGGTATGTTTGTGAAAAGGAAACTTAGAAAACTAATATCTAAAGGCATTTTTATCTCATATTTTATACTCAAGTTAGTGTAGTTTGAGAGGCATAAAAGCAATATATATCATAGTTGATAGTTTCTATCTTGATTACAATATCATGTTCCTTTCTTTCAAATCTTGCTAAGTTTCTATTTTGCTATTTGGCAGACCTGAAGATGTGATAGAACTTTCAAATTGCATTATTTCTTGGTGTAAGGGTTGTGTCTAGCTAAAGAATTTTAGCCCGGGGCTCAATAATTTGTGAATATTATATTTCATGAGATGTAGCTCATGTTTTAGGGCTAACATGCAGAAAATCAAATGTAATTGATCACCAAAAATTCATTGTTTCAAGCGTAAAAATCTTTTCACACATAACTAAACATTTTTACAATATTGTTGAAAGGAAAAGAATCGGGCAATAACTTTTTTGCTGAGGTAACATCTAGGGGTCACACTTAAAAATGTATAAGAATCTGTTTGTCTCATTATAAATGATAATATTTATAGTTGTTCATATAAGTTCATGTTTTTTCTTGATTGCATTTTTCCTTGATTGATTATGTTTTAATTATTTTGCTCAGTCGTAAAAAGCATAGTTATCTATCTTTTAATTGGTCAAAAGTGATAATGCACCCCTATATAATGAACCAAATGTACAAAGTTGTAAAAATATAGTTATGTATACAGTAAAACCTGTCTTAGTGAACACCTCTCTCTTTCTCTCTCTTGTGAACACCTGTTTCTAGTAGACACCCTTCCTCCGCATATTTTCTGTATAAATTACCCTCTAAGTAATGATCACCAACCAACTTTTCTTGGCCAAAAAAATGTTTAATATATACAGGCTTTACTGTATGTATCATCATGGAGTTTTAAGAGTAGGCGACATGAGAAGTTCAGTCTATTATACAAGCCTAGATTGATCAATTATCTATTATTTCTGCAAGATAACAGATATGATAATAATTGTCTAGGCACCATAGCACTCTAGACAACTTACTAGACTAAATCAGAACTAATATACGTGTTTCATTTTTAGCAGCACCCTTAGGCCCAGATTCTAGTAGTAATTACTACGCTTTTACATGTACATACTAGGATAGATATTTTTATAGTTTTTATGCTTATAAGACTTTAATAATCCTCAAAAAAGCTAGCGCAACCTTTGGTTGGAGTTGATAAAGTCCAGTGGCTGATCGATTAGGCAGCTCATTTAATCAACCTATTCGAACCTCTCTTTTGAAGAATCAAAATCTATTTGAAATCTATCCTAGACCTAGAAGATGAACTTTCTGTTAGAGATAATGGGGTTATATACTTTTTCAGCACAAAGGACTTAGGATACGTACGTCCGGTTAAAGGCTATCATGTTTCTGCAATGACGTGTTGTTCATTTACGGCTATGATTATTATAGATACCTGGATATTAATGCATTGTACTTATACAAATCTGATAAATGAGCAGAAATGCTATGGAATCCAATTGATTAGTGTATTGCCATTTAGATTCCTACTCGTACCAACTCCTTGAAAAATTAATAATAACTGTATCAAGAGCTATGATCCTCTTGTGACAGATATCAACAATATAGTATCTGAAAATAGATATTCTGAGATATTTTTGTCATCATAAATCCTGATATATCACTTTTATGTTCTGGAGGCTATAGGTACAAAACATAGAACAACAAAAGCAATGTTATAGTACTGTGGGCTTATGGTTTATTAGTTGTCATTGAAGTAGGCTGGAAAGATTTTCTCAATTTTTATCACCATTTTGAATTATTATTTGGAATAATGTAATATAATTTCTGGCATATAACAATGGAGGATGATTGTTAGGTAGATGTGATCATATCCATAATCTGTTACCTTGAGCATAGTTTTGTTTTAAACCAACCTCTGAATAGATTAGTCAGTTTTTATTTAGCAGCCCTATCCTTACTGCCTCATCATTTAAATCCCAAAGAGATGTGTTTCAGCTTAGTACCCCCCCCCCCCCTCATATAACTGATATTATTTCCTAAGTGGACTTAACCAACAATTTACTTCTAATGAATAAAACATTTCTATATTGACAACATGAAACAATCAATCACCACTTTTAGGGAAGCTAGGGGTCAACTCAAAAGATATTCCCAATAAAGTATTTTGATATTTCTCATAGTATTAAAAAGATACTGCATCCATTCTACCTTGCTAATAGTGGATTGCACCTATTTAAGAATTTGAAAAAAACAGTAATTGACCCACTTTAGACAGATGCTATAGTCACGAAAGATCAAATATGGTAAATTACGTAGATTCTAGAGAACTTGCATCAAGGCTATATGACATCCTTGCAGAGTAGAGGTTCATAAGAAGGTCACATGCTATTGTTGTGACAGAATTTCTATGGTGATGTTTATGTGACATATCAATTGCAATATTCCATGGAAATCCTGAAAATGTCTGCCATACAGCTAAAATAGAAAATATGGTACTAGAGTGAAAATAGAGAGTTATTATATTTACAAGGTAAATGGTTATTATGTCAATACTATGAATGCCTATAAATAAATTACTATACAGTTTGTACATGTATAACTAATTCTTTCAAAATTTATGAAGATAAAGTGCAGAAACAGAAAACCAGATTGAGATTTTGAAAAGTGGGATGATGTCTTCATAACTATGATGGATGAATCTTCCTTCAGGTGCATCTTGAAAGTATGCGAGCTCAATGTAATCATTTGTTTCATATCCCTTAGGTGATTTATGATCCCTATCTTCTAATCTAATCGCAATTTATAAAGGTAAAAGTATTAGAAGCCCTTGTATAAGGTTATGTAAAGTCCCAGGGTAATGTCACAATGATTAATGACCAATCATAGAGGATGTGACCTAAGAATTCATCGTAAACATTTCGTGGAAAATACGGGAATAGTTTATAGTCGACGACTTGGATCAATAAGGCCGTGAAAGGTATTGAACCTTAGTGTTGTTTCAACTATCGGGTGTAGTAATTATTATGTCTTAGCTATTATGGCCAGCTCTTAATTTTATAGATCATTAGCCAGGTTTCTCTCCTTTTAAGAGGATCGATATAAATAAATGTTTGTGTTTATTCCGTCTTTTGACAATATAATACCATAAGATGACAACATTATAGCATTTTTTGATAGAAACACTTAAAGACATGTGAAATATCAGTGTTCTCCCTAGGATTTTTTGTCAAGTAGGTGCAAAATTCTCATTTTCACAATTCAGACCAAAATTGGTCAAATTATGCCAGTTTTCCATGATTCTTCTCATTTTCAAGTGGGTGCAAATGGATTTTCAGGTGGGTGCATCTGGTGCAAGCCTGTTTTTAAAATCTCAGGTGGGTGTTGTACCCACTTGCTTTAATGCTGGGGAGACCACTGAATATTCTAGCTATTTTGTGAATAAATTAAAACTGTTTTCAACAAATAACATCCTTCTACAAGTGGTCCTTTCTTGGATCATCTTCAAATTGCAATTGGTACACAATAGATCAGAATCACTTCTGCACTCTGCAAACTAGTTACACAAATGGTCTGTTCCGGTAACAAAATGTTAGAACCTCAGGATCTCCATAATATCAGAAATATCACTGGGTGTTATTGTACAGATAACACAATAATCGATGGATAAATTCCAATACTGGACAGATTACTTATATGTCCAATAAACATTGAATTTACATGAGAGAATGTTGTCCATTTCCAAGAAAAGCTTTGAACAATTGATTATTCTAAGTAAAGGGTGAACCCCATTGTCAAGCTAGCACTATCAATTAACACAATTTATCCAACAGGCATGATACAATTTAGAACAGGTTCTAGTTAGCCGTATATTTATTATAATATTTTTGTAATCAATTTATTTATGTAATAGAAATATAAAATTAGGTACGGAATTCGACAAGGTTAAATAATATTCATATCAAACTAAATTTTAATAATTTCTGTTGAAACATTATCTCAATAATATATGAGATATAATTGGATGGCTGTAATAAACAAGTGAAGTAGATAAGGGTCCATAGTATTGAAGCAAGGCTAATTATTCTACTTTTTCAAATACGAAAATTCCTATTTTTGTTTACTTAATTTAGGTCTACTCTGACGAAAAAATGTGCAAATACCATATTTGCATGATTAATCTTGTCTAGAGCCAATATTGTCCAAAAATTCTTACACCTGAATAATATCCTTATCCAGGCTTGTAGAATGATGCGTAAAACCTCATTCTTAATTTGCTCGAACCTATTTTGCTTTGGGAATTTTGTCTCACTGTATGTATACTGTAGATTGGGTTAATTTGGCGCTACTTAATTTGGCGATTTTGCCATTTTTGGCGGCTATTTAATTTGGCGGATATGCTGTTTGCGAATTATCATCTAAATGGGCATCGGTTTTGGCTATGTTCATTTTTTCTTTTTGGAAAAACTAAACCAGAAGTGACCTAAATACACTGGACGAAATACCCTAGATAATTCCCGGGGATTCATTCTAAAGGACGATTCTCGGTTTGGAGAACAGTCTCCTGGGCTAATAATTTTTTTCATGAAAAATATAGAAATATTACCCAAATTAAACTATGAATATTCAAAACAAGACATTTGAATCTACAAGATGTAAAAATAACAAATTGGTCTGAAGCAGGGAAAACGCTCAATTAGACCGATTCAATAAAATACAAGTCTCGATTTGGGGAAAGAAGTTCATCAGTGTACTGCGCTAATATTTTTTTGAGAAAAATCTAGAAATATTACCCAAATTAAATTATGACTATTCAAAAGAAGACATTCAAATCTATATTATGTAAAAAAATCAAATTTGTCTGAAGCAGGGATAATGCTCATTTAGATTGATGAACTTCTCCAAACCGAGAATCGTCCTTTTGGTGAAGATTTATATTGGCGAATTTTTCAAATTCGCCAAATTAAAGCGGGCGCCAAATTAACTCATGTTATGTGTAATTTGGCCAAAAATACATTTTCGTCAAAAGTCTGTGGAAAATCTTGGCGAGCACAGTGTCTCTTTTCTGATTATATTATTATTGTTTGATTGTTAGCTCACATGGTGTGCTTTTGCAATCACTCACTTGTTTTTTGTTAGTGATGACATATATATATAAGATCTGGCCTGCATTTTTATAATTAATTGTTGGCATTCGGCATCTCTACAGTTAATTTTACATTTACAAAAACTTATCAGGTGGCTGCTATATCTCATGTTTATTTGCTATTATATTATATTATTTGTGTTTATTTGCTCCTCTATAATGCTGAAAGGCAATCGAGGAGTTCTTGTGTAAAATATTTTACTGATATAAATAAATAAAGTAATGAATAAAAAATAAAAAAAAACAATCTCATGTTAATGCCCATTTTCATGTTGCCCATTGTGTTTTCTGATTGAAATGGGATCTTTGGGACCTGACAAATTTAAAGGTTACTACTAGGCCTAATGCTCAATTACTTGTATTACATGAATGTTATATTGGCTACCATTATTGACCTAACATTGTCTCCCAATACAAGTAGAGACTGTTCAAATCCAGGGTATATTTCCTGTAATGTATACTGAAGTATATGTAAAACCTCTATTGGGAATCTCTCAAATCTATAATTCTGTTCAATGGCAGTAACTTGACCAGCATTTAAGCAAGTAGGTACTGCGTCAAGTA
This sequence comes from Owenia fusiformis, assembly GCA_903813345.2. Taxonomy (NCBI): domain Eukaryota; kingdom Metazoa; phylum Annelida; class Polychaeta; order Sabellida; family Oweniidae; genus Owenia; species Owenia fusiformis. The sequence goes on from CAIIXF020000006.1 coordinate 9,415,285, forward strand.
GATTGGCTTATACCTAGAACATAGGCTTATACCTAGAACATAGGTTTGCACTTAGAACATAGGCTTGCACTTAGAACATAGGCTTGCACTTAGAACGTAGCCTTGCACTAAGAACATAGGCTTGAACTTAGAATATACTGTAGGCTTGCACATAATTGAATATCTATTTACACCTACAATTATTTGAAAATGAAATTATAGATGGATATGCATTTATAATGTATTGTAAACAACTTTACAATATTGTGATTATTGAATTTTGCAACTTCTTATTGAAAATTTTTGGAGAGAACACTAAATATTATGATATATATAATATATATTATATATAAAATATATATAAATAAGATATCTGTAATAGTCAGATAATGGTTATAATTGATCTGAAGCATTCTGCATGATAGAATCAATCTAAATATATTCATATTTAGCCACAATATTGATAGAAAATGTTCAGTAATTAAAAGAGAGCGGCACATTTTCTAAATGTCCTATTTATTGTTTCATAGCGCACAGTCTATTTCTAAACTAGTGAAGACGAAGCTATCTTTTAAGAAGTGAAAACGAACAAATGCAAAAGGTAATTTATTATCTCCCTTAAAGTATGATAACTCATAGAGTACAGGTATAATATGTTCTGTTTTCTGAATAGATAGAATAGTACCATGCTTTCGATAGTAATATTCCAATGGGAGTTTTTCATTTCATTATATTATTTGTTAGCTGCAAAAACAACTGTGCAAAATGATATTTGATTGATCATCTCATTTGTCTTTGTCTACAGATGGAATATTGTAGGTCCCGTGGGTCTGTTCATAACATAAGGTTCATATAAAATCATCCCTTTGATTGACCTGAACAATGAGTTACACAAACTAATAAGTTATTGGATCAAATCTAAATGGACTTGGAGGATTTATCGACAACATACTTTGTGATTGGTTCTTATGATGTGACATCATAGCTTATGAATATTCAGAGGTTGAATCAAGTAGTGCTAAGGAGTCACTCTTTATTATTATGGTGTTGAAATTTTGTTTCTTGCAATAAATGAATATTCAGGAATAGGAAGATTAGTTTCTATATAATGTTGATAATTGTCTTTTAGGATGTTCTGTAATTCTCATTTTTGGCATACATGTTGAGCCTTTAAAGGGACTCATACAATTAGCTACGTTGACCAAAGTGTTTACATTTTCGGATTAGAAGGGTTTATTTGTTTTTAAGGGGTGTTTGCATTGAAGATTTCGTGCAGTACAAAATAATTCTCAGTTTTCCTTATAATGCTTGCGCTGCCCCGTTGTTTTCGTATTCCAAAATAACCAATATAATCACTATTGATAGGTGGATTTTTTTGTTGAATACCTTATTATGTTATTCTAAAGTTATTAAACTATGTATTGAACTGAATGAGAATGTATGTATTTTTACAAACCATTATGTATATGGACACTCTCTTACAATATGGTCTGTGAACATTGCTACCTTGAAATGTGTGGGGCAGATATCGGTCGTTCCCAGGCTTGGTTTGGACAATGAAAATAACCCATCAGATAGGAATCGCATCAAGAGAAAAAAGCTGTATAAACGTTTCTGGTCATTGATGGAAAACTTAGGAGCGTGGCGAAGACCAGAATACGTCGCGAAGAAAACGGCGATGACACCTGGACACAGGAATCATCCGAATGTAATTTTCCTAAGACAGATAATGCCTGATTGCATTACAAAGGTACATCGACTTTTCGGATTATCATCTTTGGAAAATTCACATAATTTACACTGTTAAAATAGATATGTTACGACAGATTTATACATTTATGTGTCTCTCAGATTATCGGCAAATGGACGTTCATCATTTTGGTACTGGTTAGAGGGCCGCACATACACGTAACATGTAAATGTGGAGGGGGTGCCATATCAAGGTCACAAATGGCAGTGAAGAACTGGGGATGCATATACAATATAAATAAACATTGACAAAGCTATAATTATTTATTTCTATTCAATTCAGAAAAGGTTTTGTTCATATTGTGAATAAAATATTGAAGTTGTATTACCAAAAATAAACATAAGACTCTGCTATTGTGCCTGTGAAACATATAACACTACATACAATTTTTGAATGTATTTCTGGGTACATAATATTGTATTTTTGTAATCTAAACCAGATACAAAGTACCCAGTCAAACAAACATATATATCACAGTTAATAAAAACATTTTTATCTATGTTCAACCTATTTATATTGTCTCTGGACGTTTGTTTACGAATAAAAACAATTTATCTATGCTTCCAGGTAACTAATCCAAATCTTTTCCAAATACTGAAATGTTTTCTTTGATTGATATTTTCGCCCACTGTTTTCTCTTGGAGTTCCCTCGTTTTGAGGAACAACCGCTCTCTTGAATGGTCGATTAACATTTTCATTCCAATGCAAAATAAATAAATCAACCCTGACTTGAAATGACGTATCACCAAAGGAATGCCTTTTGGGCAGAAAAGAACGCAAAGCATTGTTTGCCGCTTCAACGTAACTTGTGCTAAGTCCTTCTAGTACGAGATGCGGATTTTTGTATATTGAAGTGTCATGGACAAATTTCGATAAGAGGTCAATTGCAATTGGATCAGTAAGTAGCACACGAGATGGGGCATATCTTGGGTTTCTTACACAATGGCTCGTAAGCCTGCAACTTTCGTGGTATCCTTGGTAATGTGACACGATCGCATCTAGACTGTCTCGTAGTAGAGTCTCATCATTTCCTGAGTGCATGATGGAGTACCATATGTGATTTTAAATTCCATCATATTTATCAAATAGCTGACCATGCCAACATATATTTTCAGTTTTCTTTGTCCCTTTCGAAATTTTTTTGAAAGATGACATAACATTTTTAATCACATGCCAAACGTCTTTTTGTTCCTTTACTTCTGGAAAATCGTCTTTTACGACCTTGCTCACGCTATTGTTAGAATCGTGCACGATGCAACGAACTTTAATTCCTTCCTGTTTGAAATCATTTAGAATTTCCTTTGTTGCAATCGTTTCATGTCGTTGGACAGAACTGTCATCGTGATTTGTTGATTTCACCTTATCTGCCAATACAGTATGCGTTTCGTTGCAAAGGCCAAATGTTATACTCCTCTTGGCATTGCGGAATGCAGAAAAACACGCATCGGTTTCCATGGTTATCCCAGACACCCCACTGCCTGCTAAACTATTTTGTATCGCTCTTTCTTTAGACGCTTTGGCTTCGTTGGATATAATCGTAGATAAACGATTGCACGTTTCATTATAAACACGCTCGTTCGTGCTTCCTAATGTAGTAGCATTTAAAAATCTGGTGAATGGAGTATACATAAGTCCACTACAAACTACACCACAAGCCATTTTCTCGTTCACGAAAAATTTTGACCAACCTTCGATATAAGGCGATGACTTCCATAAAAATGTGTGCTTGCCATTTGAAATTGTGAATGTGGCCACAAAGTTCGCAAAATCTTCCAATCTAGTAACGATGGCAGTTCTACTAAAATGGCAGCGTTGACCCAGGCTGTACACGGCACCAACGAGCGAATTGATGGACGACTCACACGTAACAAATAAGCGTTCACATTTACTTTGTTCCTTGGTAATGTTCACAAAACTGTTGTAGTGGAAATTGGCATCAGGAACAGCTTCATTACCAGTATCTGTGCATTTTACAGCCAGGGATAAGAAATAGTACATAACTTTCACAATCGTAGACAAATCTGGACGCTTTTTGCGGAAGCCATTCCATTGCTCGTTGAAGTTGTCCTTCTCCTCCTTACTGTTGAATGAGAGTTCGATAAACTTCTTGAACTTTTTATTCTTTGCAGCCATACTGAAAAGAAACATATAACAACATATAGTTTAGATAATATTTACAGCGAGAACAAACAACTGCAATTGTGATTGTTTTCCTCTTATATCACGGGGTGCCAACTATGACGTAAAACGACCGTTAATTTGAATTTTAGACCTACCCGATGTTCGAAAATCAAGGATTGTGAGTCTCATACTGCCCGATTTTCTTCAAATTTGTTTTATACAAAGCACAACAAAAATGCCTTTCTGTTGGTACATTATTTTGTTATACAGAGTCTCTCGTTTTAGCGACGTCTTGGTCCCCAGCTTTGAGAAGCGTTTCTCTCAGCTGGGGATCAAAATGCCGCAAAAACGAGAGACTCTGTACAATAAGACAATGTATCGGCAGAAAGGCATTTTTGTTTTGCTTTGTATAAAACAAATTTGAAGAAAATCGGTGCAGTATGACACTCACAATCCTTGATTTTCGAACATCGGGTAGGTCTAAAATTCAAATTAATGGTCGTTTTACGTCATAGTTGGCACCCCGTGTATATATTGATGCTTCTCTGACATGTTTTTTCGCTTTGCTCATTCGTAATAAAATGGATATCACTCAAAATGATCATACAATATTGCATTTTGGTCCTTCAATCGTATTGCTAGCTTATTTATAGGTTTCACTGAATCACAAAAAGTAATTTGATATGACCCATCCCAGGGACAGATCCAGAAATCAAAAAGGGAGAGGGGGGCAATACAACTTAGCATCCCTAAATGCCCTAGAAATACCTAGAAATGCCCCAATAATTGTGGCCCTAAAGCACTTTAGCCCAGATCCGCCATTACATCATTTGATCTCAATGAAAGAATGCTGAGGAGTGAACCGAGCAAAACATAAATCAGTATTTGTAAACAACAGATAATAAGAGAATAATCAACAAAATTAAAACATTTAGATATCTTGAGCAGTTGTACAGTTCGCCACTCTGCAATACACATTGTACATATGCCAAGGATCAGTAAGTCGTACACATGTACTTATCATTACGTGAGCAATCATCCACAACACGTTGATATTTTATATGTATCGGCCTGATAAATAATGCAGTGGAAGTTTTCAATGTTTATCCAAAATATATACCCAACACTATATCAATACATAAAAATATACCTTACGAGTTACATCTTGAATAATTATTTGCAATATAAAATATGTTACTTACCTAGATTTGTAAACATGCGAATTTATGTTTAGCACACTGTTTCGACCGTCCTCTCACACCTATCTGAACCAAACTTTGGTTGGCCCTATTTATAGTCCCCGAGTACGGACAATCGCGCACTCTATATAGATTACCACACACTTTAAGTTTAGAATCATCAACTTGTCCATGTATCAAAAGTCTTCATCAATGTTTATATCTATTTATGATGGGCTATAGTAACTATTCGAATGAATGAGTTTGATATACGAGGGGTGATCAATGGACGCTTTTTTACACAGATGCTTTTTATAGACCAATCCCTTCGATTTTCTTACCAGTGATACATCATTCAATTATCTATCAACTCTGAAGATTTGAAGACAAAATATATAATATATGTGGATATATCCTCATTTCTGTGAAGGAGGTACGGGTACCCCGGGACCGACATTTACGTCACATATTCTGAAGCTATTTTAGCTTGTTTAACATGCAATGCAGTTGAATGCAGGCTGAACAAAACAAACCATTAGGGTCATGAATTACCCCATTTTGTTATGCCATAGTTGATTTTGAATATTTTATCATCACTATGTGGTATTCATGCCACATTCATTCCACAGGGCCCTCTACATAAGGTCCCATCAAGTGCTGCGTGTACACGATTCCTCATCCTCTTAACTCAATATTGTGAGACAAGGCTGAATCTATTCTCCGACATGGTAGCAAGATACAGTTGCATGGGTTGTTTTATTTAATCAATGATAATAAACCTGAGTCCTTTCTCTATAGAAATAAGTAGTATAGAAATAAACAAGTCACATGTGAGCAGATGTGGACAATATAGTGCATTAGCCAAGGGCTCAATTTTGAGGTCCAGGGATTTTGTTTTCTGAACATTTTGAGATCTGTGGGCAGGTGCATTGTCCATATGGAGTAGGGTGTTCCCCTCTCTCCTCACCCCTTTCTTCCACAATGCTTTCTCAAATTGACCTACATTACCCCTTCCATACAACACTCTGACATTACAATACTTTCTGTTTATGTGTTACTAGTCAGCAAAAAATTTCAAACAATACAACACTTCTTGCATATAAAAAGTTCAAATCTAACTCAAAGGACCTTATACACCCTCCATTGGGATCTCACCATGGGAAAAAAATAATTCATCTGATTTTTCAAAATGAGTATTCTGCTTCAATTATTACATTTATATGCACACTAGTATCTTGTTGACCTATATTCAGCACTGTATTGATGTATAGGCCACTTATTAGGGTCATAATTCAATCATGAAGTGTAGAGGCATAGATTCCAAACCAGGAAGTATTTTTGTGTCTGTAAAATCTTTTAATTTTAAGTATGACCTGAATCGATTGCAAACTTCATATTTGCACATTTGATGAGATAAACCATTTGTGTCGTATTGTGAAATTATTAAATTTGCAATCGATTCAGGTCATAGTGTATTTTTGGTATTTCTGTGATAATCAATGGAAACCAATGGCCTCTATTGGGATCTGCTGATATCCTCATGTTTAGTCAATGGTGCACAGCCCCATGTAGGTCAATACAACCTTACTGAACGAAATGATCCCTATCTCAGCTTATGTGTGTCCGAGCACTTTAATATTTTCCAAAGTATTATATGACATTTTATTCTTCATGTTACACCTACGATTGATTCAATTTGACCATAGGGATATTTGCCAATAATTGCACCTTGTCCTTTACCAAACTGGCTAAAAATTGAATATGTGACGTAAATGTCGGTCCAGGGGTACCTGTACCTCCTTCACAGAAATAAGGATATATCAACATGTATTATATATTTTGTCTTCAAATCTTCAGAATTGATAGATAATTGAATGATGTATCACTGGTAGGAAAATCAAAGGGATTGGTCAATAAAAAGTATCTGTCTAAAAAAGCGTCCATTACTTATTGATCACCCCTCGTAGATATAGTCAAGCCCTCCATTTATCTTTCCATCAGGCTATTAATTCAGGGGATCCATGCTGGATGTGTATTGTGTACCATTGGCCCCTGCTCCAATTTTTGCCAAGAAAATATTTGTCTGTCATATGTCATCTCATCCTCCGAACACAGAGCTCCAAACATGAACCACTATGTTCCTTCCTTCTGAGAAGAAGGATAGTATGAGTTTGGAGGCCTTTCTCCGGAGGATGATGTTCGTTATGTCTGCACATAACAACATAACAAGTCCTAGCTGCCATCATGACTGCAGTCAGAGGTCCTAATTGAAATACAGTAAAGCAAATCAAACCCTCACCTCATCAATCTTTCTATGTTATGGATCAGGTTAACATTATTCCTTCCAATAGTTTGATTTTACACCTTTAGAAATCAACTTCCTATATTTAATGTAGCTGGCCCTAAAGTCAGGATATGTCAGTTTGTCTATGTACAGGGTGTCCCGAAAGTATGGGGCCCCCCCTAGGCAGACATATACCAGTGTCGTCATAGTATGTGTCATATATCATTTTAAAGCTTATCCAAAGTTACATTGATTTGCCAAGTATCATGGTTCAACTCTAAAATATGAAAAAGTTACAGGCATTTCAAAATTTAGTGTTTGGTAAAAATTAAGTTCAATTTTACACCAAATCACTAGTCAATATGTCCTCCCGGGCCATCTTAACAGCAGCAATTCTTTTCGGGTCGGATGGATATTGAGTTGGAAAAAGAGAACGGTGACGGTAGAAACTCAAAGGAAACTCTTCTAAAGTCCCTTAACAGGTGTTAAGAGGGTTATAAGATTCCGCACCCCTATTTGAAGGGCTTTTAAGGTCATATCTGAAAATAATTGCTGCTGTTAACATGGCCAAGGGGGGACACATTGACTAGTAATGTGGTGTAAAATTGAACTTTATTTTGACAAAACACTAACTTTTAAAATAACTGTAACTTTTTCCCATTTGGGAGTTAAACCATGATACTTGGCAAATCAATGTAACTTTGGATAAGCTTTAAAATGATATATGACACATGGTATGAAGACACTGGTATATGTCTGCCTAGGGGGGGCCCCATACTTTCGGGACACCCTGTAGTTCAAAATACAATTTAAATCTACATTTTAGATGGATCAACTCCCTTCTTTATTCTCAGAAAGCATTGCTAAACATTGCCTCTTTCAAATAAAATGGAGTTTGCATTTTTTAGAAGTGATGACATATTGTTATCGTTTGGTGGTTGGTGGGTGGCATTCAGTGGTCGGTTTCTGTAACAAATGGCAGGTTGTAACATTTTGCATGTAAATGTCTTGTTCGTAAATAGTTTAAGAGGCACTGTCAATTAGCAAGGATAATTAAATTTTAGTAGAATGTGTTAATCATGTTTTTATTATTATCTAGTATACCAATTCTCAGATTCGGATTCTACTTATATAAAATGTATTTTGTTGACAAACAGCTAGATATTTTGTAAAATCCATTCAGTATTAATCTGGAGATTGAAAACCAGAAATGTTGCGAACATGAAATATCTTATATAAAAATATATAATGTATGTTTAGAAAAAATCCACAGAGGAAAATATTGAATCTATAACTGATTGAAGCTTTGTTTAATTTGTAGGCATCCATTGACATATTGTCTTTGTTCCTTGTGTTTTATGGTATAAAATCAGTGAATATAGTGACATATTAAAGAAGCCAAGAAAGGTCAGTTCTGTCATGTTTATAAGAACATTGATGACAGTTATCCTTTTGACTTCTACATTCTTTGATAGTTTTTATAAGTGGTGACATATTATAATCTCCAACTTTTTTGTGAACAGTGTTTGGCAGTTGGCGATATAGCATTTGTAGTAAATAGCAGGTGGTGACATTTTACATAACATTCATTTCATAATATCCAAGCTTCTTGGATGAGGTTTTGCACAACTGGAAATTAATACATGTCCAAACTTCCAAAAGAGGTTCAAGCAAGCTTCATTTAAGATCTTAGGACATCAAAATTTTAAAACCTTCTGTAGAAATCAAAATGTAATGTGGCTAGCCAAACAGGATTCCTGGTAGCTGAACACTGAAATCTATTGGCTTTGTTCAGGAAGATAAAATATGTAGACAAGTTGAGATGTGAAAACATATAAGTCTGATATAAGCAACAATAATAGCATCCTTTTGTGCGTCATTGTTACGTCTTTTGTAAGATAGGAGAGGTTTTTCTGAGTCAACCCATATGATGGAAGGGGCAGCAAGATGGTAAGAAATTGACAATAATTAAATGTCACAATTTTGATTTTAATTAATGATATTTATAACAAAAAAGTATGATTGGCATTGCTTTTTTCCTGAAAGTTATTCACCTTTACACAAAGTCAAGAAAATCAACAATTTCCGCTGCGTTGATTGGCTATATGCAAATGATTGAAATTGATGATGTCAATGATAGAAAGTTTTGGGGAATTAGTACAGCCAGTATATGAATATTTTGACTTAACTTGATAAAAACGACTATATTTGCCCAATGCAGTAATTATTTTTAATCAAATATGAAATATGGATGGGGCACTTTCATCCCAAATCTTAAATAATTTGATTTAATCAATTTTCTTTACAGAACTAATGTCTATTAAGACTTAAAATTCTCTGTTCGGTCTCAAATATCCCATGCGATTGTAAACAAAAAAAAAGGTAAATGGTGAAGTTATACAAGCAACTCGATTGAATTATCTGGTCGTGGTACTATTATGGTTTTATGTCATAGGATAAAATCCCTTCACAAACTCACCACAACTGCCATCGCGCAAAACATACAATAATTTGTTATTCAGGATCCCATCGACCCTACAGTTCACATAAGCAAAATATTTTCAAAAGCATAAAGATATTATATGGTAACTAAATTGAGTTTCTTTCACTTTGAACATTTTTCAAGTTGCCATTTCAGTAAAATGTACAATCGGGTTTCTTGGTAAATACAATTAATTATTAGGTCTAGTGAAATAACCCCGGATGGGCTTATTAAGAAGAAAATATTTCCAAGGCCAAATTCTTGTTATAATATTCATGAGCCGACTTTATGGAAAGGTGAATACATAATGAATTGAATCTTTATTTAATTTATACCTGATCTCAATCAAAAGTATGTAATTTCCTCTGCAGACAATATTGAATAAAGTCCTGGTAATCATCACATTTTCTTCTAAAAGGTTCAATTTCTTGTAGATCCACCAGATAATTTTTCCGATAATTAGTCTAAAAGATTGCCAAAAGCAAATTAACTGTGTTTTTGGACGTGAAGAAGTCCCTGGGGATTTTCTTCGATAAACATTCCAGCGTTATATTGATTTGTTGCCCCTGAAGTATGATTTAAGATGTTCCACCTTCATTCCACCCGTTTCAATTAACAGTACTTCCTTGTAGAATAATCTTAGATGGGCAGAAAATTAAATCTGAAAATGTTACCCTGTACATGTGGTGATTTCATTAGTAGCATGCAACAGGCAATTTTCACCATTTTTTCTCCCCAAACCACTTGTTGTTTTGAGGAATATGTGAGCAGGTACATTATAAAACCTTCAGGTCTGCTCTACCGAGTGTTTTTTGGATACAGAAGTCAAAAGAGTATGTTCAAAGAAAAGTTGTTTGAGGAATGATGAAGACCCATATTGTTTGGAACATTATTTTACTCTGCAAGCATATTTTTATTTAATTTAATTATTTTTCATTTCCTTTATCTGTAGCTCTGTGTCAGATTGGTCCGCTCAACAATAATAATAATCTATAATACAAAACTCAGTTAATCCATGGATTTGGAGGAGACATTGGCAGATTCAGTTGTCTTGGATCTGGGTTCCAATCCTTTTTGATTGAGTTTTGTATGATACTTATTGCTTGCTTGTGAAAGTGACTGACATATTGTCTGGAATTTAGAAACTGCCATATCGTAGTAAAACCTCAGTTCTTTTATGTTTTGGAGAAAATTAGTTTTTTCATCTTATGCTATAATATTTTAATTTCCAAGAGACTTGACTTTTCCCCCAGGAGACAATGGTCATGAAAAATGTGTCTTTATTTCTACAAAATGGGACTAAATAACCTACCAATATTCCATCTCTAGACAAAGACAACTTATATGTAAATGCAACATCCAACAAACAAATTGTTCTTTTTTACTGCCATTATAGATTTCATTGAACCATTTATTCAATTACTGTAAATAAAAGCGTAAATCTGTTTTGTATCACTTGATTTATCTTTTTGTGATTTCTGAAGCTTATCAATTATTATTCAAACCAGACCTTGTATTTGTAGGGCTTGCTTTATAGATAAGGAAGGCAGTTAAAGGCAGCTATAGAATAATATTCATGCCTGATTGCACACAATCATTCTGATGACGCACATCATTGAATGAACACAGATTCTTCCATGTTCTTTTTTAGCAGGGACTTTCAATAGACTAGAGATAAAATATTGAGGATGACGAAAAGACATAAACCAGATCTTAAGGTATAACTTCGTGAAATGGCTGCTATTGACTGATCATCAACTTCACAAAATAGGTTTCTATTGGCTGATGGTTCAATCTTTTATTTATTTATTTATTTATTTATTGGGTTATACACAGGCCAGATTTCATGTTACCACCACCAAAAAGAAGTGACATATTGTTAGTTGTGACATTTTATTGACTATTGTAAGGTGTGACATAGTGATAGCCATCGTCAGCATTGGCATCTGTGACAAATGGTTATATGTATGTTTTTACTATCAGGTTGTAACATTTTGTCATGTCACATAACCTTGTCTCATTCCGGTTTAGTAGATTCCTAAGTACAAGAGTTACTTTCTTCAAGAGATAATGCAACTCTCCAGTCAGCATCACTAAAAGATGCTTTCGTGAATCTGAATATACCAGGAGTGTTATATATGCTTTGTATGTCTCTTTTTACTTTAGTTTTTCAATTATCCACAAAAAGTTTTCATATACTGTAAATCAAGGCCAGTTAGAATCCTAGAATGATCTCAGGAAACAATAGGAAAAAATGAAGCAGTTATATTTGATGAAGGTTTTTTGAAAGATTTGTTGAATCATATGGTAATAGGAATTGGCAGGTGTTTATATAAAAATTTAACATGATATTGAATGGAAAAATAGAAAATAAAAGGTGTTTAGATGTGTTCATATTGGGTGGTCTTCCCATTCAGAGGCTTCAAACTAGAGAATTTATTTGTAATCATACATAATATAACCAATTTGGTTCATTTTCACTTCTGTATCAGACTTGGCAGTATAATGCTTCAACTAAAAGGTTTAATCTTTGAAATATCACACTGACAGGTCAAAATAACATCTATACCTCGGGATCAATTCCAATTTCGACGCCAATGTATGTTTCTGATGTCAGGTGCTATAACCAAACTCCGTTTTTTTAGACATCCAATTTACTTTAGGTCACAAAGTCCCAGGGAAGAGGCGAATTTTATAGACCAATAAATCAAGTTTATGTACCAGGGAGATAAGTCAGGTTCGAAAGATACTAAAAGAATGATCAGTTTTCACCACGGCTCTGATACTTATTACTTCAGGTTGAATATCTCATGTAGGCGCATGAACTAATTATTTATGATTTGGATCTATGTGGAAATCAGAACTCTTTACTTAATTACTCAAAACACTATTTTAGTAATATATAACAATATAACAAAATCAAATACATATACAATTCAATTAATTGTGCTTAATAGATTTGTCAGATAAATGCTTTACGCTAAGGAGATGTACTATTCTATAAAATATTTGTAATTGTATACTTTCAATTGATTTGTTTGAGAATACACCAGCAGACAGTGATAGATCCCAGCATGTAGTTCAAGTGAATTATCAGATCTGACATTTTCCCTAATCTTATTTATTTGATGTCACCACAGATAAATATACATTGTAAAAGTGCAACACAGATATCAATATTATTTAGCCATTATGTCCCTATCATTGAATATATGCCTGATGTCTGACGTCAATATAGCCTGAGCTAGCTGCAGCTAGAGACTACAGGAGACAGGGCAATATACCCTCATATTTTCAATCATGTGATCGATTCTTATCCAATGAGAAAGCGAGAAACATTCCAATGATATAATAAATATATACATCTAGAGAAATTACATTTATATTTGCCAACAATATTCAGACAGATGAAAACTGCCATTATAGCTATGTACATACATTTCATAAACTTATGCAAAAGGAAAGAGATTGATCTGGTTATAAGTTTGCTTATTTGATGATACCCATTTGTCTGTCTGTTCTCGTCAACAATATTCAGACAGATGAAAATTGTAATTTATCCGAAGTAATGCTCATATTTATTTTATGGATTCAATGTTATAGCCACCATCTTTTATTTAGTATTGACAAGCTATAGCATTGGCATTTGACATCCGCATATTTAAGAAATTGTTAAACCTTTGCAATTACTTGACAGGCAGTAAAATTTTGTCATGGTAATGTCTAATTGTGTAATTGTATGTACAATAATATTGCCCTTTTATTCTACTACATAGTATTATTTCTTGTATGTTCTAGGTAGAGGAAGCCCGAGCACTCTATAACTTAGGAAATGTTTACCACGCTAAAGGCAAACATTTAGGAAGAAATGGCAACCAAGATCCTGGGAAGTTCCCTGCTGAAGTCAGTGATCTTTTACTGAAAGCTGTTGAATATTATGAGTGAGTAGATTTTAATTATATTTAATTGATATATATCAGATACTGCTGTATTCAGCATAGAAACAACAATCCATATCCATTTGAAAATATAAGAATTATTTTTTAAGGACTTTGTAGAAAAGCTATTAATAGTCACTTGGAAATTTACAGAATCATAGAATTTGGTAGTCTCATGAAATAAACTAAGTTAGGTCATTGTTTTATTATGATTTGGCAGTTCAAAATTCTAGGCATTTTGCAAGGAATATTTGGGAGGACATTACAAATTGTTGAATTTTATTTTTATTTATTGACTCACATAGTGAATCACCCACTCGCCAGTCCATCTGTCTGTCATAAATTTTGAAAAATTATCATTTTTCTGAACTAATGAACTAATTTTTATCGCAATTTCAAAAAGTGCTACATTAACCATTTTAGCCCATCGAATGGTGTCATTTTCTTTCACTACCTCCAATCTATATTGGCAACTCAGACTAAATACATTGGCTCACTATACAAGTTGGATCTCATAATTTACAGCTATGTATTTGTCAATGTGGCTTACTCACTGTGACTTGTTAATACCTCACAAACAGCAAATAATCAGATAAATCATTTCTTCAATTTAGAGTAGGATTACACTGAGCTCCTCAACCTTGAAGCATCTCTAGTATTACTGCATCAGTTGAGAATTGAATTGCAGCTAATTTTGAATCTCAAATACCATCCTGTTGAGAACTTGAAAATCATCATATTTGGAAAATCATCATACTTAGCATTTATAGACATTTCTTAGTTACTGAGAATGGAATCATTAAATCATAACTGTTATTGTGTCATTCAGTCTTAAGATTCATATATGGATTACAGTAAAACCTTTAAAATAGAACACTCCAAAGCTTTATTATACATCGTTTGATGATGTCCTCGTGGTGGTGTCTGTTGTCATGGTATTGAAGTTGTCTATGATGATGCTGTCTATTGTCAGGGTGTTGTCAGGGTGTTGTCTATGGTCATGGTGTAATGCTATTATCATGATGTTTCCTGTTGTAATGATATTGTCTATTACCAGGGTGTTGTCTATTCTACTGGTGCTGTCTTTTTCCAAGGTGTCGCCTATTGTGATGGTGTCATGTATAATCATGATGTTGTCTATTGTTGTGGTGTTGTCTATTGTCATGGTGTCAAATATACAATCATGATTTTGTCTATTGTCATGGTGTTGTTTTTTTATTATCATGGCACTGTCTCTTGTCATGGTATTTTATAGGTTCACAATGTTGTTCATTGCCATCATTCATAGAAGTTTACAGCGCAGAAGCCAGTTTTATCTAGACAAGCTGCTATCACATTTTGCTATAAAAGTATTGTTCATGATCACCCTGGGACAGATGAGATTTTCAACATGGCTTCAAGCAGATATTTATGAGCTCTTAACTCCCAATTCTCGGTTATATTGTCGTAATCAGCAGTGATTTATGATGAACTTTGATTTTCATTGTTTTTTCAATTTTGGTATCGCTGAAAATAAATGTTGTATATAATATATGTGTAACATAAACAAGCTTGTTATATTATAAATGTGACATGTCAGTTTATATGTATATTTGTTAGAAAGTCATAAAAAAGGTGTATTGGTAAACTATTCACATAAAAGACTTGGTCCATTACTAATGGCAAACACTGAATAGCAAGGGATCTTAATAAATTATGAAATGTATCATAAAGTATTCTGTGATATGTTTTACAGGGTGAGCCAAAAAAATGTAACCCAAACAAATGTTAATAACTCCGTCTTCCAGCATGGATTTGAACTCAAATTTTGCACAATAAAACATTGTTCAATGCTCCAAATGCAGAAAATCACCCAATGTGAATCTCCAAACTTTTATTTTTGGGTCCATTTCAAAGATATTGTCCGCATTCTAGATGCATGGGCATAGTGAGAGGAGGTTTGTGGACTCCATGTGAACTCCCCATTCTAAATACAAAACAAACACCCGGCCGGTAATTTTGTGAAAGATCAACAAACCGAAGGCCAGAAAAGAACCCCACTCTCAGAAAGATGACTATTTTCTACACTAGCTATTTGATGAGGGTGCATATTGTATTCTGTGATTTGAGTGGTTTGTTGAAACTGTTTCTGTCTTGCAAACCTGCCCATCCTCTCTCTTCGCCTTGAACCCCCCTCTCGTTAAAAACAGAACCCCCAGGCAGGGGAAAAATTGAACCCCTTTATAAATCATGGCTGCTCCCTTGAGGTAGCATCAGAGTATTGAAACATAGATAAGAAGGATGATTAGAGCCATTACACATGATATCTGTGAGCATCTAGTCACCTGGTGTTATTTAATTAGCCTCCAGAGATGAGACCGGCATTTTGAGGATTTTTGTAAAATAACCATAAAATCGTGGCCATTGAGATAGACCAAAGAAACTTGATAGAATGAAAAAAACATTGAACAAGATTCAATTGTGCCAAATATGATTTTAAACTCATACTGGATGACTGAGTTATTCACATTTGTTTGGGTTACATTATTTTGGCTCACCTTGTATCAAAGCTTGAAATAGCAGGTTTCTAATAGATCTCAGGATTTAGTTTATTTTAAAGAATTAGATATTGCATTTCTTTCAAGGAGAAAACATTGTAGGTTTTGCTCTAGATGTTTAGATTATTTTTATTATCTAACCTACCTTACTTCTTTTTTAATCATCATTAACTGTTAAATAGTTATTAAACAGCCTCGATGTGTGATATTACACTCTAAATGTTAATAATAAATTTCATTTTTCCCACTTATTTAATTTTCATAAAATAGAACTCTATACTTATCTTTAATCCACCTACTTTCCAGACATATACCGTATTCTCTGTAATTAGCGCCCAGGGCGTTTAGAAAATTGAAAATACATTATTTAGACCATTCTAATAAGCGCCCATGTATGAAAGAAATCAGAAATCCCGAGGAATTTCATGTATGGCAATTTTTCTTGACAAGAATGCATTTTCTTCAACATATTTTTATAATAATATGACAAGTGCTGTTATTGGAGAGAATACGGTAAAGATCGCTTAGACAATATTGACAGTGGTTGAAGACCCGTCTATGTCTAATTTATTTCCGGCACGCCCACTTTGTCATTATCGCCGATTACCTTCAATATTTCCACTAGAGACTGCTGGATATCGATCTAAAGTTATACATTATTTCTAATTTGATGAGAGATCATCATTATTCGTGCAAAAGTCGTGTAAAAGTCGAGAAACATTAAAAAGAAACCAGAAAGTTCACGACCTTGACATGCGCAGAACATCTGCGCAGTAGCTTTTGAAATTTCTGAATGCCGATAAAGAACAATTCCTTCATTCATTATGGACTATTTGGAGACAATATTAGCATGGTATGGTGTGGGAAGCACCCATCGATAGATATGTATCGAGAGGATGCATAGAATTACAAAACGCGTCGTGTTTACAGCAGTTTTAGGGTAAGTACTCTATTATCGCCCGCTCCTGGATTTTGAGAAATATTTTTTTCCTGATATATTCTTCAATTCTTGTTGATTCCTCGATGTTTCTTGAACTTTGTGAAGCGGGTGGGCGCTTATTAGAGAGTGGGCGGTAATTACAGAGAATACGGTACTTCAGATAAATTGATCATTTTATAGTTATTATTATAAATTACTATATTTATGCTTATCCTGGAGTCATTGTACTTCTCTATATGGCTCAGATTACACACATCTAATATATTTAAATCAAGATATCATTTTGCATATTTATATAAATGTAAATGGATCCACTCGCAGCTGCAGGATGAAAGCTTTATGTCAAATTAAATTTGCCCAATTAAGAATAGGTATTTAATTTGGACTTGGATTTTACTTTGTACCTATGTACTTGAAAACGTATTTGCACCAAGTCCAGTTACAAGATTTTGAATTTTTGTTTGAAATTACCTTGTACCTACTTGCAAATGAATTTACCCCAGTTAAACCAAACCATACAAATATTTTGGTTGATTACACTTTCATTACAAAGATCTTCAACCATTAAAGTAACTAGATGTTACTGCCCCTTGAAAGAAATTTGAACAGTTTGTCAGAAGTTCACTTGAGACATGTGAAGATAGCATTTGTTCTTATCGCCATTACGAAATTACATATAATCAGAATTACTGAGAATTACTAAGATTATATCTAGAAGTATGGCTTGTATTATGTTATATAAAGATTCAAGTGCCTAATATAGCTCAGACTTTTCTATCTTCTCTCGACTGATGCTAGATACATGCCAGCGCCAAAACAGTCTTACATAATAATTATGAAGAATTATAACGGAAGCTCTTATTTCTATAAAACATTACAGTATAGAGAACTAATGGCTGCTCAAAAGTACCTTATATTCATTCTTGATTTCAGAAATGCTGAAAATGCATACTTGCATTTTAAATGCTTTGTGGTCATCATGTTGACCAGAAGTTGTTTTGCAGAGAGATCCTTCCCATAGAATTTAGTCCCCCTTATACGAATCTTGATTTATCAAAAGAACCCTGTATATTTTTACATTCCATGTTTTGCAGAGAGAACCTAGCCATAGTACGTAGCCTTGGGGATAGGGCAGCTCAAGGGAGGGCATGTGGTAACCTTGGCAACACACACTATCTCATTGGTAACTTCAACCAGGCACGAATTTGTCATGAAGAGGTGAGTCTCTATTTTTCTTAAGCAAGGTATCAAATGACCCTTGTCTTCAATTAAAGTATTATTGGCATTAAATTCTGATCTGACTAAAAATGTGTTATTCTAGTATTAAAATCTGCCATGTAACATGATCATACTTTCGTAACCATCTGAATAACTTAATTGAGGTGTCATTTTGTAGGCCCAATATAAAAGCTTACATAAAACAGTCTTCTCTGTTAAATAACTCATTCAGAAATTGAAATTGAAATATATCTGCTATGTATGTCTTACAGAGGTTGTCCATTGCAAAGGAATTTGGAGATAAATCAGCAGAACGAAGGGCCTACAGTAATCTTGCTAATGCCCACATATTCTTGGGAGAGTTTGAAATTGCAGCTGAACATTACAAGTAAGATTATATATATATACATATATATGTACATGCCAATATCATTTGTAAGACATTTTTCCATAGCTTTTGATATGGCACAACATATTATGAAAAATGTTTTTACTTGAACACATTTCTAGGAAATATTAATTTTTGAATTTAAATGGTGTCAAATTCATGAATATAATTTAACTTTTCAATGTCTTCCAACCTACTTCCTGGCTACATGCACATCAATTACTCTATTCTGTATATTTCTCTAGGAAAACTCTCCAAATTGCGATACAGCTTGGTGACCGTGCTTTAGAAGCCCAAGCATGTTACAGCCTTGGCAACACATACACTCTCCTGAGAGACTACCCAAAGGTAAAATATATTGCACTTTGAATAAGGCAAAATCAGATCCATAGGGGTGACAAAGTTACAAGCAATATATACAATTGGCCTACCAATCTATTCCTTACAATCTCAAATGCAATATCTCCAAAAAGATTCACGATATTGTAAAAATTGGTTTATGGATTCAAAGCGCAAAAATGGGGGAAAAATGTTTAAATTCTCCCAAATAATAAGAATGGTAACCATTCTTATAAAAGAAAAATACATTATTGTAAAAATCTTTAGTTTTCCTGAAATAAAGTGTGCACTTTGGGGATTTTTAGAAAATAGACATGACAATAAATGACATGAGCCGGAAAAATTCTAAAATTGAAACAATTTTTTGTTTGCCTTCCTGCTAGATCTGATTCTCTCTTTAAACAATTATAGATAAAAGGTTAAAATATAATAGATTTTACTTTCCCTGTAAATCATTTCATCTTTCCATTTTAGGCAATAGAGTATCATTTACGGCATCTCCGTATTGCCCAGGATCTCCGGGACCGTGTAGGGGAGGGGAGGGCATGCTGGAGCCTTGGAAATGCTCAAACTGCGCTAGGAAACCACGAGAAGGCCTTACAGTATGCCAACAAACATCTTGAGATCTCTAAAGAGGTAATTATCTTGTTTACACTGAATCCCATTGACATAATTTTGCAGATTCTGGCAAGATCCTAAAAATCTCCAATGTAGATTTTATGTGCTTATTTGGAAATTTGAATGTTACATTGTAGTCTTGCATTAACAAGACTACTTGCATCCCCCACTACTTACATCCAATCAATGATATCTTTAATGTCTGTTTTTATTAGATGGAAATTAGGGTAGAGTAAATAGTAGATTTTATCTTGTGACAAATACATGTTCATGAATATTTTGATTGTTGGGGTTTGCTACTCCTTGGAGTTGCAGTTGGTCGAATGTATGTTTGGTGAAAGAAATATCTCTAATTTAAAAAAGTAGGTATAGTTGAGTTCTTGTACAAGGCTGTAATGTACATGTTCATGTTATTAATGGCCCTAGTGGGAAAGATAAAATTGACAAAGCTAAAGGCTTTTAGCAAAGGTTATGTGGGTGTATAAAATTAGGCAATAAAATTGCAATCCCTTTTGCCTAATTGATTGTATAAATTGGAAAGTTCTAAGGTCTTAAAACACAAAAACAAAACCATATTAAAAAGGGTCCACGTAAGAGCCAGAGTCACTGGGAGCCTGGTTGCAGTTTGCACACTTTGTATTGAAAATCAACTGATTAAAACTGATAAACCAATAACCATTTGAAGTAAGTTACCAGGTGATGACATTTTCTTGTAATGATAATGCATTGTTTCCTTATAAACTTCCTCCCATCCCAATACTTTATATGTTCAGGACGGCCACTCCATCATTTTTAAAATGGAATAGACCCTATAAGAAAATGTTTTGTTTATAGATCGGAGATGCCACTGGCCAGGCTACGGCCCAGATGAACCTTGCTGACCTAAAGACAGTATTAGGTATAAACTCAAGTGCCAATATCTCAGATGCCAGTTTTAGCAGGTAAATAATCATCAATTAGATAATGCGTTTATTTATAATTAATTTAATTTATGATTTAATGTTTATCGAAAAGATTATTAACATTCCCATGATAAGGAAATACACTTGTTAAATTGCATGGTTGGATAATTTGACTGAGTCTTAAGTATGAGCAGGTCTTCAGCAAGAGTGAATAGCTCAGTAACTAATCAGCTTATAGCGTACGTGCAGTAAAGCCATACGCTCTAATCATCCAGCTTTGTTTAATGAAGGACCTACTGTAATATATTCCAGTCATCTTGACCTCCTTCGGGAAGATATTGATGATTAATTAATTCCATCACTTTAAAGACTGTTTACACTCTGAGTAAGTGATGTCAATCAGGGTAATTAGAGATCTCTGTAGCCTGATTTTTACTACATGCAAAAAATCATGTTTGCGTGACGTTGTGTTCAATCAAATATTTATCAGATATTGGACAAGAAATATGATAACATTAATATGGTGATTTTTTGAACGTCTCAAGAATCTGGGAAAATAATTTAATATAACATATTAGGCATATTTATTACATTTTTTTCATTTAGAGTATAGTTATGGCCGTGAGAGTCGTACATGTAAAATTATTAATATAAAATTAATATAAATAAATATTGAGCCAATTAACACAAAACACAATACCTTGGAAAATAATGGCTAATTTAAGTTAATTAGCTACAAGAGTTTACAATTAGACATAACTGTTAATTAGCTCAATTGGATATATTATAATACCATCTCCAACTCATCTTCTTGGGTGAAAATAAATCTCCAACTGGTGGTGTAAGCTGGGGAAGGAGGTGAGGGAAAAGAATCGAAATGTATAACTTACATTGATGTTAATGGATTTTGTACGCACCTAGGGAGAAACCCTACAACTACAATCCTATAGATATCTCGTCTGAAGTCTCATCTCGTTCTCTCGAGATCTGAAGCTTGATGTTTCGTTCAGTGTAACTTACCAGAAACATTTACCTGGGATAACCGGGGAATGGTCTTCTCAGGGCTTGTTCATACCTAAACCTTAACCGACTCTCACATTGCCATAAATGAAATTATTGTCAATAATTTGAATATATCGCATTGATGCACAGCAAGTAATTAATAATGTTTAGAATTGTATATCACTAAAAGTAATATTTACTCTTAGAGTGATGATTGATTTTGAATGATGATAAGAAATATATATATATATTCTGCTTTGTGTTTAGTATTCCAATGGTCATATTCTGCTTTGTGTTTAGTATTTCAATGATTATATTCTGCCTTGTGTTTAGTATTTCAATGATTATATTCTACTTTGAGCTTAGTATTCTAATGGTCATATGCTACTTTGTGTTTAGTATTCCAATGGTCATATTCTGCTTTGGGTTTAGTATTTCACTGATTATATTCTGCTCTATGTTCAGCATTTCAATGATTGTATTCTGCTTTGTGTTTAGTATTCCAATTATCATGTTCTGCTTTGTGTTTAGTATTTCAATGATTGTATTCTGCTTTGTGTTTAGTATTCCAATTACCATGTTCTGCTTTGTGTTTAGTATTTCAATGATTGTATTCTGCTTTGTGTTTAGTATTCCAATTATCATGTTCTGCTTTGTGTTTAGTATTTCAATGATTATATTCTGCTTTGTGTTTAGTATTCACGTGGTCATATTCTGCTTTGTGTTTAGTATTTCAATGGTCATATTCTGCTTTGTGTTTAGTATTCCAATGATCATATTCTGCTTTATGATTAGTATTTCACTGATTATATTCTGCTCTATGTTTAGTTTTTCAATGATTATATTCTGCTTTGTGTTTAGTATTCCAATGATCATATTCTGCTTTGTGTATAGTATTCTGATGGTCATATTCTTCTTTGTGTTTAGTATTCCAATGATCATATTCTGCTTTGTGATTAGTATTTCACTGATTATATTCTGCTCTATGTTTAGTATTCCATTTGTCATATTCTGCTTTGTGTTTAGTATTCCAATTATCATGTTCTGCTTTGTGTTTAGTATTTCAATGATTATATTCTGCTTTGTGTTTAGTATTCACGTGGTCATATTCTGCTTTGTGTTTAGTATTTCAATGGTCATATTCTGCTTTGTGTTAAGTATTTCAATGATTATATTCTGCTTTGTCTTTAGTATTCCAATTGTCATATTCTGCTTTGTGTTTAGTATTCCAATGGATGGAGAAGAGAAGGAGAATAAATCAAGGCGACGCAGCATGGAAAACCTTGAACTTGTTCCTATTAGGACCCCTGATAAGGTCAGTGTTGTAATATTAATATTTTTGTACCTTTGTTCCCTTGACACACA
Source organism: Owenia fusiformis (assembly GCA_903813345.2). Classification (NCBI taxonomy): domain Eukaryota; kingdom Metazoa; phylum Annelida; class Polychaeta; order Sabellida; family Oweniidae; genus Owenia; species Owenia fusiformis. The sequence continues at coordinate 9,438,326 of CAIIXF020000006.1, forward strand.
GAAAGAGTGGGAGTCCATTGGGAGAATGTATATAAGGGCATATATGATATATTATTAAAGAGGTCCCAAAGTATTAGGGTGTGTGGTTTGTTACAACTCATTCAGATTATGATATGATTCAGATATGATACATTTATGTAATATGATATTATATGATTTAGATGATAATTTTTGTTTTCCAATCAAAATGCTGCTTCTGTTTTTTTGTTTTTGTTATGAAAAGCTTTTGCAATTATTTCCTGAAAAAATTAAATGACATTATTTTGTGAAGTGTATTTTATGTACTGCAGGCCAAGGAGCTAGCTCAGGGAGGAGCCCGACCAAAGGTGCAGAAAGCAGCTACAATTGCAAGTAATTTAGATGAGCGAATGAAAACTAACACAGCAAAGCAACCAACTCGGCCAAGTACAGCATCTCTTGCTAGGGAGAGTAAAGCACCAAGAGTAAGCTTAAAATAATTATCTCAAGAAACTACAGTACATCTATTTAAATGCCCAAAATATCTCCAACAATATTTAGTATGTGCAATCTTTGTTATTTGATCAAAATATCCTCTTACATAAACAAGAGATTATTGCATAAATTCAATATGGATAATCTTCCAAATATTTTGCCAAATTAAGGACCTATTCAGATTGCGTTAAACTGATATGCAAAATATTTGGTTTAAATGATTAAAAGCATTATTACATAAGTCACTGTAATGTTTTATGAAAATAATCTCAATTGGCAAAATATTGAATTCAGTTGAATAGATTTTTAAATCTCTTTTAAGCACATAATACTGCACTGTTTAATGTTTGCAAACTTTCATGGTTAATCTCTTTCCTTTGTTTGAATTAAGATTGAACTCTTTGAATTTGAATTTTCCATATTAACTGTAAAATTCATTTACTGTAGATGGAATTTAAAACCAGTTGAACATTTTTCAATTTTATTATTTCTGCTTGACAAAATGAAAAAATGAAATAAAAAGAGGTGCATCAGAACACAAACTGAAATAGAACAGGGATTAAGAAATTAGATGTCTCATTAAACTCAATTCGGAGCAACCAATAATGCGAAATGAAAATGTTTAATTAATTTTAGAAAATTTCACCTGAAATGACAGATGATGACAATTTCTTTGACCTCTTGAGCAAATTTCAAGGACGAAGGATGGACGAACAGAGATGTGCATTTGATGGACCTATCCCAGGTGATGAGGATGGTTTCCCACCTGATCCATCTAACAAAGGTAACTCAAGAAAATAGGTTAAGTCAGATGTTTTGAGGCCTTAGTTAAAAGAAACTATTTTTGTGAAATGACTTGCAACCCTCAAAATATAAAACAGATAAAAGCAGTTAGGCTATACACTGGGCATTTTGTTTTGCATTATATCGCACTGAGTAAAAAATTCATTTTAGATAATGTGACTGGGGCTTGGCGAATAAGCTTTGAGTTTAAAACACAGCCCCAAAGGAAACATGGGTAGTTGCAAATGAAGTTGACTATGTAAATGAATGGAGAATTTCCTCAATGTTTTTCATATTGAGTCTGAATGTATTCATTTATCAAAAATGTACTAGAAAATAACTTCTCTATTTCAATTCTCATGAAGAAGTGAGGATATCTCTAGATAAAAGCTCAACTCATGCTATTGGAATATTTTTAGATTTATCGAAAGCCTTCGATACAGTAAATCATGAAATTCTTCTAAAAAAACTTGAAAATTTTGGAATTCGCAATGTCGCAAAAAATTGGTTTGAAAGCTATTTATCTGATAGGAAAATCATTACTTCTTTTAACAACACTCTATCTGAAGAAAATATTATCACTTGTGGTGTACCTCAAGGGTCTGTTTTAGGCCCCATCTTATTCATTCTCTATATTAATGATTTATATAGGGTTTCAAATATGCTTAAATTTACTATTTTCGCAGATGATACAAATATCTTATGTTCAAACAAAGACCTTCATGATCTATATAGAAATGTAAATCTAGAAATGGAAAAGACATTAGAATGGTTCAAATCAAATAAACTTTCTTTGAATATAGACAAGACAAATTATATGCTATTTACAAGATCAAAGTTAAATATTGATGAAAATCAAGATTTTAATATAAAAATAGGGGGTAATATTCTTGAAAGAGTAATGCATACAAATTTTCTGGGAGTAACAATTGATTGTAAATTAAAATGGAATGAGCACATAAATAAGGTTATACATAAAATATCTAAAATTATTGGTATTCTGGGAAAGATTAAATATAAATTGAATACAAAAACCATGATTACCATTTATAATTCACTTATATTATCACAATTGAACTATTGCAACATCATATGGGGTAATGCATGTAAAACCTTTTTGAATAAATTGCTTTTGTTACAAAAACGTGCAGTGAGAATAATCACAAATTCTGACTTTTTAGCACATAGCCCACCTCTTTTTAAACAACTCAATTTTCTAGATATTTTTGACATACATAAGCTTGAAGTTGCAAAATTTATTTATCAATACACAACAAAACCCGATGGCTTTCCTTTTGACATATTTGAAAATTATTTTACTCCAAATTTGATATTTCATGAACATGAGACAAGATTCCAAAATTGCCTTCACATGAAAAAATTTAGAACAATTATAAGTCAAAACTCAATAAAATATTCAGGTGCTCAGCTTTGGAATAATCTGCCAACTTCTTTGAAAACATTACCTTCCATTAACTGTTTTAAAAAGAATTTTAAAATTCATATGACATCAACCTATTCTGAACTGAATTACTGACAAACATATATGTAGATTTTATATATTGTTATCAATTTTATTCTCATTTAACTGAGTAAATATTTTTAAATTGTTCTTTTTTCTCATTTCCATTTGACTCAGGTTAATATTTAAATGTTTTCACGCTGATACACTTATTAAAAGTGTCTAGTGTTATTATGTTTTTGATTTTAATTTTAGAGAATAAATATTTTTAATAAAAAAAAAAAAAAAAAAAAAAGATGTAGCTAATGTGCATAAGTCAAAACATGTATATTATAAAAAGCAAATCAATTTCATGAATGATACACTCCCCCTCTAAGTTTAGGTCCCCTAAACAAATTTCTGGCCTATTGTGGTTTAAGCAACAAAATAAAGTTTCAGATATAAACAGGCTTTAAAATCCAATGTCTATTTGTCAGACTTATGGAAGGGGTGTAAATCCTAATATTTTCAAAAAAGAGCAAATATGCCTAGTCTTCTCAAGTATAATTCATTAGTATTTTTGTCTTCCAGCATTATCCCAAGGTGACCATGATTTCCTAGATATGGTCGCAGGAATCCAAGGGTCACGTATGAATGAACAGAGAACAACGCTAGAAAATCTACCCGGATTGCACAATAGCAAGGATGTGATTGGTCAGTTATTAACCAATAAGGGTGAAGCTCCAGATGATGCATTCTTTGAAATGTTAATGAGATGTCAGGTTTGTAGTGTTTATATTTTAGGTGTTTTTATTATTATTAATTCTGTACAGTTGAAATTAAGTTACAATTAAGCCATTTGATTTAAGTTCTTCGTGTTAACAATATCCTGTTATTTCAAGAAATCTTAATATATTAGGCCTAAAAGCTAAGGACATTGACTGGTCAACCAAATTCCTGTGGGATTTTCTCAGGATCTGGTAGCTGGCTCTTGGAATTCTGTTTGCTCCACTAGAAGCACTTTGAATACTAAGATACATGTATTTTCTTTATGTATTAATTAATATTCACTGGAGCTAAGTGAATTCTCTTGTTTTATCATGTATAAGGTTAAACTCTAAAATGTTTACTAATCCTACTGCATCTATAACAAGTCGAAATCATGTCATTGTTTCGTTTTTTTGTTTGAAGTTTTCCTTGCTTTCAAGATTTGTATTCCATTGTTCAGAAGGGAGACAAAATATTTTAAACCTAGAAGCAGAATTAAAAAATGTTCAACCTTTTTATCTGATAGCAACCTTAGCAGCAGGTAAATCTCCTCTTTGCCTAAACTCCCTCAATACATGGGGTTGGTTTTGTTGAGAATTGAACCAGTTGTTATCCCCTTTCACCAAAAATACATTCCAATCATGTTGAGGACTGAAGCACTCATTGCCTTTTCTGAATAAAAAGCCTTAAATAAAAAGTCATATATTTTTATTTTCATCTTGCAGGGTTCGAGAATCGAAGAGCAGCGTAGTGCGCTCCCAACTCAATCTGCACCCACAGTCCCCGATGAAGACTTTTTTAGCCTCATAACTAGACTACAGGGCAATCGCCTTGATAAACAAAGAACAGATTTACCACCTAAAAGAGGTTCAAGTAAAAAGAAGAAGAAGGATAAGGAAAAGAAATAGAAATTGATCAACATAATCTATATTTAGTCAAATAATCATAGTAATTCAATGCTTTTAGTTGGAATAAACATATAGAGGTGAGCCGTCTGCTTTATAGTCAAAATGAGGCTGGTTGTGAGTAAATGGTGGAATCTTAGTCTGTTTTTATATCCAAAATGAGGCTGGATGTTACAAATAGGAATAGTCAAAGGAAATAAAAACAGAGGAAATCAACATGCATTATATCCAAAATGGAGGAATTTGAATAGAAAGAAGAATTCTTTCCAATCAGATGCCGATCCTGTCATTTATTGATGCATGATATGCACATGTTCGTTAATATTTTTCAGAATCATGATTTTTCTATCTGAAAAGGCCATACTTTTAGTTAGGATATTTATTAATTTTAATTTTGTATAAATCACAGTTTTTGATCTAAATATATGAATTGAAAAAAAACTGTTTATAGAGATGCATGTACATGTAATTGTTGAAATCATTTAAAGGAACAATATTGACTCAGGGTTATCAGCTTTTATCCATTGTTTATTTGGAACCTGATTATAATATGTTCCTTTCTGTATATCATTTATCAAGGCTAGTATCAGTATTTGAATTAACTTTATTCATTTGAAATTACAATGACCAATCATATATATTGATATTATGTGTTCAAGCATGGACAACCAGTGATAAATGGCTACTTACTATTTGAAAGACATTTATATTTATTAACGCTAATATTAACATTAGCTCATACATTTTAAGTTGCTTTTCATTTGTTGGTAAACCTAAATCATCAATTGTTGCTATAAGGTGAAAATAAAATTATATTATGATTAATAAATATAGGAAATATGATCAAAATTTTTTGATTGAAAGCAAAAGGATATGGCTAGCCCTATAAGGCTATTTCTTAAATAGTTCACTATTGTATAGCTCTGGTACTATTTAAGGTCTATGACCTTGTCAAATGTGTCTCCTACTTAATCTTGTTCCTGGCTTTGCAATATAACTTTGTTAACATTGATCTAAATTTATTTGTTTTTCTTTTGAGATATTTCATCAGACTATGTCAACTAAGAATTGTTAATTGAATTGTTTTGCTCAAATTTCAAATTGGCTGCCTTTAAAGTGTTCTCTGAAGAACATGTTTCTCATTGGATGAAAATAATGAGATTCTGAGAAGCATCCACAAAATTCATAATAAATATAGAGCTGTTATTGCTCATTAGACATACAGTAAACCTAGAAAAATTAAATCCTTAAGATTTCTGAATATCAGCAAAATTGTGAAATATACTCACATTAATTTTTCTTGGTTTACAATAAGAACAATGTGTTCCAGTAATATGAATTGGTGCCATTGATGAATGATTCTAGACAAAATGATGAACTCAGAGCTGAAATGGCATCATATTATATAGTCAAATGACAAAAAGAATGTAAGTAAGGGTTTTTAGTGGATATTTTGCAAATGTGAATGATTTTTAGTTGGTCACTTTGTAAATATAGAAGCACATGTACATACTCGTATATTAGAAAAGGCTCAAACATTGTAATATGAAGTAGATATGTACAATATTCAAGTACTTATACATTTTATTGATGAGGGGTACATTACCAGATGCATTGATAGAGTTATAAGATTTCTTTTCTCATTGTGTAACCATAGAAATCATGATGTCATAGTTAGGTTGTCATAGTATGAGAACATAGTAACTATAGAAATCATGATGTCATAGTTAGGTTGTCATAGTATGAGAACAATAGATTAAGAATCTGTTAACTTTAAAAAGCTTTTGGTGAAGACCCCTTGTATGTGATGCTAAACAATGCATACATACATTGCACTGGTTCTACACTACACTTTGAGTGAACATCAACACACGCATCCACATAAACACAAACATACACATTACGTCCTTTGTCTTACAAATACCAATGTTACCTTATCTGTGTCAGTCAGACCAGTCACAAATTATTTATTTATTTATAATTGTTTTATGTATCATTGTCTGATAGCATAACTGAGAAGGATATTTTTATTTGAATCTTAAATATGTGCTGCCTTTAATTTCCACCATTTTCACTTTTGACAAAAAATAGTAAAAACTGTCATGAAAATATTGGCTACTTTATTTGAATATTAAGTGTATGGTTAAAACTTTGGGTGCTGTTTGCACTTTTTCTTCATAAGAAAGTATAAATATTGTACTCTTGTGGCATAATTTAAAAATGTGTAAAAAAATTATGATGTAAATTTTGAATACTATCTATTTATTCTTCATTAGAGTAAATCTATTTTATGATTTAAACTCTTAATTACAGGGTGAGCCAAAGGTCTAAAGAGTTTTCCAAAGGGATAGATTTCCTGGTGTAAATGTTTATTTCTCCAACAATTAACAACAAATCAGTACACCAATAGACTAGACTGAGAAACAAGCCATCTTTTCACAACTGAAAATCTTTCCGGTGAAATATCTGACATTTAGCCCACCCTGTGTACTTTCAAGGAGCCCCAATGGTTGATTTAATGAAATGTCTTGATCTGTATCTTTCTGCAGGTCACCTATGTTTATCATGTCGTATTTTAGTACATTATATTTATGTAAGGGCTGTCTCATAATTCTCACTGAGTTCTACACATAATCACTTTTGCTTTGTATCGAATGGTCAAAAAACTGAAAATTGTGAAATTATTTTTAGTGTATTCTACTTTTTTTGTTTTGTTAAGGGTGGGTGGAACATAAAGCAACAAACAAATTGATTACTTGTAGAATTTAGTGGGGAAATTTTGAAACAACACCTAGAAAATATACGTTATGGTCACATTTTGTGATGTAAGGAATTTGTACAAATGTAGAAATTATGAATACACAAGCCAAAATATAGAACATATTCATTATCTTCTGTTCTTCGTGTATGAGATCTTATACAACCACTAGGTGAAAGGAATATAAAAATATTTTATGATTTACTCCAAGTTAGAATCAGAATACGATTCAAACTGCCAACTTGAATCCAACTGAAAATCTGAGCTGAGTTGTTTTCTAATGTAAGGAATGTCCAGAGGGTTGAACTGTCTGGTGGGCAGAGTGAACGTGTCAGCTTTGTTGCTATTACCTGAAAAGATAATAACCTAGTATTGGAACCTAGTATTGAATGCAACTTTCGGCTGTCGGCTACCGGATTAGTGTACTTTTTTTATGGCAAACTCTAAATATGAATGGAATAGTGGCAGGTACTATTCATATTTAAATGGGTTTGTCATAAAATAGTATGTTTACTCTATCAACCTACAGCCAACAGTTGAATTCGCGAATACAAGATCAATCTTACAATAAAAACACTTGCTTTAAAATTATACAAGTGGATGGAAAAAAGGTGATGATTGAAGTTGTAGTCATTTCAGAGTTATTTATATCAATGAAAATTCTCAGATACCAGAGCATTTTTATATTTGGCAGTTTTTTTGTTTGTTTGAGTATAATAGACAAATATGCAAATGAGTGTGATCCATGTTATTTTTGAAAATTAAGAGTTTAGTTTGGGTCAGGTTGGCCTTGCATATCAAGGACCTTATGCATAGATTTTAAGTCAAATGCTCCATTGAGTTTTATCCATATATTTGCACTGTTCTACTTGCTAGTACATACCTCCAATATTGAAGACCGCACATGATGCAAGGGCCGGGTCGTCTGGATACTGCGGGATATATTTTGACTTGTCACAGAATATTATATCAGACATGTTGCTCAATGTATCTAGAAAAAATAAACCAAGAATAATGAGTCCTATCAACATCAGGATCAATTTTGGTGTCCATGAAATCTACCCGTTTCATAGAATTTGTATCGTAATTGTAATATATTAGCCTTTCCCAATGGCCATGATGATATCATGATATCATATAGGACTAGGGACATCTTGAAGTCTATAATATATCGGGGGCCCGTTCTTGTACCGTTCATCTGGCATGGAAATAGTTTGAAGATATGAAAAGGGGAAGCTTAGTTCTCATCTCTTGGTTTCGCATGATTACACAGGGGCGTCAGAAGGATTTGCCAAGGGAGGGGCGACTTTTGGGTATGGATGGGTCATGCGTGAAGCTCACCGCACGCGGAGCGCAATCTAGGGTATCGGAGGGCGTGCTCCCAGAAAATTTTCAAAATTAGACCCTCTCTGGTTCATTCTGAACATATCTCAGCACAATATTTCCAAGAAAATTTAACTTGACTTTGACTTAAATATAACATTTTGCACTTATTCTTCAAAGTATTTACGGGTTCCTGAGAAACTATAAATGGTAATTAAATATAATATGAGAAATCTGCTTGATGTAACCTATATACTGACATAGAATCATTTCTGTCATTATTACACGTTGACTTTATTTAACTCTAGAGCTTTCAATTCTAGGCTAGGTTCGAAATCTAAAAAAATCAGGGAAAGGGGGGGGGGCGGTTCGACGATTATTTATAAACGGTGAAACTCGTAAACATACTCATTTCAAACTCCCCGGTTGGAGATACTCCATTAGCGTCCCTGCTACGAAGATTCTCTGTTAATGATGATTTGAGTTGTAGATTTGTCAACTCTAAGTCAGAAAGATGTCTCTGCTGTTTGATAACCAAAAGTCTCAATTCATTGATTTTGTTCCTCAAACCGATGTTCACAGCAAGTTCTTTATCTGACTTATACTTTATCTTGATAAGTTCGTTTGTTACAACCTTGTTGTATTTACCTGAAATATAAAAATCTTTTACACATTCATTGTTTTCAGTTGTTGCCCTTTATTTATGCTCGGCTTCATTTTAACCTCCGACATTTTTTCTTAGAAAATTAAAATCGCTTAAAGAATATTATACCTTTACACGAGCCCTTACTATCGTCTAGAAGTTTTGTATTTTGTTTCCGAAGCAATAATATTTCCCTCTGTAGCTTGTCTATGACTTTCAACGCCTCTTCCTCACGCCTTTCCACATAATCCTGGAACATGCATTTTGAGATTTGTAATTAATTATATGATGGAGAATCTTCACGGCCATTATCATTTGGACTTGTTCTGTAAGTTCTGTCTGTAACTTTCTACAAAAAATCTGGTTCAACACCAACAAGATCAAATTCAAAATACGTCTATTAAATAGAGAATCAGATCTAGCGAGCAAGCTGAACAAAAATTGTTTCAATTTTAGAATATTTTTGGCTCATATCATTCCGTGTCATGTCCATTTATTATTCGGAATTTTCTTGGGATGCATTCTTCGGCGGGAACATTGTATACAGCCCCCCCCCCCCGTCATTTGCCAAAGATGATTGATAGTATAGATATAAAGACACCTACCATCAATCGATTCCAAACATAATTTTTTGCGTTCTTCATCTACATGTATTACAGTAAATGTGACTGATCGATTTATGAAATGCATATTATCATAGCTATAATACAATGCAATGCAATGCAATACAATACAATACAATAATACAATACAATGCAAAACAATAGAATACAATACAATACAATACAATACAATACAATACAATACAATTCATAGACTCGAAGAATAATTTTGAATTTTTTAGGTGTCTCATCTTCTGAAATATTGTCTTTATTTCCTATTTTTCGTTTTATTTTTGAAAATATAATGACTTGAATCAAAATGAAGTTGAAAAGTCTTGATATAAGTCTAAACACGGGCCTTTTAAATAAATCATATGAGAAGTCCATGGTCTTAAAAGGTTTTGCAGACAAAAAGTAATAGGTAGTAAGCTAGGACACAAAAATGTTTTTACCAGTGAACAAATTGAAATTACTTGTTTCTTATGTATTTTTATGTGATACTTCAGAAATTTGTTGTCTGACGCGCCGTATCCGGGGCGAAAGTTGCCAAAGTGGGGTTTTTGACCCTAATATAGAAAATAACAGGGGGTACTTTATTATCCTTGAATAACTTTTTCAGTTGATCTTTAATCATCACAATAACTATACTGGAAGTTGTTAATATCATTCTTAATTAGTATGCAAAGGTTCAATGATCTGTCATTAATGGTTGTCATGGAAACCATGATCTTTGTTGAAAAAGTCCATAATTTTGGTAAAACCTGTACCTGTACATCATAAAGAATGTGCATTATTTTTCAAATCAACAGATATCAGAACATGTTAGTACTCTAAAAGTTACCAGGACAGTTCAGACATTTGTTTAAATATAATGCATATTGTTATACACATGATTGGTAAGTGTCAAAGACCATACAATTACATAGGTGATCAAAAGTGGGCGTCGCCCTTATAATAGTAGATGATTACCATTCCCTTTAAATACAGATTTTAAGTTGACTTGAGATACAATTATAATGTACTTCTATTACCATAAACTATATCAAGCAATTCTGGTAGATACATATAAGTGTTGTAGGTATTACATCATGCTAGGGATGGTGGGTACATTGGGGGGGGGGGGTAGAGGTACCCAGCCTTATATAAAACTCATATACAAAGTTTAATTTCATGTAGTACATCTTTTGGATCTTGTTCTGATTTATCTCAATATATAGGATTTTGCAATTTACATTATTGGAAAGTGTATAAGACCATACAATACAACAAACATAAGTGTTTAAAAGTGGGGTTTGCCTTCATAATAACAGGGTTCATAGACCTTTTTTAAAATGAAATTCCCTGACATTTCCAGGCAAAAAAGGAAGTTCTTGCGCAGCCTACTAAAAAGTCTCAAACAACTGTACAAGACTTATAATAAACATTTTACCCAGTACCCAGTTAATGTCAAGGGGGTGAAATTCTTTGGGTTTGCATCACTATGAGTGAAGCGAAACCCAAAAGGGAATACTGGGGTTTACCTCCCAAAATATTTTAAAAATTGCATTGTAAATGGTGCATTCTAAGCATTTCAAACTATAATTTGTCAACTACTGCATGATCATTGTTAACATTATATGATAACAATAACCTGGCATTACTATTGTCAAATAAAATAATCGGTATTTGTGTTATCAGGAATATTACCTCATCTGAAAACATCAACTTTTTGTAGCAACAAGCTTTTTTCTTGAACAGAGTCATGTGCCCATCTGCAAAATAAAGCTGAACCAAAAATGGTGAGTGTCTTTTTGAGCAGAGGCCCCATATAACCAAAGCATCAGTATATAAAGTCTGATATTTGAGTTATTAGAGAGATTTCGCACATAAGTGAAAGTACAACTTATACGTATACGTATAGTTTAAAGGGTCATGTCGAACTATTATATTTACTAAAATCAATTTTAAATTGTACCTAATGGAACATAACTTTTCCCGTTATAGAAAAGCTCCATCAACTAGAGACTGTGAATGCACTGTCATCTGCACGTGTAGATTATGCACATTATAATTAAATGCTTGCTTCCGTGTCCTTTTAGTTGTAGTGTATTATAGACACGATCCTTTAAAGTGAGTCATGATTCTTTAAAGTGAGTCATTACATAAACAAGTTGATTATTTCAATGTTTTCATGATCAGTATAAGTTCAATGAACTTACAAAACGGTATATTTACGTAGATGAAATCGTATACAGTTGGATCTCCGTATAAAGATTTGCCTACATGAGTGTGGAACAATTGACCGCAAGCATTTTTTAAAATTAATTGGCTGAGTGGGAACAGTATCCAATCAAATACTTTAACCATCAATTTGAAACATCAATCAAACCAGTAGGTTCTAACAATTCCTGGAAATGACCCATTCAGTAGCTCAACAAATAACATACAGGGTGTTTCATAATGAGCATCTCCAAAAAGTCAATTTGAGAAGAGATGGGTCTATAACATATGTATTATTTATGAGCCTATTTTGTTCTAGACAAACACATTTGGATCAACTAAACACGATACAATTCAAGAAAGTACAAATGGCATCCCTTTGGCCTGTATTTATTACAGTCCGAGAAGATCTTTCCTGACGAAAAGCCCACATTATGAAACACCTTGTACGTTTACCTATAAGTATAAGCATACGTTATAAGTTGTACTTTCACTAGGTGCGAAATCTCTCTAATGCCTTGACAGATGGGCAGGTGAATAGACTGACGTAAGACAGCTTCTCATATAAATACAGTTTCACACAGAATCGTTATTGTTTTTCACCACCCACCCTCCTCAGATTAAACCCTCAACAAAACATGAAACATATACCAATAATTAACTTTTAATGGCCTAAGACTAACTTACTACAAGGAAAAGCATAATTGTATTGAACCATCTATACTGTATATGTATATTCTTTATTGTTCGGTTTCAGTGTAATGTTCACAATGTTCTTACAAATAGACAATACCAGATAGATTGTCATCTAATCAACCCTAATGAAAATATTTCCAATTAGTGGAAACAACTGAATGTTAGAATTTGAATTTCATTGATATCCTGTCATAGCCTAAAATGTATTTTGCTGGAACATTATATTTTCAACATTGATACAAAATACCCTGACATATCTACTGTTACAAAATTCCCGGACATTTTTGTCTCTTTTTGACCCAATTTTAACATTCCCTGACATTTCCAGCACCTGGAAATTAAATCAATTTCCTTGTCATGCCTCATCATGAGAAATGATGTCTTTCTTTTCTAAATTCTAAATACGGAGTATAACTTATAAGATACAATTATACTGTATTTCTGTTATATTACCATAATTCATATCTAGCATTTCTGGAAAACACATATAAGTCTTGAAGTGGGGGGATAGAATGGGTGGGGGGGGGCAATGCTAGTCAGCCTTAGGTATAAATCTCATCAACATAATTTTGTGTCTCATAGTCAGTACATTTCTTGGCCTTGCATTTTCTTAGCATATTGTGGTCTTTTCCAATCATTTAACATTAACTGGCATAGTTGCTTCTTGTTTGCATCACTCTTCAAGAACTCATTCCAATCTTTTGGGACTCTTATATTTCTCCCTTTGGTTGAGTTGCTGCCAAGCCTCTTCTCATCCTTTCATACCAAAATATGTGAAGCCCTCCCAGTACTTCACGCTTTCACTGGGTGTAACACTGTAAGTGCCTTGGTTCGGAGGGGCAAAGTAACACCTTTCAAAACAATGGCAAAGGGGGAGAATCATACAGACACATTCAAAGGACTAGGACTCTCAGCAGACATAAATGATTTGTTTACCATATAAATGGTGTTTCATATGTATGCACCTAATACATTTAACTCATACATGTAGCTTTGCCACCCTATCATGTTATATATCATTTTGTTCCTTATGAAAAGTTACATGGGACTGGAAAGTTTCAGAATAAAGAGGTGTCCCTGGAAAAAGATACAATCCAACAAAATATGTGGGCAGGGTAGGGGGTCATTTATAAGCAGTTTTGTAAGGATTTTTATGCCAGTCCAGTGATCTGTTCACTGTGTCTGCTACCCAATTTTAGTGATAAAGGTGGTCCCATGGTTCCTGACCTCCCTATAAGCCACTGCATGAATCTTGTCTATATATCTTTGTGCATAACTGCCACAGACATGTGGACTGAGCTCTGCCATGGTGACAATAGCAAGAAATGTGCAAAACGGAATCTAAATTTGTCCTTTAAATTGTCCTCAAAATCACCAGAAATTGCCGTCTAAATGACCAGTACCCACAATCTTTGATAGATTATAACTTTTGTCAGTGACACCTCTGAATTCTGAAACTTTGGAATCCTATGTAACTTTCCATAGGCACAAATTGATATATAATATGATACGGTGGCAATGCTACATGTATGTTTAGAGGGGGTGCATACATATGAAACACCCTGTATACTAGTATAGGATTAGGCCCCATACTTAAACATTGGAGAGGTTAAGCTAACGATGTTTTTCACAACGTAACCGTGAACGCAAAGTACAAAAATTAACAAAGGAATGTATCGAGCGCTCCAAGGAGGATTGGCTCCCAGGATCGACAATCGATATTTTCCAACAATGAAAACGTCGAAATGTCGTTATTTTCTGAATTTATTACCGACTATAAATTCAAAATAAACAGTCCAAAAGATTCATACCAATATCTCGATCATTTCTTGTGAGTTATTTCACGATTCAAATGTCAAAGTGAACAAAATGGCGGCTGTTTGAATTCAAATTTTGAACCAAGACATTTCCATATATGGGACAGAATATCGATGTTGCACTCTGGGAGCCAATCCTCCTTGGAGCGCTCATAGTTTTATGCGCGCTTAGTCTACTTCAGATACTCTTTCAGCTTCAGAGTTTCGAGTTTAGAACGGGAGATTTGAATATTTGACGTTGGGTCAACGGGAACCATTTTACTCGTGTCTATTGAACACTATGCTGTCAATTTTGATTTCGATGCACAGTTGAATTCTTGCTGAAAACGATGATGTATGTCATGCATGATTTAGCGCCAAAAATCTTACGAAACGAGCTCGTTTAAAATATGTATTAGAAAACCAGCTATAAAACCGCATCAATGACATACTATAGAATCATTACACGCTATGGTGTAGTCTAAACAAACACTGGATTTGAACGGCTATTTATATGAGAAGGCTACATGAATTTGTATATGGTCGAGTGATACGTACAGGTTCAGTTTCGATTATATATGCAAAGCTTAACCTCTCCAATAACTGAGTATGAAGGAACAGATATTACTCTACCTCCCCCTTGTCAAGACTCCCCATGCTTTACTTAGCAAGGGCCAACTTACAGGCACTTATCTGGCGTATGGTCAATTTTGAAAAAGCTAATATTTCAGCACCAGATGGGCATGGGTGGAAACTTAATGATTCTAAAAAACCTGGAAGTTCAATGGGTAACAACAGATATTCTACCACAAGAGATTGTTGATATCTTAACACCAGGGGAAGAATCAGAAGATGACCCAGGAGATTGACCCTATAAGATCCAAAATGATGTTGATGAGATTTATAACTAAGGCTGACTAGATTTGCCCCCCCCCCCCCTCCCCACATTGCCCCCTCCCCCCTCCCCCAGCCTGATGGAATAACATCACTACTTAAATGTGTTTTCTAGAAATGCTTAATATGAATTAAGGTTATAGAAATCCAGTATAATTGTATCTCATAAGTTAAACTCCATATTTATAGAAAATGGTGGTCTTCTATTATCAGGGCAAAGCCCATCTTTGATCACATTTGTATTGTAATTGTATGGTCTTTCCAATAATGTAAATTGCAATATCCTATATATTGAGATAAATCAGAACAAGATCCAAAAGATGTACCACATGAAACTAAAACTTTATATATGAGTTTTATATAAGGCTGGGTACCTCTACCCCCCCCCACTGTACCCCCCCCCCCCTGACTCCCCATCCCTAGCTTGATGTAATACCTACAACACTTATCTTATATGTATCTACCAGAATGGCTTAATATAGATTATGGTAATAGAAGTACATTATAATTGTATCTCAAGTCAACTTAAAATCTGTATTTAAAGGGAATGGTAATCATCTACTCTTATAAGGGCGACGCCCACTTTTGATCACCTATGTAATTGTATGGTCGTTGACACTTACCAATCATGTGAATAACAGTATGCATTATATTTAAACAAATGTCTGAACTGTCCTGATAACTTTTAGAGTACTAACATGTTCTGATATCTGTTGATTTGAAAAATAATGCACATTCTTTATGATGTACAGGTACAGGTTTTACCAAAATTATGGACTTCTTCAACAAAGATCATGGTTTCCATGACAACCATTGATGACAGATCATTGAAACTTTGCATACTAATTAAGAATGATATTAACAACTTCCAGTATAGTTATTGTGATGATTAAGGATCAACTGAAAAAGTTATTCAAGGATAATAAAGTACCCCCTGTTATTTTCTATATTAGGGTCAAAAACTCCACTTTGGCAATTTTCGCCCCGGATACGGCGCGTCAGACAACAAATTTCTGAAGTATCACATAAAAATACATAAGAAACAAGTAGTTTCAATTTGTTCACTGGTAAAAACATTTTTGTGTCCTAGCTTACTACCTATAAGAACATTTAACAGGCTATATGATTAAGGCCTTGTCAAATTGGATAAACGGAACGAATGCGATTTGAAAAAAATGCAGTACAAAGTAAAACAAAACTTCCCAATACTAGAATAGTAAAACATTATTACAAAGTTAAATTAATTTCAAGGTGTCCATGGATACAAAATGTGACCAGATTTACGTCATAACTCATGAGTGACTGAAATACACAAATGTTATGTGACGTTATCAATCACGTGACTAGAAACACATGTTACCATCATAAACATTGGAGTTCTGAAGACAAAAGGAAAGGGAAAAATTCAATCCAAATCTGGGAAGCTGTTTAGATTAACAAATGTAAGCAAAAGATTGTCAACGGTTCTCTCTTGAGATTACTGTCGATCATAATGAAAAACATCACGCAACATGAAGACCACAGTTCAACACCGACATAGGTCTCTATTATCGAATAGACTTCAAGATGTCCCTAGTACGATATCATCATGGTCATTGGGAAAGGCTATTATCGAATGGATGTATGAGAAAGGAGTTCAGGAAGATGAACATATTTTGATAATTCAGTAGAGTGGTTTGGTATCCAAATGATGACAAAAATTATGATCATCATATCACGTGCTCATAATTGGACGGCAGTGTTTGATCTCGATAACAGGTAGGCCATTTCTCAGTTTTAAAACTTAGATGCAAGAAAATATCAGTCCGGGGTAAAAAGTGCGTCGTGAAACTTGCCTCCTGCTTCCCATTTATCAACTCGGAGGTTGATACAACAATTAGAAGTCCATGATACAACTAGGTACACAGGTTATGGTCCTTTTCCATTAAAGCAGTGTCACACTCCATTCTCAACACTGAACGGAACTGAACGACGTGCTTGTGGCGCCAAATGTGTAAGTACTCATTTATTTCAAAGTTTTGACAGCCTATAAGCCTTTCTTCTTCATAGAGGCATCACTCATGCTACACAGAGATGCCTCTTAATAAAATCATTAAACATCATCCAGACAGTTCAGTTTCCAAAATAGGAAGAATTTGGAGAAATTAATTTCAGTTGAGAAGTGTACGACGTGAAGGGGATGTACGAAGTGCGCCATGAAATTGTCGTGGTACATTATCTAGAAGATTTGAGAAGTTCTAGATCGCGTTCTGAAAAAATATTGAGACGTAGCGATACTAGAGGCATCTCTGCTTAGCATGGGCGATGTTTATATGTATATGAGGAGGAAAGGCTCTTGTCTTGTTCCGTCAAAACGTTGAAATAAATAAATAAGCACGTCCCGTTAGTACGACGTGTTGAGAATGGGATGTGAACAAGTTAGACCTAATCAATCAGAGACTCACTGGCAAACCATACCTATTACCAATCAGCTATTTCACGCCTGAACCATCGACAAGGTACAGTAACAAAATATACCGTAGTACACTTGAAACATTGTTGTTTTTTATTGAATATTTTAGTTGACAATGTTTATTGTACAAATATTTTGTGTTTGAGGACAAACACTTTTAATTAAGTTGGGGGTAATGAAACAGGGTTTAGGTTTTCATATACATTAAATTTTGGTACAAACTTCATTTTTATATTACATTGATTTAGGTTTCAAGATATATGTTATTGTTCTATACATTTGATGTACATCATTTCTATTCTTTTTTCCTCTTTAGTTCATTTGCACTCAATACGTGCTATCATTCATAAATAACATTAAAATCTTGGCTCTTTTCATATTGTTATGTCTTTTCTATCAGGAAAGTCCCAATTCCCATAAAGGAGGATTTTTTAGTTCAGGATATTCTAGTGTATTACATAATCTACTTGGCTTTCTATTGGTCCAAATGTTGGTTCCTCATGGGAATCAACATTTGCCTCCATTTAGAGGAGGTTTAGGAAGTCCAGTAGATTTTGATTTGATATTATCTTTAATTTGTTCATTATTGGTTCATTTATTTGGTAATTATGGGAAATTATTATTCGCCTCCTTTTTGGAATCTTCTCTGTGGAACTTTCCATACTTTCGGTCTTTTCTTGATTATCATCTCAGAATATCATGATCAGAACAGTTTTTACCACGGCACAACATACTGATTAAACTAAACTCAATGTAAAGATTGGATTTTGATAATGAAATAATAAACGTTTAGGACTTCAACTTTTAGGAATTTTATGTTACTTTATTCGAACCTAAAAAACTGTTTCACACTTTAGATGTACGATGTCACTATTTAACCGATTTGAAGCAAAGACAATGACTCAGGTGTGGTGTAGGTTTTAAAAAATTAATCTTGGGAATACTTGAAAGATTTCATGTTTAATTTCGTGTGTATTCGTTTAGGAAGACATTTAACTTTCAAATAACTTTAAAAGATTTTCGAACAGGGCTCAGTTTTTCGTAGTCAATCTACCCACGAAAATTGATCGGTTGGAAAATGTTGGGGTTTTCACATTTCCTTTGATAATTTTTTCCCCTGTTGCCTAAGAGTGTCGGTTACTTTTATGACAATATGTTTCTCTATACTACACAATTTAGGACGGGTGGAGATTAATAAATATTCAAGTATTTAGTAGTGTCTCATCTTCTGAATTATCGTAAATAGCGCTCGTCTTTATTTCTTATTTTTCGTTTTATTTTTGAAAATATAATGACTTGAATCAAAATGAAGTTGAAAAGTCCTAAGTCTAAACACGGGCCTTCTAAATAAATCATATTAGAAGTCCATGGTCTTAAAAGGTTTTGCAGCCAAGAAGTAAGAACAGGCTATAACATTAAGGCCTTGTCAAATTGGATAAATGGGAACGAATGCGATTTGAAAAAATGCCTTAGAAAGTAAAACAAAAACCTTCCTAATCCTAATAATAAATTTCAAGGTGTCCATGGAAACAAAATGTAACCAGATTTACGTCATAACTCATGAGTGAAATACACAAATGTTATGTGACGTTATCAACCACGTGACTAGAAACACATGTTACCATTATAAACATTGAAGTTCTGAAGACAAAAGCAGAGAAAAGGAAAAGGAAAAATTCAATCCGAATCTGGAAAGCAGTTTAAGATTGTCAACGGGTCTCTCTTGAGGTTACTGTTGATCATAATGAAAAACATTACGCAACATGAAGACCCGAATGGATGAATGAGAAAGGAGTTCAGGAAGATGAAAATAATTTGATAATTCAGTAGATCTAGAGTAGCTTGGTATCCAAATGATGAGAAAAATTATGATCATCATATCACGTGCTGATGATTGGACGGTAGCGTTTGATCTCGATAACAGGTAGGCCACTTCTCAGTTTTAAGACTTAGATGCAAGAAAATGATCAGTCCGGAGTAAAAAGTGCGTCGTGAAACTTGCCTCCTGCCTCCCATTTATCAACTTGGAGATTGATACGATTTTTCGTAAATCGGTTGACAACTATACACCGGTTATGGTCCTTTTCCATTAAAGCAGTGTCACACCCCATTCTCAACACGTCGTACAAACGGAACTGAACGACGTGCTTGTGGCGCCAAATGTGTAAGTACTCATTTATTTCAAAGTTTTGACAGCCTATGAGCCTTTCTTCTTCATAGAGCCATCGCTCATGCTACACGGAGATGCCTCTATGGCTGGCCATCTGGACCAATGTATCGTCATACTTTTAACGCCGTAAAATCTACTTTTAACGCCGTAAAAACGATTTTATACGCCGTAAAGAATTACTTTTACGCCGTTAAAAACGATTTTGTACGCCGTTAAAATTCATTTTGAACGGCGTCAAAAATAATTTTTAACACCGTAAAAACGATTGTATACGCCGTAAAGAATTACTTTTTACGCCGTTAAAAATTATTTTTACGCCGTTAAAAATCACTTTTTATTTTTACGCGGTTAAAAATTATTTTTTACGCCGTTAAAAATTATTTTTTTACGCCGTTAAAAAATTTTTTTTACGCCGTTAAAAATTACTTTTTACGCCGTTAGAAATTACTTTTTACGCCGTTAAAAATTATTTTTTACGCCGTTAAAAATTATTTTTTACGCCGTTAAAATTTATTTTTTACGCCGTTAAAAATTACTTTTTACGCCGTTAAAAATTATTTTTTACGCCGTCAAAACTGATTTTTTACGCCTTTCGAAATTGCGAACGTACAGAACATTGTTAATCATTTGCGAAAAAATATTTAAACAATGAAAACTCGATGTATATCAAATTCCCAGTTGTTAAATGATAGTTGTAGTCTTCTATACAACCAAATGCGTCTGGCAAGTAAAAATTCCAATATAAATGATAAATGTGACATGTACAGTAACAGAAAAATAGGGTTTTGGATTTATATCAATCAGTCGGTAAGTTGAACATACACGTTCGTTTGTTCAATGAATACCAGATTGTAACGCTGGTTTTAATTGGCTGCCAGCTATAATTTCTAACGGCGTAAAAATCAATTTTGACGCCGTACAAAATAATTTTTAACGGCGTAAAAATCGGTTTTGACGGCGTACAAAATCATTTTTAACGGCGTAAAAAGTAATTCTTTACGGCGTATAAAATCGTTTTTACGGCGTAAAAATTATTTTTGACGCCGTTCAAAATGACTTTTAACGCGTACATAATTATTTTTGACGCCGTAAATAATCAATTTTGAAGGCGTACAAAATCGGTTTTAACGGCGTTAAAAGTAATTCTTTACGGCGTATTAAATCGTTTTTACGGCGTTAAAAGTATGACGATACATTGGTCCAGATGGCCAGCCATATGCCTCTAGTATTGTTACGTCTTAAAAATTTTCTGAACAAGATCTTGAACATCTCAATCTTCTAGAAAGCGCGCCAATTTCTTGAAAAATTATAATTTTTTCACAAAATCATTCATTTTCCTGACATGTTGAGTCATATCATTATGTAATCATGATTGAGTAATTAATAAAATCATTAAACATCATCCAGACAGTTCAGTTTTCAAAATAGGAAAAATTTGGAGAAATTAATTTCAGTTGAGAAGTGTACGGCGTGAAGGGGATGTATGAAGTGCTCCATGAAATTGTCGTGGTACATTATCTAGAAGATTTGAGAAGTTCTAGATCGCGTTCTGAAAAATATGTTGAGACGTAGCGATACTAGAGGCATCTCTGCTTAGCATTGGCGATGTTTATATGTATCACGCGGTCCTAACTTCGACCGTTAATTTGAATTTTTGACCTACCGGATGTTTGAAAATGAAAGATTGCAACTCTCATACTGCACCGTTTTTTTTTCAAACTTATACCATTAAAAGTAGAACAAAATTGCCTTTCTGTCGGTGTTTATTGTAAAGAGTCCCTCGTTCTTATAGCAGCGTTTTGGTCCCCATCTGTTAGAAGGCCTTCTTACAGCTGGGGACCAAAATGCCGCTGGAAGTAAGGACTCTGTTTAAGAGAATAATGTACCATCAGAAAGGGATTTTTGTTATGCTTTGAATGGAACAAATTTGAAGAAAAACAGTGCAGTATGAGACTCATAATCCTTGATTTTCAAACATCCGGTAGGTCAAAAATTCAAAATAACGGTCGGAGTTAGGACCGCGTAATGTATATGAGGAGGAAAGGCTCATATTCCGTCAAAACGTTGAAATAAATAAATAAGCACGTCCAGTTTATACAACGTGTTGAGAATGGGATGTGAACAACTTAGACCTAATCAATCAGAGACTCACTGGCAAACCATACCCAGGCCCGTAGCCAGAGGGGGAAATTCTTTCAAAATCATGCAGTTTTTCACCATTCTGAGAATTTTTCGCATGATTTTTAGCCAAAATTGTGAAAAAGCTCCCCCCCCCCTGGAAAAAAGCTCCCCCCCCCTGGTAAAAGCTGGCTACGAGCAAGATACCTATTACCAATCTGCTTTTTCACGCCTAACCATCGACAAGGTACAGTGACAAAATATACCGTAGTACACTTTAGATGTACGATGTCACTATTTAACCGATTTGAAGCAAAGACAATAATGCAGGTGTGATGTAGGTTTTAAAAAATTAATCTTGGGAATACTTGAAGGATTTCATGTTAAATTTCGTGTGTATTCGTTTAGGAAGACATTTAACTTTCTAATAACGTTAAAAGATTTTCGAACAGTGCTCAGTTTTTTTCGTAGTCAATCTACTCACGAACATTGATCGCTTGAAAAATGTTGGGCTTTTCACATTTCCTTTGATCATTTTTTCTCCTGTTGCCTAAAAGTGTCGATTATTTTTATGAGAATATGTTTCTCTATAAAGCAATTTATTTCATGTATAAAAATCGCAACCTGTTGATGTAAATATGTTTGGAAAAAATATTGAAAATTGTAATGTACTCACATAGAAATAATGTGGTAATAAAGGATACAATACAATACACTATACTACACAATTTAGGACGGGTGGAGATTAATAAATATTCAAGTATTTATTGTAATTTAAAAAAATCAGAAATGTGTGTTGTCAACTCGAATGTACGTTGTCCCTGTAAATGAAATTCATGAGATATACGTATTAAACAATGTAATGATTTCATTTCAAAATTCATTAAGGTTTTTATGAGTAACAAGTGATATTTAACGAACATGTTCAAGTATCCTTTTTGCTTTTTCATTCATGAAAGTATTGTTGTGGTGGTTAATTTGTGCCCATTTGGTGTTAGCTTCCAGCCCAAACTCCCATCCAGTGTCTCGGAATACAATATGTTGAAGACTAGCACTGCCACGGAGTCTGCTTCCAGCCTGTTTGATTATTTGGCGTCTGTACCTTACGTTTTGTTAGTTACATTGATAGATAGATCTACTGATCTATACTTGCTTCTTGAATATGACTTTGAAATCCCGTTTATGATATATCTGGAAAGTTTCAAAAGTACAATCAAATTGAAGTAATTCTGTAATTGTTCTGTTTCAAATGCAATTTTAAATGCATCTGACCCCCCTCCCTGTCTGTTAGTGTTGTGAAAAATACGTTGTCTGCATTAGGGTTAACTGTGAATTGAGTAAGTTCAATGGAACAACGTACATTCGAGTTGACAACGTTCACTTGTGATTTTTTAAATTATAGCCAAAATGTTAATACTTATTAAATCTTCAACAGACCTTAATTGTGCTGTTTAAAGAATCATATTCTCATACACTCTAAGACGACAGGGGAGGAAATGATCAAAGGAAATGTGTAAAAACACAACATTTTCCAACCGACCAATAATATGGGTAGATTGACTTCGAAAAAATCGAGCACTGTTCGAAAATCTTTTAACGTTATTAGAAACGAATGCACAAAAAATCAAACATGAAATCCTTAATGCATTCCTCATATTATTTTTTTAAAACATACATCAAACATACATCATTGTCTTTGCTTCAAATCGGTTAAATAGTGACATCGTACATCTAAAGTGTACTACGGTATATTTTGTCACTGTACCTTGTCGATGGTTATTAGGCGTGTATTTGGCTATTTCAAAACATAAGCAAAACAAACATTGCCGTATCCTCAGTAACCGACTATGAATATCCAGCAATATGACGTCAGGACCAATGTATCGTGTTTGTAAAAACGTCATGGGACAGTTTGTTTCATCACTAATCACGTGCTTAGATACACACGTTTCCATAATAAACAATGTACTTCAAGAACAAAACCAAAACATAAAAAGGAAGAGAAAAAAGCTATTGCAAAATTGTGGACCTGAAAGTCCACGACAAAATGAGAAAATAAACAGCTTCATGGTGAATGAATCAATACATACAGATAAAAACAAAAAGGATGGAGTTAAACAATCAAACAATGGAAACGAAAGTTGTAAACGGTTAAAGAATATTGGAATAAAAGGAAAAAAGCGACGAGGCAGAAAATATCATCTTTTGAGAAACTTTCATTATTTAGATTTCAAAATAGTGGTTACATGTTACTCACTTCGAGAGCCATGTTAGATTTTCAATTTATGACTCTCGAACAGGAAAATAGACAGCTGAATAATCGTGACCTCTGAAACACGAATTGAGTCGATCAGCGTCGATCAGCGCCTTACTTTTGTTCTCTAACTATGTCATACATCATTATCATCCTTCCGTGCAAGTATTGGAGCGCTGAAGTACTTCCTTTTCGATCAAGACTTGTAATTGTTAGTCGAGTGAATCTTTTTTTTCTGCCAAATTCCAATATGGCGTTTTCTGCTCGGACATTTTCGTAAATCTCCGGAGGTTGTTCATTCTCAAAATTCATTTCGTTCGTTGCGTATCTCGCTCCTAGCAAACCGCCATATTGGAAATGGGTCGAAAAAAAACATTCACTCGACGAACGATTTACACGTCTTGATCGAAAAAGAAGTATTTCAGCGCTCCAATACTTGCACGGATTGATGATACCGATGGAAGACACAGTTAGAGACCAAAAGTAAGCCACTGATCGACGCTGATCGACTTAATTCGTGTTTCAAGGGTCACTATTATTCAGCTGCCCAAGTGCGCCGTGGGAAAGCTATTATATCAAAATCCACATAGCTTTCGCAGTAAGTTAGTTACATGCCTGTCAAGTAAAAATTAAAACGGGACGTTTTATCTAAAAATCGGGGTTGTTGGAGTACTGTTTTGGGATGAAAATTGGGATTCATTTTCTGAAAGTTCGTGAGAAAATTGAGATTTCTAGAAAATCTGTGTTTCTTGGAAAATCAGGAGAAAAAAGTTTATAACGTAATATCGAGGGATTATATGAAAAATTTGGGGTTTTGACAAAAAATCGGGAAAAGTACTAAATATCTGAATTTCTCCCAATTTAAATAGGGACAGGTGACACGGTGGAGTGCAGGTGAGGACTATTTCACTCAGAACTGTTAATTATTCGTCAGAAACATTAACGCAAGGTTATATTTATGAAGCACCTATATGAAAATATGAACTTAGTTCGATGATGGCAAAAGCAGAATACGATGATAACCCTCAGCCTGTGAGATTGTGCACAACTGAATCGAAAAATTGATGACTTGAGATTAAAAATCGATAACAGTTATACAGCCAGGGTGAGAGAGGCCTCGACGCTTTTCTAACATCCTTTGAGAAATAAAGTAATTGTAAGTTTAGTGATTTTCGAATCTGAATGATGTAAATGTTTCTCACAAGACGATTTTTTCATTCCGTTTCGGTAACAAGATAGCTACGATACCGGTTGGAAAGTTCGGTAAGATTTTTCTTTTTCCTTAGCTTGATTTCTTGAAATATAGCATAAATCATCGGGTTTACGAAAAAGACCGACCGCCGAACACAGACCAGGCAATCTCCACAGTCGGGTACACATGGTCGGTCGGTGGTTGGCTGTTAACATTACATAATATGCTCAGTATGAAATAAAAAACACACTTACATAGTCGGTCTTTCAAATCACGTTGTCGTCTTGTTAAAGATTAATACGTAAATGTATGATTTCACAGTTGTTAAACGTCAATCTGGTATTCAATATGACAAAAATAGCTTTCCAACTGTGTGCCTCTTTTGATCCTGACAAGAGAACGCACGTAACATTGTTCAGTAATCGGTATGACAATAACAAATAATTTTAAGAAATACGTGATTTTAAAAATTAGGATAGATTCCCGTTGAAAGGATAGTGTGCTTGCTTTTCGTTTAACCATTTTAACTTCATTGGAAAGAACAAAATGGCTTAAAAAACTTCAGTCATCCCAATCTTTTCGATACAAACATGTATCATAAGGATCATATGTTTTTGAAAATCTCCCTTGATGTCCGAGTTTGTCCGGCAAGTGTATGGCTAGCTTAGCAGTGCCAGTCGACTATTTCGTTGTGGCAAATATACGCCGGAACACCCTGACAATGGTTAAATCAGATACCGTTGTCACAAATGGCCCCCACAGGTTCGTATTCGATTCGATTTTCATTAACTGCGTGTTTAATAGAGTACCTAGATTAAATTCCTTTGGTACAACAATCACTCATCGTATAGTTAAATTTGTCCTACCATCGAAAAAGCTTTTAATTTTACCGATCAAAATATGACACAAGACAACGGATACCGTAAAAGATAAATAATCAGATCTATCCTTTCCCTGTTAATTATCTGAAATTCAGGTTCCGTTGTCATTGACGATATGAAAGGCGATTCAGGACCACATTTGATCGAATTGGAATTTCTCATTGACTTAATACATGCACAAAATTAGCGACGATAAGGTCCAATGAAATGAGAACCAAGCTTACGTCCGCCATTTGTGACAACGGTATCTGACTTTACTGTTGTAAGGGTGTTCCGGTGTGAAAAAGCCTTCATGGAAATTTGGAATCACTGATTGTCTTCACAAACCTTAGAATACTAGAAATCAGTGGTTTAGTATTTCCAGCGCAACCCTTTTGTTTATTTCTTAGGTCTGAAGTCATGGAGATTCAACGGTGCAATGCAAAACAAATATTGTGTCCATTAGGAGCATAATTTCACGGAACTATATGGCGTCATAAACGATGTGGCACATGTCATAAGTCAACAATGGAAGTTACGTCATTAACCACGTGGTTGGAAACAAATGTTTCCATAATAAACATTGGTGTACATGAAAGACAAATCAAAAGCAAGAGAGGACTTCCGTGACAATCCAGCTTCACAAACATTACATCTCCATAATTATAAGGTAAGATAACAGATAAGTAATTTAGATAAAGTCATTGCAAGTTCATAGAACTACAAATGCATCAAAATCTGAGGTCAATTATACATTCAAATAAAGACAAAATTAGCCTACATGGGCAAGACTATAAGATACTCTAGAGGCTTTTCATTTTCAGTTTTAAATTAATTCCATACCCAATTTGCTTCATCCACTAGCTAGAAATTAAATAAACATGCCTCAATTAGAAGTCTTTGCCAGGTTCTTTCGCAAATGGATTTATTGAAATCACAGTATTTATAG
Source organism: Owenia fusiformis (assembly GCA_903813345.2). Classification (NCBI taxonomy): domain Eukaryota; kingdom Metazoa; phylum Annelida; class Polychaeta; order Sabellida; family Oweniidae; genus Owenia; species Owenia fusiformis. The sequence goes on from CAIIXF020000006.1 coordinate 9,465,582, forward strand.
TTCATTAATTGAAGCCCGTGGTTAGTCGAGTCGATCAAATGAAAAAAGTATAATCTGGCAAAACAGGCCACGTAGCTAGTACTCTAATTTTGTATCAGACGTGAATAAGAAGCCTTTGCAAGGTTCTTACGCAAATAAGCTTAGATTGATTTAGACAGTCGAGTCAAATGAAAGAAGAAGTATGAAACTGGCAAAACAGGCCACGTAACTGGTACTCTAATTTTGTATCAGACGTGAATAAGAAGCCTATGCCAGGTTCTTACGCAAATAAATTTATTAAATTTTGTCAAGTCAAATAAAAAGAGAAGTATGAAACTGGCTAAAACAGGCCACGTAACTAGTACTCTTATTTTATATCAGACGTGAATAAGAAGCATATGGCAGCTTATTACGCAAATAGATTTATTTAGGCAGTCGAATGAAATGAAGAAAGAAGAATGATACTGGCAAAACAGGCCACGTAACTGGTACTCTAATTTTGTATCAGACGTGAATAAGAAGCCCGTGCCATGTTCTTACGAAAATAGATTTATTTAAGTTAGTCGAGTCTTCTTTATTTAAGCATTGAAGTCAAATATGAAAAAGTAATATGAAACTGGCAAAACAGGCCACGTAACTGGTACTCTAATTTTGCATCAATCGTGAATAAGAAGCCTATGCCAGGTTCTTACGAAAATGGATTTATTTAAGCATTGAAGTCAAATGAAAAAAGTAATATGAAACTGGCAAAACAGGCCACTTAACTGGTACTCTAATTTTGTATCAGACGTGAATAAGAAGCCTAAGCTAGGTTCTTACGAAAATAGAGCTATTTAAGTTAGTCGAGTCAAATGAAAAAAAAAGTAAGTATGAAACTGGCAAAACAGGCCACATAACTGGTACTCTAATTTTGAATCAGACGTGAATAAGAAGCCTATGCCAGGTTCTTACAAAAATAGATTTATTTAAGTAAGAAATTGGCAAAACAGGCCACGCAACTGGTACTCTAATTTTGTATCAGATGTGAATAAGAAGCCCGTGCCAGGTTCTTACAAAAAAAGATTCATTTAAGTTAGTCGAGTCAAATGAAAAGTAAGTATGAAACTGGCAAAACAGTACTGGTACTGGTACTCTAATTTTGTATCAGACGTGAATAAGAAGCCTATGCCAGGTTCTTACGAAAATAGAGCTATTTAAGTTAGTCGAGTCAAATGAAAAAAGAAGTAAGTATGAAACTGGCAAAACAGGCCACGTAACTGATACTCTAATTTTGTATCAGACGTGAATAAGAAGCCTATGCCAAGTTCTTACGAAAATAGAGCTATTTAAGTTAGTCGAGTCAAATGAAAAAAGAAGTAAGTATGAAACTTGCAAAACAGGCCACGTAACTGATACTCTAATTTTGTATTAGACGTGAATAAGAAGCCTATGTTAGGTTCTTACGAAAATAGAGCTATTTAAGTTAGTCGAGTCAAATGAAAAAAGAAGTAAGTATGAAACTGGCAAAACAGGCCACGTAACTGATACTCTAATTTTGTATCAGACTTGAATAAGAAGCCTATGCCAAGTTCTTACGAAAATAGAGCTATTTAAGTTAGTCGAGTCAAATGAAAAAAGAAGTAAGTATGAAACTGGCAAAACAGGCCACGTAACTGATACTCTAATTTTGTATCAGACGTGAATAAGAAGCCTATGCCAGGTTCTTACAAAAATAGATTTATTTAAGTTAGTCGAGTCAAATGAAAACGGAAGTATGAAACTAGCAGAACAGGCCAAGCAACTGGTGCTCTAATTTTTTTTGTATCAGACGTGAATAAGAAGCCTATGCCAGGTTCTTACGAAAACACATTTATTTAAGCATTGAAGTCAAATGAAAAAAGTAATATGAAACTGGCAAAACAGGCCACGTAACTGGTACTCTAATTTTGTATCAGACGTGAATAAGAAGCCTATGCCAGGTTCTTATGAAAATGATTTATTTAAGCATTGAAGTCAAATGAAAAAAGTAATATGAAACTGGCAAAACAGGCCACGTAACTGGTACTCTAATTTTGTATCAGACGTGAATAAGAAGCCTATGCCAGGTTCTTACAAAAATAGAGCTATTTAAGTTAGTCGAGTCAAATGGAAACTGGTGCTCTAATTTTTTTTGTATCAGACGTGAATAAGAAGCCTATGCCAGGTTCTTACGAAAACACATTTATTTAAGCATTGAAGTCAAATGAAAAAAGTAATATGAAACTGGCAAAACAGGCCACGTAACTGGTACTCTAATTTTGTATCAGACGTGAATAAGAAGCCTATGCCAGGTTCTTATGAAAATGATTTATTTAAGCATTGAAGTCAAATGAAAAGAGTAATATGAAACTGGCAAAACAGGCCACGTAACTGGTACTCTAATTTTGTATCAGACGTGAATAAGAAGCCTATGCCAGGTTCTTACAAAAATAGAGCTATTTAAGTTAGTCGAGTCAAATGGAAAAAAAAGTAAGTATGAATCTGGCAAAACAGGCCACGTAACTGGTACTCTAATTTTGTATCAGACGTGAATAAGAAGCCTATGCCAGGTTCTTACAAAAATAGAGCTATTTAAGTTAGTCGAGTCAAATGAAAAAAGAAGTAAGTATGAAACTGGCAAAACAGGCCACGTAACTGATACTCTAATTTTGTATCAGACCTGAATAAGAAGCCTATGCCAAGTTGTTACGAAAATAGAGCTATTTAAGTTAGTCGAGTCAAATGAAAAAAGAATTAAGTATGAAACTGGCAAAACAGGCCACGTAACTGATACTCTAATTTTGTATCAGACGTGAATAAGAAGCCTATGCCAGGTTCTTACAAAAATAGATTTATTTAAGTTAGTCGAGTCAAATGAAAGAAAGAAGTATGAAACTGGCAAAACAGGCCACGTAACTGATACTCTAATTTTGTATCAGACGTGAATAAGAAGCCTATGCCAAGTTCTTACGAAAATAGAGCTATTTAAGTTAGTCGAGTCAAATGAAAGAAAGAAGTAAGTATGCAACTGGCAAAACAGGCCACGTAACTGGTACTACAGGTTTGCATCAGACGTGAATAAGAAGCCTATGTCAGCTTCTTACGCAAAAAGATTTATTTAAGTTAGTCGAGTCAAATGAAAGAAAGAAGTATGAAACTGGCAAAACAGGCCACGTAACTGGTACTCTAATTTTGTATCAGACGTGAATAAGAAGTCTATGCCAGGTTCTTACGAAAATAGAGCTATTTAAGTTAGTCGAGTCAAATGAAAAAGAAGTAAGTATGCAACTGGCAAAACAGGCCACGTAACTGGTACTACAGGTTTGCATCAGACATGAATAAGAAGCCTATGTCAGCTTCTTACCCAAAAAGATTTATTAAAGTTAGTCGAGTCAAATGAAAGAAAGAAGTATGAAACTTGCAAAACAGGCCACGTAACTGGTACTCTAATTTTGTATCAGACGTGAATAAGAAGCCTATGCCAATTTCTTACGCAAATGGATTTATTTAAGTTTGTCAAGCCAAATGAAAATGGAAGTATGAAACTAGCAAAACAGGCCACGCAACTGGTACTCTAATTTTGTATCAGACGTGAATAAGAAGCCCGTGCCAGGTTCTTACAAAAATAGATTTATTTACGTTAGTCAAGTCAAATGAAAAAAGAAGTAAGTATGAAACTGGCAAAACAGGCCACGTAACTGGTACTCTAATTTTGTATCAGACGTGAATAAGAAGCCTTTGTCAGATTCTTACGAAAATATAGCTATTTAAGTTAGTCGAGTCAAATGAAAAAAGTAATATGAAACTGGCAAAACAGTCCACGTAACTGGTACTCTAATTTTGTATCAGACGTGAATAAGAAGCCTATGCCAGGTTCTTACGAAAATAGAGCTATTTAAGTTAGTCGAGTCAAATGAAAAAAGAAGTAAGTATGAAACTGGCAAAACAGGCCACTTAACTGGTATGCTAGTTTTGTATCAGACGTGAATAAGAAGCCTATGCCAGGTTCTTACAAAAACACATTTATTTAAGCATTGAAGTCAAATGAAAAAAGTAATATGAAACTAGCAAAACAGGCCACGTAACTGGTACTCTAATTTTGTATCAGACGTGAATAAGAAGCCTAGGCCAGGTTCTTACGAAAATGATTTATTTAAGCATTGAAGTCAAATGAAAAAAGTAATATGAAACTGGCAAAACAGACCACGTAACTGGTACTCTAATTTTGTACCAGACGTGAATAAGAAGCCTATGCCAGGTTCTTACGAAAATAGAGCTATTTAAGTTAGTCAAGTCAAATGAAAAAAGAATTAAGTATGAAACTGGCAAAACAGGCCACGTAACTGATACTCTAATTTTGTATCAGACGTGAATAAGAAGCCTATGCCAGGTTCTTACAAAAATAGATTTATTTAAGTTAGTCGAGTCAAATGAAAGAAAGAAGTATGAAACTGGCAAAACAGGCCACGTAACTGATACTCTAATTTTGTATCAGACGTGAATAAGAAGCCTATGCCAAGTTCTTACAAAAATAGAGCTATTTAAGTTAGTCGAGTCAAATGAAAGAAAGAAGTATGAAACTGGCAAAACAGACCATGTAACTGGTACTCTAATTTTGTATCAGACGTGAATAAGAAGCCTATGCCAGGTTCTTTCGAAAACACATTTATTTAAGCATTGAAGTCAAATGAAAAAAGTAATATGAAACTGGCAAAACAGGCCACGTAACTGGTACTCTAATTTTGTATCAGACGTGAATAAGAAGCCTATGCCAGGTTCTTACGAAAATGATTTATTTAAGCATTGAAGTCAAATGAAAAAGTAATATGAAACTGGCAAAACAGGCCACGTAACTGGTACTCTAATTTTGTATCAGACGTGAATAAGAAGCCTATGCCAGAGCCATTTAAGTTAGTCGAGTCAAATGAAAAAGAAGTAAGTATGCAACTGGCAAAACAGGCCACGTAACTGGTATTACAGGTTTGCATCAGACATAAATAAGAAGCCTATGTCAGCTTCTTACCCAAAAAGATTTATTTAAGTTAGTCGAGTCAAATGAAAGAAAGAAGTATGAAACTTGCAAAACAGGCCACGTAACTGGTACTCTAATTTTGTATCAGACGTGAATAAGAAGCCTATGCCAATTTCTTACGCAAATGGATTTATTTAAGTTTGTCAAGCCAAATGAAAATGGAAGTATAAACTAGCAAAACAGGCCACGCAACTGGTACTCTAATTTTGTATCAGACGTGAATAAGAATTCCGTGCCAGGTTCTTACAAAAATAGATTTATTTACGTTAGTCAAGTCAAATGAAAAAAGAAGTAAGTATGAAACTGGCAAAACAGGCCACGTAACTGGTACTCTAATTTTGTATCAGACGTGAATAAGAAGCCTTTGTCAGATTCTTACGAAAATATAGCTATTTAAGTTAGTCGAGTCAAATGAAAAAAGTAATATGAAACTGGCAAAACAGGCCACGTAACTGGTACTCTAATTTTGTATCAGACGTGAATAAGAAGCCTATGCCAGGTTCTTACGAAAATAGAGCTATTTAAGTTAGTCGAGTCAAATGAAAAAAGAAGTAAGTATGAAACTGGCAAAACAGGCCACGTAACTGATACGCTAATTTTGTATCAGACGTGAATAAGAAGCCTTACCAAGTTCTTACGAAAATAGAGCTATTTAAGTTAGTCGAGTCAAATGAAAAAAGAAGTAAGTATGAAACTGGCAAAACAGGCCACGTAACTGATACTCTAATTTTGTATCAGACGTGAATAAGAAGCCTATGCCAGGTTCTTACGAAAATAGAGCTATTTAAGTTAGTCGAGACGTGAATAAGAAGCCTATGCCAGGTTCTTACAAAAATAGATTTATTTAAGTTAGTCGAGTCAAATGAAAATGGAAGTATGAAACTAGCAGAACAGGCCACGCAACTGGTGCTCTAATTTTTTTGTATCAGACGTGAATAAGAAGCCTATGCCAGGTTCTTACGAAAACACATTTATTTAAGCATTGAAGTCAAATGAAAAAAGTAATATGAAACTGGCAAAATAGGCCACGTAACTGGTACTCTAATTTTGTATCAGACGTGAATAAGAAGCCTATGCCAGGTTCTTATGAAAATGATTTATTTAAGCATTGAAGTCAAATGAAAAAAGTAATATGAAACTGGCAAAACAGGCCACGTAACTGGTACTCTTATTTTGTATCAGCCGTGAATAAGAAGCCTATGCCAGGTTCTTACAAAAAAGAGCTATTTGAGTTAGTCGAGTCAAATAAAAAAAGAAGTAAGTATGAAGCTGGCAAAACAGGCCACGTAACTGGTACTCTAATTTTGTATCAGCCGTGAATAAGAAGCCTATGCCAGGTTCTTACAAAAAAAGAGCTATTTAAGTTAGTCGAGTCAAATGAAAAAAGAAGTAAGTATGAAGCTGGCAAAACAAGCCACGTATCTGGTACTCTAATTTTGTATCAGACTTGAATAAGAAGCCTATGCCAGGTTCTTACGAAAATAGAGCTATTTAAGTTAGTCGAGTCAAATGAAAAAGAAGTAAGTATGCAACTGGCAAAACAGGCCACGTAACTGGTACTACAGGTTTGCATCAGACATGAATAAGAAGACTATGTCAGCTTCTTACGCAAAAAGATTTATTTAAGTTAGTCGAGTCAAATGAAAGAAAGAAGTATGAAACTGGCAAAACAGGCCACGTAACTGGTACTCTAATTTTGTATCAGACGTGAATAAGAAGCCTATGCCAATTTCTTACGCAAATGCATTGATTTAAGTTCGTCAAGCCAAATGAAAATGGAAGTATGAAACTAGCAAAACAGGCCACGCAACTGGTACTTTAATTTTGTATCAGACGTGAATAAGAAGCCCGTGCCAGGTTCTTACAAAAATAGATTTATTTAAGTTAGTCAAGTCAAATTAAAAAAGAAGTAAGTATGAAACTGGCAAAACAGGCCACGTAACTGGTACTCTAATTTTTTATCAGACGTGAATAAGAAGCCTATGTCAGATTCTTACGAAAATAGAGCTATTTAAGTTAGTCGAGTCAAATGAAAGAAAGAAGTATGAAACTGGCAAAACAGACCACGTAACTGGTACTCTAATTTTGTACCAGACGTGAATAAGAAGCCTATGCCAGGTTCTTACGAAAATGGATTTATTTAAGTAGTCAAGTCAAATGAAAAAAGAAGTATGAACCGGCAAAACAGGCCACGTAACAGGTACTCTTATTTTGTATCAGACGTGAATAAGAAGCTTATGCCAGGTTCTCACGAAAATAGATTTATTCAAGTTAGTTGAGTCAATCTAATTTTGTATCAGACGTGAAGAAGAAGCCCGTGCCAGGTTCTTACAAAAATAGATTTATTTGAGTTAGTCGAGTCAAATGAAAAAAGAAGTATGAATGCAACTGGCAAAACAGGCCACGTAACTGGTACTAGAGGTTTGCATCAGACGTGAATAAGAAGCCTATGTCAGCTTCTTACGCAAAAAGATTTATTTAAGTTAGTCGAGTCAAATGAAAGAAAGTAACATGAAACTGGCAAAACAGGCCACGTAACTGGTACTCTAATTTTGTATCAGACGTGAATAAGAAGCCTATGCCAGGTTCTTACGAAAATGATTTATTTAAGCATTGAAGTCAAATGAAAAAAGTAATATGAAACTGGCAAAACAGGCCACGTAACTGGTACTTTAATTTTGTATCAGACGTGAATAAGAAGCCTATGCCAGGTTCTTACGAAAATAGAGCTATTTAAGTTAGTCGAGTCAAATGAAAAAAGAAGTAAGTATGAAACTGGCAAAACAGGCCACGTAACTGATACTCTAATTTTGTATCAGACGTGAATAAGAAGCCTATGCCAAGTTCTTACGAAAATAGAGCTATTTAAGTTAGTCGAGTCAAATGAAAAAAGAAGTAAGTATGAAACTGGCAAAACAGGCCACGTAATTGATACTCTAATTTTGTATCAGACGTGAATAAGAAGCCTATGCCAGGTTCTTACGAAAATAGAGCTATTTAAGTTAGTCGAGTCAAATGAAAAAAGAAGTAAGTATGAAACTGGCAAAACAGGCCACGTAACTGATACTCTAATTTTGTATCAGACGTGAATAAGAAGCCTATGCCAAGTTCTTACGAAAATAGAGCTATTTTAGTTAGTCAAGTCAAATTACAAAAGAAGTAAGTATGAAACTGGCAAAACAGGCCATGTAACTGATACTCTAATTTTGTATCAGACGTGAATAAGAAGCCTATGCAAGGTTCTTACGAAAATGGATTTATTTAAGTTAGTCTATGCCAAGTTCTTACGAAAATAGAGCTATTAAAGTTAGTCGAGTCAAATGAAAGAAAGAAGTATGAAGTACTCTAATTTTGTATCAGACGGGAATAAGAAGCCTATGCCAGGTTCTTACAAAAACACATTTATTTAAGCATTGAAGTCAAATGAAAAAAGTAATATGAAACTAGCAAAACAGGCCACGTAACTGGTACTCTAATTTTGTATCAGACGTGAATAAGAAGCCTATGCCAGGTTCTTACGAAAATGGATTTATTTAAGTTAGTCGAGTCAATCTAATTTTGTAGTGAAGAAGAAGCCCGTGCCAGGTTCTTACAAAAATAGATTTATTTAAGCATTGGAGTCAAAATTCAGGAATTTTGTTTATGGATACTGTTGTCACATATTTAGTCTTATTGGTGTGACGTCATATAGAAATGATACTAGAAATGATGGAATCACGAAATGGCGGACACGTGGCAGTTTTGAGCTAAAAATATTGTCGTTTCTTTTATGAAAACCATGGGTCGGATATTTACCAGGTATGCCGATTTGACTAGATTATGAGTTTATCTATATATGTGCGAAGTTTGGGTGAAATTCATATCAAACATCGATGCCTATAAGCGCCCCCCGTTTTTGTCAAAATCGGGGGGCTCTTAACCGCTATCTAAATCATGTCAGTAAGATCTTAGACTTGGTATATGCTTAGCATGAATGTTGATCTAGTCAAATTGAACGCGTTTGTGAAAAATTAATCAATAAAGCATGAAATATAGAAGATAATCTCTCAAAATCAAGCATCTAAAGCTGGCTGGCCTAATTGTGACGTCACTAAAAGATAGAATCCATTCGGTGATCGCAAATCGTCAATTTCTTACGCAAATAGATTTATTTAAGTTTGTCAAGTCAAATGAAAACGGAAGTATGAAACTAGCAAAACAGGCCACGCAACTGGTATGCTAGTTTTGTATCAGACGTGAATAAGAAGCCTATGTCAGATTCTTACGAAAATATAGCTATTTAAGTTAGTCGAGTCAAATGAAAGAAAGAAGTATGAAACTGGCAAAACAGACCACGTAACTGGTACTCTAATTTTGTACCAGACGTGAATAAGAAGCCTATGCCAGGTTCTTACGAAAATGGATTTATTTAAGTAGTCAAGTCAAATGAAAAAAGAAGTATGAAACCGGCAAAACAGGTACTCTAATTTTGTATCAGACGTGAATAAGAAGCTTATGCCAGGTTCTCACGAAAATAGATTTATTCAAGTTAGTCGAGTCAATCTAATTTTGTATCAGACGTGAAGAAGAAGCCCGTGCCAGGTTCTTACAAAAATAGATTTATTTGAGTTAGTCGAGTCAAATGAAAAAAGAAGTATGAATGCAACTGGCAAAACAGGCCACGTAACTGGTACTACAGGTTTGCATCAGACGTGAATAAGAAGCCTATGTCAGCTTCTTACGCAAAAAGATTTATTTAAGTTAGTCGAGTCAACTGAAAGAAAGAAGTATGAAACTGGCAAAACAGGCCACGTAACTGGTACTCTAATTTTGTATCAGACGTGAATAAGAAGCCTATTGCAATTTCTTACGCAAATAGATTTATTTAAGTTTGTCAAGTCAAATGAAAACGGAAGTATGAAACTAGCAAAACAGGCCACGCAACTGGTATGCTAGTTTTGTATCAGACGTGAATAATAAGCCTATACCAGGTTCTTACGAAAACAGATTTATTTAAGTTAGTCGAGTCAAATGAAAAACGAAGTAAGTATGAAACTGGCAAAACAGGCCACGTAATTGGTATGCTAGTTTTGTATCAGACGTGAATAAGAAGCCTATGCCAGGTTATTACGAAAACAGATTTATTTAAGCATTGGAGTCAATTGAAAAAAGTAATATGAAACTGGCAAAACAGGCCACGTAACTGGTACTCTTATTTTGTATCAGACGTGAATAAGAAGCCTATGCCAGGTTCTTACGAAAATAGAGCTATTTAAGTTAGTCGAGTCAAATGAAAAAAGAAGTAAGTATGAAACTGGCAAAACAGGCCACGTAACTGGTACTCTTATTTTGTATCAGACGTGAATAAGAAGCCTATGCCAGGTTATTACGAAAATGGATTTATTTAAGTAGTCAAGTCAAATGAAAAAAGAAGTATGAAACCGGCAAAACAGGCCACGTAACTGATACTCTAATTTTGTATCAGACGTGAATAAGAAGCTTATGCCAAGTTCTTACGAAAATAGAGCTATTTAAGTTAGTCGAGTCAAATGAAAAACGAAGTAAGTATGAAACTGGCAAAACAGGCCACGTAACTGGTATGCTAGTTTTGTATCAGACGTGAATAAAAAGCCTATGCCAGGTTCTTACGAAAACAGATTTATTTAAGCATTGAAGTCAAATGAAAAATGTAATATGAAACTGGCAAAACAGGCCACATAACTGGTAGTCTAATTTTGTATCAGACGTGAATAAGAAGCCTATGCCAGCTTCTTACGAAAATAAAGCTATTTAAGTTAGTCGAGTCAAATGAAAAAAGAAGTAAGTATGAAACTGGCAAAACAGGCCACGTAACTGGTACTCTAATTTTGTATCAGACGTGAATAAGAAGCCTATGCCAGGTTCTTACGAAAATGGATTTATTTAAGTAGTCAAGTCAAATGAAAAAAGAAGTATGAAACCGGCAAAACAGGCCACGTAACTGATACTCTAATTTTGTATCAGGCGTGAATAAGAAGCCTATGCCAGGTTCTTACAAAAATAGATTTATTTAAGTTAGTCGAGTCAAATGAAAGAAAGAAGTATGAAACTGGCAAAACAGGCCACGTAATTGGTACTTAAATTTTGTATCAGACGTGAATAAGAAGCCAATGCCAATTTCTTACGCAAATAGATTTATTTAAGTTTGTCAAGTCAAATGAAAACGGAAGTATGAAACTAGCAAAACAGGCCACGCAACTGGTACTCTAATTTTGTATCAGACGTGAATAAGAAGCCTTTGCCAGGTTCTTACGAAAACACATTTATTTAAGCATTGAAGTCAAATGAAAAAAGTAATATGAAACTGGCAAAACAGGCCACGTAACTGGTACTCTAATTTTGTATCAGACGTGAATAAGAAGCCTATGCCAGGTTCTTACGAAAATGATTTATTTAAGCATTGAAGTCAAATGAAAAAATTAATATGAAACTGGCAAAACAGGCCACGTAACTGGTACTCTAATTTTGTATCAGACGTGAATAAGAAGCCTATGCCAGGTTCTTACAAAAAATAGAGCTATTTAAGTTAGTCGAGTCAAATGAAAAAAGAAGTAAGTATGAAACTGGCAAAACAGGCCACGTAACTGGTACTCTAATTTTGTATCAGACGTGAATAAGAAGCCTTTGCCAGGTTCTTACGAAAACACATTTATTTAAGCATTGAAGTCAAATGAAAAAAGTAATATGAAACTGGCAAAACAGGCCACGTAACTGGTACTCTAATTTTGTATCAGACGTGAATAAGAAGCCTATGCCAGGTTCTTACGAAAATGATTTATTTAAGCATTGAAGTCAAATGAAAAAAAGTAATATGAAACTGGCAAAACAGGCCACGTAACTGATACTCTAATTTTGTATCAGACGTGAATAAGAAGCCTATGCCAGGTTCTTACAAAAATAGAGCTATTTAAGTTAGTCGAGTCAAATGAAAAAAGAAGTAAGTATGAAACTGGCAAAACAGGCCACGTAACTGGTACTCTAATTTTGTATCAGACGTGAAGAAGAAGCCCGTGCCAGGTTCTTACAAAAATAGATTTATTTAAGTTAGTCGAGTCAAATGAAAAAAGAAGTAAGTATGCAACTGGCAAAACAGGCCACGTAACTGGTACTACAGGTTTGCATCAGACGTGAATAAGAAGCCTATGTCAGCTTCTTACGCAAAAAGATTTATTTAAGTTAGTCGAGTCAAATGAAAGAAAGAAGTATGAAACTGGCAAAACAGGCCACGTAACTGGTACTCTAATTTTGTATTAGACGTGAATAAGAAGCCTGTGCCAGGTTCTCACTCAAAAATACAGTTTTGTTCTGGTTATAGTTGACGTCAGACATACACTAATGGATTGATTCATGAACTTTAAAAGTGGAGTCAAATGAAAAGAAGAAGTAAGTAAGAAACTGACAAAACAGACCACTTCACTGGTACTCTAATTTTGTAATATACATAAATAAGAAGCCTATACCGGGTTTTTAAGCAAATGGATTTATCTATATTAATTAATAGTTGAGTCAAATGAAATGAAGAAGTAAGTAAAACAGGCAAACACAAGCCGCGCAACTGGTTTTCTAGTTTTGTATCAGACGTGAATAAAAAAACCTTTCCGGTTTCTTACGCAAATGGATATATTTAAGTAAGTTGAATCCTGCGAAAAAAGAAGAAGAAAGTGAGAAACTGGTATAACAGACCACGTAAGTGGTACTTTAATTTTCTATCAGTATCAGACTTGAATAAGAAAGTCCCTATGTCCCCTGCAAAGTACTTGGCCTCATCGTGGCGCAGAGGTGTAACATCAACAAATCTCAGTTGTTGATGACCAACTTAGTACTAATCAAGTCAGTAACAGGCAAAATAGGCTACGAAACAGGCAACTCTCACTGTGTATCAGATGTGAATAAGAACCTTATGCCAGATTCTTACTCCTGTGCCATGTTCTTTACCCCCCCCCCCCCCCTATCACACCAAGCTAGTTCTCAACCGTTCTTTCCAGTCCTATAAAAAGGCGTAAAATGGGCTAAATCTGGCTGTGGTCTGGAAATATGTCTAAAATAATTAGCTACCAGTTCGGCAACTAGTTTGGTGTGATAGCTATATTTTTGCTAACTCGTTCATAAGAAGTCTTTAATACGTCTTTAATCAGTTTAGACCCGTTTGCAATCAGTTCTACCTCGTTCTCAATACATCCAAAGCCAGTTCAACTCGTTATAGAAAACGTCCCTAGAAGGATTGAAGCACGACAATTCCGTTCGTAGTACGCCCAGCTCGTCACTCGTTCTGATTGCAGAACGTGACGACAACCATAAGATTTTGAGCATGCTCGAAGTTCTGGAGGGCCTACCCGTTCGAGAGCGTTCGTGAATTTTGTAAAAAGACGGACACCCTAAGAGCAGTCATTTTAACAGCTTGTAAAGATATTTTGCTAGGGTTTCTGTCCCCTGAACTCATGTTTATTGAAACAAGGAACATTGGTTCTCTGAGATACAATGGTATTGATTTTGAAATACATTTTTGAATTGCTAATATGCCCCTCACTTTTAAAAAATGATTTTGAGTGGTTATGGAGCAAGAAGGGCCTCCGACCGTGAGGCAAGAAGAGCCGTTATATCAGAAACCTTCTTTTACAAGTCTTACAAAAGTGGGGCAAAAGGGGCCACTTTTTGGGGAAAGTGCCGCCGATTAAATCTGGCGCCAAAATGAAAAATATTAACGGCGAGTGAGGTCAGAGCCATGATGATCCCATGTCAGAATAATATCAGGCGATATATACTTAAGAACAATAAAATAAACTTGGTGGTCCGTCTTGCCCCACGGCCCTCCTTACCCCGCTGTCCCCTAGTTATGAAGGCGAATATGATCAAACTGATTTAAACTTAAGGTCGAGAGTATCAGAAAATCTCAAAAACAAGGGTTGAGACTGTCGAGTTTTAATGATTTGTATCCTTCACTAATGCTAAATTGGAAATGAAGGAATACAGAATGGTAAATAATCTAAAAGTACACTCACGTCGGCTTCGTGCTTCTCGGACAGCAATTCATTAACAAGTAGTTCATTAAATTTCAGTGTCTTCTGGAGCTCAATAAATGCATCTTGTTTGCCTTTCTGATAAGCTAATTCTAAAAGTTGAGAAACACTTTCATTCAGTTGTTTTGTTCAATCGATCACACAGAAAATATTTCCCACAAAATATTTAAGTTACATGGCAAAGACATAGTAATTAAGCAAAATGAAATAGCTAGTTTAAATGTCGAGACGATGGAACACGTAATTACTATTTATAATGAGTAAACAGGATCAACATCTAGACGGTTGAAAATGACAGTATAGCTAACACAAGTTAAAGCAATATGGCACGTCCCTTTTTTCATTATAACATTGAGAGAACTGAGAGCAAAATTAGGGAGGTATATTAGCTTCATTGCCCAGTAGAATAAGTATAATCGGTACATGAAGAAGCGATGATATTCGTTACCTATCTGCTCTCTGATATTATCACTATCGTGTTCTAGTTTAGCATGACGTTCAGTTCTTCTGTCATCATTTACATTCTCTACAATGTCACACGTCTGATGTTTTGGACCGTCAGTCGTAGTTTTGTCGTTATCCTTGATTATATTCTCATCGTGTTGTTCGTCTGCATTGCCAATATCAATTTTTGTAGAAGACGTCTGTGGTTTGTTTTCTAATAGCTGGGCTTTATTTGAATTTGTACCGATATGTTCATTCTCAGATGTTTTACTCTGGAAAGTTAAGAACGATATTGAAATATATGACATCGTACAGTGTAACTAGAAAAAAACACAAGCACAATACATTGCTCTTAATGATGAGAAAATCACCTTTAGTTCTTGTTTGTCACAATATTCTTCGATTATTATATCACTGAGGCTTGCCCGTTGTCCTAGTGATGAGTCGCTGCTACTACTGACCGGGGTGATCAACGGAGTGCCGCTATCACGACAATCTACGAAGAAATAATTATCATCCATAGAATCAACCGAGTTTGATTCATGTGCTCTGAGGAGGTTGTTCTCCATTGCTCTGCGAGGGTTGCTTGAGTACATGACAGGCTTATCTAGGCTGATTACTGTGGGCTGTGGATCATCATTGAAAGACACAGACTGGGCTGCTGTTGGATTTTCACTAATGAACGGATCAATCGTTATTTTCTCAACTGAGTGAGTGCCTGTATAAATATCTTCATCTGAGATGTAGTCAGGGGAGAAGAAGCTACAAAGATCTGTGTCCATACTATCAACAGTATTCATGTTCATGTCACTGTTTACTTTGTGGAGTTGGTTGGGCAACGACATTGACGCCGCCGCATGGGCATGCTCGGGCTGAGAATGACTTCTACGTGGTGATATTCCGTTATTTATACTTGCACCGTTATCTGTCTCCATGACAACAGTTTGGATATCGTCAGAGATATCTGTATTTGTAAGACTATCAATTAGATGCGAGTAGATTGTCTCGGTGATTTCTGCTTCCCTTTCAACTTCAATGTTATGCCCATCAAGATGTCCTACGTCTGTTGCTATGGCGTTTGTTTCATCGATGTCTCCGGCTTCTCGGATAACGTGTTGCTCTGAATCTGTTGCTATGATACCAATTGTTGCTATATCACCTCCACCACTTATTAATTGGAGATACGTAGGCAATGGCTGTACATCAAACAATCCGTTGTGGTCCATAGAGTAGATACATTTGTTGATGACCCTATGATAAGAACACATGGAATCAGAAAACAATGGCACAGTATATCTGGCTTAATTCAAAAATCATCAAAATTATATCTCACTGGGAAATACAAAACTTTAAGGTGTAATTGACACAACGCCATACATAACGATTCAAATCGTTAGTAAAGTAAAATATTTTGTTTATCAACAGCGAAGAAGGGGGAAATCTCCCATCGTAAGTTACCTAATTAGTACAGACGTCTATGTTCATGTAGAGATGAACCTCTATTTTATTCGTCTTTACATAACTCGTGTCAAACCTCGCTGACTGGTCGAAAAACAGTGATCACGTCGCTGACAGAAACAAAATGCACGATTTCAAAATTTCTAAATGTTAGTTTCTGGCGTAATCAAGGAACATTATAACATGTTTTTCAACATATATGTAAGGAATATGACTATGTCAATTCAAACATCTCGTCCATGTAATTTGCAAATGACATATCACATAGATAATAGTCCTATAAGCTTAGTCGAAATAGGATAGTTTCTAAATAGCAGAAAAATCAATGAAATCTCGTGCTGCCATCTTTTATTCAGCTTTTAACTCTGGCTAGAGCTCCATTCACTTACATGCTAAAATCTTGGAAAAGTGGCTTAATTTCATGATTTATCAAAGTGTGTTTGTTGAATCTGTATAAAACTTGAATGATATACCACATGATGACCCTGTTTATGAACATGTTGTGATTAAACATGCTAATGTTGATTGACATACAAATAATCCACGGTTTTAAAGAATTTTAGCATTGCATCTATGGACATTTGGCCCAACTTTTTTTAAATTGTCATAGAAAATTATTCAAATTACATAACTGTGTAAATCAAAGCTATTAAGAGAAAACATTCCACTGAATTCAAATATACCATTTAAAAGAAGGTAATGTAAGTCATTAGAGGTCTAATATGCAAGTCTCTTAAAATCTCACGAAAAACGAGATTTAGCGAGATTTCAAAAGCTATATGGAAACTATACTATTGAAAAGCTAGAAGTGTACGCGAAAGAGGTATACTGTAATGATCATGAGGTCAAGTATAAGAATGGCTTATCTTCACTTTCAAAAGCCTGGGAATATCCATCCTCCTAAGTAGGTGTCCAGAATCCGTACCTCCATCTTCCCCCTGCTATAAGCAGTTAGCATTTCCCCGATTAAGAACTCGCAATTTGATTGGCTGTCGCAACACTGCGACAGCAATCATGTATACACGTCATCAGCGCATTATTAAATCACGTGATTCAGTTTAATCGGGCGCGTCCAACTTGGTTATAGCAGGGGGTAAAAAGAAAGAAGATGCCCTGTGATCGGAGGATGGGGAATATCAAAAAATGAATAATAACGAGCAAATAAAAAAACAAACAACGAAACAGATAAAACGGCCATATGCAGAGATTGGCTGAAAAATTAGGCCTATTTATAAGGCCTCTTTATAAATACCTCCCTGTCCGTAGTACTGTCGTATCCTCTTCAGTTGATTTCGAATAAAATCATGATCTGAGAAGAATGTAAATGTGTCACAATATGCCTACTTTGTTATGTGACGTTCCATCTTGATTGTTTTTGATGGAAAATGAACAGCAATTCAGAAATGCATCCATCCATAATAGTATTCCCAGATCCATCCTAGAAAGGTGCTTTGACACGTGCACGGCAAATTCAAGGCAATCCACAAGAGTTCAAGCAAATCGATGAAATCATTTGCGCTACTTCACTAAATAAAAATTAAACATTAAAAGTGATTATACCCGAAATAAATATGACAAAATATGATACACTAGATATTGTGCATTATATAATAACAATGATAAAATGTATAAATGGACACGGACATTGCTAAGTTTTCCCATCAATATCTTTAATATCAGAGCTTAACTAGGTCATGCCTAGTACCTCCTTTAATATTGCCATGAAATGTATATCTAGAAGTGCAACGTATGCAGCCTCAACATTTCAACACCTCATTCACACAATAATTATAACGTGGTGGCATTCAAGTTTATCAGTGATGTAACTAAACAGTCCAAACCCAGTTTTCCTCTGAAGGAAACATTTTTTATACAAACCACTTCACACCATTCCAGCGTAATGTTAAAGATGCAGGCTAGCTTGGTTTTTCTCAAGGTGGAACATTAAAAGATATATATTTTATCGTAAAACTAGCACTGTAAAATTTGTGGAGCACCGCTGTATGTTGAACCACGAACTTTAAGAAACAGGTCCGTGGTTGAACATCTCCATATGTGGAACACAATTTCTGCTATCTGTTACTTCTCTGTAAGTGAACTACAAAAGTACATCGCATGAGAAAACTTTCATACTTTGCACCAGCAATTATAATTTGCACCGGGTAGAGAAGTGGGATTGTTCCAACAGCAGGTGAGATACAAAGAATGCACCATGGAGTGACTCAAAACCAAGAATTAGGCCACCAAAGATCATGCGCCTTCGACCACACCAGGACTGCATCTTTAAACATGCAATTCTGAGACCTTGCAATGTCTTATCTATTTCTTTATGCATTTGTACGAAAAACTATAAGTGGTCCTCTTCATACTTCTCTTGGAGATGTATCTACTTTCTGTGAGGTAGCATTACGTTGTGTGGCTCTTAGGGGTACAACTTTACATGATTTGGAATAAGTTATAAAAACCTTAATTCAAAATCGGATTGTTTATAACCATGGGGATGGACAAGTTAGTTGTCTTTGCCGTTTGTTGCTTGGTGATGATTTCCACGGCAACTGCACAACTCGGAGGTAAGTATTGTTATTAGCCGCATTTTAGTCAGCTGGGTTTTTCTTGAAAGTTCATTTTATTTTAGTTGATAAGTCTCTGTTTTCCTGGATACCCGTTATAAGTAAATATCGTCGATTTGGTTCGATAAATAATTGTTTATTAACGTATAACTGTCGTAGATTTGTAAGTCTTATTAATTCAGCATCTTAACGCTCTGGAATGTGAACTATACAAAATGATTTTCAGTATGCGTGCAGTTCAATAACAATGATTTTACTGGTAGGACGCCTCTCCAGTTAAAAGAACTTCGAGAAGACGCTCCCGTTGGTATGTATGGTTATGAGTGTCACTTCCTCTTCATCAATTCTTTTTCTTATGTCCAAAATATGATTTCACATTTCAATTCGTCTGAGATTCAAAGTACAAAAATGTTTTATTCTCCAAATGATTCGATTAAACGTGGATATTCATATTTATAGAAAATAATCACATACTGTACATTTAAAACCTCTTTAATTGCAACACAATCACAGTGACAAAATGAACTTGGGGGATATATAATACTAAAATCACAACACTTTTGGCAGTTTGGTGAAGTCCTCGCTAGATCTGATTCTATTATTTTTGCAACAAGACGAGTACCTTGACCTTTAAATCTCTTATATAAATAATTCTTTAAATTCTTAGTATTATTGTTGGTAAAATGTATGGTTTTCACATGGAAATGTGTCTGAATGTCAAATGAGGTTCTCAGATAAGGTTTTGCCAGTATAAACTAAGAAAACTTCATAAAAATGAGAAGGTCAATAAGTAGGTCCATGGTCCTTGGTCCATAGAAACAGTAATCGTCAAAAAGAAAAGCATGACCGGGGAGCGAGTCTAGGTTATCATGATACTCTGACTATAATTACTATTTCGAATTCGTTGCCAAATATATTGCGTTCAATGGAAATAGATAAGCGAAGAAACAACAAAAACAAATACTTGGAAATTACTAGAATTTTTTGTCTCCTTGACAAGCAATGTCATTTTGGCTTCTATTCAGACAATTATTTGATGGGAAGGGGCAGAAGTTCGATGTGTATTGTAATGTGATATTTGGCTAATTTAAACAGGCTTCTCATTTATAGTTAAATACGTCATCGATGATTAAACGGTTTATTAAATCATCTCCCTGTTATCAATTTGACCATATTGGGATGTCTTGAAAAGATGGTTCTCTTCTCCAATCATTTTCTCTTTAGGTACCTTATTGAGGAAGTTCCAACCTCCAAGTGACGAGGCGACAGGCGTCATCAAATATGACACT
This sequence comes from Owenia fusiformis, assembly GCA_903813345.2. Lineage (NCBI taxonomy): Eukaryota > Metazoa > Annelida > Polychaeta > Sabellida > Oweniidae > Owenia > Owenia fusiformis. The sequence continues at coordinate 9,485,386 of CAIIXF020000006.1, forward strand.
TCGATTGAACTGGAAGGAACTGATGCTTCGTTTTTCTCATTTGATCAGAACACATTTGAACTTAAACTAGCAAGACCTCTCAATCAGAAGGTATGTGGTTACACTATATTGTCATAATAACCAGTGGTTTCCTTATTATTTTCTATACAAAATGCTATAGGCTGGTTCTTTTATAGAACACGGGTGAACATATATTTTGTCCTTCTCAAATACTTATGGCCCTCTCCATTAAACTGTATTATTAAACAACTCGTACTTTATGCTCGATGAGGGCCAGTGAGGGTCGTATAGAAGACGGATTATACTCCCTGAAAGGAGCATGATGTCTTTCACCATGTTAATCTGCATCTGTTAAAACCAATACGCCAAACGCATGTGATGCCACGAGTCACCATCTACCACTGTATTGCTATTATATTTTATATTAGTCACTCTGTGATAGGAAACTTTTCCTCGTGTTATTACAGAAAACGTGTACGACGAAGATAAGAATTCCAGGGTACTGCAACATTAGAATATTAGGTTCTGAATCACTTTTACCAGTAAGTATTGTAATTCGTACTTTCCTTTTTTAAATCGGAAAGGAGTAAAAAGATTAATATCATAGGAACGTTTTGTATCTTAGTTTTAAAGTGTGCGCCAAAATTTAAAACTGCGCAGGCGCAGCGCTCTCGCTAACCTATATAAAGAGATCACAGGGTACAGGCTTCAGAGGTAAGCCAGGAAAGTGTACAACTATCGTCCCGTGTTGATTTCCCGTATAATCGTAACCAGGCAAGTTTCAACATTGGAATTGAAAATAACTATTAGATATACTTTGCAGATGTTTATATATGAAGGTATTAAGTGTATGCATCAATCAAATGGCTCATTTTGAACATATAAAAAGTATTTGTGTTTTGTTTCCCAGGGAATTGTATTCAAATGTAGACACACATAAATAGTGTACATTATGTTGTACTTGAATAGCCTGGCTTATATAATATTGAAGGGCATGCTAATTGTACACACGAGTACATGGATGAAGGCCTAATATTGATATCGCTTGCATACCTAAGTAAAAATAAACTCTTCTAATCCCCTGATGTAACGATTTGAAAAATGTAAAACTAACGTATTTCTTTTATTTAAATATTTTATAAACTTTTCAATTTTTGCAGTTCCGATTTCTGATTGAAATTCCCCTTGAAGAAGTGAATGACCATGCTCCACAGTTCAAGCAAGCGTTTTATGTTGCAAATATACCAGAGGCGTCCCCTATCGGCAGTGATGTCATTACTCTTTTTGCAGACGACCACGACTGCTCTGTAGCAAACAGGAGAGTCTCATATTTGATCCAGGTAACTATCACCGCTTTATTCCAGCACGAATTCCAAGACTTCAAACCCCGCTTTTTCGAACATCAAGAACACAATGGCACAATCAAAACAAGCCCCGAGAATCAAGGACATTTTATCTAATATTCACATTCTGTCCATGTTTCAGGAAGCAATACCAGACAACGTTTTTACGATCAATGGACTTAATGGAAGGATGACGCTGTCGAAGTCCGTCAACTATGAAATCGGCCCCAGAACATACACCGTAGCAGTTTCTGCTCAGGTAAATTTTCGTCTAAAATTATAAATAGATTATATGTATGAAAGGAGTTTCTACCACATCATAAATCCGTGAAATCCGAATCTTACGGACTTGCGCAAACTACGAAAGACTTCGTTTATAAATATCATACAAGGTTGTTAGGTTCTAGACACTATATATCATCCAAGAGCATTTAAGATTATTTCATTGCAGGATGGCGGGGACCCACCACGTGCAAGCACCACTAGGTTAACGGTAAATATCATAGACAGCGACGACCAGCCTCCAAAGTTCCAATATGAGGAGTATAAATATCAGGTGGTAGGAGCAAAGCCGGTCAACTCAGGGGTAAGTAAATCACAAAAACAGCGCTATGAGCTGTTACTGGCTGCGATTTCACTGTCTATAGTATATGTATAAATAAGCATGTCGGCAGCTCCACCGTGTTAGTAACATTCCATTTGGCTCTTGATTTGAAAGTGTAGATATAAAAAGCATTTGAATCTAAAAAAATTAAAAGTGGTTAATAACTTTATATATCTATATTAGTACGTTTGTCAAAAACTATAATCTGAGATGTTAAGTACTACTTCCCAAACATAGTGACCTTACAAGCAGAGTTGCATCATTAATCCTTTGTTCCAGAGGGGTTCGCCGCTATATAGTGCTTGGCCTGCGTCTCTACGAGCCTTTGATCAGGACTTTGGCATAAACCAGACAATTCACTATGCCTTAGATAATATTGGAAGTGAGTGACTGAACCATCTTACACATGCAGGGCTATTGTAACTCAGGCTTTTTGTATTATGATCACGTGTTATGTTGACCAGTGTTTGGAGGATGGACTGCCATTTCCATTTGTTCTTGGGGCGTCAATCAGTTCAAATAAATGTTTAATTTATCGAGACATATCTTTAGTTGATAGACTAAATTAGTTGGGAAGCATACATCTACAACGATCCAATATCCTTTAAGTGATTTCATAATCCTTTAGTACCACATAATAATTCCCAGTCAATAGAAATAGGGTTTTGTTCGACCTTGATATTACCCATGATAAGATTTGACGATTTTTGTTATAGGAGGGGTCAATGGATTCTTTGATATCGACACTGAGACGGGGCAGTTGATGCAGAAACAGACTGTGCAGAAGTTTAATGGGGCTTATCCGGAATTCCAACTCCAAGTTAGAGTAAGTCCAAAAGCTCATTGCTTCATTTCTCGGTGATATATATTTTGGTATAGAATCAGGACTCGGACACTTATATGAAGCTCTTTTAGTATATTTTCAAAAAGTTTGCAGAGGCAAATACAAATGAATAATGGAATAGTAATAATGTTGAAAGTGACACTAAAATATAGACACGAAGAACGAACGACAGACACAAAGTGAAATCTATCTTGGATTTTTTGATATCTCATTCGGATAATATTCTTTTAGGGCTACCAGGCAGACAGACCTTCTATGAGTGCCACAACAAACGTCATTGTGTCAGTCCTCGATCTCAACGAAGACACGCCCACATTTGACCCCGCGACTTACAATGCACGGGTCACAGAAAATATGCCTGTGGGAACGAGTGTAACGACTGTGACTGCAACTGATTCAGACTTTGTAAGAAGGCAGTGTAGTTGTGCATGCTTTTTTCAAGAAGAATGACAAGTGTTTGTTCTCTTAGCACTCTTGTGATTGCGAAGACATCGTAAGACTTTCAAATGAATTTCTAATTAGCCAGTATTAGCGGCAGATCCACCGTGTGTTTCGTATACTAGATTCTACCTAACTAGTTCCCGGGACTAGTTCAAACTCTATAAAGTTCTCTGGCACACTTAAAACATAGACACTTACCGGCAGATCCACCATGTGCTACATCTCCCTAAAAGTTAAAAATTGTAAAAAGAATTGTAATCGAATAAACTCTAACCTACAGATCTACCATGCCCAGTTTTTTATTCTACCGAGTTGGCTAAAGTTTTCATCGTGTCTTGCTTCACACATCGGGCCACATATCAAATCAAAATGCTCGGTGTGTGGTTCAGAAATATTTAATGATGTAAGCTTACACGATGTATATTCACTGGTATTTCAGGGTGATAATGGTGTGTTTGAGTACCAAATGACGGACCCATCGGGCACATTTTCTGTGGATCCACAATCCGGTGTAGTGAGAGTGGCAAATAGCTTCAAACTGGACAGAGAGGCTAATGAGAGATTCACCTTATACGTAAGATCTTTAGATTCGAACCATATTTGATTGTCCCAGTCGACAAAAAAGTTCATCTCTTGATCAATTTTTTATTGAATAAAATAATTAATTGAAACAGATTTTAAAAATTATCCAACATTGCAGTCAATTTAGAGTTGATTTTCACGCATGCGCAGGTGACTGCACAAGAGACCAAATCTGTTGCGAAAAAGGTCAGTGATCCAGTGGCAACAGTTACTGTGAGACTGGATGACATCAACGACTCGCCGCCAGTGTTCAGCCATGACGAATACAGAGCAGCTATCAATGATAAAGTCCCAAAAGGAATTACAATTCTTCAGGTGTGTACAAACGATAAGTCTTCCATCAGGCCCCTGTGTACCCTCATCGCCAACAGACTCACATACATCTGTGAAGTGGGGGCAGGAGTCAGAAACTTAAGGCAACATTAGGGTGTCAGATACATTATATAGCACTATAAGTAAACCGTTTCCGATAGATCCCATGGGCTCCAAACATAATACAATCAAAAATACCAAAATACCATTTAATCCTACACACCCCCAGACGTACCATAAGCTTTTAGACACTTGCATTCATTTACGTATGACAATCCTTAAATGGCCAGGTTTTCTTGGACTTGTGTGCTTGACTGTATAATTATTCTTATAGATGAGAGCAACTGACGCAGATCTATACGAGAATGGCAATGGTCAGATCAGCTATTCAATCCAGAGTGGGTCACCGGTTGACTGGAAAGAGCGCTTCGAGCTTGGCTACGACGGAACCCTGAGACTTGCCAAGTCAATGGGTGATCTAAGACGAGCACGTCTATACCCGGAGTACCTGCTTCAGGTCGTTGCTGTGGACCATCCAAGAAACCCAGCCAACAAAAAGTCAGTAGTTCTTTTTCTGCTTTTTTACTATTTTACTAATTAACACGATATTTCATGAATCTCTGATTGACGTGAACGCTTAAACTGAATTGACGTTTACACTGGGGGGTATCGTGATGCAACAACACAGTGTTGTTGCATCAAGATGGCCGGCCTTCCGGTGATAGATTTTCGCAAGATATTTTGTTTTCCCAATTTAAACCCATTTCTAGGACAAGTTTCTCGATAATCATACATGTACAGTTAGCGCACGATCTATATTTTAAAATACTGTCATTGATATACATGTAGCATCATTCAGAAGCGATAAATTCACGGTTTTAGTTCCCCACTATTGATGCAACAACACCATTATGTTTATTATCAATGATGCAAAAACACCAATGTGCTGATGCAACAACGCCAACGTCTTTATCAAACTTAAAAGGATATACGAGCCAAACGATATACATAGTAATAGTATTCAATCACATATTATGATATTGTAGTACATGTACGTTTACTAAGTAAGTTAATCACTTTCTAAATGAAATCATAACAGACACTAATGTGGTCCCAAGTCTGGAGGCCTGTGTTCGGAGGACGTCCCACATCTTGAAACTACTTTGAACTAGACAACTTAAACGTGAAAAGGCTAGTCGCCCAATTCGTTTGAATCCCAATGGTCCGAACCCTATTTGTCAGGAATACGTAGAATAAATCATCGCGTTGATTAATTATTGAATAAAATATATTTCCCGTTAAGCCGTGTTTATTTGAAATATTACGTTTAGCTTTTTACACTTTTCATGCTTTGGTCAAGTAAATATTTCTGATTTTGGTCTGATTTTATTAACAAAGAACTAATATAATTATGGAATGTCAACAGATGTCAGTCATTTTTGTGTTGCACACTCCCCTCCAAAAGTTTGGCAACCTTAGCTCCCTCATTGAATTACATGTTAAAGCCTCTTTATATTTGAATTTTTATTCACTTGACCTGTGAGGAAGATACATGATTGAAATGTAACTTCATTTCCAATGCCTCCAAATTTCCCCAAATTTTCCCTCAATTACAATAAAGGTAGAAAATTGATAATTTTAATGAATTTTCGAAAATCGTCAATCCTATGTAAACCAATCGGAAATGGTGTGTTCGGGGCAAATCTGATTTCAGGATAATATAGTCCAGTAAAGGATTCACCAAAAAATATTTTTATATAGAAAATTGAATTATCTAACTTTTTGTACGCTGATTGTTCAGCTTACTTTTTGAATACTAAAGTTACAGAGCTTAAAAGTCATTTTGAAAATCCTTTTCGCCTCATGTGTTATTTCAATGGGAGGAGTTTTTTGAATAATAATTTTGACTTTGAAGATCTCTAACTTTTTGAAACCTGAAGAAACGTATCAATTTTATTATTCAATAAAGTTAGCAAATTCAATGGACTACGTAACTTGTATTTTCACAAGAACTCGGATGGATGAATATTCTGTCATATGACTTGCGGCAAACCTACAGTACCATTTCCCATTGGTTTACATGGGAATGTCGATTTTCAAAAATTCAATTGATTTATCATCAATTTTCAACCTATTGTAATTGAGGAAAAAATTGGGAAAATTTGGAGGCATAGGAAATAAAGTCAATTTACATTTCCATCAATATCATATTAAGTATATTCCTGAGGTTATGTAAATAAAAATTCAAATATAAAGAGATTTGAACACGTAGTTCAATGGGGGGGGGGTGCTAATGTTGACAAACTTTTGGAGGGGAGTGTATATTTGATCATATGTTTAGAAACGTGTATATTTGATAGATGCATTAACTTCAGAAAAGGTTCACCTAGGTATAAAAGAGTATAAAACGAAGCGACACGTTTTTTAAGATGTACAATGTAATATGAATGTCCAATATAATTTTACGACCCCTGGGATTAGTGTACCGCTCTCAATTTACCTTTTTGGGACCTAAATCCTATTACATTATGGTTTAACAATATGACATACATTGGTGTTGTTGCATCATTGCTCAAATCTAGATGGGTGTTTTTGCATCTTCGGTTTGGTGTTGTTGCATCAATAGTGAGGAACTAAAACCAAGGAGGATTGGCTCCCAGAGTGCAACATCGATATTCTGTCCCATATATGGAAATGTCGTGATTCAAAATTTGAATTCAAACAGCCGCCATTTTGTTCACTTCAACATTTGAATGGTGAATTTCGGTCTTATTCCTAACCGAAAAATTCCAAAACTCATAAGAAATGATCGAGATATTGGTTCGAATCTTTTGGACTGTTTATTTTGAACTTATAGTCGGTAATAATTTCCGACAATAACGACATTTCGACGTTTTCATTGTTGGAAAATATCGATTGTCGATCCTGGGAGCCAATCCTCCTTGAACTAAAACCGTGAATTAATCGCTTCTCGATGATGCTGCATGTATACAAATGACAGTTATTTAAAATATAGATCGTGCACTAACTGCACGTATATGCATTATTGGGAAACTCGTCTTAAAAATGGGTTTAAATTGAGAAAACAAAATATCTTACGAAAATCTATCCCCGGAAGGTAGGCCATCTTGATGCAACAACACGGTGTTGTTGCATCACGATACCCCCCAGTGGTTTAGGCAGACTCTTTCGAACCTACTTTGGCAATTGACTTAATTTGATGAAGCTAAACCCCTCTGGTATGGTTTGGACGTGTACGCGTATACCGCATTATGCCCCTCGTTGAGGACCTGTGTTGACGACCTGTCGCATTCTGATACTCATCATATCTTCTGTTTTCGAACAATCAAAAGAAGGTGACTGGTAAAGGCAGAGACTAGGTGAACCTTTGCTACGTGGCAAATTGTTTATGTTATGTTTTAGGATAAGTGTAGTGCCTGTCTACATCAAGACGCTAGAGACCAATGACTATCCTCCACAGTTTGTTGGTGCTCCTTACGATGTAGATGTCAGTGAGATTGTCTCTGCAGGGACTAGCTTTACAAAATTATTCGTAAGTGAATGCCCATAAATTGATATTTCGAAACCGTTTGTACCTGCACTGAAGCATTGATGCTTGAAATTCTAATTGAATTGTTATATTCCTAGGCTTCCGATGCTGACGGTGACGAGGAATACATCCTAGAGTATAGCATTGTTAGTGGTAACGATGACAACACATTCAACATACAAGCAGGGTGAGATATATTTAAAACATTTCATATTTTGTTTTCTTGCTCATTTTCTAATAATAGTGTTTAATACAAATCATTCTCTCAGAAGCATCAACTTCCCTATTGGATCACGTGCTAAAGCATGTTTATGTTTTGTTAACCAAAATCACTTGGACCTATTTGAGGAAAATATAAGATTTCAAACATACCACAGATGCCTGCCCCGGAAAGCCTGCTCACGTCATTACTAGTATATAACCAAATGGCTGGTCACGTCATCTTGTCGCGTACATGTCCTGTCACAGCCATTATGGATCATATAAATATCTTGTCCAATCATTTTATCACACAAATATGACGTCACATAATCTTACCACACAAATGTCGATCGTGTCATGATTTTATCACACAAATGTCTTATCATAGAAATTATAATTTATATATATTTTAGGGGATGGCTGGTTACCCAAAAACCATTGGATCGGGAAACTGTACCAGAGTATAACCTTGTAGTGAAGGTCAGCGATGGGAAGTATGTAAGTCAAGTTTTCAAACAAGTGCACTTATTATAAACAAATTGAGAAACCAATGATGTTGGAAATTATTTAGTCCCTTGTGTTAACAGCTTTAGCTCCGATTAAACACCCCTTTTGTTTTTGTGATAAGCTCACTTCAGTATGTAGCAGATTGGTCATTCATTGGCCTTCAATGAGGGAAAGAAATAAAAACATGGCATGTAGTATCTAGAAGAGCCTTATTACGAGAAATCCAACTGTTCGGATGTAAAGACGGCCTACTGTAGTGTTCTCTAAAATATGTATTTTCATTCATAAAATATATACATACGATTCAAAACCTTACCCCTTCCTACCATAGGATGCAACAGCAGATGTACACATTACTATAGGAGACGTCAACGACAATCCTCCTACGTTCCATAATGAACTTTACCAATTCGACGTGTTGGAGAACTCCCCGAGTGGCTTCGTTGTCGGGTTGGTCGAGGCGACTGACATGGACAACGGAACCAATGCAGAGATTGACTATGCTATCATATTTGGTGACGATGCAGGGATATTCAAGATACACCAGGTATGACAAGTCAAATATAGTGTACACTTTGTGATTGTCGTGTAAAGGCCAATATGATTTTCTTCAAGAATCAGTAGTCACGCCACACGTCAAAGTCACAGCGATTATCATTGCAGCTTGAGCAGTTTAACACACAAAGCTTTCAGGTCTCCTAGACTTCCACCAACGTGAGCATCAGTTCTGACCTCGCGAACTGCGTTCCTTGTACTCAAACCACGATTCACGTCGCGAACGTGAAATCTTTAGTCGCGCACCACCATTTCCTACGATGTGAGAACCGTGGTTCGAGTGCAAGGAGCGCAGTTCGCGAGGTCAGAACTGCTGTTCGCGTTGATGGAAGTCTACTAAGCCTGAGCTTTGATCATCCGTAAAGTTCAACTTGCTTTCACACCATATGCAGACAGAGCCTGTGGGAAATATTGGGTGCGGCGCAAATGAGCGGAGGGTGCGGAGCTAACGGTCATTTTTGAATTTAAAATTGGGATATTTCTGAAACTAAGCCGTTTTGGGACTTCAAATATACCAAGATATGTGTATTTGACACCAAATATCAATAAAATTGTGAAAATAGTAGTGCAATTCATTTTATAGCGACGCAGTATGCCTTAAACATTTCCCAGACCTATATATTTTGAGACTACTAGTATCCTTTTAATACTGCGTCCCCAGCATTCATAAAAAATGGTGTTCAAGATACACTACCCATGCAAATTATTTTTGCATCTTGGAAGCCAGGCAGTATCTGTGTGATTTTATAAAAATTCGGAAATTTTTTCAGATATGAGCCCCCTCTAAATATTGGGTGCGGAGGTACATTTATGGAGCTCCTCCGCACCCAATATTTAGAGGGGCTCATATCTGAAAAAATTTCCGAATTTTTATAAAATCACACAGATACTGCCTGGCTTCCAAGATGCAAAAATAATTTGTATAGATAGTGTACCTTGGATGCTGGGGACTCAGTATTAAAAGGATAATTTCAAAATATATAGGTCTGGGAAAGGTTTAAGGCACACTGCGTCGCTATTGAATGAATTGCGCTACTATTTTCACAATTGTATTGATATTTGGTGTCAAATACACATATCTTGGTATATTTGAAGTCCCAAAACGGCTTAGTTTCAGAAATATCCCAAATTTAAATTCAAAATGACCGTTAGCTCCGCACCCTCCGCTCATTTGCTCCGCACCCAATATTTCCCACAGGCTCTGTCTGCATAGGGTGTTTCAGCATTTAGGAAAAGTGATAATTAAAAAATGCTGTAAATATGAGTAGACTTGAACATTATTGTGTATGTTTCTTTTAGAACGGTATGATCACAGTGAATGGATCAATAGATAAGGAACGAGACTCTAGATACGATATCTTGATACTGGCTGCAGATAGAGGAAGTCCTAAAACACAGGTAATTCTCTCAGTTTTATTCTTGATTGTATAGTTTGCATTCGTTCGACTTCGGCTTCTCCAAAGAGAGCTTCGTCTTCTACAACTCATTCACTCACTCATGTATAACTAGACTCTGCACACAGGGTACCTTTATTGTGACATCCATTTTAAAAAAGTCACATTCCCAGACAGACATTCAATTAAACAATGCACTATGTAAACTATACTCAAAACTCGTCCACCAAATATCATCACAACATTTTCCATGGTCAATGGCTTGGTTTTTACTACTAAAGGGTCTAACTCGAGTGAAGATAGAAGTCGGAGATGCCAATGACAACAGCCCAGTGTTTTCACAAGAAATTTACAATGGCCAGATCATCGAGGACGATTCGGATCCACAGCCCAATAGGACCGTGCAGATAGTAAGTGACATGTTAGAATATAGGATTCATGAAGTTGATTGAAAAAATCAAGAGTCTAAGTAAAGGAAACAATATTAAAATGAAAACTATAAGCCATTGGATAATTTATAAATCAAAATTTTACATATTGAAATAGAAATAATTCATTCATATTTCGACCAATAGAGCAATTCCCACGGCTATTAGCCAATATATTTTATTTCCAGCTTCCGGGAATCAGTGCGAGAGACAATGATGTAGATAAAGTGAACAGAGACATTGTTTTCTCACTACAAGGTCCCAACAGTGAGCTATTCCGTATAGACCCCCAGGATGGGACCGTCAGGGTTAGTGAGCTAGGCGTCGGTAGGCTGGATAGAGATGCTCACCCTACAGGCAAATACAGCTTCCAGGTATGCGAAATGTACATATCTTATTTGATCGAGTATTTAACGTTTTTGTTGTCTCTAGATTAGGCCAGGGCTGGAGGTTTTAAAACAAATGCAAAATGCTCAATAAAATAATATTGTCATTAAGGTGGTTGCAACTGACCAAAACGGCGAAGGACGTAACACTACTGCAATGTTGGACATAGACATACGCGATAGAAATGAGAACGGTCCTATATTGGAGTCAAACTACAGGTTCAGAATCCCAGAGAATATTGCGCTAGGAACAAGTGTGTACACTGTACAGGCGTTGGACCAAGATGCCACTTTCCCTAACCACAAGATCATCTATATTCTGAAAAGTGGGGGTCACGATGTTTTCCAAGTGGACCACCATACAGGTTCGTGTCAATTTTATAGTCTATTAGTATTGACATAATCTGGGACATTAAGGGCACTTATACAAATACTATCATTTGATTTGAATAACTTTTATATCTACATTGACAAAATTGAAAAATCACACTGGAAAGATACTCGATGGGAATAAGTTTGATTAATGATATGAGTAACATAATTGTGACGACGTGTGCCGTCCTACTGATCTTCTGCTTTGTATATTGTGTTGTAGGTGAAATTACAATAGCAGATGTCCCAGACCGCGAGTTGAGAGATCAATATACACTAACCATTATTGCATTGGATATGGGCCAACCATCCCTTGAGACTACAACGACTATTGACATAGAAGTAGTTGATGTCAACGATAACAAGCCAGAGATTGAGGTTGGTTAATATCATTTAATAAAATTATATCGTCCCCATGGCTCTTCGCACATCACTCTTTATAACTCAAGTATTACTTACCCGGGATTACTTAAAACTTAACCATGCATTTTGGACACATGTGCAAACATTGCTGTGGTCGTCTAAACAAGTACTCTGTCATATCTTCTATCATCCCACCTAACACACTCGGTTGTGAGTGGAGTTTACCTAATTATTTAGATCTGCCCCTAAACACATTGCATATTATATGTTTATTCAGCCAGCTGAGTTCTCAGTACGTGAGGAGCTTCCTAAGGGGACTTTGGTAGGAAACCTGAAAGTTAAAGATCCAGACCAGGGGGCTTCAGGGGAACTAAGGCTGTATACCCTTGAAAATGGTGGGTACAACGAAAAATCTCTTTTTTGTTCTCGCTTTTGTTATCGTCTTTGTGACTATGCGTTCCTCATTCCTTCAATCAATGCAGAAGTTTACATACGTATATCAAAATAACATTAACAGCAATAATATTAGCTGCAATTTTACAATTACAAAGGCAAAATGGATAGTATATCTCTTTAAAGGCAATTCTTATATGATAAGTGACGTCACAATAGCTGGAACAATTAATTTACTGGTCTATATTGGAGTATGTATGACCGCTAAAATTCATAAATGCAATTTACACAGTGGAAAAATTGTGGTTCTCGTCTGTTTATCATATTAAAATCGTAACAAAGACCTCGATTTTATTAAATCTCGGTCTTTATTCCTTAAATATTGTAAAATTATGCTACGATTTCAGTTCCATTCGTGTTCAACTCGGATAATGGTGGGATATACACCACTAAAAGACTTGACCGAGAAGAAAAGGAGGAGTATAAATTCACTGTCTGGGCACAGGACGCTGGCAATCCACCTTTATCAGGATCTGCCGAAGTCAAAATCAAACTCATTGACATCAACGATAGCCCCCCATACTTCGACCAGCCTGATTATCGCCATTCTTTGAGTAGCAATTTCGCAGTTGGTACACTAGTGTCCACGCCAAAAGGTGGAGACAGAAGCGATACAACGCAGTCCACTTACACGTATGACTTACTCGGCGATCGTGCTGATATGTTTGATATCAACCACAGATCTGGCGAAGTGACTGTTGCGAAGGATCTCCGTGAGCTAGCTGGTGGGAGTATCGCCTTGACTCTTCGTATCACAGATGACCAGGATTCCAATATGTACTCGGACGCCAAACTGCAACTTGATATTTTTGAGTGTCGGTAATAAGACTTTATATGCAGGCCCATATGTTCTGTTAACTTTCTTTGGAAAGACGGTTTTGAATAAAACTAGAGTGGCGTGGGAAATCTAGTAGCTAACCCGGCAAGAGCTATTATACATTCGAAAGATTTTTGACGTAATGGCACTTTTGTTGAAAAAATGTTCCAAGGTGTATAGAACCTATTTCTCCCGTCTATGGTTAGCAAAAAAGCATGTACATAAAGTGTGTATTTAATAACATTTGCAATACTTGCATCTCTATTGTTATAAACGTACATGAGCCAGCTAGTGTATATAAACATGATGATAGAGAGTTTAAGCTTGCATAAAAATTCGAAACGCCAATGACCAATCGCCCATACAAATGCATCGCTTAAATATTTTCCGTTCGCGTTTAGGTTGTGAAAAACATTGCAAGTTTAAACTCCCTGTTATTACTTCAACTAAACGTTGTAAACGTGTATTGATTAAAAACATGGAAAGGTGTCATCAGTGCCAATATCAGCTGAACAATCATGACATTTTGTCACATTGTATTGTAGTAAACATGTTTCCAATTTACCTATTCATTGTATTATACGTAGGCTATTTAGCTAATTTTGAAATAAATGGAGGTCCTGTATTGACGAAAGTGTTTAGAACTATTTGATAAAATGAATGTTAAGTGCTTGTATCAAGGAAGGCAATTTCCAAGACCACATCCAAACAAATTAAAGTTCATATTCATTGTGGCAACTCTTGGTTTATTCATTTACGTAATGTCACCGCGAGATTCAGTTTCCACATTTCAGTTCATAAACTCTAAATATAAAATATTTTCTCGAAATCGTGAATTACACAATAAGGATCTAGATGTCTTGGAAAAGACTGTCACGACGGAGAAAGACTTTACAAGGCGATACATGAATACAGACACTGGTGACAATAGCTTTGATGACGATAACGCAAACAAGAACATTGCAAAGCATGCATATAATTACAAAATAGCTATCAATCAAGAGCATAATGATCCAAGTGACAAAAAGAGAAATGACAAATCAAAATCAGACAAAACAAAGAGGAATGACAAATCAACCTCAGACAAAACAAAACAAGAAAAAACAAATATATCAACTATTAAAAACAACTTCGACAAAGAAGATAAGAATGTGAATAAAGAAGTGTCAAATAGCCATAAATCTTTAAATATATCCCAGAGTACAGTACACAATTCGGAACAACCAATGAAACTTGAACAAAAGCAGGTCGATCCATATAGAATCAAATCTCTTCTTGAACTGTCCAAGGAAGACGATTTAAACACAAGATCAGATTTGAAAGAACTCCAATCGAAACATATCATATGTACTATAAATCGATACAAGGGCCATTTGGGCAATAGATTGTTCATGTTTGCCTCTGGTTACGGTATAGCAAAGGCTAACAATATGACATTCATCATAGCCCAGAACATTATACTCAGGGCATACTTTAAGCTGACCATCCCATTTGTGAAGCAACCAAGACCAGGGGCGTTGTTTCCTCAACAAGTCCATGGAGGAGATGGAAAATTTTCTGAGAAATTACTTCATCTTAAGCCACAACATACCGAGGTAAGCGGTTACCTACAGTCATTTAAATACTTCCATCGTTACAAAGATGAACTGTTCAAAGAGCTGACGTTCGTTCAATCGACATTGGACTACGTTAAAGATTTCTTGTCCCCCATCAGAAAGACGTGCCCTGGAGGTTGCACGCTGATTGGAGTACAGATTAGACGAGGTAATATTCTCACACAGCAGAATAAAGACGACGGTCACAGAGCGGCAAATGTATCATTCTTCAATAAAGCAATGGATTATTTTAGTCATAAGTACAAAAACGTAAGGTTCGTAATATGTACCAATGATCAAGGTTGGGTTAAGCAGAACTTCAACAGTACAAAAACACACACGTTTTATCTATCTGGGTACAGGAACCCGGAGGACCGTGACCTGGCTGTCCTATCCAAATGTGACCATACAATTTTTGCAAGCTCCACCTATGGGTGGTGGGGAGCTTATCTTGCTGGAGGGGATGTGGTGTACTACAATGGACACCCAAAACCCGGCTCAAAGCTAGCCCGACAATATAACCTTAAAGACTTTTATTTTGATGAATGGATACCCATGTCAGATTAATCACTCGGTTTACGATTTTCGTGCTTCTTTTAGTGAGGGAGTCTTAAATACATGTATTTTTATTACTTCAAAAATAGATCGATAATTTGATTTCTGAATTTAAAAAATAATGTTATAGTACTACTGAGACAACCCATTCAGATGTAAAATGTCACCACCTGATATTTGTTACAGACGTCGAACGCCAAGCACCGTCACAAAAAAGTTGGAGACCAAAACAAATTGTCATCACTTTTGGTGGGTACTCTCCTAAGAACAGCCTCAAAGTTCAGATAAATAATTGAGACGTCTTAAGTGGTACCAAAGGTTCATCTGTACCTCATAAATCAGCACAGTATTATTAGTTTTCATCATTATCCTTTTATGAATTTATGTTATAAGTTATCCAGCAGAATCAAATCATTCATCTTCTTGAGAGTAAGACCTTGTGTGTGAGATGTGCGTGGGTTGTCACAAACGCTTGTAGCTAGACTATCATACTGTGTAACATGAACTTAATTTTTATCTTTATTTCTGCATATATCAGATATATATATCAGCATATCAGATCATCCATTTTATTAAAAAAATAAATATGATACAAATAATTGGATAAACGACCCAAATATTGGGAGAATGTCCCACAGTATACAAGGTTGCACTTAGGCCTACCAATGTGTATCAATTTGTTACACAAACACCAACTCTGAATGCTGGTTACAAAAAACGCTGAATGCTGGTTACAAAAAACGCTATAACAATATGTCACCTTTCATTTATGTAAAACGCTCAGTAAAAATATGCTATATAACTAAACACGACCTGCATTCACTCATATGATGATATTGCAATTTCAATCTAACATTCACTGTGCATATGTTAACTATTAAGTTCACTGCATATGACATACATACTGGTTAATGTCACCATGATTGTGTCTCTCCTTAGTAAGTTTAATTCCCCTCACAAAACGTTTATTGTAGCTGTTGTGTTTTAAGTTACATCCCGTGATGGAAGGATGACAAGCTGCCTATAATAGCTATTACAATGAGCGTGTAGCTCATTCATTAGTTTGTTAAGTTCACCTAACAATGTGTGTACTGTAGCTGTTGTCTTCCTTGTCAAATCCAGTGATGGAACTTTCTTATTATGGAAGTTGACAGCCGCATATGGAATTATTCATTACAGTTTACCATGTAGTCATTTCTTAGATAGCAAACTGGCTGCAGGCTGATCTAAGAACCAGTACAGTTCTCCATTAGATGGTCTCACTTGACTAGCAGGGAGTGGCGGTTCTTCACTACCTTCTAGAACTCTCTGGAACACATTAGAATGCCACATATAGTATATGGGTATGCAAAATAAACTGATTATGAGATATCCAGTACATCACTTCATACTGGCTGTAGGCTCTATGTACAAACCAGTGAAGCACTTTATCAACTGGTCTCTACAAACAGAGATGGCACTCACTAACATCCACAACGCTCTGTTACAATGCATTCAGGAATATAACATTCACTGTATACAAAATAAAATGGCTACAAGCGTAATCTAGGAACAACTTCATCAACTGGCCTCTCAACAAATATATAAGATTTGGTCCTCTTTACCTTCAAGAACTCGAGAAAATCATTATTTCAGATTCTGATATTTTTGTGTTCAAATATTGTCATTGTGATTTTTGAGACTACATGTCTGAGAAATATCACTCACCTTGACCATTTCAGCTTTTCCTGCTCCACATGATGCAAATACTGCGCAGCGAGTGTTGTTCACCACAGGGAGTGTTAGAGTGATTCTCTGAGGGGGAGGTTTAGGGGAATCACAGATTGGTGCAACAATTTGCTCAGTTTCCTGTGAAAAAATAAATTTAAATAAAAAAGTTTGTCAAGATTTATTTTGATAGATATTCAGTATCATAAGAATGAGTCTATTACATATTTAAACGTATGTGGTAAGAAGCTCAAATGAAAACTTATTTGGTCCAAACTTATTATGCTAACTTTATCATAGTCCACTTCCCTTGAATAATATGACCTTTTAATTCTTTTTTTTGGACAACTGGTAGTTTATACTCAAACAGGTCTATTATAGAAAATGAAGCGAAATCACTGAGTGGCTATTTATTTCTTAAAAGACTTCATATGATCCTACCTTAAGTAGAGGGTGTCCTGGAAAGAGAGAACAGGTGTGACCATCAGGTCCCATACCCAGCAGTAGCATATCAAATCTTGGTAGCTCATCACCAGGAAGAACAGATCTTACTTTGGTTATGTATTCTTTGGCAGCGTCTTCAACTAAAAGCACAAAATATGAAATGAGTCACTTATAAAATTATAATGAATGCAGCACAATTAGGGTAGTGAGAACTGTGACCAATGGGTGTAAATTAAAGGGATTGTCCCAAATAAAATGGACACAAACATTGGTTCAGATTGATTGCAGTTTAATTCAATTCAACTGTTCAAAAATTATTGATAGCTTAACATTTTTAAAACTTAAATTAACAAGGCACAGGTTTGAACAATATCGTACCTAAAACACAGCATTGTGGTCTTGTTGACCAAGAAAGCAAGATGGCCGCAGAAAAGTTAATCAGCTCTAAAACTTATCACTGTGTAACATATGTAAAAATTTGAACGGTTTGGCTGGAAACCTGTAGACAAGCCTCGATAGACAAGATTTTAGGACGGAAAATCCAAAATGGCCACCTTAAAATTTACCCAGAATGCCCAAAAACCAATCAGTTCTTGACGTTGATATGTAGAAACATCCCTGAAAATTTCAGATGAATCCCTCAAATGGTTTGGCTGAAAATCTGTAGACAAGTCTTGAAAGTGAAGATTTTAGGACAGAAAATCCAAAATGTAGACAAGTCTTGAAAGTGAAGATTTTAGGACAGAAAATCCAAAATGGCCACCTTAAGTTAAAATTTAACCAGAATGCCCAAAAAATAATCAGTTCTTGACATTGATATGTAGAAACATCCCTGAAAAGTTCAGATCAATCCCTCAAAAGGTTTGGCTGGAAACCTGTAGACAAGTCTTGAAAGTAAAGATTTTAGGATGAATCCCTCAAATGGTTTGGCTGAAAACCTGTAGATAAGTCTTGAAAGTGAAGAATTTAGGACGGAAAATCCAAAATGGCCACCTTAAAATTTACCCAGAATGCCCAAAAACTAATCAGTTCTTGACGTTGATATGTAGAAACATCCCTGAAAATTTCAGATGAATCCCTCAAATGGTTTGGCTGGAAACCTGTAGACAAGTCTTGAAAGTGAAGATTTTAGGACGGAAAATCCAAAATGGCCACCTTAAAATTTACCCAGAATGCCCAAAAACTAATCAGTTCTTGACGTTGATATGTAGAAACATCCCTGAAAATTTCAGATGAATCCCTCAAATGGTTTGGCTGGAAACCTGTAGACAAGTCTTGAAAGTGACGATTTTAGGACGGAAAATCCAAAATGGCCACCTTAAGATTTACCCCGAATGCCCAAAAACTAATCAGTTCTTGACGTTGATATGTAGAAACATCCCTGAAAATTTCAGATGAATCCCTGAAATGATTTGGCTGGAAACCTGTAGACAAGCTGAAAAGTGAGACGCCACCCGCCCGCCCGCCACCCGCCGCCCGTCAAGCTGACTACAATATCGTACCTCTTATTAGGTACGATAAAAAGAAGATTTACCGGAGACATTAGGATTTGTCTTAAAAACATGATTCTCTGCTAGAGGCACTTTACTCATCAACCCTTCCTTATATACTTTGTAGGTGCTATCCGGATCATCAAACGCAACATGTCTCTCATCACAGAAGAAAAGTCTCCACTTTGACCAATCAGTTTCTAATGATGGTAATCCTTGACATAAAAATTTCGCTAGACTTCCACCTGAAATTCATAATTAAGTCCTTGTTTTTAATAGGGCAATAAAATTTTAGTGATTAGCCTACTAAAGCAGTGTTGGATTTCAGGGAAGCCTAGGGGCCCAACCCCCTTTGGTGGGCCAATCAGAGGCCCAAAATCTGCTTCTCCCCACATAAATTATACAATTTAGAAACAAACTTGCATAACAGGGCATTATTTTTTAATTTTGGGCCGAATTTTAAAAAAAGGGGGCAAAAATTTGAGCATAGTGGCCCAAAATTCAAACACGTAACTGCACAGACATTTTTGGAGCACGCCCCCTCCCCCTCTTGTGATTTCAAGAATAGGTGTGAATATTTTCGGAACAAATGCGTGATATATACACATATTTTGTACCAAATGCGTGACATAAACGGCAATCGCGTGCAAAGACCGAATGGAATGCGTTCGCTTTTTTTCGCTGTTAGGTATTTTACCGTGTCGGCATTTCACAAAAACGATTTTTTAATATTTCAACAAAATGCGTGATTTGCGTGATATTTGATCATACACGCTAAATTGATGCGTGATTTCTATTTTTCCAGCAAATGCGTGACAATCACGCCTAATGCGTGAGGGTTGACAGGGCAGCAACAGGCCTGTCAACTTGGGAACACCTAACATGAGTGACTAGGAAATGTTGAACACCTCCCCTCTAAATGTGGACACCTTGGTCCAAATCTGAACACCTTGATCCAAATTTTGAACACCTTGGTTTAAATTTTATTACATCTTGCCAAATTTTGAACACATCAAATTTTTCGCGTCAGAACGAAATGCATACGTTTTCTTTTCGGCGTTCGTATTTTTGCTGTGTCATCTAACTTTTTTAGAAATTTTTCTACAGAAATATTTTTGCTTGACAATTACCAGGTAAAATGCGTATTTACGTGACATTTTCTGTCACGCAAAAATAACTGGCGTGACTTCAAATTCTTCAGTAAATGTGTGACAAATACGCAAATTGCGGGACAGTGATACCTTTACTTGTATAACTAATTTTCAGATCTGTCCCTGGGAAGTAGGGTATCACTGATGTAAAACAAGTAAGTATGCCATTGCCATATCTATTGTGACATAACCATGCAACAGTTACGTTAGATTAAAAAAATATCCAAGTGAAACTGAAAGTGAAACTCAATAACTTTTTTTTTTCTTATGTGAGACTTGAAAAAGAATTGTATATCGAATGATTACATCAAATCTAGAAAAAGAACAGGAGATTTTACCCGATACACCTACTGCAAAAATACCATGGCTATTTATACAACTATTTGCACGGTCTATAACAAAGGAACATAGATTTTGTGCAACAGTTTTATCAGTATCAAATATTTTCAGGATGGGGGCTGCCATTTTGAAAAGTTGAAATCTCGCTTGGCGAGATCTAACTTCAAACATGGTTTTATTTACATATGTAAAGATTGATGAAAATACAAGTATACTTTATTGCAGTGATATTTATAAACTATCGACAGTGGGGGTTATGTCTCGATAAAACCCCATTTACTTGAAATAAAACCTCAAATCTCGAGCAACATAGTTTGAGGAAGAAGGCAAAATGGCGGATGTTCTAAGCGTGATCCGCCAGTATAATATCAACAAAAAGGAAATAACCGAGAAGGAAGAACAAGTTATTTTCGGTGAATTTGCATGGCCAAAAACTGCGAAAACAAATTATCTCATTTGGGGGTAAGTTGATCACACTGACGAGTGTGATTTTACCTTATTGCTTTTGTTTATTTTTATTTCGTTTTCGATTTTCATAAATTTTGTTCAAAACAAAATTGGTGACAGTGTCGGAGATTAATTCTTTGTATTTTGTTCGAGTCCGACTCTGTACTCTCATAGATCATGATTTTACTCTTAGTTTTACTGATACTCTACACTTTAGTTGTCCATGGGAATTGGGAACTTAGCCGTCTCGGCAAGATCGATCTCTTTTTGGAACAAACGTGCAGACTGCAGATCTACAGCCTTATGTCCTATCCATTCCCAAGATTATGAACTTTAGCCATTTTCAAGTGTGGGATTACTTCGTCCTGTGGCTACTTCTACCATGGCTGATAATTCAAATTTCCTTCCTTGACCGTCTTGGTCCCTCTTTGGAGATAAATTTGTTTTTTATGCTTTAAAAGAAAAAACATGATAGGCTGCATGAATATTAGCCAATGTTGAAATAGTCCCATGGTCGAAATAACATGAGGATAAAGTAACCCATACAGTTGGGGACAAAAATAAATGACAGGTCGATTTTCGATCACCATTTCCTAATTATGGTCGTCTGAAAGCCCATAATTTCCAATATTGTCTAGACACATATCCCTTTAAATGTGTATATTTCACATTTTGTATAATCTCATCCACTGATGTATGGCCTCTTGCAAATTCTCTTATTTTTAACATGGGAAATTCTCACTTCAGCAAATCCACCTGTCATTTATTTATGTCCCGAACTGTATGTCAGTATGTTGAAGTTCGGTTGAGGATTTGGAAGACACTTTCATCTTTCATTTGTTGTTTTCTCAAAAATTTTGATATTTGTTGTAATCAATAGCTCTTTTCATTTCTTGGTTGAGTTTGTCGGTGTCAGTAATCTAAATTTGCAAAGACATTATCAGTTATTTTAACAAAGAAAATAGATCATTGAGTTTAGTTTGAATTTTGAATATAAATGGCGATAATGTTAGAAGATTTTGGGACATAAAGTGGTTAGCTTTAGTATATGTACTACCAAAAGTGGTGATATATTGTTATGGTCTCTGTTTTTTATATGACAATTGACTGACTTCAGATTTCTTCAAAATCATCTACAAGTTCTCAGAAGTTCAGATCTGACCTTGGATTTGAGATTTAACCTTCAATGACCTTCTCAAGGTCAAAAAAGGTCAAAAAGGTCTTTTTTCAACTTGGTTCAAACTGACCAATGTTTTTCTTCAAAATCATCTTCAGGTTCTCAGAAGTTCAAATCTAACTTAAGATTGAACTTATAACATTGTGAGCAAGTAGGTGGTGACATTTTTTCATATTAATGCCTTGTCTCGATTTGAGTCTGGATAGCCGGAACTAAAAGCTTTAGGTCCAAAAATCACTCCTGTGACTAGTTAAGCCATGTAGATCCTTTTCTAGACTTTGTTAACTTAACATATTTATGATTATAACTCGATGCTTACAGATTCCTATTTTTTTTCTAAATGAAAATCATGTTTCATTTATTGTATTAATGCTTTCAGAACCGGCAAGGAAGGACTAGCCAAGGAATATTACACATTGGACTGTATCCTCTTCTTACTAAAAAATGTGCACCTGCAGCATGCTTTGTATGTGCGTCAAGCTGCGGTAAGTAAACCTAAAAAAGTAACAATATTTTTGTAACATGAAATAGATGGTAATCAGTGATCTGTCAAGTTTTTTCTCAACATGGTGTAAATTTATTTCAACTTGTGCAGTACCCTGTTACTTTAATACATTGAATAACACTGCTCATTTTAATCCACAGCATATTTTTAAATATAAATTCAAATAAGTTGGTCCTTTCTTGTGATTCTAGTGAAACTAATTGTACTCATAAGTTATCATATAAAAAGGTCACCAAAGGGATACGGTGTACATGTACTTGAATAGCCTAACGTACATTTGCATTTTAATATATTTTCAGTCCATCAATGTGCCAGTGGTGCGTCGTCCTGACAGAAAAGACCTTCTGGCCTACCTGAATGGTGAAATCTCCACATCCACTAGTATTGATAAAAGTGCCCCTCTGGAGATCTCCCTTCAACGACCTACTCAGTGTGAGCATATTCATTTGTTTTTTATGTGAATATCAATGTCAAATATACTGTTGTCAAATATACTATTTCAATAAAGTGATCGATGATATATTCTCTTGTTGAATGAGAAAAATATCAATAAGTAAAATGTTATTCCTCGTAATTTTACTGCAGATCTTCGGACATATCTTTGCATCATTTGTTTTGACTTGTTATGAGTTCTGAGGTTGTTGTTGTTGTAGTGAAGCGAGCAGCCGATGACACAGCACCAGATAGTGATGCCAAAAAGCCTAGAATTGAGGAGGCTCAAGTCCAACAGGCCAAGGAGAGACTGGCTGCCAAGTTGGATGGACCCAAGGAAGGCTCCATGTTTCCAGATCAAATAAAGTAGGAAACACAATCAATGTATTTAGCTGAAAAATCAACAACCTTCATTCCATTAATGTTATGGTCAAAAGAACAAGTCACAAGTGTTGCATGGGTTCTCCTTAAGCCTCAGTCAGATTTCCTCTATGGCAGGCATACAGTACAGTGTCAATACAGAAAATCTACATTGAACTGCTTATCCCTATATTTTAAGCTGCATATTTCTATCGAGTTTGTGAAAAGCTTCGATCGCTATATGCTTACCATAGATCAAATGTGACTGAGACATTACTTGCTACTAAAATTGAATTGGTTCCAATGACTTAACGCTTTGATAAGTTGCATATACGTTATCAGTATTTCTCTTGCTTTTCCAAAATGATACGTTCTTTCAACATATGAGGGCCTAATTAGTGGGCAGATTGGTGGGCATCCCAGTTTATCATATTTTAAATTCTGACAATTTTAGAGCATCCTCCCTCTCAGAAGCCATGTCCAGGGAGAAAATTGCTGCAATCAAAGCAAAGCGTCTTGCTAAGAAACGTGCCACAATCAAGGGTGATGATGACATCACACTTGGTGTATTAGAACAGAGAAACTTTGTTGATACAGAGGTTGACGTCACACGTGATATTATCAGTAGAGAGAGGCAGTGGAGAACCAGAACAAGTGTTTTACAAAGTGCTGGAAAGGTTCGTCATATGAAAAACTGTTTTACCTAAAAGTTCAGAATTATAATTCCAAAAACAAATCCAGCTTCTAAAGATAATCTTAAGATTCTGTATTCATCATTTCAAAGAGAAAAAAGAGTATAGATCGATAGTTTATGGAATCTAAACACGAATGTCATTGATTAGCTTAAATCAATATTTCTGTTCTTCTGTCCATCAAATGTTAATTAATAGGCCTAAAACTCCTCTTTTGTTCTAAACTGAAAATATTTTATTTGATTGTTTTTTATTTGTAGACGTTCCTTGAGAACATTACGGGTATTCTGCAGGCAGTACGGGCCAGGGAGGAAGGTCACAAGAAACCCCACACCCACCCAGCCTCACACCCCACACGCAATCTCCCAGCAGCTCCTGTTGGTGTGAGTAGTGTTATTCATTCATTATTAAGTCTGTTTTTTGCTCAAGCTAATTTAAAATAAGGTCAGACCACTCTACCTTTCCAATTGTGTTCAATTTTATTCAAAATTGGAGTTACATAATGTTGTTGTAATCTTATATTAAAAACATTGGACTGGACACAAACCCTTTTCACTGCAAAAGACCATCTGTTTTAATCAATGGAAAGTAACACCACCAAAAGAGCTCACTTTCCCTCATAGGTTTCATAGATGAGGTCTTATTGAAAGTACATGTGATCTCTTGTTCTGAATTCATTGTCTATATAGACAATATGATTTATGATATATATGTTTTCTGTGTTTCCAGAACCAGAATAAAACACCAAATGAATCATATAACAGATTCAACCAGGAAAGATTTAAAGCAAAAGAAGGTAAGAACTGCACTATGAATCAAGAGCTGTTTTAAAGATAAGTGATCTGATGTGATACATAAGTAGAATGTTTGTCTCTCTGAACAGTGTAGGATGTGCACTGTTTATTTGGTCATGGGCTAGGTATTGTTATTCCAAACCAGGTGAAAATTTCTAAATTGATATGTAGATGTATAGTCATGGGAAGATTATATTCAAAGTTTAAAGATAACTATTATAGTTATAATTCATTCATTTGATACTATTTTAGCACTTGATAGTTCTTATTACAATCTTTTATTTACATATTTCAGAGACTGAAGGTTTCAAAATTGACACAATGAGGTCATATGCTGGAATGACCTTAAAGTCTGTAACAGAAGGTGCCAGTGGACGCAAAGTGGAACCTGTCGCTCCACGTCCCATATCCCAGGCCAGACCCTCATCTGGAGGGGGTCAGAAACGCACATCAAAAACACCAATCATAATCATACCAGCTGCTACCACGTCACTTATCACAATGTTTAATGCTAAAGATCTTTTACAGGACCTCAAGTTAGTTATGTTTTCATTCATTCATTTAATAAAAGTATTTAAAAATATAGAAAGTACACTTTAGTCAAACTCCCTCAAATGGGAGTTCTGTTCTCATGGCATGAGAAATACAATCACGAGTGTTAAAACACGGATATACCATGAGTACATGCTTTGAGGATCCGCGTTGTTTGAACCTACCGCCGAGCACACTTATACATTAAGACCCGTTACACAGTCATGATACCGCCGAGCAAGCTCATTGCATCATCGGGTCTGCCTTACCCCCATGTACAATGTTGTGTGATTGATTGATTGCAAATGATATATATTTAGGATGATATGTGTCCTACTCCAAACCAAGTTCGCAGTTATACTGTACATTTCATATTTGCAGATATCTATCAACAGAGCAAAAGAAAGCCCAAGGATTAAAACGGGATAATGAAGTGTTGATACAGAGGCAGAAAAATAATGGAACGACAGTACCATTTAGAATTATAGACAATCCTGGAAAACTGCAGACTCAAGACTGGTAAGTTAAGATATCTAATGAGCTTCCCAGCATTGAAGCAAATGGGTGTTTGAGATTTTAAATACCTGGAAGAACGCTCATGTTATTGTCGTATCATATTCACTGTGAACCAAAACCAGTGTCAGACAAAATTCAACAATTTGTAAATAAGACACTCCAAGGGATACTTGCATAAGTGTTACAGAGCTATTTTTATTTAATTTTTTTATTTTTATTTATTCTAGGGATCGGGTCGTAGCTGTGTTCGTTCAAGGCCCTGCATGGCAGTTTAAAGGATGGCATTGGGGGCAACCACAAGATATTTTTGCAAGAAGTAAGTATATTAGACATTTTTATACAACAATCTCATTGAAAGAGTTTAAGTTAGCATCTTGATTCTATTTTATAGAGGCGTTGGTCTGTTCTATATTTCTCCATACTACTTTTATCTTGCCCATTGCTGTTGCAAAAAATATCTCTTTAATTGAATTGTCTGTTTCAGTAAAAGCCTTCCACTTAAAGTTTAGCGAAATTCCCCTTGATAACAATGTGAAGAAATGGGACGTCACAGTAATGGCAATTGACCGACATAAACGCCATTTAGATCGTGCAAATCTGCAAACATTTTGGGAGGTTCTTGACAGGTGAGATTCAACAACAACTCAGTAATCTTAAAATCTATCCTAAAAACACTAATTCACAGACTGAGGCAGTTTCTTGAAAAATTGTGGTCGATGGTGCATGATTTATTTGTGGAAGACAATTGAAATATTCTGAATTTGTGATCACCTCCAGTCTTAAGAAATGTGTCTCTGAATAATCATTTTCTATAATTTTGCTGTCGCCAAAGCTTATTATGGAGGGAATTAGTGTGTGGTGTCTGTAACAATTAAACATTTCCAGGTTGTGACATTTTGTGATGTTAAGAATTATTTTCTTGAATACTGGGCTAAAGTAAATCGGACAAAAAATTATATTCGTAAGAATGGTTAAAGCAGGGTATCCAAAGATTATTATTTCCTAATAAAAAACAAATTCTTCATCTTTTCAAAATATTTTTACTTCTATAGACCCAATCTAGGACCGCTTGTACATTTGAAGTTCAATATAATTTATTTCATTGAAATATTCTTATGATTGCAGGTACATGGCCAAGTACAAGTCGCATCTGAGACACTGAACTATCCCAAAAGTTGTACATATCTTGTATATACAATAGTAACAATACAATAGTCGTAATGTTTTATACATATGGACATGTTCCCATTGTACCTCCTTGTGAAGATGTAACTTGCAGTAAATATTGGGTTGTAATGGTTGAAAGGGATTATCAGCATATTCGAGTGTATATTATACTTAACATATGCAATGATGTTTAACGCAAAACATTAAAGTGACTAGTATACACTATGTATGGAGTGATTCAGTATTCCTTCACACCAGGATTATCAAAATTTCTCTTTCAAAATTTTATTTCTTATACAGTAATTAAAGATAAATGGTTGAGATAACTTTGAATTGCATTTTTTCTAAAAAAATCTATTGCTAAGTTTATCATATCATTTGAGACTTCAGTTAGAACAGTTTCTATCCTTTGTTTGGATGAAGTGTTATTATCCCATCGAACGAAGTTCAGAGGGATATAGGGAACGCCTCCGTACGTCCGTCCGTACGTACGTCCGTCCGTCCGTCCGTCCGTCCGTACGTACGTACGTACGTACGTCCGTCCGGGCAATAACTCAAATACCGTTGGCCCGATTTTATTCATATTTTGTACACATATACCCTATGGGGATAGAAGTTCTGCTCGAAAGCCGATTTTCAAAATGGCCGCTCATTTAAAAATGGCGGCCATTTTAGTGCCGATTTTACAGTAATTTAGGTGCAATATGTAAAACTGTAATAGCAATATGTTTTAAATGTAAAAAAATTATATAGGACATTAATAAAGCTAGAAATGTAGATATTAAAAAAGCACATGGCAGCCATCTTGAAAAATGGCGGCCTTTACTCGTTATTTTACGATTTTTGCTGTAACTCGAAAAGTAGTGGAGCGATTTTGTTCATATTTGGTATGTGAATACTATAGGCATGGCACACTGTCTGATGACACTTTTGGTAGAAGGCGGCCATTTTGAAAAATGGCGGACATTTTGAAAAATGGCCGCCATTTTAACTTATTTTACTAAAACTCGAAAAGTAGTGGAGGGATTTTTTCATATTTGGTATGTGAATACGTATAAGCATGGCACACTGTCTAATGACACTTTTGGTAGAGGGCGATCATTTTTCAAAATGGCCGCCATTTTAACGTATTTTACTATAACTCGAAAAGTAGTGGAGCGATTTTGTTCATATTCGGTATGTGAATACTGTAAGCATGGCACACTGTCTAATGACACTTTTGGTAGAAGGCGGCCATTTTGAAAAATGGCGGACATTTTGAAAAATGGCTGCCATTTTAACTTATTTTACTATAATTCGAAAAGTAGTGGAGCGATTTTGTTCATATTTGGTACGTAAATACGTATCAGCATGGCACACTGTTTAATGACACTTTTGTAGAAGGCGGCCATTTTTCAAAATGGCGGCCATTTTAACATTTTTTACTATAACTCGAAAAGTAGTGGAGCGATTTTGTTCATATTTGGTATGTGAATATTATAAGCATGGCACACTGTCTAATGACACTTTTGGTAGAAGGTGCCCGTTTTGAAAAATGTTCGATGGGATTCGCTACGCTTTGGCGTTGCCGTTGTTCTGGTGTATTTTTGTGAATGAAGGTACTACTTGTAATTTAAACTAATGTGTATTTTGTTCATTGTAAAATATAGGCTTACCTTTGTATAAAGGCCTTGTAATGCCTGGGTCACATTTGCTCCAATTCATCAGCCGGCGCCCAGCCGATTGAGTATTCTGGTCAAAACTATATACAATTTTGAACAAAATACTCAATGGGCTGGGCGCCGGCCGATGAATCGGAGCAAATGTGACCCAGGCATAAGAGCATTGATTAATGCATGCATAACATGTATTATATACCAATTATTGGTATTTTTATTATATCAAATATTCAATGAATATGCAGATTTGGAATGATCTTGTATTGAGATTTCTATGTATTTGACATGTCATAAATGTGTTTGTACATTATGTATGCATATGCCGAGATACACAATACACTCCAAGTCCCGCAAATTCTAATTGGTTCCATGGTTTTAAATTTTGAATTACTTTGTTGTTAATGGTTTTAAATGAGTAGTTATATGGTATTACAAGATATGCAGCAAATTTTTTTTCTTATTTGAGGATATTATAGTAAGTTTAATAGCTTTAATTCTGTTGCTATAATCTCAACTCACTGTACACCTAATGCATATCCAGATGTACTCATAATTGAACCCGTCATAAGACAGCCTAAAGAAATGTGTTGTACATTGTAATATAGATTATGATGGAAAGTTTCATACAAGAAATAATAAAAATTGTATATTTTGTAATTATCACTTCTTTTTAGATTTTTGGCCAGTTGCTATTGAAGTATTGTTAAAGTTAACTTTATTAGATTGTGACCTACTAATGTTGACCTTTGAAAGAGACTCCGAGGATTCCATTAATTTAATGACATTGTTGACCCATCAGAAATTTCAGGTTTGTTGAGTTCCATCTACAGGGTGATCCAAAAAGTGCAAGCCTCCGTTATAGTAGAATCTTCATTTTTATGTCACAAGTGGTGACATATTGTTATAGTCTCCAACTTTTTTTGTGGATGGCATTCAGTGTGTGTAACAAATGGCTGGTGGTGATATTTTGCATGTTAATGCTTTGTTGTTAAATTATGTGAGAGAGTGGTGTACTTAAAGGTAGTTGCTCTAACACCGGACATATTCGTCAGTAATCAATAGAGAATCATCCTTATCACATAGGCTACATAGTTTCTATTCAGGAAGTATTACCCTTGGCTTGGGAATGGGTATATCGTCCATTTATAAATAAACAAAGACTCTTCAGACATATTTGGCATAATCATATTTTTATTTATCACAAATATCTCCACCCTTCAAAAGGGCCCTTTACTCAGAAACATTTCAAATCTAAAGCAGAATACAAGAATACTTTATATTAATGATGTATATTTTCATATAATTCCATAACCTTTATCAATATATACCAATTAAAAGCTCAAATGTAGTTGCAAAAATATGAAAGGTTAAGATATACAGATATATGGGCTGAAAATGAAATAATGATGGAGAATATACACCAACAAGCATTTCGAGAACTTAAATGACATAAAAATTAAATGAAGATTGTATGAATACTAATATTATGTTGCTTTGTTTCATGATCATTATGAATGTTATGCCTAGGATAACAAAACACAAATTTAATTTACATTAATAAAGCTAATAAATATATAGGAAAATACAGATCTACACAAAAATCTGCCCTTGATAAATTCAGATTTGTTCAGTGATTCCCCATTTATAGATAAACTAAAACTCACAAAATGCCCTCAATAAATTAATCCTAAAATATTAAGTAAGTTTAACCTGTTAATTAATTTTAACTAAAATTATTTCAAGGCATTCAATATAACCAAAAAGCGATAAAAAATATAAATAAATACAACAGTTTGTCTCAAAACAATGAACAATACACATTTTAGGTATGCATTAGATGCAAAATACTAAACTCTCATTAGAAAGTGCATGGCCTTATTACATCAATGCTTGTTTATGTCAACACAGTGTTCAGAAAAAAGCGTTAATTATTTTACAAGTTTCTCTATACTATACACAAGATATTTGATCTGGTCAATGAATACCATGATTTTAAATTCCGTTCACATGGACAACTACATTTCACAATGTCAATGACTAAAACTATGTTTTGTCTCTTCATTCCTGAATATACATTTCACCAATGGACTACACCACTTCACATGCTGATCACACAAATCATGGATTAAAGATTATGTGTGATGCATGATAGATCACATTAGATCCAGTCAATGTCTGAATATGTCCATTTTATTCACAATCTCACATAAATTCACTTTGGCGTATACCTAGAAATGTGTTCTACTTCAGAGTCCTGGGAATTCCCTGAATGACAGAACTACTCTATCAATAATTGATCTAATATCCCTATTATTCACTTCGAATGTTATCAAATGAGGTCATAGTCAAGGGAATCCCATTTAGAGTGGAATATCTATAATTGACACAATTTCAATATTTTGTTCACTTAATTGGCTGTTGCCATGTTATTTGTTTATTTTGGCTGTATATCTAGTGCATTCATTGCCATGGTAATCCCCTGAAGCGCATCCTGACAAACATCAACATTGTTACGTTTCATCGCCCAATCTGGGTGAATTTTGATCCATTTTTTCACAGGCATGACTTGTCCCATTTTGCCGGAAAGTTGCCTCACTTTGGTTGTCTGGAGACGTGACGAGATTTTGTGTTTCCGGGCTGTGAGAACGTAGAAACTCTGAAGTTTCTCAACGCAGTGGGGCACTTTGCAGATTTGCTAAAGTAACAAGTAATTTCAATTATACAAGACTTAAATTACGATAATTGCCATAACTGACTGAAGCTGTATTTGGTGATATAACATAAAGGAAGTACATGTAAATACTATATTTCCACCAAGTTTTATAACATGATTTCAAACATTTCTGATTTATTGATTGGCCCTTGAACTATGGACAATAATAATTATCTCTTGTATAATTAATCTAATATTTGATGACAATGCCAAATGATAGGTAAATAGGCCTATATTTTTTATAAAACACAAAATTTAATAGACAAGAGGACATGGGAAACTAGAAAAACAGCAACTCCACGGAGTAGCAAATTCCACCGAACAAAACATATTATGCTTATTATAGCTAGTGTAAGTGTTAAAATGTTTGTGCACTTTGTGATAGAAGCATGAAATTTGGCACAACGTTAGTTTATACCATTGTGAACTAGGCATCATCATATAAAATTTGAACCAAATCCGTTCACTGGTACATGTATATGAGTTATCAAAGATTACGTTTTTTACAAAAATTGGCCGCCATCTTGAAATTCAGCGGCCATCTTGAAAATTATTTCTTGAACAGAGCTACTGTGTCCCTAGGCATAATCATATAAAATTTCAACCAAATCTGTTCACTGGTATTTGAGTTATCAAAGATTACGTTTTTTACGAAAAATTGCCGCCATTTTGAAATTAAGCGGCCATCTTGAAAAAAAATTTTCGAACATAGCTACTGTGTCCCTAAGCATCATCATATAAAATTTGAACCAAATCTGTTCACTGGTATTTGAGTAATCAAAGATTACATATTTTTACGAAAAATGGCCGCCATTTTGAAATTAAGTGGCCATCTTGAAAATCTCTTTTTGTGCGAAACTCCTTTGTCCCTAGGCATCAGCATATACAATTTGAACCAAATCCGTCAACTTGTATTTGAGTTATCAATGATTACATTTTTTACGAAAAATGGCGGCCATTTTGAATTGAGCGGCCATATTGAAAATTCCTTCTCGAGCAGAGGTCCTACACTCATAAGGCATAAGCCTATAAAATTTGAACCAAATCCGTCAACCGGTATTGGAGTTATCGCCCGGACACACGGACAAACAAACGGACGGCTTCTCTATATCCCCCTCGAACTTCGTTCAGTGGGATAATAAACCTCAAGCACTAACCTCCTTCCTGAGTTTATCTGAGCCAAGGATAGTGAGGATCAAACAGCAGTTATTAAAGATGACACCCTTCTCACGGTAGATCTGCATGAGTTCCAGCAGCACAGAAATGGAATCTTCCACTTCTAGCACAGCATCTACAGTCTTGTCATACTGGAGTGGAAAACAGGCCATCATTTTTTGTGAAAAAATAGTGAGTGCTAAACTTTTCCTTTTCTATTATTACTTTAAGTATACATCAATGTACATTTAATGGAATATTTCTGATGGCTTCTCTGTATACTTTACAAGTAAAGCCAGTTGAGCAGAAGTAAAACATATATTGGCATATGAATATGTTTAGTCGTGTTTTCTCAGGGTAATGGTAGGTAAATAGTACAGCAGCCGTCAAATCAATCATAAACTATGTATAGTGTATTAAACAAATACTGGATGACCAAGAGGTGGATATGCCAGAATACCTATCCCAGGAAAAAAATACTAGGCGTGGCGAAGCCTTTTCGAGGATAGGTATTCTGGCATATCCACATCATGGTCATCCAGTATCTATTTTATTATGCACCTCCCTTGAGAAATACTTTATTTTAAAGAAAGGGTCTACTCTAACAGAAGCCGAGCCTAGTATTTTTTTCGAGGATAGGTATTCTGGCATACAGGATGGTTGGAGATCTAGTTGCTTCAATACTGGATAGAACAAAATCTTGCTGCCACGTATGGCAATAGACCCTGCAGCTCTTGACCAATCAGATTTGAGTATTTTAATGAGGTGCATAATAAACATAACTATGTATAGTGTATACATGTATGTCTCCAAGTTTATTAACATGTTCTGAAATGATTCTGACAGATTAAATCTCTACAAACCTTGGCCAGATTGAGCAGAATGCTGACACAGAACTTGATAATTTCCATATGTGGAAGACTTCTGTTGCAGCTCTTTATGAGAGTGTATAGCACACACACTGCATTGCCCTCAACCATACGCTCGCAGCATCTTGAAGAAAGCTTTGTGGCAACATCTAAAACATAAGAATTGTATTGTAGAACAAGCAGCTTTACATGGTAGTATCAACAGCACATATACAGCAGTGCTTTACATTTACAGATTCTAGCAATTATTATTTCTGTGCCTTGTTACCTCAAAAGGATACCTATAACTTAATCCCGAACACAAGGGGAGTGAGACTGCTGATGAAGCATATCAGTAGCCAGCACTGTTAGAGCATCTAAGATGTTTTAAACAACCCCTTAATGTTTCATAATTGTGTTGTTTCAATGTCAGCTGATGCTTTTTATTTTTGACCTGTTTCATATCATTTAATGTCAAATACTTTTTTATAAGAAAAAAGATTTACTAAAAAATGTCCAATACTAAAATGAATCATCAAATAAAAGAGGTAGTTAAAATAATAAACCAACCCAAGTGCATGACAGCCTCAAGTATATAAGACAGTTGTTTATATTGGAGTAGGTAATCCAGGGCTGAGGATGTCCTGTTAACAAGTTTCTTCTCCTCAGTGGCATTCCTCGTGGCCTCCTCTATCCTCTTCCTGGCCACTGTAATCTTCTTGTTCTTCTGCTCATTACGCAGTTTTCTACCCCTCCATATGCACTGAAAGGGTTAATATATCTTCGTGTGTTTTTATTCTACAGAACAGGTAGTATACCAAAAAGAATATATAGCTTTACTCTATATTCATTATAAATAGAAAATCCATTGCAATTTTGTTAAGTTTTGTAGCTGAGCTGCCTTATAAAAAAGCTCAAATCTAAACATTCTAGCAAGCAGGACTATAAACGATGCTCGCTAAAGTAAGTACCGAAAAGCATTCACAAGCACTCAGAAGATTTTATCGAATTGTGTTGAGTAAAAAAATTGATTGTTGAATTGCGTTAACATTCAACAGTACAAGGTTTACAAAATCACACATGCTTTGAAGTTGAATTTCAAACTGGTTTCCTACCCCTTCCAATAAGAAACTGAATTGCAAAAAAAAACACAGAAATAGTGCACAAACTAGGTTTACCTGGATTTTAGTAGCTGCTTTATGCATGCGTGAGACTTGTCTCTTTGCTAGCCAGACTCTAGCTGCAGCTTGGAGGGTGATAGCTGCAGCATTTCTATGTGACAGCCTAGCCCGTACTACAACCTGCAGCTGACGAACCCCACGGACCAGCTTCAAGTAGTGGACTCTTTCCAGCTTGGCACGTAACCATCGCTACAATAAGAAATTCATACACTCTTTACATTTTTAAAACGTAATCATTACCATATGCAGAAGTCTTGCTTCTGATCCTCATTCTATCTATTTCCCGTCAATCGTGAATGTGTGAGTGTAGAGTGTATACTCAACTTACTATATATCTTTCATTGACTCTAATATAATAGGTCACTTTCAATTTACTATAATATAGAAAGTCAATAATTCTTAGTCATATGACAGTAATTCTCACCTGTATAAGAATGATAGAATGCAGCTGCTGCTTGGCTGCCTTCAGTGCCAGATGGCGCCGGTAGCAGCCCTGTATGATCATAACTGATAGATGGCGCTTTGCTACAGTTGAGAAATGATGTAGGAATTCTTTTCTTTTTTCTTGTCTTTCCTGAAATAAATGGAGGACAGTTTAATAATAAAACAAATCTGACTGTTACCTAATAACTAGTCCAACAATTAAAGTGAATATGTTTAGAATTAAGTGTGAAATGTATGTATGGGATATTACCTTCTCTCTTTGTTCCTCCAGTAGCTGGTTGACATAGCACCTGTCGAACCATCCCCTGGCCCATGCCTGAATAGTGATCACTGCACCACGTGTTATATGGTAGTCGAGTCTAGCTTGCTTCCCTTCGATATAAGCCCTTGCACGTCTCTGTAGACAGATGACTTTGGTCCTCATTGCCTGGTAGTGCCTCCTTGCAAGTCTGCCTCTTACCAGAGCCTGGATGGTTGCGATGTTCTTCAGTGTATGGAGGTAGGTTGTTCGTTGTTGGTACATTCTGTATGTAGCCTGGATCAAGACTGCTGCCTTTGTTTGTCGTTCTGACTGTCTCACTTTGTACACTCTGTAGTATCTTTGTATGGTTAATGCGGCTGTACACTTTTGTTTATACTCCAACTGTACATCACAACATTGTTTCTGTGCCCTGTATCTGCACTGAATGACCCTAGCTGCATGTTTCAGTGTTTGATATCTCTGACACTGCAGTCTGCACCTCACTGTAGCTTGAAGTCTACAAATCCCTTGCTTCATAGTCTGGTATTGTCTCCTCTCTAAATAACCCTTGCAGAATGCCTGTATGGTAATAGTGGCCCCTTGGATAATGTTATACTGCCTCTGGACCTCGCGTGCCTCTAATGTAGCCCTCCAGTACATTTGGATGATCTTTGTGGCCTCACACTGTCGTACATAATTCATTCTAGCTGTGTATCCTCTATAGGCAGCCTGTATTGCTACAGCTGCAGTGTTTCTAAGCTGCAGCTCAGCTGCTCTAACCTGCAGCTGTTTTCTGACTAAATAGCCTCTGAAGAGGGACTGTATCACAATAGCACTGTGTTTCATATGGCTAAACTCCTGCTGACATGTTTTAGTTTTGAGATATCCCCTAATGTACCTCTGTAGTGTACAGACAGCTCTTCTTTTTGCCATATACTCCTTCTGGCACATGTGAGTTCTATACCGCCTCTGGATCAATTCAGCAGCTACATGTTGAGCCTGAAGTTGTTTTCTGGATAGATAACCCCTGATGTTAGCCTGTAAGGTGATTATGGCATTACGTTGTGTTTTGTAAGCTACCACCTGTTGGTTTCTAGCTTTTGTTGCCCTGAGGTGAGTTTGGATGCTGACTGCTGCAGATCTCTGTTGTAAGAAGGTTTTTCTTGCTACATAACCTCTGTACTTAGATTGGATGATGACAGCAGATTGTCTCATGGTTGTGTACCATCTACGTGCTAGCATACCCTTCAGTCCTGCTTGTAGTGTAATTGTAGCTCCTCTGAGGATCATATACTCCATGTGCAGTCTCTGTGTTAACTGATAACTCCTAATGTACCTCTGTAGTGTACAGACAGCTGTTCTTTTTGCCATATACTCCTTCTGGCACATGTGAGTTCTATACCGCCTCTGGATCAATTCAGCAGCTACATGTTGAGCCTGAAGTTGTTTTCTGGATAGATAGCCCCTGATGTTAGCCTGTAAGGTAATTATGGCATTACATTGTGTCTTGTAAGCTACCACCTGTTGGTTTCTAGCTATTGTTGCCCTGAGGTGACTTTGAATACAGACTGCTGCAGATTTCTTTTGTAAGAAGGTTTTTCTTGCTATGTAACCTCTGTACTTAGATTGGATGATAACGGCAGATTGTCTCATGGTTGTGTACCATCTACGTGCTAGCATACCCTTTAGTCCTGCTTGTAATGTAATTGTAGCTCCTCTGAGTATCATGTACTCAATGTGCAGTCTTTGAGTTAACTGGTAACTCCTAATGTATCTCTGCAGGGTGATTGCTGCATTTCTTTTCTGGAGAAACTCTTTTCTGCATGCATATGCTCTGTATGTGCGTTGAATCATCACAATGCTTTGAATAGTCTTATCAAAAGCCATCATTGCCTTACGTCTTCTAAAAAGGGACTGAATTATAATAGCGGCACCTCTTGTCATGTGATAGGATTCCTGGTCTCGTTTAGCCTTCTGATTGGCCCGTACACATCTTTGTAGTGTGACACAAGTTGATTTAAGTTTCAGGTAGTGTTTTCTTGCAAAATGACATCTGATGTAAGACTGAATTTTCACAATAGCTTCCCGGGTTTTCTTGTATTTTCTTCTGTAGATCATGGTTCTGAAAGCACATTGTAAAGTTATTGTGGCTCCCCTGGTAATATGGTATTGTCTATATTGCTGGGTCCCCACTTGGTGCGCCTTGTATCTCATTTGGATTATTTTGGCAGCTTGGTGCATCTTTCTGACATGTTGCCTTACAAGGGCACCTCTTGTATATGCCTGGAGAGTGAGAATGGCTTGCTGTTGCCTTCTATACTGGCATGTCACTTTGTACATTCTCCATGCAGCAGCAATGGCAGACACAGCATTCTTCTTGAGATTGAAATCTGCCTGGTTGAGCTGCTTCAGTTTGTAACCTCTGTAGAACCTCTGAATAAGCACTGCGGCTCTCTTTGTATCTTGGAACTCCATTTGGGCTTGATTACGTCTGTGCAGTGACTGGAGTGTTATCACAGCTTGTCGTAATCTTAAGTATGCTCTCCTCTCTACATTTCCTCTCCACATGGATTGGATCTTAATGATAGCATCTCTCTTCATCTTGTACTCCTTAGATGCATTTGTCATGGCAATATAAGATCTGTATCCCTGCTGGATTACACAGGCTGCTCTCTTCTGGTCAGCATACTCTGTCTGTGCAATGTTCCTTCTGTGGATGGCTTGTAAGTTGATCACTCCAGATCTCAATGTTTGATACCTCTTCCTTTCAGCATACATTCTGACAGCACTCTGAATGCAAACTGCAGCACTTCTGGACTGTTTGTATTCTGTCATAGCAGCTTTGGTTTTCAGGTATCCTCTTAAGTGCTGTTGAATGACTATTGCAGCCTTTTGTTTAATGATATATTCAGTTCTGGCTAGATTTCTTCTGTGTATGGCTTGGAGGCATATGACTCCCTTCCTCAGTATGTTGTACCTAGCATGTGCACAGTGCATCCTCCATTGTGTTTGGATGGTAGTTGCAGCTGCATCAAGTCTCAGCATCTCCTCTTGCTGTTTCCTAGCAACTATATACATCCTGAAACTTCTCTGTATGACAATGGCAGCCTGTCTCTGTTGCTGGTACCTGGCAACCTGAATGTTACATCGATGTACAGCCTGGAGCTTGGTGAATCCTAATTTCATAGTGTTGAACCTCCTATATGTGGCAAATCCTCTAAATGCAGACTGGATGCTCACAGCAGCTTGGCGCATCGCCTGATACTCTATCGTGAATTGTCTTTGTAGGACACATGCCCTGTAGTGTGTCTGGATCACAATGGCAGCTGCCTTAACTCTAAGGAAATGTTGTCTTGTGAGGTATGCCCTAACATTAGCCTGGAGGATAACTACTGCCTCTTTCTGTTGAATAAATTGTTGTCTAGCTTGGAATGATCTGAATGAGGCTTGTATCAAAGTTGCAGCTCTGGACTCTTGTGCTCGCTTACGGCAAATATATGCCCTGAAAGCAGACTGTATTGTCGTAGCAGCAACACGCTTTGTTTGGAAATCAACTCTTGCTTGTTTCCCAGATAACCAAGCTCTTGTGTATTTCTGTAACACACTAATGGCTGCTCTCTGTGCTGTAAATAAACGTTTCGCTTGGCTCATTCTGACATATGATTGGATAACAAAGGAAGCATTTCTAACATGTAGGTATTGCATTCTGGATCTGTACCTCCTGTATGCTGTTTGTATACACCTGGCTGCAGCATGCTCCTTATAAGACACCTGTTTACGCCATTCAATGAAATGATGTTGTAGAATCAAGATGGCAGCTTTACGCCTTAAAGCTTCCCTCCTCGAGATTTGTCCATTGATAAATGCCCTTATGTGAGATTGAATCAACATGGCTGCTTTCCTCATTTTGGTGTATTTATTACGCTGAATATATCCCCTTAACTGACTCTGTATAGCCACAGCTGCTTTGTGCTGCTTCCTTAAATCACTCCTCACAAGAAAACCTCTGAAGTATTTCTGAATTGTAACACAGCTTTGCTTCTGGTTAAGGAATACAATGCGCTGTTGCCTTGTCTGACATACCCCCTTATACCACTTTTGTATCACCATGGTGCTTGACTTCATCTTTTTAAACACCATCTGTTGCTGGGCACCTCTGAAGTGTGCCTGAATGGTGATAGATGCAACACGCTGGCTGAGATAAAGGTGACGTGATGTGTGACATCGCCAACTGGCTTGGATCTTTGATGCAGCCATATTCCTGGCTTGTAATTTCTTCGCCTGAAAAATTAGTATTTTACTGGTTATATAGAAGATGTGCTTAATGAGCCATGAATTAATACATTCACATTAGTCATATTCATATCCGTGTTAAATGAAATAAATTGTTATGCATTTATGAGTAGATAACATGAATAAAATAAAAACCTTTTCCAAAGTCTTGTGAATATTGAAAACCTTTCCAAAATTAATTCTTGTATTGTGAATACTGAAACCACTTAAACATACCTGGTGTTTTCTGAGTGCATTTTGAATACAAACGGCTGCATTGTGTCGACTGGCGGCAACTTTCACAGCTATCCTCCTTTCCAACATTGCCCTCAATGCTCTCTGTATAGTGATAAGGGCTGCTCTCTGTTGAAGGTAACGTCTCCTAGCCTGGTAGCAGCGTACATTGGACTGTACACTCACAACTGCTTGCTTTACCTGTAAGTACTTTCTTCTAGCTAGGAAGCCTCTAATACAGGACTGGAAAAGTAACAATGAAAAGGTATAGACATGAGAATTCAACATGTTTCACCCGAATGAAGTGACTCAGATCACAGCCTATAGACCTTCATCCTATGGTATTTAGAAAACAAAAATGCTAGACGATAGAGACTTCTGTAACTACTGCATGTATTAAATGGATAACAACGCATAATGATACTTTGGGGTTGTGTAAAAGGCTTAAGGAGTAGTGAATGAAACTATATATTTACAGGAGCTGAATGCCATTTGTTTACAATATGGTAAAGAGATTCATGAGGTTGTTCTGAAATACCTGTAATTTAATAGTTGCGATCTGTTTTTTCTGTTCCAATCTTTCAACATGTATTTTAGCTACCATACGGCGATCAAGAACTCCCCTCCAACATCTCTGCAAAGTGACTACAGCTTTGGATTTGAGTTTATTTTGTAGTACTTCTTGATGGATCTTCCTAGCCAGGGCCCCTCTCCAGTATTTTTGCAGAGTGACTACTGCTTTGGATTTGAGTTTTTCGTGAACTATTTCTTTATAAATCTTCCTAGCCAGGACCCCTCTCCAGTATTTTTGCAGAGTGATAACTGCTTTGGACTTGAGTTTTTCTTGAACTATTTCTTCATGGATCTTCCTAGCCAGGGCCCCTCTCCAATATTTTTGCAGAGTGATTACTGCTTTGGACTTGAGTTTTTCTTGAACTTTTTCTTTATGGATCTTCCTAGCCAGGGCCCCTCTGCAATATTTCTGCAGAGTGACTATCGCGATTAAATGGCGCTGGTTACGACACCTGTCCAAGAAAACTCGAACAGCTCTCTGAATGGTCACCACAGCATCTGTTTTGGCCTGAAATACACAAGAAACACATAAGACTTTTTAAAATTCAACTTCAAAAATGAATATTTTATTATATTCAGTCACTTCTTCAGGATCTTTCTTAACAGAATGCAAAATCTTCTAATTTTCCCTATTCTGATAAAAATAAGTCAATATTTCAACAGGTAGCATCATAATACCTAATACATAACTGCATGCTAGAACATTTTAAAAAGCATGAACAAGAAAAAATGTCATCACTCGAAAAAAGTTACAAAAAAGTAACACATACTGAACAAAAATAAGTGGCTCAAACAACATGTCAAGATTTCAGTATGAGAAGAAATACATTGTATTTAATGATTACAAACCTTATAAGCCTCTAGTTGTTTATTAAGCTGGTGTCTCCTCCAGGCATTCTGTATGACCCTGGCTGCCCTTGTCTCTTGACGTATATCTAACAGCCTAGCACACAGGTATGTAATGTATGTGATCACTATCTTCTCATCAGGGAATGTATTGGACATCTCACTTGACTTGATCATCATAGGAACACTACCTAGCTCTGACACCTGGACAATTATGAGATACGGAAATAATTTCAAAAGGAGAATAAAACCTCAAGCTTTATTTGGGTAGCCACATATGAATCTAATTGAAGTTATATTTTTAGGGAATATAGAACAAGATGCTATATTATGTTTCACACTTCTATCTTCATTCTCGATTTATTTTGGATACCCCTAACATGATTGTACTCTAATTTAAAGTCTTTACAAATTATAACCCTTAGAAGTTGATAATATAGAGTGTATTTTCAAAAATAACTGATTGAATTAATATTACCTTTTCATTGAGCAGCCTGAAGTTTGACTTCTCGTTGGCCAAGAGTTTCTCATACATTTCTGGGCCTCCCTTACCTAAAATACAGCAATACATGTACATGTTTTGCTGATTACACAAAGCAATTATGGAACTTATCTATGTATCGTACATCTCATCATTTAAGATGAAAACTGTAACATGAAAGGTAATGTGTAGCTCCCTACAAACTCCCTGAAAACTCAGTTTCAATATTTCTACAAAGGTCTTTAAATTACTTTCAAAATATCATGTCCATGAACAGCTTCAGCGAAAAATCTGAGATTGAAATGAACTTACTTGGGCTGAGGCACCTGGTCCAGTTGGAGAAGCTATCATTGCTGTCCATGCTAGAGTTAGCAACATCATTCTCATCATTGAGGGACTGAGTGGTGTTGTGCTGTATGTATTGGGACTCTAAGAGGCTAGGGTGGTAGTGGTGTACTAGATAACACAGAGCTCTACCATCACTGAAGGATACACTGAAGTTGTCAATCTAAAATGGAAGAATATATTGAAATTGGCACAAGAGAATATACTGAAGTTTTCAAGCTAAAATGTGTAGAAATCACTGAAATCTGATACATGTTCTTGAGATATTTCAGTACGTGACAAGTGAAAATGTCAAATGTCTGTAAAACAGATCAATAAGCAATAAATTACACAATGTATTTAGTATTTTTAAATATCTAGGGCTACTGAAAGTTCCAGATAGAACAATACGATCCAAGGGGGATGAAATTGTAATTTACAATATCTTTGGAAAAAACATCCTGGGTAATGACAGTACAATGTCCTTAAAGTGCCCGATAAAGTATAAAATGCGCATGCGTCCAGGTGTTGATAAACTATAAATAGCGAAAACCCAGGGTTTGTCACCACAAGGTAAGCCAGGATGTGTTGAGAGAACAGCTAGTGTTGATATTGAATTTATATGTAGCCAGATAAGTTTCCTTATTGAAATTACATATGGTTATTAGCAATACTTTGTAGGTGCTAAATAATAAAATATTTAGAGTATATATGAGAGAAATTGGTCATTTCGAACCTGTTGAAAAGTTTGTGGCTCTCGGCTACACCGGGGAATTTACTTCCATGAGTACACACATAAATGTGGGGTTCCCCAAGAGGTACGCGACAAGGTGACCTGTGCGACTAAATGCTACTATCGAGAAGATAAAATAACGAATACGACAATAAGTTATTGCATGTGACAATTCCGAGCCTTCATCTCACTGAAGTATTTTGAAGTGAAAATAGGATTTTTGTTTTGATACATGGATTCAGATGAACGTAACTTTATTCTGACAACTAATCAAAACTGAACAAAATTGATTGTACGTAACAGACAATTTATTGTTTTACAATGTTTTGATTGGCTAAACGAATGAAACCAACAAATTATGACATGTAAAATGACAATTTTGAAATGTAAAATTTAAAAGTGACAAACACATCCTCCCTATCCACTCTTTGGGAGCCCTAGTAAATTAGTAATATGTACATGCAGCAGTGGTAGTGTGCAGCTTATTATCACACTACGCTTTGTATTCTAAAGCCTGTTGTTTGTAATTACACTGTTCACTCAACGTATGTTTTGTGTGTGGGCAGTCAACGATAATCATTGTTTTATCCCGGTTATATGACCTCGGCAATTATAACAAAACC
This sequence comes from Owenia fusiformis, assembly GCA_903813345.2. Taxonomy (NCBI): domain Eukaryota; kingdom Metazoa; phylum Annelida; class Polychaeta; order Sabellida; family Oweniidae; genus Owenia; species Owenia fusiformis. The sequence goes on from CAIIXF020000006.1 coordinate 9,528,766, forward strand.
GTACTAAACGAAAAAACGCAAATAAGAGAAAGCTTTCACACACATATAAAAAATGAACTAGTCTAATCCGCCAGTATAAACTCTGTGCTATACGTAGCCGGGTCAGGCGCACACTTTAAAGGCCTGTACAGAAGTTCATTTGCATACCTTTATATCATAGTATGCACATACACACTGGCACCATTTCATCAGCATCTCCAGGTCTTTATTGTGCAGCATCATGTCACTCTCTGGACCAGTATCTTCCTCTTCATGTACTGTAAGAATCACATTAACTATAATAGCAGTTTTATCAACTGGTGTTTTGACGCATAATGAGACTCTCGATAAACTGTTTGAATATTAGTGTTCACTTGTCATATTTTTCAAATACAGTATTCAATTGTCAGATAATTAAACTGAAAATCATTCCTAGGATCTAAAATGTCTTACCCTGTTCTAGTTTGCTAATTTTCACAAGGGCTGACTTCACTTTCAAGTCTTTAGAGAGGAAGTCTATCTCATCTTTCAACTGTGTCATGTTGAGTACCATAGATACCTACAAACAAGAAGAACACATGATCATGCTGAAAACAACATAAATTATTTTACTTTTGTGGGAGGGTGTTAAAGGCCCTTTCATAAACAGTTGCAGTTGTTTAACATTTAATTGGAATAGAATATCAGACAATATACACATTGTTCCATAAATTATGAAATATATGTCACCTGGAAGCGGAAGATGATTCTCCAGAGCAGAGCAAGTGTTTTCTCACAGTGACCATCCACCACGTCTCTCAGCTTAACATTGCCACCTAAATACAGAAATAACAATACATTACATATTAAAGGACAACTGAAATAGCTTTTCTCAACTTGCAGCTACAAAAATGCGGTTTCCTCCATTGTAAGCCCAACGTAGAGTTCTTGCGATAGCTATTATAAAAAAATGTTAAATAAGTGCTAACGGTCATAGATAACGAAATAAAACTAACTGATCAATCAAATTGGCCCCCACGTGATTAGTAACGTCACATACAAAAAAATATAGCTTTGGTTTATTGGTTCCTTAGTAATCACAATGTCACGGTAACCATAAGATTGTTGTGTAAACAAATAACAAAACATTTTGGCATTATGATGTCATGATCTAATGGACCAAAATGGGCCACATGGGGACCAGTGAGAGATCACGTGGGGGCCAATAACGTCACAACCAAGTCGAATATTGCTTATTAAGCAGCTATAACTATCGTTAGAGTGAAATAATTTTCACACTACTGATGAGAAAACATGTCCAAATACATTTATCAAAAAATTATATTGATTCCTTTAGGTTAAAAATACCATTTCATATCTGCTTTAACAAAACTAACATTTTCAAGTAAAGCAATTCAAAAAAGGGTACAAAACATATTTTGCTATGACTTTAATGAACATCACAAAGCAATAATATGTACACAATCAAGAACAAGAAACAAGAGAAAGCTGTATGGGGAGGGGGAGAACATATTTTGACAACCTTTACATTCAATATGATGACAAACTGAACATATTATACAAACTAAAAAGTGGTATTCTGACATTACCTTCAGCTGTTTCAGGATCCAGGTTGTTCTCTCTCAATGCTTTAAAGACAACCTCCATGTTGTGGATCTTCTGGAGTCGACTTATGGCTGGACAGCGCATCTTCTTTGTCAGTTCCCAATTATGAGTCAACAGCTCAATCATACGACTAAACAACAATAAATATAAATCTATTAAATGAGTTATATTATTAAATGTCAAGACAAAAAGTGTATGGATGGCACATTCCTTTTGTTATCAAAGATGTGTAGATAATTTGACAGGGAATAGGATGACAGAAGAATTGAAAATTTCCTTGAAAACCATATTGTAAAAAAAGTAACGAGGCACATTACTTCTGCTTACTTTTTTGTTGTTAACTTGAACCATTTAATAATGAAATAAATGGCATGGAACACAAGGGGTCTTAGCAGGGAGCATTTAGGTTATGTAGAAAATTGGTAAAATCATATTTATTTTTTATTCATTTTAAAATATTATCATCTATTGTACGCAAGACTGTAGTGACAATTGTGATATAGACAAAGGGTTGCAAATGAAGTTGGACAGACTGTGGTGCTGCACCGTATAGTAGTCTTAAAGCATATCATGCCCTGAACACTGAATGAAGTATCTTTGATGTTCAGCAAATCAGCATTAAAGATTAAAGCAAACACTCACGTCAGGCGAATTCCATCTTTAAGGTCCACAGCTAGCTTGGTGACAGCATAGTCAAACTCTGCTAGAGGGGTCTGAACGTGGCTGACTGTTAGGCCAAGGTAGCTTAAATGTTTAGTAATGTCCCCTTCCCCGCTCAAATAATCCCTCGAGAAGTGAATCAACAAATCTTTGCTTGCCTGAAATTTAAAACATTCTTAACTATATTTTTGTTTTAAAGATTTATCATTTCTGATGATTTACTTTAATTAAAATATATTTGTAATTCCTCAGGAACTGAAAGCACACGTTTATAGTATCTGAAGTAATTTTGCTTTGAATAATGATATTATGTGTATGTTAATCTGAATTCATGCACTATAAATCAAGGATCTGTATTAGAAATGGACGCCGACCATGGAGACTTACTTTTAGATCTGCATCTTTACAAAAGAGACAGGGGTCATGATCGATGAGGCGTGAAGACTTGGCTTTATCCAAGAAGAACACCAGCAAAATGAACTTCTTCAGGATAAACTGGGCCAGGCTCTCATCATACCCTACAGTTAAAGCATAGTAATAATAATCATAGCATTCACTTGAAATTGTCAATCGTTTGACAATGTCAGCAACAATGTCCAGTGTTTACATGTATTTTCTCTCTGCCTCAATTATCTAAAGCCATCTGGTAAGGAGTGTTGGAACTTTGACTAATACTTTTTCTCAACATCATACATATGTAACACAGGCATTTAATAAAACATATAACATCTGGGTCAGACCACATATAAGCACTAGCCTATACATAAGCATTGTGACAATGTCCTGTAAATTTTATAATGAATGAGCAGTCAGAAAAGAACACGTCCAACTGAGATCAATTCTTGACCCCAAACAACATGAAGTTACAGATTCCCGAATTAAGTGTTCAGAGTGTAATATTTGATATATGACTTATTTCTGTTCTAACAAGTTCATGTAATTCTGAAATCATAATAATTTCCTCTAAACAGACAATTAAAGTGTTAAAGCTCCTTACCATCTTTATACAAGTTCGGCACTGTAGGATGAGAGTACTGGGCGGCAATATCTGGATTACTCAAGAGGCGAGTCACGATAAATCGTGAGATACCTATGACATCACTGTTGTTCTGTACAGGCAGCATCTCGCCATAGATTGTCTGGAAGAATATTGAATGATCTCATTCAATTAAATATGCACTTGTCAAGTGTAACTCTGATCAAATGTCTATCTTAAATAAGCTCAATAAAATGCTGAATTGAATATAGTGAAATAATCAAGGAATAAGTTTTCAAGTCAGAAGACATTTCCTACCTCTAGACCAATCCTGAGCCATAATGGGCTGTAACTGAGCAGCAGTTCAAGTATGGTCTGCTTTATACCTAGAAATATGAAATAATTATGTAGGAACAGTAAGCATTAAATCTTGAATTATTTTGTATCTTTTTCTTGGTATTTTGTTCAGTTTTTTATCCGTTTTGTATTTTTTGTCTGATTTAACATTTTATTGTTTGCCAGGTTATATATATGTATTTGATTGTTTGTATGTTTATCTCATCGTTAGTCAGTTTAATCTTAATTATTTCCACTAACCCACATCTGCATGTATTTTCCTGTCTTTCCTCACCAGGAGTCTCTTAGTCTCAATTTCAATCTCAACTTTGTGGACAACTTTCACGATATTGCTTGACTGAAACAGTTTGATTGCGCCCTTCCTCAGTCTGTTTAATTTTCTCCTTGCAGTGTATGCACGCAGGGAGAGGTCTTCTTTGGTTGGAGCAAGCTTGAACTCAGGGTTTCCGGAAAGAATGTCAACGCACAAGCGGCCAGCATCAACTAAACAGAAGAGGATAATAATTACTTTATTTTGGTTACAATAATACCTGGGGGGGGGGGGGGGTACACTGTATTGTTGCTGGCTATTTTTGTATAACTCACTAATTGTATTGTATTGTATATTTATTTACCTCTAATTAATAGAGAGTTACAAGTTGAAATACATTTAAATATAAACTACAAACATTTATAATAAGAAATATGGCACGGTGTTTTACCTTTGAAAAGGTATTTTATTATTTCATTAAAATACAGAGAGCATAAACTATTCAATAACTCATTTCATTAAAATTTAAGACTGCAATTTGTCCTATCAATAGGGATACTGAATATTAATATTAATCTCCCAAGGTGTCTTCATATTTGGTCAAACCTCCAAAAATTGAACATTGGGTAACTACAGTACATGGAATGTCCATGGTAATTATGATATATATTTTAAGCCTTGCACCCTTACCAAGTTTTTTAGAGGTTTTTAGATTCCAGAGATTAATTGCAATTTATTAAATAATATAAATGTGAATATATGTTACTGAGAATATTTCACTATTTAACAAATATAAAATACAATGGTTCAGGAGGAGACTTGTATAAATACTATAACAAGGTATAAATAATTTTGTCTTCAAATTCAAATTCAACTCATATTAAGACTTTTGGTATTACAATATTATCTGATATATAGAAACATAAAACTGATCAATATTTTTAAATGGCTAATGAATACTAGTAGTCACCATGTGCTTTCTATGTTGAAACATATGTACAATATCCAGACTATCCAGACAACTTTAAAACATTTTTTCTAAAACTTCATTGTAAATGATTAATACATCATACGAATCAAAAACTTTTAAATTAGCAATAAATTATCACCATGTGTTTTATATGCCCACATAAAGAAAATCAGTTACACATTTTTATATACAAAACTTCTTTCAAGAAAAATCTCACAATTCCATATTGTATTATTTAGGAAAATGCTTTTCAATTCGTCGCTTGCTGTTCATAATTTTCCATAACTATTTCCAATAAATAATGTACATTTCCAACATAGATTTATGTCTTTTTTGTTTTAGAAACACAAACTCAATCAACATTTATTGACGTGACAGGTCCGATATTTGCTAATTAAAACTTCTTGCAGCTTCAAAGAATTTTGATGGTATATTACATGTACTTTTATTATTTGATTACAAAAATGAAAACAGATCAATAGTTTTAAATGGGCAATCCATAGTCAATATGACTATTATTACTCTCGGCCAAAGTGATCTGCCCGGGATTGAAGAAAGTTGGTGCTGCACCCACTTGGGATCGTAAAACAGGCTTGCTCCACCTGAAAACCTACTGACCCCATATTTGAAAATATTTGAAAATAAAAAGAATTGGGAATACATTTGAGCAGAATTGTTTTTTCATGTTATTGTTTAGAACCATTTGCATCTCAATTGTGAAACTAGACGATTTCATATTCAAATGAGTGATGCAAATTTTTGTTTCAAAGAGACTTAACGAGAACACACCTTGATGTTATGTGTTTTTGATGCAGATGAGGCTGATTAAATAAATGATGAACACCATTTCAAACATGATGTAACTACCAACAACGATTCAATTCAGTAACACACACAACTGATCGCATTGTATCACAGCACATTGAGTTACAACCATGTATCTTAAACTGCTGTTTATAGTTTTGCTCATTGGACTAGTTCATTTGGGCAATACTGAAGCAAAGAAAAAGAGAAGAAAGAAGCCATCGGGAAATAACGTTGCAACTTGCAAGAAAACACATATTGACAACCTTGATACACATTTGAGCACACAGATTGAGGAGTTAAAAACTGAAACACAGAATTGCTGCACCAAAAATGGGGAAGATGAGACACTTCATGTCAATGTTGAAGAAATTAAGTATAATGTGACAAAGACTGGATCAACCATTGCAGAAGTGAATGCTAAAGCAGAAGAAATAAAAAATGATGTTGACAAGATTAAATCAGACATTGAAATACTTGATACAAAATTGAGTGGATTCAAAACAGAGGCACAAAATTGTTGCATTAAAAATGATGAAAATGTTGTAGAGATTAAGAATAATGTGACAAAGGCCAGGACCACCATTGAGCAAGTAAATGCTAAAGTGAAAGAAATAAATGATAAAGTAGATGATATGAAAAGTGATGTGGCTCTCATAAAAGATTATTTGGAAAAAATGCAGAAAAGTACACAGTGTGAATCAAAAGGTGCAAAAAAATTTCCCAAAGAAATGACAAGTCCTCAGGGTAGCATATTCAACTTAACAAATACATATTTTTTCAGATCAATTGTCATTTTCAACATTCCATGAAACAAATAATAAGGCAGTGGTATTTTCTCTTTTTGTCAAAATTTACACATGACAGGACACAATTAAAAATTTCTATAAAATAAAAAGAAATCATAAAATCTTGATTGATCTTATCTGACAACTCATATTTGAGATATCAATTGATTCATATTTTGTAGATTCGACAACCACAACTCCTGCTGACACACAACCTACACAAACTTGTGAGTAATCTCTATTTAATTATTTCTTCATCTGAACAGGTCTACAATCAGCTGATTAAAAGATCTCACAGTTTGGCCTTATGATTATAAAATGAATTTTTTATTTTTACTGTTACTTGATTTACCGATGATAAAATAATATGTGTGTACCTATTCATGAATAACAAGTATTGTAATTTTGTAGCAACAACAACCAGAGGTCCTGTTGAGAAACAACCTGCACCATCGGGTGAGTAATCGGTTTATGCTTATTTTTTCTTTAACTAATCTCCTATCTGTTAATACTCCTATAGCACCCTGAACAACTAACATTCACAAAGTACAAAGTGACATTTATATTTTCCTATTTACTTTAGGAATTTTTGGGACATGGGTAGGATCATTTGATTGTAACAATGTTGAATACAGTGCCAGGATAGATATATCTGATGTAGGAGACCAGGGAATGCAACCACAGGGAGTGCTAACATATTGGAAAGCTGAGGCTATGGTCAATGGTTCACAGGAAATTAAGGGCACTTTAAATAAGGCAAACGGCGCATTCACATTGCTTGGAATAAAGTGGATCGAGCAACCAGCTGGTCAGAAAGCCTGGTTTTTGTTGGTCAATGGGCAGTTTGACAACACAAAGCAAACAATATCAATGTCTTTTGTATCCCCTGGTCTTTGCAAAAGTGAGATGACAACCTTTTATAGGCAAAACAGTGAGTAATCAAATATTTCACAAAATCACATCTCTACATCCATCTATTGTACTCTGTTCTGCGAAAGGTGGTAACTTCAGAACTTTAAGGTAAAATCTGTTACGAATGCTCATAGCTACAGGTTATTTCATGAGTAACAAAGTGCTCCCAAAAGTGTGATAAATATAAATTATTCTATATTCGGTTCAGGATATTGGAATCATCACAAGGGTAATATAGTATATCTGCCCTGGGGGCAAAATATTATTCTTAATTCTGAAAAAAGATGGCCTTTCTGAATTTAGCAGTCATCTTCCTTTTTGAGCAGAGTCCAATGTCCATAAGGCATAAGCACATAAAATCTTAATATAATCTGACAACAGGTACTTGAGATATCACCAATTATTGTATTATACAAATTATGGGGGCCATTTTGAATTGAGCAGACATTAGAAAATTCCTTCTCGAGCAGTGGTCCAGACATTAACCTTGACCAAGTATACCGTTATCTATAATGCTCGATTCTTATTTTATAGTTTCAACAACCACTGCTGCCGATGACACACAACCCATACCAACATGTGAGTAATCTCTATATAATTATTTCTTCATCTGAACAAGTCTTTGATAAGCCTGTAAGATCTCAGGTTAATGGCCTTAGTATGTAAAATGAAGGTTTTTCTATCTTAATTGTAATCTTGATTTATCCGTAATTGAATAATATGAGTACCTGTACATGAATAACAATAGACTATATACCTTTGTAGCTTCAACCAAAGCTCCTGCTAACACGCCAGGTGAGTGATCTGTTTATGATTATTTCTTTTCTGTATGACACATTGTACTTTTCTTAAAAGATATTATGATATGGTCCATTCAAAGTGAGGATTTTTCTATCTTAATCGTAATTCAGCTTACACATCAGCAGGGGATAGAAACGCGTCCAGTATTTTCGTCCGGTACGAAGTAGATGTTCCCAATGTACTGGCAATCTGATGAGCCTAGGTAAGGAGACACTGTTAAACAATCATAGTAAGTAAAATTAAATTACACCTACCTCTTTCTGGAACAAAAATGGATGTCTGCGTCAAGTATTTCCTGTTGTACTGAACAAAAATACTGGACGTGTTTCTTATCCCCTGATTAGCGCAGTACATTAAGTAATAAAAAAATCAAATTCTACTTAATCACAAAGTAAAGTGACAAATCATATTTTCCTATTTACTTTAGGAATTCTTGGGACATGGGTAGGATCATTTGATTGTAACAATGTTGAATACAGTGCCAGGATAGATATATCTGATGTAGGAGACCAGGGAATGCAACCACAGGGAGTGCTAACATATTGGAAAGCTGAGGCTATGGTCAATGGTTCACAGGAAATTAAGGGCACTTTAAATAAGGCAAACGGCGCATTCGCATTGATTGGAATACAGTGGATAAATAAACCAGATGATCAGACAGCTTTTTTTGTGTTGAGCCATGGGCAATTTGACAACAAAGAGGACACAATATCATTACGGTTTCAATCGCATAACTTTTGCACCAGTGAGATGACAACCTTTTATAGGCAAAACAGTGAGTAAATATTTCCCAATTTCACATTTCTACATCCATCTATTGTACTCTATTCTGCGAATTTTGGTAACCTCAGAATTTTAAGGTAAAATCTGTTATGAATGATCATATTTATATTAGAGATTATTTCATGATCAAGGGGAGTACGCCAGTGATTCACCCAAACCATGTGTGATAAAAAAGAGTTTATACTAGCAAATACAGATCCTAAACTAACATTAAAAAATATTCTTGACGTTTTCCAGCAACTTTGCCTAAAGACTGTAGTGATGACACTAGCTTTACTGGTGTTAGAACAATCCAACCACAGGGACAAGATTCATTCAGAGTATACTGCAGTGGGGGATGTGTCTACATGGCCAGGCGATTTGATGGGAGTCTTGATTTTTACAGAGGCTGGGTCGAGTATCAAAGAGGGTTTGGAACCCCAGTAGGGGAATATTTCATTGGCCTGGACAATCTTCATCATTTATTGAATCAAAGGAACTATAAACTCAGAGTTTACCTTACCATGTGGCCCCCACAGAGTGAAACACGCCATGCTAACTACTCCATATTTGATGTGAGCGACCAACATGATAACTACAGATTGACAATTGGAGGTTATAGTGGCACTGCAGGGGACTCCCTTTCTTACCACAATGGTATGGTCTTTAGTACAAAGGATGCCGGTAGTAACAAACAGTGTGCTATTAACTCTGGAGGGGCTTGGTGGTATAAAAATTGTTATTTCTCCAATTTGTTTGGTTTCTATAGTAGTGGCCCCAAGTGCACTGTTTCTATTAAGTGTGCAGCTTGGGTAAAATGGCCAAATGAAATTAGCCCATCTCAAAATTATTACTATTCTTTCAAAAAGATTGACATGAAAGTTTGCCCAAAATAATATGATACTCTCTAAACATAATTAGATAAATTGGATACATTTTATTGTAATGGTACCAAAATATATGTACATGTACTGTATATCTATGGGGAAGAAAATGTTTGTAAAGTTTATCCTGCATCAATACTGCAGTATAGAATATTTATGTTATCCTCTATCAAATGTTCATCTTCTGGGGCAAATCAACTTTAGTTGAACCTTTGAATTTTTACTCTGCATGTAAATTTATTTATCTTTGGTATATCTATAACACAAATGCTTGGGCATAACTAAAATGTTCAAATATCTACTTTGAATTACATTTACTGGGCAATAAGTTTGTTTTGAACAGACCTAGGGTGCTCTTGGTGCTCAGATCTAACAGATGCCATGATAGTGATTCAAGTATGAGGCAAAAGCCATCAATAGCAACAGGAGTGAAAAATATATTGTAATTGAGGTGTAACATATAGGAATATCATAGCTTTGCCAAAACCTGCATATTTTCCACATAGACCTCACCACGTGGCCTCCTCAAATTGAACAAGGCATTAACATGCAAAATGTCACCACCTGCCATTTGCTACAGGCACTGACCACCTACTGCCAACTGTCAAACACCACTCACAAAAAAGTTGGATGCTATATAACATGTGACCACTCATGGTGATAACATAATTATGTCATCCTGGAGATGGATGAGATCAATAAACATTGACAATTAGAGGTTATTGAACAATTAAGATTTTCTACAGGGTGCCCCACCCCATCTGGGCTTTTCATTTTCCTGAATATAATTATCATTATGCAAAAATAAAGCAATGCTTACTATTGGTTGGTTTGTTAGCATCAACAGTGTCATCTGGTGGAGTAAGAATGAAGTTGATCCAGCGTATAAACCCTCGCTCTTGTTTCTCTATCCACCTCTCATCATAGTACATGTTCTTGCTAGCGAATGGCATAGGATGTTTAGGAAGGGCTGAAAATAGGTCAACATTGTTCCTAATGGTTTACTGTAGCAGTAATACACAGGTGTGTGAATCTGGGTGCAAATAATATGGTCAATGCAATGTTTGTATACTGTAACTATAAAGCACATACTAGTTACGTATTAACAGATTCGATGTAATTTTCAAGATGAATTTAAAAAAAACAGGCCAAATAGCTGGAGTTACAATGATGATTCAAAGATTTAGATGAGAGGACAGAGTTTGATGGTTGACGTACCTGTTTTAGCCTTCTTAGTCAGTACCAGTCTAGATTTAGCAAGGCCCTTCACTGAAGGTTTGCTGCCAATACTTTTACGTGCCTTAGGTGGACTACGACCTGTCCTTGTTTTAATGGCAGCTATAATAGATATAGGAATTCGTATGTGAGTATCTGTGTACAATATCAAATTCAACCAGTTTACTTTAAACATCATCAATATAAAAATACAAGAATGAAGTGGCCATCAGTGCTACAGAAACGACCATTTAATCTTGGATACACAAATGGCAAGGCATTTATGGTTCTGTTTGCATTATAGATAATAACAGATTTTAATTGGTAGAATTTATAACGTAACCATATCTTTAACTTACCATTCCTTCTCAGCTGCATAGTGCGTGTCATAGGTCTATCTGGGGTGCCTGAGTTTTTAGATTTTACAGCCATCTTAGCCTCTGGGGACTTCAGCTTCTTTAGTGGCTTCTGGACACGTCTCGTCTCACTCTCGCTCCTACTTTGGCTATGGGTTCTTTTAGCGGAGAAAATGGCACGAGGTTCTGTGGTAATACTATTGCTGGGTGGTCTACTTCTAAACCTTGAAGACTTTGTGACTGTCTCAGTCGCAATCTCCCTCGGTTTCTTCTTAACTGTATTCAGTTCAGGACTTATGGTCCAAGCTTCATTGTTGAGAACTTTATCAGGAGTGGCTTGCTTAGTAATGTCTGGTTTTACATCAGTTGGTCCTATCTCTATAGCATCCTTGTTCAGCTCATTGGTTGCTTCCAAACTGGTGTTATGTTCACTAGCAACTGGGCTTGCCTTTGGAGTGTCTGGATCTTCATGATCTCTTGCTATTGGGGTGCAGTTGTTTTCATACTCGAAATCAGTGGTTTCTGACTTTATCGGAGACTGATACACATCTTTGATGTCTACAGCTTCATTTTGCAATTGATTCCCTAACACTGACATATTGTTGAGGTTAGCTACTTCAAGAGCTTCTACCATCTCATCAATTTCGTTATGTGCTTCTGAGTCATCACTCTTGATGGAGTCATTATCATTGATACTAGATACATCACTAAGGAGGGATCTCTCTAAGCCATCAGTGCAACTATAGTATGTGGTATCTGCAGTGGACAGTGTGGACAAAGTAGAGGAATTCAACTCAGGTTCTGGTTTAACATCTTCCCCAAGGGACTCGTCGTCCTCATTATCATTACTGTCCTCATTTTCGCTATCTCCCTGTTTCTCATAAGGTGATTGCTCAATCTTGATTGGAGTTGCAGGTTTGATGTTTTCCTTATCTTCATCAGCATCAAATTCATCAAAGTCGAGAGCTTTTGATGGTGTGTATTTTGTGGGGGTTAATCCAATACCATGGAAGTTGTTGTCAAGCTGTCTCTCTGGTGATGAGAGTTGTTTGCTGGTTGATGGTTGTTTTGATAGTGTATGCATTTTCTCAAGTGTGTTTACATCTACTTGTTGGCTTTCGGGTTCTTCATTAGCAACTTCATTAATCAGATCCACTTTAGTTGGAGATTTCTCTGGAGTAAATTCAAACTCTTGCTCAGGTGTCATATGCTTCTCATCAATTTTCTCAGGAGTGAATTCAAAGTCATTATTCATTTCAATATTTTCATTCCTTTTTGCTTGTGGTTTCATTGGTGTGAATTCAAAGTCAACCCTCGATTGGACATTTTCAGTAATTTTAGGTTGCGTTTTTTGTGGAGTGAACTCAAAATCAATCTCAGTTTTAACATGGTCAGTTTTCTGAAGTTGTTCTTTTTGTGGAGTGAATACAAAGTCCACCTCAGTGTCAATATGGTCAGTATCTTTATGTTGCATTTTTAGTGGAGTGAATGCAAAGTCGATCTCAGTTTTAATATGGTCAGTATCTTTATGTTGCACTTTTAGTGGAGTGAACTCAAAGTCAATATCCTGGAGAGGTGGGAAGTATTTCTTATTTGGTGTGTAGTTCGAAGGTGTTCCACATAGACTCGCAGGTGTAGCTACCAGTTCAGATACACCTCTAATAACTGGAGAGTCAACTGCATCTTTCTTTCTGTCTTCTGCAGGCTCAGACTCTTCATCTTCATTGACCTGTTCTAGAGGAGTACATGGTGAACCCGATCTTGATCTATGTGGTGGGAACTTTTTAGGGGATGCAGGGCTGAGAGGGAGCATTAAACTGGCAATTGCACCAATAGACTTTCCCTTGTTGATAACAACTGTTTCTCTTCGTGGACTTGGATGGGCAGGAATATCCTGGAACATCTTGTTGTCTTTCACTGGGTTGAAGATAGCCTTTTGAGGACTCACCAAGGGAGATGTTGGTTTAGCTTTGGATATAACCACTGTCTCTCTCCTTGGACTGGGCTGTTCAATCTCTTGGAAGAGATTTTTCTTTGCATTAAATAGGGAGTTGAGGGCATCTCTCTGTAATCTTTGCTCTGCTGCAGGGAGTGGAGATATAGGTTTAGCCTTGTCTAGAACCACAGTTTCACGTCGAGGGCTTGGTTGAGGTGGGATCTCTTGAAACAGATGCTTATTTTTAAGAGCATCTTTTGGAGAATGGAACCTCTCAGTTTGCTTCTGATGTGGTTGATTCTTCAATGGAGACATTGGTTTCACTTTATCTAGGATGACTGTTTCACGCCTGGGGCTTGGATTAGCTGGTATAGATTGGAACAGTTGATGACGTGCACCAACCACTGGTGCCTGGTTGGGTACATGAGGGTGTAAAATAAAGCTCTCTCTAGTTGGATTATCAGTGGAAGGCTTTCCCTTACAGACAGTCACAGTAGTGCGTCTGGGACTGGGATGATCGGGGATAGGCTGGAATTTGTCATCTTTAATAAATGGAATTGGATTACTTGGTTTAGCTTGGAATTGTGTGTCTTTCACAACAGGTATTGCAATATTATCTGGCTTTACTGTATGTTTTTCCTTAGTAACAGTCTTGGTTCTTAACCTTCGACCACTGGATGGTGTATTAGACCCTGGCCTCAAGCTATTTCTACCTCCAAGACCATTTGGTGTTGCAATATTTCGGCGAGGTGACCCAAATTTTGGTGCAGGGGATGCACCATTGAGACTAGCGTTTAAGGCTTTCTTTACATTCTCTAACTGTTTCACCATGACATCATGTGGAATGGAGCTGTCGAGGAGAGACCCTGGACTCAAGGTGTCTGAGGGCTCATCAGAATTATTGTGTAGAAGGGAATCAGGACTGAGAACACTATCGTCAAAATTTTGATGGTTTCTCGTGAGTTCTGATTGATTGAGAAGACTATCATCGAGGAGTTGACGGTTGATGGTTTGCACTGATTGGTTCAGTGAGTCTTCTAAGAATGAGTTAGGACTGATGTGTAGTTTGTGCTGTATAGATGTGTTCATTGTGCTGCTGATCTGTCTTTTAGTTAATGATTCTCTCATTGGGGTGTCCATGTTCGATGATGACAACTCAGATGAGTTCCTCATTGATGACTGGTGCTCCCGCATCGGTGTATCCAGCTCCATAGCTGTCTCTTTTAATGCCTTTGAGTGGTTCTTCAATGCTATGTGGAGTCCTTCCTCTGAGTAGGGAACTTGCTTCTCAGGAGTTCGGATCAATGGTGACATGCGTCGTTGATTTGGTGGGCTCCTCATAGATGTATCATGGAATTTACTATGTATTTTGGCGACAGGAGATAAATCTACTCTGATTGGTTTATTATTAATAGGGCTCTGGGTGGTGTCACGCGTCAATTTCTTTATGGACTCTGGTGTATCAGTTTGTAGGGTTGCGGGTGATATAAACTGTTTGTGTGCATGCGTGGGTGTGTTTTCTCTATCTGCTATACTCTTGTTGGTGTTACCTCTTTGAGGTGAAACAAAAACAGACCTTTGGGATAATCCAGTTGGTCGTTTTGGGGATTGAAAAAGTCCTTTGTTTTCGGGTTGAGACTTCAATGGTGATGATTTAGTTTCTAAATGTCTAATGTTTTCATTGCTTGACCCGAGTGGTGTTACCTGGACATTGCAATCAATTTCTTTCATTGAAGATTTGTTGGAATCATATATGGGGAAATTATCAGAATCAGAGGCATATGACTCTAGTGAAGTCGTATCTGGATCGGCAATCAGTGGTTTCATTATTTTGGGATTTCTTTTTGGCTGCCCAAGGATATCAGTGTTTTGTGGCTGTAATGGCTTCTTGGTCCAGAATTTTCTCTGCAAAATTGCACAAAAATACATGTACTCTTATTATATAAGCATACAAATATGAGATTTCCTGCAAGTGTTTTAATCCTATTTTAGTATACTAAGACTAGTAATTTAAAAAGAATAAGGTCAAACTGTCACGTGGAAAAATATTTGTATATTCTAAAAGTTTTTGCCAACCATTTGTCAATACCAACTAAGATGCAAGCAAATGTATTTTGTACCTTTTTCTTCTTCTGTGTGGGTACGGGCTCCACGACTCCATAAACATACGCCTGTAATCTGTAGGTACCATCTACATGGAACAAGATCATCTCCCGACAATTACCCTCCTCAGTTGGGGTCCAGGTTATTTGGAGCATTACCTTGATTATATAATAGTGCACAATTAAAGGTACTTTAATGTCAAACATTTCAATGGATCAAATAAAACTAAAATTCAAAATGAATATAACATTAGAATTCCTTTGATACTTATATTGAAATCATAACTTTGCAACATGATAAATTTAAATAAATTGAACATCAAACAAGATTATCATGTATTGCAGTTATCTAGCATGCATGCCAAAGATGTTTCTCCTTGGAAATCAATGGAGGAACAGCTTGTTTCATTTCACACATAAATGGTGACTCACTTCATCTTTTGGAGCCACAACAAACTGCATCTGATCCACAGTAAAGTTTTTCTTGTGTGGAAACTTCTCTATAACAACTACTTGTTCATAATCATGCGGATTTTTAACAAGCAAGTTGCGGATCTTGGACTTTTCTACTCTAACTGTTCCAAATCCTAGAAGAAAATGGATTACAAAATATGTATGTAAAACAAAAATGGTAAATGGGATAAAAACAGCCTGATAAATGACTTTCTAAGCAATTGTATATAAAAAAAACATACCAGCACCTTCATTAATAGGAATATTTACTATCTAGTAAATGATTCATTTTAACAGTTGACATGGTTTGGTTTACATTTTAGCAAATGAAATAAATAAATGCAATTCAATGTGAAATAGAAAATAAAATGTGCTTTTTTACTTACTCTATCTGTATAAAGAATATAGACTGGGAGGCCCAGAGATACATGAGCAAAAATTAGATATAAGATATTATGGATATAAGCATTGCCAAATAAAACCCATCCTGGATATCTTTAAAATATTTTTTCAGTTAAATCATACCTATACGTGGTGCCTTAGTGAAGTGTGTGAGAGTGAGCTCCTCAACTTCTCCTTCACTAT
Source organism: Owenia fusiformis (assembly GCA_903813345.2). Taxonomy (NCBI): domain Eukaryota; kingdom Metazoa; phylum Annelida; class Polychaeta; order Sabellida; family Oweniidae; genus Owenia; species Owenia fusiformis. The sequence goes on from CAIIXF020000006.1 coordinate 9,545,161, forward strand.
GCTCTATGGCAAGCTGTGTCTCTATCTGTTTACCTGGGGTGAACCATGACCGCCGTTTGGCAGACTTTTTACTGCCCCCAGGTCCAGAGGAAAATGGTATCCAGTCAACCATTTTCACTGAAAATATGCCAAAATGTTTATGAAAGGGGGTAAGAACCCATTTTTTCACCAAGATTAGTGTCCAATGGATATCTATCATACTGATAAACATAGATAGATATCGATACGAGAATCGATAGCTACTGATAAACATCTAAAATGCACTTGGAGAATTGTCATATGTAAATTCTATGGCACCCATTGGTTACCGGCTTATGAGCGTGCAAAGATCACAGGCACCAGTATCGCCACCTTTTAGCAGTCGGATTAGAACGATCTAAAGCCCTTTCTTTTGAGTTCTGAACAACTAATAAGAAGATCTGCTTTGCTTTGCTTTCAGTGTGGGGAGCTTTCAGTGTGGGGGTCACGCTCATAAGCAAGAATATAAAAATGATTATTTTGGCAGATATTATCCAGGCTGGAAATGAGGTGGCCGTGGAAGAATGTAACCATGGTAACACTTGACAGTAAGAAGTCAGGTCATACACCTATTTCAGATTCAGATTGCGAGATTCGAAAAATATTCGACCAGCAAGTTCAAGTTGAGCAACGATGTGAAATTGAGTTGAAATAAAAAAAATTAGATCTAAGACTGACTGTCTATAGAAAGAAGCAAACTAAAAAAGAACTCACCTTATATTTTTCTGAATATTTATCAAACGTTCTGCATACTCCAATGTATTATTACTCAAGTGTTTGAGCGATTTATTGGATATTTAGAGAGGAGAGATCAGATCAGTGGAAATCTGAATTTCGAACGTTTTAAATGTTCAACCAATGAAATGCCTCGACTCAGAGTATTTAAATTTTTGACCAATCAGATTACTTTTTACATATTAGAAAGGAACTGTAATTGTTTAGTCACGTGACAGTCACATGATACTCTTTTTTGAAACAATTTCATGTTTACCCATCAAAAAACTCAAATAAATGTCATAAAATGAAACCTGGAATGGATATGATGCCCGTAAGTATGTATATTATCATAATATCTCAAATTACCGACCTGAATGTAAGATGGAAACAGATCTACGTGTATGAAAAACACAGAACTTCAATTTTTTCAATTTTTTAAGTGCTCACCACCATATAGACACTAAAAATTTCTCCATCTAAAATGTCACTCGACTTTTTGGCAATTAAAAGTCCCTGCCTGCATTTAGTAGTCATATATTGTCATGTGCATAATTTTGAAACCATATCCTAATTATTTCACAAACCCTTTGTTGATTCTGCCATAGTTTCCAATTTGTAAACAGCATTAAAGCCTTTATAATTGGAACTTTTTTGAAATTTCCAAAATGGCTGCCATGTGATTCCAGAATTAACATGAGTGTGACGTGACATCACAGTTGCTCGTTCCTAGGTAACAACAAGATCACAATTGCTCGTTTCTAGATAGCAACAAGATTTTTGATAAAATGGCACAGAATTACCCTGATTAACACCCTTAAAATTCGATTTTCAAAGAATATATTTGGAGAAACAATAAAAGGTAAGTGGAATAAATTAGAAGATGGTTTCAAGTTACCACAGAAGTCAATTTGAAACTCAAGAATGCTTTCTTTGACTCATAATCACAAAAAAGTCGAGTGACATTTTAGATGGAGAATTTCTTAGACTGTATCCTTCGTCTGAATACATATTCAGACTGTAAGTCACCTATTGTAAAATGTGGTGTTGTATAAATGTTACAAATAAGTTTGTTAAATGATAAAATGATTACCTTATAAAGTACTTACAATATTATTTTTTCGTATATTGTCCTCTTACTGAAGATATTCATAAAATGTACAGACGCTTCTTGTAGCGAAGCCATTGATTAGGTCAAGCCATTTTGGCAATGCCAATTCTCACGATAAACGAGATTTAGCCAATGACGTCAGTCTATTTGTAAACAAATAACACGTGGAGCGGACGGAAGCGTGTTGATAAATTCCATTTGTGCGGGAATTTATTAGATCTAGTCATTTATTATCATTATCCCGATTAATTTTCTTCATTTATAGTAAATAGAGCGGAAATATTCATGAAGAAGGCCGAGGTAATCAAGTGGTCATGTGTTGTCAAAGTTCAAAATTTGCATATCTCGTTTGGATCTCGTGAACTCAAACGTCCTTGACATTGATTTCGCGATGTACTTATAAACACATCCTGAAGTTTTGGTGAGTCTGAACATTTCATTATTTTATATCAACTTGTACCCGCCTTATACAAATATTTTTGCTTCTAGTTTAAGATGAACATCTCTTCAACATATTCACCAATTTTCAAGGTGAACATTCTTGTAATAAACGAGAAATTTATGTGCAAAAAATATCACCGAGATTTCCACAGGAAATATATCAATCATAACAGACCGAATATTATATTCGGTCTGTTGGATACATACTAAAAAGACTTTGCTTACATTGTAAGAATGATAATATATCCATTATTGAGGACGAGTTCCACTTTTTACTAGTATGCCCATCATATAACAACTTACGAGATGACTTATTTTTGTCTGTTAAACGTATTTTACAAAAACAAGAACTTATTATTGATGATGAACTTTTGAAAGATTTATTACATGATTTTAGATTAGTGCGCCATACTGGAAAATTGCTGAATGCTGCTCTTATCAAAAGAGCAAGCTTTGTTTAAAGATTTAATCTTATAATATTGTTTTCAAATATATTGTACAATGTGCCCCATAAGCCTAAAATAGGCTGGGTATCTATACGAGGCACTTAAATAAATAAATATACATACATACATACAATATAGACACATGCTATCTATTGCAAGACTTACGCCTGCCACAACCGTCGCCATGTTAATCAGTGTTTTTAAGTAGCGCAAGGATCCTGCCATGACCGTGGTAGTGTTATCGTGTAAGCCTGGTATAACCGTGATTATATTGCAAGGCATGTCATGACCCTGGAAGTGTAATCGTGGAAGCCTGGCGCGACCGTAGCCTTTATTGTGGTTTATAAGCGAATGTGAACATTAATGTAAAGTAGTAATTTTGATTTTGACATGATTAAGGTAGTTAAACACCATGATGATAGTATTAAGCTTAATTATAAACTGTTTAATTGTAATGACGATCACTTAAAATTGTTAAGGATATTCCTGGCATTAATGTCATACATATTTACTAGTCATTGCAATACATTATAACGGCCATAGTAGGACTAAGCCTAAATTTCTACATTACCACCCTCATACCAGGTCATGCCAGGCGTTGCAGTACTATATTACATTGCCACGGTCATGCCAGGCTTTGCAATACACATTTGTCACGGTTATAGCAGTCCTAATAGTACATTTCTACATTGCCACTCTCGTACCTGAACTTGCAATACTATATATATTACATTGTCACGGTCATGCCAGGCCTTGCAGAACTATATAACATTGCCACGGTCATGCCAGGCCTTGCAGTACTACAGTATATTACATTGTCCCGGTCATGCCAGGCCTTGCAGTACTATTACAATGTCCCGGTCATGCCAAGCCTTGCAGAACTATATTACATTGTCACGGTCATGGCAGGCATTGCAATATAATACAGCATTGTCGCGGTTATACCAGGCTTTCACGATAACATTACCACGGTCATGGCAGGATCCTTGCGCTACTTAAAAACACTGAATAACATGGTGACGGTTACGCCAGGCGTTAGTCTTGCAACAGATAGGGTCTCCATATAGATCTAATTGAAACCTGGATTTTCTATCACCATTTCCAGACCATGGTGATTTGAGACTTCATACTTTCCAATAATGTCTAGATACACATCCCATAGTTTTATATATTTTAAATTTTGTAATCCAGGTGTCATCTACAATCAAATTTTTTATTCTGTCAATCAGTTCATATGGTTAGAATAAGGAAAGAATGTGATGTAACCAGGTGTCTACTTACTAGCTTGTTCTATGTCATCCATCGGACTAGGTTACATCGTGGAACGCAGCCAAACACGACAATGAAGCCAGTATTCTGAGGTTATAAAATCTAAATCTAAATAATTTCCCATTTGCAGCCCCTTGGAGATTTCCGGAATTGAACAAAGTAGCGAACGTTGCGATCTTTCAACTTTAGTTCGTTGTTTTTTCACCACCTTATGTGTACTGTTTTCATTTAGGAGGCGGTCTTATTTGAATGCATCATTACAGGTCTTTATGAATCATTAAACAGCTCTAAAAATACAATTTAGCAGTTTCTTTCATTGCGTACTGCGCATATTAGGCACGAAAACAATTTAGCAGTTTCGTTCGTTGCGTAATTGGGCCTTCTATAATCAGTAGCAAATGCTCGGAAAACATTTTCAAAAATATTTACTTCCGTTTTCCTTGAAGACATGATTGGGTGACACGTCATTGACACGTGATTAAGTCACATGATCGATACAGTAACTAGTCACGTGATCAGACATGTGTCACATGTCAGTCACGTGAGCTTGCAAAATGGACGATCTAAATTTCCAAAAATTCGGCTAAGATCAAGATAGATATGCTGTTGCCTTCAGTGTCTTGTTCGGCTGCGTTCCACGATGTAACCTAGTCCGATGGATGACATAGAACAAGCCGGTAAGTAGACACGTGGTTACATCACATTCTTTCCTTATTCTAACCATATGAACTGATTGACAGAATAAAAAATTTGATTGTATATATGGTGAGCACTGTAGGCAAGGCTCTGGAACTTTACTCAAGAATTTTGTCTACTATTTTTTTCATGGCCTGAGTTCGTCGCTAACATGCTAAATATAAGAGTTAGCTGACGTTTGGGAGTCTGACTTACCTTCTAAAGGTTAGAACCCGAATCTTAATGAAACCATATCACCTTTGTTGCGTCGATGATGATGCATAAACACAGCATTTGATAGAAATTAGTGTAAATGCTTTTCCGACTTTTCATTTGTCATCAATGTTGACTTCCGGGAAGGCGTTGTAGTTATCACGAAATAACGCATTGACCCTTAAACTTTACTTTGTTGACGTGTCAACCAAGCATGTCTGGTGTGAAAATTAAAAGAATATTAAGCAATGTTCTACATCCGCCAAGCTAAGTGAAGTAGCCAATATTTAAAATTACCAATTTCAAGTGAAGTACGCAACGAACGAAACTGCGTGATCTACACTCCCACTATTGGTCTGAACGAAATGCTACGTAGAAGTATGAGCCGTCTGCTGTATTAGTCGATTAATAGAGTAAGACCTGTTGGTGATGCTTTATAATTTAGACCAAAACATTGGAGAACAAATGAACCTGTAAATCGTGAAAACAACGAACAAATATTCGGTTTTCACATATGTTCGGTGATTTTTCGAATTGAAACTTCCGGAACTTACAAGGAAATCATTCATTTTCACGGTTCATGATTTACCTCTTGGATGTTGTTGCAAATGCTCCATGGTTGACGGAACAAAGGTGATATGGTTTCATTCAGATTCGGGTTCTAACCTTTAGAAGGTAAGTCAGACTCCCAAACGTCAGCTAACTCTTATATTTAGCATGGTAGCGACGAACTCAGGCCATGAAAAAAATAGTAGTCTACAAACCTAACATATTTAAACAATCATACGTGTTGAAAAGCACGTATAAGCATTGCGTTATGTTCAAATCTAATAATTACTCCTTCTGTCGAGACCTGCTTCTGTCCATGCTTACTACATGTACATCCATGGATGTAATTACAAGCAGACTATATTTAGAGGTTATGTCACTATGATGTGAAATATGCCTGAGTTCTCCCATGTAGGCCGACCTTGACTCCCATGACTACTTTGTATCGATCACGTCACACTTTTGTGGGCAGTAGAATTTGATCAAAATGGAGCATGATGTCGTGATATTTTCATGGTTATTAAAGAATCTAATATCAAAATGAGGTAAGGTGGCTATATTGGGGTAATCGGGCAATATCTGTGGATATAGCCCACTAACTTTCCCATCTATTTCCATACAAATGTATGGCTTGGTATTTAATACAGTCTAATCATGTAAAAAATAATTAATACCTCAATCTTCCTATTCTGACCAGATAACACAGCAAATGTAAGACCATTGCAAAATTCATAAAACATGATGCACTATGCCTTAATTTCGCAAATGGACCAATCAGATTGCAAGCAGAATGCGCAATAGCCAGATAAAGAATTAGAATGGGATTTTACTTTCATTACCTGGTGCACATGTATATAATCAGCTTAAAGTAGAACTTTCCACTCTCCATGATTTGGTTGTAGTATAGTCGACTCAATGGTATAACTTTTTTTTCAGAAATATTTTATGTTTATGGACAATCCCAGCGTCCATGAGTTCCTGTTTAAAGAGTGGTCAACTACAGAATTGACAGGTTGGTTCATTTACTATTCATCATTGTTTAGGAGGCATGTTAGTTGGCATGTATGGCAATATCATGCTCAACATGTCCTGTCATGAAGCTTTTTATCTGGCACACTAATTATATTGAGCACAAGTGTGCATACTTTTATAGCATTTTTCATGTTGATTTACCGTATTGTGCTGCCATCTTTCAATGGGTTTCTTATAGGTGTTGTAGGGTAAGGGATTGTCTTTCATTTCCTATAACTTGGGGGTATTTAAAGGGGACCACCACCATGGTCACATGATCAGTCGTGTGGAGGTAAGCTCCCAGTTGAAATAAAAGCACTGTCCTCCTTTGGTTTATGTGAAAAGTAGCTAATACCCTCATGTATTTGGTCAGTTTGTGTGTCACACGACTTATCCACACCATATGCTTCATTCAACATATTTTATGCTATTAAGCTGCATATAAAAACACTACTTTGCAGTAAAAACGAACTACTGGATGAACTAAGGTTAGGGTAATTAAATTAGTTGTTTCTCATTCTTGCCCGCGTGTGGCCCAATCCCCCCTCCACCTTTTTTCTGCCATTTCTGAGACCGTACCTCGCGCGCATACATGGCGTGTGAAACACTTTTTTTACTTTTTATGGATCAGGATAATTGACAATATCGTGGTACTGATATATGATCAAATATACCAGTAAAGTAGGCTAAATTCAACATATAAATTCAACATAAACCCAGTTTATTTCCTTCAAAATTAGTTATTTGTTTTTACAGTTATTTTAAAGAAAAAAATCATCCCGTCCCTCATCAGCATTTTAGATAGACAAAAAAAGGTAATATAAAAACCGTCATTCCCGTATCAATTTTGAAAAATAGAAGAAAGAGAAACAACTAATTTAATTACCCTGGCCTAACATAAAATACAAAGCCACTAGCCAGCTCATACAGTTTACTTACCCCTTGCAAATTGTAATTTATTGAATTCACAGTAAACCCATCAATTTAAAAAAACAAAGAAAATTGTTCTCATGGATCTATTATTCATGTTAAACTAACTATGAAAATATAAATATGAAATAATATGTTAGCTTGAAGTCATATATAAGATGAAAATATATGTCCATGCATTTGCATTTTTCCAAAGGGAACAATTATTCCCATGTAAGTAAATACAGGTGCAATATATAATTTATATGTATAACTATGTCATCTGTCTATACATGCCCGTATAGTGATACATTTGAACAAGATGATGGTTCTGGAAAGAAATGAGCGTGGCAGATTTGCTAAAAAGCCACATACACCACAAAAGCAAGACCAATTTGAAAGTAAGTTCATTATTCTCAAGGGTACACTTCAAGTGAAAGCTACATTGCTACAGGGTGGCCTATCATTCTGAGACAAATGTATTATCAAACGATTGTGATTTTCGAAGCTAAAATATAATATCTTGAGCAGATGGAAATACATTCCCATGAGATATGTATATATCGTCAAAAGTGATAACTATTTATTGAGTGTAATGAAACGTATCCTTCGCCAACTGCTTTTGTTTGAGATAATTATCATGAAATATTTTTAAATTAATTTTCATGTGTGTCATTGATCCTAATCCACCCTGTAGTCTGGTGTTTGTAGAGCATTGCACCTCGTACAACTTGTTCTCACAAATATCAAACCTCATTTACTAATTAAATTTTTGTGTGAATATGAAGAGTCCAAGCATTGCTTTTTTATGTTTACTGTATAGCTATATTTAGCCTCGATAACCATGATTTTTTAAAACAAAATCTCACCGTTAGATTTCGAGCTATTCATGTTTACTCATTTTTCTAATTGGAAAACAATGCAAATCTCATTTTTTCAAAGGAAAAAAATTGAAATTCTAAGACGGTGAAAAATCATTAAAAAATACACAGATTCAGAATCCGGCAAGCATTTTCCCTTATTCCTCTCCGTTAAGAAGTTTTGTAAGGTGTTGGATCCCTTTAAGAGAAATTTTGGGCTTCATTCAGTAGAGAGTTAGATGGGGGGGGGGAACATCACACATCATTTCTTTTCATCTTATTAATCTCATTTTCATTCTTTCTTTATCTTTGAACAGTTTTATTTTATACTGAAGAGTGTAATTGTACATGTTTAGTCTTTTACTTGGAATAAAGTATAGTTTTATGAGTATATTAATTCTGTGTTAATCTTGTCTTTTTACATTACAAGACCAATCCATATTATTTTATGAAGAACCCACAGAGCTATTTAAACAACAAAGCTCGAAGCTTCACTTTATATAAAATAACTCATAAAGATAAGTCAAGAGGCTCTTCCTTTAGACAGAAGGAATATGTCATGTTATTGTTTGTAATCCGGATGGATTGGCAAGCCATACTGAACTCTGACCTTGTACGTGGCCTGCCATATTAGAAATAAAGTGAATGCATATATCCAGAATTATCTTATCTTTATTGGATTATATAAAGGTTTAAGACAGAAGATGGACAAGAATTATGAAAAAACATTGTGGTCTTGTAGCTACTTTATACATTTCAGACACCCTCCCCTGACTAATAAATATGGAAATTTTGACACACACAGCAATTTTAGAAATACTTAAAAGTAGAATATCATCCAATGAAAGATTAGTACATATCTTTCTTTGTAGTAATAGTTTTATTTCTACTAATTTTAAATTTTTTAGGTACAAACAATAATCTTATGTAATGAATTATCAACAAGGTATAAAATCCTGGACTGAAATCTTTTAATATGCATATGCTATTTTATATTCCAGGGTTTATTTTCACATGTGTAGCCATGTGTTGTCTTACAATCCTCCTAGAATGGATGAAATGTGTGCAGGAATATCTGAGTCTGCGTCGATCAATGAATCCACTTACATATGCAAAGACAGAAGAAAATATTAGCGAGCGATCACCTTTGTTGACATCTTTAATAATACCTACATCAGTGAATGACATAAGAATAAGAAAGTGAGTATTTTGTTTTGAGTCTCAAACACCCCCTCCCCCCTCAAATACATGGCGGGCCAATATTGATATTTCAGCCCGCCAATGTTCCCCGGGAAATGAGATATTGTTTCATGCATATAATTTTTGCACTGGGCGAAAACAGTGGTAATAGTACTAATAACGTCATTTCTTCGGGCAAAATAGTGAAATATTGCCTTTTGAAATGACGTTATTGTACTATTGGCATTTCAGCTATGGAATGATTATATGAGGTCTTTATTACATCAGTAGAGTGACTTGGTAACTAAATACCGCAGCACTATTCATAATTATCTCATCAAACTAGGTTTGGGAAACATGTGGTACCTGCCCAGCAATACTTTACAAGTAGAGTTTATATAATCGTTTTTCTATGAGCCCTACATGTATACTGAGTTTTATAACGATTGAGAGTAATTAATTTGGTCAAATGGCAAAATTAGAAAATGCTCAGATATCTAAAAGATATGATAGATACGAGAGAGTCTGGTAAATGTAATTAAATTATCCTCTCAATTCATTTTGTTAAACCATATTTTTATTTTCAGAATAAAGTTCCATGCTGTACAGAGCTTACTTCACATTATTCAGCTAGTGATTGCTTACATTGTTATGTTAGCTGCTATGAAATATGATGGATACATCTTTATCTCAATATGTCTAGGTAAGGAAATCATTGCATTTTCAGTGTTGCCCTTTGTACTTTCTAATGTTGTATTTTGTGCTTTTTAAACTTAAAGGTAGCATAAAAACGAAAATACTATATTGACACTTGGACTATCGCCCTTGTTTAATTTGATATTTTGCTTGACCAATACCATATCTTCCCTTGTAATAAAATTCATATTCCATCCTTCCCGTTTAATACCCTCTGTATACGCATTCTATATTTTGCAACATATGAATGATTATTATTAGATTCAGTGAAAAGCCTTGCCCAAGTCGGTCTCTTTTACTTATCTTGATTTCTATTATGACCGCGGTAATAATTCAAGATCAGATAAGTAAATAATACCGACACTTGGGCAAGGCTAGGTGAAATTGATTAGCCTCATTTCATTGGTTGAATTTCATTCTTTTTTATTCAAAATCTTTCATTTTGTGAGAAAAGAATTTAAACATATGATTCTATGTATTGTGGGTAATTTAATGCACCAATGGCTTGTATGCTGGCATTCAAATACAGGCTTCCACCCTCATTCAAAGTCTCTCATACAAGACCCTTTACTTATGCTTAAAATCATACACAATTCATTGAGCCCTGGGATTCAATGTTAGTCTATGATAATTGTGTACATTATGATTTATTTTTTCCAGGTGCTGGGTTTGGATACTTCATCTTTGGCACATTTAGAAATGACTTTCACGACACTCAATCTAAACAGAATAAAGAGCCCCCAGAGAGGAGATCAAGTTTAATGGAACAGCCTGGCACTTCATCAGGCAGATACGGATCAGGGGAAAATACTGATCTTATTTCATAGCACCTTGATATATAAACCCATGTGAATTGGGAAATATCAAGAGACTTGAAGCAAGACTGAAAACAATAGTACACTTCCACATGTACTTTGTTAAAACGATATTTTATTGAAAATGCTTCCTTTCCTTGATATAGTAGTCCAGTGAGTAACCCTTGATTAAAGTAGATGAAACTGATGCCAAAATTGATGCCAAAAATGAAACAGTATGATTATTGATTGTGACATGTTATCTTTGAAAACCCAGGGCAACTGAATTCAGAATATCCATCCTTCAAAAGCAGGGGTCAAGGAACTACCTATTCCCTGTGAGTTCCCTTTGCTGGATGAAGGGAGATATGAAGGATAATATCTGAGTTTCTTTCTCAGAGGATGAAATTCCTTGAATGAAAGATTATTTCCTTAGTTGCAAAATGAAACACGCTGTGTTATAATTGTACTTTATTTGCACAATTTATTTTGGAAAAAGCCATTGGAGCAAACATTTTATGAAATGTCTGGCTGTGCCCTTTCGATTCTTCATTGCCAATTAACAGTTTCTCGAACACACAAGAGAAAACTGACATAAAGAAGGTCATCTTGTTCATTCACCTATGGTCATCAATGCCATAGCCAAGAAAGAAGAATGGAATATAGTCCTTCCATAGGTTTCATGTTTCATCAAGAATTTTATCAAGAATATTATTATGTATAAATGAATATTTTTGTAAACTTACAGCCCAGGTTGACAAAGCTGGAAGTGGTTGATACTGCATATTTATGTTTATGTTCCTTTATTTCCACCTTTAGGTGCGTTCAGTTATTTTAAAGTATAATATTGTTCACATGTAAAAAGCCGTGTTAATATATGCATGCTTCTAGATTATACTCTAAAATAATTGGTATGTACGTTTAAAACAAAAACTTTCAAGTGGAACAGTCTTTGAAAGTTCTGTGACCCATTTACTATATGTTAAAGGCAGAATCAGATCTATGGGGATGACAAAGTTGCAAGCAACATGTTAGATTGACAAACCAGTGTTTTCCTTACGATCTCGATTATATGACCCAAAAAATCTGTAATACGTTACAAATTATTACAAAGTTATTATTAGGATTCAAAGTGCAAAAATGAGGGGAAAATGTTTAATTCTCCCAAGAAATAAATATGATATCCATATTTATAGAAATAATACATAATTCTAAAAATTTTTAGTTTTCCTGAAATAAAGTGTGGACTTTGGTTTTTTATTTAGAAAATAGACATGACTAGGAATGATATGAGACAAAAATATTCTAAAATTGAAACAATTTATGTTTAGCTTGCTCGCTAGATCTGATTCTACCTTTAATGAACCTCTTAAAGCAGAGCACTTTGTGGTCCCAAGGACATCCCACTTTCAAAGGTTTTGTGCCTCAATAATTTTGACTTTGATATTATGCATCTAAGTAGATGAGTACATGTTGTCTGAGTTATATTATGAATGTTAAACTTTGCATAAAATGGTATAATGTTGTTTATTTTGCATATACAATAATATTTAGTTTGGTATCTACAGTCATATATCTACATAGTGTACATAACACTATTGAGTGAGCGATTGAGTGAGTGAATGAGTGATGAGTAATGAGTGAGTGAATAAATGAATGAATGGATGGAAACATGGATGAAGGAGAATATGAAGATTATATGTGGTATGCTTCTAATAAAAAGATAGAGATTAAAAGTAATAATATTAAGTCAAAAAATAAGAATTAACATTAAAATGAATCTGCATTGAGGTATATATGGGTATATCATGTATGAATTAAATGTAATGAAATGCATACTAGGTATATGTAATTGTAATTGTTTACTTATGTGAATAAAAAAAACAGTGTACATAACAGATGTATCATTGAAATACAATACCATGGGCTCAATACCATGGATTCAAATTGGTCGTCAGCTTGGTGTGAGACAGTTGAATACTTGAAAATGGAGACCAAGTAATGACAATGTATGAGCATGATGTTTACAAATGGTACTATCTGATTTACTATGTAAATAGTCAATACTCATTGTAGTGGTATTATCATTGAGATAATATTATATTATAGGGATCTATCAATGTGCAATATCGTGAAAGTGAATTTAAAAATAAAATGGATTAATAATTTTACATAATAAGCTGTTTGTTATTCTTGGCAGTGTAATCATGTTGAATCAAAAATGAAAAGGTTGAAAAGCATGAAGCCCACTTTAGCTAGGGCCTCAACTTAAACCAATTTGATTGAGAGTTTGTTGTCAGTATACCTAATTAAATACCCCCCCCCCATATAAAAGTAATGTAATTCACCATCTACTGATTCTTTTCTTAAAAGTAGCTCCCATTCTTCAATTAGATGTAATGAAATATTTTTTACTCCCTCTCAGAACAACTGAATTATTATGTATGGTCATTTGTCACTTTTTTGACCTATTCCTTTACAATGAACTGAATTAAGAAGTTTGGTGACTGAGTTGGCAAGCCATACACATAAGACTTCTATTATGTTTAGATAAGATTACCCTTTGCTCATATATTATGTTGAATATTGCATATGAACTCAATATTTTGCTTAATCAGTGCCTTTAAAACGTTACCAAACTTTTGTCAATGGTTATATGCATAAAATAATTATACTTTGGCAAAATGCACCAGTTATTAGTTCCAGCAGGGAATACTAATAAACCATGGGAATGATTTTATTCCAAGGTTCGAGTGAGATAAATAAAGTACATGGATATTAATTTGTTACTTAAGTGTAATGAATTTGACCACCCAACAATAACATGCAACTGACCATGTATTTAAAGTAACCGTAACCAAGGACGTCTTGCCGTAACTTAAAATATATCAGGTTGACCACATCAAATTGGAGATTTGGGGTATTTTATGGAACCCTTTTATAAAAGCTATGTTGTAAATAATTAATATTCTGTTTTGTTTCCACTTTTTGGCACTTGACACTTTTCCAACGCTTTGTATTTTCATGGGTAGGGGGATGGGCTGAAAATGGCAAAGGGAGTACTGCAATATTGAAGTCAAATGGAGTGCTTTGGATCTCTTCATCTGCATACAAAGGGGTGTTAGCCTCTGAAATCAATTTGCTCCTGAAGACGTAATGTCCATTTCTTCTGGATTAATCCGGAAATTCCTTTAGATTTGTCATTTTAAAATGAGATTTTATTTTTTGTGAAAAATTTAAAGTTGATTTTATGCTCGCACCCCTTCAGTTGCCATTGACCCATTCAAAGTTCAAGATGGCGGAGGAGATCCCAGTTTTTCCGAATGTTGGTTCTATTTTGATAAATACGGGTAATATAGTCAACTGGAATCGGCTAAAGCGTAAACCCAGTCGTCAATCTAAGGATGAGGTAAGCTTATGGCACGTTTTTATTATAGTTGAACTCTATGTTAAGCCTTGTTAACCAAAAGTTTGTAAAATTAACTCGATTCTCAAACTCAACCGAAAGTGAAAGTCAAACAAAGTGACAGAAATGTAAAAATTTACATATAAAAATGAAGTAATACAGGTTTACATCTAGGCCATGGGTCTACACATATAGGATAAATATGTGAAGACCCCTATCTGTACTCCTATACCCACTGAAGTGTTTGTGGGTTAACATTACTGGAAACAGGCGTCTATTTATTTTCAGGAGGCCTAAGCCTAGCCTAATATTTCATTTACTTATTTAAAAGCGTAGAATCCTCTTTAAAATAGAGTATATATTAGTAAAGACATGAAAGTACAATCAAAGTTGTATCTATATCTACTGTCAGTTTGAACCATATAATTTGCCATGGCATATAACCAACTGGAAAGATATGTTATCATGATGACACAGCAAAATTTTGTAAAAGCATTTCTTAGCATTTACATGTATGTCATCCATTCATTAATTCCCAATCTAGAATTTTCTAGTCGAGTTTTGAGTGTTACAGTTTTACATTCTGCATTTCTATTCTTATGTCACCACCCCAAGTGGTAATTATTATACAGTCCGATTCAAAATTCTCTTGAGTACTTTGAATTTAAAAAATAAGCAATATATGACCATATTGCAACAGTATATGGAAAAACAGGAACATATGTACAGGGCGTTTCAGCCATGTTAATTTTTCCAAAAATAACATGACAGAGAAGGATCAAAATATAAAAGGCCACACACTGTGGTCCTTTGATTGCTTATTTCTCAGATTCAAAGCACTCAATGGAATTATGATCTGACTTTAGTCTCCAAAATTTTTGTTGACATTGTTCAGCTGTTGGTGTTTGGCATCCAGTGTTTGGCATCCAGTGTTTGGCAGTTGGTTATTGGCAGTCGTCGGTGTCTTTAACAATGGCAGATTGTGACATTTTACATATTTATGTCTTGTCTGCAGCTGTCCTTACCCCTTTGAGCTATATACATAAAGTACATGTATCTATATAGTTGTGATTGGACCATTACCCAGAACTGTCCCATTCCAATTGTTGTCAAATAGGTATCTGAACTTAACTTATGATATAGCACTTTCTGAATCAAGCAGGATATATCAGTTTCAGTATGTTTCCCCTACTTAGATCGTTTTCTGTAAACTGTATTAGTTTACATCATGTCCGAAGGGGGAGTGCATTGGGGGCAACCGCCCCACTCAATTTTTCTTCAAAAAAACTTTTTTAGAGATTTTTATTTAATGATGGAAATACGTCTAAATTCCAAATATTTTACAGTGCTGATAACATGAGAATTTGTTGCAGATCCGACAGTCATTTTTGCCTATGTGATGTATTTGAGCCAAAGCCAAGTTGGCCAATATACAATTGTTGACCTCTCCAGAGGTCAACCGGCAAAATTGTATACCGAAACTGTGAACCGAGAAACTACTGTTGACAGAGACCGAAGGTCGAGGTCAACAGTAGTTTCAAGGTTTACAGTCGAGGGAACATTATAATTTTATAGTATCATACAATAAGACAAACAATCATGTAAAGTTTTGTATTGGAATAATAGAATTAGGACTGAATTCAAAAATTAATGTTGGCATCTTTTAAAGCTTTGAAATGAAAATGTATTATTATATTTCAGCTTGTAGAATGCCTGAATGTCAGTATATCAGATTGGATTGTTGGTATAGACAAAACAGAAGCCCAGGTAGGTGTTTGAAACACATTGATACAATGTTGAAGGGTATGGCAAGTTTCAAATTACAAAAAAATAATTAAAGAAATTGATCAACAATTAAACAATATTTGGTCAAGGTTCAGTTATTATAGCTAAGGTTTGTATTCTCTTTTTTATAATATATCTAGAATCAGGTAAAATTGTATTGCAAGTACAAAAAGATCATGCAATACCTGATAATTGTTAACCCTTTTAGTTTCAGACAAAAAGACATGTCAGACTTCATTCTTGAAAATCAATTGAGTGAAAGCCATTCCTTTTTGGAAAATACTTGCCATTTGATGAAATGTTGGATGGACTCGCCTAGTTCCATTTTTATTTTTATTGTTGCAGTATATGAATGACCTGGAAATAATCAGCAAAAGAGTGGAAGCAGAGAAACTCACACCAGAAGAAAGAGAACAGCTAAAAATTACAGGTAAGACCATGTTTAATATAACCTATGTTCTTGAACAATATTGGCAAACTCTTTTTGGCACTACTTCGTCAGATATAAAAAATCAAACCCTTAGGTTATCAGGTTAAATGTGTAATTTTCACTGACAAAATATCAAAATGTTCCAAGTTGAACATAAAAATAATATCTCATCATTAAATTAAAATAATATCTCATGTGAATTCTTGTTTTGTAGTAAAAATCTTCATGGGGAGTTTAGATCCTACCGCCCTGTCAGATGCTGTTTCTAGAGGTAAGAGCGACACTATTTTCATAAAGATCATGTTGTAATTGTAACGAGATATGAGCTTTCAGCAACAATGTCTTCATGGTGATCATGTTGTCACAAGATATACAATTTCAGCAACAGTGTTTTCATGGTGATCAAGTTGTTACAAAACATAAGACTTCAGCAACATTGCTGTCTTGGCGATTAAATGCTTTTACTTGTAAAATGCTGTTGGAAAATAGACTTTCCACCAACACTTGTTTAAATCAGTTTGACCTTACTGGAAAATGAGAAAGATGAGTGGCATATTTTTATGTCACCAACTTTTTTCTGAAGGTGGTTGGTGTTCGGTGTCTGTAACAAATGACAGGTGGTGACATTTTCCATGGTAATGCCTTGTTATAACTTTTGACTGGTTTTGAAAATTAGACCTTTGTACCAATTCAACACCCACATAATCTTGAGCTGAGCAAAACATTATATCATGTTCAAAAGTAATACATGATTATATTGTCTACCCTTTTCCAGCTATGTCAGACCTCGGAACTACATTTATAGAAACAGTCCTTGTATCATTCCCTGAGAAACTAGGGGAGGATCTAGAGAGTATAAAGCCATTGTGGAACAGATTGGAGGACTTCCATGCAGATGATACAGTGTATGGTATTGGGGTGTGTGATATGAGCAAGGACCTATTAGAGCAACTCTATGATTGGGCTAAGGTAGGACATGTAGAGATCCTCTGAATGTAGGGTCCTTAGATCCTGAGCCTAGTATTTTGCATGATGCTAAATAAGTTTTTTTTCGCAATTATTGTTGTGTCATAATATGACAATATGACTGAATAACGCAGATGCGAGTAGGTAGTTAACAGATTCACCACCAGGTGGCTCGTTCGGGTCAGATAGCATGGCGGGTATAGTAGAAAGTTCCCTTTAAGTTAAATTACATCTATTTGCGTGGTTCAATTTTCATATAACCCTTATGTATCTAATAGTTATGCAAATTAAAATATGTCCAGTAAAAGAAAATGTTATCTGTCCAATACAAGAAAAGATAATTCACTTTTTGTGATTTTCTAACATGGGGTCTATGGGGGATCAACCCGAACAAGAAGTCACATTTTCAAAAAAAATTAAATTTTCAAAGTTGATAGACAATTTTCGAAACCATATTTCTAGATGTACATTTACATGCAGATTTCAAATATGACATCGCTTTGACTGAATTTTGAATATTAATGGCGTAAATCAAGATTATTTCTACTCGCATGTAGTCTATTGTAATAAGAACATATTCTTAGAATCATTCTGAAATCTAGGCCCACAAAAACCTGTACTCCTAAATTTAGATTTTTTCTGATCTATTGTTGTATCACAAACACAATAAGGCAATATGACATAATTTAGGTCAGGTTCTCAGAACCATGAAAAATAATATATTTGTGAATTTTTTCTTTATCAAGTACAGGGTGTTCCAAAAGTAACAGGACTGGTGCTGGTATTTTGTTAAATATGCACCAATCATCTTCAAAATTTTACATAATGTACTTTTATGTATTGTAACTAAAACTGCAAAGTTTCAAAAAATTATGAAACTCGGGTAGAGTTATGGTTGCTTTGGTAACGTGACATCACAATACCCGGGGCAACATTCCACGCAGAAAGTTACAGAGACTTTAAGCATTTTGTAAACCCCATATCAAAGTTATCATACAACTACTGGTGGGAATTACATTAGCTAAATACAAGATTTGATATTCCTATGGATCCTCTACTTTGAAAAGTAGTCTCCTCTTTGGTCAGTCCAAGAGTAGCACTCTGTATCCATGACTCAAATACATGAGTGAACCCATTTGAGGACATGTCGATTGGACAACTTGAAGAAGGTCATTCTCATCTTTAAAGGTCTTACCACATTAATTAGCATTTTGTTCTCCATACAAGTAAAAATTAGAAATTGCATGATCAGAAGAATATGGGGCATGGTCTTAGACCTCAAGACCTAGCTCCTCTATAGCTGCAGTGGTCTTTAATGCTGACTTGTGGGCAGGCGCGTTCGGATAACTGGCTTCAAATTGGGTCTTTTCAAAAACTCAACCGTGAATTATGCAGACTGTTATGTACATAGTGATATTCCAGTAAATTGAATAAATATTATTATTTTGAAATCATTATTAAATCTGAGTTGTAAAGCAACACCATTACTACAAAGCAACTAATAAAACAAACAAAAAATGTTGTATTGTAGTACGTGAATTAGACCTTTCTTCAGTAATACCAAAATGTTAGATATTAAATTTTCATGAAAATTAGTTGCCCCGGGTATTGTGATGTCATGTTCCTAAAGCAACCATAACTCTACCTGCATTTTATCATTTTTTCTGAAACTTTACAATTTTAATTGCACTACTTCAAAGTACAATTTGTATAAATTTGAACACACTCGCTGCAGAATTGACAAAATGCCAACACCAGTCCTGTTACTTTTGGAACACCCTGTATGTTGTCATTGCATTTCTTCTCCAGTTTGTCTGGGGCATTAATGAAATCAGATATTTTTGGGGGCCATTAATCATTTGTTTGTACGGATTAAAAAATTGGTTATGACTTCTTGTTAAATACACTTTGAGCGTATTTTGTTCCTTGTATGCCTAAGCATTAAAATAGTATTTGCAGTTGTATTATGTACTTACTATATGATTTCAGGTGAAACCATGTATAAATCAAGTGAATTTGGAATCATGCTGTGTCATGCCCCCAGAACTAACAGAATATGCCAAAGAAAATGATGTGCAACTTCTAACACACAATGACCCTAGAGGTAAGGGAATTTTTATAAAGATTTTTTTTCAATTTATTCTATGAATAAGAAAACAATGATAGTAGTTATCTATCTGGGTTTGCTAAATAGCTTTGAAATCTCATTGAAGTCGAGTTTCAATCAGATTTTAGGAGATTTTCATTGTTTAACCATCAAATACCAATACGTTTTTCTGTTTGATTGCATATTTGAATTCTGCGTGTAATTTTTTAATAAAACAACTGATTTGTAGATATTTACCTTCATTCAAATTTTCAGAGTTTTCAAGTTTTCTGACATGATTTTCTTAAGTTTGTTTACTCTTTTAAGGATCATAATTTTAATATTAAATCACAATCCACATGCCAACAAGACCTTATAGTTAACTGCCAATGGGGTTTTACGTTAATCCAAATTAAATAACTTGATAAATGAAGAAGTGACATTCTGCCGTTTGTTTCTATACATGAATAGTGCCCTACAAACCCATGTGCTGCCATCTTGCAAATAGTCAATTGGGAAAACATGAAAATGCTGTTCAGTCAAATGAAGTGCATTTGGAATTTTGGATTTTAGGAAGTGATTCCTTTACTTCTGCTGCAAGCTATTAGAAATATATAAGAGGACTTTCTGAATATTTTCCTGAAACTTAGTTCCATTTGACCTGAATAAATCATGCTCTCCATGATTAAATTGGTTTTTGGAATGATTTAGAATTAATGAAACTGCCCATTCGGGATTGTGCATTTTAAAATATATACCAATTAACTGTGCCACAATTTGTGCCCTTGGTTTAGTGTATAATAAGAGAATAAGACCCTGACCTGTAGTTTGGATAATCACTGTGGCTGAACTGACCCAATTTTTCCACTGATTAAAATTGACAGCCATTATTCAACCCATGCCTGCAAGAACCTTAACCCATATCAGATCAACTGAAATGCACATGTGACCTGAGCCACCTTAAATAAGTTAAGTTTTTGTGATATTCCAGAGATCCTCTCCATAGAGACACTCCAGGACGTCATTCGAGGTCAGACCACTGAAGATGACGCCCAGTTGTGGCAGCCATCTTGGGTGCTTCGGTACTCCGCAATGGTGAAATGTAGGGGTATCATCAAAACCAAAGGCTATATAACAAAAGCAACCAGAGATATCAAGAAAAAGAAACTTTAGAACCAGATTCTTGCTGTAAATATTAGCCTCGATGAAGCCGAATCAAAAAATCATGAAAGGATATTTGTAAAAATTTTATTTGTATATATTATTAGGAAACATATAAGCAGATGGGTTAGGATTGTACAGTTTATAGTAGCAGTGTAAATAAACAAAGATAATCAGGGTGAAGGAGAATCAGTGAGAATATGTCTCTGTATCAAAATGTGCAGTATTGTTTTACCCTTGTTTGTTAGATTGCTTGTTTGTTTGTTGAATGTACTTTGTTTTGTTCTTACAAATTTCAGATGCTACATTTGATATGATTTATGATACAAAAAATGCTTGTTAATACAAAAATGTAAATTTTTCTCAAGGGATAAATTATATCCTATTATGTAATGGTCTGTTCCATACATATGATTTAATAAATGTGCCAGTATAAAATTCTTGGCCAATTATGATACTACAGAATCATACCTGCAATTTGATGTTAAAGAGTACACTTGATAGTATATGAGGGTCAGAACTTTGTGTAAATCTCTCTATATACACTTGTAATTTGTCTAATAATTAATTAAAAATGTCTTACATTAATTTTAAATTGGATGCATGATATCCACTTAATCATAAATTGATCTATCATATGCTGGTATATACTGGTGTATCTAATGGTTAAAATTTTATATGGAGCTTTCTGAAATGGCAGTTTATTATTATGTACATAGTCTTACTATATCACTGTCATATTCCTCACTCTCTGATTGGTAAATCCTACATGTGGCTAAAAAATAACAAGCGATAAAATGAAAGTCACGTTACTCAGATGATATTCACCAGTCTGACTCAGTCCAGTGTAATTTTAATTGTATATATCCCCAGAAGTACATTGTTATAATTAATTAGACATCAATAGTTATTCCATTAGTGTGAGTAAGGAAATATAACAGTGATTAATAAAATAAATATTCAATTCTATTTTCAGTGAATACCTTTGACACTTTTGCAAGATGATATTTTACTAGCCCTTTGGGCTTCGTGGAATATCACTTGTGGAAGATGCACATTGCACAGGTATTCACTGAAAATAGAATTAAATATTTGTATATTATCCCATGGTTGCAAGGATATAGATCGAATATCACATGAAGATATATTTGATATGTGGATCAAGATATCATATTTTAGCAAAAAATTCACAAACCATCGAATATCACTTTTAAACTATCGAATATCACGTCTTAAAAAGTGATATTCGATGGTTTGAACAGTGATAATCGATGGTTTCGAATTTTTTCAAAAAAAAATCTTTTTACACTTTTTAATTATTTTCAAAAATATTTTAAAACATTTTCCAAATTTTTTTCAACATTTTTTCACAATTTTTTTCAATAATTTTTTTAACTTTTTCCTCAAATTATATTTTTCAACTTTTTTCGCTGATGATGATTTCCCATGGGATAAACGGACAATCCTATGGTTTTTCAAAAATATCAATTATATCCACTCACGGATACAAATATCTTCACTCATTCGCTGCGCTCACTCATGAAGATATCAATATCCACTCATGGATATAAATGATATTTTTTCAAAACCATAGGATATTCCTATAATATTAACATAGTAACATTGCATATTAACTGTCACACTTAAACTTTATATTTCATATGTTGGGCACTTTTTGTAATAAGTACTATATGTAATGTGCACTACATTGTTATTTGTACTATGCACAGTTAATACATGAAATGAATGAATGTTTGATTATTTTATGAGAAAAGATTGTCTAACTTTTGAAGGAAAATAAAAAAACATAAACCATGGTCCAAATATTTTGAAGATTCTTGAAAAATATCATTTTCCAGGCTTTAATTTTAAGTTATAGAATCATGGAATTGTGTAGAAGCACTTTTTCATCCTTTCTACAAACTTCAGAACTTTAATAGATGTTGGATTAAATCTTGCATTGAGTCTCTGTTTATGTTTAACCTCCTCCACCTGTGTCCTGATCTTTGTAAGAGGAAGGGAGGGGCACAAGGGCTTGATACATGACTATGTTGGTTCAAATGATTTTACATGGTACTTGTTATGTATCAATCGATTGCATTACTGATCTTCAAATTTTGCATCTTTCATACACATGTACTCACACCATTGGTGGATCCACTTGTGCTCCTATTAAAATGTGAGATTAGATTATAGAAGTTAAGATTGACTATGTTTTGTACATAATATACTGAAATGTAACTTATTTCATGAAGTATAATATAAAGATATAAAAAAACATTATTTTCTTTTGTTTGATTTTACAAGAGAATATTTTCTTATGATATGAGACAAAGAAAGCAGATACAATTTTGTTGAATGTTTGTCCTTTGAAGAATAAACAGGTTACTAAGAAACAAAATACCCCATCTGGCTGAGTTCATTTTCAAGTCCCATTTTATGTCACCACAGGTGCTGACATACTTTAATAGTCTCCAATGTTCTACGGTTGGCATCTGTAACACAAATGACATCTGTTGCAAATGGCAGGTGTTGCTAATGCCTTGTCACCAGAGGTGGAGACACATTGTGGTGGTGACATTATTGTTATAGTCTCCCAATTATTTTGTGGATGGTGGTCAGCGGTTGGTGTTGGGCATTCAATGTCTGTAAGAAATGGCAGATGGTGACATTTTGCATGTTATGCTGGATGTTAGTTTTTAAATGGAATTGAAAGTTACTCACAAATGATATACTCATTGCATCAAGTTGGTAATGTGTCACAAAAATAATGGTTACATAATAACAATAAACAAGGCATTAACATGGAAAATGTCACCACCTGTCATTTGTAACACAAAATGCCAAACACCAACTGCCAATCACAGTCAAAAATGGTATCATCATTTTCCTTCAGTTTTGGTATTTTCATGACAAAAAATCAAAGTCTTCCAAAATAAGGCAAAAGTAGAAGGATTTGAGTAAATTACAAGTATGGACCCCATAAAATGGATATGAACATTGGGGCAGACAAGCAGTTTTCATTTTTCATGGTTGATTCAAAGAAGTTCACAATATCAGCCAAAAAGAAATACATGAGCGGGGGTCCAAGTAGTATTGATCAATTGTGAAATATAAACACAACAAAAGTATACTTCATAATTTAAATATATTTCAATTGCATTCAGCCTAGGCTTTATAAGTGTCACATTTACAATGGAATTCTTTTCCGGTACACATACAATGTAAATAATCATACATGTCCTAGTTGCATATCATTGCATAAATAAAAATAAATTATACCATCATAAATTGCTAATAATGATAATTAATTTACTATAGAGGGATCTTTATTACAGATTATTTATATCTGGTTAGTCTGTATTTCCAAGGAATGAAATCATTTTCCTCTTTTCAGAAAATAATTTCTGATTCGTCAAAGAGCCATTCATTATTGTGGGCTTGGGTACAAGGTAA
The DNA here is from genome assembly GCA_903813345.2 of Owenia fusiformis. Lineage (NCBI taxonomy): Eukaryota > Metazoa > Annelida > Polychaeta > Sabellida > Oweniidae > Owenia > Owenia fusiformis. The sequence goes on from CAIIXF020000006.1 coordinate 9,569,336, forward strand.
CAATATATGTCAACATTACAACACTCAATAGAGAATCAATTGTTTTCCCCCCCTCTCAAACATCTCCCTCAAAGACTCTGAAGAGAACTTAATAGTCAGGGGGACTAGAGTCTTAATGCAAGACTAGAGAATGAAGGTCTTCTTTATCATACACATTCTTAATAATAATATCTGAATAAGTAGCTATGCCTTAGCTGCAAACAAGCAATATACAATATGTACTATAGTCAAAACAGTAATGTTTGGGAGTACTTTGAATTTAAAAAATAAGCAATCAAATGACCAAATTGAAACAGTTTATGTAAAAATAGAAACATTTATATTTATCCTAACTTTTGTATATTTTAGTTTGTTTTCTAGTTTAGCTATCATATCTGTGTCCTCTTATATTTTGATACTTCTCTGCCATGTTATTTTTGGAAAAATTAACATGGCTGAAACTCCCTAAATTACAAAAGGCCACATCTTTGCTGCACATTATACATTACTATCTGTCTATATAAATACTGTCTCAATTAAATTTTAATTTTCGATTATTATACAACTTGTACCAAAAGGATGTTGACAAAAAGATTTAATAAATCAGAATATCAGATGACGAGGAATTGTCAAGGTTTAACCAAATAATTAAACTGAAAGGGATAAAATGCTTTTTAACTTCAGAGAAGAGAGTACCATAAAGAACACAATAGAGGTCAATATCAAAATATTCAATGTTAAAGAGATGCAACAAGATTTTTAATTAGAGTAGTAGTGAAACATGTGTTTGATACCTATTTCTAGATGTATTATATAAATGATTGTTTAGGTGAATTAAAAATATGAATTGAGACTGTATTTGTATGTATGATCAATGTAGAAGATGGAATAAATTGGATAATAATTAAATAATAACCAAATACATGATGTTATTTGACAGTCATTGAAAAACCTCTCACAATAAAAAGCAAAAGCCTTTATTAATCCAAATCTGCTCCAGAATATTCACTTCAGAACAATCCAATGACAGCTGCATGTTATAAAATGCATAGATATTATACATCTTTGCCTTTCAATTTTACATTAATTGATTCTTAGCTAGCATTTGCGAATTCAACTACTGGCGGTCGATTGACAGTTTACCTCTATTTAATGGCCAACTCCCTTAGATGTGAGTAGTACTGCAGTACCTGCTACTATTCATGTTCATTATTGAAATGGGTTGGCCATAAAATAAAGGCCAAATTGTCAACAGCCAGCGCTTGAATTCACGAATTCTACCTTAGTGACTTGTGAAACCATAACCAAATAAATCAACTATTTTTTCTAATATCATTTCATATGTAGAATAAAATAAAATTACAAAGTTTCATTTCTTTTTGAACTGTACAATTTATTGTACTATTAAGTGTATTAAGAAGGCAAATTTTGAGGCAGCAGAACAACAGAGAATTATAGATGATAAATATTTGAAGAAATAACAAAATGAAGATCTTATAAATGTAATATCTCTTTAATTAAATTTGAACATATTTTCAATACTTATACATTTCTTGGAATATCAATTTTTATCACTAAAATATAATACAGTAAAACCCGGTAGGTGTAACACATATGGTATGGTATCTCAAAATAGTGTTGCATTTGTGAGATGCTCAACTTAGAGGTTCAATTTACATTAAGTAAATGGGTAACTGGACTTGATGTGTTAAACTTATGCAGGTGTTCTACCTGCTACAGAGGTGTCCTACTTAACAGATTTTACTGCATAGATAATGAAAATATTGCACATTTTACAGTAGTTTATAAGTGTCCTTTTGACAAAAAGATTCATCAGTGAACGCATCATTCTGTTATAGATCTATTGACATACACAAAATATTTTCACTTGATTCAATAAGATTGAGAAAGTTTATGCAACAGCCATTCAATTTCCTTAATTTTCTAAAAATTATTCAAAGAAAAGATGTTCATATATATCTCAATATCTCTGACATCAAAAAATAATAAATTATACAATATTTAGAGGCCACAATACTTGTAATTTTGTCTTCCATTTATTAGGTACCACCTAATGTTTGTCATGAAGTTTAAATAAAGTTTGAAATGTAAACACTTTTCCAAGAACATTTATATGGTGGAGTTAAACAAGGGCATCATTATTGTATTATGTCGTTTGTATGCTAAAATATTGCTGCTTTGCTCTCATTTTAACTACAAGTAATAACAAAAGCATTTTACCATAATTTTATGTACTATAGTAACAAGAAAATGAACTTCATTTTACTGCTTGAATAATGTATCACAAAGCTTCATATGCACCAGTTCCAGCTAAAAATTGTTCAAAATCATCCATTTCTTTTTCTTGACTAGCTTTTTTCTTCTTTTTCTTCTTTTCTTTCCCATCTCCATCGCCATCTTTTACTTTCTCCTTTTTTCGTCGTGGTTTTTCTTCTCCATTTTCTTGATCTCGTTCTTTGTGCTTCTTCTTTTTCTTATGGGTCTTTTCCTCATCCTGGAAGTATAAGAAACTAACAATTAAAATCTATATACTTTCCAGAATTTCCTACGCATCTGTAAAAGAGATCAACAAGGAAAATGAATCGCAAATGATATGAAAGCTTAAAATATCATGTAAAATATAGTGTGTGATTTTAAACATGGTGTGATAACCTCGTATGATGCAAGGCATCGAGAGGGTTAACAACTAGAAATGTTCCTTACTGAAGCATCCAACTGCCACACCCTGGTCTATATCTACATCAATAAACTACAAAAGGCTAAATAACCCCATTAAAAGCAAATATATATGGTGAGCTTGAACTGGAACTAGCTCATGGCATAATCAGGGTATGGCTGATACCAGTGTTACATCATCAGTAAATAAATAAATAAATGACAAACAGCAAATGGATTGGTCACATTAGTAATTAGTAGAAGATAGAGGACATGTTTTAAAATGGTGCTCATAAATTATTGCTAGGGTAAGTAGGATCTAAAGCAGATATTGCATGTTGGGTATTATCTTAACAGGGCTATAGAACTTGTTCATTCTTCTTTCTCCTGCTATGTAACTACTATAGGGTACAAACTGGACCCATAAAAGGATAAATTAAGCGAGATAAGTAGGGATGATCTAGGGATAAACTACTCGAGGGTACAGGCAAATCGTTGGCACGCGTCCATAATCCGCTGGGTCGAGAGCCAATGTGGTTTTAAGCTTGTATTTTAGGGTCCCGGGGGTAGAAATTTCTCATTTTGTCTAGGGAGGGGTGGGGGTAGCCTTCGACTTTAGGGTGGTATGTGACCGTGCCCCGGGTAACCTCGTCAGTTTGAGCGATTGCCACTATCCCCGAGTCGCTAGGACCCCGTTCTCTAGATATGGGCGACAGCTGGAGACCCCTAATTCTCTGCTTTAATCCACCCGTGTTGCTTCAACATGTTTATTCACAAAGCTCTGATTTAAACAATCACAACTTTAAAAAAACTTGAAATGGCTTCAGCATCATCAACAACTACTCAAACGTATACGTTGGGTGAAGGGTTTGAAGCATTGATTAAAACGGGACGTCTCGCTAGCAGCTATGTCTGTCTACGGAGAACAAGAGGAGATGGACAGAACTGTGAAGAATTCAATCTGTCAAGCGTGTGTTTGGCCAATTTCTCGAGGGTTGAAAGATCCATTAGTAGTAGATTGGCTTCTCTTTCTTTCAAGACCCATTTCATCCCTCTGGGGATGAATCTGAGGATAGCAATGAGGAAAGGATGCGTGTCATTCGAGCACATGGGAGGGCTAAGTAAGCGAGTAATAGGGTGCATCTTTATGTCAGAGAAAACTTTTAAAAATTTATTATGCCACATGGCTCTATTGTTGGACGATCTGGCTATAAGCGTTTCTTCAGCAGTCGACATGGGCGAACAGGAGCAGTTCATAAAGTCTAAACCAGAATTGAAAGTTACTGACAAGATTGTCTTGGGTGATGATTAACTTACGCCAAAGCCCAAAAAGACCAAGCGAAGCCATGGGCGCACTTTAAATTGGGATGAGAAACCTATAAAGGTGCGTTAATTTTCAGATTCTACCCAATTATTTTTTAATTTTTTACCCAATAATTTTAATTTTAATTTTATTTCTGATAATGATATAAGAGAGCTGTCCTTTATTTTAACCATTTAATTCAACTAGGCAGTTCATTAAAGTTTATATCATCTCGCATCTCTCTCTCTTGTTACATTATTTAAGTCTTTAATGTATGTTAATAACAGGAAATAAACCCCAAAAAACTGTTAGTAAGTCAAACATTGTTGTTTTTTCAGCTCGATCTGTTGATGGATAGCTCCGACAATGAGCTACCACCATTGTCTCCTAAATCCTGGGATTCCTGGGAGGTGAGCAAAACATTTATGTTATTTCTCCAAAAAGCTAAGAGAAACATAATTAGTCTTAATTTAAATTTATAAGTCATATATGCATTGGAAAGCGATGCATTTATAATACTGGACTCCTTTGTAAAAAATAAAGTATAATTAGATTTAGCTTTTTCACATTATTATGATTATGTATCAATAAACTATCCATATAGTATTACAAAATGGTATTTCTTAATTTTCCATCTAGGACTTCCAAATAAGTGGCATTGGGCAGCTACCAGGCACCCTGCCTGACACGCCCGTAGCGCTACCCAAAGCGACAATAGCGGCACAAAGGATCACAAACAGCGCAGACACGGCGGCAAAGGAAACATCACCCCCCTCGGCACCACGCAGCACGCCAGAAGCGCCAAAAACAGCGGCACAAAGGACCACAAACAGCGCCATTACAGCGGCAATGGAAACGTCACCTCCCTCGGCACCACGCGGCACTCCCGAAGCACCACCATCAGCGGCACAAACACCACCAGCAGCAATACATACGACCAACAACGCCGAATCTGTTGCGAGGGAAACGCCGACATGTAATGACCAAATTCACCAACTCCAACACCTAAATGCTGTACTGTTAAAGATGGTTATACTTAGAATGATGAAGGACATTGGAAATATGATTTAAACATCCCGGTTACAAGACACAGCGGCGAAGAAAACGTCACCTCCCTCGGCACCACGCAGCACGCCAGAAGAGCCAAAAACAGCGGCACAAAGGACCACAAAAAGCGCCGTTACAGCGGCGATGGAAACGTCACCTCCCTCGGCACCATGAGGCACTCCCGAAGCGCCAGCATCAGCGGCACAAACACCACCAGCAGAGATACATACGACCAACAGCGCCAAATCTGTTGCGAGGGAAACGCCGACATGTAATGACCAAATTCACCAACTCCAACACCTAAATGCTGTACTGTTTAAGATGCTTATGCTTAGAATGATGATGGACATTGCAAATATGATTTAAACATCCCGGTTACAAGACAAGCAGCTTTGGCAAAGCAAAAATAACAGTACATATAACGACTATACCAAAAAAGTAAAATGCATCAGAGATGAATTATTTTACATCGTTATAATTTTGATCGGTTGTCACAATATCGTATAATCTTTACAATATCGTACAATTGTGACCCCCTCGATGTAAAATGCATCAGAGACGAACCGTTTGACGAATACATGTCTACAGTAAATGCTCTTGTGTATTTTACATCGTTATAATTTTGATCGGTTGTCACAATATCGTACAATTTTTACAATATTTTTACAACACCTAAATGCTGTACTGTTTAAGATGGTTATACTTAGAAATGCTGTACTGTTTAAGATGGTTATACTTAAAATGATGAAGAACATTGGAAATATGATTTAAACATCCCGGTTACAAGACACGGCGGCGAAGGAAACGTCACCTCCCTCGGCACCACGCAGCACGCCAGAAGAGCCAAAAACAGCGGCACAAAGGACCACAAAAAGCGCCGTTACAGCGGCGATGGAAACGTCACCTCCCTCGGCACCATGCGGCACTCCCGAAGCGCCACCATCAGCGGCACAAACACCACCAGCAGAGATACATACGACCAACAGCGCCAAATCTGTTGAGAGGGAAACGCCGACATGTAATGACCAAATTCACCAACTCCAACACCTAAATGCTGTACTGTTTAAGATGCTTATACTTAGAATGATGATGGACATTGCAAATATGATTTAAACATCCCGGTTACAAGACAAGCAGCTTTGGCAAAGCAAAAATAACAGTACATATAACGACTATACCAAAAAAAATAAAATGCATCAGAGACGAACCATTTTACATCGTTATAATTTTGATCGGTTGTCACAATATCGTATAATCTTTACAATATCGTACAATTGTGACCCCCTCGATGTAAAATGCATCAGAGACGAACCGTTTGACGAATACATGTCTACAGTAAATGCTCTTGTGTATTTTACATAGTTATAATTTTGATCGGTTGTCACAATATCGTACAATTTTTACAATATCGTACAATTGTGACCCCCCTTGATGTAAAATGCATCAAAGAACTGTTTGACGAATACATGTCTACAGTAAACGCTCTTGTGTATTTTACGTCCTTGTAATTTTGATCTGTTGTTACAATATCGTAAAATTTTTGTACCCCCCACCCAATGTAAAAAATATCATATTGAATCTGCTTCATATATATTATTTTTATTATTCGCTAACCCTGACAATAAACTAATCATTAATTTGCGATAATGTGTACGATAAAACCATGCATCTTTTCAATTATGTTTAAATTTCCGCGTTAATCCTAGATCTGAAGAAATATGTTTTTCACATCTCACATGTTCGCTCGTTTCAGGTCAGGTGTTTGATGCCTAAATGCTTTTGAGGGTATGATATATTATGCAGATGAATTTATGCATCGATTCGAACATTATCAAAAATCCAATTTTTCTTCCATGGCTGGGTGGAAAAAAATATTGATTATAATACTATCTTTAATTCAAATATTTTATCGGGAATTCAACAACATCTTTATATTGAATATGGCTGAAATTGAATTTTTGATAAGGTTCGAATTGATGGACAATCATGTAGATTTGAGCAGCTAACATGTTATCTGTTTAAAGTCTAAGTTTATCAAAGCATTTATACAGCACATGCCCGAAACAACTCCAAGGTTGGAGAATGTTTCCCATAAATATGTCATAAACTTGAAAGAGTTCAGAACTCAAACATTCAAGTACATTTGCGAACATTTGCGATGCGGTGACAAATTCCACATCTACAATTTAGTACAAATTGCTTTTCTTTGGTCATATTTGGAACTGCCTCAAGAATTATTGACAGAAAAAATTCGCGCACATTCTTTCGAAGATCTTTTTCAAAATTTAGGCACATTCTATCATTTGGTTGGAGTAGGTTTTTCAAATACGGCAAAATCAATTTTGGATGAAGTCAGACTGCCACATTATTTCTTAGAAACCACGAACAAATTAAGCTATCGGAAATTCAAATACCATTTTTTTAAATTCAACAAGAAGAAAGAACGAATACGTGATTAAAAACCATTACATGACAGGTAACCGTTATTCTGATAAACATACTCAATTTTTACAGGACTGGTTTTTATCTTTGGGAGGCGACTCTCCCTATCCAAATAAACCTAATTTTGGAAAATTTCGAAGTCCATGGTCTAAAAAGGAGGAGGGAAATTAATGGCAACAGATTTTGGACAGTCATATGTTTGATTTTGGCCATTTCCTGGGGATTTAAACAGGTGCATATGTTAGGCGAATGCATTACCTCCAGGAAAATCACCTCTAGAGATGATAAAATAATTTCGACTTTGAGACAGGGTAGCTGCAAACAACCCACCCACATGTTTTTTCTGAAATGTTTTCCTGATTTACAACCCCTTTCATCCCTGCTTTTTTAATTTTTCTTGCATCAATATGTTGACCACTATAAAATAGAAAAACATTAATTTTTGTGTCCCAAAAAATCAGTGATCTACATGGTAACATCATTCATATTGCAAAGACAATTCTGTTACCACTCACTTTCTGACATTAGTTAGTCAATTAATTAATTTATTACATTATTTAATATCATTGATATTCATTTTGATATCATTGATATTTATACCAATATTGTATAGAATCCTGTTAGTAGTAGTTATTAGGGAATTAGGGAGCCACATTCTAAGGATGTACCATGTTGTATGTTACATAACATCCCTTTGTTCTATGGTTGTACCATGTTGTACATTACGCGACACTCTCTTGTTCTAAGGTTGTACCATGTTCTATGTACCGCGACACCTCATTGTTTAGGTGTTGTACCATGATATGTTATGCAACACCCATTTGTTTAGGGGTTGTACTATGATGAGTTACGCAACCCTTTTGTTAAGGGAGCCATATGTTGTAACCCCAATGTTACTCAACATCCTTCTTTCCCTAAGTCTCCCGCTCGCCTCATTAGCTTAATAACAAAGGAGGGCGAGGCTTAGTGAGCGATTTAGAAAATATGGTAAAACACTGTAAATGCTGTACCAAAGTAATTCATATTATGTTATATGTAGGGATCACGCCGACACTTAGCAAACCAAATGCCCTCCACCATTGGTGGGTTTAAAAGTAAATCAAGTATCATTGGCTGAATGTTAGGAATCACATTGAGTATACTATACATTACAATGACTGAGGTGCAGGAAATCAACTCTCTGGCTGTATTCAAATTTGGAAGCGAATTTAAAGTGGACGTTAGATTGGGGAAATATCCCAAGCCATTTCCTTTGTTTCAGCAGAGAATACTAAATACATCAGAACTTTGTTACTTCAACAAGTCAGTGCTACTGTCCATCAAACAGTAAGTTCTTTTCAGGGATGCCATACCAACATTTTCGCAATTCGCTCGATGTGTCATGGCTGGGGGCGAGGAGATGTTAATCAAACTGGACAAGTTAATGACGATGTACGTAGGACAGGACAGTTACAAAAACATGAACGTTAAAATAAAGAGAACGAGAAAAAATACTACAGAGTCGAACCAACGAAGAAAGGAATGAAATCAAGCTCGACTGGGAAGACTTCGAGCTGTTGAAGGAAAAAATAGGAGATATAAATGCCTGCATTTTAGCTGTCGTGAAAGAAAACAAAGAAAATGGTAAGTTTAGTCACTTATTGCATGAGTTTTGTATACAACATGTACAATACATATATCTATAATTAAGTACTGTTTGTTAATATCACATGATATTGCGACTCTCATCTAAAATAACATGTTGAAATGGTAGGGGGAAACAGGCTAAGTAACATTAATATTGTGTATTTGTGAATTTTTCGAATCCCAAGAAAATGCTTCAAGGGGTTTTGAAAATGTCGCAAGCTTTGGAAAAACAAAGCAGTTTTATTATTGACATTCAACCAACAACATTTATTTGTGATACTCGGACAATCTTGGATCTATGCATAATAATACTAACAGTTGCTATGACAGCAAGAAAATATATTTCAGAATAAATAAACATAAATGTAAATGAAGATAGAATTAATAAAAAGTGATAAACATTCTAACAATCCAAAATTAAAATCAAATCAGCAGTCATTAACATATATTAATACAATTCAGAATTTCTGCTACCTGTCTGATCGTGCAGTGGTAATTTAACATTCAAAATTGAAAGGCATATAAAAAGTTAATGTATGTGTATGTCCTACAATTAAAACAGAGATATATGCCATTCAAGAAACGCAGGCTGAACTGTTGTAGAGAGTTAAAGCTTGATATAGCCCTTCATCCCATGAGGCTGGATGGGATGGTTCACTTTCATCTGACTTTGGAAGATGCTGTGCGTCCATCTGAATGCATCATCAATCCGATTCAGGCTGAATGGCCACAAATGCTCAAGTTATCGGATGGATCCAGCTTGCGTGAAATATTCCTATACACGAAGGGGGACCACTTCATTATACAAACATTTCAACTTAAACTTATCGTTGTGAACAAAGAGAAGTGAGTAGGATGCGTGCCCTGCAGTTCGCAGGACTACCTCGACAGGAGTTTGACTACATGATCACCTGCTGCACATAAAGAGGAATGCAGGAGTTTATGCGTGCTATTTGAAATGATTTGCCAGTTTCAAATCAGACATTGGACATTTGAATGTTCGACATCACTTGGGACTGGGATACGAGTTCAAAGTGCATTCGAAAGTAAACCTTTTTGAAGTGACATCAACCCATTACAACCGAGTAAAGCAAAAATATACCCAACTCTGGTCAGTGTATGTCAAATTTGAGGAGACGGAGGATATTTTGGAGAACATTCACAGTCTCATTCCTCCCTAAGCTATAGAGGACATGAATTGCATAGCCACATTACACGATGATCATATGAACCAGGAGGGCATGTGGGCTTGTAACGTCATCTTAGGGAACATATCGTACTAATATTAGTGGACATTACACTAAACTTAGACAAAATAGAATTTCAGTCTCATATCACTGAGAAATAAAGCTAGTGCTGTTAAAGCCCTAAGAAGCAAACCAGGGTTTCCAAAGTTGACAACATTTTTAGAAATACACTCATTAAATTGTACAAGTTTCGAGAATATGATGAACACAATATTCTATATATGTTATAAAATATATAAACATAAAGCGCCACCTATGCACATGATTTCTACAGCAAAAGTTGGATACTGGTGAGTGGTCGGTGGAAGATTTTTTGAAAGAAACGTTGATTGCGAATACACAAAAAGCAATATATTGTCTAAACTATTTATTCAATCTGTATTTAGTATTATGCTTTTTGTTTTAAATGTAAATGCCTATGTTTGTGACCAATCAACTTTAGACTGGTAAAGTAATTATTGGGATATACCCCATACTGATGTTCTACTTTTCAACAGTAGCACTTTTAAGAGAATTTTCTCTTAATACTTATAGTATAGTTTATTCTTGTTTGTGTGTATTTCAAACCACTTATACAATATTCATTGCAAAATGCACCATGTCTTCATCCTCTTCAATATATAGTCGCTACATCAACAGAGCAGTACTTCGATACTTCGACCAGTTTATGGGGACCTCTACCCTCTTCCTATTAGTAAAATGATGCAACAATATATTTTGTCATCATCTTACTTAGAGATTATCTCAAAAGTGGTGCTATAAATATGAGTCATTTGATAAGTCACTTCATACACTGTAACATATTAGCAAGATTTTAATTGTTATTTTCTTATACTTCCAGAATGAGGAAAAGACCTACAAAACGGGACGTCTCGGTAGCAGCTATGTTTGTCTAAGGAGAACAAGAGGAGATGGACTGAACCCTGAAGAATTCAATCTAGCAAGCGTGTGTTTGGCCAATTTCTCAAGGGTTGAAAAATCCATTCGTAGTAGATTGGCTTCTCTTTCTTTCAAGACCCATTTCATCCCTCTTGGGATGAATCTGAGGATAGCAATAAGGAAGGGATGTGTGTCGTTCGAGCGCATGGGAGGGCTAAGTAAGCAAGTAATAGGGCGCATCTTTATGTCAGAGAAAACTTTAAAAAATTTATTATGCCACATGGCTCTATTGCTGGACGATCTGGCTATAAGCGTTTCTTCAGGACATGGGCGAACAGGAGCAGTTCGTAAGGTCTAAACAAGAATTGAAAGTTACTGACAAGATAGTCTTGGGCGATGATTGGCTAACGCCAAAGCCCAAAAAGACCAAGCGAAGCCATGGGCGCACTTCAAATTGGGATAAGAAACCTATAAAGGTGTGTTAATTTTCAGATTTTACCCAATTATTTTTTAATTTTTTACCCAATAATTTTAATTTTATTTCTGATAATGATATGAGAGAGCTGTCCTTTATTTTAACCATTTAATTCAACAAGGCAGTTCATTAAAGTTTATATCATCTTGCATCTCTGGCTCTTGTTATATTATTTAAGTCGTTAATGTATGTTAATAACAGAAAAAACCAAAAACTGTTAGTAAGTCAAACATTGTTGTTTTTCAGCTCGATCTGCTGATGGATAGCTCCGACAATGAGCTACCACCATTGTCTCCTAAATCCTGTGATTCCTGGGAGGTGAGCGAAACATAGTCTTCATTTAAATTTATAAGTCATATATGCATTGGAAAGCGATGCATTTATAATACTGGACTCCTTTGTAAAAAATAAAGTATAATCAGATTTAGCTTTTTCACATTATTATGATTATGTATCAATAAACTATCCATATAGTATTACAAAATGGTATTTCTTAATTTTCCATCTAGGACTTCCAAATAAGCGGCATTGAGTAGCTACCCGCCACCCTGCCTGACATGCCCATAGCGCTACCAAAAGCAACACAAAGGACCACAAACAGCGCCGACACGGCGGCGAAGGAAACGTCACCTCCCTCAGCACCACGCAGCACGCCCGAAGCGCCAAAAACAGCAGCACAAAGGACCACAAACAGCACTATCACAGCGCCGATGGAAACGTCACCTCCCTCGGCACCACAAGGCACTCCCGAAGCACCACCATCAGTGGCACAAACACCACCAGCAGCGATATGTACGACCAACATCGCCGAATCTGTTGCGAGGGAAACGCCGACATGTAATGACCAAATTCACAAACTCCAACACCTAAATGCTGTACTGTTTAAGATGGTTATGCTTAGAATGATGATGAACATTGCAAATATTATTAAAACATCCCGGTTACAAGACATGCTGCTTTGGCAATGCAAAAATAACAGTCCATATAGGACTATACCAAAAAAATGTAAAATGCATAAGAGACAAACTGTTTGACCAATACATGTCTACAGTAAATGCTCTTGTGCATTTTACATTGATATAATTTTGATCGGTTGTCACAATATCGTACAATCTTTACAATATCGTACAATTGTGACCCCCCCTCGATGTAAAATTACTGACAAGATTGTCTTGGGCGATGATTGGCTAACGCCAAAGCCCAAAAGACCAAGCGAAGCCATGGGCGCACTTCAAATTGGGATAAGAAACCTATAAAGGTGCGTTAATTTTCAGATTTTACCCAATTATTTTTTAATTTTTTACCCAATAATTTTAATTTTATTTCTGATAATGATATGAGAGAGCTGTCCTTTATTATAACCATTTAATTCAACAAGGCAGTTCATTAAAGTTTATATCATCTTGCATCTCTGGCTCTTGTTATATTATTTAAGTCGTTAATGTATGTTAATAACAGAAAAAACCAAAAACTGTTAGTAAGTCAAACATTGTTGTTTTTCAGCTCGATCTGCTAATGGATAGCTCCGACAATGAGCACCACCATTGTCTCCTAAAGCCTGCGATTCCTGGGAGGTGAGCGAAACATAGTCTTAATTTAAATTTATAAGTCATATATGCATTGGAAAGCGATGCATTTATAATACTGGACTCCTTTGTAAAAAATAAAGTATAATTAGATTTAGCTTTTTCTCATCATTATGATTATGTATCAATAAACTATCCATATAGTATTACAAAATGGTATTTCTTAACTTTCCATCTAGGACTTCCAAATAAGCGGCATTGAGCAGCTACCAGCCACACTGCCTGATATGCCCGTAGCACTACCAAAAGCGACAATAGCGGCACAAAGGACCACAAACAGAGCTGACACGGCGGCGAAGGAAACGTCACCTCCCTCAGCACCACGCAGCACGTGCAAAGCGCCAAAAACAGTTTGACCAATACATGTCTACAGTAAATGCTCTTGTGCATTTTACATTGATATAATTTTGATCGGTTGTCACAATATCGTACAATCTTTACAATATCGTACAATTGTGACCCCCCCTCGATGTAAAATTACTGACAAGATTGTCTTGGGCGATGATTGGCTAACGCCAAAGCCCAAAAGACCAAGCGAAGCCATGGGCGCACTTCAAATTGGGATAAGAAACCTATAAAGGTGCGTTAATTTTCAGATTTTACCCAATTATTTTTTAATTTTTTACCCAATAATTTTAATTTTATTTCTGATAATGATATGAGAGAGCTGTCCTTTATTTTAACCATTTAATTCAACAAGGCAGTTCATTAAAGTTTATATCATCTCGCATCTCTGGCTCTTGTTATATAATTTAATTCGTTAATGTATGTTAATAACAGAAAAATCCAAAAACTGTTAGTAAGTCAAACATTGTTTTTCAGCTCGATCTGCTGATGGATAGCTCTGACAATGAGCTACCACCATTGTCTCCTAAAGCCTGCGATTCCTGGGAGGTGAGCGAAACATAGTCTTAATTTAAATTTATAAGTCATATATGCATTGGAAAGCGATGCATTTATAATACTGGACTCCTTTGTAAAAAATAAAGTATAATTAGATTTAGCTTTTTCTCATCATTATGATTATGTATCAATAAACTATCCATATAGTATTACAAAATGGTATTTCTTAACTTTCCATCTAGGACTTCCAAATAAGCGGCATTGAGCAGCTACCAGCCACACTGCCTGATATGCCCGTAGCACTACCAAAAGCGACAATAGCGGCACAAAGGACCACAAACAGAGCTGACACGGCGGCGAAGGAAACGTCACCTCCCTCAGCACCACGCAGCACGTGCAAAGCGCCAAAAACAGCGGCACAAAGGACCATAAACAGCGCCGATGGAAACATCACCTCCCTCGGCACCACGCGGCACTCCCGAAGCACCACCATCAGCGGCACAAACACCAACAGCAGCAATACGTATGACCAACAGCGCCGAATCTGTTGAGAGGGAAACGCCGACATGTAATGACTAAATTCACAAACTCCAACACCTAAATGCTGTACTGTTTAAGATGCTTATGCTTAGAATGATGATGGACATTGCAAATATGATTAAAACATCCCAGTTACAAGACACGCTGCTTTGGCAATGCAAAAATAACAGTCCATATAGGACTATACCCAAAAAATGTAAAATGCACCAGAGACAAACTGTTTGACCAATACATGTCTACAGTAAATGCTCTTGTGCATTTTACATCGATATAATTTTGATCGGTTGTCACAATATCGTACAATCTTTACAATATTGTACAATTGTGACCCCCCCTCGATGTAAAATGCATCAGAGACGAACTGTTTGACGAATACATGTCTACAGTAAATGCTCTTGTGTAATTTACGTCCTTGTAATTTTGATCTGTTGTTACAATATCGTACAATTTTTGTTCCCCCCCCCACCCAATGTAAAACGTATCATATTGAACCTGCTTCATATATATTATTTTTATTATTCGCTAACCCTGACAATAAATTTATCATTAATTTGCAATAATATGTACGATAAAACCATGTATCTTTTCAATTATGTTTAAATTTCCGTGTTAATCCTAGATCTGAAAAAATATGTTTTTCACATGTTCGCTCGTGTCAGGTGAGGTGTTTCATGCTTGAACTCTTTGGCGGGTATGATTTATTATGCAGATGAATTTAGTCATCAATTCGAACATTATCAAAAATCCAATTTACATACGTTAAAATGAAGAGAACGAGAAAAATTGGTACAAGACATTACCTAACTTAGAACGTGTAATACGTATACAGGATTGTATTCGGTATCCAAAATTATTTAGCTACATTAAAATCAATTCATGGGGTAGGTCAAGCTATGACCACGCCATGATGACTGTCTCTGTGATTATTAGTCACCTTTACAACAAAAGACAGGATTTTACCCAATTATTTTTTAATTTTTTACCCAATAATTTTAATTTTATTTCTGATAATGATATGAGAGAGCTGTCCTTTATTCTAACCATTTAATTCAACAAGGCAGTTCATTAAAGTTTATATCATCTCGCATCTTTTGCTCTTGTTATATTATTAAAGTCGTTAATGTATGTTAATAACAGAAAAAACCAAAAACTGTTAGTAAGTCAAACATTGTTGTTTTTCAGCTCGATCTGCTGATGGATAGCTCTGACAATGAGCTACCACCATTGTCTCCTAAAGCCTGCGATTCCTGGGAGGTGAGCGAAACATAGTCTTAATTTAAATTTATAAGTCATATATGCATTGGAAAGCGATGCATTTATAATACTGGACTCCTTTGTAAAAAATAAAGTATAATTAGATTTAGCTTTTTCACATCATTATGATTAGTATCAATAAACTATCCATATAGTATTACAAAATGGTATTTCTTAATTTTCCATCTAGGACTTCCAAATAAGCGGCATTGAGCAGCTACCAGCCACCCTGCCTGACACGTCTGTAGCACTACCAAAAGCGACACAAAGGACCACAAACAGCGCCGACACGGCGGCGAAGGAAACGTCACCTCCCTCAGCACCACGCAGCACGCCCGAAGCGCCAAAAACAGCGGCACAAAAGACCATAAACAGCGCCGATGGAAACGTCACCTCCCTCGGCACCACGCGGCACTCCCGAAGCACCACCATCAGTGGCATAAACACCACCAGCAGCAATACGTACGACCAACAGCGCCAAATCTGTTGCGAAGAAACGCCGACATGTAATGACCAAATTCACAAACTCCAACACCTAAATGCTGTACTGTTTAAGATGGTTATGCTTAGAATGATGATGGACATTGCAAATATGATTAAAACATCCCAGTTACAAGACACGCTGCTTTGGCAATGCAAAAATAACAGTCCATATAGGACTATACCCAAAAAATGTAAAATGCATCAGAGACAAACTGTTTGACCAATACATGTCTACAGTAAATGCTCTTGTGCATTTTACATCGATATAATTTTGATCGGTTGTCACAATATCGTACAATCTTTACAATATTGTACAATTGTGACCCCCCCTCGATGTAAAATGCATCAGAGACGAACTGTTTGACAAATACATGTCTACAGTAAATGCTCTTGTGTATTTTACATCCTTGTAATTTTGATCTGTTGTTACAATATCGTACAATTTTTGTTCCCCCCCACCAAATGTAAAACGTATCATATTGAACCTGCTTCATATATATTATTTTTATTATTCGCTAACCCTGACAATAAACTAATCATTAATTTGCAATAATGTGTACGATAAAACCATGTATCTTTTCAATTATGTTTTAATTTCCGCGTTAATCCTAGATCTGAAAAAATATGGCTTTCACATGTTCGCTCGTGTCAGGTGAGGTGTTTCATGCCTGAACGCTTTGGCGGGTATGATTTATTATGCAGATGAATTTAGGCATCAATTCGAACATTATCAAAAATCCAATTTACGTACGTTAAAATGAAGAGAACGAGAAAAATTACTACAGAGTCCTCCTCTGGAAAGTAAACCGACGAAAAAAACGAATAAAATCAAGCTCGACTTGGAAGACTTCGAGCTGTTGAAGGAAAAATTAGGGAGATATAAATGCCTGCATTTTAGCTGTCGTGAAAGAAAACAAAGAAAATGGTAAGTTTAGTCACTTATTGCATGAGTTCTGTATACAACATGTACAATAAATATATCTATAATTAGGTACTGTTTGTTTATATCACATGATATTGTGACTCTCGTCTAAAATAACATGTTAAAATTGTAGGGGGAAACACGTTAAGTAACATTAATATTGTGTATTTGTGAATTTTCTGAATCCCTAGAAAATGCTTCAATGAGTTTTGACAACGTCACAAGCTTTGGAAAAACAAAGCAGTTATATTATTGACATTCAACCAACAACATTTATTTGTGACACATCAGTGGTCAACCAATAATACTCGGACAATCTTGGATCTATACATAATAATACTAACAGTTAGTATTATAAATGTAAATGAAGATGGAATTAATAAAAAGTGATAAACATTCTAACAATCCAGAAATAAAATAAAATCAGCAGTCATTAACATATATTAATACAATTCAGAATTTCTGCTACCTGGCTGGATGCGCAAAATTGAAAGGCATATAAAAAGTTAATGTATGTGTATGTCCTACGATAATCAGTGGATCGATATTTGTAGAAACTTCGAATTAACAAAAAACAACAACATTTGATGAGACAAAATTACTTATTTCATAAAATGGCAAATAAACAGAGAAATATGCCATTCAAGAAACGCAGGCTGAACTGTTGTAGAGAGTTAAAGCTTGATATAGCCCTTCTTCCCATGAGGCTAGATGGGCTGGTTCACTTTCATCCGACTTTGGAAGATGCTGTGCGTCCGTCTGAATGCATCGTCAATCCGATTCAAGCTGAATGGCCACAAATGCTCAAGATATCAGACAGATCCAGCTTGCGTGAAATATTCCTATACATGAAGGGGGACCACTTCATTATACGAACATTTCAACTTAAACTTATCTTTGTGAACAAGAAGTGAGTAGGATGTGTGCCCTGCAGTTCGCACGACTACCTCGACAGGACAGTCGACAAGGACACTTTGTAATATAGTGTACATAAAAATGATGCAACAATATATTTTGTCATCATCTTACTTAGAGATTATCTCAAAAGTGGTGCTATAAATATGAGTCATTTGATAAGTCACTTCATACACTGTAACATATTAGCAAGATTTTAATTGTTATTTTCTTATACTTCCAGAATGAGGAAAAGACCTACAAAACGGGACGTCTCGGTAGCAGCTATGTCTGTCTACGGAGAACAAGAGGAGATGGACTGAACCCTGAAGAATTCAATCTAGCAAGCGTGTGTTTGGCCAATTTCTCGAGGGTTGAAAAATCCATTCGTATTAGATTGGTTTCTCTTTCTTTCAAGACCCATTTCATCCCTCTTGCGATGAATCTGAGGATAGCAATGAGGAAGGGATGTGTGTCGTTCGAGCGCATGGGAGGGCTAAGTAAGCAAGTAATAGGGCGCATCTTTATGTCAGAGAAAACTTTAAAAAATTTATTATGCCACATGGCTCTATTGCTGGACGATCTGGCTATAAGGGTTTCTTCAGGACATGGGCGAACAGGAGCAGTTCGTAAGGTCTAAACAAGAATTGAAAGTTACTGACAAGATTGTCTTGGGCGATGATTGGCTAACGCCAAAGCCCAAAAAGACCAAGCGAAGCCATGGGCGCACTTCAAATTGGGATGAGAAACCTATAAAGGTGCGTTAATTTTCAGATTTTACCCAATTATTTTTTAATTTTTTACCCAATAATTTTAATTTTAATATTATTTCTGATAATGATATGAGAGAGCTGTCCTTTATTTTAACCATTTAATTCAACAAGGCAGTTCATTAAAGTTTATATCATCTCGCATCTCTGGCTCTTGTTATATAATTTAATTCGTTAATGTATGTTAATAACAGAAAAAACCAAAAAACTGTTAGAAAGTCAAACATTGTTGTTTTTCAGCTCGATCTGCTAATGGATAGCTCTGACAATGAGCTACCACCATTGTCTCCTAAATCCTGTGATTCCTGGGAGGTGAGCAAAACATAGTCTTAATTAAAATTTATAAGTCATATATGCATTGGAAAGCGATGCATTTATAATACTGGACTCCTTTGTAAAAAATAAAGTATAATTAGATTTAGCTTTTTCTCATCATTATGATTATGTATCAATAAACTATCCATATAGTATTACAAAATGGTATTTCTTAATTTTCCATCTAGGACTTCCAAATAAGCGGCATTGAGCAGCTACCAGCCACCCTGCCTGACACGCTCGTAGCGCTACCAATAGCGGCACAAAGGACCACAAACAGCGCCGACACGGCGGCGAAGGAAACATCACCTCCCTCAGCACCACGCAACATGCCCGAAGCGCCAAAAACAGCAGCACAAAGGACCACAAACAGCGCCATCACAGCGCCGATGGAAACGTCACCTCCCTCGGCACAACACGGCACTCCCGAAGCACCACCATCAGTGGCACAAACACCACCAGCAGCCATACGTACGACCAACATCGCCGAATCTGTTGCGAGGGAAACGCTGACATGTAATGACCAAATTCACAAACTCCAACACCTAAATGCTGTACTGTTTAAGATGGTTATGCTTAGAATGATGATGAACATTGCAAATATTATTAAAACATCCCGGTTACAAGACATGCTGCTTTGGCAATGCAAAAATAAAAGTCCATATAGGACTATACCAAAAAAATGTAAAATGCATCAGAGACAAACTGTTTGACCAATACAAGTCTACAGTAAATGCTCTTGTGCATTTTACATCGATATAATTTTGATCGGTTGTCACAATATCGTACAATCTTTACAATATCGTACAATTGTGACCCCCCTTGATGTAAAATTACTGACAATATTGTCTTGGGCGATGATTGGCTAATGCCAAAGCCCAAAAGACCAAGCGAAGCCATGGGCGCACTTCAAATTGGGATAAGAAACCTATAAAGGTGCGTTAATTTTCAGACTTTACCCAATTATTTTTTAATTTTTTACCCAATAATTTTAATTTTATTTCTGATAATGATATGAGAGAGCTGTCCTTTATTTTAACCATTTAATTCAACAAGGCAGTTCATTAAAGTTGATATCATCTCGCATCTCTGGCTCTTGTTATATTATTTAAGTCGTTAATGTATGTTAATAACAGAAAAATCCAAAAACTGTTAGTAAGTCAAACATTGTTTTTCAGCTTGATCTGCTGATGGATAGCTCCGACAATGAGCTACCACCATTGTCTCCTAAAGCCTGCGATTCCTGGGAGGTGAGCGAAACATAGTCTTAATTTAAATTTATAAGTCATATATGCATTGGAAAGCGATGCATTTATAATACTGGACTCCTTTGTAAAAAATAAAGTATAATCAGATTTAGCTTTTTCACATTATTATGATTATGTATCAATAAACTATCCATATAGTATTACAAAATGGTATTTCTTAATTTTCCATCTAGGACTTCCAAATAAGCGACATTGAGCAGCTACCAGCCACCCTGCCTGACATGCCCATAGCGCTACCAAAAGCGACAATAGCGGCACAAAGGACCACAAACAGCGCCGACACGGCGGTGAAGGAAATGTCACCTCCCTCACCACCTCGCAGCACGCCCGAAGCGCCAAAAACAGCGGCACAAAGGACCACAAACAGCGCCATCACAGCGCCGATGGAAACATCACCTCCCTCGGCACTCCCGAAGCACCACCATCAGCAGCACAAACACCACCAGCAGCAATACATACGACCAACAACGCCAAATCTGTTGAGAGGGAAACGCCGACATGTAATGACCAAATTCACAAACTCCAACACCTAAATGCTGTACTGTTTAAGATGCTTATGCTTAGAATGATGATGGACATTGCAAATATGATTAAAACATCCCAGTTACAAGACACGCTGCTTTGGCAATGCAAAAATAACAGTCCATATAGGACTGTACCAAAAAAATGTAAAATGCATCAGAGACAAACTGTTTGACCAATACATGTCTACAGTAAACGCTCTTGTGCATTTTACATCGATATAATTTTGATCGGTTGTCACAATATCGTACAATCTTTACAATATCGTACAAATGTGAATCAACTACACAATTGTAGGGAGACAATTCCTCGAAGGGATCTCATGCTGCGGATAACAACCTTAATTGTATGTATACGTTCGTATTTAAATAAGTACAATACAGATCCGTTCTTTAAAACGCCAGACGTAATCATATGTAAAATTTGAGACTATTTGGGCTATTTTATATTATTTAATTTTACATTTCACAGGAAAAACTTGGTTAGGGCGACAGTCAAATATCACTAGATGTTGTCCAGATGTATAGCGATACAGACCTATTTAATGCCACTGAAATCTCTGACGAACATTTATCACTGGCACTTGATGATTTTGAGAATGATATTAACATTGATTTGTTGCTCTTTGACCATGATTCTGTGAAAACAGATAAAACGTTTACACGATTGATGCACATGTGTATACAAAACGGTCTACCAAGTAATTAAATAAATTAATCGCTGTATTAGAGAGTACAAAGCATCTAGAACAAATCAACTCTGCCGAGGTAATAACAACGAAACAGATGACGATGAACCAATTCGACTTGAGTTGATAAGTAGCGACTCAAGACTCGGACAGTACAGAAAATGAAAACAGACCCATTACAGACTTTTATAACAGACTTAATACCACATAAAGATATCATCAGGGACTGAATACGGATGAGGTTAATCATGCATATTCCCTACAAATTCCCCAAAATCTTACTCTCCCTGAAATACTCCATCATTTACATAGATTATTTGATCACATTGTATTTGATGAACTACTTTCGGATATCCCCAATGATGCTTTGGTATGTTTTCATGTGTCCAATAACACCTTTAAAGATCCTTTAAACACCGGTCTTTTAATCAAAAAGAATTGGACGAAATATTTACATATATAACAATTATTGCAAATAATTACATTTATGCCTTGTGGGAGTCGATCTCTTGTTTTTAGGTTTGCGCTATTCCCGGGTAAGTATAGGGAATTTTTGCGCAAGTCTGAAGAGCCCGTATGTTGAGCCTCTCTTTCATACCATTCCAACCAACACAATGCCACTGAGTTATTTTGTGTCTCCTGACAATCTATCAGAATCTTGAGTAAGTAGGCTGTTTTATTGTTTTTTGGAATTATTTTATGATAGACAAGAGTCTATTCTTTGTTTGGAAATGTTTTTCTATATTCCAATAATAATATCTTTCGTTTTATGGCACTTAGACAGAGACGTTTTGTACCTTTCAAATTAATTTTCTTTCTAGGCAGTCTAACAAATATTGAGAAGATAAAGCAAACTGGAAGTGGCATGTTATTTTTACTGTATAATCGGCGATTTGTAATTTCGCCAGTTCGATTTAAAAACACAAATAATCATTGTTTAAGTCAACCCTTATGTAAGTTTTATAACCATACTTGCTTTTAAATTTTGTAGTACACGCAATATATATATATTGACCAGCAACCAGTTTTTCAACTATTTCCACTAGTCCTATGTCATAAGCTGAGCTGTTAGCCAGATCTTCCTTATCCAACCAGGTATTGAACCCAATAATTTTTCTTATTATCACCATAAGGTGTTTTATTGTTATACCTTGTTGTACTTGTATTATACCAGTTTGTTATATGTTTATTGTTTACCACCATTTAGAACTGGTTGTGTTTGAATTTTTATCACCATGTTGTGATGTTATTTTACAGGCTGAAGCCAATAGTTTATATTTTTAAATATGAATACCACAAGTTTGGTATAACCCTCCCTTATCTTTTTCCACGTTCAAATTATCACCATGCCGTGGTGAATTTTGTTGTTTCCTTTAATATTATTTTAACCCATTCAGCCTCAAGTTAGGCTTAATATTCTAAGTTTTAATATTTTTATATACAGTCATTATATTAGTAACTTTTGTTAGTCTTGTATATAATGATGGCATACAAGTATTAGCCATATATTATTTTTCCCATATTTATAAAGCCTCACATTTTAATTGTAGCCCACATTTATACTGCCTTGGATTAGATTAGCACCTGTGTTATACTGTCCCATCTTGATCCTTCCTCGAGAGGAAATATATTTCACCAATCATATATCCTATTCTTCAAGGTATTTACTTTTAATTTTTCAAGTAAATTATTAAATTATTCAGTACAAGTCATCATTAAAATATATAAATTTGATTTATATCTTATTACAAAGTTTGTCCCAACAATTTTTTCTTTCTAACATAACAAGCTATTCTTTTTATCTTTCAGCTATCCAGAAGAGCACATTAACACTTCCTCTATTTATCCTCTATCTATATTAGACAGGTGTCTCTACCAACCCCCCCCCCCCCAATCTTTCCAAAATTCCAACATGACAGACAGGAGTCTTCCATTTAAATACCTCAGACAGTCCAAAGAGCCTTCCCCTAATGAGTTAAAGGCTATGAGAAAAGAGAGCCAAGTTAGAGTTATTCGCCTAAATCTCTTAGGTCACAGTTTTATTGGAAGAATGAGAGACCACAATAGTTATGACTTTCACATGGATAATGACATTGTAATCCCTTATTACACAACAAAACCAGGTGGTCAGGTGGTGCATTCAGAGCAGGTTATCTTTTTCTGGGACATCCTGGTTGCGAGGTTACAATAATGCAATGTGGCGAAAATGATGCAATGGAAACACCTCCTAGGGAATTAGCACAAATTTTTTTAACAAAGAACTGTAGGCCACCATTTACTCTGCAGATCTTTTTTTATTGGAGAGTTATTTCAAAGATTTTGGCACCCAACTAAATATTTCTTTAATACCCCCTCTCAAGCCATAGCCTGCAACTCTAATATCATTTCCACAAACATTATCCTAGCAGATATAATTTATAAATCCAACCATCCAAGTATTCATCTCTTACAACACCCCCATACAAATGAGCACCCAGGTGGGAAGTTTACCGGCCCCACATGGAAGAATATCCTTGATCTTCCAAATGATCCTGTCCATTTAAATGCCATGGGGGAAGAACGATTAGCAAGATCATGGAGGGGAGCCATTGTCCGCTACTTAAAAAATAGTTAAGGTAAGAAAGAGAAGGCAACTCTTTCTAACAAACTCATGCCAGGGAGTCTATACACATTAATAATCTTTAAATAAAGTAGTTAATCTTTCTATTATAATTATTTAGTAAATACATTCATTTCTACAATTTAATTATACATCTTCATCAACTATCTCTTTAAACCTTCTAATGTATCATTTATAAGGATTCCCAGTTAAAGGGAATGGAAATAGTAAATTGAATTTATTTCAGATGACAAGTCCTGAGCCCGCTATAACTGTTGAGGAATATCCTGAGGCCACCAGTTCTATGCCATCCCTAAGTAGAGGTTATACTAGTGGAGGAGCATTGACTCAACCATCCTCACATCTTCAGCTATGTCAGGCTCCATACCCTTAGTTAATCCCCCTCGTTTGATTCCACGATCATTACCAAGTAGACCACCTTACCCTGGAATTCCAACCAACCAATATCTTTGGTTACGTCAACCATTTCAATCGACACAAGTCCTTCCCCCAAACATATCCACCGCCCACACCATATATAATCCAGTCCCGGGTTCATCACAATTAGGAGGCTTCGTACCTATATATTCATCATCAGGAGAAACTTCTTTGTCCCATAACCCCATTGTGTCAAGTCAGGTGACTGCAACAAATCCTTTATATTCCATTTTTCCACAACAACAATTCCCAGCAGCTCAACAAAGCACTTTTTGTGCCCCGCCACCTGATTATCAGTTATCATTGTCCATGCAGTCATCACCTCTACATAGTCTGGTTCCTCAGAAACTAAAGGAAAAAATTTGGGAGGATGAATTTATCAATCTTTCGGCACTGGTCAAAGGTCCTGAGGAAGATGCAAAACAAGATTATGTTTTGACTGAGGTGAAGGAAGATGGAACGTATGAATCAATACACATCAATCTTAATACCAACAATACTAAAAAAGGAAGAATCCTTGCTTTTCCAGAATGGATAAGGGCCTTTATCATGTACATATCCATCTACTCTATACGTTTTCCAGATCAAACACCTCACCTTCTGAAACATATGGTGGCAGTTACAGAATTGTTTCAAAAGCACCAAGGATGGCGAGTTTACGATGAAAAATTCTGAGATGTGAGAGCAAAAACCAAATTTCCATGGGGCATGATTCATTTTGAACATTGGTTTAAAGCAAAAGAATAATGGAACAATGAAAATATCACATAAGATATTTTGAAATATTCTTTCAACCACACAATACATGCATATTTTAAAACAAAATTATTTTATTGTATCTGACTTATGTTGAATAGTATGGTATGGCATTTTGTATACTTTTAATTCAGGATGATGGAGACATAATGCACAATCATGGAGTTTTTGGTAATAGATACACCTCCCTGAAGGTTTTGATCCACTATTTATTAAGGGATAAACTATTTACGGTCACTGTTTATTTTAACGATAATTTCAAGATATAAAATAAATGTGATCTTTCCAATCGGCCCAGTTTTGGTAATCAAGTCAGCAGCGTACAATTAAGCCTGAATTCAAGTCTGAGTCAATCTCAAAACTTCTTAAAAAATCTTAAAATGGATACCGGATATTACAACATATCTAATGGAAACAGTTCTTCCAACTCAGAAAGTGTGAGTAACAATTAATATTAAATTACGGAATAATGGAACAATGAAAATATCACATAAGATATTTTGAAATATTCTTTCAACCAGACAATACATGCATATTTTAAAACAAAATTATTTTATTATATTTGACTAATGTTGAATATTTAGTACTTACACAAGGAGGATTGGCTCCCAGGATGCAACATCGATACTCTGTCGGCACTCTTGATGTCATGACTACAAAATTCAAATTCAAACTGCTTTTTAGTTTGAAAATAAAACCATAATTAATGATTTCAAATGTTGAAGTGAACAAATTGGCGTCTTTTTGAATTTGAATTGTGTAGTCATGACATCATACAGTATCGGTAGAGTATCGATGTTGCATTCTGGGAGTCAATCCTCCTTGGTACTTACATGAATTATGTCTAGTTTCAACTCAATGGTGTAATGTTTTGTGACGTAATTTTAAAGTTTTATGATGCGAACTTAGTTAATTTCTGATCATGATATGTTTAATTATCTATTAGGTATTTTGTATACTTTTAATTCAGGATGATGGAGACATAATGCATAATCATGGGGTTTTTGTTGGTGGATACACCTCCCAAGAGAATGTTAACTTAGACCTAATTGTGAGTTGATCCCTTATTTTTCTTTTATTGTTAAGTTAATGTTTTCTGATCAATTTCAAAAAGTAGCGTGGTGATCATATGATGCCAAATCTAGCTGGTACAAATTAAATATGTGTTAGTGAAATAAATGTATTACTTTTAATCCATCCTGATAGGAAAGACACCACTATGATGCTAGGCATATGGTGCCATCTGTTAATGGAAGGGAGGCGGCAAGAGATCTGAATCTTCCAGCATATGATGCACGCAGTTCAAGTCAACAGGTAAAAACTTATATTCATCTTGTCATAAACACACTGGAACACCCTGACAACGGTAAAGTCAAGAAATTTTCACCAACAGAGTATAGTTTAAGTTTACAAAAGTATAGAGCTACACGTTTATGGTTTAGTGTATAAACTGAATGATACAGTGAAAAGGTGAATACTTAGTTATTACATGTTGTTCTATGTAATTTCAGCCTAGCACTTCCCACCCAGTACACTGTGCTGTTGATGAAAACATAACTGAGTTACAGATGAGTAAACTCAAAACTGATATACAAGAAATAAAGGAAGAAGTCGTTTTAGGGGTAAATCATTTATTTTATATGTACAGAGCTGACAAAGTACAGATATCATCAAACAAAAGTTAATTGTAAAAACTAATACCTTGAATTTTACTAAATTAAAATATTCACTACATTGAGCTTCAGAAAGCTCTGTGAATGTATTTTGACCATGTATCAATTTAAGAACAAATATTCAGCAAGGTATATATATAAACATGATTTGATTGATTTACTTTAACCAATGACTTTCAATTGTTTCTATCCTTAGAAGCGAAAAT
The DNA here is from genome assembly GCA_903813345.2 of Owenia fusiformis. Lineage (NCBI taxonomy): Eukaryota > Metazoa > Annelida > Polychaeta > Sabellida > Oweniidae > Owenia > Owenia fusiformis. The sequence continues at coordinate 9,596,767 of CAIIXF020000006.1, forward strand.
ATGATGAGATGGAAGTGAAATCTAATGGGTTGAAGAACACCAACGCTAAACTCAGGAAGACGATAAACCGGCTGACAAAAGAGAAGATGGCAGCTGTTGAAACTTCCGAGTCATATTTGGTGAGATTTGAGTTACTTTAAATAGTGTCATTTGTTAATTTATTATAACGTAAACACGACTAAAACAGAGTATTGTTACATTCACACCAGTTTTCATTTAGTGTAATGTATGTTTAATCTAAGATGTGGGGTTATTGAAAATTCAATTTGAAAATTACATGGTTTAGGCATGTAAAACAAAGTGGAATTTTTATTATTATTATTCATTTATTTATTTATTTTATTTTTTATTTTATTAGGAAGATGTCAATATGCTCCAACAAACAAGGGAGGAACTTGTGGCTCAAATGGAACAGTTGGAGCATATGATACAGGTATGTATATTAACAAGTCTAGTAAAAGCCATATGTTTGAGCTACGTTAACAATAAAATTGTATGATGAATAACATCATTCAAATAAGAAGTCAATATCACCCGCACATAACGATTAGAAGAGATGAAAGCATGGAGTATTAATTGTCAATATTTAGAACAGTACTTTTTATTATTTCTCTAGGAAGCACAAGCCGAGGCAACAGCGGCAAGGCAAAGAGAGAGTGAGAAAACAGCAGAACTAGCTGAAACGAGAAGTGAATTAAAGGTAGGACATTCGAAAGTATGTTATATTGTCAGATAAAACTGCGAGTGTATATAAGATGAATGTGCCAAAAATTAATTATAAGATATTTCCAAACATGTTATGTTTTCTAAAACATATACTTTCCTCTATATTTTTACAGAATGTGAAGGAGAAACTCCAAATTTGTAAGATTAGAGAACAAACAAATCACAGAAACAGACTGGTAAGTAAAATTACAATCTGAACATACTAATCTGAACATACGTCCTGCACAAATTTTTGGCAACTGAAATCAATCATTGATTGTCCCTTTAAAGTTCTAATTATTTTCAACCTAACATATAGAAGTGTAACCAAGTACTGTATAAATGTTGAAATAATGCACCAATTACATAAATGATTCAATATCACTTAATCATGAGATAAATGCAACGAGATTCACACTCTAAATGTTTATACTTGTATTCCAACTGTTTTGTTTTCAGAGAGCCGAAAGCATTAACTGTTGGGCAGTAGAAGAGCTACGCCTGTCACAACTTGGGAGTAACTCTATCCTACAAGTGAGTGGGCAAAGAAGTACACTCAACTGTATTGCAGAATGCAAATGAAATGATAGCAAACGTGTTTGTGTAGTGCCTGGTGAGTTAACCATCAGGTATAAAAACCAGGATATCAAAAATCCAAAAATAACAAACAATGGGAAAGTGACTGATAGCCTGGGCAAAGACGTTTGCAATCTTTATGACGGTATATATTAGAGGAGTATAAAATACCAGTGGAACAGGTACACTCAGTTTACTTTAAAAGAAAAATTTGTTGGTTAATTTAGTTGCTAATAGTAAACATATCTTCCTGTTTTATGAAATAGATTTTACATGTTACTATTACTTTACTTTACTTGGTTGTCATTTAATTTACGGAACTTTGCGTGAAAATAAACCAATTCATCTCTCTGAGAATTGTTCAACCCAGATAAAGGATAGATTATTAAGTCTCACAGATTAAGTTTAGATTAATGTGAAATTAATGAGAGTTTATTCATTGTAATGCATGTCAGTATGTGATACTAATCCATGATAATCGATATTTTATTTTCAATTGTAATATGAAAGTACATTATCATTGCACTGTCATTATGTTAAGCATGTAATTGTCACTCACTGAAATGTATTATATGTATGTAAATATGATATTTATAATATGATTTTGAAATTTGCATTTTCCTACTTTGGATAGGTTGTGTCATCAGTTCCAATAATTTCACCCATTTCCATGTGTTGGATGGCTTAACTCCGTCTATTCTTCAGTGCTTTTTTCACAAAACTTACTATGAGAACTGAAATGAAATGAGTTGATCAATATATCCGAATTCAATGTCAAAAGACTAGAAATTAACTAGAACAGAAGTTCATATATTAACTTATCATATTCTGAAGTATAAATTAAGACTCACATATAATGAAAAAAGCAACCATCATAAGGCATGGTACAATTAGCCACAATTTTGGGTCTTCATAGTGTGGCATTTCATGGTTGACCTCTGTTGCTGTTGTAGGACTAGATGTTGATACATTTAGACATGTACCTCCTGTAAAGAGTTAACTATGTAAATATTTAATGAAAACCAATGAAACTTGTAAATAGTTTTCTTCACAGAAAGCTGTACCATGAATGTTGTATCTAGTCTAGCCAAAATGGTTTACAAAAATATTGAAATATACAATTAAATCAAAATATTATATATTTTCTTCAGTCTTAATATTTTTAATAAGTTGGTTGTCATTAAAGGATGACAGGTACACTCACCTACATCCTTCATCCTGCATAATGCAAGATCCTTGCAACTTTCCATGAAACCTACAGGGTGTCCCGAAAGTATGGGCCCCCCCCCTAGGCAGACATATTCCAGTGTCCTCATAGTATGTGTCATATATCATTTTAAAGCTTATCCAAAGTTACATTGATTCGCCAAGTATCATGGTTTAACTCCCAAATGGGAAAAAGTTACAGTCATTTTAAAAGTTAGTGTTTTATCAAAATAAAGTTCAATTTTACACCACATTACGAGTCAATGAGTCCCCCCTTGAACATGTTAACAGCCGCAATTATTTTCAAATATGACCTTAAAAGCCCTTCAAATAGGGGTGTGGAATTTTATAACCCTCTTAAAACCTGCTAAGGCACTTTAGAAGAGTTTCCTTTGAGTTTCTACCCTCACCGTTCTCTTTTTCCAACTCATTATCCATCCGACCCAAAAAGAATTGCTGCTGTTAAGATGGCCCAGGAGGACACATTGACTAGTGATTTGGTGTAAAATTGAACTCAATTTTGACCAAACACTAAATTTTGAAATGCCTGTAATTTTTTCACGTTTGATAGTTGAACCATGATACTTGGTGAATCAATGTAACTTTGGATAAGCTTTAAAATGATATATGACACATACTATGACGACACTGGTATATGTCTGCCTAGGGGGGGCCCCATACTTTCGGGACACCCTGTATATCCAATTTAACGCAATTGCATAAGTTGTGACACATACGACTATCCATTTTGGGAGATCAGAAGTAATCAAAACATGTGATGTTCTGACTGGTATGAATAGACAATACCCACCTTATTGGTAAACTTTATACAGTGCAAACATTCAAATTACTTTATAATGGATACACTTAAGTCAATATACCTGTACATATCATCTGAGTTAACTATAGAAACCATAACAACAGTTACAGCATGTAAATATAATGGGAGGGAAGGGATACACGGAGTTCGTTCCATGATTTCAATCTACAGAAAGACGTTTCCGTCAACTGTGTGAGTGATAATAAGTCACGTGAGAGGGTGCAGGCAGGTATCGAAGAGATAATACCTGGGTTTGCGTGGCATGTTTTTAACTGCGATACTTGTGTCCTCGTACGCAATCTAAGATTTGAAGAAATAACCTTTAATAGTAACACTGTTTTGGTCTTAGAGCGTGTCGCTATGTACACGCATTGGTGTATAGAGTAGGGAGTTCAAGCTTGCACTGTTTTTCACAAGCTAAACGTGAACGGGGATTTATTTAAGCGCTACATTTGTATGGTGATGTGTACATGCTGGCATTTCGAATTTATATCGAAACTTAAAATTCCTAATATGAACTGTAAGTTACATGTTAATGTTTGAAATAGCTTATACTGAGGATTTGTTACTGTGGTAGGTATTGACATGGCTATGAATAGTTTGATCATTTGATTTAAATATTGTGGTTAAGGTGATTATTGCTATGACACACAAATATTTCTGTTTCAAGGTTAGAAATAGTATATAACATAGTGGTAGTGTGGCTTAGAGATGCACTGAGATTTGACAGTTGGGGAAAAGTCAAAATGGAACAGGATCTTAAACAGCAATTAGATGTCTTGGACAGCATAGGCCGTCTTGACGATTTTATTGAAAGGAATCAACTACACAATTGTAGGGAGACAATTGCTCGAAGGGATCTCATGCTGCGGATAACAACCTTAATCGTATGTATACGTTCGTATTTAAATAAGTAAAATACAGATCCATTCTTTAAAACGCCAGACGTAATCATATGTATAATGTGAGACTATTTGGGCTATTTTATATTATTTAATTTTACATTTCACAGGAAAAACTTGGTTAGGGCGACAGTCAAATGTCACTAGATGTTGTCCAGATGTATAGCGATACAGACCTATTTAAATGCCACTGAAATATCTGACGAACATTTATCACTGGTACTCGATGATTTTGAGAATGATATTAACATTGATTTGTTGCTCTTTGACCATGATTCTGTGAAAACAGATAAAACGTTTACACGATTGATGCACATGTGTATACAAAACGGTCTACCAAGAAATTACATTAATCGCTGTATTAGAGAGTACATAGCATCTAGAACAAATCAACTTTGCCGAGGTAATAACAACGAAACAGATGACGATGAACCAATTCGATTTGAGTTGATAAGTAGCGACTCAGACTCGGACAGTACAGAAAATGAAAACAGACCCATTACAGACTTTTATAACAGACTTAATACCACATAAAGACATCATCAGGGGCTGAATACGGATGAGGTTAATCATGCATATTCCCTACGAATTCCCCAGAATCTTACTCTCCCTGAAATACTCCATCATTTACATAGATTATTTTATCACATTGTATTTGATGAACTACTTTCGGATATCCCCAATGATGCTTTGGTATGTTTTCATGTGTGCAATAACATCTTTAAAGATCCTTTAAACACCGGCAATTTAATCAAAAAGAATTGGACGAAATATTCACATTTAATATGATTATCGTGCATGGTCCCGGGTTTGGCCTCCATCTGAAAAAGAAAGGTTCCCTAAGAGATTGCGATGTACATAAATTTGTTCGGAACTCCCGATCAATAATAGAAATCCAAAATACAGACAACTAATGTCTTAGTAGAAGCATTGTCACGGCTATCGAGTATAGAAAATATACATCAGTGAATGTTTGGGACAGGACTGACGCTCAAAAGAGTCGCTGGAAAAATGTACGGACTGGTGGAGCAAACCAGACAGAATTAGCTAGACAGTTGCATGAAAGATCCAATACACCACCCCCTGGCCCCGATGAAGTCTGTAATATGGAGCATTTGAAGAGGTTTCAGATGGTCTACGATGGTCAATACCAGATATTCCTCTTTGGACAGCATAGCACTAAAGTGGTATGAGTACATACACACATAGATATTGATCATATTTTTTAAGATTAAAATTTTTTTTATTATTAAAAGTATAGTTTGAACCCTATTTTTTGAGACATGTTCAATGGCCTATAGATTAACATGCTTTATCTCTATTCCAGTTGTACAAAGGACCTACCAAACTGTCTGATACAGCAAAACACATATATCTGTTCCTTTACGAAAATCACATCGCTGTACTAAATAGTCTACTAGTGTTTGCAAATGCACCTTACTACTGCGAAGAAGGTTATGACACACCATGATTATACGCCTGTCTTGGCATTTGTCGCTACTGTGAATGTGAAAGCAATGAATGTAAAGGTCGTACCATTTCTAAGGAATACAAATGCAAAGATTGTATCGTCTTCTTTACTGGTGCGACATACCTGCAAAACCAGAAGCTTCCATCAGAAGTGTCAGGGGTGCCGAAATGTGACGTCAAATTCTACTGCACCAAATGTATGCATGTTTCTTAAAGAATTGAATATGTATACAAACAATGGTAAACGACAAAGAAGCGACCACGTGTGCTATGCAAAAATCTGTAAGATATGTTGAATCAAAGTCGGTTATGGGCACAAATGCTACATGCAACAACTTCCCAAATTAAAGAAGAAAAGTGAAAAGTATTTCAAGTCATTGATCGAGGATAGTCAGGAAGCACCGCCTTATATGGTATGCTATTAACTGTACTCTATAGGTGTATTCAAAAACTATACAAACATGCACTAATGTAATAGACATCATGTGATCATATAGCGTTCAATCGTAAAATAAAAGCAATTTTTAATCTACTTCTTAAGGCATTTCTAATTCTGATATTTTAAGTGTTGACAGTAACCACAACAGTCAGGATACTGCTGATGACAATGTGGCAACCATGGATAGAAAACAAGCTCTGGAAGGCTATATCTTCTTTGATATAGAAACAAAATGCGACAATCCGGAGCAGAGACTAACCCGGCAAAACTAACGAAGCTAGGGTTTTGAAGAAAGAAATGTCGGACTTGAATGAGAATAATATGGATAACAAAATACGGGAGTATAAAGAAAAGCGAGAAAAAGACTCCTTGAACAACATCAAAGTACAACAACATTTGAGTGAAATGAAAACTGTATTAAATAATGTCACGGAAGGAAGAAAAAATAAAACACTCAATACTATTACAAGGACTTATTTTAGAACATTTTCTAGACACTTTTCTAAATAAGTGCTTTTTAGGATGATGAAACCTACAAGATCCTGGAATAATCGAACATTGATCACGTGACATACACGGGTGATTGGGTTCAAATTGGTGGAGCTGTCGGGTAGAAATCACTCAATCAAGATGACAAGAATTGCCGTATTTGCATGCACAAGGGTTTGCAGAAGAACAATTGAGGCAAATACCGGTGTATTGGAGAGCTAGGCACCCGCTAACCAATGAAAAATCAACTCAGAAGGAAAGTTCGTAAATCAAATCTGAAACTCAAACGAAAAAAAAGGAGAGTAACAACTGTCTGGCTAATTCTGTCTGGTTTGCTCCACCAGTCCGTACATTTTTCCAGCGACTGCAAATATTCACTTCTAGCAATTAAGTGTTTACAATCACATTCCCAAATTCATACACATATTAAACCTTCTCTCAATTAGATTAATTATCTTTCCGAATAGTATCTTCCTGTTTGTTAAGTGTATAACATCAATATCCTTATCTTGTATATACATGATGTTATGTGCATAGAAGTCCTCGAGAGTTCTGATCAATCGATCAATGCAAACTTCCGAATATCTAGATTATGAATCTTGTATTAGAGGATTACATATGAGATGGAACAAAATCAGAGAGAATTGGACATGGTTACTCATTTACTATTAAGTAATTATGTCGGCCACTTTTGAATTCATTTGCGGAGTTTGTGCAAAGTCATTCACAAATAAAAAGAATATGCTACAGCACATAAATAGAGTTCATGTCAAGGAAGTTGTCACTAAGAAACAATGCAGCGGTTGTAAGAACTATTTTAAAAGAGATGACTCTCTTAATAGACAATGGGCGCATAACACATGCCCCACTCTTCAATATGTAAGTATAACTGTATTCTTTAAGTAAAAAAAAAATTATTAAAGTCATTGAAGTTTTTTGTCTACATCAGTTTGATAAATAATTTAATAAAATAACACACCTGGTGAGAATGGAGATGCATAACAGCAAAATACAGGGAGGTTAATTATAATAAGATAAATGCTTAGTACACAAAAACCCATTTCTTGTTTACTATTCAATCAAACACATTTCTTATATTTATTATTTAAGATTCAAAAGACTGCTGCAGTTCATGGCACTGCAACACCAACAGCTAGCACCAGTACAGTGTCAAAACCATCATCAGAAAAAACAAATGCAAAGAGTAAAATCTCGGATCTATGGAGCTCTCAACCCAAAAAAACAAGTGACAAAATTCAAGTTTAGTAAATCAACTATCAAGCCATCAACTGCAAGTAGCTCCAGTCAAGCTCCGTCAGCAACAATCACCAGCGAAAACATTTCAAAACCTGAACACCAGCTCTCTGCTCCATGCAGCGCACTAAAGATAATGAAAAAATTCATTTCAATTCAGAGTCAGTCAAGTCATCAAATGTGACAAATGCGAGCAGCTACAATCCAGCTCCATCAGCAACATCCACCAACAAACCCATCTTGAAACCAGAGCCTCAGCACAAACCCAAATGTTCCGTGAGTAGATCTTTAATCATCTAGAAATTTGCATAACGCTGTGATATTCCCATACAATAAGAATGTAACCCATCCGATCACTGCATAAAGTTATGTAAATAACTTGTTTATACCTTATCAAGTCTCTTGAGTTAAATCATATCGGAATTCACAATGACATTGACATTAACCTTAAATCACCATTTACAAACATGAATTACTAAAAGTTGACTGAAAGTATAAAAAGAAATATGGATTATAAATGTAATTATAATTTATGCAATTGAAAATTGAACACTAATATACCACTAAAACACACTTGTTTAGGAAACAGATAACGTATGCTCTGCGCATATAATTTTTGAGGTGTCTATGGCGACTTCATGACATCTGGTCTCTCGTACAAGTCCAAAAAATATTTGTGACCCATTATTTCATGAACAAGCATCTGTATAGGTAGATGAATAATGTTTCCAATACAATTGATGAATGAATGGAGAATAAATCATTCAACTAAAGCATGGTATTATCCAAAACTGGATATCCAAGGAAAAAAAGATTGAAGAATTCAAATCCTTAGAGTTTGAATACACCATTTGGCATAAATGACTTAATTTCATGCCTGAAATTGACATTCATCTCAATATGAAGTGACATGGTTTAGACAACACTATGTTAATTCCTCCAGGGGTTGTGACAGATTTAGCTACTTGGAACCGGAAATATGTTCTAGAATGCCCCAGTGGGATCTCAGTTTTTCTTAATCAAGATTGGATCCCATCCATCCAACCGTACCATAAACTTTTTTCTGATGACTCCAGAAATCTAGCCTGATCTCATGCACTCAGATACCCTAGAACCAATCAAATCAAAAGAATTATGTAAAATTACATCTAGAAATGATTTATCGACTTCGAAGGAGAAATTTTTTAATGGTGTTTATGTAACTGTGTTAGCACAGCTAGTAAAAAAGGCAAAAAACATTGTGGGCTTTCTTAAAAAAGACCAAACATTCTGAGCTTTAGTGCTTGGAATGGTAGTGAAAAATGGTACAGGCATTCACGGATAATTTAGCAAACATCTTATAATAAAAAAGCTTAAAAACACAACCTGAACTGAACATTTATCAAAATGGCTCAACAGAAACAGCAGATTGTCATTGTAAGATACTCCGTTTAAATTGTCTTTGAATGTCCAGCATACAGGGATTACTCTCCAAAGATACTACACAAACGTGTGAGGGCAGTACACTATATATTTGCCATAGAATGGAGCAAAGAAATCAGAATCAAGAAATGGGCAAACTTGCAATACTAAGTGAGTATTGGGAAATTATTTAAAAACGTAGCAACATCGTTTATTCCATAAATCCCAGCTTTTATTTTTACTAGGAGATGACGAATGGAGATTTCAATGAGATTGGTGGTGTATATGCCCCATCGTCTAAAAAACCGGACTAGCATACACTCAAGACCTACATTGTTGGTACTTAGTTTATCTCTTGCCCTTGTTTCATTCATACATTGCATTGCACTTGGAATTACTAAAAGTTGACTGAAAGTAAAAGAAATGAAAATTATGATTATGAATGTAATTATAATTTATGTAATTGGAGATTCAGCACTAATATACCACTAAAACATACTGGCGGGTATACCACACCATGCCGACGTTAGATTTCATGTGTCTAACCCCTCATTCAAAGAGCCGCTCAATACTGCCTTGCTTCAAAAAAAGGAGATCACCGACAAAAGATACTTAATATGCTAAAGAGAATTATTCAAAGCAACCAAGATGTGTTGCTCATGGATATTTTTACATTTAATGTCATCATTATAAATAAAACTGCATTTGGTACATTCTATGATTTCCAATGATAGCCCATGTCTTTCGCATTTTATAATTTTGGGGATAGAGTGGCCGAAAATCACTGCAATTAGTCAAAAAGATAGGACACCCGACCAGATAATTCGATGGAACAATATAAAACATGGTAGGTATTTCAAAACTAGACTGGCTATCCAACTTCACGAACGTTCAAACTCAGCCCCCCCCCCCTTTAATGCCCAGCTGTGTAATATGGACCATCTTCGCCAATTCCAAGCTGTGTATGACGGCCAATACCAGATTTCCTTGATCTCTTTTCAGATTTTCGCACTCCAGGGGTGCTTACAATTGTGAGGGTGTGCATTCTGTTTCTACTGAGACAGATTGTCATCTTTGAAAATGCTCAAGCTTGTACCAATTGTCAGGGGGATGAAGACAAGTTAGGCGAAAACCATACATGCGCTAAGGATTGGATTCAGCAAGTGAAAGATTATTTACCAAATGCTTTAGAGGGCGTCTCCATGATGGATGTAAAGGCCAGATGTGACAGATTGTGCGGTTTCCTAAATCTACCCCCCATTCGTAACATCGTCGGTCACGTGCAGGAATGCCTCAACAAGGTAGATTTCCAGCCAAATTTAACGGTTCAAAACCAGGACTATGAACTCTTGATTGAATTTTTGAACTATTTATAGATGCGGAAGGGATCTTCACACAAAAAATGGAATTGACTATTACACCGCAATTCTATAACATTATTGCGAATTTGGTCCATTATCTTACAATGTAAGTAACAGTTCAATTTGGAATGATTGTGTTGAACTTAATTTTGTATTGAAATATGATTATGTGTACATCAAAAATGATATCAATTTAGAGGAACTGAAACGTCTATTTTCAGCAAAAAGTTTCCACATGAGACTGGAGAACGAGGAGGAAAACTTTTGCATTTCCAAAATGTGTTTAAGAAATTTTTCACAAAAGAAGGGGAGCATCTGAGAGGCACTTGAAAAGGGCTCCTTCCTATCGGTAGAAGTGGAAATAGGAACTGGCGTTAGACTTTTTATATCAAAGGGGGTTGTGCGTCTACAATGACACACTGAGAAAAGAAAATCTTTGAGGAAATGACAGCTCCCTCGAAAGCATTCATCAAAGTTTTGGATGCTTTAAGGGCGCTGCTCAGTCTGATTGACCAACGTAGGCGCACGCAGAAGCAAACAGCAATACAGAAGACAATTCACTTCTGAATTCGTCTTCTGATGAAGAGAAGAATAAAACGGAGCAAGTCCAAAGCAAGGAGAGGGTAATGTGATGCCCCAACCTGCAGAATCAATCTTACTTAATGCGTTGGCTAGTTAAAAGTTTTGCCTTTTTTGATAAATTATTATCACATGAGAATATCAGGACAAAATTGAGAAAAATCATAAAAAATATGTGAGCAATGTTTTTTCTAAAATAACAAATAAAAATAAATTGAGGTAGAAAACGTGTAAACTAAATAGCTTATTTAATGATAATCATAATTGATTATTTTACATTCTGGATAATTTGTCTAAATAATTTGTGTGAATAATTTAATTCCATATTTTAAATGTGCGTAGCAATATAAGACTACAATATCTTGAGTTTTTTATCTTTTATTTTCAGAAATCTACCCCTAGAAAAAAATTCTACCGATTCCCAACTACGAGAGGTTGGTAATATGTTTAATAATGATTACCAATTACTAATTAAAGAAAATATTATGTGTATTGCAATGATAAAACAATAATATCTCCCTTTACTTGTAATATGTCATCAATTGATAATCAAAAGAGAACTGAACTTTTTTTTTTTTTTTTCTTAAAACCAATTATTGAAAACATTCTATAAACACACGGTCCTTTAACTAATGGTCACTGATTGACAACAATTTAATTTTTAATTATTATTAACCATAATTATAAACCACTTAACGAATTTACATTGCAAATAAAAAAGTAAATGTTTTTCTTACTTTTGGATTTTTAGGTGTTTAACATTAGCAGTATTGAAATGTTTCCTCCAACTCCACCTAACGCCACTAACCTGCCTTTGAACAACTCGACAGCAGAGCAACTCTACAGCAGGGACAGGGTATCAAAAGCCGACCGCTAGCGCCGCTAGTCAGCAAGAGCAACTCTACAGCAGGGACTTGGTCTCAAAAGCAATCAGCTAATGCTGCTAATCAGCCGAGCAACTCTACAGCAGGGACGAGGTCTCAAAAGCAATCAGCTAACGCTGCTAATTAGCCGAGCAACTCTACAGGTTTTGGTCTCAAAAGCAATCAGCTAATGCTGCTAATCAGCCGAGCAGCTCTACAGCAGGGTCATGGTCTCAAAAGCAGTCAGCTAACGCTACTAACGCCGTTAATCAGCCGAGAAGCTCTACAGCAGGGACGTGGTCTCAAAAGCAATCAGCTAACGCCACTAATCAGTTGAGCAACTCTACAACAGAGACGAGGTCTCAATAGCCGACCCCTAGCGCCACTAGACAACCGTCATCAAGCACCACCACGTCACATGACCGTCACAACATCAAGCCACATGCACATTTGATGGTATACCCACCTAGTACATCTGAATCTGAAACCAATGTTCCCTCTAACCAACTGGTTAATACTCTTATGGCCAATAATGATATGAAGACCCTACTTGCCTTGATGGCCATGAAGACAATTAATAGAATGTTAGACACAATGCTCAATTATTAATATGACTTACCATAAGATAAAATGTATTATAAAATAATCTAAAAACTGTTTTTTTGTTTTTTCAATTAACTATATTTGTTTGCTTTTAATTATTCACTTTGTTTTTAAAAATGATTGTTGTAGACACATAAAAAATATATAAAATGAGATAAATGTATGATTGAATTTCAAAATTTAAACAATTTGTTATGTTTAGTCATTAATGATATGCCAGAATCGGGTTAACGTCCATGTTTTTAAAATATAGTTTTTATATATTTCGTAGAATGGAGCAAAGGAAGGTCTCAGAAGGACATCTTGATAATAATTTGGTAATATTTATGTCATTTCATATGACTTATCTTGCCATAGTTATTTTATAAGAAGCAGGGAAGAGGCTATGAAAAAACAAGGACACCAAAGTGAAACATTATATAAGCATAAATACCAAATGGAGTGACATTTTGGATAATTGTGAAGACTGCTGAGTTTGCAATGAGTACTCAAATAACAAAGTATTAGGAAAGAAAAGAAAGCTGCCAAATATGTTGGAGGGCTGCCCTGTTAGTCCAATAGCTAGTATCCCTAAAAAACAATGCGTTAATATGGACATCAGTCTTGATATGTCAGCGGAAATGACACCTGGCCATGGGAGAGAGGCAACAATACATGAAATAATGTCTAGAAGTATAAATGAGCATCTCTCAGTTACGGAGGAAAAGCTACTTACATGTCTTGTAAAGAAAAAATTGAAAAACTCTATGAATAAAAATAAAGAACAATTGACATGTAAAACCCGGGGAAAGGTATGTTACTTTGCTTTAAAAACCATTATAAGATAATAATAAGTAAATGTATGTAAATATGGAGAATATGATATAAGATAAGCTGATGAAAATCTGACATACTCATACTCATACTCAGACATTCGATATCAAAATCCATAGTTTCAAATACAGCTCCTTTACTAAACGCTAAATTAATTTTAAGTATCTTATCTTAAGTAACTTATTTTTTCTATTTTCAGAAACATAAATGCCGTGCCCGAGGATGTGCTTCTAAATTTGGCAAGAGACGCGATCTACACCGTCACAGAATGACTCATCATTTTCATGTGGGGGCCGGTATCAAATCTTCACCATGGGACGACAATGACAATGAGGAAGCACCCTGGTCATATCTCGATGGTTCCATAAACGAAGACCTGAAGAAGGAATCTATGGTAAATAAAAAACTTATTTAAGCCGATGATGAAGTGAATGACTTAGTATTCATCTAAAATTTCCCTGCTCCCTTAAACTTTTCCGCCAATGATCTCGTGGATTTCTTCGAACATATTTATGATCAATGAAAATCTGCATTCAAATTCAATATGTCAGTTTCAATGATCCTTCAAAACATTGAAACAGAACGCTATCGATATTTCTCAGCGGGTCCAAATAATTTCCAATTTGAATCCCTGTTACTTGTATCAAATATGGGTTAGTTAGAAGCAGCTGAAGATATAATTAAAAAAAAAAACTCACATTTGAAAATTTTACTCTTCCCCTGCGGGAAAATACAAAGTGGAAATCTACATTGGTCACAAACATTCATTTTATAGTCTATCAAAAAGGATTAGTTTTAACAAAATATACACTGATTTTTGCCTTTTTTGCCATAAATGTCATTTTGATGTTGACACAATGTCTTTGAAATTTAGGAATTGGCCACTGAATTATTCCATTGTGCTTAAAATATTGGTAGCTTGCTTTGGTTAGTAAGTATATTTAGTTAAGTTACTGAAAGTAGGCCCATAGGCAGGGGAAGGGGGGGGGGGGTCCTGGGTTCGACCCCCCCCCCCCTCCTAGTCAAAAACTCTTTCAAAATCAGGCAGTTTTTCAGCATTCTGAGCAATTTTCAAGTAATTTTGGTCATCTATGGACTATTGTCAAAAGGGAACCCCCTGGAATTAAAAAAATGAACCCCCATTGGCAAATCCTGGCTACGGGCCTGCTTAAAGCGTTACCATGGAAACACATTTCAGAGTGAATGTATGTACTATTTTCCAGATTCTGGGGATATGACCAAATGCCCGAGATCAGCTCAAATTGTTTTCAGAAACATATTTAACAGAACTATATAATCATACTTAAAAATGTTATTATAAGTTGGTACAATGCCTGGAATGAATGATATAATATTATGCTGTCCCAAAATTAATGAAACATTGTGTTGCCATGGTAATGCATTCTGGCCCTAGAAACCATATAACGAGACCATTAAATATTTGATAAATTCCTCGCATTTTGGAGTAGAGCAACGGTTTTTACAGATTATCAAAGGTTATAAATTACATGATTTAGGATGAAATAGTTACCCTATATAACTCATTTGGAAGCATAGATTGGCGGTGGTTCAATGGAGGATGTATTCGATAAATCATTTATTACCAAACTCAATACCGAAAATGGTATTTGAACCGTATGGTTAGATGCATGCCCGTAGCCAGCTTTTTTTAAGAGGAGGCTCGAAAATCCCCCCCCCACCACCCCCCGCCTACAATTAAATGTTTCCCATGCTAAACATCCCCTTCGTATTGTAAAGGGCAGTGGCGGATCCGTAATGTAACAAGGGGGGGACCTCACCCACACTTGCAGTCAGAAAAAAATATCCGTGCGAAAAAAATATAAGGCCCCCAAAACATGACAAAATAAAACACTCCATTCAATGGCTAAGTATTTCATTTATAAATTGAAGGAATTTTCTTAGAACCCAGTTCTGATAAAATATGAAGTTATTGAAATCGGCGCAGACGTCCTTTTCCAAAATATTGTTTTAACGTTCTACAACATTTAGGCTTCTGAAAATATCTGGCATAGTCTTAATACTATTGAGAACCTCTTTTATTTCTAATTCATGTGTCTGTTTTGTTAGATTAAAAAAAGGTTTAAAAATATTACTTGACAATTGGCCCGACCCGGGAATTTAACCGGAGCAGATTATTTGATGCAACTGATCTGCTCCGGTAATATTCCCAGCTCTGGCCAATTGCCGAGTAATATTTTTAAGATATTTTAAAAGAAAACAGAGACGCATGTATTAGAAATGACTTGGACAACATGTGAATAATTAAAATATATATTTTCTTACTAAACTGCAAGCATTTATCTGTAACAGTTATGTCTATTACTTTGGTAGGAAATTAAAATATAGATGTTCAAAATAAATTCCGCACCAGGCAGCCATGTTGGGTGTTACAATGCACAAATCTAAATAAATAGTACCATGAGTACTGGGCTAACATGGTGTTGCTCAAAAAGGGATTTCACAAAATTATCTCATAAAATTACAATTTACAGTGACATGTTTTTATACAATGCAGGACACCTGACATTATCTAAAAAGCTACTAAATGGTCAAAAAGTGTATTTTCAGTGAGTAAAATGGTGTCCATTGTTAAATAAAATAGGTGAGCTTTTTAACCGGGACTTGTAGGGGGTGGAGATTCTATATTGAAGAGGAACCAAAATACCTAAAAATCCTATTGACCCAGGTTTAAATGTGGTACTATTGTTTACTGAGAGACAGATGGATAAATCAATGATAACTAAAATGGCCGACAATAAAAAACGAATATGAATTTTTGCCGATTTAAAAAAATTATTTTATATACTATTTACAGTGACATGTGTTTTTACAATGTGGGACACCTGAAATTATTTAGCTACCAAATGGTCCAAAGTTGAATTTTCGTGATTATTGCGGCCATTTTGAAAATAGGCAAGCTTTTGAACGGGACTCTTAGGGGAGTTCTGTATTGATGATGAACCATACACGACTCTTACGATCCAGGTTTTAAAACGTGGCACTATTGTTGACTGGAGGACAGACAGATGGACAAATCAATGAAACTAAAATGGTTGACAATAAAAAATAGATATGAATTTTTGCCATTTTGAAAATAGGGGAGCTTTTGACCTGGAACTCATAGGGGGATTCCTGTATTGATGATTGTAGTATCCTGACCTTCCATGAACTTAATGACCTGTACTGATTAAAAAACTGTCTGGGTTCAACTAAGGTGCAACAACTTACGCTCAGATCATCAATTGAGGTACACAAGCTACACTCAATCATCAACTGAGGTAACAAAGGCTTACACTCAGATCATCAATCGAGGTACACAAGCTACACTCAATCACCAACTGAGGTAACAAAGGCTTACGCTCAGATCATCAATCGAGGTACCTAATTTAGCCACACTCCCCCATCAACCGATGTAAACGGAATATTACACCCATATCAACTATCAAGGTACATGGGAAGGGAAAGCAACAAACCGAAATGCTTCCTTGTTTCAAACTTTGTTAACCACAAGAGATCCAAGATCCCCAAACAACAGCCCTAGCAGTCCCGCTACAACATGAGACACAATGCAGGTGTACCCCCAATAGACTTCAATTGCAGTGAATGAACTCCAGTGAACATAAACAAATCATAGTAAAACGGATTAGCATATGTAAACATTCCATAGTAAAAATGATGCGCATGCGATCATAACCTCAGAATGACATTACATCTACAAACAAGAGAGACACTTCAATTAGCATAATGATGCAAACTGAACTTTTCATTAACTGTTGCATCATTTGCATTTGTATTCTTAAGTTTAACTTTCAACTTATAAAACTTAAAAAAATATATTAAAGATAAGGAGGGATGTAGTATCCTGGCCTTCCATGAACTTAATGACCTGTACTGATTATATAACTGTCTGGGTCTAACACTGGACAGCAAGTGTTGTAAGCTTACCCACAAAATACAACTATTGCAATGATGAACCAAAATAACTTTAAATAAGATCCTATAGACAGAGGTCGTGCCATTATTGTTGACAGACTGATGGACAGACGAACAAGTGAATTGTGTCTTACACCCCCCCCCCTTCCCCCAAAAAGAGTCAATATCACAGTCCAGGACCATAACACCAAGGGACATTTCATTCATACTGAAGTCACTACAATACATAAAACTATTCACCAATATACATCTTTCAAGCAAATAAGAAAAAAATCCAACTGCTAATATTGTATTGTATTTTAAGCTATTTTGTGAGCCTTCATTATTTCAATATTCAATGTGTGTTTTTTCTCAGTTTACTTTTTGCAGCGAGAGCCATCCCACCATTTTTCATCTAATCCGAGATTGGGATTTAACCAAAATATGAAATCTTTTAAACACATTTTTCATTTATACTTAATCTTAAAATTGAATTCAACAACGAACCCTGTTTCGTCAAAGAGCACAGAGATGTATCTTGTCTTATACAGTCATGTATATTGCAATCCTGATTTTTCGTTCAGTATTTATATATATTGAAGATGCCAAAACTTATTATAGCCTAACTGTTAATAGTTTTTAACAAGCTTTCCAATGGTACCATCGATTCTAATATTCCATTGACAGTTTTCAATAGACCCTTTTCCATATAAATGGAAAACTAGATGGCATCATGGGTGTTGGTAGGGCTAAATAACATAGCAACTTATGTTGTGATCCTTATTAAAGTTTGGGATCCTGAGCCGGGTGGTAGAGCATTAAAATGAAATCAGATATGCTACTTGGACCGACTTGAAATTATCCTATCAGCTGAGCTTCAGTTAATGAGCCAGTCTTTATATGGCATATAATTTCAACAACAAACATAATTAGGCAAAACACGTGCCAGCATAATGCTTGTATTTATTTACATCATGTGATCAGTTGGCTGTTTCTGATTGGTTGATGAATTGGTTTTTAATTTTGAGATATAAATCCTAATAGCAGTAAATGTTTGGAGGAGCAACACATTTCTCTGAACATTTGAATTTCAAATTGACATAATGAGCAAAATCCCAACTGCCACAGCCCTTTTATACTGCAGGCCGGTCTTTAAAGTAAATGAATTATTAAAGGTTTTTCAAAATTGTGTCAATGGGGATTTAGCTCGACCATTTTTAGAAAACTTGAAAATCTCTAGATTTGAATAAAGGTAAATAACAGTGCAAATCAAAGTTGTTTTGATAGAAAATTACACACAGAATTCAAATATGACATAAAATAGAATAAAACGTTAGTGGTTAATGGTTAAAAATGCAGACCTCCTAAAATCTCGTTAAAATGAGACTTTAACGAGATTTCTAAGCTATATGGAAAAGGGTCTATTGGTAGAGAGAGTGGCGCTTGATCCCCCTTCTACTTTATGTTATGAAAAAGGGTTGCCTACAATTAGAGTTAAATAAACTGTATGATTTAATGCCTTTTAAAATGTACTAGGTCATTTTCAAATTGTGATCTTGGTTGCTATGGCAACAATATTTGCATGGAAACGTGATGTACTATACCTTGTAATGGATATTTTTATTGAATAAGCACAGTTATGACCTTTGTACTTATTTGTTATATCGTTTATGCATTAAACAATGAAAAATAGTCCAAAATATAGCTAAAATTTTAAGGACGATGTCAGTGGTTTACTCTGATAACGTTGGACACCAATCTCTCTATCAAATGAATGATGTTTGAAATTAGAAAAGCTACTGGTACGTACACATATGACCATACAAGGTCGTTGAAGGCTATTAAATATAATGGTAGAAATTATGCATTATTATTTGAAGGTCAAAATTATGCTGGAACTTTAATATATGATAGTAAACCTACAGAATAATCGTGGACCAATATATTGGAGAAGTACCACATTCTATATATTCAAAATTTGTCTCTCTTATAATTGATCCCTTCATAAGTACAGTGTTTAACCATGCATGTAGCTCTATATCTATAACAGCACGGTTTATTTCAATTCTTAATTAATGCATGCGCATATATTTTTTCTAAAACTGTGCTATATCACAAAGTTCGCAAAAAGTATTCTTTTCTGATTTTTGATATGGTTTCACTTCGAGAAGATAATATTGGTTACTATGGTAACAGTATTTCCATAGAAACATGATCCATGTTAATTCTTAGTATAAATTATGAAGGATTCCACAATTTCTAATATCAAGTACATGTCCATTGTACTTACTTACATCATATTTAGTTACTTGTATGTGATAAAATTTAGATTAACCAAAAGATAGTTAAAATGATGATAATCATTGTCATTGACTGTAATGTGTTGTAATGCCCCCCCCCCCCCCCAATTTTAAAAGACATCAACTACCATTGTACACTATATAGACATTAAAAAAGTACAACTAATCACTATAGCAGAAAAACATAAATAAAAGAAAATATAAGTAATAATTATGTATAGTAGAGCTGTTCTGTATGACTGAAAAACATAGAATGTATGAAATATTGGAAAAATACCTTTTTATCCCTATTTCCTCATTATTAATTGGGTCTGGTTACACAATATATATTAATTTACCCAGACATTTTATTCTTAATTGTTACAGACCTGTGTCAGAGCCATCATAATACGTTTCCCTAATTTAGAAATGCTGTTGAACTTGTTATACACAGCCTCTCAAAGTTTACCCATTTTTGGGATAGTATTTGGCATTGGTTGCTATGGAAACCATATTTCCATAGTTACGCAATCAACGCTAATTATAACATTATCTCTTAATAGGTTTTAGTTGTCCCTATACACAAAACATATCTTTTATACAGAATTACAGTATTAATTTCCACTATATGACACCAAATATCCTGCAATTTTAAGGCATTTTTTACTGAAATCGATCTTGAATTTTGCTTAAAAGTGCTTATTTTCAAAGATCCGTTGCCATGGTTACCAGTAAAGTGTTATAAGTTATTTTGTCATTTTTCAATGTCAAACAGCCCATACTTTGTGTATAAAGTGATTAAGAACCAAAATAAAATTTCTCATGTAGACGCCTTACATGGGCCACCACCTGACTCTTAGAAAAATCCTCTCTTTAAAACACAATTTCATGATAACCTCAAACAGTTAGTCATTATAGGATTTAACTCAAGTCGACACGACCTTCCTCTATTGAAACAGTACTTCCCAAAAGCTCTCAATCTAGAAAAAATCGACAATTCTTCTTAAAAAAACAACTCATATCAATGTATCACAACCAAAAATGGCTTCAAATTTCTAGACATCAGTCATTTTCTTCCACCCGCCACTTCTTACAAACAATTTCTAAAAACTTTAAGATCCCGGTCAATAAAGGGTTTTGGATGTATGAATGGTTCAAATCTCCAGATCAACTTTCTATCAAAACAATGCCACAAAAGGAACATTTCTATTCCTTTCTGAAACAATGCAATGTTTTAGAAGAGGATCATTTACAATAGCAAAAAATAATGGTTGTTTAGGCACTGAACCCGCCACTTTAGATGAGAATTATAGCTATATGCTAGGGGTATGGGAAAGCTTTCCAAGGGAATCTAGATCTATTAGAAATGACCCAAACTTTCCTTGTGAATGCAGATTTAATGTCCAAAAGGCGGAAAATAATTTTCAAGTCATAAAAACGAAGTTTTGAAATGTTGTACACATATCTCGAATGGGAAAACCTTTTACCAGAACCATTACCTCCATAGAATGATTAACGGGGGAACTGAAGTCAAAATAGGAAATTATCCAGTAGAAGGTTTTTCAGGGGACACTAAAACTGTTTTGCAGTTTGATGGGTGTTACTTTCATGGTCATGATAGTTGGTTAACGAAAAATGCCAAGTCTACTGATGAGTCGAAAAAACAATTTAAACTGAGGAAACAAAATACTCAAAAATGCAATAGTTTCATAAGAAGTCAAGGTTTCAAAATGATTATAAAACATGAATGCGAATTTCGAGCGGATTTAGTTTCAAAAACGCAAATTCCCAGATCACTTCCTTATGGTCAAAATATAACTTTACCAGAATTTGAAAAGTCAAAACATTTGCCTTTTCACAAACCCTTTCCGAGACAAATTAGTGATCCTCAAAACATCACAGATGCTGTTTTAGATGACACTTTTTTGAAATGGTACAAGTTGATATCAAAGTACCGGATAGCTGGCCCAATGACTACTTGAAAGCTAAAGTATGTAACCAATTTGGGAGAGATATCACTCCTTGGGAATACTTTAAAGAGCTTTCAACCCCTTTTTCACCCACATCCAATGTGACTTTTGAGGATATAGGCAAACATATGCAAGATTATATTAGAACTTACGATCTTTCGGAAAAACCAAAGACAATGTTAGTGGGCCAGCCAAAAACCTCCTAATCACAACCAGTCTATATCGTTGGTATATAAAACGTGGTATCCAAACTGATAAAATACATCAGGTCATCGAATTTGACAGGATGACTTGTTTTGTGGATTTGGTTAAATATGTTTCCGATATGCGCAGGCAAGGGGATTCTAATCCCGACTGAATTTATTAAATCTCATTGCAAAGCTCATCGGAAATAGCGCCTATGGAGCCTCCTCACGTGTGAAGAGAAATTTAAAGACAGTTTTTTCAGTAAAAGCAAACTAGACATCCGACGCGTCATAAATTCACCTACTTTAAGAAACCTAACTACTATAGAAGACCCGTTTCATCTCAGTGAGGACCCCATATTTGAAGTGGAAACTGCGAAAAATCGAATGAGCTTAAACCTCCCTGTGTACTCCCTGCTACACTTTCTTAAATCATGCCAAGGAACACATGCTCAGATTTTTTTATGACTTCTTGTATGAATACCTTGATCATAACAAATATCAATTAATGGAAATGGACACAGACTATATATATTTAGCAATATCAGAGCGCATATTGAGTGACACAATATAACCTTCTCATAAACAGCGGTATTTAGATATGT
This sequence comes from Owenia fusiformis, assembly GCA_903813345.2. Classification (NCBI taxonomy): domain Eukaryota; kingdom Metazoa; phylum Annelida; class Polychaeta; order Sabellida; family Oweniidae; genus Owenia; species Owenia fusiformis. The sequence goes on from CAIIXF020000006.1 coordinate 9,619,220, forward strand.
TAAATAACCAATGTTCAGATTACATAAAACCCGAATGGTTTCCACGAACCTGTTGTAAAAAACACAAAATGTTTGATCAAAGATCTAGCGGCCTCATGAAGATCGAGAAAGAGGGCACATCTATGATTTGCCTTTGTTCAAAAATGTACATTGTGACTGATTCTGAATCACCAAATATACCGGATAAAGGATCAAGAAAGGGTCTAAATAAACATTCACTTGTTAACCCGCTTCAAAGCTTTCAAACTGCTTTGAAAGACCAAATCAACGAACCTTCAGTTAAACGTGGATTTCGAGTAAAAAACAACTCTGTTTTCAGGTACAATATGAAAAGGAGAGGATTTAGCTATCTCTATATTACATGTAACAGGTGTGCACAAAAAAGTCTAACAGTAACAAAACCAGGACAGGCTGGAGCTGCAGTAGGCCTAAGCTTGAAACATTCAACTCTATAATGGCGTTCGAAGGCCATCCTTGGCAAGGCTCATTATGAGAATATCAATAAATCACTTGCACAGATGTGCGCTCTGAATTTGGGACCCCTAGCAATCATAGATGGGAAGGGATTCAAAAGCTTTTGTAAGCAACTCAACCCAGATTACAAGTTTCTCACATCGGCTGCAGCTACCATCTTCTACAGTTAGTTGTAAAAACGATCCTTGATGACAGAGTTGTAGCCAATATGCTTGGGCAATGCTGTAGTCTGGTTATGTTTTTTAAGAAGTCAGTGATTACCACAGAGGCGCTTACTCAAAGGCAGATCCTTGACGAGGTCCCTACTAAGCATCGTATCAATGACTATGTTACCAGATGGGGCTCCACCTTTGATATGGTTTCATGTCTACTTTGAGTACAGGACTCAGATCTACGTAGTGCTCCATGATCATCAACATGGCTTTATCATCAAAATCAACACCAACATACACATTAGGAGAAGCCTTAATCAAAACTGGCCGTCTCGGTAGCAGTTACGTGTGCGTAAGAAGAACAAGAGCAGATGGACATACGGAAGAATTTAGCAAATTTTTCACGGATGGAAAAATCCATCCGAAGAAGATTGTTTTGTCTATCGTTCAAGACACATTTCATCCCTCTGGGGATGAATCTTAGGCTGGCAATGCTCTGGGGATGAATCTTAGGCTGGCAATGAGAATCAAAATTCCAATTTTTCTTCCATTGATGGGTGGAAAAAATATTGATTATAATACTATCTTTAATTCAAATATTTTATCGGGAATTCAATAACATCTTATTATTGAATATGGCTGAAATTGAATTTTTGATAATGTTCCATTGTAGATTTGAGTAGCCAACATGTTATCTGTTTAAAGTCTAAGTTTATCAAAGCCTTTATACAGCACATGCCCAAAACAACTCCAGGGTTGGAGAATGTTTCCCATGAATATTGTCATAAACTTGAAAGAGTTCAGAACTCAAACATTAGAGACCTTAAGATTGCACCAAATAGTAACCTGTACCTGTACCTGTACGTGAAACATGATGCGCGCGCAACAAATCATGTAACTTTATGCTCCATTCGACACGTCTGACTTGTTTTATAATCCCGTTGACGTGTAAATTCAATAGCACCGGGTGTTTTTGTCGTCTTGTTGTGAACCTGTACGCGAAAGATTGTGAGTGAGATCAGTATTACATAACTATGTACTATTTATTTCACGGTCTCATTCATTTTACACGAGCGGCAAGACGTGAATTTGGCACTTTACAGGTTGGTTGGAACGAATCTTAAGGGTAAAGTTGCAGATAATTTCAAGTATGAAATAATGGCAATTCGTATTGCCATTATTGTATCACTTATGTGAAAGCCATACTGTTCCGGCAGACTAGACTATTTCGCTTTCTCCTTTACATGCCAGACTGTTGTCCTGTTGATCAGTTAAAGAAAATTTCAAGGGGAGCTTTAGGTTTGTTACCAAGGTCTGGGTTCAAAGTTCACTGGATGGATATATATATATATCTACTTAAACCCTATTTAGTATTTTTTTAGAAGAAATAAGTGTAAGTTACTTAAAATGAATAAAAAAGAGTTGTATTAATTTTATGTAATATTTATTTATATATGTTTCTATATATACCAAACTATCAAACATTGCTTAGTGAGAAAAGTTCAAATGATCACACAAAAATACTTCTTCATGAGAGTAAAGCTCTCATTGATCATCAATCAATTCACAGATTAATCGAGCATCCTAGATTATATCTCAAAACAGAATGGCATCAAACAGCAACTTCAGCGAATTGTACCATGAGATTGACTTGGGAAATGACGTGATCTTCGCATTAAGGAAAAAGGATGGACACTTCGGAGTCTTACAAAAAACATGATTCAACACAGTCGGGGGAAATGTTCACAGCTTGAATGTACATGACAGCCAAACTCTGGAGAGATCTAAAAATTGTAAATCCTACAATAGAAGAATGGCATCAAGAGGGAACGTTAGATACAGACATTCAGCAACACATTTTAATTTTACATTTTACTTTTACATTTCATCATGTTCATCAGTCTATATATTTTAATGGATTTTATGAACCAGTTGATCTATAATAATAAAGAGTAAGTATTTTAGAAATAATTACGAGAGTATACAAAATGCTTAATAATTACATATATCTTAAAATGTTGTCATACAATTACCTCAACTTTTTCATTAATGTACAGCTAGACCAGTAGCTTTAACAATCGAAACATGTTTATGTAAACTGTTTTTGAAACTGATAAAATGCCATTTACTGATTAAATGACAATTAAGTTGTATCAATATCAACAAATATTGTTTATAGGTTAGAGGATTGGGAACCTCAATTTTACCCCACCCAACGGGTAGCTGCCGGTTGGATGGTAGACGGTGTAATATACCCAAGACCCAAGGCCACCCGCATTTGTTATGTGTGGCCTAGAACAAGATTCTTAAAAACGTAATATAGTGACTTGTATACAGCTCAGATGTAAATATGTAAGAATTATAATTAAAAATATTTATTGCAGGTTTTCCAAAAAACATTTGAATTAATATTAATATGTTTTTTTTCCAGGTGAACAAAGTATACACTATGTACAGTTAGTAAACGTTTAAGTTACGACTGTTAATTCCTCAGCTGCCGTTAGAGGAACGCAATTGCCTTTCCTATTTTCCGCTTGACCACTCTAATCAAGAGGGGATATTGAATTGTATGACCTGTCAATACTTTAATAACGACGATATACATGGACTATATGGCCTTTGAGCCTATATCAGTGAACAAATGTACATATATAGCTATTTTTTCTATTTTAATAAATTTCTCTAGATGTACGTACATTGGTTGTGTTATTTTGCCCCTCTTTTTATCAATTCTCTAAATAACCCAATGACATCTTCACATACTACACTTCAAATTAAGGTCTACCTATACATACATCTAAACAATCCAATCAAAGCCCTTCTTCGAAAGTAAATAATAAATCAGCCAAACAATCCCTTTCAAGTAAACAATAGATTCTATTGTTTGAACTTCTCTTGTAAAGAACGATATACTCTGCTTAGTAAAAAGGCTACTTTGCCCCAGTATAGATATTATTAATGGCCATTCCGATAATATGTTAACCAAATAAGTTCAATTGAATTGTAAAGTCTGCGACATATATGGACTGTCTGTGTTTTGACAATGTTCAAGGGCATTCGACTGTTAATATCACATAGAGAAATTCATTTAACAATAACCCCATAAAATGTGTTTGAACTGCCTGTAAAGAACAATATACTCTGCCAAGTAAAGCAGAAGGTCATGACCTAATCGATCAGCAACAACATACTCTGCTCATTAATTCTTCATAAATAGTCTGTGACTGTACATACATTGTCTGGATTATTTGACCGTTTGCCATTCTTTAACTTACCAGAACAAACGATAAACCAGCCAAACTACCCTTTCAAGTTGATTGTTTGAACTTCTCTTGTAAAGAACGACATACTTTGCATACGTCTATGAAATATGAAATGAGTGCTATAAAGTTGAATTGTAAAGATATTTATTTGTTACAAAACGATTAATCTTAATAACATCATAACAGCTGTATATGATCTGGTTATAATGTTAACATTTTGAGTGTTTATTTGAAAAAAGTCTAGTCCCTGTATGAAGTGTCCTATTTGATATTTGTTGTAATTTGTGCGCCATTAGAACTGTATATACTGTGAACATTATAGTGAAATACTTCTAAACAGATACACTGTGAATGTTGTTCATCATACAAGCAACAGTTTCATCATGTCAAAGTTTGGTCCATTTCTATATTCAACCGTCATTTCTAAAAGTATACAGCTGTTGGTACCATCATTTATTTGAGTTGATAACAATAAATATTTGATTTCCACCCCTTTGAGTTGTCATCTTGAAAACTGCATGAAAATTTATTACACCTTGGTAAGTCTTTATGGAGATAAGTCAAACACTACACCTCAGAATAGAGAGCAGTTGAGTACTACACAACACACTCATAGAAAAGCTGACTAGAAATAGTAAAATACAAAAATATCAAATTGGAACATTTAATACTAGGAGCATGAAATTTAGCATTGCAACCGTGGTATGTTTGATGCTGCTAACTGTTGCGAGGCTCGATTTTTGTTTATGTATCTTAGAGTGTTACTCCTAACAGGATCTTAAGAGGTTCTGGACAAATCATTTGATTCTGGACTTGACATATTTTTTTTCCAACGAAATCACATCCAAGGGTTGAATTTTTATTGGATATTTAGAGAGCGAGTCCTGTATTGATTTCAATAAAAAGGTTAAAATAGAACGCTATTTGAGAGTTAATCTTATACTTTCATTACATTGATAAATTAAGGCAAATTCTGAAAAATTTTAAAGTGCATTTTTTATGAAATATTATCCAAGTATTTAGATGAAACGGTCTTATTTAAATACAAATCATAACATGATGATATTTTTTCATAAAATATTTCTTCAAGAAATTCAATTGAAGGCTCAAGATAAAACGAGCTAATTTAGGTGAAAACCCTTACATGATGATGTGTTTTCATGACTTCTTTCATAAAATTCCATCAAGGGGTGAAAATAAAATGATCGAATTTAAGTGATTTAAGGATCACGAGGATAGGTTTTCTTGGATATTTTCTATGAAATCCCATCCAGTGGTCAAGGTAAAATTTTTATTTGGTATATTTGGTCACGTGTTCGAACCCATAGAACCATATAGGAACGTCATTTTGAATGTTACGTGATAAATCCATATAAGGCTTTTAGAACAATGTGGGGAAAGATGAGGGGAAACCCCTGACACCTGTTCACGATTTTATCCGAACGTTCATCGGATCATTTCGGTTTTTATGCACTTCATTATTTTACCGAAGTTTGCCGATTCGATTCGTCGTATTTCGGAATATTGGGGACAATTTTATACTCCATTGGGAGTATTTTTAATCTACTTCTTATTACGAAGATTCCCGAACCTTGTTCGGATTAATCCGGATTTTCTGACCTACTTCATCTACCGAGATTTAACGAGTTTACATTCGGCTCATTTCGGAATCCTGGTGACAATTTTATACTCCATTGGAGTATTTTTGATCTACTTCTCTGGATTTTTGATCTACTTCTTATGACGAAGATTCCCGAATCAGTTCGGATTAATCCGGATTTTCTGACCTACTTTATCTACCGAGATTTAACGAGTTAACATTCGTCTCATTTCGGAATCCTGGTGACAATTTTATACTCCATTGGAGTATTTTTGATCTACTTTTTCTGGATTTTGCCCTACTTATTATAAGTTGACAGCAAGCAAATCAAAAAGTTCGCCATGAACGGGTTTCGATCGACTAACCTAGAGAGTGGAAGCTAAACACGCTAGCCATGAGGCTAACGTTCACCTGTGTGAGATGATAAAAGTATCATATATTTATACCGAGCGTCAATTTAGAATGATCTTCGCTTTTGACTCCACTTAGATACAACTCGTCAGTTGTATCCAGAATAGGTGAACGCCTATGGTGTTAGTGAATAACCAAATCCCAGGCGAGTGGTTCGTATCCCACCGTGATATGTTATTTTTGCTTTATTAATACGACAGAAAGGAGCAAGGTGTAGGTTTGAAAACAAGACGTACGTTTATTTCAATACAGTTTTAGAAACATTAACCTCTGATAATTGAAGGATTTCCACTTCTGAAGCGCGACTAGATCTAAGAAGTTCATTAATCAAGACAGTGTAAACCTTTTAGATATATGTTAGACAATGTACACGCCCCGTGTGGAATCAACTAAATGTTACATTTTGGATTTCATTGAGATCCTGTCATAGTCCTAAAATATTTTTTTCTGGAACATCATTTTTTCAACACTGATACAAATTTCCCTGACATTTCCATGACATGTCTACAGTTTCAAAATTCCCGGACTCTTTGGCCCTTTTTGACCTTATTTTAAAATTCTCTGACATTTCAGGCACTTGGAAAATTAAATCAAAACCCTGACATTTCCAGGTGTGTACGAACGCTGGAATTATTCTTAAAATATCCTTCAAACAAAAGGGGAAAATGCTATGCACAAATACTCTAATTTAGTTTGTATTGTAATGCGTTGTATTACATTGCATTGCATTGTATTGTGTATTTATTTGAGTGTCCGTTGACGGTAAAGAAGGCATTTAAAAGTTATTTGTGAAACTTAATAAACTTAATAAACAATACTTTAACAGTATTCTGTTATGGCAAAGTATATTTCATTTTTTCTCTTGTTCTCTACAATCTGCGTTGAGGACACTGAAGCATATGTCTGTATTTTGTTGGTGGGGGACAGCGTATCCTATCGTTCACGGAGCAAATTCAACTCTCGTTCACGAGTACCTTGTTTTTGGGCTCTTGTCCCAAAGATAACGATTGTATAAGGTTGCATAATCAGGATTATGAGCTTTCATGTTCTCATAGTTACATCTGTTGTAAAACGAATCTTGTCGCAACCTCTGCGAATCACGACAGCATAACATTTGAATCACGTTGACATCATTGCAAAACTAGGCTAAATATGCTAAGTCAAGACGTTAATTAGCCCACGAAAGTTCATGGGTAACTTGAGAACTACAAAATACAACCAAATACTTTTCGAACGTACAATAGCAATATTTCTCACCTAACGTCTTCATAGTTTTAGGAACGTATTTTAAACGCATGATAGCCAAATATATCAAGATACTATATCTGCCTAAATGAAGTTATCTAGTGTTTACAAAGTTTTGAAATATATTATATCCAGATCCATCAGAAATTAACTTATCCATTTACATTACACTTTACTAGTTCTAGTATCTTGCATGACTCGTTCATAAGAATTCTTTAATTCTACCTCGTTCCCAATACGTCCTCAGACAGACAAGAAATTGAAGTCACACCCGTTTGTTTGCGTGGCATATTTATACGTATACGCACTTTCTCTGATTATTGTCAAACAAATACATTTCAGGAGAAGAACATAAAAAACAAATGCCTGAAACGAATGCCGAAACATAAATCCCAAGTGATTAAGTATAGAATGTTTTATTCTTTTACGATTTGATAAGAGACCGAGACTAAGAAATTAAATGCGACGAAATATTTTGACAACGTAATTTGTATACTGTTTTATTCTTAAAGTTCTATGCGATAAATTATTTTATCTGTTTCAAAATGTTTCATTTTATTTTGCCTATATAAAAGAGATTGAAGAAGATAAGATAAACTGTTCCGTAATATATATTGTGTTTTAATAACCTTTTTTTAGAATCACAATGTAAAATAAATCTCCCGTTCCTGCCATTCTGGTAACGCCATGCAATGGATGCAATTCAAAGTGAGAGAGAGATCTATGAATAACAGAATGCGTCCATGCCATTAATTTGGCCAAATACATGGCATGACGTAAGTTTAAGTAAGCTACGCCCCCCGCTTTCTCTGGTAAATTATGACTTTATTTTTCGGAGTAATGGGTTTCGGACAACTGGGTTTCGGAGAACTGGGGTGTACCCGATTACGCTTTGCACGCCGCTTTAAAATCCCGATGTCTCCAGAGGTAGTTTAATCCGGTAGCCGACAGGCGTTTCTTGCATTATTGAATACAAGCTAACCTTATATTCGCGAATGCAACTAACGCCTTCCGGCTACCTGATTAACCCAGTATAATATGACCAAGTCATTTAAATATGAATGGAATAGTGGCAGGTACTATTCGTATTGACATGAGTTTCCAGTAAAATAATAGGTTAATCCGGTAGCCGACAGGCGTTAGTTGCATTTGCGAATACAAGCTAAGACTATGATTTGGGAATGGAAGATTTCAGCTTCCGGATTAACCTACCATTCTATGGGCGACTCATTTAAATATGAAAAGAATCTGACAATATTCCATTAATATTTTAATGAATTGCCCATAAAATAGTAAAGTAGGTTTATCCGGTAGCCGACAGGCGTTAGCGGCATTCGCGAATACAAGCTCCTTTATTTCATAATTTGGGAAATATATATTTTCACAATATTGAAATAGATGGTGGTTCAAAGTGGAATACATATCATACAAGTGTCACAGATATTTTTAGTGCATATATGGTCTGTCTTTGCATGACTTTGTAGAACATATCAAAACCCTGGGATCCACAGGGTAACAGTAAGTACATTTCGTTAGATCTTCCGAAGTTCATGCTTCAAAGTTGTCAAAGTTGTAAAAGGGTAATCCTTTTTTGAGTACGAAAGCGTACTTTTTGTTCAATAGCCTTTCCCAGCTGCTAATCTTTTGAGTGCATCGTGCATTCAACGAATTGTATTCACTTATTAACCAATCAGTGCCAGGAACAAAATGCACGCTTACTTTTTGGGCTAAGTTTAGTGTTTTATGAAGCATGCTACATACAAATGTTACGCTTTTGCTCATTTACTTTGAGAACTATCTATAGGTACACATTACCAATTGACTCCTAGATTTGAGTGAACAAGTACCTCGTATTTTTCATTTTTCGATATTTTGAGATTTGTTGGCTGATGAGTAACTTGATATTTTATGTCTAAATATATTAAAGTGGTTAATAGTAATAGTTTTATTGTACACCATAAACTGTTAACGTTTTAGAATTGGGACACAATATATGATTTGATAATAGAACAATACATGTATATGTCTTACTCTAAACTCGGTGGTTTGTTTGTTAGTATGTTTTCTTAACAGCTCAATAACTGTTGTATTAATAAGGCGTTATACTATGAAAAAAAGATTGAACCATGTAGGCATAGGCAGAGGGAGTATCACACTACCCTACCACGTGAACACATTTAAAAAGAATACAGGGTACAGTTAAGTTGCAAATAGAGCGGGTATTCTTTGTCCTTTTCCATAGGACTTTTCTGGTGATAGTGCGTTGCAAACTGCTCGATGAATCTATACAATGTAAAATCTAGTATTCCTCCAGAACTATGGAAATAAACAAAGGTCCTCCATTTGCAACTTCACTGTAGCCTGTATTCCTTTTAAAGAAATACGGGCTACAGTATTGGGGTATAGTAGTTTGATTTTTCAATATATCACTAATCTAGCTTCTTTCCTTGAAAAAACATGAGTTTTGATGTACGTATATCAAACATGGGCCACTGCACTATATTGAACCAGGGTGCCGGTGTTACATAATGTGATTTCATGGGCCATCATACAACCACCTCTTGCCCACTTTATTCATGTTTTGGATTACAGTTTATACAATGCATAAACAGCATGAAACAATCATTTCTACTTGTGGATTAGATTTGTATACATCTCTTTGTGAACTGAGTGTTATGTTCAATATGTGAAAATATCATGGACTTAAATTGTACTTATATTTATAACCTGACCACATTTGCATATGTTCAACAACTGACTGAGTGATCGAGTTCATCAAACAATGTTCGTAATAGAGGTCATGAACTTTGCTTTATTCATAATCCTATTTCTGCAACTGACTCATATTATGCATCTTATTATATAATATTATATGATTTATTTTGATTAGCAGTGTCTCATAAGCCATTGGTGGCTCGAGGCTTTTTGGATGATTGTACAGATGTATATGTATGAAATTAAGCATGCGACACTTAAATAAAAAACAATACAATATTAAGCTTATAAACTTGCTGATCATATGATTTTAATATTTTAATACTACATGATACTCATATCAAAATACCAATGTATTTGTGAACAACTCTTACGTTTGATATTGTACGAATTTTCTGATTTGCTGTAGTAGTCGTAAATGCAACATATAACAATGTTATGTTACTTTGTGTCATATGAAAAATAAATTCGTACAAAGATGAGTTTTATTTCGTTTGTTATTCAATGTAGAATACACGTTGTACATTATTTCATGTATAGGATATTGACAATAATCAGACTATCGTATTACAATACAGAAGAATAAAAGAGATAATGATATATGCATTCTAATTTGAGATTGACATGCGTAAAGGTATCAATATTTTATCTAGTATTTCATTTTACCCCTCCCATCCCATCCCACCCGCTCATCAGCAATCCCCAGAAAATTCGTTCGGTGCTTTTAAATGTTAATAGTTCGGTTGAGTTTTAAAAATAAATCTTAAGCACTTTAAATCTAGATAAAATATTCATGATTTGATTGTGATTATCATTTCTAATTATTACATGACGGTTCCATTACATTCAATGCGTATCTAATCCTCATAGTTTATACTCGATTTTCGACAGGTAAAGGTAATATATCAACCCTCGGTCCCTACTATTTCTCGTGTAGATATATTGCATAACTTTCTCAGATATATCCTGTATATTAAATACATTAAATTACATTATATATGTTAGTCTCAGCCTAGACAGTATATATATCAATTTTATTGGATAATGCCATGGGCTTTCCCACGATAATGCGTAAATTCGAATGAACTTGAAATGAAATTCAACATCCAAAATGTGTTAATTTGATCATTCACCGTGTAACTAAAAGCATATTCATGGCCTATTTGCCTTAAAATACGATTGTGATTATGATTTCGAATTCTGTTCTCCATATGTAAAATCTAGAAACATAACAGAGTTAAGTTACACGAAATTCAGCCAACTTGAACATGAAGTCTTGTCAATTTACTTAATCGTTGATTGATTTCTAGGTTTATTAGAATTAAAAGAACGAACGTTTCATCAAACGAGTCCTATATTCAATATCTATTCGTTGGGCCCATTCTTTAAATGTAACTATATTCTTTTAACTTTAAAAGTATCTGTTTAGTGCTACTTTAACATATATTCATTATTTTTATCCGCACAACAGTATCAAACGTTAATGCACAACTAGCCATGCCAAGACATGGCCACTACCCTCGTCCAAAGTAAAATACAAGGTCCTCATTCTTTAATGATTATGTTTCAATTGATTTAGTTTAGTGATTTAAATGTAGGAAAATGAGTCGCTGTGATGTCATATCTGGCGCAGCAATTTCAGAGTCACTGCAAAAAATTGAAACATCAGTCGGATCATAAGACTAAATAAAAAAGCTATTTAGGGATGAATAACATTCGGTGAAATCCGTGATATCGTTATATCATTCGTTAATTGTCAAAGCTGCGCCCATTTCTCGGTGCAGGCAGATATAAGGCGGCCAGACTGGGCATACACAAAATGTATTGTATGTGCTCCTTAGGTTGCACTCGGGTGCTATCAACATCGAACACACACACGTTTAAGATACACAGAGATAATTAAGGGATGAGTGACAAAGGGATGTTAAAAACAGGTGGCTATTGCAATTGATATTTTAATGTAACTTTAGTATGTAAGAATCTTTTCATCAATAAAAATAACATCTTAGATATTACAGCTACATGTACAATGTGAGTGTATTTAAAAATGTAGTACATAGCTAGTTCCATCTATAAAGATGTCTGATGACAAAAAGCTCAATTTTCCTTGATGTCGTGGTCAATGGGACTTTAACACGTGAACTAATGTTTTTTATTTTTTTGTTTTAAAGTCACTTATAGCAAACCTAATCTAACAATTATCTCACTATATGCTTATGACATATTCATGTATACGTTGTTTGTCTTTTTTTCAAATCAACCCACGGAAATATGCAATACACCAAGTTAAAAAAGTGGTACGAATCATAAAAGCGACGTTGGGTGTTTCACTAGTAATTTTTATATGAAAAATCTAGAAATATTACCCAAATTAAACTATGACTATTCAAAAGAAGACATTCAAATCTATATTATGTAAAAAAATCAAATTTGTCCGAAGCAGGGATAACGCTCAATTAGAGTGACGAACTTTGTTCTCCAAACCGAGAATGGTCTTTTATGAAAAAAGTTATGAAAACACATCACCAGATCATGTAAAGCTGTTTTACCTAAAAGATCGTTTTATCTTCACCCTTCGATTGGATTTCATGAAAAAATATTTTTATGAAAAAATAGGATTTGTAGGATATCGACGCTCTAACATGTAGTTTTAATCACACGCAGGTATCTGGTTTTATTGCGTGTAGAATGTATCGATATCAGGACCGCTACATGCCAGTGACCTTGCTCCTTTCTGTCGTATTAAAAAAGCAAAAATAACATATCACGGTGGGGTGCGAACCACTCGCCTGGGACTTGGTTATTCACTAGTACCATAGGCGTTCATCTATTCTGGATACAACTGACGAGTTGTATTTACGTGCAGTCAAAAGTGAAGATCATTTTGAATTGACGCTCGGTATAAATATATAATACTTTTATCCTTTCGTATCGGTTGCACGTTAGCCTCATGGCTAACGTGCCTAGCTTCCATGCTCTAGGTTAGTCGATCGAGACCCGTTCATGGCGAATTTTTTGATTTGCTTGTTGTAAAGATATAATAAGTAGGGCAAAATCCAGAAAAAGTAGATCAAAAATACTCCAATGGAGTATAAAATTGTCACCAGGATTCCGAAATGAGACGAATGTAAACTCGTTAAATCTCGGTAGATGAAGTAGGTCAGAAAATCCGGATTAATCCGAACAAGGTTCGGAAATCTTCGTCATAAGAAGTACATCAAAAATACTCCAATGGAGTATAAAATTGTCACCAGGATTCCGAAATGAGACGAATGTTAACTCGTTAAATCTCGGTATATGAAGTAGGTCAGAAAATCCGGATTAATCCGAACAAGGTTCGGAAATCTTCGTCATAAGAAGTAGATCAAAAATACTCCAATGGAGTATAAAATTGTCACCAGGATTCCGAAATGAGCCGAATGTAAACTCGTTAAATCTCGGTAGATGAAGTAGGTCAGAAAATCCGGATTAATCCGAACAAGGTTCGGGAATCTTCGTAATAAGAAGTAGATTAAAAATACTCCCAATGGAGTATAAAATTGTCCCCAATATTCCGAAATACGACGAATCGAATCGGCAAACTTCGGTAAAATAATGAAGTGCATAAAAACCGAAATGATCCGATGAACGTTCGGATAAAATCGTGAACAGGTGTCAGGGGTTTCCCCTCATCTTTCCCCACATTGTTCTAAAAGCCTTATATGGATTTATCACGTAACATTCAAAATGACGTTCCTATATGGTTCTATGGGTTCGAACACGTGACCAAATATACCAAATAAAAATTTTACCTTGACCACTGGATGGGATTTCATAGAAAATATCCAAGAAAACCTATCCTCGTGATCCTTAAATCACTTAAATTCGATCATTTTATTTTCACCCCTTGATGGAATTTTATGAAAGAAGTCATGAAAACACATCATCATGTAAGGGTTTTCACCTAAATTAGCTCGTTTTATCTTGAGCCTTCAATTGAATTTCTTGAAGAAATATTTTATGAAAAAATATCATCATGTTATGATTTGTATTTAAATAAGACCGTTTCATCTAAATACTTGGATAATATTTCATAAAAAATGCACTTTAAAATTTTTCAGAATTTGCCTTAATTTATCAATGTAATGAAAGTATAAGATTAACTCTCAAATAGCGTTCTATTTTAACCTTTTTATTGAAATCAATACAGGACTCGCTCTCTAAATATCCAATAAAAATTCAACCCGTGGATGTGATTTCGTTGGAAAAAAAATATGTCAAGTCCAGAATCAAATGATTTGTCCAGAACCTCTTAAGATCCTGTTTCCTGTAGCTGTGACTTTTCGGGTAGCTTTGCCCTGGTTAATGTCTAGATATAAAACCAGGTTTGTACAAATTTTATTATCAATAATGTATCAATGAATAAAAATATTAAAAATAATAAAAATTAATTTTATGGAGCAAAATTCTTAGTACATGTATTGCTCTTGAAAATTATCAATGAAAAGTCAATTATACGACATTATAAATCCTGACGCTGAAATGACATAGTTCCAATATGTCTTGTAATAAATTTATATTCCTTCTACTAATAAAAGTATCATGTTTCTTTAGAGAAACTATACCATAAAGTAAAAGTAAGCTATATAGTACAAATTCTTTTTATCATTGATGTTTTGCAGAACCGACCAGCACAATTATTACGGCTTTGCCTTTCACAACAAGAACAACCACTACAATCACCACAACTAGTGCACAAACAACTCATGCACCGACGACAACCACCACATCAACCACTACCACAACATCAAAACCGTTGACATCAACAACTGCTAAGAGTTCGACAAGTAAAGAACATTCCATCACAAAGTCCGACATTCCAATAGAACCAACCAAATCAACCATAGGCCTACCATTTATAACAACAATTACAACATTGAAATCATCAAATGCCACCACTCAGATTGAAACTATGAGCACACCATCGCAATATACAACCTCACAACCGCTTCTCTTAAACTCTACCACGGATATTATTATGCGTAACAACACATCCATAGAATTTGAATTAAATGAAAGTATGAACCTTGCCACTATTATTGTTTTGATAACTTTGGGTACATTTTTTTGCTATTAATTCTCACTGCCCTAATGATTTGTTACTATCGAGGATCTTCATATTTAGTTAGAAGACCTAAGAGGAATCTGATCGTCAGGAGGAGACCAGATATAGAATTACAGCGTTTTGATAGACCTTCATTATATATCTAGATTTCATTATGTATCTATTGTATTAATTCTTAGTTTAAAAATTACCGTAATAAAATTATGTATATAAATATATATGTACTGTATATATAGGTTTATATAATGTACTGGCTTTGTGAAGGTACAATAAAAAATTGAACGCAATGTGTCTGTTATAGTAGTTCAATTCTTATGGCATGAAGCTATCATAGGTGTCGTACATATTAGAACGTTCTAGCCCTCGCAAACAATTGCAAACCTCCTGTAATTAACATTACAAATTACGAGTGATAAAATAACTGAACTGAAATTGATTTTTGTGGACCCCCTTCATACTCATACCCCCTCCCATAAATATTTCAATCCATTAATTTTTTTAAATAAATTACTGACATATGAAATATAATTTTTGGGTGTCTCATCTTTTTTCTAAGGACGCATGTTAAACTTTAATATTACACAACTATTTCATGCGCGCAAAAAATGGAGTCCATTACGTCTCTTTGCGAGATATGTGATTGTTATAGTGATTTCTCTTATATTAATTGTACGCCTGCCAGTTTATGTAATGTAATATTGGACACCCTCAGATCAATAAATCATGGAGGGCAACTGCCGGGGCGATGTGACGTCAACATTAGCAACTAGTACTGTTACTGTAATGGAGGAGGTTGTGAGCGATAATTCTTCGGGAATTGTAATGGCGGTCATAGCCATCATAGCCCTGTTAGGTATGATATATTCTTAAATAGCTTTGTTTAAATTATTTAACTTAATTGCTAAACAATGTTTTTAAATACACCCTTAGATTACATGTAATTTCCCAACATGTAAAGTACACTTGCTTGCACTAATGGTGTAATTTACTGTGTGTGCCATCTATTAATTGACGTTGCATTATATTTGTAAATCTATATTTCAATGATCGACTTTGAATCGTTTTATTAAGGCATTGTACTCATGCGCCATCTTTAGTGGTATCCATCACAGTATACTGTGCCGTGAGGAGACAACAAAATCTCCCAAATATACAGCTTCCTAACTATCAACATGATCAACAGCCCGATGAAGAAGACATAGAAATAGATATGTCAGCTGCAAACTCAAGTAGCGACGATGAGCTGTTTATTGTATCAGATGCCGTTGCCACAAGAACTCGTAGTAAAGGTATATCATCACAAGTATTCAATTAGTGTAATAATCACTTAGAAGCATCCTTTTATCTTAAGTATTGTGTGATATTCTAATTTCAGGGCCAAGTGCTGTATTGACCCTGCAGGAGACTGGTATCTGAGCTACTTACCACCCCATCTGTCGTACTACACTTGATTCAACACTCGTGTCTCTGTATATTTTGAAGATCCCTATGAACATTCCATGACTGTGTTATAATCTGATGAATATTTCTTTGTACATCCTCTGAACTGAATAAACTTGGCTAAACTTAACTATTCTACTGTTATTAAAGTCGATAATGTCGGTTCAACTCTACTGATATATTTAAACATGGCACTCCAGTTTATACTTATGTTATGATTTTAGATCTAAAAGGCTCATTTCTAGCCTAACAGCATGATTTTACGATAGCTAACAAGTACATTCTTAGATTTGGCCTGATTCAGTGCATGCAGTTTACTTGTAAGTAATTTTTTAGCTAGACATGTAGATAGCCTATTTTTCCTACATTTTCTTAAAGGTTGGTTTGAGTACCGACATCATGGCTAGACCATCTGTACTGTTGCCAGGTTACACAGCTTTATCTCAAGATTGGCTGAATCTGAGCATTATGATCTGGACTTGCAAGACACTGATTATGTTTATGACGGAGGTCATGGTGGTGCCAATTTGGACAACAAATCCCCAAAGAATCTCAGTGTGCTAAGCTCAGAGGTTTGGAAATCGTATGACTAGTTGTCTTACAAATTGGGGAGAATGATCTTTCACATCACAACAACCAATATGATGTGATATATACACATCAAGGACTTCACGATCTTGTGAACATAGTTCGTAGGGCGAACAGACATTGCAAAGTGGTGATTGGAGAGCTGTTTTATAGAGATTGTTCAAATGACAAAAACCGTAGATTTACATGTCAGGAAGACCGAGAAGCATTTAACAAGAAAATCAAAACATGAATCCAATATATAATTATCTTTGGCTTTGCCCATTCATGTATTAAAGGGCCTCTTGGCTTCATAAATGACAAAATATTGTATTTTCTACATTTTTTTGACGTCTCTGGGACGAATGAACATGTTAAAAAACAAACCTATTTTCCTTTGATACAATCATAAAAAATGTATGCACCTTAATTGTCCATGTTCACTTTGGAGAAAACATAGCGAATATTTTTCCGAAACGTCACCTCCCTTGGCACCATGCGGTATGCCCTTATCGTCACCAACAGACGGTGTTATCTGTTTAAAGTCTAAGTTTATCAAAGCCTTTATACAGCACATGCCTGAAACAACTCCAAGGTTGGAGAATGTTTCCCATAAATATGTCATAAACTTGAAAGAATTCAGAGCTCAAACATTCCTGTACATTTGCGACGTGGTGACAAATTTCACATCTACAATTTAGTACAAATTACTTTTCTTTGGTCATATTTAGAACTGCCTCAAGAACTATTGACTGAAAAAATTCACCCATATTCTTTCGAAGATCTTTTTTCAAAATTTAGGCACACTCTATCATTTGGTGAGAGAAGGTGTTACAAATACGGCAAAATCAATTTTGGACGAAGTCAGACTGTCGTATTAGTTCTTAGAAACCACAAACAAATTAAGCTATCAGAAATTCAAACACCATTTTTCAAATTCAAGAAGAAAGAACGTATAATTTAAATTTATAAGTAATACTGTATTGGAAAGCGATGCATTTGAAATAATGAACTCCTTTAAAAAATAAAATATAATTAGATTTAGCTTTTTCACATCATGATTATGTAACAATAAACTATCCATATAGTATTATAAAATGTTATTTCTTAATTTTCCTTCTAGGACTTCCAAATAAGCAGCATTGAGCAGCTACCAGCCCTTATCGTCACCAACAGACGGTGTTATCTGTTTAAAGTCTAAGTTTATCAAAGCCTTTATACAGCACATGCCCGAAACAACTCCAAGGTTGGAGAATGTTTCCCATAAATATGTCATAAACTTAAAGAGTTCAGAGCTCAAACATTCCTGTACATTTGCGAACATTTGCGACGCGGTGACAAATTTCACATCTACAATTTAGTACAAATTACTTTTCTTTGGTCATATTTGGAACTGCCTCAAGAATTATTGACTGAAAAAATTCACGCATATTCTTTCGAAGATCTTTTTCAAAATTTAGGCACATTCTATCATTTGGTGAGAGAGTGTGTTTCAAATACGGCAAAATCAATTTTGGACGAAGTCAGACTGTCGCATTATTTCTTAGAAACCACAACCAAATTAAGCTATCGGAAATTCAAACATCATTTTTTAAATTCAAGAAGAACGAATAATTAAAATTTATAAGTCATATAAGTATTGGAAAGCGATGCATTTGAAATAATGAACTCCTTTAAAAATAAAATATAAATAGATTTAGCTTTTTCACATCATTATGATTATGTAACAATAAACTATCCATATAGTATTATAAAATGGTATTTCTTAATTTTCCTTCTAGGATTTCCAAATAAGCGGCATTGAGCAGCTACCAGCCACCCTGCCTAACATACCCTGAGCGCCACCAACAGCGGCACAATCAACTACCAAAAGCGCCGACACGGCGGCTAGGGAAATGTCACCTCCCTCGACACCATGCGGTACGCCCTTATTGTCACCAACAGACGGTGTTATCTGTTTAAAGTCTAAGTTTATCAAAGCCTTTATACAGCACATGCCCGAAACAACTCCAAGGTTGGAGAATGTTTCCCATAAATATGTCATAAACTTAAAGAGTTCAGAGCTCAAACATTCCTGTACATTTGCGAACATTTGCGACGCGGTGACAAATTTCACATCTACAATTTAGTACAAATTACTTTTCTTTGGTCATATTTAGAACTCCCTCAAGAATTATTGACTGAAAAAATTCAGGCATACTCTTTCGAAGATCAAATATGGCAAAATCAATTTTGGACGAAGTCAGACTGCCGCATTATTTCTTAGAAACCGCAAACAAATTAAGCTATCGGAAATTCAAACACCATTTTTTAAATTCAAGAAGAAAGAACAAAACCATTATTAAAAACCATTACATGACAGGTAACCATTATTCTGATAAACGGACTCAATTTTTACACGACCAGTTTTTATCGTTGGGAGGCAACTCTCCCTATCCCAATACACCTAATTTTGGAAAATTTCAAAGTCCATGGTCTAAAAATTTCAAAAACGCTCCCTGACTTGACAATATATACGTTTTCTATCTTCATGTTTATATCTTTTATCTTTATGTTTATATCTTTATGTAATTATTGAATAATGTGCTAAATTGCGACTAATTATAAATGAAATTATAATATATAACAAACGAAATGTAATATGGAGACTCATTGCTTTGACTTTTCGGAAAGAGGGAGTTAGGAAGATTATAATCACAGACATCTCAGAACATTAGCTCTCATTTTCTCTTATTTTCGTTTGTTCAGTGGCCTACAATAAAAGGATGCGTATTGGATGTGTATGCAGGGAACACATAAATGCAACTTGGAGGGGGGGGTAGAAGAACCACTGTATCAGACTGTATTCACACTGACCCCTGCGCAAAGACAGGCCATTTCAGACAGTATCGACAGTGACGAAGAAGAAGAGGAAGACGTAATGTATGAGTAAGTGTTCTGAAACAGTTTAATATGTACTAATATTCAATTTGGCTTGTCTATAGCTGCCGTTTAAATATGTTGTCATATTCCTTTATTATTATGAAATTAAAGATCAAAACACACTATTTTACTTACACATTGTAAAAAGTACCCTTTAAGTGAGCCATTTCTGAATACACACCGGTTGTTTCATGTTAAGTTGAACAGGTTTTGAAATGTTTATATCATTTCCAGTTAAAGTACAAGCTGAGAACAAAGATAAATAATAAATAAAAAAAGGTAACCTTTTATAGTATATGGTGTAATTAATACATATTATGACTATGGTCAAAAGAATATGATCTTTGATCAATCAGTATATTTAATCAGTGTTATAAGTAAGATACTAGGTTGTTCTAATGAACTCATAGTCACACATAATGGAAGTATGTTTATAGATCTAGATTAACCATGACAATAGAAATAAATGACTTTTGGTTTTGTTAAGTTCTTGCTTGTGGTAACATAATTTAATAGTATTGACTATTCTTGTCAACTTTTATCTGATTTACAAATAACCAATATTTGAATATCAATTTCAGGAACCAATCTGGGTAGAACATAAGATTAATACATCAATCAAAGCCTATTGCTTGTTGAAAAAAATCAGAAAGAAGTGATATACTGTAGTATAAGACAACATAGGAATGAAAATAAGACAAAGATGGGAAACACAATTACATCAGAATCGCTTGTTAGGTTCTCACAATAACAATTACATTCATTGTATAGGCAAGCCTAAAGAAGTAGAAGGATTACCTGCAATCCTGCCGGAACAACTGTGTGTTCACAGGTTTACAAGAAAAGGGCGAAATGTATAAAAGATCAGGGATTAAAAGTAAGTAGTTGTCTATATTTTCTGACGGTTTACTTTCAAACAATAAGGTTAATATTAAATGGTAATCAAGATTGAACTCTGTTCTTACACGTTAAAGTATTCGAAATTTCAATTTCAGGAACCAATCTGGGTAGAACATAAGATTAATACATCAATCAAAGCCTATTGCTTGTTGAAAAAAATCAGAAAGAAGTGATATACTGTAGTATAAGACAACATAGGAATGAAAATAAGACAAAGATGGGAAACACAATTACATCAGAATCGCTTGTTAGGTTCTCACAATAACAATTACATTCATTGTATAGGCAAGCCTAAAGAAGTAGAAGGATTACCTGCAATCCTGCCGGAACAACTGTGTGTTCACAGGTTTACAAGAAAAGGGCGAAATGTATAAAAGATCAGGGATTAAAAGTAAGTAGTTGTCTATATTTTCTGACGGTTTACTTTCAAACAATAAGGTTAATATTAAATGGTAATCAAGATTGAACTCTGTTCTTACACGTTAAAGTATTCGAAATAAAATAAATATAATGTATCACATATCAAAGGGAATATTGATACCATAAAAAGAATATTAAATTGTAAAAAGTCAGTCAGTAATCCTATTTAATCTTTATATTGATATTCTGAAATTATCAGTTTGCCACAAGACAATGTTTTCCGAATGTATATATAGAGTTTTATAGCGCCACTCTCTAAAATGCGTCTGAGAGGATAAGGATATAAAGAGATGTTTCTAATTTTTCATGGCATTACAGACCAAGCCATTGTCGGTTATTTGTTTGGACGATTGCCACCAATATCATGTATTTCGTACGAAATACGAAAAATGTGAATCTGCTGGCAAGATTTGGGTTTCTACCCGTAAGTTCACAAAAAAAAATAAAATAAATAAACAATAAACTATCCATATAGTATTATAAAATGGTATTTCTTAATTTTCCTTCTAGGACTTCCAAATAAGCGGCATTGAGCAGCTACCAGCCACCCTGCCTAACATACCCTGAGCGCCACCAACAGCGGCACAATCGACTACCAAAAGCGACGACACGGCGGCGAGGGAAACGTCACCTCCCTCGGCAAGACGCAGTACGCCCTTATCGTCACCAACAGACGGTGTTATCTGTTTAAAGTCTAAGTTTATCAAAGCCTTTATACAGCACATGCCCGAAACAACTCCAAGGTTGGAGAATGTTTCCCATAAATATGTCATAAACTTGAAAGAGTTCAGAGCTCAAACATTCCTGTACATTTGCGAACATTTGCGACGCGGTGACAAATTTCACATCTACAATTTCGTACAAATTACTTTTCTCTAGGCCATTCTCATTGCTGCTCATGAGTTCGAGGTGAATGTCTTGACTGTTCACCACGTTCATAGCCTCTACTTGATAATAATAGCGCTGGGCATGCAGGTCTGCTTCCAGCACACCTGTTATTGACTGAGTAGCTTTTTTCGATTGTCTCATGTGAGGCGGTGGTGTCAAGATAAAGTCCAGTTCTACTGAATTAATCTTTGAATCGGGGTTGAATTTCTTCACTTTTCTGTCCATGATATTGTTGATAATTCTTAGGTGCCAATTACTTAACTTTAGTGACTTAAGTATACTTTAAGTGTACCTATCATGCATGTATTTTCAGCTGTTTAAAGGAGCAATGGTCCTTAATGACCCCAAGAAGCACATCTATCTGTACTAATACGACAACCATATCGCCGTAATGAAAAGCCTCTTAGTGTTCATGAATTGTAAACACTACTGTTTCGAGTGTGAAGAAGGCTACAATAACATTCTTTATCATGAGTGTCTAAACGTCTACCAGGCTTGTGAAAGAGTTAGTAGAGGTTGTCAAGGTAGACCGATATCCAAGGAGTTTCAATTCGTAGACTGTCATTTGTAATTTAAAAGTGCTGAGTGTCGGGCGAACCAAAAGCTACCGTCAGAAGTGTCAAACGTGCCAAAATGCGAGAGGAAATTCTACTGTACTGAGTGTTACCATGTCTCGGACAGACACCCCATGACCGTCAGCCCTGTCACAGGAAAGAGGCAGATGGGTGAACACAAATGCTATGACCGTATTTGCAGTGTTGACAGTCAGAGAAGATCATCTGTGTTTTATTCAGCAGCTACCTATTCTGAGGGCAAAAAGTGAGACCCATTTTCAGGCTTTAGGTGCCAATGACATTGTTGACAATGAAGCACAAGATGGTATGTATATATTTCCATAATGGTATTATGTTGTATATCAGGATGTGTAGAAGTTGAAATAAAACAACAATTGCCATAATTTAATACCTATGCACAGGGTGTAGGTGTTTTTGTATTTGACTTTATTTCTAACTAGGGCAAGTCTGAAGGAATCAAGCGCGTACAGCTAAAGCAGCCAGGGAGTCAAAGACAGTTGACGGCTATATTTTCTTTATCGAGACTCGTTGCGACACTGACAACCAGAGACACATACCTAACATCATTTTGGCCCAAAAATGCTGTATATATATTGAACACAACAACAACGACAATGGGATTGATGGTGAAATTTGTGAAAAGTGTGGCGAAAGACAGATTGTCTTCTTTGGGGATAATTGCATCGATGAATTTTGCAGTTGGTTATTCACACCTGAGAATCACACCTACCTTGGCATAGCCCACAATTTTAAAGGTATGCAAAGTTGCATTCTATCTCTTTTTATGCATAATAACATTAACAAACGCATATGACCTATTAGACCCCATACTGAAAATATTATTCTTTAAACATACAATGTATATGTCATACTTGTGTGAAACATCCCCGGGAATATGGTCTATGAGTAACTTTTTCGTGTAGTGTAATAATATACACTTTATTTTGTTATTCTAGGCTATGACTCATACTTTCTTCTCACCTGGCTTTATACTAATAGTGATCAAGACCACGTTGTGGCTACAGACGGCTGTGTGAAGACACCAACAGTCATAAGGAACAGGTCCCAGGTCATTTACTTAAAAGACAACGTCAGTGGGGTTGAGCTTAAGTGTAGTTTGTCATTTATACAACTACCTCTGGCTGCGTTCAATAAGTGTTTTGCATGTGTACAATTTAAGTGTTGATGACTTGGGTATGAAGGATGCATTCTGTTACATGTGGCCCCAAACAATAGCAAAAGAGGGGCATGCGAAATATCCATTGCTGTATTAAAGTATATTAATACTAAGGATCAAGCCAGGTCAGAGTATCTTCACCTGTATTCAGACAAATGTGGTGGTCAAAATAGGAACAGGTTTATGGTCACAATGTATGCCTATGCAATCCAAAATTGTGAAAACATCAAGCAGTTGAGGCATAGATTTCTAATATCTGGGCACTCCCAAAATGAAAATGATGGGGTTACGGAAATATTAAAAGGATATTGAAATTTACTCTCCAGAGCAGTACTATACAATAGTACGAGCAGTAAAGAAAACTTCAACACCATATAAAGTTGTCGAAATGTCGCAAGCAGACATTTATGACTTCAAAGATCTGGCCAGAAAGATGAAGAACTTTACCATTGCAGAGACTGGGGAGAGGGTGAATTGGCTCGAGGTCAATGAAATCGCCATATCAAAAGACCGGCCGTACATAGTTGACTTCAAGTATGATCACACATCCGATGTAACAACTCAACTTGACCTCCAAAGAAAAAACAGGAGAAAACCCAATCTAAAAACATATGATTTGAAACCTTTATATGAAGGAAGCCTGCGCTTGAAAAAGGAGACCAAAAATGACTTGATGGACTTAGTAAACAAGGGCATAATACCATCATTTTACCATGATGCATATAAAAACCTCCCTGTTAAAATTGTTGACCAATATGGCAGCACTGAAGAGAGTGATTCTGAATCAGACTAATGTCACAAATTATAACACTAAAATACCTAAATCACTTCATTTTTGTAACATTTTTGAATAATCACACCATTACATGATTGTTTTTCTCATGCATGTATTATATATAGTTTTTATAACATATTCATTCATAAATCAGATTAGCTCACTTTGATAATTTAAGCGTATATGTATTTTCTACTTAAAATGCAAGGTTAACTTGAGAGCAATAAAGGTGTATAAGCAAATACGCCTTTCTTTTATTAAATTATCAAAAATATTTTTAGTTTTACAAAGGCGTTACTGCATTTTCTCGTATTTCCAGTTGACAGAGCAATATAAACATAAATGTGCATTAAACCTCAAGTTAATTTGGTTATAATTAATGTATAACATTGTATATACAATTTTAGGAGAAAAAAGTATAAACATTTTTAAAGCATTTTTTTCTTCTTTTGCCATTTTCTCCACATTATGACAATGTTACTTAAGCCCTTATAATAGTGGCAGACGTTGTGTAGCCAAGATAAAACTTCATTCGTTCTGGTACGTGAATCACTATTACAACTTGCAAATAACAATGTAAACTTCAAATGATAATTGTGTGAATACATTAACAATTATATTATGTGAATATAGGTATGTTACTTTGAATGATGATTCTATTTGTTTAGAGGAGGTCCAGCTTCAACAAGACAAACACCCCTTAAACTAGTGATAGATATTCAGAAAAGATGAAACAGTGGTTTCCTCATAGTTGAATGCTACCTTCATCTGAAAGATATCCTCCTTGAAGTAATCCAGGTGAAGGCAGCTATGAGGAAGCATGTTGAGGCCAAGAATCTAAAAGTCCTCTTGGAATATGAAACAAATTTTGTCAAGGAGATTGCTCCTCAATCAACTGTTTAAGGTCTGCCTATGTTATGTGAAGATGCCAACAAGCACAATTATCCTTTCTATGAAGAAACTGATTTTGCAAAACATGTTGGTCACTAAAACAAATTCACCAACAATCAGAAATATGAAGCGCACCATCGCCAGACCTCACACCAAGATACTCTGACCAAAACATTGAGAAAACACTTTTATCTATATTTATTGATATTATCATGTGTGGCAAATTGCTCATTCACCAGGATAAGACTAGAGGGGGGAAATCTCTTGTACATTTCACTTACCTCTGTATTCTGTATTCTACTTTATATTAGTATATAACCCTTTATTACTAAAAGGGGTATAAAGTAGATAGTATACATATTTTTGTTTTAATTTTGTTGATCACTCACCTTTTCTTGCTTTATTCAATGTCATATTTCACCTCAAAAAGAGTGATATAATAAACCATTTACAAAATAATTTGTAAAACTTAACTGACTTTTAAATATACGAAAAATCTAATCCTGAAACTAGAAACTAGAAAACAAAGCTAGGTTGCATGCAATCCTTGATAAAATATACTCATAATTAATACATACCCTCTCTCTGTCTTTTTCTTTGTGCTTTTTCTTTTTCTTTACAATGGTGATGGTAGGGGCCGAGTCATCTGAACCAGAATCAACCTTGGCAGGAACTGTCAATAAAAAATACTCATGCTCAATAGGAAATTCACCAACCAGAAATCTACTATACTAATTTAATCCATATTTTCTAAAGAAGTTAATAAAGCAAATATTCATTGAAAATTGTTCAAAGTTAAAATTATAACAAGATTCAACAATAAATACTGCAATTCAATTCAAAATACCGGTAGGTCAGTTCTAGGCACTAGACTGCTCTTGCATCAGTAATAAGTTAAAGAAAAAACAGTTTTTGCTCATTTGATAAGATTCCTTTTGTAATCCACCAGTACAAGATGACAACAGTCAATATAGCACTTTTCATGTGTAAAAATCTAATATTGACTATGCAAAAACCGTACACTGAATGTTAGGAATATAAATATCAATCATTAAGTCGTGATGTAGCTACCTAATGATGGTCCTCCTGTTAAGCCTGCTTGCTTCTCTAGGAAGTCGAAGTCTTCAAATTGAAGAGTGTTTACTGGAGGATGCTCTGAAGAATCGTCTTTCTCATTTTCCTCCTCCTCCTCCTAAACAAGTGACAAAATGAACAAAATATATTGAACAATCAAGTGTGCGTAATTGAAAAAATAGAGGTGACATTTGAAATGAAAGATTGGATAATCCTACATTTCAGAAGGTTCTGAAGGTATGTTTAAAATGTTTCAGTCACTGAAAATGCATCGAAGATTCTCATTTCTGGCAAAATGTCATACTTACATTAACATAATACATTCCCACCTCATGATAAGTTAAAAAAAAAAAATTAACGAAAGTCTAACCTCTGCCTCCTGCCGCTCTTTAGCCTCTTTCTCTTTAGCTTCAAATGCTTCCTTTCTGGCTGCATTCTTATCTGGGTAGAGATCTTCATCGTCATCTGACAAATCTAGGTCTCCAATAATTGCCACATGGTATTTTGCCTCAAAGTCTTCCTCACTGCTTTCCAAGCTGTTACTCGTAGCTTTACCCGCTTTTTTGGATGCATTCACACTTTTCCCACCTTTACTTTTAGATTTGGACATTTCTTTTTTATCTGTTTTTTGATCAGGTATATCACACTTGCTTTCAGCAGGTTTAGAGTCTATATTTTCACTGTTTATTACTGAGCTTTCGGTTTTCTCTGAACTGGTGTAACTTTCAACATTGTTTTCCTCATCATCACTAGAGGTCAGCACTTGTGCTACAGGGGTTATTGAACTAGATGGAGTGGATGTAACTTGACTTTCTAACATTTCAATTGTGTTCATATGTTTCGATGTTGAGTCTTGAGTTTTATTTGCACCTTTTGACCAATCAATGGCTGTAATTTGAGCATCCTCTTTGGGTTTGATGTTAACCTCCGGGGTTTCATTATCAGAGTCAGAAGTAATCACAGGACTTGTTTCAATTTGTTTTATTGTAATTGGGTTATCCTCATCAGAGCTAATGGTGTCGGCATCTTGAGTAATAGATGGCACATTTTCTTCCTCATCACTGGAGAGTTCCACATCATTACTGGCGATATGTACATGTGATTCTGCATTCAATTCATCATCAGAGTCAAGGTCATCTTGGAAACCAGCCACCATTGGGTTACCACCATCGTCATCACTGCAAAAATACATATAACAAAATAGAGTACTTGCTTTATTTCAGTATAGCTGGACTTTCATATGTTGAGACAGAAGACAAAAAATCAGAAAATCTTATGATGTGACAAACTCAAACAGGAAAAACATATTCAGAGTTAATATGAAAGACACAACATATTGTGAGCTACTTCTGCCCTTATAATAATGACACTATACACCCATACATAAGTCTGGTAAGTATCAAAGCTGCACCTGTTAGGTCTAACCATAGGGTTTCTCTTGAAAGCCCATGGTACTGTGGTATGACACTACCTTCCCTTTCCACACACTGCTATCCAAAACCCATAGAGTAAAGTTGAGCATGCATGGTGTATCATGGCGATTTTAATGACAGTAACATACACAAATACAGGTAGCTTCATAATACCCCGATTACACTCCAAATTACTTGAGTTAATTGAACAATTGGAGAGTGATGACTTGCCATGTTGAAACAAAATCAATAATGTGAGACAAAACTGAGCAAAATGAGACCTGTCAGAGTCGAGATGTAGGTTGGATTGAGTGGCAGGAGTATCAACAGGCACTTTGGTATCTTCTAGGAAGCTTGAGTCCAATCCCTCATCAATCACAAACTCATCTACACTCTTTATAACATCCTCTGGTCGTGAAAATGTCAAATCTAAAAAGAATAATATTATATTGTATCATTGTTATAAATGAAGCTTTTGTATGTTTATACAAAAATCAGTTTCCGAAGGAAGATTTCATTTGAATAAAGCAGTTAACATCAAAAAGAAAACACATATTGTGATTTTCCTTGGATATTTGGTTTAAATTGATGATATGGCACAAATATTATTGTGACATCCAAACCGGGTTAACTAAATAAAAATATAAACAAACAAGAACACAAATGTGTACAAAATGTCCCCACCTATGGGTGATCCCGTCAAACCTAAAAATTTACCCAGAATGCCAAAAAATTAGTCAGTTCTAGAATTTCATACTAAGAACCACCCCTGAAAATTTGAAATTGATCCGTCACATAGTTAACCAGTAAACATGTAAACAAAACTTTATAGACAAGATTTGAGGACAGAAAATCCAAAATGGCTGCCTTGACATTTATCCAGAATGCCAAAAAACTAATCTGTTCTAGATTTTCATACTAAGAATCATCCCTGAAAATTTGACATTGATCTACCAAACAGTTCACCTGGAAATGCGTAGACAAGACTTTACAGACAAGATTTTAGGACGGAAAATCCAAAATGGCTGCCTTGACATTTACCCAGAATGCCCAAAAACTAATCAGATCTAGATTTTCATACTAAGAATCATGCCTGAAAATTTGAAATTGATCCATCAAACGGTTCACCTGAAAACGCGTAGACAAGACTTTACAGACAAGATTTTAGGACGGAAAATCCAAAATGGCTGCCTTGACATTTACCCAGAATGCCCAAAAACTAATCAGATCTAGATTTTCATACTAAGAATCATCCCTGAAAATTTGAAATTGATCTACCAAACGGTTCACCTGAAAACGCGTACACAAGACTTTACTGACAAGATTTTAGGATGGAAAAATCCAATATGGCCGACAATAAAAAAAAATGATTATGAGTTTTTGCTGATTTCTTTTTACCAAATTATCACATATAACTACTGTTAACAATAACATAGGCTTTTACAACAAAGTACACCTGAAATTATTTATAAAGCTACTGAATAGTTTAAGTATGAAAACTGAAAAACAATATGATATAAAGTATTATCGCGCGCTAACTTTTCTTAAAACATTCAAAATGGCTGACATGACTGAGCTAATAGGTCCAAAACCTAATCAGATCTAGAATTAAGTTAGCTGAACAAGATGTTAAAGTTTTAAAAGCAACTGTGAAGCCGTTTTTCTTAAAGTTTGAAGACAAGGATTTTAGCATTTGACTTCAAAATGGCCGACAGGAAGTAGGTATCGAGCTAATTTGTTTTCATCCACATCTATATGCACTCATAAGTTATCCCTGAAAATTTGAAGGTGATATCTGTAGTGGTTTTGGAGAAAACTGCCGGACGTACGGACAGACAGACGGACAGAGGCGCCTAGGCCGACAATATGGCCCCACACTATGTGGTGGCGACATAAAAAAGAATATCTAATAGAATTTAACATGTCAGTATGGGTTAAAATTGTACCTGGGGGCGACTGGATTTCTGTAGTTTTCTCCTTTTTGTTGAACAATCGTGACATAAAGCCTCCTTGTTTTTTCTCTTGTTTTTCCAGCTCAGGTTCAGGAATAGGTGGCGCTTTCTCAACAGATGGTGTTTGAGCCTTTGTGATTGGTGGCTCAGTAGGAGGCGTTGCACCAAGGTTTGGCAGTGATGATGAATTAGGCAACTTATTTGGTTCTACAAATTGAGAAGTTAAATCATTTTAAGTAGGGAAAAAGCAATTCATTTATGACTAATTTCAATGGTTTTGTCAGATAAGACATTTTTTCTTGAATTATAAAGTCAAATATTTTAATTTCAAAGTAATAAATTTCACCATAACAACTTTACGATACCATAAAAGGGACACATATTGTAAACGTGTGCATATGAAATAAGTACCTGCAATACTAGTAGCATGTGGAGTAACAGGAGTGTTGGCCTCTGGGGTCTTTGCAGTAAATGTTGGTAACACTCCAGGGAGAATACCGCTTTTTTGTTGCTCGGCTAGTCTTGCCTGTTCCCGCTCCTGTTCCCGCTTGCGAGCTTCATCTAATGACACACCCTTAAGCCCCATGGACTCTTGCTGCTCTCTGCGCTTATTACTCAATGATTCAATAAATCTGCAATTATAACGTAAAGCTTTAAGGACTAGTTTTAGTAGTCAACTAATGTACTACAGACAGATCACTTCAAAATAATAATGGATCATTAGAAAAGGTATCAGTACTTAAAAGGCTAATTCAAATCTATGTGTACATGTGTGTACAAAAGTTGTCTTTAAACATGTATTTAAATTTCAGCAATTCCAGTCCCTTTTCGTAGACCCTGGGCTTCACATATATATTTCCCAGGTGAGATTCCAGATATTTCAGTCTTGTTTAGAAGAAATTCCCTCATTTCACTGAAGCAATGGGTATACCTACATGTCATAATTCTGTTCTTCAGATTCCTCTTGAAGGCTAAGTTCCTCTATGGTTGATGTGAAGTCTCTAGTGTTCAGTTCTAGTTGTTTAAGTAAGGTTTCTCTCTGTATTCACAAAAAAATATTAATAATAATTTTTTTCAGGGTTAGTTTTAATTTTAATTTGCATTGTATAAACACGAATCATTATTTGTGACCCTCTAGGAAGAAAAATCAAAAGTATATGATTATGAATTAATAGTTTTAGTCTGTGAAGTAAAACTGTAAAGTAATTCCTGGATCCCTCATACACCCTCCCCCTAAATAAATAAAAGATTAAAGATCTATCTCTAATAGGAAAACCATTAGATTGCTTACCTGCAGCTGTAGGAAGGGGAGATTAAAAAATTTGTGTAGATATTTTAGTCCAAATCCATTCCTCATTGATGCCTCTGCATAACGAATCTCTGCAGAACCTTCCGGACGCTGACTGAAATGTTGAAGGGATTTAATATAAATCCTGAATTAGTCCTATTTATTTGCAGAAATTCAACTGAACTGGATTTTAATGCTTTAGCAAATCTGCTCTATAAGCCTCTTATTGGGATTTCTTCTTAATCAAATATGTCACGTTATATAAATATTTAATAGCATGGAAGATTGTTTGTTTAAAGTCTCTTGAAAGTCCATTGTATCAACACTAATGCTCATGCTGATTCGTTGAAACAACAGGAAACAAGAATGGTAGAGGCTTAAAGATCTAAACTCCAATTCCAAATGCAAGTTTATGCACAGAGCAGACCTGACCAAGGTGCATTTATTTCTGAAATTATTCCTGAACATATAAATTAGCATGGTGGTTAAAAAAATGATTTTTAAAAATTAAGAAAGAATTCTGACTCACTTCTGCATCTCTTCAATGAAGTACTTGACTTTGTCCTCTGAAACTGTCCTATGGTGGCCCATATCTCTGTGGTTGGCAAGCAACAGTACTGGGATCTGATTGGGAATCTTGGCAAACTCCCGCTCAATGTAATCAAATGTCCTGGAATATAAGTATACCATACCATGTATTGTACAGTACATATACCCATAGAAATGAGGTATTGAAACTCGGAAATCAACCAGGGTTTCAAGGTCTGGTAGAACAATACACTGTAAAGGTTGACTTTTTCAGAGTTCCAGTTGAACAAATAATTTCTGCTGCAAGTGTATAGTTATAGTTAATATTTCAATTCCATTTGAAGCTAACAATTGCAAACAATTTTAATAATGGATATAAAGCAGATTCAATTGGTTCAAAAACATATCTAAGATCCTTGAAATGGCCTAATGGTGTATTATCTCATTCTCAACAAGATGGGATGGATGCATATGTACAAAACTGACTAAATAATGCTTAATTGCTTACCATGTTTTAGTGATATCCATCATGAGTATTACACCATGTGTGCCTTGGTACACATCTACCCATTCTGCATCAAGGCAGGGGTCTTCATACTCCTAAAGTAAAGACAGGTAAAACTTATAAACATGCCAGGGAAAAAGTATGGATATTTGAGTAAAATATAATGCAATCTTCTTATAATGTAATTATTTCAAAGATTGTGGATTATTACAATAGATATATAGTGTACACTAGAATGTGTATTTCTGAACTCCTTCCCAAAAAAATTTTCCTCCCATTGACTCACATGTTAACATCTCCTAAACTGACCAATGAACAATCAGATTTGAAAATTTGATCAGTGTCTAATCTGAACATTTTTATCAGAAATCAATTGTCTGGATTTGTTTCTATGCATGAAAAGAGCAACATATTCAGGCAATTTTATAGTTGTTCTTTATCTTTACATATACTATGTAATCAAAGAACCAATATTGTCTTAATTAACTATTTAAGTATCAATGACATCATAATAATTATTAGGTGTGAATACAGGTGATAAATGGTTTATCCTATAAGAAAAGAACTGAATGCTTTATAATTGGATTAAGAGAAAGGTGTAAATCCAGGAAATTATTGGTTTATCCTTATTGTAAATTAACTGGATGTTTTTGATTTTGATTTGATTTGAACAGGTGTTAACTTTTTAATACCCCATGGGTCTGTTATGATAGCTAAGATTCAATCATTAAATGTTTTATAATCACAAAAGCAAAACATTAGAACCTAATATCATTATCCTGAGAAAAGAGAAAAAAATCAATATACAAAGTATTATCCCATCACTAAAATTCCCCCTAAAAGGCGTACACTGCAGATCTAGCAGATCGTAACAAGATTCTTCAACAGTCAGCTTATGGGAAATCTCAGCATAGACTAGACACTGACTTTAGTGTGTCACTTGGTCATTCGATTAGCATAAGATTTCCCACTAGACTAGCATACGCTTAAACTTATACAACTAAGAGTATATAGGCTATATCCTATCAACAAGACATTGATTGTTCATGTATTGGTTTCTGAAGTAGCACAAGTAAATTGCCACAAAAGTAGTACACTTACAATTGAGTAGAACTTATTCTCTTACTCCTTAGAAAGGTTTAATTTTCAGCCTAATATTGCGCAAAAATTCAGTAACTGAGTAGAAATGATTTTTTATATCTTACGTCTGGAGTGGTATCCAGTTTCAAGCCATCCATTTTTTTCTTCTTTTTGCCTTTATCAACAACATCCCAAACCTCCACTTTAACAACATCATCTGTTGCCTTGTAATTCCACTGTATGCTGGTCACCTTAAAGTACAGACTATATTATGTCAATCACTCGATATGGGTAACATTGGGGACATTGCAAATTGAAGTGATGAGAGAAGTGAGCATCTCAGCAATTTTATCTCACAACATGTAAACCTAATGAAATTAGAGCATTTGTATCTTTACTTTCCGGACACCCTGTCTCTGTTACTGTACAATGTCAATGGGATAACACATTTTTTAATCATGGACTCTATATATGGTTGAATTGCCCTCTATCAAATAGTATTATAGTATGCCCTGTATATCATCTTGTGACATGTACTTGTCCTTTTTAACTTACTGACTGCATATTGTTTAACCCCCCCTCCCGCTGATCAAATAATACTACATTATCAACATACCTGTATTTCATCACTGGGGATGTACTCCTCTTTGAACTTCTGTCCCTGGAGCCTCAGGAACAGACATGTTTTGCCAACATTACGGTCTCCTCTGATAATTATCTTCACTGAAAAACACAAATAACCCAATATATCATTCAAAAATATTTTATCAAATAACTTCAAGCCTGTAGCCAGGATTTCTCAAATGGGGTTCTATTTTTGCTCCATGGACATTTGTACTGTGCAACCTAATTCAGTCTCATACAATAGTACAGTTTCCATATAGCTTTTGAAATCTCGCTAAATCTGGTTTTCGTTGGATTTTAATAGATTTGCCTATTAGACCTCTAATAACACATCTTTCCTTCTTTTAAATGGCATATTTGAATTCAATGAAACGTTTTCTCCTACAATAGCTTTGATTTACACAGTTATGTCATTTGAATCAATTTCCATGACTTGGGCCACTTGAGCCATTTTCCAAAACTTGGGCCAAATCTCCATTGACATTGTTGATGCAATGCTACAATTTTTTAAAACCTTGGATTATTTGTATGTCCACCAACATTTGCATGTTTAATCACAAAATGTACATTAACAGGGTCATCATATGATATACCATTCAAGTTTTACACAGATTCAACTAACACTTTTTTGATAAATCGTGAAATCCACGATTTTAATATGTAAGTGAATGGCAGTCTTGCCCAAATAAAAAGCTGAATAAAAGAAGCTTAGCACTAGATTTCATTGTTTATCTGCTATTCAGAAACTACCCTTTTAACTTAATGATTATTCCACATGTACAATGTATATATATACTTTTCCTCGCGATAATCGAATGTCTGTCTTCATAGTCAGAAAATGTTTATGACCAAGAAATAAGCATCTGAAATGTTTATGATAGCCAGGATGTGGGCTTTTGTCTTACGAATGATGCGAGATCATCTTTTAATGTCAAGTTACCTATTGTTTTTTTGTCATAAGTTTACCAATGTGAAGCATGTTTCAGCACGATAAAATATGGATTATAAAAAAGTATACAGTTATCTGTAAGTGTAATATGTAATCCATTTCATTCTGACACTAATCTAATTTTATTTGTGATTTAATTCTAAAGATACACTTCATTATTAACAAACAAGAAATTCATCACCAAAATAGTGATCTGCCCTAAATTTCCTTCAATTTGAGAATAATACATGGGAGTGGGACCTGGGAGTATGAATAAAGGTATCAGAAAGAATGAATATGCTTTGGAAAGTTGTGACGTAAACAAACTTGCCCCGCCTTTTTGTTGTTTAGGTTACTATAGCAACCACAACTCTGGCCAATCAAATAGAAGAAGCTTTAAATTCATGGAATAAAGGTAAAAAGGTTTGGGCTACAAACTCTGAAAATTTCATAAAGATTGGTGCAATATTAAGAAAGTTATAATATCTTTCACCTTATTTATTGGACACCCTGTATAGCCATACTTAGAAGAGATCAGAAAATTATTGCGAAATTTCACATAAGGTGGCGGCCATTTTGATTTTTTACATGGCCGAAATTACACAACCAATACAAGATTTGCAATCTATTCTAAATTGCCTTTCATTTGAGTGTAATAAAGCTATGCTTCAGAAAGATTTCAAAATTAATGCAAATTCCTGTTAGCAGCTATTTTGAATTTTCTGAGGCACAAATCAGAAAGACAATACCATACTAATGATCTGCCCTAAACTTCCTTCAATTTGAGTATAATATAGCAATACTTCAAAGGTATACTGTAACATCAAATGGTTTGTCCAAAAGACGACAAAATGCATTTATTCATAAGTTACCAACAAACCTGAAAAAATGCAGCAAACAAGAATTGATTTTACCTCAAGTAATAGTTAATATCGTCCTCGGTTGTTACAGTTCCTCAACATTTTTTCTAATTTCCTCTTCAAGCTTGAAATTTACTAAAATAGTTCATTGTTAGTTCCCAAGATCAACCACTCCTGTACGTTCTATCAGGTCTACTACTTGATGAAGCAAGATGCCCATAGTTTGTGGATAAGTGAACTGAATGTGACTTATAGAGATTCGTTATTTACCACAAGCCTCCAGAATTAATGCAAATACTATAGGTTATTAAAGCTATTACATCAACAAAGGCTTATCTGTATGGTAAATATTTGACCTTAGATTTTATTCTGGCCATTATGCCAAACCCTCAATGCATATACACGATTCGGGTCTTTAAGGGGTAGGGTCAAAATATCAATGTTCATAAGGAGACAAAAGAACTTCCAAGAGGGAAATAAGGTTTTGAGCAATTTTCAGAATTACCAGATCTGATTTACCAATAATTAATAGACTAGATGCAAGTAGAAATAAACTTGATTTAAGTCATTAAATATTCAAAATTGATATAATATTTGAAATCTACATGTATAGGTACATCTTTATGGCTTCGAAAATTGTTCATCAACTTTGAATTTTTTTCTTTTATTTGAAAATGTGACTTCTAATTCGGGGAGATTTCCGATAAAATCACAAAAAGTGAACCATCTTTTCTTGTATAGGACAGATAATATTTTCTTTTACTACATATTTTTATTTGCATAACTATTAGATATCTACGGGTGATATGAAGATTGAAGCACTCGAACTGAATGAATATTTAAGTTGAATGGACTTTTCTACTATTATCTACTATTACCGCCATGCTATCCGACCCGAAAAGGCTGCCCGGTGATAAAACTGGTAACTAAATGTACCTACTCGCATCTGAGTTAAACAAAAAATAGTCATTATCATAGAAAAAAACAATGGCAACATGTATGATATACAAAGAAGAAATAACTTAAGACCCATGACGAATTAAAAAGAAAATCATATTTTTGAAATATATTTAAGGATTAGAATTTTTTCAAATTTTTGAATTTCCCGCCAGTTTAATTTGAAGGGGGAAAAACAAGATGGCTGCCGTTTGATGTAAGAAATATCAGAAAAAAAGTTGCTTCACTTTTAGTTTTCACAATGAGCACAGTTTTCCGGTTTAGCTTTTTTTACTGATTCTGACTCTTCATCTCCAGGGTCATGTATAGAGATTATAAAATTGAAACCAAAATGTTGTGCTCAGCATGAATTTGACTGATATATAGGTAACTTCATCAACACAATTGAAGTCTCAAAACTGGATGCTCAGTAACTTTGAGTGATTATAATCCATTGATTACAGAGATAAACACCAATTCACTTATCCAGAAATACCATTCAATGTCTATACAAAGAAATTTAGCAATGTTTTGGAGGATATGTTTCAAGCTTTTTGGATAAATAATTCATTTAATATTTGCTATTGATTTTTTTTCAATTCTGACAAAGTGATATGCACTGTCTTTGATGCCAATATTCTTCATCAATTGTGTTACAAATTGATATTTTTGTAATCTCAGAAGAAAGATAAGATATTGAAGTTTAATGATATGTGTGATTGAGTTGGTTTTTCAGACATTACAATTTTCAATATTTTCTAAGTCGATACCCAGACTCATTCCCAGACTCATCCTTTGGTAATATGCTATTCATTGATACAAAAAAATCCTCTCTGGGCTGTTACAATACATGGCTGCGGTGTTTGGGTTACAAATACCAAGACCATCCTCAATAATTCCGGTCAATGCAATATGACATGGCCAGGGGTTTTTTCAATGTAAAAAGTACCCCTGCATATGTAGCTATCATTAATGAACTTGGTTGGACACCAACGAGACAACAGCAACGCAAAAGCGTAGCAAGCAAGTGTCATTAGACAGGGTGCCATGCTTATAGTATTCACATACCAAATATGAACAAAATCGCTCCACTACTTTTCAAGTCATAGTATAATACTTTAAAATCGTGACCATTTTTCAAAATAGGACAACGTACATCAAAATGACAATGTACACTTATGATTTTTTATCTTAATTATTATTTTAGCAAAAACTTGAATATGTATTAAATCTTGAACCGACCTTATGTAACTTAAGGACACATGTTCTCATAAAAATGATCGACACTCTTAGACGATGACCAAAGGAAATGTGAAAAAACAACATTTTCCAACCGATCTTTGTTGGTGGGTAGATTTACTTCGAAAAAACTCCTCAGAAATCTTTTAACATAAATAGAAAGGTAAATGTCTTCCAAATCGAATACACACGAAATCAAACATGAAATCCTTTGAAGTACTCCTCAGATTAATTTTTAAAACCTAAATCATACCTACATCATAATTTTTGCTTCACATCAGTTAGAATAGTGACACCGTACATCTAAAGTGTACAATGGTGTGTTTTGTCACTGCACATTGTCGATGGTTAGGAGTGCTGTATAGACAGTTTATTGATCTTCACCATAAAGGTTTACAGTATCATTTAAGAAATGATTTTTCTTGCTCAGACCGGGAAATTAGATCTTTAAGGTGAAACATATAAATGGGCAAATGTACAAGTAAATGTCCATTTTTCTCAGCTTAATTTTGGTCACCCAAAATGGATATCTTTAAAACCCCTGAAGGAATTACTTATTCCTTTAAAGGGGTTAATAGAGGTGTCACAGATACCCGATTTTGTCCCGATCCGCTGAATTATGCCCTTGGAATGGAACTCGGAACACAAATTGAGAATTTCAGTATGGTTCCGGAACAAGAACTTTTTACTCTTTCATAAC
The DNA here is from genome assembly GCA_903813345.2 of Owenia fusiformis. Lineage (NCBI taxonomy): Eukaryota > Metazoa > Annelida > Polychaeta > Sabellida > Oweniidae > Owenia > Owenia fusiformis. Next base: position 9,657,865 of record CAIIXF020000006.1, read on the forward strand.
TTTTGGCCCTTAAATCGCCACAAAACAGCATTTTCTTTCAATATTTAGCACCAAAAGAGGTTTATTCTTTTCACTCCTTCCCATTGAAGAGTTTTGAAGAGCTTTTCGCAACCAAATAGACCTAGATGATCAACTTATTTTAATCTTATACACGCAGTCACTCTGTTCCGATCCGTTCCGAAATTGTTTCAATCCGAAGCAAAATGTTCCGAACTTAACCGTTCCGATTTTTTTTTGTTCCGTGACATCTCTAGGGGTTAACTGTCTGTCAAAATGCAACATAGTAATGCAATATAAAATGAAAAATCAGGGGTGGAAGGGGTTGAAAATCAGGGCAATATTTTAGAGAAAAAAAACATGTGGGTGTGTTGTTTGCATCTTCCCTGTCTCAAAGTCGAAATTATTTTATCTCTATGAGTGCTTTTCCTGGAGGTAATACATTGGCCTAACATATGCACCTGTTTAAATCCTCAGAAAATAGCCAAAATCCAACATATGACTGTCTGAAATTTGTTGCGATACTTTCCTTCCTCCTTTTGATGTTTCTCTACCATGTTTATTTTGAAAACTTCCTAAATTACAAAAGGCCAAAGTTTTCTGCACATGAAACCTTTAACTATCTAATACACAAAAGTTAGGCCTTGTACATATCATGTTTTTATTTTATCTAATACTGAACTGAACTGCAAAAGGCTAATAAGCCCATGTAAAGCAGATATACTGGGTTAACTGGTGATGAACTACTACTTTTTTCAAGGCCTGACTGCGTCGCTAACATGCTAAATATAAGAGTTAGCTGACGTTTGGGAGTCTGACTTACCTTCTAAAGGTTAGAACCCGAATCTTAATGAAACCATATCACCTTTGTTCCGTCAACCATGGAGCATTTGCCACAACATCCAAGAGGTAAATCATGGATCGAGAAAATGAATGATTTCCTTGTAAGTTCCGGAAGTTTCAATACGAAAAATTACCGAACATATGTGAAAACCGAATATTTGTTCGTTGTTTTCCCGATTTACAGGTTCGTTTGTTCTTCAATGTTTTGGTCTAAATTATAAAGCATCACCAACAGGTCTTACTCTATTAATCGACTAATACAGCAGACGGTTCATATTTCTACGTAGCATTTCATTCAGACCAATAGTGGGAGTGTAGATCACGCAGTTTCGTTCGTTGCGTACTTCACTTGAAATTGGTAATTTTAAATATTGACTACTTCACTTAGCTTGGCGGATGTAGAACATTGCTTAATATTCTTTTAATTTTCACACCAGACATGCTTGGTTGACACGTCAACAAAGTAAAGTTCAAGGGTCAATGCGTTATTTCGTGATAACTACAACGCCTTCCCGGAAGTCAACATTGATGAAAAATGAAAAAGTCGGAAAAGCATTTACGCTAATTTCTATCAAATGCTATGTTTATGCATCATCATCGACGCAACAAAGGTGATATGGTTTCATTAAGATTTGGGTTCTAACCTTTAGAAGGTAAGTCAGACTCCCAAACGTCAGCTAACTCTTATATTTAGCATGTTAGCGACGCAGTCAGGCCTTGAAAAAAGTAGTAGGCCCCAGCAAAACTGCCTGCGATGGTACAATAACCGTAGCATTTCACCATCTCTTAAATCCTAGATCTTAAAAAACTTATCATATATACTTTGCAGAGTGATGCAGATAATCAGTGTACTTACTGTTATACTGAACTCCTTTTGCAAACTTTCGTTGCAACGTAGCACCCATAGCTTGCATTCCAGGTGGCGTTGTTGCTGATAATTGAGATGCTTTCTGGCCCTGCTTTTGTTGGCCTTCATTGTTGCCGAGTAATTTCTTGAAGAAACTCATGTCTTCATTTATTTCATAAAGGGGTTATAAATTAAACCTGATAACCAATGAACAAAATCATGTGAGTTGTCAAAATGTCAACAACTTGAAAAATCCTGACTGAGGAATATGTCACACTTTCAGCAGCGATTGTCGGTCACTGGACTGTGTTTACTCGGTGTTTTTGATTTGATTAGATACTCTATGACACAATGTCTAAATATATCATTCAAATCATACTATAGTTTTCGAATAGAGTGAGATAATGGATCATTTTTGTGTTTTTTCACAAATAATTCACTCAAATAAGATCTTGTGCCTAGGAACACCTCCTTTGTACATTTGTCATCCGCTAGAAATAAAGTTCTATATTTCGATCTGAAGAAAATATGATAGTGTGTTTATTCAAGGATATCTACTGATAACTAAGTAAGCGATATTCTAATTTTCATTAAATACAGTAATACTAAATCAGTTAATGTTAGTTAAATGAAATAAACATAGATTACGGATTGATTCGGCTCTATTTACCGGAAACGGAAGTAAGATGGCGGCAAAAATGAAATTTTTTCAAAGATTTCATCAACTTTTTATCAATAACTCTCGACACACGCGGTCAAAGATCATCGTGGTTCCACCAGAGGCAAGATGTCATACTAAAGCCGGTACCTACTTTGTATATTACTGTTGTTAAGGCTGTATTTTCCGATAGATACTACTTTTTACCAGAATATTTCTATATTCATTCAGAGACGTCTCATGTTTTATACATGTATGTCTCTGATTCGTTGATCAGCTATCATCAACTTCTTTCTTAGTTCACTTCTAGCTTGTTAGGCAATCTTGTAAAGCCAATCAGTATAACTTATCAGCCTTTTGTGAACGGAAATACATGCACGTAACATGCAGTAGCTTCATTGAATCATTCACCATCTTCACAAATAATAAACTGGACTGCTGGCTTTGATGAGTTAGACTACATCTACATCAATAATCTCTGATACATTGTTTTATGTGTCTCCAGACTACAGTGTAATAGTCCGGATGGCAGTATGGAAGTTTAAAATCACATCATGGGAACAGCAACAGTACTTAGGAATTGATTCCTTAGAGAGTATTTAGCACATGCTATCTATTGCAAGACTTACGCCTGCCACAACCGTCGCCATGTTAATCAGTGTTTTTAAGTAGCGCAAGGATCCTGCCATGACCGTGGTAGTGTTATAGTGTAAGCCTGGTATAACCGTGACAGGCTGGTATAACCGTGACAATTCTGTATTATATTGCAAGGCCTGTCATGACCCTGGAAGTGTTATCGTGGAAGCCTGGCGCGACCGTAGCCTTTATTGTGGTTTATAAGCGAATGTGAATATTAATGTATGATAGTAAAGATTTTGACATGATTAAGGTAGTTAAGCCTAAACACCATGATCATAGTATTAAACTGTTTAATTGTAATGACGATCACTTAAAATTGTTAAGGATATTCCTGGCATTAATGTCATACATATTTACTAGTCATTGCAATACATTATAACGGTAATAGTGGGACTAAGCCTATATTTGTACATTGCCACCCTCATACCTGGCCTTGCAATACTATATTACATTGTCACGGTCATACCAGGCTTTGCGATCCCATAATACATTGTCACGGTCATGCCAGGTTTTCAAATACACATTGTCACGGTCACCTATAGCAATCATAAATTTCTACATTACCACTCTCATACCTGAACTTGGAATACTATATCACATTGCCACGGCGGTCATACCAAGCCTTGCAATACTATATTCTGCCCTGTCAACCCTCACGTGTGATTGTCACGCATTTGCTGGAAAAATAGAAATCAAGCATCAATTTAGCGAGTATGATCAAATATCACGCAAATCATGCATTTTGTTGATATTTTTAAAAAATCGTCTTTTGTGAAATGCTGACACGGTAAAAAACCGAACGGTGAAAAAAAGCGAACGTATTCCGTTCGGTCTTTGCAATAATTTTAGGTGTCCAAAATCTGCCAGTGTTCACTGAAGCTGTCCAAAGTTTGAAGGAAGGTGTTCAACATTTGGAAGTCACTCATGTTAGATGGTCCCAAGTTGACAGCCCTGTATATTACATTGTCACGGCCATGCCAGACCTTGCAGTACGATATTACATTGCCACGGTCATGCCAGGCTTTGCAATACACATTGTCACGGTTACAGCAGTCCAAATCGTAAATCTCTACATTACCACTCTCATACCTGATGCCAGGCCTTGCAGAACTATATTACATTGTCACGGTCATGGCAGGCATGCAATATAATACAGCATTGTCGCGGTTATACCAGACTTTCACGATAACATTACCACGGTCATGGCAGGATCCTTGTGCTACTTAAAAACACTGAATAACATGGTGACGGTTACACCAGGCGTTAGTCTTGCAACATATAGGGTCTCGTATTTAGTTCAAAGAGTATAATCTGATGTTTCTTGCAGATTGGGTTTAACTTCCATGATCTATTGTAAGCCCATGTATGCATTCGTGTACCTAGAGACATATAAAAGTCTCTGATGTCATGTACCACAAATTCTGGATACATTGAATCCAATTTCCTTCTTTAACATGCGACAGATACTTGACAATAATACATTTTGCATTAAATGTTCACTTATAAATAGTTGAATGTCGCTATTCTAATCAATTTTACAACATGTTTTCCCATTGGCCATTTTTTATAAATCAAACTTTTGGTGTAAAACAAAATTGTTGTCTAATAAATTGAAGAACTTCCATGCAGTGTCTCAGAATAGTATGTTGAAGACTAGCACTGCCTCAGAGTATGATAAATTGATAGCTGTCTAATGTTTATCAGGGAATATTTAATAGAGAATAACATGTGACTTGTTTCCAATGGCATTTCACTCGGTGTGTCAGTGACGGTTTATTGACATGCTATTTGATGTTACCGCAATCTGAACTGACTTTCCAAAACTGTCTCTAATAATGCAGATGTGAGTAGGTAGTTACCAGTATCACCACCAGGTGGCTTGTTCAGGTCAGATAACATGCCGGTTATAGTAGAAAGCTCCCTTTAACTTAAATTACATGTGTTTTAGTGGTTCTTCATATAACCCTTATGTATCTAATAGTAATGCAAAGTAAAATATGTCCAATAAATGAAAACGTTATCTGTCAAATACAAGAAAAGATATTTCCTATTTTGTGATTTTGTAATGGGGAATCAACCCATGGGCATTCATTTAAAGCCCATAATCAACCCAAACTAGAAGTCACATTTTCAAAAATATCAAATTTGATAAAAAAATTCCAAACCACAAAATCATGAATAAAATTACAAGGATTGGTTAAAAATACGCCACCAGTTAATTTTCTGCGTACTTCATGGAATATGCAGGGAAGTTAAACCAAGCCAGGGGGCACAAGATATGATTCTTTAGTCGTAATCAATACATATATAATAAATGCAAAAACTTATCATACCTATATGGTTATAGATGGTGCACTTTTCTAGATATTGTACAAATTCACAATATTTCAGAATTCTATGACGCTACTTCTCGCTTATGAGCTCTCGTATAAATAAGTCAGGAAAAATCATTTGTCAGTTTATGCAATAATTTGATAGAAAGAATAAGATTTACAAAATTTGACAAAATTTTGAAGAAAAACAACATAGCTATCCAGTGGTGCAAGAATTTTCCACATTAAGGTAAGTAGCTCTGAGAAAAAGCAAGGTCAGTAGAAGAAGAAACCAATTAATTTGTTGTTGTTGGTATACTCTTGGTGCATGTAGAAACAGTATTATTGATTTCTCTGTACATTTGCCAATTTGAATATTTGTACAACGGTGTAAGGTGTGTACTGTGTACATCAGTAACTATCAAAAACTTGTTTTTTCAGTTACTGGAACCAACACTTCATTCACAGCAAGGAGTCATACATTGGGAGAGCTCAGGGTAGACCATGTTAACACCAAAGTAAAACTATGTGGTTGGTTACAATTCCAAAGATATGGAAGGTTTTTAACATTAAGAGATGCATATGGTACAACACAGCTCATTGTGCCGGAAGAGGTAAGGATTATGTAGTATTACATCCTCTTAAGCAGGTATCCAGAATCCGTACCTCCTTCTCCCCCCTGCTTTAACCAATTTGGAAGCGCCCGAAGAAAACTGAATCACGTGATCTAGTTATGCGCAATGACTTATACATGATTTCTGTCGTAGTGTTGCTACAGCCAATCAGATTGGGAATTCTTAATCGGGGAAATGCTAACTGCTTATCGCAGGGGGTAAAAGAAAGAATATATTCTGGATTTTGAAGCCCTGTGATCGGAGGATGGTAGTATTATTACTGGGATAAGTTTGTAATTTCCTTTTTATGCTTAACAAATAATATAGTGTCAAATGAATATGGATGTTTTATTTAATGTTTCATTTAATATATTAAATGAACACTGCTAATGAATGTACCCAACTGCGACATTTATCATTCGGTAGTCACAACGTATCTGTAACCATAACAGTAGAATGCTATAACGACATATCTGTTCCTCATCTTTAACAATGTATAACATAGTGTGACGATCCTTCAGATTACTTTGAGCATGGTAATGGAATTGCCTTGAATGATTGTTACTTTGTTTCACTTTTGCACTTACTTACTTTTTGTAGTTACTCTAATTTATGTTGTATTTAATACATGTAGAACTCTTTAAGATTTTGCAAAAGGGTTGTTGATATAGACAGGCAGCTGCCCTGGACTAAAATTGAGAGTGTCAATGTTATTCATTCAAGATCTATTAAATTGGGGTCCTCACTTGTTTTTATCATGTAACTATAAAGTTTATATTTGTATATATTATGCCATAATTGTGTAGAGTTATGACAGCTTATAAGTTTTGTTATAAAACTGGTCAGTTTCATGTTAGTAACTGTGCTGTAAACTTTCATTCAAGGGATAGCCAAAGTTCACTGGGTTTGTTTACTTTTATCCAAAACGAGGCTAGGCTGGAAATCAGCTGTTTTAAATCAGTGATTCTGTCTTGTCTGGGGACTCTCTCCATTGCATTGAAACGGGCCGGACGTGTATAACTTTTTGGAATTATAACATTCAAAAACGCAACTCAAAACTGGATATTTATATAAACACAGATATACCAACTTAGGTGAACAAGTTGGGGAAGGTAATTGAATTGATTTTATTGTAATTTTGACAGGTTTTTGACTTTAATTAACCACTGGAGTTTCTTTTGTTTTTATCTCAATTAAAGGGTATAACATGTATAAACACTAATTTAAAACTGTTAAGGGGATTTATTGCTAAAGGACTACTGTTGATTTGGATTATATAAAGTTTCTAGCGTCTTTTGGATCAGCTTGAACTTTGAACTGATTCAGTCTTATTCCATACTGGCAATAACCCCCGCTTAGACAGTAAAGCTCCTTCTCAGACAATTGTCTGTAATTGGGCTTTATCACCCACTCCCTAATTTAAATCCCAGGACCTGTTTCTGTGATTTTTCACCGCCAGTTTGGTTGGAGAAACTTCAATAAGAACAGGGGTCACTGTGTGCCGACAAGCCTCAAAGGTCATGGCAAGCCATTTCAAGCTCATTTGGCTTCAACTGGCTTATGGGAGCTTCCCATATATTTACCACAACTTCCCCCCCCCCTAAAGGTCACGGCAAGCCATTTCAAGCCCATTTGGCTTCTTTGGGCTTCCCGTTACTATTTAGACTATTAACTACAACCCCTCCCTAATACATGTTATTGTATTTATTTCTAGTCAGTTTTACACGTCTGGCCTTACTCTATATTGTTGCTTATAATAGATACATCATTCACTATTCTAGATCCTTTAACTTGGAATGATTTCTCATATTATATATCTGTTTTGATTTATAAACCTGAAATTGAGAGAGGACGTTTTTGAACAATTGTAAATTCGAGAGGTCCTGGGAATTGTTATGGAACATTTGACAAGGTGTACGTAAAGTTATGGTCTTTAGGAACCGATGTAACTTATTTTAAACCAGCGTCAATATTCCTGGGGTTCCATTGAATAATCTTTATGACCCCCCCTACATTCAACTTAAGACTGTATTAATTTTATTCGCCAAAGTAACTTTTATTGACCCATTAGAAAACACACTTTTGTATCTTTGCATGTGTATGTCCATGCCTGGGTATTTTAAAAGGTAGATCCCCCGAGCTTTCTTTCTGACCATAATCAAACAGCTGATCACTGATTCTGCACCCAGTACTTGCAGAGTCAAGGTCAGTACTGAAGCCATTTCATAAGGCTTTAAACCTATTTTATGATGCTGTCTAGACACTATGACCACCCCCTGACTACATAGCTTGAGTTGGTATAGATTCCATTTAGGGTCTTCTAGCCTGGCACTTGCTTGTATGGGGTTCTAGTCAGTGTTTACCATCTACCCCCCCCCATTTAGTTTTCATATCTGGTCAATATCTATGTTAACTATATTCTATATAGTTCTTCGATTATAGACAGATTTTATGCACGAATACTTAATACCTTACCCTTTTGTTTGCTAATTGAGGGGAGTACTACGTTCTACTTTTCATGTGAGTAGTATAGAACGGTGATTTCAATCCCACTAGAGATCATACATAACTGAACTGTTGAATTATATTTTGGAAAGAAACACATTTTGGGCTTTATTGCAAATTGATTTACTGAACTTCCACCTACTTTGTTGTTTTGTGCATTTGTGTACTTGATATACCATTTGACTGTACTAAATTGTGTAATGTTCGCATAGATTAGTAATAGAAATAGAGTTGTTTTTATACATTATATAAAAATCCATTTACTTCCACTGTTTTGTTATTTGTGTGTTCAAATGGTGAATTAGTAATATTATCCCCTGATGTGTTTGACAGACTCCTGATTTGAAAAAGCCCTACTTTAAGCATTACAAATTTTCCTTCTTTAACTGTGAAAAATGACAACTTGAAGCCCATTGTAGTCCTCAAGTGGCTGCAACTTGACTTCCACCTGGTCATACTCACGCCCTAACTTCATACTTATTTGATGCAATTTAACACTGGGCATATTCAGAATCTTGAGTTTGTTGCCATTTGCTTTTATGAAACATAAAATTTACATTGAACACTGAGATATCTAACTAAGCCTATACTTAGATATTGTTATCCCGTAACTGTTTTCCCGAAATTGTCCCACTTCATCCCAATTATTTTTATCCCAGAATTTATCCCTAAATTATCCCGTAAATTTTCATCGTAAAATTTATCCCAATTTTATCCCCTATATATTTATCCCCACTTTATCCCATTTTGTTAGGTACTGTGAACAAAGATGTTGTTCAATTAAATAGGGGATACACTTTTCAACTTTTACTTGAACTTGTTCCGAAACTAAGTGAATGAAAACATCAAATCAAATTATTGACTCTTAGACTGTATTCTGTTTACGACCCTCAAACCACGCTACCACACGAGGGTCGCGACAGAAATGTTGGCCTAGCGGTGGGATATAGTACTTTACGTATTGACCCAAGCCTAGTCTTATCCCATTGCTTATTATTTGTTATTTTGCATACATTGCAATCTAGCAATATATATTCCAATTGAAGTGATCAAAATATTCCGCAATGTCAGAAAAATCCGAAATGAAAACTTTGCCATGTCAAAAGTCCCTATCAGGAGCTTTTGGGTCTATAACACCAGGGTATTTGGATGATTCAGAAGTGGTTTTGGGCCATCAACATCTTAATAAAGATTTGAAACTGGCACAAGATGATACTTTGCCCATAGGATCTCCTGCAGTAAGCAAGATCCTGGTAAAAAGAATATCTCCATTTAGACCCTTACTCCCCTCAATTAAAATAACTGACATTCCCAGATTTAGACCAAAGACCCCAGATTTCTCTCATTCCCGTAATTTGACACTGAAGTCCCCATTAAATGTCAAACATGAGAGAAAAAATGACTATACAAAGCCAAACTATGATTTGTTGGGTGATTCTAGCAAAGTGGGAGTAGTAAAGGATGTGCAAGTCAACTACTTGGTTCCACCCCTTGCTCCGATGCCACTGACACCTCATGAAGGTGACATGCTTCAGGGAGCATATGGGGGTGAACTCTCAGAACAGACTTTGCAAAACCCTTTAATGATCCCATCTGATAGAATACCACCCTCAATGTATTATGACCCTAACTGCATGAAATGTTTGCCTAAAGAGACACCATCAGCTGATCAGCAATATGATCTTAAGATGGCTTTCGAGGCTTCAAATGCCCCCTTAGTTGCAAAAGAGATTACTCAATTAAGTGAGCCTAACAAGTTGAAACATGCTGAATTTCTAACTGACCAGACTGTTCCAAACTCGGGTATTAAGTCTAAAAGTTATGAATGTATGCACCACAGACAAGCTTTAAAAAGGCCTAATGCTAGAGTCTTATGTGAATCTAGTGAATCCCCTCCTTGCAAAATCCTAGTTGTTGATAAATCTGATATGTTCAGTTTATCAGACAAATCATCTCAAAGCACTGAGTTTTCTGCCAATTGCAGACAGCCATATTGTCTACCCAAAAGTGTGGATCCGACCTATGATTCACATTTGGAGACACGTTCATGGCTTGATGCTCAAATACCTGGCTATAACAGATGTGACTTTTCCTCCCATAATATGTCAGCCCAGATTGATAGTAATGGGTACACACCTTGTCAACAATTCTCCTTCAAACAGAGGGTAAATGAAGATTATGCTAGATCCTCTCAAGCAGAATCACTATTGCCCTCTCTAGAATATGAAACACCTGTTGACTTTTCTGACCCAGATTATGTAGAAAATAGTATGAAACGTCCATCTTACCATACAAAATCTAGACAAAGACCAGCTTATTACATGAACAATTCTGAGGAATATGAATCCGCTATAGAAAATTGTTTTCCTCCCCTTGGATCTACGGTTATGAGTAGATCAAAAGTGAATCCAAGTTCCCCTGGTCTCTACAGACAGATTGATGAACCCACTGATCTGTTTATATCCAGTCCCAATACATCTGATCAGGAATCCTGTACTGGAGTTGAAAACCAAAGAAGAGGCAATTCGTTTTCCAGAAGGGAAATGAAAGCACCACTTTTCAATGGAAAGTGCAGTCTCTCGGCTTTTCTTATCCAATTTAGACTTGTCTCTAACATAAATTGTTGGACAGATGAAGAATCTGCCATCTATATGGTGAGAAGTCTTGAGGGAGAGGCTGTCAATGTTTTAGATGATTTGGATGATGAAGACCTGCCAACCTTGGCTAGTATCATTAATGTCCTGAAAATTAACTATGAACCCCCTGAACAAAGTAACCATGCCCGTGCCGACCTGAAACATAAGTTCAGGGGCAATGATGAGCCTCTTGAAAAGTTGGCTCATGATATCAGAAAATTGTCAAGACAAGCTTTTGGGAAGTCAGGCATGTCAAGGAAGACAATTGACGACCTAGCTAAACAGGCTTTCATTGATGCTTTGAATAATGAAGAACTAGAATCCAAGCTTTCTTTTTCTGACCCCAAAAGTCTCAATGAAGCTCTTACCATGGCTTTACAATATGAGGCTTTCTTCAAGGGAAGAAAGAAGAGACTTGAAAGTTTCCAAGACCCTGCTATATGTGCTACTCCAACTCCTGTTCAGGTTAACTCATCTACCTCATTATCACTTTCTGAGAGTGATGTGATTGAAATAGTGGAGCAAAAGATAGAGGCTTTAGCCAGAAATCTGACTCAAACTATTACAAAGGAGAATCCTGTTTCCAAACTGAAAAGAAAATACTGTAAAATATGTGACTCGGGAAGTCACTCAGTATTTGATTGTAGACAAAGACATCCCAACTCAAAAGTTCCTGGTGCCACAGTATGCTTTAAATGTGGCCAGGACACTCACTGTGTAAATGCCTGCCCCTCCCTTAAGGGTAGGTTGAGTTAGCTTTCAAGCTAACTTATGTGAATGTATCTGTATTGTAAGTCCAAGCCACCATAGATACATTATATCACTCCAAAGAGTGGCTGGTGAAACAATTTGTGTTTATTACCTGATGACTTTATCTTTATACTTATTTCCCTTGATCTACTTTAATGTTCATGTAAGCCAGTTTTCTCAGTGAGAAAATGTATGCTTACTTATGTGAATGTAAGAAAGAAAACTAATTTTTCTTTCCTGAAGTATTTCTGTTCCATTCCTGATGTTTCCCATCTATGACTACCATATGAGCTGTTGGAGCTTCGATTCTTGTTAAGCTTTAAACACTTTGCTCAGTGGTAGTGATGACTTGTCATCAGACAGGGGACTATTTATTTGTTGATATGTTATTGATTACCAGTGACCTGCTTTACTCAAGCAATGGGGTTCATTGTGAACATTGGCCTGATCAACCAATGTTTACAGACATGAAGCCTGTTTACGCTTGGGGTAACAGGTATATTGGAATCCAAAGGACATTGCAATATTATAGTTTTGTCCCTGCTTCTGTTTAAATGAGGTGGATCAACTTGTGACCCCCTGGGGGTGAGTGCCACGATGGACAAGAGCTCTGTCCATTTGCTTCATTGAAGTGTTTCCCTACTACTGACTTTGTAGGTTCCTCTCATACCCCCAGTTCCACTTTCAAGCTACTGTCCCAGCTTGTGACCCCATCCACTGCAATGGATGTTCCCATCAAGTTTGAATCCTACCTCGCCTCCCTCCCTACTGCCTTTGTACTAAAAGGGCAATGGTGACTGAATTTGAATCATTCCCAGTACAAATGTTATGAGATATTATCTGAATCCTTCCAATTGGAAACTGTTTGTGAAAGGATATATCTTGAAGATACATTTGATTGATTCAATCTCATTTGATAACCCTTTATTTTTGGCCAATTCACATCATATTATGTGATATTCAAAATTTACCTGTAATTAACCAGTCTTATTTCCAGGACTGTAACATTTCTTATTCCAGTCCAGTGTGAAGTGATGACCTTCAACTAAATGAACATTGTACACTCTGCTGACTGAAAGTAATGTGAACAGATGAACACTATCATGATTGACTTTCGATTAAAGTGTGTTCAACTATTTGGAGAATCCTATGAACTGACATGACATTGGAAGCCACTTAAAATATTGACAATACAAATTAAGGATTATGAACAGAGACAAGTACTCTATACTGATGTTAATTATTGTGCAGTTTTGTGAAGCCTCTGCACATTGAGAAAGGCCATGAAGAATGACTCACAATCTCAACTTTACATTGTTCTAGAGACTATGCACTGCCAAATGCTGATTGAACATATTCATATTCCCATTCTATGATTGGGAACCAGTAACAATGCCTGCATCATCCATATATGTGATGGTATGAACTTTTGATGAACCTAGTGCAAATAATGGATATTACTTCAACCCTTTCGGAGAACCACGATCTGCAAGAAAAGGACGAAGAAGACAACTACTACAAGAGACATTTGTTATCATTTGTATAATTTGTATAATACTGTTATATGATAGCCTTCCTATGTTGTGCATTATAGGTGAGAAATTTAAAAAAAGTGTAAATGAACATTTGTTTGATTTAGACTTATGGTTTTTATGTAGGTAGTGAACTGATTATATATTATTGTGTATGTATGTCTATCGACTACTTTACTCAGAACAATGTTGCTAGTAAATTATGTCTGAATGATTATTTTAAGTGAGGTGTTATATGACTTTGTATTTTCAGAGTTCGAGGACGAACTGTTTTTAAAAGGGGGAGCAGTGTGACGATCCTTCAGATTACTTTGAGCATGGTAATGGAATTGCCTTGAATGATTGTTACTTTGTTTCACTTTTGCACTTACTTACTTTTTGTAGTTACTCTAATTTATGTTGTATTTAATACATGTAGAACTCTTTAAGATTTTGCAAAAGGGTTGTTGATATAGACAGGCAGCTGCCCTGGACTAAAATTGAGAGTGTCAATGTTATTCATTCAAGATCTATTAAATTGGGGTCCTCACTTGTTTTTATCATGTAACTATAAAGTTTATATTTGTATATATTATGCCATAATTGTGTAGAGTTATGACAGCTTATAAGTTTTGTTATAAAACTGGTCAGTTTCATGTTAGTAACTGTGCTGTAAACTTTCATTCAAGGGATAGCCAAAGTTCACTGGGTTTGTTTACTTTTATCCAAAACGAGGCTAGGCTGGAAATCAGCTGTTTTAAATCAGTGATTCTGTCTTGTCTGGGGACTCTCTCCATTGCATTGAAACGGGCCGGACGTGTATAACTTTTTGGAATTATAACATTCAAAAACGCAACTCAAAACTGGATATTTATATAAACACAGATATACCAACTTAGGTGAACAAGTTGGGGAAGGTAATTGAATTGATTTTATTGTAATTTTGACAGGTTTTTGACTTTAATTAACCACTGGAGTTTCTTTTGTTTTTATCTCAATTAAAGGGTATAACATGTATAAACACTAATTTAAAACTGTTAAGGGGATTTATTGCTAAAGGACTACTGTTGATTTGGATTATATAAAGTTTCTAGCGTCTTTTGGATCAGCTTGAACTTTGAACTGATTCAGTCTTATTCCATACTGGCAATAACCCCCGCTTAGACAGTAAAGCTCCTTCTCAGACAATTGTCTGTAATTGGGCTTTATCACCCACTCCCTAATTTAAATCCCAGGACCTGTTTCTGTGATTTTTCACCGCCAGTTTGGTTGGAGAAACTTCAATAAGAACAGGGGTCACTGTGTGCCGACAAGCCTCAAAGGTCATGGCAAGCCATTTCAAGCTCATTTGGCTTCAACTGGCTTATGGGAGCTTCCCATATATTTACCACAACTTCCCCCCCCCCCTAAAGGTCACGGCAAGCCATTTCAAGCCCATTTGGCTTCTTTGGGCTTCCCGTTACTATTTAGACTATTAACTACAACCCCTCCCTAATACATGTTATTGTATTTATTTCTAGTCAGTTTTACACGTCTGGCCTTACTCTATATTGTTGCTTATAATAGATACATCATTCACTATTCTAGATCCTTTAACTTGGAATGATTTCTCATATTATATATCTGTTTTGATTTATAAACCTGAAATTGAGAGAGGACGTTTTTGAACAATTGTAAATTCGAGAGGTCCTGGGAATTGTTATGGAACATTTGACAAGGTGTACGTAAAGTTATGGTCTTTAGGAACCGATGTAACTTATTTTAAACCAGCGTCAATATTCCTGGGGTTCCATTGAATAATCTTTATGACCCCCCCTACATTCAACTTAAGACTGTATTAATTTTATTCGCCAAAGTAACTTTTATTGACCCATTAGAAAACACACTTTTGTATCTTTGCATGTGTATGTCCATGCCTGGGTATTTTAAAAGGTAGATCCCCCGAGCTTTCTTTCTGACCATAATCAAACAGCTGATCACTGATTCTGCACCCAGTACTTGCAGAGTCAAGGTCAGTACTGAAGCCATTTCATAAGGCTTTAAACCTATTTTATGATGCTGTCTAGACACTATGACCACCCCCTGACTACATAGCTTGAGTTGGTATAGATTCCATTTAGGGTCTTCTAGCCTGGCACTTGCTTGTATGGGGTTCTAGTCAGTGTTTACCATCTACCCCCCCCCATTTAGTTTTCATATCTGGTCAATATCTATGTTAACTATATTCTATATAGTTCTTCGATTATAGACAGATTTTATGCACGAATACTTAATACCTTACCCTTTTGTTTGCTAATTGAGGGGAGTACTACGTTCTACTTTTCATGTGAGTAGTATAGAACGGTGATTTCAATCCCACTAGAGATCATACATAACTGAACTGTTGAATTATATTTTGGAAAGAAACACATTTTGGGCTTTATTGCAAATTGATTTACTGAACTTCCACCTACTTTGTTGTTTTGTGCATTTGTGTACTTGATATACCATTTGACTGTACTAAATTGTGTAATGTTCGCATAGATTAGTAATAGAAATAGAGTTGTTTTTATACATTATATAAAAATCCATTTACTTCCACTGTTTTGTTATTTGTGTGTTCAAATGGTGAATTAGTAATATTATCCCCTGATGTGTTTGACAGACTCCTGATTTGAAAAAGCCCTACTTTAAGCATTACAAATTTTCCTTCTTTAACTGTGAAAAATGACAACTTGAAGCCCATTGTAGTCCTCAAGTGGCTGCAACTTGACTTCCACCTGGTCATACTCACGCCCTAACTTCATACTTATTTGATGCAATTTAACACTGGGCATATTCAGAATCTTGAGTTTGTTGCCATTTGCTTTTATGAAACATAAAATTTACATTGAACACTGAGATATCTAACTAAGCCTATACTTAGATATTGTTATCCCGTAACTGTTTTCCCGAAATTGTCCCACTTCATCCCAATTATTTTTATCCCAGAATTTATCCCTAAATTATCCCGTAAATTTTCATCGTAAAATTTATCCCAATTTTATCCCCTATATATTTATCCCCACTTTATCCCATTTTGTTAGGTACTGTGAACAAAGATGTTGTTCAATTAAATAGGGGATACACTTTTCAACTTTTACTTGAACTTGTTCCGAAACTAAGTGAATGAAAACATCAAATCAAATTATTGACTCTTAGACTGTATTCTGTTTACGACCCTCAAACCACGCTACCACACGAGGGTCGCGACAATAGCTACAACATGATGTGTTCCTCAACTATATCAGAGTAATACTGCTATATACTGTAACATTGTTACTGGAAGGAGATGGCTAGCTACATTACCATATACTGCAACAATTGCTGAAATTTTAACTGTAAATACTTCGAACCATATTTCACTGTCTTTTGTGTCAATTTGCCAAATAGGCGGCCATTTATAAAAATGGCAGCCATGGCTGTTAGATGGAATTTGCTATGTCTTGGGATCACTGTTATCGAGTAAAATATAATCATTTCTACATTTCAGAATGCAGAATTGGTTGAAAAAATTGGCAGCTTGTCATATGAAACAGTATTGGAAGTTGTTGGCACAGTTAAGGCTAGGCCTACAGAGCAGAAAAATAAGGTAACTTCAGTCATTGCTCAATTTAATTATGCCATTTTCAAAGATTTTAGTTAAAATGATATTTTGTTGAATGAATGGATGCAGGCCATTTCATTCACTAAATAGTTTGAAAATCACATTCTACACTTTTTAGAAAATATTTGACAATTATTTATTACATCAATTATTTTTCTGTTTTGTCACTCTGCACCTTCAGGTAAATATATATTATATTCACCTCTGGATATTCTTTATTCTCAAATATTATATCCAAAACCCAATCCAAAGTTCATAACAATATTAGTCTATTTGTATCCGTATCTGTATGATGTTTATAGGACTACATGTATTCTACTGAATTTTAAATATTTGAATGTATCAGACACTAGATAATTCACTTTACAAGAATGGGTAAATTAATCAATAAACAACAGACACATTGGAAATCTTCCTAACATAATAAACATGTAATACAGTAACTTTCACTCCCAACAATTTACAACCTCTTACATGAAATAAAAATGGATACATTGGGTAACGATGTAAACATTTTAGGCAATGGCAACAGGAGATGTTGAAGTAGAGATTGAAGACATGAAGGTCCTCAACTCCTGTAAACAGGGACTACCATTTGAAATAAGAGACTTTACAAAGGTACATTTTCATTATGATTTAACACTTATTCATCCATCTATATTCTTATAACAGTTTTAGTGTGTTTAATTTTTGTTCGACAACATTTTTAGGACAAGCAAGACTCATATAGTATGTGAGGTGCCATTGTTATATATATGGTGTAGAAAAAGGTTTAAATAGTCAGATTATGAAGTACATGCCATTGTTGTATCGCAAGTAATGATTAAGAAATTCATATCTTTCCCCATGTATATTTTCCTCTAAGCATGGGCTCCCTTGAATGCCCATGCTCCAAGTAAAGTAATCTCTAGGATTATTATCATGTACATGTATATGTATATGTTCAGGGTGTGTATAGTCATCAGCACATACAAGGGAAAAGCTGATTTTGCCAGTATACTCTATGGCAGACTTTAAGAGTTGATGCATCTTTTTAATTGTAACATTTGATTACAGGTAAATGAGACACTACGGCTGAAGTATCGGTACCTAGATCTGAGGCATCAACAAATGCAGAAAAACCTAAGACTTCGCTCTAAATTTATCAATGACATCAGAGGATTCTTATGTAACAAACATGGTAGGTAAATTAGAAGATGTGTATTCGTTAGACATTCGAGTGTGCTTATTACATGTAAGAATATTAAACTGGTTTTTGTGTAAAGTTAAAGGGGCAACAAGGATTGTAGAGAGAAAATTGAAAAATGAATGGATAAACTATCAATTTCAGCCTTAAGAAGTGTAAATTCAGTTCAGGGAGACCCACTTATAGATTCACCATGTTTTAAGAGGAATATCAGCTGAAATAATGTTCATCCAGGGTGTTTCTTTGTAGATGATAAAAACATATGTTAGTCTTGATGAAACATCCAGACTTAAAGAGAGAATCAGATATAGCGAGCAGGCTAAACAAAAAATTCTTTCAATTTTAGAATATTTTTGGCTCATGTCTATTTTCTAAAAATCACAAAAGTGCATACATTATTCCAGGAAAACTAAAGATTTTTACAATAATGTATTATTTTTCTATAAGAATGGTTACCATTCTTATTATTTGGGAGATTTTAAACATTTTCACTCATTTTTGCACTTTGAATTATTAATAACTTAACCAATTTACAACATTTTGTGAATCTTTTGGGAGATATTGTATTTGATATTGTAAGGAATAGATTGGTAGGTCAATTATACATGTTGCTTGTAATTTTGTCGCCCCTTATAGATCAGATTCTGCCTTTAATATATTTTGAAACTGGTCCGTGATCATTGAATTGCCCCTCTGCACTAATTGTTGCGCCTTCATGTTAATACATATGCATATCAGGCCCGTAGCCAGGATTTGCCAAGGGGGGTTCAATTTTCAAAAATTTCCAGGGGGGTTTCACATTTGACAATTTTGGCCCAAATTAGGCTAAAATCACTAGAAAAGTGCTCAAAATGGTCAAAAACTGCATGATTTTGAAAGAATTTTTGGCCAGGGGGGGGGTTCGCCTGAACCCTGCAAACCCCCCTGGCTACGGGCCTGCATATTCATCTTATCCATCCAAAGTATCTATTTGTTTGACTTGCCATTTTTAAGTCCTCCAAGTAAATTGAGAAAATTAACAATTTTGACATCAAAAAGTCAAATTGTTGATACATGTAACATAAAATATGATGTGCTGTAAGTAGCTTTTCAGTTGTTACCTGTATGAGGATAAGGAATATCCCTTAAAAATTTTGTTTTCATTTTAGGATTCCTCGATGTAGAGACACCCACATTATTTAGAAAAACTCCTGGGGTAAGCCTTTCAATAAAAAGACATCATTTGGTGGGCTCACATTTTGAGTCCATATATTTTGGATTTCTCCAAAACAAGACAAAGTAGGAGGTGGGACCAATATTTGTCTTACCTCCATAATGGTGTGAACCCATAAATGGATATGAGTATTGGTTCAGACAATAGGCAAATCCACAGACAAACAAGTGGATGATTCCATAGGCTTACCATGTGATCTTAAACCATAAATTTTCTTCATACTGAACAATATACAAATAGTAACTGCCATTGAGGGCAATAGTGTAAATTATTTCCTCGTTTGAATATCCTCTGAAATGTACTATTCCCGAAGCCACAGGACTTTGTTAATAATGATAATGAAATGAAAATGAAGTCTCATTTATTTTTCTGTTGAAACTGCATGTTTAAACATTTATAATTTCCTAAGTAGTTCTAGTGATATGACTTTGAGATTGTTTTGCATTTTACATGTAAGTTAAAATATTCAGAGTACTCTTTATTTTTATAGTTTCAATTTCTACATAGATGTCTCTACTTGTATGTTTTAGGGAGCACAGGAGTTTATAGTACCCAGCAGTCAGCACAAAGGTCACTTCTATTCTCTACCACAAAGCCCACAGCAGGTAGGGGCTGTCACCTTGAGTACCTGACTATAATGGAAAAGGCACAAGAGGCAACATAAGGAAAAAGAAAATAATACTCAACAAATAATCTACAAAATGACACTAACTTATGCAAACCTATTCAAAAATCACATTTTAATTTACATTCCGGATGAAACAGTCTAATCCCGTCAATTCATGTCAATATTACCAAGACCAGTAATGCATCCAGTCCAAGCTATTGTTTGATTTTATAGATATTCTGAAAACAAATAAAGAAACATACTTTTCAAATACTGAAAATAATCCTTAGATGGAATGAGCAAATTATCTGTTTCCAGAATGAGGCAGACCTGTTCATATTTAGTAGTTTATTCATTTTCTTTTAGTTCAAGCAGTTGCTGATGGTGGGAGGTATAGATAGATACATGCAGATAGCTAGGTGTTATAGAGATGAGGGGGCTAAGCCAGACAGGCAACCTGAATTTACACAGGTAAACTTTATTTTACATGTAAATATATCAGTGAAATTTAATTTGCAAGTTGCCATTCATTCATGACCCCTTCTAAGAAAATTAAAACCCCTGACATATTTGTTAATTTTCTTCTCAGCATGGACTTTCAAGAGGCTTACTTTTGAAACCCATGTTCTCAGTCATAAGAAGTATTATAGTGAAGTGAAGGTGTGCACTGGTAAACATAAACAGGACTGGTAAACATAAACAGGACTGGTAAACATAAACAGGACTGGTAAACATAAACAGGACTGGTAAACATAAACAGGACTGGTAAACATAAACAATCTCCCTTATCTGTGATTGCAATATGAAAACTGTTTGTGAAAATATTCCTCTCTAATCATGCATTTTATATTGAAAGTTAAACAAAAAGCGATGTATAGAATAAGGTATTATATGTTCTTGCTATGTTGATAATGATTTCATGTATAAATATTATTATTGCCTTGCTCAAATGAAGCTTCATTCTTGAGGCACACAAACTAGGCAACAATAATGCATGAAAGGTTCTGTCTTATTTTAGCTGGACATAGAGTTATCTTTTACAACCAGGAATGATATACAGACCCTTATAGAGGAGATGTTAGTTGAGGTTTGGCCTGATGATTTTCCTAAAATCCCCTCACAATTCCCAAGGCTAACATACCAAGAGGCAATGTCTCAGTATGGATCTGATAAACCTGATACAAGGTTTAACTGGAAGGTAAATGACTTAAGTTATTTTATTTTTGAGATGGAAAGAAAAAAGTTTGTATTCTAGTTTTTATGTCGACACCAGAAGAACTTTTTGTGGATTGCGTTTCGACGGTTGTTGTACAGCATTCAGTGTCTGTAACAAATACCAGGTGGTGACATTTTGCATGTTAATGCCTTGTTTTGTATCGTCAACAATGTCATCAGATAAATAAAAACCATGTATAAATGCATTGTGTAAATATTTAAAGGCAATTTTATTGATGAATGCCCAACACTTCCCAGACAGAACCATATTTGAGAAACACTGTCTTTTCAAACTATTAGCAAGAAGTGTAACTCCACCATGAACCACTTTTATAAATTCATTTTAGCTCATACATTGTTTTGACATATTGTAGTCTGCATTTCGTTTCATTATTTTTTCAGTTGAAAGATGTAACAAACATAATACAAGAATCGCAAGACTGTGTCATATCAGACGATTTGAAAAGTGATTCAAACACAGCTTGCTGCTTGGTTATTCCTCAAGGCAAGGTAGGATACACTGTACTTTACTTTATACCAATTTATAGTGCAATGGCAGGGTACTGAATATTTCCCCTCATATAACCTACAGAACATTAAGTTTGCCATTTGAAATCACTGGAGAATATTTTCCCTCTTAGCACTCACAGCAGCCAGGCTACTTTCCCATATGCCACTCACAGAACATCCTAGCTGCCATTTAAAGTCAATGTAGGGTATATTTCCTTATATAGTGTAAGTGCAGTTCTATATGACCTCTTTTCTGCACATCTGCAGTGAATCCTAAGATAAAAAGAGGAAGTCTGCTTTTTCAATTTTCAATTTCACACTTGATTTTAATAACAAACAAAGATAAATGTGGAGATTTCCATATATTTTAACAAAATACATGTCACATGACGTTATCTAACTCTAAATGGAGGATCTGATAGCTCAGAAAATGTAATTAAAGTCTGTGATCTCCTCTTCAGTGTTTGTTCTCCCTTTAAGTCAAAGGTCATATTTTCAGTGATTTTGTCAATATTTCACATTTAATTCTTTTGTTTTGACACTTTCTTTTTATATGACTGTTTAAGAAAGTGCTGACCTCTTTTTCATTTTAAGATTTTCTTTATCTTACAAAAGCGACATTAGTTACAACAATTATAGACCACATCCGTTCTCCTTGGTCGTTGTATTCGTCATCCTCATAAAGACCACTCTGAATGCACTTCTGCAGATCTTTTACTGATGAAGCCATAATCCGTGATATTGTGTCTTTTATGGCACTTAGTCCAGTAGAAATAGATGATGTTATAGCCCAAGAAAGAGATTCTAATCCCATGTCCTTCGACTTTTTGGGCTTCTCGGAAGACCAACTCATCAGGTTGGTCCAACAGACTATCATCGAGGGATTTATCCCTTCTACAGTATACCTCCGTTTTCGACATGGTTTTCTCTAATTATAAAGAAACATGGCCAATACAAGTACACATGTCAAAAGCTATTGAGCATGAACGAGAGATATTTATGCATGAACACGTTCATAACGGTCTCGCAGTAAATTAACCTTGAACAATGAGGTTCACTTGGCAAAGGTCTTATTCAGGAATTCTATATCACAAACACCAAATTCATTCAGCATTCAAATTCCGGAAAGAATATAAAATTACTGATACCGTTTCAAGTATATCACAGCCATATGTCACCAGAAACTGGTGTTATGAGGATTTCGAAGGGGGAAATG
Source organism: Owenia fusiformis (assembly GCA_903813345.2). Classification (NCBI taxonomy): domain Eukaryota; kingdom Metazoa; phylum Annelida; class Polychaeta; order Sabellida; family Oweniidae; genus Owenia; species Owenia fusiformis. The sequence continues at coordinate 9,680,749 of CAIIXF020000006.1, forward strand.
TGAAATCAATCTGTTTAGATTTCTCAAACTTCCAGCTCTTGCACTTAAAGATTAAATCTAATATGTCACGAAATTTGAATTCCCTTCAATTTCGTGATAGTTCAGATGAAGCTGTTGCTTGCAGAATTTATCGCGGAATTCAGGATTTCATGCAGAATTTGGCGCAGAATTCGACCTTTTCATGAAGGGCTATCAAATTGTCGATACCAAGTGTATACGTTTTATAAGTGTTCAAACATTCGTTCAAGTTTATAAACACATTTACTGTCTATCAGTAAGTAAGGAATTCTGCATAAAATATACCAAACTTATTTGGTGTTCGAATTTAGGAAAGAATATCTAATTATTGATACTGTTTCCAGTGCGTAATACTGAAACTTTAATCACAGTTGCAATATGTGGGACAAGCTATAGTATGTAACAAAGTGTAAAATCTAATGCAAAGTAAATGTTACACTCTTGACCAGTAAATACATTAAAATGAACCTCTGTAAGTGGAACACCTCCAATTTGGAATGCCTTTTGAGCTACCAGAAACATTCCACTTACACCAATGTTTTACTATGTCTTTGTTTTAGTCTATGTAGATTTAGATATGAATGTGAAATACAAAATATATATTAAATGTGAAATTTGAAACCCCAAGAAGGAGTTTGTAATTTTCTGATGGCTAGACTCTCATTAAATTCTTGTTCATATTGGGAATCATTGGTGTGCAGGTAAGTGCTGTATAAGCAGCTAGAGATACATGCAGGATTGGTGGCAAAATGATACTGTCAAATTTTATGACATATTCCTAAAAGAACTCTTTTTATTTGTTAACATTTTCAAAAATTGCTTTTCATAAAGATAAGTTACAATTTTTAGTTCATATGCATTTTGTGAGCCTTTAAAAAGAATATGCTCAGAAAAATCTCTTCATATAACTCTTTTATTGACATATTTCTCGCATTTCTGTAATGTGAATTCTGTCTCTATTGAAATTCTTGATACTTTGAAATAGATCTTTTATTTCAAGTCATAGTACATTGCTTGTTCAATGAAACTCTCTGTATCCCGTCTCAAAATATGAATAAATATAAGGCAACTTTGGATCAAAATGTTTCTGTAGCCTTAAATGTTTTGAACAAGGAAGTTAAAACTTTCAAAATGATTGATATAGCAAACAAATATTGCCCTTCACTAGGCATTCCAAAATCAAAACAACTATAACCTTCAAGTGGTATGTGCTCACCGTTTCTATTGGTCTTATTTTTTATGTTAAATTGATCTGACTTTATTGAAAATCTTGCTGCTTTGAAATAATCATTATTGTTTGATTCAAAATGCATGTTTGTCAAATGAAAATGAAATGTAATAGCTAGAATTTTAAAACGTATCAGGCAACCTAACAAAATGTTCATATAAGCCTGAAGTATTTTTGAAGATTTAAACAAGGAACTTTGAATATGACAGAGCAAGCATCAATTCATAAAGCCTTCAACTACTAACACTTTTATTGAAAACATTCAATTCAATCTTTTCAAATTGCCTAAACAATATTCTTTTATTTCTTATAAAATCAAGCAGTACAGGGTGGTACAGTTAAATGATTAGCGCTCCAAGTATTTGAATCAGCATTAAATCATTCTTAATGTTGAATTTTCCGAGACTTCAGCTATTTTTTCTCAGTAACTTCAAGCAATAATTTTGATTCTCTCACGCTAGGCCCACTTTTGATCTCATTACATAAAACTCTTTATCCCATACTTGGACGTGTTACAGGTACATAAAGCCAGTTTGTAAAAACTTATATTTTCATCAGCGGGCAGATATAGCTTTACGTCCCGCTCCGAGTGGGCAGATATAGTATATCTGCCCGCTACGTCATAATCGCCGCTCGTATATTTGTTCATAATTTGTAACGTTCGCGTAATGACTGTAAATGACAATGGCGAAAACACAGATAATCGGGATCTGTTTGATGGCTTAAAAAGGGAAGGAGCATCCACGTAATCAATCAAAAATTCGAGAAAATAAATGTGGGAATATTTGAGAGAACAGGAAAATAAACCCACGGCCAAGAAAACAAAACTGGACATGAATATTCTAAAATATTTCCACGATTGAAAAATGTGAACCAGATGACCAAGATTGGTATGGGATAAACATATTATCCTATAGTCGGGTCAGGATATTGGGATTATCCCTTGGCCAATATAATATATTTTCCCTCGGGACCTGCGGCCCTCGGGCAAATATATTATATTAGCCTCGGGATAATCCCAATATCCTGAACCTCATATAGGATAATCTCTATATACCAAGTATATATATATCACGAAGTATATACCAAAAGTACATATATGCCAAAGATTCACATGTTGAACGCATTTAGTTGCTCACCCTATACATAAATGTATTAGATATGTTGTTTCGTAGAGAAGGTATTTGCACACAAGAGGCACCAAATAAACGAGGAAGTTATATACTGCGCAGTTTCAAAGTGACTGAGTAAAAATCATTTTGAATTGTAATAGGTGAGACATTAAACTATTTTTGTTATTGACATTTCAATTGCATTTATTTATATCAATTCTCCTTTGTTTTTATGGTACAAATATTTCCTTGTCTCTGTTTTTCTGAGACTGGATTTTTTTTTTTATCATTATTTGAAACTAAATACTCTTTCAATCATTAGTGTTGTTATGCATTATTGTAGTCACATGAAAATGCAAAATATCATCAGCATAACCTGAAAATGGATGTCATAAAGATCGCCTAAGAATGCATAAGATCATATTTTGAAATATTTTGGATGCGTTTTCCTTATGACTCAGATTACACTCCTCTATAATTTTATTTGCATCCTTTAACTTTTGGCTCTTGTGCTTACATTATTATATTTTTATGTCACCACCAAAAGTGGTGACATATTGTTATGGTCTCTGTTTTTTTGCGACGGCGGTTGGTGGTTGGCGTCCGGCGGTTGGCGTCCGGCGGTTGGCGTCCGGCGGTTGGCGTCCGGCGGTTGGCGTCCGGCGTCTGTAACAATTTCTTACAACTTCCTATAACTTAACAAATACTGTTTAGACTGACTTCAATTTTTTTCTAAATCATCTACATGTTCTCAGAAGTTCAAATCTGACTTTAGATTTGACATTTGACCTTCAATGACCTTCTCAAGGTCAAAAAGGTCTTTTTTCAACTTGCTTCACATTGACTAAATTTTTTTTCAAAATCATCTACATGTTCTCAGAAATTCAAATCTGACTTGACATTTGACATTTGACCTTCAAATCTGACTTTAGATTTGACATTTGACCTTCAATGACCTTCTCAAGGTCAAAAAAGGTCAAAAAGGTCTGTTTTCAACTTGCTTCAAATTGACTAATTTTTTTTTCAAAATCATCTACGTGTTCTCAGAAATTCAAATCTGACTTTAGATTTGACTTAAGATTTGACATTTGACCTTCAATGACCTTCTCAAAGTCAAAAAAGGTCAAAAAGGTCTTTTTTCAACTTGCTTCAAATTGACTAAATTTTTTTTTCAAAATCATCTACATGTTCTCAGAAATTCAAATCTGACTTTAGATTTGACATTTGACCTTTATTGACCTTCTCAAGGTCAAAAAAGGTAAAAAAGGTCTGTTTTCAACTTGCTCCAAATTGATTAAAATTTTTTTTTCAAAATCATCTACGTGTTCTCAGAAATTCAAATCTGACTTTAGATTTGACTTTAGATTTGACATTTGACCTTCAATGACCTTCTCAAAGTCAAAAAAGGTCAAAAAGGTCTTTTTTCAACTTGCTTCAAATTGACTAAATTTTTTTTTCAAAATCATCTACATGTTCTCAGAAATTCAAATCTGACTTTAGATTTGACATTTGACCTTCAATGACCTTCTCAAGGTCAAAAAAGGTCAAAAAGGTCTGTTTTCAACTTGCTTCAAATTGACCAAATTTTTTTTTCAAAATCATCTACATCTTTTCAGAAGTTCAAATTTGACTTTACAAGTTCTCAGAAATTCAAATCTGACTTAAGTTTGAACTCATAATATTGTGAGCAACTAGGTGGTGACATTTTGTCATGTTAATGCCTTGTTAAACTTCTGTTGTCTGATTAAAGATTTCCTGACAGTCCATATCAGCAATACAATGTCTGCATTGCCTAAAAAGCCAAATACACCTCTTCCACCAACCCCTGATGATGAGCATTACCTCAATTTCGAAGAAGATCATACTCAGAAAAAAGCTAGTAAGGCTAGATCTGAAGGTTCGAATACAGAGAACTATGAAGCTTTAAGTGAAAGGAAGCCAGCAGCAAGTAACAATGCTACATTTGTGAACCTACCTAAACAGCCAGAGAAGGAATCATTTTTTATGAAATACAAGTGGAAGATCATCATATCAGGTGAAGCTTGCATTATCCTGTTGGTTCTATGCCTCATCATTGGATTGGCCATCGGAGGAAATTTTCAAGGTAACATCTCAAATTTTGAAATGTTGTTTGTTTGCATATTTCATTTGGCTGCGTGGTCTGTGGTAGTCTTACAAAATGTATAATATTTCGAGTTGATTGTTACTGCTGTGTGGTGTGGTGCTGTGTGGTTTTTCCTAATAGTGGTCATAACAAACTGGTCTTTAAAGCTTGTTTGATCCATTCATATGATTTTAGATAAGACAGCAGCTCTGAAAGATGTATTATGTGACAAAGTAGCTTCTAACCAAGAAGGTAAGGAAAACAGTGGTAAAAATACTTTTATACAATGTGCAAGAAAAAATATTTTCTTCTGGTTACTATTGTAATTTGGAATACCCCTAGAACGACTCTTCTCTCATCTTTCAGCTTTTTGTCATCAAAATATCACATTTTTTCACAATATGTGAATCTCTTTAAATCAAAATAGATGGAGCAGTTGATGTTGAGAAGTGTCAGTGTTAGTTTCCACTTTCCTGGCTTACATTCGTCTCTGGTTGGTTAATAAAATTGTCTAGTACTGTGAGTGTTGCTCACACATTTATTTCATGAAGAGTTATTTCAATTATAGTTTTCCTTGAAATTTGACCTAAGCTTTTAGATTAGTCCAATTCATTTAATTTGATGTCGATTTTATACCCACTTTTGCATTTTGCAATAGAAGGAATTAGCTTTAGGAATTACTATGGGAGCCTACCAAAGTCAAATTTTGTTTTTGAAATGCATTTGGAATCTGTATTAGGTGGCTGTAATTGTTACAAAATTTTATACAGTGGTAAATTGCAGTGATATTTTTTATCATGTTATTGAAACATTTTTACATTGCCTTCCTTACTAACCACAATTTCATGTGTTTTCATAAAACAACAGTCGTGGAGGATGTGACTGGCAACAAAACAACTTCTAAACCTGAAGATGGAAACATTTGTGGTAAGAATTTAATTTTCATCATACAACTGGGAGTGAAATAGTTATGTACATCAAATACAATTATCTTGCTTCCAAGGATGCTTTCACTACAAGGATTGATTAATTGTTTGTATATGATTTTACAATCTTTTCAGATATTTCCGGGGGAACCCCCTGCTCTGCTGATTGTACAGGGCTTGATTCCCTTGTTATATTACAAGCAAAAGACAACCACCCATTCCTTGCTATGTGTGAAGATGGTTGGCTTATATTGATGCACAGATTTGATGGAAGTGTTAACTTTGGACAACCTGTCGGTACTTGGTATGCTTACAAGAATGGATTTGGCAGTGTATTAGGGGAACACTTTATAGGAATGGACAACCTTGTGTCTGTGCTGAAACAAAAGAGATATAAAGTTCGATTTGAGTTGACAAGCTGGGCCAATGAAACAAGATATGCTGAATATGAGGAGTTTGATATCAGTGATGAGGCTGACAGATACAGATTGGAAATAGGTGGATACACAGAGAGTAGTACTGCAGGTGACTCAATGAGCTTTTCAAACCATATGGTATTTGTTACCAGTGATAAGAATATTGGTAATTGTTTTAACTATGGACCTTGGTGGTATTCATCATCTTGTGCTGGCCATCAGGGTAGTGTCACAGGATTATATAGTAAAGAACCCAAGTGCAGTAAAACTTGGTATTGCATGTCTTGGTCTGCATGGCCTGACACACTTGAACCTGAATTGGCTGCTGGGGTATACTCATTTAAAGAGGTGAAAGTGAAAATGCAAGCTCTTTAATTGTTAACCTTCGTGACTATTTATTCAGTTGTTCTATTGAAAAGTCCAATTTGACAATTGAAAACTACCTAAAATGCATATGGACAATTGGTAGTAAATGCTATGTACTCTGATTAAGTAATAGTGTATAACGAGACAGCAGTTGTTTTGACTATTTTCTCCCTAAATCTCTCCCTAAACCTTAAGGGGGTACAAAAAGTGATAATGATAATATTGCTGTATTTCAGTGATTGGATGTTTTTTTACTATTTAACTGTATGAAAGCGAGCTAACTACTAAAGTTGAAATGAAATCAGCATACCTTTTGACAGATTTCAATGATAACTAACCCAATATCAAAAGCGATAATTTATCTTCTGATTCATTTTGTTTTCAACACCAGATGACAGTCTCAGTTCATTATTTTATTATTTTACATGATATTATACTTGCTGGATAAAAACTACTATAAGGCCTATTACTAAGAGCATCCTGTCTCACTTGAACTACTGTTTTCTATAAGGTATATTAATCATAAACAGATTTAACTAGAAATCATCTACTTTATTCCAAAATGGTTATTACTAAATATTTATCAAAGCCTATATGAGAAAATGATTTGGATCACAAGTGGAATTTCAAATTTGTGAAAATAGTATAACTGCTGTGATTGTCCATGTAGCTATTTGATTTGTATAAATGAAAATTTATTCAAGTACAACTGTCCCATTGAATCAGTAATAACAATTCTGAAAGCTCAAAATCGCAATATTTTTTACATTTTATGACATTTACAGGTCAATGTAATATACTGTCAGACATTCACTCATATTAAATGTTTTTACCTTTTACTTTTCACCTTCTTGTAGTTATCTCTATTCACTTCAATGCTCATTATTTTTCAAAAGAAACCTCATGTGCAGCCAAAAATAGATTTTAAACAAGGAAGATTAAAAACTGCAATATCATTGGCAGAGGAAGGATCATTAATTAATGTTATTCACCTACAATTTCAATTGAAAATTTCTATTCCATCTTTTCAAATTGCCTAAAATATTCTTTTCTTATCAATATCAAGCAGTACATACAGGGTGATCTTGACAGTAATTTGACAAGCATTCTATTAGTTAGTATTACATCTGGTTAACATGTTCACAGAATGCAGCTTAACAAAATTAAAATCAACTTATTGCTTCTACACTCATTCCATCTAGACAATTTAGATAATGTATGTTATATTTTATATGTTTTTTTTTATTGCTCTGCAATAATTTTTGAAAAAATTATTTAAGATTTTTGCTGTAACTTCAAAAGTAGTTGAGCGATTTTGTTCATATTTGTTATGTCAATACTCATAATCCTTGCACAATGTCTAATGACAACTTGGGTAGTAGGTTGCCATTTTTGGCTCACACAGTGAGCCTATGGGATTGACCAGGCGTCCGTCCGTCCGTCCGTTGGTCCGTCCGTCCGTTGGTCCGTCCGTCCGTCCGTCCGTTGGTCCGTCAACATTGGCCGCACAAATTAAAACTGCTATTCGGATTGAGTCATTTCCACATTCATTTTATGCATATCCATAATGCCTATTTGACCTATCATCGCCATTTCCCAAGTTCGCCCGGTTTCCGAGAAATTGCGGATTTTGACGTCAAAAAGTAAAATTTTCTGTAAATACTAGACACTTTGTTGAAGTAGAACTTTCAAATAACTTTTAGTAGTTGGTGTATATGCAACTTATGTCCTCTGAAGATTTCAAAGCTCTTGGAATTACGGTTTTTGGTGTTTGCTCTATAAAATTTGAAAAAAGTAGGACTTAAGTCATTTTCAGGAAACTTTCTCATGTATAAAGTCAATGGCAGGTTTTGTGATTGACAAGATTCTTAAAGTTTGCCTTATACTTGATCATTTCCTGCAATAAATAACATCATTAATAGATTTAAGCATTCCCTACTTATTTCTGAATACATGTCAGCATCAAATTTTTACCGTTTTTGAGATATTTGACGTCAAAAAACAGTAAAAATAAGTTATTTTTCAACTTGCTTCAATTTGACCAAGTTTTTTTTTGAAAATCATCTTCAGTGACCTTTGAAAGGTCAAAAAAGTTGATTTTTCAAATTGATTTTTGGATGTAAATTTTGGTCAGCTTAATCACAAAAGACCTTACTGAGCTCTGAATAAGTAAAATTTTCAAGGTCAAAGGTCATCAAACTAGGTCACACAACTATGCTATCTAAGTTTCTCAAAGTTTGAGACTACAAATCAAAATCAATATTTTTGTTTGAAAGTCAGGATATAAATTCCTCTGAAGGTTCCAAACTGTGTGAGCATAGGACCGTGGGTCCTTCATTAGCTCACAAGGTGAGCTTTTGCAATCACTCACTTGTCCGTCTGTCCATTCATCCGTCAAAAATAGAGGCACGTTTTAAAACCTCTGTTGATAGGATTCTTGTTTTAAGTTATTTCTGTTCAACATCAATACAGAAAACTCCCCTATGACTCCTGGTTCAAAGGCTCGTCTATTTTCAAAATGGCCACCATTTTGTCTTGCGAAATTCACTTTTCACCCATTTCCTAGCCTTACAAATAATTTCAGGTTCCTACATAGTAAAAATCCATGTCAATACCGATATTGTTTATATTTTTTATATGCATATGCCCTATGTGAGTTAATGTTGTACTCAAAAGCTGTCTTTTCATCTATCCATATGTATATCTGCTATGTCCAGATGATAACACAAACACTGATTGATTGATTGATTTAGTTCAAATAGGTTGGTGCCTTTTGGGACTTTTGCTGGAGAAGGGAATTCCCATCTTGCAACTTGGTTCAAAATTGGCATCCATTTCATGTTAAAAAGTAATCTTTGATCACTCAAGTACCATTTGTCAGATTTGGCTCAAAATTTGGAGGCTGATGACTAAAGACATATATTAGATCCAGATATGTTACATCATAGGTGACTTGCATATTTTTGCACACCCTGTACATGTAAATGGATCTATAAAAGAGGCACACAATTCAAAAGGTAGTTTTACTGCGCAATTTTCAAGTGACAGACTTAAAAGCATTTTGGATAGCACCAGGTGAGATATTGAATTAATATTTATATACATTTTAATTACATCTACATGTTTTACACTATATCAATTTCATTGTTTTCATCCTAATTTAATCTAAAAATTGATTACTTGGAGTATGGTACAAAAATCAAGTACCCATTTCTTGAACTGTTTTTGAATAACCCCTTTGGCAATTACATACTTAAATTAGTACAGACTTTGTCTGTCCCACATTATTTGAGACTGAATTCCTCTATCATCAGTGTTATGCATCATTGGAAAGACTATGAAGTTACATATCCTAAGTAGAAAAAGTGCAAAAGTTTTTGCCATTAAAGTCACACCTAACCTCACCAGCTATGGCAATTTGAATGTTTTCCCTAAAAACCATTTGGTGGTGTATGTGTGACTTCAGTCTGAATAAAATGGCCTAATAGTGGGCTGCACAGCAAGATTGGTCGGGGTTGGGAGCTGGGGATAATTTTATTGCTTAAATATAACCATATCATCATCCTACATTAGAATCCACTCAGTCTAACATCAATTTCTGGTGCGAAAGTTGTCATTTTTGAGTTTTACCCCCCTTGAAGACAATTTCTTGGGGGTACCATGACAAATGCCTATAACTAAAGAAGTATTTATTTGATCATCTTCATTTTTGGCATGGGTAATTAACAGGTATGTAAAAGTAAATAATTCAGGTATTTTCAAGGGTCAATTTCAACATTTTCTGAATGTTGACATGAAGTAAAAATAACATTATGACCCAATGACATATTTATTGAATGTTTTTAAGCTTTAGAAAATAATTTGACTATTTAAGCTAAAATAATAACATAAAAATTGTACCATATTGATAATTCTTCACCGCCATCCAGGCACAAATGAACCCCCCACCCCATTCTCGAATATAAATGTCTATACCTGAAACTTCCTCAAATAGCTATATTTATTTATTTTTATTTATTTATTTTGACATACGCTTTTTTAACAGCGGCACACAATTATTAGGTGCGTCAGTATTTGTAATCTACATATATATTTTATAAGCACTAAAAATGTTTACATAAATACTACAGTTTTCTAGGGTTAAAAAGTGTTGCTAAAAACATCTTCACATATTTGTCAAACATATAAAAAATGTCATGCCCCCATTCCATTAAAACCTTATCACCTAGAAGGGTAATATCATGAATGTTCGAAGACAATAAACTGCTACTTAAAATGGGAGAAACATATTTCTCTACATCGTTGTAAAAGTTGGACCTGGCTTTGGCAAAATGGGGACACACCATTAATCTGTGTGATAGAGTATCTCTCAAATTAAGATTACATATTATACATATACCATCACTTTTGCCCCACTTTTCATAATTTGTCTCAAGGCAGAAATTATTCGATCTTGCTAGAAATTTCATTTTAGATCCATAAAAATCAAGGTCATTCTTAAGGTACCTTTCGGTGCGGTTATGGGGTTTAACCTCCTTATATATTTCAAGGGAGGGGTGTTCGGCTACCCTAGTGTGGAAATTATATATACTTTGGGATTGAGATATAGTTAGAAATGAGGGGTACCATTCCCTGTCATTCCGAAAAATGACATCATCTAAACCTTTATCTCTTAAAATATTCCGTGCATTTGATGCAAATTTCCAATATGATTCTTTGCCGACTTTTAATAATTTTTGCAAATTCTGTAGGATTATATGAGGGAGGGATGTAGATGGTACATTAAAATTTAGGTAGTTCAAATAGTCAATTTGTCTTTTTTCAATCACCTCTGCTATCGGTTGCCAGCCTAAATCCCCCAATATAGATTCACTGGCGGGTTTGCTTTTAATTTGAAAAATGGCTTGGGCGGCACCATATTGAAATGAGGTAATTTTGGCAAGGCTTGACGTTGGGGAGTACCCAGGTCGGGCATCCATGCAGGATAGCAGGTGCCATCATAGAGTTGTAAATTGTACTTCCAAATTCAATGCGCTACACATTACAATGTTTGGTCAAAGTAGAACTTAAATAATTTTTCATTTTCCTGGCCTTTTCATATAAATATTTCAGATGTGCGGTTTCTGTGAGACTTCTATTGAACATTACTCCAAGATATTTGTACTCATTTACCTCTGGCAGTCTCAAATTCCCTAATGACCATACCTTTTCCGAATCAAGTCTTTTCCCTATCATTATCTTAGACTTTTTGTCACTAAACTGAAATCCCCATTTAAGTCCAAAATTATTAGTGATTGTTAACATTGACTGGAGTTCTTTCTCAGATTGACCCATTAACACGATGTCATCGGCATAAAGAAGACAGGGGATTTTTTTACCTTCAAAGGGCAGACCAAAACTGGACATTCTTAAACTGTCTTCTAGGTCTGTCATTACTATGGAGAAAAGGGTCGGGGATAGAATACAACCTTGCTTCACTCCAGATGAGGAGTCAAACCAGTCAGTTTCATATTGTCCAAAGATGACCTTGTTTGAAGTGTTAAAGTATTACTCCTGTTGCTGACGGGGTCCCACTGAAAATGTACAAGTTATGGAATATGACTCTTTCAACCATTAGCATATACCCTAGGCTCCAAGAATATATGAGGTGCTTGTCTCAAAAGTGGTCAGCGAATTTTTAATTAGCTATTATAGTGGCGCCCTCTTTCCATTTTCTGACATAGGGGTGGCTTGATAAAATATTTTTTAAAAGTTCCCTTACCTAGTCTTTCGTGATAATGAATACATATTACTATATATAAATATCTGTAGTATCTTCTGAATTTTTGGGCATTTGTGTGAATAACTGTTTTGAAGAATTAACCCTTTGAATCCTAAAAGTTGGTTAAAAGCGGTACTATACTACATATCTTTACATCGTATGGGTAAAAAAAATATTTTGATTCTCTTTTTATTTAATTTTATTATAAACTTGGTTTAATAAAAGATAAAGTGCCATTGTATTTGTTTTTTTCGAAAATCATTCATTTTTTCAGAAAAAAATATCAAAAATTTGCCATACTTTTTCAGTATTTCACTATATTTCAAAAGCCCATGACATAAATGATTTTTTTAAATAATTTACGAATAGATAATGTTAATCCAACATACACAGTTATATAATGTGCTAATCTACGTAAATGTTTATGCTTTTCTCAATTGGATATACATTACTGGAAATGTTTTCATGTATTTTTCTATTCAAACAATAGTATTATATTGTAAATATCCAATGTTCATTTATCTTCATTTACGAAGTAGCAAATGACACATACATACATTTTAGATGTTTCTATACTACTGATTATGTACTTATATACTACTTTAACCCTTGGGGCACCAATACTGATGAAAATGTTTTCATGTGTTATTGTGACAATTGTATTCCTTTGTAAACATCTAATGTCCATTAAGCTTCATTTATATTGTTTCATATATACATTTTATAATTTCTAGACTACGGATCCTATGCTTTTGTACTATTTTAACCCTTTGAACACTAATGCAGATGAAAATGTTTCCATATGTTATACTATTCAAACAATTATATTCAGTTGTAAACATCCAATGTCCATTTATCTTCATTTACAATGTTGCACATATACATTTTATAATTTCTAGACTATATTGGGTGTGAACCAAATTAAGTATTACAGTTGAACGCACAGGGTAGGGTTCAACACGAGGCTGTTAAAATTTGAGCAAACTGATGTTTTCATAGTTTCAGTAAGATCTGGTCTAGTTAGATATTTTTATACGTAACAAGTTATAGGTTTAACATGAGTTCTATGGGATTCATCTAAAGTATATTACCTGCAGGGTGAATGAGAGCATATATCTTCAAGTAATAAATACCTTTCATTGCATCTAGACTTTGAGTGGCTGAACACTGGTAATTTGCGTTATAAATTCTATGTGATATAGAAATAATCTAGGCTCATGAAATGATCTGTAAAGAAACATGGAGAAAGTAAGATGGTACTTATTCAAAACCTATTTACTGGTTTAACAGTTAGCTCCATGTTTATATTATATCTGGTTAAAAACTGAATAAACCCCTAAAAAACAAATGAAATCATACTGAATGATGAGAATTGGACTGTCAGTAATTGTGTTGGTTTGTAATTGCAAGGAGACTCAACTCAAGAGTTAATGATACCCATTTGATCAAACTAGGATGTAGCCAAATACGCTACTTTCATTTCTAACCTTAGGCTATCTCTGTGATCAGGCTGAGCCTTTATTGGGATTCATGATTGGATTCTGTCCTTGCAAACAACTATGCTCGGCTTTTATTGGACTATGGGAGTTTTATTTCATAAGCATTTATTTTGATTTTATAGAAGGTTGAAGGGAAGAGCAAAAGATATTGTTATACTTTCTCTTTTGGCTGGTTGCGCAGAATACTTGTGAGTCACTGTTCTCAGAAAAATGTAGGATGCTAGAACCATGGCTTAATTTAAGTGATATGTGCAGTATCTCTATAGGATTTTGTCTTTTACTTTTACCTAATTTGACCAAAATATCTTAAAATGCAGTCTTTGCAAAGCATTCAGTTCATGTATACATACATCCTTTGATAGTTTATAGCTTTCATTCGATAATGACATTTATTTTATTCTCTTTGTATAAATCATATTATATTAGACATCTGTCAAGGGACGTTTTTCAATTTTCACCAGATTTAGGAGAGGAATTAGAAACTGATTTAAATACATGTGAATTTTGTGTCAAGCGTCAACCATATATGATAGATGAAGTGACACAACGGGAAACACTATTTTGTAAGCACTACAAAGAAAGAATACATTATGTGTTATCCATAAGTAATAATCACGACTAACCACTAATTCTCAGGAATAAAAAGTTCACACTATTTAGATAGATAGAGCTTATCCTCGGACCAGTTACGTCTTATCCGTGTGTCATATGACTACTGTGTTAATTAACTAAGTAAAGTATTCCAATTAAAAAGTGTTGTATGTCTGCATGCAGCAAGCGTTTAATAATTCTTCGCACATATAAAATTGTCCATAAAAGAGTCTGGTATATAATATTGTCCATAAAAGATCGGTCTGATAATAACAAGTAACTCATGTTTATTTTAAAACTATTCTTTACGAATTTATGATAAGTGTATAATGTTCAATCATACAAATGCGCAGTCAGTGATTGTTCTCCACACTCACCCCTCCCCCTTCCTGACATGAACTATTTTGTAAAACCATTGACAGTGTGGAAAGGATTCTTACACTTGAGTGTCGAGGGGGGGCAGTTATAAAAATATACAAGGCGATGGTTCAGATTGGACAATTTTCAAAACTGCTCAACATGGTGAAAACTTCACGTTTTTAAAGAATGCTTGCTTGCTTGCGCGTAAGCAGCTTATTGTCGGATTTTAAACTTGATATTGTTTATTGGATTTTTATCAAGATTCTTCTTCAATTTTTTTTATTTGGGAACGTATATTTTTTATTATTAGAGAACCCAGGAAAACAATACATGTACAACAATTACTATTACTAATTAAGCTAATGGTCACTTGGCTTGGTGTATTTCCATTCTCATTTATAAAGTTCAAAAGACGAGCACGTTCTTATAAATAGATAAATGAATAACGCAAACCACGTTCTTAATGTTTTCATTCAGAAACGTATTTTATATTCAGTACTTTTTTATTTATTAAGTTACAGACACAAGCGGCACATATAGGTTTGTTGTAAGACCATTTCTGCGATGACCAAGGTGCGTATTTTGGTTTTATAACGGGGATATTGCTCGAGCTTGAATAACAAATAAAAGGCATGTTCTTATTTCTGTATTCTGTCCTTTGATTGTGTATTAAGTTGAGCTGCAAGCCAAACGTAAAAGATTGTTAAAACGCTTAAAACAAAACTTTATTCCTTTCAATTTACACAAAAATGAAACAGATTAGATTCGAATCTCAGTCACACCAGCCACTGGTCAAAGGAAGCACAAATATCTATATTAATCAAATGTCTGAGAATTGATAACTGTCTGGAATCCAATGTTAATTTTATTGAATCAAACTAAGAAAAGTATAAAGAATAGATGAATTTTAAACTTTTAGAGGGAAAAGTCAAATATGCATTGTAACCCAAAAAATAATTCATTAAAGTGTCGTACACATTTCATAACATTTATATAAATAAAACAAATAAAGCACAACTCTAATGCCCTAATGAATTCATATCGGCGCAAACGGCCCTTGCAATAAAAACGCATCGAAGCAGGGAATGTTTGGTAAATTCTTCCGAGACTGACTTTTGTTATTTCAAAATTGAAATATGCCAAATTCATTTGAAATAATCAAATAACCACACGATCTTTTTCCCTGGATTTTACTCTATTTTAGATTTACCAGAAAAATGTTTATATGATGTTGTGATGATTGCGTTTGCTTCTCACGAGTTCATTGAAAAGTTCAGTCGTAAAACTTCAGAGATCAAAAGACTAATTAGGCACCTGATTGCAAAAGTTTGATTGCATTTCGATCGCCGGGATTTTACAAACGTATTGTTTATGTAGCGATCGTGTTCTTGGGATCTTGATAACTTCCTATTTTAAGTTTTGGGTTGGAAGCAATGAGTATGTCAGACTTTCTCGTAGATTAGCACATTATATAACTGTGTATGTTGGATTAACATTATCTATTTGTAAATTATTAAAAAAAATCATTTATGTCATGAGCTCTTGATTGGATTTTTACAACTGAATACAATTGTTTGAATAGCTAGAATAATGCAAGAAAATATTTTATCAGAATTAGTGATCAAGGGGTTAAAACATGGAAACATTTTCATCTGCATTAGTGTTCAAAGGGTTAAAATAGTACAAAAGCATAGGATCCGTAGTCTAGAAATTATAAAATGTATATATGAAACAATATAAATGAAGCTTAATGGACATTAGATGTTTACAAAGAAATACAATTGTCACAATAACACATGAAAACATTTTCATCAGTATTGGTGCCCTAAGGGTTAAAGTAGTATATAAGTACATAATCAGTAGTATATAAACATCTAAAATGTATGTATGTGTCATTTGCTACTTCGTAAATGAAGATAAATGAACATTGGATATTTACAATATAATACAATTGTTTGAATAGAAAAATACATGAAAACATTTCCAGTAATATTAGTGTTTAAAGGGTTAATACCTCTAAATCAATATATATCCAATTGAGAAAAGCATAAACATTTACGTAGATTAGCACATTATATAACTGTGTATGTTGGATTAACATTATCTATTCGTAAATTATTTAAAAAAATCATTTATGTCATGGGCTTTTGAAATATAGTGAAATACTGAAAAAATATGGCGAATTTTTGATATTTTTTTCTGAAAAAATCAATGATTTTCGAAAAAAACAAATACAATGGCATTTTATCCTTTACTAAACCAAGTTTATAATGTTATAACCATCATTAATAGATGCTACATTTTGCTCTAGTTCATCATATAATTCCTGGATTTTGACCATGTCCCGACCATCACAAGGGAAATAGACTACACATACATATATCATCTCATTGTTAATCTTCAGTTTTAACCAAGGCCATTCATAATCATCAGATTTTGAATCAAAGGGATTATCGTCAAGCAAAACAACATCTTTGTGAATAAAAAACCCTAACCCACCACCGAGTTTGCTTTTTCTATTCTTTTCTCACCAGATATACTCATAATCCAAGTGTATTAGTGAATTGGAATCATTAAAAAATGTTTCTGCTAGGGCAAAGAGGTCATAATGGTTGCTTGTTTGGCTATTCCAAGCCTTTGGACATTGTTATAGCCAAAGGAGGGCGAGTTGTTTGTAGAATGAATCGGGTGATTTTTTTCATGAATTTCGCTTATGTTTTTCATCCAAAAAACATCAATACACTTTAAAACATTTTGTTTACTTTAAGATTACACCATGTAATCCAAAAATATATTTCTCATTTTCAAAGATAATCCATGGATTAACACCCAGGTATTTTTATTTTTCAATCTTCAGAGGGCTGGGAATCAATGATGCTCAACGCTTTTGAATATGATAAATGCTGTTTTAAATAGGTTTTACGTATGCCAATAATTTCTCAAATTATGTAAGCTGAATGCATTCCTTAATCCCTAGAATGTCTATCATAATAACATTCTTTTGTCTTGGCCACTTAATATGTTTTGTTGCTGTCTGATCATCAAATCAAATTGTTGTTATTTAAAGATGTCAGTCAAATCTGGTGAAACAGCACAACATTTACCTAAATAGCATGAGTACATATTATGTAACTCATCCATAATATTTCATGCATCAGGTATTAAGGCTTATGGGATTAACTTTTACACATAAACTGAACTGACAGATGTGTATGCTTACATGTACAACTTCCAGGATTGTAAGAATTCAAAACTTGTTGATAGCCATATTTTCCTGAATGTGACATCAAGATATTATGGCATTTATGAGAGGTATAACATGAAAAAAAATGTATTAGTTAACTGTATCCGTTTTACATTTATTGCAGTTGGCTACATTATAAGACAAGGCATTCACATGCAAAATGTCAACACCTGCCATTTGTTACAGACACCAACTGCCAAACACCAACTGCCAAATGATAAACACCAACCACTGAACACCGTCCACAAAAAAGTTTGAGGCCATAACAATATGTCACCACTTGTGGTGGTGACATAAAAATGATCATGGAAAATTGTATTTTTTTGAAAAAGTAGGAACTTCTGAGGTTATTAGAAAATTGGAAGACAAGGAAGGATTCTGGCTTAAGATATTAGGGTTATAAATTGCAATGAAACTAAAACAAAACATTCTTTTTCTCAAATATCACAGTGTATATTCAAATCACAAATACGATATCATACAATTACAATAAGGGTCTAGTGCACTTTCCATTATGATATCCCCATGAACAAAATGAATCATTTTTAGGTGTAACATAAAGAATACAATGTCACATAATACTGTGGAAAATATTTGAGCGTTTGGACCCACATTTTTTTTAAATTTCTTTATTTATTTATTCAGTAAGCTAAGTTTTGAAATACATACAATGAGCGGGTGACACAAATTGTGTATATTCCCGACAGGGTGGTAAGTTGCCTACATAGAAACAGAGCTGAGGTTGAGGTCATTTAGTTCAGGAAGGGTGTATTGACTTGCCATTGAATGGGCTCCATTGACTTAACATGTGGATATCATCAATTCCAATAGAGGCCATTGGTTTCTATTGATTTTCACAAAAATACCTAAAATACTCTATGACCTGAATCGATTGCAAACTAAATAATTTCACAGTATGACACAAATGGTATATCACATCAGATGTGCAAATATAAAGTTTGCAATCGATTCAGGTCATACTTCAAATTAAAAGATTATACATTTTTTCCATCATTTCTTTCCTACAAAATGGCTATAGAAAAATGCTTCAAAAGCAACTTTTACACTAATGAAATCCCATACAACTTTGTAAATCCAAAGATTATACTGTTATGTTTCATTAATTAATAACATATTTGGATAATATGTTGGGATATGTAGGATGCAAATGGATTTTGAAAGACACAAAAAGACTTCTTGGTTTGGCATCTCTACCCCTGTACACTTTATGATTGAATTATTGGCCCTAATAAGTGGCCCATTCATCAATACAGTGCTGAATATAGGTCAACAAGATACTAGTGTACATATAAATGTAATAATATGTATGTAGATATGTCTCGATATTTTCACTAATTTTCATGATTATAAATACCGATAATCAATGAAAGGGACAATATTTTCACATTTGTAATTGTATGTGTATGCATGGTCCATGTGTATGTTACCATAATTCCTTATATCCACTTAAAATGTCAAAAATATTGCCCAATTTATAATTATCAGATAATTTATTCATCACCAAAATTAGTAAAAATTATCAACATGCATACCTTAAAGAGTTTAATCTCTCACTCAGTCACAATCATGTCAACCAAAACTGTACTTGTATTACATAATATAGGATTATACAGCTTACCATACATGTGCAATCCATATAGCATCCACACTAACATCTTTACAGAATCATATATAATTTTTGAATATAAACTAACTCAACCCAATAAGGCGAGTACTAAAGAATTTACTTACCCGCCATCTAAAAATCTGCTTGGAACTACCATTGGATTACCATTGAATTCCTCCAAGAGAATATTCTAGGGATTATGGAATGCATTCAGCTTACATAACTTAATAATTCATGAAAAAAATCCCCCGATTCATTCTAGAAACAACTCGCCCTCCTTTAACAGCTGCTTTATTAGATTTTTTAACCGTTTGACCACCTCGCCTATGTTTTTTATGACATTTGTTTACCACATTGCGTGTTGGCTGACATTTAGTATGGAATGGGGGTAAGGCTATATCATAGCCAAGAATCTAGTTAGAATTTGCAGCATTGAACTCAGGGCATTTGGTTTGTTTATGTCCTAAAGAATTACACAGGTAGCACCTTACAGAATGGGGATGCCAGCAAGAGCTTGCCAAGTGGGAACTTTCACCACATTTAAAACATGCTGGCTTATTCCCCTTTTTGTTCGGTGCATTGGAATGAGATGACTGATAGGTACTACTACTATTGTCACATGAACTGTTATTGTTGTGTTTTTTTATGACATACTGTTTGCCATCCATCAGTGTCATTTGATGGGGAGATACCAATCACATTTTGAGGGGCTTGGGGTCTATTATTGTGGTTGTTAGGGGATGGACGGGGGCGGTTAAATTGGCATGGCTTGGTGATATCATCAGAGATTGTATCTAGTTTCATATTATGAGCAAGTTTATTTGAGCCAGCCTTTGTTAGATGCAGTCCCCATGAATCAAGGTAACCGTCATTTATAGAGCCATCCTGGAGACGAAATATTGTGTCATTGTTTACATGTGTAAATTGGTTATCATTGTCGCACATTACTTGCAGTGCAGCATTAACAGCTTCGATGACTTCTTGGGCCTGTTTGTTATCTGTACGAGGGGTGATGCTTGACACATGAATTTCATCAGAAATGTTTTTAGCCTCAGTTGCCATTAGCTTATAGTCTTTGGCAATTGATTCAGCACTGGCGTCGTTTTGGGAGGAATCGTTGCTGGCAATCTGAAGAATAACACGATTGTAGGGCTTTGGTCCTGTTTTTTCCCGAGTTCTGTTATCTCTTTATGGACATCTTTGATTTTACCCCCTCTGATACAGGTGACATCAGTGTTACATATTTTGGTATGGTCAAAGTCACGAATTATCGAACTTCCAATTACTAGGGTCTTAGATGGATTGTCAATAGCAGATTTCCTATCGGTTAACTGTTTACGCAAGTAGATGCATTCCTCATCAAGATCCTTGCAGGTTTTCGCAGCTAGTTGTGATACGACGTCAGTATTGGTAACCTGAATTGCATTGAGGTTGGTTTCCATAATATCAATTTTGTCTTGAAGGCATGCTGTTGTGGTTGATAAGTCCTCAATCTTTATTGTCAGTGGCGTCAGTGTAGATATCACTTCAACCAAGCGGTCAATGGAGGGAGAAGGGGGTAGCAAAGACTTGGAGGGACGACCTCTTGTTGTTTTAGTTTAGTTGTTTTGATTTTGGCATTAGATTGAAGAATTTTGGGGGTCTTTGGAGCATTTTTAGAGTTGCGTGTCCCTAACCTTGTTTTGCGCCTGGTAACTGCTGGGGATGGTGTTTCTTGCTTGAACGGTCCAAGTGGTGTGCTTGGAGTAGTAGAAAGAGTGTCAGCTTCTTGTACAGACCCAGGAGAAAACGTAACATCAGTGTCAATAACAGTATTTTGAGATGGTCCCTGAATGGCATTTGTGTTCTGGGTAGAGTCACTCATGTTGAATGAGTCATTTCCAAACAGTTGGCTCAAAACAGGGTCTGTAGTACTTCCAATCCTGTTAGTTACAATGTTAGTGGCCATACTAAGCCAATAACAGTGGCTGTTAATAGTCTAATTCCAGGGCCCAGTTACAGTGTAAGTTCAAGATCTATAATTAACTATCAGCCTACTTCCACACTGCTTCAGTTTATAAAAATGAAATACTTCTTCAAAATATTTACAGAAAGTTTGTTCAAAATAAGTACTTATTTTTTGAAACTCAGTAACTAGCTCACTGTGATCACTGAATGTTCATAATTCCTCCTATGTACGAATTCCTATCCAATATTATTTATTTTAGTTGAAATATCCAATTTTTCCAGGAGCTATATTTATGTGACTTTCTGTGAACTTTCGCTTTTTTTAGTATCAAATAGTATCTATATTTCAGAAACTATTACAGCCTACATTCTAAAATTATGGTGATTATACACATCATACTCTGCATAATAGACATATAATTGAGATTTATCCATTCTGTAGCTAAAAACTAAGGTATTTTCAAGGTTCAATTTCAGCATTTTCGAAATGTCGCCATGAAGTAAAAATTATATGACCCAATCACATATTTATTAAATGTTTTTCGGCTTTAGAAAATAATTTTACTAAGCTAATAACATAAGAATTGTATGGTGTTGATAATTCTTCATCGCCATTTAGGGATAAATCCCCCCCCCCTATTTGCGAAAATAAAGGTTTTTACCTGAAACTTTTTCAAATAGCTATATTTCAGAAACTATTACAGCTTCCATTCCAAAATTTCTCATGTTGATTATACACATCATACTCTGCATATTATACATATAATTGAAGTCTTAACACTTTTTTGAGGGTGTAGCTAATAATAATAGTATATTTATTAGACATCTTAGAAATAAAAATATATGTTTTAGAAGGTTGTCACAACACTACAAGAGAGATATTTTGGATTGTCATCATTTTTGAGAATATTTTAAAAGGTTCTCACAACACTACAAGTGAGATATTTTGGATTGTCATCATTTTTGAGAATATTACAAAAACATATTTATATTATATTTATTTATATTTTTTTTTTATATTTATTATATTACATTTTCATTAATGATTTACCCTCTTATATTGGTTTAGATAACGACTGTCCAACTTTAGGTAATGAAAAATTAAATATGCTTATGTATGCTGATGATATCGTATTATTTTCAACATCAAAACAAGGTTTACAATCATCGATTAATTCACTTCAGAAATATTGCGAGGAATGGAAAATATCTGTTAATATTACAAAAACAAAAATTATTAAGTTCCAGAAAAATGGTCATGCATGCAAGGGGACCCAATTTCTCCTTTGGCCTTCAATATATGATTTACCCTCTTATATTGGTTTAGATAACGACAGTCCAACTTTAGGTAATGAAATTAAATATGCTTATGTATGCTGATGATATCGTATTATTTTCAACATTAAAACATGGTTTACAATCATCGATTAATTCACTTCAGAAATATTGCGAGGAATGGAAAATATCTGTTAATATTACAAAAACAAAAATTATTAAGTTCCAGAAAAATGGTCATGCATGCAAGGGGACCCAATTTCTCCTTTGGCCTTCAATATATGATTTACCCTCTTATATTGGTTTAGATAACGACAGTCCAACTTTAGGTAATGAAATTAAATATGCTTATGTATGCTGATGATATCGTATTATTTTCAACATTAAAACATGGTTTACAATCATCGATTAATTCACTTCAGAAATATTGCGAGGAATGGAAAATATCTGTTAATATTTCAAAAACAAAAATTATTAAGTTCCATGTTACATTATAACAAGGATAAAATAGATTGTGTACAAGAATATAAATATCTTTGAATTATCATTAAAAGTTTGGGTAGTTTTATGGCTGCCCAGCATTATTTACATGAAAAAGCATCCAAAGCACTATTTAAACTTAAGAGATATTTTCAATACTGTAATATTAAGCCGTCTTTAGCAGTAAGCCTTTTTGACCATACGATAGCACCAATATGTCTGTATGGTGCCAAAAGATGGGCGTTAAACATATTTTTTTGTAAACATATTCTAGGTGTCGGGAAAGGGCAACTAGCTTGGCTATTTATGGAGAACTTGAGAGGTATCCACTATTTATAAACATATTTGATAGAATTTGTAATTTTTATGCTCATATTCAGGACTCTTGATAACCTGTTACGTAGTCAAGCATTTCACAGCACAAAAATCTGAATTTCATGTCATGGTAAAAAAATTGATTAAAATATTAATGAATACTTATGAAATACTAGATATAACACCAGAAGTATTATCCATAGATACTAGTATTCCGTAATTCCGCGGCGTGGACGGAATTTGACAAAACTTCAACTTTTTGCAGAATCCCTGATTTTCATGAAAATCCCGTGGAATTACCAGAATTTCCAGAAATTACATATTTTACGATCTCCTACCTTAGCGGGATATTTGAAGAGTGTCTGTTTATGTCCAACAATCAATCATTATTGAGTACAAGTACGATTTCACCGTGAAATTCAACATTCTATCACATTTAAATTCGCTAAAGCGAGTTCACTTATGACGCTCAGGTCTTACCAGAAAGTAGCTGACTTCCGTTTCCGTTGCTACGTCAATTTTCATCGTTTTAAAAGAATGCAGAATTTGGACTTTTTTTGAAAATTTGTGCAGAATTTCGATTTTCTCCTTGCAGAATTTGCTTTTTTTCTTGCAGAATTTTTTGCAGAATTTTGATTTTTTTCATGCAGAAAACTATTATCTGTGATTATCTGAATTCAAGCAGAGTCTAAGGAGCCAATTTCATGAATTCTGGAAGAATAAAATCTCTAATGATACACAAAAACGAAAGTGCAATAACAAATTAAGAACTTATAACACATTCAAAAGTAACTTTGCCTATGAAAATTATTTAGATGTTATAATACGTTTTGACCTGCGAAGAGAGTTTACTAAACTTAGAATAAGTGCACATAATCTCCAAATTGAACTTGGTCCGACACAAGACCAAAACCGACACCGCTGGAAGAGAGAAAATGCGAAACATGCAATATAATAGAAAATGAAGAATACTATCTCCTTCACTGTACGAAATATAATAGACAAAGAACTATAATGTAATCTAAAATGAAAATGCCAGTACAAGAAAATCTATTTATTTATTTGATGTCTGGTAAAGATCAAAACTGTATAAACGTAGCAAAATATATATTTACATCCACTCCAGTACCAATAGCTATAGCTCTAGTGCACCAATGCATCATCACCATTAATAGTAATACTAATAGTTATGTAGCTTGTTTTTTTTACATGTAAATGTCTTCTTTTTCCTTCCTTTATAATTGTTTTAATTTTTGTTTGTACATATACTTGACCCCAAGGAGTGTGAATGTACTTGAAGAATAAATAAGATATATTATGCAATAATCACCTATTTTCATTTAACATAATTGAAATATATTATCTAGCTAGTTTTACTGATTTCAGTATATGCATTTAATCCTGAGATGCACTTAGGTTTGATATCCATGAAGTAATCATTTCTTTTTTGTTTGTAATTTAGTTTCTAAGCATAAAACTATTAGCATCAAATATGTATGCTTTAGGATATACATAATCAATACCATATACATAGTCAATTGACAACATTCAGTCAATATGCTTGACAACATTCAATAATGATTAATATATTTGACCAATATGTTTTTGAATAACTTCACCCATACACTTTGCTTGAGTATTCACTTCAACATTTGCTTCAAGCAGTTGAACATTGTTAGTTATCAACATCACCTGAAAAGATTTCATTTATGAAATTGTTGACTTCATTATCTGTCATATCATCATCAATTTCGTCATCTGATTCTTCGTTATAAATGTCTACCAACTCTTGTGGAAGAATGGCATTTGGATTTTCAGCCCATTGTATATCAAGTTCGCCATTTTCTAGGATCCATCCATTTTCTGCTGGAGAAGGTAGATCCATTTGGGCTTTGTGAGACTGCTTCCAAATGTAACCTTGGTAGTTACATCTTTTACAATGTTGAACAAGGGATAAGGAGACTGATGTCTATCCCATCATAGTTGTTGATAGAGGCTTGAGGTTGAAATCTGTTGGCAAAATTTATGTATCGTACATGATTGTCTGTCTGTTTTTTTCTTTTCCCCGTACATGATGCACACAAATCTTTCGAGTTCTTGAAGATGCCTTTGGTCAAGAACTATAGATTTTCCAAGTTCTTGAAAAATTGCATGCATGTCCTCCCTCTTGATCAGCTGTTTCAGATGGTTTATTTTTCTCTTTCTCATGAAAGCACTGGTGGTATCACACCCTTTAAAACAGTGGATACCGATCAGGGTGGCTGTGATTGGATCACCCAAACCTGCTGCAACTGTCTTCACATCAACGAGGCGCCTCTTGTTTGAAACTCCAGTGTCAATCAGTACTTTGAGAAGAAGGGGTTTGCTGTAATGTAGCAGGAGTATGAGTACATCTGTGTCTGGAGATCTGACAAGTATGGACTTGGCCTCAGCTCCCAACTGCCTTGATGCATATAAAGCATGGAGAATAATTTTTGTGTCAGCTTCATCATGGTTGCACCTTAGGTCTAGGACTTCCTCACTAACAACATGTGACCCATCACTTGTGAGTAGGAAGCACTTCTCCTGTCAGACAAAGTAAATTGGCGTGTTCTGAATTTTTTTGCATATTTTTCCTTCTTCCATTCTGCGAGGATAAGTTGGACAAGCTAAAATTTTGTTTTTGCTATTTGAAAGGAAGTCCTTCCAATTTTTTGGGACTTTAGTTTTGGGACCTTTCACTAGCAGTGGCTGCATTTTACCTCTACGCCTTCTCTTAAATTCAGAACATGCCAATTTAGGCAGGTGGGGGCTGAGGCCAAGACCATACTTCTTTAGAATGGATTAATCACCCAATTTGTATGAATTTTTCAAATTTTACTTTTACATACCTGTTTATTACCCTTGCCAAAAATGAAAATGATCAAATAAATACTTCTTTAGTTATAAGCATTTGTCATAGTACCCCCAAGAATTTGTCTTCAAGGGGGGTAAAACTCAAAAATGACAACTTTTGCACCAGATATTGATGTTAGACTGAGTGGATTCTAATGTAGGATGATGATATGGTTATACAGGGTGTTCAAAAAAACGCGTTCTTCATATTTTCCGAGTACAACTGTCTTTTGAGCAGGTGTCCAAGGCATCATGTTTTACAACTAACAATTTCCAGGAGCTATGCATACACAGTCTCTTTATATCCTGAAAATATGAATATAATTGAACCAGTATTTTTCAAGATATAGCGATTTCTTTGGGTTGCGTTTTTTTTAACACCCTGTATTTAAGCAAAAAAGTTATCCCCAGCTCCCGACCCTGACCAACCTTGCTATACAGCCCACTATAATCCGCTATGTTTGAAACCATCTTGTTTTCTATAAGTCAATTTACTTTCGTATTTCCAAATGTTAGAGCAAAGTCTTAGTGCTGATTAACTGATTGTTGCATACTGATTGTTGGTGACTGTGAATGAAGGACTTAGAATTTTAACAATGTGAGCCCAATTGCACCATTTAATTGTTCATTTTTTGCATATTGTGTTTGTAATACTTTTGTATGTTCCTCTGACACTTGTGCTTACTTTACTTCATTGTTAACTTTTGTTGTCTGATTATTATAGAAATCCTTACAGTCCATATCACCAAGACAATGTCTGGGTTGCCTAAGACACCAAACACACCTCTTCCACCAACTCCTAATGCATATAATGATGACAGTTACATCAATTTGAAAGCTCAGGCTCAGCTAAAAGCTAGTAAGGATACATCTGATGGTTCCAATACGGAGGACTATGCAACATTGAGTGAAGGAAATCTGAAAGAAATTAACAATCCTACTAATGTGACCCTACATGATCGGCAAGAGGAGGAATCATTTTTTATGAAATACAAGTGGAAGATCATCTTAGCTGGAGCAGTTATCATCATCCTGATGGCTCTGTGTCTTATTATTGGATTGGCCAGTGGAGGCGTTTTTCAAGGTAAAAGTATTTGAATTGTGATTTTAATGTTTTCTTATTTTAATGGGGTATATAGATCTTATGTAGTATGTGCAAATTGGGTTACAGAAATATCATTTGTAAAATTGATTTCATGTGGTTTATGGCTGCTCTGTATTGTATATTTGTGGCCATGACAATTAAGGGTAAAAATGTTTTTTATATGATTTATTTATCCATTCCTTTTATTTTATAATGTAAGGTAAGACAGCAGCTCTGAAAGATATGAAGTTCGACAAAGAGGTTGTTAACCAAGAAGGTGAGGAAAATTGTGTTATTTTTTTTTTATTATTAGGAGGCCCCATTAATTAATTAATTAATTTTATAGATATTATTATTATCCCATCGAATGAAGTTCGGAGGGATATAGGGAACGCCTCCGTCCGTCCGTCCGTCCGTACGTACGTGTTCTTGAATGGGGGTATTTGTGGTTGTTCGGGTAGTAAAATAAATAGCTTCTGTGGTTAATTTTTTTGTGTGGTTATCCACATTACAAAAGCTCTCAATGGGTGTAAAAACCCATCTACTGTGGTATTTTGGATTTTCAGGGAATGCCACACAAGAAGTGTCTAAGTGTCCATAAATGGACTATGTCCATTATTTGTCCATGACTCCACAAAATTTTCAAATTGCCCTCCTCTATTACATCTCTGTACTAGATTATGATTGGAGAAGGAGCATTCACTGAAAACCAATCAGAGACCTCATATCTTTATCAAATTTGCATATTTGTAATCTTTGTTTTCATTGGTCAATTGAATTAAGAAACAAAATGGAGGGCTTCTAACACACATGTGAGGTAAGAACATTCCCATAATTTTATGATTTATGCATAAATCACCAATGATTTATAAGAACTTTGACAATAAATGAGAAAGAATAAGTCAGTTAAAGATGTAATGAGTATGAATTTCCATAACAAATAGAAAAATGGTCATTTTTATCAAATGCAAGTATATTGATTCCCACACAAGGAACTGTATTACACCCAAGCTTGTGAAATTATTTCAATGCTCATGTTATAGACCTTGCGAAAAGCTCCGGGGTTTGCCGGCGACCGGGGGTTGTCAATTTGCTAAGGGCAAAAAAATTCTCAATGGGAATTTAACATTTTGGGGTCGGCAGGGTTGACGGGGTCGGCATTATTAAAGTGCCGGGGTTGTGACAAGGGGAGATTTTGGGGGCAGTTTGTGGTGGAAATTGTGCTGGGAGGCTGTCGGGGGCCTGCCAGGGGCAGGAAAAATAATTTAAAAAATTAAAAAATCTTACCTCAAGTACATTATTCTAATGTATGAACATTATTTTTTCAGAGAAATTGTACAGTGTATCTGTTATATCAAACCACAGTTATGACTTTAAAGAAGCATGCAATATTAAATCCCTTACATATTAAAATCAATGGTGTACATCCACATTGGATTAAAATTATATTATTGATGTCATGGTTTCTCAGTGGAGACGATTAGGTCATTTAACGTTTATCTCGTCAATTAACGTCGTTGTAGTTGATTGACGGATACTACGTTAATTGACGTTCTATCTTTTTCAATTGCGCATGTGTAACCAATCGCGTCAGTGGACGTGTAACATTTTAATCGACGTGCGGGAACGTTAATTGTCGCTAGGTTATTTTTTACTATCGCCCATTACAAAGATGCCTGGCCGCAAATTCAAATATACCTCCATCCTAAGTACTTTTTGATAAAATTGTCAATGTTTCAAAGTGTGAGAATCAATGAAAAGCATTTATTAGTCTTTTGTTCAATTGTATTTTTATTTATTTACGATTTAATTTCGATTCATAACTGGCAGACTTTACGTCTAGAAGTCCCGGACCTCTTCCCAAATTAAACAAATTATTCAGCACATTGTTAAATTAAAGTAACAATAAATTGTTGGATGCAGATTTATCCGGAGGTTCAACTTAAAAATATTTCCATTTTCTGTTTGTTATCAACGATTGCAGAGGAAACGAGAAATGAAAACAAATAGGTATAGCACTAGGCCGTGCAATATTTATTAAATGTAGACCAAGAGAAGTACAGTATGCATACTTTCAAAGCTTAGATCATGCCAGCTGGTCCGAACAGCATGTTTGCGTGTGCACTTCGGGCTCATCGGGGCAATTATTTACTGATAAAGTAACTAGAAATGAACTAAACGTCAGGCGCGTATCGTCATGTACGCAAAATACGCCCAGGCGTACTGTTTGAATTTGAAAAAATATTTTGAAAAAAACATGAAATTCAGTATTTTACTGTTATTTTCTTTGATGATGTGTAAACCTTTGTTGTACAAGTGTATTAACAATAAGTTCTCGATTCCCTCATTGTCATTCACTGTTTTCGTGATTCAAAGATTCAAATTTTTTCGTGATTCAAAGAGTTGCGTCATTCTCGTACGCTTCTTCAAGGCATGGGGTATGATGGCGAATCCCGGCAGAGTACACGCTCAAAATCAGCAAATTCAGTACGTATAAAGCTGAGTATCACTTGACATTATTGAATGTAAGAACCCAAACAAAAATGAATTCAAGTTTACATCCAGTTTACACTCAGTTTACACTTAATTTACACCAGACCTTGGTGTATACTTCGATGTTAACTTTACCTCAAGTAAATAGGTATTTACTAGCAGAAAGTAAACACTGATTTACTAGGTGTAAACTTGACTTTGAATTTGTTAAAAGTGAAAACTAGATGTAAATTAGACTCAGAAAAATCAAATATTGGTCAAAGTGTAAACTAAGTGTATACTTGACTGAATCCTAATTCCAAAACGAGGCTCATTCAGCCTCTCTTTCAATCAAAGCTGGCTTAGCCATTTTGGTTTTGGTAAGTCTTCACAAAATCCTATAACATCGGCCCTGATACAGTTTTACTTTATTTGATTTTGGTGTCAACTTTACCATTAGGTATTAGTTGTGCATTTGTTCCAGTTTCATCATCATTGTTCATTTAGTTATCCATTTTCTTAAGCTTCAAATTTCTTTCCAATATATCCATTGAATCTTTCTACCTTTTGTGCTTGCCTGTTTGTTTAGATCTTTTCACCTAGAATTCATTCTAATCTGAATCATGATGGCATTATATCCTGGGCTGTAATTCAATATGGGTCAGTTCATTTGTATAGGTTTTACATAGGACATATACATTCATTAACTCCTTGGAGACTGGAAACTTTTTGGAAAAATGAAGAAAATAAAAAAGTTATTTGTAAAAGAATCTAGAAGCAAGAGAAGTAAGCAAGGCCCAATAAATTATATAGACCCATATTTTATGGGGTTTTTTCTTGAAAAAATTGAATATGCAAAAGAGTGTCATTGTGACATCATAATTCAAGATGGCAGATTTGAACTTTTTACAAAACAGAATTATTGTAGCATTTTTTGTTTAAAACTTCAATTTAAAAATCTGAGCAGAACTACTTGTATAGATCTTTAATGCTGATCATTCTGTGATATTTGTACTATAGCATAACTCCTACAAATACTTTTTAAAGCGCTTAGACAGAAAATGCCAGGAAAATCCCAATGGCGATTTAACATGGTATTTTTGTTTTTGCAATTTTTGCAATTCGTTACGCTTTGGACCCCCTGTATCTTCATTAATATTATTCTCTGATCACAGTGCTTCAAAATTCAGAATATCTTTGCATTCTCTCCCCCTGCGATAAGCAGTTAGCATTTCTTTAAAATCTGACCAATCAGAATGTGCTCTTGATGTAAATTGGATGTATACTAAAGTGTAAACTGAGTGTAAACTTAGGTGTAAATTAGCTCATTTGCATGTGAAATTGGTCACCTATTTACTGGGTGTAAAGTAAGTGTAAACTGAGTGTAAACTTAAGTGAAAACTAAGTGCGAACTGGATGTAAAGTAGATGTAAACTTAAGTGTAAAGTGGGTGTATACTAAGGTGTAAACTGAGTGTAAATTAAAGTGTAAATTAGCTCATTTGCATATGAAATTGGTCACCTATTTACTGGGTGTAAAGTAAGTATAAACTGAGTGTAAATTCTAGGTGTAAAGCCTTTGTAAATTTTGATATGGGAAGTAATTTAATCATTTAAACCGTACGATATTAGTGGATTTAGCTTTAACTACATTGATTAAGCCAATAAAAGCCCTTATGTGTAGAGCATTTCCAAATTCGCACGACCTTGTGCAGACGACTTTCTCTATTTTCGTCTGGTGTAGTGTTTTTATTTTTGGGGGCCTGTAATTCACGGGTTACTAATCGATTAATTAATACAAATATAAATATTCTCTTAGAGAAAAAGATAATACTACGACTGTTGGTGCTGCCATCTTTATATCGACCCAGAACCTATGGTAGGTCTGCACGAAAAATCATACGCCAAAAATCGCATTCATCTTCACACATTATTCATCCACACACGGGGGCGTACCCTTGCAAAATGACCACGATACGCGCCTGAAACGTTCAGACAAAGTGAATTCTATCTATAAACACCATAAACAAGCGATCCTGACGTCCCGGCCTGACGGCAAGTCATGGTGTGAAGTTTGGAAATTTGTGTACTGTATCTTCTGGCTTTTTCTTCCAATGTCTGCACTCCCCCCATTGTTTATCTTTAATTTTAAGATTTTACATCCAATATCTGTACTCCCCCGATGGGTTGTCTTTTTAGACTTTAATGTCACTATTTTTATAAGATAACACGCGCTTTTCAATGAGCAGTTAATCTTTGCGATATACTGATTATAGATTGTCACATTAATTATTAAATTGAAGTAGATCTTCTGCTACAAATAGCATCATGAAGAATAAAACCCCATCTAAAGCTTCTAAACGATTTGCATATTAAAAAAACTTAAGCTACCCTCATTGGTTAATAGTCTGACCCACTGACTTAAGCCTGTATATCATTATGAACCCAATCACCCGTGACGGTTACGTGATCGATGTTCGATTATTCCGGGATCTTGTAGGTTTCCGGTACTCACAGGTATCTCATCTCGATAACGATTAACAAATGCTGTTGTAACTTATTTATTCTTTATTTATGCTTTCATCTGCAACCTGGATTCACAATCTTGGACGTCTTTGAGATAATTCTCGCCTCTAAGTGTTGTTGTGTTCCCAACTCAAGAGTATCCGCGAAGGTGATCCCGTATTAGAACATCAGATTGTGCGATCCAAAATATGAATCTAGAATATAGTAGTTGTGATCCAAATGTTGAATGTTTCAGAAGGTGATCCCAATCCAGAATTCAGAATGTTTGATTGT
Source organism: Owenia fusiformis (assembly GCA_903813345.2). NCBI lineage: Eukaryota > Metazoa > Annelida > Polychaeta > Sabellida > Oweniidae > Owenia > Owenia fusiformis. The sequence goes on from CAIIXF020000006.1 coordinate 9,713,246, forward strand.
GAATCCGTGGTTGCTTATATACAAGTAAAATAACATAAATCATTCTGTCAGGATTGCGCAATAACAGGCAAAAGTTGTGCAATAATTGCACAATCGCCCACACATATTGCATCAGAAACCTGTTCAAAACCTGCTAAAAGCGGTTACTGATATATTAGTTCCACCTGACAGAATAAGCTTAAAAATAGAATCTTGTACTATAATTAGCTCAACCGGTTTAAACTAGTATCAAGTTATCAAGTACAATCTCAGGTGTCAATCAAATATTAACTCCATCGACTGCTACCTGGTTGAACCAACATAATACAAAATAGTAACAATTACTATTAGATTCTTTACAATATTGGTATAAATATCAATGATATCAAAATGAATATCAATGATATTAAATGATATTATAAATTAATTAATTGACTAATTAATGTCAAAAAGTGAGTGGTAACAACCACCCCTCCTTAAATTTTAGTGCCCCACTAAAATATGTCATTATCATATAAATCAATTGTCTGATATGGCATATAAAATGTCTCATATCCTCTTCATTTAGGCTGTATTGTAGAGCATCTCTCTTGGCTGCGCTATAGAGCGTCTCTTGATATATGTGCTATCAACTCTGCTTTCAGCGTTCATATATCACTTGTTGTTGACGGTAATTATATATCACTGCTTCAGCGTTTATATAAATATCATTCCGCGTCATTATAATATAGTCTCGCTTGGCTGTTAATATTCTGCATCGTCCGCAAATCTAGGCATTTATTAACGTCTCTAGATTCACCTCTGTATTCTCCTTAGCGTTCGTGAAATAGGCACTATAGTAGCTGGTGTCTCTATATTCACAAGTTTCATAAATTCTCTCTTTAGCGTTCGTGAAATAGGCACAAATAACTGGTGTCTCTATATTCACAAGTTTAATAAATTCTCTCTCTCCTAAGCATTCGTGAAATAGGCACAAATAACTGGTGTCTCTATATTCACATGTATTATCCCCATTGTATAGATGTCGTTGGGTATATACTGCACTGGAGAGCGTCCATATATATTATATAACCCAAACGGAAATCCAGTTTAACGCGAATTTCCATACATCAGCTGCTAGTTGAATATTGCAGTGACATCTATCGTCATCGTCGCCATCTTCTCCTAGGCATCAATGGATCATCGGCATCAGATCAGATCAGATCATCCAAAGATTAATATAATTATTGTATGTTTCACACATATTAGTATTTTTATTTCATTTTTGATAGTATTAGTATTTTATTAGATTATAATATAATAATATTATTAATGATATCATGCAACTACTATATGACATGATGCATTATCATATGTACATCCTCATCTTGCAACCTTAACTTCTCAACTTATCACTTATCATCTTAAAATTTATTAAGCCATCTATAAATGATGGTCTTTAACTTTCAATATATGCCCTTTACAAAGCATCTCAGTTATGGTGCTTGAGGTAGTTGTGTATTTCATGCGATATATTTTCATTTTAGTATATTATTGTATACACACATAATATTAATTGATTATATAGATTATATAATATCATATTAGATTATTATTTACATCTTATCATATCGATCAATTAATTATTTACACCTGTTTTCTTATCTTAAATTACCGGGAGATGTGCATTAAAATGTTAGCCATTTGAGTGGGTCTCTTCTGTGCACCGGACTGTATCTCCCCGAAAGGATATTAACTTTCAAGTCCACTAACGCTGCTGACCCAAATATTAAAAGCATTAGTTGTTATATATATCTTAAAGCAATGGACCGCACATCTCCTTTAAACAATAAACATCCATTTATGAATAACCTTATAATGTTATCCCTAAAATTCATTAATCACACTTCATGGTCATTAGATCAGAGCTCAAATTAACAACCGGGCAAACATGTAGTTCCCCGCATGTATCAATCATTATACTGTACATTCTTTATCATTATCATATTTATATTTTACTTATTCCTCCTTTTCACCTGCGATAATATTAATGCATTCAGGCATTCTTTATTTCAATTATCGCACCGCGAATACTGTTATGCAATCTATGATCTTAATGCATTTAGGCATTCTCAATTCATAGTAATTCATTCCATTGCATAATTGTTAACAGTATATTCATATCTATATATTTTCATGTCCTATTGCAGTATTTATTCTTCCTTTTTACTTCTCATACTAGTATATCATCTCATACGTCATCTTATTTTCTTCATCTCATATATCATCTTCATTTTCATATATCACCTTTATTTTCATCATCTCATATCTGATATATCATCTTGATTTTCTTCATCTCATATAAGGCCTATCATCTTTCATATCTATTTTCATTTGCTGCCTTATCATACTCCAGGCTTGATCTATTCATTCAGACCCTTTAGCCACAATTTCCTATTCAATGTCATGACCCTCTTTATTTTCCTCTCATTATTAAATATTCTAGGATACAACTTATCTCCACGTCTATCCTAACATGTTTTATTCTGTTACACACCTGCTTAGATCATATTTTAGGATCTCTTACAGTAAATCATCTTCTACAGTACCTCTGTTTAGATCATATTTTAGGATCTCTCACAGTACTTATCTATCTTCACTTCACTTCTTATATCCTATAATGGTTTTTTTAAATACCATTTTACTCCTCTTTAGCGGCCATACACATTGGCTCGTCATATTCATTTTTATAACTATACATTTCTTTTGTCAGGGTAAGCATTCCATTGCTCCCCCTAGACAAATGTTTTATATCTTATTTGATATAAATAAACTCCACGTTTAAGGAGTCTTTTGAAATAAATATTGTTAAAAATTTGCATCTACCCTTTTCTTCAGTGGGCTAGCTTCACATTAGATAGGCCATACACAAATAATTAGATCATATAAATTCCTCAAATTACAATTATATAATATAATTGTACTACCCAACCGATTAACACATTTGAACATATATACAAATAAAATCGCTTTTGAAGTATTAAGCTATCTCGATCTATAAACAATGACTTCTTTTTCTTCTTTTGAACAAATGTGGAAAGCTATACCTTATCATTAACAGTGGATTATTTTCTCCTAACTTATATCGTCTCATGTTTATTCAAATATTTTTGATGTATTGTATGAACATAAAGGTATTTGAAAAATATTTCATACTTCAAAATTCTTAGTTATGACCTCTAAAATTGCATTTTTACAAATTGGCGCACTGCTTGTTGTTCTAAAATGATTTATAGATTGACTTGAAGTTTTTCTTAATTGAGATACCTTTTCTGTAAGGTTCTTTATTGCTTTTTTGCTGTTGATCGACCACTTCTAAGATTAATTTTTGAGCATCTGTTTTATGCTTTTCATGTTCAGTATCTGTTTCTGATTTATTGAGACATTCAGATAGCCGAGCCGCATTTTCTGCTGAAACAACATCGGTCGGTTCTTTTGATATTACAAATTTACGTATTTGTGGTAAGAAATTTTTGATCAAGATAGTCATGTGTTCATTCTCACCAATTTGAAGTCGAGATGCTAATAATCTAATGGCAGAAATGAAATCGTCAACGCTTTCATTTGGCCCCTGTACCCTGGATAATAAATTTGCCTGTAAATTCCATTTTGGTCTATTGGTTACAAAGTGTTCAATAAATGAATTTTCCAATGCTTCAAAATTGTGTTTAGTTTCATCAGGTAAATTATTATACCATGATTCTGCTTGACCTGATAAATACATTCTCAATGCCCTTGATCGTCTATCTTCATCCCATCCTTGAATCTCTGCATAAGCAGTGTATCTGGAGAACCAATTGCGAGGGTCAATGGATGTATCATTACCATCAAAGGTTTTAATTCTGACCTTATTGTCTACATCATTTCTAGGGACATTCTGACCTTCTAACCTGGCTAACCTTTCTACTAAACCTTCTATATTTTGTTCATTTTCCAAATTACGTAACCTAGCCTCCAACCCTTCCATTGTATATCTAGCAGCCTGCCTAGTTAACATAAATCTTATTTTAATAGATTGGAATTTGTAACTACCATTTAATTATCCTTTAAAATTTGAATACCTGCTTTCCAACCAACTACAGAACTAATTTTTCAACCGAGGAACATATGCCTACAATGATTACCAAAACACTTATGTCTATGATGAATGATTTATAGTTACTGTAAAACATCTTACTTTCATGCGTGTTAGTTATTTTAAATTCATACTCACACCCTCGTGCATGCAATAACGGCAATTCTTGACGTCTCGGTTGAGTGATTTGTACCCGGCAGCTCCACCAATTTGAACCCAATCACCCGTGACGGTTACGTGATCGATGTTCGATTATTCCGGGATCTTGTAGGTTTCCGGTACTCACAGGTATCTCATCTCGATAACGATTAACAAATGCTGTTGTAACTTATTTATTCTTTATTTATGCTTTCATCTGCAACCTGGATTCACAATCTTGGACGTCTTTGAGATAATTCTCGCCTCTAAGTGTTGTTGTGTTCCCAACTCAAGAGTATCCGCGAAGGTGATCCCGTATTAGAACATCAGATTGTGCGATCCAAAATATGAATCTAGAATATAGTAGTTGTGATCCAAATGTTGAATGTTTCAGAAGGTGATCCCAATCCAGAATTCAGAATGTTTGATTGTGAATCCGTGGTTGCTTATATACAAGTAAAATAACATAAATCATTCTGTCAGGATTGCGCAATAACAGGCAAAAGTTGTGCAATAATTGCACAATCGCCCACGCATATTGCATCAGAAACCTGTTCAAAACCTGCTAAAAGCGGTTACTGATATATTAGTTCCACCTGACAGAATAAGCTTAAAAATAGAATCTTGTACTATAATTAGCTCAACCGGTTTAAACTAGTATCAAGTTATCAAGTACAATCTCAGGTGTCAATCAAATATTAACTCCATCGACTGCTACCTGGTTGAACCAACATAATACAAAATAGTAACAATTACTATTAGATTCTTTACAATATTGGTATAAATATCAATGATATCAAAATAAATATCAATGATATTAAATGATATTATAAATTAATTAATTGACTAATTAATGTCAAAAAGTGAGTGGTAACAATTACATAAATTATGAATTAGATCCGACTTGCATTGTTTTATTCAGCAATTACTAATTTAAAATTTATATTTCGCATTAAATGTAAGAAAATTAATAAAATTGTTCAAGGACACGGGTAAAAGACGTTCTTGTCATCATAAATTTGAAAAACATATTGTTATTTTTTATTCTCATTGTGATATTTCGTTAATTCTCAAATGGGCTCTAATTTTAGTCAGATGCATTCATGGGAGAGCTCGCGATCAAAATGTTGTATTGAATTTCAACAATACGGTAAATATAATTTTATTCAATAAAATATACCAAAACAATTTGTCCATGAATGAAATTCATTGCCGTAGCAATGAGACTTTGATCATTATGCAGTGGAGTGATTGCGACTTTTTAACATAGACGCAACTCCTTATTTTGACAACGTCTTCATTATTGCTTTATAAAAAAATATTGCATCATGGAAAACACAATTCCCACATGGAAGTTGAAGATATTTATCCAATGCTTCGAATAAAAGTAAAAACATGTTGCCCAAATTGTAAAATATGATTGGTTGAAATGACTTGGATCCAGGGCATGCCTTAAGCAAATTTTCCTTGCTGGTCAAGATGTCCGGCAAGATCCAATTTTTAAGTGGTCAAATACAAAACCTGCTGGTCAAGATGACCAACACCTCTCCAAAATCTGCCGTCATGAGCAAATCTTCCTGGTCAAAATTTTCAATGCGCTATTTTCAAAAATTGATCTGTGAAAAGTCGTACTATTGTGCAATATATCACTGAAAATGGCCGAAATCGCTACGTCTATTTGATCCATAAGTAGTACTTGAAGTACTATAATCGATTAGTTTTTTACGTACCTTAAGAATTACGCTTGGCACAATCAGTTTTAAAACTAAATATGAATATGAATCCATACTTTTCGAGTGGTTTCGCCATCTTTAGATGAACTCGGGTCAAGAACTCCTTATTTGGAGATCACCGGAGGTATCTATTTGTGATTCGGTACTTTCCGATTACTATATTTGGAGATGTTCGGCTTTTTCTCCGAGACAAGAATTAAATTAGCATTATAAATGAGGCTGTTCTATTTAAAACTTAACTCCCTATCGATTATAATTTATCATGTCGTTATACGTGTAGATTGATTTTCATGGAAAGGGGAGATAAAAAACAAATGAACAGCCAACAGTTTAAGGGTCATCTCAAAATGTTTAGGCCTCAGACACGATATCTACGCTAAGGCTTATAGATTGGACAAGGTCTCGGTCACAATGACCGGCTAATTGTGATTTTGAGCCGGTCTTGTCATTATTTAATCGGACAAGTCCGGCTGTCAGACGCTTAAGGCGTGCCCTGCTTGGATCCCATGCTAATAGCCTGATGAATGAATAATGAGTGAATGATGATAATATAAGGCAGCTAAGCATGGATTTTTAATTTGTGTTGCTCATTGCCCATGAGCCAATGCCAATTAACAAGAGCATATCCACACATAATTATCTCAATTTACAGTCTCGTTTTTGATTGTACGTATTTACAACAGTTGGTGTGTAAACAACCCGTGGTAGCAAATTTTGGATATACATTATATTTTCTTAAACAATATATTCAATGCGTCGTTTATTCACCTCAATGAAATACTAATGCCTACCCTTTACATTCGCTTGCTTTGCTCTCCAGAGAGAGTTCATCTACTAGGATGAGCAACGATCCTTTGAATTTTCCGAGCCAATTAGGATCGATCGTTGATTTTTCAATGACTATCATATGTACAAGCGTGTTTTATCTCTGCTCTCTGATTGGAGGAACAAACGCCATCGCGGTAGAGTCATTAAACCATAATTTTGCTGAAGATCGTCAAAGCTTACTTAAAAAGAAGCTGATACTCTGGGTAAATAATATAAACCACCAGTTTAATTGCTTTGCATAGGATCAATTAAAAAGGTGTTTTACCACATAAGATGAGTTCCACATAGACTTAAGGGCATCTTTGAATTTAATACCACAGAACATCAATTATATAGGTGTTTTACCACATAAGATGAGCTCCACATAGATATAAGGGGATTTTGGAATTTAATACACACAGTGAAATACCACAGAACATCAGTTATATATACAGGGTGTTCCAAAAGTAATAGGACTGGTGCTGGCATTTTGTCAATTATGCACTGAGTATCTTCAAATTTTCACAAATTGTACTTTGAAGTATTGCAACTTAAATTATAAAGTTTCAGAAAAAATGATGAAATGCGGTTAGAGTTATGGTTACTATAGTAACATGCCATTCCAATACCCGGGGCAACTTTTGTCCTGAAAATGTGATATCTAACATTTTTGTATTACTGAATAAAGTATCTTATTCACCTATTATAATCCAAAAGTTCTTGTTTATTTTATTAAGTCCTTTGTTGTAAAGTTGTTGCTATACAACTCAGATTCAAGTATAATTTCATAATGATAATAACATTTATTCAATTTCCTGGAATATCACAGTACAGTCTAAATAAAGACCCAATTTGAAGCCAGTCATCTACCTTGATAGCGCGCCTGCCCGCAGGTCGGCATTAAAGACCATGCAGCTATAGAGGAACTTATAGGTCTTGAGGGTCTAAAACCATGCACCATACTCCTCTGATCATGCAATATCTGATTTTTACTTATATTGAGAACGGAATGCTAATAAGTGCTGTATGACCTTTAAAGATGAGAATGACCTTCTCCAAATTGTCCAATCGACCCTGCGTGACATGCTCTCAAATGGGTTCACTCATGTGTTTGGGTCATGGATACAGAGTACTACTCTTGTACTGACCAAAGAGGAGCCTATTTTTCAAAGTAGAGGATACATAGAAATATTAAATGACGTAAAACAAATGTAATGCCCACCAGTTGTTGCATTTCAACTTTGATATAGCATGTACAAAATGATATGGCATGTACAAAATGCTTAATGTCTCTGTAACTTTTTGCGTGGAATGTTGCCCCGGGTATTGTGATGTCATGTTACTATAGCAACCATAACTCAACCCGAGTTTCATATATTTTGTAGAAACTTTGCAGTCTAAGTAACGATACATGAAAGTACATTATGTAGAATTTTGAAGATGATTGGTGCATATTTAACTAAATGCCAGCACCAGTCCTGTTACTTTTGGAACACCCTGTATATATATATTAGAAAATTGCAATAAATTCTAGAAAAGACAAGAGACAATTCAATTCAATTACATATAATTCAATTGTATATAATATAAAATAATATGTAATACATAGGCCTATGGTATATATTTTTATTTCCTTATTTACATTTTCTCTTTGTGTGGTTAAAACATACCTTTATGTCTATGTGGAATTCATTTTATGTGGTAAAACAACTATATAATTGTTGATTCTATGCTAAGCAAAGTGGGTTTGTGTGGCATTTACCTTTATGTGGTGTTATGTTCTGTGGTATCATTTCACTGAATAGTGCATTTTTCTCTTGTGTGGTTCAAGCATACCCTTATGTCTATGTGGAATTCATCTTATGTGGTAAACAACTATATAATTGATCCTATGCTAAGCAAGGTGTTTGTGTGGCATTAACCTTATGTGGTATTAAGATTTGTTGTATCATTTCATTGGTACCACGCAAGAGAAAAATGTACCATACAATGAAATGATACCACAGAACATAATACCACATAAAGTTAATGCCACACAAACCCCAATTTGGGCGTAACAATTCTTGGACAACCACACAATATGACAATTTACCACACAATGTAAATATACCACAGAGAATATATACCACATAACGTGAATACCACACAAACCCCCAAAGGGGCGTAGTACCGTCCGTCCGTCCGTCCGTCCGTCCGTCCGTCTGTACGTAAGTCCGTCCGTCCGTCTGTCCGTCCGGGCAATAACTCAAATACCGTTGGCCACTCATTTCAAAATGGCGGCCATTTTAGTGACGATTTTACAGTAATTGAGGTGCAATATGTAAAACTTTAATAGCAATATGTTTTAAATGTAAAAAAATTATAAAGGACATTAATAATGCTACAAATGTAGATGTTAAAGAAGCACATGGCAGCCATCTTGAAAAATTGCCGCCTTTACTCGTCATTTTACGATTTTTGCTGTAACTCAAAAAATAGTGGAGCGATTTTGTTCATATTTCGTATGTGAATACTATAAGCAGTGCACACTGTCTAAAGACACTTTTGGTAGAAGGCCAAAATGGCCACCATTTTAACGTATTTTACTATAACTCGAAAAATAGTGGAGCAATTTTGTTCATATTTGATATGTGAATACTTTAAGCATGGCACATTGTCTAATAAAACTTTGGGGAGTAGTCGGCCATTTTGAAAAATGGCCGCCATTTTAACATATTTTGCTATAACTCGAAAAGTAGTGGAGCGATTTTGTTCATATTCGGTATGTGAATACTATAAGCATGGCACACTGTCCTATGACACTTTTGGTAGAAGGCAGCCATTTTGAAAACAATTTTGAAAAATGGCCGCCATTTTAACGTATTTTACTATAACTCGGAAAATAGTGGAGCGATTTTGTTCATATTTGATATGTGAATACTTTAAGCATGGCACATTGTCTAATAAAACTTTGGGAGTAGTCGGCCATTTTGAAAAATGGCCACCATTTTTATGTGTGTTTTATGTGTGTTTACAAGTATGTGTGTGATTTTTCAAAAATTTTAGAGGTGGCTACTTAAAAGCATATTATTTCTTCTGATGACAACTTGGCTAGTGAACAACCATTTTGAAAATGGTGGCCTTTCTGGTGTGTTGTTTTATGATATTTGCGCTTCGTTTTTAAAAACGCCAGCCATTTCTGTTCGATGGGATTTGCTACGCTTTGGCGTTGCCGTTGTTCTGGTTTATTATTAGGAGGCCCCAACCTTTTTCTCCTACTTCCAACTACCTTTCAACTATCTACTATATGCACCTACTAGGGACCTTGGCTGAACTTGGCGGGAAAGGAATTTTTATCTAGGTCAAGGTCAAAGGTCTAAATGTAGGTCAAATCTAAGTTTTTTTCAAGTTTCTCAAATCCTGACACTACACTTCAATATTTTTGGCTGAATTTTTGCATACGGATAGATATTAGTATTCTATTAGTCTTAGCCTTTTGCCGTCTAGAGAAATTTTGCCTAGATTTTGAGATATTGAAGGTCAAAAAAAGGTCAAAAAAGGTCTTTTTTTAACTTGCTTCAAATTGACCAATTTTTTTTAAACTCATCTACAAGTTCTCAAGATTCCAAATCTGACCTTACTTTTGACCTTTGACCTTTGGTTGACCTTCAGTGACCTCCGAAAGGTCAAAAAAGTTGATTTTTCAAATCCATTTTCACGATTCAAATTTAGGTATATTTATTCACAAAAGAACTTTTGGGGTCTAAAAAAGTAAAATTTGCAAGGTCAAAGGTCAATCACAAACTGTGTTTTCTAAGTTTCTCAAAATGGGAGACTACAAATCAATTTTTTTTACTGAAAGTCAGAATATATATTCCTCTAAAGGTTCTACACATATTAGCAATTGACTATTTATTAAAATTTTGCTCCAGTTTTGAGATATTAGAACTCAAAAACTGAAAAAAGATCAAATTTCGAAAGTTTTCAAGGTCAAATTTCAACTTGCTCTAAATTGACCAAACTTTTTTTAAAAAGCATCTACAAGATCTCAGGAACTCAAATCTGACCTTAGTTTTGACTTATAACCTTTAGTTGACCTTCAGTGACCTTCGAAAGGTCAAAAAAGTTGATTTTTCAAATTGATTTTCTGGATTCAAATTTAAGTTTATTCAATCAAAAAAGATGTACTGAGGTCTAAAAAAGTAAAATTTTCAAGGTCAAATGTCAAGGTCATCAAACAAGATCACAAACTGTGTTTTCTAAGTTTCCCAAAGTTTGTGACTACAAATCAATATTTTTGAATTAAAGTCAGGATATATATTCCTCTAAAGGTTTTACACATATTAACAATTGATTATCTATTAAAATTCTGCACCAGTTTTGAGATATTGGACCTCAAAAACTGAAAAAGGTCTAATGTTGAAATTTTTCAAGGTCAAATTTCACATTGCTTCAAATTGACCAAACGTTTTTTTTAAATCATCTACAAGATGCCTGGAGTTCATATATGACCTTGTATCTAAGATTTGACCTTTGGCTGACCTTTAAATGCTCAAAAAAGCCTACGGGGCCTCCGTAAGATTGCTTGCAATCTTAAACATCTAGTTATTATTAGACTCCAGATTGAAAATCTGGAGTCTATTGTTTTTGCCAGTATTCTTCTTCTTATTATTTTTCTTTAAGAGTTTTTTCAATAACTATAAGGTATCCAGTAAAGTCCATTATACAATTTATTTAGGTTCAGTATCTAGTTGGTGGGAAATTGGGTCAAATTTTTAACTAGGTCAAAGGTCAAGAACTAGGTCAAATCTTACATTTTCAACCTTCTGTCTATTATCTTCGTCGTTATTTATCGAAACATCTTCATCTTTTTTCATCATATAGCTTAGAAACTGCCTTTTCATAATTGTGCCATCCGTTTTTTGATTCCTCACCGATTTTGAAATATGGCGTCCAGAAAGTAGGTCAAAATAAAAAGTTCTCCAAATTTAACATATGAGTTATGAATTAAGGGTAGAATTTTCTCAGGAGTCCGAATCTGCAAACTTAATTTCGATCCGACTTCCGGTTCGAAAGGTATGGCGTTTTGAAATTTCGAGAAAAATCGATCTGATGGTATCCTGATAGAAAGTCAAGAGTAACGAAGAAAATGTTGAAAAATCCATCCATCCTTCCATCCATCCTTCCTATCTATCCTTCCTTCATATCTTTTCCTTTCTATCCTATCCTTCCTTCTTATTCTATCCTATTCTTCTTTCCTATTCTATCCTATCGTTCCTTCTTATTCTATCCTATCCTTCCCATCTTATCCCATCTTATCCTATCCTTCCTATCCTATCCTTTCCTTCCTATCCTATCCTTCCTTTCTATTCTATCCTATCGTTCTTTTCTATTCTATCCTATCGTTCCTTCCTATTCTATCTTATCCCTCCTTCCTATTTCATCCATCCATCCATCCATCTTTTTCTGGATGACTCGGCTTATTCTGGATGACTCGGCTTAAAAAAGTTTGAATCTGGAGTCTAAAATTGAACTTGTTCAATTTCCAAAGTCTAGTTATATCTTGGTTACCGCCATATTTGGTGAGCAATACCTCATTGGTATATTCCGTATTTTATGTATTTTACACTCGAAGATAGAGCCAGAAACCCCTCCTTGGAGGAGCCCTGTGTTCTTTTGTGTGCACAGGTACACAGACATACAGGTACACACCACAGCCTTTTATACGAGTTGTGAACCACTCAGTCAAACACCCAGAATTACATCATGCACAAACTTGTCTGAACCGGGAATCGAACCCGGGACCAAGCGATATTGGTAACCTTGGCTCTGCCACTGAGCCATAGCGGGTGGTAAAACTATCTTTTACAACTTTAAATTTTATTAAATCATCATATTAGTATTAGGTATATTGTTCACATATCAACTCTATGCAGCGTTTCTTTAAGATACTTTTAGCTGTTTGTTTAAGAAGATATGATTGATTTAGTTGAAATTAAATGCTCATGAAGATGAGGTGACATATTGTTTTTGATACCCGCATTTAGTGTAATTAATAGGTGGCTATAACAAATTGTTACATGTTTGTAATTGTGGTGAAATTTTATCATGTTATTTTGTTAAAAATTTTTACTTACATGCAAACTTGAATCTTCTCTACTGTTGCAATATATTTAGATAAAACAGATGTGGTTGATGATAAGACTAAAGACAAACCAGTATCTAAAAATGAAGATGGAAAGAATGATGGTAATAAGATTTCTTATCATACAACTGGAAATGATATAATAATGTTCTTCAGATACACTTAAATTCCTTGATGCTTTTACTACAAGGATGAATTTTAAAATTGCATGTGTGTCAAAAAATGCTGTATCATCACAATTTTATGTATTTAGATGAAACAACAGTTGCGGAAGATATGACTGGCAACAAAACAGCTTCTAAAACGGAAGATGGCAAGAATATTGGTAAGAATACTTTTTTAGCCCAATGAAAAAGTTTGTAAAGAAGTTTGTATAGTGAAGCCCATTATTCGTCAGTTTGTCCTTTTTTGTCTGTATTTTCTTCATATTTAGTTAAAAGAGATACATTGGTGAATAGTCACTTTGAAAATAGTGGGAATTTTTCACAAAAATCTGAAGGTTTTTTCCATTTTCGAACCGAAGTAATAAGAATATTTTGACTATTTTAGCAGTATTTCCATAAAGTATATCTCTTTATATTCTCTTATATCTCTTATATTTCTTTTTACCCCGACCTCCAGGGGTCATGAATGGTTGGTCGAGGAAACAATTTTTAGATCTCACAAGATTTATCTTGATTTATTTCATTAATAAGTAATCGGTATTAATGTTTGAAATATTGGCACTTTAGTCAAATAATATATATTTCACATATATTCTGTGCTGTGTTTTTGGGCTGGGGTCCAGAGGCCGTGGATGGGGGTAAATTGGGGGAATAATTTGAGATCTCTCATAGTATGGCTATATCAAATCAAAGATTATTAACTTTAGAGTAGATCATAGGTACAAAATCATTATTCTTATTTGTGTCTCTGAAAATCCAAAACAGTCCCCTTATGCGAGAGTTTTCAATAATCATGTCAAAAGTATGACTGTATTAAACTGAAATATTATATTTTAGATTGATGTATAATTTATTCATTTGGATTTGCTCCTTTACTTTGTTGAGTTCCTAGTTATGTGACCACCACAAGTAGCGTCATAGTTGTCATAGTGTCCAACTTTTTTGTGAAGTGTTTTAACTACCTTTTCCCATCAGTATTTGAAGTTTGGCACCTGTAACAAGTGGCGGGTTATGATATTTTGCATGTTAAGGGCCTGTTAAAACTTGTTGTAATATATTGATGTTCATGAAATACACTAGAATTATTGATGTTTTACAAGACATATGTCAATGACTTTTTCTTTTTAAGATATTTCTGGAGGAGTTCCTGTTGCAACTGATTGTGCAGAGCTTGATTCCCTTGTAATAATGCGAAGAAAAGATAACCGCCCATTCTTTGCTATGTGCCAAGATGGTTGGCTTATATTAATGCATAGATTTGATGGAAGTGTTAGCTTTGGACGTACTTGGTTTTCTTACAAGAATGGATTTGGAAATGTTTTAGGAGAGCACTTTATAGGGATGGACAACCTTGTGTTTAAGCTGAAACAAAAAAGATATAAAGTTAGATTTGAGTTGACAACCTGGGCAAATGAAACAAGATATGCTGAATATGAGGAATTTGATATAAGCGATGAGACTGACAGGTATAGATTGGAAATAGGTGGATACACAGAGAGTAGTACTGCAGGTGACTCAATGAGTTATTCAAACCATCACATATTCTCTACCAGTGATGTTTATGATCAATCAAGCAAATGTTATAGATATTATAATAAATATGGACCTTGGTGGTATTCATCAGCATACTATACTTGCGAAGGCTATCAAGGTAGCATCACAGGAAAATATAGTAAAACAAAATCATGTAGTAGTCCAGGCTATTGCATATCGTGGTATGAATGGCCAGCTACGCTAGCCCCAGATCAGGGGTCATATTCATTTAAAGAGGTAAAGGTGAAAATACGACCTCTTTGATTATCCTCTTATTGGGGAAATCATTAAGTCATCCTTTTGACAGCCGATGTCATCACCATAGGACTGATTTAGGGGATATTGGGTAATACTTTGCAGAAATATTACTAGTTCCCAGAAACTTGTTCCCAGTTCCATTTATAAGTATTGAAAGTTATTTTTGAAAAATAATTACTATTCACCAATAAACATTAATTTGCTTTACTTGTAGAGTTCATATTTAAAACTATGTGTGTTTTGTATATTTTGCAAACTTAGTACTATGTATATTAAGTACCCCTGCATCAATGTAAAGTGACCATCTAGTTTTTCCTATATCTACAGATGTGTATGCATGTTGTATACAGAACTGCTAATGCAAGATTACAATAGAGCTTATATTGCTGTATCTTAATGATTTTAAGTGTTTTCCTACTTCTATTTACTATTATTAATGTGATACTATCATATTTTCTATACACTTATGAAGTTGATATGCTTTTTTTTAAGTTTTAGTACATGTGTTGCAGGAATTCTATAAGTGGCAGATCACAAATGATATTTGTTTATCACATTTCATAACCTGTAAATATTACACCAATGAAACAAAATATATTCTTTTAATCAGACTACGCTTAGTGTAAAAACACTGTTTGCTCTCTGCTTTCAAATAAAAATGAATATCTTTCTCTAATTGATGTTTGTTTATTTTAAACCAATTACTCAGATACAAAAAATAATGACTCATGGTCAAATGTTCTAAATTCCTTTTAATAGTTTACATAACCACACATCTTCAAACATGTAAAACACAAATCCAGTATGTTCACACATTGGTTATAGTGTCATTCAGAGTACAGGATTAATTTGTTAGTATATTATTTTCAAAAACTCCTTTCATTGAAATTTCCTTGATTAACCAAAAGTGGTCAGGATTTATTAGAAAGAATATTATTCCTAAATTGAGAGTACTCAACTGAGCCTTTCATTACAAGGTTAGTTGAATGAAACCAGCATACAACATATTTTAAATAAAAGAATTAACTTCCTGATATTTTTTATTTTCAAAATCAGGTAAAGCTCAGTGCTTTATTTTGTTAAAGTTAACATAAGTGTAAAACAAGCTACAGTTAAGCATGTCTAAGCTAGCTTTACGCCAATGGGACAAGTCCGGCTTTGTCCCTCTGTCCATTTTGTCCCAACTTGTCCGCTGTTGTCCCAAGACATCATGGGACAATGTCTTAGGAACAGGACCTGTATTTGAAAATGAATTGATAATATGGCAGTTCAATTCGGTAAGGCTATGACTTGAATATACCATGCCCAATTCCAGGCATATTTGTTTGCCAAAGTAGACACTTCTCTTCTAAGAACAAGAAATATATTTTGATTGACAATGCAAAAATCTTGATTTTCTTCTTAAACTTCCAAATTTTATCAAAAATTCACTTCAAGGATTTTTCTTAAAATTTTATATTCATTTTTTAAAGATATAAATAAGTAGTACTGAAATTTGAATTAAAAATGAGATGTGCAGTTTGTATTTTACATGTAAATGTCACATATTACCACACTGGACTTGGGGTAGGCTTCGGCTTTTTCAGTTTAAAGGCAATGTAAAACAAATATTTAAACCATTAGTTTGTTTAAATCAAACAGTGGATGACTGGGTAACATTAACATTGTGTATAATCTATACATTCCACAATTTGAGAGATTAATTACAATATGAATTGCTTTGTTTAGAGATTCACATGCAAAACTGGTGCCCCAGCAATGATAATATGACATCATTTCTTTCATATATATATCCAAATTAATACAGGTTTATATCAAAATGGAATTAAAAGTGAGCGAAAATGAAAACATCATTGTTCGTACAGCCAGAATGAAGGATTTTTTTCATTATTATTTGAAGTTGTCAAAATCTTTGAAATTCCACCATATTGTTGTAAAATAGTGACTGGTCACTCCTTAAGTGAGATATCTAGATGTTTATATTTCCTGTATTTTTAGAATAATATTAGTGGCAAGACAATCAACAAACTAAAGCAATTTGGGAAGCAGTTAGACGCCTCTGTGGTAAGTATGTATGCTCTGTATGCATATGATGTTATATACATGTATATATATGTTTTACATACAGGGTGGTCACCCCACCATATTTCATGACCATCAGACTTATAGTGACTATTTTACGGCACTTTGAATAACATGCTTCAGGTTTGGCCATCATCGCACTGTAGGCAAAACAGTACAGTTGTCAATGACCCGAATGTATTCCTCAGCAGGTATGGCCCCAATGACACGGATGATCTCACTTTTGAGGTTTGCAATTGTCCTGAGGTCATTCTCATACACTGTACCTCTGCTATATCCCCACAGGTAGGGACATTTTGGACAACAAGTACAGGTTTCCCGACAGCGCAAAAGTGGCAACTAGGGAATGTTTTTAAAGTGCTGTAACGTTGTGACTATCAATCTGATGGTCATGATATAAACTGTGGACTGGTAGGAAATTGAATGATGTACAAATGTGTAAAATATCAGGGAGTTATTTCTAAAAATGACAAAGATATGAGGAAAATTGTGTAAGGGTTTCCATTTTTTTGACCACCCTGTACTTGAAAACTAGAGTAAAATGTTGACATACTATAAAACTGAGTTGCATGTTTTTACAAGCCCAAAAAGTATAGTGTAGAAACAAAAAATTTCATATTTAAAAATCTCTCATAGAGGGAAGCTATGCTCATATATATTTTATTCTGCTAATGCCTTATGTACACAATTTTTGAAAAGATTAGACCTATTTAATGCAATTTGGTTTAAGATTAGTTAAAATTATAAAATGAAAGTTGTCATATTGACCTACTTCTAAATGGGTGTCCAAACAGCTTAGGTCTAGTTATATAAGAAAATGACAGATATCATACTTAACAGAATGTATGCATTTAGATATAGAATGTGATACAGAATATTTGATTTGTAACTATAAGTGAAAATCTCAAGGAATGCATGGGAGACCCCAATGTTAATACATATTTTCAGAAATATTTAATGATGTTTCAAATGTATTTCAGAAAGTTTACTTCACAAAGGTACAAGATGGTGATAATCTACAAGGGGACTTGTCTAAGAAACTTTCTCAAGATACTGCTCATAAGCTAATACATAAAGTCGAAGGTGTATCTATGGACCTCCTGCTGGTTGCAACTGGCAAGTGGACTGATGTTGTAAGTCTATCTCAACAATGTTTTCAGAAACTAGAGTTTTCCTCAGTCTCTTTATTTATATTGTCTCGCCTGTTGTGGATTCTGCAGGGGCTCCTGGGCATTATGCTATTTTCTATATTTAATGTTTTTTTATTATTTTTATTAATGAATAAATCATTATCATTGACTTTTGATTACTTTGACATGAACAGTTTGTTAATATTAAATAGCCTAAATCATATTACAAAGCCATGCATTGTGAATCAGCGTTCTGTGGTCTCAATGCTTACATAATATCCTGAAGTGAACAAATCTGATTGGTTGACAACTTTATATCATGTTCAAATCATCATTACTATGTTTTAATGTAACAACCATGATACCCAAGGTCTTTTTGTGTCAATATAGCATACAGTGCTTGGACGGTTGAGGACAGAATGCGCCAATATATATGAAGAACAGGGTGTTGAAGTGAGACAGAAAAAAGCATACAATTTTCTATGGGTTGAAGACTTTCCTTTGTTTCTTCCAAGAGAGGATGGAGGTATGTCATATTCATGTGTTGAAAGAATTTAAGACATACATGTATTCTTTGAAGAATGAAATTGACGACTCAATAAAAGTGTAACAATGTAGTTCTAATAATCTGACTGGGTTACTTGAGGTTTAGAAGTTAAGAAATGATTTGAAAAAGGCTTGATGAGTCCATCAAAGAGCCATATACAGCAAAAACATGTAGTTTTAAATATGACTATTAAACTGTTCATGTTATTGAGCCTGTAAACAGACAAACAAAATAATATTTTTGCAGAAGCGGGGATAGAATCTGCTCATCACCCATTTACTGCCCCACATCCTGAAGATGCCCATCTTCTACATACTCAACCAGATAAGGTTCGTACCACATTCCTCTTTATCTGATATTTTCACATCAAGTTCATGTTACATCATGTTAATAGCTTGTATTATATTTTGATTTGCGCTCAACTTTTACCAATTGTTAAAACCATGAAGTTAAATAGATATGTATCATATATTGTTCAAGTTATTTTGAAAATAGAAGTATGTTTTCAATGAAAATAATATTTTCGATGTAGAAGGCTGTAAAGCCATTGAGTTCTATTAATGTGTACTTTGTGTGAATTAAGTCTTTCCATTGAACAATTTTTCCATTCTATGCTTCTGTCTTTAATCAGGCTAATTATATCATCATTGATTTGTCCTGTTCTTTGTATTTGTGATCAATAAATGCCAAGGATTAGCTGATGGAATAATAACTATTTTAATTGAATTTAGAAGGAGCCTATCTTTTTAAAAACTTTATTCTTAATGAGAAGTGTTAAAAGAGTAAGATTGTCTCAAGAATATATTGTTTTATTATTAATATACACACACCTTTAAAACAGCGCCATTGTAGTTCATTGCAGTAATTACAAATGACAACAAGTAGCATTAATTCTTATTTCTGTACTAGTTAGACTCTCATGTCTAATGATTGTTGTCATATCATATGTTCACTTCTTTGTCACATATCATATAATATGTTCAATCATGTGTCTATCATCACATGTGTCCAGTGTCATGTGTTTGACTAGCATTGGAATGTCTAAGGTTTCTATTTTCTGGTCTCGTCCTTAATGAATATTCCCCTTCAAAGCCAACTGCTTCTGTTTTGATATGCAGTAGCTTACAAAATGCAATACGAAACTCCTTCAGTCTCCAGGCATATATGATTGGATTGATTCCTGAGTTTGCATAGGCCAAGAGTCCCAAAAACTCAGTAATATCAAGTCCCCCAGTGACCATCTTTTTATCATAAATAGATATTCCAACATAAGTCGCACATGGCAGCCAACAAAAAAGAAATCCTCCGATAACAAGCAATGCAGTCTTTATGATGATGAGGCTTCTTTTGAAGGAATTCCCAAATTTGCTATGGTTGGAATCCAGAGATGTTGAGATTTGTCTTGATTGTTTGTAGACGACCTTAAAAATGTGAATGTAAAGAGTAATCATCACCAGTGCCAATGTCGTAAATCCAGGAGCAATCATATAGACTATATTTGGTGGGATTTCAAGGCAAACCGACCCATCAAGATTTCCCATGCGCCAGTCAATTGCAATACCAAGAATAAATGTTCCATAAAAAGCCCACTGAAGACTCACTATGATCTGAGCCCTTTCTGTTGTTAACAGAGCTGAATATCTCAATGGCCAAAGTATGGCAATGTATCGGTCAACGGTAATCATTAACAAAAGCGTCAATGTCATAAATATTGACAAATTTACAGTAAAGGTTAAGATTCCACAATAAATATACATTGTCCAGCCTGTTATATATCCAACTAAAAATCCAAATAAAAATTGCAGAAATAAGGATATGCCAATTGAGAAATCCGCAATTGACAAATGTAAAATCCAATAATTTGCTGTGGTTTTTAAACCTCTAAATTTTATATATGCACTGATAACCAATGCATTTCCCACACATATCCATAGAAATAATATGAACTTTAGAGCTTGTTTTATGGACCCCGCTGCTAGGACAGTTGAGTTGATTGAAGTGTTTAACATCATACTGTAATTTTGATCCATTTTTATATCTGTCTCAAATCCACTGTTGCCCTCTGATGATTTGTTTCCTCAGTCTATCCTAAGGTTTCGAAATGAATGTCAAAGTTATGTAAACTTTGGAACAGGGGGTATTTTGAAAACACCTCTCTGTCTTTGTTACACAACTTCTTGAAGCTGCTGCTTGGTTACCAAAAAGCATATTGTGTTATTGCAGATTGCTCAACAATATGATGAATACTTACGCTTTTTGTCTTTGTTCCTATAGAGTATATGGCACATAGTGATTCAGTCGGATCTATTCAGTTTAATGGACTGACTATTAGTTCTTCCATTAGTAAATGTTTAATGTCATTAAAAATGCAGAAGATAGTATAGATGCATTTATCTACAGTGCCTCTATTGTTACCTATTCAAAGTGTCATAAAATAAGGTACTTATGGTTAATTTGAAACATAGGATCAAATCGTGACTGGATGACTGAGTTACTAAGATTTTTTGGGGTTCCTTATTTGGCTCACCCTGTATGTAAGGGCTGATGTGAAAAGTCATTCCTCCTTGTTGGGAATCAAACTCACTACCTCCCGATTACATATTGAGTCCCCTACCACTTGAGCTACATAGAAAACTGACTCTCATATCACCTTACTTTTCAATGTCCTAGTATTTCCAGTATAGTGGATTGGTAAGTACCTGATCTTTCATCAGACACAAAAGACATGACATAAAGGGACAAAATGGAACTACAGAACAAACTGACCCTCACACCCACTTACTTTTCAATACCCTGGCATTTTCAGTGGATTGATCTTTTATTAGATACCAAAAATATTAAAAACTTATAATAAGTTATCAACAATAACTTATGTCTCAAATTTTTGT
Source organism: Owenia fusiformis (assembly GCA_903813345.2). Classification (NCBI taxonomy): domain Eukaryota; kingdom Metazoa; phylum Annelida; class Polychaeta; order Sabellida; family Oweniidae; genus Owenia; species Owenia fusiformis. Next base: position 9,734,743 of record CAIIXF020000006.1, read on the forward strand.
GCCAACTTTTTTGAGTATCAATCAAAAAGTTGCAAAGATATTCAATATTCATACCATTTGGTTCATTAATTTTTATTTTATGTGTCTACCATATACACCATCTATTCATTCAAACATAATTTAAAAACACCTTGGTGAACAGCATGGAAGTACAGCTGTCAGTCTTTGAACTTCTAATACTGTTTTCTGCATCATTTATTTTTTCATGCTACACTATTTGCACAAAAGAAGCCTTGTATAGGTTTTGGTTGATTGTGTGATTGCCAACTTTGGAAGTTGCAATTTTTCAGATTTATAAAAATGTGAAATCAAGTTTTGCTTACAGTTTGCAATAATTTCAGATTGCCTGAGCTTTATTGAGCCAACTTTTTAGTACATCAATATATAAATGTGCTACTTCCCCAATCTGCTCTCTAAAACACACAATTTAGATTAGTTTTACAGTGCTATATCCAGATATTTTTGCGTATTGATAGGACTGTACAGTTCAGATTGGTATGGCACTATATGATGCTATTGGAGGATAGTACCATATTATATGTTACTATTGGTGTTTTATGGTAGTTTTTGAGAGTACAGCATTATTCAGTCATGGATTTGAGTAGTAGTACCTGAAATGTCACATTCAAATAATATCATTATAGTGGTAGTATTTTTTGCAGTTTTTGGTGCATTTTCTTCCAAACTTAAACCCTAGTTGTAACTTCATATAATTTAGTGACGCTGCTGAACTACTTGAACAAGTTCACACACGTTGTAAGATAAAGTAATGTAAAATGTTGAAAACTAATTGGTATGTAAAGATAATTTCATATAGTCATTCATCAATGGTCAGTTATCCTGTAGCTTTAGTTGCTGCTTTTGGTATTGTACAGGTTGGGGTATCTCCACATATACAATCTTGTCTCCTGAATCCTTTCACTGCCCAGCGTAGAAATGGACTCCTAGGCTTACTTGGTGCTGGTATGTACCTGGACACTTTGATGTGGACATATTCACGGTGCTTTACCTTGATCTGAAAGTTGAATTGAATTTTATGTCATTGTATAGTTTATCTTTTGAATATGTATATACATTTTTACAATGTGTAGTTTATATAAGTACTATTTCAAGAGTGGTACCTTAATCTGTATTGTGGAAATAGGTGGCAACAGGAAGAGGCATTGCCTCTGGACAAAACATCACAATTGTATTTTCTTGTGTGGCCTTATATTGCCTTTCATTTACTATGAAAGCAAAATAGGAAATAATAAAAATGTCCTCTGGGAAACAAAACACAATTGATTTATCATACACACAAAATAAATATCTGGTTGTCCTTATTTTACCTTCATATAATAATTAATGAGATCACGTTCATCTGGTGGCGACTCTTGTCTCCTGTATGAGCGCAGGTTGTAGGTTCTCAGTCTTTTGCCATACAAACTTGCTACTTGCTTTCGTACCTGGAAGAAAATTATATTTTCAAGCATGGAACCAGGTTACTCCCCTTACATAACATTAAGCATCTCATTTTTGTGAACTAAATAAAATGGGAACAGTTCTTGTAAAAGGTTCTCGATATTTGTGAAGTATATCTTTAAAGATTCATTTTTGACAGCCTTTCTAATTTTCAAAATATTATCAGCTATGATTTTTCTTGATTTTGTTCACCATCAACTTATATACATGTATATCATATTCTACAATCATTTAGAAGATTAAAAAGTGCATGGTTATGTTAATATTAGAACATCTTGCTCAAATAAATTCAATGACATGCTTTGCCATTCAGTGAGTTCATAAATAAAGCAATTGTTATTTTAAAATAAGCTACAAATACAGTCATACACTGTATATAGAAATAACCAATGCAATTCATGACTTAGATCAAGATTTAATATATTCAGTATCATATCTCAAACACTAGGAATATTTCTCATCATGAAATAAATTGATATAATATATGACATTGACAATACTCTCTTTATGAGGTCATTAAGACAATATAACTTGTTTATATTATGAGTTTACATTGATTGTTTTTAAGTTACAAAAGCAGTTCATGTGTATTATACTATTAATATGCTAAATGTAGTTCACAATTAATTACAACTTACCCTAGCTGCTAATATCCTGCCGGGGTTATCTGCCAGTAAATATCGGACTCCTCTACTGTGTGTCAGTGTACCACATTCTTCCTCATCCAACAAAACTGCTTTGGAATTTACAAGTACAATGAGTACATATAATAGAATTCCTATAATACTCCACAAGGTGGTCATTATTATTTATTCGGTGACTTTGACTTCTGTGTTAGTAAAAATCGAAAATTAATGTTACCATATTTTATCTTGAATATCAGTGATTAATCAATATTTGTGTAGAACTTGGCAATTTTAAAATAACATTATACTATTGGGTTTATCATTAGGGATGGATCATTAGGTTTTGCCTTTTTTAAATCGAGAACCTCTGAGATATTGCAGGATATTTAGTCAAAGTATCTCATTAAGTACTCAAACAGAAGGTGCTATACAGATACTGTAGATTTGGTTAATTTGGCGCCCACTTTAATTTGGTGAATTTGGCGAAACAGAAAAAACACCAATTTACATCTTCGTCAAAACTAAGAAAAGATCCCTGGGAATTTTCTAGGGAACTTCGTCCAATGTTTTTAAGTCACTTCCAGTTTATTTTTTACAAAATCTAAAAAGGATAACCTGAACAATCGTCAATATGATTGAGCATTTCCACGGGGAATTCTTTCAATAATAGATAACATAGCAAGATACAGTAGTTGAATTAAAGAAAAAGATGTAATAATTTGTATTTTACTCCAGTGTATATGGAACTTCAGAGCAATGTCCAAGCGTAGTATCTGCCAAATTAAATAGCTGCCAATATGCAAAAATGACAAAATCGCCAAATTAAGTTGCACCAAATTGACCCAATCTACAGTATATACTTTTAAATTTAAGATTAAAGTATCATTGAATGACACGCTTATATTTCAGAACAATATGGAATATTTCCTGCTTCATTATTCGTATTGTGCTACATGTATTCATAAATTGAGCTTCTATATTTGTTAAATGCACATTTATGTTCGTAACTTGAGTATTTTTATTCATTTTTTGTATTTTCTGTATTTTTCATTAAACTAATTTGTTTTGTTAAAACGTATGTGACTATGTATGTGCTTTATTCTGCAATACATTCAAAAGTCCTTAAAAGCATTTGTAAGTGACACATTGTATATCCATATACAAATAAATTTGAATTCATGATGTATCATTATCCTTGTTTCTGCAAATATATTAGTTTAATATCTACCAACTGAATTTGTCAATGAATAAGTACAGTGTACTGTCCTTGGCATTTTATTTTTTAATTGTGTAATTTATTTTCGTAACAAGGTAATATGTTTTCGTAAAAGTGCACATATATTGTTAGTGAATATTGTCATTTGTATTTGTTGCACTTGCACTTATATATATGTTTTTCATTGGTTATCAAAGTCAAAGTTATCACCCCCTCGCCTACAGAAGGTCACATGTAAGTTTCATTTTATTATTTGCTAATGTAAGAATATTTCTTTGCTTTCTGCAATAATTCATGGATAATATGCAAGATTATTATTCATAAAAATACACTTCTTTGATAAAATAACATAAATACATAAATATTCTTATAAGGGAATGACAATGAAGCAGGGATGACACTAAAGTCCAACACTTCCAACTTTATTTCAGAAAAAGCCTGAGTTCTCTTTTTTCAATATAATGAATTTGGACATTTTGACTTCTCTCAGAAAATAAAATAAAATTAAATTAAAAATGGACTTTGTAGACTTTGTACATTTTGAAAAGATTTCCAACATTTTACAGCTTATCTAAAAAGGTTATTTAAGAAGGTCCAGTTAGATTATTATTTCTGAAACATTGTCTGAGAAGTCTGTTTATGTATTTCAAGACAAACCATCGAATGGATTGATCTTAAATTTGTAGGAATGATTCTCTGTATAGAATTTCACATTTAATTAATTTTGGGCATTATGGGTAAATTTTAAGGCAGACGTTTTTGATGTTCCATCCTCAAATCTTTCTGCCCATTTGGACTTTCCATTTTATTAAATCTTGTCTACAAAGTTTAGCCAAACTGTTTGATGGATGAATTTGAAATTGTTAAGGATGCTTTTTGGTATGAAAATTATTTTCTCGCATTCTGCGAACATTTTTGGTAGCCATTTTGAGAACAATTTTAATGCCAGCACCTTATGTAAATGTGTTTTGGGAAAAACTTAGAGGAGCCCTAGAGGAGCCCTAGGTTTTTGGAGAAAGAAATTACACCTGGTATAAGCCTTGATTTTGAGCTGGGATTTTATTTCATTGGCATAATTAAAATAATAACTTTTATTATCCCAATTACATTTTCTAGCAATTATTCCAATGTACTTATTTAACAGATGACTGTATTACTTCAATGAAGTAAAAAGAAGTAATTTATGACTTGCTTCAAGTGATTTCTTAAAAGAGTGATGTTACTGGTCTGAAGTTTAAATTTTAATGCATAAAAGCATATGTCAGAGTATGGATTTATTATCCCACTGAATGAAGTTTGTATGAATATATAAGCACAAATTCCAAAAGGGAAGGGCGACTAAAAACTTTAAGGAAACCCAACAAGAAAAGCAAACTGTAAGTGTAAATCTGTCATAAGAAAAGTGGACCCTATATGTCCCAAAACCATGATCTAACGTGAAAAGAAACAATGTCTAACATCCCCCTCCCCCCTCCAATCGAGAACCAATATCACAATCCTGGACCAGAACACCAAGGGACATTTCATTCATACTGAAGTCATTACAATACATGTTGAAGAAAAAATGGAAAAATTGATAGCCAATACTCATAACATCAAACATATTTGTAGATACTAGTACTCATAAAAGAGTATTCAGTCTCAAATGATGTGGGATAGATAAAATCCAGTCTCGAAGTCCATAGGCAATTCAAATGGTCAACATTCGTTCGCAAAGCCATCATCATAATCCATAAAACACAACTATTCACAAGGGTCATCAGGAGAAAACTATGGCTGGTTTCGATCCCTATTTCTCAACCATTAATGCCATAGCCAGGATCCACCTCAAAAGGTGCCAAGTGTTATACCATTCCTACATCCTTCAGCATCTCAAGTGGTAAAATTTGAAATTTCAAAATTAATGACTTGTATTTTTTAGCAAAGCCCAGAAAGGGTTTCTTAATTTTTTTACAAAATATGGTGTCTTGATTTGAAATCTAGATATTTTGAACACACGCCCTGCTATATCTAATAAGCTGGGATACATAAACCCCATATGCTGGGTTTAGTGGAATATTGCTATCCAAATATGGAAAATTAACAATGTCAAAATTAAACTCATCTCTTTTGTCATATAATTTACGATATATACTGTTGTCTCGTTCAGTGTTATTAAGAAGATATAGAGAAGACATCTGTTAGTCCATTTGTTTGTCTGACAACTCAAATAACAGTAAATGGATTTCATTCAAATTTAATAAGCATATGCCTTATAGGTATAGGACATCTGCTCCAGAAGGAATTTTCAATAGGGTCACTCAATTCAAAATGGCTGCCATTTTTTCATAAAAAAAATTATCTGATAAATCAAATAGTAGTTGACAGATTTGGTTCAAATTCAATTTGCTAATGCCTAGGGACAAAGGAGCTTTGCCCAAGAAGAGATTTTCAATGGCCACCAATTTGTAATCTTTTGATAACTCAAATATCAGTTGACAGATTTAATTGAAATTTGACATCCCGATGCCTGTGAGAAAGGAGCTCTGCTTGAGTAAGAATATTTAAGATGGCATCTTAATTTCAAAATGGCCACCATTTTTTCATAAAATAATTTTGATAAATCTAATACTTATGGACAGATTTGATTTTGATTTGAGAAGAAATTTTTCGAGATGACAGCTGCATTTCAAAATGGCTGATATTTTTCATAAAGATATTATCATCGAAATAGGCTGATGCTTGATGGACAAAGAAGTTCCGTTCAGGAAGAAACTGGCCTCTAGTTATCAAAATATGTTTTGTTCAGGGGTTTGCTACTCCGTTGATTTGCTGTTTTCTACTTTCTATAATGAAAAACATGTACATCTGTTACATATCCAAAAAATCTTTTGGGAAGAGTTTCAATATGTTGAAAAATATCTCTGTTCAAGTAAAGATGATATGTGAGAGTTGTTATTAAAGTGCTTTATCAATAAAAATAACAAACCATAAGCATCAAAAGTTTATTAAGTCCACATAAGATCTATAAAATTGATATGTCACTGGTCAGAAAATTGAACTTAATTACAATAATAAATAACTTTTCAGCATAAGGTGAGTGTCAGTATTTTATATTGGTTAATTTATTCATTGTTTTCGTAAAATCATGAGCTTTCAAGAAAGCCCATGTTAAAATTGATAGTTTATTTGATTGTTTGCAAAATAGTATGAATATATAAGATATAAATTTAGTTGTCATCTAAAAATTATAGTTCCTGTTTAATTTTTATATCTTGTGTACACATACATGTATTTTATATTACACATTATCTTGCAAACATTTATTCTCAAACAAACAAACCCAGGTCTCTATGTGTGCAATAAATGGTACTGTTACAAAGTAATTATAGTTTTGTGCCTCTAAAATTCCAAATACAATAACAAAGTAATTGAATAATAATTATAACGTCGATACCATGTCGATCTTATGTTCTATATGAATTTATACAAAAAGAAGAGCAAAAGTAAATATAATATACTTGAGTTAATTCGAAAGTAAGCACGTAAAAAAGCTTAGTGAAATGTTCATTCTTCAAAGAAAAAGTATATTTCTAATGTTTATAGTCCTTTGATTATTTGCTCCTTGCAACTGAAAAATGTCCTGAGACATACTATTCTGTTGTTTACATTTAGACATTAAAGTTTTAGCAACATGTATTTCACCAGTCATTTTTGTCAGATTTGATTGCTCCCCTTGGTATTTTGCAGTCTCTTGTGTTACCACATATACAGTCACGTCTCTTAAACCCTTTCACGACCCAGCGTAAAAATGGACTCTCAGGTTTGCCAGTACCTGGTAAATATTGTGAAACCTTGATATGGACATACGTTTTGTGTCTTAGTTTTATCTGAAAAATACCAATAGCAATGAGAATGCTTATTAGGAAATTGATAAATATAAAATATTTGAGAACTTGTCCAAATATCAAATGTTTTGGAAAAACAGTATTGTTTGGGATTGAAGTCAAAAGCCATTTTGTCTTTGTTTTGTGAAATATTGATTCTTTTTTTTCATCGATATACAAGATTTTTTTATTACAATTATAATATTCTTATTCATCTTCTAATTTCTCAACCAAGTTTTCTGTACCAATTTTAAATTCAACTATTCTTAAATCCATTGTTATAAGTATGGAAATCATGATTGTGTCAGTTCAAATGACTCTTCATTTATCTTTCAAAAATGTACCCCTGAATATTTCATGCCAGTCATAGAAGTGTATGCTGAATACATTTAAATGACTTTATTTAAACCTTGAAATATTTGATTTATAAATTGACTCAAATACCTTCATGTAATAGTTAATCAGGTCTGGCTCATTTTGTGGTGATTCTTCCTTTCTGAAGTTCTGTAAGTTGTAACGAACTGCTCTTTTATCCTCATCAATGTTATATAGTCTGATTACTTCACCAGCAACCTGTATTGCAATAGAATGGAGAATTAAACAATACAAACCCCTATAAATGATATTATCATTTGCTTAACCAAGGGCTTCTCTTGAAAGCCCATGACTAAACCTAGGAAGGCTAGCACAAATATGTTTGTACCAATATCCAAAGGGCAAAAACTAAAAGTGTTACAAAACAGAGCAAGAAAATGAACCAATTAGGAGAACTACGAGGCATTATGAAAACAAACCCAAAATATCCTAAACCATGATCTAAAGCGCTGAGAATGAATTTCAAATACTCTCCCTTCCCCACCGTTCAGGAACAATTATCACAATCTAAGACCGCAGTACCATGGAGAAAGAGTCGAAGGCATGCGAGGCGAATCCTGGAAACCCGGGTTTGGGAAAGCAGGGTTCACTGTTTGTTTCTGTTGACAACTATGCGAAACTACATTAATAATTCATACGACAGTGAACAGGAGGTTTACAGTCAGACCCGGGTGCGCCAATCCCTTATCTAAATGTGTGTTTCGCGGACCAGGGTTTAAGGCCATTCCAAACGAAATAAGTGTTTAATAAGGCCACGAAATATAAAAGTTCGTTCTATTAGAATTTTATACATGTTATTTTGTATCTAACAAGACGTTAAACATATTAGAATAAGGTATGTATTTCGATTGGTCTAAAATGTGCAAAGCTAGAAGACCCCTTATATTCGTTCGTTCCAAAGATAATATATCAGTACAACGGCTACTAAAGCAAGGAAAAATTGACCAGTAGAGATGAGGAACTTGAAACACATTTATTTTTATTCATAAATATGGATTATATTTGATTTAAATACAATTCCGAGCTATTACCAGTGTAGTGTTACCTATTCTCCAGTGTTGACAATTTCTGTTGTGTCAGTCTGGGTCAAAATCTTACGATGTTACAATTGATAACGAGGAACCCTTCTAATAAAAGCAATTAAATCCAGGTTTGAAAACTCCCGAAAATAACACGAAAGACTAATTATGAACCGTTCTCATTTTTGCAAAGGCGGATTTGGATGACAGCAAACCCGGGTTTTGAGGGCGCAACTTATGGCAACGAGTACTTCTGGTACCATGGGACATTTCAATCATACTGAAGACCATTTCAATACATGTTGAAGAAAAAATAGAAAATGATCTTCAGCATACTATATTTTAAACAGGGTTCAGTCATTGTTTCTCTGTGTGTTAGGTCATAGTCTTGAATATTGGGTTTTGTCATCCTTGTGGCTGATTATGCTCAGTTGCATACTACCAGTGCAAACACTTTTTGTTATGCCATAAGTGCATTGTTATAACCCTCTGACATCCCAATTGCCTTTTTATCCCACTGAACAAAGTTCGAGAGGGATATAGGAAAGCTGTCCATCCTCCTTTTGTCTGTCCATCTGTTCGGACGATAACTCAAATAAAAGTTTTACAGGAAGGTACCCCTTGAGGATAGGATCTCTGCTCAAGAAGGAATTTTCAATATGACCACTCAATTTAAAATGGCCGCCATTTTTTCGTAACAGATATAATCTTTGATGACTCAAATATGACTAATTTTGTAATTAAGCCACCATTTTTCGTAAAAAAAACATAATCTTTGGTATCTCAAATACAGTGAACAGTTGATACAAATTTTATATGCTGATGCCTTTGGACACAGTTGCTCTGTTGGAGAACAATTTTTCAAGATGGCTGCTGAATTTCAAAATGGCCACCATCTTCATAAAAAATGCAATCTTTCATAACTCAAATACCAGTGAACGGATTTGGTTCAAACTTTATATGCTGATGCCTACAGACACAGTAGCTCTATTTGAAAAAAAATTTCAAAATGTCGGCTGAATTTCAAAATGGCCACCATTTTTTTTATAAAAAACATAATCTATGATAACTCAAAATCCCAGTGAAAGAATTTGGTTCAAACTTTATACGCTTGATGCCTAGAGATCAGTAAATCTGTTTGAGAATGAATTCTGGAAACAAGAGGGTACATTTTGATAATTTTTATTCCCACATTTTATAAACCACAATAAGACTTCAATTGGCTCCGAGAAAGGGGTTCTTAGATGAAGCCTTTTATGCCTTTTTATTCCGCTGATATTCAATATATAAGCACTAGTGCCAAAGGGAAAGGACCAAAACTTGTAATGGAACTTAGCAAGAAAAAGCAAACTCTAAGTGTATACCAGTCAAGAAAAACAAACCCCATATAGCCCAAAACCATGATCTAACGTGGAAAGAAAGAATGTCTAATACCCCCTTTCCCCCACCATTCAAGAATCAATATCACAATCCAAGACCAGAAGACCAAGGGACATTTCATTCATACTAAAGTCATTACAATACATGTTAAAGAAAAAATTAGAAATTGATAGCCAATTGATAGCCAATACTCATAACCTCAAAAATTGTTGTAGATACAAGTACTCATACAAGATAGAGAATTCAGTCCCAAATGATGTGGGATAGATAAAATCCAGTCTCCAAGTCCATAGGCGTTTCAAAGGGTCAACATCCATTCACAAAAGCCGTCGCCATAATCCATAAAACACAATAATTCACAATGGTCATCAGGAGAAAACTATTAATGCCATAGCCGGGATCCACCTCAAAAGGTGCCAAGTGAAAATATTGTGAGTTCATTGCCAATGTCTTAAACAATTCCCACATCCTTCAGCATCTCAAGTGGTAAAACTTGAAACTTCGAAATTAATGATTTGTATTTTTCAGCAAAGCCCAGAAAGAATTTCTTAAGCTTTATAGAATTATAACCTTGACCTAACAGTTTGATCACTAAAGTATTGTGTCTTGACTTAAAATCTAAATATTTAGATTTAGATAAAATAGATACCATTTTGCGGACAAAAACATAATCTTTGATAATTTAAATACCAGTTGACAGATTTCCCAGCCTTTCAGTAGGTTCGCTTTAGGTGATATATTTAACTAGGATTTCTAGGTTCGCTTTAGGTAGTTCCCCATATAAAAACTCCATTGGTAGGTTCGCTTTAGGCGATGTTCAAATATGCTAATTAGGTCTAGGTTTACTTTAGGTGATCACCTAAAGCGAACCTATAACTACCTATAACTACCTTAACTACCTAAAGCGAACCTAGGTAGGTTCGCTTTAGGTAATTATAGGTTCGCTCTAGGTAATTATAGGTTCACTTTAGGTGGTCACCTAAAGCGAACCTGAATCTAATTAGCATATTTGAACATCGCCTAAAGTGAACCTAAAACTACCTAAAGCGAACCTACGTAGGTTCACATTAGGTAAATACTTCCAAGGGCTGGGTTGGCTTTAGACCACCCAGCAGCTGGATGACTTGATTTGTTGATTTGAACTGTTTATATATTTCTCACACATTTTTATGCATATATTCTCACGCAAGTACATTTATTTACAATGATGGTCCTAAGCTGGCCTATGGAGGTAGCCGGGTGTCTGGACCCTACAAACTTGTGAACTGTATAGGCTATATGTCAACTGTTTATTTATTTCTCACACATTTTGATGCTTAGTTTCTCACTCAGGTACATTTATTTAAAATTCCTCCTATTTTATAATTGCATGCTTTTATAACACTTAACCTCTTGAATACCAGCCTCTAAAAAGGGTTTGAACCCAGAGTATTGTTTATTTTTTGCCAGTTATTTTGATATTTACATCTAAAAACACAACAGTTGATGTTTGATTTCATAAGAATAGTAAACATAGACCCTCATTTTAAAACATCATTTGTGAAGATTGGATAAATATTGCCAAAGTTAGAGCAGTTTTAGTGAAAAATTCTGTGACAGATATATCCGTCATTTTGGGTATTCAAGAGGTTAAAATAATATATTGATTGATCATTTGTCCACTTACTTACATGTATTTTGTAAATGAGCACTGATGTGATGGTCATTTCAGCATATTTCCCCATTTTCCTGGCTATTTCCAAATTTCCTGTCTAACTGATTTTAGTTTGAATATTATACCCACAATGCATTGATACTTCCTGCTATCAGCGCCCCTAGTGGCTGTGATAGAACTTCTGTTTTGTAGGTTTGCTTTAGGTAGCTTTAGGTAGCTTTGGGTTCGAACCTAAAACTACCTACAAGTTTGAAGTGTTTTAGGTAGATTTAAGATTTTTAGGTTCGCTTTAGGTAACTCTTGAAGAATGACTATGTTTTTTAGGTTCGCTTTGGGTTCGAACCTAAAACTACCTACAACTTTTCGATTTTTTAAGTGTTTTAGGTAGTTTTAGGTAACTCTAGATAATTTCTAAGATTTTTTGGTTCGGTTTAGGTAAATCCTGAAAAAGTATAACATTTTTAGGTTCGCCTTAGGTTCGAACCTAAAACTACCTACAAGTTTCTGATTTTTTTAAAGTGCTTTAGGTAGTTTTAGGTTCGAACCTAAAGCGAACCTACATGAAGTAGGTTCGTTTAGGTAGCCATCAAATTGTGGGATTCACTTTTAGGTTCGCTTTAGGTTCGAACCTACATCACCTACTGAAAGGCTGGGTTGGTTCAGATTTCATATGCTGCTACCAAGGGACAAAAGAGCTCTGTTCAAGAATAAATTTTCAAGATGGCAGTTGAATTTCGAAATTGCCATCGTTTTTCATTAAAAAAATGTAATCTTTGATAACTCAAATACCAGTGGACGGATATGGTTCAAATTTTGTATGCTGATAATTGATCTCTGCTCAAGAAGAAATTTTCAAGATGGCAGCTGGACTTCAAAATAGCCACCATTTTAAACATAATTTTTGATGACTCAAATTCCTGGGGATAGATTTGGTTCAAATTTTATATGCTGATATGCTCTGTTTAAGAATAGTATTATATATTGCAATTTTAAGATCTAGTCTTTATGAATAATTTGATAGGATTGTTAAGATTACCTGGAAAGCAATGATGTTGGTCTTCCCTGTTTCCCTCAAATATGGAATTGTGAAAGGTTCTTCATTCGGTCCTATGACAGCTCCACAGTTTTCCTCTTCTAGTAAAACTCCTTCCTGGGAAAACCCCAGTGTTGCAAAAATTAACAATACAAAGCAACTAATTAGAATCCTTAAGGTTCTAAATAGTGGGTGCTCCATAATTAGTCTCTTCAATATTAAGTGATTATGAATTAGTTAAGTTTGTCTGAGTCAATTATGACATGAATGATTTCATTAAATGAGACTTTGTACTTTTTGTTAGTAGAATATATTTCCTGGGAACTATCGATTAGTAAATTTTTCCTTTCATCTTTCCAGAATATATTCAAACACAAATTTCTTTGATCTGTAACTGCTTGCCTGAATTTATTTACATTTTCTCAGATGAAAAGTATCATCTTGACTTTACTAGAGTAGTCATTTAGATTCATCATGTTTTTTAAAAGAAATTCAAGAAAAAAAGTAATGTGTTTTAATATCTTCTGCCAAGAAACTAAATATTTAGATAATAAAAAATGTGTACAAATGTGAAAAACAGGGACTTGAATATGTGGGAAATGTCAAGCTGTCATAGAAATAATACCCCCTCGGCTAGGTTAAATCTGTTCTGTATCCATTATGTCCAAAATAAGAAAGAAATTATGTTCAGGATTGTGTCTTGTTGGATGCTTTAGTGGTGTCCTTTTTATTAAAAAAAGTTTGGGGTAAAGCTGGTGGGAAAACCAAAACTGGTCATGTGACACAATTTCCTTGTATTGTGATGTGAGGCTGGGATATTGGATGCTGTTTAATTTTGTAACTGTGTTAGGTTCTGTTCTTTGTATTTGCAATCTTTGTACTTGAAGGTACCATTATAACAGAAAAACAGGTACTTATAATGTGTCTTTAAAAATGGTATTTGTGTCTCATGGTTACATGGATTATTAAGTTACAATATAAATATGTAATATGATTTAGGCCGTTATCCATTGTATATAAAATTTGAAGTACAACTATTAAAATATTGGATTAGGCTCCTGAGACTATGCCCAAGTAATATATTATCTGAAACATATAAATATGAGCTTGAGTTACACAATCTTGGGTTTCCCTCATGGGCATCCAGAGTTTTTAAAATACTTGAAAATGTGACATGTTAGAATACTGGGACAATCAGGAAATACCTGATGAGAAAATATTTTTAAAGGATGTAAATAGCACTTTGATGAGACAGTATCGTGCCGATTGGCAAAATGCTATTTTGTGTGCACCTATACTTAGAACATATTGTAAATATAAAACTAAATTTGAATGTGAATCATATTTAAAGTTAGACAATAGAAAGTATAGGCATTGTATTGCAAGATTTAGACTAAGTTCACACCAGTTGCATATTGAGACTGGGAGGCATTGTAAACCTGCCCCTAAACCTCTAAATGAGCGAAAATGTTCAACATGTAATTCTATTGAAGACGAAGAACACTTTCTCACAAGATGTAAAAAATATGTAACTCTAAGAGAATGTTTGTTTTCGAAATTAAAAGAAATTATTCCAAGTTTTGATTGTGATGACCCAGATATTTTTAAAAGGTTAATGGCTACTGAACACTTGAATGTTCAATTATACATTGGAAAATTTATATATCATGGATTCAAAATTTAAGTGTATATGTTTAATAGTGTGCATCACACTGTATAATAATTATTATTTGTAGTTAGAATAGTTGTAGTAGTAGTTTGTAGTGTTTTAGTGACTAATGTATCATGTTACTGATATAAATTGTCAATAAAAGATATAATAATATAGATAAGTCACACAATGGAGTTATTGGTAAACAAAATGAATAAAATACCTACAATACATGATCACAATAGTGATGCATCTTTAGATTTGAAAAGTGCTTTTTAAATATCATTGTTGCTGGCTAATGCCCAAATTGTAATCTTTCAAATAAACCAATTATGTGACACTAATGGAGGGTTAGTTTTTAGTTTTTACGGTTCCTTTATTCAAACAATATTAATAAACAGCATAAACAGGGCCTAAGCCAAAGCATTGGAGGGTATTGTGTGATAATTGTTAGCATCATCACTAAAGGGTTATAATACAGATTCTTAAGTTTGGAGAAGCGGTGTCCTTTGATACAATTGTGTTTCTTTGATCAGTATTTACTAATGTCAAACCAATCTCAAAAGTGCTAAACAATAACAAAGGTATTGTAACTTTTTCAAACCTGAAAGGGGAAAATGGTGATGTAGCATTACTGTTTCAAGGCTATTCTTCTTCTTTGAATTCCTTCACTGTTGTACCTTCCATTAGATATACAGTGAAACAATATTGACATTTCATAGCCATTAATTGATAATTTGTAATTTGATAATGCAATTAAAATACATTGTATTTGTTTTTTATTAAAATAATATTTTTCTTGTTATTCTAAGATTCAAAGGATGTCCATTTAGTACATTGCAACGTCATTGGATAATGACATTAGGGTCACACTTAATGATTATAGCTTCTTTGTAGCAAGGTTATAAGGTTCTCATTTACATTAGAATTGATTATTCTAAAATAGTGCTATTAGAATTGCCTCAAATTAAATTCAAGATTTTGAAATGCTATACTGGCTATTAATTTTATATGATGATACATGCATGTACGCATAAAAGATTTGTGCTTCAAAAATTTATGATCCTTTGGAGCATATTAATCAAAAAAATACCAATATTTATAATTATATAATTATACTGTAAATATGCACATGTTTTCGGAGGGGATTATGGACTCCTTATGTGTATCTTTATAAATCAATTTCAACAAAATACTGGAAAGGAGTGGTATCGATATGGTGAACTTTTTGAACACGCGTTTCTCTTAAACCAGTCATCAAAACATTCTGAAAATTTAAAACATCGTCAATTAAATGGTCAACTTTTGGATGGTAACATTATAATTTGAAATATACATATATATACTTTTCATATATATACTTCTTTCATTCTTGGTATCATATGTTCAGAATGAAATGAAACATCTATCCGAACCTCATTGGAACAAAATGACATAAACACAACGTGTTTAGGTCTCTCAATATTGTAATTGTAAAAAGGAAAGTTTGGTTGATTTTAAAAAAGTATCTTGTTAATGAAATAAAAGGTATAACATAATTTTAATCTATTTTGGGGGTTTTTTGAATGCTTTTTGTTAAATCAACCAAAATTTCCTTTGTATAACTATAATATTGAGAGGTCTAAGAAAATGATGTATATGCTATTTTGTTCCAACAAGGTTCGGAAAGACATTTTATTTCATTCTCAAGAATTGGTAGAAAGGAACAAAACAATTGCACTAAAAACTTTACTTTCCGGACACCCTGTATATACTTTCAGGTTGGAAGTCTACATATTATGACTTGGTGTTGAATGGTAGTGAAGGGCTTTTGTAGAGAGAATGTTTAAGAAAAACACTCAATGCATGTATACTTTCAGGCTAGAAGTCTACATTATGACTTGGTGTTGAATGGCAGTGATGAGGTTTTGTAGAAAGAAGGTTGAAGAAAAAGACTCAATGCATATATATTTTTAGTTTCGAAGTCTACATATTATGACTTTGTGTTGAATGGCAGTGAAGGGCTTTTGTAGAGAGAATGTTTAAGAAAAACACTCAATGCATGTATACTTTCAGGCTAGAAGTCTACATTATGACTTGGTGTTGAATGGCAGTGAGGTGGGAGGAGGCTCTATAAGAATACATAATGCTGATTTACAGAGACGGGTGTTGGAGGATATACTAAAGGTAAAATACTGTTTTAATTCCAATTATTATGTATGATTATATTGTCATAAGAAAGCTAATTTACTAAGGAATTCTGAACAGTAGAAAAGACCAAATATTACAGATAGATTACTTTTTGGGACAAGATCAAACAACCTTGATATTCTTCACCCTACCTATTTTGAAATTTAATAACACAAATATACAAGTAGTGGTCTCAGGCCTTGTACTACTAAAAAGCCAATTTATTTACTCAAATATCAAATTTCACTTGAGTTTTATGGCCCTCATATCAGATTTCATGTTTGTGTTTTCATGTTATTTATTTTTCATTATTATTTCACCACCAAGAAGTGGTGACATATTGTTATATCCACTGTTTTGACAACCTGTGCTCAGCGTAGGTGTCTGTAACAGTTTTAAAATCACCACTATTGGTTTAAACAGATACTAATATAAGCATTTTAAAATATTTACATTTCCAAAATCTAAAATAGGTATTTATTGAAATAGAGTGTTAAAATGTTATTTACTCTTTCCTCGATAAAGAGTTGTTCTCTCACTGATGCAAAGGTTATACGATTGAAATTCAGCTGAAAATGTTTGCTCTTCATCATTGAACTCCCCTTGTGATAATACAAAAAAGGCTTTCTGACCAGTTGGTCTCCTAATCCAATTAAATCCAAGCATTGTGAATGTGTTTCTGCTTAAAACCCCTTTTAGTTCATGTGAACCATCAATCATTGCATCAGTGTTCCAATAATGTAATACTCCTTCTGGTGCATCACCACTGCCTCCAACATTAGTTATGTCCACTCTGACATTGTATGTGACATTGTTACAGTCAAATGATCCTAACCATGACCCACGGAACTCTAAAATAAATGAGAAAAAAAACTATTTTATTAGCTTGCATGAGTGAGCTATTCTTTTTACTTGAATCACTTGAAAATAAACAGGTAGGTGCATATATATAAATGTATATATAATTATTCACAAAGTTTGATTTATAGTTTCACAATAATATCTAAAAATGATTATAGAGTTGTGTTTCAACTCGAGAGGATCATAGGTAGAATTCATTGCTGTTTATTTCTGCAATTTTTCTTGGTTTGACTAATATCACCGATGACCTTCTGTGATATTTAGAATTAAATTGATTTTAGTGTATTCACAGCTTACCTTTATTATCAACACATTTTCCTTCACATCTTATGTATCCAGTTTTGCAGAAACAACCTTCTCTGTTAAGAGTATTACAAAATGTCTGCTCCTTTTCTAAACATTTTGTTTCACACCCTGGACCATTAGGCAAGTATTCTTCATTTTCCGCACATTCCATTTCTACAATGAATGTGAAAGCACAAGATTCAATAAAGGACAAAAGATCAACAATATTAAAAACGATTGATAAACATAGACGTTTATTTGTTTTAACAAAAGTAATGTCTAAAGCACAAAATTCATGTGGTATACATAGAGGTTATTTACTGGGAAGGATTCATTATGGGCCCTCGGGAAATATCATATTGTCCCTCAAAATAAACCCATACTGAATACCGACTAGTAAATAAGCTTTTTATCCCATGATATTCATAGCTCTCTTCATAAAATCATTACTTCAATATCCATATCTGATTTTTGTATGAAACAAACAGGACTATATTATTTAGTCTACAAAATATGACATTTTGAAATATAAAAATGTTATTGTATAACATAAACTTAAACACATCAATATAAAAAAATCCAACAATATGGTATACAAGTACATCAGGGCATTCACTTATTGCTCAGATTTCTATGACGTTGACTGTTGTAGAGCATGATGATGAAATTGAAATTCGCCTTCTATTCGTTTAATAGGCTTTTACAGTTTCATTCTCATTATGTTTCAAAATCTTTATTTTGAACTTTGTTTGGAAAATATATTTCTCACATAAGAACATCATTATACAAGTAGAACGCTGTATCGACTCAACTGAACGAAATAGGAAGCTTTGTTGATCAAAAATTCCTGGGAGGTGAATACCATTTCCATGAGCAGTATTGGGAGGTGAATACCATTTCCATGAGCAGTATTGGGAGGTGAATACCATTTCCATGAGCAGTATTGGGAGGTGAATACAAATTTCATAAGCGGGATTGGACGGAACAATACAATACAAAAATATTCCCGGGCTTTATTCACCGGGAATTAGTAGTACTTGGGTGCATCAAAAGGTTTTGCAATGTTGACCGTAATAACTATAGTCCTCATATTTAGCACATACGTTGATCAAAAATTTATATATACCTGTAGAATTGGGAGACTGGATCTTTATCTGTTAAGAAAATATTGTTGTCAAAGCAACCGAGGGTGTAACCTTATGGTTCCATGCAAATTTATTATTATGCCAGAATTGCCATAAAATCTGAATTAACAGCATCAATTTGCCAACACCTTGTTGACATTAATCGAGACAAAGTTAGTCTCCTAATAACAATGTTCTGCATATTATAACGTTGTTCTCTATCAAATTATTCAAAATAATTGCCCCCGGCTGTCAATTATTGTCAATGTCTGTGCATCCAGTCTAACAACACAGCTTGGAATCCACCTGCTGATAAAACAGCCAAGGGCTTCCTCACTGCTGTGAAAAGCAGAAAAAGAGCAAATTTACTTTAGAACTTGAAACAAAATGGCTGCCTAAATTCCTCCCCACAATCTAAATCACAATGTAAATCCATATGCCATAAGTCTTATGTGATGTCATCAGAAAAATAAGAAAGAGAAAAGAGGAATAAAAAGACACACAAACCTGCAATTTTGATGACTAAATCATAATGATAATAGAATATAATAGAATTTAAAATATACATATTCTAGATGGAACCGAATTCCCTCGGTTCCGATTACCATAGCAACCATATCTTTTTAACCAATCAGAGATGAGCAACCTTATCATGACATATTATGTATGGATAAATGATCTATAATTATGGCAAATTTCAAAACAGATTTCAATGTAAAACTTGAGATGGAGTCAAAATTGCAAAGAATTTTGATGCACCCAAGTATCATGGGATAAATTGTTTGACTTACTACAACCAAAATCGTCTCTCCATATTGGGATATCAACACCTTCTCGAGTGCATGTCTCTTCAGCAAACTTGGACACAATATTACATCCATTCTCAGGATTATCACAGTAATCTACCATGCAATCTTCAACAAAATCCTGGAGAAATTCTTTTGACAATCTACAATTAAAACATAAGTAACAACATTTTGGATAAGCAATTTCTGCGAGAAAATTCTACAAATCTGTAAGATTTTTTTTATTTAAGAAAAATTGGTATGGTAAAATATGTTAGGTCTTTTAGGATTTTATTTAAATGATATGCTTCTAAGATCTGACATCTAATTAAAAAGGCGTAACATCACCAACATACTAAAGTCAATGTTTTTGCTTATAAATCAAGCAACAATGGTCTACACGACCTGTAATAAATACTTGTTAGCCTAGTGACATTATCATGACAAAATTAATTTCATTGCTGAAGTTTCTAAATGTTACATAAAAAACAATCAAAAGTAATTAAAACTGGATGGAGGGGGATGGGATAGAGGGGGAGAAATATGTCAATAAGGTGACTTGTACCTTCAATCATGGTATACCATGGTCAAAAACGAACAAAAAATGACCCATGAGCTTCTTGCAAGTCCATGGTATACCATGGTATCATGGTTCACATTTAAACATAGGATTATTAGATTATTAGATTATTAAAATCATTTTGACCAATGTAAAATGCATTTGAGACTTTCTGACTCTTAAATGTCATTCAATCTATGTGACATAAACAGACAGTATGTGTTCTTACCTTTTGATACACTCTGCAAATGGACCAGTAGGATTAACTACACTTTCACATACATCTTTGGCTTCTTTTTTTGCCATATCATTCTTACAAGTATCTGGAAGATCTTCAGTCAAAGAACTTTTACATCTGCAATTCAATATCAGCGTTTTGCTTCTCATTAGAATAAGTTTTTAACAAAACAATTATAAAATATATATTTTCACAAACAACTCTTTCTTACTTTGGTTCCTCAGGATCCAACACCTGATAACTGTTTCCTAGCAATGTCCCCTTATTCCGTTGTCCAGAAATATCAGTACCTGAAGCATCTGATTGGTCATTTGTCAAATTACCATCAAAATTCTTGCAGAGTCCATCAACCTTAATGATTATGAATCAATAGTTAAAAGTTTTAATTATTTTTGGAACATTATCTTTTAATTATTCATAGATGTTATGATTGTCCTTTCTTACTGTTGCCATTGATTCTTTCCAATCCGTAAGTACATGTATTGATTGTAATTTTAGGAATCCCTCTCAACAGACCATTATAAATAAAATTGATTATCCTCGTAGAAGAGGCATATATGTATTGCTGAAACTGTGAAACTTGCCAAAGTAAATAAACTGCATACAGTTATGCCAAATACAGGATACCTTATTCCTCCATTGTTCACCAAGTGAAACACTGATGCCAAAGTTGAATACTACATTCAGAGACAGCACTGGGCAGTTGAATTGTATACTTGATCCACTAACATCAATAGAGTAAAATTCAGAATTGTGGGGCAACAGGGTAACTTTGGTTGAGTTAACCTGTTATGATAAATAAAAATGGTGGTAAATATTAAAAATCTGATAATGTCAAGAATTTGGGTATTATTTCATTTTACATTGTTTTCTTTGTGGGTTAGATTATCAGGTATAGAATTGTCATGAAAGAGTACCTTAACATTTATTCCTGGTCCAAGGCGTATGACATCATTGCCTATATAAACATCTGCATACTTTGTGACTGACACAGAGCTTGCGATGAAATGAAATGCACGAAAATTCTTCACTTCAATCTAAATTGAAAATGGTATATGATATTAAAATAATGATATATTGTTTTGTATAAATAACTTTAGACTTCATCAAATACTGTATGACCCAGTGAAAATAATATTATTGTATTCCTCTTGAAAAACATCCTGGGGAGAAAACAGCTAGGTGCCATAGTCACAGAAGTGTCATTGTCAGGTACTTCGCCACAAAAAATGAATATATCTTAACCGTTTCAAAGTACTGACTTCCCTTATTAAGAAAATATATTTCGTTTTGATTGTAACAGGGGCTTTGTTCTTTTAAAAGGGTTTACACAAGGTTGCCTTGTAGAAACAAATTTTTGTATATATTTTTCTTACTTTTTACCACGTAACTACATTTTAAGTATGATATAAATTGACTTTGATAACAAGACAATATGGAATTTGGAAAATGTCAAAAAGATGGTTCCAACAGGATGCAAATGTCTGCAATAGTTAAAAAGCTGCATAGTGCAATGTTTTAAGTAATAAAAACACTGTTGAATGCTTGAAAAAAAGTTATGTGACACATATAAAAAGTACAGGATGACAAAAACGTACCCAAATAAATATCTATGATGATTTAGGGATATGATGATAGCTCCATGCTAAGTCAATACTGCATGTCCCCATGTAAAAGGCCCCATGTAAAGTTTAAACCACTTTGGTTTATATTGTAGTCTAACCCAATGTTATCAAAGTGTGATATGTGAAACTTTTTTTTTTAATTTCAAAAAGTGGTTTTTGATAGACTTTTTGTTCCAAAATTTGTGAATTTATTTAAAACCAACTTTTAGAGGTCACTCATATCTTCTAATTAGCCAAAATTCATACCAATGCATAGCATTCATCCTCCCATGTTTTTTGCCCCAAAAATTAAGAAAATCGGTTGATAAACAAGCGAGAAATGAATTTATCAGTGCATGAAAATGGTTCTGAGAAAAATGCATTTCAAAATTTTAGTTCTCATAGAAACCAATGGTACAATGATACCTAAAACATAATTTATTCTTCCTTTTAACCTGGTTAGACAATCAACATTGGTTTTTTTATGAAGCATATTTAGAAAAGATTGACATCGAAAAAAAAATTCAATTTTTTTCAAAAAGTTTTTGTTACCTTAGTGACATCACTAATGTTTCAAAAATTTTTTGATAAGCTAAAACATTGAAGTGGCCCATTAAATATGACATTTTATTATTGAAATAGTGTGTCTTTTGTTCAATCTTTGCATTGGTGTTAAAAAGATAATCTTTTTTGAAATGCATTAAGAAATATTTGATGATAAAGAAATTTCAAATATTGAAATTTGAATATTTGAGAAATGAAATGCTCACAACTTTTTTTTCAAAAAATATTTTTTGTTCAAAAATCTCTAAAATCACTTTTTAAAGTGATATGGCCTTCGTTTAAGGCATTTTTAGCAAAATCTATTGAATATCACACGAAGAGCAATGTCTTACCTTGCTACTGGGGTAACTTCAGCTCATATTACTCAAGGATAGCGGAGATTTCTCATATTGAAGTGGGTACATTGAATTTGATTTCACATCGTCCACTTCGAATTTTGCACTCAAGTTGATGACGTCACCAAAGTATGTTTGTTTACACATTTTCTTGCATTTCGTTCAGAGCAATATTGCATATAAAACTTGGGAGAAAATGTGACCTACTTTTGAAAAGAGTAATTTTCGTGTTCTGTACATAGTGATTACATAATGTTTTATTAATTATGTGTTCCTGATATAATAGTTATTCTTTAGCAAGAAAGAGATTCAGTGATTGTTTAGAAAACCGTCAGAAATAAGTGGAACCTAGAATATGAAAAAATTCTCCTAACCTCTCAATTGGAATAGCTCACAGGTCATAGCCTCGTTCTGATTATTAGTCACATGACCTTTGACTAGGGAATCCCCAACAATGTGCAAGTGTGAGCAAATTTATTTCTGTTGAAAACGCTGAATTGTGAAGTCAAAACACAACCAAGGTCAGTAAAAACGATGTTTATATGTACCAGTGTGCTTTGGGATTCAGTTTTTCTTATTCATATGTAGGTTGAACTAACATTTCATCCATTCCAAATTACTTTAAGTCCTGACAAATAGTAAATATATGATGAAAAAATATTTTCAAACTTTAGACAGGGACTTTAAGTAAATACATCCTTGCTCAAATCCTAATTTTCTAAGTGAAAGCCCATGTTACCCAAAAATGTAGCATAACCCAGTGTAGAGCATATCATGTAGGAACACTATGCAGTCATTGGTTTTTGTGGCGGACACCCTGACAACAACTCTGTGGGGTGTATAACCCTGACAGCCACTTGAGAGTCCATGTTATATATCGGCTATACTTTCTGCATTTGAACAGTACTAAACGCTCATTTTAAAATCTCTAATTTGGTCTAAAATCTCGAATTTTTGCTGTAAAAATAAGGTCTTTTGATATTAGTGAACATAGATATATGACATTGTGATCAGAAATTCTTTAAACTTTAAAATGAGCATAAGTTAAGTTTGAGAAACAATAGTCAGAACTATAAAATGATTTTCAAGTGGATGTCCCAGATATGATAAATATATGATATACAATATTCAACAGCTACCTCAAATGATCCATTGATATCCCTGACAAGACTGTATTTGCAGTCACCTTGGAAATCATAACGAAACCCATCAAAAGTCTTGTAATGTGGGTCACCCCACCCATAACAATTCCAAGGACTGGGTATGGACCCTGAAAATCGGAAATATATTAATTGAAATTATAACCACCTTGCCGGGCCAGTTCTAGGGGTTTTAGTGCTAGTTTAGAAGGCATTCATTTTACTATATCGACCTGAGCAATATGTGACGTCATGGTCGTGGTCAATATTGCCAGTCAAGAATGCAATTAATGACCGGCAATTTTCCCCGGGAAATTAGATATCGTTCAGTGCGTAAGATTTTCTTGCTGTTTCAGGCCTGGTTATTAACGGTGATACTAATACTAATAACGTCATTTCTGCGGGCAATATAGTGAAATGATGGACCTTGGGCTCTCGGTCCAATTTTTTACTATATTGCCCTTTGAAATGACATTATTGTACTATTAATGAATAGGAAAATGCAATTTTATAGATTATACAAAATATGCAGCTCCCACAATCTCGGGTAATAAATATTATATACTTTAAATGCAATATCTTAAATTGATAGTACTTTCTGGCTAAGGAACCAGATTTGCTTTTTAGGCCAAGGCATTATTTTGAAGAAAACTATATATTGGCTATCCTAGTATATATTATGACTAAATTTGGAGTTCATATACATATTTAACTTACTTGGTGTTGGAGTTGTTACAACTGGAGTTGTGGTTGTTGGAACTGCAAAGATATTAATTGAAACAATACAGCACAAGTTGTTACAAGCTCATTCTTCTCTGAATAAATGGATAACAACACATTTAGTAAAACATACAAATAAAGCTTATGATATGTGATTTTTCAAAAAGGTTGAGCCCAATGTTACAAGTGTCAGAGAAAATACACTCACTCTTTGGCCGATGAAGCGTTGTTCTCCCACTCATGCAAAAATCATAAGCTTTAAATACTGTTGATATTGTTTGTTCTTTTTTGTCAAAATTCCCATCAGCCAACACAAAAAAGGCTCTCTAACGAGCTGGTTGCTTGATCCACTTAATTCCAAGCAATGTGAATGTGTTTGTGTCCCTGCTGAAAATTCCTTTTACTTCATGTGAACCACTGACCATAGTCTCATCATTCCAATAGTTTAACTTTCCCTGTAGTTGACCACCTTGGGTTTCTACATTGATTATGTCAAGCCTGACATTGTATGTGACATTTTTACACTCAAATGATCCTAACCATGTCCCAATGAAATCTGAAATAGAGGGAAACTCATCCTTATTTAAAGTACCAAAAATGATCCAATACTCATTTTCCATATTTGGTTGCATGATTATTATCCCATCGAACGAAGTTCGGAGGGATATAGGGAACGCCTCCGTCCGTCCATCCGTCCGTCCGTACGTACGTCCGTCCGTCCGTACGTACGTACGTCCGTCCGGGCAATAACTCAAATACCGTTGACCCGATTTTGTTCATATTTTGTACACATATACCCTATGGGGGTAGAAGTTCTGCTCGAAAGCCGATTTTCAAAATGGCCGCTCATTTCAAAATGGCGGCCATTTTAGTGCCGAATTTACAGTAATTTAGGTGCAATATGTAAAACTGTAATAGCAATATGTTTGAGATGTAAAAAAATTATATAGGACATTAATAAAGCTAGAAATGTAGATATTAAAGAAGCACATGGCAGCCATCTTGAAAAATGGCGGCCTTTACTCGTTATTTTACGATTTTTGCTGTAACTTGAAAAGTAGTGGAGCGATTTTGTTCATATTTGGTATGTGAATACTATAAACATTGCACACTGCTTAAAGACACTTTTGGTAGAAGGCTGCCATTTTGAAAAATGGCCGCCATTTTGAAAAAATGGCCACCATTTTAACATATTTTACTATAACTCGAAAAGTAGTGGAGCGATTTTGTTCATATTTGGTATTTGAATACTATAAGCATGACACACTGTCCTATGACACTTTTGGTAGAAGGCGGCCATTTTAAAAAAAATTTTGAAAAATGGCCGCCATTTTAACGTATTTTACTATAACTCGAAAAGTAGTGAAGCGATTTTGTTCATATTTGGTATGTGAATACTATAAGCACGGCACACTTGTCTAATGGCACTTTTGGTAGAAGGTGGCCATTTTGAAAAATGGCCGCCATTTTAACGTATTTTACTATAACTTGAAAAGTAGTAGAGCGATTTTGTTCATATTTGGTATGTGAATACTATAAGCATGGCACATGGTCTAATGAAAACTTTTGGTAGAAGGCGGCCATTTTGAAAAATGGCTGCCATTTTTGCTATATACTTTGTTTGTAAAAATGCCATCCATGGCTGTTCGATGGGATTCGCTACGCTTTGGTGTTGCCGTTGTTCTGGTTGTAAAAGATTTGCATGAATTGAAATAAGATCCTAAATAGATATATTGGGAATATTGTTTACATTATGTTCAGTCATTAATTGACAATGCTTACCTGAATTGGCAACAATGATCACATCAAATGCCAAAACAACTGCAAGTATTACAATGTTGAACCTCATTATGATCTGAAAATACATCATTTAGGACAACAAATAGGCTGTAAAAATACCTATTTACAGTATGTTATTACTCTTTGATAACATACTTATTATGTTATCAACTAACGTACATAACCTTACATCAATCTACACCTTCTTATATCTTGTCGTGAATTTTTAGCGAAGAGTGTGACAAAGCTCCCCTCATTGGCAACCTCCCTCCCCCTTTTGGTAAAACCTGGCTACGGGCAAGCTATATAAGTGACTTCGCAATTTACGAAAAACAGATTTTACAATCTAAAAATCATTTGAGTCATTCTAACCGCAATTTGTTTCAATATTCAATGCATAATCATCTTATCATCATAATGTCGGTCCATTTTTGCATAGAAACCTTGATTCTCGGGGGTTTTTGGAACAATTCATACAAGATGCCCATTAAATTTTAGTTTCTTAAATAAAAAGACACAATGTTGTTACAGTTTTATTCCTTAAAACATAAAGGAGACTGTGTAGGCTACAAATAACAATGATATTTTGGCGATATATTAGTAAAATGATAGAAAAATGAGGAGAAACAAAGAATTGTTCCTTGAAATATAGAAATTATCATAAATTCTGCAAATGCAAAAGCCATTTTTTGAGGTAGTGGGTCATATTTGCTAAAAAAAGTAATGAAAATTTGCTATGTTTGATTTGAACTTTTGCATACATGAACAGTAATGTTAAAACTTTACGCTCCCTAATTTTCTAGACATTTGATTCATATCTACTCTTTAAAATAGAATACATATGAGTGTTCCATTTTTATTTGCCCACCCTGTAAATGTACATAACATTGATATATTTTAATGTCGTAAACTTTATACTAGTATACAAAAAAACTAAACTAAACCAAAAGTACAAAAATGTATATGTTCAAAAAAAAAATCTCTAGATAATATACATCATGATGAAAGGACAAGGTTACATTACAGTGTGGTGCACAAACACACACATTCTGACTATAAATTCTTAAGTGAATGATAAATGAATTTTCCAATGTGTCTTTGTAATGTTATATTTTTGCTTGAAATAAGATTGACAAATACATTTTCACTATGGAGTCAAAGTTACTTTAAATTTCATGAGCCTTTCTATAAAATAATTGTCTATGCTCATCATTCTTTGTATAAGTTAAAAGGAAATGACACTCATCCTCTATATGTTTACAAATATTGCATAATCTTTCATCTCTAGGTTTTGGTTTTTGCTTCCTATATCTCCAAAAGCATATTTAGTTATTTAATCAGTAAAGTATTTCTAAATGTTATTAGGTGTAGATATTATTAACAATATGATATTGCTTTCATCTTACTAGACACTGTGAGATCATCATTTAAGCTGATTGTGAGTGATGCTTTGAAATCATTGTCAAATAACAAATGCATTCTTTGAAACAAAATGTTTTCTAGCCACATGAAGTTTACAATGTAAACTTTATTGTAAAGTTATTTTAGATCTCCAATTAAACAATAACCTTAACAGACAAATCTTTTCTGAAATTTCAATAACTATATGTTTTCTTCCTGTCCCATCCAAGACTCACACTGGAACACCCTGACAACGGTAAAGTCAGATACCGTTGTCACAAATTTTGGAAGTAACAGTTGCTTCAACTCTTTAATCACTTCCTTCTCATTTCATGGGACCTTATTGTCGCTGATTTTGTGGTCATAAATCGCCACAATATACCATCTTCTATATCATCAATGACAACGGAATCTGAATTTCAATTAATTGAAGAAAAGGATAGATCTGAAATACAGTATCCGTTGTCTTGTGTCATATTTTGATTGATATTGTAACGTTTTCCCCGTGGGTCAGGAATGCGGGGAAAATGCGGGGAAGGTGGACTCTCCCGCGTGTTACTTAATTGCGGGATTATACGGAGCGGCGTTGACTCCGCTCGCTACAGTCGCCTGAGATGTTACTCCAAGGGAATGCAAGGGGAAAGAAAGTATTACGCAATCTGGGTTTGCACTACACAAGTTCCCTCCGGAACTCAATACAATACAACAATGAACATTCAAGTACAGAATAAAAATAAAGTTATATATTTGCTCTTTATGAGCTAAACAATCACAAACAATGCTCTAGAAACAATAGACAATTATGTACAAAGTTGAACTCAAACTACACTAAGCTATATAATCACTAATGCCTTAAGGCAGAAAAAATACATGTGATGTTACTTGAAGGTCTCTAAAGTTACTATAAGAAAGTAAGATCAAAAGAGGATATCACTTTGATAAGTTCCAGCAAAAGATAAAGGTTGATATCACTTGAATGTCTCTAAAGTCGCCACATAAAATAATCATGAACTCATATTAAACAATCACTATAACATTAGATGTCTTTGTTTGTGTCTTCTTCAGCAATTGTGGGATGCAGCTCTTGTCTTTGTATTCCGTTGTCTGTCCTGAAATAAAATGGCGCTCCTGGCCACGGGACCCCACTGTCTACTTATCAAGTTTATTAATGTACAACCTGGTGCAAATATTCTTAAAATCCGGAATCCAAGTTGCAATCGGGTGCAACGATCCTACTCAATGGGTGCAAAAGCCCTTATATCTCTTGATCATAGGTGCAATGTTTCTGTGTGCCCCTGTTCCTAACCAGGGTGCAACTCCTCTATATGCCCTTGTTCCTTAATCAAGGTGCATCTTGCCCCTGTTCCTTAACCAGGGTGCAAGTCCTTTATGTGCCCTTGTTCCTTAACCAAGGTGCACCTTGCCCCTGTCCCTTAACCAGGGTGCAAGTCCTTTATATGCCCTTATTAAACTTTGCACCTATGTCCAGTTTGCAATTCCCTTATATGCCCTTGTTCCTAACCAAGGTGCATCTTGCCCCTGTTCCTTAACCAGGGTGCAAGTCCTCTATATTCCATTATCCAAGTTGCAATCAGGTGCAAACGTCCTTAAATCCTTAATCCGAGGTGCAACCGGGTGCAAATGTCCTTAAATCCTTAATCCGAGGTGCAACCGGGTGCAAATGTCCTTATGGGGTGCAACCTGGTGCAAGTATCCTTAAATCCTTAATCCGAGGTGCAACCGGGTGCAAATGTCCTTATGGGGTGCAACCTGGTGCAAGTATCCTTAAATCCTTAATCCGAGGTGCAACCGGGTGCAAATGTCCTTATGAGATGCAACCTGGTGCAAATGTGCTTTAATTCTTAATCCGAGGTGCAACCGGGTGCAAATGTCCTTATGGGGTGAAACCTGGTGCAGGTATCCTTAAATCCTTTATCCAAGTTGCAATCAGGTGCAAATGTCCTTATGGGGTGCAACCTGGTGCAAGTATCCTTAAATCCTTAATCCGAGGTGCTACCGGGTGCAAATGTCCTTTTGGGGTGCAGCCTGGTGCAAGTATCCTTAAATCCTTAATCCGAGTTGCAACCGGGTGCAAATGTCCTTATGGGGTGCAACCTGGTGCAAATGTCCTTAAATCCTTAATCCGAGGTGCAACCGGGTGCAAATGTCCTTATAGGGTGCAACCTGGTGCAAATGTCCTTAAATCCTTAATCCGAGGTGCAACCGGGTGCAAATATCCACTATGGGTGCAATCGGGTGCAAATGTACGCTATGGGTGCAACCGGGTGCAAATATCCTTAATCATAGGTGCAATGTCTCTGTGTGCCCCTGTTCCTAACCAGGGTGCAATTCCTCTATATGCCCTTGTTCCTTAACCAAGGTGCATCTTGCCCCTGTTCCTTAACCAGGGTGCAAGTCCTTTTATGTGCCCTTGTTCCTCAACCAAGGTGCACCTTGCCCCTGTCCCTTAACCAGGGTGCAAGTCCTTTATATCTCTTATTATACTTTGCACCTATGTCCAGGTTGCAATCATGGGTACAAATGCCCCTTGCACCAATATGGGGTTGCAAGTTGGGTGCAACTCTCCCAAGTCTCCTGGGGTTGCAAGATTGAGTGCAACTCTCCCAAAAGTCCTTCACACCTATCCCTTGTGGTTATTATGGGGTGCAAATATCCCTTGCACCAATATGGGGTTGCAAATTGGGTGCAACTCTCCCAAATGTCCTTCACACCTGGTGCAAATATTCCTTGCACCGATATGGGGTTGCACAGTTGGTTGCAACTCTCCCAAATGTCTTTCAATTAGTTACTATTGGGTGCAAATATTCCTTGCACTGATATGGGGTATGCGCAATTACTTGCAACTCTCCCAAATATCCTTCCGTTGATTATTTTAAGTGCAAATATCCCTTGCACCGATATGGGGTTGCAAGTTGGGTGCAACTCTCCCAAATCTCCTGGGGTTGCAAGATTGAGTGCAACTCTCCCAATAGTCCTTCACACCTGGTGCAAATATTCCTTGCACCAATATGGGGTTGCAAATTAGGTGCAACTCTCCCAAATGTACTTCAGGTGGTTATAATGGGTGCAAATATCCCTTGCACCTATATGGGGTTGCAAGTTGGTTGCAACTCTCCCAAATCTCCTGGGGTTGCAAGATTGAGTGCAACTCTCCCAAAATTCCTTCACACTTATTCAAGGTGGTTATTTTGGATGCAAATATCCCTTGCACCGATATGGGGTTGCAAATTGGGTGCAACTCTCCCAAATCTCCTGGGGTTGCAAGATTGAGTGCAACTCTCCCAAAAGTCCTTCACACCGGGTGCAAATATTCCTTGCACCGATATGGGGTTGCAAGATTGAGTGCAACTCTCCCAAATGTACTTCAGGTGGTTATAATGGGTGCAAATATCCCTTGCACCTATATGGGGTTGCAAAGTTGGGTGCAACTCTCCCAAGTCCTTCACACCTGGTGCAAATATTCCTTGCACCAATGTGGGGTTGCAAGTTAGGTGCAACTCTCCCAAATGTACTTCAGGTGGTTATAATGGGTGCAAATATCCCTTGCACCTATATGGGGTTGCAAATTGGGTGCAACTCTCCCAAATATCCTTCCGTTGAGTATGGGGTTGCAAAGTTGGGTGCAACTCTCCCAAATGTCCTTTACAATTGGTGCAAATATTCCTTGCACCGATATGGGGTTGCAAAGTTGGTTGCAACTCTCCCAAATATCCTTCACACCTATTCCAGGTGGTTGATATGGGTGCAAATGTTCCTTGCACCGATATGGGGTTGCAAATTGGGTGCAACTCTCCCAAATATCCTTCCGTTGAGTATGGGGTTGCAAAGTTGGGTGCAACTCTCCCAAATGTCCTTTACAATTGGTGCAAATATTCCTTGCACCGATATGGGGTTGCAAAGTTGGTTGCAACTCTCCCAAATATCCTTCACACCTATTCCAGGTGGTTGATATGGGTGCAAATGTTCCTTGCACCGATATGGGGTTGCAAAGTTGGTTGCAACTCTCCCAAATAACAATATAATGTTGAGTAAAAATAATGAACAAAAATACACACACAATCTCAGCAAATATAGAAATAGATACAATCCGATATGAATCTCTAAAACAATGTTCAAAATGTCCAGGCTAAAAAATGGACAAACCGTGATGATATTTGATGACAATCTTTCGTCAATTACTCAACAAAATATTCTTACTTACGACCCCGTGGTTGTTCCAGTCTGTAAATCCGTTAATATTTTGTCGCACAACAACTTGACAAACTGGTCAAATTCCTTTTATATGCCCCGCGCGGACGTTTTGGACTGCATAAATCTGATTGGTTAATACCACCAAAAACTAGGTTAGTATGCCGCTGAGGTACCCCAAATGGGCGATAATATGAAATTTCCGTGGATGGTCATGTCACTAAAATAATAAAAACGTGATCAATTAACTCGAAAATGATTAAAAATCAAAGTTCCTATGAAAGATTACATGCCAATAATTGATCCGCCACTCGCCTAAACTCACCAATTCCACTGAAATTCCTGTAAAATGGCTTCGTTTTTCCGATTTCGAAAGAATAATTATATTGACTTCCTTATTTCCAGAATTTCTTATCAAAACCGGTAATGGTGAAACGAAAACACAAAAATCAATTTTCATCACATTCCTCCCTTCCCGGGGGTAGGTTCGTCCCGAACCGAAAACAAAAAAAAACAACAAAAAAAGATGAAAATTGATTACAGCTACTAGAAGTCCATGTTTGACCTTCCCTGATCTATAGATCCATTTCAACACTCTTTGTTTTTACATCCTCAATGAGCCCAATTCGTCTCCTCCATGCCTCCTCCCGGTTTCCAATTTGTCCTTGTCGAGGACATGATTTTTCATTTTTGTCAAATTGCCTCTGTCGGTCCTTTCCAGTGTAGTTCTCCTTCGAGTCCCAAGATGATCTAGAACTCCATCTAATTCCACTTAGGGGAGGAACTTTGTTCGCCAAGTCTGGGCACTCCTCTGATGTGACATCGGTAGACTCTGTAGTTTCCAATACACCATGGAAGTTTGCATCGGTACTACCAGTAGTCTGCTCTGTTATGACAACTGTATTTGGTTGAATTTGAATATTCTCCTTTGTTCCATAATCGGAACAATGGTCTCCTTTAGTTGCTGGGGAGACTTCAGCAACTTTCCTAGACAGTACTGGGCTATTAAACGGAGTCTCTGGTACAACAAATATTTCAGAGTCATCTGATTCACTATCTGATGTATCTGAGAGACTATCAGGCGCTAAAACTACAACTTGGTCACCTATGTCATTTTCCTCCATATTCTCTCACTCCTCTGCAAGAGTACCTTGGCTACGAATGAAACACATAGCTTGTGCTCCATAATCAATTTTTGCTCCATGTTGGGACATAAACTCAGATCCCATGATTCCTTCTTGATCAATATCTGCGACTACAGCCTCCACTGGCAGATTTCGGCCATCCAAGTGTAAACAACACTTTATACTCCCATATGTTTTGAGTTTTGATCCATCAGCCTGGGTTAAAATGCGTTCAGTCCGACGCAAGCAAGGTCTTCGTTCATAAGGAATCCTCAGATATGAACTTAGACTCAACAGAGTTCTCATGGCTCCGGAATCTACCAGAAAATTGACGTCTGTGCCACATATCTCTGTCTTGGCAATTATCTTCCGTACAATTTGGTTGTCTCCCTCTCCTGATTCAATTTTCCCTTGGTTCTCTGTTAGAAATTGAATGGGGGCAGTAACTTCAGTTTCCTGCCGTTTTGATATGGGTTCTCCATTCACTGTTTTATTGGCATAACACTCCCTCGAATAATGCCCCATCCTGTGACATCTGTAACATTCAACATTCCTTTTAGGGAATTCCCCCTTTTGTTTGTTAGTCTGAATAAGATCCTTGATGGCTTCCTTCATAGATTGGAGACCTTCCTGAAAACTATGCTTCATGATCTCAACCAATTCCGAGAAAGACTCCTTGCTGTCTCGGGATTGATCTTGAGATTCTTCCACCGCTGCAATTGCTCCATCCTTATAGCGGGGCAATTGCTTCATCCCTTTTCGCATCCTCTCAGATTCCAAGTATGATTCTTCCCGAATAGCTAATTCAATAGCTTTATCGAGGGACTGTGCATTTCCCCAATGTATTGCTCTTCGCACTTCCTCCTGGGGAATGGCTAGCTCAAAACTTCTTCGCGCAAGCCTATCCTGTGCAGATTTTGTCATCTCCGGGTAGGCAAGGCCAGTTAAGCGGCGGATATCTTGTCCTAAACTGGCTAGAGACTCATTTGGTTTCCGAGTCCTACTCGACAATTGAGCTTCAAAAATGTCAGCTTTCCCACCTGGTCCAAATCGTTTCTCCAGGGCAGACACCAGATCTTCATAAGTGTATCCTGGATCCATTTCCAACAAGATTTGCTGGGCTGAACCCCTCAAACTGGTGACTAAAAATTGATTTTGCTCCTGGGCAGTCCATCCATTAGCCTCCACACAGGCATTAAAATAAGTCCTATAATCCATCCATGGTGTTTTGCTGTCATATGGTTCTGGGCGAATTTTTACCCTGGTTTGATTAGTGCTTTTACTCTGAACCATTTCCTTACAAAATTCCATACATGTTTTAGCCAACTGGGCCATTTGAGTTACAGCAGATGAAGATTCATTATTTGTCTCCTCTGAAATTCCAGGATTTTGGCTTAACTCAGATCTTAAGTCATCCCTACAATGCCTGATATCTTCACATTGCTCTTGCTGGTGTTCATCCTTTTTAGGAGATTTCCATTCGAACTTATTTTCCGAGTTCCTTAAGTTGTTTGAGGGCTTAACTTTACTACGTGCCATCAAGTTCCGATGCTCAGAGAACCTATCTTCCTTATGGGGATCATCCCTTTCACCCTCCAAATCTCCTCTGACTTCCACATAGTTTTGGGTGCCCTGCGCCTCAAATGGGCTTTCCCTGTAAAATCTAGTCTGCCTCCGCAAAGGCCAGGGGTTTTCCACCCTTTCTACTGGATGATCGCCATCCCATTCCTGTAACGGGGGTATCTCTTTCCGAGGTGCACTCTCCAATAATTGCCTATTGCCCTGGTGTTGTGGATTCACTTCAATATATCCAGAGGTGGTCCTGGGTGGGGCGAAAACTTCCTCAGATATTAATTTCCTATTAGTGGCTGGGGCAATGTCCGTTCTAGTTTGATCATTCAAAGCAGACCTGTTCTTCCGATCCTCTTCCACTGTGTTAGCCAATGTTTGCACAGTGTTAGCCACATCTTCTAAACGAGTGCTTAGCGTTTTGGCAACATTTTCCACCTGAGCACTAATCATTTTTGCCATATTTTCAACTCGATTGTTCATCTGTAAATTATCTCTCTGATTTTGCTGACAAAGATTGTCTATTTTCCCTTCTATATGTATGACTGTGTTATCCAGGCTCGAGAGATTGCATCTAATCTCACTTACAAGCAATTTCTGCTTATCCAGTTCTTCACTCAAAGTAGGAGAGCACTCTCTCCACTTTGGGGTATCCCTTCCCGGTGTCATTCTTGTGGATGTTTTGGGGAACTTCTTCCTAGATCCCAACTGTAGGGTGGGTGAATTCCAGGGGTCAGACGCCCTCTCCATCCCATTTTCTTGAACGGTATCCATGAATGGGTTTGATTCCAATTTTTCTTTTCCAGGCCAATTGATCAAATTCCTGTTCACTAAAGGGAAATCCTGCGTCCCTATTTCCTCCATAGGATCCTTCCACGGTTTACCACCCGTGGTCCAATTATCTCCTGTCCAATATCCAGTGCTAAATCCACTGGCTTGTGCAGTGGGCACTTTACTTTGCTCTCCTCTGTACCCTATTGAGACAGGTGTTGGGGCACTTATCGTCCCTATAGAGCCGGTATGTTTAACTGTCTGTCTCAGAAAAGCATATGTAGGCTCGAAAAAGGGGTTTAATGCTTCTCGTTTCCTACTTTCTACTTGCTCTTGTCTTATTCCTTGGTTACTAAAATCCGGGGTATCCTTCTCCCCATCCTGTGTGGGGGAACTTCTTTGTTCCACAGGCAAAGTTGTATCACCTGTCAAAGGGTTTTTTATATGCTCGTTGTCATTCTTAAAGAAGACCCAGGTTTTCTTTTGTTCCTTTGTTTGATCCATACTCTCAATATCCGACATTTTATCAGATATTTCCACCTGCAAATTTGCATGCAATTTTCAAGATGTGCGTCCCTATTATAAATCCTTATCCTTGCTTCCACAAGAACAACTGAAGCAATCCCACTTCTGACACCAATGTAACGTTTTCCCCGTGGGTCAGGAATGCGGGGAAAATGCGGGGAAGGTGGACTCTCCCGCGTGTTACTTAATTGCGGGATTATACGGAGCGGCGTTGACTCCGCTCGCTACAGTCGCCTGAGATGTTACTCCAAGGAAATGCAAGGGGAAAGAAAGTATTACGCAATCTGGGTTTGCACTACACAAGTTCCCTCCGGAACTCAATACAATACAACAATGAACATTCAAGTACAGAATAAAAATAAAGTTATATATTTGCTCTTTATGAGCTAAACAATCACAAACAATGCTCTAGAAACAATAGACAATTATGTACAAAGTTGAACTCAAACTACACTAAGCTATATAATCACTAATGCCTTAAGGCAGAAAAAATACATGTGATGTTACTTGAAGGTCTCTAAAGTTACTATAAGAAAGTAAGATCAAAAGAGGATATCACTTTGATAAGTTCCAGCAAAAGATAAAGGTTGATATCACTTGAATGTCTCTAAAGTCGCCACATAAAATAATCATGAACTCATATTAAACAATCACTATAACATTAGATGTCTTTGTTTGTGTCTTCTTCAGCAATTGTGGGATGCAGCTCTTGTCTTTGTATTCCGTTGTCTGTCCTGAAATAAAATGGCGCTCCTGGCCACGGGACCCCACTGTCTACTTATCAAGTTTATTAATGTACAACCTGGTGCAAATATTCTTAAAATCCGGAATCCAAGTTGCAATCGGGTGCAACGGTCCTACTCAATGGGTGCAAAAGCCCTTATATCTCTTGATCATAGGTGCAATGTTTCTGTGTGCCCCTGTTCCTAACCAGGGTGCAACTCCTCTATATGCCCTTGTTCCTTAATCAAGGTGCATCTTGCCCCTGTTCCTTAACCAGGGTGCAAGTCCTTTATGTGCCCTTGTTCCTTAACCAAGGTGCACCTTGCCCCTGTCCCTTAACCAGGGTGCAAGTCCTTTATATGCCCTTATTAAACTTTGCACCTATGTCCAGTTTGCAATTCCCTTATATGCCCTTGTTCCTAACCAAGGTGCATCTTGCCCCTGTTCCTTAACCAGGGTGCAAGTCCTCTATATTCCATTATCCAAGTTGCAATCAGGTGCAAACGTCCTTAAATCCTTAATCCGAGGTGCAACCGGGTGCAAATGTCCTTAAATCCTTAATCCGAGGTGCAACCGGGTGCAAATGTCCTTATGGGGTGCAACCTGGTGCAAGTATCCTTAAATCCTTAATCCGAGGTGCAACCGGGTGCAAATGTCCTTATGGGGTGCAACCTGGTGCAAGTATCCTTAAATCCTTAATCCGAGGTGCAACCAGGTGCAAATGTCCTTATGAGATGC
Organism: Owenia fusiformis; assembly: GCA_903813345.2. NCBI lineage: Eukaryota > Metazoa > Annelida > Polychaeta > Sabellida > Oweniidae > Owenia > Owenia fusiformis. Next base: position 9,772,246 of record CAIIXF020000006.1, read on the forward strand.
AACCTGGTGCAAATGTGCTTTAATCCTTAATCCGAGGTGCAACCGGGTGCAAATGTCCTTATGGGGTGCAACCTGGTGCAAGTATCCTTAAATCCTTTATCCAAGTTGCAATCAGGTGCAAATGTCCTTATGGGGTGCAACCTGGTGCAAGTATCCTTAAATCCTTAATCCGAGGTGCAACCGGGTGCAAATGTCCTTATGGGGTGCAGCCTGGTGCAAGTATCCTTAAATCCTTAATCCGAGGTGCAACCGGGTGCAAATGTCCTTATGGGGTGCAACCTGGTGCAAATGTCCTTAAATCCTTAATCCGAGGTGCAACCGGGTGCAAATGTCCTTATAGGGTGCAACCTGGTGCAAATGTCCTTAAATCCTTAATCCGAGGTGCAACCGGGTGCAAATATCCACTATGGGTGCAATTGGGTGCAAATGTACGCTATGGGTGCAACCGGGTGCAAATATCCTTAATCATAGGTGCAATGTCTCTGTGTGCCCCTGTTCCTAACCAGGGTGCAATTCCTCTATATGCCCTTGTTCCTTAACCAAGGTGCATCTTGCCCCTGTTCCTTAACCAGGGTGCAAGTCCTTTTATGTGCCCTTGTTCCTCAACCAAGGTGCACCTTGCCCCTGTCCCTTAACCAGGGTGCAAGTCCTTTATATCTCTTATTATACTTTGCACCTATGTCCAGGTTGCAATCATGGGTACAAATGCCCCTTGCACCAATATGGGGTTGCAAGTTGGGTGCAACTCTCCCAAGTCTCCTGGGGTTGCAAGATTGAGTGCAACTCTCCCAAAAGTCCTTCACACCTATCCCTTGTGGTTATTATGGGGTGCAAATATCCCTTGCACCAATATGGGGTTGCAAATTGGGTGCAACTCTCCCAAATGTCCTTCACACCTGGTGCAAATATTCCTTGCACCGATATGGGGTTGCACAGTTGGTTGCAACTCTCCCAAATGTCTTTCAATTAGTTACTATTGGGTGCAAATATTCCTTGCACCGATATGGGGTTTGCGCAATTACTTGCAACTCTCCCAAATATCCTTCCGTTGATTATTTTAAGTGCAAATATCCCTTGCACCGATATGGGGTTGCAAGTTGGGTGCAACTCTCCCAAATCTCCTGGGGTTGCAAGATTGAGTGCAACTCTCCCAATAGTCCTTCACACCTGGTGCAAATATTCCTTGCACCAATATGGGGTTGCAAATTAGGTGCAACTCTCCCAAATGTACTTCAGGTGGTTATAATGGGTGCAAATATCCCTTGCACCTATATGGGGTTGCAAGTTGGTTGCAACTCTCCCAAATCTCCTGGGGTTGCAAGATTGAGTGCAACTCTCCCAAAATTCCTTCACACTTATTCAAGGTGGTTATTTTGGATGCAAATATCCCTTTCACCGATATGGGGTTGCAAATTGGGTGCAACTCTCCCAAATCTCCTGGGGTTGCAAGATTGAGTGCAACTCTCCCAAAAGTCCTTCACACCGGGTGCAAATATTCCTTGCACCGATATGGGGTTGCAAGATTGAGTGCAACTCTCCCAAATGTACTTCAGGTGGTTATAATGGGTGCAAATATCCCTTGCACCTATATGGGGTTGCAAAGTTGGGTGCAAATATCCCAAGTCCTTCACACCTGGTGCAAATATTCCTTGTACCAATATGGGGTTGCAAGTTAGGTGCAACTCTCCCAAATGTACTTCAGGTGGTTATAATGGGTGCAAATATCCCTTGCACCTATATGGGGTTGCAAATTGGGTGCAACTCTCCCAAATATCCTTCCGTTGAGTATGGGGTTGCAAAGTTGGGTGCAACTCTCCCAAATGTCCTTTACAATTGGTGCAAATATTCCTTGCACCGATATGGGGTTGCAAAGTTGGTTGCAACTCTCCCAAATATCCTTCACACCTATTCCAGGTGGTTGATATGGGTGCAAATGTTCCTTGCACCGATATGGGGTTGCAAATTGGGTGCAACTCTCCCAAATATCCTTCCGTTGAGTATGGGGTTGCAAAGTTGGGTGCAACTCTCCCAAATGTCCTTTACAATTGGTGCAAATATTCCTTGCACCGATATGGGGTTGCAAAGTTGGTTGCAACTCTCCCAAATATCCTTCACACCTATTCCAGGTGGTTGATATGGGTGCAAATGTTCCTTGCACCGATATGGGGTTGCAAAGTTGGTTGCAACTCTCCCAAATAACAATATAATGTTGAGTAAAAATAATGAACAAAAATACACACACAATCTCAGCAAATATAGAAATAGATACAATCCGATATGAATCTCTAAAACAATGTTCAAAATGTCCAGGCTAAAAAATGGACAAACCGTGATGATATTTGATGACAATCTTTCGTCAATTACTCAACAAAATATTCTTACTTACGACCCCGTGGTTGTTCCAGTCTGTAAATCCATTAATATTTTGTCGCACAACAACTTGACAAACTGGTCAAATTCCTTTTATATGCCCCGCGCGGACGTTTTGGACTGCATAAATCTGATTGGTTAATACCGCCAAAAACTAGGTTAGTATGCCGCTGAGGTACCCCAAATGGGCGATAATATGAAATTTCCGTGGATGGTCATGTCACTAAAATAATAAAAACGTGATCAATTAACTCGAAAATGATTAAAAATCAAAGTTCCTATGAAAGATTACATGCCAATAATTGATCCGCCACTCGCCTAAACTCACCAATTCCACTGAAATTCCTGTAAAATGGCTTCGTTTTTCCGATTTCGAAAGAATAATTATATTGACTTCCTTATTTCCAGAATTTCTTATCAAAACCGGTAATGGTGAAACGAAAACACAAAAATCAATTTTCATCACAATATTTTGTTCTAACAAATGCATTTAATCTAGGTGCTCTATTAAACATGCAGTTAGTGAAATTCGAATCAAATACGAACCTGTAGCCGCCATTTGTGACAACGGTATCTGACTTTACAGTTGTCAGGGTATTCCAAAAATGCCAAACTTTGTGACAAAGAATTTCATCAGCTATTGCCCCGAACCGGTCCGTCTTCTCTCTGCAAGCAGATTGCCCTGAACCGGATGCAGGATGAAATTCTTTGTCACAAAGTTTGGCATTTTTTATAAAATCAAACGCGCGTCATTGAAACTCACAAGATGTAAGTAGCATGTCATTTACATCATACCTTGATGGAGAAAAGTAGATCTTATATGTAAGAAGTACTAAATAAAAGTTATCGTGAAAATGAGCAGTCGTTCTCGAGAGAAAAGAGCATAAATGCGCATTTAGAGAGTTTTGGTCCGTTTAAAAATCTGTAAAAAATTGGGGTACTTAAAAGCATCAGGAGGCATCATATATTTCAAATTAGACACGAGGAAGTCAATATTGAGCAAGTTATGGCTATTTTAAATTCAAATAAAACCGTTAACCCGTACCGGTCCAGCTTTTGACCCGTACCGGTCAATTTTCGTTAGCTGCGTATACCAAGGGTGAGTATCCATACATCAAAACTTTGTTGAATTATACCAGTTTTTTGCTAAAATTATTTTGACGCTTTTATGAATTATACAAATATTTACTCACAAACCAAATATCCAAAATGTGTAGACATATAAAGTGAAAGACTTACTTCTCAAATTAGAAATATAAATGTGATCACCTAGTTTCTCAATGCCAACACACTGGTTGTAAACAAACATAAATAAATGTCACATCGTTCCAAATGTCTGAGTCTATTCATCTTGCATGATTTCATAGTCTAGTCTCGTCCTTGGCTTTTCAATGATAGATGACACTGTTCAGAATGCCCATATCCTATGAAATTCAAGATACCATTAGATTAAGTATTGTTTTGACTTAATGCAAGTATTTATAATTGCAATCTGTATAACAAATGAATGCTTCCAATTTTAGTTCCAGAATTTCAATTATAAGTACAATAGGAAAGTCCCTAAAATCGAAAAATATTTACCTCTGCACAACAAATATATGCATTAAAATTAATCTTCAATTTTTCCTACATAATAATTTTAATCGCAAAAATATCAATACCAATACAAAGACCAACACTTTGATAAAATAAGTTTAGTTGTACATTGAGACGAGAACAGATGTAAAAAAATTCAAAGAAATTTCTGGGTATGAGCATATAAGCAAGAAACTATTGTTATACTTTTAAGTAATTCAACTTTATATGATATTAATGAGTGTTGGATTTACTTATCCCTGATATGTTTATTTTCTTGTGTTAATGCACTGGACATAAATCCCATGTGCCCTCTGTGTATATAGTATATCTATATTTGAATTCGGCATAATTCACATTTAAGTTTTGACTTTAATTCAGTGAAGATTTTGTGGCTGTTACTGGACACTTTGACATTATTTTGCTTTTGTCTCTAATTGATGAAACCTTTAAGTCCAAATATGTTAGAGTCCAATATATAGAAGTCCCAACAAGTCCAAATAAGGTGAAGAATCAATATGACATCTAACTGATGATATCACTTGGTGAAGCATGATAATTAGGTGATGAACAGAGAAATCTGAAAAGTAAAATGTAATTATAGAAAGTCAATTATTAATTTTTTATTATTAATTCTGAAAAGTAAAATGTAATTATAGAAAGTCAATTATTAATTCTTTGTGATTACCCTATTTAATCGAAATAATGGCAGATTAAAAGGATACTAACTTAATTTCAAAGTAAAATCAGGTCTCCAGTGCCTATCCATGAATTTCTCCCTTAAGCCACTCGCCAAATTTATCTAACTTCTCATGAATTTCTTGTTTGAGCCTTAACTCTAATCCAGCAATGCTTTGCTTTATCTCATCTTTCAGTTCACCGATTTCAGCAGACAGTTTCTCATACACATTGGTGATATCCTTCCTCTTACATTGTCCTGAATTATGTCCAGAAGCTAAAAAGTTTACAAGGAATCATCATCACTCGTCTATCCCACATCATTTGAGACTGAATGCTCTATCTTTATTGAGAAGTAGTATCTACAACTATTTTTGATGTTATGAGTATTGGCTATCATTTTTTTTTCTTCAACATGTAATGGCTTCAGTATTGATGAAATGTCCCTTGGTGTTCTGGTTCTGGACTGTGATACTGGCTATCAATTGTAGGGAAAAGGGGGTATTCATTTTTAGGTCAGATCATGGTTTTGACATTATAGGCTCTATTTTATTTATGACAGGTTTACACTTTAGAGTTTCTTACTAGGTTTCTTTACAGTTTTGGTCCTTTTTCTTTGGCACTCTGTATAATGTATTCTACTTTGTATGATGGAGAGCATATAGCATAATAGCATCCTTACCTAAATTGGCCACAATAATCACATCCAATGCCAATACAACCACACACACTGCAATGCTGTACTTCATTATGATCTGGTATTTGTATTTTTGGTTGCAAATATTCTATAATATGTATAATGTGCAAGATGAGAAATTGGACAAGATTTGTATTTTGCATTCAATGCATTTACCACTTCAACAACAAATACAGTAGTTGCTTCTGAAAATTGGTCTTTATAATGTTATCATTATATATGTATGTGCAAGAATTACTTATATTTGGTATTATTCCATAGTTAGCATGATATTCATTGGATAACACGTCAAAATAAAAACAGTATTTTTGTAATCAGTGGTAAAATATGATATTTTTAACAAATTTTCACTTAACCATAGCATACGGTGTTTAAGCCATGACATACGGCGCCGTATGCTATGAATTATGGATTTTTGCTACTTCAGATTCAAAACGAGGCTAAGTGTCAACATCGCCGGATCGTTTGGAAAATTCTAATTAAATCACTTAATTTCCAACGATTCTGATGATGACTTTAACTATGGAATAAAAAGAACATCCCTATGATTTACTCGTGATATGATTTTAATCCACTCACTCTCTCACTACGCTCCCTCATGTAGATATTATATCCATTTGTGGATAAAAATCATATCACTCATAAATTTATAGAGGATCCTCTAATTATCATTTATTAAAAAGACAATATGCATTAAATTTATCTTTGACTTATACAGATACCACTTTTGAAATTTTAAGTGTTGCAGTCAGATAAAGTTTTTATGGAAATTAATCAGAAAATATAGTCTATGGAGCAGTATGGTAACAAATGGAGTAATGGGTCATAATGGTCATATAAAAAAGTTTGTGTTTTCAGACCCAACTACAACTACCTGTTCTTGCAAATGGAAAATACATTAGATTTGCTAACATGGTGTCAAATCAGCCTTCATGATCAAATCTCTGATGTAGTACCATTTCAGTGATCATGGTGACAAAATACATGTTCATTGTACGCTGTGTAAAATGTGTGGTCATCTTAATTGCGCTTTTTGTAATCTTTTATTGATAAAAAAAGAAATGTTACAAAATTGAAAGATAAATACATGTTTCTTTTGTGTACATCCTGCTGTCTTACATATATCTTTTTCAAATATTAGAAATTGATCTAACATACCTGTTGTTATCTGGCACAAACAATAATGCAAGTAACAATCTCTAAATGTTTTTAATCAGCAAAATTGTTTAATATATTAATCAGCAAAATAGGAATTTAACCCACATACTTATTTTATTTATTGAATCAGCAGTCAATAATCTTCTCAATAAAAATTTATTATGTTATTCACAATATTTTATTGCTTTTATTTTATATTTTTATCTCACAGTGGGGTGGTTATTAATAACTACAGTTATCGAAACATTTATAATAGTTTCCAAAATGAAAGTATATACATCCTTTGTCTGAGAGTATTTCAGTTGTTTTGACAGCAGTGAAATCCAATCTAATGGTTGGAGTATATGGGGAATAAACAGTACTTGAAGGTAGTAATAAGTAATGAATTGTTTTATGTACTTCCAGGTTGAAGTAGGCCAATTGGAACATTTACTTGAAGCCCTAGAATATGGATGTCCACCACATGGTGGGATAGCACTAGGTAACATATTTTTTGATTGTGCATACAACTTTTTTCTTGTTAGTTTGGCTATGTAATATCAATGCTCTGTCTTTAATGGTGTAAACTGACTAAGTTTCACAATTATGAGACTTGTTCCCTTTAAATATGTGAATTAAGTTACTTTTGCCACTTTGTTTTCTTGATGATGAACTTTGTGCTTTCTAACCAATAAACCACAGAAGAATTTACAATATCATAATTCATAAAAGTATATTTTCACTATACAAGAACACCTGTGCTATACTTCTTACTTGGATACTGTAAGAAATCTATGTTTTATTGTAATCTAGATTAATATTACCAAAATATATTATATTTGTTTGAATCATTTCAGGACTTGATCGATTGATTGCAGTACTTTGCGATGCTCCAAGTATTCGTGATGTGATAGCTTTCCCAAAATCATCTGATGGTTGGGATCTCATGAGTCGGGCACCTGCACCGGGTACCAAAGAAGATCTAAGTCATTACCATATATGTACAAGTGATGTCATGAGTGAAACTGACTTAAGCAAATAAGGCAGAATGTGTTTTTGGAGACAATTTTGTTGTTTAAGAGACTAGGTCAATATTTCAAAACCTAATTAATTACATTTCAGACTGAACCTTCTCTCTCCCCTAAATATTACTGAACAATTATTGATTAATTTCAAAAAAATTCTCAAACTTTCAAGAATTTTTGTACATCAGCATAAAGAAATGGATTTGACCCCCTCCCAAAATATGAGAATCAATTATATTTGTGAAAAAAAATAAAAATAAAAAAATAGAATAAAAAACATCAATCCAATGACCTTTTCCCTTAGAAGCAGCATTATTGCATTGTTTATGGCATCAACTGGACCTTTTCTCTTAAAAATAATCATGTATACATATGAGTCAAAGGGACACTACCTGTATTTATTTATTTACCTAAAGTTAATTATGAATGTGTGATGATACACTGTACTGGTTTTTGTGCTTTTTTTACACAAAGGTTGAACATATTTTTGTATTGCATATTGTATCTGTGTAAAAATATTATAGATAGTATTTAAGATGTACCTCTAACATTGTCTGAATACATCCTATATTGATACTGCATAAAATAATTCTTTACGTTACATGCATATACTCTTGGCTTGATTTTCCTGACTCCTTTGATTCAGAAGTTCTTAGAAGGAAAACTGCAACTTACGGTATTAGGGTACAGTGGCCCTAGAAGCTCAGAAGCAATTGCAATGGGTCATAAAAATGAAATGGTTGAAGAAAAATAAAATCTATGTAATATTTATGTATATTTTCTTTATTTTCATTTTGTTTATATTATTGAAGTTGTGGGTTTCTGTTCCCCAAACAACTTATATCAAAATGTCTACTACTATACCTTATTATGTTGCCATCAAAAAGTGGTGACATATTACTGTGGTCTTCGTTTTTTGTGGCGGCGTTTGGCATCTGTAACAAATCTTGGCATCTGAAACAAATTCTTAAAACTTAACAAATACTGTTTAGAATCTAGTTAAGTTTTCAGAAGTTCAAATCTGACTATAGATTTTAAATTTGACCTTCATTGACCATCTCAAGGTCAAAAAAGGTCAAAAGGTCTTTTTTCAACTTGCTTCAAATTGACCATTTTTTCAAAATCATCTACAAGTTATCAGTAGTTCAATTCTGACTTTAGATTTGACCTTCAGTGACATTCTCATTAAGTGACAAATCTAAAATATAGTTGACTTTCAACAGTTGAATGACCTTCTCAGGTTCAAAAAAGGTATTTTTCAACTTGCTTCAAATTGACCAATTTTTCCAAAATCATCTACAAGTTCTCAGAAATTCAAATCTGACTTAAGATTGAACTAATAATATTGTGAGCAACTGGATGGTGAAATTTTGTCATGTTAATGCCTTGTATTACCAAGGCATTGCCAGGATCTAAAATGTGTGTGGCATCAGTGGTTTTGACCTTAGACTTGTTGGTATGTGACCTTATTGTTGTTGACCTGTGTCCTAATTATTGTTGACCTGTGACCTTGGTGTTGTTGCTTCAGTATTGTTGACTTATGATATTAATGTTGTTGACCTGTTACCTCAGTGTTGTTGACCTGCTACCTCAGTGTTGTTGACATGTTACCTCAGTGTTGTTGACATTTTACCTCAGTGTTGTTGATATGTCACCTCAGTGTTGTTGACTTGTGACCTCAGTGGTGTTGACATGTTACCTCAGTGTTGTTGACCTGTAACCTCAGTGTTGTTGACATTTTACCTCAGTGTTGTTGACATTTTACTTCAGTGGTGATGACATGTCACTTTAGTGTTGTTGACTTGTGACCTCAGTGGTATTGACATGTCACTTTAGTGTTGTTGACCTGCTACCTCAGTGTTGTTGACATGTTACCTCAGTGGTGTTGACATGTCACTTTAGTGTTGTTGACATGTAGCTCATTGCTGTTGACTTGTGACTTCAGTGTCGTTGACATGTCACTTTAGGAGTGTTGACTTGTGACCATAATGTTGACATGTGACCTCAGTGTGTGCTGTTGACCTATATTTGCATTATTATCAAGCAAAAGTAAACTGACCAGTAACCTGACATTCATTAATTAAAGACTCTTGATGGGATACTAAAGGATGTGAGAATGATAATCCAGTGAAAATTCCATTGAAACATACAAAGGCCATATAATATATGGAGATAATTGACCCACTATTCATAACAGAAAATCAACTAACAAAACGTTGTATGGGCCAATATGTGATTGATGTCACAGATGAAGAAAGCGATGTCACTAACTTGATAGTTGCCTTGACCCCAGGCACAGGAACAAGAGTTTACCCTTTACCCACTCACGTTTATACATAGTGAGAGAGGAGTGGTGAACTCTTGTTCCTGTGTCTATATGTCAAGGGAATATCATTTGTCAATACCCGGGAAAACAACAATGTTTACTCTGAACGGAATGGTTGCAGTAGTGACATCTATTAGTCTGCAGTGCATTCTGGGTAATGCATCTCCGGAGGATTTTTTCTGCAAAACAAATATAATTGTTATTTCTGCACATTTGCCATTTGGAAAAGTACAGTGGTATATCGTACGGAAGAAAAACATACTTTGCTATTGTTCTGCAAAGATTGAGGGGTAGATTCGGACTATAAAGCATTGGTTACTACGGAAAGGTAAGGGCTGTCATGTAAACTAAAAATCCAAGATGGCGGAGAATTTTCTGTCAAAATTATTGAACTTTTTCCAAGTGTTTGTGGGTAGTAATACTATGCAAATGTTACTATTACTAACATTTGTATAGTTCCTTATATAATCAAGGAGTTATCCTCACTTTGATTACTCCACAACAATCGCAAATATACGTTATACAGCTAAATTATTTTTGTTACAAACAGTCCTAACAAAATAAAGTTTTTGCAGAGACGATATACAATGCACTGGGTTACAACTTACAACCTGTTACCAAGTCACTGTTCCTCAGAAAACAACAAAATGGACGACTTTGCTATTTTTTTCAATTTAGATCTTGTACAATTTTCTTCATAACGATAATATGATAATTATGCATTGGTGTTGAGTGTAGGTGTATAACATCGATGTAACTTCAACACCTTGTTGTTTATTTGCTCTAATTTCCAATCAAGGGGAATACATGTTCTTGATGGATCGAGATCTCGTGAGATTTTAATTTTTTAGGAGTCAAACAAGTGTCAAAGTTACCCTATTTCTCATGTCGACATTACCTAACACGTCATTGTTACAACCCAGCTTTGCCCTACAGTCGATTCAATTTTCTGTGTGTCAGTCAAGCCAAATAAGGGGGCCAAATGACCAATGCCAAAGCGCAATATTATATGGAAAAATACATTCATATTTTAGTTGCAAAACCTTCTGTCTTGTACCTTCTTTCTGGAACGTTACAAGGGGATTCAAGGGTTTTAGCTTTGGAACAATCCTTAAACTACATGTAGTTGTATTTGTGTATCCAGATTCCAGGGTATAGGCTAAGGAAAAAGTTAGCTGAGTCTAAGGCTTCCACTGTATTCCAGCCTTATGCAAACCATAAATCCCTGTATGTTTTATTCTGCCGCATATGAGTCATGCCGCGATCACAAAATTTTAAATCAAACCAGCCACCATTTTTTCACTTCAAAATTTGAATTGCGGGTTTTGGTCTTATTACCTCATAAAAAAAATATTAAAACTCACAAAGTAGAGCTCTGGTCGAAATGGAATCTGATGTCGACATGTCGAAGCCCAAGGTCGACGACAGTATCGACTGTCGGAATAAAAATTCCACAAAAAACTTGGCAAAGAAAAAAATCAAAAATTATGACTTAGATTTTACTTCCGGTAAAAAATGAGCATACATTGTCTATCCCGACCCCTCGCATGTACTGTATATTGATATTATAGATTATTATGCATTACGTTTGCATGTTAGAGATCGAGAAGTAAATAAACAAACTTTGAATGCGAACCGCCATTGTTATTGTTCTGCTACTTACACTTCCGGTGGATCCGGCTCGTCCCGTTGCAGCACTTCGAATAGCCCAGTAGCCATGCAAGCCAAAGCCACACACGAAGTTTCGAAATAAAATATCTCTGGGGTGTAATCTTTAACACGGATTGTAATTCTGGTTAAAACTTTGTAAGAATATCAACGAAATTGAATAAAATGACTTACCGTTCCGATCAGAAGCCCCTACAGACGACTTCTCGAGATCGAAAATGAGACGAGATGTGAAACGAGAATATAAAAATTAAATGGGGGAAAAACACAATATTTAAATTCGCTGTAAATTCTGTTAGCTAATGCAACCATTATCTCAACAAGAGTGATAAAAGTATGTTGGGAAATTAAGGTATGTTCTTTGTTTATCATCGTATTACTTCTATGTCGTTCTATGTCGACCTTGGACGCTTATGTCGATGTCGATGTCGAAGTGACATTTCGATCGCCAATCGACGATTCCGACAAATGATCAGAGCTCTACTCACAAGAAGTGATCAATATATTAGTTCAAATCTTTTGAATTGTTACTTTGAATTTACAGCCAGTTATAATGTCAGACATGAACGACATTTTCATCCAGTTTCCATCGTTGTTGTCGAATATCTGGCATTTTCCTCAATTTTAAACAAAATCATGAAATATTGCACAAAGGACAAGTTTTTTCAATTTTAGTTCTTCTTTCAAGTTAATTGTGTTTCACATACCATGATGTCTAGCCAAGTAATTTGGCTAGAGACTAGAGTATGTAGTAAGCTAATTATAGAAACTCATATACTTTTCCCTTGGCCTATGATCAGGGATGTAGTTGGGTTTAGCGATTTTTCCCCCTAACCAAATAATTTTTCGAAATCATGCCGTTTTCCACCATATTGAGCAAGTACATGTATATCTGTTTTATATCTTTCTTCAGAAAAGTAATTACATGTTTTGTATTTATCTTTATGCTATGGTTTGTTGCTACTTTCACAAGGTCATATTTTACTTTTAATTCTTGTTGTTCATAATAAGATTTTGTATAATGTCATTAGCTAAATAAAATACCAAAATAGCCCTCATTGTTGAAAACAAGCTTATTTCAAAAGCGGCTCAAGTGTAGGATTTTCAAAAAGCAGTTGTTATTATCATCACCCCCTCCCCTTGTCAATTTCTGGTATCATTTTTGAAAAAGGAAATCTTTCTATGTTGTAGGAAGAAGGTCTCATCAATATAAGACCATCAACCTTTGTTGAGGAAACAATTGACCAGGAGCTTACATAAGTACTGCACCCAATACCAACTGTAAGATGGGTGAACCGATGGACACAGAGATGCCAGTCAGCCAGGTTGACCCCGATAATGTATATAGCACATTGAAGAACTTTGTTATTGAAAAGAAAATTGGTAAAGGACAATTCAGTGAAGTATTTAGAGCAAAGTGTATGAGGGATGGAGGCAGTATCACAGCTCTCAAAAAGGTCCAGGTAAGGAACATGTAAAAGGATTTTTAGCTTGAAGGCGATACCTGTACATTTTCATGTTTTTAAGATACATGCTTCAATACTTTAAGTCACTTAAAAATTATCCATGTTTCATTGTATATGGTGTCATAATGGATGTCAGCTGGAGAAAAAATACTAAATAAATTGAAATACTTTATATATATTATTATAGCATACAGTTATTTGTTTTAATTCTAGATCTTTGAGATGATGGATGCTAAGGCTAGAAATGACTGTATTAAAGAAATAGATCTGCTAAAGGTAAGAGTACTTAACACATACAATTTACAAGTGTTTTCATTTTCTATCATTTATTAATTGAAGGTGTTTCATAATAATCACAAAATTGAAGTCACAAAGCTTTAATGAGTTAAAAAGGAAGTGGATATTGGGCATCTGTTTTATGCCATGATTTATGTTACCCTGGCTTTCTGAAAAGGTTGTATGTCAAATAATTAATGTAATTATAACTAAAATTATAAGATAATCTCACCCAAGCACACAATCAATGATAAAGTGATTTTGATTACACACATGTAATAATAGTATATTATCATATTACACTTTAGAGTACACTGTAGATTACACTTAAATTTCTACTTTATTTCTTTGGATTTTTTCCAGCAACTGAACCACCCGAATGTCATCAAGTACCTTGCGTCATTTATAGAAGACAATGAGTTGAACATTGTACTTGAGTTGGCAGATGCAGGGGACTTATCGAGGATGATCAAGGTGAGTGTTACAGCATAAACATTCTGGTCAATAATTGCAGGAACACTAAGCCAGGTGTACTCGTCATTGTCCAGAGCTTGAGGGATTGATTTGTACAATATCCTTTGTTTACTAAATGTCTGTTTTTGTCAATGAACAAAACATTAAATATTTTAGGTCACTGATGTTTTCAAGTGTTGAGAGTGCTGTCATTGAATTTCTAATGAAATGTCACGTTGCTTTATCAAAATATCCAAATTGTGCCAATGTAAACTCATAAATCATTTCTTAGTATAAAATGTGATGTTGTTTGTTTGTTGTAGCACTTCAAGAAGCAGCAAAAGTTAATTCCAGAGAGAACTATATGGAAGTATTTTAAACAGATATGCAGCGCTTTACAACATATGCACTCTAGGAGGATCATGCACAGGGGTAAGTACATATGATCGCTACAATTTTGCTCAGGGGTACTTAAGGAGGATCAAGCCCACGGGTAAACTCTATGATTATGCCTAGGGGTACTTTAGGAGGATCATGCACAGGGGTAAGTACATATGATCGCTACAATTTTGCACAGAGGGACTTTTGGAGGATCATGCACAGGGATAAGTACATATTAACTCTAAGATTTTGCCCAGGGGCAGGAGGATCATCTTCAGGTGTAAGTGCATATGTACTATAGGAGAATCATGTATAGGATCCTGTTCTTGAAGATGTCTAGTGATGATTTAGATTCTTCGTTTGATTTTCCCATCCTTGAGGTATGTAAATCACTGAGCAACATCAGTCTTAGACGCATGCTGTTAAGTTTTCTGTTGAGGTAAATCAAGTTTACAAGAAACACTTTTTTCCATTATTTTATTTTAATATATTTATATTATTTTACATTCTGTGAATGTTTTTTTCAGATATCAAGCCAGCTAATGTATTTATCACAGCCCAGGGTATAGTTAAGTTAGGAGACCTTGGTCTAGGTCGTTTCTTCAGCTCCAAAACAACAGCAGCACATTCATTAGGTAAGGTGTTTATCATGGCACAAAGCATATGATCTATTTTATTAAGCGAATGTGGCTTGAGCTAATTTAATTTAGGATTTGGTTAAAATTGTATTATTAGACACGATTGTCTCAAACCCTGTTTCTTATTTTCTCTATACACTGTACCTGTACATGCCATTTGGCTCAGCATTTTATACAGCACTTAGCAGCTACTTACAACAGATAGATATAATGGACTGAGAAAATATATGATATTGACATAATAAATTCCTGGCTTTTGTCACTCTTCGTATATGAATAATCATATGTTTTTTGAGCATTTCATGTTATAATGATGTATAATTCTGTTTTAGTGGGTAACCCATACTATACATAATATGTATTTTGCATACATAATATTATTGTATTACATATCATTTAATGTTTAAGTGAGTACTACCTGTACTATATGTATAATTGTATGTTTTAGTGGTTAACCCTTATTATAATGAATTAATAATGTATATGTTTTGTTTAAGTGGGTACCCCATACTATATGTCACCTGAAAGAATTCATGAAAATGGCTACAACTTTAAATCAGATATCTGGTCATTAGGCTGTCTACTATATGAGGTAAGTCAGATAAAAAAAATTACTGATTTATGGAAATTTATTTATTGTCATTTATTTATTGAAAATAATCAGGTCTAGATTCAGTTCAGAAGAGAGCCTTTGATAAGGTGATTCATTGATTTATGAGACAATCAGTCATTATTACTTATTAGAAATATGACTTGATTCTTGCAGGATTTATATTATCTGGATTTTAATATGATTTATTACTATGGTATACACTAATGAGCTATATATCCGCACAATACCTTTGCATATTATTGATTATACATGATTTTATCTTTTACCAATAAAAATCTGCACATTTAATTATAAGCTAGAAGTTGTAAAGTACAGTGTCAGGGGTTTCCCTAGAATTTCTCACAACAGGCCTAATAAATGAAAATAACAAGCAAAATTAATGAAAATCATAAATTTAACATTGAAAAGTCCCTAAAAACTGTTGAAAATGCCTGTTTCCTGCATGCTGCTAATGAAACCCCTGAGTGTTATGCAAAATATAATCTTGGTTTTATTCTAAGATGACTGGGGAAATGTTGGTAAGATCAATGTTGCAAACCTAATCAAATATGAGGACAATCAATAGTATATTTTATTCCCTGGATTTCAGTTTTGTCGTCGGTTGAGTGCCAAATGAACAGTTATTATTCAGTTCATATGAATGGTTATATATTATCAACAGTTTAATCAAACACTAAAACAAATTGCTGTTTCATAAAAAAAACTGTTAACTGATTGTAGGGGAATGATTCCTTATTAACACAACATCAATAGATCAATTTAGCCCTTTGAATAAAAAGTCACAAATGTCATACTATTGGTCTGTAATTAACTGAAATTAATGGGGAATAAATTCTCTGGTGTGAACACTGAACTATATAATTAATATTAATTCAAGGAAATTGGACAGTGTGATTCATTTTTAGAGAAATAATTTGAAATAAAGATGAGGCATAAGGAATTTTAAGCATGAGCTGAGTCTTATACTATACATATACACCCTCTATTAGATTACTATTGATTAGTAGCCACTTCTACCTATGTTTCACCGTATCATCTATCAATATATATTAATTCAGGCTCACGGATCATACCCTTTTGTCAGTATTATTTCTTACAAATAATTTTCAGAGAAAAAGAAGGGATACTTGTTTTTTCCTCTGGCTTTTTTTAAAAGGTCAATGTTTTTTATTGAATTTTTGTATTCTAATTGAATAGTTCACTTGAAATGTGAATGTCAGTCACAAAACTAAATAGTACTTCTCATTTTTTTTATTATATGATTATCTTTGATTGTTTTTAGACATTTGGACTCAATCAAAGCACCTATAATTGTTACTTTCAATTTCAGTTAATATATTTGAATGTATGATAATGCATTTATTTTCACTATGTGTATTCATACATAGTACCTACTTTTGGGATGTTAGTTCTAATTTTCTTTATAGATGGCAGCCCAACAGTCTCCATTTTATGGAGAGAAAATGAACTTGTATTCATTATGTAAGAAAATAGAGCAGTGTGATTACCCTCAGTTGCCTGATAGGTACTCCCTGGAGGTAAGACTGTGTGGAATGTTTTGGAGATTGGTCAATTGTAATTATTTACAATACTCTGACCTGGTACCCTTAGTTCTTTTACCCTTGATTCTGTTCAATGAAGGAATCAGATATATGAATTGTAAAAAAATGTACCTCATTAACCATGGAACCAAGGAAGTATATGTAGCATATATATGTTTCCTGAAATCTACTGTCGGGGCAAAAATGGAACAATGGGGGATTTGATGAAATATTTGATGATTTAGCTTTTTGCAATTAATTCATTTTGGGTTACCAGATCAGTGTGTTGTATGTGATTAAATGAACCAGTCTCTTAGTTTAATGCAAGGTATTTAGTACTGCTAGTGTTTTATAGATGGCCGCCTTGCAGTCACCATTTTACGGAGACAAGATGAATTTGTTTTCGTTATGTAAGAAGATTGAACAATGTGACTACCCACCCATCCCCTCAGAGTCATATTCTGTACAGGTAACATGGAGTGGCTCAAATCTGAGCTCGAGTGGCTCAAATCTGAGCCTTGGTAGCTCTGATCTGAGCACAATCAGCTCATTTCTGAGTTGTAGCTCACTTTATGTTGTAATCCCACTTACATTGAGGAACTTGAAACAATCTGTTTGTGATTTTCCATCACTGAATGATTGTTTCAATGATATCACATGTACTCACATGTTTCATAGATATGCGGTTCCATATCATACTGCCTTAGAAATAGACCAATCTTAGAAACTAGGCTAATCATTTAGATCAGACAGAATTAATGTTTTAACAATTTTGCATGCTTGTTAAAACCAATTCTTGTGGTTAAACTTTGGGTTGCTGGAAATTCTTCTCATGTTTCCTAGTCTTCAATTTGTAATTCTAAAGTTTATCAATGTTTGCTTGCATGTTTTAGAGTAAGCTTATTTATCATATCATTCATCACATTATATGTTGTTGGTATCACCATGCATGTTTGGTACTTTATGGTGTATTATTATTTACTCCAAGCATTTTAATATGAGAGGGTTTCACTGTACTATGCAATGGTACAGTTCTCACATGGCCATAATCAAGTAGTTGTTAGCCTCACTGTTTTACCCATTCTCCCACCCTCTGTTATCTTAGAAAGAAGAGGGCAGAGCATAGGCCTATATGATGCAAGAAATATGCCAACGATGATTGCAAAAGATGAACGATTTGATGTCTGTTAGAATCAGCTTGGGCATATTCCTGGTGATCATTAAATAAAATTCACTTTATTATTTCACTGTCAAGCTTTCATGGGTTGCATGACATGATAGATTGGGCAATATATACTGATCATGTCAAATTAGACAACTTGTCAATAAATGGAGGTATTCCTGACATATTCAGAGAGTTTGTTAAGGCCAATGTTATAGTCATGTATTCATGGCAGACATAGACATATTATGTCTTTACAATATTAGGAATGGTAAGCTTGACAGTGATTTAACAAAACAAATATTTCATTCTATTTTTTCTTTGAATACCTGTGGTTTTTTAACTTGAGAATATTCCACTAGACCTTTAATGCTTTTTGGAACATCGATTGTGAAAGATTCACACGTATTCACAAAAATAGAATAAATATATTGTACATTGATTACATTGCAATTCATGTAATTGATCATTGTCTAGATGTTTTTGGTGAGGTAGTCACTTTCACTCTTTTCTTTACAACATTTATTACATATTTACAGCATTAACTGTATATTTACAGCATGTACTGTAGTTACGGGATTTACTGTATATTTAGAGCATGTACTGTAGTTAAGGGATTGACTGTATATTTACAGCATGTACTGTAGTTACAGGATTTACTGTATATTTACAGCATGTACTGTAGTTACAGGATTTACTGTATATTTACAGCATGTACCGTAGTTACAGGATTTACTTTATACTTACAGCATGTACTGTAGTTACAGGATTTACTGTATATTTACAGCATGTACTGTAGTTACAAGATTTACTGTATATTTACAGCATGTACTGTAGTTACAGGATTTACTGTATATTTAACGCATGTACTGGAGTTGCAGGATTTACTGTATATTTACAGCATGATTTACTATATACTTACAATATGTTCTGTAGTTTCGGGATTTACTTTATATTTACAGCATGTACCATAATTCTGGGATTTACTGTATTTTGACAGCATGTACTGTAGTTACAGGATTTACTGTATACTTACAGCATGTACTGTAGTTACAGGATTTACTGTATACTTACAGCATGTACTGTAGTTACGGGATTTACTGTATATTTACAGCATGTACTGGAGTTACGGGATTTACTGTATATTTAGAGCATGTACTGTAGTTAAGGGATTGACTGTATATTTACAGCATGTACTGTGGTTACAGGATTTACTGTATATTTACAGCTTGTACTGTGGTTACAAGATTTACTGTATATTTACAGCATGTAGGAGTTAAGGGATTTACTTTATACTTACAGCATGTACTGTGGTTACAGGATTTACTGTATATTTAAAACATGTACTGTGGTTACAGGATTTACTGTATATTTACAGCATGTACTGGAGTTAAGAGATTTACTTTATACTTACAGCATGTACTGTGGTTACAGGATTTACTGTATAGTTACAGTATTTATTCCATAAGTCATAATATAAATTTGCTTTGCAGCATTTATTGTTCAGACTTCCATTGTGAAATATTTGATTGTAGATGAAGTACAAAATTTTAGTATATGATTGTGTTCTGACCAAAAATGTGAATAAATGTTATTTTTCAATAAAAAATAAATAGAAAAATAAGAAAAGTCAATGTATTCCTTCCTTAACAATATTGTGTTCCTCATTGAATTTATTGTATTTTTCCTTCAGATTAATATATTTCACATTAAAGTTGTATTGCTGATTCAATGTATTGTATTCCCCCATTAAACAGTCTTCATTGTTTTCCAGCTGAGAGAACTTGTAGCCCAGTGTATTAATCCAGACCCAGAACAGCGACCAGACATTATCTATGTAGACGAAGTGGCAACAAAAATGCACAGTGCAAATTTGCAATCATAGATATCTTAGGTAATACATACAAAGAGTTGATATTTATTGGAGTGATATTTGATATTGAGAAAACCGTCCTTGGAGGAAGTAATGGTACTGTTGAGTTGGTCTTTGCAGGGTTGATGCAAGTATTGTAGATAAAATTGAAATCCAAAAAGTATTTTAGCAGAACTTGTACACTTTAATGCAGATTTATTTAAGCAAAAATATATTTAGCTGTACATGTACATTAGGGGTCCCACGATACGTTATGAAACGATACGATACGTATCTCTATACTCAGGTCACGATACGAGCAACGATACGATACATAATAGTGTAGTTACACCGGGGGGGTGGGGGGGGGTGCAACACTGACGTGGCTGAGGTCGAGTTTAAAGTCTATCACTTGCTGTGACATTTGATTCAGATGCAGTATAAAAACTTTAGTCTAGTATCAAGCCTACCTGCTGTATAGTAGTCCCTTATCTAGTCTATGCATTGTATTTTGCAATTTTTATGAAGTCCGGCTGTGCTTTCCCATTAGGCTGAGGAATGTTCAAAAGTACTACAGTAGATTTTCTATTGGGGGATATAATGATAACACAACTACCCATGTTTGATGCTTACACGGCCATAATTCTATCAATTGTGTTCAAAACTTTCAAAAAGTTTCAATTTCTAACCTCCGGTCAACATTAATACTCAGAACGTAAATATTGTTCGTTTTTTATTAGAGTTATCAATAAATTTAACGCGTTCTATCCAATAAAAAGTTCAAAGATTATATTTATTCATACTAAATTGTCAAAAAGTATATAGAATTATATAACAAAGTAGTTTGGTTTTATTAAACATCGATGACATGAGTTATTTGTTCGCATTAAGACTGTCAATCCGCTAAGCATTCTGTTCGCATTTATACAACATTTTGGGCGTGTCATGTCCAGTGAGAAACCAAACAAAAGATATAAAAACAGTTTCTCAAAAAGCCAAATATTCAGTAGATTTCGGCAGAATATGATGGATTTCAGGTATGTTAATAATATTTTTGGTGTATCGATATTTGAGTCTTCGTATCGATACGCTCGTATTGTCACCAAACGAGCCGATGCATCGATATATCGATGAATCGCAGGACCCCTAATGTACATCTTAATGCAAACATATTCTCAACAGTACAGCTAAATATATTTTTAGCATTATTTATCAAGTATGAATTTGACTGAATTATATATTTATCGAAGAAGCCTCTATAAGCATAGAGAAGAGGAATGGTACTGAATCATGACTTTGATGGATAGAATGTGGAGACCAGTTTAATAATGTATGATGCAGAAGTGCAGAGAATTTGAACATATCATGAGTTTGTAATGTAAACATGAATTTCAGTCAAAATGTGAACATACTGACATATCATGAGTTTGTAATGTAAACATATCATGAATTTCAGTCAAAATGTGAACATACTGAAATATCATGAGGTTCAAATGTTAACATTTCATGAGTATGTCATGTAAACATATCATGAATTTCAGTCAAAATGTGAACATACTGACATATCATGAGTTTGTAATGTAAACATATCATGAATTTCAGTCAGAATGTGAAAATACTGACATATCATGTTAACATATCATGAGTTTGTTAAGAATAGCCGTCCAGTTATAAAGTAGGAGTATGATTTGTGAAGATTTAATTTGTAAATGTGACTGAGTACATAAACATTCTTTGTGTGACAAATCATTCATGTGTTACACTCCATTCCATGATGAATATGTGAGGATACATTTCAAGGCCTTATATAAGAAGTTAATATACATTACCACACAAGTTGTGCACTAAATCTCTATTCCCACGCCATTTTCCCCTATAGGGAGAAGGAATGGAGCTTTGTTGCAAACTTGGTGGCTTTCTTTCATGGAAATTGCTATATTTATCTGTCCCAATGTGTATGACTAATAGGGTTTTACTCTACAAGAAGAATATTACATTCTCAATAAAATTTAAAGGAATATCATATTTTTGAAGTATATTCTCAAAGCATTTGCTCATACTGCCATAAAGTAATATTACAACATTTTAAAGTGGACTTAAAGTCTATGATTTAAGATAGCATTATGCATGTACATTTGTATGTATGTATATTGTTTGATTCACACTTTTCTCAGTTCATTCAGCTAGTTGTGTGAATATTATTGTACTGTAGACCATAGGTGTGTAATTCTAAAATAGATATCTGGGGAGATGTTGTTATAATGACTCCAGCTTTAAGATCCATTGAGGTCACTACCTGGATTCATTGATATCACTTCCTGGATTCATTGATGTCACTTCCTGGATCCATTGATATCACTTCCTGGATTCATTGATGTCACTTCCTGGATCCATTGATATCACTTCCTGGATTCATTGATGTCACTTCCTGGATCCATTGATATCACTTCCTGGATTCATTGATGTCACTTCCTGGATCCATTGATATCACTTCCTGGATTCATTGATGTCACTTCCTGGATTCATTGATATCACTTCCTGGATTCATTGATGTCACTTCCTGGATCCATTGATATCACTTCCTGGATTCATTGATGTCACTTCCTGGATCCATTGATATCACTTCCTGGATTCATTGATGTCACTTCCTGGATCCATTGATATCACTTCCTGGATTCATTGATGTCACTTCCTGGATCCATTGATATCACTTCCTGGAACCATTGATGTCACTTCTTGGTTTCTTAATGGGGATCTTTACACTCTGAACCCTTGTTCTTCATATGATATAAGTACATGGGTTTCATAGAGGTGGGGTCAAGGGCCATTGGTTTTGTGAGAATATAGTAAAATCTGTATGTATGGAAAACATTGGAGGATTTTATACAGAAGTCAATGGAGTATATTCTGAGAAATTGTGTTTGCTTGTAATTGGTGTTCACTAAGACAGGTTTAACTGTAGCGATGTTTTGTAATAGAAAATATGTATCCATTTTTAAATTATCATTTGAGGGACCTCAATGAATAGTCAGGAAAACAAGGGGTTAATTCAAAATTAACCATTTTAAATAACAATGCTACTTTGATCTGACCATTTGCACATATATATCTGTTCTGATGTACTATTATGAGAATCATCACACCTATGGGTTAATAAATAAAATGTTTTGCACACATTGCATAATTATTTAGGTCTATGTGGTTTTTATAGAAGAGAAACTTTGATTCCAACACAGTTCAACATTTTGACAGAAAGATTTGATTTGTTTCTTATAGTATAGCAATATTATGAAGATCCATAATGGGGTCAGAGGATAATAGCCTCAACCTTTACAACAAAACAACAATACTAGAAACTAAATATTCTAACTTAATATTTTTGTGTTGCAATCCAAAGTTAAAAAATGTATAATAGTTTGTATCACTGTAATGCAATTGTCACAAGCTAAAAATACTTAAAATTCTTTTCATAATAAATTGTTATATTAAAATAGAGTGATGAGTTGAGGAGTTAATTGTCATTCTTAAAAGTAATCGTTATGCAGTTGCTATGATGAAGAAATAATGAAAAGGTTAGGGGATGACTTAGTGTGTTGTTCAATATTTAATAATGGGTGTCTATCCAAAAAAAGAATACAATGTTTGTGTATCAGAAAAAAAAGAAATACAAAGTGTGTCTATCCAAATAAGAGATCCAGTTAATAAATTATGTAATGCAATTTATGAGATAATCCGTCCAAAAAAGTGTCAAGCCAAAGATGTTCTTTAGAATCTTGTTTCTTAGTAGTTCTGGTATTTTTATGTCTAGTAACCAATTGAGTCATTTCCTTACATTTTGGGAAATATATACAGAATGGGGGGATTATATATATACATGTATATACATTTTAAGTTAAAAAATTTCTGTAATTTGGTTTCAATTCTTCAAATTGCTCATCTTGGAAACAAGATATCTCAAATCTTATTTTAGATTTACCAAATGACAATAACTCTGTATTTATTTTGTATAAGTATTGAATAAAGTGGTTACTAACTGTTTTATGGGGTTTTCAAGCTCTTGAAAGCCCATGCTTGTTTATATTCAATTGAATCTTTGTATGTATGTTCTACATTGTGTGTACATATCATAACTATACATGTAATATACTATTTAAATGGTTTGAGGCTGTACATATAGCTTGACTGATTGTAGAATGTAGTGAAATCTGAATTTATTTATCAGTGTGATAGTTGACTATATAGTGGAATCAATTGGTGCAAGGCCCCCATAGGGACCTTGCGTTTTCATACTAAAGTTCGTTTTGGAGTTTTTTCTTATTGTTCTATGTATTTCAAGACATTTTAGAGACAGGGCCCTTTTTCTAAAGCCCTTTTTAGAAAAATAATTGAGATTACAGAGGATACCCATTATTACTGCTTTTTAACTCAATGTTAACAGAAAATTCAAATTTCAAACTCCTTATCTCACTATAATTCACCAATGGAGAATTGAAGTTGAGCAACCAAACTTGGCACAAAGTTGGACACTAAGATAAGCTCTAATCTGAGGGGTTTGATCTTTTGTGAAATCATATATTTGCCTAGCAACCACATAGCAACCATCTAAAATAACATATTTTACAATATAAATCCACTTAATATATGCTAGGATGCTATAAGACCATTACAAAAAGTCTTATTTTCCTAAAATACAACAATTCAAACATATTTACAGAAGTGACATCACCATGTTGCATAGCAACAACATGGCAACAGGTTACAATGCCCATTTTGACATTTGCACACCATATTCCTATTATATACTCACTTGTATGCTTTTGGATCCCTTCCACATTATTTCTTAACATACAGAAATTGTATTTAAGCATAAATGATGCAGTTATGCCTGACTATTTTCCCTAGCAACTTCCAAGCAACGGCTTGAAATAATGGTTAAATTTGCCTAGCAATGACCTAGCAACAACTTAAAATAGCAATGTTTCTCATAAAAATCTTACTATATATCCACTATTATTTACTTGAAGAAAATTTATATGTATGTCTTTTAATTTATAAAGCTTTGTTTCTGCACACTTAAAAAAATCTGTAGTCTCTTGTGTAAAGCATGATGGGACATTTCTTGTCTTATGTTTATCAAATTGCAAAAGTCCTGCAATTCATGTTTCAGTTCTGAGATAAAGTAAACACAAAATATTCATCGTATTTATCCTTTTTACATTTTCAGCATTGATACCCCTAAGATAATACTTTATTTGGGATAATTGCTACAATTTCCTTTGCAGTTGCATAGTTTCGGTGCAGTAGAATGCACCATGGCATTTGCAGTTCCCTTTGCAGTCACATTTGGTGCATCCACATTTAATTATGACTAAAATGCCTTGGATGCTTGCAACAGTATTGTCCATCTGGGTACGCACAATCCTGATGCGCTCCTAAACCATCCCCATAGATTTGGTGAAGGAAGAACTGGATCCACTATATACCAATGCCCCCATACATGTGCTCCTTGGAGAGCTGCTCGCATGACATGATAAGGGTGCTGCATCGCATGTTGGAGGTACTCTATCGGGAACAATCTGTCATGAGTGAACATGTGCCTACACATGGTATTGAGATTTGTCTCACTGTTTGTAGGCTGGTAAACTAGGATAATGAACCTCTCAATTACTCAGATGCGAGTAGGTAGTTACCAGTTTCGCCACCAGGTGTCTGATTCGGGGGAAATAACATGGCAGGGTATTACAAAATTCCCTTAAACTTGAATATTCATCAGTTTTAGTGGTTCACTTTTCACATTACCCTTATGTATGTGATAGTTATACAAATTAAAATATGTCCAGTGAAAGAAAATATTATCTGCCCAACACAAGAAAAGATATTTCACTTTTTGTGGTTTTACAACATGGGGTCTATGGGGAATCTCCCCGACCTAGAAGTCACATTTTCAAAGAAAATTAAATTTTCAAAGTTGATAAACTCTTTTCAAAACCACATTTTTAGGTGTGATTTTACATGTAGATTCCAAATATGATATCAGTTTGACTGAATTGTGAATTTTTAATGATGTAAATCAAGATTATTTCTACTCGCATCTAGACTATTGTGCCCATAACTTCTGTTGTCACGGTTGATGGGCGATCTGCTAGAGTCAAAAGGACACCTGTTAGATCATTACATAAGTTCCATTGCTTGAAAACTGTCACCTTGCTATGATGGTAAAGGCCAGATGTGGTATCAGTTTCAGTATGGGCGTGGAATATTGGCAGCACACATGCTCAATCTGTAGCTCAGAGGCGCAGGATAAGGCTATCACAAGAACATTACTGTCCACTGATCTTATCATAAATGTCCTGCAACCTTTTCCGACACCATGAGACACATGTATCTGCCTCATGACATTGTTAATTTTCCACATTTGGATAGTAATATTCCACTGAACCCAGCATATGGGGTTTATGTATCCCAGCAGGACGTGTTCAAAATACTAGTATATAGATTTTAAATCAAGACACCATATTTTACTGATTAAATTGTTAGGTCAAGGTTATACAGAATGTACTTGTTAAAAGCTTAAAATCCTATCTGGGCTTTGCTGAAACATACAAGTTAATTCAAATTAATTTCAAAGTTTCAAGTTTTACCACTTGAGATGCTGAAGGATGTAGGAATTGTGCAAAGAGCTCTATCTTTCAAGAACGTCTTGCCAATTGCTTGGTAGTTTGGTGTTAGGATAGGATTTCTCAGAAACAATGACAACAAGATAGAGTTCTTTGCACTACTAGCAACTTTTACAAGACATACTATGGCAGAAGATAGAATCTTTGTCTCAACCATTGAAGGAGAGTGCATCAGTAATCCTGCTATGCCTTAATAGTCCCTGCTCCCAGGAAGAGGCGGATACACATATGTTTTTGGATGTGTGTCATGGTGTCGGAAAAGGTTGCAGGACATTTATGGTAAGATCGGTGGACAGTAATGTTATGATAGCCTAATAGCCTGTGCCTCTGAGCTACAGATTGAGAGCTATGTAGCATTTTCAAAGGCAAAACTAACACTTCATTCCAATTTATGAATTTGCTTGAGCACTACGCTGCCAATGTTCCACGCCCTTACTGGAACTGATACCACATCTGGATTTTACCATCATAGCAAGGTGACAGTTTTCAAGCATTTGAACTTATGTAATGATCTTACAGGTGCCCTTTTGACAAGAAGCACATGTATGGGGGCAATGGTATATAGTGGATCCAGTTCTTCCTTCACCAAGCCTATGGGGATGGTTTAGGATCCCATCAGGATTGTGGGAGCCCAGATGGACAATATTGCCCAAGCATCCAAAGCATGTAAAGTCATAATTAAATGTGGATGCACCAAATTTGACTGCAAAGGGAACTGCAAATGCCATGGTGCATTCTACTGCATCAAACTATGTACCTGCAAAGGAAATTGAAGCAATTAACCAAAATAAAGTATTATCTTAGGGGTATCAATGCTGAAAATGTATCAAGTATCAATGTGATGATTATTTCTTGTTTACTTAATCTCAGAACTGAAACATGAATTGCAATTTGATATACATAAGACAAGAAATGTCCCATCATGCTTTACACAAGAGACTAAAATTTTTTAAGTGAGCAACTATAAAGCTTTATAAATTACAAAAGACATATATATTGATTTTCTTCAAGTACATATAGTGGATATATAGTGAAATTCTTACGAGAAACATTGCTATTTTAAGATGTTGCTAGGTCGTTGCTAGGCAAATTTAATCTTTGTTTCAAGCCGTTGCTAGGGAAAATGGTCAGACATAACTGCATCAATACATTTGCTATATGTTAAGAAATAATGTGGAAGAGATCCAAAAGCAGTGAACATATAATATTATATGGTCTGCAAATGTCAAAATGGGCATTGTAACCTGTTGCCATGTTGTTGCTATGTAACATGGTGATGTCACTTCTGTAAATATGTTAAAATTGTTGTATTTTAGGATAAGAATACTTTTTTGTAATGGTCTCATAGCATCCTAGCATATATTAAGTGGATTTATATTGTAAAATATGTTATTTTAGGCGGTTGCTATGTGGTTGCTAGGCAAATATATGATATCACAAAAAATCAAACCCCTAAGATTAGAGTTTATCCTAGGATCTAACTTTGTGCCAAGTTTTGTTCCTCAATTCCCATTCTCCATTGGTGAAATATAGTGAGATAAGGAGTTTGGAATTTGAATTTTCTATTAAAATCGTGTTAAAAAGCAGAAATAACAGGTATCCTGTGTAATCTCAATTATTTTTCTAAAAAGGGCTTTAGAAAAAGGGCCCTGTCTCTTAAATATCTTTAAATACATAAAGCTATAAGAAAAAACTCAAAAACAAACTTTAGTATGAAAACGCAAGATCATTCACCAATTGATCCCGCTAATATAAATGTTTAAGATGTTATGTGGAGATTTTCAATTGAAAGTACTGATCAATATGTACCATATCTATTTTTATGAAGTAAAGTTTCAAGATATTTTAAAACTAAATTGTATTTCTTTGGAATGTGTTTGTTTGAAAAATGTCAACTATGTATCTCATGTAATTCTATACTTAACCTTTGTGATGAATAAGTGTTTTATTTAGCTAAACCCTTTTTATTTTAAAAAATACTTAAAAAGGGTGGCTGAGTGGTTGGAAGATCCACCAGTAGATAATGAAGTGGGTTATGCGTAGAATTATTGTAAAACTTCCGATGGCTTTCCTTACTTTTTATTAACTGGTCTTTATATTACACATTGTGTTGTAAAAAATTAATGAATTTGTTTAGATATGTATGGTTGATCTTTGAACAATTTGTTAATTGTAAAGGTATAGTACATATTACTAGGCACTTTCATTGGAAGGTCTAGTTATGTATCAAATCCCTGCACCCCTCTCCTCAGTTCTCTTCCGTGAACCATTTTGTTAGGAAAGTCGAGAGAAGGGGGGTTGAACAGAGGTTTGAGGTAGTTCTATGAAACTCTCCAATTTAGGATGAGGAAAGCATTTTTGAAGACTGTCGAAGAAATATATATATATTGATTTTTAAAACTATTATGATTTGTTGTTTGTGAACTTTCATTTACATGAACCAAAGGATTGGTGCAAATTTCCCCACATCATGTTAAAATGGTAAAAATGCACATATCCTAATTGAGTAGCCTTAGACAACCAATGTGATTTTTGTGAATGATGGAATCCTCAGTAAATGAATAAATGATTTTAAATAACCCCACAGAAAAACTATTTTTATCAGTGTTACCTAGGTTTTACTTTCTAATTCATTTGGTATACCAGAATCCTTACCCAGAGCTCCAAAATCCAGAATATCTTCTTTTGAAGGAGGTACGGATTGGGGCGTAGCCAAGATCTTAAATTAGGTGAGCCAAAAATTAAAATTTTAAGCCCCATTTTTAATATTTTAGACTTGAATCAAAGAATAAGGCCATAAATGCCAAGTAATGCCCAAAAAGTTCCATTAATCAAGCCCTAGAAATTTTTGGGGATCCTAGGGGGAGGGAAATAGATGGCAACCCTGAAAATCCAGACGGGAAAGTGGACAAAAACGTCTGCACTTGCGCAGAGGAAAAAATTGGGCCCAAATTTTGAAAAATAATGCCCCAATTTAAAAAAACAATACCCATTAATGCCAGTTTTTAATCTAAATTGCCTAGTTTATGTGGGGAAGAGCAAAGAAAGCAAAAAAGATACATGTAGGTCCACATTTTTAGTAGATATCACTTCAGTCTAAAATCATCGTCTATAGTAATTTGACACCACCTTCTAATTTGCCTCACTGATATTTCATTGTTTCTCCAAACATATTCTCTCAAAATGAGGTAATTAGGGTGATGAGCAGGAAAATTCTGTGGGCAATTTCAGTCAAAAAAGAAAATGAGTGACAACTTACACTTTCTCCGAGTGTAGGATGATATGCATATGGATGTTAGATATTTATAGGATATCCTATGATTTTGAGGAATATCATTTTTATCTACGAGGTGATATTGATATCTGCACGAGAGAGCGAAGCGAACGAGTGCATATATCAATATCACAGAGTACAGTAGATTAAAATGATATTCTGAAAAAATCATTGGATGTTCTTATTATCCTACACTTACAAGGAGTGTACTAAATGTATAATATCATTGCAAAATGAATTTCATGCCAAATAGAGTCAATTTGGCGGGAAATCAACAAGCGGAGTATATCGTCACAATATCCTCCGCATATTGGGTTTTCCGGAGTATATCGTCATGATATCCTCCGCCCGGAGTATATCGTTACGATATCCTCCGGATATTCATTTTGCCAATAAATATCAAATTTATTTTTTAATGTTATTATACATTTAGTACACTGAGTGTAGGATAATTATAAATAAAACCTGGCACTTTTGATATGCTGGCTCATCCATAACATGTTTGAAACTGGACATTGTTCATTTTCCAAACTCGAAAATGTTCTAACTGGCAGCAGTGCATCCTATTGTTCTAACTGGCAGCAGTATATCCTACCTTGTTATATATTAATACTTCAAAATGCATACTAGTATATCCCCGGTAGAATTGTCTGCTTTTGAAAGTTCGTTCGGTGTATCTAAATTTCTGATTGATTAGTTAAATAGATGTCGCCCAAATAATCAAATTATTTTTTGCTTCCGGAATTGAAAAGATTAGGGATGATCGAAAGTTACAAATTCAAGGATTATAGCTGACTTATGGGATTAAAACTAACAAAACCACTTCCAGTGTTTTCCTAGATAGTTAAGTGCATAATATAATTCAATACAATAGTGGATTATAGACGGGAATTACTCAAAACAAACTTAAAAAGAATATGGTGAGTTTTTTATGATTTTTTAATTTTTTTTCTTTTGAAACTTTTTATAATATTTAGATTATGTTTAGATCTAAACCAGCTCTATTCTTCTTACTTATTCTTCCCTATATTCAAATTTCATCCAGAGCCCTGGTTATGTAGTGCTTGATGATTTTTGATGCATATGTGCAGATTCCATATTTGGGCTAGGTGCATAGATGCAACCCACCTGTGGGGTCTTTATAATGAATCTAATATAGAAGGTGACCCCACATGTAAGTCAAAACTCCAAACAGCAGTCCAGAGTCGGTGCATCACTGTCTAGATTCAGGGGCGGATCTGGGAACCAACAAGGGGGGGGCTAAATTTCAGTAGTAGAGAAAAACTTCGTGTTCGGGCGGAAAAAATTGTGGGCCCCTAAAACTCAAAAGTGGGCCCAAATTTTGAGAAATAAAGCCCTAATAGGCTAGTATGTATCTAACAGACTGACTAGAAGTCAGTCTGTTATGATGTACTACTGTCCTGTGGAAATTGCAGTGAAATTTTTTGCACACTTGAAATTATCAATTAGACGAACCATTTCTTCAATAAAATAAACATTACAAAAATGCAATTAAGTAGTAAGGTACAATTAAATACAATAAAAAGTAACACAGCATACTGTCAAGAGGAAATAAAGCTTAAGTTGAAGTAACAAATGTGCAAATTAGTTTTACCCAATCGGCCATTTCGAATAGCAATTCCTATATAAACAAATATTTTATATATTTGTTCTGGGCCCCCAGCCCCCCTCCCCAGGACTTATAGTTCTCCGCGCCAATGACCCAATGACTGAAGTGCGTGTTCAAAAAGTTCACCATATATATCACTACCCTTTGCATTCGTTTGACTTCACTTCTTAAAAGAGAGCTTCGTCTTCACTCTTTCAAACTAAAATAAACCTGTGAACTCACCGCGCCAATCAGTGTTCGTCGGCCAAATTTGACCGACGTTCTATATATGGTCATTCCTTCTGACGTCATCGTTGAGCCCGGAATTGACCAATGACATGCGCATATTTAATTAGAACGCATTTGGCGTATGTTTGTTCAGGCTCGCTGAATGGTGGAAGAAAGGTCAGCGCATAGGTCAGAAGTGATTTATATTATTACCCAAACTGTCACCGGTACCCGTCGTGGGGGCGGGGCTACTAAACTGTAATATGGTCTCTACTAGGCAGAGTGTAGTTTAACTAGACTCTGCACGCAGGGTAATATATCACTCCTTTACATAGAACTGAGAACCATGCTATACTATACTTTGTTTTCCCATGCTACCCAATACCTTATATGTGATAATATACAGCATAGGTGATTGAGCAATAAAGACAAAATTCTCTTACATCTCCCTCCTGTAACCCTTTTCAAAATTTTAATTTCACATCTTTAAATTAAAAGATAGCTTCATCTGCTACTACCCCAGGACTTCAGGGTACCAAGTTGTTTAGCCAAGATACCTAAACTGAGCCAAAGTCATAGTGTCCTTAAAACCCTGCTCTACTTTTAGCCAAGTTACCTATTAGTCTACTGACTAAGTGTATTATTGTATTGCTAACGTTGATTACAACCAATGAGAGGTTTAGCAATTATTAAGGTAGAGTATTACTATTAATATCACTGGGAGGAAATGATTAATTTTAACAATAAGATAATCATAGTTTAATAGCAATCATATGAATAGTGCAGCAATCTGGCTTGATTTCAATCTGTTGCTTTTGATTTCCCATAGACATATATAAGGTTACATTTTCCTTATTGATGATTGATTTGCTTCTAAATGACTCAGTTCATGTCACTTTCCATTATATCCTATTAACTCCATTAAGTATAGTACCTTATTAGAAAAAACTAGTCATTGAGCTTATTCATTGTGTATGCATGGTAAAAATGGTTATGAGATTTGTTGTAGTTTGCAGAGTTGAGAAAAGGGGAAATTTCTCAATCTGTAACTTGAGTATCATATTTGTTATTTTACAATGTTACCTCGGGCAGTTTCAACCACATTGGTGTTTTGGTCACTTTGTAAGACATCATTATGTGTCTGGATACAATGATGGCTTCATATTGATTTATAACCCATGCTTTGCGTATCAATCTTGAAACTCTAGACAATTATTTTCTGTAAAAAAGTACCCCAAGCGAAGAGTATAGCTATAACATACTTTTAGTCTTGGGGTATATTCTTATGTACACGCCATCCCCCCCTCCCCACCATTGCATCCATACAATATCAGAAAGTACTTACTGCATAATACAGGGGTTACTACTTTCTGACTAGGATTGACATGTTGACAGATTGAAGCTTATGAGATCTTAATAAGCACAAATGTAGCTTTATCCTTCATTGTCGTTGAATATAGAGTAAATGTCAGTACTTCTGCTTCAAGTCTCTGGACCTCAGCCCCTATATCCCCGATATACTTCAACACTTGTGGTTGTGGTGTTGGGGGGGGGGGGTTGTAGCTAGACTAAAATGTCAGTTCCTTTTGAATGCATTAAGTTCTCTGACTGCTATTCTGTTGTGGAGATCAATTTTGAACAATCTTATCTGATTGGGTATTAAGACTAAATCTAAGGATTATCTCTATGAGTGTAGGCGAAGTTCTCTTTTAAAGAAGTGAAATGAAACTATTTGAACGGAGTGGCAATACATCCTTGCACCATTCCTTGGGAATTTCACTTGCACTCTGGAAACAAACCAATATGACATTTAGTTTATCTAGTTATGTGAGACAGGAAGCTTCAGTTTTACATGCGACTGATTGAATTGAATGTGTTATTATTTTATTGCGTCTGGTCAATCATCTGAATGCAAGTAGAGGGGGATTTTTAAATTAATTACCTCTTGCAGCTAAGTATAGCTTACTATCATTGAGAGTTCATAGCAAGTATAATCCAACATTTATGTAACCTGAATCCAAATTGGTTTAGTACACTACCCTCTGACTGCTATGAATTATTTTATGGTTTATATGTTGATGAGTTTGTGAAGATCTTAATAATCTCTGGTGTGGCTATCATGGTCTTTGATGGGTGTTTGAATGAGAGATGAATGAAGTGATTTTTCACATTTTATCCTGATTGAATAAAGGCTGGATCGAGGAATCCTCTTAAATTTAAGAGTGTAGACAAGTAGAGTTCTTGAAAGGGGTAACTCAAAGCATTTGCATATCTATACATAAATTATATATCTCCCCCAGGTATAAATGATAAAAAAGAACTTTAAGAAATGAATATTTTTTTATAAATCTTAATGAGAACAAAACATCATTTTGATTTATCAGAGTCTCGTTTTGTCTAAAGCTTGTGAAAGATCTGTCTATTTCAAGGAATTGACAATACATGCTGTGGATCACACAATGGCAAACATATCTTTGTTTATGTCTCTATGATTGTGTATCTTGTGTGGGTGTTATTAGAGGGAAAAGACTCGGGTGTGCAAGGTATTGATACAAGATGATTCTGTTACTTCTAGAATCAGAAATTGTATGTGGAATCATGCCTGACAAAATGACTTGATCCAGCTTAGAGATATGATTGATATGTGAGGATATTAGATTTTTCCTAGATGATGAGGTTGTTATTATAGGGATATAATGAATCGTAGTTTGATAATGATAATATTGTTTAAAGTAAAGTTATTAGCCATATTTTTGAGAAATTGACTCAAAATTACCCTGGGCACAGAATCTATAACTGTAGGTAAAGCTCTCTTTATAGATGTCAAACAAAGCAAAGGGTAAGTCTAGATCTCGATATTTGGTTCATAAGCTAAACTGCTATGCAGGCTTTTGGCAGTTTGAAAAAATCTTTCCTCGCTTGAGAATTTAAGGCCCATATTTGTGATAATTTGGTCTAGAATTAAAAATAAGACCCAATAATAGGTCCAGTAATGGCCAAAAGGGCCCACTTATTGGAACTCTTAAAAAATTTTGGGCCTTGAATTTTTTTCCCAGGGTGCATCTCCCTAATCTGCCAGTGGTCTCATCATCATAGCTTACACTTGAATTCTCAAAGCCTAGCTTCTAAACCTACTTCTTAAATCCAAATTTCCTCCTTAGCACCATGAACGATATCTCTGCGGATTGACCCAATATGCACCCCCCCCCTTGCGGACAGCCATGATAACAACCATTATGTTGCATTATCAATCACAAGATTGAAAATATTAGCATCAGAAGTTGAACATCAGAAAACAATTAGTATAATATTCTTTTATTGATTAAATAGCATGGCATCAACAGAATGGGAGAGAATAGAACACACCAAAGGCGAGTGGTTAGCCTAGCTACAAGCCCTTGTGACCCCTCCCAACTTTATATCCCTTTGTGAGTTGTGTAGTCAATTAGAGGGAGGGGGTCACAGGGGCTTGCAGCTAGACTAGGAATGGCATTCTGATACTCAAAGCATCTTTCTGTTTCACCATCTCAGGACTGAGAAGAAATGAGATGTCATTAAGTCTTACATGAACCCCTTTTCCCCATCCGCCATTGTCTGCAAGATGTGAGGTTAAGGGCTTGATGCAAGAGTATAAGACTAAGTTAGTGGAAGAATTCATGTACTTCTCTTAAAAAAAGTAGAAATAAAACATAAAATGTATTATTTAGCATTTAGCCATGTAAACAGCCAAAAAACGTATCCAAAACTATAAAATCTACACATGCTAAAGCTTGACAAAATGCTTATGGTTTTCTGCTTGTATGTAGGACTAATGTAGATATGTTACCTTGTTTCTATACAGATTTACAAGGAGATTTACTTGGACTTAGGTATGTTTATTTTTGCCTTACAAGCCCCTAGAGTCCACACTATCTTGTTTTCCACACAATCTGCTGTAGATAAATCCCAGTTGCTTCATAAGGCAGAGTAAACAATGCTGTCTCATCACTGAAATATCAATATAACACATGCTCTGCATATTCATGCATTTTGGGTCTACTTTTATTTGATCTAAAATTGGTCATTATGCATTTTAGGCTACTTTTATTTGACATAGAATTGGTCCTCATGCATTTTGGGTTTAGTTTTGTTTGACATAAAATTGGTCTTCATGCATTTTGGGTCTACTTTTATTTAATATAGAATTGGTCTTCATGTATTTTGGGTCTACTTTAATTTAATATAGAATTGCTCTTAATGCATTTTGGGTCTACATGTTCTTTTATTTGTTCCCTCATGGACTGCATCTGTACAGAAAACATGTTAACCTACGGTATTGAAAATCCCACATTGGATTGGCGGTATATGCATTTTGGGTTTACTTTTATTTGACATAAAATTGGTCTTCATGCATTTTGGGTCTACTTTTATTTAATATAAAATTGGTCTTCATGCATTTTGGGTTTACTTTTATTTGACATAAAATTGGTCTTCGTGCATTTTGAGTCTACTTTTATTTAATATAGAATTGGTCTTCATGCATTTTGGGTTTACTTTTATTTGACATAAAATTGGTCTTCGTGCATTTTGAGTCTACTTTTATTTAATATAGAATTGGTCTTCATGCATTTTGGGTATACTTTTATGTGACATAAAATTGGTCTTCATGCATTTGGGGTCTACATGTACTTTTATTTGATATAGAATTGGTTTTCTGACAGACATGATACAGGAAATTGAAAAGGGAGATCAGAAATGTGCAATTTTTGAAAAAGGAATTCAGTGCCATTTTTTAAAATACTTTCTTTGATCTACTAAGACGATTTGCACCAACATCAATATCGATCACACAAAAATTTTGGGCCCCGAAACCAAAAATTGGGCCCACATTTTGAAAAATCAAGGCCCATTTTTTGATAAATTGGCCATAAAAAGGCCAAATTATGCCCAATAGCCCCCCCCCCGGATCCGCCACTGAAGTATGTACATTTTGTCTAGTGATAACAACAGTGTCTACTGTTTCATTAAAGGGAAACCATCTGATGATTGAATATTTTTAATTGATTATCCCTGGTAATTGGGTAAATAGGAAAGTCTTTAAAGGCATTATTAAAGTGTTGATTACATTTAGAAAGCTAAGTTAGAATAATACTTTCTAATCATCTTGGGTTACAAATTGTAATAAACATACCAAATATCATATATCTAAATACACATTAATGTAATAAAAGATGTGCATCTTGAAAAATGGTATCTGTCAATTCGTGTTATTTCAATCATAGATAAAAATGTGAGTAATCAAATGTGATATTTTTTGTCAAATGTTTGTAAAAAGAGTATGCATATTGTTTGTATTTATTTAACATTATAACAAGAAAAAAGTACAGACATACAGTATTTTGAAATAGAACAAAGAGAGAAATGTGCAGTTTGCTTTCTATTTTGACATTAAGGATTTGGTCAGGTGTTCTACAATGTACAAACATCCCTTGGAAAAATAAAAGAGATCACACTCTAACTTCTAACTAAAAGTGTGAAATCTGTAAGGAAACATGGCTTCTAAAACATAAATACTTAAATATATAGCGATATATCAAAACATTGTCATTCTTTTAAGAAATTAGCCTTGATTATACATTATGCCAAAAGTTTATTTTAAGCACAGGACTGTCTGTGTACATCAATAGATCACTACCCAAGTTACATGATTATACCATTGAGATAGTTGAACATGATTATCTCAGTCTGTGTTCAATGTAAGTCTCATATTGACTTTTTATATGATTAGTCATCTGGTACTCTTATTCAGCTATAAACTTGAAATCTATGCCTAGAAAGACATTGATCTGTGATCTGTTGATGTAGACTATAAATTATTCATTGTAAAGTAGGTTAAGAGTATTGTACATATTCACGGTGTATAACCCAAACGCTCCTACATGCACGACGGAGCGTTACATTTACGCGGAAACGCTCCGAAGCGAAATAAAATGGCGGCTAATGAAGATTCTACTATGACCGTAAGTATTGTTTCTCTCGTTTCTCTTACATATCATATGTCATGGTGAAATATTATGTACCATTCGATGAACAATTCCGTGAGCAAAGATCTTATTTATTCAACTTCTGGTGGTAAACTGTTATTTGCTTGATCAAAGCTCCGTAGTGTAGATCGAACGAATCTGAAGATGACCATTTGACCACAAATTACGAATTAAACTAGTATTTCTATGAAAACGTTAATCTTTCTGTTTAAGTAGTAGATTACAAACTCGTATATTCTCATTTCCTAAAATCCCAGTCCAAATCCATTACTTGTTCTCGAGAAATCGCTTGTTTTCCTCGAAACGCTCCGTCGATTTAGACCACATTTTTAGAAACGCTCTTACCATTTTGTTTTGATATCATTTTCAGATTATTAGAGAAGAGTTCCGAATCGAATCTATCTCTCAAAAACGTGTTGTACTTGTTAGGCAAATTGAAACATCTGAACCTGGTGGTGCTAAACGTGCAACTAGCTGATTAAAGCCTATACATTAGATGATGTCATGCCTACATATGTGCTAAATCATAAAACTATAGAAAAAAACGAAAAATTATATGTGAATTAATCTTTCTTCTATTGATGCCAAGGGGTATAATAGATCTTTTCTTTCTCTTCCTGAAAAGGAAATGCAACCTATATATTTCCTTAACTGATCTAGACTACCGGAGCGTTTCCAATTCACTGTGTTAACCAGATCGGAGCGTTTCTTGAATATGAGAATGTCATCATTTTTAAGACTGGATTTTCGGTCATCAAATCACTATTACGATAATGTATGGTGCGTTGAAGCATTGGAATTTGACTAAAATATACGTTGGTGCTCTAATCTTGGCTCAACTAATCACATGTATCGACAAAAGGGGTTTTGACCGGTAGAATGACAAATACGTTTTTGAATTTTGATAACTATACTGCTTCGTACAGCTCTTCCTAATTGCTTCAAACGTCAACAGCCAGCCACGTACAACATGAATATCACACCCATCGAATGGTATACTCGAAATATGTAACTCATACCTCATATTCCCATTATTGGGGAAATTGTCAGACGGCTCATCATTCCCGCCAGACAGTTTTCCTACTCCGGAGCGTTTCTTTGTTTAATTTCAGTAATGAAACGCTCCGTCGTGCATGTAGGAGCGTTTGGGTTATACACCGTGATATTACTCATTTAAATCCACATGGTTAAGATATGTGAAAAGCATTTTATTTCTTATTAGGCAAAACAGAGTAACAACAGAAAAGAGTGTTTAGCATGAGAGTTCATCATGGACTGTGAGTGTGGTCAATGTTATGTTTTGTTCGGCTCAGTGTTCATCTTATCAAGAAGTTGCTCAATTTTATATTTTTAGCTCGTGTATTATAAATAAAAGTTGCATCTTGTCAAAATAATTGTACCTGTTTTGGCCAAAATATCTCAATATTCCATCATTTTTCAATATTCATTGAACAGATTGTCAACTAGGTGGCGTTTAATTACCAGATTTTCAACAAGGTTCAGCACTCAGTTACTCCATGAGAGAGAGAGATCACTGACATCTATATATTTCTGTAAAAGTTAAATACTTATTTATTTCAAAATTTCTATGGCACACTTTTCCAAAGACCTTCCTTGAAAAAAATTATGTGACGTTCACCAACATTCACTTTGATATCTGTGACTATTTAGAAAGATTTTAACTTGAGAAAATTGAATTTAAGTTCACTTTAGAATAGAAAGCCTTTTATTTTAGAGTGTTGTCTATTTTTCAAATTAAGTCAATGTATCTGCAAGTGGAACACCTCCAAAATGGTAGCAAAGGTGTTCCACTTACACAGGTTTTAATGTATAGTAGAACTTGTGTAAGTGGAATGCCCCTGGGACCACAAAAGGTGTTCCACTTACAGAGGTCCGTTAAGATGGATTCAGTGGGCTTTAGGACTTTAAAAACAAATCCCACTTGAGAGGTGTTCCACTTACAGAGGTGTTCTACTTATGTTGTGTAGTTACATAGAAGATAAACTGTTGTATAAGTGTGCCAGAGATTGTACATGCTGAGTAACTAATTGGTAGACTGGTGTCTTAGATGTAATCACATTCTTACTTTATGTAGCACAGCAGACACCC
The DNA here is from genome assembly GCA_903813345.2 of Owenia fusiformis. Taxonomy (NCBI): domain Eukaryota; kingdom Metazoa; phylum Annelida; class Polychaeta; order Sabellida; family Oweniidae; genus Owenia; species Owenia fusiformis. The sequence goes on from CAIIXF020000006.1 coordinate 9,812,024, forward strand.
AAATGTATAAACCTAAACATTACAAACATTTATCAGGCACGCAGGGGGGGGTTAAACGTATGAGACAACCAAGTAAAACATATCAGACATATGTCATAAATATTAAAAGAAGGTGACTTCTACCTTTTGCTTGATAAAAAACATGATACAGTGATCTCATTGGCGCAAGTAGGTGCTGCTTCTCAAATATTTGAAACCATTTCGGGTAATTGATATATTAGATCATTAATTGAGTGTTGAATCTTCCCAAAAATAACATAATATTAATGGCTGAGTATACAGAATGATTTGGAAGAACTAAGTATGACCTCTAAGACTGTAAATAGATGGCATAATTATTTCCCATAATTTGGTGTTACAGTGTACTTCGTATCAGGGGCTTCTCCTTACCTTTCCTATATGGTCCTATAAGCCTTATATGGATCTGTCACATGACATGATACCACATGACCCAATATCAAGTCTGAGCTTTGGGAAATCCCCCCCCTGTATTCTATTTAACATAAGAAATCGTACACTGTTTAAAATGATATTATTTTTATTGATGTAGTGTTAATTTGAAGTTTCAAAACAGCAATAATTATATTTATCATTGACAATATTGAACCATTTGCTACACATGATATACACACTGTTCCACAACTACTAGTGACTTTGATTGAACGTCAATGTAACAAAATGGATGAACTTCCTGGTTACGATTTTTTTGGTTTTCTTGATTTAAACCTACCAAGATTGTAATTTGGCACAAAGCCAGAAAATATAGCCTAGCTTTAATACATTTCTTCGACTTGGAATTTGTTTTGTAAATGAAGTTGCAATTCACATATTTAGTCCCTCGCTTTTGTTACATTGACGAAAGTCCGTTATATTACCAATGTATGTTACTTTGACGACTTACGTTGAAAGCGATGGTCTAAATGCATAAATTACAGCTTTATTTAAAAATCAAATTCTCAAAGCTAGACTATATTGCCTAACTTGACATGTGCCAAATGATAATCCGCAACTTGACTTATAAGTAAGTTTGTAGGTTTTAAAAAATTAATCTTGGGAATACTTGAAAGATTTCATGTTTAATTTTGTGTGTATTCGTTTAAGAAGACATTTAACTTTCTAATAACGTTAAAAGATTTTCCAACAGTGCTCGATTTTTTTCGTAGTCAATCTACCCACGAAAATTGATTGGTTGGATAAATGTTTGGTTTTTCATATTTCCTTCGATCATTTTTTCCCCTGTTGCTTAAGAGTGTCGATTATTTTTATGAGAATATGTTTCTCTATACTACACAATTTAGGATGGGTGGAGATTAATAAATATTCAAGTATTCATTGTAATTTAAAAAAATCAGAAATGTGAGTTATCAACTCGAATGTACGTTGTCCCTGTAATTGAAAATTCATGAGATATACGTAATATTAAACAATGTAATGATTTCATTTCAAAATTCATTAAGGTTTTTTATAAGTAACAAGTAATCTTTAACGAACATGTTCAAGTATCCTTTTTGCTTTTTCATCTTATGAAAGTATTGTTGTGGTGGTGGTTAATTTGTGCCCATTTGGTGTTAGTTCCAGCCCAAACTCCCATCCAGTGTCTCCGAATAGAATATGTTGAAGACTAGCACTGCCACGGAGTCTCCTTCCAGCCTGTTTGATTATTTGGCGTCTGTAGCTTACGTTTTGTTAGTTACATTGATAGATAGATCTACTGATCTATATAGACTTTTTAAAATCCCGTTTATGATATATCTGGAAAGTTTCAATAGTTCAATCAAATTGAAGTAATTCTGTAATTGTTCTGTTTCAATTTTGAATGCATCTGACCCCCCTGCATTAGGGTTAACTGTGAATTGAGTAAGTTTAATGGGACAACCTACATTCGAGTTGACATCATACACTTATAATTTTTTAAATTATAGCCAAAATGTTAATACTTATTAAATCTTCAACAGACCTTAATTGTGCTGTTTAAAGAAACATATTCTCATAAAAATCTTCGACACTCTTAGACGACAGGGGAGGAAATGATCAAAGGAAATGTGTAAAAACACAACATTTTCCAACCGACCAATTATATGGGTAGATTGACTACGAAAAAAATCAAGCACTGTTTGAAAATCTTTTAACGTTATTAGAAAGTTAAATGTCTTCCTAAACGAATACACAAAAAATCAAACATGAAATCCTTAATGCATTCCTCAGATTATTTTTTTAAAACCTACATCAAACCTACATCATTGTCTTTGCTCCAAATCAGTTAAATAGTGACATCGTACATCTAAAGTGTACTACGGTATATTTTGTCACTGTACCTTGTCGATGGTTAGATGTGTTGTAACAGGATCAAAATGTTTCAATGGAATGAACCAACTAATAGTAGTTCTGCACTAAATATATATAGATATTGAATGGATTTTGAAATGCCAATGCTATTCATTCTAATAAACAACAATATGTTTTCAAATATATGAAATGATTTTACAAAATATTTCCTTCGCACATTTTTCAAATAAAACTATTATATATAACCAGTGGTTGGATAAAATAAGTTTTTGCTTAATTTGGCTTATCTGCCAGATCCTGGCATTGGCAATGGATTCTATAGGTTTCTTTTTGCTTCATTTCAGCATCTCTTTCAATTTTAATGAGAAAAATGTTTGAAAATAATGCACAAAAACATAAAATCATGAGCAAAAGAAATGTCCATTTTGAGCAAGATTCTCCATAGCATTCATTTGATCCTAATGGGCTATTTAGTTTATAACTAAATCCAAACAATTGATGAAATCCAAACATTCCAATGCCATGGCCAAGAAAAATGATCCCAAGGTTCTGTCCAACATATTTTAAACCAAACAATTCAATGTTGACACATTGCACTTGTACATAAAAAGCCCCATATGCAAAACTCATCATAATTGTACTACTGAATAACCCAATGAAACTATGATAGAAGCAAATCATAACAATAAGGCTGATGCACATTATTATTGAACATGGCAATAAACCTGATGATTTAGGAATGTTATTACATCTTTGGAAGATATAACCAAAACCAAACCCAATACAAATTCTGCCTAATGAACTGAAAATGGGAAGGCAGATAGTAAAACTTGCCACATCATGTTCTCGATGAGCAGATTTCAAGACAATGGCGATATTGTTGACAAATGTACCACCAGTTCCACCCAAAATGATACATATTAGAAAGAGGTAATGAAATTGCAATGTTTGTATAATTTGCCAGCTATTCAAATCATGAAGACTTGTAGTGTTCTTCCGAACTGCAGCCTTTGGAATCAGTGTAGTTTTGTCATCTACATGTTTATCATCATCTCCAATGTTTTTTTCCAAAGTTTTGAAGAGTTCATTCAACTCACTTCCTTCTGTTTGAATTGTTTCATTCCCCGGTATTTCCTTAAGTAGTGCTATGGCTAACAAATTTATAACTAATGATATCCCAACTAAGAACAGCATAAAATCTCCGTACTTTTGATTCTCGGCATCTTTAACGTGGCCTTGTACAAAAAATCCTTGATAGATGGTGCTAAATATTGTTGGAGAAATCCCATATATACAACCAAGAATCACTAGCACCCTAGCTCTGTGTTTACCCTCAAAGTTCTTACTGTTTACTGCTAAACTTGCCAGATTGGGAAATGCGGTTCCAAACATTGCAACTGAATATATGACACAAACCAGCCAGGCATTATGAGCGAAATAGGTTTTGAATATTGTACTCATCCATAATAGTGTAAATCCAACTCCAGTGAGAATCAGACCAAATGTACAAGTAGGTCTTGGTCCAAATTTATCAAATATTAGTCCAACAGGAAACATAAAACTTTGTCCTAGGTCTCCACCTGCAGCTATGAACTCCACATTTGACTGTGTATAGTTGAAAGTGTTTTTCAAGGCAAGTGCATATGTGTTGAAACTGTATAAGACTCCTGTCAAGCACATCCCAAATATTCCTACCACCAGTGAAATATATTTCTGCATCTTTGATTTCTGTAAAAATATTCAGAGAAATTTGTTTGTAATGTAGTTTAGCATTTATTTTATCACTACAAGCAGTTTGAAACACCAAAAGACCCCAAAATAGTTTGGTTCAATCACCCTGTGAAAGTGTGAATGGCAGATGAATAGACTAATGTCACATGAAAATTGAGATTGTATTAACTATGTTTAATGGTCCTTTTGAGATTTTATTCATTTCATATTTTATTGACTGAATTGAAAATATTGAATAAAGTTCATTTTAACACGTTCAGATATTTGAAATTGTTAGACTTACCGCTACTCTGTATTTAACCCCCCTGTCACACCAAACTAGTTCTCAACCATTCTTTCCAGTCATAGGAAAAAGTCGTATAATTGGCTAAATCTGGCTGTGGTTGGGAAATATCTTTAAAATAATAAGCTACATGTACTTTGTTCATAATTAGTCTTCAATGCATCCATCTCATCCTCAGTTCATTCAGATCGCACCATGTCAGTGTGCACACATATTGCAATTGATATCCGATTGCACAACATTGTATAACGCGTCCTTAGTTGGGTTGAAGTACAGCAATTACGTTCCTGGTCTAGTACGTAGGTCATCTTGTTTGAAATACGTTGTCACATGATCTGATTACAGGATGGTATGTTCGCCATCAAATTTTGAATCATTTCCAAATTTTAAAATCACCTTCCCATCTAAGAAAGTTCATGAAGTTTGCAAATAGACTTTAGAAAGTTGCAGCTACGTTCATTCCGTTCGCACACAGTTTATGACCAGTTTTGAAAAACGCAGTGGCAACTTGTTTGGTGTGATATCTATATATTTGCTAACTCGTTCATAAGCAATCTTTAATACATTCTTAATCAGTTTAAACCTATTTGCAATTAGTTACCTCGTTCTCAATACGTCCTCAGACAGTTCAACTTGTTGTAAAAAACGTCCCTAGTAGGATTGAAGTATGATGGTTCCGTTTGTAGTATGTCCAGCTCATCGTTAGTACGTCAGGTCACTCATTCTAATTGTTCTAATTGTAGAATGTGATGACCCAAGAATATTTTGAGCATGTTCTAAGTTCTAGAGGACCTACGAGCCTGTTCGAGTACGTTCCAAATAGACCCCAAACGGTTCTAAGTACGTCCAGTCTGTTTGTACACAATTGAAGCCCGTTTTCAAGAACTTAGTGAGAATTAGTTAGGTTTGATTGTAGGATATATATTTGATTAATCGATATTGATCCTCTATTTTCAATATTATCGATAATCGTTTCTTCAAACAATTTACAGATAAACTCAGAGTAAAGATAAAGTCAGAGTAAACTTTTTTTGCGATAAGCAGTTAATTTTATAATTTCAATTATTTTGCATACATTTATTGAAATCGTTTATATCAAATCAAATCATCTCGAGATATTTATTGAATCAAAAAAAATGTATTTTGAGGTACCCACTGCACATGTTGGTAGCACACTGAAATTAGCACTTTTGCACCAAATAGAATATGTCTATAGAACTTAATTAGCCACCTATGATTTGTGCAAAGTTGGGTCAAATAATTTAGTGCAGATTGGTGATTGATAAACGGAACATAAAAATGTGAGAGAAATATAAAAATTTCAATAAATATATTAAATATACTATTTGTTTAATTTCAGCATTTCACTTGACCTGTCCAAATGATTGGCTCAGGCAATCATGTTACAGAAGGCCAAATCAATTAAACAGAAATTGAAGCGAAGTAACTCAAATACCACCTCTAATAAGATCAACTCTACCGATGCAAAAAAAGCTGAAAAGTTGGCAAAGAAATATGTGGGGAAGGGGATTGCAAGATCTAATAGCCTGAAAGAAGTGTCAAATAAGGAGAAAATAAAGCAGGTGGTGAGTACTGATTACTGTTATACAGTTAATTTCATAAACATTTGAGTGTAAATGGATGTTTATTTTGGCAAGAATGGTAGCACCAGTTGTTATTGTTATTATTAATTGTTGTTATTGCTTCATAAAGATGTTTGTTTATTTTTTATTAACAGTTCATAGTAATAGAGCATGCCAATGGAGTAAACTAGTGTCACTACGACCTCAACTGAAAAAACTACAGGAGATTATGTTAAAAATTAATGAAATATTTATACACATTTTCAGAATAAGTATTTGATTGTCAAATGTTTCTACAAAGATTAATCAAGCTAAATAAGTCATTGGGTAATATCTAATGGGTGTAAGGCCCTATCGTACCTTATTCTAAACTATTTTATTATTATAATTTGTTAAATATCCTTGGATGAGTTTTTCGTGGTATCATCCTTTAGATGAACTATCCTCTTTTAAAAAGTCATACAATATACAATTATTGACCTCTCCAGAGGTTTACTGTCAAAATTATACCCCAAGACTGTAAACCGAGACCGTAGGTCGAGGTTTCGGTCGAGGGATATAATTTTGACAGTAAACCGAATGGAGAGGTCTATAATTGTTTTGTTAGTCCGAAGAATATCTTAGATTTTTCTGACCCTTGAAGTTGACTTGAAGTTGGATCCAGACCCTCGAGACGTTCATGTTGTATTTCAGTATATCGGCAGTAAGTTCACTCAATGGAGTCAAATTACTCTCCTGGGCGAAGTCCACTAAAAGCTTCTATATATATTCTTTTATTGACTCTTATGTATGTCAGTCCGAAGAATATCTTAGATTTTTCTGACCCTTGAAGTTGACTTGAAGTTGGATCCAGACCCTCGAGACGTTCATGTTGTATTTCAGTATATCGGCAGTAAGTTCACTCAATGGAGTCAATTTACTCTCCTGGGCGAAGTCCACTAAAAGCTTCTGTACAAAGTTTTAGATTTTTCTTCGTATTTTGAGCTTTACTCTCTAAGAGACTAATAATATCCTCATCTTCAACATTTTTGAAACGGCTAGTGCTAGCGGCGGCCATTTTATCGTCTGATAATGACGTCATTTTAGTGGAATGCTGGGAATATTATTCACCGGCAATGCATTGCGCGGTGTACAGTTAAAATTATTCACCGCTCGTTGACCAATCAAAATCGAGTATTTCAACTGAGGTACTAACAATCTAAATTATGCTCAGAATTCTGACAAACAAGCCTCTATCCAGGGCGATTAGTTACATAGACATTTCTCTGAGTTGCCGAGCGAGTGCAGATGGGTAATAGCAGCAAAGGAGTTGATACATCTTTATCTGAACATATTTATCAATAGAGACATCTTTACTTGCCACCAGGTTTTATGAAGATCTATTGAAAGTAACACAGGAGCAGTTAATCCCATGATGCTGAACTGTTATACATGATGCATCTATGTGATGCTCAGAGATTACTAGATGCGATTTTGTCTCTAGAGTCTTAACCTTTTTATTCAATGAATAACACATATCAGTAACTAATTAAGAGTGGAAAAGAGCAACAACAGGGAATGAATATTTGATATGCTCTCAATGTTTCACAGCTCAATACCCTGAGAACTGGTGAATAGCAATAAAATTCTTACCCTCTGTAAGGATCTGATAATGAAATAACAGGTTTGGTAATTTTGAAATCTTTTATGATCTCAGTGAATGAGACATTTTATTGGAGGTTAACCATGAAATTAGTGTCAGCTATAAATTGGTAGATAGATATCAATGCAGTGAGTAACCATTTTTTGGCAATATATAATTCTCAGGTCTCTGATTGTCAAGGTAGAAGGATTATTCCTTGTTGAAAAAGTGAAGATGAAGTTCTCTTTTAGATAAAAAAAAGCAATTTACTGCAACCATTGTATAGTGAAAAACAAAATTAGCAAAATGCAGTCAATAAAGAAGATGCGAGTAGAAATAATCATGATTTACTTCATTAAATATTCAAAATTTAGTTAACCTCTTGAATCCCAGGCTCTAAAATCGGTTGAAACCAGAGAATTCATCATTTTGCCACCTTTTGACATTTTACTACATACCTATACCTATTTGGTGAAAATTGTTCAAATAAGAGCAATTTCAGTGAAAAATTTTGTGACAGATTTTCTCATCACTCTGGGTTTCAAGGTCATTTCTGAGGTGATGAAAAATCTCGTCATTCCAGGTAGTCAAAATGTTAAAGGGATATCAGGGCCTGTACTTATAAATGACACATAATAGTATTCAAATGGAACAATTTCATCGCATTAGATCAATTATTTACTCTCTTTGGCTTAAAATGTGCTCATTATACATAATTCATGATATTATATTATTTTTGTTATTTGCCCCTTTGACTCCATAGTGACCTATAGTTACATTTTAAGGACTTTGTTCAGATTGGTTGATTTTGTTGAGGCCATGTAATACCACAATTAATAAGCCACATTAGCTTTATCCATTGTCTCCTAAAGGAGAAGCCTTTTAGCATGATGCCACTACCCTGGCTCTGATGTAGTCTCCCTTATTTATATCTTTACTTTGATATGGCCCTCACTTCCCCAATGAGTCATTTTTCAGCAGAATATTGTCATTATTTTATTATTCAATAGGGGGTTTCTTTACATTTGAATTATCACTTGAACTGTACATATATATTATATTTGTATTTGAACTGTATTTGAGTTATTCAAATGGTACATATTTAATGATTTTATCAAATAAAATGAAACGGACCACACACAATGTTTAATACTATGATTTCACTTTTGCCAAGTCATATACAGCTATACACAAAACAGCATGATTAATACTTCATGTTAAATTATAACATCTCATTTCGTTCTCAGCCTCAAACAGAAAGATGTGAGGAGTATCTGAATGATGTGTATTGTGGTATTGCGTTTTTGACACCTTGTCACATTCTGATACTCACAGCATCACTCTCTGTTACATCATAGATATCCACAAGGACAGAGATGGGGAAGGTGTAGCTTACCACAATGCCATGCAAAGAGTGTGGATGCCTGTTTAAGATTTGTTCTGTATCTATCCTTTGGACCATGTTTTGGTTGTTTTTCACTTCTCTTTTGACTGTTATTATTATGTATCTATATCCATGCTACGCCAATCCATCCTTCAGCATTAGAAATTCAAAAAATAATTTGATCAACTATATGAGTGAAAATAATTTTTTGGACCTTAAAAGAGAAGACAAAATTTTCATGGCCTGTTGAGCAGGTCTAAAATTTGGAAACCTTGTGACCAGAACATGAACATTCCCGACTACAGATTTTTCATTATTTTTTAGCATGATATATCATTCTATAGTTAGAAACCCATGCCTCTCTATTGTTTCAAAAAATGTACCCAACGTGGCGGTCTCTGTTAATTTATGGCATCCATACTTTTTTGAAAGGTAACACTTTGAGGCTCAATTTTTTGCCGGATGCCCTTGCAAACTCTCATTGGTTGCTCTGTATTGTAGCATTCCGTTACTATGGTTACGCATCTATAGACATCTTACCTTGCAATCTTAAATCATTTGTAACTTTGTCATTATTTGGTCTATGAAGATGATATTGGTATCAAATTAAACCTAATTAAATTTCTCATAAAGTAATGATATTCAATTATGCAAATTAGATAATTTGCATAAATTGTGACGTCATCAATCAATTTTTGATTCAGAATTTTCGAGAATAGCAACATATCTATTAGAACTGAGGCTGTATGTCAGAATTTCTGAAAAGTTTGGTCCTTTAGACTATAAGAAAAATGTATAAGCATCATAAAAGTGAAAACAGATTCAAAATTGGATCAGTATTGCCAAAGTTATTAAACTTTCGAGGCAGCTACTGTGAATGTCATTATTTGACAATTATATTCAGACATCTTACCTTGGACGTTTAAAGTGTTTGTAACGTTGTCATTATTTGGTCTATAGAAATGATATTGGTATTAAATTAAACCTTATTAAATATCCTGTACGATAACAATATTCAATTATGCAAATTAGCTAATTTGCATAAATTGTGACGTCATCAATCTATTTTTGTTCAGAATATCCCAGTTTAGCAACATATATATTAGAACTTAGGCCGAATGACAGAATGTGTGCATAGTTTTGACCTTTATTTGATGAGTGGAAGATATAGGCAACGTTCAAGAGACAACAGATTCAAAATTGGGTCAGAATTATCAAAGTTATTCAGCTTTTGGGGCAGCTACTGTGAACGTCATTGTTTGACAATTATAAAAAAAAATATTACAATAACAAAAAAAGAAACAAACATAGTTGTTTCAATCTTATTGAGTAAAAATGTACATGACTTGTCCATATTTTTCCATTGAACTGAACATGAAAGTATGTGGAAATGTTACATGTATTTTGACTATCATTCACAGGGGTCAAAATCATGTGATCTTGATCATGTGATCTTGATCCTGTATTTTAAAATCCAATTTTATAATTTACCATACACTTTCAATGATCCATATGAATACATAGTAATGCTTTAATTATGCTGTTTTGACATATGTTGACTAATATACATATCAATATTTACAAAATTTATATGGAAGAGTATTCCTGGTTTCATTTGATGTGAAAAAGCTGAAAACAAAATTTTGTTGATATTTGGACATAAACTAAATAAATCTCAATTACCATTTTATATTTAAAATACAGATAGAGTGTCAACTTTAGAACTTAGACGTAAACATTTCCAAAAATCAATGCCCAAAATAAGTCAATCAATGACAAATGGCCAGCCTACACAGCTAATGTGACAACTACTTTAGGGGAATTTTTTAACCTTCAAAATCCTTGGTGATTCATCCTTAGAATGATTTATGTTATAGCTTTTCTGAAAATGGACTATAAGCAGAAGGTAGGTACTTAGAGAAGCAAAATGAAAAGTAGTTTTTATATAATTTTACACAATATAACCTCTTCGATATGCAATGAAAAATGATGACAAAATCCATACAAGAGCTCAGTAGTAATACTAGTAATCCTGAAATTAAAGTCTATTGATCAAAATAGCCACGAAGACAAAATGCCCTTTAAAGTATTTTTGAAAGAAGTAATTTTTGTAGGACTTTAACTTACCCTTCCTAATTCTATCTCTTATGTCCCAAAGAATGTATGGTATAGGACTTATACTCTGAACTTGTTTTAAAAGGTTTCCAAAATATGAAATACCAAAAATCTATGAAAAAATGAGTCTCAAATGAATGGATTTCAGGTATACCCCCATAGAGTATGGATACCATTCAAAACTGAGAACCGTAACAACAGGAGATTTAAGTGCAAAATAAAGGAGTTAATCACGTAGTATGATTGACAGAGGTTGAATCTAAACTATTTTAATTTACACTTTTTATAGTTTAGAAGCTTTAATATGAAATGATCTAACCTAATGAATAGACCTAATCAATATAACAGATTTTATCAAAAAGTCTCAGATGTACATGTAGGCCAGAGGCCTCATTATCATCTGGTCGCAAATAGTTGCGTTGCGTCTGCGATGCGATTGCGATCGCAATTCGTAACGCATGCGATGCGTGATATTATCAATTGAGCGCAATCGCAGACGCAAAGCAATCGCAAAACAATTAAAACGTAAGTTGCGATCGCAAGTCTAGAGTGTATTTTGGCGCGAAATTTAAAAGGACACTGGAGCTAGTTTTTGACATTGATTGATTGAAATTGATAGAAATCCAATAATTGATATGATTTGATCGGTTGCGCATGCATTACACTTATGCAAGACATAAGTGCGCCAAAATGCAAATCGATTTACATTGAACAGACGGTAGTCGAAGAAACATGTCGAGGGCAAGGAATTGGACAAATGATGAACAAGAATTATTTGTATCTCTCATTGAGAAGGATGCAAATATTCTTTTGGCACCACTTAGCTGTCAAATAACAATACAGTCACAGGATAGTTGCTGGGCAAGGGTAACTGAAAAAATAAGTTCACTTGGTGTGGAAATGAGGACTAGAAAAAACGTTATGTAAGTCACACATCACTGAAAATAAATAACTGTTAAAACGGGAAGTTGTCATGTTACTGAAACTAACTGAAATAAAATGAACTTTTGGTCGTTGTTGTATGTGTTCTACAATGCTTCTATCTAAAATCCGTCAACATAATTTTTCAACAGACAATGAAACGATAACAGCTAATGAGTTTTCTATTTGGTGGTGTATATTTTACATTTTATACACATGCAAGAAAATTGCAAGTTGTGGGTTCCATATCGATATATGTTAAAATATGTCTCCAGTGTATTGCATTTATTTTCCTTTGGAACAAAATATGAAACACGTCTTTTGCATTGTGATCAAAGCAAATCATGTTTGAATCAGGGTCGGGATGAAAATGTGAAAATCTACAATTTTGAGACGAACTCTCATTTCAAATTGAAAATCTAACTCTTTCCGACGAGTCAACTTCAATGCGATGGGTGATGCTTGAACAACAGATACAGAGTACATGTCTATGTAAAAAAAAAGGTGCTTTTTCATTTTTAAACTATTAAATTTAACAACTTAGTAATTTGCAGTGATATGCATTTATTCTATTATGTAGAATTAACAACGTTTCTATTCATATTCAAACTCGATCAAATAAAATGTCTTTAATATTTAATCTATATCTGGGAACATGGTAGAGATCATTCAGAAAAACGAGCACCTCAAATACTGTACAAAGATACCACAGGAGTTCAACCATTGTTTTAACAAATCCATGTTCCAATGCAGGAAGAATTTGACATTTGGAGTTACCCTGCGCGCAGAGTCTAGTTAAACTACGAAGCTCTCTTTTAAGAAGTGAAGTCAAACGAATGCAAAGGGTAATTTGGATTTGTTCAGTTGCCAGAAATCTGATAGTGATCAACATTTTTAGAAACCCCAGAATGAAATGATTGTTCCTATTCTTTGGTATGGTGTCAGTTCGTCTTCAAAAAGGTTTATAACCTCTATTAACAATGCTCTCGGCATTCTGTATCTCTGGAGCATCTCGATGTCATTTAGTGAATCGAGTGGGTTAAACCTATCTCGAAATACTCTTCGGCCAATACGATTGTGGTGATCCAGAATGAAATGAAACATCTTGGTGTTCTTGTACTTTTGCAGACGATGTAGGTGAGGTACATATACACTAGGAATAGTCAGAACATTAGTGTAGTAGTGGCAAGATTAATTCACCAAACAAGCTTTATTAGCTAGATAAATATTTAATTGGCGAAAATCCTATGCTCCAAAGAGCACGAGATATTGCAGGCACCAATCTAAGACGTATACAGTATGTGATGCGTTCGCAATATTTAGAAACAAACGTGATCTTTAAGGATTTACAGGCTCAATTAAATGTATATTTTAATCATATTAAATAAATAAAATTGAACAATTTCTTCGATACTATTGATTAATACTTAACAGGTAGTGAAATGACCGATATAAAACACCACAAAATATCCATTAACATAGATAAAATAACGCTCAAAGATGAACTAGATTTGCGATTTGATTTGCGACAGGGTAAACGTAGTCGCAACTTTTTGTTTAGTTGCGATCAGAAAATCGATAACTTTGCGTCAGACTTGCGATGCGATGGAATGATAATAACATTTTGGGGAAATAGTTGCGTTGCGATATCTTGCGATGCGATTCGCATGCGATTTTGCGTTGCGACCAGATGATAATGAGGCCTCTGGACGCTGGGGCAAAAGTCATCACAATAAGATGTGCTGAGAGGAGCTGAATCAATGTCACAACTATAGGTGATGTTAACAAGGAGATTAATGTCACACAGATAAATATTTGAGAGTCAAATCACACTGGTGAGTTGGACATGGAGATGTGACAAAGATGATGGAAACATTAAGAATAAAAAGCATCCCTGTCATGAAAGTCACCACTAAAATAGAAGAAAAATTCAACCACTGCCATATGGGTCCTTGACATGGGTTTTATTTTTATATAAGAATTTATTTATTCAAACGTATAAGCAAATACATAATTCCAATCGCCCGAAGGCATTATAGGAAAAATGGACATTTAAACAATATATATTAAAACATATAATAAATCATAATAGTACACTATACAACAAGTTAAGGGGGATGCACTTGTAGGGTGGGGATAGGGGAGGGTGTTTGGAGGGGAGACTAAACAGGTTCACTTGAGGAGGGAATACAGATATTGGCAGAAATAAAATCAGCCACTTTGGACAAGAGTTGCGAATTTGTTTCTAAAGATAGATCAGGATCTCCATAATAGAATAAAGAAAGTAAATTAGCTTGATTTTTATGTTTATTTAAGGCTCCTGGTGCAATCAATTCAATGTCATATTTTAATGTTTGAAAATTCAATTCATTATTTGGACATTTCAGAAAAAAGTGGTTTGGCGTACTGATAGCTCCACATGAGCAATTTGGGCCATCAATAAAGGTAAAGTTATGGGCGTATAGTTGAGCCCTAAAAAGTAAATCTGCTCTAAGTCTGTTTATGATTATTTCTTGTTTTCTTCTCAAATTAAGACAGGTAGATGGCAGAGTGAGTTTTTTGGGAGCAAAATAAGTTTTTTGATATTTTTTGAAAGTCTGAAGTGTCTTCTTTTCTCTGATATATGATGGCAGCATTGACCATGAGCTGATTGCACCTAGAACTACCGACTCCAAGAATCTGTTGCTACAGCGGATGGGTAGCTTGAAGTCAAAAGTGTTGCGATTAGTTCTAATGCTTTTATTTTTGTAAAATGGCCAATGCTTCATGAATATCTATGTTACATATACGTACATGTAGATGGCTATAACATGAATGAATGCCATATAGGTGATGTTAACGCAGATATCAATGTCACATGGATGACATGGTGATAAAACGTTAATTTGGTCAAAGTTATACTATTAAGGTGATGTTAGTCACATGGAAATAAGTGTCACATTGATGTAGGAACTCTTGGGTTAAAGACCTCGCTTCATCAACACTTAATATAAAAATGCAATGCTATTTATGAACTATAATAGCTTGGTATGATAAATAATACAAGGTGTCTCAAAAAAAGTATATTAACTCCATGGTTAAACCAATCAATATTTTCAGATATTTTTGCATGGTCATGTTGCTAAAGCATGTAAGTTTCCTCCACAATACAAAGTTTTTAGTTCAGTCTTGCATTTTGATGATTTAACCCTTTACCTTTTTCTTCATATTTCGATGACAGCCTGTATCCTTGTGCTACATTGTTCATCACATATGATAATGCTTCAGCTGGAACGTTTTGAATTTCTCTTTGGGTGTTGGCCTTATGTTGTTCTAGGTCTTTTGGCTTGGGATTAGCTTAACATGCTCCTTCAAATAGCCCCAGAGAAAGAAGTTCCAAGGTTGAAGATGGCAGAACAATCACAGAGAACCAGCTCAATTATCGTCAAACGATTTAGCAGTTAATTGATAATGGAGTTCCAACTGCCAGAGTTACAGAGACTAAATGATATCCAAATGAGAACAAATGAGAATGTGGTTCCAGACAGTTTGAGCCCCTCCATGTACTGAGCAAGGGCCACACAAAAATTCCCATGAAAGCAGTTTCTTCTCTCTATATAAAGACAGTGTGAGGGCCTCCCTATTCAACAGATTTGACACCCTAAACATTTTCTCTGGAATGCCTTCAAGAACAATGTTTATGTTTATCCCAAGCCAAGAGACATGGAACAATTTGAGGTCAACATGTGAAAGGAAATTCAAAATATTCCACCAGAAACATTATCATGATAAAAATGTAGCAGTAAGGATGGAGGCTTTTATCGAAATATAAGGAGGTTAAATTAAACACATGGTATAAAAAGGGCTAAAGCATCAAAAAGGCAAGACTGAACTAAAAAATTAGTATTGGAGAGAAAACTTGCATGCTTGTCCTGAATGACCATGCAAAATATCTGAAAATATTGATTGATTTATCTTTGCTGTTGATATACCTTTGGTTCATTTTTTGAGACACTCTAGATAATAAAAATTGTATCTTTAATGTCACTGCCAGTAATCTGACAAAATGAGTGAAGGGAGTCGATTTCTGCTAGAAAATTCAACAAATAAGATTTCATTCTTCAAAAAGCATATAGTATGGTAAAATCAGTTAGGTTTTAGGTGTAAGAATGGCGCAACGTCACCAGCATGCAAAAAGTCAATCTTTGAATCCTCTGCAATGCAATTAATCAAAATGAATGTTCTTGCTGTTTTTTTAAATGAGGCTTTTAAAATATATTATTTTGATATTTTTTGACCAGTTATGAAGTTTCGTCTGTTTAAATAGATTGACGCCTATGAAGCAAATCAGTTTAAAAATTCATGTAGATGTTCACTGCTTGAATAGCAGCACAAATAATGATGTTTGACCAGTCACGTTGTTTCGCAATTTTAAATAGATTGACGCCTATGAAGCAAATCATTTCAAACATTTATAGATTACATTCATTTCACCGTACCATTCACCCATTCACTAACTGATTAATCCATAACTTTCTCACAAACAATAAATCATGTTACAAAATCAAAAAAACTGTTTTGACCCCTGTCAATGATAGTCAAAATTATGAATACCCATATCATTTCTATACACCAACTAATTCAGTGACACATAATACATATATTTTTCACTCAATAATCTTGAATCAGCTTTGTTTCATTTTTGTTATTTCAGTGTTTTATTTATGATTGACAAATAGTAACGTTCATAGTAGCTGCCTCAAAAGCTGAATTACTTTACTAATACTCATTCAATTTTGAATATTTTTTTTATGTTGCTCATACCTCTTCCACTCATAGAATAAATGACAAACTATGCAGAAACTACACCATACTACCTCGGATCTAATAAATTTGTTGTTATACTTCGAAGTTCTGAACCAAAAATTGCTTGATGACATCATAATTTATGCAAATTAGCTAATTTGCATAATTGAATATCGTTATCATACCATTTATTCAATTAGGATCAATTTGATACCAAGATCTCCTCTATAGACCAGATAATGACAAAGCTACCAAACATTTCAATTCTAAGGTAAGATGTTTAAAGTTAATTGTTCAATGATAACGTTCATGGTAGCTGCCCAGAAAGCTTAATAACTTTGTTAGTTCTGACCCAATTTTGAATCTGTTTTCACTTTTATGTTGCTTAAACCTTCTGCTCATAGAATAAAAGTCATAACATTGAAGAAATTCTACCGTATGGCTTCAGTTCTTAAAGATACATTGCTATACTTGAAAATTCTGAACCAAAAATTGATTGATGACGTCACAATTTATGCAAATGAGCTAATTTGCATAATTAAATATTGTAATTAAATGAGAAATTTATTAAGGTTTAATTTGATACCAATATCATATTTATAGACAAAATAATGACAAAGCTACAAATGATTTAAGATTCCAAGGTAAGATGTCTATAGATGCGTAACCATGGTAACGGAATGCTACAATACAGAGCAACCAATGAGAGTTTGCAAGGGCATCCGGCAGAAAATTGAACCTCAAAGTGTTACCTTTCAGAAAAGTATGGATGCCATAAATTAACAGAGATCGCCACGTTGGGTAAATTTTTTGAAACGATAGAGAGGCATGGGTTTCTAACTACTACTTAAAGCTTAGTTGTTTAGAATAATTACTGAGATGTCCTTGATGTATTATTATATCGCAATTAGCGGAGACAGGATAAATACTCTCTGTGGATTACTAAATCATCCCTTTCACTATGTACTTGTCATGATATATTAATAATTGAATGAATGCTTTATGAATAACTAAACTGTGATGTTTTATAACAAAAATCTGCAATTTTTGAAAAAACAAATTGCAAAGACACATCACAAAATATCAATTCTGAAATTTTTGTTTATCAAGCAAAAGGTGATAAAGACATGAATAGAACATTAATTAACAAATAAGCTTAATTGTGTGATAGAATTCTCATTCATAACTTCACTTGTTTTTGAAATAGGAAGTGTTAATCAAATGGGTTCAGAGACTCAATCGTCAAACAATGACATTATAGAACATTGTATAAGACAGTCACAGTTTATAAGTTTTATGATAAAGTTGTAGAAATTAAACTACAGTATATGTACAATCCTTTTATATCCCTAATGTGTGTTACTTCGCACTAAAAACAAATGCTATGATTATTCAAGTATAATAACTATAAAAAAAATGACAAACATTTCCTCTGTTTGTCAGATTCACATTTTATAAATGTAACATGATTTGATGTGAATGTGTATATGTAAAGAAAAACAGCACCCATTATCAAATAACAATAGATCCTTTCATATATCTTTTCCTTTCTTCTTACATATTTGAACTGTCACAAAAAGCGAAAGACCATGATATCATAAATCAAATAAAATAAAAATATTCTCACACATTAACCTGTTATTTAGAACACTCCTAGAGGCAAATATCCATTCAATTCATAGTAAAGCATAATTATATACATGAAGTGTGAATAAGTGACTCATGAAAAGGTGCTCTTAGATTGCCTCATGGTATATGGACTTATTCGGGACCTGGGCATTTACATATATATGTATACCTGGTCATTCTTTATACTGCTAATATCAATATGATTATTATGGTGAGTAAAAATCTTAATTTTCTCTTGTGTATGAGTCATTAGTGTCAAGGAGAAACTTGTTAAAGGGAGAGGGTGAGGAAGGATTTCAAACATAGTTTAAGAAATGAAAATTATTTCGACACTAATGGAGGTCACATGTTTAAAGGGCTGGGTGACATAAATCTCAGGATATTCTCAGATGTTGCAGATTTTGTTATTGATTCAATAATATACTATAACCACATTTCAAAGGGCAACATAGTGGTCATTGCGTGAAGATATCACTGTGTTCGGTTGCTTGCTCAAATGAGGTTATTATATAAAAATATGTCACAACTTTTGGTGGTGACATAGGTGGTGGCATATTTTTACTGTCCCCAACTTTTATGTGGCCAGTGTTTGGCATCTGTAACATGGCGTCTCTGAAATAAAATTTCCTTTTGGAGTTTCTTTCCCGTAAGTTGATATCCAATCAAAACAGTATGAAGTATGTGATAGGACAATCACTAGTAGTTGATTTCCGAGCAGTAATCGGTACGAGTCCTATGATTGGCCGCGATTATTAATCGCGCATGCGCATTTTAACTAATCAAATTGCTGGATTTGTTGCGCATGCGCAAAAACTGAACCGAAAAATAAAACCTCACGGAGATTGCTCCTAGTGAAACTTTCTTAACGATCAAAATCAATAGCAAATTGCTTTGAAATACTCAAAGAAAAATGGTATTTAATGGTTGAATATTAGTTATCTCTTTCAAATGAAGGTATCTGCATCATTTAATGACCTACTAGACGTGTGTAGAACACTGATCTGGGCCAAAAAATAACAAAACTGATGCAAACTTTTCATCAATTCTTTTTGTTCAGTGCAAAAATGTGAGTATGAATTCCCGGGAACCTTTTTTCATGGGGTAGCACTTTTTTGAGGGGGGACGCAATTTTGGAAAATCAATCCGTCCCAGGGAAGCACTTGTAGACAAGCCTATTGAAAGCACCGCGTCTGTAACAAATGACTAGTACTAATACCCTGAGAATAGGCCTCGCAAAGTGGTGATAATATGTAATGCTTCAGTATCGTCTAATATAAAAGCATCATCTTTATCTTTTCTTTGCTGTCTTATTGTTAGTAGCAAAATGGAGGGAATTGTGATTTGTATGATGTCAAATTAACAACTACAATTTATGGCATGATTTAATTTCCTGGGAAAATTGACTCTGACGTCAAATGTTATTGAAACTATTGTAGAATACTAAGATTTGCCAATTCTAATTAGAGGAGATACTAATATCCTTGAAGGTCAACGGTCAGACCTTGCAATTGATGTAAATGTGAATAAGAGAATTGGTGAATACTTGAAATATACTGATATAACCCCATAATACAAATAAACAAACAACATTTAGTTCTATGCTAGAAATCAAAAAGAAATGTGAATCCAAGTATATTTAGTAAGCGCAACCTTCAAAATGTTCCTGTTCAAATGACAGTCTAAAAGTAATAACAACACATATAATTTTCTCAGTAATTAGCTCTCTCATTTTTCACCCTTATGTTGTTGTTTATGATTAGACCCCCTTTAGATCAGCATTAGAGGCACTTGAGAGAGTACCAGCACATGGTAGCAAGCTTGACATGAGTAACCTAAAAACCTAGTATTGGAATGGACAACATACCCCCTTAACTTCATTTTGTGACAAAATGGTCTTTAGATAAAATACATAATTTGGAAAAATGGGCGACTATCTTCCAAATGAGGACCCTCAATCAAATTCTACATCATTGCATCACACCTCATATATTTCTCATGAATTAGACCCCCTCCTTCTTCACAGGTCATTATTGGCTTTGCAACATCCTTCCCAAAGTACAAAACTGAAGGTGAGATGCAAGGAAATTCATCATGGTATAAATTAAATTACATGAAGCTTTCATGAATTCAATGTAATTAAGTGTAATAATCCATTCAGGATTTCAGCCTCTAAATAGAAGAAGATTCAGTTATGTAATTTTCTAAATGAGGAATTCTACTTATAATATAAGTGAATCTGCCTTTGATTATTCATTCAGTACCAAATAACCTATAACCTCAGATAAGATTTGACCTTTATTTTCTGGGAAGAAAATCTATGAGTTTTACAGAGGATATCAGTTCATGACAGGTTAAAGATGAGAACATTGTAAAAGTATGCAACATTTCCAAAAGAAGTTGGATTGATGGGAGTATTGCCCAAGGAGGAACTTACCATTTGGAAGCAAAACAACCAACTATGGTAAATAGAATCATACCCTGAGTCTCTATTACGTAGGAACACTACTCTGACTAATAATCAAAATGATTTGAAAATATTGGGATGATCTTACTTATCTCAAATATAACTTCAGTGGCCTTTTCTGTATGTTTGACAGTAAAATTAATGTTACTTACAAAAAAACATGTCATGTCATCATATTCTGAGCATGTAATCTTATTGGAAGT
Source organism: Owenia fusiformis (assembly GCA_903813345.2). Classification (NCBI taxonomy): domain Eukaryota; kingdom Metazoa; phylum Annelida; class Polychaeta; order Sabellida; family Oweniidae; genus Owenia; species Owenia fusiformis. Next base: position 9,833,029 of record CAIIXF020000006.1, read on the forward strand.
AGCTTTTATCAAATAATTCTCTGTCATCTAAAGAGTGTAGAAATAGCTCAGCTCTAATGCAGGGTAAGAGACTCCCTACTTGAGATTAGATTGATCCATGTTCAGGAATATATTGTTAGAAATAACATGAGAATATCCTGGATGATGAATTGATCTTGAAATCTAGTTGAATTGATTTAAAGGTAGAATCAAACTTACTGGTTGAAAAATTACAAATATTTTCAATGAGACAACTCAATCTTAACTTAAGTATCTTGGTCTAATCATGTTGAAGTTACCAATATTTAAAATATAGAATGACATCTGGAATATCAGGGTTTGAAAAGGGTTTGAAAACAGCAGCAAATCTAATTTTGCCACTTTGCAGTTTTCATATCTACCAAATATGAAGTTCAGTTTTGGTAATGCTGTACCTATAGTAGCAAATATAGACCTATCATACACATATTTTTTTATCCCATATAGCTATTTAAGAAGCACATGGCAGCATCTTGAAAAATATAAGCATGGTACATGGTAGTAGAGAGATTTTGTTCATATTTGATATATGAATACTTCAAGCATGCCACACTGTCCAATGACACTTTTGGGAGTAGGCGGCCATTTTGAAAAATGGCCACCAGTTTTACCTGTGTTATTTTACGTTATTTTACTATAACTATCACTGAAAGTGTGTCAATGTGGAAAAAGTTATGCGTTCTATGCGTTTGATTCTCCCTTTAAAAGTATAAGTGTGATAACAGAATCATTCAGGGGTAATGGGTATATCAGACAAAAACAGCTCATCCGTAATGAGGATTTTTACGATTGAAATCATTAGAGATTTCTTCAATTAATGTTTGCGTGCTGGATCTAAAGTCATTCTCTATAGAAGATTGATGATTCAATTGAAGAGAGATGGCTCAATGTCAAGATCATAGATTATTATTGGTTCAGAGCCTTTGAGATCTAAAACTTCAAGTTTTTTCACTTGATTAATTTAATACTAGACAACCTTGGTTGAAAAGTCCAGCTAGTCAGGCTCATTTTACTTAATTTTTCTTAAAAAATGTTATTATGTAGTATTTTCATGCAGTTTTGAGATTTTGAGGCATGACCATTGACCAACTTTCCTTCTTGCTAATTTCTCATGTAATTTTTTTCAAAATATATGACCATTAGGTATTTTATGTACAGTTGGTTTAGTGATTTTTCTCACATATCACTTGATTGATTTGGTTATCTATTGATCTCTAGCTGAGATATACATGGAATTCTAATATCAATGACACTTCAAAGGCATATAGGCTTTATATGGCTTTATGTAAAACAAAATAATTGAATCAAGGAACCATCTTATAGTATTTTAGACTGACTCTCTTTAGTAATAATTAAATTAATATTTGGCAGGGAATGAATATCTTTTATTATGGCATAAGAGAATTATAAGAAATAGTAAATGAGGTCTTTCTCTCCATTTATAGAAAGGGTGTGATATCTTGCATTTCCTTATATTAAAAAAGTGAATTGGGGGAAAATACAAAATTCAATGGAATTAGCAAGATATGAAGTAATTTGAGCATGAATTCAGAAGGCCTGTCAAGTAATAATTGAATTAATATCTCTCCTATCTTACTTCATTGAACAATATATTATATTAGAATCTTTTGATGGCCCGTAAAGAAATAACTTGGTGATTTTGTGATTTAAAGGCTCATATTAAGTATAATGATGTCATTTTAAAAGAATTCTGGAAATTTTATTATCATTGGTTGAGAAATCAAAATGTATTGATGTGAAAATATTTGCTATAAAACATCTCAGCTCTGTTTTTTAAGTATGAATATTTGAATCAAGAAAAAACTATTTTGAGAGTTCATGCAAAGATGATCCTTTAAATATAAGAAAATTCTAGAATGGTTTGAATTAGTTTTTGTTGGAATGGACCCTAACAGGTGGAACCTAACCTCATGGTAGATCTTGTTTTTGTGTCTGCTGCAAAAGGTCATTCTGAATTGAGGTACTGGTAGGGAAAATAACAAGGTGGTCGGGTTTCATATTGAAAATAAAGCAAAATGGAGAGGATTAAACAAGAAATAAAATGAACAGGCAAAAAGTCAATATATTTAATTGTATGGAAATGCAAGAAAATCAGACACTTCATTCAAATTTTGGAGAGAAATTATGGAAAATTAACATTACTTGTAGATATTTCTGAGAGCGGGTTTAACATTTCATACTTACTGAACTATACACATATACTGAGATAATCCAGAACAGCTTAGAAACAACTAGAAGCAAATGGGGATCTAATGAAATAGACGCGAGAGAGGTAATATTGAGAGTGCCAAAGATATTTTTTCCAGGTCATTTTGGAAGTAGCTATCAAGAACTGTAAGAAAATTGGGAAATACATACTAATGTATTATAGAGGTTTCAGATAAATTGGATGAGAGAAAAGACTGGAGAAGAGAAGCAATTGAGTAGAAAGGCTGTTTGATCACACCAAATAAAGATTTCATTGTAAAGTGCTCAAGTTATGAATTACTTATCTAAGATTTCACTAAATCGCACGATTCATGATTATCACTTGAAACATCCGTTTCTCAGATAAAAGGATGATAAAATATTATTTCCTCAATTAGGAATAAGGAAGCAATAGTCATAAAACCATACTAAACTGAGCTTTGGTTGGCATTGGCAGATTAGGATTATATCACCCTGTATAAACACTGTAAAAGGGATTATCATATACAGTGTAAAGGAATTCTGGTAAAAGACCTATTTTAGTACCACTGGGCACTTACAGGCCTCAGTATTGCCTATTTAACTTACTAATTGCACGCTGGTTTTATCTCTTGGAATAATTGCAGTCAGCTATATTTACCAGATTGGATGGGAGAGCATTTAGCGTCAGAGAGAGCCATAACTTTAATATATTGAGAGACATTAAAACAAGAGGTTTTATCACCACTGAACTTTAAAACTTGAAATTTGGAAATATTGAGATAAAATAATAGATTGTTTGGATTTGCTCTGCTTTTATATATGTGATGTAATAGGACTTAGGTATATAGCTTACCTAATTTATACACTAAAGCACTGATAAGCCTAGAATCAGCTAAGCAGATAAGCTCTGTATTTACACACTAAAAAAATTCCAAACAAAAATACAGCAGAATTTTATCAGTTGGTAACCATAGCAACCTTAAAAATCTAGGTTGAGAAGAACCGGGTGACAAAGTGACTAAAATCATAATTGACCACAGATAGAGACACAGAAATAAAATATAAACCATGGTTTATACGTAGGTTTGTCATACAGCCGGTAAATATTGACAGAGATACATTAGCCTAGTGGTTAATGTTAGAGAATGCATGCTCAGAGGATGTATTTTGGTCTCCGTTCATGTGAAAATAAAAGTTTAGAGGATAACTAAGGGAAACTGAGTCCACTTATAGATATTTAGTGAAAAACATCAAGGATATACAACTGATATTGGATTGGGAGTTGCTTCCAATTTAACATGAAGTTCATAAAGGTGAGTTTTTTGTACTTTTGAGCCTGGAAAATGCTAATTGTGGTCAGAGTTGTGGTTATAGATTTATCTGCATTCCAGCTGATTGATTTATCAGTGTAAACATACAGTATATTCTTAACTGTTAATCTGGGAACTTTTTTCCCTATGTATACCATACATACATTGATGTAACTTCAACTTCCCAAGGATCAGCCAAGTTGAAAAAATTCACTGCAAGGCAAAAGCAAAAAAGTTTATTGAATTTTATACTAATTTAGTTAATTTGATTATTATTTAATTTGATTAATTTTGAATTATTTCAGTACCTACATAATCTTTAAGGCATTTTTTTTTCTCTATATGGAAAGGCAAAAAGGCAAATAGTTGGGAGGGGGGGGGGGTTCTGCAACCTGTTGAGACCTCCTGGTGACAGAAAAATACACATGGAAAGTGCCATATGCTTAGGCTTAACATCTGATTGAGAGATGATTTACATCATATTTGTTATCCCACAGATGATATTCATTGAATATTTATTTATTTGAGTCACATATAGTCCCATGTGAATTTTTGGGACTCATTTGATAACCTCATTACAGTAGATTTAGGCAAATGAATTAAAAAAGTGTTAAAATTACAAAAAAGAAAAGCTGTGAAAATTCGAAATAAAACATCGTGGAAAATTGCAATTGGAACAATTAACCCGAAGTAATGTGAAATGTGGGAAACTTATGTTTATTGACTTGAATGCATGTGGTTTAAAATCTGGGTCTATGACCAAAGAAACGGTTTATTTTGACAGATTGTTAACCTTTAGCGTGCTGCCGGCGGACTCGTCCGCCGAGACTAAAATGTCTCTCACAACTGCCGGCGGACCCGTACGCCCGATTTCAAACTTTTAAAAACTTTACTTTTTCGCGCCATTCGTATTGTCCAATTAGATTGTCCGATTTATTCAGTGCCTAACATGACTTCCTGTTGACCTAGAATGGCGATATTTCGAAAAATAATTCTCAATTCAACAATTTAAACAGTGTTTTAGTCGTTTTTAGTGAACGAATCGTACAAAATGGTGGACAAATACGATCACAACGAAAATGTGGAGGAAATGAATTACGATTTCGAGCTCTTTAGGCTCTTGGAAGCCGATAACGGTCATCGAAAATAGAAACTAGAATATTTTCTGAATTGAAAAATTGAACATTCGATCGCTGCAAATTCAGATTTGGATTCTGACCAGACGAAGAGGCGGAGCGGCGGATTCCGGAGGAGTATTCATGGTATATTTATGCCCAGTCGTGTTAATGTACGAAAAAATTCATGAGAACATTTTTTTCATGAGCCAGGCCACTGTATCTTCCCTTTGTGAAAATTTTATCCAGATTCATTCAGTAGTTATTGAGATATTAATTATTATTTCATTTTTTGCACTATTTGAAAAATAAGCCAGTTGCGTGGGATATATTTGCTGAAATAAGGCAGCATGGTAAAGGTTAAATAAGTTGTTTCTCTTCAGACTAGACATGCAGTGTCATGCAAATATAAATGGATTATTTGATAGGCCTGATATTCTTTTTTACTTTATACGTACCTAAAAGAGACTTTTGTCCACCTTATCTTGTTGATTTCCAGATCTGCATCTATTACATTGTAGAAAAAATATCAAATATATTTTTAATGTGGCGTATTATTAAGTAAAATATTCTATTGGGTAAGTAGTCTTTTGTGCATAAAGCTCCTATACTTGTACCCCCCCCCCTCCCTCCATTGTCCCTAACTCACTGAGAAAGGCAATGAAAGTGAGGATGGAATTCAGGGGCTTGTATAAAGTCATATCGATGTTTTCATTATTTATATTGTAATTTTTTGAGGTTTGTATTCTGTATTCTAAATGTTTTCATTGAACTCTCTTATAATCAGGGATGGATAGGCACCTATAGGGAGGTTTGATTCAATAGAGAGTTTCACCCTCTCAAGTAATATAAGGTGAAAAGTGAGACAAAGGTACAAGCAAACAACAAAAACATTAATTGGCAAGTTCAATTACTATCATTGGACACAAGAGATTCCAAACTGGTAACAAAAACAAAAAATACCAGGGGAATTATTTTGATCATATCTATTAAAAGTGATCAGCTCTAGCATAAAAAATGACAAAGTTAATTTCTATAGGGAATTTCAGTTCGAGATCTGTCACTTCTTATATTTTACCAAGAACTTTCCGATAGCTGGCAAGTCTCTTCTGAAGTTGTTTACAAGGTTATAGGGGATAAAATTCCAGCATCCTAAAATTGAAAGAAATCAATTCAAATTCAATAAATTCAATTGGCGCTGCTCTTGTTAACTTCAAATTGTGTTAATTGAAAATTAACTTTATTTACACCCCCCCTCCTTCAAATGTTATAGTGTGTTTTGTAAAATTAGAATAGGCAAAGGGGCACTGTAACCTAGACTGAACAAATCCAATTTTATAATTACTAAAATAGAATTTTGTTCATTACTTATAATGTTTAACAACAGTCTAGTTCTATTGTTGAACATGTGAACATAATTTCAACCCTACAGCATCCATCCTATTAGTGTCAATATACAATTATAATAGTATTTGAAAGGGATCATTTTTATGTCAGTTTTCGTGTATGTAGCTCACTACATTGGTATGCATGTAGGCTGGTGACCCTAACAGGAAACATCCAGGCTGTCAACCCCCCTAGTTACATCTCCTACTATGAACACTCAGTGCACAGGACGAGTTTTACATTCCAACGTTAATTTTTTGACAGCCACTTATCTTTAATTAGACATTAATGTGTTACTGTATGGAATGTTACTCAATGATGTTTTGGGCTTCTTGGGGTGATTGATGTTAAAAGTCAAATTTTAGAATTCTTTAAATATTTTTTATCATTTTCAACATAGTATGTTATTTATTTATTATTTAGATGTATAGAAATGTCCCACATTCATAATAAATTATTGAATTCTTTTCATTTTAACAGCTGTATCTTTGCAACAAATTAAAATGGTTCTGTGAGAACTTATTTTTAAACTTTGCTAACATTAAACATTCATTTGCTTTGATTGTGGTTGATGGAAGGGGGTCATTATTGATTGGGATCCTTAAAGAATCAGCTAAATCTGGCAATATTTAGGTACATTGTATTTAAGTAATGTTTATAAAGTTTTTGTCATAAGCTCTTATCAGACAGCCAGTAGGTGGTGGCATCTCACTTTTCTTGTCTGTGCTTTTTCCAGATAAACCACTTTGACTCAATGTTTTGATTACATTTTTCAGTTTCTTCATTTTTGATTTTTAGGCACAATTTTGTATGTTTTGTTTCTGACGACTTGTAAACATATGTTTTTTTGTATTTAAATGACTCAGACTCAGAATTGTGCCACTTAGTGCATGCAACATTTCAAAATATTAGAGACCGTGAGATCACATTTCTGTAATGTTAAACCTGCATAAGAAATCAACAATTGTGAAGCACTTATTAGATGCCTCTTTTCCCAGTCCATGTGATAAGTTGTTTTCTTTTGTTACCATAGCAACAGTATATACTACTTAATCTGTATATGCAATGGTGGCAATCCTATCTTACTGCAAAACATTTGGTTGCTGGTAATGTGTTTATTTACTGGTTTAAATAAAATATATCACATCTATATACATGTACTCAAAAACCTGGTAGCAACTATAAACTGTTACCATAGCAATATTGATGGGTATAATCAAATTGGAATGTTTTGTATCTTAATTAAATCTGAATTATCAATAGATGTATAAATCACTATTTGAAAGTTTTGGTCATTAACCCTTTATTGACCACCAGTAATTGAGATCATTGAGATCGGATTGATGATTCACCACATCAGGGAAGAAAAAGCATGTGTAGATGTCACAAATGGACAGACTTGTATCTTTGTAGTCATCTCCCCCCCCCCGTGTTACCCTGAGTTTTCTAGAATACCTTCCTCTGACAAGGAGAGATTATTATATAGTCTAGCATCCAGCCAATCAAAGAGCTCTGCATAGCCACTAAATATAGTTGCACATGTAGACTAGCATACTAGACAGATTCTTGCAAGTGGTGTTCCAGATATGTTAGATATGTACTTATATAAAATATTTGAGATCTTATCAAATAAGACTTATTCAAACTTCTGCTTATCTGAAGATAGTCTATTATTAACACTGGAAGAGCTTAATTTGGTACCCTGAGTGATAGAGCCAGTGCACGAGGCTTTGAATAAGAGAAATAAATATGATACTGTCTTGATACTGACAACATATAAATAAATGACCCCAAAAGTCACCTCTCCTAGTCTAAATGAAAGTTTCTTAATGAAATAAATGCCACTCCACTTATGATAACATAAGATCCAGTGAAATGTGTTTTGATTTGGTATGCTGGATTGTTATCAAATGTGTTCTCTTCTGATTGGTTTTGACTTGATCAGTATTGTAGATGAAGATCTTTTTAAAATAAGCAAAATCAAATGATTGAAAAGGGTAATAATTAAGTAAAGCAATATTCATTATTTGTAATCTAATTTAATAATAACTTACATCAAGTCGTCAATTAGGATAGATTTAATAATGTCACTCGAACGGTGTTATAAGAATATAAACCATGTTTCGGAAATTGCAATCCTAATGAAACTCCCTTAAATTCTGTTGAAATGACACACTGGAATTAGGGAATCAGTAGAATTAGCCAAGAGGGGGTACTTACATGGGAGAATTATTGAAGTAATATGTTCCTAGCCTTTTAGATTGATACAGGAGAAAAAGAACTTAACACAATCAATCACGATTCTAGGAGCTTATGTCCCCATGATTTTCTCTATGTAGTGTGTTGGAACATAACATAGAGATTGATGAGGGGAGGTGTTTAAATATGAGAAGAAGTGTGAATTGACAGTTTAGGAATTTACAGTTTAGGAACATCTTCCTTATTTAGAAGGATTTCCTGCAATCTTGATTGCTTGTTAAAACATACAATGGAAAAATGATCATGGATAAGCAGGTATAAAGTATATAAAGGACCTGGGTATATATTCTAATTCAAGGATTTTTCATGTTACAGGAGAAGTTTAACGTGACCAGTTCCAAGCCCTGGGTTTCATAGTAGGAGTAGAGCAGGTCTTGGATTTATACTATAATTCAAGTATTAATGGGACTGGTTCCAAGCCCTGGGTTTCATAGTAGGAGTAGAGCAGGTCTTGGATTTATACTATAATTCAAGTATTAATGAGACTGGTTCCAAGCCCTGGGTTTCATAGTAGGAGTAGAGCAGGTCTTGGATTTATACTATAATTCAAGTATTAATGAGACTGGTTCCAAGCCCTATGTTTCATAGTAGGAGTAGAGCAGGTCTTGGATTCATACTATAATTCAAGTATTAATGGGACTGGTTCCAAGCCCTGGGTTTCATAGTAGGAGTAGAGCAGGTCTTGGATTTATACTATAATTCAAGTATTTTCTCTTGTGTTACAGAAGAAAGACAAGTTAGATGGAGCCAGTGCCAAAGTGTTCCAGGCCCTTGGCTACATGGAGGGCATCATATACAAGTATGAGGTAGAAAAGAAGATTCTAGCGATGCTCCCAGAGTCTGCTACTATACTACTAGAGGCCATCATGGAAGTGTATACTTGCCTCAGTACGGCTTCAATCAATCAAGACAGGTTAGTTGATTGATTGATTGATTGATTGTTGGTTATATATGGAGACACATCCATATACAAACATATATATATATCCCCCTGTCTCCTTAAGGAGAAGCCTCAAATCTAGGTATGTTATGCATTACCTTGTCCCAATATTATTCATAATGACATCAAACTAAATATTGTACACAACTCATCTACATTGTATTTCATACAGTAGCAGTACTCTCAGAATTATAGTCTTGCATTAAGTCTCTGGTCTCCCATTTGCCTCAACCTTAAATTCAAGAGAAATGGGAGTGGCAACATAGGGACTCAATGCACGACTCTGATCAGAATTAATTTTTTCTATTTGCACTTAACTAGCAGCATATATGGTGGAAAAATGATAGGAGCAGGTGAAAAGGGTGTTAGATTATTAGATATATTTGAATGTTATGTAAATGTAGCTTGGGTTCTATTCCTGGGGTTGTGTTTGTTCTTTCAGTGTCAATGTGTAGTTATGGTGATGGTATTTTCTAATAATCATATGTTCTGTTCCATCCACCATTTTTGATTACGTGAACTGCAGTAACTGGCATTAAGAGGAGCACGAACTGCAGTCTGTAATATTTGTCACAAGTCACATTGACACTAGTCATTTTTGTGGAGTTTGGATTGATAAAAAACAAGACAAAATGTATGAATCTTATTTCTTTATGTTACTTTTAATCATTCAATATCAATAAATTTCTTTCAACCACTTTTGATAACTTGATCCCAAAAGTTTGGAACATTTTGCTTCGGAACAGAACAATTTTGGAACGGTTCGGTATACAGAGTGACTATTTGATTAAAATAAGTTGATTATCTAGGTCTATTTGGTAATGAAAAGCTCTTCAAAACTCCTCAATGAGAAGGAGTAAAAAGAAAGATCTTCTTTTGGTGCAAAATGTTGAAAGAAAAATGCTGTTTTGTGGTGATTTAAGGGTCACATGCTGTGGAAGGGTAAGATTTTCTTGTTCCAGAACTGAACCAAAATTCCTGATTTTTATTCCCTGTTCCATTCCGAGAGTATAATTCTGCGGGTTGGAACACAATCAGGTATCCGTGACACCTCTAGTATTAAGGGAACCCCTTACTGGAATTGAGGCAACTTTGGCAGCAATCTTGATCAGAATGTTTGCCTCTAAAATAATTGAATATTTACATGTACAATATTCCCATGGATTCATGCTGAATTCAACTTATGTAATATCAAATATGTCACATCTATGAGTGAGGAAATACTTCACAAATATAGTTATTTCCTGAAGAAAGTGAGGATCCCATAAGTGGGGACAACCCCAGAAGAATACATCTCGTTCTCATTTATTCAGCACTTAAAACTGAAGAAGTAATTTCAGCAAGTTTTGCCTTCGTAACATTTTACTTTTACATATATACAGGGTGTCTCAAAAATGTACCCAAAAGTATATCAACAGTACAGATAATCCAATCAATATTTTCAGACATTTTTATGTTTTGGATTTCTCTTTGGATGCTGCCCTTAAGTTGTTCTAGGTCTTTTTGCTTGGAATGAGCATTAAAACACTCCAGAGAAATATTGAGGATGACGATGGCAGAACAAACACAGAGAATTAGGTCAATTATCGGCAAATGTTTCAAGAGTTACCTTCCAGAGTTATGCAGGCTAGCCTGGAGGCCAAATGATATCCAAATAAAACACAGTGGTCTCAAATTGATTGATCCCCTCTAGACACAACAAAGGCTACACTAGTATCCCAACCAATACAGTTTCTTGGACGTCTGACCTCTCTGTATAAGGGGGCTGTAAGACATTGTGAGGGCCTCCCTATTCACCAGATTTGACAGCCCATACTTTTTTCTCTGGGACTATTGAAGGACCTTTTTTATGCTAAACCGAACTAAGAGACCTAGAACAACTTAAGATCAGCATCCGAACAGAAATCAAACCGTTCCACCAGAAATACCAAATGTGATGAACAATGTAGTAGTAAGGATGCAGATGGTCATCGAAATATGAGGTTACATTAATTATGTGGTGTAAAAGGTAAAGGGTTAAAGTATCAAAAAGGCAAAACTGAATTAAAAACTGTGTATAGGGGAAAAAACTTACATGTTTTGACAACAAGACACCCTATAGATATCGGCATGCCAAAAAAATTGATTCATCACGAGTACTAGGTTGTGATTGAAAAAGTTAAATATTATTAAAATTGTTCTTGTTGAGTAATTATCTCATGGGACAATAATAAAGCTAGCTAGTGCATTGACATCAGCCTCATGGGGGATGTATAATTTATGCACCTTGTTGACACTGGGTTATCAGAGTTTAAAAAGAACTCAGGAAGTTCCAATTAAACGAATTACTTTACAGGCCCTTAATTATTGTATATTGAGATACTCTCATGTTCTTGAAAATATTTTCCTAAAAAAAATGTTTTTGTGTGTGGTAACATGTTAAAGTTCAGATTTAATTATCAATTTTACTAAAGGAACTGTTAAACATTTGTGATCCCTGTGATATTATAATTGAATGTTGTTTTTTGAGAGAGATATATGTATGTATGTCAGGGTGACATCGACCTGACACCTACAAATACTGAAGCACTCATAGGAAGGAAGTCATCTGTATGAATGAGAAGATTAATAAGTCTGAATATTTTAGGAAAAAAAATGTTTTGAAATATCCTATTTTTGTTCATGAAATGTGTGGTGGTAGTAGGGGCAATGCAGATCTTCTTTGTGGTGTATGGTTTTAAATTTTATCTTTTGAATTAAGGGTCACATTTTAAATACAGGGTAACCCAGGTCAGACACACAGTCATAATAACTCAGTGGTGTATGTAGTAAAACTAGTATATTTGGATATATCTCTGGATAGTGATCACCTTGTAATGTGAAAAAGTATTGATCACAACTGTTTTGATATCCTATTCACACCAGTGTTTCCAAAAGTTGACGTAAACATTGAATAACTCTCCGTTTATATGCATCTCTCAGTGTCAACTCCTCTTTAAGACATCCTCCGAACGCAGGGTTCCAGACATCATCCACTAAGTTCCTTCCTTCTTCCAGAAGAAGGTGGTACAAGTTCTGGGGGCCTGTGTTCGGAGAATGTCTTGAAGAAAACATTTGAATGTAAAGTTTAATGTCAGTCATGTTAACATGACAAATTGTAATAAAACCAGCAATTTGGAATCCTTAACTCATTTTTGAATGAATACCTCAAGGCACCAGACTAAGTGTGACTTATCGAATCTTAACATGACTCAGACATATCAGCTGGTAAAGCTGAGCCACAAAGCCCTAAAGCCTCCACCTCTCCTCTATAAACAAAGATTACTAATCAGAAAATACAGTTTACATGTTATTTTGACATATATGTAATTGATGCTTTGAACAGTTTTCAGTTGTGTTTTACTTAAAATACAGTGTACACTCTCATCAGTTGAGATTATAGAGCTTACAGTGATATAATTAGATGTGTAGCTTTCATGTGTTGAAACAGCATATCCTTTGTTCACTACTTTTAGGAATAATATTTTAAGAAAGACTGTTCAACCCTAGTTAAATACCCTGAATCAATCAAATTGTTTATTTATTGTTCATTATAGTTTAGTTTTTTTAGTTTAAAATAGTTTATTTAAGTGTCACACGTATACAATTTACACTAAAAAAACAATTAAAATATACATACACATGTAGAGGTAAAAGAATAATATGTACACGTCCAGCCGTTGCCGACTTATGAGACACTGAATAAAATTTACAATAAAAATAATTTACGTCGTTTAAACATACAATATACTAGCTTTGCTAGCATGTAAACATTGCAATCACACATAATTAAACAATATTTTGCTAAATTTGTTGAATTTTCAAAAGAAGGATGCAATGATGACATGTAAGTGAAAACATCATATCTTAAATCATTATACAATGGACAATCTATTAGAAAGTGTATTTCATTTTCAACTTCCTGCATATCACACATTAAACAAATTCTGTCATGAAGGTCTAATTTGGGATTATATCTTCCAGTTTCTACCCTCAGAGGTAATACACCACACCTAAGTTTTGCCAGAGCTTGTCTGTAAATCCTAGGTAAATACATCTCAACATATTCCTCGGTATGAAAACGAGATTTATGGAGTCTATAACTTCTAAGTTTATTACCATTTTCTTTGTTTTTATTGTCATTCCATAAGTTTATATGCCAATCAATTTGATGTTTATCGATAAGTTTCTTTTGAAAACTTTTAATCTTGGCCTTAGTACCATGGATTTGTGTACATTCTTTATCAGTGAAATCTGTTAAGCCATTTTGATCAAAAATCTTAATGACCTGGTATTCCCAGGATTTTCTTACATTTTTGGACCAAGTAAATATCTTTTTAGTAACACGGGAATTATTCATATTTGTAAGTCTACACCACTGACGAAAGGTTTCCTTAAGTTGAACGCTATAAAATGAAGGCCATCCAATATCGCCATTTACAGCATCATTTGGTGTGTACTTTCCAACACCTAGGAAGAAACGGGCTGCCTTATTTTGAACATTATTTAGCAGTCCACGTGGTTTATCTCCCCAAATACCAGATCCATATGTCATAATTGGTAAAACAAGTGAATTATAAAGTTTTGTGAAAACATCAAAGGTAAAACCTCCCTTATGGTAAAATTTAGCAATAATGACTCCAAGAGCTCTGCTAGCAGAGGCTGCTAATGTTTCAATTGCCTTTTTAAAAGTAAGGTGCTCATCTAAATACAAACCTAGGTATTGGTATTCATTTACAGAGGATATTGTGTTCAATCCACAGAGAAAAACAAATTTTGATTGTACAATATTTTTGGGGCGAAAATGTAAAACCTGGGTTTTTTCAGTATTGATTTGAATTCGCCAATTATTGCACCATTCATTTAGTTTATCTAACATTGTCTGAAGATCAAACTCATTTGCAGCAATTAAAGCGATGTCATCAGCATATAAGAGTAAACTAATATTTTCATTCAAACCATATTTTACACCAAGCCCTAAATTTTTAATCTCAGTGGCTAAAGAGTTAATATATATTGAAAAAAGACTCGGTGAAATTTTACACCCTTGTTTCACACCCTTTGAAACGGGAAACCAATTTGTTAAAGTACCATTTATTCTCACCGCACATTGCACATTTTCATAAAGTGAGACTATGGCATGATATATACGACCTTTAATGCCCATTCTATTCAATTTTACAAACAGACATTGTCTGTTAATATTATCAAAGGCTTTAGAAAAATCTACGAAACAAACAAAAGTTGACAGTTTAGATAATTGTCTGTTATGAACAATAGAATATAATGAGTAAAGATGGTCCTGGCAGCTTCGTTCCTTGCGAAAGCCGTTTTGTTCATCAACAAGTTTACCATTTTTCTCAATCCAGTCAGTCAAGCGTGAGTTTATAATGTCGCAATAAACCTTACAAGGTATCGAGATCAAGGTTATTCCGCGGCTATTTAAAGGAACTCGACGATCTTTGTTACCAGATTTTGGAATTGGGTTAATTATCCCCATGTTCCATTGTTCTGGAACAATGGAGTGAGTGAATGAGTATGCGATAATCAAATGAAGTAATGTCATACACGCCCGGTTTTTTATAACCTCAGCAGGTATTCGATCAAAACCAGCGGCTTTTCTCAGTTTAGCATTTTTTATGCTTGACATGACCTCCTGTAAAGAAATATCTTTGTTTAAATCAGGGTTTACGTCCTTGGACTCATCGGTATTCATTGAGTTGTACTCAGTTTGAAGAGAGTGAAAAAACTCAGAGTTGTAATTGGGATTATCTTTTTGATTGTACAGTTTCTGAAACTCTACTTCCCATTGGTTCAAAATTGTGTTTTTATCGGTTGACATTTGACCATCACTGTCGATAACCTGCATAGGAATACTGTTTTGCCTATTTTCAGATATGCCTATTTTACCAATTTGTTTCCAGAAAGACTTTTGATCGTATTTATCATTACACATGTTCATTAATTCCATTTCTTCCTTACGTTGATAATTACGTTTATATTTTCTATTTAAACGATCAAAATACCTTCTATCTTGACAATATGTGGCTTTCAAGGCACGTTTTTGATATACTCCATGTTTACATTTTATATAGGCTTTTTCAGATTTACACACCTGTTCCCATGCATTATCCAATTCCTTGCACCAATATGCCTTATACATAGATTTTTTACGTTTGTTTTGACATGTGTGTTTAGATTTTGCAGGAAGATTTTTATCCATTTCTTTAAGTACAAGATTTTCAAAAATACAATATGCATTATTCACATCATTTGATACATTGAGTGCGTTTTCAATAGATAGTATTGCATCATTTAAAATATCATTAAAAGCATCATTTTCCATGAAATTATTTGGAACATTCCGTACATCATACCTTTTCTTAGCATCATCAAAGTGATTGTCATTTTCATATGTATATGCATCAGAAACATTACTCACATGGTTTAAAGATAATTCACACAAAAGAACTGAATGATCAGGTTGCTTATCTGGAATGCGCAAATTGAATTTATTTATAATATCACTTATGGTTAAGACAGTGAAATCTTGCCATAAATCCAATTGCTCATGAGGTACAATTATATAGTCTATAACTGACTTTCCTCTCATTGCATCAATAAAAGTAAAATTATTTGAATTACCTTTCCGACCATTCAACATTACAAAATTTGAATCAATTAAAAATTCTGTAAGCAATACACCATACGAGTTTTCGCCATAACCAAGGATGTTTCTCGGTGGGACTTCATCCACACCGGCTATGTAATCAAATACATCACCACATCTTGAATTGAAATCACCACATATTACAGTGAAACCAATATTTTGATAAATGTAGATTTTATTTAACAAATTATTATAAAAATCCTCTCCATCAATAGAACGTGTAGAGTCTTTGGGAGGCAAATAGCAACTACATAAACATATCACTGTATCTGATGTTTTGCATGAAAGCTTCATCCACAAAATTCCTTCAGACTCATCATCTAAAAGTTCAATGTTAAATATGTTAAACACTCGTTCATGGATTAAGACACCTACTCCCCCTGAATTATAAGGCAACAATGAAAGATATTTGGTGGAGGAGTATGATCAAGTTTAATGTCTGGAACTAGGAATATTGTGCCGTCACATCATCTATTTAAGCTGAATTGGAGTCCACTTGGTGTAAAATATATCATATTCATGTTTGTCTGTTTTGTGAAGAGAATCAGATAGTTCAATTGGAATAATTTATGAAAAATTGAGATTTTTATCTAGTTATCAACTTGTGTGTTTCATTAGCTTGTCTTATAAGCACTCATGAATCCCTGTCATTCATTATTGGACAATAATTTAAATTTTTGAATCATTATTCCTTTATTTATCGTCTATTTTGTTTCATCATTTAGGCCCAATGATCATCTGGATTGAATATGAACCCCATAAAATTTGAAATGCAACCATTGACCACATTTACAAAAAAGATAAAACACCTCATTATATTCCTCTATGAATTTTAAAGATCTGCTAAATACTGGCACTTCTATATACTTTAGATTGTTACATCCGTGCCTGTTTGTTTCTTTCCTTGCTTGTTCCACATTCCTAGTCCTTCCTGGTTCAAAGTTGACACTGGCATTTAATAAATGCATGTGTTAAGTCCTCCTGAAATAAATAGTCATTTACAACAGTAAAACCTGTGTACAATGAACACCCGTGGAGCAACAAAAAATGTGTTCACTGAAGGTAGGTGTTCACAGCAGATAAGTAATTTTATACAGAAGCCAGTGTGCTGAGAAGGGGTGTTCATTAGACACAGGCGTCGGTAGATAAATGTGTTCACTAAGACAGGTTTAACTGTATATATTTTATAAAGGGGAGTCCAGTTCATGTAGCTATCTATCAATGGCTTCATACAAATGTAAAACTTCAATTTCTGAGATGATTGGGAACATGATTGGTGATCTTAGTAATGGAGGTTTGATCATCATGTATTCCCATTGCTTTCATAAACCTAACAAAATATGTACTCCACTTCACATTTCCCAACTTATCAAATCAAATATGTTTTTAATAGAATTATGAGTTAGGCTGACATTACATATGTTCATTTCATGTTTTTCTGTTGTTTTTAATGAGTTTTTACAACTCTAATTCACTTAGAATAAATGATTAACAGATAAATAAACAAACACATATTCAAGGGTTTCTATCAATTATTTGCCCATGAATACAAAATGGAACAACAATTTGTCAGAAAATGAAATGGAAAATGTCTGCTAAGTCAATCAAACTGAAAATGAACTTCCATTAGAGACAATGAATTATGTTGCCTTGATTGAGTACATTTTACAAAACTAATTTAAGTAGAGGGAGTTTTACCAGCTTTATTAAAGTAGAGAAAGCAAATGTAAAGTGTTTTTTATTACATCAAATTCATTGCAATATATGCAAATAGAATATTTCGACATGGTCCTTTGAAATTACAGTACTCTCTTATTTCCCAAAATGTTTTTTTTAAATGTTTTTTCTTTGTTACAGCCAAACCTCATATACATGTACAGCCCAATTTTAGTCTTTTAATAATTATGCCAAACTTGCGAACATTGGTATCCCGTACCAGTTTCTTCTTTCTCAATGAAATCTCTGTTGCAAGATTTACTTCAATGTATTTCAACCCTCCACTTCAATGTATTTCAACCCTTTACTTCAATGTATTTCAGCCCTTTACTTCAATGTATTTCAGCCCTTTACTTCAATGTATTTCAGCCCTTTACTTCAATGTATTTCAACCATTTATTTCTATGTATTTCAACCCTTTATTCTATGTATTTCAACCCTTCATTTCTATGTATTTCAGCCATTTACTTGAATGTATTTCAACCCTTTATTTCCATGTATTTCAACCCTTTACTTTAATGTATTTCAACCCTTCATTTCCATGTATTTCAGCCCTTTACTTTAATGTATTTCAACCCTTTATTTCCATGTATTTCAACCTTTTACTTTAATGTATTTCAACCCTTTATTTCCATGTATTTCAGCCCTTTACTTTAATGTATTTCAACCCTTTACTTCAATGTATTTCAGCCCTTTACTTCAATGTATTTCAACCCTTTACTTCAATGTATTTCAGCCCTTTACTTCAATGTATTTCAACCCTTTACTTCAATGTATTTCAGTTCTGTGATTATCTCATGCAGCAACCACATCAACCAGACTGTAGCAGACCTGATCAAGTGGGTAGATGGGATCATGGTGAAGGGAGAAGAGGCAATAAGTAAACAAGAGGCCATACAGATCATTCAAGCAGTCAAAACTGCAGTCAAGGTAGGGAACACTTGAAATTCATGTATCTCATATATCCATCGCTGCATACAAACCTGAAAGAATGCTCAGATGTGAGCTTATTGTAAGTCAGCTCAGTTACAAACTTGACAAAAACCAAATGGTTGCTCTGGTTTATTATTCAGGACTATATCCAAAATAAATGATTTTTTAAGGAATTGAGAGTTTGTATTTATCTCCTCAAAATGAGCTCCATTAGATAAGACTTTGTTCATTTAGCCTCAACCAATAAGACTGCCTGGTGTCACCTTATATACAGATACATCAATTATGTCATGTCCATGTACAGTAAAACCTGAGCATATGAACACCCTTTCTACTGGCTGAAAGTGTTCCATATAGATGGTTGTTCCATACAGCTATGTGTTCCATTGGACAGGTTGTAATATAACATTTTACACATACTTGCAGGATCTAGTCACATTGTCCAAGGACAAACTCCAGGGAGGAGGGGGTAACTACAGCACACTGCAACCCAAGTCCCCAACTAAAGCTTCAGTAAAGGATAGGTAGGTCTCTTATAATATTGCCCATTGTTACTGAGCCTATATCTGCTACCCCCATGTCATATGGGGATGGGATTTACCAGGCAAATGTGCTCCTACAATAATAATCAGCATTCTGTTATACCCCCTCCATTATTTTAACATCCATAAGTTTTCATTGGGAAGCGTATCAATGGCTGTCAATACTTGAATCTTAATTTTGTTTTGTTCCTTAATTACATTAATTCAGAATTTATGTTATATATTTCAGCTCAAAGCGTAACTCTCTCCCAGACATCCCATTAAGTCCAAGGGAGGAACAGATTCTACAAGACACCAAGTTCCCATGTGTCAATGATAACTCTGATGAACCTCCTCCTAAACCACCACTTCCAAAAAATTGGGAGTCACCGACCATTAAGCGAAGGTTTGTACTTATTTATAGCTACATATATCTGCTGCTTTGCAATGATTTACAAACTATTGTACTACTAACATAGAAATGTCAAAATTAATTATGGACACACCTGTATGTCACATAATCATTTAGAATATTTTGACATTTGTGTTTCACTAGTTTTAATTGCTATGTTTTTAATGAGGTGTTAAAACTGAATTTTGTCTCTTTCTCCAGCTCTTTCATTTATCCAAATATTCCATGATCGAGTGTGAATCATTATTATTTTAAATGCATATTATTATGAACTTTTCAAGGATTTTGGTACATCATGTCAAACACATCTAATGCAAGTTTGATCTTGTACTTGCAGTAACCCAGTTGTTTCAATAGATGGCGTGCCTCCTCCATTGCCAGTGAAAACTCGGGGTAGCTCAATGGGCCGTGATGTTGAATCGCCAGATAGAATATTCGACATGTTGCGTCCTGGCTTTTCTGGGGGTAAAGACAGTCAGAGTAGTGGGGATAAATCACCAGTAAAATCCCCTAGCGGTTCCAACACCACCTCCAGTCCCCAAAAACAGGATGTCTATGATATGCTTCACCCAGGGTTCTTGGGAAATAAAAATGGAGGTAGTCCTAACACATGTAGGAGCCTCTCCCCAGTGACAATGCGGAGTGCATCCCCTGGGAGCAGCGTGGGGTCAAGTCTGGCCCCCTCCCAAGAAGATCTCCTTGGTGATCAGAACTCTAGCTTTGAGACAAGATTGTCTATGTATGATAATCAACTTGGATTGACGCCCACTTCAAAATTCCCCGTAACTGGATTTGAGGATTTAAATGAACGTTTTAATGCCATGACGTCAAGTCTGTCTTTAGAGCCGCCATCATTGCCCATGAAGCAAGCTAGCATTATAGATAGGTTCTCAGCATATGATAACTTAAGCAAGCCAGGATCCCAGATGCAAACTCTCTCATCGAAAATGATGAATAACTCACTAAAGTCCAATATAATGAATTGTGGATTGTCATCAAATATGATGACTGGTTCTCAGTCTAAGACAATGAGTCAGTCTTCCAGTCAACAATATTTTTCATCCTCCTCTTCTTCATATTCTTCCTCGTCATCCCAGTCTTTCCAAAAATCTATGCAGTCTTCATCATCCAGCGAGACTCGTGGTTTTTCTGGGACATCAAATGGTGGGGGTTTCGGGGAAACTGTTGTCCAGGAGCATCAGCATCAAAGTGCAGTAGAAACCAAGCATGTAGTCGATGATGGCACGGGGTCGCCACAAACAGTCCATATGTCGCAAATGAAAAATGCAACTGCTGGGAAGAGCACGTCTCATAATGCAGGCCCTGACAACCCTAATAATTACAAACTTGATGAGGTAACTAGTGCTGCACATTCTAAGTCAATGACGATGCAAAACGATGGCACTGGTACCCCACCCAAGTATCACGTTGAGGAGCTTAAAAATGTCAAACAGGGTAAATGTTTGACAGGATATAAAGATGGCGATTTGTCTCAACCAATCAAAATGGCTGCTGTGCAGAGTGACACTGCTGGGAGGAGCATGTTAATTGACCAATCAGATCGCAATGCAGCACCAACATACCATATAAATGAAATGAGAAACACGACAGAAGGAAAGGGTATTATGGGCATTAAAGATGGTTCACCTCTGAAGATAGCGGAAGTGGCTTCCTCTACTGTACAAAGGGGTGCCACAGTCAACCCAAATGGCCAGGTAATTATGATAATGAATTGTAAAAGAAAAGAAAAGATAGATATAAATATGAAAAATAAAAGGCCAAAAAAGGAAGGACCAAAGTGGTTGAAATGTGCAAATTTTAAGAGTATAAGAAAACAAAGTAAAATCCCAGCATCCCATACAATGAATATTTTACAAAATATTTTATGATTGTATCTGTGCCCTTAGTGTGTCACAACTTAAGCTAGAGAGTCACTAAGGGGCCACTAAGGTTTGGACTAAAACATGTCATAAATCACCAATTATCAGTGTATAAAAACAATGTAATATTTTTTTTTGTAAAATGCACAAAATATTTTCATATTTTTAGGCATATGGAGACCCTGTTAGCATTTGTTGGTATTCACAAATACATGTTGGTGTTCGGCATCTGTAACAAATGGCAGGTGGTGTCATTTTCCATGTTAAAGCCTTGTTCACACTTTGAATGAACTGTCCACATTATTTCCTGACTTTATAGGTGAATATGAGACAGACTCAGTCTCAGCAGCAACAAGGGAAGAAACAGATAGGAGGCCTCTCTGGCTCAGTAGAGACATTTTCAAGTGGGAGCTCAGACACTACAAGTGGTGTGTTCTCTAGTATGGAGAGTTTACCTAAGATGCCACCTCCCCTGCCCATCAAGTCAAAACCAAGTAAGTAAAATTACACCAGCTAATGTATATTGGGGCTTGGTTAAAAGTCTTGTTGTCTATTGAATTGAGAGTGTACCTCCCTACACCATTACATGTATGTCAAAAAAAAGTTTTTTGAGGACTTAAATACATTGATAGTTCCCCAGCAAAGTAATGAACGTTGTTATGGAGATAAAAATCCATAAGTTTTGCTGGTGTCCATCAGTTTTTCTTAAATTCCGGAGTTTTTTTAAATGTTATGAATTTTGTCATTTTTTATTGACGTATTCAGCACTATTATGTTTTACTTCAAAATAAGGTGCTAAAAATTATTTCCTTGCATACTTTCAATGTTGATTTGAAATATTTGATTTTGTGATTTCAGTTCATGCCTACATGGGGTTGTTTCAAATCGGCCATCAGGATTGGACGCCTCCAAGTGTGCAGGACTTCCATCGCAACAGCATGCGGTCTGTCAACTTCTACCAGACAAACTTTGAGCGTCACAATATGGCACTGTTCAACCCTATGGCCCGCTCAAACACAATCTCGATCATGTCTAACATCTCCGGGTCTACGGGATCAGATGTTTTCTCACTTGGGGGCCTAAGCAGCTCAAGTTCTTATTATGACAACATCAATCAGACTCCATCACCTAGGTTACCACCGAAGAAAAATCGGGTAAGTTCTCAATTTGTTCACATTTTCATTTGAGTTTGTTTCCTCAAAAAGTGTCTTGTGTCGTCCTTAATTATCATGATTCAAAAACCCAGAATAATTACATGTGATGGCCTTCTATTGTATGGTAGAAAAGAAATCATGCAGGCATAATGCATAACATTTCATTTTTTTGTCTCAAATTAATTTGTAGTATGAAATATATTTTTCAAGTTCAAAAAATCATAATTTTTGTCCACAGACAAGTGAGCTGACGACATCATCAGGACGCAACAGTGCTGCAGAGTCTGTCAACTCTGAGCCGAGCAATTTGGGAATACCCCGTTACCCTGCCCTGACTGCCCCACCCAGGAGTGAGAGGTAACTACAGTTTCATCCATTTTCACTTAAGCGTCAGGAAAAAAAAAGAATAAAATAAAAAGCATATCAATATTACAAATCTCATTTTATTAGAGATGTCTGCTTCTCTAACTTTGACAATGAAGTATATGTGTCTTGATTTAATAGAACTGCACACATAGTCGTAAAGTTCCAATACATGTAGATAAGAGTTAGAAAAACTTATCATTAAGATACAAGTAGAGGTCACCAATGACTTGCCAGAATCTCTAACAGTAAATCCTGTTATGAACAGATGATAACACATAGTGCATACTTAAAAAGATACATGATCCACTAATTCACTTCATCAAATGGATAATTTCCTGTATATTATCATACTTTATTGCACACAATAAAACATGATGAATAAAAATTCAAACATTTTTTTACAGTGAGCCTAGAAAGTTGAAGTATTCTGAGGAGGAAGAGAAAGTGGTTGATACAGACTCTGATTTTAGTGAGCCATCCTTCCTTGATGAGCCTGATGTTTCTGATATGCTTATAAGGAAAGCAGAGGTAACATTTGAAAATAATATTGAAGATAGAATTAAATGCATGTTCAAGACAATAAACCCATATGATACTATGTAATACTATGTGAACAAATACCAATACAATACAATATAAAATAAAATTTACAATTCAATAGAGTGTTAATATATACAAATTATAACTATAACACATACAATGGAATAAGTAGAATACAATACAAAATCCAATCCAATACAATACAACACAACACAACACAACACAACACAATACAATACAAAATACAATACAATACCATACAATACAATACAATACAATACAAAACAAAACAAAACAAAAAAGTATATAATACACTTGAATCCAATACAATGCATCAAATAACTAAATTATATGAAATTCTTTTTTTGATGTGATTATGCAGAAAAATGCAGCGAACATTCCAGAAAAGATGGCATAGTACACCACCTCTTTCGTTAACTGTTAAACACTATATGGAAAATATACACAAACATATCAAATCTTTAAGAATCAATTCAGTTCTATTTACGTGATCATAATATTGATTCACTGGGTAACTGAATATCAGAGTGGTACTAAAAAAGTAATAATGCTAAATTTGGAAGAAATAGGATGGAATGAATCAATTTGGAACACCTTTGGTACCTCTAAAAAGTGTTCCACTTGGGAGATGTTCCACCAATAGAGATTCATTTAACATTAAGTCAATTGGTCGGAAGTGTTCCACCCCTAGAGGTGTTCCACTTTATAGGTTTCACTGTACATTTATGATAATATTTCAGGCTGACAAGACTGATAACGCATCAGACATCAAAGGAGGAATGCTAGATGCCCTTGTGGTTCATGCAACAGCAGCCACCAAACATGGTAAGGAGTTTGAAACATGGATATGGGAATTGGGAAGGGCTCTAACACTAGAGCTTATGGTTTTACACTTCACTGACTGTGTATCAATGACATAAAAGTATAGGGGTCTTTTAATAGTACTAATGCTAATAGGGTGAATCATGGAAGTGATAATATATTGTTACATCAGAAATGAATGGTTACTCTTTTATTATTGCAATCAAGTAATGACATTTCGTCATGGTGATGCTGTGTTTGATTTTTTTGAGGGAGTTTGTAGAGTGTGCTTTTATACTACTGGCACAATGCTGAAAGGACTGAAGATCTCTTTTGGAATATTCTTGATAAACATACATGCTTGAGTTGCTTTGATTAACTTTCATGAATAATATCATGTTTTAAGGTGAAATTATTGGTCAGTAATACAATATGTTAATCTTTTCTTATGTACCTGTTATTCAAGAATGATCGCTAAATATGCTAGGAAATTAGTTAAGCAGATTATGATTACATAACATTTCTACACCCACTCTTGAAAATATGTCCAATTATGTAATTGTTACATGTTCACCAGGAGCCATTTCTTGGCACTATGCTTTGGACTGTTCACAAACTCATTAATTCACAGATAAACCCTCCTCCTGGAGATAAAAATATTCACTTAATTTTATAAAACCTTCCAAATCCAACTTTGTGGTAGGTTATTGATAAAATAGATAAAAATAAACGTTAGTTATCACTAATTTTATTTCTTCTGCAGATTTTATGTACCAAGAAGCGTTCTTGACGACATATCGCACAATGTTGACCCCCAAGGAATTGATTGATAAGATCATGTATCGCTACAATAAGTTCAACCCGCATAGTGATGATCGCAAGAAGCGGCTGGCCAGGAATGCATTCTCATTGTTAGTGAGAGTTGTCGATGAACTATGGTAAGTTAAATTGTTGGATACATTCATTGTTTAATGATTCCTATTAAAAACTGGAATTGAGAAAATACACTCTAATTCCTAACAAACATCCTACATGGAAAAATGACTGACACCATCTCTAGCTGTGTTTAGATTGATAAAAAAATGAACTTTAAAATACAAAACACACCTTCCTAAAATATTGAGCAAAAATATAAAAGCTTTTATGTATAAAATACTGTGTATAGCCTCTGCACAAGAAAACTATTTTTTTCATATGATAATCTGTAATTTTATTTCATTTACAGTTGCGAACTAGACAATGTGATAGTGAATACACTTCTTGGGATAGTTTATGATTTTGTGTGTAGTGGGGAGTTGATGCTTGCACGTATTCTACGCAAGAAAGCGCTGGAGAAGTTGGAGCTGAAGAGACTGATGATGACCAATATTTCTAGCACTGTCCTCTCTTCTAGACCTGCTACCACTAAGTATGAATCATAATTTTGTTATTGAGATAATTATATATATCATATATCATATATGAAATCTACATGTAAATTTAAATTACATCTAGAAATGTGGTTTTAAAAAGTGTTTATGTTGAAAATG
The DNA here is from genome assembly GCA_903813345.2 of Owenia fusiformis. Lineage (NCBI taxonomy): Eukaryota > Metazoa > Annelida > Polychaeta > Sabellida > Oweniidae > Owenia > Owenia fusiformis. The sequence goes on from CAIIXF020000006.1 coordinate 9,858,808, forward strand.
TGACTTCTTGGTCGAAGAGATTCCCCATAGACCCCATGTTAGAAAATCACTAAAAGTGAAATATCTTTTCTTGTATTGGACAGATAATATTTTATTTTACTAGACATATATTTATTTGTATAACTATCAGATAAAAAAGGGTAATATGAATATTAAACCACTGAAACTGATGAATGTTGAAGCTTAAGGGAACTTTCTAATACCCTGCCATGTTATCTCCCCAAAATTAGCTACCTGGTTGTGAAACTGGTAACTACCTGCTCGCATCTGGGTTATCGAAAAAAATTATTCTGAGCCATTTGTTAAGAGCTGCATTATCTCTACTTTGCTTCAGGGAGTTAAAAGTGACTGATTTCAAGGCCCATGAAATAGCTGAGCAGATGACACTCTTAGATGCAGAACTCTTCCAGAAAATAGAGGTAAGAGCTATAAATACATGCATTAATATTAAAAAGTATTTTACCTATATTTGTCTCAGATGGTGGGCCTATGGAATCACCCAGTCCTTTATCTGTCTTCTTCTTTCTGCCCTGTTGTCTGTACTTCCATCTGTATAATATGCTGTCATGAAAGACGCTTTATTTTTATTTGTTATATTTGATTATGTTGGAACTCCAGTAGTAAACAATATGGATCATAATGTGTGTTATGATTATACAATCTATTTCAATGTTTCGTTTTAGATCCCAGAGGTGCTTCTCTGGGCCCAAGAGCAGTCTGAAGAACTGAGTCCCAACCTTACAATGTTTACAGAACACTTCAACAAGATGTCATACTGGTAAGAATTTCATACATAAATGCACTTTGTATGTACGAGGGGTGATCCAAAAGTCTTGGACGCCCCGGTCTAACTTTGCTATTTTCTAATATAATTACATGAAACTTTCAGATATTAAAGATCAACATCTAAACAACTTCATGTATAAGTTTCAACAGAAAATAATATATTTTAGCTACTTTTCTAAATATCTTTTAATACCGGGTCCCTGCCACCCGGAACGGTATTTAGTTATAGCAAATCACGTCACAACTGTTATAGTATGGCAAATACTTTAGTTGCAGGTTCACAACCTAAACCAGTCATGATATGAGAGAATTTTCGATTTTCAATCTGAGTGTCATCTGCCATTATCATTTTCACATATTAAGACCTACTTTTCAACACATTTTTCACGATTTTGAACACATTTTCATACAGCTTTACCAATGAATGAAAGACATTTATGACACCACCATATCTTATGTGATACAAACGCTGCTGGAGTGCTACTCTCAACCTCATCCAATGAGTAAAAAACATTTTTTCAACTCTCTTTTCAACTTGGAGAAAAGGAGGAAAATTACACGGAGCCATACATAGACTGTATCGTGCATATGGTAGCTGCTCAAGGTCAATAATAGTGAAAATGTGTTGTAGTATTCTTTGTTCCACTTTGATTTCTTTCATGTTCTGCATTTCAGCAGCCATCTTGGAGCAAAAATGATACCAGAATGAGGGTTGCTTGTCTGATGGCATTTTCTGAGAATTTGACATGTACGGCCATTGTCATATGTGACATTATAATTCAAACACAATTAATTGGTTGCCTAGTAACAAAGGAAGTAAACTAACGTGGTTTAACATTCAAAATTCAAAGAAATATAGTGGTCAAGGCTTGGGAAACAAGTGAAATGGCGGCAACATTTAAGGCTGAAAGTTGCCATGTGCAAATACCGTTCCGGGTGGCAGGGTCCCTGTATTAAAAACTATCTAGAAAACTATATAAAATATGTCATTTCTCCATGAAATTAATACACAAAGTAGTTAGGTTGTTGGTCTTTATTATTGGAAAGTTTAAAGTAATTTTATCAAAAACCAACAAAAATAGAGCAGGGCGTCCAAGACTTTTGGATCACCCCTCGTACATAGAGAATAAAGATGTCAGTTTCAGTATCAATCATTTTACACGTGACCATCAGGATATAGCATATGCATTTAAAAGTTAAGATACATGTACCTATGGGGTGATATTCGAATTCTGCGGATATATGTTGACATGGTAACAAATACAAGCAGGGTGCTACTTTTCCATAGATCCAATACAATTCCTTGACTTGGTACAGGCCCGTAGCCAGGATTTGCCAAGGGGAGGGTTCACTTTTTGAAAAATTCCAGGGGGGTTCACTTGTGACAATTTTGGTCCAAAAATGGCCGAAATCACTTAAAAAAATGCTCAGAATGGTGAAAAACTGCATGATTTTGAAAGATTTTTTGGCCAGGGTAGGGGTTCGCTCGAACCCATCGAACCCCCCTGGCTACGGGCTTGTAGGTATATAGATACTGTATATGTGTATGAACTATGAGGCCATACACATTGATGTGCATAAAAACAATAATTCTACAACATCTGTATTTAAAAAATAGATTTTATATCCTGAAGACCTAGACATTCCTTGATTTCAAGAAACTGATCATAAAATACAGATTCCTTCATTTAAACCACTTTTCCCCTTCCTCTATAATACACATAGCCATGCCAGGAGTGATACCCGAGATAAGCATTATTTCAGCATTAATTCAATTATTGAGAAATATTGTTTCTATGCTTTAAGGTGCCGATCTATGATTCTAACACAAGAGGACCCCAAAGAACGAGAAAAATACTTAGTCAAGTTCATCAAGGTCATGAAGGTATGATGCGTCTTTTTAAAAATAACATTTTTGTTCAAAATAAAATTCTTGTCCGAAATGCAGACCAATATTTGATGATCATATTTTCAAAGAACAATTTATATGATGTCAGGTGTTCAAATGGATTTTAATTCAATACTTCAACCTTTAAAGGTTAATCGTTTCTTTGTTTGGCAAAATAAAGTGAAATAGAACATGTTGAATGGGTTACTGTACTTCAAAGTTCATTTTATAATATAATTGTCATGCAAACTGTTAAAATAAGTGAAATGGGAAATTTTATTGTAAAACTCAACAAGCACATGTATATTATTTAATTTGCAAGGAAACTTACTCATGAAGGGCATTTCAATAGAATTGTCAAGCAAACTGTTAAACTAACTAAAATAGGAAATTTTTATTGAAAAACATAACAAGTACATGTATAATATTTAATTTGCAAGGAAACTTATTCAGGAAAGGCATTTCAATCAATATATCTTTTTGATTCCAATTTCTATGTGTTTATTTTACAGCATCTGCGTAAGAAGAACAACTTCAACTCCTACTTAGCCATCCTGTCAGCTGTAGATTCAGCCCCTGTGAGGAGGCTGGAGTGGCAGAAACAAAATGTGGAGGTGTTAAAAGATTTCTGTACACTCATAGATAGTTCCTCATCCTTTAGGAACTACAGGAATGCGTTGGCTGAGAGTGAACCTCCATGTATACCTTATATGTACGTAGCCTGTTTCAGAAAAATTAAGTTATCTTTGTCGATTTTTGGGTGTACATGTAATTTTTTTTGTAATTCATGTACAGCTGTACTAATTTTTGTTAAAAGTCCCATGATCACATGATCGATTTTTTTGTTTTAAAAAACCAGGTTAAAAAACTTGTGTAATGTGAATATTGTTTCTCGTTTTGTGTAATGTTTCTTTTTGCTTGTATTATTTCAGTGGTTTGGTGCTACAAGATCTTACATTTGTCCATATTGGTAACCAAGACTTCCTGCCAGATGGCTGTGTCAACTTTGTCAAAAGATGGCAGCAGTTTAACATTCTGGACAATATGAGACGCTTCAAGAAATGGTGCGTGTTTTCTCTTTTATATTTTATTGTCTGCCCTTTTCACTTGGAATGGCCATTTTTAAAGCTTGAGATGTTTGTTTCAAAGATTTCCAATATTCTTACAAAAATACCAAAATTCTCTCATTTGTCTAGAAATCAGAATTTCTATTTTTAAGAGGCTGTTTTTATGATCAGGTACATGTATCAAATATATGCCAGTTTCTATTGGGTTGAATAATGAAATGAAGTTCTTTTTTTTTTATTGTAATTCAGTGGCAGATTTATTCAAACTGTTTAAGATCAGTGGAAATATTCATTAGGAAAGTTTGACTTGAAAATTTGATTTATACAATTGAGAGACATTCGCATTCATTAGATAAATATTTTTCTATACTTTTCAGCCATTACACATTCAAGAAGAACCCCAGGATTATAACCTTCTTCAATGACTTTGATGATTTCCTGAGTGAGGAGGCACTTTGGCAGATCTCTGAGTCCATTAAGCCAAGAGGAGGCAAAAAACACTAATTATGTGCATAATTAAAATGTGATATGATTGGCTGGAATATATTAGTGTTATACACATGAACTTAAATGGCTAATATAAGTGATATATTTGGATTTGATTGGCTTTAATGAAATGGAATATATTATACACCATCATTTGATTCGCTGAGAGATACACATTTAAGATTTTGTTGGCTCAAATGAATCATGTGACAGCACTGATTATGTGCATAAATAAAAGTCAAAACATGATTGGCTGGAATTTGTTACACACTTGGATCTACAGTTGGATTAAACTAGCTGAATTGAGTGATACTCTTGAATTTGATTGCCTTAATTGAATCTGAAGACTATGTCAAATCTATCTGCCATTCAAGAATCACACTCAGAGTCACAACTGGTATGAGTGGCTGAAGTCTTTAACCTGAACTTGATTGACACATAGGGAATATTATCTGATTATGATTGGCTAATATGAACAACAAAATGAACATCAGATTGGCTGGAAATAATGAAGAAGTTAATCCTGATTGGGTGAAAGTAGATTAGTCCTCCTGTATCAAATAAGCTGAACCAAGTGTAGTAGCCAGCAAGATATGCAAGATCTGCATAAAAAATGTGATAAGAAGACTGACAGGTTAGGATGACAGACTCTTCAATCGGAAATTAAGAAAGTCATGGATTGCTCTAACTATGGAATGAGAATATATGCATGTTCCAACAAAAATGGGCTAACCATAGAATGTGCAATTTTATGCATCGCTGTTTACCATTGGTTTATCGATCCATACTACAATACTTCAGTATATGCCACTATATGTAGGCAAATTATATATCCTGAATAGCATAGACATGTATAAAGCTACATGCAAGATGTACATAATTTTGTCAAATATGGGTATGTTCTTAATTTATATAACCGATGCAGTGCTTGTACTACTAATAAATATACACTATGTTAACAGGGAATTAGAATAAAAGCTCTTGTATGCAATATAAGTTTGTACTTGTGCAGATATAAAAAAGCTGTAAGACAAACTGGTAAATCTCTATGTCACTTCTTGGTAAAACTTTGTACTATATGTCTTATATCCTAATATCCAATAGATGCAACTGTGCTTTATATTTAGCTGTATATCACAGGTAAATTACTGTCCATGTAAAGGTAAACTTTTGTGTGCATAATACCTTATGCTACAAAGTTGTAGCTAAGGTAAGATTGTAACAGTTAATGCAGATGTATAAAAGGTGAAGCTTTAGGTTATAGGTAAAGCTGAACTAGAGCTACATAGATAAAGCTGCACTATGTTATAGCTAAAGCTGTACAACAGGTAGATAGGTAAAGCTGTACTATAATACATTTTTATTCTATATATAAAGCTGTACTAAAGTACACTTTTATGCTATAGCTAAAGCTGTACTACAGGTACAAAGCTGTACTATAGTACATTTTTATGCGATATTTAAAGCTGTACCGCAGGTGCATAGGTAAAGCTGTACTATAGTACATTTTTATGCTATATTTAAAGCTGTACCACAGGTGCATAGGTAAAGCTGTACTATAGTACATTTTTATGCTATATTTAAAGCTGTACCACAGGTGCATAGGTAAAGCTGTACTATAGTACATTTTTATGCTATATTTAAAGCTGTACCAAAGGTGCATAGGTAAAGCTGTACTATAGTACACTTTTATGCTATATTTAAAGCTGTACCACTGGTTCATAGGTAAAGCTGTACTATAGTACATTTTTATGCTATATTTAAAGCTGTACCACAGGTGCATAGGTAAAGCTGTACTATAGTACATTTTTATGCTATATTTAAAGCTGTACCACATGTGCATAGGTAAAGGCTGCACTAAAGTACACTTTTATGCTATATTTAAAGCTGTATCACAGGTACAAAGGTAAAACTGTACTATAGTACACTTTTATGCTATATTTAAAGCTGTATCACAGGTACAAAGGTAAAACTGTACTATAGTACACTTTTATGCTATATTTAAAGCTGTACTACAAGTACATAATAAAAGCTGCACTAAAGTACACTTTTATACTATATTTAAAGTTGTTTCATAGGTATTAAAGCTGTACTATAGCACACTTTTATGCTAAGTTGTACCACAGGTGCATGCATGTACATGGGTAAAGTTGTATATATGTTATTGGTAAATCTCTATATATTCAGTTTTATCATGTTTATTTTATATACTTGTGGTCAGTGATATATCTTACACAGAAACAAATAATAATTGTTACATGTTATTTACAAATGATTTTGCTTGTTAGAATCAATTAATGTGGAACATTTTTTTGTTCCTAAATGTAAAATTTACATTGGCATTTACTAAGCTGGTCACAAAAATCTCAATCTTCCATGCATTGGGGATCTCTTTTAGAAATTGTCACAATTTGTGCTTTGGTTTCAAAGTAGCCATGATAATGAACAATTAAAAACCAGAATTGTATGTTATGATTGTATTTAGAAACAGACCCCAGTGTAATAAGGTCACATTTGACATGACATGAATCGAGGGAAGATGATATAGAAATACCAAATAAACTATCCAGAGTCCCAGACTTCCTCCATCCCCTCCCTTGAATAGAGGGAGAGCGTTCACTGGGGATTGATGCGAGTAAATTATTTTCAATCATAATTTAATTTAGGCAATAGAGTTGAATGAACATTACTTAAGTGCATACTATGGCAATAATTATTGATGGTCAAAACCAGAGGGCCAAAGTCAACATCCATACTTCTGGCTTCGTCCTCATTAGGGGAGAAACAAAGGTGCCAATTTCCAATCCCCCTTCCAATTGTGGGAAAATCAAGGGTGCCAGTTTGCAGCAAAATTAACTGTTATTGTTGGATATTTGGATTTTGGCATAATACCTCAAAATGAATGGTTTATACTGCTATGAGGTGGTGCTAATAGAAGGAAGCCACCCCTTGTGATAAGTTTCTCATTGTATTGTTTCCGTTAAATAAAACCACCTGCTTATATTTTAGCCATTTTAGTTTTTTTAGTTCCAGGTTTTAACTTTTTATTATCATTTGTATAATATTTTATTTTATTGTATAACCTCAGTTAAACTGAATTTTATAGTTGTACAGAATTTGTATTTTTAACCAAGAGAGAAATGTTGATGTTTAGTAACTTTTTAAAATATGTTCCATAATTAGTGACCATGTAGAATTGTTACATTGCATATTATAAGCTATTTTAGATGTACATATTGTTACTATGGTGATACATTATTGATAATAAACTAATAAATCTAATGCTTTAAACCATCATGAAATGTTTTGTCATTAAATAGGATAAATGCACCCCACCTCATTTATTTACATTGGATATACTATTTATTTATCTATATGCCAACTGAGAGATACCAGCTGAAGGTGTTGATTTGTTATATCATCTCTTACATATTAGACTATATTAACTCTATTTAAAAATTATAATGTATCTTTAAAAAACTTTGGGAATGTTTATGAGAAGTTTCAGAAACATTTATGAATATCTAAATGGAAATTTTAAATTAAAAATTATTTTTGTTCTTGACCAGGATCAGTTGAGGTATCTTTGTCATTTGTATTCTTTTTCCTTGTATTCAGAAAACATGAGCATGCGAAAATGGGTTTGATGACATCATAGAGCACCCCAAATTCAAATAGCCATTGTAGATGTGAAAACCTGGATGTTGACAGCATTAACAGATCCATTTTGAACCTGTTTCCATTTTCTGTATTTCACAAAAAATCATTGAATAATGCCTTTAATTTTCATTCAAAGAATTAGTTAACATATATCAAGCCCACTGCAAGAAGGGATACCATATTGTTAAAGCCATTGTTTTTGTGACTGACATTAGCATTTGACATTCAACATCTGTAAAAATTGATACAGATGCTTTTTCAATCAGGTTGTGTTATTTTGTCATGCAATGTCTTGTTATATGCAATGTCAGCAGCATCTATTATAGGTGAATGCTTCTTTTTCAGGTATAGATAAGGAATAATTGCACCATGGGCTATGGTTGTACATATAGGAACAATACATGTAGACAGCGTCACAGCAATGAATACATTAAAGGCTACAGGTAATCCCCGGGATTGATCCCCGGGCGTGACGTATTTCGTTCAGTGCTCTTCTAATGAACCTCGCCTTGAAAAAATGTTTGAAAACTTTTTGAAACAAATCTCTTGAATAAGTAACCAGGCTTGGTGTGGAATATACGGTGAGGTGGACGATCTTTTGTGTTAAAGGTTAAGTAATGTTAAGTTCCTGCACATATTTCTGATTGCTAAGTTGATTAACTCACCAAGGAAACTACTTAAAAATGTTTGCAAAAATATTGATGTTTTTTCAATCATGTTTTTTAAATTAGAGTCCATTTCACTGCTTCATTGCGTCAGTAGAACGGCAAAAATAAGAAATTGGGAGACCATTGTGCAATAATATATGGAAAAGTATATTCATAATGTACATGAATGACATTTGTATATTTCAGATTTTTTAGTTTTTTGTGCAATAAGCCTGTGCCGTGGTTAATATGCCGTCTTGTAATTTGAAGAATTTCAGCCATGTTAATTTTATTGAAAATAACATGGCAGAGAAGCATCCAAATATAAGAGGCCACACACTTTATAAGCCAAACTACAAGCAATCCAAGATAAACAAATGTCCTTCATGTACAACAGGAATATATTTTTCCATATATTATTGCAAAATGATATTTTGATTTCTTATTCTTTAGCTTTTACTGACGCAGTTAAACAGTGAAATGGACTCTTATACTTTTTTCATTGGACTCTAGAGTACTAGAGGAGCTAGGGGCATTTTCGGCCATGGGGCATTTCCGGACAAACCCTTTGGATCAGGTAAGGTCCAAAGTATTATAGCAAAGTGATAAAGAGTTGGATGTTATAAGGGGGAGGTTGGCTATCAGGGGCGGATTTGGGAACCAAAAAGGGGGGGGCAAATTTCAGGTGAGAGAAAAATACTACTATATTTTCTTCAAAATTTGGCCTGGAATTAAAAAATAAGGCCTTAAAGGCCCAGTGATGACCAAAAAGGCACCCCCAGATCCGTCAGTGGCTATGGTGGTGGTCATTAGAGAAATACATTTCAGTGGGAGTAGATGTAAGGTCCTTAATTTTTGAATATCACACAGTCACACTAAATTTTGGAGGCTAGGCTTCTCCAAGTAGATCTTAAAACCGGGTTAAGGTCAGTGTACACTGTATATACAGTTAAAACGGGTTGAAATGAAACAGTCTAGCCAGAAGCAATAATGGCCTTGTACATGATGGTGAGTCTCTGTACTTCTCTGCGCTGGTAGAGCAGTTACCACCACTTTGCGGAAAAAGCATTTAATTATTGTAAATGATGAATTATGCTTAGAGCCTATAATCAAGTTCCATCAACCCCATTTTGTAGCATTTACAATCTGCAAGTTTGAATCTTAAAAAGATTTAAAGAGATCTGACTCAATCACATCAGTGCATTTCATTTAAAAAATGTATACACATGATGAATAAAGATGTTGAAGCTTAAATACTCAATCAACAAATGATTGTGTACAAATGTTGACAGCTGTAGGAAAAAATAGTTGGGTGTTGGGGGAAATGGAATGGGTTAAAATGAAAACTTAAATTTTGCCTTTCTACAACTATTAGGAATGTTTCAAATTCACCGACTTCGACAACAGAGTCCCGACACCGACTTGGTTACTGTAAATCGATACTGTAATTATGTATTTTCAAAGTTTATTTTTGAGGTTAATATCTACCTAATTCAATTGGATTGTTTCAAGCTTCCGACTATGGAACACGCGACTTGATACAGTCTCAAAACTACTGTAAATCACCATAGTATTTATAGTTATTGGTGAAAGAGAAATTATTTATAATATTTGTTGACTATATAATCAGAGGGACATAATATTCTGTTATGTATTCACTGGGTTTTTATTATAATATATAATAATAATGAACATACAAGTGTGGTAAAGCTAATCTGACGATTCTGAGGAGGAAATACTAATGCCAAGTCCTGTAATAATTTTGGGCATTTTTTTCAATAGAAATCTTTCTTGGGATTTTAAAACTCTTCTGTGGAGTTCAGCTAGTGTCTCTGTTTTCTTCTTCTTTTTCTTCTTTGTTGGAACTGCGAGTTCCTCATCATGATCACTCGACATATTATGTGCGATATTATCCCGGAAATCGTCCATCTGCTGATCGTCATCCTCATTAAAAATGGTGACGTTTTTGTCTTGAGTTGACGTACTTGCAGTTGCAGCTTGGGTCTGGGCTTTTGTAGACTTTGGGGTCAGGTTTTTTACAGGCTTTGGGGTTGAGGCTTCCACAGGATTGGGAGTCTTCGCTTTGGTAGGCTGGGGGCAGGGTTTTTCCGCAAACCTCATTTCCATTTTCTTCACATCATCAATAGCCAATCTGAAACACAAGTCGGATAAAAATTTTATAAATAAGCAAAATCAAACTGAAATTTGAAAGTCTAGTAAATAATAGTACTAAAAAGAATGAAAAAACCCTAAAATCTCTTACTGAATTTCTGTATCTTTGACAACCTCCTTTCCTGTAACCAACTTCCCAAGCTTTGTAGAAAGACGGGTCTGTAGCTGATCATAGCTTGTTTGTTTGTAGTAACTCGACGTGTCTTCTGTTAGAAGATGGAGATTGTCTTTGATGGTATCGACAATTTCTGTCCAACAACATGGATGCACCAAGTAGCTTCTTAGTAAAAGTAAAACTTCTGGTTTCGAAAAGAAAACCTTTCGTTTTCTTTTTGTCAAGAGCGTAGGTTCTGAAACAGATATAAATTCAGTAATAAGGCTGCTGCAAGGCGAACGCGTGCTTTGATTTGCACAGTGTCATGTTTATTCTTCACAGCTAACGTGCCATTCAAACACCACATTCATGTAAAATGTTAAGCCCCGCAGAGTACGTAGTGTTTATAATATTGTGGGATATACATGTAGTTTCTGATTTCATTGAATAAATAAACGAAACAAACACGTACTGTTTTGAAATATCGAATGCATATTTAGAAAAAGCTGTACGATGCCTGTAAGTATATGAACGTACATATTTGTTTGCTAATTAGTCAAGTAACTTACCTTTGCTTACAGTTTTCGAAGCCATGTTACTCGTGTACTATCGTAAGAAGGTTGTGACACACCAGTGCACAAGTCAAGTAAATATATGAACGCATACGCATAGACACGTGTCACTGCCAAATACTCAGCGATGCACAAACTTGTCTCATGTTATGCCTGGGTCACATAGGCTCCGATCCATCGGCCGGCGCCCGGCCGATTGAGTGTTTTGTTCAATATTGTATTCAATTTTGAACAAAATACTCAATCGGCCGGGCGCCGTCGTGAAAATCAGAGCAAATGTGACCAAGGCATTACTTGAAAAAATCGTAGTTTTAGGACCGAATGAAGCGTATGGGCTCTGGGCTTAAACAATGCCGTTACTGTAAATCAATTGCAAATTAAATTAGACCTTATGTAAAACGTGTAGTCTATCGTCTAATGATGAATGAAATAAATCTGAAAACCATTAAATGATGAATATTTGTCGAATATGCATTGGAATTTATCTAGAAATATTGCATGGTAAGTAATCAGTTTATCCGCAAAAATAAACTTTGAAAATACATAATTACAGTATCGATTTACAGTAACCAAGTCGGTGTCGGGACTCTGTTGTCGAAGTCGGTGAATTTGAAACATCCCTATTGATATGTTGACATTTGGAAACTACAAAATGAGCAATATTTTATATTATTTAAAAAATCATATTGATTTAGATCATTGGCAATTCTCCAAATATCAAAGATTGAACTCATGATAAGAAATGAATAGAAAATCTCGAAAACCAATGGGTTAATCTATCGAAAACAGCTGTGCTACTAATTACTCAAAACTAAATATTGATCCTTTTCAATTTAAAACAGTGTTCTTTCCTTTTAAAATACTGTTTATTGATTCTATATGATTCTGCATATCTATTACATTGCCAAATGTTTATTAATCTCGAAATTTCTTCGGATGATGTCATATTTTATTCGTATTTGCGGTTAAACTCCTATGAATTAATACAGATAAACAAGGGTGTTTCTCTTTCATTATTGGATTTTTTGCTCTGAGTTGTCATTAAGGATACATAGTGTACCTGTATAGCGTATCGGTCTATTGATGTAAATTACAGAACACAAGACGTTATAAAGTGCATATGAGGATATTGTGATATTGAAACATTGGATAATTAACACTGTATTATAACAGTATTCTACGGAGGAAATTTGATAGAACTACCTTCATTTAGGATTATTACTACTGCTTTGAATCTTGGATTTTAAAAGGTAAACCACTGGTATTACTAGATGTGTGATGTAACTAAATGAATGTGGCATTATTTAGCCTTTGTGACAGAAATGTTAAATCACAGAAAATACATTTATATCAAAGTAGTGGGATTTAAAATTAAATGTTTTACCTGAAGAATGGTATTATGAGGATTTGAATCTATTTCAAATTCCCTTAGTTAGCCATAGATGCTCTGGCAGGTTACTATTTGAGGGTAAAGCAATGGGAAACAAGTGTACATGTACATCAAAGACAGTTTGTGAATTTCCAGATGTTGAATTCAAAAATTCGTAAAAATGATAAAAGATATATTTATTTCAGGGGTTCAAACTTATTTTGATTCTTTATATTGATGTGTCACAATAACACATTTTACTCTGATATTCTAAACTGAAATTTGAGAGCAATCATAATTTAACTTTATTCTTTATTTTTAGCAAGATGGGTTAGACAGTGAAGAATTTCCCAAGAACTCAATTTAACATGGACGGCAATGTTACTTAGTAAATTATTATACAAAGGAAAGAAAAGAAGAATGAAACGCTTTATGCAGTTGGGGTTTATACTAGTCGTCCTTCCAGTATTAGTTCTGTCACAAGCAGGTATGATTTTATATTTCTTAAAGCCTTTCCAAAATTTGTGACTTTCTTTAAAAGAAGTTTTATTTGCACTCTTTGAATGAGAGATAATCCTTCGATTTAGCCTTATCCAATCAGAATTGGAGAATCAAATTCAGCTATTTAATCAGAATTAGTCAAAAAATTGTATTTAGGGTTATTTGAATTTCATCAACATCAAAAATATATATTTATTTGTCGTAATCTGAGAGAAGTACCCGGGGTATCTTGCATGTTTGACTTATGGACAGTGCGAAAAGAGCTACTATTATTACTCTCTAGCAATAGATCCTTGTTTTTAAATGACAGGCAAATGAGTTAGTAACCATGGCAACAGTTCCCTGGCACTGGAAAAGAATTATAGACTGAAGTCATTATATATTGCCATGATATCGTCTCCATTGTGAGAAATCACAGTGTTTCATCAGTTTCTTTCTATTTTAATGAATTTAATGAGCTAAAACCAGAAAGATGAGATATGAATATCAGAATGCATAGTCTAGATATTCTCCCTTTTCTTGCTTTACATTGTTTTTGATAGCAGTTTAAATACCTTTGCCATAACATATTTCATACAGCACTGGGGATTGCTTGTAAGATTTGGCCAAATGAGAGTTTTGCAAATATTGAATGGATGTGGTTTTATTATGTCACCACCAAAAAGTGGTGACATATTGTTATGGTCTCCGTTTTTTTGCGACGGCGGTTGGTGGTTGGCGTCTGGCGTCCGGCGTCTGGCATCCGGCGTCCGGCGTCTGTAACAATTTCTTACAACTTCCTATAACTTAACAAATACTGTTTAGACTGACTTCAATTTTTTTCTAAATCATCTACATCTTCTCAGAAGTTCAAATCTGACTTTAGATTTGACATTTGACCTTCAATGACCTTCTCAAGGTCAAAAAAGGTCAAAAAGGTCTGTTTTCAACTTGCTTCAAATTGACTAAATTTTTTTTTCAAAATCATCTACGTGTTCTCAGAAATTCAAATCTGACTTAAGATTTGACATTTGACCTTCAATGACCTTCTCAAGGTCAAAAAGGTCTTTTTTCAACTTGCTTCACATTGACTAAATTTTTTTTCAAAATCATCTACATGTTCTCAGAAATTCAAATCTGACTTTAGATTTGACATTTGACCTTCAAATCTGACTTTAGATTTGACATTTGACCTTCAATGACCTTCTCAAGGTCAAAAAGGTCTTTTTTCAACTTGCTTCACATTGACTAAATTTTTTTTCAAAATCATCTACATGTTCTCAGAAATTCAAATCTGACTTTAGATTTGACATTTGACCTTCAAATCTGACTTTAGATTTGACATTTGACCTTCAATTACCTTCTCAAGGTCAAAAAAGGTCAAAAAGGTCTGTTTTCAACTTGCTTCAAATTGACTAAATTTTTTTTCAAAATCATCTACGTGTTCTCAGAAATTCAAATCTGACTTAAGATTTGACATTTGACCTTCAATGACCTTCTCAAGGTCAAAAAGGTCTTTTTTCAACTTGCTTCACATTGACTAAATTTTTTTTCAAAATCATCTACATGTTCTCAGAAATTCAAATCTGACTTTAGATTTGACATTTGACCTTCAAATCTGACTTTAGATTTGACATTTGACCTTCAATGACCTTCTCAAGGTCAAAAAAGGTCAAAAAGGTCTGTTTTCAACTTGCTTCAAATTGACTAAATTTATTTTTCAAAATCATCTACTTGTTCTCAGAAATTCAAATCTGACTTAAGATTTGACATTTGACCTTCAAATCTGACCTTCTCAAGGTCAAAAAAGGTCAAAAAGGTCTGTTTTCAACTTGCTTCAAATTGACTAAAAAAATTTTTCAAAATCATCTACGTGTTCTCAGAAATTCAAATCTGACTTTAGATTTGACTTAAGATTTGACATTTGACCTTCAATGACCTTCTCAAAGTCAAAAAAGGTCAAAAAGGTCTTTTTTCAACTTGCTTCAAATTGACTACTTTTTTTTCAAAATCATCTACATGTTCTCAGAAATTCAAATCTGACTTTAGATTTAACATTTGACCTTCAATGACCTTCTCAATGTCAAAAAAGGTCAAAAAGGTATTTTTTCATCTTGCTTCAAATTGACTAATTTTTTTTTTCAAAATCATCTACGTGTTCTCAGAAATTCAAATCTGACTTTAGATTTGACTTAAGATTTGACATTTGACCTTCAATGACCTTCTCAAAGTCAAAAAAGGTCAAAAAGGTCTTTTTTCAACTTGCTTCAAATTGACTAAATGTTTTTTTCAAAATCATCTACATGTTCTCAGAAATTCAAATCTGACTTTAGATTTGACATTTGACCTTCAATGACCTTCTCAATGTCAAAAAAGGTCAAAAAGGTATTTTTTCATCTTGCTTCAAATTGACTAAATTTTTTTTTCAAAATCATCTACATGTTCTCAGAAATTTAAATATGACTTTAGATTTGACTTTAGATTTGACTTTAGATTTGACATTTGACCTTCTCAAGGTCAAAAAAGGTCAAAAAGGTCTTTTTTCAACTTGCTTAAAATTGACTAATTTTTTTTTTCAAAATCATCTACATGTCCTTAGAAATTCAAATCTGACTTAAGATTTGACATTTGACCTTTAATGACCTTCTCAAGGTCAAAAAAGGTCAAAAAGGTCTGTTTTCAACTTGCTTCAAATTGACCAAATTTTTTTTTCAAAATCATCTACATCTTTTCAGAAGTTCAAATTTGACTTTACAAGTTCTCAGAAGTTCAAATCTGACTTTAGATTTGACCTTTGACCTTCAATGACCTTCTCAAGGTCAAAAAGGTCTTTTTTCAACTTGCTTCAAATTGACTAATTTTTTTTTCAAAATCATCTACATGTTCTCAGAAGTTCTTCTTAAGGTCAAAAGGTATTTTCCAACTTGCTTTAAATTGACCAAATTGTTTTAGGTGGTGACATTTTGTCATGTTAATGCCTTGTTTCAATTTTGTTTTCATATTACCACTAAAAGAAGTATTTTTATTAAAGGAATTTTGGGCGACAGAAATGACAAAATATTGCTTCTGCAAAATCATTTGATGATGATCACGAGATGAAGCAACTTTGACATATTCTTTATCCTGCCTATTTTTAATTTAATAATCAACACAAGTACACATGATATCGGACAAGTTAAAAAAAAATTTTGATCATTAAAATCATCAATTATATAACTGGAAGTGTCTTCTGACACATAAAAACATTTCTATTATTTTGCCGTAGATTCGATTTTAAATGATCTTCAAATACTTACTATGATTTCTGTAATATCTTGACTTCTCCGCTTCGTGAAAAGAACATTATCACCATTTGCTTGACTCTTAAATTTACTTCGGGTCTACCAAGAAAAATCTCAAAATATAAAAGTTCTTAGAACTTTTTTAATCATCAGTCTAAACATGGCTTTTTAAAAGTTCAAACATCGTTTTTTTAATGGACTTTTTAAACAATGAATGCAACTCTAAAGCCAGACAAAAAAAGCCAGACAAAAAAATTTGAACCATTTTATCGCCTTTAAATTATATAAATCAAAGCATAAGGATTTATCTTTGACAGTATTACTTGGATTTTAAATCAAGTCTAAAATAAAAAAATTACAATGGGGGTAAAAATATTATATCCCTTCTACAAAATATGAAATAATGTTTTCCAAACTGCAATTTTTAATCGGCTTGACCAATAAACCTAATATAAAAATACCATAGCGTCTCACTCTAAGAAGAAAGATGACACAGTTTGTCATGACAGTGATTTCCTTTATTTTTTCCCTTCAGGTTCAAGATTAGACGTGTGTGAAGAATACAGTGAAGATGGTACCACTGTGACTTATTTTGCCTGTCAGGCTGGCCCTCGAAATGTGATAAAGTCACAGAAAGCAAATGGACGAGATGCATCATACTTTAACATGACTGTTGAGCCAGGGGATATGACATGTGGCCTGTCAGGGGGAGAAACAATATGCTGGATGGACTCTGTAAGTGATAAACTAATAATAAAACAATGAATTTCTCACAAAACTATTTTCTTCTTTACACAACCTTTATTTTAACTTCACAGGATGTTTGGATCAAATCTAGATCCTTTTCAACTGTTATAAAAAACTGAACGGTAAGCGCTACAAAAACAGTTGAATAAAAGCAATATTATGTCAGATTAATTCACCAAAAATTCATTCCCAATTCCCGCCAATTTATAGTTCCCTTGATCTCTGATTATGTTGTCATTGTTCTTCTTTATAAAAATAGATTCTTTAATCCATCTTTCTAGTCTCTTATCAAACCATGCATGAAGTTAAAATAAAGGTTGTGTAAAAAAGAAAATAGTTTTGTGATTTAAATCCAACCTGATGAACATTCTGTTACAATTTAAGCAGTATATCCCAATTCAGTTATAATTCTAGGTTTATTTATGGCAAATCAGAGAAAAATGTTTTATTTTCAACTGAATATTTAATTTTTACCTTTTTATGAATTTTACACAGGATCATTTGTTTTTTCAATGTTTGTAGATTAAATTGTTAAAATGGCAACCTTGGCATAAACATTTACAGACCAATGCAAAAAGTGACGGACTCAACTAGGTTAATATACGTGTAATTACATTTAAAGAGAGAATTTATTCATTAATTAGAAATCTGTTAGATTCTGCATTGTTCTTGTGAAGCAGCTGTTAAGGTTGCTTATAATAATACCATAAATGGACGGTAATGGTATATAAGGGGTTGGATCAAAAGTCAATATGGGATTTTTCATTAAACTAATTACTTTTTATTTTGGGGGACAGTGAATAGTAAGGTTATGCTATAGAAAAAATATTGAACATTAAGTGGGTTATTATGTAACTTCAATATTTGATATGATTTAATTATGAGCAGGGGAAGTTTAATTCACACGCTTTGATATTGTCCGCGAAGTTTAATCTCCTATCATTTTATAGGATCTTTCAATTCATGCATTGATTTCTCATATCAGAATGTCCTGAATGTCAGGATAAATTGAATCGATTTTAATGAAAAATTTTGCTCAATGCTACTTTTAAAATGTCAGTGCAGTCTGTATCTAAAGACAGCTGTACTTAGATATGACAATTAGCCATTTACAATACATGTGTCTAAAACCAGCTTAGACCTTTGGTAGTAGTTGTTATAAAAGAAATTAAAATTTTGTTTTACTTACACAGCAGAAAAAATCTCTGCAAGATTGTTTTTCCACTAACTGCAATTAATTTATTGCAAAGGACGCTTTATGTTAGACGTGTTACATCGTAATGAATAATTTAGACCAAGGCTCTCATAAAATTATTTGAGAATTGCATGTTCTGTGTTCATATTTACGGAATCAACAATTGATTGTAACCAGTACTGTCAACCCCTAAAGATTTTCTCGCGGGACAGATTTTTTAGACCCAGTGCACAAAATTCGCGGGATTTTGCGGGACATCTACTAAATTCACGGGATTTTGCGGGACATTTAAGGGATTTGCGTGATTGCGCAAATAGGAGATTTTTTTTATCAAATTCGCGGGATTTCGCGGGACCATTCGAGGGACAAACACCCTAATTGCGGGACAGTTAACAGGTGTACCACCGAAAACTTCATAGAGGGACAGATTTTTTAGACAAAGTGCCCTAAATTTGCGGGATTTCGTGGGACATCCACCTAAATTTGCAGGATGTCCCGGGACATTCAAGGGATTTGCGTGATTGGGACTAATGTAAAAGCGTGTAGAAGTACTTAAACCAAACTTTCAGATACTGATTAATCAAATATAATGCACCGTTACATTGTAACTTAAATAAACGTCAACACAATTTCACAAAATACACATAGGAATATTATTAAACAAAAACCATGCTTCAGGTGTAATTACCGTAATCTAACACGAAATTCAAAAATTCGGAACAATACTTTGCACTTTTCTGGCGTCGTGACCAACTATGAAACGCTTACCCCCTTAATGTTATATATTAAAATGTACTTATTCATATACTGTAGGCATGGGCTTTCAATTGAAAGCCCATGATATAGGGGTTCGATTAATCTACATCAAATTATAGGGAATGAGGTTAATTTTCTAGATAGGGTTTGTATAAAAAACCGGGTACCGGGTAGTAAATCCTCCATGCTGGGTTCAAACTTGGTACCCGGTCGAAAAAAACAAAAAACGAAATATACGAATACACAACATAATTAGATCATTAGAAAACGTGTAAGATTTGTTTTGAATTTACAAAAATGTATGTAACTTCCTTCAAAATTGAGCGAGAAGCTTCAAATAAAAAGCATTTTAAGGCTCTTTTCTTCCTCTATGATCTTGGTCATATTTCCATTGGTAATGAAGGGGGGGGGGTGCGATCGCACCCCCTCCTGGCTACGCCAATGACATTGTAAGACGATTTGAAAAACAAGACAAATCAATCTTACTCTATTTTCAATAGTTCGTATGTTGGTACGTGAATTGTTTTGATTATGATTTAAATCTGTAAATAGCTATCGTTGCTTTAGCAGAGAGGTGACGTGTGTTAATTTACATGATGCAACGTGTAAGATTTTGATTATTAATCATAATTTAAGTTATCCCAATTTATGACAAAATGTCCACTGGATTGTAAATTGTTATGTCTTACAATGTCATAGGCGTAGCCAGGAGAGGGTGCGATGGTGCGATCGCACCCCCCCCATAACCAATGAAAATATGGCCATAACGATAGAGGAAGAAAAGTGCCTTAAAATATGCTTTTTATTTGAAGCTTCTAGCTCAATTTTGAATCATGTTACATACATTTTTGCAAATTCAAAACAAATCTTACACGTTTTCTCATAATCTAATTATGTTATATATTCGCATTTTTCGTTTTTTGGGTACCCGTTTTTTTTGACCGGGTACCGGGTACCAAGTTTGAACCCAGCATGGAGGATTTACTACCCGGTACCCGGTTTTTTATACAAACCCTTTCTAGATATCAGCGTCCATTTATTGTAACTCGCGTTTGCTAACATTTGCTCAGTTCTGAGATGAAGGCCACATGGGTAGTAAAAAGGCCAACGTTGGAACTATTTGTGACCTACATCCCTATTTTCGTAATTAAAATGAAAGTTGAACCCTTCCCCTTTATTTTGATACCAAACAACAGCATGCTAGGTACTTAAAATTAGGTAAACTTTACTCCTCAAAAGTGCAAAAACTTAGCTTCTTATATAAGATAAGATTATCAAAATATAGGGGATTGCAACAATTTCGGAAATTTGCGGAGGTCAAAGCCACATTTTGCGGGACTTCGCGGGACAATGCGGGACACGCGAATTAGCCTAATTTTGATCAAATTCGCGGGATAATCCCGCCATTCGCGGGACACTTGACAGCTCTGTTGTAACACATGGTATGTCATCCGAAAAGTACATATAATTGATATCATATGTTTTGTGTAATTTTAATTAATTAATAATCTTAATTATTCCTACCCTCGAATATTTCAACCTTTTATTATCCTAACATTTGAATACTTTAATCCTTCAATATCATAACCCTTGAATATTTCAACCATTTACTATCCTAATATTTGAATATCCTAACCCTTGAATATCACGACCCTTGAATATTTTAACCATTTACTATCCTAACATTTGAATATCATAGCCCTAAAATATCATGACCCTTGAATATTTCAACCATTTACTATCGTAACATTTGAATATCGTAACCCTTCAATATAATGACCCTTAAATATTGATTATCATGGTCCTTGAATATTTCAATCATTTACTATCATAACATTTGAATATCCCAACCCTTGAATATCATAACCTTTGAATATAATTCAACCATTTACTTTTGAAACATTTGAATATCATAGTCCCTGAATATCTCAACCATTTACTATCTTAACATTTGAATATCATAACCCTTGAATATCCCAGCCAACTGTGAATCAGAATACAGGGACTATTTATTTATTTGATATCCTGAATCCCATTGAAAAATCCTTTTGTAAACGTGACATTCACAATACGCTGGTATAATATTAAAGATAGAATACTACTCTGGTATCATTGTGAGAGCCTTATATCAGTATCTTTCTAGAAAGTTGTAATTTGAAAAAAGAAAGGTGTGATCAGTATCAGAATGATCTAGTATATGGACTGTCTTAATACATTTATTTTCTATAAACCAGGACAATCCCTCCAAAGATCCAGATAAAGTAAGTTGATGTGGACTAACAATGTTACATGTGGTCATATTTTGTGTGGTTGTTGACCTTAATATGTGGTTGTTAACTTGCGTTATGTGTAACTGTTCATCACATTTTGTGTGACTGTTGACCTTAATATGTGGTTGTTTACTTGCGTAACGTGTAACCGTTGATCACATTTTGTGTGACTGTTGACCTTAATTTGTGGTTGTTAACTTGCGTTACATGTAACTGTCCATCACATTTTGTGTGACTGTTGACCTTGATATGTGGTTGTTGACTTGCCTTACGTGTAACTGTTCATCACATTTTGTGTCACTATTGACTTATGTTATGTGTCACTGTTGATATAATTTATATTTAGCTGTTGCCCACATGCTGTTTTACTGTTGAGTTACATTATGTGTGGCTGTTGAATTTATTTTATGTTGACTGTATTTGTCAATTTGTTGTTTTAAACCAAATTACACACTTCTTTGGCAATTTGTAAATATTATGTGTGGCTATTTGTGAAATGTTATGTTTGGCTGAATAGAATTATGTTTGGCTGTTCCTTTTAACCTTGTTACGTGATATGAGCTATAATTTGTGGCAATATGCAATATGTTTTATGAATGTATATGCCATGTGGGCATAGTTATGTTTGCATGAGTTAAGGTAATTGTGCAATCGTCATTTTTGGAAATCTCATTTCACCATTATTTTAATTGAGAAATATTTTGATTTAAACAACACTATCTATTTTATCATTATATGTAAATATCTACTCAAGATATGAAAAAGATATGAAAAAATAGATAGATAAATATATATGAAAAAAAAATAACCATAACATTACATATCCGTAATTATGATCATGAAAATTCTCATCATGCAGATCTACCTTAAGCAATGTATGAATGCAATACTGTTAAGCCCCGTTTACACTGACAGGTCTTTTTCACCAGCCTTTTTAAGTTGATCCTCTAGAGACCGGTGATGACAGAAAGTCTATTTTTATGATAGCCCAATGTGTCCTCCTGAGACCTGTGGAGTCCGATGGAGTCCCCTCTGACTGTGTAACGTCATGTATGAAGGCCTCAGTTACCATGGAAGTATCACATGATCAGATTTTAAAATAAAGACCGGTGAAAGAATGAAAATGCTCATTCCACAAAAAGACTGGCAGTCAGTCTTTTTGTAGCAGTCTCCATTGGACTTCACAGACTCAACAGGATTCCATCGGATTTTTAAAAAATACTGATCAAGACCGGCAAAAATCCTGTGAAGTCCGACCTAAAAATCCTGTCAAGACCAGCAAAAGACCGCCGGTCTTTTCTCCCATTGGAAATACACAGGGGATCAAAAAAGATGGGTCAGTGTAAATGGGGCTTTATACAAAGATTATTTCTCTTGCACACTCTGTATAATATGTGCTTGTAGTGTCCCATTTAGCAATGTGCTGATACCCTGTAAAAAGGCAACTACTTTATAATGTTATAATGTGCCTTTTGTTGTAGAAGACAAAGTACATCTGTTTTATATGTTTGTTTAGCTTAGGCTGTAAAAGAGCACCATTGTATTTTCTTTGATATTATATCAATACAAGGAGCATCACATTTTATCAATATATCCTGTGTGGATTCTTTTATAAATATTTTACTTTTAACAGTGGAAGTGTGGTGCAGTTCATATAGAAATGATTTTTGAAGTGATACACAACTAAAAGTAGATTGAACATGCAGTAGTCTGCAGAGCAGTTTATTGATAAAACTTTCAAGGCAATTAAAGCTTTCGGGATAAATTGAATTATGAAAAATTGCTGATTTCATTTGCAGTCTGACTGGCTTATACCAGTGCTGAAGTTATGTACATATTATTTAATAGCCCAGGTCCTATATCCTATCCAGTTCTGATTAAAGCTGTTTGATGTTTATTTTAATATTAATGAAATAAATAAATGGAATCTGTTTTTTGATGTTGTTGATAATTTTGTTTGTTGTAATCATTGTTATTCAACTGATACAGTTTATATTTTGTCTTACAGAAAGTGACGCCAAGTTGTCATATATGTGATGCCAGAGATGAATCACTAAGCCATCCTCCGTCACTCATGACTGATATTACTGGAGGGAGGGAAACCTATTGGCAGAGTAGAGCATGGTTCAGCCAAAACAGCAAATATAATTATCCCAATAACCTCCATGTGAACATCACCCTTAGCTTCAATAAACAGTACGAGTTTGCCGATGATATGAATATTGTGTTTGCAACTGGCAGACCCCACTCTATGGTGCTGTATAAATCAATTGATTACGGCGCCACCTGGATCCCACTACAATATTATAACCAGGATTGTCAGGAACTCTATGACGCAGGTATCTCCCAACCCAGTGACATCACCACTGAACAACCAGACATCGTGACATGCACAGAGGTTTATAGTGGCTCTGTACCTCTCTCAGGAGGCACAGTGAAGTTCCCTGTTAGAACAGAGAGGCAAAGACTATACCTCGGCCCTGCCTATACTAACTATGAGGTTTTGAATACGGCTATGCATGAAACAAACCTCTCTCAGTTCCTCACTTTCACAGATCTGCGTTTGAGTCTCCTTTATCCAGCAACAGATGGTTCAGAGTATAACGAGGACTCTAACCAACTCAGAAAATTTTCTTATGGTATCGCAGATATTGACCTGACTGCCACGTAAGTTGCCCTTCAGTCACACAGAAATCACAACATATGATATATCTTGTTATCTTATTATCCATAGTGTGATTAAACGGTAGAAAAAAACAAAAAATATGTATTCTTACGTAACATTTGTAAAAGAATGAATGGAAATTTGGTAGACATGTAGTGAAGCTCTCCATTCATTGATCAGCCAGTATTTGGATGCAGCGATGTCCTCTAAACTGATTTCCTAAATGTTTTTTAGAATTACTGGGGCTTCAAAATAGAGGAATATGCCTTTGTTTTTATCTTCTCCAAACATCAGTCTATATTGGCAGAACCCAGTCTCATTTCATAGGGACATAACCTAAATACTGTATGTTAAACTTCTATACTTTTCTTTTGTAGGTGCTTCTGTAATCTTCATGCTATTCAATGCATGGAAGATGAGGTGGGGCAGCATATATGTTTGTGTAGTCACAACACAATGGGCCGGGAATGTGAGCAATGTTTGCCACTGTATAACAACAGAACATGGATGCCGGGACATTATGTGCCCTGGCCTTTAGGCACAGCTAATGAATGTGAAAGTAAGACATCAACAATTTTGATTGTAAACTAAGAAATCAGTTATTTAGTGATTTTGTATTTAATATTCTTCAATTTTTAATGAGACTTTCATCTTCTGCATTTTCACATAATATATAAAGAAATATGGATTAAAATATAGGTAATTCTGCAAATGAAAACACTGCATTTCTGTTAGTTAGGTTAGATGTGTTTGAAAGTGAAACCCATAATTTATTTCGCACATGTTACTTTACCCTTAAACCCTATGATGAACTTGATTCATTACCATGGTAACATATTGTATTGATCAGAAAATTTTGATATTATGTCATTTTATATTAAATTATTATTGCACAGAACTCACACTTGATGAACATTTGATATTCAAGAAAATAAATGGGATTTTGAATTGCTAGATTGAATAGACAAGAGAATCATTGATCACTGATCATTGATATTTTTAAAAGGTTTCGTGTTAAAAATTGATTATGGATTATTGTTAACCATTTGTATGATTTTTCAAATGGGTTTATGATTCAACAATCAAATCATATACAGTATGTACATCAATATTAAGGCCATTGCTTTCCAAATAGTCTTGCTCCAAGCCCTTCTGACCCCAGAGACTTGATGAAAGACTAGCTGATTTCCTAATTGTTAAAAAATTCTAAAATTCACAGGTTCATCATAGTTGTTCAAATATCATATAGAAAAAGATGATAAATACCTCTTTCCATTTTAGAATGTGAGGCCAAGTGGCATATGCTAGTTACAATAACCTCTTAGTGTTATACTGTGTGTTACACAGGTGTGTAGACTAACTTAAAAATAAATTTCATATTTTAGAATGTGAATGCAACAACCATTCTGCAAGCTGTGTCTATAATGCTACCAAGGGCTATGGAGTTTGTGAGAATTGCACACATAGTACTGGAGGAGATTTCTGTGAGCTGTGCATGACTGGATTCTACCATAATCTCAGTCTTCCAGACAGTCATCCAGATACATGCATTAGTAAGTATAGTAGAGTATTGGGGAGGGGTGGTGGGAGGGAGGGGCGAATTAGAGAATGTAAGGTATGGGAGGTGTTATGTGTAAAGTAGGTGAAGTGTGTATATTAACATCAAATTGTGAAAGTATGTGAACACTCAAAATATAAACCCTTTTTCCAAGTACACTTAACAGATGTTGTCAGAAGCTCTTAATATGGACACATATTAATATAAACACCTCTTAATATAAACACCTCTGAATATGAACACCTTTGAATATGAACACCTATGATATTTTTTATTCTCATTACAACCAAGTTATGCATGGCTTTTTATTGTGACCAGCATTTGGCATTGGGCATCAGGTTCTATAACAAATAGATACATACATGTATTTGTAGTTACAACCAGATGATGGCATCTTCCCATGTCAATGTTAATATCCAGAATCATTAGTCAGGTTTACTTAAAGTGGACAGTACAAGGATACTTCCCTGAAAATGTTTTGGGAGGTGAAGCAGTTTCTTTTAAAACTGTGAATTCAGACATGAACCCAATGCCTTGTTTCACAGACTAAAATCTCAAGATGTTATGTTGACACAAACTGTTATTTTCATTGTATTTTCTAGATTGTGATTGTCAACCACTGGGAGTATTAGACAACAACATAGACTGTACTCAAGAAGGTGTTTGCACATGTAAGCCTTTAGTAGAGGGGCGCATATGTGACACTTGCATTAACGAGTACTATGGCTTGCTCTTGCAGGAACATCCTGGTGAATGCCAAGGTAATATATGTGAAGGTTGTTTACTGGAAGGTTTTGGATAAATGGCTTTTAGACTGAGAGATATATGTGTATTTAGTTGCATATAACATTTTAAGCATTTAAATGGAGAATTATAAAATAGATTAACACACACTGTAAAAAATTGCTCACCTCAGCACAATGTGTATTAAAAAGGTTTTCAATCAAACATTTAGTTTTCTTCTGAAAATATATTTTCTGCATGTACATTTTCAGCATGCACATGTAACCTAGATGGTACAGAAGTGTCCAGTAATATTTGTGAGAAGCAGACGGGTCAGTGTCCATGTAAGACCAGTACTACAAACAGGACGTGTAATGTTTGCAAAGATGGCTACTATGACTTCCCCGCTGGAAGGAGGAATGAGGTAAATGAGAGGAAATCAGACACAATCTGACATATTAAGGAAGATATTTTAGGAATTGATTGATTGATTGGTTGTTTGTTTGTTTGTTTGTTTGTGGGATCATCCCACGATCTAGTTACATGTCTCTTGAAGGAGAATTCTCAAATCAAGTCTACTAAAATACATTTCCAACATTCAAATTTCCAGTAAGATTTATATAAAGGCTGATCTTAGAGCATAATAATTGTTAGCATAGTGTTTAAACTTTTAATGTAGAATCCTCATCCTCATGCCACAAAGAAATCGATATAATCCTGGAATTATCTACCACTCTTACGTTCAGGAGTGAGATTCTCAACAATACACTTTAAAGTAGTTTGATTGTCTTAAGTACAAAAGCATGTGTCAAACCTCAATATCTTCAATGTTTGTGCTGTGGGAAAATATTGATTTTAAAAACAAATAATGAGGGACGAAGATGTTTGCAATGCCTGTTTCCATAGCAACTAGATTTTAACAAGCTGTTAACAAGTACTTTTTCTGTTAATCAAGATATGTTTATCATATATCACATTTTGATGATATTAAAGCTAAATGGTGCTAGGGTTATTAAATTAGCTCATTTACATATTCATATCAATTATGACTTCGTTACAACCAGTTTTAATACAACATACTGAATAAAATATTCTTGGATGAAGATTTTGATGTATATTAATATAATCATTCATTATAGCTATTAGCTTCATAAACCAATAATATATACTTGTACATATTTGTAACTCCTTTATTTCTATATTTGCTGCATGAAAACTAGAAAGTGAAAAAGAAATTATCCCATTTTATTGTCCCATTTGGTAAAAAACATTAAACATGTATATTGAAAATATATGCTATCTAGTATTCAATGTCGTTATAATCTGTTTTTGAATAGATGATCTTAAAACATGTGGTATTGATAATGACGCACATCTATAGGAATTTAATACCAAGAACATCCTGATACTAAAACGGCTTTTGAAATAACAAAGATAAAAGGCTAATTGACTCCTTCCACTTTTGAATTGAGTGTTTAAACATATGGAGAAAGTATTTAGTTAATTGTTATGTTCAACCATAGAGAATTTGTTAGTTGGTTTCAGAAACATCTGGTAATGATTTCCAATGAAAAATCAATTTTAACTCTTTATGTAGATATCAATGTTAATCTCCAGATCTGATATTATTTTGAACAACAATATTGAAAAGGTCAACTCATGCCATAGATCTGGACTTTTTAAAATAGATTTTAAAAACAATTGTGGACACCATCATTTTGTTCTATAACTACTTGTATTTATTATCGAAACATCTTTCTTGAAATAATATTTTCAAAGCAAACTGACAGTTGTATAGACACCCTTTAAATATTAATTTCAATTTAGAGAAAATACACTATACATGTTTCCAAATAGTAATGAACACACATATATTTTACACAAACCACTCTTACTATAGTGCCAATTCTGTTCAATACTATATTTAACAATAATATCTCTCTCCCATTTTGCTTCTTCTTACTGTTTTCATTTACTAGTAATATCAATGCCTGTGATACATTGGCATCAATAGCCCTTAACACATGATGAGATGACATAATTGTACTTAAAATACAATGTTTTAATAATTTTCACTGTGTACATGAGTAGTTATAGACTAGACTTTTGAAATATGTTGTTTAGTAATATACCATTGTTCTTATAATACTTTACTATATGCTTTAGGAATGCAAGGAGTGTCTATGTGACTGGGGAGCTTCCTACAACCAGTCATGTGACAAAGAAACAGGGAATTGCCCTTGCAAACCTTTCACTCAGTCAAACAGGTGTGATGTCATACAAGATGGCTACTACTATGAGTATATCGACACAAATGTATATATGCCGACAACGGGGACATGTACATTGAGTGCAATGCTTCAAAGTGATGGGAATCCATTTACAGGGCGATCATTTATGATTTGCTCACAAGATGGCACCACCATCTTTGAGTATGTAAATGGCGACATTGCACAGATGCAAATGGAATGGTAATATGGACATTTGTTTCTTAAATGAATTTGTTGTGATTTTAATGAGATAAGACATACCGATTTTGAATTTTAGTTTTGACGTGATAGAATAACAATATTTACCAAAAGTGTTAATTGCTGTTAGTGTTGCTGTAATTAATTGGATGCTAAATCAGTATTTTAATTTTAAATTAATTATGCTTTTTTATTGATTTTTTTATTAAAACTATTGTATTTCCTGAAAATACTGTACTGGGGAAATTGGTGCTACGAGAAAATGTAGTGTCAAAAAGATTCTATTTATTTAACTTTTTTATTTATCAGTAATTTTATTATCGACCAGGCGGTCGACCAGGCGTGCGTCCGTCCGTTGGTCCGTCCATCCGTCAACATTGGCCGCACAAATTAAAACTGCTATTCGGATTGAGTCATATCCACATTCATTTTATGCATATCCATAATGTCTATTTGACCTATCATCGCCATTTCCCAAGTTCGCCCAGTTTCCGAGAAATTGCTGATTTTGACGTCCAAAAGTCATATTTTTCTTTAAATACTAGACACTTTGTTGAAGTAGAACTTTCAAATAACTTGTAGTAGTAGCTGTATATGCAACTTATGTCCTCTGAAGATTTCAAAGCTCTTGGAATTACAGTTTTTGGTGTACTCTATAAAATTTGACAAAAAGTAGGACTCATTTTCAGGAAACTTTCTCATGTATAAAGTCAATGGCAGGTTTTGTGATTGACAAGTTTCTCAAAGTTTGCCTTATACTTGATCATTTCTTGCAATGAATTACATCATTACTAGATTTAAGAATTCCCTACATATTGCTCAATATATGTCAGCATCAAATTTTTACCGTTTTTGAGATATTTGACGTCAAAAACAGTAAAAATAAGTTATTTTTCAACTTGCTTCAATTTGACCAAATTTCTTTTTGAAAATCATCTTCAAGTTGCCAGGAGTTCAAATCTGACATTCGTTTTAGGATTTGACCTTTACTTGACCTTCAGTGACCTTCGAAAGGTCAAAAAAATTGATTTTTCAAATTGATTTTTGGATGTAAATTTTGGTCAGCTTAATCACAAAAAACTTTACTGAGCTCTGAGTAAAATTTTCAAGGTCAAAGGTCATCAAACTAGGTCACAAACTGTGCTATCTAAGT
The DNA here is from genome assembly GCA_903813345.2 of Owenia fusiformis. Taxonomy (NCBI): domain Eukaryota; kingdom Metazoa; phylum Annelida; class Polychaeta; order Sabellida; family Oweniidae; genus Owenia; species Owenia fusiformis. The sequence continues at coordinate 9,888,845 of CAIIXF020000006.1, forward strand.
TTCTCAAAGTTCGAGACTACAAATCCAAATCAATATTTTTTGTTTGAAAGTCAGGATATACATTCCTCTGAAGGTTCCAAACTGTGTGAGCACAGGATTGTGGGTCCTTTACTTATAAACTATACGGTATGTAAAAAAAATTTTAATCTTACCCATTCTCACCCATTCTTTATGACTTCCTATAGGTCCTATTACCCAGTTATCAGATTTACTCTGGGCAACTCAAACACAAGTTCTGTGACGTGGACAGGTGGTCGTTTAATTGCGAAGGTGTTGGGAAACAGTGATCCTGATGTCTCAGCAATCAACCCGAATCTCAGCCCCATCTGCCAACGGGCCCAGGGAGAGGTGAAAAGCTGGGATGTTAATCTCACTGATGGTATGTATTTTTACAATTTTTAAGTCAAGTGTGAATCATGTTTGGGAAATTTAATTTTCTTATCCCTTATTTGACAAAATCAAAAGTATTTAATGTTGGTTTTGGGAAACAAAGTTATATACCAGTATGTTTTTGTAAAATAACAAAATAAAATGTAAATAACAACTTTGGTAAAACAAAGACTATATGTAGAGGAGATGCCGTTACTATGGGTGAAATCACTATGTAATGTATGCATGGATATTCTCAAAATATCAGATATATTTTATTCTTATTAGCCATAAATGGTAAGCTAGAGTTGCATGTTGCTTAGGTTACAGCCAGCTGGGGCTTGTTAACATGATAAATATAATTCAAGTTATTTACTGGATTATACTTAATTGAACCTGAATTATTAAAAATAGTTTTATTGTATAGAATACATGTAGTTTGGGTTCATTTTATCTTTCATATTTGTTTTAAATTATTTTTCTTTCATATCTGCCTTTCTTTGAAAATAACATATACTGTGTTGATGATATTCCTTTAGTATTAAAAACCATTTTATTTTCATTTACTTACCAATTATTAATTTAATTAACATTAAAACTTTTAGAACATGGCATCCAGAAATGAGTAATCTGAATTTTATGGGGAGGGGGGTGTTTTGTGAAGACCTGTCCATATTAACACATCATGAGAAGGAATTCCAATACATCCCTTTTGCCCTTTGCTTTTTGCTGGGTGGCCTCACATTTTGAGTTTTATTTGAGAGAATCCCCAAACATCTTTACAGTTCTTTATAATTCAGACCTACCAACAGGTAAGCCTGGAGAACAGTAGTTTTGTCATGCAATGTACAGAGTGTAAAACTACAAGGATTTGGATCACTTGACCTACTTGCTTGGTCCTATATACTTGCTCTTTTGTACAATGGATGATCTTCATTCCTGAATAGGGCTGAACCATTTTGGGTCTTACATCAAACACTTTGCTTCATCTATCCATGGCTGTACATGTATAAGTGACTACATGTATGTTATTTTTGTGTGTTTGTTCACAAATCCAATAATTCCATTTCTCCAATTCACAGAATAACCATGTTCTAAAACAACTGAGGAATTTGCTATTTCTGTTGATTTACAAAATCTGATGCAAATCTGATCCTTGCAATCAGCTTTATGAATTATAGAGTTCTGAGGACTTGAAAATGTTTTCATATCACTTCACTTCCTGAGTCATATCATCATCATGCACGCAGGCAGATAAAAACAAGGAATACAGAAAATACAGAAGCAAATTATAAGGATGTTATATCCTATGTTATTTAGGAATATCATTTTTATCCACCAGGAGATACTAATATCCCTGTGAGCAAGCATAGGGAAAAAATGAAGAATAAAAAAAACTAGTGAGAAACAATATCCCAAAAATAGCAGTGGCATCCTAAAGATATTCTCTCAAAAATATGGTAGTTATCTTATTAAGCATGATGTGAACACCATACATAAAGATTATAAGCAAAATTTATCTCATTGTTTCAGGGTGCATCGGTACTGTATCCTTCTTTTATAACTAGTTGGTATTATGTAGGACCTTTGTTTTGTGTTACAGAGAAGTTGATTGGTTTCATTGGTGTAGATTAGATGGGTGGTTTTGGTTATATCACATACAACTGTTTCCGTATTAATGGAAAAATTAACCTTACATTTACATCTGTAGTTGACATTCATTCAAATTCATTTTAATTAAGTTTATCAAATCAGTTAGTGAATTTGTATTGATTTATGATTCATTTACTAATTACGTTGGTTTTTATTGTTTTATGCAGATTAACCACAAGAAATTAATGTTTGATTTGTTTATGATAATGTCAGTAAAATATGTTTTTTATTTATTTGATTTATTGGCTCAGGCAGTGTTTAAAACCATTGTGGATTTTAATTTGTTTGTATCTACAACAACTACTGCTCTCACAGACCCCTATAGATGACGTGAGAATCCCTGAAGTAATCAGAATATGTTATTTCTAGGCCCTGCTGCAGGAACAATACTAAGAGCAGGCTATCCCATAGAGCCCACAACTACTTCTCTCACAGACCCATATAGACGACATTCGAATCCCTGTAGTATTCAGATGTGTTATTTCTAGGCCCTGCTGCAGGAACAATACTAAGAGCAGGTTTTCCCATAGAGCCTACAACTACTTCTCTCACAGACCCATATAGACGACATTCGAATCCCTGTAGTATTCAGATGTGTTATTTCTAGGCCCTGCTGCAGGAACAATTACTAAGAGCAGGCTTTCCCCTACAACTACTTCTCTCACAGACCCATATAGACGACATTCGAATCCCTGTAGTATTCAGATGTGTTATTTCTAGGCCCTGCTGCAGGAACAATTACTAAGAGCAGGCTTTCCCCTACAACTACTTCTCTCACAGACCCATATAGACGACATTCGAATCCCTGTAGTATTCAGATGTGTTATTTCTAGGCCCTGCTGCAGGAACAATTACTAAGAGCAGGCTTTCCCATAGAGCCTACAACTACTTCTCTTACAGACCTCCATAGGCTTTTTTTCACAGGCTTTCCCATAGAGTTCACACCTCCTTCTCTCACAGACCCATATAGATGACATGAAAATCTGTGTACGTATTAATCAGAATGTGTTATTTGTAGGACCTGCTGCACGAAGAATACTTAAAGCAGGCTATCCCATAGAGCCAACGACTACTACTCTCTCAGACTCTTCAAGGCGTGTCTTCATTCTCGAGGATGCTGTTATTTTATATTCTGGGATGGCTGTGTCATTCACAATGTATGCAGTCAATACTAACCCTATCAGGTTGATGATATGGCGGCCAGTGGTATACAGGGAGACATATCAGCTTGTAGGAGAAGTCTGGTACACACCAACCAGAGTTGGAGAGCAAGAGGTACTGTAAACCTGATAATCCTAGCACACTACTAATACTCCTATTCGTGATAAGAGTTCAGGTGGTAATTTACATAAATATCTCCCATTATGCATCACTTTGGAAGGGACAAATTTTCATTGGCCCACCTAACGAGTCGAATACTCTGAACGTTTCTCAGCTTCTGATCTTCCATCAGCCCTCAAGCATAGTTATATGATCCAATCTATTCAATAATCAGAAAAATAATCGGAGATTCAAAGTAACATTATTTATATTTTTTCGATCTTCGATGACGTCTGAGCAATTTCTGGGAAATCAGTGACGACACTGGAATTGGACAGCATTTTCAACTACAGATTTCTTCGTATTTGGGGATTATAGTTCAAAAAGCCTTGTTATATATCTTAATTACGTACCTATCATTTGTGCAAATGCAACTCTACACAAATGTTTAATAGAGTTGCCGTGCGGCATTGAAAAGACGGGTGACCGGGTATCTAACGTTCCTACCAGGGTTATGAATTTGATTTTTTTTGATTTTATCATTTTCATCTCTCAAAACGGCCAACTGACCTCCAACTCAACATACCAGTCATAAAACCAATCAAGCAAACAACCAACCAAGCAACCTACTAATCTTTCAATTATTAACCAACAGCCAAAACAAACAAACATCAATATTCTGTCAATCACTTGTACTTGTATTGTACATCACATGTAATTGACAGTTTAAAACGGCAAATAACACTTCAATTTATGTGTCCGTAATATATATTAAACAATTCTTCTTGTAGAAATCCCCATCAATCATAGAAAACAATCATCGATATCCTGTCAATCACTCAGACAATAAATAAAGCAACTAAATTAGTCGATTATTTTAAAAGTGCTCTTTATCTTACAAGCTCTTGGTAAAAATGATGAAGTTTATTATAAATATCGAATAGTAGTCTACATTAGGCAGGCTATGTCTATTTAGTTTTGACAGATCAATAACGCAGATGCGAGTAGGTAGTTTCCAGATTCACCACCAGAGGGCTCGTTCGGGTCAGATAGCATGGCGGGTATAGTAGAAAGTTCCCTTTAACTTAAATTACATCTATTTGCGTGGTTCAATTTTCATATAACCCTTATGTATCTAATAGTTATGTAAATTCAAATATGCCCAGTGAAAGAAAATGTTATCTGTCCAATACAAGATAAGATAATTCACTTTTTGTGATTTTGTAACATGGGGTCTATGAGGAATCAACCCGAACAAGAAGTCGCATTTTCAGAAAAAATTAAATTTTCAAAGTTGATAGACAATTTGAAGAATAGCATCAATTATACATGTACTTTTACATGCAGATTTCAAATATGACATCACTTTGACAGAATTTTGAATATTTAATGACGTAAATCAAGATTATTTCTACTCGCATCTAGTCTATTGGCTACTATATAAGGGAAAAATTTGCAACTTGAAACTTGAACTTGAAAGTTGGTAACCCAGCTAGGAATGTTAGGTACCCGGTCAACCAGCACCCGATTACCCGGTCACCCGGTTTTTTACACAAACCCTAACCCAGATGTAGACAACGTTGTACCATACATGAGAGCTCTTCAAACGGGAGGTAACTAAACTGAACTAAACTAAACATTATAGTGAATTGGAGTATTGTTGTGTGTTTCATGAGCTGGAATTAGGAAGTTGAATAGTCTCAAAATTCAAAGTAAGGAAACTGTAAATATCTGTGAAAACTACAGTACACTGTATAAGCATTCAGGCTTTCACTCAATTAATAAATATAAAAGCGTTGAAAATTACAAGGTTTACTGTAATTATTAGTTTTATCTCCTAAACATATCCTGAATGACATGTAGGATTATTATGAATTATGAACAATATCCAATTATTATAATGATGTTAAGGTTCAGCTGGAAAGTAACATTTTGGTAAAAAATTGCTATACCTGCACATGTTATTTTCTGGTACATAATTAAGTATGAAAGCATGTGTGTATTTCCTTGCTTTTTTCAGGAAAGTATCATTACACTGTCTACTTTTAGTAAACCTGGAAACAGGTCAATGGTAGCTCCTGTGTTGTCTGGAAACTTTGAAAGAAAATTTGGAAAAACAGGAAGTGTGAAATATCAGAATTCCCTGGAGTTCCCTTTGAACGCCTACTAGATATTCTTAAAGAAAACAATGTAATGATACTTTCCTGAATAAAGCAAGGCAATTGACACATGTCTTCATACTTTATTTTGTACCAGAAAATAACATGTGCTGGTATAGCAATTTTTTACCAAAATGTTACTTTCCAGCTGTACCTTAATAAATGGGTCTATCTGTTGTCAAATCTGTCAAAATTTGTTTTTAATGATTTGCCTTGATTAACCCCTTCAAATTTTACTCAATTTCATCTTTTCAAATTGGTTTCAATATTTCAGATAAACTTAGATGCAAACTCCACTATAACAGTAGCCAAGGGAGATCTTGTAGGTTTCCTTAAGATGACTACAGTGTCACCACTAGGGTATGTCTTCAAAAATGTTGACCATCAAATGAACTACATCACCCTTAGGGATGAATCAGATTTTCCACAAGTTGGAGACATAAGGTCAACTACCATTCAGGGATTCCCATACAGATTTGCCCTGAGAGTCAACTACTTGACAGGTAAATAAATATGTATGCCAGCAACCAAACTATCAAAACATTGTTTATTATACACAATAATATGAGAACAGGGGTTTCAGGGGCAACAGGTGATTGTCACCGGTTGTTTTCACAAAATCGCCTGTTGTTTTTAGGGACTTCAACTTTTCCATGTTAAATTCATGATTTCCATTAATTTTGCCTGTTGCTTTCGTTTATTTACCCTATTTTTCATAATTTTTATTCATAACATATGATTAAACTGACTAGTCAAATAATACTATTCCCCAAAAACATATAAATGGACTGATTGATCATTTATATATATCTATTATTGATTCAATAATCATGTCATATAAATGACATATCAGTCACAAAGAATCACTTCAGCTAAAAATGCCAAAGTTACAAAAAGACAATCCAAAATTTAGATGTCGTTAGATACCATAATGGATCATGACCTAAACATTTCAGGTTTTGGTGAGGCGTGGTTCAGCAATGACAGTGTAGCATTAGATGCTAGGTGTAAATACAGCTTTACACTCAGTGTGGGGACATCCAGTGACTCTACCAGCTCCATATTAATTGATGCCATCCTTCTCCTACCTGACATTGCCCCATTTACCATCTACCAGCAAAGTAAGTGTGCCTAAATTTCAAAATAATTACATTTTGAAGTGTTCCTAAGTTTCAAAAATAATTACATTTTGCGGAAATGGGCAAAATATGAACTTTTGAATAAATAGTACATTAGAAAAAAAAATTGGGAAAAAAAGGTAACATTGTCACATTTTATCAGAATGACTTTTCTATTTTCACTTTCATTTCCCGGGAAGTGCTGCCGGGACAGTATATGTCTAGAAAATTTTATTCATTCCTTTTAATCACCCCTCTTATATATTCTGACAAATTAAGTTAGACTGAGCCTCTTAGAGTAATAAGAATGATATTGTTTTTCCAGACCCTAACCAACAGAGTGCAATGTTTGATTGCTTGACAGCCATTTCCCCATTAAACAATAGACCTGAGACAATAGCAAAAGAGGAGTGCCGTGCACTCATGTACTCAGTCTCAACTGAACTACACAATGGAGGCATAGGTAAGTTATTGTTGTGCACTCATGTACTCAGTCTCAACTGAACTACACAATGGAGGTATAGGTAAGTTATTGTTGTGCACTCATGTACTCAGTCTCAACTTAACTACACACTGGAGGCATAGGTAAGTTATTGTTGTGCACTCATGTACTCAGTCTCAACAGAACTACACAATGGAGGCATAGGTAAGTTATTGTTGTGCACTCATGTACTCAGTCTCAACTGAACTACACAATGGAGGCATAGGTAAGTTATTGTTGTGCACTCATGTACTCAGTCTCAACAGAACTACATAATGGAGGCATAGGTAAGTTATTGTGCACTCATGTACTCAGTCTCAACTGAACTACACAATGGAGGCATAGGTAAGTTATTGTTGTGCACTCATGTACTCAGTCTCAACTGAACTACACAATGGAGGCATAGGTAAGTTATTGATGTACACTCATGTAGTCAGTCTCAACTGAACTACACAATGGAGGCATAGGTAAGTTATTGTTGTGCACTCATGTACTCAGTCTCAACTGAACTACACAATGGAGGCATAGGTAAGTTATTGTTGTGCACTCATGTACTCAGTCTCAACAGAACTACACAATGGAGGCATAGGTAAGTTATTGTTGTGCACTCATGCACTCAGTCTCAACTGAACTACACAATGGAGGCATAGGTAAGTTATTGTTGTGCACTCATGCACTCAGTCTCAACTGAACTACACAATGGAGGCATAGGTAAGTTATTGTTGTGCACTCAGTACTCCGTCTCAACAGAACTACATAATGGAGGCATAGGTAAGTTATTGTGGACTCATGTACTCAGTCTCAACTGAACTACACAATGGAGGCATAGGTAAGTTATTGTTGTGCACTCATGTACTCAGTCTCAACTGAACTACACACTGGAGGCATAGGTAAGTTATTGTGCACTCATGTACTCAGTCTCAACTGAACTACACAATGGAGGCATAGGTAAGTTATTGTTGTGCACTCATGTACTCAGTCTCAACTGAACTACACAATGGAGGCATAGGTAAGTTATTGTTGTGCACTCATGTACTCAGTCTCAACAGAACTACACAATGGAGGCATAGGTAAGTTATTGTGCACTCATGTACTCAGTCTCAACTGAACTACACAATGGAGGCATAGGTAAGTTATTGTTGTGCACTCATGTACTCAGTCTCAACTGAACTACACAATGGAGGCATAGGTAAGTTATTGTTGTGCACTCATGTACTCAGTCTCAACTGAACTACACAATGGAGGTATAGGTAAGTTATTGTTGTGCACTCATGTACTCAGTCTCAACTTAACTACACACTGGAGGCATAGGTAAGTTATTGTTGTGCACTCATGTACTCAGTCTCAACTGAACTACACAATGGAGGCATAGGTAAGTTATGCTTTGTACTCATGTTCATGTACCCTGTCTCCTTTAAATGACACAATGCTTAAACATTGAAAAATAAATTACCAGGTACATGGGTCCAATCTTTATTTTGTTCCATGACTGAAATCAGAATCAAGGCCGAACAAATTTAATTTATTCTAAAAGTTCCCTGTATTGGTGGATACTACATCTAGTTATTCGCCAGTTCATCTATCATTCAATTGTCATGTGACCTGGTTTTGACCAATTTTCCAATTTCAAGCTTTACAGTGATATCTAAGATATATAAGATTTTAATTCAGTGATTTGACTAAAATAAAGAAAACGTTGGCGGAGAGAGTTTGTATATCAAGTGGCACCGTCTGTCACCACCACCGAAATTATAAAGTACAAGTGCACTTTTTTGCCTCATTCCAATCAAATAGCAGGATATGATCACAAGATCAATCCAGTGATCTCCCCAGCATTAAAGCAAGTGGGTGCTGCACCCACTTGGGTGCTGCACCCACTTGAGATTTTAATAATAGGCTTGCACCCACCTGAGAATCTATTTTCACCCACTTGAAAATGAGAAAAATCATGAAAAATAGCCCTACTTGACCAAAGGTCTAAATTGTGAAATCTACAATTTTGCACCCACTTGAGAAAAAATCCTGGGGAGAACACTGCAATCACAAGCACATGTTTTCCAAGAGTTTTCCAACGATGCCTACTTTTGAAGAATTGGTCATGTGACCTTCTGCCAAAGCACTGACTGCCTTTTTCCGATCCTGGTTTAATTATATGGTAGTTAAGTTTCAGAAGAAACATTGACTCAAGTCCGTGATGACATGCTTAGTAAAATATGTCATTCAATAAATGCTCATAATGTTTGTCTTGCAGCATGTAATTGTGACCCTGTAGGAAGCATTGCCAATGCTACATGTGAGAATTATGGGGGTCAATGTAAGTGTAAACCAGGTGTATTTGGACGTGCTTGTGACCAATGTTTGCCCGGATACTACAACTTTACAGAAGCGGGATGTGAATGTGAGTATATATATGAGATGTGCGATAATAAGTATTTGTGATAATGTACTTTAGTTTTTGTGTCATAATACTTCATAAGGATAATCATTAGTTTAAATATTCCAGTTTGATGAAGTGGATCATAATTATACATGTATTGCTAACTGAATGAATCTTGGTGATGGGGGCAATTTGTAACAAGATTTATTAGTTTATATTAACTGCACATTCGTAAATGCATCCTGATCCAAATCTGTTAATATTTCTTTTGTACCTTGCAAACTTGTATTTTATTTTGTCTCATTTGACTTCCTTTCATTTGTGAACAGTTACTGTGTTGCATTGGACCACATGGAAACTACATGTAGGATCTTATCCTGTAGGTCTCATTATGTGTGTTCCCTCAAAGTATCTTTCCTTCACTCTCAAGGTCTCCAAATTCCTTGTATGATGTGTCGAATGATCTAAAGATCCTTCCTATTTTGTTTGCTTCATATTTCTGTTTGTGATATCTTCCTGTTTATTTCACCTTGCCTCATTGGGATTTCAAATGTCGTCTTGTCCATTTCCTTTTTCATGAGAGCTTTAGAAATGCTGGTCAGCTCTAAGTTACAGACCAGTCAAAAAGTTACCTTACTATATATTTGTGGCAACTATTAATTAGTCGATTGTAGTAAAATTCCCTGGTCATTCATGCTATACACAGACTACACCACATAGGTGCTGTTTTTTTGTTGCTACAAACTGTGCCTTGTCTTCTTATTTCATTATTTTCTGTCATACTTTATGTTATAACATTTTGAGGTGCCATTTATGGAGACCAGCCCTTTCATTTGAATGCAGTAGGCAGTGAATTTGAACACCTATGAAATCAAATTTTTCTGCATTTTTCTCAAATACACACATTTTAGGTGTTACATAAATTACATATTTTCTGCCTGTTTGGATTTTCAAACACCCTTGTTTAATACAAATGAAAGAGCTGGAAACCCTGGAGAATTTTCTGTGGGGACTATATATATTGTTTCCCATTGAAACCAACTTCTAATATTCAATATATTTCACATTGGCAGTTTGTCCAACACTGGTTTGTGAAGGAGACCCGTTGTTTGATAGTTACTATGGTATCCATGACGATAACATTTCGCTGATTCCCATCATTTTGATTGGTGTATTTGGACTATTGTTGGTCATAACAGTTGGCCTGATTATAATATTAGTCTGTAAAAGACGTGCTATGCAAACTAAAAAGGGACTAAATACAGGAAAAGATAACATCAGTTATGTTGACATTGATATTAAAGATCCTAAAGGGATTCATGCATATAATGTCTTCACAAATGATAACCATGATGATCAAATCAATGTCAAACCAGTCATTGAAGATGGTCAGACACCATCTAATACAAAAAATTCATTCATAAATGAAGCTTTCGAAGATCAACCTTTGAACCTCGAGCTCCAGAAAGCTGAACCAGAGCAGCCTAAGTCAAGTGCAGAAATAAATAATGCTCTTTTGAAAATCCTCAATGACATTGATGATATCGATCCTGACAAGGTTAACGCTGATAATGATATCACTGAGGAGGCTATAAGTGATTCAGATGAAGCTAATCTCATCGAGGCTGAGGTGCCCAATGTTAATGTTAAACCGACTGATGATGTTAATCCTGATGTGTTTGTTATATCAGGGAGTAAAGATCCCCTCAGTAATGTCTTGGATGAAATTGACCATCAATCATTTAACTACGCTGATTTTGGAAGCTTTGATGAGGTCAATGGTTCCTTGGTATAAGCAAGTGAATTTTTGGAAACAATTATATATGATAACAAAGATTTTATTGAAATTACGATTAATGGTTTCTTGGTGTTTTGTGTGTAAGAATAATTCAAGAAAACAATTTTATTTAGAACATAACTTAACATTTACTTAATAGTATGTGGATTTTGGTAATTACAGTTATTATTACTTAAACATTATGTGATAATTTAAGGAAACATTTTACTATAATTTTACAATATTATCATTTAATTGAATAACAATCTTTTTTAATTGCGATAGTATAATCACTCCTCCCAGTTTGCAAGCTGAATAATTAGTGAATTCTGCAAAACTTAAAGGCCCCATATAAAGTTTAAACCACTTTGGCTTATATTGTAGTCTTACCCAATGTTATCACAGTGTGATATGTGAAACTTTTTTTTTAAATTTCAAAAAGTGGTTTTTGATAGACTTTTTGTTTCAAAATTTGTGAATTTATTTAAAGCCAACTTTTAGAGGTCACTCATATCTTCTAATTAGCCACAATTCATACCAATGCATAGCATTCATCCTCCCATGTTTTTTACTGAAAAAATTAAGAAAATCGGTTCATAAATAAGCGAGAAATGAATTTATCAGTGCATGAAAATGGTTCTGAGAAAAATGCATTTCAAAATTTTAGTTCTCATAGAAACCAATGGTACAATGATATCTAAAACATAATTTATTCTTCCTTTTAACCTGGTTAGACAATCAACATTGGTTTTTATGAAAGTCTAGCATATTTAGAAAAGATTGACATCGAAAGAAATTTTTCAATTTTTTCAAAAAGTTTTTGCTACCTTTGTGACATCACTAATGTTTCAAAATATTTTTGATATGCTAAAACATTGAAGTGCCCCATTAAATATGGCATTTTATTATTGAAATAGTGTGTCCTTTGTTCAATCTTTTCATTGGTGTTAAAAAGATAATCTTTTTTGAAATGCATTAAGAAATATTTGATGATTAAGAAATTTCAACTTTTTTTGAAAAATGGCGGGAAATTTGAATATTTGAGAAATGAAATGCTCACAACTTTTTTTTCAAAAATTTTTTTTGTTCAAAAATCTCTAAAATCACTATTTAAGTCCTGACAAATAGTAAATGAATGATAAAAAAATATTTTCAAACTTTAGAGGGGGACTTTAAGAAAATATGTAAATTATGTGAAAATTGATCAAAATTAGATATTCTGCCAATCCTCTGGCCCAAGCAATTATCAATCCACACTCTGCAGAAATGGAAAACTTGGAGGAGTGTAAAATGTTAGTATAATATTAGTCGCTATATATACTCTGTAATATTAAAGGTAATACTCGTATTTAAAGGAATAAGGCTCAATTGTTATTTTTGAATATTTTATATATATTTTAAAGGTGAAAGAAAGGTCAGTGGTCTATATTTATTGTATATTTTTATTATATATATATCCATTTTACTGCTTATAAAGCAATTTTGTGTACATTTTTATGATTCTTAGTATGTTATATCATGGGAAATATTAATTGTTTGAAAAACTCAATTGGTTTTAAAAAATCTCCAATTGTATTCGTTAAATTTTTAAAATTTTATGTCTGTCTCGGGGTAGAGGTTATGTTTCCATGTAAAGTTAGTGAAATAAACTATTTCAAAACATGCAAACGAATCAGAAGTATTTTGTTGAGATTTTATTAGATATGGACCACTGAACCTTTGTATTTAGTCAATCATATTAACCTTTTATTTTAAAATAATTATGTTAAATTTTAATTATTTTTTTTATCTTATACCAAGGAACCATCTTCTGGTTAATTAGCACTGTTTCAGTGGTCTATATCTTGTATGGCCAAATTCCTTATTTATAAGGAGATCCTCCTCCTTTGGGAGATTGCATATGGATGCTATTGCTAATATGAGTGATACTACCTAAATGAAGCCTCTGAACCCTATGATGCATTAAGTCCATTAGATTCAGATTTTTATCTGATCCCCAGTTCAAACAAGTCAGGAGTATTTACATTATTTTGGACGATAAGTGTATTCTTCGATAACTCATTCATATCAGAGGAGTTTCTCAAACATATTGTTGATCCTGGTTGACTTTCCATGAAGTTACAACACAAATCATTTTCAATACAACTGAGCACTTTATTAATCTTTTTTGTCATGGACTCTTATCATAAAATCAAATTGTCAATTGTTTTGTCAATTATTGTGAATTGCATATTGATGCTCTTTACAGCAACTGACTATAAAATACATAATAATTAATCATGCTTGAAAGAGATATAAAGTAATCTGCCGATATGTCCATTTCTTCTGTGGAAGTGCATTCCGTACATGAAATATTTCGTACAATATCTCGATCAGACTTTCATAATCTTCTCATAAATACAAAAATGTTGTTCATATCTGTTTTTCTTTTTGTTTGTCTTCAGTTGTCATGATTGAAGTGTGCTCATAGAATGTAATAATTAAAGACACATCAGCAAGATCATTCAGGCTACAATATATCATGTCTTATCATTTTCAATACAAAGTTATATTGATCAGTTTTCCTTGAAAACTCAATCTAAAAAATTTAAATTTGACAATGTTCCAATAATGATCTTCCCATATTACATTATTCACTTGGAACATAGTATTATGTGAATTTCATATACACCCTAAAAGTACATAAGGCTGAGTTTTGAACTGCCCACGGTGCAAGTCAATTGCATAATATTTTCCCTCTAGGTATCACAAAAAAGAACAATAAGCCCAATAGCCCATGCGGTGCAAATTACATGGTCACACAATCTCAACAAAAACTGCTATTCAAGCGCCTTTACACTGCTAATTACAATGTGTCAATCTTGTCCGCAGATCATGTGTCAACTGCATCATCTTGTTGCTAGTGCACCACAGGAGTTCAATTGCAATAAACTGTGATGTATTTCAAAAGAATTATGTGAGTGTCAGTGCGCTTGGATTAGCTATTTTTGTTGAAAACACATGAGCATGTAATTTGCTCTGCAGGGCTTATTGTTCTTTTAAGTGCTACCTGGGGCGAAAACTCATTAAAATGTTACGCAATTCACTAACACCGCTGGCATTCAAAAATACAGCCCAACAGTACCATTTATCTTCAACAACACCCTGCTAATAACACTTACCTTGTATTTGCGAATGCAACTAACACCTGTCGGCTACCAGATTGACCTAGTATTTTATGACCAATTCATTTAAATATAAATGGTACGGTGGCAGGTACTATTCATATTTAAATGAGTTTCCAGTAAAATAGTAGATTAATCCGGTAGCCGACAGGCGTTAGTTGCATTCGCAAATACAAGCTTAACCCCTTTAATGTGTCTCACTTAATATTCCGATAAGTCATTTTGACAGTGTTGTATGTATATTCTCCCTTGCCCTGTATCCTGTAGCATGCAACTGCAACGAGGTAGGATCATCAGGCCTTGTTTGTGACTACATCACTGGGCAGTGTCCCTGTAAAACCAATGTTGCCATGGTAGCACAGAACAACAGTCTTGGTATCCCTGGAGACAGGCAGTGTAGTGCCTGTAAACAGAATTTCTTTGGCTTTCAGACTGGCAATGGTGAGTGATGTATAGTATTCTAGATCTAATTTAACTTTAATCATACATCTATTTGTGTATTATATAAATTCATATTATTTAAGTGTTTTTTGAAAATTGTGACAATAAGTACCTCTTAAACTAGCAGTATAGTGCATACAAGCATTGGCAGGATTTGCCCAGGGCAATGGACAATGTTCAATATTCCATTAAGACTTGTGAATATACATGTACTGTTATGTACTTTACTTTGTTAACTCACTTTAGGATGTGCCCCATGTGACTGTCATTTAGAAGGAAGTTTGGACCAACAATGTGGTTCCAGTGGGGTGTGTCAATGTAAGCCTACCATAAATGGAGACAAATGTGCAGGTTGCCAGTCAACATATTATAAGTTCACACCTGAAGGATGTCTGTGAGTCATTTTATACATATTTACTATTTAGTGCATAGTCCTACAAAAACATTAAATCACGGTTTATTAAACCCAGTTGCATTGTACCAAAAAGCATTATAAGTTTGGGGTTAAAGATAAAAGGGTAATTAATATACAATGTGCTTTGGTATATCAAAATAACCCACATTAGACAAAAACTACCCAATGTAAGTAGTGAATAGTGAAAAGTGAATAACAGGTTTGCTTGAAGATTGGGATTTATTGAGGCTGTGTTGTAGACTGCTTTGACCCCATTCATAACTTAAATGCATGGACCAGAAAACATTACATACAACCTTTAATGGGGAAAATGTATATGTTATTATAGAGCATGCAACTGTAGTGAAGCAGGGTCATTAAATCTAGAATGTGACCAGTCAGTAGGTGACTGTACATGTAAGTCCAATGCTGAAGGACCTAAATGCGATCGGTGTAGGTCTGGCCACTTCAATCTTGCCACCATTAACCCTGATGGCTGCCAGCCGTGTTTCTGCTATGGTCACAGCTCATCATGTACTTCAGCTGAGGGTTATACAGAGACCAGCATACAGGAGGACAAGTATGTATTGATTTGATATTCTCAATTATGATTGGTCAGACCAGGTCTCATTACTTCTGTATACACTTTAAAATGTGTCTTCAATTCTTTTAATGTTGAAAATGATGGACACTACTTGTTTTTATTTTCAATATTAAAGAATATGCCATAACTATTTATTCTAATGCCAAAGTAACGGAGAAGTTCAATGTCCTTTTTTATAAATATTTACACTTTAAGGCCCTCTGACTAACATAAAAGCACACTAACTTATGGTTTTGAAGTCTTTACATTTATTAACCGATAAGAAATTGTAAACCTATGGGGAACATCCCTAGTTATTGTCACTGTTTATATTCTAGTGCTCAGGGATGGCCCTTGGCAGAAAATCGTCCCACTCATGTCACTGCCCCAGCTAGCTTCATTGGTGACAAACTCTCCTCATACTGCCAAAATTTAGTAATGGTGGTACAGGCCAGAAGTAGACCCGCTGCATACGGTGGCCATAGACCTGTCATAATGAATGGAAATGGTAAGTTTATGTTACAGCTACATGCTGCATACTGTGGCCATACACCTGTCATAATGAACGGAAATGGTAAGTTTATGTTACAGCTACATGCTGCATACTGTGGCTATACATCTGTCATAATGAATGGAAATGGTAAGTTTATGTTACAGCTACATGCTGCATACTGTGGCCATGCATACACCTGTCTGTCATAATGAATGGAAATGGTAAGTGAATTGTTATAAAATTATCTTTTTCTCATTAACTTAATTTACTCAATGATTGTGCTGTGTTGTAGGTATGAAACTCTTCTTCAATGAAACAAATTTTGAGGCCTCAGCAGTTGGACCACGTACTTTTACAGTACAGTTTCACGAGGCATTCTGGGTGAAGGAAGACCTACAAAGACCAACTGCCTTTGAGTTCTATGGTTGGTGTATGATTGATATCAAATTAGTGTTTGTGAATTAAAACTCTAGAGGACCTTAGGAAACTCCTTTTAAAAACGTACTCGATTTGAAAGACTTGAAAAATGATTCACTGCATGTCAGTTTCAATATGCTGATTTTGATTGAGGCTTCTTATACCTGACAAAAGATTTAGACGGGTATAAGGAAGGAGGGGTTCCCATGCACCCGAAAGATGTATTTTTTTAATGTACATTTTTGTAATCCTAAAGGTCCATACTTAAGATTTTTGCATGTTCCCAGAATGAAATATTGTCCCATGGTATCCATTGGCGGCCATCTTGTCGGCCATCTTGAATTTTTGAAAGAGTTGATGTTAATTTTCTCAAAGTACAATAACTTCCACAGTTTTGAGAATTGAAAGCTGTAAGTGGTACCAAAATGAAGCTATTATTGTATCCTATATTATCAGATGCAATAATTATGCAAATTGCCTCATTTGCATAAAATGTGACATCATCAATCATAATTCTTGCCTCTTTACAATGGTATCGCATTATACCTTTCCGCCTGAGTGATTAGTCTTAGTCATTCATGAACATAAATGAAATTAAATATATAGGTACATTAATTTTGAACATATTTGCAATTGAAAGTTTTGGAAAAACATTGTCAGACACATGATTATGTAACTGAAAAGGGGCGTGGCAGTTCTTGCGAAAGAATTGATGTTAATCATTTCAAAGTACAATAACTTCCACAGTTTTGAGAGTTGAAAGCTGTTAGTGGTACCAAACTGAAGGTATCACAATATCCTATAGTATAAGATACAATAATTATGTTAATTACCATATTTGCATAAAATATGACATCATCAATCATTATTTTTGCCCTTTTTCAACGGTAATGCATATTGCCTTTTCCCCTGAGTGACCAGTCTTGGTCTCTCATGAATATAAAAGATATTAAATATATACATTCATTTTAAACATATTTGCAATTGAAAGTTTGAACATATTTGGATTGAAAGTTTTAGAAAAACATCGTCAGAAATTAAGGTATGACCTTTCAAATGATTATTGTTCTGAAAAGGGGCGTGGAACTTGTTGAAAATCTGTAATGTTATAATATAGTCAATGTATCATTTGTAAAATACCCAGGGGATCACTGAATACACAATTCTGTAGGGGTCCTAGGCTGAGCCCTCAGATATCATTATGTTCCCATACCAATCTGTAAAATTTCAATGTGTTCCCATACCAACCAAAATAACGCCCAAAAGCCATACCAAATATCCAAATAGAATACCAATGCTATATCAAATGTCCAAATATACGACTAATGCCATACCAAATATCCCAAAAATATAAGACCAAAGGAATGCAAAATGTCTAAAGCCCCTGGAAGAAAGCAAAACTTTTAGGAAAATGATCCAAAACAACCTCAAACTAAGTAAAAAAATTGGCCAAATTTTGCAGCTTGTGTGCACCGCTTACGAGTACATGAAGTGTTCATTATGATAGTTTAATTCCAATATGACAGCACAATACAAGTCAGGCTAATTTATTGTCACATATGCAAAAGTCGCTCTGATGAGACATGTTAGAAGTGGTAGTGGTTAATAATGCCCAGATCAAAGAAACACAAGATAGATATTGAAGATAGGCCCAGATCAAAGTATGGGCATCCTCAGCCTCAATCATGACGACATCTGTATTGTCCATCAGTGGGAGCTGTAACCCAAATACTGAGTATATGATTTAATGTACGTGTCATTCAGTTGCCATGCACTTGGGGCAGTTGGCAGTTTCTTCCTTGCCCCAAAGTCTGAAGTTTGATGGAGTAATGAGACCAGGTCAGGGAAAGCTCTTAATAATAATAGGAAATTAAGCTCCCCTCGGTCCATGGACCAAAGGTCATTCCATTTCAAGAAGTGCTGAAGTGAGGGTTCCCAGGTAATGTCGTAAATCTGGAAAGGCCACTGATATTGGGGAGTAATGTCATAACGCCCCGATATATGACTTGAGTCAATGGCTTTAAGCCACTTGTCCAGGTCCCTTGAGACTTCAGCTGTATTGTTCAAACCACACAAGGTTTTGTCATAGTTCTTCTCTAGACATTTGATTCTTTTATCATGCACTGTTGGTATCAGTTTGCCATTCTTTTCATAGCTAATAGAGCCCATCTGGTACCCACTACTGAAGTGGTCATAACTGTGATGTCATTTATGAAACCTCTGTATGGTAGGTATTTTGCACCTTCATTTGCTTGTGGAACCTTACACTGCATCATCCCTGCATTTAGCAGTAAGTTCATGGATGTTACGAAGAGAACTACTGATACAGTGCAGTCTGCCACTATGCCTTTCTCCAAATTCTGCTAATTAGTGGTATAATTGCCAAATGTATTCTGCAACTTCAAGGAGTTTGTGTTTCCAATTGTCAGATGGACTACATCTGTTGGTTTTGGTACATGAAAGTGAACTTGTACCTCTAGTATCAGTTGGTGAGGGATACTAGGTAGGCCTTCTGTCCAGCCAAACTACCGATTCTCTTTCTTGGCTTCCTTCACAAGTTGGCTTATGCTGCTATATGTACCCCATGATGTCTTGGGAGACCACTTTTCTGAATGCTTGGCAGGCCAGTAGGAAACAACTTCGGGGCTTGACCATAATGGCCCAGAAGATCTTTCCCTCAGCATCCAATAATGATGTCTCCCTGAACTGGTTCAGTCCCTCAAATTTTAGCTCCTTTGGAATGAAGCACCTTTCCGCCAAAGTCCAAGTCCTTGCTAGATCTTTCTTGTTCTGGATGCTTGTTAGCAATCGCCATAGATGTATTAACAGCTTTCGGCAGTTCTTGTAGACCCTGTATGTCACACCTGTTAGACCTGAGGCTGAGCCTTCCTGGTGATTGTTCTTACCTCATCAAGCTTGAAATCTGACTGGTCAAACGGTTTTGATGATAAATCTGGTGGGATATCAATTGGAAAATTACCCAATGGCATCTCTCGATCTTGGTCACTGTGTGCTGCCAATATTTGCTTCTGCTTGATCCTGCGTACATGCCATATGGGCACTCTTTGGTTACCTAACAAGTTTGATGTGAGCCTATAGAGATTTTCAAAGAATGTCTTCCTGGTCCTACGCTTCTCTTTTCCTGAGTGTTTCTATCTTTGGAAGAAGAATCTTTGGATGACCAAGATGAAGTAATCTCCTAAGAAGCATCTGTTGGAGTTCTCTTGCCAGTGTTGAAGCCGTCCACTTACACTGCAGGCTTCATCTCTCCTTTCCAAGAGAAGCTTTTGTCTTCTACTTGGCCCAACACAATGGTGTTTCACAGATGTTTCCTCCACTCCTTGTCCTCGCATCTGGGATGGAAATAGTTCTAACTTGGACAAGAGGTAGCATAGTGAAGAGGCTGGGCTCTGCATCCCACTTCTATTGGTTGCATAACTGCATACCACCCTCTTGTCTTAGCCTCATCAAATAGGTCTTGGATTTTTAAGCTGATGAGATATTTTAGTCGGTCTTCTGAAGGTACCGTGAGCTCATTGAAGATGATGGTCCTACTGTGTTTTGACTTAGCACTGAGTTTCTGGAAGAAGTCAGTTGAGAGTCCAGTCGGATGTCTTGGATAAAACATTGGACTGAGGTAGAGGCTTAATACATATTGAGTTAATTATATTTATAGCTTTAACAACTAAATACTGTGGGTACCCTTTTCAGTTCATTGCCTATCCTAAAATGATATGAGGATATGTGGTCATTCGTATCTGTACAGTACTTAGTTCAAAAGCGATACAGCTTATATATCTTTGGCTGAAATTTTAAATGTCTGCCAAACAGACCAACAAGAATTTCTGAACAAGCTAGGAATAAGGGACATCACTGGGCTACTTTCTAAAAGTCAAAAGCTATATTTTACACCCGGGGGGTTCACTGTATATAAACCTTGATGGGGTACCTCTTTTAACATTTGGTATGGCAATGGATCCAAATTTTAGGATCTGGAATGAAAATGCCCCCAGAATATGACTTTTAAGGTATGACAATGCTCAGATTTTTCTACTTTGTGGTACAAGAATGGTCATGGAGAATAGGTTACCTCTCACTTGTGGTATGGGATTGGTCTAGTTTTTACAAATGTCCTTAATTTGAGGTTGTTTTGGATCATTTTCCTAAAAGTTTTGCTTTCTTCCAGGGGCTTAAGACATTTTGCATTCCCTTGGTCTTATATTTTGGGATATTTGGTATGGCATTAGTCCTATATTTGGACATTTGATATAGCATTGGTATTATATTTGGATATTTGGTATGGCTTTTGGGCGTTATTTTGGTTGGTATGGGAACACATTGAAATTTTACAGATTGGTATGGGAACATAATGATATCTGAGGGCTCAGCCTAGGACCCCTACAGAATTGTGTATTCAGTGATCCCCTGGGTATTTTACAAATGATACATTGACTATATTATAACATTACAGATTTTCAACAAGTTCCACGCCCCTTTTCAGAACAATAATCATTTGAAAGGTCATACCTTAATTTCTGACGATGTTTTTCTAAAACTTTCAACCCAAATATGTTCAAACTTTCAATTGCAAATATGTTTAAAATGAATGTATATATTTAATATCTTTTATATTCATGAGAGACCAAGACTGGTCACTCAGAGGAAAAGGCAATATGCATTACCGTTGAAAAAGGGCAAAAATAATGATTGATGATGTCATATTTTATGCAAATATGGTAATTAACATAATTATTGTATCTTATAATATAGGATATTGTGATACCTTCAGTTTGGTACCACTAACAGCTTTCAACTCTCAAAACTGTGGAAGTTATTGTACTTTGAAATGATTAACATCAATTCTTTCGCAAGAAGTGCCACGCCCCTTTTCAGTTACATAATCATGTGTCTGACAATGTTTTTCCAAAACTTTCAATTGCAAATATGTTCAAAATTAATGTACCAATATATTTAAATTCATTTATGTTCATGAATGACTAAGACTGATCACTCAGGCAGAAAGGTATAATGCGATACCATTGTAAAGAGGCAAGAATTATGATTGATGATGTCACATTTTATGCAAATGAGGCAATTTGCATAATTATTGCATCTGATAATATAGGATACAATAATGGCTTCATTTTGGTACCACTTACAGCTTTCAATTCTCAAAACTGTGGAAATTATTATACTTTGAGATAATTAACATCAACTCTTTCAAAAATTCAAGATGGCCGACAAGATGGCCGCCAATGGATACCATGGGACAATATTTCATTCTGGGAACATGCAAAATTTTTTAGTATGGACCTTTAGGATTACAAAAATGTACATTAAAAAAATACATCTTTCGGGTGCATGGGGACCATACCTTCCTACTAGACTAATTGGTGATAAACTTTTGGGGATTTTCTTGATATTAAAAGTAGATCTTTTGCAGCATGATAGATAAAATTTAAGGTAGCCTTTTTTTAATTTTCATGAAATTATTCACTCTTTCGCCTTGATTGTTTAATTGAACTCACAATTGCCTTACTAAATTGATTTGAACATATATTGGCAATTTACATATGCATTCTTATTTTAGGAATTCTGGCTGACTTGCAGAGTTTAGAAGTTCAGACAAACTTTGGTGGAGACATTGTAGACATCTTGGATATCTCCATGGTAACTGCATCTCCAGGGGCCAATGGCACCTATATTGGTTCAGTGGAAAACTGTACATGTATCTCAGATAGACATGTAGAAGGTACAACTTCGACTTTTTTTTCTCACCATCACATATATAGTCTCCACTTTTTTATGACTGAGATTTGGCATCCGTGGTCAGTGGAGTTAGGAGTCTGTGACAAATGGTGTCTGTAACAAATGGCAGTTGGTGATAATTGGAATTTAATGACTTGTTTTAGTTTGTCAGCACAACCATGGAAGGATTTTGAATCTGCTGGTTTCAAATTAATCAACAGAGCTTACTCTTCAAGACTCAAGTATATTTTAGGGTAAATGCCAAAATTATGTAAAATGTTTTTATACTTGTTTATTTTTATACTTGTCACATTTTTATTGAGCCACACCATACAGGGTGTCATTGTCAATCAATGCCACAAATTGCTACATTGTTACAATTAAGGTGACCTTTGACCTATAAACATGGAAAGATTATTTAATATCCAGTTTTAATTTGGTTGCCATAGTACTATGTGTGACATCATAAACAATAGAACATTTGAAAGATATACTCTAACTGTACAAACAATAACTTCTGGGTAACTTTTCCTTTGAATGCAACAGAGAAGGAGATAAAATGTGTTTATCATTTTTGTCATGCTTGTCCATGTCTGTTACTCTGGGCCTTTTAGTGGCCAACTGGGCCAATGAGGGATGTAGCTACTACCCATCTATATGCCATCTAAAAGATGAGATTGCACTCTTGACACCACATGTGGAAAATATTTCAAAAACGTTGAACTCAGATGCTGATATGTTGAAAGTGATGTATGAAATGAATAGAGAGTTTTACAATACTCTGACAACAGCCAATGGCAAGAATGAACTTATTGTAGGCAAACTGGAGATGATAAGGCAGTATTCTGCTGACATTGTTGTGTTACAAGAGAATGTTGCTGGAGTAGAAATGACAGATATTGACCCAGAACAGATAAAGTCTAATGTTACTGCTATTAACATCAACATAGCCGGAGTTAAAGTCCAGATATCATCTCTGAAAGGGAGCTATATTCAAATGCATAAATACTGGTACATTTATGGAGCCTTCCTTGCAATAGAAATCTTAATAAAGATCCTAAATTTTATGAACAATGCATACAACTGCTACAAATCGAGAAAAAGGATGAAGAACTCCCAGTCGGAGGCGCATCATGCTACAGATGGTAAAATTAGAAAAATGCATATGTACCTTTATGCCCACCCTAGAGTTGCCAAAGTCTTGAAGTTTGCTGCATATGGTGTAGGTTTTTTTTTGAATGGTATGGTCATATACTTTGATATCACAACTTCAAAGGCATCCCATGACAGCCTGATGACCATAAGAGAATATTTAAGAAACATAATTTCAGACACAGCATTGAACCAACAGACTCTCACAAATTGTATAACCATTGAAACCAAAGCTGCCACTGAAATGGAAGTCATCTATGGCAAAATTAGGCAAGGCTTTGTGAACAGCAGTGACTTCATGAATCAGGTAAAGGTATACTCTGAGGATTACTATGACCAGAGCATAGCCAGAATACCTGTCTACACATTGGACAATGTAAATAAAAACAACCTGATAGCCTGCCAAATTCAGTACATCGACTGGCTCATTGCTCAAGAAGGAAACTTGCAGGGCTTCATTGATCGCATGAACGCTTTGGAATCAGTTATAAACATGGTGAACTTAGTAACTCCACCGATATTTGCATTCCAGTTGCTACTGATAGGACAAGCACACGACCCCACTGTTATGTTACCAATTATATTTCATGTCATAATAGACCTTAAACCTGACCTGGACCTTTGGCCAGATATGAATATGACCACATATCAGATAATTCAGCACAATCTAACACAGTGGAGGAATAAATTCACATCAAACAGTATCTGAATAAAACAATGCAGAGACCTCATTATCCGGTCGACGCACCGCAAATCACAATCGCAACGTAAATATTTAGCGAATCGTACGCAAAACGATATTATGAGGTCATCTCAAAGGCACTCTAGCGCAAATTCATTGCCGTTTTGCGTCTTTAGGGCAAATCGCAGTTTTCTTATTACACGGTAGACGCATCGCTATTTTCATTTCGCATCGCAAATACACTGCTAACCGCACGCAAATTGGTATTATGCAGTCATCCCACAGTTGCGTCCACGTAAATCAGTTGATTTTTATGTCGCAAACTCCACTTTATTTGCGGCATCCCTGACCCTGCCGCAATATAAATCGCAAACATATCATGAAGAATCTTGATAGTTTTCCTATTTAAATTAACATTATCGTTGTAGAAATCTGGGAAGTGCCCTTTGAGACATCCAACTAAAAATAGGTTGAAAAACATTAGAGACACAAACAACCAAAACTTATCAAAATCAAGTCTGAAAGTGCACGATTATGCTACCTTGGTTTTGTAAAATCTATAATAAATATCGCAATTCCATTTCGCAAATATCGTCTGCTAAAATTAAAATATTAGGGTTCGATCAAGCTGGAAAATGTGGCGCATATTATTCCAGGATGTTCACAATAGAAGAGGTTTACGCTTATTCAGAGACAGGAGTCAGCCGTTAGAGATGACTGACGATGAGATATTAAACAGATATCGTATGCCGAGGCCACTCATTCTTGAGTTGATTAATATATTAGATGGGGATCTAGCGTCAAGAACAAGGAATCCTCAGGCAATTCCATGTCAGCTAAAAGTATTCATTTCATTACGATTTTATGCTACAGGTTGTATGCAAATGATAAATGGAGATATATTCGGGGTATCACAACCTACTGTTTCGAACATTGTTGCTGAGGTATCGGCGGTTCTCTCTAGGTAGGCTATATCAGTCGGACTAATTACAAAGACACCGTGTCTTGTTTTCAAGATGGGCTGCCTTCCAGTGACAGATCTACTGATTTTCGCAAGATATATATAGGTTATGTAGTGGGAGTGATTCATTATGGGTTTTATTATGATGGACAATATGATATTTACTGAACTATAGGATAGCTTTGTTGAAGAGTATCGGGTCATTCTCCATGCAGTCGTACAAATTATACAGACACGAATAGCAAATGACGCATGCGTGGAGATTAAAGAATATCGAGTTGGAACCCTGGCTTCCAATACTCCTTGAGTCCAGTTGAAATAGATAACATTGATTGACACATCCGCACTGGCATAAACATATACATAGACATTAAAAAATCGTCTGCGTTGCGTTTGCGTGAAGCGCGTAATACGACGCAAACCATGATTTGCGCTTGCGAATAATGTTGATTCGCAAGCGCAACGCAAATCGCAACGCTAATTTAGCGCTGACCGGATAATGAGGGCTCAGAACTGTATACAGCATTGCATCTAATCTTACACCCAAGACAATCAAGAGTCTTAAATAAACAGTTTTTCTCAAAAAGTAATAAAGTGATTTTGTTGATATTGGAAGCATAACACCTTGTCAACTGAAAACTTTCCAAATAAGGTGGTCCTTTTCAAAAATGGTGGCCATTTTTATATGTGTCATTTTACAAATGTGTAATAGGGATTTAGTTAATGTTTCATTTGTAAATACATGTACATGTAAGCACAACTTGCTGTCTTTTGACATTTTGCCTATTGGTATCTATTTTGAGGATGAAGGCTGGGAGTCTTTGATGTCTAATGGAATTTGTTGCCTTCGTCTAGTTTAACCTGCACACATGGGACACAATAGTTTTGTTTGAGACACCTTTCAGAAATTTTTGTAACAGTCCTATTTTGTGCCCTATATCATTATATACACTGTATCTAATTCATCACGAGTCTAGACCTACCTATAAATGCTTTTACTATATCTATTTCTAACCAATCAACTCTCAGGACTTTACAACTGAAATTATTGAAAAAATGTTCTTACTTAGGTCCCTCGTGTGAAGAATGTGGAAATGGGTGTCGTCGTAGCACAATCAATGGATCATCCTATGAGACATGTAAACCATGTGAATGTAACAACCATGGAGAGACATCTCCTGCCGAATGCCTTCCCGACTCAGGCATATGTACAAACTGTTGCAATGGAACTGTCGGGGACTTCTGCGAGAATCCTGCCCCAAATGTTGTCCTAGCTGACCAATGTGAAGCAATAAGTTGTCAGTTGGAATATTGGGGGCTGTCAAAAGATGGTTGCCAGCGTAAGTTTTTTTTATTTTTTTTTTATTTCTAAAACATTGACAAACCTTAGGGATTGATATTTTGTGAAGTAGCTGCATTTCTAACATACTCTAGCTAATCAAACTGAATACAATTTGAGATGATACACTCTATGCTAAATTCCACTTGTTATAAACAAAATAGTGTGCCATTTTTAGCCACTTTATTAATATAGCTACAGCATATGGTGTTTATATTCCATTCCAGCTTGTAATTGTGATCCAGTAGGGGCATGGGACAACTTGTGTGATAGAGCCACTGGACAGTGCACTAGTTGATATATGTACAGTATATTTGTATGATGCTCAATTCTATTCCAGCATGTAATTGTGATCCAGTAGGGGCATGGGACAACTTGTGTGATAGAGCCACTGGACAGTGCACTAGTTGATATATGTACAGTATATTTGTATGATGCTCAATTCTATTCCAGCATGTAATTGTGAACCAGTAGGGGCATGGGACAACTTGTGTGATAGAGCCACTGGACAGTGCACTAGTTGATATATGTACAGTATATTTGTATGATGCTCAATTCTATTCTATTCCAGCATGTAATTGTCATCAAGTAGGGGCATTGGACAACTTGTGTGACAGAGCCACTGGACAGTGCAACTGTAAGCCACATGTTATCGGTGACAAGTGTGACAAGTGCGAAGATAACTATGCCAATCTAACTGAAACTGGGTGTAAAGGTAAAGCTACCTCTGAGATATATATCTTTATATTGTTCAGGTTTGTCAGGCTCAATTAAGGTCTCTCTGTATGGACCTTTATAATCTCCAGAACTTGTTTTATTCAACATAAATTCTCTACCTATGATTTTTCTATACGAGGTGCTAATTAATTCTCATTTTCTCAAATTAGTTAATATAACATCTTAAATATTTTCTCATTTTCAAGTAAATGTAAAATGGATTTTTGTTACAGAATGTGATACTTGCTACAAATTGATAACAATTGAGGTTGACGATTTACGTGAAATGCGTGACAATTTAACATCATATGTGGAATATCTACGTACCAATGACAATAACACAGAGCTAGGGCCATTCACAATGAGGTTGAACAACACAGTGAACAGTATGGAGAGGCTCTTGTTATATGTGAGTATGCAGATTTTTGCATGTTATTGCTGTAAAGGCAATCAAAGGGGTAGACCATGGGCTTTCAGGAGAATTATAAATTACTAAATATAAATAGGCTGTACATTGTAGACCTTTTACTTGAAGATTCAAGTTTACAAGTCCATGTATATGTGAACAATGTGTCTTTGAGGCCAAATTATGCAGAGTAATGTTTTATACATATACCACGTATATCAGTATTCAATTTTTCATAATAATTAATAAAGATGCTAACTGTTGGTGCTCAATATTAGCCAGGTAGTGCTACAGTTAGCAGTTTTGGTACATGTACAGTGTACTCCCCACCAACATTTTTTCAAATATGTTAGTTATTTTCTTCAATTTTCAGATGAACATTTATTATGTAAACAAACAAATGGTATGTGCAAAAATAAATGAAAAATAAATGCTAATTAATTAATTTGGCTTAATTTTCACTTTAATGTCATATAAGGTGCTATCTCACATATTGGCTGATTCAACATGTAATCTGTTTCTGTTTCCTATAATGAGTGGGTAATAGAGGACTTAATGTTCATCAGTACTAGTAAAGAATTTACAATTCATTTTCAGTGCAATTTTTAGTATACATGTTAAAATTAAAACTTCCAAAGAGTCTGACTGTTTATTGTTTGTCAAAGGTGGTTGATGTAGCAGTTAACGAAACAGATTACATGTATAATGTAATGGTTTAGTGCGTAACTGAGATGGCCCTAGCATCGAATGTCATATCACTATTTTTTCAATTTTAATTTTGAATGTCTAATAGGATGAAGTTCATTTACCTGTATTGATGTAAACATATTGAATGGTTATCACTAACTTCTTTCTTATAACAGATGTACATACTCAATAATAAAATGGTTATTGAACTTTTTCATTGAAGACTAGCATTCTTGTCAAGCACTCATGCTGCTTTCAAGATGATCTAAGTTATGCTATACAATACAATATACTGCATATTCTCTTACCATCTGTTTTCACATTAAATCTTCACTTCAATTGTATTTGCATTTAAATGTCACCTTCACAAATACTGTATTTTTCCTCATATAAAGGACATGATCCCAACCTATTACACATTGGAGATATATTTCTTATCATTTTCCTAGTTTGAATAAGTTATGACATTTCAAAAAATTAAATAATCAATTTTTGATTTTGAAAATGAAATGTTTTAGATAATGTTATTGATGCCAACTAAATCACACACAAAAATACAATGTATTGTAAACATGGAAACTACCATATCATTCATTCTCTTATCTGGTATATGAGGAATTAGCAATTTTTACAAGCACAAAAGGCCTTCTTGATTCCATTGACAGTTTTGGATGGTGTTTTACAACTACCCGCAATGCTTTAAATTGTGGATGGTGGCACTGTCAGAAGATTGATGAATATAAAATTATGTATAAAATATCTCTAAAAGCTTACACGTAGCATGTTTGGAATCACGATACTGAGAAACACAAACCTTCTATTTCAGTTAGAGGAGGCCAGTACAGTAGGTGACCAGGTCAGCGCAACTGTGCAGCTACTGAACACAAGTCTACAAGCAATGACATCAACTCTTGATGGTTATGTCACAAACAATACGCAGGCAGCCAATCAGAGCACTATCACAGCTCAGGATAATCTAGACCAGGGAAACAAAGCAATGGAAAACATTGACAGTATGTTGAAAGAATCATACTCTTATCTGAATGGTGAGTATTAAAGACCTTTTAGTTTATTAACCAACTTTTTGAGAAGATTAATGACATTCTGAGTAGATTTAAAACTTCAAATTCTAGATATTAAAAGTGAAGAAAATAAGAAACGAGCAGTTAATGAGTTCAAATGGACCAAGATAATGTAACAACTGATTTAGAACATACCTATAGGTTGATTTCTTGCAGCATTTTGTGGTTTTAGTATCACAAATTATTGGCCAGTATTTGCTCAATTATTCAAAGATTCAGTTCCATATGAATTCATTAGTTGAAATTGAACATCAATGATATGAAAGGAACAGATGCAAGGAAAAGATTCTGCCCTACAATAATCTCATGATACACTCCTTCCTCTAGGTGACATAGCAACTCAGATTACTCTGATAGAACAGTTAGTTCCTGCACTGAAAGAAGTGGAAACTTTCATACAGAACCAGGCCAGGGATACCCTAGATAACATAGCACAGAGTGAGGCACTTGTACAAGAAATTGAGACCAATGTCACCAACCTACAGAATATATCTCAAATATCACAACAGGTATGTTTGAGAATAGTGTTAGAAAATGATTAAATACCACAAGGGGACATTGTAAACAATATGCAAGCATACACTGTGAACCTTAATTTTCTCAGCCATTAGCAGCAAACCAGCTAATTTTTTAGGATTTTTATGATGCACTTTTATGAGTCCACTAACATACACTGGCATGTAGCGGCCCTGATATCGATAAATTCTACACGCAATATAACCCGATTCTACATGCTTGGTTAAAACTTTACACGAAAAAGCTTCGATATCCGGGCATTTACTCTTACACTGAACTGAAAATAGCATCGTCTAAACGTGTATGTGTTGGCTTCCGGGTAAGTTTATCAACATTTATACTCAATTGAAAGAGCAGTCGTGCTTATATCGTGTACCAGTTTGATTTATTTATATGTGTGTGTATTTATAACATGATAGCCTAGTAATACCGTGTCGTTAGAACAACTGCTAGATATCAAACTGATCACCTGAAATTACATTATTGGACTGATTGCGCATCTGATATTAAATGATTAATTTGCATTGAATCTGATATTAAATTGCAACCCAATACCAAGACTTTACATTTGAATGATAACACAGCCTCATATTCTAATCCATTATACGTCCATTGCAGGCCAAAAATGTTTCAATGTGGATATTGTAATGCACACGAGAATACATTCGATTCGTATATTGATCATACATCAATTGAACATGGAGATTTTCCTGTACACTTTTCCCAAACCTGTGGAATAGACAAGATGCGAGTAGAAATTATCTTGATTTACGTCATCAAATATTAAAAATTCATTTTTTGAAAAAATTCGAAACCATCGAATATCACTTTTCAAACCATCGAATATCACTTTTTAAGACGTGATATTCGATAGTTTATAAGTGATATTCGATGGTTTGTAAATTGTTTGCTAAAATATGATATCTTGGTCCACATATCAAATATATCATCATGTGATATTCGATCTATATCATTGCAACCATGGGATATAGAGGATATCCTATGATTTATGAGAGATATGATTTTTATCCACGAATGAATATGATACTTGCAAAAAATTTTATCATTTTCAAAAAAAAATTCCAAATTTGTTTTCAATTTTTTTCAAAAATGAATAAGAAAATTTTTCAAATTTTTTTATCCACATTTTTTTCAAATTTTTTTTTCAATTTGTTTTTCCAAAATTTTTTTCCCACATTTTTTTCAAATTTTTTTTCACCTTTTTTTGGCATACTTTTTTTCAGAATATTTTCAAAACTTTTTTTTCAAATTTTTTTCCCAAATTTATTTTTAACAATTTTTTGAGCGGGACATACGATTTATATGTCCCGGAGCTCCCCCGGAGCGGGACATACGAAAAATATTTGCCAGATATGGAATATATTCCGGGTTGATATGCCCCTGAAACCTCATCAGGTATGGAATACATATAGGTTATTTACTGGGAGGGATTGAATATGGGTTTTATTCCGAGGGACAATATGATATTGACTGAAGGGTAATATAATATTGACCGAGAGCGCAGCGACCGAGTGTCAATGTCATATTGCCCAAGGTCAATATCATATTTTCCGAGGAATAAAACCCATATTCAATCCTGACCAGAAATAACCTATTTATTCCATAATACATCCCTCTAGAATGTTACATTTGGATATTGCAAACGTTATATTAATAAATGCACATTGTTTGAAAAATAAAATAAATAAATAAAATAACCGGGAAACTAAAAAATAGGTCAATATGCTGGAAATACGATTTTTTCACGGGGACAATACGATTTTTTCATGTAAAACGCTCCAATACGATTTTTTCCCGGGGACAATACGATTTTTTCATGTAATACGATTCAATACGATTTTAATTTCTTCATATTTCCCTGGGAAAACAGTAGTATTATGGAATAAAATATATTTTCCCTCGGGACCTGCGGCCCTCGGACAGATATATTATATTTGCCTCGGGGTAATCCCAATATCCTGAACCTCATATAGGATAATCTCTATATCTACCTGATGGACCATAGGGACCGAAGGTAGACGTGCATATCTCACGAGGGATAAACCCCATATCCAAACCGACCGCACATATCTGCTTTATCATATACCAAGTAGTTTTCTAAAAAATTGATCTTATTTCCTTTTTTGAACTTTTAAAATTTTTTATTTTTATTCTCTACTCTACTTGTCAAAGGATAATAGACGATAAATATATATTTATATACATTTATAGAATACGATTCTAATATTTAAATAGCCATAACTTGCTCAATATTGACTTCCTCGTGTCTAATTTGAAATATATGATGCCTCCCGATGCTTTTAAGTACCCCAATTTTTTACAGATTTTTAAACGGACCAAAACTCTCTAAATGCGCATTTATGCTCTTTTCTCTCGAGAACGACTGTCTCATTTTCACGATAACTTTTATTTAGTACTTCTAACATATAAGATCTATTTTTCCCTATCAAGGTATGATGTAAATGACATGCTATTTACATCTTGTGAGTTTCAATGACGCGCGTTTGATTTTATAAAAAATGCCAAACTTTGTGACAAAAAATTTCATCCTGCTTGCAGCGAGAAGACGGACCGGTTCGGGGCAATCTCCTTGCAGCGAGAAGACGGACCGGTTCGGGGCAATAGCTGATGAAATTCTTTGTCACAAAGTTTGGCATTTTTTATAAAATCAAACGCGCGTCATTGAAACTCACAAGATGTAAATAGCATGTCATTTACATCATACCTTGATGGGGAAAAATAGATCTTATATGTTAGAAGTACTAAATAAAATTTATCGTGAAAATGAGACAGTCGTTTTCGAGAGAAAAGAACATAAATGCGCATTTAGAGAGTTTTGGTCCGTTTAAAAATCTGTAAAAAATTGGGGTACTTAAAAGCATCGGGAGGCATCATATATTTCAAATTGGACACGAGGAAGTCAATATTGAGCAAGTTATGGCTGTTTTAAATTCAAATAAAACCGTTAACCCGTACCGGTCCAGCTTTTGACCCGTACCGGTCAATTTTCGTTAGCTGCGTATACCAAGGGTGGATACGCAGGATAAGTAATTCTCCAATTGAAACCTTATATCGAGCTTTTTTATTCATTTCTGGCAATAAACTATTTTCTGTCAAAAAACGGGTGGTAATTACATTCACGTGGCAAAGGGATTGTGAAAGAAAGATTTATTTTCAGTGCTCAGTAAACCTATTTACAATTCTATGTCAAACATTCAAACATGACCGTGCTCTATTCGAATTTCTCAACCAATCAGAATGCAGCATAGCCAATATAATACTTTTATCAATTAGTAAAGGTTAAAAATAACCGGGAAAACCAAAAATAGGTTAATATGTTCCAATACGATTTTTGTCCCGGGGACAATACGATTTTTCCATGTAATACGCTCCAATACGATTTTTTTCCCGGGGACAATACGATTTTTTCATGTAATACGATTCAATACAATTTTTATTCCTTCATATTTCCCTGGGAAAACAGTAGTATTATGGAATAAATATAGGTTATTTACTGGGAGGGATTGAATATGGGTTTTATTCCGAGGGACAATATGATATTGACTGAAGGGTAATATAATATTGACCGAGAGCGCAGCGACCAAGTGTCAATTTCATATTGCCCAAGGTCAATATCATATTTTCCGAGGAATAAAACCCATATTCAATCCTGACCAGAAATAACCTATTTATTCCATAATACATCCCTCTAGAATGTTACATTTGGATATTGCAAACGTTATATTAATAAATGCACATTGTTTGAAAAATAAAATAAATAAATAAAATAACCGGGAAACTAAAAAATAGGTCAATATGCTGAAAATACGATTTTTTCACGGGGACAATACGATTTTTTCATGTAAAACGCTCCAATACGATTTTTTCCCGGGGACAATACGATTTTTTCATGTAATACGATTCAATACGATTTTAATTTCTTCATATTTCCCTGGGAAAACAGTAGTATTATGGAATAAAATATATTTTCCCTCGGGACCTGCGGCCCTCGGACAGATATATTATATTTGCCTCGGGGTAATCCCAATATCCTGAACCTCATATAGGATAATCTCTATATCTACCTGATGGACCATAGGGACCGAAGGTAGACGTGCATATCTCACGAGGGATAAACCCCATATCCAAACCGACCGCACATATCTGCTTTATCATATACCAAGTAGTTTTCTAAAAAATTGATCTTATTTCCTTTTTTGAACTTTTAAAATTTTTTATTTTTATTCTCTACTCTACTTGTCAAAGGATAATAGACGATAAATATATATTTATATATATTTATAGAATACGATTCTAATATACAAGCAACACATACATATTCCCGTGGAACCATAAATCTTTTGTGTAGGGTGTGGACATTTTTCTTTTCATTTTTCTAAAATCAGATTATTTTCATAAAATCCATACAAAGTTGGGCCTAAGAGATAAATTCAATGTCTTCAGTTGAGAATAAGTATAAGGTAAATGTGTGAATTCTGCTTGTTGTTGCACTATTTTTATAATAAACAAGGTTCGATACGCAACACTGAATAGACTGCAGTCATAGCTTAGTTGTAAAGAAAACAAAAGAAGTTGGGACGTGGTCATGCTTGATTATGTTTCTTTTATATATCACCGTTTGCATTCGTTGAAATCGGCCTGCATTGATTTCAAGAGGTGGTCGGTGTACAAGGTCATATGTTTGAGTTATTGGTCTAATGATAAATGTGACCCTTGAATGCATTATGCTTTATGTATGCGTGAAACAAATACTCCAATGGCCTAATCTCAATTTGCCTACAAACAATATAACATTGAAATGATGGTCATCTGCACATTAACTTCCGCACCACACGTCTAACTTCGACACAATTCAGTAAAGTATCCAGTATCGCTATAATCGCTACATGCCAGTGAACATAGCATAGCAGTGTATATAACATCAAGAGTAATTTATGATATAAACAAATAGTTAAACATTCCCTAATACTTGATAAAATTCTAGTGAATACATTTCTGGTAGCATTAGTTTGATTGTGTTAACAGGGCATGATAGATGCTATGGGAATACACCAAACCAACACATTGAAAGTCACAGAAATCTCCCAGCTGGTCAATTTGGTAGATTCATATGGTACATCAGCTGCGAGTGTTGCAAACTTTGCCACACTCAACACAAGTATTTCTTACTCGGAGGCAACAAGAGTGCAGCAGGAAGTCCTTCAGGCGCCACCTATAGAAGCTGATCTGGCAGGGTTACAAGAGAAAGCGGGAGAGCTGCAAGCTCAAGGGATGTCCTTGAATGATAAGGTGGGTGCAGGTATACAATGAGAAAACAATACAGGTCAATAGGGATATAATTACTTGTGCCCCACACTGAAAACTCCATTTC
This sequence comes from Owenia fusiformis, assembly GCA_903813345.2. Lineage (NCBI taxonomy): Eukaryota > Metazoa > Annelida > Polychaeta > Sabellida > Oweniidae > Owenia > Owenia fusiformis. Next base: position 9,924,234 of record CAIIXF020000006.1, read on the forward strand.
TCTTTTTAATTATTGATTACAGAAGAAAATGCAGAAGAAAAAATCTTTATATATCGAATGATAATCAAGTACATGTATTGCATATTACATGTAGTTCAGTTTAAAAGTCTGTGAACATATTTCTACTTTTTCTATCTATTTCTACCTGATATATGCAGTACTTATATTTATGCATCATATGTAGGATCTCGGGCCAATTTATTTATGAAGTAACAATTACAATGTACAACAACAATGATACATGATGACACTGTTGTCACAATCTTTCAGGCTAATGGTGCTTTAGAAGACAACCAGACAACCATAGCTGCTATGGAGGCAGCCAAGTTACGTACTGCAGAGCTAACCAGTCTCGTTAACGATGTCTCTAGCCAATCACAGACCCTCCTCAATCGCTCCCTCGTGGCCAATCAGGAGGCTCTGGCCGCTAAGGCATTAGAGGAGAAGACGTTCATCGAGGCTGCTGACATGTTAGAAATCATGCAGCAGTTCTCTGATAAGGCAGCTGGTATGTGTGTTAGTTCACAAAAATGATATATGTAAAACCTGTCTTCAGAATGCCACTTGGATGGGCCAAAAATGTTTGCTTGTGTTAAAGTGGGACTCCCTTTATAGAGGCTTTGAACTGAATTTACACTTCTTAATGCTGAAATTGATAGTTTATCCATACATTTTAAGGAAATAGGTATGTCAAAGAAGGTGTTAATCCAAATATTGACCTGATCGCTCAGAAAAAAGAAAAAAATTCAAATTTTCTCTCTACAGTCCTTGTTGTCCCTTTAATGTATGAGTTGAAGCTTTTTGAACATGGGAATCAATGGGAAATGTGTTGATATTGAAAAGTGTTCAGATTATAGGGGTGTTCCAATACATGTTTTGCCCTTATTCATTTTTATCTATTTTGTGTATTGCAGCAGTGTCAGTGCTGCCCTAGTGCTAAAGGTCAATCTGTACACCCATTGAACTGAATGGTTCTCCCAAACTGTTTTATTTTCACCTTGTTTAATTACAGCTGTTAAGCAGGCAGCTGATGCTGCCCTGGCGAATGTAGCAGAAGTTACCTCTCTCAGTGAGCAAGCCATCTCAACAGCCAATGAACTAAAAGCTAACCTCACACCAGCCTTACAGAATTCTCAAGAAGCTCAACAACTGGGAGATGAAGCATTGGCTCTTGCCACTTCAAAACAGCAGGTTGGTTTTATAGAAAATGTGTGAGTTTTTCACTCTATGAAGAGGCAATTATAAGTCTCATTTTCAATGTCACCACCAAGAAATGACGACATCTTGTTATGGTCTACTTGTGACTTCAGTGGATGTGCGTGGTCATTGTGTGTTTGGCCTGGGCATTTGGTGTCTGTATAAAATAGAGGTCTCCTGAGGTTGACTATTTGATTTATATAACAATTATTACAGTTTTGTAACAATTTGTTACTACTTATCAGGTGGTGCCATGGTAATGCTTTGTTATTTTATAGAAAGAATGAAGTCATCCGTTAAACCATCTAAATCTCTTGCAGGCTCTGTTCCCAGTGGTAGAGACAGCAAACCAGTTATGGAATACCTCAAATGCAACACTGAATAACCTCCAAGAAAGGATAGACAACCTGACAACCAGCAACACAACCCAGGTAAACTTCTACATACTCATACATCATTGAAAGCATTTGGGTCTATAGGCTTAAAGTTAAAGCTTTCCATACAGGAATCTTGAGGCTTTAGATTTTGCAATATAAATGTAAGTTTACAATCAATATCTAGAGATTGTAGTGGCATTGTTATTTTCAAGTTCATTTATTAACCTTGACCTGGGTATTAGAGAAAATTGTTTATTTCTTAAGTAGGTTGTTTTCTAGACTGTTTCTGTGGTTGTTTTCTAGACTTTTCTAGTTTCCACTCAGAGTACCATTTTCAATATCACAGAAATGTGGGAAAATGTTTGAAAGGATATACAGTACTTGGTTTTATATTTTATATTTGCAGGTGGAGCCCTCTAGGGGAGAATGTAACAACCTAAAACCAGAGGTCACTCTCCTTAAAGACAAAACAGACGCTGCTGGTATTTCAGTGCACAATGCTTCCAAAGCAACCAATCAAACTAAAACCCAACTTGACTCCATCAAAGCAGATTTGGATAATATTCGGACGTTAGACCCAGCTGAGATTCAAGTGCTTAGAGATAGAGTACTCGCAGCGAGAACTGATTTTGATAGTCGTAGTTTGGCGGATGCTGTGAGAAGCTTACAGGCTGTGTATCAGGAACAGCGTGATTGGTTGGATGCATTGCATAAGAAGAAAGATGCAATGAATCAAGAGATCCAAACGTTAAAGAGACTTCGAGATCAACTGAAGAATCCTTGATTAGGTAATACAGTATTCTAGTGGTGCAATCATGTAGTCACAGAGTTGCGTCATTCACACAGTGAGAGCCTCGAATAATCATGTCTACTCCAGGGTCATTAATTACACCTTAAGCAATATTTAAATTTAAATGTTAATGTTTAGAAAATGGATTCAGAGACATCCAGTTTTTGAAACTTCAACTTTTTGTCTCATTTCTTCATACTAAATTCAAGATTGCTTTTTCTTGATGAATTGCACCATTAATACAGGATGAGCCAAAAAGGGTAACCCAAACAAATATATGTTAATAACTCAGCAATCTAGCATAAGCTTAAAATTATATTTGGCACAATTAAACCTTATTCAATGTCTTTCCTTCATTAGTCTATCTTCAAATGGTCTGGATTACATGGCCATTTACAAAACATGCTCCAAATGCCAAAACATGACATAAATCCCGACAGATCTTTGGGGCTAATGTCTACACTAACAACCCTTGAAACATTGAAACAAGAGATAAGAAGGAAGATGCGACCCCTAAGACAAGATGTCTGTACTCATGTAAAGACAATTATGCCCAATAGGTTCAAGTTAGCCTCCAGACATGACACCAGTATTTTATTGCATGTTTTGTAAAATGGCCATAAAATTGTGACCTTTGGGAACAGACCAAATAAACTTTCTAGAACGAAAGAAAATTGAATAAAGTTTAATTGTAGCAAATATGACGCCACGGCCATGCTGAATGACAAAGTTATTAATATTTGTCTAAGTTAACTCTTTTGGCTCACCGTGTATGTCCTAAAAATAGTTAAACATTAAATTCATTTTCAAGGATGCAATGAATTGATACAGTATCCTATGCTTTTACTCAAATTTGACAATTTATTCAAACAAGCAAATTGTCTTTAAATAGCCTAAAACTTATATCAGATCTACTATTAAGAGTTAATAAGATCTCTGAACAAGATTTAAAAGACTCCGAGGTTTGTAAATTATCATTAAACTGGTGTCAAGGGATTTTCAACAATCGTTTTTCAAATATGATTACATCTACAATACTAAACATATTGTGATTTAAACTTATACATCTCTTTAAGGATTAAGTCATCTAGATTTTAAAGATATATATTTCCATGTATTTAACAAATTAAGGACTACACACATGTATGTGTACATGTATTTAAGAAGGGGTCTTTATTGTTGAATTATTAACAAGCACGTTATTTTAGCCCCTCTTCAACGCAACCTTCAATCACTAAAATACATTTATTGTGCTTGTGAATGGTTAACAGTTTAATGCAATAACGGTTAGCAAAATTTATATGCGACAAATAAAAATCATACTACATGTATAGAGAAATGGTTGAGAATAATGGATACTAGAATCTACGTGAGTTTCAATATCTGATATTATTATTAAACATGTAATGTATTAAACAAAATAATGGACATGACAAGAAAGGCCTCTTCAGTCGATTCAGCAAGGTTAGTGGGATTTGTTTTTGTTGCTTAGAAGAGATATTTAAAAGTTACAAACATAATTGATGGACAACAAACCAATTTTATAAGCCCAAATACAAACATATGTGAAAAAGATCTACTTTTGTATATTTTGATTTTTTTGTAATTATGCTTTTCTAACATTGAAATAGAATATGGGTGAAATTCTCTGAATGATTAAGATTTACTGCATGTTACAAAATTGCGCTGTTGTCCATTTGATCATTAGGAAAATCAATAAACTAACCATATGATTTCAACTGTGTGTTAATTTATATGATATTGCACGATTTATCATGTAGTCTTCAGTGTTCAGTTTATGTTATATTTCTTGCACAATTTATGGACAATAATAATACATAATGTACATGTACATATAATACGTGAATATGGTATACAGTATTAACAATACACTTACATGTAGTTTAATATATTGTACATACAGTTTAGCAATATTTAACATTTTGATAGGAGTTTTATAAATGTGGTGTTCATTGGTGTTTTATGTGATATTATATTATACAAAATAATATATTATATAAAAATTATACTTGGATCAGGGTGTATTATAGTTGTCCTTATTATAAGTATGTCTATTCGGTTTACTTGGTTTTTATTTTGCTTTTTAAAGATCTCAAGTGTTATACGACATACACTATATACATACATGTAGATGTATATCAAAAAAACTATATGAAGAAGTATGTATTGTGTATATTATAAAACAGTGTTCAAAGACATTCATGTATTATAACATTTACCCCAAATATAATTGAAAACTCATGCTTGGATTTTCTATTTAAAATGTATAAAAAGAAGAGACTATATTTTGGTTTTGCAATGATACAGGAAGCAGGAGATCTGAGTACTGTGTGGTATTCTGGTAAACTAGTGACATTGTAAAAAGTTAGCAGTTCATTTATGACTTGTGTGTTCATACTAAGGAAGTCATTGGAAGATTGATATGTACTCTAGTCAGATGTGTGAGTTCCAAATAGAAATAAATCCATGAATATGATATTTTTAAAAATATGATTAATTTGTTTTGTTCTTGATCAGATCTAGATGGCTTTTATGTGAAGCTCTTAAACATCCTTACACAAGCTCAGCTAGTTATGTACAATAATTAAAAACAGCAAATTATTACTGCATGTTTTATTCTATTGAGTCTACATGTTTATGCCTTTAATTGTTTAACAAGTAATATTTCTTGAAAGGCTAAAAGGAAGATATTAAAACACATTCCAAATATATTTGTGTAATATTTAACAATTACATGTACATCAATCTTTCCCAAACACATTAACAGTTATGACAGCTTGATTATCAAATGTTTTAAATAATTTAGAAAATATAAGTACAAATAAAAACGTGAACACTTTTTAAGAAGGTTTACATTAACTGGATCTTTAAATGTCTGGTTAGTTATTAACTTCAGTCACTTCAAAGTTGGCACCCCTATTAAATTATGGCCTGGATCGGTAAGAACTTATTGATAAAAGTAGCTTCAGGTTATTTCAAAGCTGGCACCCCTATAAAATTAATGGCTTAGACGGTAAGAACTTAAAAAAAGTGCGGGAAATTTTGTTAATAATTATTATACATATATACAAAAAGGGGCCAGAACAAACATACATAAGACATATATTAGTTCTACTAATTTACCATGAAATTTAGGGTGGAGACCAATTAAATCTTTTACAAAAGATAATTTTTCTTTCTGATAAAAATATTTTAATTTCTAGCCATGTTTTTTTTAGAAAAAATCCTGAAATGATGGAAAATAAAAGTACCACATTCCAATGCAATGTTTCTAAACCAACAGAGCTAGGGACAATCTCTTAAAATCCTAGAAGAAGCCCAATTATCATATGTTCCTCAAATGCATTTTGGTAATTAGATGTAAGCAACATAATCACAGCGACATTGGTATAAAAGATTAAGAAGACATGGCAAAACCAGAATTTAACAAACATGAAGCCAATAAAATATGTAAGTTTCATAATATTACAATCATGTTTTCAAAATAAACTTTTAAACCACTTTTTCAGATATAATTTTTGGTATCACTTTGTATTCATGATAAATCAATCAGGGTACAAAATCCAGGGAACCTGAAGTCTGGATTGCATCTGTAGATCAAGTATGAGTATGATATGATGTGAGGAATCTTGTGTGTAGTATCTAAGAAATAGATGATCCCATCCGCTAATAACACCCTTATTACAGTCTCATATTTGATTGAATATGGTCAATGTCAACTCATTCATTTTAATACTTTTGATTTTTCCTTTTTGGTAATTAATGATAATGTATGGTTGTATCCTTTTACTTAGCATGATCATATAAATAAAAAATAAAAAATCACTGTTCATCTTAAATCACCAAACAGACATAGATTTTTAGATATTTTTATTAACTTAATTTCCTTTTTGTTGCTTAGGCAGAAATAGCAGAAGCGAGTAATGATGCACTCCTCGAAATGTTTACAATTAACAATGAATAGTGTTGTAACGATCCCGGGGTTCCTTTTTTGTATGATCGTATGATTCTGAGAAACCATTGTGTACTTTTTGATGAACAATGACTTGCGACCTAACTATATAAGTTATGATGGTTCAAAAAAACGGACCCCTGAATTGCAAATTGGTACTAGCTTACAGCTTAGCTGTGGTGGCTAGCCCTTATGACTCAGTGGTAGAGCATCGGACTTTGAATCTGGGCTTTGTATAAAACACCTCTTACCTCATACCCACCTACCCACGTGCGTTGGACATAATACAGTCTTTGAAGGGTTCAATTTTAAAGATCTTAGTTTATTAAATCTTAGTTTATGATGAATTATAGATGCATTTGTAACGACCCTTGATAGCAAGTTGCTACTACAGCCCAGCTGGGCTCGATTCCCACTCGGGGCATCAAATTTAGCACACTTTCTTTCGATTTCTTTATCTGGCTTGTTGGACCTATGCTCGCGGTCGTTAGTTAGTTATTCCCCTGGGGCGCCCTCGGGTCATTACACATCACAATGCACCCATATGCCTTTATTTATGGATCTGTCATCCGTCTAGTCATAAAATAAAGCCGGAACTCTAGAAATGTTAATAATTAGAGCTATTTTGAGATTTAAAAATCTTTAAAATTAAACCCTTCAATGACTGTATTATGTCCCACGTAGGTGGGTAGGTGGGTATGAGGTTTTTAAAAGAAGCCTTGAATCAGAATGTCCAAGTTCGATTCCCGCATGTGTCTGTATTTGGCTTGTTACACTACAGATTCTCCGAGGCACCCTCAGATTGTTAGAGTAGTGTGCATGGAAAAAGTCAATACAAAAGTTACAATATCAAAAGCATTTGAAATATCTAAAAGCATCAACAAAAAACATAGCTAAATATTTCAGTTAACCTTGTGATTATATTCCTCACTTCCTTGTCTCAGTAATAAAAAATCCAAAGTTAATGATACTACAAAATACTGCAAAATATTGAGCTGCCTGGGACCATAAAAATACATCTGTGTGAGCAGTAGGATTTATGATAAATGGTGAACAATTCCAATGATTTACAGATGGAACAAGAGAAAAAAATATTCATTGTTTTGGGAACATTAATCAGATTTGCTTTTTATATATGATACATTTTATACCCAATATCACAAACCTCAGTCATGTATTGAATGATCTCTATTTATCACCATGTTTAAACTACCTGTACTATCAAAATATTTAAAAACACAAAATATCTTTGTACAATATATATCTTTGAACACATTCTAGATGTGCTTGTGTTCATGTTATTACAGATGATCGAACAGATGAAAATTCATGTCAAATCTGCATCGACCAGGATCTAGAAGATGATGGGACCTGTACCGTATGTGCAGAAATTCTTAAAGAAAGTGTTACTATACAAGAGGATGCAAAAGAGGCATAGGCTGAGAACACACACTGACTGGTCTGACTTCACAATTTAAAGTTGCAGATGCATTGCACATAGACTGAATAACATTACATTGATTACATAAGTTCAAATAGTTCAAATAATATTAACTCTAGTACCAAAGTGACAATGTACAGAAGGTCACATTGACTGATTGTGAAGCTTTGAACTTTGGACCACACAGACTAGGTTTACACTTTTTAGGGGAAGACCATACTGTATTTATAGATTGTAAATCCAAAACTAACTTAGTGTTTACAGAAAAACACAGGTATCAAATCCACATTAACATACAAGAACACTTATGATTACAATTTTTGAATATGAGATACACAGTCACACATGCATACTGTAACGTTCTATAAAGTCGGTCAATGTAGTTACATAAAGCTGTGTGTTTAGTAATATAATATATATTTAATTAAGATAAACATAAGGTATATATGATCATTATCTTGAAATGTTTACAACTCAAGAGTCTCTATTTAAGGTTTAATATCTTAATGGTACATATTTTACACTATCAAAATACCAGTGTCATATAAAATACTGGGTGGCACTATAACGTCACCACACTATGTTGATGGCATGTAGTCACTGCATGGCTCCCACTGCATGTACTGTGAGAGTCCCACTACGCTGAATAATACACATGCTGAATAACGGCGTTGTCTCACTTCACTGAATAATACACGTTGCTGAATAACGGCATTGTCTCAGATATATGTCTTCTAGGTCACACCAAGAATGTCACGATAACGTTGAGATCAAAAGCATGAACGCCACTCAATCAGTCTCTGTATAAGCACATAGGCAACAACACAACACATAAGCACCTCACAGGGCTGCTGGGTTCGGGCTGAATATATAAAATACAACCCCCAAAATAACACTGAGTTTCAACATTATAAATTGTACAAGTTATGTATCCAAAGAACCAGTATAAAACTTGGCCAACCATGATATTGGACGATACAAAAGTTTACAATATATTTACAAAACATTAATGTTTCCAGATGGTGAAGTAAAGTGAGAAATAAACCAAGTTTATTTCACAAAAATAATAAAATATCACCACTTACTTTGTTTAGACCCTTTTCAAACTATGATCACCAGATGTTGAAATGATGTGGAACAACAGCTTTCAATAACATTTATACTTAGTGGAAATACCTGAGTTGAGTAATACGTTCAATACTTGACCAATCAGATAATATGTACAGTGAAATCAAAATTACAAATTACAATTATAACATGAGCTGTCCAGCATGTTGGACTCACTCCAAAATACAATAATACAATATGAATAACACAAGCTGTTCGATTGCAGTGACAATTATTGTTTCTTAAGGTTGATTATAACCTGAACAAACTGCAAAATAATGTGAAAGCAGGCCCAAATTATGACATAACTCCCCCCCATTTGAGAAAATATATGAAATTATTTTCTTCCAACCCACAAATATTTTGGGCCTGTAAAAAAACCCACAAGCCTATAATAGCCTACTTAAGCAATCGGCTACTACATTGTCCTTTCCCCTGATGGCTTCTATTTTGAAATTGAATGCTTGCAAATAGAGTGACCATCTCAAGACTCTAGAATTCTCATGCTTGCACCGATTCAAATACACCAGAGGCTGATGATCTATCTGGAGAGTAAATTCTCTTCCATATAAATACACCTGAAACTTCCTCACACCAAACACAAGGGCGAGACACTCTTTTTCGATTGTTGAATAACCCTTTTCCCTCTCTGAAAGCTTTTTGCTAGCGAAAGCGTTGGGGAACAAAACCCCGCCATGGAATTGTAACAGTGCTGCCCCCAAGCCCTTATTTGAAGCATCTGTTTGAAGCACAAATGTTTGTGTCAAGTCTGGTAATCTAAGAATGGGCAATTTGATGAACATTTGTTTCAAATCATGAAAGGATTTTTCTTGTTCCTCTCCCCATTTCACTAAATGTGAGCAACCCTTCTTGGTTAGATCTGAGATTGGAGCTGTGATAGCTGCATAGTGTGGGATATATTTCCTATAAAATCCAGACAATCCCATGAATGCTCTAACATCATATTTGAGTTATAATCACTATACTGTGAGGTCAACACTCTGATACTTATTAGATTTTACATTTTCCTTTTATTAATCTTGTGACTGATCTTGGGAAAATGCCAACTTATAATCATGCTTTTAGGGCCTGATAGAACAATAAAAGGTAACTATCAATTTGAAGGCAAATATATCATATCTGATTCAGTGATAGAAAATAAGCATCAGATTAGAAATATATCACCTGGCAGAAACATTATAGTCAGACAAATTGAGGAAAATCACTTGGGTGAAAAAAACAGATTGTAAAAGACAAGCCATGAACCAAAACACCAGGGGTCATCAATAGGACAAAATGGCAAAAGCCGAATACCATAATTGCAAAATTAGTGAGTAATTATTAAAATCGATATTATAGTACCCCACACACAATTTTGTCGCCCACTTTAATGTGTTGTAGAAAAAAATCCAATGAGTATTTTCTCATGAAATTTGGCATACATTAAATTGAAACAATTTGTGACACTCAAATTTTTTTGTTTGGGGTAATATGACTTCACCACAATTTGACATCGTTTTCTAAATTGCTACGTATTTACAGATTTGGCCTAAATTAAGCAAAATTTTGAAACAATTTGTAACAAATTGAATTACAAAAACAATTTGAATATTCTGGTCAATCCTATCCTATTTAACACCATTATAATCCACAGGTAAAAGCAAAACTGAACCAAGCAGGAGTGACTGTTATAATGTTACATTGTTATGATGTTACCCCTGAAAGGTCACATGTTAAATCCATGTGAATCATTTCATGTTGTCCAACAAAAGGTAAGCGGTCAGTGGCCACCTGTGAGTCATTGGACGAATATGGCCTCCCTATCGTAGGCCAACGAAATTTTGAAGAGTGCAAGCTCACTGTTAATAATGAACAAAATACAAGCAATTTCTTGAGATTATATGAGATGCGAGCTATTGAAAAAGATTTTTTAATCGAGTGAGAAAGTAGGAAATGGTGTCGTGGTAGGATGGGATAGAAATCCACGCAGGGATGTCTTTAAGTGCACTGATAAACCTTTTTAGACTTAAAGCCAACAATTCATATGATACATGCACCTACCCTTGTATTGAAAGTATTAATAGGGGTCTTCACTCTTTAACAATAATAAAACCACACTTATAATATTCCTATTTAGGAGTTAAAACATCTCCAACACATAGTAACAATATCTTAAGAGAACAGATAAACCATATGTTATGCAATAAAACTGTAATCAAAATGTAATCAAAATGATTTAAACTCTCTTTGAAACTGCAAAACTGGAAATTTTCGTCGAATTTTGTTAAAACATGAATATTTTAAAATTGCTTGTTTTTCGTCAATATTACTTTAATTTCCAAATAAAAAAATTTGAGTGTCACAAAATGTCTCAAGTTAAAGTATGCCGAATTTCATAAGCAAACTCTATTTGGATATTTTTCTACAATACATCAAAGTAGGCGACAAAATTGTGTGTGGGGTACTAGCAAGTTGCTTTGAAGCAAACCACACCATAGGCGAAATTGTATTCATGGTCAAATAGGGGATAATTTTTTAAAAGAGTTTACTTTTACATCTTTCTATATTCTGTATACAAATCATTAAAAATATCTAACTTCATTTTAATAGAATGGAAAAAGTATTTTTTAATGTTCATTGTTATATTATTTTTGATAAGTTTTATTTACTTGGTAGTTTGTATAATATTTATTTGAAAATCATACATTCTTATTTGTAAATTGTTTAAAGTATTGTTTGTAAATTGTTTTATTTGTAAATTCTATATTCTTATTTGAAATTTGAACTTTCATATTGGAAAATGTTTAGATTTAGGTTAGGAAGTTTGCCAAAATTCACTGTCAATATCTTGACATTGGAAGCTCACCAATAAATTGACACTGGAAGCTTGCCAATATTTTAACATATCGCCTACCACTATTTTGTAGACAGATAATTGATACTGATTAAATACTATGCGACACACTTTCACAGAAAGTTCATAAACTTTTTTTGAGATGTGTATAAATTGCAGCACATTTAAGGGGAATTCCCATTCAACATTCATAAACTTATACATGTAATACAACAGTTTTGTTACAATTGTCGGTGTAGTATTGGTGAACTGTAAAGACAGTGTTGCTGGATGATTAAATATACATGTACATTTGATATACACCCAGGTCATTTTGTCAGTAAATATTCATTTCCAAGACTATGATCAAGTAAGGCACTATTAGGTCACGATGTGATCGGAATTACTGTTTTTGGTACAGTATTATGCCATGTCTATTCGAGTACAATGTAACTACAGCAATTCTCTGCTATATGATGTACTCTTATATCTTCAGATGTGCCCAATATAAAACAAAAGCTGCTAAAACAATGGAAGAAAATTCTAGAGGAGACCTTATGCCAGATATGCTTCAGTGAGAAGCGGACTGTTCTATTTACACCATGTGGACATGTCTACTGCTGCCATATATGTGCCAAAAAACTGACAAAATGTCCCATCTGCAGAACATTCAACATAGACATGGTTGTTATACAGAATCTGAGATAGCACGATGTGTAAGAGACAATGAAATTGAAACTTCATTATTTCCAACCATAACTGATAAAAATGCAATTAATTTATTACTTAGTTACTTGTAAATCCCATGGATTCTTTGTTTACAAACTTTAATATATCACTACACAAACATATACTGTACTCCCGGTTAATTTCGCAAATTTTAATTTAGCGAATTTTGAGAAAACACGATTTTGCGGCTATTAAATTTTGCAAATTGCACTAAGTACAACTACTATTATGTCATCTTGGTCAACAACAAACTGCACCTTAACCTTTATTAAATCGTAATTTTTGGGTTTATTTGATCTAATAAGCCATTGTAACAGACATTGTTACTAAGTGTCCCGTTTATCGCCTCAAAACACTTGACAAACATTTTACAAAACATGAAATGCAATGGAGTCCCAGGTTATTAAAAATTTCACAAATCCCTGGGGATTTAATTGACAATTTCGTGAATATTAACTTTCGCTATTTTACCACAATCGCGAAAACCACAAAACTAAATTGCACACGAAAAATCCCAGGAGTACAGTACATAGTATTTTTATCAATAAAACTATTTATAGTAATTATGTTGGAGTTTAAAATGAAACAGGAAATTGAAACAGGCTGTCTAAGGTTAAGTAGTTATATGATAAATGACTTTAAGTGTAGGAACTTAAAAGGCAGCATGTCTGTGACACTGGGGAATAAGAGGCAGCATGTGACAGTACTTATCAATAAAAGAAAATATGAAGACGATATCAAGATGTTTGAAAAAATATTCCCTACTTGTCCATAAAATGTTGAGTGTATAATTTTTGGCATTCTGCCTATCTAGGTGCTGGCACAGTGACAAATCCATCAATATCAATGTTAAATAATAAACTGTCCATTTGATTGCTTGATTGTTTGTTTCTTAGTTTTTTTGTTTCTTAGTTTATTTCTTCTTCCTGTTGTTGCATCTTGATGAGCTCCCAGTAAAGTCCTCTTTTCCTCTTTAGACTACCGTGAGTTCCCATCTGAAAATAAATTATTATTTATATCATATAAAGTCATTTTTATTCTGAACGATGCTTTTATCTTTACTTACATGTACCAATACCAACCTGATGTCTCTATATAAAACTACATGTATGAGTGATATTTATGTAACGTAAAAGAAAATTCTCTGTATATACAACCCTCACATCTATGAATCCCCAACTATAAATAAATGAGCTTGATCTAGAAATAAATACTTGATAGACATTAATAGGTTTTACTTAATTTTCATTGCCAAACTTGAAGTTAATATCAGAATGTCCTTTACGTAAATCATCAACCATTCAGTTATTTGAGTGTTCTGAAAGATTTCAACAGTTTAATCTTGTCAGTAGCTTTTAAAGATTTACCTCTTTAATAGCCCCATGAGACACCACTGCAATGAGGTCAGCATTCTGAATTGTACTCAGTCTGTGAGCAATAACCAACACAGTTCTTCCTGAAATGTTAAATAGGAATTATAATAGATATACAGATATCATGAGACATCTATGCAATGAGGCCAGCATTCTGAATTGTACTCGATCTGTCAGCAATAACCAACACAGTCCTTCCTGAAATGTTAAATTGGAATTATGATAGATAAACTAACATCATGAGACACCACTGCAATGAGGTCAGCATTCTGAATTGTACTCAGTCTGTGAGCAATAACCAACACAGTCCTTCCTGAAATGTTAAATAGGAATTATAATAGATAAACAAATATCATGAGACATCTATGCAATGAGGCCAGCATTCTGAATTGTACTCAATATGTGAGCAATAACCAACACAGTCCTTCCTGAAATGTTAAATAGGAATTATAATAGATAAACAAATATCATGAGACATCTATGCAATCAGGTCAGCATTCTGAATTGTACTCAATCTGTGAGCAATAACCAACACGGTCCTTCCTGAAATGTAAATAGGAATTATAATAAATATACAAATATCATGAGACATCTATGCAATGAGGCCAGCATTCTGAATTGTACTCAATCTGTGAGCAATAACCAACACAGTCCTTCCTGAAATGTTAAATAGGAATTATAATATATATACAAATATCATGAGACACCACTGCAATGAGGTCAGCATTCTGAATTGTACTCAGTCTGTGAGCGATAACCAACACAGTCCTTCCTGAAAGTTAAATAGGAATTAAAATAGACATACAGATATCATGAGACACCCTTGCAATGAGGTAAGCATTCTGAATTGTACTCAGTCTGTGAGCAATAACCAACACAGTCCTTCCTGAAAGTTAAATAGGAATTATAATAGATATACAAATATCATGAGACACCACTGCAATGAGGTCAGCATTCTGAATTGTACTCAATCTGTGAGCAATAACCAACACAGTCCTTCCTGAAATGTTAAATAGGAATTATAATAGATAGACATATATCATGAGACACCCATGCAATGAGGTCAGCATTCTGAATTGTACTCAATCTGTGAGCAATAACCAACACAGTCCTTCCTGAAATATTAAATAGGAATTAAAATAGATATACAAATATCATGAGACACCATGCAATGAGGCCAGCATTCTGAATTGTACTCAGTCTGTGAGGAATAACTGAAACAAGGCATTAATATGACAAAATGTCACCACCTGCAAATGGTTACCAAAGTGTAACAACTGTTACAGATGAAGGTCAAATCTCAAATCTTAAGTCAGATTTGAACTTCTGAGAAAGTGTAGGTGATTTTGAAAACATTTTGACCTTCAAAATGTGGCCATGGTAACAGATATTGGTAGAAATGTGTTGGAAATCATAACATATTTATATAACAGTAAAAATTTGAATTCAGTACTCGTTAAGTTAATTGTAAGAATTTGTTGGATGCTGTTACAGATGCCATATTTACTATAACAATATGTCACCACTTCTGGTGGTGACATAACAATAAATTGGAATAATAATAGATATGCAGGCATCATGAGACACCATTTGAATCAGCCCACCATTATTCACACATGTATGGTAGTTTGTGAGAAGTAATTAACATGCAGTCCTTCCTGAAACATGCCTGGATTTTTACAAGGATGTAATCCTTAACAATTAACCTATCTACATTTATGTATACATGAAAGAGTTGTCTGGGGAGCGACATTTACTTTGTCTGAATTATTCAATTGAAATTTTGTTCATATTTACATGTATACTTGAAATGCTCCAAAACTCTGATTCATAACTGCACTAATATACCTACCTTTAGTGGCATTATCCAGGGCTTCTTGTACAATTCTTTCTGACTCTGCATCCAAGGCACTATAACAAAATAAGATATCAGCGATGTAAGCAAATATAATGGAAGTAAATTAAAATCTGTCTGAGTGAAACACCTTTGATACCTCCAAAAAGTTGGTCTTTTTCAAAAGGTGTTCCACTTTACAAGTTTCACTGTACTGCATAATCCATTCCTAAAGTTTTATGCCAAAACATGATTCAAATTCTGTTTCAAAATTATAAGATTACCTGGTGGCTTCATCCAGAATCAATATGGTTGGATTCTTAATGAGTGCCCTGGCAATAGCGATTCTCTGTTTCTGTCCCCCTGAGACTGTCACTCCCCTCTCCCCCAGGACTGTCTTGTATCCCTCGGGGAATCTTTCAATGAATGTATGTGCATTGGCTTGCTTGGCAGCCTCGAAAACTTCACTGTCTGTAGCGTCTGGTCTCCCATAGCGGATGTTCTCTAGTACACTTGTAGCAAATAGGACTGGCTCCTGAAGTCCAAATGATAAACATATAGCTAAAATCATTTAAATCTTTAAAGCCAGCTTCGAGGCTTTCACTTTCAACATGGAATATCCTTGTGGGCCTCGCAACATTTTAGCTATTTGCCACTGATACAATATTTTCAACAATGAAGAGAAAAAATTAATAAATTGAAAATTTATTTTCGTATCACTCAGAAGTTTTTCAAACTGATAAACTTATTAAAGTGTCGAGTTGAATGATGTATTTGATTCTATGATGAGGCTTCTAATAGCAAATAAGTTGTAGTAGCTTACTTGATTAATAAATCCAATAACATGGCCCCTCATCCAAGATGGATCAAGTTCTCTGATGTCATGGTTGTCAAGGGTGATGCTGCCACCACTGACGTCATAGAATCTCTCAAGTAGGGCAGCTATTGTAGACTTCCCTGGTTGAAAAAGTAGTCCATCAATTACAACATTATTGGTCAATGCACTTGTATTTTGCAAGTAATGTACTTTACTAAATTGAACTCCTGCTTTCTTCAAGTCATTGTATCAGTATGATAGGTTATGGTCCATGTTCCATACATATTGTTCAGTATTCATAAGATGGCCTATATTCTTGTATTAATGAAGGCTCTTTTACTTTTTTTTAATTACAAAGCATACATTATGGTTCAACTCAAAACATTATAAAGGAGTCTTTCAGGAGGAAAGCCTAAAAAATCCCTCATGTTAATAGCGCCCTTCCACAAGTAAGATGTGCATATACTGACCTCCACCAGACAGACCGACCAAAGCAACCACCTTTCCTCCATCAACTTTTAAACTGAAGTCTTTCAACACAGTCTGAAATTTTCCCAAATTTTCCAAAGTTTTCTTCAGAATATAGTGGACCAAAAGGTCATAGCTTTTTCAAGAAAAAAATCAGATTTTAACATTCCAGTGTTCATTTAATATAAATAAAAGTATTCAATAGGCATTCATTGAGAAATTGTAAAATCTATATACATGTATTTGATGAGATGTGCATACATAAATATTAAATTGGATGTACGGTACATGTATTATCTGACTGTGTACTTTGAATTCTTTAATATCACTGGCTGAGTGAAAAAAACTGCTGAACTTACTTGGTTTTTCCTGGTTGGGTAGACAAAAGAAACATTTTTGAACTCAACATTGCCGATTAGAGTGTGGTGTGGGATTGTAGTACCTCCATTTAAATGAATCTCAGGCTGGATGTTCAGATACTGGAATACAAAGAATAAGTTAAAGACTTCAATTCTATACAGTATGTATCCTTGCAGTTTTATCTTTTGCACCAATCATTACACTATATCCTCACATCTATAATCCTTTCAACTATGCTCTCCACCCTAGATTAATTATTACCCTAGCCTACACCCCCAAATTAGATTTATCTTTACATTACACCCCAAAGAATAACAAATATAACAACAATGCAATGTTACCTCAAAGACTCTAGCGCCTGCACTGAGTCCTCTCACAGTCTGACCAAACAGTAAAGACATCTGAGCCAGGGACCTGCAAAGTTAAAGTGATGAACATAGGTACTAGGTCTACAGACACAATGGTTATAAAGATCGCAATTATTTGCCTGAATGGGTTACAATATAAAAGGACCTTATGTGGATTTAGAAAAAAACATGAAGAGGAATGATGAGTGAAAAAAAGATTCAGAAACTTTTACCTAAAAAAGATTTAGAATTAGCCTGTTTAAAAGTTCCATGTGTTCTTTCTGATGTTTATTTTCAGATTTCACATATTCTCAATAAACTGTCTCATATTTCACATTTTCTTCATACCTTTGTATTGTTTGTGTGGCCACAAGGAAAGACATGAGCTCTCCTGCGCTTAGTTTATTGCTGGACATTAGAGACCCACCTACATACAGCACCCCTAGTACAATCCCTGCAACAAATACATGTAAGAACATTTATAAAACAGGAATAAAATTAAAGTCATGGATTGTATGATAATTCATGAATACTAGGGCATGTATATACAGGATTAGTAGAAAATAAAATCAATTTAATATTTTCAATTTTTTCATTCATTTGACATTATTTTGCTATTACAATAATGAACAGCAAGACTCTTTCCATAATTGGCTTCAATACTTTAGGTTAAGGCATTAATTCTCAAATGAGTTCTCCTTTGTGTATTGTGAATCTACTTTTAGTATCATTATCATTTTGTGCTTTATGCACTACACAAATAACTTTATTGGCCAAACCAACAATGTAACAATGATTCAACACATACATGTACATCTACAATTTACATTCATGGTGCAGTAATGAGATTAGACTAACCGTTAAGAGCAAAGTTAGAAAGGCCCTGGAAGAGTCCAATTCCTACACCCAGCTTAGTGTTCAGCTGTGAAGACAGTTCCACCTCTTGATTGTACAATCTGTAATACAAAGATATTCGATTTTGCAATATGTTATACAAATGTAATTGATTGTACAATAATACAAAGAAAATTATGTTGCACAATATGAACTAAAAAGAAAACTGATTGCATAATATATATCATAATACAAAAAAGAGTGATGAGGGATATCACATATATTATATATATTCATATCCAAGATTTTAAGTGTAAAGCATCTGTCTTATAGAATGACATTATGAGATAATGACAGTCAAAATCTAACATATCAGCTCATTTATAACTAGATAGTCAATAGTATTAGTGAATATTAAGAGCACATGCTTATATATATATAGAATTGATGAAGAACACTGTTAGGTCAATGTGTGTTAAAGTGATTAAGTGACTTGGTGACTGTGGAATTTAAGTCATATGGATGAGTACACGTTCATGGAAAGTATAGAAATGTACTGTACATATAAACAAAGCACCTACTCTATTTCCTTTGGTTCCATTGCAAAAGCCCTTACAGTTCTCACATTTCCAATAGCCTCATCAGCAATTGATGTTGCCTTTGCAACCTGAATAAATATGTAAATAACCATATTCTCTTAACAAAATGTCTTGAGCAGTAATGTAAAGACACACAAAATGTATGTTACAATTTGTCATAGATTCATAAATATTTATATTATGGGCAGAAACACAGTGAGTTGAGCAGACTACGTAGGTTTATGAATGCATCTTAACCTACTGCAATTTAAACCATCTTCGAGGACAATCTAAACAATACACAGTAATATTTGAAGTAGATGATACGAATTGTTTTGTAATACAATGCAATTTACAATATTAAATTGAATTGGACTTGTGTCAAAAAAGATGTAATATTTATAAACAAAAAAATATCTTTACTTTAGTGGTTGATAAGCCCATGTGGGCTGGGTTGTTATTTTATTACTTTTCTTTTGTATTGTACTGTATTAAATGATGTAAACTTACCACTTTAAATAACAATAAAATTAAACTAAACTATACAGTGTTTGGCTATATTCAAATTTCTTTGCTCTTACAGACATCTGCTTTGATTTGTGAGCCATGTAATCTGCTTCCCAAGACAAGGACTATGTATAAAGCCTAAATGAGGCCTTGTTGATATGATTGCTGTTACTATGAGAACCATGTAACCTACCTGAGCTTGTGCCTCTCGAGACATGGACCTGAGTATGGAGCCAATAAGAGCACCTGCTCCTATAATGGTTGGTACTATGACAACCATAGACCCTGTTAGCATGGGGGAAATCATGAACAATGATACAACACAACCTAATGTCTGAAATATAAAAAAATATTCATAGAAATTATAGAAATGAAGCTTTATCCTAAAAACATACGTGTATTTATCTTAAAATTGTATAACGATGTTATGTACAGACAATTGTAAACACCTCAGAACACATTCACCAATTACATGTATAGGTGGCACTATTTACAAGTTATTCAATAACATTCTCCTAACTATTCCAAAAATATTGCTGAGATTGACATTTGGCACTAGTAACTGAAAAATGGGTAAGAAATTGTAATATTATTTGTGACTGGTGGCCATTATTTAATAAATATAGACTGAAGAGCAGGGGTAATATTGTCGAATACACCCCGCAGGGCTAGGCACAAACGTTCAAAAGCTTTTGTGCCTAGCCCTAAGGGGTGTATTTGACTATATTACACCTGCTCTGAGGTTTATATTACAATTCGAACATGAAAACTCACCAAAATGTTTCGAATATTCATTATGGACCGCCATTACTATGGCCCACCGTTATGACGTCACACATTACACATATTACCAGGGGTATTATTCGCGAATATACCCCCGATGAAATGATGACTTTGTTTACAGTTTATAGAAGGCGTGAACTGAATACAGTCATGTTCGAATTTGTATTATTTCATACATAGATCCAAAATATCAAACTCATTTATGCTGACCCAAAACAAGTTCATTTAACTTTGGATCTAAATGAGAACTTACTTGTGTTAGTGATCTGAGTCCCTGAGATATACACATCTTGAAGCTGCTCTTGAAGTCCTGTACATCAGCTGTCAACCTGTATACACATGAACAATAAGTTGATGTACATACATAGGCAATAATTGAGTTTAATTAAATGCAGGATTAGTAATTGTTAGCTATTCAATTTGTTGGATTTAAAAGATTGAAATTTTCTTCAATGCAATCTATCTCTCTTTCCAACAATCAAAGGTTGCTTCAAATGAATAAGTTATATGAAAAAGATTTGTTTCATGGAATACATGTATTGATTTTTTTTTTCAATGACATGTCATTTTAAAAGCAAATCTCAACTAATATTTTTGAGACATATTTCACCATTTAGTACAATACAATAAATTGTAAAAAAAGCTTTTTATCATTACAAAAATTCTAAATATGAGTATCAAGCTTTAACACATACTTTTAGAGACTGACTGATATGAATTGTACCTATTTATAAGTTCTCCAGTTTTATGCGAATCATAGAAGCTGATATCCTGTGATATCAAGGAATTGAAGAGTTGTTGTCTCATCCTCGTGGCAACCCTCTCCCCCACAGCTGACAGCAGGCTGATATAGCTGAATGTTAACACTCCCTAAAATGCACACATATAACTTGTAAAGAACATAGTAGTTCAAGTTTATATCATTTTCGTTAGAAAGGAATTTGTTGTATAGTATTTTTAAGACAGAATTTTTGGTAATTCTGTACAAAAAAGCTTGTTCAGGTTAATACTTTTGCAAAAAGGTATATCAGAAACATTTTTAAATTACAGTGTATAGTAATTCAAGTATAGTTTTCCAATCAGGCATATCCCTCAAAATTACAAAACTCCCTGTAACTGCTTTATTCTAACATATATTTACCATCTATAGTGCCTTAAAAACTAGTTTAGAAACTGCCTGATACTGACCAGTGATTTAGAATTGTATTTGTAACAATAAAAAAATAGCCACCTGAGTTACATAAAAGCCAATAAGTTTGAGCGCTGGTTTCTTCATGTGCTCGACATAGTTCTGTGTGCCTTCCTTGGTAAACTCTGAAAGGACATTGACCAACTCCCCCAGGTACAGAGGCATCTGTATGTTCACTATGGCCACTGCAAATGCTGCCTATAACAAAACACAGGGGGGGATTATTTTAGGTTATTTGTTAATTATGTGTATATTCAGAGACATATTAATTACGATTATGTCTTTGGTTTATTCTAATAAAGATTTTTATATAAATAAAACTCTTGTTAGCCACTGTAGAAAACTGCATTATTTGCCCAAATGTTGTACTAAGGTTAATACAAAATGTTATGCATTTAATAATCTTTTTGAATGCATATTACATGTATGTTACATTCAAAATATACTCACTACTACTGCAGCTATCAAGTAAGCTAGCTCTGGTAAGAGAATCTTCATAAACTGTCCCCAATCAAAGACAGGTTCATTCTCTATCTCTGATTTCTCCACTACCCGTGAATAATTGGCCTTGCATTCAACTAATCTCAAGTTATATTTGACTAGAACTGCACTTGGAATACATAACAACGTGGCCACTCTTGACACTCTAGGAATCCATTGTCTGTTTGATCTCAGAATATGTTCTTTTATAGATTGTCTTCTCACACATTGCTTGAATTGATTAAGTAGTCTTTCTAGGTCCCCAGTAAGACATGACTTGGGACTTCTGAAATAAGATAAGGTACATGTAATCATGTTTGACTCAGTATTTTTCCAAATTAAAAGGTTTGGTTCTCTAGCCAATCTTAGGCCTAGGGGGAACAATAATCAATGAGATGCATGAACAATTCTTCCGAAGGATCTAACTTTAGGGAAATTGTAATCTGTATAGTTACATGTAGACTGCTGCAACTGACAATGTGCTTCAAGGAACCCCCTTTGATCTTAAATTGCTTCATTATGATAAGTTCCACTTCTGTACAAATTTCTTTCTATTAATGGTGATAATTTCAGTCATACACAAATGAAATAAGAGGTTCAATTGTAAGCTTATATGCAGGCCATTCAGATGGGGAGGCGTTGTGAGCGTTTATTTACTCCCCTACTGTATTTACTGCACATTTGAAGATCTCAATCAAATAACACGGCTCTAAACATTAGAGCAGTTTCAAGATCACCATGATCCTCATCACTGTTTTTAACAGCTATCATGACTCTGTATCCGACAGACTGATACAGTGATAGACTTTGCTTGATACTGAAATGCTCTTCTTGGTAGCTGGGTCTACTCACAGGCTTTCAACTAGAAAGTTAAAGCCCATGGTCTTCTGAAGACAATATATTGCTAAAATATAGCAAGTATATTACCTGACTCCATAACTATGCATTGTTTTCATCTGTTGCTTTGAAAAATTATGAACGAAATGTTTTGAAAAATTGTTTGTGACGTGATAACGAGCCATCTTTGTCAATATCTGCGATGACATCTTATCCAACTTAAGGACCATCCGAATGGTCATATTTTCAAGCCTACGGGGTGTTTATTTGAATAAAATCATCGTAAATAAAGATATTTAGAAAACATTTTCCATTTTCTGAAATTCTTTTCTGAACTAGAACATATTAAATTCGCTGGAAATTATTGGCTATAGCGAATAAAATATGGCCTGCCAATACAGCTATGGGTTGATGTCCGCTGCACGGGGTAGGCCTATATCATCCTATATGTATATTGTACTGCCTATGTCAAATTGTCAAAGACCTAAAATAAGCCCAATTGAAGCAGAGGAATTAATATCTTTATCGGTAAAAATAATTTGGAATTCATACCATCCGGGCTTTCAACTATAGTAGATAACATTCAATGCTGGCAAAATAGATCTCTGCTAAGTAGTTTCCTGAATTTATAAATGATTCAATGGGACTCGGGATTTGGACCCATCTTCCCTAAGTCAATGTTGAGAAAGCTCAAAATGGCCATTTCGAAAAAGCAAATTGGCCCAGCTTGGGTTCTACTCAAAAACGAAGGTCAAAATGATCCAAATAGCCTGTCAAAGTCAACGGGTCCATTTTTAATTTTCCAATCAAAATTTCCGATCATAATTTAACCAGGACGTTATTTCATACTTATATCAGAAATCTGAAACAAGCTCCCCGATCTGTAATTTGACTGCAAAAGAAACAGAAGCAAACGTTTTTCTTTCCATGAAAGTGCAAGCAAAATCATTACTGACAAAGTTATGTTACACAAAGGGTATTTTTAATATGCAGAATACAGATGTGTCTCGGTGCAAAGGAAGTTACACATTTAGAGCAACTCTTGTTACGCTCATAAAAGTACATCTAATTTAGTTTAGCTAGTCATATGAAACGTCTTGGAGAGTGAGGTTTTGCTTTTTCACCAGGCAACATGCAAACACCAAATTTAAATCGTATTTTATGATCATTCATGCTGGGTAGAAAATATGGAATAACAACACAGCTCTTCCATTGGTTAACCAGGGTGGTAGTGGCATATTTCCCGGTGGACTTTGCATCCCAACTTCTTAGAAAAGCTTGAGATAACATGTTAAGAATTGTAATGTAAGCCTCAGCTCACAATCGTTTCATGATTCATACTCTAATCTAGTACTAGTGAGCCTTTACACATTATCACAAGTTTAATTGATTACATAGAAGAGGAGAATATCTGTCTTTGCGGACCTGAGAGATATCAATTATACTAACATTATCATTGAAAGATTGAGACTGATATAATATAAAATGGCTAAACTAGTCGGGTAGGTGTTATAACAATATTATTTTCCTTTACAATAATTTTTTTGTTAATGTCAACGGTCCATTCAATATGATATTATTTTAAGGATTATTGATAACGTTTCCTCTATCCTCAGCATCTTTTTGATTGTTTTTGATCGACATTTGGATATCGCGTATTTACTATTTGCAACGCGTTGGATATTTTGATATTTTCAGTTTAGCTGGAGTGCTAGTTTTCACACTTGCCCTAGTGAGGGGACTCAACGCGGGACAATGTTTTGTTGGGGAAATCTTTGGAACAGAAGATGACGTGGCGGGTACGTGTACAAAGACATGTCCAGAGGCATCGGGAAATACTGGTCGAGCAGGGTGTGATAGGGTCAGTTAAAAGTCTATATTTACTATTATAGGGTTCAAATATACAAGTAGTTACGTCAAATGTCACAATTGGATTTATTAAGAGGTTTAAAAAATGTACATTTTGCCAAGAGTTCTTCAGCTCATGCCAAAGGCGTCACTTCCTTCTTGGGACCCAAATTATATCAAGTCTACCTTTAAGACGTCTTACAGGGTAATCGTTGTAAACACTTGGGACAACGCATTTATTTTCTCATACACAAGAGCAGATAAGAGATAAGATAAGCCAAAAACAGTTTGGCTTCTGTACATGTACATGTACTGTACTGTACTGTACTGTACTGTACTTTACTGTACTGTACTGCACTGCACTGCACTGCACTGCACTGTTCTGTACTGTACTGTACTGTACTGTACTAATACAGACTTTCACGAGCGCAATACATCCTGTATTGCACTTTAAATCATTCAATATAGTTTTATGTAATGAATTCCTTTGTTTTCCTCATGGTGTCTTCATACATGTTTGTTATTATGTAGGCATTGTAACTTCCAATACTACAAATTATTTGTTTGATTTTTAGTTGTCAAATTGTCGCCATCACATGGAGGGTTGGACGAGGGGGTTCGTGAGATGTGACATCTGTAAATGCGACTGCTATAAGAATTGTCAATCTGGAGAAAAGTGCAGATTTGCTTCAGGAAATACAGTTTCGCGCACATACGTTGAGCCAGATTTGAACAGCGGCTCGTGCACTAGTAAGTTTACGATCATTATCATGTTGATTTAATCTACATTTTTAGATTTTGACCTTTCGAGCAATATGTAGACTTGAAATATGTTGGAAAACCTTATCACTATAAAATAAATAGTTTTAACGAACTTTTTTGGACTCAGTGACTTTGACTTAAATTATGCCCTTTTAATTTTTCACAGCCGTTTATCGAAATACATTGAATCCTAAATTAGTGATGCATTATTTAAGTAATAATGCACGACTCGAGAATGCACAGTGAAAAGGACATAACGTGTTGTATGTTTGGTAACTGGCTACCTGCTCATTTAAAATGAATAATGATTTCAACAGAAACATGTTCGACTGTTCCAAAACAGTTCGACAAATTCGGTTGTAAAGAGATCAAGAATTGTCGGATGAGACAGCAGGGTTGGCTCAGAGGATTTGTGCATTGTGGCATCTGCCAGTGTGACTGCGTTCTTCCTACAATTGATCCACTCGATCTTGCACCTGGGAGACATCCGGGCCAATGCTGTAAGTATGAAACTGATACACCGACTCCCCATAAAAGGTTTAGCAACCGGGGTTCATTTCTTGAAATACGTGTCAAAGCTCTTTTAAGTGTCAATTCTATCAAATTCCAACCTATTACAGCAAAATCATGATTCATAAGGCTTTAGCACGCTATTGAAATAAAGGCTTTTGATTCGTCAACACTCTTTCTTAACGTAAATTGGAATATACACGTTATATTCATTGTGATTGTTATACTGTATCAAATGTATTTGTACATGTAGATGGTGATTCAAGTGCCACAACTCCACCAGGCGGTCCAACTACTACTCCTCTCCCAGAGCAACCGACGCGGCGTCCATGTGGAGGCGTGGAAGGAGGAGATTGCGGACTTTTCGGACTACAAGACAATGACGGATCTGGTTTTTGTAACACGGAAAACAAACGCAAATGCGTCGCCATACCTACGTCTTCAAAATTCACGACGGATGGGATAAACACTTTGAATGTTATGAGTTATAACATATTCGAAAGACGATTTGCTATTTCACACGATGGCCAGGTGGAAAGGACGTGCAGGATACCAAAGATGATTGCTGAAAAATTTAATACTGTTGATGTAGTCGTATTTCAGGTAGACTGCTACAGTACTGTATTCATGACATTGTGTATTTTTTATTAGATGGAGTTATGTGGGTACCCTTACATTTGACAATAACTCTATTTGGCTTTCTACTAACCTCAATCTGTTTTAGGAGGTGTTCATGGGTGGATGTTGGCCAGATATCAACATGAGAGAGCTCCTCAATTTCTATGGCTTTCCCTACACAACAGAAACCATTGACGGTAGTGGCGATTTCCTGCAAGTTGAAAATGGTGGCGTTTTCATTGCATCGAGATGGCCTATTGTTGAATCTAAAGCTCATGTGTATGCGGTACGTTTTGCCAGTTTTGTCTCTGCCTTATTCTGGCCATGTCCTTTTTATGTTAACAACATTTGAACAAGGTCGCTGTCAACAAAGACGTTGGTTTATCATATTGAATGATTTACAATTTACATTATGTATCAGATCTTTCGTTTTAGGCATTTGATTCATTTACTGCAGATAGGCTTTCGAAGAAGGGTGTCATGTATGCCCAAATAAGGAAGACTTTCAATGGTGCCTCTAAATCCTTCCATATCTTTGGAACACATATGCAGGCTGAGAAGGGCGCAAGTACAGATCGAGCACGTGTTGCCCAAGCTCGAGAGATGAACACCTTCCGTGGAAGCCTAAGAATCCCAAGTAGCGAGCCTGTAATTTACGCTGGTGACTTTAATGTAGATAAGATACACGAACGTACACATGCAAATGATGTTATGGGAGCCCTTGATGCTACAGTTCCTGCTGTATCTGGCGCTCTTACGGGGACTCTTGATACAAACAAAAATGAACTGGCAAGGGTAAGTGAATTGCCGATAACAATGTTCTTATCACTTATATCTTCCATCCATTATGACTCAAGTTTTTAGTTTTAATACAATTTTGTTGATACTTTTTGCTTTTATTTCCAGTTGGGCAAATCTAGCGACGACCCCTCAGTTCAATGGTTGGATTACGTTGTGTACAACAACAAGCACCAGGTACCAAGATCGGTCTCTATGGTAGCACATGATGTGAAAGCAGACCAATCTTTCAAAGTATGTTGGTGTGAGGGCTGTATCTTAAAGGTAAGGACGGTAGTATATGATTAGAATGCCGAGTTTCCTTGATTTCACTGGCCAGTATCAAGCGAAGGTAACGGTCGTAACCTTTGCATCTAAGATGGTGGACGGTAAGTATCTTCCGCCGCTTAAGCGAAGGTAACTGGGATTTTTGTTTTACAGATAATGAGATAACTGATATGTGGTGATGCGGTAAAGTCATGAGAGTCCATCATGGAGAGCTAAGATGTCCAGTTACCGTGTTACCTTCCCTTAAGCGTTTGAAGATATCGTTGAACTGTGGCGCCTGCGCGATATATAAACAAATTTTCATACTCAAAAGTTCCCATGTCATTCGCCTGATTTGATTCAAATATCACATAACGTCAACTGTAAAGTAGTTTAATTCGATGAAAACTAAAAATGTCGAAATCGACAATTACCGTCCGCCATCTTGGATGCGAAGGTTACGGCCGTTACCTTTGCTTGATACTGACCAGTGGATTTAACATAAAGTATTGTGTATAATATATCAAGAACTAGCACTCATGAATTTGATACAAAACATACCGAATTTGTAAAATCATTGAACACCGTCTGAACATTCAAAAGTGCATATTACCTTCGAATTGCATGAAGTAAAAACAAATAACAAGCTTATTACAAAATGTTTTTGGTTTCAGAGTAACGATTACTTGTATCCAGGAAGCAGCTGCTCGAATGTTAAAGGAATTCGAGATCTTTCCGACCATTTTCCAGTAACTGCAAAATTTGTATTTTAACATGAATAGACATTACAAATGTAAACCAGCTATATATTGGAATAATAGATTTACTGTAGATTGTACGAGACTTCTATTGTAAATTATAGTCTTTGTAAATAAAAGTTTTGATTGATAATGACTATTTGTGACAGTATATATTCTATATTCTCTACGAGTCGTATATGAATTTGAAGTTTAGCCTACAAGGA
Source organism: Owenia fusiformis (assembly GCA_903813345.2). Classification (NCBI taxonomy): domain Eukaryota; kingdom Metazoa; phylum Annelida; class Polychaeta; order Sabellida; family Oweniidae; genus Owenia; species Owenia fusiformis. The sequence goes on from CAIIXF020000006.1 coordinate 9,952,834, forward strand.
ATCGAATGATTTTAATGTATGGTTTTATAAGCAGATTGCATAAGCGTAACCTGTAAAACGCGATAATCTTGCATCAAATATCAAGGGAGAAGGTTACAGTGGCTTGACGGCACTATGTGTTTAACTTTAAAATGCTTTAACCACCCCTGTAGACACATCCAATGTGTCAAATTGTATTGAACCATAAAATATACAATCTTTCCAAATTGTAAATGTGCTTGAAAGTCATGTCATCTGAATCACTGATCTGAATGATACATGTTGCCTATGTCGATGTGCTATTGTCTGTGAAAAGATCAAATATGGATTTCGCCAACGGTTATGTCCGCCATTTGTGACAACGGTATCTGACTTGTTTACCGTTGTCAGAGTATTCCGGTTAGATGTAGATGTTGCCCCCCTATCAAACCAAACTCTCAACCATTTTTCCAGTCCTAAGAAAAAGTACAAAGTAGCCTAAGAGTATCATTAGCAAGATGTAAAAATTTAAAAAAGATCAAGTTAATATCAAGAAATTCAAAATATTACGTCAAAAATAAGTGTTTGTACCAGCTTTCAGGTGATATAAATACGGAAAGGTGTTTTGCTTGCTGGAAATGGATTAATAAGTGACTTTTGCATTCATATTGGTTATTTTGACATACTGTCTTCAATTCAAAAATACACACATAATATGAGGCCAATCTCTTGGATATTTATAGCACTAGCAGAAGATACCCCTAAAGTGCCTCAAGTTGGGTTTTAAAATAATTGGACTCATCTATTGCTGAGAAATCACTTGTCAAATTGTTTCATCAAAATGTTAAATCAAAACGATATTCTATTGCTGCCGGATTTTTAGAGATTCTCGTGGGAGGGCTAATTTGCAAAAAAGAGAGTGAAAAGTAGAATTATCTCTTACATAAAGCGAAATGCTGCTAGGTTAAAAATGGGCGGTCGAGAAGGTGGCGGAAATTTCAAAATTCGATTATGTGACTTTTGAAGAACCATCTTTTTATAATTCAAAAGATATTAATTTCGATGGGCCACTTTGCCCCACAGGGCCGTTTTGCCCTATGTTCCCTTACATATTTTCCAAAGATATCGAAATAAAACTACGAATAGTTGAACTGGAAACAAGTACAATGCAGTGGGCTATAAACAATGATAAAGGGCCGATAAATTGATTTGCACGGATTTAGATTTTGGCTTAGCATGGAGGTATGTAATCGTTGAGTACTGGCTTGCATATCCATGGATTAAGCGACTTATAATATATATCAGGAAATGGCATAAAATGTATTGCAATGTGTTATGAGATAAAAAGCACAATACAAGCACATTAAAGTGAATCGGAGCAGGGATCGGAGTGAACCTTTGATGACGTGACACTGTTTATGATATCACAAATTATTAGTATTGCTATAGATACAGAATAAAACATGACTTGAAAAGTGTAACGGGTGATATTCATATAGTCAATGGTCAAGAATGGATGAACGTGGGTTTTCTCAAGGGTGCCCTTCTCAAATGCGTTTCATCGCTTTGATAACAAGACAGATACAAAACATTAAAGATACAAATGAAATCTTTATCAAACAATATAATACCGATGAACTGACACAAAGGAGGAGGGTCGTTACCAGAAAAGATGAGGACTCGAATGACCTTGAAAGTGCATTGGTGGAAATTGAAAATCCCCCCAATTTAGATAAAGATAATCAGGCATCGATTATGGACATTAATAAGTACTTTCTAGATACATTTGTTGGTATTCGTGCTCAGATTAACGAGGACGCTAGACTTCCTTTTGGGAGTAACGACAATGGGAGGATACAGAAAATAAGGGATATTGTTGGTAAATAAAAATTATTCAGTTAATTGAGGCCTATTTTAATATTGAACCAAGAATTCGACCAAGATATTTTACCAGGGCATCTAGGCTAAAGCAACTAACATCGTTGACATGACATGACATGAGTGTCACGATTTATCTTAGCCATCATAATTTAGATGAATGCACCTTATAACTCATGTAAGCTTATATGTTTAGTGACCTGTAGATGTAATTTAGATACTAGAGCAAAATGTTCATACTATAAATCCTCTTTTTCCTTATTACGTTCACGAGAGCCAGAAGGCCTATGACTCATATCGAAGGGGACGATCATTCATGGGGACCATCATTTCCTTGACACACCTTTAGAGATGAATATTTAATGTTGTAGAAGATGACGAAAAGTTGGTGGTCACCAGGGATCGTACTAAGAACGTACAGGTGGATCTGTTGAAGGGCAAGCTGGAAAGAAGGAAGAAGCTTCGAGATGACGTTAGAGGAAAGATTAAAAGTTGTCTCGATAATCTCAAATCTGAAGTGCAGGTATGTATTGTTATAACACGTCGATCAAGAGATGTGAACGGAGGGTACTCAATTTAAAAACGTTATAGAACGTTTATTTAGAATATTACAGTTTAGTTTAAAAGTTTAAAATAGTGTATTAAAGTCACACACATATTATACAATTAAAATACATAAGATAAAATACAAATCAACATATATGTCCACATTACATTACGGAGAATTAATGATTAATGCGACACTGTAAAAACACACGCGCGACCTTTTTGCGACGTGTCTATTCTCTTTAGCTTTTAGTTTATGAAATATATTTCATAATTAAAAGTGGCAATTGTTCCTTCTTATACATGTTTTTATTTTCTAATCAATATCATTTACTCAATATCAAAATGGATCTTATTTTTAGGTGATCATCGACAATCTCATAAAGCACAACAGTAGAAGTGTTCCAGCTACGAAACTCAGCCTGATACTTTCTGATCTATCCACGCTACAACATCTCATCAAGGAAGGAGAGTCATCTGCCGAGAATCTAGCCTCAACAAGAAAGGAAATGAAAACTGTCGAGGACATTCAAATCTTGATACGCGCATTGGATAGCACACGAGTACTGTACAGGGCAGCATGTCACCAGTTGGCCAAAACTAGGTACAAAATAAAATTGCATCGGGATGATAGGCCAAGGAAAAGGAATAAGAAATGAGTGAATGTTTTAATGAATACCAGTGATTCCTTCCAGGCCTTCAAATTTAAGATTATAAAACAAGTATAATTGATATCTAAAAAGGATCTGAAGTAAATTTGCACTAAAAAGGTGGTTAGATTTGCTATCGATCACTGGTAGACTAACGCAGCTCTACCATGTAAATTGCTTAGATGTTCACGACTAATCTAACACATATAACCAATTCAAAGAACTGTTTGTCTCCTTTCAGATCTAAACGTCAGTCGAGTATAACCTTGATAAATAACAAGGAAGATGACCATGACGTCCCCAAACCTGGCGACGAACAAAAGTCCGAAGCAAGCGGAATTTTCCAAAATCTAAGACAACTTATTTCAAATATAAGTGACACTATACGACAACGGAGTCCGAAGAAAATTGAGATCAAAGAGGACATTGCGACAGGGCACGCAAAAGTTAATGACGATCACTTTGATGGTAAAACAAACGCTCCATCTTATCCAATACACACACGGGGGCAAAAACTTTCACATGTCCTCGATCATATTTCAAATAGACTAAGAGATGCATATAATCGAGGAGATTGCGGTGTATTAGCGATGATCAATGTCGTAATTTTCATTCTCTACATTGCTATATTAGCTCTAGTAGTTCTAATAGGCCTTATAGAGGATGACTGCAGTTTGTCTGTGTCTCTGCAAGAAATCTTATGGAACACAATGGAAATAACACATTACACACGCCCACCGGTGTGATCTTGAATCGATCATTTTGCTCACCATTTTGAATTTCCATGCTACATTAGAAACAAAAATATTTAATATCTATATCATCGTTAGGAGTTAGGACTACGCTGAACAATTTTAATAAGACGACGATGTTCGTTTGGAAAAATCCATTTATTTGAGATTACTAAAAACGATCTTATCGCATGGTCATGATATATCAATGAAATAAAAGTATTCATCAAAATGATAATATCGAGTGATATTTTGCATATTATAATACGAGTGTGATATGAACATATCGCATACATATTCCATATGATATTATTCAAAAAATGAAATTTCAATTTTTGAAAAATCACTGGATAATATACAACTCGTTTGAATCGTTTGCACTTTCGTTTCGCTTAGTTGTGTCGATGTATTGATATCATCTCGTTGATGATAATTGTGGCTGCTATTCATCATGTGGACCGTGATGTTTCACATACGTATGTGAACCTCCAAATGTTCTTGGCTACCAGTATTCTGACTCTTACCGAAGTACTCCTGACTTGACCTAATTCTTGGTTTACTCATTTTATCAAATAAACTCGATACGTTGATTTTCAGTTTTCAATTCAATTTTATCTTTCTTCCAGAGATGAATGTTGAAATTAAGTTAGTTAAAACACTTAATGTAACATGTGTGTGGCTGCCTCATGCACAAAATGTCTTCCATTTATTTTATATTAGATCCCCAGGTTTTCGATTTTGCACCTTTGAAAACTCCTGAGGAATATAATATTTAAATAGAGTATACCAATACATTTAAGTTGGGTCTCAATTTCAGGAATATGCCACATTTTTGGGAAATGAGCTTTTAAATAATTGAACTCTGAACACTTGGGTTGTCAGGATAGCTGGGGGAGAGTCGGAATACTTGGGTAGCCCAGAACACTTGTGCTTCCACATACAGTACGTAGCTTGCCATTCATGACATAAAACCATTTGGTTTAGAAGACGGAGGCTCTGTAATCTACTCGACGGGTACGAAGCTACTGTCACAGTTACAAGCTGAACCGAACCGTTATACAGGGTGGGCCAAAAAAAACCACCCCCCTAGCAATTAATTCTGATAAATATTTATTTTTTAACATGTACACCAACAATGATATATCATTTTAAAGATAATTTAATTTGCAACAAAATGATATATAATAGAACAGTTTTCAACAACCATGGCTCGAGATATAACCATTTATGTGACATGGGGGGTCAAAAAACACATTTTCAATTTTTATTGATTTTGCGAACAATAGCCTATTTCTACCAAATTTTACTTTTCAGTTAAAAATTGCTACATTGTCATGAGTCTTTCATTATTGGATATTATATATTGTTTTCATTCAGTTTTTGAACCATGCATGCTCAATAAACATCTGTATGCTTATAAAACAAATTCATTTCTTCTTCAGTCTGTCCAAATATGGCTCAATAAAGCCACCCCCGGACTCACCTTCTGATCGAATTATTCGCTAAAGACACGAAAACCATTGGTATAATTGATGGATCTATGCAGAAGTACCATGAAACTTCTTATTATTCATTCTTTCAGTTTGTCTACCTCCCTGATAGGCTAGTGATCTTCATTGACCAACTGTTTTAAATGCCCCAAGTACTATACATGTAATCAACAGGACTCTATAGAGTCTATATATCAGTAAGCAAAAATAGGGACATTTGCGATAAAAGGCTACTCAAATCGAGATGACATTTTTCTGAAAGGGTAGTGGTGTCCACTCGGTGTTTCCCAAAACATGCAGGCCCTGTTTTTGTTGAACTAGGAGGAAAAATATATATACTCTGAATGTTAATGACATGAGATGTTAAAAAGGACTCCTCAAGGATATAAAAACTTTTTTTTTTCATTTTCTGATAGGAAAGTGCTTCATCACACAGGTCCAATGCTACCCTGGAGTTTTTGGAGATTCGAAATTACGCCATCTCTAGCCCGGACAAATGGCTTACTGGCAGTCTAGATGCCAATAATGTTGATTACCATACCTGGGGGCATCTAGAAAAGTTGTTATTTAAAGATACCCAGCCTATCAGGGATGTAGAAGAATTAAAAGAAAGATTAACTAGCAGTTGAATGGTACTTCCGCATACATCCATTAATTCCGATCAGAGGATGGGTCGGGGGGTGGGTCTATTGAGCCATATTGGGACAGCCTGAAGAAGAAATGAATTGGTTTTATAAGCATACAGATGTTTATTGAGCATGCATGGTTCAAAACCTGAATGAAAACAATATATAATATCCAATAATGAAAAACTAATGACAATGTTGCAATTTTTAACTGAACAGTAAAATTTGGTAGAAATAGGCTAAAATCGCAAAATCGATGAAAATTGAAAGGTGTTTTTTGACCCCCATGTCACATAAATGGTTATATCTCGAGCCAGGATTGTTGAAAACTGTTCTATTATATATCATTTTGTTGCAAATTAAATTATCTTTAAAATGATATATCATTGTTGGTGTACATGTTAAAAAATAAATATTTATCAGAATTAATGGTTAGGGGGGTGGGTTTTTTTGGCCCACCCTGTATATATATTACATGTTATGGCAAAATTGAATGGGCGAAAACACATTCGGTAAAAGCGCATTATCAGTCAAGAAATAATCTCAATGTACATGGCGTTTGCTTCCTTAAAGTTAATACCGGTCAACTTATTTTGCATTGAAGTTGGGCCTGTTTGTTTGGCAGGCGTGGTCTTTGATTAAGTGAAGCATGACCGCCATCACGCTCCATTTACGATTTTCAGCTTCTTGCCACACAAGGGAATGTTTCTCATCGTAGAATACGTCATCAGTCACCTCTTCGGGTTTCCTAGGGAGGCAATGAAGAAACACCCAATTGTCGGCCATCGCTGACACCATGTTACGGTCGATTTGGTAACCTTGGAATTCTTGGATGCGTTCCTGTTTTTCATCCTCTTGGCCCATGGAGACCCAAGTGTCCGTAACTATGACGTCTGCTTTATGGGCAACCTCCATGGGGTCGTTGCTAGTAGTGATCGAGGTACCATGCTCGTTGGCTAGCTCAATCGCGTCCTCCATGACCGCCTTGTCTGTCTCATATCCTACAGGGGTAGCAATACGGAGATCCATGCCCATTTTAGGACATCCCATCATAAGGGAATGTGTGATGTTGTTTCCATCACCGACCCATGCGACTTTGAGTCCCTTGAGGCGACCAAATTTTTCCTGTAGAGTTATGAAATCAGCTAGAATCTGGAGAGGGTGATATAGGTCAGAGAGACCGCTGATTACGGGCTTGTCAGACTCCGCTGCTAAATCATCCAATATGTCCTGGCCGTAGACACGAGCAAATATCAAGTCACACATTCGAGAGAGTACTCTGGCACTATCTTTGATCGACTCATTAACACCAAGATGAATGTCTTGTGGACTCAAAAATACTGGATGACCACCCAACAGAGCGAATCCAGTTTCTGTCGATAGCCTCGTTCTGGTGCTTCTCTTCTGGAAGATCATCGCCATTGATTTTCCTTTGAGGGGCTGAAAGAGCTCACGGTTGATTTTAATCCTTGTTTTCAAATCCATAGCGGTCCACAAGAGTTGGTGTATCTCAGATGAACTGAATTGTTTGAGCGTAAGGAAATCTCTGCCAACCATGCTGGGTGCCGTTGATTGGTATCTTTGTTGGGCTGGCACTGCTCCGACGCCATAAACATTAGTCTTGTGGACCCCTTTCCAAAGCGAATTCAGGCGATTTGCACTATTCCTCAATGTTGTGGCAGCCATGATTGCTAGCTGTTAGTCGTCTAACTTTTTTAATATCAGTACGTCCTTGTAGCGTACAGTACAAAGGTAACGGTGACCTTAACTGTCTCAATATAAATTACTGTAAACTGCAACACGTAAACAGACTTTCATTCAGATAATCTCGTCGATAGTCTTAAAACGTGAGTCGGTACTCTGAAAAGAATATGTAGTAAAGCAAATAATGAGTTGTTTATTAAAGGCCCTGTGAGAAATTTGAAACACTTCGGCTTAAATATTACAGACTTGCTTTGAATACCTAGGCCTACTGATGATTTGGTTCGTAAAACTCACTTTCACACTACTATACCTAACACCTAGAAATGCATAAGATACTTTGTTTGTCTAATTGAATTGTTTAATATATTTTTGAAAGTGCCCTACTAGCATCTAATTTTCAACCGATAAACCATTCATAAGGAACAGACAAATAAAAACAAATACATACTTTGTTCAAACAGAAATGTAAATGAGATGTATTTTGAAAATGTATTAGCACGACCCCTAATTTTAAAAAGATGTGCAATAAATCAGAGTAAAACATCATTTCTTATTCCAAAACATATTCATCAGCTGGTTAGTTTTTAACAAAATAAACAGTTTTTTCTTCTATCACGACCTTTTTATTTATTCTGGGTACACCTCGTAATATTGTCTGGTATTGCAGAAGGGATTTCAGTGCAGATATAGTGGGCTGTATAGCAAGGTTGGTCGGGGTCGGGAGCTGGGGATAATTTTATTGCTTAAATATAACCATATCATCATCCTACATTAGAATCCACTCAGTCTAACATCAATTTCTGGTGCGAAAGTTGTCATTTTTGAGTTTTACCCCCCTTGAAAACAAATTCTTGGGGGTACTATGACAAATGCTTATAACTAAAAATGTATTTATTTGATCATCTTCATTTTTGGCATGGGTAATGAACAGGTATGTAAAAGTAGAATTTGAAAAATTCATACAAATCGGGTTATTAATCCATTCTAAAGATAATAATTCAGGTATTTTCAAGGGTCAATTTCAACATTTTCTGAATGTCGCCATGAAGTAAAAATGACATTATGACCCAATGACATATTTATTGAATGTTTTTAGGCTTTAGAAAATAATTTGACTACAAGCTAAAATAATAACATGAGAATTGTACCATATTGATAATTCTTCATCGCCATCCAGGCACAAATAAACTCCCCCCTCCCCCATTTTCGAATATAAACGTATATACCTGAAACTTCCTCAAATAGCTATATTTCAGAAACTATTACAGCCTACATTCCAAAATTTCTCATGGTGATTATATACATCATACTCTGCATAATAGATATACAATTGAGATTTATCCATTCTATATCTAATAATTAAGGTATTTTCAAGGTTCAATTTCAGCATTTTCGGAATGTCGCCATAAAGTTAAAATTACATGACCCAATGACATATTTATTAAATGGTTTTAGGCTTAAGAAAAAAATTTGACTAAATAAGCTAAGATAATAACATAAGAATTGTACAATATTGATAATTCTTCATCGCCATCCAGGGATAAATAACCCCCCCCCATTTGCGAAAAGAAAGGTTTTTACCTGAAACTTTCTCAAATAGCTGTATTTCAGAAACTATAACAGCCTCCATTCCAAAATTTCTCATGTTGATTACACATATCAAAATCTGCATATTATACATATAATTGAAGTCTTAACACTTTTTTGAGGGTGTAGCTAAGAATAATAGTATATTTATTAGACATCTTAGAAATCAAAATATATGTTTTAGAAGGTTGTCACAACACTACAAGAGAGATATTTTGGATTGTCATCATTTTTGAGAATATTACAAAAACATATTCATATTATGCAATAATCACCTATGCTTGACAACATTGAATAATGATTAATATGTTCGACCAATATGTTTTTGAATAACTTTACCAATACATTTTGCTTGAGTATTCAATTCAACATTTGCTTCAAGCAGTTGAACATTGTTAGTTATCAACATCACCTGAACATATTTCATCTATGAAATTGTTGACTTCATTATCTGTCATATCATTATCAATTTTGTCATTTGATTCTTCGTTATAAATGTCTACCAACTCTTGTGGAAGAATGGAATTTGGATTTTCAGCCCATTGTATATCAAGTTCGCCATTTTCTAGGATCCATCCATTTTCTGCTGGAGAAGGTATATCCATTTGGGCTTTGTGAGACTGCTTCCATATGTAAGCTTGGTAGTTACATCTTTTACAATGTTGAGCAAGGGATGACATGCATGGAGGAAGGAGACTGATGTCTATCGCATCATACTAGTAGTTGTTGATAGAGGCTTGAGGTTGAAATCTGTTTGCAAAATTTATGTATTGTACATGATTGATGTCGGTTTTTTTCTTTTCCCCGTACATGATGCACACAAATCTTTCGAGTTCTTGAAGATGCCTTGGTCAAGAACTATAGATTTTCCAAGTTCTTGAAAGATTGCATGCATGTCCTCCCTCTTGATCAACTATTTCAGAGGGTTTATTTTTCCCTTTCTCATGAAGGCACTGGTGGTATCACACCCTGTAAAACAGTGGATACCGATCAGGGTGGCTGTGATTGGATCACCCAAACCTGCTACATCTGTCTTCACATCAATGAGGCGCCTCTTGTTTGAAACTCCAGTGTCAAACAGTACTTTGAGAAGTAGGTGTTTGATGTAATGTAGCAGGAGTATGGGTACATCTGTGTCTGGAGATCTGACAAGTATGGTCTTGGCCTCAGCCCCCACCTGCCTTGATGCATATAAAGCATGGAGAATGATTTTTGTGTCAGCTTCATCATGGTTGCACCATAGGTCTAGGACTTCCTCACTAACAACATGTGACCCATCACTTGTGAGTAAGAAGCACTTCTCCTGACAGACAAAGTAAATTGGCGTGTCCTGAATTTTTTTTCATATTTGTCCTTCTTCCATTCTGCGAGGATAAGTTGGAAAAGCTGAATTTTGTTTTTCCTATTTGAAAGGAAGTCCTTCCAATTTTTTGGGGACTTTAGTTTTGGGACCTTTCACTAGCAGTGGTTGCATTTTACCTCTACACCTTCTCTTTAATAGACCAAGAGGCTGAGGCCAAGACTATAATTGTCAGATCTCCAGACACAGATGTACTCATACTCCTGCATGCTACATTACAGCAAACACCTACTTCTCAAAGTACTGTTTGACACTGGAGTTTCAAACAAGAGGCGCCTCATTGATGTGAAGACAGTTGTAGCAGGTTTGGGTGATCCAATCACAGCCACCCTGATTGGTATCCACTGTTTTACAGGGTGTGATACCACCAGTGCCTTCATGAGAAGGGGAAAAATAAACCCTCTGAAACAGCTGATCAAGAGGGATGTCATGCATGCAATCTTTCAAGAACTTGGAAAATCTACAGTTCTTGACCAAAGGCATCTTCAAGAACTCGAAAGATTTGTGTGCATCATGTACGGGGAAAAGAAAAAACAGACATCAATCCTGTACGATACATAAATTTTGCGAACAGATTTCAACCTCAAGCCTCTATCAACAACTATGATGGGATAGACATCAGTCTCCTTCCTCCATGCAGGTCATCCCTTGTTCCAGCAGAAAATGGATGGATCCAAGAAAATGGCGAACTTGAACATCCATATGCATTTCTTCCACAAGAGTTGGTAGACATTTATAAAGAAGAATCAGATGACGAAATTGATGATGATATGACAGATACTGAAGTCAACAATTTCATAGATAAAATCTTTACAGGTGATGTTGATAACTAACAATGTTCAACTACTTGAAGCAAATGTTGAAGTGAATACTCAAGCAAAGTGTATTAGTGAAGTTATTCAAAAACATATTCGTCGAACATATTAATCATTATTGAATGTTGTCAAGCATATTGACTGAATGTTGTCAATTGAATGTTTAGTCAATATATGAAAATAGGTGATTATTGCATAATATAAATATTTTTTTGTAATATTCTCAAAAATGATGACAATCCAAAATATCTCTCTTGTAGTATTGTGACAACTTTCTAAAACATATATTTTGATTTCTAAGATGTCTAATTATACTATTATTCTAAGCTACACCCTCAAAAAAGTGTTAAGACTTCATTTATATGTGTAATATGCAGATTTTGATGTGAATAATCAACATGAGAAATTTTGGAATGGAGGCTCTAATAGTTTCTGAAATATAGCTATTTGAGAAAGTTTCTGGTAAAAACCTTTCTTTTCGCAAATGGGGGGGGGGGGGATTTTTCCCTGGATGGCGATGAAGAATTATCAATTTAGTACAATTCTTATGTTATTATCTTACCTTATATAGTCAAATTATTTTCTAAAGCCTAAAAACATTTAATAAATATGTCATTGGGTCATGCAATTTTTACTTCATGGCGACATTCCGAAAATGCTGAAATTGAACCTTGAAAATACCTTAATTATTAGATATAGAATGGATAAATCTCAATTATATGTCTATTATGCAGAGTATGATGTATATAATCACCATGAGAAATTTTGAAATGTAGGCTGTAATAGTTTCTGAAATATAGCTATTTGAGGAAGTTTCAGGTATATACGTTTATATTCGAAAATGGGGGAGGGGGGAGTTTATTTGTGCCTGGATGGCGATGAAGAATTATCAATATGGTACAATTCTCATGTTATTATTTTAGCTTATGTAGTCAAATTATTTTCTAAAGCCTAAAAACATTCAATAAATATGTCATTGGGTCATAATGTCATTTTTACTTCATGGCGACATTCAGAAAATGTTGAAATTGACCCTTGAAAATACCTGAATTATTATCTTTAGAATGGATTAATAACCCGATTTGTATGAATTTTTCAAATTCTACTTTAACATACCTGTTCATTACCCATGCCAAAAATGAACATGATCAAATAAATACTTCTTTAGTTATAAGCATTTGTCATAGTACCCCCAAGAATTTGTTGTCAAGGGGGGTAAAACTCAAAAATGACAACTTCCGCACCAGAAATTGATGTTAGACTGAGTGGATTCTAATGTAGGATGATGATATGGTTATATTTAAGCAATAAAATTATCCCCAGCTCCCGACCCCGACCAACCTTGCTATACAGCCCACTAATATGAGTTGAAAAAGGAACCAGATGGGTTCGAAACGTGCTCAGAATACAGTTTGTGATAGAAGATTAGTTTAGAGATAACTACGTTTACATCGGGAAAGAATTGAGTGCTACTTGTAAAGCTAGCTAGTTTCTACATAATGGTACTGTCTGATTAGTGAAACTAGCCTCGTATTTTCAGTACTTTTCATCACTGAGGGAGTCGTGTCATTCCCGTCTGCCATTTCGAAATAGGCGTGCAGTTTGTCAGTGTTTCAGACTGCGTGCCTACGTATATATACGTAATTTGTGACGGGGTCCTGATGTTGCTTGTGAAAGAATGAGAGGGGTACTCGAATACTGAATTTTTAGTACAACGTACAAAATTTCCACAAATGCTGCTAAGATATGAAAATCCATAACTTGTATTTTGCAAGATACATAAAAGACTGATATTTTGTTCAAGACTTCAACTAACGATAAAACAAACAAAAATGGTGTTTGGATGATAATTATTTTTCAAACTGTGCGAGGAACTGATTTTTGCATGAGCTTTTTGAATTCTACGAGACTATAATTATAAATGTTATCATAAACAAAGAACAAATATCTGCTCCAAAATATGTGAATATTTTATATTTCATTTACATTTTACTTTCGAATATTTCACATCAAATTGAAAATAATTACCACTAGTTTAAAAATCAATCAAATTTCATGCATACATGTACATTATCAGATTTGTATCCAATACAGTTTTCACGGGCACTATCCAGGCCCCGCTGACATCGCGAGCAATGAGCTCATGTTAGAAGCGGGGCCTTGAGAGATATGATAAAATTGAAATATAAAATTATGAAACTTAATAAGTGAAACTCAGTACAACTTTATTTCATAGTGCAATGGCTATTTCAATTGCAGGGCAACGACGTTCTTCAACTACAACTATATTTTATCATATCTCTCAAGGCCCCGCTTTTAACATGAGCTCATTGCTCGCGATGTAAGCGGGAACTTCCTCGCGATATACGGGGCCTGGATAGTCACAGTGGTTTTGATGAATACAATTGTCTTCATCCACAGAAATAATATATCAATCAATAGCAGTGTAGTAATACTAATGTAAGTCAATTACATATAGCTTTGTTACACAATAAAGAACGAGCTAAATCGCATATGATTGCAAAGAACATATCATACCCAGGACTACTCGATATGTGCATATTCATTTCCGAATAATTAATAGCATCCTTCAAAATAGTTTTGCAATCATTCCATCATATCATGAGAGATTGAAATGAGATATCAATCGCTATTGTGAAATGAGATTCCTCGGTGTATCATAAAAAGAGATGTCTTGGTTTGTCATGTGAGGCGATGTCTTGGTTTGTCATGAAAGGCGAGGTCTTCCTTTGCATGAAAGGCGATGTCTTGGTTTGTAATGAAAGGTGATGTCTTGGTTTGTCATGAAAGGAGGTATTTTGGCTTGTCAAGAAAGGAGATGTCTTGGTTTGCCATGAAAGGTGATGTCTTGGTTTGTAATGAAAGGTGATGTCTTGGTTTGTCATGAAAGGAGGTATTTTGGCTTGTCAAGAAAGAAGATGTCTTGGTTTGCCATGAAAGGTGATGTCTTGGTTTGCCATGAAAGGTGATGTCTTGGTTTGTCATGAAATTTGATGACTTGGTGTGTCGTGAAAGAAGATGTCTTGGTTTGTCATGAAAGGTGATGTCTCGGTTTTTCATGAAAGGTGTTGTCTTGGTTTGTCATGAAAGGAGATGTCCCGGTTTGTCACGAAAGGTGTTGTCTTAGTTTGTTATGAAAGGTGGTGTCTTCGTTTGTCATGAAAGGAGATGTCTTGGTTTGTCATGAAAGGCGACGTTTTGCAATTTGTTTGTCATGAAAGGAGATGTCTTGGTTTGTCATAAAAGTTGATGTCTTGGTTTGTCAAGAAAGGAGATGTCTTGGTTTGACACGAAAGGAGATGTCTTGGTTTGTCATGAAAGGAGATGTCTTGGTTTATCATGCCACCTACAAGCGATGAACTCATTGAAAACCTACATACAATGGAAAATAATCAGAATATTGTTATCATTCAGTATCTTCCATCAATCGGTTGGTTTGGCCTCGTGATATGTCCCAAACATATTGTTACGTTCGAAAATAACAGAAAGTAAAAACAGCAATTAAAATATGATAACAATATATTTATACTTTGAAAACTAAATAATATAACAATAATATAAAGGAGGTTTAATACTTAAGTGATGTCCAATCAATGGTACGGCTTATTCTTGATGTCGATAAATGTCGTTGACGATCCTTGAGAATGATCCAGATCACGAAATGTTTCAATAATCGTTAATAGTTCTCCAATGTTTGTAATAATCCAATAATGTTTGTTGTAATCCTATAATGTTCGGATCCAATAATGTTTGATGATAATCCACAAATGTTTGATGATAATCCACAAATGTTTATGATAATCCACGAATGTATATGATAATCCGTATATAGTGTGTGTTGTAATATATGTCCATATGAAGTCCTCAGGTTGTATATTTGTAGTGTTATAAATGTTCCCACAGTAGGTGTCTATAATATTCCGCTAAGAAGATGTCCTTTTGATAAACTTTGAAATTCTGCTTTATTTAGTTCCTTTGAGATGTCCAGTTATGATTACTTAATTATCTGCTAATGAGAGTCACTGTGCTGTTCTTTTTATAATGTGAAAGAATGATCCAGAAACGAATCTTCTGGAACTACATCTTGATTGGACATCTTTAGTGACATGATTAAATCTGATTAAATGTTTACTAGTTTCCGAATATTCTAGAAGGTCAAGAGTTAATGAGTCATTCAGTTCAGTTTTGTTTACAAGATACAGTGTATAATGTCATTGTGACCTTGACCTAAGATCTCTAATGAAGAATAGCTCAACATATACAGCAAGCATAGATTACAAATTAAACAATAGGTGAATATAGTAGAATATAATATACATGTAGCTCACTACTGTAACACCTCCCTCCTTAAAAGAAAAGTTTTGAATGCAATGAAAAACTTTTACAATAATTTCTTGAGTAGCGAGCATTACAATTTCTAAAAGTGAGGTTAAGACTTTTATAATATTTGTTTACAATAGTCTTTTTATATGCAGTATGTTTACAAGTATATAATACTTTCTATCGTTACAGTGTGAGTATAATCTAATAATATATAATGTTTTGTAATAATGTATTACAATAGTATCATACTACAATGGTATCAAGCTAAGTTATGCATCAAGTCATAAATACAATACATGCAATAGATCATATAACATATACAATAGCATACATTTTTGAGTCTGACAAACACTAAACTAGTACAATGTTTTAAATTATCACATGATCTTATGTAAGTATTTCTACTAGTACAATCTCATATTATCAAGTAATCTTGTGACACTATTTAATGATCACCTATAATGCTCACATAATTTATATACAATCTTATAGTTCATATAACATCAATTTCACTATTTAGGCAAATGTTTTTATATATTGTTAAAATAAAGTGACAGTTATCACAAATCTCTAATTTGCCTATCATACAATATAATCTTCATGAGTTAATCGTGATAATTTTCAATATCTAAATCTTGAATAACATATAGTTGTCATTTACATACAAGTTTGGCCTGAGAGCTTAGCACAAGGTCATGCTGAGTAAGAAATTTATCACGCTCAACATACCTTTTCATCATGTGTAGCTCTCTACACCTCACAGGGGTAGTTTTATCAATGCCAATGAAATCATTCAGCACTGAGTCAGATTGTAAGTCAGATATAAGCTCCTTTGGTAGCCCAACTAATGTGAAATTGTTGATTTGTGATTTCACAATATACTTGGTTTTGCTATTTCTAAGCATAAGGAGTGATTTTATTGTTGGAAACTGTGTGGTCATAGATAGAATAGTGAGCAGATATTGACTATCAGATTTTGTTTTTGGTAATGGACCAACACAGTCAATAAGAACCTTACTGAATGGTTCATCAAATGCAGGTATAAGTTGTAAAGGAGCAATTGAGATTTTCTGGTTAGGTTTCCCTACCATTTGACATGTGTAGCAAGACCTACAATACTCTTGGACATCTTGTTTTAATTTGGGCCAATAGAAATGATTGAGTATTTTATGGTATGTTTTAGTTACTCCTAAATGACCTGCCATGGGAGAATCATGAGCTGGACTCAATATTTCCTTATGGTATGATTTGGGGACAACAATTTGATGTACAATTGCCCAATCGTCTTCAGGGGAAGCTTCAGGAGGTCTCCACTTTCGCATTAATATGCCATCCTTTTTGTAGAAACAAACAGGGACCTTGTCAGCTTCATCAATAGTAAGACATCTTTTATGAAGATCAATGAGTGATGGATCATGCTCTTGTTCATAAATTAACATGTGTTTAGAATGAGGATCATTTTTCAAAGAATCACTATCAGAAATAGAGGATGAAACCTCAGAACTAGAAGAGGATGAAACCTCAGAACAAGGAGGGGATGAAACCTCATGAACACTAGCAGAAGAAGATGAAACTTCATCAGAACTAGCAAGAGCGGGCGAAACCGCATTAAAATAGTGATCCTGCTCAGAAGGTGAATCACCCCTGGCAATAGGCTTTTTCAATGAAGAATATGCCTCATTAGATCGCTGCTTGGCTTGAACAATAGACTGTTTCAATGAAGAATTTGCCTTTAAAATAGGATAAGGACCATCTTTAACAAGTGGTGAGTGACATTCATCATCAAACAAGGAGCTTAAAAACCCACTATCAAAGTCATCTCCCACAGATGAATCCCCGCTATTAGCTAACTTTTTAGCCATAGCCCTAGTAACAGCACAAGCAGGATATATATCAGAGTCCTCTTGGACAGAATCCTCAATAGAACAAGGCTGATCTGAAACAATGGGGTCTAACGATACCTTACCCCCAGCTAAATCATTGCCTAAAAGCAATGCGACTCCTTCAACAGGAAGTTGTGGCCTAACACCAACAATAACTGGCCCTTTGACTAACTCTGTCGTGATATGAATACGATGGAGGGGAACTTTAGTAAAACCTAATTCAATGCCTTGCATCAAGATATGGGTACCTGTGAATGACTCCTCAGATAAAGGAAGGACACCTTCTAACAACAAAGTCTGAGATGCACCCGTGTCTCTAAGAATCTTAATTGGCTTTGAATTGGTACCATCACTTGACAGTGACACAGATCCTTCCGACATGAAAGGCTTATAATCCTCCATAATATCACTATGAGTAGATTTCTCAGTATGAGTATATGAATCCCAAACAATGGGCTTTCTTGAAATGGGAACAGTAGCACAACCATTTGAATGAGCAGAACCAGACATCTCTCTTCTATTCTTAATCCTATAGCATTCAGAAATAAGATGACCAGGCTTTTTACAATAATTACAGGTGACATTTGATTTTGGACCTGAAGAATTTGATTGATCAGATTTTGAGCTAAAACTCTGTGATGAATTAGACTGGTCTTTTGCTTTGTTTGATGTATTTGATGATGAGGACTGATTTGATTTAGAGTCATATGAAGGTTTGTTACCCTGATAACCCCTATAGTTAGGATTGCCCTTGATAAAACTACCCTTATGAGTAAGAGCATAATCATCAGACAGGGTGGCAGCTTGACTTAAAGTTTCTACCTTGTGTTCATCTAAGTAAGTTCTAATGTGATACTGAACACAGTTTTTGAATTGTTCTATTAGCATAAGCTCTCTGAGCTTTTTGAACTCTTCGGATACATCTTTAGAGACAAGCCACCTGTCAAAAAGCTGCTCTTGCTCTCGAGCAAACTCAACATGTGTTTGGTCACTCTGTTTGTGGGCATTTCTAAATTTTTGTCTGTAAGCTTCTGGCACTAGTTCATAAGCTTTAAGAATCGCATTTTTAATAAGGTCATAATCAGAGCATACTTCTGCTGAGAGAGAGGCAAATATTTCACTTGCTTTACCAGTGAATACACTCTGAAGCATAACTGGCCATGCAGATTTAGGCCAGTCTAGGCTCTGAGCGACTTTTTCAAAATGTGTAAAGTATTTATCAACATTTTTCTCTTGAAATTTAGGTACAAATTTGAGAAATTTTGAAGCGTCAAACCTATTTTCAAAATGTTGATGCATAGTAGCATGTTCATCAGTTTTTGATTGAGCTTCTAATTCAAGACGTTTTAATTCAACTTCTTTCTCTTTTTGAATTTCTTGTTCTCTCAATCTTATTTCTTTTTCATTTTGCATTTCTTGTTCTCTTAATCTTATTTCTTTTTCATTTTGCAATTCTTTCTCTCTCAATTCTCTAATTTCTCTTTCTTTTTGAATTTCTAACTCTTTTTCTCTCAATTCTCTTTCATTTTGCAACTCTTTTTCTCTCAATTCAAGTTCTTTAAGCCTAACAGGATCAGTATGCTCGACATGCTGGGCTGGCTCCTCAGGCAGAAGTGATTCTGCGACCAAATATTGCAGTACAAAGTTTTTAATTGTACCTTTATTGTATGAGCTTTTGACTGACAGGCCAACATGTTTTGCAATTGCCAGAAGTTCAGTTTTCTTTAAATCGTCAAATTCCTCCAAAGAGGGCGCTTCTAAAAATGTCTCAACCTCAAAACTCATTTTCAATTAATTGCTGTCTTCACAATTTAAATGTACAAGTTTTGGATTTTTGAATTTTAAGATTTATGAATTTTAGCTTGTTGTAGTTGTATCCCGGACGAGCCCCCAATTTCTGTTACGTTCGAAAATAACAGAAAGTAAAAACAGCAATTAAAATATGATAACAATATATTTATACTTTGAAAACTAAATAATATAACAATAATATAAAGGAGGTTTAATACTTAAGTGATGTCCAATCAATGGTACGGCTTATTCTTGATGTCGATAAATGTCGTTGACGATCCTTGAGAATGATCCAGATCACGAAATGTTTCAATAATCGTTAATAGTTCTCCAATGTTTGTAATAATCCAATAATGTTTGTTGTAATCCTATAATGTTCGGATCCAATAATGTTTGATGATAATCCACAAATGTTTGATGATAATCCACAAATGTTTATGATAATCCACGAATGTATATGATAATCCGTATATAGTGTGTGTTGTAATATATGTCCATATGAAGTCCTCAGGTTGTATATTTGTAGTGTTATAAATGTTCCCACAGTAGGTGTCTATAATATTCCGCTAAGAAGATGTCCTTTTGATAAACTTTGAAATTCTGCTTTATTTAGTTCCTTTGAGATGTCCAGTTATGATTACTTAATTATCTGCTAATGAGAGTCACTGTGCTGTTCTTTTTATAATGTGAAAGAATGATCCAGAAACGAATCTTCTGGAACTACATCTTGATTGGACATCTTTAGTGACATGATTAAATCTGATTAAATGTTTACTAGTTTCCGAATATTCTAGAAGGTCAAGAGTTAATGAGTCATTCAGTTCAGTTTTGTTTACAAGATACAGTGTATAATGTCATTGTGACCTTGACCTAAGATCTCTAATGAAGAATAGCTCAACATATACAGCAAGCATAGATTACAAATTAAACAATAGGTGAATATAGTAGAATATAATATACATGTAGCTCACTACTGTAACAATATGGTATTGTCTCTTCCGTTGAATAACTTCCTTTACTTTACGACCTCAATCAATTCGATGCCATCTAAATGACAGCTGTATCATTATGGAACAACATTGTACAAAAAAAGCTCAATACAAAACTTCTATGAGCCGATTCACATATTACAGGGTGACCGGAAAAAAGGAGACCATTGAAATAGGCAATATCTCCTAAAATAGACTAGTGACATCAATGAAATTTTGCATACATCAGGACAGTTCTATGGAAATTTGTTCCTGAAAGTGTCAATACAAGCAGTCAACTGGTTCAGGAGCTATGATCATTTACATAACATGCTCCAAATAGGCGCAATTGAGACCAACGCAGAGCTGGATACATTTGGCAAATACCCTTACATATTCCGACCTTGTTATGGCATTACATTTAGCATTTATTGCCACCTTTAGGTCAGCAATTGTCTCAGGATTGTTTTGGTACACATTGTCTTTCAAATTGCCCCACAAAAAGAAATCAGGTGGATTCAAATTTGAGGTGTATGGAGACGAAGCTTATCTGACCTGTAATGATATCCAGTTTCTGGTATCATCTTGCTAACTGCCTTTGAGGTATTATGTTACTTGTACATGTGTGGGATTACAAATATACAACTTGGTCTTCTAAAGCTAGAACTTGTACTGTCCAGATCATTACATGGTACTGCGTGGTGAAATATTTAATAATACAATACAAAAAATGGATTATTAGCATAGAAAGGCCTAAAAATGATGATGAATAATATTCCGAAGCCAGAAAGGGTGGATTTCTCCAACAATTTGGAGAAACACTGGTTAAATTTCAGGAGTGAATTTGAGTTCTATCTAGATGCCCTTGGTGAAATCACAGACAAACAGAAGATAGGACTACTCGTTACCTGTGCTGGGCCCAAAGCCAGTCAACTGTTTAAGACATTCAAATTTGATAAAGATGAAGACTCTACAAATTATAAAGTTGTACTTCAACAATTTGACGCATACTGCATCCCAAAGCAGAACGAAACCTATGAACGTTATGTATTTCGGATTAGATTACAGAAAAATGGAGAATCCTTTGAAGAATTCCTGTCAGATTTGAAGGTGAAAATCACCACATGCAAATATGGGACACTGGAAGATTCTATCTTACGTGATCAGTTAGTAATCGGAGTCAACGATGACACGCTCCGAGAACGCCTATTAAGGCAAGATGATTTGACATTGACAAACTGTGAGAAAATTTGCAGAGCTGCAGAGCAAACCGTTGAAAGAATGAAGACATTTAAAAATGTTGAGACTACTGCGTCTGCGGACATCAACAACGTGACAACTACCCCAAGGATGATAACAGACTGTTCACAATGTGGATATGATCATGCTATCCGTAAATGTCCAGCGTACGGACAAACGTGCAACAAATGCGGCAAGAGGAACCACTACTCATCTAAGTGCCACATCACGAAAGGTGCGCGACCCAAGGAGTATGGACGAAAAAAGCGACAATCAGGCCGCAGAAAACAGGTGAACATTGTAAATGATGAAAATGAAACCGATAGCAGTGACTGTGAGTATTACATAAATTTTGTAAATGAACAACCTGAAGAACAGTACTCAGAAATCAGTGACAATCAACCATCACATGAGATCAATGTTGTAAATGATGACAAATGGGTAGCTCCTTTGGTGGTCAATGGTGTTCTTATACCATTTAGACTAGATACAGGGGCCAATGCAAACATAATAAACCAAAGTGACTTGAAACAATTAAAATGCCCCCCTAGCATATTCAACAGAAATACGAAATTGTATGATTACAACAAACAGCCTATTGAAACATGTGGGGTGTGTGTATTACAGGTTCAAGTAAAAGGCAAGTGTCACAGGGTCCACTTTGTAATTGTAAAAAACGGAATTTCGTTGCTTTGTGATAAAACATGTGACAAATTGGGCCTTGTGAAGCGTGTCTGGGTTGTCAATAATAATACACCTGTAAAAGAGGTCAAAGAAATGAAAATGCCTAATGTGAAGAGTCCTGGGGAAAGTAACATGCATCACAATAGCAAATCACCTGCCACAAGGGTGGATAAATTGATAAATGATTATCCAAGTGCATTCAATTCAATTAGCAAGTTTGAGTCTATGCCTTTCACATACAAGATATCTTTGGAAGAAAATGCACAACCAGTTATTCATGCCCCAAGGCATGTATCAGTGCCTATGAGAGGTAAAGTGCACAGTGAACTTTCAAGACTTGAAACATTAGGCATCATAAGAAAGATTAATGACCCTACTGATTGGGTTAATAGCATGGTAGTTGTAAAGAAATCAAATGGTGATGTAAGATTATGTGTAGATCCTACAGATTTGAATAGGTCAATCAAAAGGGAACATTACCCAATACCAAAAAAGGATTTGATTATTAGTGAGATGAAAAATGCAAAGGTGTTTAGTAAGTTGGATGCTTCAAGTGGTTTTTTTCAAATTAAACTCCACCCTGAAAGTCAACCCCTCACAACCTTTAATAGTCCCTGGGGCAGGTACTGTTACCAACGTCTCCCACAAGGTATATCTAGTAGCCCAGAGGTGTTCCATAAGGCAATGGAACAGGTAGTTGATGGTCTAGACGGTGTACGAGTATATATCGATGATCTGATAATCTGGGGAGAAAATGCAACTGAGCATGACATGCGCTTAAAAATGGTCATGGAAAGACTGGTCAAATACAATGTCAAGTTAAATAAAGGAAAATGTCAAATTGGAGAATCAGAAATTACCTTTTTGGGAGAGAAACTAACTCAAAATGGAGTTCAACTTGATGAAGGTAGGATAGATACAATCACTAATTTAGAGAGTCCAAAAGACAAAACTGGACTTCAAAGAATATTTGGGGTGATTAATTACGCTGGAAAATTCATCCCTAATTTGTCTGCAAGAACTACTCACATGAGGAAGCTTTTAGAATCTCAAGTTATCTGGAAATGGGAAAGCAATCATGAGCAAGAGTTCCAAGACATAAAAAAGGTCATAAGTTCATCCCCAGTAATAGCCTATTTTGACCCTCTAAGGAAAACAAGAGTTTCAACAGATTCCAGTAAGGACTCATTAGGGATGGTTCTTATGCAACAGCATGGTACTGATTGGAAGCCAGTGGCTTACAGTAGCAAATCCCTTACAGAATGTCAAAAAAGATGGGCCCAGATAGAAAAAGAATGTTTGGGATTAGTTGAAGGGTGTAACAAATTTCATGAATACATATATGGGATGGATAAAATTGAACTTGAAACAGACCATAAGCCCTTGATACCAATATCCCAGAAAAATTTGAATGACATGACCCCAAGGTTACAAAGGTTGTTCATGAAACTGCAGAAATATGATTATACAATGATATACACCCCTGGAAAAAACTTGGTACTAGCAGACGCCCTCAGTAGAGCAAGTTTCAGAACAAAAAGATCAGAACCAAGAGTTTCAAAACTAGATATCCAGGTAGAAAATCAAGTGAACATGATATTTAATGAAATACCTGTCTCAGAGAACATAATGAGAAAAATCCAAATAGAAACAAAGAAAGACCCCATATTATCCAAGATTATTGACTATGTAAGAAATGGTTGGGAAAAGGGGTCAGAGAAAATATACTCCCAAATGAAACATGAAATTACTGTAGTGGATGATATTCTCTTGAAAGGGCAAACAGTAATTATCCCCAAAAGCATGAGGAAGGAAATATTGAATAGGGTCCATGAAGGTCACTTGGGAGTAGAAAAGTGTAAGCGAATAGCTAGAAAATCAGTATACTGGCCAGGCATTAATAATGATATCTCAGACATGATAGGAAAGTGCGAAACATGTCTTGAGCTGAGGTACAACAATGCAAAACAGCCATTGATAAATGGAGACAAAACAAAAGGCCCCTGGGAAAAGGTTGCAATAGACCTTTTCAAGCTCTTTGATAAGGACTATCTTTTAGTGACTGATTATTTCTCAAACTACCCAGAATGTGTTCATCTGTCAAGTACAAAGGCAAAAACAATAATCAGTCACATAAAGTCAATATTTGCAAGATTCGGAATTCCTTTGAAAGTGAGAATTGATAATGCTACTATGTTTGAATCAAGAGAATTCAGGGAATTTGCAGACACCTATGAATTTGATTTGTCATTCAGTAGTCCTTTCCATAGCCAGGGTAACGGAAAGGCAGAAAATGGGGTCAAAATAGTAAAAAGGCTGATGAAAAAAGCAATTCGCAGCAATACTGACCCACATCTGGCCCTGTTAGCATACAGGAATGCCCCATTAGAGTGTGGTAAGTCACCAGCAGAGCTCTTAATGGGGAGACCATTAAGAACTCGATTACCATCTGCAATACAGGCCAACGATAGATTTACCGATATAGTGAAAAGTAAAGCCCTGCAGAAGGAGAAGCAGAAAAAATATTACGACAAAAACACAAAGCAACTTTCAGAGTTAGAAAATAATCAGACGGTTAGACTGAAAAGAAACCCGAAAGATAAATGGGATGTAAAAGCCAGAGTTGTCGCAAAAGTTTCCTCCAGATCTTACAAGGTAGAAACAGAAGGAGGGAAACTTTTTAGAAGGGATAGGAGAGAGCTCCTGTCATCAAAGGAGCCATTTAATGAGATAATGTGTCAAGACCTAGATATACAAACAAGACCTCCCACTCCTTGTCCCCCAAATTCCCATGAAACAAACCAATCAACCAACCCATCACCTGTTCCAACTAGTAACAGGTTCAGCCCCTTATTAAACATAGATGTGGAGCATCCAGCTGCTGAATTAAGGAGGTCTGGCAGAGTGTCAAAACCAGTTAACAGACTCTGTTATAATTAATCACTTTTGATCAGTTAACTGGTTATTGATACTTGTCACTTGATACTTGTTATTAAGACACTTTGATAATTTCAAAGATACTTAAATCACATGAGATATTAAAAAATGAGAGTGTATCTAAAACATAAAACTTTCGAAACTAGTGACATCTATATTGCCTTTTTTATAATCATTCAAACTTTGAAACATTTTTCTGAGATACTTAGAAGGTTAAAGATACTTACAATATTGTATGAATAAAAGGTGATTATAGGGTGCAGTTTAAACATCAACAATTTGTATATTAGTGTGCTATGAATAGAATTAATGTACAATCATTCATAGATCATTGTTTAAGAAAAGTCTTTATTATGATCGATCATTTGTATTATTTTTATATTCCTTTACATTCTTTAGAAAAAGGGAGATGTAATGATATCCAGTTTCTGGTATCATCTTGCTAACTGCCTTTGAGGTATTATGTTACTTGTACATGTGTGGGATTACAAATATACAACTTGGTCTTCTAAAGCTAGAACTTGTACTGTCCAGATCATTACATGACCTATGGCTTCTGACTCAGTGGTCCCACTCAGTTACAGTATCATCCTAAGGAGGTTT
Organism: Owenia fusiformis; assembly: GCA_903813345.2. Classification (NCBI taxonomy): domain Eukaryota; kingdom Metazoa; phylum Annelida; class Polychaeta; order Sabellida; family Oweniidae; genus Owenia; species Owenia fusiformis. The sequence goes on from CAIIXF020000006.1 coordinate 9,978,628, forward strand.
TGGGCAGCCCTTGGTTTCCATATGGGATTTAATTGTGCCATATAGGGGTTTTAGTAACATGGCACTATGCCCAATACCTAAAGTGACTCTTAAGATTTGGTAAATCAGCACTTTGGCAACAGGATGATGAACCACATGTCAGATAACCCTTCATTGCCATTACAGCCTAGACTTGAATCCTGCTGATTTCTTTTTGTATGGATATTTGAAAGATAATCTATACCAAAACAATCCTCAGACTATTGTTGACCTAAAGAAGGCAATCACTGCTATATGTAATGCCATAATAATGCCATAGAGGGCAGAACATGTAAGGGTAGTTTGCCATATGAATCCAACTCTGCGTTGGTCTCAATTGTGCCTATTTGGAGCATGTTATGTAAATGATCATAGCTCCTGAACCAGTTGAATGCTTGTATTGAAACCTTCAGTAACAAATTTCCATATAACTGTTCCAGTGTATGCAAAATTTCATTGATGGCACTTGTCTAGTTTAGGAGAAATTGATTACTTCAATGGTCTCCTTTTTTTCCGGTCACCCTGTATTTACAAAACATCGATGTATTGAAAATAAATCACATGCCTTAAATATAAGAACGCAACGCTTATCATTTTCTAAATTAACATAACTGGGGTATCTCTGAAAAGTACTGTTAAGTCAGGTTATACATTTTCATCATCGATATTCTGAACACTGTCAATCATTAACATTTTCATTAGGATTTTAATAGATAATTTCAAATCTTAATTTTTATATTTGATACATACAATGGTTTTGGAAAAAGTCTATGGGAGAGAGATATGCCAATAATATAACATACTGTATAGATTCCAAATAATTTCCATTGTCCATGCACACTAACACAAACTCTAGCTACTAAACCCAGTACTGTGGACTTTTGATGACAACAGGGTGTACTTCATTGACAACCATTTGTCTCCTGTTACTAATGGGCGTCGTTTCAACAACCACATTGGTGACAGTCGGTGTACATATACCAAGATCTATTGCTTTCATGGGGGAAACATGCACAGATGTGTTGACAATACGGCGAACACTAGGAGTGTTACGTAAACCATTTTTCCCCAGGACTGGATATTGAGTAAGTGATGATTTAATCTTTGGTGATTTTGGAGTAATGACCATTTCTTGGACCTGTACGGTTTTCACAAAGGGGTTCGTTACGATTGGCGTTCTATCGATTGATTTTCTGCTGTTTGGCATTTTCTTGTTTACTGGACGCTCTGGGCCCATAGATTCAATTATGGACCTTCGTATATTTTCAAGTTTGGCCACATCGGGGGCATCACAAGTGTTACGGAGTCCATGATAAAACGGATACCCATCCCATGATAGATCAGTGTGTGGCGACGATGATGTTGATAAAACCACGCGTTTCCCATCAAGATGGTCGGTTTGTGAGGTTTCCATATTGGAAGACGTGTTGCGTTTGTTATTAGGATTGTCAATTTGCGAGGTGCCCATAAAGGACGAAGTATTGGGGTTGTTGTTATTGTCGTCTATCTCTTCGGACTTGTCATGCTCTGAGATCGCGGGGAAGGCAATCTCTGGGGATACTGGATGTGTCAGTGGGTTCTCGGATTGGTTGTGATGACTTGACGTGTTGCAGCTGCCTACCTGAGGAATAATGGACGTATCAGTATTGTTAGGAATATTAGATGTAGTAGTCGAAATATGAAGAATTGAGTGAACGATGGTGTGTGACGAGTTGTCGTAAATTTTGCTGTTTTGTTGAATTTCTATGTCTGAAACTTGAGTGGCAGTGTCCATCATCTCCGGCTTGTTCTGGGGCGACTGGTTAGTATTCAGTGGAGACGTCTGCATCGAGGGGAGGTTAGAAGGACCCTGTTCGGTTGTGTGGAGGGTGTCCGATTGTCTATCGGTGTCATTAAAGCAGCTTGACGTATCGGACGAAGGATAGGGTGTATCCGATTGTGTAACACTTTCTTGGGAGATCCTGTTGAAGTTCTCTAGCGAAAGTGAGACACTTTTGAAACCATTGTTGTTGTTAAGTTCATCTGGGGAGTCTTCAAGTGATTCCATATGTGGAGTTTCTGATTCGCTGACCGTCCGTGGCGTGTTATTGTTTGGATGGTATGGTGATGAGAAACTATATGCAGGAGTTGTTAAATTTGAGTTGGCGGGTGTGTTGTTATGCGGATTATGTTGTTCACTAATGAACCGTGTGTCCTCCATAGGGCCAAATCTGGAAGATAAATCCAATGTATCACAAATCTATCACCGAACGCACATTCTGTCCAAGCATCATACTTTCCTAGATGTTTAAACTATGAGCTACAGTGTATACTTATAAATGTGAATTCTTGTAAAGCAACTGGGTTTGCGTAACATAAGTTCCAATAGAGGACTTGCTATGTAGATGGAAAAATAGATGGCAATAGTGGTTTGGTAAGGCTTGAACACCATACTGATGAGCTAAGGACAAACAGACAATGCATGGTGTTACGCGGAATATCGCATACATTCATGGTTGCGCGGTATTTGTGATACGGGTGAATATGCCATATAGGCTAGGCAAATGGAAGTTTAACATCCCAAAAATTGCAACAGTTTTTAAATTAGGCTTATATTGTTTATTGTTACCAATTGAAAAACATATCAAAAATATAGAAAAATATATGCAGTGGACAAATATGAAATGTCACATTCTAGGTACCCCCCTCCAAATTTGAGTATGAGATTGTAAATATTTTTTTTATTTCAAAATGGAATGCTCTTGTCAACTAAACAAGTAATATTATGATAGTTTACTAACATAAGAGCAACTAAAAATTGTAAACAAAGTATTTGAGTGCAATAATTAGCATTTTTAGCCCCAAATATCTGAAAATAGGCCATCAAATAGCCCGAATTTAATATAACAATGTATTTATTTCTGTATCAATTCATCAGAATTGCATGAAAAAAATCAAGGAGGTTATTGTACACATGACCATTGTATTTGATAAGTATCAGGGTCATTAAGTGACAATTGAGCGTGAAAATAATATTTGAAATTTCAATATTTTACCACACCCACTTTTGGGGTGACCTTACTTTTGTTTAATTACTTCCAAGATATGTCATATTTGAACTCAATAGCACAACTAAATTATTTGTAAAGGCTTATTTTGTCCTGAAAACAGTTTTTTGATGTTTTCAGGAAAGGATTACGTAAAAAAAAAGTAGAAAAACAGCAAATGCCAGGTGAAATATAGGGGAAGCCCTACTTTTAGTTGATAACTGCTAAATTATCAAATGTTTTTTCCTTTTAAATTTAATTTGATATATAATATACCTTTTCTGGTAAAACAGAGAACGATTTGTTAGAAATTAGGTACAATCAGTTGTCTAAAAATATCCTTGAAAAGGCAACAAAATATTAAATATCCCTGTCCCTGACATCAGTTTATTAATATGAGCCAAAAAGGTAACCCAGCCAAATGTTTGTTAATAACCCAGTCATTCAGCATGGGTTTGACATCATATTTGGCACAATTACCTTGTCCAATGTTCTTTCATTCTATTAGTGTCATTGATCTATCCTTAATCGTCACGATTTTATAGCCATTTACAAAATGTGCTCAAAATATTGAAATGTGCCTAACTGACTGGACATCAATACCTCCAGTTTCTTTATCTGTGGACCTTTTTCTATACTAACAACACTTGAAGAAAACTATTCATGATTTCAAATATAAGAACTGTGAGGGAAATTTATTGTTTTTATATGAGAGCGAAAAAGCTCTTAGATTGTAAATATTATGTATTGTATATATGTTATTTGGAATAAAAAAAACAATAAAAAAAAACAACACTTGAAACATTAAAACAAGAGATAAGAATGAAGATGAAAGCCATAACACAAGATTTTTATGCCCCTGATTTGTACAACTACGCACGATACGTTCAAGTTGGCCTCCAGGCATGACACCCATATTCTATGGCATGGTGTAAAATGGCCATAAAATCGTGACCACTAGAGATAGACCACTGAGACTGGGTAGATTGATAATACATTGACCAAGACTCAATTCTGCCAAATATGACACTAAGTCCATGCAGGATGACTGGACTGGGTTATTAAGATTTGTTTGGGTTACCTCAGTCTTTGGCTCGCCCTGTATTAAGGAAAAATTGTTAATTTTGACTTAGGTGTTCTTAACCACACAGTGATATTGAGAAATGAAATGAAGAAGTTCAACTGAAGAATGTTGGATTTCAAGATGAAATTCAATAAAAAATGAGGAAAAGGTTTCTACGTTAATAAATCCTACTGAGTTAACTAGTGTAACGCAAAGTAATACCCTGGTCTTTATACAGGGCATGGTTCGATTATGTTATGTTCATTATCAAAAATGCTGCCTTAATTTTGTAATCTTAACCTTCATATATTGTGTCTGACTTATAGAGAGCAAAATTTTGGGCCCCTAAAACCCCAAAGTGGGCCCAGATTTTGAAATATTGAGGCCCATTTTCTTCAAAATTTGGCCTGAAATTAAAAAATAAGGCCTTAAAAGGCCCACTTATGACCAAAAAGGCTCACTTTTCGGGGCTTTAAGGCCTTTTTGGGCCCAATTTTTTTCTAGGCCCACCCAAGGGGCCCCCTTACATGCCATAGAACAGTTATTCCATATTTCTGCAAGTACATCTCATAGAAGTACAATCTGCCTTACACACACACAATGGATGATCTCTGAGAGAGGGGAGCTGCATTTAGGCAATTGGTACAAAAGTTTCGTTGATTATTTTACAGTTATAACGGAGGCAGTTTATTTCCCTTCCACTCCTGGATCTGATGGTACACTCTATAACTTTGGTATTCCGCAGCATCAGAAGTTGCCAGTTGGAGGAAGAACACGGGGCTGCAATAATTCAGATCTTGCTGCTCTCTTTTAATAGAATTTTTGAAGCCTAAGTTCATTTAGGGTTTCACCATTTTCCACCATAAATTGACAAATGAGCATGTTTCTCTGCAATGACAGAGTTACTTGCATTTCACTGGTTTTCCACTTGATTACGTTGTAACAAAATGTCGGAACATCGAAGGTATGATTTTTATTTTTTCCTTATTTCACACGTTGTAGGCAGAATTCCCACAACCACAAACATGTATCAGTATTATATGTTTAAAAAATGTACATATTTGCGATCAAATAGTTCAGAAGACAACAGAATCGTCGATTTAATTCCTCACTTAAGTTACATAAACGGTAATTCGATAAACAGTTAAGATCTGCACTTCAACCCAAACCGTTTATGTAACTTAAGTGAGGAATTAAATCGATGATTCTGTTGTCTTCTGAGCTTTTTTGCGCAAACATGTACATTTTCTAAAACATATGATACTGATACACGATTGTGAGAGAAAAAAACATTGTGGGGATTCTGCCTACAACGCGTGAAAAAAGGAAAAAGAAAAATCATACCTTCGACGTTTAGACATTTTGTTACCGAAACGACCCGTTTCGGTAGCGTAATCGAGCGGATCACCAGTGCTTTTGGTAATCTAAAAACAACCGCTTGTTTTCTCAAGAACTCACTCCCCAGATATCTGAGATTTAAATGTGCTCTATCAGTTTAAATTCCGTTTAATAACCATAAATTCGTTTCTACAGCATTATACATCCAATTGATAGTTCCATAACATGTAGTAATGTACTCTTATGTAATGATTTATTTATCTGATGAATTTAAATATATGCAAATTTTGTAATTGCGGATTGTAATTAATAATTTAAACAATATTAAATTCCACGGAAACTACAACTTACATTATTTATATAAGCCTAGTATAGAGCTGTTATCAAATACCCTAATATCAGAGTGGTGATATGTAATTATTCATCAAATAAAAGTGAGGTCACCTTAACATTTCACCTGGTGCAACTATTAATTCCTATTTTTCATACTAATAAGGTATAAACCTTCACAAAACTTGTATTTTAGAAGCTTATATAAATGATTTAGATGTCACCTATAATACAAATGTTATGCATTGTGGGAGTTAGTCATCAAAATGATAGTCTCCCCATATAGTGGGCGGGGCAAAACTATGAAAATGAAATAATTTTTTTCTTCCTAAGTATACACGTTAGAACTCTGACACTCACCAAATATGAAGTTCATATGAATATGTAACACCATGATTTTTTTCATGCTTTTCTGACAAATTGATCCTAAAATATCTAAATAGATATGTGATAACATGCCTGTTTTGTGGCCTATTTTGTTATACTTTGGGGTCAAATGTCCAATTTCTGGTCTCAAAAATGATTAAAATAATATTTTAAATATTTGTGAATATGTGATCTATCATAATAAAGCTTGAATACTTGACTAAAGTATTCCATTTGGGAAGAAAAAATTGTTTCCTACCAATACTCAATTTTGGGGTAGGGTTGTAGGGGGTACCTAGGAAGTGAAATTTCATATTTGTCCACTGCATACATTTTTCTATATTTTTGATATGTTTTTCAACTGATATCAATACATAATATAAGACTAATTTAAAAACTGTTGCAATTTTTGGGATGTTTGGGCCTTTTATGAGCCCATTTGCTTGGCCTAATACTCACCTGCGGTATATGGCATATTCCGCAGGTGAGTATGCCATATTCCGCAGTGAATATGCGATACATTTATTTCAGTGAATACCCGATACTCACCTGCGGAATATGTCATACTCACTTGCGGAATATGCCATATACCGCAGGTGAACATGACATAAACCACAGCTGAAAACCTAATACAAAAAGCCTTGATTTGATTGGTTGCGAGAATTGACTCTAAATATTTAACTACGCAATAAAGTTAGTGCCTCGAGTACTAATATCTGAAATCTGGCCTGATTGAGTATTTTTTTTACGTGAGATTGGTGAGTGATACTTCTGCATAAGTTGATAGATTCGATACACTGTACTGTTGATTCAGTAATAATTATAATTATTTATAAACGTTTACATGCTCATTCAATCGATGCAATTGACAATTGCGTACTTCTGTATCACTTTCTCATTGGATAGTGTGTATGCCATATACCGCATGTGAATCTGCCATACACCGCAAGTGAATATGCCATATTCGTTGCGGAATATGACATATATTTGTATCTTGTTAAACGCGTAACAAATGGTTGGAAATGTAAATAAGTGCCTATACATTGTAGCCCTACGTTAAAGGCATGTGACAAATGTAATGTGTATTTTTATACTTCTCTTTATCTGAACAGATGGCTACTTAAGCCATCTTTATACCAACTCCGTGATGCCGACCTAGTCTTTACGATCCGAATACCTACCTAGTGTCCTTAGGCGTGCACCACGTGATTCTGTATGGGGATATGCTTGACTGTCTGTCCCATAGGTTAGGCGATACGATTGTCATACTATCATCTCCTTCAAGATCGAAATACGCAGAACTCTCAGAGCTTGAGCAGCTAGTGTCAGAGAGGGCAAATTCAGAGTGGAAAATGATATCCTCTATAGCTGAACCATTGTCTGTTGAAAGACCTTCGTCCAGGAATACCGAGGAATCATGCGTAAGTGTTTTTCTGTCTGTCTGATCGGACATCCTTATCTGAAATGTAATGGATTCATATATGAAATACATGCACAATTACAGTTATGATACATACAGATCACTGAACTTTTCATCATACTTACGTGTTAGCACTAAAAGTGGTAGTGACTGGTCAAAATGTGACACAAAAAAAAGAAAAAAGGTTTTTATAGCAACCTTGCAACGGTAAGACTAATGTGACAGTTTTCAAAAATGCCCGAGATGCAACTGCAACACTATCTAGTTTTTAGACAGTCAGTCTCTGTAAAATGAAAAATCGACACTTGAGAACACAATATACTGGGTATTATTTTGACTCGCACAATATAGGCCTACATGGTACGACATTGGCATAATTTGAGGCACTAGGTCGACAGACAGGTGGCAGTAAGTGACAGACAAACCACTTCTGCAATCTTTCTGTTGACCTGGTTCCTATGATTTCAGCCTACCTCAGGAGACTCGGGTATGGTTTCCAATCGCCTCCCAGCAGACCCAGTCATCACGTCCGACGCTGTCCCTTTGTTGTCATTGTTTGGAACAATTGCAACTGGTGCAGAGGTGGATCTAGTTGAACTTCGCCAATCAAACAGGCTTGGTGAATAACTTCGATATAATCCTCGTGGGTCTCCGCTGATCTGGCGCCTCAACGCTTTACTTTTCCAGTTGTCAAAACATATGCATCCGATGATCATAAGGACGAAGGGACAGCCAAAGCATAACGCAAATAACAGAGCATAGCTGATACCGAGTTCTTCTTCATTGTCGTATGTCATGATTTCCGGTTGGATGGTTGTTGGAGTAGTTGGCGGCGCTATTGTTGAAGTCAAGTTGAGTGACTTTATGATGGCTTTGACGAAAGCCAGACCATCATACTCCTGTAGTAAAGACTTATTCTTCTCCCCAAAGGTACCCATGTAAACAGTCTGAAAGGAAAAATATAATTTTCGGGTAACATTTGTTTTTACGTATCGTACTTTACATTTTTGTTCAAATATGTGGTTCTCCTAGACGATGAACGACTGATGCAAAACGAAAAGCTTGTATGAAAGTTTTATTTAAGGGATTTAATGACGACCAAACCACCTTGGAACCTCAATTTGCATTATCTAGAAAACGAATTGTGATAATTGACTTTAGATTTAATAGGAAACCTGGAATAAATTTAAAAAAATTAATACATTACCAAAAGTATCAGGCATTTCAAATATATCTCTACTTTCATCATCTTGACCGTATTTTGTCTGTTTTAGACGATCAGCAAGTCTAGACAACACTGCAAAAATAAAACAATCATCTCATATATATTTTTTATACATTATATTATATTAATAAAAATCAAATTTCGCGGTATTAGACACAGCAGTATCGTTTTTACCAAAATTTGGCAATATTACCTGGTAAGTAAGACAGGTTTGCCATGGTTGTTTGCTAACTCGACCATCATCACATAAAGTTGCTTTGTAATATGTCTTAATCAACAATGAACACAGATACTTGTTAACACAATATATCGTATTGGAAACAGTTGCTTACTAACTTAACCAACATTGGAGAAGTTAGCTTGCTAACCAGGACCCAGGACCAGGATTGAACACAGATGCTTGTAGCATAAATATGGGGATAAGCAGTGCGATGTATAATTTCTACATCAGTTTTGTGAAGCTAAACGAGTAACAAAGTTGCATGTCTATTTGATCAGCACAGATGCTTGCTAATTTGATCAACAGTAAACACAGATGCTTGTCAGTTTGATTAAAAGTGGACTTAGATCCTTGCTGATTTAATCATTATTGGACACAGTTGCTGGTTAATTTGATCAGTAACGGACACAGTTGCTTGCTAATTTGATCAGTGTCGGACACAGTTGCTTGCTAATGTGATCAGTATCGGACACAGTTGCTTGCTAATTTGATCGGTATCGGACACAGTTCCTTGCTAATTTGATCAGAATCGGACACAGTTGCTTGCTAATTTGATCGGTATCGGACACAATTGCTTGCTAATTTGATCAGTATCGGACACAGTTGTTTGCTAATTTGATGGGTATTGGACACAATTGCTTGCTAATTTGATCAGTATCAGACACAGTTGCTTGCTAATTTGATGGGTATTGGACACAGTTGCTTGCTAATTTGATCAGTGTCAGACACAGTTGCTTGCTAATTTGATCAACATTGGACACAGTTGCTTGCTAATTCAACATTCCACACAGGTGTTTACTAGCATGATCAACATAAACACAATTGATCAACATTGGATACAGTTGCTTGCTAACCTGATCAATATCAAACACAGTTGATTGCTAACTCGATCAACATTGGATACAGTTGCTTGGTAACTTAATCAACATCAAACACAGTTGATTGCTAACTCGATCAACATTAGATACAGTTGCTTGGTAACTCAATCAACATCAAACACAATTGATTGCTAACTCGATCAACATCAAACACAGTTGATTGATAACTCGGTCAACATCAAACACAGTTGATTGCTAACTAGGTCAACTTTGGATACAGTTGCTTGGTAACTTAATCAACATCAAACACAGTTGATTGCTAACTCGATCAACATTAGATACAGTTGCTTGGTAACTCAATCAACATCAAACACAATTGATTGCTAACTCGATCAACATCAAACACAGTTGATTGATAACTCGATCAACATCAAACACAGTTGATTGCTAACTCGATCAACTTTGGATACAGTTGCTTGGTAACTTAATCAACATCAAACACAGTTGATTGCTAACTTGATCAATATTAGATACAGTTGCTTGGTAACTTAATCAACATCAAACACAATTGATTGCTAACTCGATCAACATCAAACACAATTGATTGCTAACTCGATCAACATTCGATACGGTTGCTTGCTAACTTGATTAACATCAAACACAGTTGATTGCTAACTCGATCAACACCAAACACAGTTGATTGCTAACTCGATCAACATCAAACACAGTTGATTGCTAACTTGATCAACATCAAACACAGTTGATTGCTAAATCGATCAACTTTGGATACAGTTGCTTGCTAACTTGATCAACAGCAAATACTGTTGCTTGCTGACATGATCAAAATAAGACCCAGATGCTTGCTTTTGATTTTTCACATTTGTATTGAATTCGTATTTACACGTTATTGTAGAATACATAGGTCAGAATCAAAACCAACAGCAACAAATTCAAAGACAAACAAACATACCTTTAAGTCAAGTGTTCTGTTTACAGTGAGAATCGTGAGTAACTTCTAATTTTTCTTTCATACTTTACGGCATTTACTTTCTTTGTTCCAATAACATGAGCAATCGAGTTCACTACCCCAAACATTTTCTTTGGATAATTCTGAGCCAATTATTAAAAAGCGTAGTCGCTAAACTAGTAACCAATTTGATATTGTCCTGATATAATAGAACTGAGTTGATTTTAGCACACACCTTGAATAATTGGCCCATTAATCATATCAATAAACGGAGTGCCCGACTCAGTTTGAGGCATATTTGGCGACGCGTCGAATGTTAGAAGTTTATTTTCAAGCAGTCATATTTGCTTAGCAGCGGCCGTTTGCCTACGGCGGCCGTAGGTTCACAAAGTCGATAGGCCTACAGAAAATCTACATCGTACTGCTCATCCCTATTTTAGAGCAAATAGATGAAGTAAACTATCTCAGGACTTGAATATAGCATTAGAAAGGGGAAGGATATGATAACGTTTGATACGGAAGTCTTCGAGTAACAAAGTTGATTAAATAGTACTTGCATGAACAGGGAGCAATTTTGAATTTTTCAATCCAAAAAAATGAAGATAACCTTCAATCCAAATCTGAGAGAAGAAAATGCGTAATCTATTCTAAAATACCTTCAATTGGAGCAAAGCAAAGTGAAACGCTGAAGAGATATCAAAATTAATACAAATTCTGGCCTTTTGGTATCTATTTCACCCCATGAAGACAGATCGCCTAAAATTACAATCGTATGATCGTGATGCGAGACTCAACATTCAACAGGAAATTAGAAATATTGTGTCACTCATGCAGCAATTTTTTTACTGCTTAATAACAAGTGAATGACAATCACGTCAAATCTTACAAGTATGAGAATAGCATGACGTTTTGATATTTCAAGATCACTCGTTTAATTTGAAAAGTAATGGTGGTGATTGAAATTGCGATATAAAGATAAAACTGCAACGAAATATTTGTAGATTTTTTGGAAATCTAATATACATCAAATATCGAATTTTTTAAAACAAAAAAATATGTATAAATAGTAAGGCCTGCAGGTTCAATTCTCCATAGTAGCATTAACATTGGTCTCGTATATGTCATATAATCATAATTGAAACACAACTATTATTCGAACTTATGATCGGATATAAGCATGATGTGTACTTAAAGGTAATAAAGTAACAAACAAAAAGTTCGGTAGGGAATAGTAAAGCCCTCCGTCCGTCCGTCCGTCCGTCCGGAAGATAACTCGAATACATGATACAAGTAGACGAATTTTCTTCATATTTGGTGGAAAGATGTATATTGGTGATTAGTTTCACGCAATTCTTTTTAAGATGACCGCCGCTTTAAAAATGACGGGAATTTTTGGCAAAAAAACTTTCATTTTAAACCAAAGTAATACATATTATTGTTTGAAATTTTGATAGAATATTCACAACATCTAACTATTTCACACATGTTCCGTGTTTTTACCTGACCCTAGGGGCCGTGAATGGGGGGTCGAGAAAACAGGAACTTGCATTAATTTTGTGAACTTTCTGAAGTATAGCTTTAATATACTCAAGTGAAAGGCAATTTAGAGTAGATTGCAAATATTGTGTTGTTTTTTTACTCGGGCCTCGTTAAATTCAAAAGTGCTGCCTACAGTGGAATTTCGCAATATTTTTTTGATCCTTTCAAAGTATGGCTATTTCATACTCAAATTGAAAGAATTTTAGATTTGGGGCTCAGAAAATTCCAAATGGCCGCCTTGCAGGAATTCGCAATTCTAAAATCTAATTTTTTCATTTTTAACCAAAGTTATGAGTATTTTTTTACCATCAACTAAGGTGAGCAATACCTCTCGGGTACGGGTATATCCCGTAAAGGCACGGACGTAATCAACGCACGTAATCACATGCAAGGCAGACCCAAGAACCCCTCCTTGATACAGGAAATTTTAAGGAAATTAGGAAAGTAACAGAAATTAGATTAGAAAGATTTAATGAACATGAATTGAAAGATATTTTACCATTTTCCAATCAGACCACTAGTTCTCAATGTAACGTCAAGCCCTAGAGTCTTCCCTAAAACCAGTACCAACCCCAAGAACCTCTTTTATAAATGGCTCTAATCAGAAAAACACAAAAATGTCCAAAAACTGCATAAAACATAACCATATGGATACTGATGTTAAAATTTAAATTGCATTGACTGATAATAAGTGACTTATAACTGAGTATAGTGAACTTGTAACATATGAACTGATGTGTCACATCCTTATGCCTTGGTCACATTTGCTCCGATTTTCACTACGGCGCCCGGCCGATTGAGTATTTTGTTCAAAATTTAATACAATATTGAACAAAACACTCAATCGGCCGGGCGCCGGCCGATGGATCGGAGCAAATGTGACCCAGGCATTTTTGGTTCTGCACAAAATATTTTAATTGCATTGGACCACTTTCATTTAGTGGACATAAGTCCTCTCCTTTCATAAAAAATCTTTTGAAAGCCAAATAAACAAACTTATGAGGAACGAACGTGCAACAAATATTTGGCAAAAAAGTTTCAGTTTTCATTTTGTCTTATTTCTATAATGCCTGGGTCACATAGCCGCCGGGCGCCGGCCGATGAGTAGTCATCGGCCGATTTCTAAATCGACCGGGCGCCGGTGACTTTTCACCGATGTCTTGATCTAATCGTGAGTATGGTCACATAAGTACAGGCATCGTACGGCGCCCGCAATCAATTGAATCTGAAAGACATCGCACGGGTATCGCAAGGCTATCTGCCGATGGCCGTACGGCACCCGCCAGGACATCGGTCGCTCTACAGGCCTCTAGATTTATACAAAATTCTTGTATGACCCGGTATGCCTGTTCCACATGGCGTGAATGCAAGATTTGAAAACGAAATACTTCGATAGACAGGACTTCCAGGATAATAATGTTTCCATGCAATAAAAATCAGAAAGAACCTCTTTTGAGTAAATAGGTTCAATATTTAGAAAAAATGCTGACATGGGGTCCCTATTCATAATTTTTCAAATTGTTTGATTGATATTTTTACTATATCATGGGTACTTCAATTGAAATAAAACATAAAGTACATATTGTTTTAATAAAAACATTGTATTTATGCCCAGAAAGTACTCATGATGAAAGATATGACCGTCTAAAATCACTTGCCATACTGCACGTGGTCTTTTCATCAAAGTGAACCCTCATTTTTAGATCTTTCATATAAACAAATACTATGTCTACCTGTCCATCCGATGCTATTAGCAAAATTCCATATTTCTGCATCTTTCTTTTGACTGTTCTCGTAAAGAGAATTTGTTTGGTCATAAAAATATGTTAAAAGAAATTGGCGATTTTTTCTTCTATTTCAAGTGGACCTCTTCCCTAGACACATCTAAATCTTCATCATCCACCAGCTCACTAGCATTGTTATTGTCTTTGGCCTTCCTGATATATGGCCCATTGGCCTTATCCCCTCTATCCTTAGCCTTTGGCATATTAACTGTAATTGAGACAGTGAACTTTCGTATTAAAATTGTGACCCTAGAAAATACTGTACTCACAAAAACATTCAGAAGATTTTTAGAATAAATGATTTGTAATGGTATATGCATGAGTGAATATACGCATAGAAATGTATCACTCTATTCATTGTGTATAACAGACATACACCATTAATGTCAATATAAGAAAGACTAGATCAACCCATCCACCCAGCCTGCCAGCCATTCAAATGTGTGTCATTGTTTTACAGTAAGCCTAATCGTTCCATTTATGTTTTATAAAAAATCTCTGACAGTGTGTAGTAATTATAATTCTACCTCATTATTTTTAAAACCTTTATATTACTTTATAAGTAATCATTATAAGATTTATCAAACAAATCAGCACGCAAAATCCCAAGATGACCGTGCGATGCCACCGGGCGCCGTAAGATAATCGTACGATGATCGGACGGGACACGGCCGCGTAGGTACCGATGAGTTTGGTTGAGAAAATTGGCCAAGACATCGGCAACTTTTATCTCCGCGATAAAACTCTGCCGGCGCCCGTACGATGTCTAAAAATCGGCCGATGAGTGGCGATCATCGCCCGGCGCCCGTACGATGCCCGGGCTCGCCGGCCGATTTTGAACAAAATACTCATCGGCCGGGCGCCGTAGTGAAAATCGGAGCCTATGTGACCAAGGCATTAGACAAGACAAATAAAAACATAAGATATGGACTTTGCAAAGGTTCACCTACATTCCCAGACCAAGGTCAAAGTTTTTCTTAACATTGTTTAATAGTTTATCATATTTTCATATTTTTGTAGACATGTTTTTTATAATTGATGATTTTGGAAATTAGACCCCTGCTGAAATCTCAAATTAATAAAAAATATGTTATGTTGTATGTTACTCAACAAATTTATAAATAGTCAATGATGCAATTATAGCTAATATAGACCAATTTAAATCGTCAGACTTTACCAATAGATTAAAAAATTAAATAGTAATACCACCCACTCTGAGTTTGGAGTCCATTTTGGTCTTATTTTTCAGTTGAAACCGTATAAAATGTTCTTGATGTATGTTAAAGAATATATGATATTTTTATCTGTTATCTATTCAAAAGAAATTTTCAAATATAAAATATACTTTGAAAAATGACCCCTGCGTAATCCCAAATAAATGATAAACGCTAATGTTGTGTGATGCTCAACAAGCAAAAATATGTTCAGTGATATTAAATCTACCAATACAATCTATTCAAAACAGTGGAGCTTCAACAGGAGGAAGTTATTATTTTGTCAATTCCGTTAGTACTAATATTACCTTTGCGTGGAATAAAATATGATTATCGTGTGTGAACTATAGTAGTCTATTCATCATTTTATCGTACAACACTTGAAATGTGTAAACATCGAACATGTTAACATGGACCCGTTGACTTGGACCTACTTTTTGACATAGACATTTAAGACGTTTCTAGCCTAAGCCTACTGGAATGACATGCAAGGGAGTTAACGGAGACTCCAAGACAACTGCAAAATGGAGATGGTAAAATTGCTTTTAAAAATCCTGTTGGCAACATTTGCAACGGTGGTGACATGTAATCGCCCGAATATTGTCATAATGCTGGCAGATGATCTTGGTATCGGGGATGTAGGGTGTTTTGGAAACGATACCATAAACACACCTCATATCGATGGAATTGCTAAGGAGGGAGTGAGGCTGACACATCATCTAACTGCAGCTTCAGTGTGCACACCGAGTAGGGCGGCTTTATTGACAGGACGGTACCCGGTAAGGTCAGGTCAGTATATTTAGAATAGATGTAGGCAAGACTGGGTCAGAATAGAACAATAGGCAAGTCAAATTAAAAAAGCAGATGGATTAATATAAAGATGTTAAAACATCACACAGACTTTATTATCAGTTCCTGAAGCTGAATATGTACATTTTTTGGTCTCCCAGCCTAATATACGCGAATTACTTCTTTTCACAACCGTCCCTTATATCTCATAAATAGCATTTTCAGTCTCAAGTGTTATGTATATCTAATACTTATACATGAACGAAGATATTAATTTTAACATGTCATCATTGAAGGCACACTAGTACACTACGCATATATGTATCTTAACAGTACTGTAAAACGAACGATATTATAAAGGACCATGTGAGGTATGGCAAGTGATTTTAGACGGTTATATCTTTCACCACGATTACCTTCTGGCCATAAATACGGTGGTTTTTATTTTAGAAAATATGTTATCTTTCAAGTGAAGTCCCGAAGATTCTAAATATCAATCAGTCTCTGAAAAATTATGGATTAGGATCCCACCTTGGCACCTTTTAAAAAATGTCAAGCTTTTCTAAAAAGAGGATCTTGTTTTTCTCAATCTAAACATATCATAAGTTTTTTTTACACTTTATTAACAATTTGAAATGCGCTAAATTAAAAACATGTATCACATGGTATTTTGCCATTGGGAAAATCCATGCTATCCATTGTTTTCAGGATAATTTTGGTCATCGAAAATTGATATCTTCACAACTAGACCTTCAAACAATTCTA
Source organism: Owenia fusiformis (assembly GCA_903813345.2). Classification (NCBI taxonomy): domain Eukaryota; kingdom Metazoa; phylum Annelida; class Polychaeta; order Sabellida; family Oweniidae; genus Owenia; species Owenia fusiformis. The sequence goes on from CAIIXF020000006.1 coordinate 9,995,510, forward strand.
CTTTGAGAGACGTTTTAGACCCCTTGTTGAATAATCTTTTCATGCATTAAAAATCAGAAAAAGAAGATCCTCTTTTGAGTAAATAGGCTTAACATTTTGGAAAAAATGTTGAGGGGTCCCTTCTCATAAATTTTCGAATTGTTAGACTGATATTTTTATAATCATGGGGACTTCTCTCAAAAGAAAACATATTGTGTTAATAAAAACCACTGTATTTATGCCAAGCAAGTACTCGTGATGAAAGATATGGCTATCTAAAAGCACTTGCCGTACACCACATGGACCTTTTATTAGTTATTATCGTGACAAAACCAAAGCGTCCCAGTTCCAACCTTTTTTTTCAGTTGAACACCATCGATTAATGCTATGAATTTCACACGCAAATGATACAGATGTACTAGATGATCTTCCAATAAAATAAATAAGAATTTTTCCCACTGGGTTAATTGTACCAAGTGTGGTGATACAAGCGTTAGCGGTTTAGATGGAGATCCCGGGGTGGAGATAGCATAGTCAGACGGACGAACGAACGGCAGTCAGACCGTCTGACGGCTCAAGAGAAAGAACGTTCTTCTTTATGCTTCATTCGCAGAATTCTAGAAATTATTGTTATGTTGTATGTAGTAAACGTAAATTATCATTTGATATTAACGGGAAATCCCACTATTAAAGGTAGCTTTATCTACACAGTACCGTAAAACGATATAATTTACTCGTTTAGTTGTATGTAAAATCCGAATGCGATCATCGGGTACAGAGTAAACAAGACAATAACCATTCGCTAGAAAAATCTTGAAAATTGTCAGGCTGGTTTGACATGAAACCTAAACTGTGGTTGTTGTTTTTGATGTCAGTATAATAATATTGTTATTTATAATGGGAAACTACGACCTCTCTTTATCGTTTAGTTAATAAGCTGGAAAGGACGGCCGTTTCTGAGATAGAAGATTGATAATCGTATATCTGTATATTCGGTGAAATCGAGAATATAAGACAAATTTGTGGGCCACAGGTCTGTGAGCCAATCTATTCAAATATTGAAGATATTTTCAATGGATGTCATGCCATCAATTTGAATACGAAAATAACTTTGTTCAACTGGCAATTAATGATTGAACAGAAATTGATAAGAATTTAAAAACATAGATGGCATTACAGTCATTCCTCCCATTAAAAACAATTTCCACATATAGATAATCATTTTTAATTGTAGTGAATACCTGGATATACATAATCGTATATATCATAGTTTAATTTTATTGAGAGGTTCAGTGACATGCATTTCGAAAGTAAATGTGTAATATAATGACCCCCAGAATTGTTGTCCACCTCTCAATTGGTTTAAAGGAGGACACTGTTGCCACAATTTCTTGCATCTTCATACTCAACAAAGCATCTAAACCCCAATGGAGTGTAAATAGTGCATAAGGCACACAAATTTTACACGTTTTACGTGCACGTTCTTCAATATAGTGCTAAATTAACCTCCCTAGTAATTGAGTTAACTAAAGGTTGAGTTGACTTGAGGTTAAACTGACTTAGGGGTGAGTCGACTAAGGGTTGAGATAGCCAAGGATTGAGTTGATTAAGGCGATGACTTTGCTTGAGTTGACTTGGGGTTGTGAATTTACCAAGCGTTGACTAAGGATTCAGATGACATAGGGTTGCGATGACTTCGAATGAGATGGCCACTTAGCATGGATGAGTTCACTAGTTACGGTCTTGAAAAACTGTAGGACTATAGTGCAGAGATTATGAAAATGCTACAACAGTATGTATTTTAACTATGATATATATTTCAGGTATGGGTTCAAGTAATCCTCTCATCCGTATGAACATACATGTAGCTGTACCATCTGGCCTCCCTCCCAGTGAAGTTACCATAGCAGAGATGCTCAAGCAACATGGTTACAAAACTGCAGTTATCGGTAAGCATCCAGAACTCAGTTAATCCTCGTGTGGTTTTCTCTCATCGTCGGTTCCCACGCTCAATCACTACGTAGGAGGATAGGTCCGAAGCTTGATGAAGCAAGATGGTTTTCTCTACGCTTATCGTAATAAATTGGGTAACATGTATTACAGGCAGCGGATCGTTGTTGAATATCTGCAGTTGTCTCTTTATTGTCTTGTTATAGAACTCAATAAATTCATTTTCCCACAAATTGAATTATTGACATTTTCAGGTAAATGGCATTTAGGACTGAACGAAAAAAGCTACGGGGACTTTAACATGCATCCATTAAAGCAGGGCTTTGATAGCTTCTATGGTAGTCCCATGACAAACCTGAAAGATTTTGGAAATGATGGAGATTCAGTTATATATGCAATGCACAAAAGATGGAGGACTGTCCTGCTCTCAACTCTGGCATTGGGGTTATTGACTGCGTTCATTGTACATAGGAAACTGTCCGCACATGTTGGAATCTTTATAGCTATAATCGTTAGCCTACCGTGTGGTTACTTTTACTTCACGTCATCCAACATGAAAATGTTAAACAGTGTGTTAATGAGAGACTTCGACGTTGTTGAGCAACCAATACGTTTCCAGAACTTCACACAGAGACTAGTCAACGAGGCGCGTGAATTTCTGGACGCCAGACGGATGGACAAAGAACCGTTCTTGCTTTATATCCCATGGCTTCAAGTCCACACGGTCTTACACACGTCTCCAGAGTTTAGGGGTCGTTCAAGACATGGAAAATACGGGGACAACGTTGAGGAGATGGACTGGAGCGTGGGGGAGGTGGTTCGCTACCTTAAAGAGTTCAAATTGATTGATAATACATTCGTGTACTTTACATCTGATAATGGTGGCCATAAACGGGAGTTCAGCATAGAAGGGGAGATGCACGGTGGATATAATGGCATATACAGAGGTATAGGCAAAATATGAGCTTTATTTTCCAATTTGGTCAGTAACAGTTGACTCTTATGAATCATTCGTGTCCTCATTCTTCATAGATTCAAATATAGATTAAAACCAACTTGGTGAATATAACAAGTACATAAATAGATCTAGATCTAGTCTGCTGTGTTTGAGTAATGTCTTTTGGAGCAGTACAATATAATATAATCGTCAGCAGACACCAAGAAAACCCACTTGAGTTTACTCGACAACAGACTGAAAAGCGTTTTTGTTATTGTAGGAGGTAAGGGAGATGGTGGGATGGACGGTGGTATCCGTGTCCCAACAGTTGCCATGTGGAAAGGACACATTCCCCCTGGGACCATTATCACTGCTCCTACCAGTGTCATGGACGTATTCTCCACTGTTGCTGCAATTACTGGGGCTAATGTACCGAATGACAGGCTTATAGATAGTGTGGATATCCTACCATTGATGAAAAAGAAAACCTCCAAGCCACCACACAAGTTCATGTACCATTATTGTGGAAACCAGCTCCATGCAGTTAGGTACACACCTGGAAATGGTAAGTTGCAGTTGTTTTACAGTTCATTGGACAGCTTTTTAATATTCAAGTTGGTCACTTCAATGTCTAAAGGACTACCATGGACTTGACAGAAGAAATGACACACATAAGTTCTTGATAAAGATTAGGCATTAGTGGTATTTTAATGTTTTTTCTTCGGGTGGTTCCCATCTCTAATGGTTTATATGATAGTCAAATTATGACAATCACAATTTGTTATGCTTAACAATTTAAAAATGTTCGCCTTGCATATTTTCAGGGGATGATGTGTGGAAGGTTCACTTTTATACTCCCAACTATGAACCAGGTACTGACACATGTAAGTTCTTATGTATGGACTGCTCCAAGTCAATACCACATGACCCACCCCTGCTCTACAACATCGAGAAGGACCCCAAAGAATCAAAAGAAATAGACATCAACAGTAATACAATGTATAAAGACATAATAGCCAAAGTTAACATAGCTGTGGCACAGCATAAGGGGTCTGTCACCCCTGTTGTGAACCAGTATAGATTTGATAAGATTTTCTGGAGGCCTTGGTTGCAGCCATGCTGTAATTTCCCACATTGCAATTGTATTGACCCAAAATATGCTACCATAACAGGTCAAATGGAAGCTAAATATTTGTAGCGAAATTTTCAAATGTTTGGCTGAAGTAATTCAATCATATCGGTGTAGCCTTTTTTATACCATTTGTCCAAGAATTAGTGTGTAAGGGTTTATATTTTTTATAATCTAAAGTTTGCCATGTACACTAAAACGAATATTATTTCTATCATTATAACAATAATATAGTTTAAAACAGATGAGGTATTAATCATGTTAATTGATAAACTGCATTCTGTTTTAGACCTAAGCTGTATAAGAATTCATCATCATCTGAGAGTAAAACGTAACAGCACACATCCAGCAAGAAAAAATTAAGTATTCATGTTATTTTTGTGGCCTACACATCAGATCGATTAAACAGATATTAATGTTTTGCCTATGCCAAATAAATAAATAGTACCATGGGTACTGGGCTCACATGGTGTTGCTCAAAAGTGAATAATGGCTAGCTAAAATGGCAGAAAATAAAAAAATGAATATTTTTTTGCTGAAATTATTTGTAAAGCTAGGAAAAGGGCCAAAAGTTAACAAAATTATTTCATACAACTTTTCTTTACAGTGACATGGCTTTTTACAATGCAGGACACCTGAAATTATTTGTAAAGCTAGGAAATGGGCAAAAAGTGAATTTCACGAGACAAAAATGGTGATCATTTTGAAAACAGGCGAGCTTTTGAACCAGGAGTCATAGGGGAGTTTTCTGTATTGATGTTGAACAAAAATAACTTAAACTGGGAATCCTATCGACAGAGGTTATTAATTAAATGGTCCAAAAGTGAATATTGCAAGACAAAAATGGCGGCCATTTTGAAAAAATGGGCAAGCTTTTGAACCAGGATTCAGTGGGGGTTTTTCTATATTGATGTTGAACAAAAATAACTTATAACAGGAATCCTATTGACAGAGGTTTTAAAACGGGCCAATTGTTGACAGACGGACAGACAGACAGACGGACAACGTGAGCTAAAAATGACTGTTTGAAAAAACATATACAAAGAATATAATACTTTACTTATTAATTTTTATAATTAATTTATTTCATTTAGTCAGGAATAATAGGATATGTGTTAAAACTTGTCTCTCATTACTGTTGATCGTGCAGACCGATATTCAATAAATATCCTATGTCATACTTAGTATTTGCATTCAAATCATGTTTCAAGCCTGATCCATCCATATTATGCTAAATATATATTACTTTGGTATAACAAAAATATCACCTTTGTAGTATTTTGTAGTATTTTAGTGACAGTGTTATCCTAGAGTGTACAATTTAATAACACTCTGATCCTAGTTCCTTGATTTCCATCATCTAATAATATTATCATGGCACATGTTTTCATTTTGTTCAGCAATTCATACGGGAAGATGTTTCTGGATTTGACAAAACCTTTCCCTGGAATTATTAAATAAAATACTATTGAAAAATGTCAAACAAATTAATATCATTAATACAAAGCCAACTGTCTTGTAATGCGTAGTTTGAAATGCTTTCCCATATTACTCAATTTTTATTTATGGTAGTATATGGTAAGTAATTCAGACGTACAAATCTCTCAATATAATTTTCTAGATCATATTTTCAGTTATGGTGAAACTTGTCATTGTCATTTTAGTTTGTCAATTGAGATTTCACTAAATAAGACAGGTCTTCAGTTCAGTCTAATATTTACAAAATAACTGATCAGCCCAATTTTGTGCTTACAATTTGTTAAAATCCTGATATGTTTGGACGTAGTGTAGGTTCAGTTCCTTGTTGTCCTGTAGGAGGCGCTGCACTTTGGCAGGATGTGTCGAGTCTACCTCTAACCACAAGAAACTAGAAGTGCATTTCAAACAGATCACAAATAAATTTCATGAATCCAAATTACAATGTATTCTACTCATCTATTTTGGAGACTTTGTAAATCCAAAAATAAAATAAGAATGCAAAGATTGACTAAAAGGATCCAAAAGCCATGATAGGGTACGAGACCTCATAGTAAAAGCTTTGGATTATGTTGAACTAGAGTAAACAACAGTAAAACCTATCTAAGTGGAACATTTTTACTACGTTTAAAATGTGTTCCACTCAGGATGTGCTCCACTGGTAGAGGTTAATTTAACATTAAGTCAGTTGGTCTTTGGACTCTGAAAAAGTGTGTTCCACTTCTAGAGGTAATTTACTTTACAGGTTTCACTTAACTACAATAAAACCTGTCTTAGTGAGCACCTCTCTCTAGTGAACACCTGTGTATAGTGAACACCACTTCAAGACACATTTTACATTAACTCCTGTATAAAATTCCCTGCTGTAGTGAACACCTACTACAGTGAACTCATTTTTGCGGCTCCATAGGTGTTCACTATATAAATTTTTTTTTGTACATCTATCAACATAATTGAACATACCCTTTGTCTTGTAGAACTTTTGAAGCTATATGCAGGGTTCTAATAATAGTATCCAATCCATCCAAGCCTCCATGCAGGGCACATGGATCCTCAAATAGGTCAATTTCAGGCTGGAGTTTTGTCATGTCCTTGGTTGGGATGTAAGGAGGGTTACTAACCAGCAGTTGATATCTTTCAGTACATGTGAACTCAGGATGTACTTCAACAGTATCTGAAATAGGATATGATGTTGATTCAATCTGAAATATTAATATTCTTTGACAATGTATTTCAAAATAACAGATGAACATAAGAATGGCACGATTCAGTAGGATAACATGATGAACAAGCTGATTCTTCAAAAGGGGGCAAGAGTGCATGAATTACCAGCATGGACCCCCATAAGATTGGTTTAGATGAGTGGGACTTTATTTGTCCCGAGACCCACGGACAGACAGATGAATAAGTGGCTGACCTTACACCCTCTGGATCTTTGAGTACGCTTCAATATGTTTCTAATACTTTGCTATTTATGTTTATTGATGCATTTTACATAAAAAGGTTTTTATTCAAAGCCGTTTAATTCCCCCTTACACATTTCCTTACTATGCAGAGGTACATACTATGTACTACATACGAGGGTTGCATGAACAGTTATGAGTACAACTATGAAGTCCTTTTGATGACTCACTACCTAGTTTATATACACAGGAAAAAGCGCTGCAGCACCGCTGACTGAAGTGTGTGATCTCGCAATGGGGACAATGTTGAAAAATAAATAGCTACAAAATTCATATCAGTTAAACTTCATAGTTAGGCTCATGACTTTTCAAACAACCCTCATATGTAGTACATAGTATGTACCTGTGATTCATTGATTCAATTTTGAAAATGAAAAGTCTCCAATAATTACCTTTGTTTAATTCTAGGTGAACAACATTAAGCCTGTCTTTTACTTTCTGTTTAACTGCATTGTGGGTAGTCAACTCACAGGCATCAATACTTCTGTCTATTGATGTACAGGTAGCCTGAAAATATTCCCATTGAGATAGTAAAAATAAATACTCACAGTCCAATTTAATATTACAATATTATACAAATTTTGAATTCTGTGGAGTTGAATATATGTGAATACACCCTCAGAAATATTTCACATGTTTTCAAAGGAGGAATACATGGAATACATGTACCTCTATATATTTTTAGTCACATGGTATCTGATTGACCAACAAGTATCACAGCATGAAAAATAATATGAATTATCCAGATTTTTCTTCATGGATGTATATGTACTCATAACATTTAATAATTCATTGATATAATTCAAAAGTAAAATCAGCTTATCAGCAATAGGAAATGTTTGCTATGTATATTTGTTACAAGTTGTTCAATTTGATTATGGTCAATATATGATAAAAACAAATCAATAGACTTGATCAAATCAGATCTTGTGAACAGCGAGACCTGTGGAACAACTCTGGAAATAGAACATCTCTGTTAGTGGAGCACTTTTCAGAGGGCCAAGACCAACTGACAATATGTTAGATCAACCTCTATAAAATCTATAAATGGAATGCTACTTCCCAAATGGAACACTTTTAAAGGTATCAAGGGTGTTCCACTTAGACTGGTTTTACTGTAATCTAAAATTAGTTCTCATACCTTTTGGAACCGTTTCAAAAGTGCTATTGCTATAGCCCCACTGCCACAACCAACCTCCAAAATAGTTAGTGCAGAATTTTCCAGACCTCTTGTCTTTAAATATTGCTGTATCAACTCGACCAGCTCCTGGAGGAAAAAACATATTAGACTATTTTTCTGTCATCTCATGTACTATACAGACTGTATGTATTATACACTATTGAAATAAATGTGCTACTTAGTGTAAGCTGTGATGTGGTTTGTGTTTATCTGCCATGGACTTGATGGAATGAATTGGAGTCTTACACTGACCATGAGCTTTACTGAATCAATGGTCTTCTCCAATTTTCTCTACAGCGCCCTGCCGATTGAGTTCAAAATACTCAATTGGCCAGGCACCGGCCGATGGATTGGAGCAAATGTGACTCAGGTATTAGATAAAAACAAGAACACAAATGTGTACAAAATGTCCCCACCTTTGGGTGATCCCGTCAAATGGTTATCCTATAAATGAGTAGACAAGACTTTACCGACACAATTTGAGGAGGGAATATCCAAAATGGCCACCTTAAAATTTACCCAGAATGCCCAAAAATTAGTCAGTTCTAGATTTTCATACTAAGAGCCACCCCTGAAAATTTGAAATTGATCCCTCACACAGTTAACCAGAAAACATATAAACAAGACCTTACAAACAAGATTTTAGGACGGAAAATCCAAAATGGCTGCCTTGACATTTATCCAGAATGCCAAAAAACTAATCTCTTCTAGATTTTCATACTAAGAATCATCCCTGAAAATTTGAAATTGATTTACCAAATGGTTCACCTGGAAATGCGTGGACAAAACTTAACAGACAAGATTTTAGGACAGAAAATCCAAAATGACTGCCTTGACATTTACCCAGAATGCCCAAAAACTAATCAGATCTAGATTTTCATACTAAGAATCATCTCTGAAAATTTGAAATTGATCTACCACACGGTTCACCTAAAAATGCGTAGACAAGACTTTACGGGCAAGATTTTAAGATGGAAAATCCAAAATGGCTGCCTTGACATTTATCCAGAATGCCAAAAAACTAATCAGATCTAGATTTTCATACTAAGAATCATCCCTGAAAATTTGAAATTGATCTATCAAACAGTTCACCTGGAAATACGTAGACAAGACTTTACATACAAGATTTTAGGACGGAAAATCCAAAATGGCTGCCTTGACATTTACCCAGAATGCCCAAAAACTAATCAGATCTAGATTTTCATACTAAGAATCATCCCTGAAAATTTGAAATTGATCTACCAAACGGTTCACCTGAAAACGCGTAGACAAGACTTCACAGACAAGATTTTAGGACGGAAAAATCCAAAATGGCCGACAATAAAAAAATGATTATGAGTTTATGCTGAAATCCTTTTACAAAATCACATATTACTACTGTTAACAATAACATAGGCTTTTACAACAAAGTACACCTGAAATTATTTATAAAGCTACTAAATAGTTGAAAAACACCATTGAATATGATACAAAGTATTATCGCGCGCTAACTTTTCTTAAAACATTCAAAATGGCTGACATGACTGAGCTAACAGGTCCAAAACCTAATCAGATGTAGAATGAAGTGAGCTGAACAAGATGTTAAAGTTTCAAAAGCAACTGTGAAGCCATTTTTCATTACGTCAAATATTACAGATTTAAAATATGACATCAATTTGACTTGATTTTGTTTATTTAATGACGTAAGTCAAGATTATATCTACTCGTATCAGGTCTGTTGTACCATAATTGTTCACGTAAATTACTTGTACAATTTAGTTGTACTTGTACTCTGTACAAACCTCAGTTTCTGGCCTTGGTATGAAAACTGGTTGCCTGACATCAAGGGTCATATCACAAAAGTCCCATTCTCCAAGCAGATATTGTATAGGCTCCCTGGAATAAATTTGAGCAAAGTTTAACAGCCTATTTTGTTGCACAAACTTACAGGGGCAAGTCCATGTAAGTTGGATCGACATGTTCATGTGCAACTGTGTTAGTATATCACTGTTTTATGCATTGAACACTTGATAACAACAAATTCCATGAAGATTCCAACATCATTGAAATATCTAAAGGTAATGAATACTTCAGGCCCATAGTATAGCATCCCCTGACCAAAGTTATTTCAAAATAATGCAGTTTTTCATAATTTGAACTATTTTCAACTGATTTTGGGCCATAATTGTCAAATTTTTACCCATCCCCATGGAATTTAAAAAACAACTGAATCACCCTTGGCAAAAATTGGCTACAGGTCTGACATTACAATATTTGTATTATTGATTATATTGGTACATGTGCTCACTTGTCTAATCTCCTTAAACACAATTCCTCCATCTTCTTATGTTGTGCAGCAGTCAGAAAACTGGATTTGTCTATTTCATGGAACTGAAATACCAAAAATACATTAAAAACACAAATTCCTGAAAATTCAAAACATTCTAAAGAGAAATTCTATACATAAAATCGGCTGTTTACTCAATTTAGAAGTTTTGGACAAAAAGTCCCTAAGTTGTAAAAGACACCATCATGACATCTCAATTCTTCTCAGCCATGTTTCTGCTAAAACAGAAATATGTGATGAGTACAGTAAAACCTGTATGTATCAAAAGACACCTCTTCAACTGAACACCCCTCAAATTTGAATATCTTTTCTCTTCCATTTTTCATCTGCCATGAGGACGTTTGAAAAAATAGCAATGTGAACACCAGCTGCCAATCTGAACACTTTTGGCTGGTCGGCTGATCTCAACGAGGCTTTTTTGGTTCAGAAAAGTGAGGTTTTACTGTATCAGAATTAGCTTTACATATTGCTCTGATTGCGCAGACTATTAAGTTATGCCAAAAGTGGCAGTCCTTAACAAAGAGCTGAAATAAGCTTTAAGATTTCTGTGCTTAACCAAGCAAAGTTTATTATAAAAACTGATATTACCATTTTGCTTCCTTGGACATGAGCAATAATGTATTCAGCAGATTCTTTTGGTTCTGATATTTTCCTATTTTTGAAAACATTAGTCCATCTGTCCACCAGGCAGCCAACATTTGAGCTACTTAAGGAACCACCAAGTATACCTCGCTTTGGAGTTGTTAAATGGAGCAAAGTGTCATGAATCCTAAAGTTTCCTTTTGTTCCAGATTTTACATTCATTGAGTGAAAATATCTATGATGCTTTTGTGATCCACAACTTGTGCATACTGGAAGATTTGTTATTATATGTAACAATCGTAAGTTTGAATTAATTACTTTTTGTGTGATTCTATTCATGTCAGCGATTATGAAATCAGGATTTGTGCAATGTAGCTCATCACTTTTAATCCATGCAATGTCAAATTGTGTCAACCCGAAACCATTTGGGCTAGATGGTCAGTATATATGAACTTTAGACGAGTAAGTCTTTGCAATATCCAACAGTCACTGCATGTACTGTAGCTTTAACAGCTCCCCATGCACCAAGTAAAGTAATCTTCATATAAGTGCCTTGATTTAAGCCAGATATTTGGTTAAAATTAGAATGTTGTTTCAATATGTCAACAGTTGATGCATCATTTGCTGAGCAAAACTAGGACGTCAACCTGAAAATCAAAAGCACATGGACACATGTTATCCTCAAAATCTATCAAATATCCCTACCTTGCGGTTATAATTCAAATTTTTGGAGGATGCACTGAAACGAAAAACAAATATCATTACAAGTGTAATACAATGTTTGAATAAAGTTCACAATCAAAAATATATGGCCTTGAGAGACATTTTGTTTCAAAGCACATTGAATTAAAGAATCATATTCATGTTATCTAAACATAACACTTAAACTAAACTTACAAAAAAAATTATTTTAGTAAGTGGAACAGAGAATGAGGAATAAACATTGCATCAATGTAATTTTTTTAATCTTATGTTCAGCTGATTATATATAAGATTGATAAGATTTTTAACAAAGAATATACAATTCGAATCTTACATGAGCAATATGAATATATTTTTCTTTATCCCACCCTAAGTGCTTTATATGGTTGTATAATAGCATTGTATAACTGCAATATAAAACCAACACTCATCGTATACAACTCTTGAGTACGATATACAACTCCTGGATAGCGTATACAACTCCTGGGCAGCGTATACAACTCTTCGACTTGATATACAACTGCTGATTAAAGATTAGGGTGGGATATAATGGTTGATTCTGTATATCGTTATACTCTCGTGAGTATATGATATATTCACCCGTTCCCTTCAGTCAATCGTGAATATATCATATACTCACGAGAGTATAAACATGATATACATACAGAATCAACCATTTTATAACCTCATATTATATAATTGCACAATAGTCTTTAGATTTCTTATTTTTCAGGTTCAACTGCTTGCCTTTGAAGCAACTTAACAGACTGTAGTGTACCGAGCCAGATACTAGACTCAAAAGAGAGTGTGCTTAATCAATTGCCTGTATGGGAATTAAACCCTAACGCCGCTAAAACGAGAGACTCTATAGAATAATGCAATGCACCAACAGAAAAGCATTTTTGTTTCGTTTTATGTATAGAACAAGTTTGAAGAAAAATGGTGCAGCGTGAGACTCAAAATCCTTGAATTTCATACACCTGGTTGATTGAAATTCAAATTTAATGGTTTTGCAGGATGTATTGGTTTCGATACATCCCCATGCCTTTGAAGCAACTTAACAGACTGTAGTGTACCGAGCCAGATACTAGACTCAAAAGAGAGTGTGCTTAATCAATTGCCTGTATGGGAATTAAACCCTAACGCCGCTAAAACGAGAGACTCTATAGAATAATGCAATGCACCAACAGAAAAGCATTTTTGTTTCGTTTTATGTATAGAACAAGTTTGAAGAAAAATGGTGCAGCGTGAGACTCAAAATCCTTGAATTTCATACACCTGGTTGATTGAAATTCAAATTTAATGGTTTTGCAGGATGTATTGGTTTCGATACATCCCCAGTCGTTGGACACCCGTGACTTTTCCCTGTGTACATGCTTTAGACCCACGTATAAAAACATGGGCTTTCAATTAGAAGGGTATGCAACTCTGTGTAATAACATGAGACCTTTAAAATGAGCAATGCCATGCTTCACTTTTATGGTAATATTTCAAAAAGTATTTGATAAATGTATGTTTTAGTATTATTTGAATAAAATTCAATTTTCAAAATGATTATAGAATAAAATATATTCAATCTCATGTAAAAGTAATCAAAAAAGACCAATTACACATTCCAATAAAAATATAATTTGTGGGAGAATGTTCACTTTTTGTATTGTCATAACTAGACAATGGCAACTCCGCGGAGTAGCAAATCCCAACGAACAAAATATCAATTACCGAATTCCAATCAATTATACTCATTACTTTGGTTAAAATTGAAAAATTTAGATTTTAGAATTGCGAATTCCTGCAAAGCAGCCATTTTGAATTTTCTGAGGTACAAATCTGAAGAATAATACCATAATTGTGATCTACTCCAAAATTCCTTCAATTTGAGTATAATATAGCCATACTTTGAAGGGATCGAAAAATTATTGCGAAATCGTACATTAGACGGCCATTTTGAATTTTACGAGGCTCGAATCAGAAAAAAGATACAATATTTGCAATCTACTCTTAACTGCCTTTCATTTGAGTATAATAAAGCTATACTTCAGAAAGATCTAAAAATTAGCGAAAATTACTGTTTTCCTGACCCCCCATACACGGCCCCTGGGGGTCAGGATGAAAAACACGGAATATATGTGAAATAGATAGATGTTGCAAATATACTACCAAAATTTCAAACAATAATATTAATTACTTTGGTTTAGAATGAAAAATTTATGGTTTTTGCGAAAAAGTCCCGTCATTTTTAAAGCGGCGGCCATCTTGAAAATTTTTTTTTTGCGTACAACTATTCACCAATATACATCTTTCCACTAAATATGAAGAAAATCCGTCAACCCGTATTTGAGTTATCTTCCGGACGGACGGACGGACGGACGGACGGACGGACGGACGGACTGACGGACTGACTGACGGACTGACGGACTGACTGACGGACTGACGGACGGAGGGCTTCACTATATCCCTACCGAACTTCGTTCATTGGGATAATTATGATGAATTCCATTTTATATTAAATCATCAACATGTATGAAGATACAGTGGGGGACAAAAATAAACCTCAACCATCAAAAGTTGTGACAATGAGCTAAATTGTAAGTTTCATGTCTCAAACTCTCCCAAGCGGTAGAAAAATAATTCCTGTTCACTTTAGTAGCACAATAAATAAAACTTCATACCTGCAAATGATGGCTAAATCCCTACCAAATCGAACGAATGTTTTCATGAATCGCCATGTTTGTGATCCAAGGAGGATTACTCCCAGAATGCAACATCACTTAACCTTATTTACTTGGACAGGACAGAAAGCTGACATGTGTCATGTTGCATTCTTGGAGCCAATCTCCCTTGCGCCGTAATCGGGCTCCAAAATCATGTCAACATTTGAAGAGTCGACATTAAGGTACAGCTGGAAAGTAACATTTTGGTAAAAAATTGCTATACCTGCACATGTTATTTTCTGGTACAAAATTAAGTATGAAGGCATGTGTGTATTTCCTTGCTTTTTTCAAGAAAGTATCTTGACACTATCTACTTTTAGTAAACCTGGAAACAGGTCAATGGTAGCTCCTGTGTTGTCTGGAAACTTTGAAAGAAAATTTGGAAAAACAGAAAGTGTGAAATATCAGAATTTCCTGGAATGTACTAAAAACCCTTCGACCTACGACCCTTCGACCCTACGACTTACTGGGTGTCAAGAATTTTTGGAATATATTTTATTGAAAAACCCTTCGACCTCTGATTTCCCAGTTCAGTTTACTAAATGATTACGTATAGTTCCAACTTGAGCTCCCTGTGCACGCAAATACGCATTTTACCTGGTAATTGTCAAGCAAAAATGTTTCAGTAGAAAAATTTCTAAAAAAGTTCGTCTACAAAGCAAAAATACGAACGCCAAAAAAAAACCGTACGCATTTCGTTCGGACTTTTTACGCGAATTACGTATATGTCACGCATTGCGTTCGAAATTTTTCGTCCCTACCCCCCTAGTACATGTTGATACTCATAAGCATGGCACATTGGCCAGGTGGCCATTTTGAAAAGTGGCCTCTACAGTATTTTAAAGTCTTATTTTACTTTTTTACTAAAACTTGAAAAGTAGTTGAACGATTTTGAGATCAAAAGTTCGATGGGATTTGCTCCACCTCGCGTTGCTGTTATCTAGTTCTGAAATGTTTCATATCTATGTCTAATAAATATAGTTGTATAGATGTGTTTGTAATAACTTTTATGCCCTTAAAATGTATATATTCAGGGGGGGACATTCGTGGGTTCAAGTGGACCACTCCATTGGCCAAATATTCTCTCAAAATCAGTACAATTTTTCACGATTCTGAGCATTTTCAAGATTTCTGGGCCACTTGAAAATTGACAAATGTTCACCCCTTGATCCTTTTGAAAAACTTAAATTGGCAAAAGCTGGTTATACGAACCTGATATGACCTAGCTTGCAAGCTTTTTCTTGAGTTTGTGTTTATTTTCCTTGTACCCTTGCATGCTTTGGATTTTGTAGGATGCAAAACAAAGAATCTACTTATTTAGTAGATTCTTAACTATACAAATCCAAATTGAATCAAAGTTGATAAAATCAAAAGACGGTTCTCTTTAAACTATATAAAAAATTTGACCTCCTGAAAATATGCACGATGCGCCACTGTTACAATGTGATGGGAAAAGCACAAATATTTTTACTGAGGAGGTAAGAAACGTTCACATTCGAATGTGCTTGAATACATTAAACCTGCACATCGCTCCAAAACGCAATATGTTGACATATATTGTTTTTACATTTTCAAGCTCTAATATAAGGTTTATGTAAATAAAAAAAATTATCTGCGTAATGTCAAAGAACAATCATTTAGTTAAAAAAAATAAAAAGGCGCTTGCAGAATTCAAACCCGGGCCTCCCGCGTGTTAAGCGAGCATTCTACCGCTACACCACAGTGATATTATGAATGGTGGGAGTAATTAAACGCTACTTATTTTGAATGCTATGATTCGGAAGTGACGTCACGTTCTTCATTTAGAAACCTTTCCAAAATCATATCGCCGGCTCCGATCGAAGTCCAGCTTTAAATATCTTTAACTCTTTTGGGACAGATTCTTAAGTTCTATACACAAAGTAATATTTCCAGCAACTTCATATGGACTGAGAAATATCTAGAAGGTCGAAGGGTTTTTATAAAAATATATTTCAAAAATTCTTGACACGCTGTAAGTCGTAGGTTGCAGGGTCGAAGGGTTTTTAGTACATTCCGAATTTCCTGGAGTTCCCATTGAACCCCTGCCAGATATTCTCAAAGAAGACAATGTATAATCTGAAAAAAGCAAGGAAATTGACACATATACTCTATTTTGTACCAGAAAATAACATGTGCAGGTATAGCAATTTTTTACCAAAATGTTACTTTCCAGCTGAACCTTAACATGTGAATATCCACTTCAACTTTTTAAGTTCTTATTTGTCATGGACACAAATTCCACAAAATTTGGACTTACTAGGACGGAGAAAATAGAGCACTGAATACACTGAGGTAAGAATTTATTACATTTGCGACAGCATTTTCTTGTAATGTGTACATACTCCAATTTTGAAAAACCAAAGGCATTGCTTATGTATGAAATATGGGAAGTTGACTATAGACTAGTTGAAGACCCATGATAAAAATAAAACGAAAAGACTGAGTAAAGTTATGTCTTTTTGGGCTTCCAGGTCGAACTTATAGCTCACACTTACATGTCAGTCAATTTGAGCAATAGCGTGTTCTTCTTGAAAGACGAAGCGGATATCAAGAAAAATAGAATGTGATTTGTCAATTATCACCCACAAATAAATCTAAATCTTGAGCTTGATATTATTTCGTCCACTTAGTTGAGAAAGAAAGACAAAGTGTCATTATACAAATGAAACATATCATAAACAAATTTCGCGTACCTTGACATTGACAATCGCCTTCATAGATAGCTCACTACATCTGATTGGAACCAGAGCCACATTTTTTGCAAAAATATCGGTTTCCGGCGGAAGTGGAATCCCGCCCGAATCTAGAAGTAGGTCGTTCTGTTGTAGTAGCAGACAAATCCACATTTTCCAAGGTAAGAGCATCAATTTTGTCACAAACTATATGCCTTGAAAAAACTTCAAAGGTATATAGATCCATTGAAACATAGATCTGTCAAGATTCCACTGAAGTTGGATCACAGGAGTTAGATTCAAAATTGCTTGAAAACTGTGATAAGAAATCTAAACACTTGGCCTTATCCCGTTCCAGGACTATAGTCCTGTACGGAGCCAATACATTTGCCTGTACGATTACAACTTGGGAGAATTATCTACACCCCTTCCACTTAAGAAACCTACCTCAATGCATTCTAGAACTCATTACATTTTGAGTTCTAGAATGTAGGTTTCTTAAGTGGAAGGGGCGTAGATAATTCTCCCAAGTTGTAATCGTACAGGCAAATGTATTGGCTCCGTACAGGACTATAGTCCGGGAACAGGATAAACTTGGCCTACTACAGTTGGGGACAAAAATAAATGACAGGTCGATTTTCGATCACCATTTCCTAATTATGGTGGTCTGAAAGCCCATAATTTCAAATATTGTCTAGATACATATCCCTTAAAATTTGTATATCTTACATTTTGTATAATCTCATCCACTTATTTATGGCCTCTTGTAAATTCTCTTATTTTTAACATGGGAAATCCTCACTTCAGCAAATCCACCTGTCATTTATTTATGTCCCCAACTGTAGTTCAACGTCGTTAAACTCAATAACGGCGTTCTTTATTATTAGGAATTTTGTTGGGGCCGTTATTGAGTTTAACCTCCTTGCTATTCTTTCCTTTGATGCAAGTTCTGAGTCCATCGAAACCATTCAGTGATCTCCCCAGGATTTTTTCATAGCAGGGGGGGATTTTTTTAACAAGTTTCGCCGCTCGCTTCGCTCGCATGATTTTTGTGCCAATTTTTGCCGCTCGCTTCGCTCGCTATATAAACACCAATTCTCATTTACAAAACCTTTTTTTTATTTAACAATACATGATAATATGCTTGTACTGTCATGAGTATTCATTGTTCATTGTGTTCATTGTTCATTGTGTTAAAGTCTTCTGTCCCTACAATAAGTACATCTTCTTGGGTGCATGTCAAACCACCTCCCCCATGCTGCCTCAAAATCGAACACCTCTTCCCTTGGTCCATTTATGATAATGTTGAGGACCCTGTCCACTGTTTCTACTTTCATTCTATTCTTTAGATAAGTCTTTTTAATTTTACCCATTTTTTTTTGAGTTTCCCGCATAAAGAATCGGAAGTCGAACTTCTTTATCATGACAACCATCAAAAGCAAGATTTGAACATTAATTCGTTCGCAATCATAATAACTATTAATAAAAAATAATACTTCATTGTCAAATTGTAGTTTTAGTCGTTTTTATGTTCGTTTTATTCCAAATTGGCGATTTTGATAATCGGTGATCATATCACTCCGCGTTGGAGTATAGGGGTAATCTGCGCCAGGTTCAACTGTTAACTTTTTCTAATTTTCTGAACGCACGCATCAAATGAACGATTTTGATAGGTTAGAATGTTTTGGGCGCATGCGCATACGTAGTCAAATCAAGTGATCGAACCGAACCTGGGGCAGATTATGTCGATGACGCACGATTAGTAATAGATAATTTGATTGGATATTTCGTAACTAATCATGAGTTTTGAGCCAATCAGAAGACATTTAAGATTCGGCCTTCGGAATGGCAAATCGGGAAAAACCTTTTGAAATTTTTTTTAAATTTATGTGATTTCGTCGAATATCCAGGAGAATAAAATAATGTACGTACGTTTTGAAGTAGCGGGGCGCTAAGCAGGGCGGGCGAAGCAAGCAGGGGGGGAACAGGGCGGGGAAAACGAGTGAGCAGGGGGGAGCGCCATGCAATTAGATTCTGGGGAGAACCCAGCCATTTTTCCGCGATAACGTGCAACTGATACTTGACAATAATATAAAAACATATAACATCAAGCGATTTAACACAATATTTTTGTGTTAAATGTTCATTTATACGAGTAAAATGAGGCCACACTTACCAATCTCTAAAGTGACATTTCCGCATGTTCCGTCATTGTGTCTGTTCGTCTGAGTGTCCCGGATCGTAAAATTAAACTACCAGCGAAACGAAATAGTTGTCAAATAGATTGATAATTATTATCGCGATTACTCGGGATAAAAAGATCAATTTTGAGGATAACGGGTATCTTTGATTAATTTATATAGCGCGTGTATACACGCAAAATAGTTATTAATTGCAAACCCACTGTTCGTTAATGCAGTGCCGTGATGACGGTTAATTCCTGAAACGATTTGCAATTTCGATGTTACCGAAACTGACCGACATTTTCGTCATATTCCAAACCTGTCTCCAATATTTTCGTAATTATGCATCAATAGGGTCTAAGGGGGATACGGGACGGGGTGTATGTGTTTATAAGGTATGTATGCATGTTTGAATCACATTCTTTGTGTAATATTGCCATGTTTTCAGGGTTTAATTTGTTCTGCTTGTCGAAACCTGCTGAACGATTAAATTAACGCATCAAAGGCAAAATGGTCATGGAGGTTAGACCTAGCCGGGCCATAACACATGTCAGATAAGAAACGAGGCCCGGGCTAGGTCTAATGTTGTTGGACTATAGGCCTACTACTTTTTTCAAGGCCTGACTTCGTCGCTAACATGCTAAATATAAGAGTTAGCTGACGTTTGGGAGTCTGACTTACCTTCTAAAGGTTAGAACCCGAATCTTAATGAAACCATATCACCTTTGTTCCGTCAACCATGGAGCATTTGCCACAACATCCAAGAGGTAAATCATGGACCGAGAAAATGAATGATTTCCTTGTAAGTTCCGGAAGTTTCAATACGAAAAATTACCGAACATATATGAAAACCGAATATTTGTTCGTTGTTTTCACGATTTATAGGTTCGTATGTTCTTCAATGTTTTGGTCTAAATTATAAAGCGTCACCAACAGGTCTTACTCTATTAATTGACTAATACAGCAGACGGCTCATATTTCTACGTAGCATTTCGTTCAGACCAAAAGTGGGAGTGTAGATCACGCAGTTTCGTTCGTTGCGTACTTCACTTGAAATTGGTAATTTTAAATATTGGCTACTTCACTTAGCATGGCGGATGTAGAACATTGCTTAATATTCTTTTAATTTTCACACCAGACATGCTTGGTTGACACGTCAACAAAGTAAAGTTCATGGGTCAATGCGTTATTTCGTGATAACTACAACGCCTTCCCGGAAGTCAACATTGATGAAAAATGAAAAAGTCGGAAAAGCATTTACACTAATTTCTATCAAATGTTTATGCATCATCATCGACGCAACAAAGGTGATATGGTTTCATTAAGATTCGGGTTCTAACCTTTAGAAGGTAAGTCAGACTCCCAAACGTCAGCTAACTCTTATATTTAGCATGTTAGCGACGAAGTCAAGCCTTGAAAAAAGTAGTAGATCGAGTATCTGTTACACAGGCAAGCAGTTGAACCTGAAAATTAAGAAATCTATAGACCATTGTGCCATAATACATGTATATAGAAATATATATTCATATTGCACATGTTTGTATATTTCAGAATTTTTAGCGTTTAGTGCAATAAGCCTATGCTTATCCCATCCCAGGACTATAGTCCTGTACCGAGAGCAATCTTTTGCCTGTACGATTACAACTTGGGAGAATCATCTACGCCCCTTACACTTAAGGATACCTACCTCAATGCATTATCGAACTCAAAATGTAACTTCTAATATATTAGAACCGCCAATTGTCTGGGTATACCAGCAGAACGGGAACATTTTTCTTTTTCATCGAGAGAGATTCCATCACTTTTCAAGATGGCAGTTGGATTTAAAATGGGATTCCCCGTTTGACTGTCCCGGATGTGGCTCGGAAGTACCAATAAATGGAGGAATTCGACAGTTGATATAAGTTAAATATAACATGCAAATATTGCGATCAAAAACGAAAATTTCTTTGTTCTGCCGATAAACCCAGACAATTGTGGATTCAACTACATGAAAAGAATGTTAAAATACCAAGGAATCTATTGAAGTAGGTATCTGAAGTATAAGAAGCGTAGAAAATTCTCCCATGTTGTAATCGAACAGGCAAAAGATTGAGATGTTCACAGGACTATAGTCCTGGTAGTAGAGATTTTACATTTTGGCATGTCAACCTAAGGTCCTTACCATGGCATGTGTGCACTAAGGTCCTATCACTTTTGGAAGAGTTTATTTTCATTCAAAAGGTAGTATAGGAGTCGATACACTTTATAAGCACAACATTTGAATACACACTCAGTGGAGTCAGTTACTTGAATAAAACCTAGACATTGCAAATCTATATAGTAATGTATTAGTATAGTATATAATTTATCAATTGTGTAAAAGACCCCATGCAGAACAGTTCTAGTGATAAAGACAATCTTCCCATTACAAACCAAAGGCTTTTATAAATTACCAAAATGCCCAAAAAATCACTATGGATTTTTCTATTATTGCAGACATTTATGATTAGTTTATTGACTAAATTTCACAAACAGGCACAATTCTAAAAAAAACTTACTTGGAAATACAAATTAAGGTGCTATGGAAGTTAACAGGAAATGACAAAACAAAAAATGTCAAAACCATGCTGGATTTCGAAAATTTTTTGAATCAAGATAACAGAGTTCTGTTTGGACCTCCAGTCAGTTTAATTAGTTCCACATATCATTTACATGACTGGGAACACAATGGAAATGGTCAGAATGACCATAAACATGATTAAATAACCTTTTCAGCCCTCTGAAAATGTGACTGAAAAATAGCTAAGAGTAGGTGCTCAGGAAGGTCACTGAACAGAATCTTTTGACTTTTTCAGAAAACGTGGCCAATATATTACTCTAAATGATACAATTTAAAAAAATTTCATATCATTCTCAGAAAAAGAAAAAAATGAAAAAAAACTGAATTTAAAATCGATCTATTTTCCTTTTAACTACAGCCATTATTGTTTCAGACAATTTTAAAAAATTTCAAAGATTGTATCATTTAGAGCAATATATAAGACACATTTTCTGAAAAAATCAAGAGATTCTGTTCATTGACCTTTCCTGAGCACCTACTTTTAGCTATTTTTCAGTCACATTGTGTTTCAAAGCTCCTATGACATGTATGATTTAGAGTAATATATTGGGCACATTTTCTGAGAAGTCTTTCACATGATGTTTAGGGTCATTCATTCATACAAACTAGAGAGAGTATGAGAATATTGATTAATCCAATCTGAGTAATATGATAGATAGTTGGTTCTTCAAAAAGATAGGTTTACTTAGATTTTGAATATCAAATAGATTTGGATCAAGTGTTATAAAGAATCTGATCTTCTTAACTTACTTAACTTCGAGCATGCAGATAAATATTCAATGGATTTACATAAAATGCAGTGTTCCTGTGACAATGGCATTTATTTTTAATGACCAAGAAAGTACTTTGCACCCTCCCGCCAAGTTAGGAAGAAGCCAGAGCTTTCATTCTGGTACACATCGCATCTAGAAACATGTCTGTGTCTATCATGTAAGACGAGAGGGTCAAGGTATTCCATGATGGAGCATTTTGGAAACCCTTCTTAGAAATTGCTATGCTGAAAATGGGCTATTGGTATACACTGTGTACAAGTAATGCAGATTGCTCCGATTTTCACTACGGCGCCATGCCGATTGAGAATTTTGTTCAAATTTAAATACAATATTGAACATACGGAGCAAATGTGACCCAGGCATCAGTGTAGTATGAATTTATTTTGTTAGGATGCCAGTCACTCTTGATGCCAGTACTAAGTTTGCAAACATACATGTCAACCATGGCCAATTAGAAAACTGCACCCCTTCTATATGATAATATAAACCCTTCCTACACATTGGTTTAGCTTTGGATCACTATGCTATCACCATGTGGCAGAAATGCATTCTGATTGGATATAAATGATCACATGACTTAGTTCACTAAGGTATCCGAACTCCAATGCAGTGTCTCGGTATAGACACTGCGGCGGGCTGATGAAGCAAATCCCAAAAATTTGGGGAAAATAGTTCCTCTTTTCATCGCATATGTGGTCAATTTTCACACAGCTTATAAAATATGTATTCATGAATGTTCCCCAAACATTATTTTGTCAAAATATTGCAAAATTATTGAAATATGAGAAGAAATCACCGCGGAAGGAATTCTGAGTAAAAGTTTTGTTGATAATAGTTTACCGCACGTGTTGTTTATTAGTTAATACGCGCAATTCAACCAATGAAATTGTCTAAATTTTACAATCACGCGACCTGAGCATGGGACAAGAACCAATCACGTCAGTTGTTTATTACGAAGTTACCATGCTTACGGAGAGATACCTGCCCGCCGCAGTGATATATCACTGCACGGGAGTTCGTAAGGTATCAGGAGATGGCATGCCAAAATGTAAAATCTCTAGTTACATGTATGGTGTTCAGTACAATAAGCCTGTGCCTTTTTGTAATTTGAGGTCTATCCACCATGTTATTTTTTCAGAAGTAACATGGCAGAGAAGCATTAAAATATAAGAGGTTACAGACTTTATGAGCCTTACAAGCAATCCAACATATACAAATGTCATTCGTGTGCAATATGAATATTATATTTTTCTATATATTATTGTGAAATTGTGAATAGCTAAAAGTAGGAGCTTAGTATCTTAAATTATTAGACTCCAGATTGAAAATCTGGAGTCTATTGTTTTTGCCTGTTTTCTTTATTATTATTATTAGACTCCAGATTGAAAATCTGGAGTCTATTGTTTTTGCCTGTTTTCTTTATTATTATTAGACTCCAGATGAAAATCTGGAGTCTATTGCTTTTGCCAGTTTTCTTATTAGACTCCAGATTGAAAATCTGGAGTCTATTGCTTTTGCCAGTTTTCTTATTATTATTATTCTCTCTTGTCACGTTTTCTCAGTAACTAGAAGACTTGGAGTAAATCTACTTACATGGTCAGTTAGGGTATGTGACCTAGTTTCTGGGAAATTAGGTCAAATTTTTATCTAGGTCAAAGGTCAAAATCTAGGTCAAATTATCATTTTGTCAATTATCTTTGTCATTTTTCGATATTTTTTCAAAATTTTTTTTTCAACGTGTAGCCGAGAAAAAGACGATTTGACTGTGAGTAATCAATTTTTTGATTACTTTTACCGATTTTGAGATATTGCGTCCGGAAAGTAGGTCAAACGAAAAAGTTCTCCGAATTCAACGTATGAGTTATGAAATAAGTGTAAAATTTCCTCAGGAATCCAAATCTGCAAACCAAATTTCAATCTGACTTCCGGTTCGGAAGCTATAGCGTTTTGAAATTGCTAAATTTGGTGCCCATGTAAAGCCAATGGGAAAAAAGACTTTTTCGAAGTGTAAAATACAAGATATAGACTGAGCACAGCTTAACATAATGAATGTCCATAAAAGAAGGGGACCTCAAAAGCTACATAGCTTCAAAATTTGGACACCAAAATGCCTAGGTCAAAATCTAGGTCAAATTCATAGTTTTTCCTTATTTTTGCGATTCTGGCACTACACTTTTAGGATTTGCTTCAAAATTTTGTATACAGGTAGCAAAGAGTGTGCTAATAGTGAGAGCCTTTTGCCGTCAGAAAGTATTTTGACCCACTTTTGAGATATGGTGTCCGTAAAGTAGGTCAAAATAAAAATTTCTCATAATTTAACTTATGAGTTATGAATTAAGGGTAGAATTTTCTCAGGAATCCGAATCTGCAAACCAAATTTCAATCCGACTTTTCGTTGGGAAGTTATGTCGTTTTGAAAGCTCAAAAATCGCTAATTTTGGTGCCCCATGTTATGTCAATGAGAAAAAAGATTTTTTTTGAAGTGTAAAATACCAGATAAAGACTGAGTACAGCTTAAGATTCTGAAAGTCTATAAAAGAAGTGGACCTCGAAGGCTATCTAGCTTTAAAATTTGGACACCAAAATCCCTAGGTCAAAATCTAGGTCAAATACATAGTTTTTCCTTATTTTTGCGATTCTGGCACTACACTTTTAGGATTTGCTTCAAAATTTTGTATACAGGTAGCAAAGAGTGGGCTAATAGTGTTATCCTTTTGCCGTCAGAGAGTATTTTGACCCACTTTTGAGATATGGTGTCCGAAATGTAGGTCAAAATAAAAAATTCTCCAAATTTTACATATGAGTTATGAATTAAAAGTAGAATTTTCTCAGGAATTCGAATCTGCAAACCAAATTTCGATCCGACTACCGGTTCCAAAGTTATGGCGTGTCCGAAAAGTAGGTCAAAATAAAAATTCGCCAAATTCAACGTATGAGTTATGAATAAGGGGTAGAATTTTGTCAGGAATCCGAATCTTTAAATCAAATTTCGATTTGACTTCCGGTTTGAAAGTTATGGCGTTTTGAAATTTCGAGAAAAATCGATCTGATGTTATCCTGATAGAAAGTCAAGGAAAAAAGATTTTTTTGAAGTGTAAAATACGAGATATAGATTGAGTACAGCTTAAGATAATGAATTCCTATAAAAGAAGGGGACCTCAAAAGCTACCTAGTTTCAATATTTGGACACCAAAATGCCTAGGTCAAAATCTAGGTCAAATTCATAGTTTTTCCTTATTTTTGCGATTCTGGCACTACACTTTTAGGATTTGCTTCAAAATTTTGTATACAGGTAGTAAAGATTGTGCTAATAGTGTTAGCCTTTTGCCGTCAGGAAGTATTTTGACCCACTTTTGAGATATGGTGTCCGTAAAGTAGGTCTAAATAAAAATTTCTCATAATTTAACTTATGAGTTATGAATTAAGGGTAGAATTTTCTCAGGAATCCGAATCTGCAAACCAAATTTCAATCCGACTTTTCGTTGGGAAGTTATGGCGTTTTGAAAGCTCAAAAATCGCTAATTTTGGTGCCCCATGTTATGTCAATGAGAAAAAAGATTTTTTTGAAGTGTATAATACCAGATAAAGACTGAGTACAGCTTAAGATTCTGAAAGTCTATAAAAGAAGGGGACCTCGAAGGCTATCTAGCTTTAAAATTTGGACACCAAAATCCCTAGGTCAAAATCTAGGTCAAATACATAGTTTTTCCTTATTTTTGCGATTCTGGCACTACACTTTTAGGATTTGCTTCAAAATTTTGTATACAGGTAGCAAAGAGTGGGCTAATAGTGTGAGCCTTTTGCCGTCAGAGAGTATTTTGACCCAGCTTACAAGTAATTGGATGACTCAGCTTAAAACAAGTCTTAAATCTGGAGTCTTAAATTGAACTTGTTCAATTTACATGTCTAGTTATTATTATTCATTCTTTCTTTCTTTCTTTCTTTCTTTCCGAACACTTTTTCTCAGCAACTAGAAGAACTTACTTTAACCTACTTACATGGCTAACATAGCCCATCAACCTAGTTTCTGGGAAATTAGGTCAAATTTTTATCTAGGTCAAAGGTCAAGAACTAGGTCAAATTTAGGTCAATCAACATTCTGTCAATTATCTTCGTTGTTACTTGTGGTAACTCCTTCATCTTTTTTTCAACATGTAGCTTAGAAAAAAACAAATCGAGAGTGTGCCATCCGTTTTTTCATTACTCTTACTGATTTTGAGATATGGCGTCCGGAAAGTAGGTCAAACTAAAAAGTTAACCAAATTTAACATATGAGCTATGAAATAAGTGTAAAATTTTCTCAGGAATCTGAATCTGCAAACCAAATTTTGATCCGACTTCCGGTTCGGAAGTTATGGCATTTTGAAAACTCAAAAATCGCTAAATTTGGTGCCCATGTTAAGTCAATGGGAAAAAAGATTTTTTTGAAGTGAAAAATACGGAATATAGACTAAGTTCAGCTTCACATAATCAAAGCCTTTAAAAGAAGGGGACCTCAAAAGCCATCTAGCTTCAAAATTTGGACACCAAAATGCCTAGGTCAAAATCTAGGTCAAATTCATAGGTTTTCCTTATTTTTCGATTCTGACACTACACTTTAATTATATTCTTCGAAATTGTGTATACATGTAGCCAAGAGTGTGCTAGTAGCGTTAGCCTTTTGCCGTCAGAAAGTATTTTGACCCACTTTTGAGATATGGTGTCCGAAATGTAGGTCAAAATAAAAAGTTCTCCAAATTTGATGTTTGAGTTATGAATTAAGAGTAGAATTTTCCGAGAAATCCGAATCTGCAAACCAAATTTCGATCCGACTTCCGGTTTCGAAGTTATGGCGTGTCCAAAAAGTAGGTCAAAATAAAAATTCGCCAAATTTAACGTATGAGTTATGAATTAGGGGTAGAATTTTGTCAGGAATCCGAATCTGCAAACCAAATTTCGATCCGACTTCCCGTTTGAAAGTTATGGCGTTTTGAAATTTCGAGAAAAATCGATCTGATGTTATCCTGATAGAAAGTCAAGGAAAAAAGATTTTTTGAAGTGAAAAATACGAGTTATAGATTGAGTACAGCTTAAGATAATGAATTCCTATAAAAGAAGGGGACCTCAAAAGCTACCTAGTTTCAATATTTGGACACCAAAATGCCTAGGTCAAAATCTAGGTCAAATTCATAGTTTTTCCTTATTTTTGCAATTCTGGCACTACACTTTTAGGATTTGCTTCAAAATTTTGTATACAGGTAGCAAAGAGTGTGCTAATAGTGTTAGCCTTTTGCCGTCAGAGAGTATTTTGACCCACTTTTGAGATATGGTGTCCGAAAAGTAGGTCAAAATAAAAAATTCTCCAAATTTAACATGAGTTATGAATTAAGAGTAGAATTTTATCAGGAATCCGAATCTGCAAACCAAATTTCGAGAAAAATCGATCTGATGTTATCCTGATTGAAAGTCAAGGAAAAAAGATTTTTTTGAAGTGTAAAATACGAGATATAGATTGAGTACAGCTTAAGATAATGAATTCTGATAAAAGAAGGGGACCTCAAAAGCTACCTAGTTTCAATATTTGGACACCAAAATGCCTAGGTCAAAATCTAGGTCAAATTCATAGTTTTTCCTTATTTTTTCGATTCTGGCACTACACTTTTAGGATTTGCTTCAACATTTTGTATACAGGTAGCAAAGAGTGTGCTAATAGTGAGAGCCTTTTGCCGTCAAACAGTATTTTGACCCACTTTTGAGATATGGTGTTCGTAAAGTAGGTCAAAATAAAAAGTTCTCATAATTTAACTTATGAGTTATGAATTAAGGGTAGAATTTTCTCAGGAATCCAAATCTGCAAACCAAATTTCAATCCGACTTCCAGTCAAAAATTCCTACTTACCTACCTACTTACCTACTCGGCTACCTACTTAGCTACCTACTCAGCTACTTACTCAGCTACCTACTCAGCTACTTACTCAGCTACCTGCTCAGCTGCTTACTCAGCTACCTACTCAGCTACCTACTCAGCTACTTACTCAGCTACCTACTCAGCTACTTACTCAATTACTTAATCATCTACTTACTCAGCTTCCTACTCAGTTACTTACTCAGCTCTTTACTCAAGTAAATCAATCTGGAGTCTTAAATTGAACTTTGTTCAATTTACCAATCTAGTTATTATTCTTTTTTCTTCCTCCTCACCAAATTTCTCGTCAACTATAACAGCTTACTTAATCCAACTTACATGGTTAACTAAAGACTGAAACCGGCTTTCTGGGAAATTAGGTCAAATTTTTATCTAGGTCAAAGGTCAAGAACTAGGTCAAATCTTACATTTTCAACATTCTTCATCATATCTTCGTCAATATTCTTCGTAACTCCTTCATCTTTTTTTCATCGTGTAGCTTAGAAAAAGGCGAATCAAAGATATGACATCAGAATCTTACCGATTTTGAGATACGGCGTCCGAAATGTAGGTCACGCCTAAACATGCTCCAAATTGAATGTGTGAGCTATGAAAAAGATGTAGAATTTTCTCAGGAATCCAAATCTGCAAACCAAATTTGGATCGGACTTCCACTTCGGAAGTTATGGCGTTTTGAAAGCTCAAAAATCGCTAAATTTGGTGCCTATGTTAAGTCAATGGGAAAAAAGACTTTTTCGAAGTGTAAAATACAGGATATTGACTGAGTACAGCTTAACATAATGAATGCTTATAAAAGAAGGGGACCTCAAAAGCTACGTAGCTTCAAAATTTGGACACCAAAATGCCTAGGTCAAAATCAAGGTCAAATTCATAGTTTTTCCTTATTTTTACGATTCTGACACTACACTTTAATAATTTACTTCAAAATTTTGTATACAGGTAGCAAAGAGTGTGCTAATAGTGTTAGTCTTTTGCCGTCAGAAAGTATTTTGACCCACTTTTGAGATATGGTGTCCGAAAAGTAGGTCAAAATAAAAAGTTCTCCAGATTCAACGTATGAGTTATGAATTAAGGGTAGAATCTTCTCAGGAATCCGAATCTGCAAACCAAATTTCGATCCGACTACCGGTTCGGAAGTTATGGTGTGTCCAAAAAGTAGGTCAAAATAAAAAAATTCCAAATTTAACGTATGAGTTATGAATTAGGGGTAGAATTTTGTCAGAAATCCAAATCTGCAAACCAAATTACGATCCGACTTCCGGTTCGAAAGTTGTGGGGTTTTGAAAGCTCAAAAATCGCTAAATTTGGTGCCCCATGTTATGTCAATGAGAAAAAGGATTTTTTGAAGTGTAAAATACCAGATAAAGACTGAGTACAGCTTAATATTCTGAAAGCCTATAAAAGGAGGGGACCTCGAAGGCTATCTAGCTTTAAAATTTGGACGCAAAAATGCCTTGGTCAAAATCTAGGTCAAATTCATAGTTTTTCCTTATTTTTGCGATTCTGACATTACACTTTAAGGATTTGCTTCAAAATTTTGTATACAGGTAGCAAAGAGTGTGCCTATAGTGTTAGCCTTCTGCCGTCAGAAAGTTTTTTGACCCACTTTTGAGATATGGTGTCCGAAATGTAGGTCAAAATAAAAAATTATCCAAATTTAACGTATGAGTTATGAATTAAGGGTAGAATTTTCTCAGGAATCAGAATCTTTAAACCAAATTTCGATCTAACTTCTGGTTAGATAGTTATAGCGGTTTGAAGTCTCGAAAAGTCGATATGATGATATCCCCATGTTAAGCTAATAGAGTCGAAGATAGCCTTCTTAAAAGTTGTCTAAATGTCTATATTCTAGCTGACTCAGCTTATTCTGAATGACTCAGCTTACAAGTTCTGGATGACTCAGCTTAAAAAAAATGTGAAATCTGGAGTCTTAAATTGAACTTGTTCAATTTACATGTCTAGTTATTATTATTATTATTATTTTTCTTCCTCCTCACCAAATTTCTCGTCAACTATAACAGCTTACTTAATCCAACTTACATGGTTAACTAAAGACTGAAACCGGCTTTCTGGGAAATTAGGTCAAATTTTTATCTAGGTCAAAGGTCAAGAACTAGGTCAAATCCATTACTTTGTCACTTTTTCCCATTATCTCGGTCGTCCTTCAATATTTTTGATCCTGGTTTTTTTCATTGTGTTCCTCATAAAAAAGTAGAAAACCTAGAGTCGATTTAGTTTTTTGGTATCTCAAACCGATTTCGAGATATCAGTGTCCGAAAACGAGGTCCAAAAAAAAATTCTCAGAATCCAATGTCTAGGATATCAGTCTTATAGGAAATTTTCTCAGGATTCCGAATCTGAAAACAAAATTTCGATCTGACTTCCGGTTCAGAAGTTATGGCGTTTTGAAAATTCAAAAATCGCTAAATTTGGTGCCCCATGTTAATTCAATGGGAAAAAATATTTTTTTGAAGTGTAAAATACGAGATATAGACTTAGCACAGCTAAACATAATGGAAGCCCATAAAAGAAAGGGACCACAAGACCTTGTTTTCATAAAAATTTGGACACCAAAATGCCTAGGTCAAAATCTAGGTCAAATTCAAAGTTTTTTCTTATTTTTGCGATTCTGACACTACAGATTAATTATATTCTTCGAAATTTTGTATACATGTAGCCAAGAGTGTGCTGATAGTGTTAGCCTTTTGCCGTCAGAAAGTATTTTGACCCACTTTTGAGATATGGTGTCCGAAAAGTAGGTCAAAATAAAAAGTTCTCCAGATCCAACGTATGAGTTATGAATTAAGGGTAGAATTTTCTCAGGAATCCGAATCTGCAAATCAAATTTCGATCCGACTTCCGGTTTGGAAGTTATGGCGTGTCCAAAAAGTAGGTCAAAATAAAAAAATTCCAAATTTAACGTATGAGTTATGAATTAGGGGTAGAATTTTGTCAGGAATCCGAATCTGCAAACCAAATTTCGATCCGACTTCCGGTTTGAAAGTTATGGCGTTTTGAAAGCTCAAAAATCGCTAAATTTGGTGCCCCATGTTATGTCAATGAGAAAAAGGATTTTTTGAAGTGTAAAATACCAGATATAGACTGAGTACAGCTTAATATTCTGAAAGCCTATAAAAGGAGGGGACCTCAAAGGCTATCTAGCTTTAAAATTTGGACGCAAAAATGCCTTGGTCAAAATCTAGGTCAAATTCATAGTTTTTCCTTATTTTTGCGATTCTGACATTACACTTTAAGGATTTGCTTCAAAATTTTGTATACAGGTAGCAAAGAGTGTGCTTATAGTGTTAGCCTTCTGCCGTCAGAAAGTTTTTTGACCCACTTTTGAGATATGGTGTCCGAAATGTAGGTCAAAATAAAAAATTCTCCAAATTTAACGTATGAGTTATGAATTAAGGGTAGAATTTTCTCAGGAATCAGAATCTTTAAACCAAATTTCGATCTAACTTCTGGTTAGATAGTTATAGCGGTTTGAAGTCTCGAAAAGTCGATATGATGATATCCCCATGTTAAGCTAATAGAGTCGAAGATAGCCTTCTTAAAAGTTGTCTAAATGTCTATATTCTAGCTGACTCAGCTTATTCTGAATGACTCAGCTTACAAGTTCTGGATGAATCAGCTTAAAAAAATGTGGAATCTGGAGTCTTAAATTGAACTTGTTCAATTTACATGTCTAGTTATTAGACTCCAGATTGAAAATCTGGAGTCTATTGCTTTTGCCAGTTTTCTTTATTAGACTCCAGATTTCATCTGGAGTCTATTGCTTTTGCCAGTTTTCTTATTAGACTCCAGATTTCATCTGGAGTCTATTGCTTTTGCTGGTTTTCTTATTATTATTATTATTATTCTTTCTTTCCGAACACTTTTTCTCAGCAACTAGAAGGACTTACTTAAATCTGCTAATATAGTCAACTAGGTAATGAAACCTAGTTTCTGGGAAATTAGGTCAAATGTTTATCTAGGTCAAAGGTCAAGAACTAGGTCAAATCGTGGGTTTTCACTATTTTACAAGTTTTCTCAGTCGTCCTTCGGTATTTTTGCTCCGGGTTTTTTTCATCATGTTCCTTAGAAAAAAAGCTAATTCCGTAAGGCAAATCGTTTTTTGATTACTCTTACCGATTTTGAGAAATGACGTCTGAAAAGTAGGTCAGAACATAAAAAGTTCTCCAAATTCAACGTGTGAATTATCAAATAAGTGTAGAATTATCTCAGGAATCCGAATCTGCAAACAAAATATCGATCCGACTTCCGCTTCGGAAGTTATAGCATTTTGAAATCTCAAAATCGCTAAATTTGGTGCCCCATGTTAAGTCAATGGGGAAAAAGACTTCTTCGAAGTGTAAAATACGAGATATAGACTGAGTACAGCTTAACATAATGAAAGCCTATAAAAGAAGGGGACCTCAAAGGCTATCTAGCTTTAAAATTTGGACAGCAAAATGCCTAGGTCAAAATCTAGGTCAAATTCATAGTTTTTCCTTATTTTTGCGATTCTGGCACTACACTTTTAGGATTTGCTTCAAAATTTTGTATACAGGTAGCAAAGAGTGTGGTAATAGTGTTAGCCTTTTGCCGTCAAAGAGAATTTTGACCCACTTTTGAGATATGGTGTCCGAAAAGTAGGTCAAAATAAAAAATTCTCCAAATTTAACATATGAGTTATGAACTAAGAGTAGAATTTTCTCAGGAATCCGAATCTGCAAACCAAATTTCGATCCGACTTCCGGTTCGAAAGTTATGGCGTGTCCGAAAAGTAGGTCAAAATAAAAATTCGCCAAAATTAATGTATGAGTTATGAATTAGGGGTAGAATTTTGTAAGGAATCCGAATCTTTAAATCAAATTTTGATCCGACTTCCGGTTCGGAAGTTATGGCGTTTTGAAATTTCGGAAAATCGATCTGATGGTATCCTGATAGAAAGTCAAGGAAAAAAGATTTTTAAAATACGAGATATAGATTGAGTACAGCTTAAGATAATGAATTCCTATAAAAGAAGAGGACCTCAAAAGCTACCTAGTTTCAATATTTGGACACCAAAATGCCTAGGTCAAAATCTAGGTCAAATTCGTAGTTTTTCCTTATTTTTGAGATTCTGGCACTACACTTTTAGGATTTCCTTCAAAATTTTGTATACAGGTAGCAAAGAGTGTGCTAATATTGAGAGCCTTTTGCTGTCAGAAAGTATTTTGACCCACTTTTGAGATATGGTGTCCGAAAAGTAGGTCAAAATATAAAGTTCTCCAAATTGAACGTATGAGTTATGAATTAAGGGTAGAATTTTCTCGGGAATCCGGATCTGAAATTAAAATTGCAATCCAACCCCCAGTCAAGATTCTATGCCATTTTAAAGTTTGAAATTCGCACTTGCCAGTATTCACGATGCATATTGATCAAATCTACTTTCAAAAATTCCTACATACCCTACTCTACCTCCCTACCTACTCAGCTACTTATTTGATTACTAATTACTCAATTACTTAATCAGTTATTACTTACTTAGCTACTTACTCAGCTACTTACGCAGCTACCTACTCAGCTGCTTACTCAGCTACCTACTCAGCTACTTACTCAATTGCTTACTCAGCTACCTACTCAGCTACTTACTCAGCTACATGCTCAACTACTTACTCAGCTACCTACTCATCTACGTACTCAGCTTCCTACTCAGCTCTTTACTCAAGTAAATCAATCTGGAGTCTTAAATTGAACTCTGTTCAATTTACCAATCTAGTTATTATTATTAGACTCCAGATGAAAATCTGGAGTCTATTGCTTTTGCCAGTTTTCTTATTATTATTATTATTATTATTCTTTCTTTCCGAACACTTTTTCTCAGCAACTAGAAGGACTTACTTAAATCTGCTAATATAGTCAACTAGGTAATGAAACCTAGTTTCTGGAAAATTAGGTCAAATGTTTATCTAGGTCAAAGGTCAAGAACTAGGTCAAATCGTGGGTTTTCACTATTTTACGAGTTTTCTCAGTCGTCCTTCGGTATTTTTGCTCCGGGTTTTTTTCATCATGTTCCTTAGAAAAAAAGCTAATTTCGTAAGGCAAATCGTTTTTTGATTACTCTTTCCGATTTTGAGAAATGACGTCCGAAAAGTAGGTCAGAACATTAAAAGTTCTCCAAATTCAACGTGTAAATAATTAAATAAGTGTAAAATTATCTCAGGAATCCGAATCTGCAAACAAAATTTCGATCCGACTTCCGGTTCGGAAATTATAGCGTTTTGAAATCTCAAAATCGCTAAATTTGGTGCCCCATGTTAAGTCAATGGGGAAAAAGACTTCTTCGAAGTGTAAAATACGAGATATAGACTGAGTACAGCTTAACATAATGAAAGCCTACAAAAGAAGGGGACTTCGAAGGCTATCTAGCTTTAAAATTTGGACAGCAAAATGCCTAGGTCAAAATCTAGGTCAAATTCATAGTTTTTCCTTATTTTTGCGATTCTGGCACTACACTTTTAGGATTTGCTTCAAAATTTTGTATACAGGTAGCAAAGAGTGTGGTTATAGTGTTAGCCTATTGCCGTCAGAGAGTATTTTGACCCACTTTTGAGATATGGTGTCCGAAAAGTAGGTCAAAATAAGAAATTCTCCAAATTTAACATATGAGTTATGAATTAAGAGTAGAATTTTCTCAGGAATCCGAATCTGCAAACCAAATTTCGATCCGACTTCCGGTTCGAAAGTTATGGCGTGTCCAAAAAGTAGGTCAAAATAAAAATTCGCCAAAATTAATGTATGAGTTATGAATTAGGGGTAGAATTTTGTCAGGAATCCGAATCTTTAAACCAAATTTCGATTCGACTTCCGGTTCGGAAGTTATGGCGTTTTGAAATTTCGGAAAATCGATCTGATGGTATCCTGATAGAAAGTCAAGGAAAAAAGATTCTTTTGAAGTGTAAAATACGAGATATAGATTGAGTACAGCTTAAGATAATGAATTCCGATAAAAGAAGGGAACCTCAAAAGCTACCTAGTTTCAATATTTGGACACCAAAATGCCTAGGTCAAAATCTAGGTCAAATTCATAGTTTTTCCTTATTTTTTCGTTTCTGGCACTACACTTTTAGGATTTGCTTCAACATTTTGTATACAGGTAGCAAAGAGTGTGCTTATAGTGAGAGCCTTTTGCGATCAGAAAGTATTTTGACCCACTTTTGAGATATGGTGTTCGTAAAGTAGGTCAAAATAAAAAGTTCTCATAATTTAACTTATGAGTTATGAATTAAGGGTAGAATTTTCTCAGGAATCCAAATCTGCAAACCAAATTTCAATCCGACTTCCGGTCAAAAATTCCTACTTACCTACCTACTTACCTACTCGGCTACCTACTTAGCTACCTACTCAGCTACCTACTCAGCTACTTACTCAGCTACCTACTCAGCTACTTACTCAGCTACTTACTCAGCTACCTGCTCAGCTGCTTACTCAGCTACCTACTCAGTTACTTACTCAACTCTTTACTCAAGTAAATCAATCTGGAGTCTTAAATTGAACTTTGTTCAATTTACCAATCTAGTTATTTTTCTTTCTTTCTTTCTTTCCGTACACGTTTTCTCAGCAACTAGAAGAGCTTACTTTAACCTACTTACATGGCTAACATAGCCCATCGACCTAGTTTCTGGGAAATTAGGTCAAATTTGTATCTAGGTCAAAGGTCAAGAATTAGGTCAAATTTAGGTCAAATCAACATTCTGTCAATTATCTTCGTTGTTGTTTGCCGTTACTCCTTCATCTTTTTTTCATTATGTAGCTTAGAAAAAAACAAATCGAGTGTGTGCTATCCGTTTTTTGATTACTCTTACCGATTTTGAGATATGGCGTCCGGAAAGTAGGTCAAACTAAAAAAGTTCTCCAAATTTAACATATGAGCTATGGAATAAGGGTAGGATTTTCTCAGGAATCCGAATCTGCAAACCAAATTTCGATCCGACTTCCCGTTTGAAAGTTATGGCATTTTGAAATTTCGAGAAAAATCGATCTGATGTTACCCTGATAGAAAGTCAAGGAAAAAAGATTTTTTTGAAGTGTAAAATACGAGATATAGGTTGAGTACAGCTTAAGATAATGAACTCCTATAAAAGAAGGGGACCTTAAAAGCTACCTAGTTTCAATATTTGGACACCAAAATGCCTAGGTCAAAATCTAGGTCAAATTCATAGTTTTTCCTTATTTTTGCGATTCTGGCACTACACTTTAAGGATTTGCTTCAAAATTTTGTATACAGGTAGCAAAGAGTGTGCTAATAGTGTTAGCCTTTTGCCGTCAGAGAGTATTTTGACCCACTTTTGAGATATGGTGTCCGAAAAGTAGGTCAAAATAAAAAATTGTCCAAATTTAACATATGAGTTATGAATTAACAGTAGAATTTTCTCAGGAATCCGAATCTGTAAACCAAATTTCGATCCGACTTCCGGTTCCAAAGTTATGGCGTGTCCGAAAAGTAGGTCAAAAAAAAATTTAACGTATGAGTTATGAATTAGGAGTAGGATTTTGTCAGGAATCCGAATCTTTAAATCAAATTTCGATCCGACTTCCGGTTCGGAAGTTATGGCGTTTTGAAATTTCGGAAAATCGATCTGATGGTATCCTGATAGAAAGTCAAGGAAAAAAGATTTTTTGAAGTGTAAACTACGAGATATAGATTGAGTACAGCTTAAGATAGTGAATTCCGATAAAAGAAGGGGACCTCAAAAGCTACCTAGTTTCAATATTTGGACACCAAAATGCCTAGGTCAAAATCTAGGTCAAATTCATAGTTTTTCCTTATTTTTGCGATTCTGGCACTACACTTTTAGGATTTGCTTCAAAATTTTGTATACAGGTAGCAAAGAGTGTGCTAATAGTGAGAGCCTTTTGCCGTCAGAAAGTATTTTGACCCACTTTTGAGATATGGTGTCCGTAAAGTAGGTCAAAATAAAAAGTTCTCATAATTTAACTTATGAGTTATGAATTAAGGGTAGAATTTTCTCAGGAATCCGAATCTGCAAACCAAATTTCAATCCGACTTCCGGTCAAAAATTCCTACTTACCTACTCGGCTACCTACTTAGCTACCTACTCAGCTACCTACTCAGCTACTTACTCAGCTACCTACTCAGCTACTTACTCAGCTACCTGCTCAGCTGCTTACTCAGCTACCTTCTCAGCTTCTTACTCAATTACTTAATCATCTACTTACTCAGCTTCCTACTCAGTTACTTACTCAGCTCTTTACTCAAGTAAATCAATCTGGAGTCTTAAATTGAACTTTGTTCAATTTACCAATCTAGTTATTATTATTCTTTCTTTCCGAACACTTTTTCTCAGCAACTAGAAGGACTTACTTAAATCTGCTAACATAGTCAACTAGGTAATGAAACCTAGTTTCTGGAAAATTAGGTCAAATGTTTATCTAGGTCAAAGGTTAAGAACTAGGTCAAATCGTGGGTTTTTACTATTTTACAAGTTTTCTCAGTCGTCCTTCAGTATTTTTGCTCCGGTTTTTTTCATCATGTTCCTTAGAAAAAAAGCTAATTCCGAAAGGCAAATTGTTTTTTGATTACTCTTACCGATTTTGAGAAATGACGTCCGAAAAGTAGGTCAGAACATAAAAAGTTCTCCAAATTCAACGTGTAAATTATCAAATAAGTGTAGAATTATCTCAGGAATCCGAATCTGCAAACAAAATTTTGATCCGACTTCCGGTTCGGAAGTTATAGCGTTTTGAAATCTCAAAATCGCTAAATTTGGTGCCCCATGTTAAATAAATGGGGAAAAAGACTTTTTCGAAGTGTAAAATACGAGATATAGACTGAGTACAGCTTAACATAATGAAAGCCATTAAAAGAAGGGGACCTCGAAGGCTATCAAGCTTTAAAATTTGGACAGCAAAATGCCTAGGTCAAAATCTAGGTCAAATTTATAGTATTTTCTTATTTTTGCGATTCTGACACTACACTTTAATAATTTGCTTCAAAATTTTGTATACAGGTAGCCAAGAGAGTGCTAATAGTGCTAGCCTTTTGCCGTCAGAAAGTATTTCTACCCACTTTTGAGATATGGTGTCCGAAAAGTAGGTCAAAATAAAAAGTTCTCCAAATTTAACATATGAGCTATGAAATAAGAGTAGAATTGTCTCAGGAATCCGAATCTGCAAACCAAATTTCGATCCGACTTCCGGTTCAAAAGTAATGGCGTGTCCGAAAAGTAGGTCAAAATAAAAATTCGCCAAATTTAATGTATGAGTTATGAATTAGGGGCAGAATTTTGTCAGGAATCCGAATCTTTAAATGAAATTTCGATCCTACTTCCGGTTCGGAAGTTATGGCGTTTTGAAATTTCGGAAAATCGATCTGATGGTATCCTGATAGAAAGTTAAAGAAAAAAGATTTTTTTGAAGTGTAAAATACGAGACATAGATTGAGTACAGCTTAAGATAATGAATTCCTATAAAAGAAGGGGACCTCAAAAGCTACCTAGTTTCAATATTTGGACACCAAAATGCCTAGGTCAAAATCTAGGTCAAATTCATAGTTTTTCCTTATTTTTGCGATTCTGGCACTCCACTTTTAGGATTTGCTTCAAAATTTTGTATACAGGTAGCAAAGAGTGGGCTTATAGTGAGAGCCTTTTGCCGTCAGAAAGTATTTTGACCCACTTTTGAGATATGGTGTCCGTAAAGTAGGTCAAAATAAAAAGTTCTCATAGTTTAACTTATGAGTTATGAATTAAGGGTAGAATTTTCTCAGGAATCCGAATCTGCAAACCAAATTTCAATCCGACTTCCGGTCAAAAATTCCTTCTTACCTACCTACTTACCTACTCGGCTACCTACTTAGCTACCTACTTCTCAGCTACTTACTCGGCTACCTACTCAGCTACTTACTCAGCTACCTACTCAGCTGCTTACTTAGCTACCTACTCAGCTACTTACTCAATTACTTAATCATCTACTCACTCAGCTTCCTACTCAGTTACTTACTCAGCTCTTTACTCAAGTAAATCAATCTGGAGTCTTAAATTGAACTTTGTTCAATTTACCAATCTAGTTATTATTATTATTCCTCCTCACCAAATTTCTCGTCAACTATAACAGCTTACTTAATCCAACTTACATGGTTAACTAAGGACTGTATCCGGCTTTCTGGGAAATTAGGTCAAATTTCTATCTAGGTCATAGGTCAAGAACTAGGTCAAATCGTTGATTTTCACTAATTCACCACTTTTCTCAGTCGTCTTTCAATATTTTTGCTCCAGGTTTTTTTCATCATGTTCCTTGGAAAAAACGCTAATTCCGTAAGGCAAATCATTTTTTGATTACTCTTACCGATTTTGAGATATTGCGTCCGAAAAGTAGGTCAGAACAAAAAACTCTCCAAATTCAACATGAGAGTTATGAAATAAGTGTAGAATGATCTCAGGAATCCGAATCTGCAAACCAAATTTCGATCCGACTTCCGGTTCGGAAGTTATGGCGTTTTGAAAGCTCAAAAATCGCTAAATTTGGTGCCTATGTTAAGTCAATGGGAAAAAAGACTTTTTCGAAGTGTAAAATACAGGATATAGACTGAGTACAGCTTAACATAATGAATGCTTATAAAAGAAGGGGACCTCAAAAGCTACATAGTTTCAAAATTTGGACACCAAAATGCCTAGGTCAAAATCTAGGTCAAATTCATAGTGTTTCCTTATTTTTACGATTCTGACACTACACTTGAATAACTTACTTCCAAATTTTGTATACAGGTAGCAAAGAGTGTGCTCATAGTGTTAGCCTTTTGCCGTCAGAAAGTATTTTGACCCACTTTTGAGATATGGTGTCCGAAAAGTAGGTCAAAATAAAAAGTTCTCCAGATCCAACGTATGAGTTATGAATTAAGGGTAGAATTTTCTCAGGAATCCGAATCTGCAAACCAAATTTCGATCCGACTTCCGGTTCGGAAGTCATGGCGTGTCCAAAAAGTAGGTCAAAATAAAAAATTTCCAAATTTAACGTATGAGTTATGAATTAGGGATAGAATTTTGTCAGGTATCCGAATCTGCAAACCAAATTTCGATCCGACTTCCGGTTCGAAAGTTATGGCGTTTTGAAAGCTCAAAAATCGCTAAATTTGGTGCCCCATGTTATGTCAATGAGAAAAAGGATTTTTTGAAGTGTAAAATACCAGATATAGACTGAGTACAGCTTAATATTCTGAAAGCCTATAAAAGGAGGGGACCTCGAAGACTATCTAGCTTTAAAATTTGGACGCAAAAATGCCTTGGTCAAAATCTAGGTCAAATTCATAGTTTTTCCTTATTTTTGCGATTCTGACATTACACTTTAAGGATTTGCTTCAAAATTGTGTATACAGGTAGCAAAGAGTGTGCTTATAGTGTTAGCCTTCTGCCGTCAGAAAGTTTTTTGACCCACTTTTGAGATATGGTGTCCGAAATATAGGTCAAAATAAAAAATTCTCAAAATTTAACGTATGAGTTATGAATTAAGGGTAGAATTTTCTCAGGAATCAGAATCTTTAAACCAAATTTCGATCTGACTTCTGGTTAGATAGTTATAGCGGTTTGAAGTCTCGAAAAGTCGATATGATGATATCCCCATGTTAAGCTAATAGAGTCGAAGATAGCCTTCTTAAAAGTTGTCTAAATGTCTATATTCTAGCTGACTCAGCTTATTCTGAATGACTCAGCTTACAAGTTCTGGATGACTCAGCTTAAACAAAGTTTGAAATCTGGAGTCTTAAATTGAACTTGTTCAATTTACATGTCTAGTTATTATTCTTCCTCCTCACCAAATTTCTCGTCAACTATAACAGCTTACTTAATACAACTTACATGGTTAACTAAAGACTGAAACCGGCTTTCTGGGAAATTAGGTCAAAATTTTATCTAGGTCAAAGGTCAAGAACTAGGTCAAATCTTACATTTTCAACATTCTTCATCATATCTTCGTCAATATTCTTCGTAACTCCTTCATCTTTTTTTCATCGTGTAGCTTAGAAAAAGGCGAATCAAAGATATGACATCAGAATTTTGATTACTCTTACCGATTTTGAGATATGGCGTCCGAAATGTAGGTCAGGCCTAAACATGCTCCAAATCGAATGTGTGAGCTATGAAGAAGATGTAGAATTTTCTCAGGAATCCAAATCTGCAAACCGAATTCGGATCCGACTCCCGGTTCGGAAGTTATGGTGTTTTGAAAACTCAAAAATCGCTAAATTTGGTGCCTATGTTAAGTCAATGGGAAAAAAGACTTTTTCGAAGTGTAAAATACAGGATATAGACTGAGTACAGCTTAACATAATGAATGCTTATAAAAGAAGGGGACCTCAAAAGCTACATAGCTTCAAAATTTGGACACCAAAATGCCTAGGTCAAAATCTAGGTCAAATTCATAGTTTTTCCTTATTTTTACGATTCTGACACTACACTTTAATAATTTACTTCAAAATTTTGTATACAGGTAGCAAAGAGTGTGCTAATAGTGTTAGCCTTTTGCCGTCAGAAAGTATTTTGACCCACTTTTGAGATATGGTGTCCGAAAAGTAGGTCAAAATAAAAAGTTCTCCAGATTCAACGTATGAGTTATGAATTAAGGGTAGAATTTTCTCAGGAATCCGAATCTGCAAACCAAATTTCGATCCGACTTCCGGTTTGGAAGTTATGGCGTGTCCAAAAAGTAGGTCAAAATAAAAAATTTCCAAATTTAACGTATGAGTTATGAATTAGGGGTAGAATTTTGTCAGGAATCCGAATCTGCAAACCAAATTTCGATCCGACTCCAGTTCCGAAAGTTATGGCGTTTTGAAAGCTCAAAAATCGCTAAATTTGGTGCCCCATGTTATGTCAATGAGAAAAAGGATTTTTTGAAGTGTAAAATACCAGATATAGACTGAGTACAGCT
The DNA here is from genome assembly GCA_903813345.2 of Owenia fusiformis. Lineage (NCBI taxonomy): Eukaryota > Metazoa > Annelida > Polychaeta > Sabellida > Oweniidae > Owenia > Owenia fusiformis. The sequence goes on from CAIIXF020000006.1 coordinate 10,038,018, forward strand.
TAATATTCTGAAAGCCTATAAAAGGAGGGGACCTCGAAGGCTATCTAGCTTTAAAATTTGGACGCAAAAATGCCTTGGTCAAAATCTAGGTCAAATTCATAGTTTTTCCTTATTTTTGCGATTCTGACATTACACTTTAAGGATTTGCTTCAAAATGTTGTATACAGGTAGCAAAGAGTGTGCTAATATTGTTAGCCTTTTGCCGTCAGAAAGTATTTTGACCCACTTTTGAGATATAGTGTCCGAAAAGTAGGTCAACATGAAAGTTTCTCCAAATTTAACGTATGAGTTATGAATTAAGGGTAGAATTTTCTCAGGAATCCGAATCTGCAAATCAAATTTCAATCCGACACCTGGTTTGGAAGTAATGGCGTTTTGAAAAATTAAATTTAAATTTGATATCCCATGTTATGTCAATTATCTTTGTCACTATTCGTCGTTATTCCTTTATCTTTTTTTCAGCATGTAGCTTAAAGACAGTCCTTTCATTATTGTAACTGTCTTTTTTGATTACTCTTACCGATTTTGAGGAATGGCGTCCGGAAAGTAGGTCAACATAAAAAGTTCTCAAAATTTAATGTATGAGTTATGACACAAACGTAGAATTTTCTCAGAAATTCGAATCTGCAAACCAAATTTCGACCCAAATTCTGGTTAGATAGTTATAGCTGTTTGAAGTCTCGAAAAGTCGATATTATGATATCCCCATGTTAAGCCAATGTAGACGAAGATAAGCTACTTACGAGTTGTCTAAATGTCTGTATTCTAGATGACTCAGCTTATTCTGAATGGCTCAGCTTACAGTATTTTGGATGACTCAGCTTAAAAAAAGTTTTAAATCTGGAGTCTTAAATTGAACTTGTTCAATTTACATGTCTAGTTAACCTTATTATCATTTGGGTCTGTTACTGCAGGCGGGAAGTACCAGGGATCTGCAGCACCAGACCCAGCTGTTCTGAAAGGTTTCAGAATCCATTTCAGTTCAACTGTGTTGCTAAATTACTTTGAGAAATTAATGGTTTGCTTTTCGCTCATGTGATCACAATGTTATTTTCCTTTTCAGATTAAATGCACGATGGAGTCTAGTTGTACATCAAATCATTCACCATCAGTTCAGTCTCAAACAGATACAAAATGCATTCAATGTCAAAGTATCTTTGAAAAAGCAAAGCGTGGATATAAGAGATACTCGCTAAAATATTTGAGTGAGGGTTCGAAGTTCAAAGATATACCTGGATTAACAGAGTATTTATTACAGAGATGTGACAATCCTGAAAGCTCATTTGTCTGTGAGAAATGTGTCAAGAAATATCGGGAGAGTCGCCATCACCCATCCACGATGGAGTCTAGTTGTACATCAAATCATTCACCATCAGTTCAGTCTCAAACAGATACAAAATGCATTCAATGTCAAAGTATCTTTAAAAAAGCAAAGCATGGATATCAGAGATACTCGCTAAAAAATTTGAGTAAGGCTTCGAAGTTCAAAGATATACCTGGATTAACAGAGTATTTATTACAGAGATGTGAAAATCCTGAAAGCTCATTTGTCTGTCATAAATGTGTCAAGAAATATCGGGAGAGTCACCCTCACCCATCCATGATGGGGTCTAGTTGTACATCAAATCATTCACCATCAGTTCAGTCTCAAACAGATACAAAATGCATTCAATGTCAAAGTATCTTTGAAAAAGCAAAGCATGGATATCAGAGATACTCGCTAAAAAATTTGAGTAAGGCTTCGAAGTTCAAAGATATACCTGGATTAACAGAGTATTTATTACAGAGATGTGAAAATCCTGAAAGCTCATTTGTCTGTCATAAATGTGTCATGAAATATCGGGAGAGTCACCCTGACCCATCCACTGCTTCATTACCTCATCATCTCCTGTTTCATTCATATTCATCCAACTTGCCCCAAGAACCTCAAAAGCGAGTTCCAGTCAAGCGTGTATATAAGAAAGTACGGTTAGAAGCAATGAACGCACTAAAACAATGTAAATATAGACGTCTTATTAAACTTTTATTTGAAGGAAGCAAGAAATTCAAACATGAATTTCACAAATTTCTAAGTGAAAAGGTAAAAAGAGAGATAAAAACCTTCTCAAAACAAATTAAGCCTTACAAAAACTGGAGGGATTTAATGGACCAATCCAGCAGCAGTATGCCAATATTAACAAGTACAATTGAATCAGCTGTGCCAAAACAAAAGAGCATGAACGAAGATGATCAAGCTGCACGAGTCGGGGTGGTGACATCTATACTGTGCTATCGCAAAAGTCGACTATTGGGAAATCAGTTTCAAAAGATAACAAGCTATCAACTTTCAAAGCATGGGTGTGACAAGAAAGTAAGTTTTATTTATTTATAAGTGGTTAAGTTGATGATTTAACAATTTACATATGAATTAAAGTTTTATGATTTTGTGAAGGATAGGCTATTATTCTAGGTTTCCAGTGGAGCATGTATTTTATTGGACCTTCGGCCCTTGGTTCAATATGTCACTTTATTATTTCCATGTTGTGATACTCATTCTCTCATTGGTCAATTAGATACCATGTGACTTAGAATATATATAGGTATTCCATGTCTCCCTGCTTAGAAAATGTGTGAAGAGTGTATTCACCTGCAATGACGTCATTTGTGAATACACATATTCAATTAAAATGACATCACATCACTCCCAGGAATTCAGTAAAAAGTATTTCCATCTGATATGACAGACAGTGAAGTTGTATCAGGAAGCCCTCCCAAGAAAAGGTTCAAAACTGTATAACAAACACTGGATAAAGATTACAAATGTATTCAAAAACTCAACTTATCAAAGCACGAAGACAGTGGACTTTAACATGGAAGATCCGAATCTAATTTTTATCCATGGTGACAGAGATTGTGAATTATAACAGAATATTGGTAAACGTTTTGGAAATATGTTGAAATTAAACATCATATACAATATTGTGTACTTCTAACTTTAATATTGTGAACTACTTTAATGAGGAAATAATAAAACAAATATTGAATTCTGTGATCGTTTAATATCTGTATATAATTCTGAGAGATGTATTCACCTCACCTTCAGGCTGTGGAGAACACCCCTTCAGAAATATATAGGGATTATCCTATATGAGGTTCAGGATATTGGGATTATCCCAAGGCAAGTATAATATATCTGCCTGAGGGCCGCAGGTCCAGAGGGAAAATATATTATATTGGCCAAGGGATAATCCCAATATCCTAGACCGACTATAGGATAAATATAGGTTATTTACTGGGAGGGATTGAATATGGGTTTTATTCCGAGGGACAATATGATATTGACCGAAGGGTAATATGATATTGACCGAGGGAGCGCAGCGACCGAGTGTCAATATCATTTTTCCCAAGGTCAATATTGTCGCGCGCCAGACTCCCGCCAAGTACCCGTACTCCCTCGGAGAAGGTCTGGTGGCGATGATAAGGGATTCGGAGGTGTTTCTCACGGGCGCCGAGCTGGTTTGGTGCTTCGGCTGTCACTGAGCTAGGAGATGGAGAACACAGGAATATACAAAACAATCAATTACGGGATTTTAATAATCTATTGAACACTATAATATAACAATAAATTTCACAAATGTCCTCAAATGCCTTTATGGCCCAACAACTCAAATACAAATGTCTCTAGATACACTGAGAATCAACAACACTCTGGCTCTGTCTGTCTGTCTCTACTCTGTTCTGACTGTCTGCTCCACTCTAGTTGTAAGCTCTGCTCTACTCTGCCTGTCTGCTCTGCTCTGCTGCAGCTGTCTGCTCTGCTGCAGCTGTCTGCTCTGCTCGACTCTGCCTGTCTTCTCTACTCTGTCTGTACTGCTCTCTACTCTGCCAGTCTACGCTGCTCTACCTGTCAGCTCTGCTCTGCTACAGCTGTCTGCTCTGCTGCAGCTGTCTGCTCTGCTCGACTCTGCCTGTCTTCTCTACTCTGTCTGTACTGCTCTCTACTCTGCCAGTCTACGCTGCTCTACCTGTCAGCTCTGCTCTGCTACAGCTGTCTGGGTTACTCTGCTGTGCTTGTCGGCTCTGCACGACTCTGCCTGTTAGCTCTGCTCTGCTACAGCTGTCTGCTCTACTCGGCTCTGCCTATCTGATCTACTCGGCTCTACCTGTCAGCTCTGCTCTGCTACATGGGTGGAAATTACCTTCAATGGGAGAATTCTAGCTCCAGACAGAAAAAGTCAGGAATGTCAATCAAAGTTGAGATTAGACCCGAGATTTCTGCCTCAGTGGTAGCAGGTCAGCCACCTCAATGGTCAGTCACCTCTTGGTCGAAGTCGTCTCTCTACTGAGACTAATCATCTCACGTGAGGGGAAGCACTCTTGCTCCTAGTTGTCACTCTCACTCCCTGGACACAGATAACTACCTCCATAGAAGAACGCTTGCTCTAAGTCCTCACCTCTCAGAAGTAGCCAACTCTCATCAATAGGAACACACTCTCTCTCAGAGTTGTCCCTCTCCTGGGAGTAGTCAACACACGTCAATGGGAGCTCCTCTTGCTCCGAATTGCCACTCTGGTGAGATGAGTAGGGAATATCAATCAAGGATGAGATTAGACCCAACTCACACACCTATGTGGGAGTAAGTACGTCTCTCCAACAAGAACACAACAGCTCTGGGCGAGATAACTCAGGAATATCAATCAGTAAACTGAGATTAGACCAGAGTAGCTCACCTCCCGGAAGTTATCCAAGATGGCGGACACACAATGAATTATGGGAAGAAGACGAAGAAGAAATGAAGTCACAAAATGGCTACGCTGAACACAAGGATCAATACATCAAATCTATCAGAGAAAGGATCAACATAAATCAATCAACACTCACAAACTGCAACTCTGCAAGGTGTCTCCAAGGCGCCTCTAGACTGCAACTAATATAATCCACGAATATATCTCTGCCAATCCTAGATCTGGTCGCCAACACGCAAGCAGCTAATAATCCAACAAATCACTGTTTGTAATCGTCCTACAAAACAGTGCAACACGCAAATATACTCCAAAATTGTCCTTTATCCACTTTAGAATCCTTCAGCTTCTTCAATGCCTTCGAAAAACTTCAATATTCCAACATAAAACACTTTGTTCCATCAACTTCCGGCGCTAGAATCACGAAAATCACTGTACAGCTCTTCACACTTCGACACAAAAAGCTAGACTGCGCACATCAGGCAAAACTCTGTCCTATCTCACTTCACTAATTATATGCGGCGGGAAACCCTCTGATTGGCTGATCTGGGTTTGTTTATCCCATTTGGTGTTGCATTCTGGGTAATATTCATGAGCCATAATCCAGGCATCCTGTTGACCTTTCTTCTTCTGTCTGGCTAATATTCCATTCACATACAGGTTGTACCATTCTACTCCAGGGGTTCCCTCGGCAACAGAGCAAATACATCTCTACATGGTACATGCATGAATCATCTCACTCTCCAAATGAGCTGACTGACTCAAAAAACAAAATCAAACAAAAATGAAAATCACAATTTCGTCACAATATCATATTTTCCGAGGAATAAAACCCATATTCAATCCCGACCAGAAATAACCTATTTATTCCATCATACATTCCTCCTTAAAATGTTACATTTGGATAATGCTTTTATCAATTAGTCAAGGTTAAAAATAACCGGGAAAACCAAAAATAGGTTAATACGTTCCAATACGATTTTTGTCCCGGGGACAATACGATTTTTCCATGTAATACGCTCCAATACGATTTTTTCCCGGGGACAATACGATATTTTCATGTAATACGATTCAATACGATTTTTATTCCTTCATATTTCCCTGGGAAAACAGTAGTATTATGGAATAATATGTTTATCCACCAATCTTGGTCATCTGGTTCAAATTGTTCAGTCGTGGATTATTTTAGAATATTCATGTCCAGTTTTGTTTTCTTGTAACACGTCCAAGTATGGGATAAATACAGATATTCTACTTTACAGAATTCAATATTTGTATTTATCCCATACTTGGACATGTTACAGGTATATAAAGCTGGTTTGTAAAAACTTATATTTTCATCAGAGCGCAGATATAGCTTTACGTCCCACTCTGAGCAGGCAGATATAGTATATCTGCCCGCTATATCATAATCGCCGCTCGCATATTGGTTCATAATTTGTAACGTTCGCGTAATGACTGTAAACGACTATGGAAAAACACAGATAATCGGGAACTGTTTGATGGTTCAAAAAAAGGGAAGGAGCATCCACTTAATCAATCAAAAATTCGAGCAAATAAATATGGGAATATTTGACAGAACAGGAAAATCTGCCCACGGCCAAGAAAACAACCAACTGGACATGAATATTCTAAAATAATTCCACAATTGAACAATGTGAACCAGGTGTTGGATCAGGTATCAATATGTGATAAGTTTGCAATCAGTAACTTGTTGATAAGGAACTTACATACGAGACCAGGTTGAAGTGTCATAGTCTGACTCGTAAATTAGATACAACTGAGGGACAGAATTCAAAGTTTGTGAGGCTAAGTATTTTTTATGAAAGTAGATATACAGAAGATACGTCATTATATGTTACATAGCGACTGAATGTCATTTGTGTACAATGAACAGCAATTCTATGTTCACTTATCACTTCGGTGACAGGCCATTTTGGGTACCCCCACATCCTTCAGACACCTCTCAGTCAGTAACACAATATAGTGCATATGTAATATGTATTTAATTTCACTGCCATTTCATAATTTTTGAGAAAAAATGTCATTTATACCATAAAAAGTGCATATATTTTGAGTAACATCATTAAGAAAAGCAGTTACACCATTTTTCACGCTTAACGGAAAATGGCTGTTCTTCATCCATATGCTGTTTCATGATATTGTGTTCATTTTGGCATATTATGAGCAGTTTTTGTGTTATAATCATTTATATTTTTAATTAGACTCCAGATGATTTGCTTTTGCCTCTTTTTATGTCCCCACCACATAGTGTGGGGCCATATTGTCGGCCTAGGCGCGTTCATATGTCTGTCCGTACGTCCTGCAGTTTTCTCCAAAACCGCTACAGATATCACCTTCAAATTTTCAAGGATAACTTATGAGTGCTTACAGATGTGGATGGAAAAAATATAACTCGATATCTGCTTCCTGTCGGCCATTTTGAAGTCAAATGCTAAAATCCTTGTCTGCAAACTTTAAGAAAAATGGCTTCACAGTTGCTTTTAAAACTTTAACATCTTGTTCAGCTCACTTCATTCTACATCTGATTAGGTTTTGGACCTGTTAGCTCAGTCATGTCAGCCATTTTGAAAAGTTAGCGTGCGATAATACTTTGAACAAATATTTCACTCTATTGAGGTGAATACCTGTACATCTTTCACAAGTGATATTCCACGAAGCCCGAAGGGCAAGTGGAATATCACTTTGTGAAAGTGCTACAGGTATTCACCGAAAATAGAGTGAAATATTTGTTTTATTATATCACCGTCTAGCTAAACATCCCTAATATTATTAAGTCATTAAGTCTTCAGATATTTTTACGAATCTACTCGGTTCGTCTGCCATTTTGACTTACACTGAACTAAATTATTTACACTGAACGAAAACAAATTCTTTGAAAATTCCCGGGAGCGTGGGATATCGCTAGATATCTCACGGTTGTCTTATCTGATTAGCATTGCCATTGAATATCGACAGATATCCCACGACATGTGACCCAGTTTTGACCAATCATACTGTCGCTAGCTAGATAGTGATATAATAATGTATCATATTGAATGGTATTTTCAGTTTTCATACTTTAACTATTTAGTAGCTTTATAAATAATTTCAGGTGTACTTTGTTGTAAAAGCCTATGTTATTGTTAACAGTCGTTATATGTGATAATTTTGTAAAAAGAAATCAGCAAAAACTCACAATCACTTTTTTATTGTCGGCCATTTTGGATTTTTCCATCCTAAAATCTTGTCTGTAAAGTCTTGTCTAGGCGTTTTCAGGTGAACCATTTGGTAGATCAATTTCAAATTTTCAGGGATGATTCTTAGTATGTTAATCTAGATCTGAATAGTTTTTGGGCATTCTGGGTAAATGTCAAGGCAGCAATTTTGGATTTTCCGTCCTAAAATCTTGTCTGTAAAGTCATGTCTACGCGTTTATCAATTTTAGGAAATTTCACTTCCCAAAAATAAGCATTATAACAATTCAATTAAGTAGTAAGGTACAATTAAATGCCATAAAAAGTAACACAGCATATTGTCAAATGGAAATAAAGCTAGGGGAAGTAACAAATATGCAAATAAATTTACCCAATCGGCCATTTTGACTGGCACTTCCTATGTAAACAAATAATTATACAATCCCAAGTTTTAACATATGTATGTGGGCTATAGTCTGAATATTTGCATTCCAAATTTCAAAAAAAATCAAGACTAGAGGATATAGTCTATGAGAGACCGTAGGGTTGATATATTGTATTTACCTATAACACTACTAAGTATGGGATAATAACTTAAAAGAGTTCTAACATACATGTACATGAACACCGACATCATATTTGTTATATACTAGTGGGCCACTAGTAACTTATTATAATTTTCTTATAAACACATGTTATTGTTTCTCCAGATGATGCGTTATCTTAACTATCTGGGCATTGCTGTTGGCCTTCAAGCAAACCAGAGCATTGTTGAAAGAACAGACAAAGAAGAGCTTAAACAGGTGAGTATCAAATTAAAACATTTGTTGTCACAACAATAAGTGGTGACATATTCTTATGGTCCTCAACATTTTTCTGGACTGTGTTCTGCAGTTGCCGTCTGGCATTCAGTGTATGTAACAAATAGTTGGTGATGTCATTTTGCATATTAATCCCTTGTTTTTCATTTTCAAGGGCATTTGCATGTTACATGCAAAATTAAAAAAATTGTGTGAAAAAATGGGGCCAATTTCTTAAAAAAATAGTGCCCCAAATAAATATGTGTAACTTCACCAACACAATTGAAATCTCAAAACTGGATGCTCAGTAACTTTGAGTGACTATAATCCCTTGATTACCCAGATAAACAGCAATTCACTTATCCAGAAATACCATTCAATGTCAAGACAAAGAAAGTATGCAATGTTTTGGAGGATATGTTTCAAACCTTTTGTATAAATAATTCATTTAATATTTGCCATTGATTTTTTTTCAATTCTGACAAAGTGATATGCACTGTCTTTGATGCCAATACTCTTCATTAATTATGATACAAATTGATATTTTTGTACTCTCAGAAGAAGGATAAGATATTGAAGTTTAATAATATGTGTGATTGAGTTAGTTTTTCAGACATTACAATTTTCAATATTTTCTAAGTCGATACCCAGACTCATTCCCAGACTCATCCTTTTCCATTTTTCATTCTCCAGAAATGTGATATCCTGTTTCTTACTGAGGTCCTGAGTTTGGTTTTTCAAATACACAAGTTATTGTGAATTTGTTCCATCTTAAAGACATATTATATATATATTATAAGCTTTTTTACGCTTTGATACAATTATGACACTTTAAATCAGGCTCTTGTACAATTATCAAGCTCTGTTGTGCATTGTTACACTCTGTTAAGCTCTGTCGCACATTGGAAAATATCGAGATCGCCATTTCATTTCTGGCAATACATTTACATGTATTCTAGCCCTACCCTAGCCCTACCAATACCCATGATGCCATCTATTTTTCCATTTATATGGAAAAATGTCAATTACTCATCTACTTACTCAACTTGAACTTGTTCTTCTTTTTCAGTGGGATGAATTCTATTCAACCAAGGGGATCAAAAGGCCACGTAGTCCAGCAGAAGAGGAAGAAGAAAACAATGCAAATAAACAACAGAAGCTTGATCAAAGGTAATTTTTACAAACTTTTACATGTTTTTATACAATTGTTTTATGTTAAATATTTTTTATTAATAAACCACATACTTTTAAATAATATTTGCAGCGAGAGAGAAGTTTATGTACCTAAACTGAGCACAGAAGTTTATGATCGCTTATATCAACCCCATGGCTATGTCAAATCAAGTATCAAACCAAGTAGCGAAATAGTGTCAAGACGTAGTGCAAGAAAGTGTCAAAAGAAAATGTGAGTATAATATTATAACATTCCATGTTTACATGTACGGAGCCCTCATTATCCGGTCAGCGCTAAATTAGCGTTGCGATTTGCGTTGCGCTTGCGAATCAACATTATTCGCAAGCGCAAATCATGGTTTGCGTCGTATTACGCGCTTCACGCAGACGCAACGCAGACGCAACAGTATGCTAATCGCAAATAAATTGGAAACGCGGGAAATTTAAACTTAGAGCTCAAAATAGATTTATCGATTTTTTAATGTCTATGTATGTTTACGCCAGTGCGGATGTGTCAATCCCATACTTGGACGTGTTATAGGTAAGCCTACATAAAGCTGGTTTGTAATTAGAGGTTATGTCACTATGACGTGAAATATGCCTGAGTTCTCCCAATATAGGCCGACCTTGGGAGGCTCTATATTTGGGCAAGAACGAAGGCATATTTCACGTCATAGTGACATAACTGATGTATTACATGCCTTTGTTCCCATGGTTACGTTGTATCAATGACGTGACGTCATGATATTATCATGGTTATTAAAGAAATCTAATATCAAAACGAGGTAAGCGGGCTATATCGGGGTAATCGGGCAATATCGGTGGATATAGCTCGCTAACTTTCCCATTGACTTCCATACAAATGCTTCGCTAGGTATGTAATACAAACTTTTATTCCATACTTAGTAGTGTTATAGGTATATAACATGCGGGAATATAACTGATATGTGACGTGAGCGGGAGACATATATATCTACTGAGCCAGGGGACTTTGCTATTATTCCTAACAATCTACTAAGTATAGAATAAATCAGTTATTAAATGCTCGATTTTTGATACAGGGTATATCCCTCGGTAAATACAATATATCAACCCTCGGTCCCTACGGTCCCTCGGGTTGATATATTGTATTTCCCTCAGATATACCCTGTATCAAAAACCTCCCATTAAATAACCTCTATATATTTTCATCAGCGGTCAGATATAGCTATACGTCCCGCTCTGAGCGGGCAGATATAGTATATCTGCCCGCTGACGTCATAATCGCCGTTCGCATATTGGTTCATTTTTGTAACATGAGCATAATTACTGTAAACGATAATGGAGAAAAGGCAGACAATTGCGATCTGTTTGAAGGAAGGAAATGAGCGTATCCCTGTTAAACAAGGATTTCAGAAATAAATGTGGATGAATATCTGAAAATCAGGCTATTCTAAATGAATTCTTACGGTTGGTTGGACATTTTCTGAACTCCGGCCAATTGAACAGCGTGAACAAAATGACCAAGATTGGTATGGTATAAACAGATCATCCTATAGTTCAATATCCTGAACCTCATATATGATAATCTCTATTTATCCCATAATACTACTAATTCCCGATGAATAACCGGGAATATTTTTGATATTGAGAAAAATCGTATTGAAAATTTTTGCCAAACAAAGCTTCCTCTTTCAATCAGTTGGGTCGATATAGCATGCTAAAATGATGTTCTTATGTGAAAAACGAATTCCAGTTTTATCATCATCGCTCTGACACAGACAAAAATGCTTACGTATTGCTGAATGTTTTGATGTTGATGTGTTTATGTTACACATGTACAATAATTTTTTTATATTTAAAAATACCATAAAGCTAAGTCATATTTTCTTGATTAAATATACCATTTTTTCATAGAAAAATCTAACTAATGATTTTATGAAGACAGTTATGAATATCATGGAATAAAAGCTAATTTACTGGTCGGGATTAAATATGGGTTTATTCCTCATGACAATTTGATATTTCACATATTGTGAGGGACAATTTGGTATTTCACTCTGACCCTCCGGGCTCTCGGTAAATATCATATTGTCCATCATAATAAAACCCATATTGAATCCCTCAGACTACATAACCTATATATATCTTGCGAAAATCTAGATCTGTCACTGGAAGGCAGCCCATCTTGAAAACAAGACACGGTGTCTTTGTAATTAGTCCGACTGATATAGCCTACCTAGAGAAAACCGCCGATACCTCAGCAACAATGTTCGAAACAGTAGGTTGGGATACCCCGAATATATCTCCATTTATCATTTGCATACAACCTGTAGCATAAAATCGTAATGAAATGAATACTTTTAGCTGACATGAAATTGCCTGAGGATTCCTTGTTCTTGACGCTAGATCCCCATCTAATATATTAATCAACTCAAGAATGAGTGGCCTCGGCATGCGATATCTGTTTAATATCTCATCGTCAGTCATCTCTAACGGCTGACTCCTGTCTCTGAATAAGCGTAAACCTCTTCTATTGTGAACATCCTGGAATAATATGCGCCACATTTTCCAGCTTGATCGAACCCTAATATTTTAATTTTAGCAGACGATATTTGCGAAATGGAATTGCAATATTTATTATAGATTTCACAAAACCAAGGTAGCATAATCGTGCACTTTCAGACTTGATTTTGATAAGTTTTGGTTATTTGTGTCTCTAATGTTTTCAACCTATTTTTAGTTGGAGGTCTCAAAGGGCACTTCCTAGATTTCTACAACGATAATGTTAATTTAAATAGGAAAACTATCAAGATTCTTGATGATATGTTTGCGATTTATATTGCGGCAGGGTCAGGGGTGCCGCAAATAAAGTGGAGTTTGCGACATAAAAATCAACTGATTTACGTGGACGCAACTGTGCGATGACTGCATAATACCAATTTGCGTGCGGTTAGCAGTATATTTGCGATGCGAAATGAAAATAGCGATGCGTCTACCGTGTAATAAGAAAACTGCGATTTGCGCTAAAGACGCAAAACGGCAATGAATTTGCGCTAGAGTGCCTTTGAGATGACCTCATAATATCGTTTTGCGTACGATTCGCTAAATATTTACGTTGCGATTGCGATTTGCGGTGCGTCGACCGGATAATGAGGCCTCTGTACTCTATTTTAATACCATGGCTTTGTTGGGTTTGTTTTTTGTTCAAGAAACCTTGAGATTGAATACATGTATTTTGTTTTGTGGTATTATTTATAAGCTCACATGGTGAGCTTTTGCAATCACTCACTTGTCTGTCTGTCTGTCTGTCTGTCCGTCCTTCCTTCAACAATAGTGGCACGTTTTAAAACCTCTGTGGATAGGGTTCCTGTTTTAAGTTATTTCTGTTCAACATCGATACAGAAAACTCCCCTATGACTTTGGTTCAAAAGCTCGCCTATTTTCAAAATGGCCGCCATTTTTGTCTCGTGAAAATCACTTTTGGCCCATTTCCTAGCTTTACAAATAATTTCAGGTGTCCTGCATTGTAAAAATCCATGACAATGTAAAGAGTAGTTGTATGAAATAATTTTGTTACAAAAAGAGGCAAAAATTATATTTGTTTGTTTATTTTCAGCCAATTTAGTTAACATTGATTTGTCCATCTGTCTCACGAAATACACTTTTGGACCATTTGCCTTAAAACCTCTGTCGATAGGATTCCTGTTTTAAGTTATTTTTGCTCAACATCAATACAAAAAACTCCCCTATGACTCCTGGTTCAAAAGCTTGCCTATTTTCAAAATTGTCGCCATTGGCGAAATTCACTTTTGGCCCATTTCCTAGCTTTACAAATAATTTCAGGTGTCCTGCATTGTAAAAAGCCATGTCACTGTAAGGAGTAGTTGTATGAAATAGCTTTGTTACAAAAAATCTGCAAAAAATTATATCCATTCTTTTATTTTCAGCCATTTTAGTTAAAGGGGCTCTAGGACATAAAATGGTTAAAAAATACCTTTTTGCTGTTTCCTGGATCATTTTGGGCCTATTACCTTCCCCAACAAACCTATTTTGCATTGATACATGGATATGGCCTGAACGATGATCGTAAAATTCACAAACATCTTATTACTTTTCGAAGAATAAAAGTTACAAGGAACTTTTAAATTTTTTTCTAAAATAGACCGGAAGTGAATTTTCGAGTCGAGTAAATGATCTGATAATGTTCTTTTTCAAAGCATTACTAATAGAAATCATAATAAGCATTAGAAGAACATTTAGAAGCATTTAAAATCGAATCCACGGCAAAGTTTGAATAATTGAAATATTCACACGCGGACGTCACAGAACATACTTCCGGTATCGTAATCGATGATTTTATCAATCAAAAAATATTTTTTATCAATTTGTCCGATATCTGCTTAAATATGGTATGTATACTTGTGTTGATTGTTAAAATACAAAATAGGTAGGGTAAAGAATATGTCAAAGTCGTTTGATCTCGTCCGGGAAGCAATATTTTGTCATTTATGACGCCAAGAGAACCTTTAACATTGATTTGTCAATCTGTCTCTCAGTCAGTCCTAAATAGTGGAAAGTTTTAAAACCTCTGTCTGTCAACAATTGTCTATTTTTAAATCCTTTGTCAATAGGATTCCCATTTAAAAATATTTTTGGCCAACATCAATAAAGAAAGAAACCCTGTGACTCCTGCTTCAAAAGCTAGCCTATTTTCAAAATGGCCGCCATTTTTGTCTCACGAAATTCACTTTTGACCCATTTCCTAGCTTTGCAAATAACTTCAGGTGTCCTGCATTGTAAAAAGCCATGTCACTGTTAAGAGTAGTTGTATGAAATAATTTGCAACAAAAAATCTGCCAAAAATTATATCCGTTTTTTTTTATTTTCTGTCATTTTAGCCATCATCACTTTTAAGCAACACCATGTGAGCCCAGTACCCACGGTACTATTTTCGTTTTGATTGTTTACATGATTTCCTAAAACAGTAACGAAATCCAAATTGAATTGAACAAAAATCTGACAGTTTGAAGATTTATCTTAAATTGTGATAAATATGTATATTAACACATTTTGCAGATTTCCAGTTTCATCAAAATAAAGTACAGCATATACCCAAAATAAAACCAAGATACATTTTGAAGAAATCTCAAACATGCAAATTCTCAATTCTACTTCTGTATCTGAGGTACCTAGATGAATAAATATATGATTATTGAATTTAATAAAAATTTAGACACACATTTACATTTTCAAAAGCATAACCTTAATAGAATAGATAGAGTAGAATCTGGACATTATTTTAATTTGCATAACTATTAGATACATAATGGTGATATGAACATTGAACCACTAAAACAGATGTAATTTGAGTTAAAGAGAACTTTTTATTACTATACCCGCCATACAATCTGACCTGAACAAGCCACCTGGTGGTGAAACTGGTAACGACCTACTCACATCTGAGTTATTTTAAAAGACTAAATCTCTTTCTGTTTACATTAGTCTAGGTAAAGAATGGATGACTGGACACATATCTGATCGTAAACTGCTGCGTAACTCAGGAACCTCAGCAAAAAGGTAAATGAATGCGTTGGTCCACGATCATTCAGAAATAAAAGAGGAATTAACCTGTAGGTTGGCAAATAGTAAAGATAGAGTTCAAATGATACTCATTTGTTTATCCTAAAGTTCATGCAATGAAGACAAAATCATTTGCTTTTAACTCAAAAGTTGATGTCACCACTTCGAGTGTAACATACTGTTAACATCTCCAACTTATTTTTTCTTGATGGCAGTTTGCATTCAGTGTTTAGTGTTCAGTGGTTGGTGTTTGGCATCTGTAACAAATGGCATTTGGTGACATTTTGCATGTTCATGCCTTGTGTATCATTTACGTTAGGGATAAACTATAAGGGTTGGGTTTAAGGAGGAATGATAGCCGAGGCAGCAAAGCCACAAAATTGATTTCTTTTTTATTAACTATAGTAATAAAGAACCCAGAGACACATCTGCTCGACATATATCTGAAAAAAAAGAACCCAGAGACACATCTGTGCGACATATATCTGAAAATAAAGAACCCAGAGACACATCTGTGCGACATATATCTGAAAATAAAGAACCCAGAGACACATCTGCAAGACACATACTTTATAATAAAGAACCCAGAGACACATCTGCTCGACATATATCTGATAGTGAAGAACCCATAGACACATCTGTGCGACATATATCTGATAGTGAAGAACCCATAGACACATCTGCGCGACACATACCTTATAATAAAGAACCCAGAGACACATCTGTGGGACATATATCTGATAGTGAAGAACCCATACACACATCTGCTCGACATATATCTGATAATGAAGAACCCAGAGACACATCTGCAAGACACATACTTTATAATAAAGAACCCAGAGACACATCTGTGCGACAAATATCTGATAGTGAAGAACCCAGAGACACATCTGCGCGACACATACCTTATAATAAAGAACCCATAGACACATCTGCTCGACATATATCTAAAAATAAAGAACCCAGAGACACATCTGCAAGACACATACTTTATAATAAAGAACCCGGAGACACATCTGCAAGACACATACCTTATAATAAAAAACCCAGAGACACATCTGCTCGACATATATCTGATAGTGAAGAACCCAGAGACACATCTGCAAGACACATACCTTATAATAAAGAACCCGGAGACACATCTGCAAGACACATACCTTATAATAAAAAACCCAGAGACACATCTGCTCGACATATATCTGATAGTGAAGAACCCATAGACACATCTGCGCGACAAGTATCTGATAGGGAAAAACCAATAGACACATCTGCACAACAAATATCTGATAATGAAGAACCCATAGACACGTCTGCAGAGCAAATATCTGATATTGAAGAACCCATAGACACATCTGCAAAACAAATATCTGATAGTGAAGAACCCATTGACACATCTGCACGACAAATATCTGATAGTGAAGAACCCATAGACACATCTGCAGAGCAAATATCTGATATTGAAGAACCCATAAACACATCTGGACAATACATATGTGACAACGAAGAACCCAGAGACACATCTGCACAACTCATATCTGATAACGAAGGACCCACAGACACATCTGCACAAAGGTAAATGGTGATTAATGTTGGTTCAATCCAAAAATATTTTAAAATAAAAGAGGAATTATCATGAAAGCTGTTAGAAACAGTGAAACCTCTAAATGGTATACCTCTAGAAGTAGAATGCCTCTGTTAGTAACAGAGTTTTCAGAGCCCCAAGACCAACTGATTTAACGTTAAATGAACCTTTATGAGTGGCACAGCTCCTAATTGAAACAAATTTTAGAGATATCAAAGGTGTGCCACGTACTTAGACAATTTTTATCCCATCGCACGAAGTTCGGAGGGATATAGAGAACGCCTCCATCCGTCCATTCATATGTACATACGTCTGTCCGTCCGTCCGGGTAATAACTCAAATACCATTGGCCCGATTTTGTTCATATTTTGTAAACATATACCCTATGGAGGTAGAAGTTCTGTTCAGAAGCCAATTTTCAAAATGGCTGCTCATTCAAAAATGGCAGCCATTTTAGTGCCGATTTTACAGTAATTTAGGTAGAATATGTAAAACTGTAATAGCAATATGTTTTAAATGTAAAAGATTATATAGGACATTAATAAAGCTAGAAATGTAGATCTGAAAGAAGCACATGGCAGCCATCTTGAAAAATGGTGGCCTTTACTAGTTATTATCCCATCGAACGAAGTTCGGAGGGATATAGGGAACGCCTCTGTCCGTCCATCCGTCTGTCCGGGCAATAACTCAAATACCATTGGCCCGATTTTGTTCATATTTTGTACACGTATACCCTATGGGGCTAGAAATTCTGCTCGAAAGCCAATTTTCAAAATGGCCGCTCATTTAAAAATGGCGGCCATTTTAGTGCACATTTTACAGTAATTTAGGTGCAATATGTAAAACTTTAATAGCAATATGTTTTAAATGTAAAATAAATTATATAGGGCATTGATAAAGCTAGAAATATAGAAATTATAGAAGCACATGACAGCCATCTTGAAAAATGGTGGCCTTTGCTCATTATTTTACGATTTTTGCTGTAACTCAAGAAGTAGTGGAGCGATTTTGTTCATATTTGGTATGTGAATACTATAAGCATGGCTCACTGTCTAATGACACTTTTGGTAGGAGGCAGCCATTTTGAAAAATGGCCGCCATTTTAACATATTTTACTATAACTCAAAAAGTAGTGGAGCGATTTTGTTCATATTTGGTTTGTGAATGCTATAAGCATGGCACACTGTCTAATGTCACATTTGGTAGAAGGTGGCCATTTTGAAAAATGGCCGCCATTTTAACGTACTTTTCTATAACTCGCAAAAGTACTGGAGCGATTTTGTTCATATTTGGTATGTGAATAATATAAGCATTGCTCACTGTCTAATGACATTTTTGGTAGAAGGTGGTCATTTTTAAAAATGGCCACCATTTTAACGTATTTTACTATAACTCGAAAAGTGGTGGAGCAATTTTGTTCATATTTGGTATGTGAATACTATAAGCATGGTACACTGTCTAATGACACTTTTGGTAAAAGGGGTCCATTTTGAAAAATGGCCGCCATTTAAACGTATTTTACTCTGCCTTTACTCATTATTTTACGATTTTTGCTGTAACTCGAAAAGTAGTGGAGCGATTTTGTTCATATTTGGTATGTGAATACTATAAGCATGGCACACTGTCTAATGACACTTTTGTTCGAAGGCAGCCATTTTGAAAAATTTCCACCATTTTAAAGTATTTTACTATAACTCGAAAAGTAGTGGAGCGATTTTGTTCATATTTGGTATGTGAATATTGTAAATAAAAGGCATATTACTTCTTCTGCTGACAACTTGGCTAGTGAGCAACCATTTTGAAAATGCTGGCCTTTCTTATGTGTGTTATTTTATGATATCTGCTATATATTTCGTTTGTAAAAATGCCAGCCATTTCTGTTCGATGGGATTCGCTACGCTTTGGCGTTGCCGTTGTTCTGGTTTTACAATTTTTGCTGTAACTCAAAAAGTAGTGGAGCGATTTTGTTCATATTTGGATGTGAATACTATAAGCATGGCACACTGTCTAATGACACTTTTGGTAGAAGGCGGCCATTTTGAAAAATGGCTCCCATTTTTGCTATATCCTTTTTTTTGTAAAAATGCCAGCCATGGCTGTACGATGGGATTTGCTACGCTTTGGCGTCGCTGTTGTCTAGTTTCTGTAGTCAACACCAAACCTATGAAGGTTATTTTCATCTTTTTCATATTTTATGATTTGCAAAAAGAATAAATGGTAGGCTACTAAGAGTTGTTCCACTTCTTGACTCTTGAGGTGTTCCACTTTACAGGTTCCACTGTATTAGAACAACAACTTTTGTTTGTCACCTTTCGACAATTTTAAATCTTTCCAATCCTGTGGTTTTATGCAAAACGATAATGTCTCAAACAGCTAAGTTCATTAATCGTTAATTCAAAAAACGAATTGGAATTGTGCCAATTAATTGTACACCTCACTGATGTTTTTACTTTCTGTCGTGCTGCATTTTGTAATGGAGTTGTATTTTGTAGTGAGTTTAAATCCTAAATTCTGTAGCATTAAACTTAGTATTAAAGCTTAATATCACAGGTAGCGAGGTAGGTATCGAAGGATTTGTCCGCTGTGACGGAGCATGATATTTTTCATTAAACACTAAGAAAACTTAACAATTTATTTTTTAACTCTTATATTTCATTATACCAAAGACGATTACCTACTCCATGCAATGGGTATAACATTTGCAGGCAATCTTCACTTCTGTTTGAAGTCCAATAACACCAGGTGTAAGAGCTATTGAAAATGACGAAAGAGCATCATGCCCTAAAATGTTCCATTTCTTTCTTAACTTTTTAAAGGCACGATAAAATGACACCATGATATTTATATATGTTATCAGTGTAAATCTGAGGGTATTGATAAGATCTGAATGTATGCAGTCTTTTTAAGTCTTTTTTTTTCAAAAAAATTTATGTTTAAATTTTTTGTCCGCTGTGACTGAGCAGTTTCAAACGTGAACTATGTTAAGAAATTAAGAAAAAAAAATTGATGTTTAAATTTTTTGTCCGCTGTGACTGAGCAGTTTCAAATGTGAACTATGTTAAGAAATTAAGAATTTAAGATTCATTGTATGATGAGAGGTGTCAAACCTCTTTCCCAATTATGACAAGTACAGTATTCCCCTAAAGTGTTGTTAAATATATTTTATAAATCAATGTATCTCACATTTGAAACTGCTCCGTCACAGCAGACAAAAAATTTAAACATTTATTCTTATGAAAAAAATTAAAAAGAACAAATACATCCAAATCTCATTAATACCGTCAGAGTTATGCTGAAAACATGTGTAAATATTCCCATGTCACTTTATTATACCATTAAAAAGTTAAGAAAGAAATGGTACATTTTAGATTATCATACTCTGACGTCATTTTCAATAGCATTTACTCCTAGCGTTATTGGACTTCGAACAGAAGTGTAGGTTACTCACAAATAATATATATCCATTGCATGGAGTAAGTAATTTTCTTTGGTATAACGAAACATATGAGTTAAAAAATAAATTGTGAGTTAACTTAGTGTTTTTAAGAAAAATAGCATGTTCCGTAACAGCGGACAAATTTTTCGTATATACCCTTTACAATTTTATAATATATTGATATGTAATGTTATGACTTTTCTGTTGTAGGAACAATAATGTGAACAGCGATGTTTTGTATCCTGAGGAAGACTTTTTTCAGACTTTGGTTGAAAGTGATGATACTGACGCAGTGTACAGCGGTATTTACACTTTCTATATTTACTTTTTGAAGCATATTGGTGTACCTACTTGTGTGAAATAGAGGAAATGTCTTATTTCATAAAAAGGGCCTTTAGTAAAGAGAGGACTCAAGGAGGATTGGAAGCCGTTATTCAAACTCGATACTCCGTTGCCCGGCATGGACCAATTTAGTAACAATGTTACTCATATTTTAAAAGACAGGAACTGCCAATGAAACTTGAATAATACAATTAATATTTGTAATATATGTATTTTAACAAAATACTTGGTTCTAAAGGAATTTTAAAGAAATATTTTTACTAAATTGTTCCACTCCGGGCAACAGAGTATCAAGTTTGAATAATGGCTGCCAATCCTCCTTGAGCAAGACTTGAAATGCCTTCATGGAAAATGCCTCCATGCATCCAGGCTTATTGAAACTACTGTACTCCCACTAATATTTGACGTTATAATATTTCGCGTTTTTGGCATTTTGAAATTTCGCGGCTATTATATTTCGCTAATTTTCAGTTTTTTGAAATTTCGCGGCTATTAATCTCCTCGGATTTGTCATACAGGATCACTCTTTTGACTTTGATATCAGTCATGGTTGTTCCTGCTACCAATGATTTTGGCTTCTTATTAAGCCTTTTCGTTAGAATGTTCGTTTTAATACAGTAATAATGATCTCTCTTCTAATTTCTCTTTTTCAAACTCAAAATGTCACGTTTTTACCTATTATCGCCCAGCACTGGATGAAAATATTGTCAACATTGAAATCCCCAGGAATTTCCTTGGAATTTCGCGACTATCCAATTTCGCGAATTAAAACTGGGGGAATTTCGCGGCTATTATATTTCGCGAATTTTCCAAAAGTTGTGAAAAGCACAAAATATAGTAGCAGGAGTACAGTATTTTAAATGAAACGATCCCCTTATATTAAGTATGCTGAACAAAAGTCCTTTGTAAATGCCCCCAAATGGACTTTGCTGCCTCTTTAGTACAAGTAGTCAGTCAAAATTTTCTGACCACGTACTTTTACTTTTCTTATAATCTCTAATAATTTGCAGAAGTGTTACGTATATAAACATTGTCTTTCAATTCAATATTACACAATGCACATTTGCTGAAAATTTAACCTAGTCACATGGTTGAGAAATTAGGAAATGGCAGAATTTATGATGTATGTTGACATGTTTTTTAGAATATTATAGAATTGAGATGAAAATGATAAGGTCAGAATTGTACTTGATGTAAAGTTCATTAATTCTGATATTTTCTTATGTTTTCAGGCGATGTAATTAAATTACTCTCAGAAATTGATGAAACAGTCGCTGAATCTTACTATTACTGAAAGTGATGGTACTGTCATATTTTACAATGGTATGAGCACTTTTATATTTACATGTAGTTTTTGAAGCATAATGGACAATGGTGTTCATGTACCTACTTGCCTGACAAAGTCTTGGGACGGTCTTATTTCCTAAAAGGGCCTTTTACCTAATTAATTTTTTTAGGAAAAATATAGAAATGTCACCCACATAAAATTATGAATATTCAAAAGAGGACATTTTGATCTACAATTATACAAAAATATCAAAATGAACCATATTGAATTCTCTCCAATATGCTTTATTCCATTAAAATCGAGCCATTATTGACTGTGTTATGAATTTTTAAAGTTGTCAGGTTGTCACTAATCGCGTTCTCTTCACGAATTTGAGAGAAAAACAGATTTTTTCAAAAACTACTCTATGAAATTTTTTTTGCATATTCCTAAATGTTTATGCACACAGTGGTATCAGAATTATGATGATACTTTTAGATATAAAATTTTAGATATACATGTAAGTTTTCAATTTCACTATTTCAATGTTTGTGCCATTGCTTAGTGGTTGCTAGGCAACATCCAACAGTACCAAGTTCTACATTCATACATCTGCATACTAAATTAATGATTGGCATTTGTTGTACATCTTGAAATATATATGCTAAAGACAAAAACAAGTTGAATTTGAAATTGCTGATGATTCAATTTCATTTTACATTGATTTCGATGGGATTTCGTGATACCTGCTGTATCTTTGAAAGTTTTCTAGAAAAGCTTTTACCATGATTTTAGTTTTATTTAAAAGATAATAGATAATTCTTTAAAGGCAGCGAAGCATTTTTTGGCACAAAAAATTTATTTTGAAAGAAAATTGACAATTTGTCACAAAATGTCAAAAAATTACACCCCCTAGGTTGTGTTGACCTGACCTATATTATTGACCTATTTTTCTAAGAATGAAGAAAATAAAACCTTTCCAAAGAAGTAATTGAATAAGGTTTACAACAATACCAACAATAATGAAATCAGACAAGTAATAAAAAGTTGGAGAGGGGCGGGATTCCAAATGACCCCCTCCCTGTGACTTAGTGTTTTAAAAATGGTTGCAGACATTAGGATTAACTCTGATATTTTTATATTTTTCAGGAAAAGTACCTGGATTACTCTCAGACGCTAATGAAGCAGCCATTGCATTCTACTCATTGATAGAAGATGGTCAGGAAAATGTTTTAGATTTAGAGGACGTTATCTCATCTTATTCAGCATGTTCAGGGACTTTCGATTTTGTGACATGAAATAAGACATTTTGACCATAAATGCTAGTATACTGTAATCATCAGTCTCACATGAATATTATACAAATGTTTCATTTTATTTGGGTGAATACTATACTCTAGGTATATTTCAGGTTTGATTTAGTTTCATGTTTTTTGAGGTCAGGGGTATTCATTGAAAAGAGAATGAAATATTTGTTTTATTATTATTTATAGTTATATTACTTTCAAGCTTACGATCATCCATATTGTTTATCTATATGTTCAAAAATTGATTAAAATATTTTGAATATTCACCAGTTTTCTAAATTCGGTATGACCAGTGATTATAGCTTAATCTATCATGACATGTGACCAGTTTTAACCAATCATTCAATCAGTGCTACTGAAAATATTGGATTTACTGTATGTACCAAGATAAAAATAAATAAACAAGGCACAGACGTGAACAATATCGTACCTAAAACACAGCAGTGTGACAGTGAAGAATTTAGGACGGAAAATCCAAAATGGCCACCTTAAAATTTACCCAGAATGCCCAAAAACTAATCAGTTCTTAACTTTGATACGTAGAAATATCCCTGAAAATTTCAGATGAATCCATCAAATGGTTTGGCTGGAAACCTGTAGACAAGTCTTGAAAGTGAAGATTTTAGGACGGAAAATCCAAAATGGCCACCTTAAAATTAACCCAGAATGCCCAAAAACTAATCAGTTGTTAACTTTGATATGTAGAAACATCCCTGTAAATTTCAAATGAATCCGTCAAATGGTTTGGCTGGAAACCTGTAGACAAGTCTTGAGAGTGAAGATTTTAGGACCTAAAATCCAAAATGGCCACCTTAAAATTTACCCAGAATGCCCAAAAACTAATCAGTTCTTAACTTTGATACGTAGAAACATTCCTGAAAATTTCAGATGAATCCGTCAAATGGTTTGGCTGGAAACCTGTAGACAAGTCTTGAAAGTAAAGATTTTAGGACGGAAAATCCAAAATGGCCACCTTAAAATTTACCCAGAATGCCCTAGAGTTCCTCAACTAAATAATGCCCATATGTCTCAAGATATTTATTTATTTCTTTTGTGAACATTTCAACAAGATTGACTGAGAAACTAAAATTTAGAGTACTTTTGCACAAACTTTATGTCCAAGCTTTTTGTTAAAATGATTTACGATCCACATTTCCGGGCCACATTTAAAGTTTCACAATTATGCAGATGCTATGAAGAGATTTAAGAGGACGAGATGAGCTATATTGGTGTGCAGTGTGACTGACCATGAATGATGTAGCTATTTCGAATCATTGGGCTACACAAAAACTGAGCGTAGTGTTGTCAAAATCAAGTATTTTAAGTCCAATGCGTTACATTTAAATTCTAAGTGCATTTGATTAAAGGGGCAACAAGGGCTGTAGAGAGAAAATTCGAAAATTTTTACTTTTTCTTAGCTATAAAGGCAACATTTGGCAACATCTTCTTTGACATATCTATTTTCTTAAAATGTGTGGATAAACTATCAATTTTAGCTTTTAAGAAGTGTAAATTCAGTTCAAAGCTTGGTAAAATGGAAAAAGCAATAACAAAATTAACATAACATAATTTAAGAGACAAGAAAATGAAATTAAAAAAAAACATTGGAAAGTAAAATAAAATGATGGGATTATAGACAAGACTGTAAAGACTAAACCATTTAACCGAGTATATAACACAAGGGAAAAGAATGACAAAAAGCAAAGCCAATGACAGATGAAGACGAAATGAAGAATAAGAATTGCCATGTCGCTAATGTAGCATACCAAATCATTCTTCTACAGTCTACAGATAAGGTCTTCTGAGCCTGGAGGCTCTGTTCCCAGGGAAGCAGGTGTAGCTAAAATTGGCCATACACGGGACACAGTGGTTTGATATGGCACATAGGTGAGGTATACCTCATGGCTAAGAATAAAATAAATATCAAATAAGAACAAAGAGTTAAAAGAATAAAGATATTCTCAAGCTAACATTACAGGCAGCAACCCGAAGACGTCCGTCAACAATTGTGGCACATTTTAAAACCTCTGTCCATAGTATTCCCATTTTAATTATTTTTGTTCAAAATCAATACAGAAAAAAACCACGACTCTTAGTTCAAAATCTCGCCTATTTTCAAAATGGGCGCCATTTTTGTCTCGCAAATTTCACTTTTGGACAATGCATTTGGTTGCTTTGTAAATAATTTCAGGTGTCCTGCATTGTAAAATTCAATGTCAATGTAAAGAGTACTAATTATGATATAATTTTGTTACAAAAAATCGCCAAAAAAGTATATAAATTTTTCAGTTTCAGCCATTTTAGTTAACATTGATTTCTCCATCTTTCTCTGTCAGTCCACAATAGGCCTAATGGCGCGTTTGTACCGAACCCCATATTATAACCGATGCGCATTGTACCGAAAGGCGTTATACCGAATGCGATAATACCGACGCACATTATAGAGTTTTCCTGAGTGTGAATTATCTGGGCGTAACATTTAAGAGTCAATGCAAGCGCAACTTATTTGATAGAAAAATTAGCGATCGAACACATATTTTTATTTGGAGTAAAATATGAGACCGTTTTTAAGTGTTGATACATGATATCCATTAATTAGAATTGACGAAAATCCTTACAAACGAGAGAACATGTATTTTGAGACTAGAACAACCTGTCATCAGAGATAGAAAAGCCGCCCATTCGTTCGTCTGTTTGTCCGTCTATTTATTCGGAAAACAACTCAATCTGTCAATAGTTTATAGAAATACGCATTGTGGCCATAGGACGTCTAATTTAGAACAATCCTCGAAAGTGGAAGCCATCATATAGTATAAAATAAAGTTGCCGCCACAATTCTAACATTTATTCCGTGTTGTCTAGCTTTTAATTCAAGGATCCTTTCTCGAGGATAGAAAAACGGGATAAAAATGAAAAAAAGAATTGAACTGAAAATAAATGTAACGCATATTAGATGATGAAATATTTTCACGTACTGACAACATTGACGTACATTTTTATGATTGGAAATACCTAACCACATATACAACACTCAACGCACCATTGGGAAGCTTATCTTGTCTTGTTTAGTCTCCTTTCTAACAGAAGTGTGACTTTCAACGACTTTTTGTGATTTTTTAATAGATACGTAAAAAAATACCGACTTGGGCAAGGCTACGTTCTTACTTGTCATTGACATTTTAGATGTGAAATGTTTGTTTTTTGTGTTTTTGTTATTGTCTTAAATTTTTAGATGTGTTTTTGTGTTGTTGTTTTTGGTTAATTTTCACTGTTGTGTTAAATGTTCAATATTTTTGTACTCCATACTAAATGGGAAATAAAGATATATATATTTATATTATAGATGACTAAACATTTTTTGCTGACTGACAATATTAGATTTGATTTGAAATAGCGACCCACATGTACATCAAACCATTGGGAAACTTATTTAGTGTTCTTTAATCTCATCCATAACAAAATCGAATCAAATCTTCAGGGACTGGGAAATTAAGTGTTATGCACAGAACTTTAATCACTTAACGAAATAAATCTATTTTGATCCAAACTAAACTTGAATAATAAATAAGTGACACATTTTTGCAGTCTTAGGATTTTTGCAGTATTGAGTTTCCCTTCTTTGATGTAGCTTATACTAGATTAGTATTATGTTGCTATTTCTTGCCTGGTCTTCCTGATTAAATGTGCATGATTTTCAAATATATTTATCATACTCTTCTACGCTTATCATGCATTTTCAATTCCATTACAAGCCTTTTTTACATCACAAAATCATGGTGTCGGACTGCAATAGTTTTCGGTTCAACGCGCACGGATTTCGGTACAACACGCATCGGTATATTGGTTTTCGGTGCAATGCGCGTCGGTATCTATAGATTGGTTTTCGGTACCGAATGCGCGTCGATATAATGAGGTGATCCCATGACAGGCACTGATACCACACTTTTTGCTGTTGAAGAAGGGTGTATGGGATTCCCTACTACTTCCCTTCGCTCACTTCTCCGCTCACTATGCCTGTCCCCCTCTGATCTCAAGTGTGCCACTAAATCTATTGGGAGTGCGGCAAGGTCCTGCTCCAGATGGCTGTGGCTGAAGCCACATTTTCAGCCATTTAGTTATAAGCTTATTTATTTGGGCAACCTTTTTTCAGTTTTTGATTAGAAGTCCATGGTGTAGGCTTGGAATAAAATGGTTTAGTGTTCCCAGGTGTAACCTAGGCCTAAGCTTAATTATAGGTAAGTGAGGGCTTAGAGTCAATGACTGTACATGGTGTTTCATTATGACCGTCCTCCCCCCATCAACCACCAATCCTGAATAGCATACCCCCATGTGTTATATATCATATGAAAGCTTGGTCAATTCTGGACTTATTGAATCAACTTTGATTAAGCTTAACATTTTTTACAACTTGCTACATATCTCTATAAAAGGTACCCATTTTACCTTTAGCAAAGAATCTGAAAGCCACATTTTTTCCAACATTAGCCATGTACCCTGCAAACAGCTATGATAACCATGCCTCAATAGTCAATACACTATTGGGTATAGTAAATGTACAACTTCCAACATTTGATGGATGTTGATGATATATCTTGATGATATTTGAAAGATAAAAATATTAAATAGTTCAAAGAAATGCCCAGAGAGCTCTAAATGATACAATGGATAATAATATGGCGATCTGCTTTTCTCTTTAAATCCATCAGGAATAGTAGCCACAAATCATGCAAATTGAGGGGATAGTGGCTACAAAATATAAGTTCACAAATTATGTTCTCAAAGACCAGGCATTCTAATATTTGGCACATAAGTCCAGAATTACCCAAATGCGAGTAGGTAGTTACCAGTTTCACCACCAGGTGGCTGATTCGGGTCAATTAACATGGCAGGTATATAAGAAAGTTCCCTTAAACTTGAATATTATCAATTTAAGTGGCTCAATTTTAATATAACCCTTATGTGTCTGATACTTATACTAATGAAAATATGTCCAGTAAAGCAAAATGTTATCTGTCCACTAAAATAAAAGATATTTCATTTTTTGTGATTTTATAGCATGGGGTCTATGGGGAATCTCCCCGAGCTAGAAGTCACATTTTCAAAGAAAATTAATTTTTCAAAGTTGATAAACACTTTTTAAAACCACATTTCTAGAAGCAATTTTACATGTAGATTTCAAATATGATATTACTTTGACTGAATTTTGAATTTTTAATGACGTAAATCAAGATTATTTCTACTCGCATCTGGGTTATTGAATACGCTTTATTATGGTATATAGATTATGGGGGCATGTCAAGTAGGATTGCCTGTGGATGGGGGGACGGTCATTATGAAACACATATAGCAAGAATTAAAAGTTCATGTCATTATCAAGCGGCAGAACCAAACTTTCACATTATAACTATCCAGATTACTTTCCAAATTGTTTAAATACACGGAGAAAGGGACCCGGGGAAAGGGAAAGGAGATAGAACTTCATTATCATTGTTTAAGGCCACATTTAAACTTCGCGGTTTAACAATGGCAAACTTTATCTGAAAACGAAACCATGACCAGGTCATGCATGTTTAACTAAATTTGATCATTTAGTCCAATCTTTTACCTTCAATAATATTTAATAAATCATCATCCATATATCTGATATATTATACTAGAATATTATCCTAGTGCCTATAACTTTACGACTATACGATATAAGTTCGTTTCAGGGCACCATTAACCTCACAGTTGTAGTTCTAGACTTCTGCAGTAACGAAAATTCATTTCTCGTGATATTTTGTAAGTTTTGCCATTTTTTGCCTGTTTCTATGCCATTTATGTAGAACTTCATATTTCCTTATATTGCAGGCATATCATGGGTTACTAAGTTGAGATCTAGGGAATGATCGTTTAGAGCGTAAGGCACTTTTCAGTCGAGATATAAATTTTAAAATTCACTCAATCAAACTTTGATTCAAAATCAAAGTCAAATTGATTTATTTATTTTCAATTTTTGTTGAATCTCACTCATATTGACTCAGATCAGAGTAAAACTACGAGTGGGATTCCAGGACCTGATGACTTGGTGATGTTTGTAGGCGAAGGCTATTTCGCCTAGTGTTGCCATTCAATATCTGTGAGTGTGTGTCTTCATTGGCAGGGGGGGAGTTACTTTATTTGCACATAGCCATCTTTAGATAGATGGCTATGCATATCTTGATGTAAAAATGTAAGAAATCTTGGAAACATACTTCAATCGATGCATAACATTCTAAAGTATCGTTTTTCTAATCATATCAGGCTATCTGGAGTCGGGAGACAGTGTAATTGACGAAAAATGTATTCGGAACTTGTTATTTTCCATGTCGTCTGACCAGGAAGTCTTGCCAATGCGCATGCATGTAACCGGAAGCAGAAATCTCATGACATGGAAGTGCATTACCAAACTTCCTGAGACGCCATCTTGAAAATGATCAACTCTTCGACATTTTTCGTCAATTACACTGTCTCCCGACTCCAGAGAAATTGAAGCTTCTGCCAGTCTTCAGACCACTGTGCCAGGGCTACGAGATCTTTCTGTAGGTCCTCACAGCCTTTAATAGTTTAGTTCTTTGAATAGCTTGGTATCATCAGCGAATAAGTTTACTGTGTTGGTTACATACTCTGATATATCCTTGACGAACATGAGAAAAAGTACTAGTCCTAACACAGTTCCTTGGGGTATACCCGATATAACGTCTTTCCATCTTGATTCCATGTCATTGATGATGACTTTTTGTTTCCTTTATTTATGTGTACACCTGTACTTGGTCCGTTTTGGGAATCGTCCTCAGTGTTACTATCGTCATCCTTGGTAATTCGGTTTATGTCTCCCTCGTTTCTCGCACCCAGGAAGTCTTTTATCTAGTCGAGAGTTTTTCCTCCTATTCCCTGACTCGCTTCTTTCCTTATTAATAGCAGATGGGGCACAGTATGATCAAACGCTTTTCTAAAGTCAAGATAGATAATGTCCACATTACTACCTAGTACCTTCATCAAGGATTCTGGAATACTATTATAGGGCTTCTAACGTTGTAAGTAAGTTTGTAACACATGATTTACATGGCAGAAATCCATCCTGACATCCTGCTTGTTTGAGGCCAGGTGGTTAATAGCATGTTCCCTTATGTTGGATTCCATCAGTTTACATACAACAGATGTCAAACTTACTGGTCTGTAATTAGTCGGTCTATCTTTTTTCCCCTCCTTGTGTATTGGTGATATGTTTGCCTGCTTTATTTATGCACATTTTTGTTCTCTAGTTCCATATTCCAGTCTATGTTCATGTCATCTCGCATAGCCTCATAGTCTGCCTTGTCCAGGAGATGTACTGGTGCTTCATTAGATCTATGATCAATTACTGGCTTGAAGTTGAAGGAGTACCTGGTGATCACTCTTGCCAAGTCCAGCTGATGTTGTTACATTATGTTATTCAATGGGAGAAATTTATAAGGAGAAATATAAAGTTGTTCTTCAATAACAAAGCGGATATCAACAGTGTCAATTATCACCCACACTGAATTTTGATTAATAGAGTTAATAGACTAATCATTGTGTTACTGTCACCTCAGGTGGTTGTAGTACAACCTTTGTCCACCTAGTACAACCTGTACTATGTGGATAAAGTATACAGTATTATTTTACCACATATGTCACCTATTTCAAAGTCTATATGTCTGGTAGCATAGTAGAACTTCATTATTTGACATAATAAACCTCATCCATCAAGAGTTGTCACAGTGAGCTAAAGTTTTATGTTGCAAACTCTCCCAAACAGTCCTGTAATTCCTGTTCACTCGAAGTAGCACTTTTATAAATGAATCCAAGGCATTATACCTTCAAATGAGGGATAGATTCCTACAAAATCTGACGCATGTCTTCATGTATCACCATTGTTCTGATCCAAGGGGATGGCTCCCAGAGTGCAACAGCGATATTCTGCCCCAAATATCATATCATGACCTTTAACCTTATTAACAAGTGACATGTTTCAAACTGGTGGAACTGCATTTTGAAAGCTGTTATGTTGCATTCTGTCAATCCTTCTTGCGGTGTAATTAGGCTCCAAAATCTTCCCAACATTCACTTCAAAGGATGATTCTCGGTTTGGAGAACGAAGTCCATCAATTTAAATGAGGATTATCCCTGCTTCGGACAAATTTGATTTTTTTACATAATATAGATTTGAATGTCTTCTTTTGAATAGTCATAATTTAATTTGAGTAATATTTCTAGATTTTTCGCAAATAAATATTAGCGCAGTATACTGATGAACTTTTTTCCCCAAATCGAGACTTCTATTTTATTGAATCGGTCTAATTGAGCGTTATCCCTGCTTCAGACCAATTTGTTATTTTTATATCTTGTAGATTTAAATGTCCTCTTTTGAATATTCATAATTTAATTTGGGTAATATTTCTATATTTTTCATGAAAAAAATGATTAACCCAGGAGACTGTTCTCCAAACCGAGAATCGTCCTTACTAAGTTCTCAACAGTCATTATGAGCACAAATTCCACTATATTTGTACTTTCCAGGACGGAGACATCTTCCGATAATATATTCTTTCTTTTTACCCCCTGCGATAAGCAGTTAGCATTTCCCGATTAATAACTCGCAATATGATTGACTGTCGCAACACTGCGACAGAAATCATGTATAAGTCATTGCATCACTTGATTCAGTTTAATCGGGCGCTTCCAAATTGGTTATAGCAGGGGGAAGAAGGAGGTACGGATTCTGCATACTGTACTCCAGATAATGTTTGCGTGCGATTTAATTTCGCTTTGTTCGCGAATGTAGTAAAATCGCAAACATTTATCGTCGCAAAATTTTCTTAAATCCCCGGGGATTTGACCCGGGCCTTTTGATATGTTTCGTTTCGTGTGAAACGTTTCTTCCAGTGTTGTTGAGCGAAGGCCTAAAAACATTTTGAATTGGCTTATTAGGCCAACAAAGGCAAGAACTGTTGACGACAATGATATCCTACAAATTGAAGTTGAAAAAGCAATTCAAGAATATTCAAATAAATGCCCTAAATGTGGGAAATACAAACATTATTCGTATTCTGAACGGGCTAAATAGCCCGCATTGATTCACGGTAATCGGAAAAAATTCAACTTGTGCAATCTGCGAAATGTCATCAACTCAAATCCGCGAAATTAAATAGCCGCGAAATTGCAATTTTGAAAAATCACGAAATTTTATAGCGTCGAAATTTACCCGGAGTACAGTACCTGCTTAGGAGGATGAGATGGAGAAAATAGAACACCTAATTAAGAATGTATCTTTGATAGTGTTAGTCCTTACTCATGAAAATGACTGTATACTGAATTCAGCTTCTTACATTATTACTCCAAATGTTCTGAAAGATCTGAACAAAGAAAAGTTTCAAAATCCATTTCAATTCCATTTCCATTGCAGGGTTCTCACCAATTTTAAGACCCCGGATTTTTAGCGGTATTATGACTACTTTTTTCGCGGTATCGCGACTACTTCTCCCCCATGTGAGATCAGAGATATCCTAGTAGTATACTTTTCAACATAATCTTAAGATTGTCTTGCTATTTTAATCCCAATATTTATTATTTCTAAAAAGTTTCTGACTTCCTATTCCTTGTTTGTATCCAGTTTAATGTATTTTCTCAAGAGTTTTACCGCAAATAATGTGACAAAAATGTAAAATTAGACTCCGGAAAAAACACTTTAGACTCCTGAAAAGCTATTAAACTCTGGAGCAAGAGGGTTTTAAGACATTAGACTACGGAGAATTTGCGGAGTCTAAAAGCCTAGTGAGAACCCTGCATTGTGTTCTTTACTTACTTTGAGAAATTAATGGTAACAACATATTTTTTCCTTTTCAGATTATGCATGATGGAGTCTGGTTGTACATCAAATCATTCACCATCAGTTCAGTCTCAAACAGACACAAAATGCATGGAGTGTGAAACTATCTTCGTTAAAAAGAAAAAAGGATTTAAGAGAAAATCACTAAAAAGTCTAAGAAGCTCCACTAAAACACAAGATTGGGCAGAGGACTTATTACAGAGAGGTGGAGATCCTCGCAAATCATTTGTATGTCAGGAATGTATTACTAAATATATTACCTATTACAATCAGGCGTATGGTATGACACTAAACTCTCCTTCATTACCTCCTCCTTCCCAATCAAATGAAGAATCTGTGGTACATTCATCACCTGTTCAAGTTCATGCTGAGCCACCCTCTCCTACCTCCCAGGCAACCCCATGTGCACCTAATGAATCCCCAATACCTGAAATTCCCATTGAAATTTTTACACAAAAACTTGATCATTCATACAACTTGACCCCAAAACCTCCAAAGCCTGTAAGACATGGGAATGCTATAATTAAAACAGCTATGGAAGCCGTAAGAAGAAGCAACTATAGACGTCTTATCAAATTGCTATTCCAACAAAGCAAGAAATTCAGACTAGAATTCCAAAGATTTGTAAGCAAAAAGGTAAAAATAGAGATAAAAGCGTTCACAAAAAAAATGAAGCCTTATAAAAACTGGAGCGATTTATTGGACGAATCCAGCAGCACAATGCCAATATTAGCAAGTACTATCAAATCAGCTGTGCCTAAACAAATGTACAACAGTAAGAACGAAGATGATCAAGCTGCTCGAGTTGGGGTGGTGACATCTATTTTGTGCTACTGCAATAATCCTTTTTCAAATCAGTTTCAAAAGATGACAAGCTATCAACTATGGAAGCATGGCTGTGACAGGAAAGTAAGTACTATTTGTTCATAGACTATTGAATTGAAAGTTATAAATACAGTTAATTGACATGATTGAGTATATGAATGAAAATGCTCTAATTTTGTGTGGATAAGCTACTGTACTATTGACAGATGATATACAACAGTATGATGATATGACAGTGATATACAGTAACATATATTGCAAGTGAAGCACATCATGTTTTATGATGATTTGTGATTGTCTGGTCAGATCATTAGAATATTTTAATGGACTGATAGTGATAGTGATAGCATTTATGTCTCATGATACGGTTGATTCTGTATATCCTGTTTATACTCAAGTGATTTTATGATATATTCGGGAGTGACCGAAGGATGATTATTGTGCATCTTTAAATGGTAGAATTCTAATACATCTCTTATGTTTACAATGTTTACGTTTCCGTTTTATATTTTTTGTTACAAATACAGATTCATATATGTTACTTGTTCTAACATATATCAGATAAAATATTTGTTATAATAATCATAATTTTCTTGTAAACATGTTGTTTTATCTCCAGATGATGCATTATTTAAATCAGTTGGGCCTTGCTCTTTGCCCTAAAGCAAATCTAAGCGTTGTGAAAAGAACAGACAAAGAACAGCTTGAACAGGTGAATGATAACCAAATTAAAATTTTTTTCTGTAACAAATTGCAGGTGGTGACATTTTGCATGTTAATGCCATGTTTTTTTTTTCCATGTTTTTCTTTATTTCAAGGGCCTTGCCTTGCCCATTAAAAAGGCAGTCATAGAAAAAATGAGGTGGGGGGGGGGGGCAAATATTTCCAAGGTTGTATGGAAACCAATTTTAGGCATAAGTTCTTAATGAATAGTGAAAGGCCCTTTTGTTATCTAAATTGCCCTGTTATGGGCCCCAAATATTTTTTGGGGTATCATGTCATTTAGATGCTCACTGGGGATTAATATGAGACAAATCTCGTTCTTACATATATTGTTCAATTGATATATAGTTTTTCCTTTTTCAGTGGGATGAATTCTATTCAAGCAAGGGGATCAAAAGGCAACGTAGTCCAACAGAAGAGGGAGAAGAAAACAATGCAAATAAACAACAGAAGGTTGATCAAAGGTAATTTTTACAAACTTTCATATGTACAACTGTATTTGATAATTTACTGATCTTACATATACTCATTTTATTTCAAATAATTTTTATTTTATTTTTTTATTTTTATAGCAGCGAGACAGATGTTAATGTACCTAAACTGAGCACACAGATTGCTGGCTCATATAAACCAGGTACCAAACCAACTATGGCTTCAAGACGTAGTGCAAGAAAGAGTCGAAAGAAACTGTGAGTAGGCAACATAAAACTACATGTACATGTATATAATTCAATGTTTTAATACTATACAGTGATCTCAACAGAATCTTTTCTTCAGTGGGTGCAAAATTCTCATTTTCACAATTCAGACTGAAATTGGTCTAAATATGCCCATTTTACTTGCATGATTTCTCCTCATTTTCAAGTAGATGCGAATGGATTTTCAGTTGGGTGCAAGCCTTTTTTCAAAATCTCAGGTGTGTCATATTTTGTCCTCCAAACCTTGAAATCGATGAGATTGAGTACATGTATTTTGTTATGTGGTTTTGTTTTGATTGTTTATATTATTTCCTAAAATTTCAGAGACAGAGTCAAACAGTATAGGAATTGAACAAATGTCTTCAATTGTCATACAATGTAAATGCAGATTTCCAATTTCACAAAAATAAGGCAGACAATAAAATTATATAATTATGCAATAGGGATGTTGAAGCTATTCGGAATCTGAAAGTGACATGTTATGGTCAAGAGCATCCAATATCCAATCAAGAGGTCTTTAGTTACTTTCCCAC
This sequence comes from Owenia fusiformis, assembly GCA_903813345.2. Lineage (NCBI taxonomy): Eukaryota > Metazoa > Annelida > Polychaeta > Sabellida > Oweniidae > Owenia > Owenia fusiformis. Next base: position 10,074,052 of record CAIIXF020000006.1, read on the forward strand.
AGAGGTGGACTGACTTTTTCACATCTGCCAATAGCGTAGGATTTGATCCTATGTTTCAAAGAATGTTATGGTGCAGATGTTATTAAATTTTCACATAGCTAGGCAAGGTGTGTCCGATTCCAGTCAATCTGTACAGAGTATTCACATAATGAACAGTATGTTAAATAATCAATAACACACTCAAGGTCACTAGTTAAACAGTTGTCATGGTCATGAATTATTTTTCACATTGGATTTGATGACTCGCCAACTTGACCCTTGCAAAAAATTTCATTGAAAATGTGTTCTTTTAGTGATTTCGTTCCTTTTAGATGATTTTATAGAAAAAATTGCAATGTGTGAAAAGAATTTAAGCCAAAGACTGCATTGTAGCTTCTTCATCCACTCAGGCATTGTTTCTTATACTTTGCATTCCGCTGCGTGGTCATGGAAAGGTTTGGAAACAATACCTTCATGTATGATTCAGCAAACAATGCATCTTGGGCTTAAGGGGAGCCATCAAAAGTTCAATGTCGGATCGGAAACTAAATAAATCTAGTTTTGACTCTGACCCCCCCCCCCTCTCCCCCAAAACTAAATACCATGAAAGTTGATCGCTTACTCCCGGTTTGAGAATTTGAAAAATTATTGCTAAACACGATCTAGTTTTTGTTAATTCCTATCGTAATTTGCGGCTTTTAACAACTATTGATAGAATAGAATCCATTGGAATGATCTTGACGAAGAAAGCAGCAGGTAAAATCTTTATTTTTATACCATTCCGAGGCATTCTGAGTCGAAATTGCCAAAAGTTTGAAATGTTTAAGTTTGTCGGATAGCAAACTGAAATGGGTTTGAACCCCCTCCCCCCTAACTAGATTTATTTAGTTTTCTATCCGACATCGAACTTTTGATGCCTCCCCTAAATCCTTTACTAATGGATCCAATGAAAGTTAAAACAGACATTTAATGAACATTTTTAAAAGCAAAACCTTTTTCTGTTTACAAGTCTTGGTAAAGAATGGATGACTGGACCCATGACTGATTGGGAACTGCTGTATAAACCAGGCACCTCAGCAAAAAGGTAAATGAATGCATTAGTCCACAATCATTCAGAAATAATAGAGGAATTAACCTGTAGGTTTGCAAATAGTAAAGATAGAGCTCAAATGATACTCAGTTGTTTATCCTAAAGTTCATGCAATGAAGACAAAATCATTGGGTTATAACTCAAAAGTTGAAACATATTTTTATATAGTCTCCAACTTTTTTTCTGGATGACGGACGGCATTCAGCGGTTGGTGTTTAGTGGTTGGTGATTGTTGTCCATGGTCTGCAGATTAATTTGCATGTTAATGCCTAGTTTGATTTAATGATAATACCTAAGAAAGTGTTATAACATACAAATATCTAGGATGTGCACTTATTAAAAATAAGAAGTTCACCAAAATGTATGTTTGTTCAAAGTTAAACAGAACAATAGAAAATAAATGACATTTATATAGCGTCATTGCATCTTTTTGATTCCTTTAAATTCTATTTATATTCTAAAGTAAACTTTTTTCTGTTTAATAGTCTACTGAGTAAAGAAGGTGTGACTGGGCACATAACTAAAAATATATGCATAGATAACACAGCTGCCTCTGTACAAAGGTAAATAATAGTGATCTACATTGGTCCAAAATAATCACTAAGATTGCAAATAGTAAAGATGGCCCATAGTCAGATAGTAAAAGCACAATTAGAGAAACCTCCCTAATATTTTGGCATAATAGATGTAAAACAAGTTTGTCTATTCCTTACAAAATGAGCCTGCCACTAACTTGTTAGAGTATCAACTTAATGATTACTCACAAACAGTAATTTCTGAATGGCTAGAAGTATATGCAAAATGATATTGAAAAAATCCGCTTCAATTTTCTCCAATCTTATTGGCTGTCTGGATTTTTCAAGAGATTCGACAGCATTGCTTGTAATTCACAATTTTCAAATACTGTAAATTGCTTTAATTTGATGGCTGTTTTAATTTGGCGAATTTGGTGGATTTATGACAACCGCAAAATTAAGCCTCACTATTGAATTATTTTTTGAAGAGAATAAATTCTGAAAGCAAGTGAGATAAAATAGCACTCGGTGGGAAGCTCTAAGAGGTGAGGGGTACTAGTATTGAATGAAGTAGAGTATGGCAAACATGGTATGTAATGGTTATGGAGATCGTTTTTTTGAAAAAACTAGACGCACCAAATAAAAGCAACTTACAGTAATCAATAATAGAAACACACTTTTTTGAATCGAATCTGAAAGCTGTAAATGCAGTGAAACCTGTAAAGTGGAACACCTCTTGAAATGGAACACCTCTTTTATTGGAACACTTTATCGAGTCCCAAGACCAACTGACTTGATTTCAAATGAACCTCTATAAGTGGAACACCTCCTAAGTGGAACACATTTTAGAGATGTCAAAGGTGTTCCACTTAGACCAGGTTTTTCTGTAGTCAACACCAAAACTCATGAATGAATGTTTATTTCATCTTTTTGATACTTTATGATTTGCCAAAAGAATAAATGGTATGTCACTTAAAGTTGTTCCACTTCTAGAGATGTTCCACTGTATTAGAAAGAAAACATTTGTTTGTCACCCTTAGTTTAATATATTTTAGGTTTAATATGTATGCAATCTTGTAGTTTTATTCAAAACACTATAAATGTCTCATACAGCAAAGTTCATTCATCATTGATTCAAAAACTTGGGTTGAAATTATATGCCAATTATACCTACCATGATGTTCTTACTCTTTTTTTGTTATTTGTTATGCTGTATTTTACAATGGACTTACGACTTAGTTGAATCCTGAATTCTGTAGTATTAAACTTTTGGATTGATATAAAATACTTTGCTCCTGGAAAACTGAATACAACAAATGATCGTGTAAATTTAGGTCCTTCAAATGCAGTTCTTAACCAAATTGAAATATGTTATCAAATAGCTGAAAATTTTAAATCTCCTAAATTCTCTTTAAAAACAAGACTTCATTCAGTGAGATCGCTATACATAGCATAACCTCTTTTGACATAAAGTTGCACAATTTTATCATCCTACCCTGTACATTTTGATAGCGCAATATATATTTGCCCGAGAAGAGGGGGCTTTGGGTTCGAACCTCACAGGGGTGGTCTGACTTTTTTGCATCAAGCCTCAGAGCAGAATTTCATTCTGTGTTATCATTAATCATTACTTGTCTGTTATAGGAACAATAATGTGAACAGCAATGATTTGTATCCTGGAGAAAACATTCCACAGACCTTGACGGAAAGTGGCGGTACTGACACAGTGTACAATGGTATGCAAACTTTTTGTTGTATTTACTTTTCCAAGCCTTGGTGGACTAGGTTTGTCAACAACACATATGCATCCAAGCTAATAGAAATTATTATAAATGAAATTATCAATCTAACACTGAAGAAAAATGACCCCAAATGGATTTTGCTGCCTCCAGTACAAGTTGTTTGAAACAACCATGTAAACATGTTTCAGAAAGAAATTGTCCATTTTAGAGTACCTACGAATGTGTTCCTGTGACATTTTGGCATCAGAGAATGACAATGTCTACCCAAAGTTTACATGCTATACATATTAACATAACTGAAATCTTGATGACAAAATTTGAGATACAAAAACAAAATTGCTTGTGAAAACCATTTACAAAAGTGTCATACGTCAGTGCTTTATGTGGGGATCTGATCAGATGTTCTTTACTTGAATACATGAATAGATTTCCTCTGAGTTTGTATTGTCAAAATTTGCCGACCCACAGACCACTTTTACTATCAAATAATCGAAGAAACATTGTCTTTCGTTTCAATATAACCAGACTTGCCAACCTCCCGTTTTTTTACGGGAATCTCCCGTAAATTTTTTGTTTTTCCGTAAAAAATACCAAACTCCCGTACCGTTTTCTCCCGTAAAAACTCCCGTAAACTCCCGTACCGTATTTCTACTAAAATCTCCTGTAATTTTAAAAAAATATGGCCGTAAAATCTCCCGTATTTTTGCTGAAATCTCCCGTAAAATCTCCCGTATTCTGGTATAACTCCCGTAAAAAAAAAAAAAAACTCACGTTTTTTTCAAAATCTACCGTAAAAACACCAGTTTTTTCAGAAACCTACCTTAAGAACTCCTGTTTTTTCTGAAATCTACCGTAAAAACTCCCGTTCTTTCAAAATCTACCATAAAAACTCCCGTTTTTTCAAAATCTACCAAAAAACTCCAGTTTTTCCGAAATCTACCGTAAAAACTCCCGTTTTTTCAGAAATCTACCGTAAAAACTCCCGTTCTTTCAAAATCTAAGTAAAAACTCCCGTTTTCAGAAATCTACCGTAAAAACTCCTGTTTTTTCAAAATCTACCAAAAAACTCCAGTTTTTCCGAAATCTACCGTAAAAACTCCCGTTTTTTCAGAAATCTACCGTAAAAACTCCCGTTTTTTTCAGAAATCCACCGTAAAAACTCCTGTTTTTTTTAAAAATCTACCGCAAAAAACTCCCATTTTTTCAAAACCTACCGTAAAAACTCCCGTTTTTTCAGAACCTACCGCAAAAACTCACGTTTTTCTGAAATCTTCTGTAAAAAAAGTCACGTTTTTTAAAATTTACCGCGAAAAATACCTTTTTTAAAAAATCTCCCGTAAAAACTCCCGTTTTTTCAAAATCTCCCGCAACAACTCCCGTTTTTTTTTCAAAATTTACCGCGAAAATTTTTAAATCTCCCGTAAAAACTGCCATTTTTTTCAAAAATCTCCCGTAAAAACTCCCACTTTTTTTTCAAAAAACTCCTGCAAAAACTACCGGATTTTGAAAAAAACTCCCGTAAAAGTACCACAATTTTTTTTAAATCTCCCGAAAATTTTTCATTTTAGGTTGGCAAGTCTGATAACACAATCGACATTAGCTGAAAACTTCAACTAAAATTGTTTGAGAAATGTTGAAATGGCAGACTGATTCCCAGAACTTATTGACCAACCTGTATACACATGTTTTGCAGATTATAGATTTTTAAAGAAATCAACAAAATGTAAATTGTACTTTTACATTGACTCAGATATTTTTATATTTTTTTTTCAGGCAAAGTACCTAGATTACTCTCAGGAACTGATGAAGCAACCATTACATCTTACTCATTGATAGAGGATGATCAGGAAAATGTCTCAGATTCAGAGGACGTTATCTCATCTTTTTTAGGGACTTCAGATTTTGTGACATGAAATAGCCACATTTGCTATATTCTAAGTTGCTTTAATTTGACGAATTGATGAAAGTTTAAACATGAATATTATACAATATTCTGTTCTATCTTTCACAAGTGATATTTATGGAATACCCTCTTGAGAGGGTGTCAGGGGTTTTCATTGAAAACAGAATAAAATATTTCTATATTATTATATTACTGTCAAGTTCACCACCATCAGAATTGTTTATTCATATGTTGAAACATTGATCAAAAGGTCAAGATCTCTGTATTGGCTATGATTACCCTGTGATGGGGATAAAAGGTTACATTTCTCATTATGAAAGATTAGTAATTATGAAAGATAAGTTATTAAAATGAACATCACAAAATGGCTCAAGACGAAGCCAAAATCTTCGGCTGAAGTGAAAAGGATGGCTGATATTGAAACGGAAATGGTGTTCTTTTGCATTCTTAAGGGATCGCACACTTAAAAAAGAGAAGTAGGACAAATTAGGTCAAAAACCCGCTAAAATTGATAGCCGCAAAATTCAAAGAAGCTTGAAATTAGCAAAATGTAATAGTCACAAAATTTCAAAATCGCAAAAAACAATAGCGTCATGATAAATGGGAGTGCAGTGTTCAAAATTTTTCTAATTTGATATGCATGACCAGTTATTATCCCAAAGAACAAAGTTTGTAGATATTATAATACGGAAGCCCCCCATTTGTCTGATAATTCAAATAATAGTGGATACTAGATCTTCATCATAATTGTCAGAAAAATGTATTTTGGTGAATAGTTTTAAGCAAAACATTTTTTAAAGATGTCCACCACTTGAAAATAAAGAGTAGAGTATTTCACAAAACAAAGTAGTAAGTACTATTGTTTGACATTATTCATAACATACAGGGTGTTCCAAAAATAACAGGACTGGTGCTGGCATTTTGTCAATTTTGCGCTGAGCATCTTCAAATTTTCACAAATTGTACTTTGAAGTATTGCAACTAAAATTGTAAAGTTTCAGAAAAAAAGATGAAATGCGGTTAGAGTTAGGTTGCTATAGAAACATGACATCACAATACCCGGGGCAACTTTTCCGTGAAAATGTGATATCTAACATTTTTGTATTACTGAAGAAAGTATCTAATTCACCTATTATAATACAACATTTCTTGTTTATTTTATTAGTTCCTTTGTTGTAAAGGTGTTGCTATACAACTCAGAGTCAAGTATAATTTCATAATGATAATAATATGTATTCAATTTCCTGGAATATCACTATGTATAAGGGTCTGAACAATTCACGGTTGAGTTTTTGAAAAGACCCAATTTGAAGCCAGTCATCTACCTTAATAGCGCGCCTGCCCGCAGGTCACCATTTAAGACCATGCAGCTATAGAGGAGCCAGGTCTTGAGGTCTAAAACCATGCACCATACTCCTCTGATCATGCAATATCTAATTTTTACTTATATTGAGAACGGAATGCTAATCAGTGCTGTAAGACCTTTAAAGATGAGAATGACCTTCTCCAAATTGTCCAATCGGCCCTGCGTGATATGTCCTCAAATGGGTTCACTCATGTGTTTGGGTCATGGATACAGAGTACTACTCTTGTACTCACCAAAGAGGAGCCTATTTTTCAAAGTAGAGGATACATAGGAATATCAAATGATGTAAAACAAATGTAATTCCCACCACTTGTTGCATTTCAACTTTGATATGGCATGTACAAAATGCTTAATGTCTCTGTAACTTTTTGCGTGGAATGTTGCCCCGGGTATTGTGATGTCATGTTACTATAGCAACCATAACTCTACCCGAGTTTCATATATTTTGTCGAAACTTTGCAGTCTTAGTAACAATACATGAAAGTACATTTTGTAAAAATTTGAAGACGATTGGTGCATATTTAACAAAATGCCAGCACCATATTTATCATATTTATTCATTGTTTTTTTTTCACCCAAGGGGCCATGTATGGGGGGACAGGAATTTTCATTAATTTTGAGATCTTTCTGAAGTATAGCTTTATTGTACTCAAATAAAAGGCATTTAGTAGATTGTAAATATTATATCACTTTTCTGATCCAGGCCACGTGAAATTCAAAATTGCCACCTATGTATTTTGGGATTTTGCAATAATTTTCTGATCTCTTCAAAGTATGGTTACTCTATACTCAAATTGATGCCATAGAAAATTCAAAATGGTTGCCTAGAGCAGGAATTCACTCTTATTTGGAGTATGATTACATTATACTTAATTAAATCTCAAATATTATATTGTCTTTCAATCAACTTTTTTTTCCTAAACTTCTCATTCTGATTTTTTTGAAAAAAATCTAGGTGAAAAATATACAGTTTAATGCTGATGTTTAATAAAATATGTGAAACTTAAAAAGATTGACTTGTTTGTTTATTTCTAGAAAAATATTTGAATATAACTTTGGTTTCAATGAGAAAACACATTTTTTATATTAAAAAAAATTGCACATTTCAGATTCTCTTAAAAATTGTGATTTTTCTGAATTTATGAAAATTCACCATCTGGATTTTGAGAAAAAAACAAAAAAAAACTTTGAATATTATGAATCAGAAGGATTATATTATTATTCCATTGTACATAATGACTCATATTGCCCAAAAATGTCTTGATAGATCAACATGAGTGTGTCAAATAAGAACACCCTATGCAGACAGAGCCTGTTGGAAATATTGGGTGCGGCGCAAATGAGCGGAGGGTGCGGAGCTAACGGTCATTTTTGAATTTAAAATTGTGATATTTCTGAAACTAAGCCGTTTTGGGACTTCAAATATACCAAGATATGTGTATTTGACACCAAATATCAATAAAATTGTGAAAATAGTAGTGCAATTCCTTTTATAGCGACGCAGTATGCCTTAAACATTTCCCAGACCTATATATTTTGAGACTATCCTTTTAGTTCTGCGTCCCCAGCATTCATAAAAAATGGTGTTCAAGAAACACTACCCATGCAAATTATTTTTGCATCTTGGAAGCCAGGCAGTATCTGTGTGATTTTATAAAAATTCGGAAATGTTCTTCAGATATGAGCCCCCTCTTAATATTGGGTGCGGAGGTACGTTTATGGAGCTCCTCCGCACCCAATATTTAGAGGGGGCTCATATCTGAAAAACATTTCCGAATTTTTATAAAATCACACAGATACTGCCTGGCTTCCAAGATGCAAAAATAATTTGTATAGATAGTGTACCTTGAACACCATTTTTATTATGTCACCACCAAAAGTGGTGACATATTGTTATGGTCTCCATTTTTTTGCGACGGCGGTTGGCGTCCGGCGTCTGGCGTCCGGCGTCCGGCGTCTAACAATTTCTTACAACTTCCTATAACTTAACAAATACTGTTTAGATTGACTTCAATTTTTTTCTAAATCATCTACATGTTCTCAGAAGTTCAAATCTGACTTTAGATTTGACATTTGACCTTCAATGACCTTCTCAAGGTCAAAAAGGTCTTTTTTCAACTTGCTTCACATTGACTAATTTTTTTTTCAAAATCATCTACATGTTCTCAGAAATTCAAATCTGACTTTAGATTTGACTTTAGATTTGACATTTGACCTTCAAATCTGACTTTAGATTTGACATTTGACCTTCAATGACCTTCTCAAGGTCAAAAAAGGTCAAAAAGGTCTGTTTTCAACTTGCTTCAAATTGACTAAATTTTTTTTCAAAATCATCTACGTGTTCTCAGAAATTCAAATCTGTCTTAAGATTTGACTTAAGATTTGACATTTGACCTTCAATGACCTTCTCAAGGTCAAAAAAGGTCAAAAAGGTCTGTTTTCAACTTGCTTCAAATTGACTAAAAAAATTTTCAAAATCATCTACATGTTCTCAGAAATTCAAATCTGACTTTAGATTTGACTTAAGATTTGACATTTGACCTTCAATGACCTTTTCAAAAAAGGTCAAAAAGGTCTATTTTCAACTTGCTTCAAATTGACTACATTTTTTTTCAAAATCATCTACTTGTTCTCAGAAATTCAAATCTGACTTTAGATTTGACATTTGACCTTCTCAATGTCAAAAAAGGTCAAAAAGGTATTTTTTCATCTTGCTTCAAATTGACTAAATTTTTTTTTCAAAATCATCTACATGTTCTCAGAAATTCAAATATGACTTTAGATTTGACTTTAGATTTGACATTTGACCTTCAATGACCTTCTCAAGGTCAAAAAAGGTCAAAAAGGTCTTTTTTCAACTTGCTTCAAATTGACTAATTTTTTTTTCAAAATCATCTACATCTTTTCAGAAGTTCAAATTTGACTTTACAAGTTCTCAGAAGTTCAAATCTGACTTTAGATTTGACCTTTGACCTTCAATGACCTTCTCAAGGTCAAAAAGGTCTTTTTTCAACTTGCTTCAAATTGACTAATTTTATTTTTCAAAATCATCTACATGTTCTCAGAAGTTCAAATCTGACTTTAGATTTGACATTTGACCTTCAATGACCTTTTCAAGGTCAAAAAGGTCTTTTTTCAACTTGCTTCAAATTTACTTAATTTTTTTTTCAAAATCATCTACATGTTCTCAGAAGTTCAAATCTGACTTTACATTTGACATTTGACCTTCAATGACCTTCTCAATGTCAAAAAAAGTCAAAGAGGTATTTTTTCAACTTGCTTTCTATTGACCAAATTGTTTTAGGTGGTGACATTTTGTCATGTTAATGCCTTGTTTATGAATGCTGGGGACTCAGTATTAAAAGGATAATTTCAAAATATATAGGTCTGGGAAAGGTTTAAGGCACACTGCGTCGCTATAGAATGAATTGCGCTACTATTTTCACAATTGTATTGATATTTGGTGTCAAATGCACATATCTTGGTATATTTGAAGTCCCAAAACGGCTTAGTTTCAGAAATATCCCAAATTTAAATTCAAAAATGACCGTTAGCTCCGCACCCTCCGCTCATTTGCTCCGCACCCAATATTTCCCACAGGCTCTGTCTGCATAGGGTGAAGAAGAGATCAAGAAAATGCATGGTGGACTGTTCAAAATGAAAAAAATAGATTCTGCCGGGTTTCGAAAACCACTCTCAGGGTTTAAAATTTTTCCAAAACCCAGTAGGGGCTCATATGATAGCCAAAGGTGGACCCGTCAGTGAACAAATTTGAACCACATTAGTTATCTGGGGAAACATGTCAGCTTAAAGGATTTGGAACTTTGACACCCAAAAAGGGGAAGCACTATGGGACAAAAAAGCCGAGATAACTAGCCTGAAAGAGGAGATAGAGGAAAACAAATCCCTGATGTCAGGATGTTGAGGATAGAAGATATTCAAGCTGTAAATCATAATTCGCAATATTGCTGTGAAAATATTGTCCGTACATTAGGTATTCCAGCACCCAGAGAGGGATGAGTAATGTTATTACTAGCATAGAAATTACTCTGAAGGATCACATCCTCGTAGATGCCAATGGTATTGAAATCACCATTGTGTGATGGCAGGATGGCAAGGAAAAATGATAAACCACATCCAATCATTGCAAAATTCAAATTTACAGATTTAGGGACTTGCATATCCATCACAAGTCTTGATTGAAGGGCACCAACATTGTGGTATATCAGTATATAAGATTGTGATTCTGATTTGGGATAGAATGACTGAATGGATAAAACTGATATAATTTTCTTAGATGACATCAAGATTGTTTGCAGTAGTAGGATCAGTTGCTCAATAAATAATAAGGAATATTTTTTGAGCTTCTGATCCATAGATCCCGGTCAGATTCTTTTGTAGTAGGATCAGAGGCTATAAGAATTATTCTTTGAGCCTATGAGATCTCACGACAAAACGATCTGGCCAACATCTCTGTCAGTCTGTGTTCTTAGCTATTTTAGCGTACACTTTTTTTAGTCTTAAAAGAATATTTCCTACAACTTTGTATGGTAAATTCAACATAAAATTAATATGTAAAACTTTTATTGATGCTACATAAACGTGTATTAGTATAGCATCTCAATATCCATCGGACTGGTATATACATACATTTATTGACAATAGTGTATGAATCAATCAAAAACATTTATCAGCGTGCAAATTTTGTATCGTATTTTGGGGTTGTACTAAATACCACCTAGGTGCCCCACACCTAGGTGCCCCCATTGAAATGCCTTACTGGCATATTTTACTACTTTATTTCAAGCTAACATCTTTCCAAGTGTTTAATGGTACATAATAACAGGCCTGTCAACTGTCCCGCAATTTGCGTATTTGTCACGCATTTGCTGAAGAATTTGAAGTCACGCCAGTTATTTTTGCGTGACAGAAAATGTCACGCAAATACGCATTTTACCTGGTAATTGTCACGCAAAAATATTTCTGTAGAAAAATTTCTAAAATCGATCGTCTACACAGCAAAAATACGAACGCCGGAAAAAAATGTACGCATTTCGTTCGGACTTTTCACGCGAATTACGTATATGTCACGCATTCCGTTCGAAATTTTGTATGTGTCACGCATTTCGTTCGAAATTTTTCGTACCTCCCCCCCCCCCCCCCCCCCCCCCCCCCCCCCCCCCCCCCCCCCCCGTTGACGGATGTTTGAAACGCGAGCGTAGCGAGCGCGAAAAATTTGAGGTGTTCAAAATTTGGCAAGATGTCCTAAAATTTAAACCAAGGTGTTCAAAATTTGGATCAAGGTGTTCAGATTTGGACCAAGGTGTCCACATTTTGAGGGGAGGTGTTCAACATTTCCAAGTCACTCATGTTAGGTGTTCCCAAGTTGACAGGCCTGTAATAAAGTATTTTTATGGAACTTGTGTAGATATTTCTGTTTGTCATTATCTTTTTAATTGTCTTGAAAATTTTGATCGTTGTCGAAAAGGCTTATCCCGTTCCCGGACTATGGTCCTGTGAACATCTCAATCTTTTGCCTGTGCGATTACAACATGGGAGAATTTTTTACTCATTTTACACTTCTGATACCTACTTCAATAGATTCCTTGGTAATTTAGCATTCTTTTCGTGTAGTTGAATCCACAATTGTCTGGGTTTATCGGCAGAACGAAGACATTTTCGTTTTTGATCGCAATATTTGCGTGTAACATTTAACTTATTTCAACCGTCAAATTCCTCCATATTGGTACTTCCGGGCTACATCCGGGACAGCCAAACGGGGGATTCCACTAGAGGCAATCTGCGCGAGATTCCATTTTTTGGTTCGGTTTTTGGCGCATGCGCATTAAATCCAGCAATTTAATTGGTTAAAATTATTATCACGCATGCGCAATTAATAGCTGAAAAAGAACATTTAATTTGAGATAGATGTCACTTACGTTCATTATTTCACAGCAGTCCCTACCCATGATGCACCATATAGTGCGGGAATATTTTTGTTTAGTGTCAAAACAAAAAGTATACACCCAAAACAAATGTAATGACATAATATCAACCTGCCCCGGATTTGTAGACGTGTGTTGTACAAACTTAAACCGAACCGATGGCAGAAAAGCACTTTGAATCATGGGAATGAAGTACTTCCTTTAATGAAAAACCGAACCAAGTAAAAACCGAATCTCGCGCAGATTGCCCCGACTCGGGGATTCCCATTTTAAATCCAACCGCCATTTTGAAAAGTGATGGAATCTCTCTCGATGAAAAAGAGAAATGTTCCCGTTCTGCCGATATACCCAGACAATCGGCGGTTCCAATATATTAGAAGTTACATCTTGAGTTCTATAATGCATTGAGGTAAGTATCTTAAGTGTAAGGGGCGTAGATAATTCTCCCAAGTTGTAATCGTACAGGCAAAGGAATGCGCTCAGTGCAGGACTATAGTCCGGGAACGGGATAAGAAAAGGCCATTTGTTAGGATAATATTTCATTATTTGCCCACTAAAAATGCCACAAATTCACTATTTTAACAACTCAAGTAAGAACAATAAATATATTTCAAATATAACATTTTAGCATTAAAACAGTTTTATTACTACAAATAAGTGACCATACATTACTCACTTCGAGAGCCATGTTAGATTTTGAAACTTATGGCTCTCAAACGGAGAAGTGAACAGCTGATCAATAGTGACCTTTGAAACTGAATTAAGTCGATCCGCGGCTTACTTTTGGTCTCTAACTGTGTCTTACATCAGTATCATCAATCCGTGTAAGTATTGGAGCGCTGGAGTACTTCTTTTTCGATCAAGACTTGTAAATTGTTCATCGAGTTAAAGTTTTACAGACCTATTTCCAATATGGCGGTTTGCTAGGTGCGAGATACGCAACGAACGAAATGAATTTTGAGAATTAGTTAGGTTCGGACAACCTCCGGAGATTTACGAAAATGTCCGAGCAGAAACCGCCATATTGGAATTTGGCAGTAAAACGATTCACTCGACCTAACAATTACAAGTCGTGATCGAAAAAGAAGTACTCCAGCGCTCCAATACTTACACGGATTGATGATACTGATGTAAGACACAGTTAGAGACCAAAAGTAAGCCGCGGATCTACTTAATTCGATTTCAAAGGTCACGATCACTGAGCTGTCCAAATGCTCCGTGGGAAAGCTATATATCAAAATCCAAATAGCTTTCGCAGGAAGTAAACCATACATACATGAACAAAATTCCAGGTGGCCATCTAACAATAAATCTTTTTACATTTCATTGCACTATTTTACATTTCTTTGCAATATTCTCGACTACAAATTATTATTTCAAGTCTATTATATGTCAAGTTAATATGACAAAGGAAATAATACTATATTTCATTATTTAAAATGTGTATGTGGTTTAAAATGGAATTATAAATCCAGGTGCCCAAGGGGACACCTAGGTGGTATTTAGTAACACCCGTATTTTGTTTACACCGGAAGGTCAAGGTCATATCAAATAGTGACGTCATTTTACTGCTGAGCGGGATTTGTCTCCTCGTTTCCACTATATTCTATTCAGTAAGTTTCACCAATACTAATTATAGTTTCACCTCTCAGTGGCGTAGCGTCATATACGCATAGAACGCCATGGCGTGCTCTCAAAATTTAGAAGAAAAAATTGATTTTTTAGATTGAATTTGCCCCGACTTAGGGTGCACTTTGGAATTTTTTGCAAAGACGGCTAAATTTTGAAAAGTAAACCAACCACTGAATATTCTAGTTTTTCAAACATTCTGGAGAATTATCAACCCTCCATAATAGTCTAGGTACATTAATGCAGCTTTTGTGCAAGAATGAAAGATGTAGATGATGCATGATGTGTGGAATGAGTTATGTTTTTCTGAAAATACATGTAGATTGTAGATCTAGCACATGGAATTTCATCAAAGTGCAAGTTATTCTTTCCAAATACAGATGTTGGCCAGATCGTTTTGTAGTAGGATCTTATAGGCTCAAAGAATAATAATATTTATTGAGCTACTGATCCTACTACAAAAGAATCTGGCCGGGATCTATGTTTCCAAACAACATTTATGTGAGACCCTATCTGTTGCAAGCCTGGCACAACCGTCACAATGTTATTGAGTGTTTTTGAAGTTGCGCAAGGATCCTGCCATGACTGTGGTAGTGTTATCTTGAAAGCCTGGTATGACCGTGACAATTCTATATTATATTGCTTTGCAAGGCCTTTCATGACCATGGTAATGTTAAAGTCTGATATGACCGTGACAGTGGTTGCAAGGCCTGTCATGACCTTGGTAATGTTAAAGCCTGATATGACTGTGACAATGGTTGCTAGGCCTGTCATGACTGTTGTAATGTTAAAGCACAATTTGACCGTGACAATGGTTATATTAAATGACTTATAGAAGCATGAGAATGCGGGTTTGTGTAAAAAAAACGGGTGGCCGGGTAACCGGGTACTTAAGGTTCCTTGCAGGGTTACCAACTTTCAAAGTTGCACATTTGTAGACTACCCTTCAATATTGTTACGTTATCGTTTTACCAAGAACCTATAAGAGACTGAATTTCGGAAGTCCTAAGTAGTTATTGACACAGTTTACACGTACAATGACTTTAGTTGCTTGATTTATTATCTGAGTGATTGACAGGATATCGATGATTGTTTTCTATGATGACGATTTCTACTAGATATTAAACAAATCTGGAAGATTTACGTACATGTAAATTGAAACGTCACTTGCCATTTTTATCTGTTAATTAGTGTACAATGTACAATACAACGTTACTTGCTTGATTTATTGCCTCACTGATTGACATTATATTAATTTTGTTTGTCGTTTAGATGGTTGATTTATTGGTATATAAATTTTGTTGCTTATTTGGTTATTTGCTTGATTGGTTGTGTCACTGGTACGTTGATTGGGATGTCAGTTGGGTGTTTTGAGGCATAAAATGAAAAAATCAAATTCCTAACCCTGGTAGGAAGGTAAGGTACCCAGTCACCCAGTTACCAGGTCACCCCGTTTTTTACACAAACCCTGAGAATGCTGTAGACTACTTCTACTTTAACTCATGACCTTGGTAATGTTAAAGCCTGATATGACCGTGACAATGGTTGCTAGGCCTGTCATGACCGTTGTAATGTTAAAGCACGATTTGACTGTGACAATGGTTATATTAAATGACCTTTAGAAGCATGAGAATGCTTAATATTACCACGGTCATGAGAAACCTTACAACCATTGCCACAGTCATGTAAGGCTTTAAAGGAATATTCCTTGTCAAACCATCTCTCTCCTCATATGGTAGCTATAACCATATATATGCTTGCCATGTTTAGCAAAACACGCAAAAATGTTTTGATATGGTCAAATTTGATCACTAAGAAATGTGATGCTCAATTCCAGTAAGCTGCCATCTTTTAAAATTTCACACAGGAAGTGATGTCATCGACTCTCAACTTTGCATATAGCATTAGGTGAGGAGCTATTAAAAATTACAAAATCAGCTAAATATTCTTTTTCAACTTTGTATCTTATTTAATCCTTCTGAAAATCTCTTCTTTTATTCTAAGTTGACAAGCCCTGAAACTATTTTTGCACAGAAAGTAATGATCACTTGTCTAGAAGTGATTTTGTGCTACTTTCCTATACTGTTATGGGCAAGGTTATAGAAGTTGAGAGTTGATGACATCACTTCCTGCAAGAAATCTTAAAAGATGGCAGCTCACTGGAAATAAGCACTAGACTAGACTAGATTTAAATGATCAAAATTGACCATATTATAACATTATCCCATGTTTTGCTAAATATGGGAACTATATATATGATTATAGCTACCATATCAAGAGAGAAAGGGTCTGGCAAGGAATATTCCTTTAATATTACCACGGTCATGACAGGCCTTGCAATATGATACAGCATTGTCACGGTTATACCAGACTTTCACAACCACCACGGTCATGGCAGGATCCTTGCGTAACTTAAAAACACTTAATAACATGGTGACGGTTGTTCCAGACAAAGTCTTGCAATAGATAGCATGTGATTTATGTATGCCTATGTGAAATGCCTGTTGGGAGTCGTGTTCTAAGAAGCATACATAGAAACAAACGTTAACCTACCACAAAAGTACTCAAGATATAGCCTACTGGGCTTCTACTATTCTCTTTGAAGTCGCTTAGGATAATACAAAGTGTAACAACAAACAGAACTGAGAACTAGGAACTCAAACACACTCCCAACAGCTCCATAAATGAAATTATCTTCTATAATTTATATTTTTTTGAAAAAATGCTATAACTTACATGCCCATGTTATTTTCTGGTACAAAATAAAGCACAAAGGCATGTGTGTATTTCCTTGCTTTTTTTTAGGAAAGTATCATTACATTGTCTTCTCTAGACTAAGCAAACTTAGTAAGTGGTCAATGGAAATCCAGGGTTATATATATTTTGCAAGTGGATCCAAGAGACCAAGTGGGCGAGTCCATTATTTTGCAGGGGTTGCAAGATACACATATTCCAATTTCAGTTAATCGATTGTCTGCCTCTAAAATGTATTTTGTCATTTATGATAAGAAGACAATTGGCCCTAAGAATAGACATTTGTCGAGTCCAAAGTAAATGAAATATAGTAAATTGATCATTAATTGCTTACTTCCTGCAAAAGCTATGTGGATTTTGATATTAATAGCTTTCCCACAGCGCACTGGACAGCTGAATAAAAGTGACCTTTAAAACATGAATAATGAGATCAGCGACTTACTCTTGGTCTCTAACTGTGTCTTACATCAGTATCATCCATCCGTGCAAGTATTGGAGCGCTGAATTACTTCTTTTTCATTAATTTCCAATATGGCAGTTTGCTTAGGAGTGAGGTTTAGAACGAAATAAATTTTGAGAATGAGTTAGGTTCGGACAACCTCCGGAGATTTACAAAAATGTCCAAGCAGAAAACGCCTTATTGGAATTTGGCAGGAAAACATTCACTCGACTAACAATTACAAGTCTTGATCGAAAAGGAAGTACATCAGCGCTCCAATACTTTGCATGGAAGGATGATAATGATGTATGACATATATGTAGTTAGAGAACAAAAGTAAACCGCTGATGACCTTAATTCATGTTTCAAAAGTCAATATTATTCAGCTATCCATGTCTCCGTTAGAGAGCCATAAGTTTCAAAATCTAACATGGCTCTCGAAGTGAGTGATAATTGCTAATATCGTAGATGTCAGATTGGACTGTGTATTTTTCTATTCAAGGGATTAATACTGTGCTGTTAGATGCCCCTTTCACACTACATAGTACCCTTTGAAACACTAAAGGGGTGTTCATTATGACAGTTTTACTGTACTGAAATCAGTGGCTGTGAATTATTGACCCTAGGTGTCCAATAGAAGACGCATGGTGTGAATTGGGCACAGATCTTCACTATGTGTTCATTATGACAGTTATACTGTACTGAAGTCACTAGCTTGGAATTCAGTATATACAAAATTGGAATTTGTGTATTCTACCACCCTTGCAAAATAATGGACTCGCCCACTTGGTCTCTTGGATCCACCTGCAAAATATATATTACCTAAATAAAACGAGAATTGGAAAATAAAAGGGTAACTTCATTTTTTATGTCACCACCAAAAAGTGGTGACATATTGTTATGGTCTCCGTTTTTTCCAAAAAGTGGTGACATATTGTTATGGTCTCCATTTTTTTTATGGCGGTTGGTGGTTGGCGGTTGGAGTCTGGGTTGGAGTCTGTAACAAATTCTTACAACTTCCAATAATTAACAAATACTGTTTAGACCGAGTTCAAGGTCAAACAAGGTCAAAATGGTCTTTTTTCAACTTGCTTCAAATTGACCAATTTTTTTTTCAAAATTATCTACAAGTTATCAGAAGTTCAAATCTGACTTTAGATTTGAGATTTGATCTTCAATGACCTTCTCAATGTCAAAAAAGGTCAAAAAGGTATTTTTTCACCTTCTTCAAATTGACCAATTTTTTTTAAAAAAATCATCTACAAGTTCTCAATAGTTCAAATCTGACTAGATTTGACCTTCAATGACATTCTCAAGGTCAAAAAAAAATTTGACCTTCAATGACATTATCAAGGTCAAAAAGGTATTTTTTCATCTTGCTTCAATTTGACCACGTTTTTTTCAAAATCAGCTACATGTTCTCAGAAGTTTAAATCTGACTTAAGATTGAACTCATGATATTGTGAGCAACTAGGTGGTGACATTTTGTCATGTTAATGCCTTGTCTAATTCATGTTTCTCATCTTGTTCACATTGAATATTACAGTTTCCAAGTACGGTGTATCAAGTCTGTGGAGAATTATACATTTGGTGTAGTGTTTGGCACCGAGACTGACGCATTCACAATAACTTGCAATGACTTCTTCACAGCGCTATTTTGCCAGCTTTTGGTACGTACTATTGTTTTTGGTATATTTTGGGCATTCTTGGTAAATGTCAAGGTGACCATTCTGGATTTTCTGTCCTAAAATCTTGTCTGTCGAGGATTTTCTACAGGTTTGCAGCTAAACTGTTTGAGGGATTCGTCTGAAATTTTCAGGGATGTTTCTTTATATGAAAAATTGAAAAAATTTCTGATGAGCTTTGTCTATAGCCGGGTTCCAACCAAACTGTTTCAGGGATTCAGCTAAAATTTTTACATAAGCTATAATGGTAAGAAGTTCTATAGCTGATTATTATGCTAACACCAAAAGTGGTGACATATTGTTTATGGAATGTTTTCTGCTTCATTATTCGTATTTTACTATATGTATTCGTAAATTGAACTTCTGTACTTGTTAAATGCACATTTATGTTCGTAATTCACATTTATTTTCATTCATTGTTTGCCTTTTCTGTTCGTTAATCTATTTTGTTTCGTAAAAACGTATATGTATGTGTTTTATACTGAAATACATTCAAAAGTCCTTAAACGCATTTGTTAGTGACACATTGTTTATCCGTATACAAATAAAATGAGTTCATTTTGTACCTTTACATTGTTTCTGCATATACATGTATATTAATTTGATATTTAAGAACTGAATGTCGAATTTATCAATGAATAAGTACTAGTCTTGGCATTTTTATTTTTTAATTGTGGAATTTATTTTCGTAACAAGGTAATATGTTTTCGTAAAAGTGCACATTTATTGTTCGTAAATATTGTCATTTGTATTCGTAAATTGCACTTTTATATTCGTTTTTCATTGGTTTATTAAGATCACGTGATCATTCTCAACGAGACATGGTCAACCCTTGGTCAAAGTCATCGCCCCCTCCCCCACACATGTCATGTCACGTGACCTTTGCCTCGAGACTTGCAGTTTATATTCGTTAATTCACATTTGTATTCGTAAACTCACATTTATATTCTAAAGTTTCATTTTATCATTCGCAAATATACGGATATTCCTTTGCTTTCTGCAACAATTCATGGGTAATATGCAAGATTATTATTGGTAAAAATACATCTCTTCGATAAAATAACAGGCAATTTTGGTTAAATTTATGAATTGTAAGCTGTAGTTGGCGAATAATAAATTTAGTTACAAATATTTCTAGTCCTTTACAAACATAAAATGCACCCGAATTTAGTATCTGTTTGTTTATTTGATACATCATATTTGTATTTGTAATTTGGGAATTTTATTTGTAAATGTCACATTAATATTCGTATAAGGGAATTTATTCCAAACGAATAATGAAGCAGTTATGACCCTATAATTGTTATGGTCTCCATTTTTATCGTACCTAACAAGAGGTACGATATTGTAGTCAGCTTGACGGGCGGCGGGCGGCGTCTCACTTTTCAGCTTGTCTACAGGTTTCCAGCCAAATCATTTCAGGGATTCATCTGAAATTTTCAGGGATGTTTTTACATATCAACGTCAAGAACTGATTAGATTTTGGCCATTCTGGGTAAATCTTAAGGTGGCCATTTTGGATTTTCCGTCCTAAAATCTTCACTTTCAAGACTTGTCTACAGGTTTCCAGCCAAACCATTTGAGGAATTCATCTGAAATTTTCAGGGATGCTTCTACATATCAATGTCAAGAACTGATTAGTTTTTGGGCATGCTGGGTAAATTTTAAGGTGGCCATTTTGGATTTTCCGTCCTAAAATCTTCACTTTCAAGACTTGTCTACAGGTTTTCAGCCAAACCATTTGAGGGATTCATCTGACATTTTCAGGGATGTTTCTACATATCAACGTCAAGAACTGATTAGTTTTTGGGCATTCTGGGTAAATTTTAAGGTGGCCATTTTGGATTTTCCGTCCTAAAATCTTTACTTTCAAGACTTGTCTACAGGTTTCCAGCCAAACCTTTTGAGGGATTCATCTGAAATTTTCAGGGATGTTTCTACATATCAACGTCAAGAACTGATTGGTTTTTGGGCATTCTGGGTAAATTTTAAGGTGGTCATTTTGGATTTTCCGTCCTAAAATCTTGTCTATCAAGGCTTGTCTACAGGTTTCCAGCCAAACCGTTCAAATTTTTTATTACATATGTTACACAGTGATAAGTTCTAGAGCTGATTAACTTTTCTGCGGCCATCTTGCTTTCTTGGTCAACAAGACCACAATGCTGTGTTTTAGGTACGATATTGTTCACGTCTGTGCCTTGTTTGTGAAGGTGGTTGGTGATTTGAGATTTGACCTTCAATGATAGTGGTGTAACGAGTGACTTGGGTAATCGACTAGAACTGGAATGAGGCTAGAAAAATGATCAATCGATTGAAAATCGTGATCCTGAAAATTATCTTCAAGATCTCATAAATTCAAATCTGACTTTTAGATTTAAGACTAATTTGACCTTTACTGATCATCTCAAGGTTAAAAGGTAAAAAAGGACTATTTTGAACTTGCTCCAATTTGACCAGTTGTTTTTTCAAGATCAGATCAGACTAAGATTGAACTAATAATATTGTGAGCTACTTGATGGTGACATTTTGTCATGTTAATGCCTTGTTTATTGCCAAACCTGTATTAAGTATTTACTTTACAACTCAAAGAGATATATTTCATTGTGGTTTATGAACATCCTATGTTTTCTAGCATGACTCAATGAGCTGGTACTTCTAACCTATAGTTCAGATTTCAGATGCCTTTCTTACTCTTGTTCACATGTTACATTATGAAGATTTTGTTGATCATGTTCATGATATGTTTCTGTATGTGGTCACATGTTTCTTTACATGGTCACATGTTTCTCTATGTGGTCACGCATGACCTGAAAATAGTTAATTATCCCACCAAACGAAGTTCAAGGAAAGCCATCTGTTCGTCTGTCCATCTGTTTGTTCGGGCGATAACTCAAATACCAGTTGATAGAATTATTTCATATTTTATAGGCTTATGCCTTATAGGAGTAGAACCTCTGCTTGAGAAGGAATTTTCAATATGGCCGCTTCATTCAAAATGGCCAGTAGATTTGTTCAAGAAAGAATTTTTAAGGGGGCTGGATTTCAAAATGACATATTTTTTGATAACTCAAATACTAGTTGACAGATTTGGTTTTAATTTTATATGCTGATGCCCAGGGACAAAGGCGCTACACTGAAGAAGAGATTTTTAAAATGGCTGCTAAACATCAAAATGGCTTCCATTTTCTGTAAAAAACTTAATCAAATAACTTAACTCAAATACCAGTGATTGGATTTGATTCAAATTTTATGTGATGATGCCTAGAGACACAATTCCTCTGTTTGACAAATAATTTTCAAGATGACAGCTGAATTTTTAGATGGCGTCTATTATCATAAAAACTTAGTGAACAGATTTGGATCAAATTTTATATGAGGATGCCTTAGAGACTCAATAGCTCTGTTTGACAAAGAATTTTCAAGATAGCAGCTGAATTTTAAAATGGCCGCCACTTTTTAATAAAAAAATATCAAAGTGGCTGCCATTTTTTGTAAAAAAAACATAATCTTTGATAACTCAAATACCAGTGAACATATTTAGATCAAATTTTAGTGCTGATGCCTAGGGACACAGAAGCTCTGTTCGAGAAAGATTTTCAAAATGGCGGCTGAATTTCAAAATGGCTGCCATTTTTTCGTAAAAAGGAATGTAATCTTTGATAAATCAAATGCTAATTGAAGGATGGTTTACATTTTATATGTTGCTGCCTAGGGACAAACAAGTTCTGCTCAAGAAAGAATTTTGAAGATGGCCACTAATAATCAAAATATCTTTTGTTCAGTGGGATTTGCTACTCCGTGGAGTTGCTGTTTTCTAGTTGTACATGTGTTAGGTTTATTTTAATTTTAATTGCAGGATAAAGTCACATTTGGAACAGAGTTGTGACGATGCTTATATACCAGTGGATGACATCTATGATAACTATTTGAAAGACCATCCCCAGGATTCTGTTCCTAGGGGTGTGTTGTCTACCATCATAAGATGTACCTTTTCTATTAATAGTGGGAGAATCTCAATTAACAAGAAAAGATGCACTACATACATCGGTCTGAAATGGAAATCACAACAAATAAAAACTGAAAATGAGCCTGTCAATTTACAGGATTTTGTAAATCATTTGGAGCCTAATTGGATTTTACAAGGAAAAGATGAAAATTCTATCACTTTATGCTGTCTAACAAATGATTTTTGTAATGGACACAATGTGATAAAATATGTTAATGTGCAAACCAACGGTGATGTCAAAATATCAGTTGCACAAGCAGTTGTTAACTCCAAAAGATGTGGTATTCCAAATAAAACAAAGTTAGACAATCATTCGTTAAAAACATTCCTGAAAATTGTTAGCTTAAGGCCAATATGTTGGGGTTATCCAAACATTGAGCAGGATATAAATGTGAAGCAGTGTAAGAACTGGACAAATAAAGATTCAAATGGAGGAATCTTTTCAAGGTCTCACAATTGTTTTATATTGTTACACGAAGGGCAAGATACCCACACATGCAAGGCCTGCACAACTAGGAGACTGTTTATCCTTGAGGAACTTAAAGCACAAAAACAGGAAGAATCATATTTACATGAAGTTACAGAAGACGAAGAATTTGAATCAAACCCACATGTAGTTACAGAAGACAGAGAATTTGAAGGTCAGGGAAATAAAAGGTAATGAAAGATTTGGGTATGTTTGAACAAGAATAATTTTATCAGTCAAATGCAAGTCTCTAATTCATCATGTTACTATAAGACATTGCTCATGATGATCAGATGTTTTGGTGATATATCTTACAGTAGCACAAAATTAAATGATAGAGACCTTAATATTAAAACTATAAATTTTCAAATAATATAAGTAGTAAAACATTTACCTATACAGCTGTATAGATGTTTCTCTAACAGCATGAATATCAAATATCACATGATATTACATATAAAATGCAATTTTATCATCCAATCGGGATAGAGCTGTCTTAGTTGTTTCATGCAAGATCCGAATGAAATGCGTTCGTTTTTTTGGCATTTGTTTTTTTGATGTATCAGCATCATTTTTTTTAACTTCTCCGACAGAAGTATTTTTTGCTTGACATTTATCAAATAAAATAAGTATTTGTGAGACATATTATGTCTCGCAAAAAAGTAAAAATATGCAAATTGCGGGACAGTTGGACAGCAACTGGATTTTATTAAGGATCATAACATACACAATTTTAATGGTCCCTGGGACTAGTACAGTATTCCAAAGCCTCTGATACACAGTCATTATTTCAATGAATCATAACATTAACAAATTTCATGTACCAGAGATGGTTCATTCCTTCATTTCTGAGAAAATAATTTTTTTAAATGGCAATTTATTGTTTATTTAAGTATTCATTAATCTTAAACAGCTCTTTGCACAGATTTGGAATGTTTAATAATTATTTGTAGAAGAACTGTCATCTCCAAGAAGAGCAAGTGCTAAATGTTAGGTCATCAGGTCTCACCCCAGAAAGATTCAGGGCTCAATATGTCATAATCATCGAATTATGCTCTCCTGAAAAATGATGAGACTTGAAAATGTGTCGCAATCTTTAATTTAGGCAATTTCAGGCATGATATATTATAATAACATCTCAGAGAAGCACCAAATATAACAGGTCACATATTTGTTTCATTTTGTATGGCAGACCACAAGCAATCTCAAAAATGAATTTTTCATGTTATATTGCACCGATTGCAAAATATTTTGCACTGATTGCTTTTGGGTTTGAAATTGACGAACTAACATTTTTACTACAGTAGTCATTGTATTGTTCATACTGTAGCTACTTCAACAAAACACACAGAAAACAGTTTGCATTCGTTCATTGTACTGTGTATCACAATGTTTCTTTGCTTTTCAGATTGAATGAACAACAGTTGAAGATGGATATCCATAAAGATTCAAAGTGCATGCAATGTCAAAATACCTTCGTTAAACGTAAGCATGGATATAAGAGGAAATCACTACAAGTTCTGAGGGACACTTGGCAGTACAGAAATATACGAGGATTGGTGGAGAATTTATTACAGAAAGGTGGACATCCTTCCAAATCATTTGTATGTGAGAAATGTATTGGGGATTATCGGACAAGTGTAAGGCCGCCAAAGGCGCCAAGCTCTCATTCATCAACTCATCTCCATTCTAAGTCATCCTCTCGTACCTCGCACACATGTACACCTAATAAACCGACAATACCTGAAATTCCTATTGAAATTCGAATGCAAAAACATGATCATTCATACGGCTTGGCCCCACCACCTCCTCAAAAGCCGGTAAAGCCAGGGACAGTTCGAAATGTACGGGTACTAGCTAAAGCTGCTCTACGACGCTCCAACTACAGACGTCTAATCAGATTCTTATATGAAGGAAGCAAGAAATTCAAACAGGAACTTCAAACATTTATAAATGGAAAGATAAAAAGAGAGATAAGAACTTTCTCCAAGAAAATGAAACCCTACAAGAACTGGAGTGATTTAATGAAACAGTCCATCGCCAGAATGCCGTTATTAACGAGTACAATTGAGGCAGCTGTGCCTGAAGAAATGCACAGGAGGGACATAGATTCAGCTGCACGAGTTGGGGTAGTGACATCTATACTGTGCTTTAGCAATAACCATCATGCAAATCAGTTTCAAAAGATGGCAAGCTATCAACTATGGAAGCATGGGTGTGACCAGAAAGTAAGCATTATTTGTTTATTATTATCATATTATAATTATTAATATATGAATGACTAAAGTCACATGATTTTGTATAGATAAGCTACTATTGACTAAACGTAGATGGCCAATGGAGCACATTATATTTTATGATATTTCAGGAATTAAAGTATTTGGTCATATCATTTAGCATACTTCAGTTGACTGATTAGCATTTGCAATGCTTTAGTTCAAATAATTGATCATGGTCAGTACAGTGTTTGTATGATCAGAATAATAAAGGATGGCTGACATTGAGAAGGTAATATTACTTGTACGTTGATATTCAAGAAAAGATCATGATAATTTGGCTATGGTGACAATATACTGTTCTTACATACATCAGATATAATATTTGTTATATTTCAAGTGAAGCCAACCATCCATCCATCTTCCCTTCAGACAATCAATTAGTCCAGTTGTCTATCCGCCAGTCCAGAGTATACACATTTGGGGAAATATGTATATTGGTGAATAGTTTTATGCCAAAAAACTTTAAAAATGGCAGGATTTTTTGTGAAAGTCAAAGCAAGAAATACATTGTTTGTTTTGGAGGTGTATTTATAACATCTATGAACTTCACATACATTATGAGTTTTTCTCCCAGGCCTCGAGAATTTAATTAATTTTGAAGTCTTTTAAAGTATTATACTTTATACTAGCTAAGCTAGATTGAAAATAAGATTGTATCATTTTTCTGATTCGGCTCTCGTAAAGTTCAAATGGCTGCCTTATGTGAGATTTTGCTATAATTTTCTGATCTCTTCAATGTATGGCTATATTATACTCAGATTTTAGGAATTTTAGAGTAGATAACAATAATGCAGATGCAAGTAGGTAGTTACCAGTTTCACCACCAGGTGGCTCGTTTGGGTCAGATAGCATGGCGGGTATAGTAGAAAGTTCCCTTTAACTTAAATTACATCTGTTTTAGTGGTTCAATTTTCATATAACCCGTATGTATCTAATAATAGAGAGATTTTGCACATACGTAAAATACAACTTATAACATATACTTATACTTATAAGAAAACGTACAAGGTGTTTCATAATGTGGGCTTTTCGCCAGGAAAGATCTTCTCGGACTGTAATAAATAAAGGTCAAAGGGATGCCATTTGTACTTTCTTGAATTGTAGCATGTTTAGTTGATCCAAATGTGTTTGTCTAGAATAAAATAGGCTCATATATAGTACATACATATTGACCCATCTCTTCTCAAATTGACTTTTTGGAGATGCTCGTTATGAAACACCCTGTATGTCATTTGTTGAGCTACTGAATGGGTTGTTTCCAGGAATTGCTAGAACCCGCTGGTTTGATTGGTGTTTCAAATTGATGGTTAAAGTATTTGATTGGATACTGTTCCTACTCAGCCAATTAATTAAAAAAAATGCTTGCAGTCAATTGTTCCACACACATGTAGGTAAAGCTTGTATACGTTTATCATCTACGTGTATATACAATTTTGTAAGTTCATTGAACTTATACTGATCATGAAAACTTTGAAATAATCAACTTGTTTATGTAATGACTCACTTTAAAGGATCATGACTCACTTTAAAGGATCGTGTTTATAATACACTACAACTACTAAGACACGGAAGCAAGCATTTAATTATAATGTGCATAATCTACACGTGCCGATGACAGTGCATTCACAGTCTCTGGTTGATGGAGCTTTTCTATATCGGGAATAGTTATGTTCCATTAAGTACAATTTAAAATTGATTTTAGTAAATATAATAGCTCGACATGACCCTTTAAAGTATATGTATACGTATAAGTTGTACTTTCACTTATGTGGGAAATCTCTCTAATTATACAAATCAAAATATGTCCAGTAAATGAAAATGTTATCTGACCAATACAAGAAAAGATATTTCACTTTTTGTGATTTTGTAACTTGGGCTCTATGGAGAATCAACCCGAACTAGAAGTCACACTTTCAAAAATAATTAAATTTTCAAACTTGATAAACAATTTTCGAAACCATATTTCTAGCTGTACTTTCACATGTAGATTTCAAATATAACATCGCTTTGACTGAATTTTGAATATTTAATGGCGTAAATCAAGATTTTTTCTATTTTTTGTATGTCTATTTAATATCTGCTAATTTAATCAAGGGTAGATGGTAAATAATTCATTGTGACAAATACAGATTTATGGATATAATGTGTGTTAGGATTTGCTGAGTTGCCTGTTTCTAGTTATACTTTTCTTGTAATTAATTTCTGTTGTATCTCCAGATGATGACTTATCTAAACCAGTTAGGCCTTGCTGTCTCTGCCAAAACAAATCAGGTCAATGTTAAAAAAGCAGATAAAAGAGAACAAGAACAGGTAAATGTAAATCAAAATTAGTTAGTTCATGCATGAATGCTGTCAAATCCAATTAAGAATGGTACAGGGTTTAGATATACTATCAGCCCTTTATAAAAAATGACATTGTTCAGTTCATTGTGAAACCAATAACACAACACACTGTGATGACATCACCCTTTTACCAAAAATGGCACTGGTCAGTTCATTAATATGAAACCATAATCACGCGGTAGGATCTCTTCAGGACGTATCGAAACCACTCCGTCCCGAAAAAACCGTTAATTTGAATTTAAAACCTACCCCAGTGTTTGAAAATCAAGGATTGTGAGTCTCACACTTCACCGTTTTTCTTCAAACTTGTTCCGTACAAAGCTTCACAGAAAGACCTTTCAGTCGATACATTGTTTTCGTGTACAAAGTACCTCGTTTTAGCGGCGTTTTGGTCCCCAGCTGTGAGATAAAGCAAATTTTCATAACTTTCAACTGTAAGTCAAGTTATCTCGCCAGTCTTTTACCCATTCTCGCCCATAATTTCAGAATGGACTCCCATTACAACCTTCCATCGCTACGTCTTGATTTTTGGGCATCAAACGCAGCAGTTTCTAAATCATCCACACATCTCTTAAAATTTGACCAATACGCCCCGTCATCTTCCACTACGCCCCGCCGAGTCTATCACTTTACACGTAGAGTTGCATTCTAAAACAATTTGTTCATCGATGTGTCCGTTTGTAGGTTGCCATTGTCGATTCTAAATACCAATCGGATTGTGTTTTAAGATTTACCCATTCTTGTCCATTTTCAATATACCTATAATAGGGTGGTCCAAAATCTCCCTAAAATTTAGATTTCCCGATATTGCAATATAAAGATTTTAATTACTGAACAACTGAAAATATTTTTAAGAAACGTTTAAAGTGCCCTATCCTTGAAAAAATGTGAAAATGCGAAAGGATGGGTGATGTCAATTATATTATTTTCAGCATAACGTTAGAAACATGTATCATTTTATATGGTACACGTTTCATAATGTAATCCAATGGAATCATACAGAAGAAAGGTTGACACACAACAGTTAAAATCTTTATATTACATTATCACACCAAGTCAGTAGATGTTGTTTATATACCAATTAGTGTTGTATGATGATGCATTCTTTATATGAATCTAGAAACGTTTTTGTGCCAATATTGCTCAATTTTTATAACATCTCCGTTATTTTGAAATTAAGCGTGGCAAAGTTTCCCGATGGATTTAGCTAAAAGAAGTGGTGCCTGTAGGGTTATTGAAAATCATACATGATGAAGAAAAAATACATATTCCTGAAATACAACAGTTTAATTTTGAGTTATAAACCATTTATGAAAACGGCATATTTGTCAAAATTACCAAAAGTTCAAGTGAGACGCGTGGCAAAATTTCCCAGGGGTCTAGAGTGGAAATATTTGTACCAAGAGTCAATTTGTAACTAGAATCTATCAGATGACAGATTTTTGGAAAATTTTGCAGATTTGGACAACCCTAACCTATAACTTTGTTGAACCTGAAGAAACGTATCAACTTTTTGTTAAATAAAGATAGCAAATTCAGCTGTCTACTGTACCTAACTTGTACTTTTTGCTAGTACTCAGATTGATGGATATCCTGTCGTATGACATGCGACAAACACCGGTGTAAAAGCGTAGGTGGTCCTATCAAATTATGGTCCTAGTCTCTATTGATTTATATGGTGACCTGATTACAATTATTTTCCTTATTATTTATACACAATCAGGGCTAGAAAGGGCCGTTAGGAAAGGGGACCATAATCCCCAGGGGACCATAATTTCTTTCACACCGGCTTTGTTAGTACTTTGCCTTGGATGTCATACAGTACATTTACACTGTGGCATGATGATGAACTTAGAAAATATGTAAAGTCATGACAAAATGTTCTTTGTGATATAATATTGTATAGTATCATTCTGATACGTATAACATGTTTATGTTTAGTGCATAAAATTCATAGCCAGATCAATAATTCGGAGAGAATACGCTGGACGATAGAATATTAAAAACTATAAAAACATTCTTCATAGATGTGTCGCAAAAAGGTGGCGCATTTGTTTTTTAAGGGTATCGCGTGAATGTAACTTTGATTCCCCGGATTATAAGATAATATTCTAATTAAAGTTATATATCATTTTAAAGCTGTTTCGATGAAGTTTTTAGATCAACTACACTCCGTTCACAATTCTTGCGTGTTCTTTTTTAAAAAAGAGTTTTTTACCAAAACATCTGGCAAATATCCCCTGTTGACACGTTACATTTTGAATTATTTTTCGTCTTTAAACGCTCATAACTCAAACAATATATGACTATTATACTTATTTTTCGTCTTGATCACAGGCTGGTATCGAAATATTTGTCCGCTGTGACGGAGCATGCTATTTTTCATAAAAACACTAAGAATACTTCACGATTTATTTTTTAACTCATATCTTTCGTTATACCATACAAAATTACTTACTCCATGCAATGGATATATCATTTGCGGGTAACTTTCACTTCTGTTTGAAGTCCAATTACGCTGGGAAGAAAAGCTATTGAAAATGGCGCCGGCGTATCATACTTCAAAATGTACCATTTCTTGTTTAACTTTCTAATGGCAGGATATAGTGACACGATGATATTTACACATGGTTTCAGCATAACTATGAAGGTATAAATGAGATGTTGATGTATTTGGTCTTTTTAATTCTTTTATAAAAAATAATGTTTAATTTTTTTGTCCGCTGTGACGGAGCAGTTGCAAATGTAAACTGTGAAAATGCTCCGTCACAGCGGACAAAAAATATTAATATTATTTTTTATAAAAAAATTAAAAAGACCCAATGCATTAATATATCATTAATACATTCAGAGTTATGCTGAAAACATATGTTAATATTATCATGTCACTGTATCATGCCATTAAAAAGTTAAAAAAGAAATGGTACATTTTAGAGTTTGATACTCTGGCGCCGTTTTCAATAGATTTTACTCCTAGCGTTATTTGACTTCAAACAGAAGTGAAGGTTACACGCAAATGATATATCCATTGCATGGAGTAAATTATCTTTGATATAACGAAACATATGAGTTAAAAAATAAATCGTGAAGCATTCTTAGTGTTTTTATGAAAAATAGCATGCTCCGTCACAGCGGACAAATCTTTCGATCCCTGCCTGTGTTGATAAAGGTAGATAGAAGTTTTATTTCAAAGGATGAATTTTAGTAAGCGTCCCATATTGTGACGTCATAGAGTTTGAAAAATAGAATCTGTTGACAACGACCTTTTTTGCTCATTTTTTGTTACCTTCAACTTTTCAGGTGGACATTAAACAAAAAATACGAGATCAATCTTTAATAAATCATACATGATTATTTTGCTCTTAAACTCTAGTTTATTAATAAATAGTTGATTTTGTTCGCAAAAGTATGTGTTTTTTGTTGTATGTGGAAAAGTGGAGGACGAAAGGTTTTCAAAATTCATTAAAATAGGGCAAATTTACGCCATTCGCCTATTTTCAAGCACAGCAACACGTATATTTGTTTCACCTAAAATATCAATTGATCCGTGTTTTATGATGCTCCTAGCCCATTAACAATATATATATGATATCAGAGTTATTCGTCTAAAATGTTTTGAGATATAGAGGTAAATGTTGAGGACGAAAGGATTTTCATGTGTGTACATTTTTCTCAAAAACGTCACATTCTATCATGTTAAAAGCGAGGATCCTCTGGATTACGCCACAAAATGTGTAACAATGTGTGCGCGACCTTTTTGCGACACGTCATAGAATTAAGCAAATAGTGTTATTATCATTTAAGTAGTAACTGCATATGTTTAAAACCACTCTGTTTAAATACAGGTAAATAAATAAATATGATGCAATGAAAATTGAAGCTTTCTGTCGAGAGCAATAGTCATCACAATAGTATAGCGTTTTTTCTTTTACATGTTACTTTTTGTACATCATTGATTGATCCGCTCTAATC